>JAQQTO010000055.1:13826666-16360000 GCA_029884595.1 Ormosia semicastrata | reverse complement strand
TCTTTATGACTGGATGAGGAGGAATGTTGCCCTTATTTTTGACATAATCCTTCTTTTTCTTTCCATGAACAGTTAAGTTCACCTTTTCGCCCTCTTCCATCATCAACCTTTCCTCTTCCTGGACACACGTAGTCAATAACTCATTAATTGACCACTTATCCTTATGTGTGTTATAAGAGATTTTGAAAGGGCTATATTGATGAGGCAGAGTGCACAAAACGTAGTGAACCGGGAAAGAATCCGACATGGTTACCTCCAAGGATTTCAGTTGAGCCGCTATATCCCTCATGCGCATGATGTGATCACGCACACCTCTTATCCCAATGAGCTTCATAAATGAGAACTGTATTATTAGAGTGCTGGCAAGGGCCTTGTCAGATGTAGCAAATTGTTCATCAATAGCTTTCCAAAGATCATTGACTTTAGTATGCTGATCGACAGAACCACGGATACTAGCAGATATTTTGGTCTTTATGAACATCATGGAGAGACGGTTTGATCTCTCCCATTTTTCATAAAGGTCAACAGCACCCGGAGTGCTGGTTTCAGTAATACCCGGTGGTTCATCCTTCTTAATAGCATAATCAATGTCCATCCAGCCCAAATAGAGAAGAACTCTCTCCTTCCAAACTTTATAGTTGTCACCTCTTAATTCGGGAATATCACACTTAATATCAGAAATATTCGCAGGTTGAATAACTGCAAGGTTCAAACATACATGCTCATTATTGATAATTTGAGACTGAAAATAAATGTCATATTTTACCAATGTAAATCATGTCTTAATCTATGAGTCTAGGGACATAGAACTTGTATGTGGGCTAAAATCTTACTCAATTAGGCTCATCATGTAACCTTATGACAAAACCATCAAATTATGTTCCTTTTCTTAATTCCTGTGGGTAGATTAAGAAATGTAATTTGATATTTTATCCTAATTAATCATACAAATATAACAAAATTCTTGTGGGTAGATTTCATTACATTGTATATGATTAATTACAATTAATGTTTTAACGTGATTCTAAAACTTAATATATAATCCTAATTAATTAAAGATGTTGTGGCTATTCCCTAATTAATCAAAATTATATTAATCACTTAACATTAATTAATTCTTAATAAAGAGCTAAATATTTGCATAGCATCTCAAATAAATGCAACCAAATTAAATAACAATGCATAAATATTATTTAATATAGTCTTGCATGTACGATGATCATACACACAGATTTCAAGAGATTAATAAATAATATATGCATACAATTGTACAATAGTTAAAACGTGTAAACTTTAATAAATGGACAATATTCAAGAAAAGTTTTGTATGTACGATGTTTGTCTTCTGCTAGCCAATATTCAAAAGTTGAAAACGCGTAAGCTTTAATAAATGGAAAAAATTTCAAAAGCTGAATGATTTTCAATCAAATAAAAAGACAACACGATACTTTCAGAAAAAGCAGTCGTCTTCTCTTCCTTGAGCCGGGTCACTTTGACCCGGTTGCGACCCGCAGCCCGGAATGAAAACTCGACGATTTCCGGCCATTTTCAACACCAAAAACACCATTTAAAATCACAGAAAGCTTAGAAACTTGATTTCATTCTGATTTCCTATTTTAGTTTGGATTAGAAAGGTCAAAAACACAATACACATATTCTGAAATTTGAAACTCCATAACGGATCAAGAAAAGTAAGCAAGGCAGAGGCATATACAAGGCTCTGATACCAAATGATAGACTAAAAGATCGATCTAAACATGTTAAACAACTCAATCAACATATTCAGATCAACACAGCGGAAACTAAAATAGATCGAGAACACCTACCTCCCGCCATTGCAATATTGATTCACTCTTTAACTCTGATCATGCTTGTGCTAGACTTTAGGACCTTTCCTCGAACACCTGTGACCTGGTTGTTGCTTTGCTTTCCAAAAACTTTGTCACTCTTTTCCTCTGATCGGATTCTTCTTCTGCTTTCCAACCTTTACGCTAACCCAAATTTTGCCTTGGCTTTCCAAATCCTTACTCACTCAAACTTGATGGTGTTTGTTTACTGAAGAGGGGAGCAGGCTTATAGTGACCCAAAACAGAGAGTAAAAAGTTTAATTTATAGAGCTCTGCTCATCACAAAACTCAATAAATGTGGAACAAAATATGGGAGCGTGGGAGCCCAGATTTTTCATACTTAAACATTTTTGAATGGGATAATGGGTTGAATAGAAATAGAAAATGGACCACGTACAGAAACTATTTTTCCAATAAAATAACAAAGAGATTTTATTCTTATCCCAACTTGAAAAATAGAGCAAGTTTGTTATGAGATATATGGGAAAACTATTACCACAACCATAGCAAAAATATGGCATCCTTTCATACCTTACATGGAACCATTGTGGCTTCTCTCCATCATCCAATTGTAACATTACACTACGTTTGAGAGGCTTTGTGATATCCAGATTAATCCTGATCCTAATACCTGTTCCCATAATCTTATTATGCTCCTCCAAATCCACCCCAAAATAGCCTCCAATCGTTGCTCCTGTCACCTCTCCTAACTGTTTCGAGATTGCACCAAAAAGTAGATCCAAAACTTGTATCCAGAATGGACACTTGTTGAAGACTACCTCTGAAGGTCACTTTTGGCCATAATATTCAACCAGATTTAAGAGAAACTTATCAAACGACCACAGGTTCCCCTTGATCATTCTCTCATAATCCTTTATGTTAGCAAACTCGAAAAGAATTAGGTTATCCTCAATCCTCCTGAATTCAAAACCCTTGATGCGTCTTCATATTCTTTCCATCATACACCCCAGTGCCGTTACATTAAATGGTTGGATACTGATGAGTTTACCCAACAGAAAGTACTTTCATGAGTTTGACATTGAGCTTTTATCACCATCCAGAATCCTTATTGCTACCACCTCCACTCTTGTGAGTGAAAGCTTTCCCCACTTTTCTACTAGTTCATCAGCCATCATGACATCCCCTCTGCCCAGACTACCTCAAACCTCCACTAAAAGAGGAAAACACTCACAAGAGTGAGACTTTACATTTTCATCTGAGATTTAGCGTTGTTATTAAGCCAAGAACAGCTTGTAGAGTGCGCAGAAGATGAGAGAAAAATCATTTCTCATTACTGAAGTAAAAATTGAATTACAATTTGTGAATGAATAGCTACTGTCTTATATATAGGTCAGTGTACATCAAAGGAAAAAAAAAAAGAAATGAACAGAAAGTAGTTACAAAAGAGTAACCAACAAACTAACTATAATAATTAACCCATAACTAATTTCTATTTTAACTTAACTACCGGTAATACTCCCCCACAAGCTGGACTGTGGAGATCACAAAGGCCAAGCTTGGAAATCAATGAGTTAAAAGAGGAAGAAAGTAAAGGTTTGGTGAGCATATCCACAAGTTGAGCAGAAGAAGGAACCGATAGCAGATGTATGAGGCCACTTTGAATCTTCTCACGAATGGCATGACAATTGATTTCAATGTGTTTAGTCCTTTCATGGAAAGTGGGGTTATGAGCTAAGTAAATGACCGATTTATTATCATAATATACTGATGCAGGCTTGTCAAATGAAGCATGTAAGTCTTGAAACAAAAATTGTAGCCACTGGAGTTCACATGTAAGGCTGGCCAATGCTTGATATTCAGCCTTTGAGCTAGATCTAGAGACTGTGGATTGTTTCTTGGACTTCCATGAGATGAGGGAAGAGCCAAGAAAGACACAATAGCTAGAAATCAATTTTCTAGAGGTAGGGCAGCTAGCCCAATCCGAATTTGCAAAGCCAGATAATGTAAGGGTAGATGAGGCAGGATAGAATAATCTTTTGGCTGGGGAGCTCTTGAGATATCGAAGAATTGTTGTTGCTGCCTGGTAATGCACTTCTTTGGGTTGAGAAACAAATTGGCTGAGTTGTTGGACAGCAAAGGCTATGTCTGGCCTTGTGGTGGTCAAATAGAAAAGCCTCCCTATTAATCTTCTATATGAGGATTCATCATCATAGGGAGCAGATTCTGAATTGTGTAACTTTAAGGAAAGATCATAAGGTGTGGAGGAAGGCTTGACAGCAAGGTGGCTGTTGTCTGCAAGCAATTCAAGAGTGTATTTGCGCTGATTGATCAAAATGCCACTTTTGGACCTAGTAACTTCAAGTCCAAGGAAAAATCTGAGAGGACCAAGATCTTTAATTCGAAAGCTGTGATCAAGATAGGATTTGACATGTTGGATCTCTGCAGAATCATTGCTAGCTAAAACAATATCATCAACATAAACTAAAAGGGCAGTAAAGTGATTGCCATTGAGTTTAGTGAAAAGGGAGTGATTAGCAAAGGAATGCTTGTAACCCAAAGAGACAAGTGCAGTGAACAATTTTGAATACCATTGTCTGCTAGCCTGCATGAGGCCATAGAGAGATTTTTGTAATTTGCACACTTTGTTTGAGCCTGGAGCTGAATTTAGAAGCTTAACACCAGGGGGCAAAATCATGTAAACCTCCTCATTGAGATCTTCATGCAAAAAAACATTATTAACATCAAGTTGTTCAAGAAACCATCCTTTAATAGCAGCTAAAGCAAGCAATGTTCTCACAGTTGTTAATTTGGCTACAAGAGAAAAAATGTCAAAATAATCAACTCCCTCCATTTGAGTGTATCCCTTCGCTACTAGCCTGGCTTTATGCTTTTCAATAGAGCCATCCGCATGATATTTTACTTTATAAACCCATTTGCATCCAATCGGGGTTTTGCCTTGAGGTAAGTCAGCTATGGACCAAGTGTTTATGGTTGCAAGAGCATCCAATTCAGCTTTCATAGCATCCTTCCAACAATTAAACTTGCAAGCTTGGGAATAGGTTTTAGGCTCGGGTGTGGATGTAACAGCAAGACAAAAATGTTTGTATGATGGAGTGCAATGTTCATATGTTAAAACAGAAGATAAAGGATAAGAGGAATTACCTGAGGATGATTCTGGCAGGGAAGAAATAAGGAGACTGCAGTGATAGTCTTCAAGATAAATAGGTCTGCTTTTGGTTCTGCGTGATTGTCTGATGGAGGCTGGATTAGGAGGGGGGTTGGTAATTTGGGTAGATGTAGCAATAGGCGCAGTAAAAAGTGGTAGAGAGATGTCATAGGCAGGGGCAAGGTCAGAATTGTCAAGGGTAACATGTGGGGTGGTGGTTGAAGTAGGCGTTGTTGTAGTGGTGGAAAGGGGAAAAACTGATTCATAAAATATGACATTTTTGGATATAAGGAATTCATGAATGTGAATGTCATATAAAAGGTAGCCTTTGGTACCTTCTTTGTAACCGAGAAAAACTATTTTTCTAGCCCTAGATTGAAATTTGGTTATATGGTTTTGAATTGTGGAAGCATAGGCAAGGTAGCCAAAAGATTTTAAATGTAGTAAGGTTGGAGGTTGTTGATGGAGTAGTTCATAAGGTGATTTGTTTTTCAGGAGGGGTGTGGGAATTCTATTGATCAAGTGTACAACATGTTGAATAGAAAAAATGCCAAAAATTGATGGCTAGAGTAGCTTGGAATAAGAGGGCTCGAGCAACATTGAGAATATGTTGATGTTTCCTCTCAACAATGCCATTTTGTTGAGGGGATTTAACACATGATCTCTGGTGAAAAATGCCTTTGGCAAGATAAAAATCATGCATTAGGAATTCATTACCATTGTCACTTCTGAGACATTTGAGTTTCATACCAAATTAGTTTTCAATGAAAGAAATGAAATTGGTGAGATGTTGCCTAGTTTTATTTTTAAATTTCATAAGAATAACCCAAGTAAACCTACTGTAATCATTAACAAGAGTCAAGAAATATTGGTGACCAGAAATGGATGGGTTGGCATAAGGACCCCATATGTCAGCATGAAGTAAATCAAAAATTTTAGTGGAATGTGTAGTGCTATTGGGATACGGAAGTTTTCGTTGTTTGGCAAAGTGACAAATATCACAAGGAAATGTATTATTCTAGTATGATATAAAAGGAAACTGTAAGGAAACACATTTATGGATAACATTTGAAACATGCCCGAGTCTAGTATGCCATATAGAGGCAGAATCAAGATTTTGAGAAATTGAATTACAAACAGAAGCAGAAAATGGTGAGTGACCCGATGGTGAAGCTTCTAACACATACAGTTCTCCATTATTCTTAGTTGTACCAATCATCCTCTAGTTGGAATTTTGAAAAATGGAATAATGATTAGCATGAAAGGCAAAGTGGCAATCTAAGGAATTGAGGAGTTTAGTTACAGAAATTAGATGAGAGAAAAATAATTTCTCATTACTGAAGTGAAAATTAATTACAATTTGTGAATGAATAGCTACTATCTTATATACAGGTCAGTGTACATCAAAGGATAAAAAAGAAATGAACAGAAAGTAGTTACAAAAGAGTAACCAACAAACTAATTATAATAATTAACCCATAACTAATTTCTATTTTAACTTAACTATCGGTAATAGTCGTCCTATGGAAACCTAAAAAGACTGCACAAAAACCCTCATCCCAGAGAAAAACTCTTTTTTTACATCCAATGCCAAAACTAAAGAAAAGCAATGTTATATACACATAAAAATATTGTTTACATACACGTGTATTAATCTGAGTGAAAGGGACTGTGGTTCGTTAAGCATGTGCTTTTGAGTTCAATCTTAAGATTTATATGTATAGAAAAATACTGTTAAAAAATATCTCTACTTAAGTATCTAACAATATCTTGAGAGATTAATCCATCACCTATCGAATGAGATATTTTGAGAAAAACAAAAAAACTATTTATTTATTTTTTTACATATTTTACATATCCCTAATCACTTCCATCCATTTTTCCTTTCTCCCCCATTCACCTTGGTATTGATGAGGCTTATGTGAGAAATGTGACAATCCAAAAAGAAATCTAAAGAAAAAGTGCCCTTGATAGTTCTACATTCTTTTGGAGTGTCACTATTTATACAATTTTATATTTTTTTTATGGACTTAGAAATTAAAGAGTTTAGTTTTTATCGAGTCAATGAATATTTTGGCTTTTTAAAGATATGTATCATAATACATTCGTCTTCTATTTATAAATACATTAAGTTGGCCTTTTAATAATATATAAGCGATATCAAATTTGTCCTTTAATATCATATTTTTATTTTCTAATTAGTCCTTCAAATAACATTGAGTTGTTTTATGATTGTCTCGCATATCTTTGGAGAATGGAAATGAATGTTCGCTCTAATGTTGTCTAACTATCGAGTAATTTTATCTAACAATGTATTATTATATGATTAAAAAAATTTAATCAATTAAATCATAGTTTGATAGTTACTAGCTACCCAAACAATCCTTTCCCTGTTATATTAAGCTTTTTATTTTATTGTCTATCATTTTGTCTGAGTTGACTATATAGAAAAACTTTTCTTGTAGTCTTCGTTTATTATTTTACTTGGAGTATTTGTTTTACTTATATAAATGGCATAATAGACATTTCAGTCTCTTATCGTTATTTTTTTTAATTAGGGCTCATACTTTTTATTTTTATTAATTTGGTCTTATATCTTTTAAATTGTCAACAATGTAGTCCTAATTAATGATCCTGTCATAAATCTTAACGAAAATGATGATGTGTTAATAACGCTGATGACATGGTAATGATGTGGCATTACTGGATAGTGGCACATTATCACTTTTTTAGTGAGATTGATGGAAGTGTGACATAGGATCGCATTGGTTAACAATTTGAAAGATAAAAGACTAAATTGATATATATATATATATATATATATATATATATATATATATATATATATATATATATATATATATATATATATATATATATATATATATGTGAGGCTAATTTGAGAAAAAAAATAATAAGGGACTATAATGTCTATTTTGTCTATATAAAAAGTTTTAACTTGTTTTGGAGATAAAAAGTTTATCTTAAAAGATCGAATGGTGAAAAATAAATGAATTGATGTATTTTCTAATAGAAATACTACTGAGAAAAAAAGAAAATTAAAAATTTACATATTAAATATTCACTTTGCCCACTTAAAAATTTTGTTCAAGCTTTGTCATTGACCTCCACAAAGAGCTATATATAGCTAGAATTTGATATTTACTTATAAGAGTTAATATCTCACTCTGGTTATTAGACTGCGTGATACCAAGATTAAAACTTAATTGTGTCATTATGCACTTTAATTTATTTTTTGGTTTGGCCATGAGCTGTTCACACTTTGAGTGTAGAATTATAATCTCTATTCGAGAGTCAATTTGGTTTTGGCTAAAAGATTCTTTTAATGAATTTCCAACCTTTACACATAAAATTTGACCACATAAGGTTCAGTTTGTTAATTTGAATTACATCCGTGGTTGTTTTCACTTTAATCTATTCTCTCCCTCTGTACACTAGGCCTTAGACATTCTTTATAACTCCCTCCCAAAAAAAAATCTAAGTCACATAACTGTTAAAATTTTTTATTGTTTTAATCTTCTTTAAAAAAAATAAAGTGAACAAATAAAAATATATTTATCATATATCAAGATCTTAACTTTTTAAATAATTCAAAAATAAATACACTTTTTATACTCATTTTAAAAATAAATTCAATTTAAAAAAGTATTTTTTAATTCTTTATCATGTGGTGTGGAAGTTAGCTTGGAAAATTTATACATGCCTAAAGCAAGAAAAACTCTTTTATTTTTCAACATCCCCATGTCCATGCGATTCTCGTGTGATGTATGGGGCCGGACCAACACAATCACATCAACTTGTTACTAACTAGGATAACATGTGGAATTGAAATTGTGGACTTACCAATCCATTCATTAGCCTTTTAGAGATAACTAATAATCAATATTTGGTTGAAATGGGACCACGCCAACATGGAGGGACAGTAAAACTACAGATTCTTTGAACCTTTCTCAGATATTAATACATTATACTGCCAGAAAAAAAGAAAAGAAAAGAAAAGAAAACTGCAGTTGAATATTACTGCATTTCATTTTATGTCATGCAAATTATTTTTTAAACATTTTAGTTAGGTATTAAAATTTAGAATGTGTGTGTGTGTGTATATATATATATATATATAAATGAAATATATGCACAAAGAACTTAGCGGACTCTTATATTTGGGAAGGAAGGGGAGGGGGGGGGGGTCCATTGGATATTAATTGGTTCTTCAGGAATGACAATGAGTACGTCTTTGAAAAAAAGTACTTAGCGGATTCTTATATTTGGGGAGGGATGAGGGGAGTGGAGGGAACCATTGGATATTAATTGGTTCTTCAGGAATGACAATGAGTACGCCTTTGAAAAAAAATTAAAAAATCCATCGTTATTATTCATTAACATCATATACGATACTTACATGTTCATGTTTTCCTAATTCATCTTCCTTGACCACGAAGATGGAAATCCCATTGCATCTTTTATGTCTTTGGGCTGCATTCTACATTCACTCACAGAACAAGAAGCAACTATAGCAAAAATTAAATCAGCTGAAAATTAATATAAAATTTTAGAAAACACTTCATATTCAAGATATCAGATTAGAACCAGTTAGGGGCTTTATAGTGAGTGGGAGCAAATGCTCCTTCTGAATATTTTTTTTAAGTAACTAGCGTGATTGAAAAAATCTTAAAGACTAGTGTCTTTAAAAAGATAATATTATCTACTCTTTGTTGTTTAAACTTAATAAATTAGCATGATTTTGTTATTCTTTTAATAACGCAATTAGCAAGACCGTAAGAATAAATACTCTCCTTCCCATCACTCTTCTTCCTTGACAATAATTCTACCTTCTTTTTCTTTAACCATAGGTAATTATTACTTTTTTCACTCTCACTCTAAGATTTTTTAGATATAGAGTTTCTATTTTTACATTAAGCCGGTGGTGGAGCTTTTAATTTATTATGTATATAATTGTTGTTCATTTTGTTTGTTTCTATTGTAACTTTCCACTTTATGTAACATATTCATTTTATTTTTTCTTTAAATTCTATAGTTAGTTTTGCTAAAAATCTTACGTGTTATAATTATAATTATTTAAATCAATATACGGAGTAATATGATGTTAATTTTTTAATAGGATCTGCTGAAATGGATACATGTCATAAAACAAAAATAATTTCTTAGCATGATGTTATTAGTAAATTTGTGTTTAAATTTTTATATTTACTAATACTCTCTCTAACCTCCAAAACCTAAACAATAGAGACAAACTTACATGGAATACAATGGGGACGTACATGTCCCCGCCCACCTTTCAAATCTTTCAAATTTTTCTATTACTTAAGATACAATTTATTATTTATATTTCTTTCATATTTTTAACTTTGTCCTTATATCATGAGTAAATAAGTATATTTATAATGAGAAAAGTTAAAATTTATCTAACATTTTTTCCTAAGCTGCTATCAAAACCATTCATATATACATTCAGAGAGAAATATTTTATAATATTGATAATGAAAAAATTGTTTAATATTTTCAAGATATAAAAATGTGAAAATAACAATTGTAAATCAATAATAATATATTTCGTCATGTATAAACATAATCATTTGAAACTTTTTTTATACTATGTGTTGTCTTTTGTCATTTTATGCTTGTATATTACTTTTACTCTTATTATCTAAAATTTCTATGTCTGTCACTTTACCAGGATCATTAGAAATGGTGCAGGTACAAAGCCATCGCATGCTTGAAAAAGGCAAGAGAATCATAATCCAGCTAAGGTGCAGAGAGGCCCTCATCAACATGGAACCACGTCAGCCAACTCAGGGTGCAAATATGGGGTTGAGATCGGAGATTGCATACGATATGAGATCACTTGAAGATCACAGGGTTGGACTTGGTACAGTCTCCAAGACTTGCCAGCACGTACAGAGGAATGGATCCATGCGTATCTCAATATTTGAGGTCCACTATATCATATGTTTCAACGAAATACCATTGACATTGAGTTCTTAATTAGCTTCCCATTAATGTTCTCCATGCATGTCCAACCCCTCTTCTTTCCTTTGTTCTTTTGAATCATTTCCTTGTATGTTCTAGCTACATTTTCACTATCATGAGATTTAATTTAGTATGTTCCTCTTGGTGTTCAAAACTAATAAATATTTTTACATCACCGTCAATGCGAATGGTGATTCCATTCTGTGGAATAGATAGGTTCCATATGTTTATATTAACACAAAATAAGAAAAAAAATCATTCCATAAGAATAGTAAATCCCTTTTTTTTATTGGAAATTGGAAACGTAGAATTGAGAATTTATATATAATAGAAAGAATATATATGATTTAGTTTTCTTTTCATAACGTATCATCATTAATTTTTTGCAAAATGACAAATAAATATGTACACACTTTGATTCTTTTTTTAATAAACAAAACATTTTTTATTCTTTTTTCAGAAATATTTCTTTTTGTTTCAAGAATTTAAATTTATATAACACATATAAGATATCTAAGATAAATGCAACAAAAAATGAGGTGTCATAAAGTCCATTACAAGTAAATGTAAGGATTTACGCTCAAATCTCCTTTTTACCCTTTCTTTTTTTAAGTGTGCAATCACTTACTAATTGAAATCTTTAAGATTTCTTAGAACAATTATCTATAGTTTCCAAACATTGGAGTTTCCAATGCAAGAATATATGAACATTGGAGTTTCCAAACATCCATTTTATGAAATTATATCCAACAACCTATTTCAGTTTTACCTGATTCGTGCATTACTTTTCTTTCTTCAGGTTATATATACTTTCATAATCTCTCTCTTTTCTTTCATGGAAAATTAATACATGATGGTATCTCAAATTACTTGTATTTTTTAGTTGAAGTATAATTTTTTGTATTTTGTATTCTAAGTTTAAAGAAAATTCTTATATAAATTAGTTAGTATAATTTGTGTATACTAATGAAGTATTCATTAAATTAAAAGAACTGAATATAAAGTTTATTTTAAAGGAACCAATTATAATAAATATGTTATAATTGAATACAATTGGTATTTTAGATATTTAAATTATATTAAGTTCGAGTTTAAATATTTAATTCACATGTTGCCAACAACTAATTGGCAAACACAAGACTCTATCTACCCTTTCTACTTGCTAAAGGCCTCAGCGATTAGCAGTACTCAGCAGACCTTCTCAAGTCTCAGGTAAGAAAAATAAAACGGATGCCACGCATATCATAATTTATTCTTGATAAAACGCAAGCTAAACGAGGATTACGTATAATTAAGTTGTTCTTAACTTGAGGAAGTATTGTTCACAACTGTGGTTGATTTCCAATTACGCGAATTTCGTGTGACAGTTAACCTAACACCAATATATTCCAAACGAAATTCCATGGCAGATATCTTTTAACATATATACATATATATATATATATATATATATATGAAAAAAACTTTGGTCCATTTCTTTATATTCATTACATTCATTTTATCAATCAAATTATGATATGTGTATATTTAAAAAAAAAAGAATATGAGAGAGAATATTGATGAACACATGTCATAACTTGATTGGTAAAATGAATGTAATAGACATAAAGAAATAAATAAAAGTTTTGTCATATATATATATATATATATATATGAGACATATCTAGTGAGAGGAGTTTTTATTGTGAGAGAGTGAGAGGAGTAAATTTTGACCATACAACCACACATGGATGGTCAAGATTAAATGTTAGTTGAAAGTCATGTGACCACTTAAAAAAGTCACATGCATTTATGTTCTAATATTGACCATTCATGAAAGATCCAATGGTCAAGATTCACTCCTCTCATCTCTCACAATGAACACTCCTCTCACCTGAGTAAGATCATATATATATATATATATGAGACATATCTAGTGAAATAGGTTTTTATTGTGAGAGTGTGAGAGAAGTAAATATTGATCATACAACTATACATGGATGATCAAGATTAAAATTTATTTAAAGGTCATGTTACCACTTAAAAAAGTCACATGCATTTAGTTCTAATCTTGATCATTCATGTACGATGCAATAGTCAATATTTACTCATATCATCTCTTACAAAAAACATTCCTCTCACCTGATACATATCCTATATGTATATATATAGAGAGAGAGAGCGTATCTGGTAAGAGGAGTTTATTGTGAGAGGTGTGAAATAAATCTTGACAATTAAATCTTATATGAATGGTCAAGATTAGAACATAAATACATGTGATTTTTTTAAGTAATCATATGACTTTTAAGTAACTTTTAATCTTGATCATCCATATATAGTTGTATAGTCAAGATTTACTTATCTCATAATAAAAATTCATTTCATTAAATATGCATACATATATATATATATATGTCCAAAATGTCATCTTGACAATATTTTGCTTTGAAATAACTTATTAACCTAGCTAATTTCAATTATATATTTCTTCGTGGAAGGGACTCGAGTTTTCACGTAGTAATGTTGAGCTCAGATCCTTAACTGATAATTATGCGGTAACCATATATATATATATATATATTCCTCCTAATTATCCACGGAGTTGGTGGTTTTATTTGAAGATGAAAGAACAATTAGCACTGACAGCTTATTGCTATATATCTACATAGATATAGTGTGATTAAATTACTTAAGCACTATTTAATTCAATACATTTAACAATAAATTAACAAGTTGAACTCAAAAGAATTTAGGATATTTTTATGAAGATATACATATACATGCCAGCAATGCTTTGTCATTTCAGGGGAAGGAAAGAAACATTGTGTCCACATCCATTCTCCCCCTCAACATATACATATATAAAATATAGTAATTAACAATTAACATTTCTTTTTTTTATAATAATCAAGTGATTCTTGTATAATTCTGAAACATTTAAACTAAGTTTATTCGATCAATCATATTATTAATTATAATAGGTTATAATAATTAATTAATATTTAAATATAGTAATTATTTTTTTTGGTGCAACAAATATAGTAATTATTTATTAATTAATAATATGATTCATCAATTACCCTCAATTTAATTATTTCAAATTTATTTAAAAATTTCTCAATAATAATCAAAAGTGGGAGAGGGGGGGATAGTTCCAATTATTTTATATACACTTTTTTTTTTATTTTTCTGATAATTACTTTATGTAGTCTCTCTTAATTTTGTCAGACTAGGATTTTCATCTGATCTCTGCTCCCAACGGACAAGCTTGTTCTCCTTTCCAAAATTTCCCTTTTTATTTTGCGCACTCTCTCTCTCTCTCTCTCTCTCTCTCCCCCCCCCCCCCCCCCCCCACCCTTTTAAGCCAATCCTATAGTTTTGCTTCTGTGCCTTCTGCTAGCTCCTCTCTCTCTCTCTCTCTCTCTCTCTCTCTATATATATATATATAATTCCATATATTCTTTCCTTCTAAAAACTGCAGAAAGTATAACCTCTCACAACCCTTATCCTCCCTCCTCCTGTTTTTTTCTTCCCTGTGTCTCTTATTGTTCAATTTGATTTTCCATGGAAAACAAGCTCAGGAATAAACATAAACATACCCATACATGCATGCCCAAACCCAATTCACACCCACCTGCTCTAGCAATGCACAAAAACTCCCAAACAATATCCAAAACCAAGCCCAAGATACGCATAATTCACATATTTGCACCTCAGATCATCAAGACCGATGTTGAAAACTTCCGGGAACTGGTGCAGAGGTTTACTGGGAAACCAAGTAGCGGCGAAAAGCATTGCAAGAAGAAGCCAACAATAGCAGCTGGAACTGCAGGAATAGATAAACAAGAATCAAGAAGGAGCAACAGTACTCAAGGGAATGGTGAGTTTTGGGGGTTAGATCAGTCAAGGGAGAGAGTCAACGAAGAAGTAGGACTTTGCAGTGATGAAAGTTCTGGAGGGTACTTGGGAGGGTTCTCAGATTTGGAAGGGTTTATTTCTTCTGAGCTTGGTGAATTTCCACTGCTTCCATTTGATCATGGCACTCACTTGCAAGGGTTTGCAGAATCTCAGCTTTTATAGGACGTAATAATGCATATTTGATCATTCCTTTTTAAGTTATCACTTTTCTGTTTCTTCAATTTAGAGGTTCATAACTTGTGGTTGTGATTATGAACTATTTTAATTTGATTTTCTCATGATATATATTACTGATCAGTTTCTTATCCGCACATGTCTTTATTTTTCTCTGAGATTATTGCATATATTTCAGTTATCTGTAGAGAGAACAGAAGAATTGAAAACATAATATATATATCAGTTAAATATCATGGTTTAATCTATTTTAGAGGAGGAAGAATATTAATGAGTAAAATTGCACTTGCTTTCTTTCAATTCTTTGTGCTCTATTTAAGGATCGGAGCCGGAGGCTGTAGATACCACCGGCAAGGAGACCAGACTTGATCCAGGTCAATATTTTTTTAATTTAAATATTGGACAGAATTTGTTTCTTTCTTTCTTTGTCTTTTTCTTATATATATATGTGGCCCTTTCTTTCTCTCTTGCCTCTTTTGTTGGATTATTTTGGCAAACGAAACAAGTACGTGCAAAGACGTCTAACATTAAATAAATATGTAAATGTAAACCCAACAAAAAAGAAAAGTAAACCAGAAAAAAAATGTAAATTACTTTTCTTGAAAGAATAATTCATGATGATATATTCCAATCCAAATGCATATGGTTTTTTGCACTAGTCATGTGTATTGGCACAAACTAGAGACAGCAACTTCTCTTAATCTAACTCTAATCACAGACAAGGCATCAATATCCAATGGTACCCCAAGTTGGAATAATCTATTGGAATTTTGAAACACCAGTTAGGGTTTTTGAAACGTTAAAAGACATATTGCTGAGCTGAATTATATATGACATCGATCTTTTATTTTATATATAGCTTTTTTTTCTAATAATTATTGTATATATAGCTTTGTCTTAAAGCTTTTGTCTAGCATAGCTTGGGAGAAGATATTATATATCAACTTTGTTATTCTTATACTTAAAAATTAAAATTTATATACCTTTCTTTTACACCTACTATTATTGAAAGAAAAAAAAAATAAAACTAGCTTCACTTCTCACCCTCTTTTCTCACTTTCTCTTAAAAATGATAAGTGTAAGAAAAAGTGTAAAGAACGTAGGAGAAAATTTCTCATTATATATTTTACCAAAACAAAGGGAGGGTCTTAGACAAAGTTATCCAAGAACTGAAATCTCCTATCACCAATTCCTGTTCGCTTCCTTGTCCGCCCAATTAAAAGTTGTCAACTCAATTAAAATGTCACTTCATTTTTAACACCAATCCAACAAAAACTTAAACACCGTTTTATTACCCATGAAGTCTGCAAGAACCAGCAGTCAAGCTCTGCCGCCGCGATAACCATCATTGATCAGGAGTTGCTCATTGCACCAGCCACTCATTCTCGGAATTGTTTCCTGCTGATCTCAGTTGCTTCTTCAAAAGCTTGCGCGAACTTGCTCTAATCAACTGATGCCGTCAAGATCGAATCCAAACGTGATTTTGCATATGTTTTCAAATGCCAATCGTTGGAGGGTGTCTTGGAAATCGAGAGTCTGGTCTTGGGCTATTGCAGCCGAAGCTAGAACGGGAACGAGACAGTTGGAGTGCAGCGTCTACAATGTGTTCGATGAAATTACATATCATTTTGTGAGCCGTAAAAGTTTATTTGAGACATCTTGGCATATAATTCAAACTAGATCATTGAGTGATCATTCCTAATTTACTTGTGCGTAGGGATACTCATTGGCCAAGTTGGGTTGAGTTAAACTTGGTTGGCACCTAACTCGTTGGTTTCATTGAGCTAAACTTTTAGATTTAAATTCGACTCCATCGTAGTTTAATTAGTGATCAGATTAGGATTAAGGCAACATGTAAATAAAATTTACAAATTTATATATTATATATAGTTGGGTTATAAAATTTTAAAAATAAAAAATTATGAAATATTTTATAATAAATATTTTAAAACAAAATATATTAATATAAAAAATATTAATTTAAATAAAAAACTTATAATTTATTATTAATTTTTATAAAATTATAAATTTTAATATATTATATAATATCAAGTTGAGTTGGGTTAACTCAAACTCAATCCAAAAATTACATCAAGTTTAATTTTAAAAATTTAATCCTATCAAATTAACTTTAAGTCGAATCAGGTCATGAACATCCCTACAATTATGAATTTATAATGAAGCGGTATAACAAGGTTAGGATTGAGGAAGAGGAGTTAAGGCCGTTATAAGGTTGTTAAGTTTTTCAATATAAATTATATGGCATTTTAATTGAGGTAGCAACTTTTAATTGGAGGGACAGTGAATAAGACATGATTTGGGGACGGGAGGTTTGAGTCCATTATCCTGATGTTATCTCAAGGCCTTGGATTAAAACATTAAACATACTTAAATTTACAAATAATAGAAGGTATAATCAGGGGAAAAAAGCATATTTTCAGTTGGTTACCACGAATAAATCTTGACGATATATTCTAAACATAAATGTTTACTGTAGGCAATGATTTATCTGTGTCTGTTCTTAATTCATTTTATTCTTTTTATTGTACGTAGATAAATAATTTATATTATGCGATGCTTGTATTGTATGAATAGGATCTTATATATGATGTCTTTGGGTTATGAGAGACTACTCAAGTTTAAATGACTTAGTTAATTAATGTTTAAAACCATATCTATTACTATAAAAATCAAATATGAGTTTAATCAATTTAGGTGAGAAAGATGATATTAATTTTAAGCTACCACCATATAACAATAAATGTTATTCACTCATACGATGGTTTCATTAAAAAAAAGAAAAGAAAAGAAATAACAGTAACAGAAGTATGTTGACTTAGAAAGCAGCTACATGAAGTCAATAAGTTTGGTGAATTTTATTCGCAAATTGCAGTATTAATTTATTGGTATCTTACAATTATTCAGATTATTAAGCTGGTGACTGGTTAGTGCTACATAGTTGAAATTAATTAATGACAGATACATGTTGATTTTTTCTATTGAAGTCTTTGTTTGCCATAAGTAGACGATCTGAACCGATCCCATATGTATCAATCTGATAACGTCATGTTTGTGGCTTCACGGTCCACTCTCTCTTTCTCTGGCTATGCATTGATCATGGTTGTTTTATGCTTCTTTCTGTCTGATATCCCTTCAAATAATTATATAGACTTCTCGTCACAATATATATGGTTAAGAGCTTGCCCCGAAACTGGAACATACTCAATATAGAAGAGATTATTCATCACATCCAGTAGTATATAGGAACACATCCTCGATCTCACTTTTAAATCTATTTCTTCATTTTTTGAAATTTGATTTTTTTTCTTTAATTTAAGAAACACGTGAGTTGTTCGTTTGCTATTTAGAAGTATGCCCAACTACTCAAAATTTGTCCCAAACTTACTATGGATGTTATTTCCTAATTAAATTGTCACCAGTCACCACTAGCACTTTTTAAAGGGGCGTGAGACTTGACCTTAAGCATGGCTTTTAGGTAAAGATGAGACTAGCTCTTTTTAAAGGGCTTGAGACTTTACCTTAAAGCAACTTGTGGCTTTGGAGTTAAATTCTTTCTTGTACTCTTGAACTTACGAGGGTTCCAATATCTCTTTTAATTGGTATCAACTAAAATCAGACATTTGTATAAGTCATATTTACGTTATTAATGAAAAAATCAAAGTTGTTGTATGGTGCGTGCAAAATATACACTAAGAGCAAGTGCACTCTATCGCCAAGTAATATAGGACTTTGGAGTCCAAGTTATCGATCCCACGAGGAATAAGTGATAATTACTAAAGTTGTAAAACTCTTATGTTATTTAGACTATCAGAAGTATACGCAAGATCCAAATTTAAAACAGAAAACTAATGGAGAAAATAAAAAGAACAATTAAATAAAGAAAAGATAAACAAAGATAGAAAGATGCTAGGATGCAAGGTTCACTTGAATCTCATTATTCGAATCTTCTTTCAATTATGATACAGGTAATTCTTTTGCCAATATTATCTTATAAGCTATTGAATCCCAATGGTCATGGATGAAACAATATTCTATCCTTAAATTAATCCACCTATTTGGTCATTTAGTTGAATTAATCAAGAATGCATTAAGTTCCAATTTCAAGATATGAACTAACAACCCGTCAATTCCATTGGTAGGAGAAATTGATGTTTGGTCATTCACCAATATAATCTCAGGCTTACCATATAGATCCACTCATTGAGTGCGGATGGTCACCGATCAAACAATGAATTAATAAATGTCACAAGTGATCAATTTATGATAAGAATGCAAATAATAAAGTAAACTCACAAAGAAATTACCATAATCAATCTAGAAATCAGATCCAAATAATTAAGAACACAAGATCCCCTATAGCCCTAGCTATGAGTTTAACCACACATATTTTTAGACATAGCTAGAAGGAAATCACAAGAAAAACTGAGAAAGAACAACATAAAAAACAAAGTGTAGAAGAAAAACTAAATAGCAAACTAGTTTCTGAGGATTAAGGATGATGGATCTCCGATTGATCGAACCCGAGACTTCAATCTTTGATCCAAGACTCCCTTCTCCTTCTCCAAGGAGTTACAGCTGCTCTCCTAGGTCAGAACTCCCTTCAAAACGTGCAAAGAGTGTCAATATATAGGCCCCCAACACAAACTTCGCACAGAAGTTTCAATAATTGTGTTTCTGACACAAATACACGGCCGTGTATGCATACACGGCCTAGGCCGTGTATGACACTGAGTTAGGGGGTAAAATTTCACTATTTCAATTGCAAAGTCAGAGGCGTACATGGCCTAGGCCGTGTATTCTCACACGACCGTGTACTTCTAGGCCCTGTATTTTGACGCAGGCCCTGTATTTTGACGCATGTCCTGTAATCTGACTTCCAAACCCAATATGACCCATTAGACCTCCAAATATAGAAAAATGTTCAACATGAAAGTTGTAGATTTGGATCTTAATTATCAACCATCAAAACTTCAGCTCATTTGACAACTTGTAGCTTGAGATATGTCATGAACAGTACGCAAAGGTCAAGCTGTCGGGTTTAGCACCCTAGTTCTTGCTTCAACTCCAATTTGAGTTATCCAAACGTGTGATTGGGTCTTTGAGGTCTCATGAAAGTAGTAGAGAATTGTCTTAGCTTTCCTACAAAACTAAAATTACATCAATCAGATATTTAAAACTCAAATGATAGCTAGTTTACTGAACATTATCAAAGAGATAAATTAGGGCTAATTCATGCAATAATTCCTTCAATGATCCACTATATCTCTCCAAATGCATTAAATCTTTCTAGATTTGCAAAACGAAGATAATGATAAAGATCCATTTAAAATTATTTCATAATTACAGGCAAATCACCATCATTTGTTCAATTAAATGTTATAAAATATAGGCTTATCAACTCCCCCACACTTGAGCTTTTGCTTGTCCTCAAGCAAAGAATAGGGGTCAACAACAAGATCAATCTTAACATCCAGAAACATAAATCAAGAGGAATTCCAAAGTTCAAGATCAGTAATCAAATCCAATCAATCAAGATCATTTAGCAATTTTAAACAATAAGATGCTTTAGCCTGGCTTGCAACTGTTTTCTTTACCAAGCATATGAGATCACTCAACTTTCTATCTCTCAAGTGTTTAAGGATAAAGAGATCACTTAAATTTCTCTTGAAAAATGCAATACAATAGGCTTGCTTATCAATCTCATCTCCACTTTCAAGTTCACATACAACACAAGAATCAAAAGGGCTTTCCTTTGGTTGTAACAGGGCCAAGGGTATAATGAAAGATAGGAAGAAAGGATAAAATAGGATAAAGAATGCTCATGAATAAATCAATACAAAGCAGAATCAGGCTGAAAAGATGATAGATAGAGCATGATGCTCAAGAATATAACAACTTCTCACTTTCAACCTAATATTTTCATTATTCTTCACCAACAATTCTTTTCTTTTCTTTCTTTTTCATTCATCATTTTTTTTTCTTTTCCAAACCTTTTTTTTTTAACCCTTGAAGATAAAAGCAACCTTTCAAGACCTTTCAATCAACACATCAATTGCTCCAAAGCATTCAACCTGATTATTTAATTGGGTATTCAAAGAAATCAATTTCAGGCTCAAATGGGGCAACTAAGGGATTATTTAATCAATGTAACTCTGGAAATCAAGAAAGAATTAAACCTAATTATCTCAATCATATTCAAGCATGTATGTGAATCATTAAAATTTCAACAAGATATCAAAGCAAATTTTAGCGCACATCAATCAAAAGAAAATTCACTCCAAAAGGAAAATAGGACTTCATTTTTGAAAAATCCAATCATTAAAGCTCAAAACTCACTTTCTGATTAAGTTGATAAAGAAAACAGAAACAAGCAGGCATGACTCAAAGATGCTAAATTTCACTTTTCTCAATTAAACAAGATTGCTTCACACAAAATAATCTCATAATTAACATATTCCCCTTTCAAACATATCTCTATCAGCTCAGAATAAATTAAGCGATTAACACACAATTCCAGCTTAACTATCGAATACTCAAGTGTTCATCAAAGTGCAAATTTTTTTTTTTTTTACAGAGTACATTACCAAGTACATTACCACTCCCCCACACTTAATATTAACATTGTCCTCAATGTGAAAGAGAGATAAATAAAGAGTAAAGAAAAGAGCAATACAACCTGATGAAGCATGAGATATGGTAGGCAGAAAAACAACGTAACAGTCAGTGCTACAACAGAATCTGAAAAATCACAGAACACATGAGTAGAAACACAAACTAGGGTCTTTTAAAGTCAGATTCCCAAAACTGTAATACTTATGTTCACCCCTAAAAAGATTCCACAAATAAGAAGTTCATGATGCACAAGTTCACATGAATGCGCCTCAAGAGTATGACTCTTTACTCAGCCATTCGAAATGAATTAAATTTTTATCTTCTCGATTTGTGGAAATTATCTTCAAATTGCAACTTTAAAACAAAGATAACAAAAATAACTAAAAGAAGAGACAATAAGGAAGAAACACAGGTTGCCTCCTGTGAAGCGCTTGTTTAACGTCATTAGCTCGACATTGCCTTTTCAGAAGAATCAAGGTGGCTTAAAGCAAGAGAAATAGGAGGACGTCTTCTTCTTTGCAAAACAGTTCTTCTTCCCTTCAACAATGGCCTTGGGACTGCTTCCAACAGAATTCTGAACTGGAAAAGAGTTTGACTGTCCCAATTGCGTCTTGACTCCACTCGGCCATGGTGGTTGCACTCGATCAACAGATGAAGGACCAATCTGTGAAGAAGCATGGATCTGAGGAGGACCCTTATTTGTCTCAGCAGCTCGACTTTCCAACAGATCAACATCAACACTGTATGATGGCGGGGGGTCCTTGATAGCTAAGATTTCCTGCTTCTTAGCTTGAACAAAATTAATCGGGGTATGGAGATTTGACATTGGGGAAGATTTAGCCTCCCTAAAGACATTGATGGTCACATAATCTCCATCCACTCTCAAGATGAGCTCACCCCAAGGTACATCAATCACAGCTGCAGAAGTGGCCAAAAACGGTCTTCCAAGAATGAGAGGAATATCAGCATCCTCTTCCATATCTAGCACCACAAAATCAACTGGGAAAATGAATTTATCCACCTTCACTAAAACATCCTCCACCACACCGCGCAGGTAAGCGAAGGATCTATCAGCCAACTGTAGTGAAATGTTGGTGGCCTTTGGTTCCTGCATTCCCAATTTCTTAAACACAGAAAAAGGCATCAAATTAATACTAGCACCCAAATCACATAATGCCTTATCAAAATAAGAATTACCAATAGTGCAAGGAATAGTAAAACTCCCTGGATCTTTCAATTTTGGAGGTAACTTCTTCAAAAGAATGGCAGAACACTCCTCAGTAAGACATACAATCTCAAATTCCTCAAGCTTGCATTTTTTTGTAAGTATTTCCTTTAGAAACTTTGCATACTTAGGCATCTGAGAGATGACTTCAACGAACGGAATATTAATTTGTAATTTCTTGAATATCTCCAAGAATTTGGCAAATTGCTGATCTGGCTGATTGCTCTTGAGCCTCTGAGGGAATGGGATCTTGGCATATGGGGATGGTTCATAAATTGCACTCTGCTCATGATCCTTCTTAGCTCTCTGCCACTTTGGTGCTTTCTTCTCAACCTCTCTCTCTTGGTTGACATCTTCAGTAAGGACATCGTCAGTTGCCTTCTCATCTTCTTGCACTGACTGAACAAGAGTATCTCTAGGCTCTGACATTTCTTTCTTCTGTGGAGACTCCCCAAGTTCCTTACCACTTCTCAGGAAAATTGCATTTACCTGTTCCTTTGGGTTAGGTTCAGTAGAGCTAGGCAAAGATCTTGGTGGCCTTTTTGACATCAGAATAGTCAACTGACTGATTTGAGTCTCCATGGTCTTCATTCTAGCTTCTGAATTTTGCATGTACTTTATTACAAGATTTTCAAAGCTTGGCTTCTCTGCAGGTGCTTGAAAACCTGGAGGTGGTTGTGCTCTCTCGTTGATTTTGCTTTGATAGCTTTGTTGATTTCCCCATTTGAAATTGGGGTGGTCCCTCCAACCGGGATTGTAGGTGTTGGCATAAGGATTGTCTCATTTGCTTAGGTTGGGATTTCCAACAAAATTTGCTTCGAGTGTTCTGGGGCAAAGGGATTACCAACTTGACAGTTTGAACTTGTATGACCCTGTCCTCCACATGCGTCGCAAATAGTTGGTGGGGCTGCACTACTTGTTACCATCAAGGTTTCCACCTTCTTTGTCAAAGCTTCCAATTGATTCAGAATGGTAGTAGAAGCATCCACAGCATGCACTCTTACTGGTTTCTTAAGAATTTGGCGCTCATTTGCCATTGATAACTGTTCAGCGCCATTTCTTCAATTAATGTTTGGCTTTCAGTAGGTGTTTTCCTCCATATAGTACCTCCTGCAGCAGCATCAATGAGGGAACGGTTTGTAGAAGATAAACCGTTATAAAAAGTCTGGACCTGCTGCCACCCGAGAAATCCATGGTGTGGACATCTCCTCAATAACTCTTGAAAGCGCTCCCAAGCTTCATAAAGAGTGTCCATTTCAAACTGTACAAAAGAAGATATATCATTTCTTAACTTAGCAGATTTAGAAGGAGGAAAATACTTAGCTAGAAACTGTTGTGTCAATTGATCCCATATAGTGATGGAACCCCTTGGAAGTGACGTTAACCATTGACTCGCCCTGTCTCTAAGAGAGAAAGGAAAGAGTCGTAATCTGATTGCATCATCTGTCACTCCATTGTACTTGATAGTGTTACACAACTGTAAGAATCTAGCCAAATGCTGATTTGGATCATCTGAAGGTAATCCACCAAACTGTACAGAATTCTAAATCATGGAGATCAATGTGGGTTTGATCTCAAAATTGTTAGCCGCCACAGCTGGTCTTATAATACTTCTTTTATACCCTTCAGCAGTGGGCATAGAGTACTCAAGCATGGTTCGCTCTGCTGGGTTAGCTATTTCGTCATGATTCCTTTCAATTACTGGTCCTTCCATTCTGTTTATGTCTTCTGTCACAGCTGAAATTTGAGTTTGCTTTCTTAACCTGTAAGCTGTTTTCTCAATTTCTAGATCAAATGTCAAATCAAGAAATTGAGAGCGAGTGAACATAAACAAGAAAAATGAACAAGTAAAAATTGCAGTGAAAAATTAATTAAAAATACATGAACAAAAAAAATAATAAACAAAAATAAAAGAAAAGAAAGATAAAAAAAATGACAATAAAAACAAAACAAAATATACAAAATAAGAAAATAAATACAAATAAGGTTAAATAAAAATAAAAGCAAATAAAGATAAACAAAAGCAAAACACAATAATAAAAACAGATAAAATAAATTAAAATAAAAATTTCATCTAAATTAACTAGAATTTTACGCCTCTAATATTACCAAAATTATTCCCCAAAGAATCGGCGCCAAAAACTTGGTGCGTGCAAAATATACATTAAGAGCAAGTGCACTCTCTGCTATCGCCAAGTAATATAGGACTTTAGAGTCCAAGTTATCGATCCCACGATGAATAAGTGATAATTACTAAAGTTGTAAAACTCTTATGTTATTTAGACTATCGGAAGTGTACGCAAGATCCAAATTTAAAACAGAAAACTAATGGAAAAAATAAAAAGAACAGTTAAATAAAGAAAAGATAAACAAAGATAGAAAGATGCTAGGGCGCAAGGTTCACTTGAATCTCATTATTCGGATCTTCTTTCAATTATGATACAGGTAATTCTTTTGCCAATATTATCTTATAAGCTATTGAATCCTAATGGTCATGGATGAAACAATATTCTATTCTTAAATTAATCCACCTATTTGGTCATTTAGTTGAATTAATCAAGAATGCATTAAGTTCCAATTTCAAGATATGAACTAACATCCCGTCAATTCTATTGGTAGGAGAAATTGATGTTTGGTCATTCACCAATATAATCCCAGGCTTACCATATAGATCCACTCATTGAGTGCGGATGGTCACCGGTCAAACAATGAATTAATAAATGTCACAAGTGATCAATTTATGACAAGAATGTAAATAATAAAGTAAACTCACAAAGAAATTACCATAATCAATCTAGAAATCAGATCCAAATAATTAAGAACACAAGATCCCCCATAGCCCTAGCTATGAGTTTAACCACACATATTTTTAGACATAGCTAGAAGGAAATCACAAGGAAAACTGAGAAAGAACAACATAAAAAACAAAGTGCAGAAGAAAAACTAAATAGCAAACTAGTTTCTGAGGATTGAGGATGATGAATCTCCGATTGCTCGAACCCGAGACTCCAATCTTTGATCCAAGACTCCCTTCTCCAAGGAGTTACAGCTGCTCTCCTAGGTCAGAACTCCCTTCAAAACGTGCCAAGAGTGTCAATATATAGGCCCCCAACACAAACTTCGCGCAGAAGTTTCAATAATTGTGTTTCTGACATAAATACACGGCCGTGTATGCATACACGGCCTAGGCCGTGTATGACACTGAGTTAGGGGGCAAAATTTCACTATTTCTATTGCAAAGTCAGAGGCGTACACGGCCTAGGCCGTGTATTCTCACACGGCCGTGTATTCTCACACGGCCGTGTACTTCTAGGCCCTGTATTTTGACGCAGGCCCTGTATTTTGACGCATACCCTGTAATCTGACTTCCAAGCCCAATATGACCCATTAGACCTCCAAATCTGGAAAAGTGTTCAACATGAAAGTTGTAGATTTGGATCTTAACTATCAACCATCAAAATTTCAACTCATTTGACAACTTGTAACTTGAGATATGTCATGAACAGTACGCAAAGGTCAAGCTGTCAGGATCAGCACCCTAGTTCTTGCTTCAACTCCAATTTGAGTTATCCAAACGTGTGATTGGGCCTTTGAAGTCTCCATGAAAGCAATAAAGAATTGTCTTAGCTTTCCTACAAAATCAAAATCATATCAATCAGATATTTAAAACTCAAATGATAGCTAGTTTACTGAACATTGTCAAAGAGATAAATTAGGACTAATTCATGCAATAATTCCTTCAATGATCCACTATATCTCTCCAAATGCATTAAATCTTTCTAGATTTGTAAAACGAAGATAATGATAAGGATCTATTTAAAATTATTTCATAATTACAGGCAAATCACCATCATTTGTTCAATTAAATGTTATAAAATATAGGCTTATCATTGTATTATTTTTTAAGGCCTGTTATATTTTATTTTACCTAATAACCCCAAAGACCTTTTAATAAATTTTATAAAACCAATCCAAAGGGACCTTACAATAATTTTCAAGAATCAAATCCAGTCCCAATTCCAAAATAAAATAGAGAATGAAATCCCTAACTCCATTGTTGAACCATCAAAGAACCCTTGAAATTATGAATGTAATACAGCGTTTTTTAAGTAAACTGAAAACGTTGTTTTTTATTTATTTATTTTGAATAAAATGATGAAACCTAAGAAACGCACCACCTTGAACTCTTCATCAAGAATATATTTGACAGAGTCACGATCAGAATCGTGCTGAGAGAGGAAGCGTTCAATGCCAAGCTTTTTATAATTCCAAGCTGTGTGTCATTCTGGATTATTCTCCACTAACTTCGCGTTCGCCTCTAGTGTTTCCTTTGTGTATTTGTTCAAAGATTTATCCAATATGAATTTTAAATAAATAGATAAATAAATAAATAACGAATAAATAAGAACAAAAAAAGTAAGAAAGTGTTGGCATCAGAATGCGCGACTTTGAATAATAATAATAATAATAAGAGAGAGAATGGAAAAAGAGGGAGAAAATGAAATACCTGTGGATGTGGAGCAGTAGCATCACGGACGGTGAAGCGACATCACGGCATGGATATGGAGCAGCGGAGGCGTGGTCTGGTGGTCTGGATCGTGGTTGTGGTGACGTGAGAGGCAAAGGCGCGGTCTGGATCATGGAGACCGAAGACAGAGAGGCAGAGGCGCAACTAACTTATTATTTCCAGACTTCCACTTCCTAACTTAAGTTTTAGTGACTTTATCAACATTTGCGAGATGATTCCCTCACTAATTTCCTCCTTGAAAATATATTAGCGAGAGAAATTTCATTCGTAATTCCTTCCTTATTCACTAGTTGTTTTCACTTTGAATTTTTTTTTAAAATTTAGTAAGAGATTAATTTCTCCTTACAATTCTCTCGCTAATTTAATTAGTAAGAGAATTGTTAGCAAAATTTTTCTCGCTAAATTCTATCACTAAATAGTAAATTTCTTGTAATGAGATTCTTATGTAATTTTCATTCTTGTTGATTCACTTAACAAAGTTGTGTCATTTAATTCTTTATTTTGTTTTAAAATCAGGGCTTCGGTTAATTCTTTGGAAATTATGACAAGTCCCTTTGGGTTAATTTTATAAAATTTATTAAAATGTCCTTGGGGTTAATTGTTAAAACAAAAATATAACAAACTCTTAATAAATAATACACTAACTTTGACTTTTTTATTAATGACATGGACATGACTTGTACAAAATGTCTGAATTTGGTAACTAAGAGGGGTACTGGAACCCTTCTAAGTTCAAGGATACTACAGAAAAACTCCTGTGGGTTTTGAGTACGAGAGAGATCATTACGACTACGTAACAATATTCCTCTGTTGTCAAACAACGTGTTATCAATAGTCAATATTGCCTTACACAATTTCACCCTGACTCGTAGGTACTCACCCCATCGTACCCCACACAGTCAATTAAAAACATGTTCCCTGTAAAGCGGGTTGAGTGTAGGTTGAAAGGTCAAACCATCTTGCTCCTATTTGTACTTTTGATTTAAACAAAGATCATACCTAGGAAAGTTATGTAGCGATGATACTTTAAAATAGTGTATTGATATCTAATACGTATCGTATTGTATTAGATGTTTTTAAGATATTTTTATCTTATATCTTTCATTATTAATGTTTTAATTTTTGAATCAATACAAGTGAGATGTCACAATAATTAAATAAATGATAATATTTTATTGTGACTACAATGATTAAAATCAATTTATGAAAACTTTGATATTTTTATTCTAATTTAAGATTTGCGTCTTTATGTTAATCTATAATAATGTTATATGTTGTATCTTAATAGTATTGTGTCTTATAATTTTTAGAATTTATCGTATCTACGTATAAGTGTTGTGTCATATTTATATATGTATCTGTATTCATGCTTCCTAAGAAAAAGTTCCTATAAAGTGATATTGTCTTTAAAATAAGTAAATAGAGTATATTCACTTTTAATTTGATAAAATGTATTGTGATCTTAATTTATTAAATAATCTAAGGATGAATGTATTTTTATTATTCACTTTAAAGATAAACTCACTTTAGATGAGTTTTTTTCCATGCATAGATATGTTATATTTATAACACTATATGTGATAATGTCTTTAATTAATTATATAAGATGATGAGTAAATTTTAATTTTGTGATTGATTATTGCATAATTAAATTTATATTTAAAATTCTCAGAACTAGGAACGGGGTGGACAAACTGATACAAGTTTTATTTATTTATTTATTAAGCGGCATGTTCGGGTTTGGATTCTAAAGGATGCATAGGGTTGAACAAAAATCCACCCTCGCGTAACTGTCCCATTATCAAGCAGAATAATCAAATGTTCAAATTGTTATATATATATATAAATCACATTGCAGGTTGCACAGATATAAAGTCACAAGGACGGACACAGGAATGAACTACTGAGGCAATATAAAGAATTAATAATAATGACCAAAATGTATAAAATGAATAATTTAAAATGAATAAAAAAACTAAAACAAGTTATCGCAATGTGTCTCCTACAACGTTTTTATTGATAAGCCTTTGAAGCTAGAACTTTGATCCTTGTGTTCTTTTCTTTTCAAGAATTAAATTAACTTACTCTAACTGTGTCACTTTACTTTCTCTGAAAAATTAGTAACAAATCGATTTCCTCTTGAAGGCAAAAGACAACAAGTACTAGTTTTACGAAATTGTCAGTTTGTTTTTTTAGGTTGTTGTGAATGGGCTCATGAAGTTTATGATAGTTTGAATTAAAACAGTTGGATCAAGGATAGGAATGTAGGAAATTATAGTTATTGGTACCAAAGTTAATTTTAACTCTATATTATTCTCTCCTATGTTATTTTTTTAAGGTTAAAATTATTTATTTATTAAGTAAGGGGACAAGGGAGTAGGCGTTGAGCTTTATGTCTCTTTCAGGTGTGTTCTCTGGTTGTGCTATGAAATTTCTTTGTTGGAATATTAGAGGGATTGGGGGTGAGGGGAAAGTGTTCTGCAGTGAACAGGCTAGTGGTTGAAAAACAAATTTTGTTCTTGGGACTTGTTGAAACTAAACACTCAAATTTTTGTCCATAAAATTCAAAGCTTTTCGGGTGCGATTGAATTTGATTGGTGTGCAGTGGATACTATAAATGAGGGTGGGGGTCTAATTTGTGTGTGGGAGAAAGAGTTCTTTAAGCAGGAAAACATTGTCAAAAGTCAGAGATGGATTTGTGTGAAAGGTGTGATTCAAGAGGATAATTTCCATTGTGTTGTAATCCTGATTTATCATTCTCATACTCGCAATAAAAGGAGTATAATTTGGCAAGAATTGTTCGAGCTTAAATGAGTGGTTTTGGTTCCCTTGTTGATAATGGGGGGGCTTCAATGAAGTTCTATTGCTTAAGGAAAGAAGAGGTGGCTATGCAATGACTCCAAGTATCTCAGACTTTGCTGAATGAGTGCAAAATATGGGTCTCATAGATATTCCTCTCATTAGAAGGAAATTCACATGGTCTAGAGGAAGGTCACAGAGTAAATTGGACTGTGTCTTTGTTGAAAATGAGTGGTATGTAAAATATCAAGATTTAAAGTTATGGGATTTAAAAAGGTCTATGTTGGACCATTCTCCCCTAATGATTGAGTCAAGAAATTTAAGATGGGGTCCGAAGCCTTTTAGATCGCTAGATGTATGGTTTTCCCATAAGAATTTTGCTAAAAAGTGGAGGGGGAATGGAAAAACTTGGGAGATGCATCAATGGTAGAAAAATTGAAGGGGCTGAAAATCCCTTTAAGGAAGTGGAATAAAAATGTGTTTGGTCATATTGATAAATCTATTAATTGCTTGGAGGCAGAAATGGGTAGACTTGATTCTCTGGCCGAGGAAGAAAATCTTGATGAAATCAATGAGGCTAGAAGGAAAGCGCTTTTAAGTCATTTGGATATATGGTATAGGCAAAATGAAAATTACTGGAGACAATTATCAAGAGACAAATTCATTAAGGAGTCTGATAGAAATACAAAATATTTTCATACACTAGTTATTGCAAGAAGCAGGAAAAAGTAGTTACTTAAATTGAAGGTGGGAAGGCAAATTTTTCAAGACCCAAAGCATATAAAAAAAGAGGCAAGAAAATTTTTTAAAGACTTATACAAGCAGGACCCGCTGCCATAAATTGAGCTTCAAGAAGGTATGTTACCTAGTATTTCTTTTGATCAAGCCCTCTCCTTAGAAGTTATGCCAACTGTAGAAGAAATAAAAAATATTGTTTGGTGCTGTGATCCTACGAAATCACTTGTTATGATGGTTTTAATCTAAAGTTTATAAAAAGCATGTGGAATGTGATTGGTGAAAACTTCTTTAAGTTTATTATTGATTTCTTTTCTTCGGGATTTCTTCCAAAAAAGGTAACTGTGACTTGGGTGGCTTTGATTCCCAAAATAGAGGGTTTAAGTAATATGGCGGAGTTTAGACCTATCAGTATGGTTGGCTGCATATACAAGATAATTGCTAAAATTCTAGCTAAATGCATAAAAAAGGTTATGTCAGATTTAGTGGGCGAGACTCAATCTACTTTTGTTAGTTGAAGACAAATTCTTGATAGGGCACTTATAGCTAATGAAGCGGTCCAATGGGTTAAAAGAAATAAGGTGTCAGTAGTTCTTTTGAAGCTTGACTTTCAAAAAACATATGATTCTGTTAGGTGGAGTTTTATTAATCATGTTTTGAAAATTATGGATTTGGGGGACAAATGGTGAAGATGGGTATCTCAATGCATTTCAACAGCGTCTATGTGTCAGACCATTTGTGTAAAGCTGGAAAAACGAGTTCAACTCGTTGGGTTAGCTTGTTAACCCGCTATTTTTAAGCGGGTTGGGTTCAATATTTGAATCCATTTTTTTTTCAACCCGTACAACCCGCCCCGCTTAACCCGCGAGTTATGCGGGGCAGTGCGGGTTGACCCGTTGGGTTACTCTTTTTTTTTTCAAATCTAGTTTTTTGTCCTGAATGAATCCTGCTAATTCTTCTAAACTTTTTATTCCCCCTTGGGCCCTCTCACCACCCACAGTCCAGTAGTCCACGGTCCATTCCATTCCAAGACTTCACATTTTATTTTTATCAATTATCACCCACGTGCACCGTGCACGTCCCACACGGCCACACAGCACTCCCACTTCAGAATTCAGATCTGACTTCACTTCACAATATCATATCAATATCTTGATATCTTCACTCTCCTATCCTGACTTTTGTGTATCTCTATTCTCCTTCTCCATTTCATCTCCAATCTTCTTTTTTCCTTCCAATTGCAAATCAGCCATTGTTGTGTTGTGCTGTCTGTGCCTTCCACTTCCAGATCGGCTGTCCCACTCCCTCGTCTCGTTCCTGCTCAGATCTGCTGACCCGACGCCATCTCATGCTCTCTCTCCATCGCCGACGGTTGTCTCTTTCTCCGCCGCACTCTCTCTCCGTCACTCTCTCATCAGTGGTACTAGTATGTAGATATAGGATTATTTTGACATATTAAAAAAAATATTTAGTAAATACTTACTAATTTTTGTATTTTAAAATTATATAAATGTTAAAATAAATATAAAAACAATGTTTTTAAAATTTTAATTTTATTTACATATATTTTAAAAGTTTAAAATAAGTTTTTAAATGTGTTATTTATATTTTTGCATGTGTGCAGTGTGTTGGATTATGTCTTTGGATTTTTACATGTGTGTGTTAGATTGTGTGCTGGGATTTTTGCATGTGTTGTGTGTGCTGGATTGTATGCTGGAATTTTTGCATGTGTGTGCTGCTGGATTAATGCTGGTGCATAGTGCTCAGCTTGTATTCTTAATTGATTGATATTACTTATGGTTATGGATGAATTGATAATCATTGCGTGTATTTTTTTTTTTTTACAAATTTTGCAGTGATTTTATTTGAGTGTTTGTCTGAAACTGAAAACATAAAATGGACTCCATCAATAACAACCTTCTTGATCTTGAAAATGTGGATCTCACTATTGATGAGTCCCATTTCGAACCTCTAAAGAGAAAGGCTAAAGCATCAACGTCTGATTGTTGGAAGTTTTTCACAAAGATAGGAGTGGGTGACGATGGAGTAGAAAGGGCAGGATGTAATGCTTGTAAAAAAAAATATAAGGTTGGGGTAGATTATATGGGACGTCATCTTTAAATCGTCATATCTCAAATTGTAATGAAGTTAAATTTGACGATGTTGGTCAAATGATGATAGACATGCAAGGAAAACTAAAGTCTCAAAAGATAGATCAAATGGTATCACGTGAGATGTGTGCCGCTGCAATCATTGAGCATGATTTGCCATTTAACTTTGTTGAGTATAAGAAGATTAGGAGTTGGATAAAGTACTTGAATCCTGATGCAAATCTTATTTCTAGGAATACAGAAAAAGTCGATGTCTTAAATATTTACAACAAAGAGAAAGAGAGGCTTAAACAAACAATGCTAGCATTCCGAATAGAATATGTCTAACTTTTGATTTATGGACAGCTTACACAATAGAGGGTTACATATGTTTAACCGCTTATTTTGTTGATACAAATTGGAAGTTAAATAGCAAAATTCTCAATTTTTGTCACATGCCTCCTCCTCACATCAGATTTGAAATGGCTTTAAAGATTTTTTATTTTTTGAAGGAATGGGAAATAGAGAAAAAGATTTTTTCTCTTACTTTAGATAATTCATCAGCCAATGACAATATGCAAGAAGTTTTGAAAAATAACCTTACTATAAGTGATTGGTTATTATGTGATGGGGAATTTTTTCATGTTCGTTGTTCTGCCCACATTCTAAATCTCATTGTTCAAGAGGGATTGAAAGTGACTAGTGATGCATTGCACAAAATTAGAGAGAGTGTGAAATATGTGAAGGGATCGGAGGGTAGAATGAGAAAATTTCAAGAATGTGTTGCACAACTTGGTCTTAAGTCTATTGGCACCGGGAAGGGATTGCATCTAGATGTTCCTACTAGATGGAATTTAACTTATATCATGCTTGAAAACGCTCTCAAATACAAACGGGCATTTGGTAATTTCTAAGCAAAAGATGCAAATTATAAATATTGCCCTTCGGTTGATGAATGGAAAAGAGGAGAAAAAATTTGTGAGTTCTTGTTACCATTTTATGACACTACCAATTTGATTTCTAGCACATCCTACCCTACTTCCAACTTGTATTTTTTGTAAGTTTGGAAAATTCAATGTGCTCTTCAAGAAAGTCTAAGTAGTGAAGATGGTGTTATAAAGAGCATGGGGGAAAAGATGATGAAGAAGTTTGAGAAATATTAGGATGAGTATAATATTGTGCTTACACTAGGAGCAGTTCTTGACCCACGGATTAAGTTTTCTTCATTGAGTTATTGGTACTCAAAATTTGATGAATTTACTCGTGACCAAAAGGTAGAATATGTGAGGAGAAAATTGTTCATGCTCTTTGAAAAGTATTCAAATTTGATTAACAATGCCTCTGCTTCCAATGTCACAAGTGTTGTCCCTACTCAATCTTCATGTTTGCCGAAGGAACTCAAGGAAATAAATAAAAGGATGTTTGGTGTAAGTATATGTATATTTTAAATTGATAAATTACTTTCTTTCTATTGTGCACTTTTTTAAATTGATCTTGTTTTTCTTTTCATGTATTCCACTTGTCAAATATGATAGGAATTGAAAATGCACAAGGATCAACTTGCTTCTAGAGTTAGAAGGTCACAACTTGAGCTTTGTTTGGATGAGCCAACTTTAGATTTTGATATTTATGAAGATTTAGATGTGTTACAATGGTGGAGGGACACTATCAACCACCGCTATCCAAATCTATCCATAATGGCTCGTGATGTGTTGAACATTCCTATTACAACTGTTGCATCCGAATCTGCATTTAGTATTGGTGCACGTGTTTTAAATAAGTATAGAAGTAGTCTTTTGCCACAAAATGTCCAAGCTTTGATTTGTACTCGTAGTTGGTTGCATGATTTTGTTACTGATGGTAATTTCTTTAATTTGAATGTATAACATTGCAATTATTATTTTCTTTCGGATCATTATCATAATATCATTTGTCAATTATTTATTTATTTTTTGATTGTGATTTGTAGATGAGGATGTTGATGATGTCAATGCTACAACCTCAAGAGTGGAGCCATCTTTATCTAAGGGAACATCAAATGTTCTTAATCTAGAAGATGATTAATTTAGTTGTTTTTGTAACCTTGGTCTTTGAACTTTAATTTGTGTTTGATGGATAATGGTTATCAATTTATGTTTTATGGTTTGATGGAGTTGGAACTCATTGTTAAGGAAATCAGAACTATTGAGTTATGTTATGGTTATGGATTAGACTTAATGTTTGTGTTATGAAATATTGGATTTGGGTATTTATGTTATGAAAGATATTCATTCATTATGAACTTTCAGTTATTATGCAAGGATAGGATTTCGTGCTTGCTAGTTATAAATGATAAGACTATTTATTATGGTTTGTTTATTAATATTGTTTGGATTTCTGAACAGGAACTGACATCCTTGCATCTCAGTCTCACTCTTGACTGTTGAGAAACATAGAGCCACAAATGAAAGCTTAAAGAGAATGAAGGTGACTTTCCTTTATCTTATAGCTTTTTTGTTTTTAAAATACTAGCTTAAACATTGTTGTCTTACTAATTTTACATCTCCTTTTATAATAGACTTATTATTTTTTAAAATATTTTATAGTAATTTTTGATTTTTTTTATATATTTTTTTGTTTTTTAGGCGGGTTAAGCGGGTTGACTCGCCAACCCGCCTTTTTTTTATTTTATCTTTTATGCAGGCTAACCCGCCAACCCATCTTAAAACGGGGTGAGTTGACTTTTCTAACCAATTTTCTCAAAATAGGCCAACCCACCCCGCCCCGCATTTTTGCTGGTTGATGCGAGTAGGGTGGGTCGGGGCGGGTTGACTCATTTTGCCAGCTCTACATTTGTGTATCGTAAGTGTACAGGTCATTCAAGTAATACAAATACAATGAAGAATAAAGTTCGTTCCCACGAGAATATTGACTTCCAAACCTAAGTATCAACCAATAACTTAATTAATTATTATCAAGAACATAATTAAAAATAGGAAAAGTGTAAATAAACTAAATCTAAACTATAAAGTAATAAATAAAATGTTTAGAGCTTTAGAGAATCCTTCTTCACCTCCTATGTTCACTAATAACATGCAATCCTTACAAGTAACATCAATGAATTGTTAAGTTAGCTTGAGAATCTAATTTAGTTAAAAGCCTATGTCTAGGTCAATCAACCATAGTTTCATTTACCAAAAACTCCTTAGTTAGATGCAAAATTCACTCATGAACGATCTATTCTCAATCACCCACTATTCATGGCTAAAAGATATATTTCTATCCAGTTAGTGAATCAATTTTTCTAAGCCAATTGAATGAAATCGAACATGCATCAACCATACGTATGATCTAAGATCTAAATTCCTATGTCTAAGATCATCAGATTTCAACAAATCACTCAAAAGTTGATCAAATAATCAAGAGCATTAAGAACCATATGATTGAATAAAATCAAACATCAATATATACTCAAAAGATTATAAAATCATTAATATTCATAGAAGGATTCAAAGTCATCCCTAAATACAGCTCAACAAATCATTGAACACAAAAATACAATCACAAAAATCATGTTCAAGATAGAAGAAAGAGAGAAAAGAGAAAGGAGAAGGAAGGAAGCTCATGGATTTGACTCTTTGATGCTTGAATCTCTTTCCATGAAGAATATGGCCTCTAACCTTGCTTCCTTAGGCTTCGTCAGCCTCCAAACAGTAAAACCTAGCTGTAGCTCTCTAAACCTAAATGGCCTCTTTGCATAAATCTAATGAAATATTATTTATAGGCTTAGAAGTACAGCGAACGCCGCGATATTTATATGCCTACGCCGCGATGCGTATCAATTTAGGTCACCAATGCTGTAGCGTACACTCCTTTGCGCCGCGGTGCTTAGCCTTGGGTCCTTATACATAAGCAGGGGATACTACCACACCGCGACATTGATATGCCTGCATCGCGGCGTTAACTACTGATATGCAGATTTGACTTCCTCTTCCACTTTTGGCTCAAATGCTCTATATATCATCTTCTTTGGAACCCTTCCTATAATAGAGAAATCACCAAATCAATCATAGATACAAATCCACTTAATTTCTTACCAAATACGCATAAATTGCTTAATATCACATACGAAGGTATCCGGATTAGAATATGACAAATATAAGCTTAAAACCTTGCAAATATGTATTATACACAAGGACTAAGCATTATTTATTCACAGAAATAGGGCACAAATAACTACATTCTATAAAGTTATGACACCCCCAAACCTATATTTGCTAGTCCTCAAGCAAAATAAAGTATGACTAAGTAAACATGTTTAACAATTCATTCAAACATTCATTCAGCATCTAATAAAATTTCAATTTTTTCACTTAAACCACAACCAGTGTATGATGATTGCTTCAGCCCTTAAAAAGCGCAAATATCTCATAATCAGCTCCACACATACACAATCCTTAACACACTAACAATCAAGTTTCCTTTCATGCAAATCACATTTACCACAAACATGCAAGATAAACTTCTCTTAATCAAGTTATACACATCCGAATAAGTTTATGAGCCTACGTGTATATGAATCATAAAATTCATAAGATTGTAATTCAACTTTCTCTCCACTAATATAAATCACATATAACTGAGGATCAACAGGGACTTCAATAGCTTGTAATGTAAGGCCAATGATAATGGGTAACAGAATAAAAGGGAAAGGATTAAACACAAACATTGAGAAACATAAACATATTATTTCAAGTCTTGAGCCATAATCTAATATTAACAGGGTATTCAACAGTGAAAGCAGAAAACTTGTCCAAACCATTTTGATGCTTTTTGTACTTTTCTTTTCTTAAGCTTTGCTTTTCTTTTTCTTTTTTTTCTTGATTTTTCTTTTATTTTCATCATTTTTTTCTTTTTGAAAGCAATGTTGTTTTTCTTTCTCTTTGACTGCTTCTAGTTTCTTCAAGCTCATTTTGTATTAAATATTTATTAATACCCCAAATCATTAGACTCACTTCAAGAAATAACATAATATGTACTCAACAAACAATGATGGTAGGAAGAAAATATTATGCTTTCACATGCATTAGAATGGTTAACAGGTTAACTAACACAATAGTGGTGAAAAACAAATAAAGCTAAACAATTATAAAGCTTCAAAAAGGGACCTATGATAAAATAATTCAGGGTAAGCTCTTAAGGCTCAATCAGTCCAAACAATGCCCTAATCATTTCCTCAATCATGCATAACTTAGGACTTCGCCTCAATAGAGTTTAAAAACAATTTCTAGAATAATTGAAACTCTACATGTACATCCATAAACATTCTCTAGACATGCACTCTTATCATTTGTAAAGTTACAATTGCATCTAAGTAGAATGTAAATCATGCATAAAAAATGACTAAATTGTTTCACATGCTTCAAGATCACATATGGTTTCACTAAAAAAGGGATAATTCACAAACTTTAATAACAGTGGACAACCAATTCTACACCAGCACTACACAACATGTCATGCATTCAAATAAATTTAACTTTCTCAATTCAAGCATGCACAACATCATTTGCATAATATTAAAAATTGAAACTTCTTTTTCAAACCCATTAGTAATAGCCAAAGTAATATAGAAACAAGATAACATGATGGCTATCACTTCTGCATACAGAAAATATCATCACATGCACACATAATACTTCATAACATCCAAATCATGTAATGATACTCCCCTAAATATAAGTGAGACAAAGTCCTCACTTTTATTGGCACAAAAGTACCTAAATTTATCAAAAATATGTACACTGTTAGTCTGAGCATACTAAAATAAGAAATAACATGAAAGATAAAAGAAATATGTACAAAATAGAGCATAATGCCAGGACATTGATATGCTTGCGTCACAGCATTTAGCTCGTCTGCAGAATTCTACAGAAACATCACACGTGCACTGTGACATTGAGTGACTTGCGCCGCAGCGTGAGAGATTAGCTTGCACAATTATGCAGCAGAAATAGTTTTGCTGCCAAATTTGCTTCAAATAGGTCTCCAGCACTTGCAAAACTTGTTCAAAAAGTAAAATTACTAAATGCATAACAAAAATCAACTTACTAACATATATAAGACTTTAAACATAACTAAAGCATAAAGATTAACAAAAACATAAAACTACCTAATTAACATACTAACATTAATAAGTATTAACATATAAGACTTAAAACTTAACAAAGTCAACATACTAACAAATAAATATTAACATATAAGTATTAATATACAAAATCAATATACTAAATATTTATGCAAAAAGTAAAGACAATAATAAATATAAACTTGGGTTTCCTTCCCAGAAGAGCCTAATTTACAGTCTTGACAAGACTTTGTCTCCCAAATGGTTTGTGCGGATGAGTAGTGTTCTTGAACTTGATCAAAGGTTATCCTTTCCAAGAGTCGCGAATTCCCTGAAGGATCTCGTATGATTAGGATCATCCAACTTCTTTATTGAACCTAAAAGTTAACATAAAGAAAACTTAAATTAAAACAAACTATATACAAGTTGAATTACACTACAAAAAATAGGTAAATTACGATAGTTTTTTTTTGCATATTACGACAGTTCTAACTGCCATATTTCGCGTCAGTGGCGGTTTTTAAAACTGACGTAATTACCTTTGTCATTCGGTATAATACGGCAATTTCCAATTACTGCCACAACAACCACCACAATTTACCATGTATAAAATGGCGGTTAGTTGTTGCATAAAATAGCAATTAGAACTGCCGTAATTTACATAATACCAACAAAAAAATGTAAATTATGACAGTCAGAACTGCCATAATTTACATAACACCAACAGAAAAAATAAAAAAGCACCTAATTAGTGCTTTCATTTTGCATTTGTCACAACCCATAAATAAGCTATTAAGTGTCTTTCTTGCTTAGAGAGAGAGAGAGAGCCCTGTAAAATCCATTGTAATAAAAAAAAGGTTAGGATTACACCCTTCTGAAGGACACACTTGTATGCCAGCTCCTTCACACCCTCATTCCAGCCCTCAAGATGCCGGTCCAAAAGAGCACGTGTCAAAGCATTTATCTGGAAAACATTTGACGTCCCTAAGACCAACTCTAATATCACAACACCAACACTCCACATGTCATATCTGTCATAGCAGAAAGATTACTTCAACAGTTGTAGGTAATAGTGTTTAAATCTATCAAATGAAGCAGTATATCCATCCTTTGCAAACGAGATAAAATTAAAGAATGGAGATGCATAATGATTTTACTCTTAAAAAGGAAAAAAATTTAATACAAGATGTTGACTTCATGCAAAACATGACATACTTCAAAGTCGAGCTTGTTGGCCCCTGATACCATGTAGCATTTAGCAAAGCTTCAGGAGGTGTATACTCATAAGTTTGTTCAGCTCTGAAGAAACACAGCACATGCTTACCACAATAATCACACAAACACACACACACACATATAAAATAAATTAGTATGTAGAAAGAGAAGTGAGATACCTAGAAGGCCCAGTCGAACCATACAAATGCTTTAATGTGAAATCATTAATTTCCACTACCAAAGTCAATAATACGCCTAAAAGAATCATAAAAAAGGCATCAAATTCGTTAAGCAACACCAGTAAATTATGCACACACACACATACATAGACACAAATAGTTGGATAGACAAATCAAATTTTAAAGATAAGCAATACCCTAGTTTTCTTGCCACCAATGTCAAAGACTCAAACTAATGATTATCAGTTAAATAATAGATCTAAGAGAAAAAGAGATTGTTCCTAACACAAGAAGGAAGATAGCCAAACATGGATACCTATTGTACATAGCCCTATTTATAAACCTTACATGGCACTGAAGAATTGATTTAGACCTTAGATACACCAAAACTATGATACAAAAAAGAGATCAAGGAAAGAGTATAAGACTTCTGATCATTCTGTTGGATGATATTAAAACTAAAAATACAGTTCATACGCAAAATGTAGATTAAACCACAATTGAGGTAATCATATTATAAATAAAAGTAAATAGACATATCTATAGTTCAAATATATATATAGCATAGAAGGTTAAAATGTTTCCCATCAACTTTTATTTAAAAAAAGGTTAAAATAAAAGCAGGGTACTAAAATACAGGTAAGATACTTTACTGTACATTTTGGTGGAAATTTTATTAATCTTAGTTGGAATCTCTTTCAAGCATCTCCCAATCTCCTGATCTTCAAAGCATATCACCATATTCTCTTCAAAAATAAAATATCCCAAGTCAGTTAATTTTTACAAAAAAAAAACAAATGCTTTCAATTGAACACTACATAATAATAAAAGGAAAATTCAAACACACATACATCAAAGGATCACAGATGGCAAGCTGGTTATTGACTATGTATAAAGGGCCAACATAAGTATAGTATTTTAACAACTAAGCATCAAACAGACACAAGAGAGACAGAGTTCCAACACATTTGAGATAAAAAATTTATCGAATTACCAGATTTCATTTGAACTTAATTTGTTGGAGTAAACATAGGAACCCAAAATGCAGACAGATTGATATTCAACGGTGCTAACTAATTGATATCCTATTGATTTTGTAAAAATATTCTATTCATCTAGAAATCAACATACATATACATTATAATATTAAAAGGATATTGCGATTGTGACAAGACTTAAGTGCCATTAACTGAGCAAACAAAAACGAGAGGAGTTGTCAAGAATACATTATAATATTAAAAGGTAAAATCCAAAGTAAATTTTTGGAAATTTCATACATCCGTATCTACAGAAACAGAATTTTTCCCCTTTTTGTGTTGACAATGGCAATAAATTTTGTTAGACATAAGCAAAAAATTGGAGATATTCAAATACCTAACATCCAAAACTCTCCAACAAATACTTGAATAATAAATGGAGGCCATGTGAACAGGGTTGAGACTGAGAAATTGTTGGTCCGTAATTGATCCGTAAATCTGCAAGCGCACGGGTCGACAAGTAATATAAAGGAGAGTTAGAGTGTCGTGTCCCAAGGGATTGATTAATTAGAAGAATGTTAAACTTAATCAAACTTCACAAATTTTTATCCAAGCAAACGAATTGTGAGAATGGGTTGCAATTGAAATAACAATTTAAAGAAACAAAATAAGAAAACACCAAACACTAATTCCACAAGAGAAGATGAGAATGATTAAAGCCTAGGGGTCCCTATTCACTTGCTACTTCAATGAATAAATGCAATCAACAAGCACCAATCAATAAAATGGTATTTGTTAGCTGATAACCTTCAATAGATAAGAGCCTATGTCTAGGACAATTACCCATGCAAAACCTAGCTAATCCACTATGTGTCCATGTGAATTAACATAAGAATCACTCATTGAGACCAATTATCAAACACTTGCTATGCATGACTAATGGGTATGTGTCCATCCCATTAGTTAATCAACACACTCAATGCAATAGAATGTAATTGAACATACATCAACCATACCATATCCATATTCACAACTCCCTATCTCTAGTTCAATTGGAATACTAAAATCATGCACTTGATGGCCAATCAACAACAAGCATTAAGCATAGATATGGATGAACAAAACCAAATTCATTGAAAGGATACCCAATTAATTACAAATTAATCAAATCCATAGCAAGATCCTAGAGAGCCCCTAGATTAGAGTTTAGCTACACATCATGAAGGAGAAGAAAACAAATGAAATCAAATGATCCATCAAGTTACAATCAAGAGGTAAAGGGAGAGAATAAACAAAAATGGAGAGATTCCAAGCTTGATCCTCTTCCTTGATCTTGATTCTCCCTTGAGTCACCTTCAATCCAAATGGGTTCCTCCTCTTCTCACTTGCTCTCTGAAATTTGTGGTTTAGTGTCTCAAAAATAGAATATTCTCTCCTTCCCCAAAAATCAGAATAAGAAGGCTGAAATTTGCGTGCCAGGGTTTTTCCCACGCCTAGGCGTGTATTTACCACGCCTAGGCGTGGTTATGAATCACGTGCCCTTCTCCTGCTTGTCACGCCTAGGCGTGACTTTACCACGCCTAGGCGTGGTGGTCTCTGCACAGGGATTCCTGATAAACTGCAAGGAACACGCCTAGGCGTGGATTAGCTGCGCTTAGGCGTGGATTTGCTGCCTTTGCTTCCTTTTTGCATCTTTCTTCATTTTGCACTCTTCTATGCTTCCATTCCAAGGTCTTTCCTTCTTGAATCTCTGCAACAAAAACAAAGCTTTAACTCATCAAGCCATGATCAATCTCAATTTCTTATTACAAGCATTAACAATTAAAGTATCAAACAATTGAGATACAAAGCTTAAAGAATCAAGATCATGCATGAATTTGGACCATTGGGTAATGTCAATTTAAGGAAAGCATGCTCCTATACATTCAAAGACATGTGAAATAACTTCATTTTTCGAAGTTATCAGAAATTAAAAAAAAAGGATGGGAAGTCAAACCTGTGCAACAAAATTGCTAATGATCCACAATTATTATAAGAACCTCATTACTGATTAATCAGAATATTCAGAACAAATTGGGTGACTCTCCACAATTTTTATTTCTCTACTAATGATCCACAAGTTCGGTTAACTCATCCTATATGAATGAGTTAAGTACAGGATTTCTTTGCAAACATTCAGACAGTCAACTCTTCTCCTTACATATTCTTTAGGGTTCAACCACTTACACATGTGTGCATGTTTTATAATCACTGACTAGAAATGGTTAGATCACTCCCTGACTACAATAGATACAATAGAGAAATAGAGAAAGATGATTTGGATTACCCACTGAAAACCTTGCTGGTCCTGCCTCTCTACTCATACTCCTGCGTGCTCAAACCTTGCTAGTCTCAATAGCTCGCTCTCGCTGTCTCTGTGTTCACGCACTGCTCTCTTCCTTCTGCATGAGTGAGTGAGGTCAGAGAGCCCTCCACGGTGCCACTGGCATAGAATACCTCATCGAGTGGAAAGATGAGTATGATCTCTAACAACAACAGAAGCAATCAAGGATGTCAAATTCAACATTCAACATAATAAAAAATTTGAAAGATCAAAATTCACAAGCAAGGAGGTCCAATGGTGACAAATAAACAATGACATTACCATTGAAAAAGAGACAAACACACCATACATGATACATCTAATCATCGATCTTAAGAAATTAGCATGTGAAGCAAATTATTAATTTTATTACTATGTAGACCTCAAAGAGCACCAGACTACATTGTTTATCACAAATGAACTTAGTGTCCACACCACTGATTATTCATCAACAGAACCAACAGGTTACACATAACTCAACAATGCTAAAACTAAAACGAGATTGAATAGAAAATTACAGACAAACATAATCCACAGCGCAAGGAAAATAATTCAAAGTACCAAGATAACAAAAAAGGCACGGGAAGCAAACAGAGAAACACACTAAAAACGAAGGAACAAAAAATAAGAGAAAACACATGGAGGAAAAAAAACTACATAGAAGGTTAAAAATAAGAACATCAAAAAATTACCTCAGTAGTAAGGGGGGCACATTCGGATACATTGAACCAGGTGGAACCCTAGGCATAGGTGACACTCCAGCAGGAGGATGATGCTGATTCTGGTATCCAGATGAAGCTGATAAACTATAGTGTCCACTCTCTGGATACCCATCATCGGGCATTCCACCTGAACTCGACAATCTATACAAAGAACCAGTGCCAGCCAAACCAGCGCTAGAACCACCAAGTCCACCACCACCACCACCAGTACCACTACCTCCTCCAAAACCAGCAGCAGTAGCACCACTGCCCAATCCACCAAAACTTGTCGACCCGGGCCCACCATATCCACCATATCCACCGTAATGACCACCCAAACCATAACTGCCGGCACCACCCATGGACGACAGCGCCTGATTCCCTACCGAACCCAACCCACCAACCGACGAATTCAGAGGATGATTGCCCATTGGAGGTTGTCTTGCAATCCCACCATAGGAACCCAACCCAATCGGACCTCCATACTGACCTGAAAGAGACCTAGGAACTGATGATGCCAAAGTCAACCCCATTCCATCTGGATCTGGCGAAGATGGTCAAAGGCGCACGCCGCTAGATCTGGCGAGGGAGATCTTGAAGGTGACGCCGAAGGGGAACCCGATGCAATTTGGAAGGAGGATTGGGTTGGAGGGGGTTGTTACGATTTTTGGAAAGGGCGGTGCTCGAGTACGCAGAGGTGGAGGAGATTGTAGATAGGAGGTGAAAATGTTAGGGGAAAAAAGTGAGGAAATGTTAGGGAATGTTCGCGGAAAAGAATAGAGAAAGTGAGGAAGGTGGGAAAAAAGAGAGAACGGGAGAGAATCAGAGAAGGTGATATTTTTATTTAACATTTTTATTAAAATTAAAATTAAAAATGGCAGTTTTAAATGCCATTTTATGCATCAAACTGCCGTTTTATAAATTTAAATTATGTCAGTTTAAAAACTGTCGTATTATGCTACATATTACGGTAATTTTTAAGAACTGCCATATTAAAACTGCCATAAATTACTTATTTTTTTGTAGTGTTAGAACTAACCAAACTCATTGTTGATATTAGTAATATATAATTAAACCATATCCCCGGCAACGGCGCCAAAAAATTATCATACCATTTGTGTACCACAAGTGCACGGGTCATTCAAGTAATACAGTGAAGAATAAAGTTTGTTCCCACGAGGATATTGGCTTCCAAAGCTAAGTATTAACCAATAGCTTAATTAATTCTAATCAAGAACATAAAAATAGGAAAAGTGTAAATAAACTAAATCTAAACTACAAAGTAATAAAGATAATGTTTAGAGTTTTAGAGAATCCTTCTTCACCTCCTATGTCCACTAATAACATGCAATTCTTACAAGCAACATCAATGAATTGTTAAGTTAGCTTAAGAATCTAATTTAGTTAAAAGTATATGTCTAGGTCAATCAACCATAATTTCATTTACCGAAAACTCCTTTGTTAGATACAAAATCCACTCATGAACGATCTATTCTCAATCACCCGCTATGCATGGCTAAAAGGTATATTTCTATCTAGTTAGCGAATCAATTTATCCAAGCCAATTGAATGAAATCAAACATGCATCAACCATACGTATGATCTAAGATCCAAATTCCTATATCTCATCAGATTTTAACAAATCACTCAAAAAGCTGATCAAACAATCAAGAGCATTAAGAACCATATGATTGAACAAAACCAAACATCAATATATACTCAAAATATTACAAAATCATTAATATTCATAAAAGGATTCAAAGTTATCCCTAAATACAGCTCAGCTAATCATTGAACACGAAAATGCCACCACAAAAATCATGTTCAAGATAGAAGAAAGAGAGAAAAGAGAAAGGAGAAGGAAGAAAGCTCATAGATTTGGCTCTTTGATGCTTAAGTCTCATTCCATGAAGAAGATGGTCTCCAACCTTGCTTCCTTAGGCTTCCTCAGCCTCCAAATAATAAAACATAGTTGCAGCTCTCTAAACCTAAATGGCCTCTTTGCACAATCTAATAAAACAGTATTTATAGACTCAGAAATACAGGGAACGTCGCAGCATTAACATGCCTACGTTGCTGCGCGTATCAATTTAGGTCACCAACTCCGCAGCGTACGCTCCTTTGTGCCGCAGCGCTTTGGCTTCGGGTCCTTATATTGAAGCAAGGGATACTACCACGCCGCGACATTGATATGCCTGCATCGCGACGTTAATTGCTAATATGCAGATTTTGCTTCCTCTTCCTCTTTTGGCTCAAATGCTCCATATATCATCTTGTTTGGAGCCCTTCCTATAATAGAAAAATCACCAAATCAATCACAGATACAAATCCACTTAATCTCTTACCAACTACGCACAAATTACTCAATATCACATAGGAATGTATCTAGATTAGAATATGATAAATATAAGCTTAAAATCTTCTAAATATGCATTATACACAAGGACTAAGCATTATTTATGCACATAAATAGGGCACAAATAACTACATTCTATAAAATTATCACTATGTCAATTCTGGTAAATGGATCACCCATAGAATCTTTCAATATGGAGCATGGACTAAGGCAAGGTGACCCTTTATCCCCTTTTTTTGTTTGTCCTAGTTACGAAAGTGTTTAATTACATGGTATGTAGAGCTAAGGATGCTAGTTTGATTGAGGGTGTTTGCATTGGGAGAGATAGAGTTAAGTTGTCTCACTTATAATTTGCAGATGACACGATAGTTTTTTGTCCCTCCAAACCGCACATCATTACTAACTATTGAAGATTGTTGGACTGCTTTGGTGTTATATCTGGACTGAAGATTAATTATGCAAAATCAGCCCTTATACCTTTCTATTGCTCGCAGCAGTGGGTTGAAGAAGTGAGTAACAGCCTCTTTTGTATGGTTGTTTCTTTGTCAATTAAATACATAGGAATTCCACTGGGCTCAAATCTGAGAAAACTTGAGACATGGAGACCAATGTTGAACCGAATTGAAAAGAAGCTTGCATCTTAGAAGGCAGGGCTTCTATCCTGATCAAGTAGACTTGTTTTAATCAAATATGTCCTTAATAATCTGCCTGGTGTGGTGTGGAATGTGATTAAAAATAAATATAAAAAAATAGTTGTCAAGTTCCACCAAAAATATAAAAAAACCTTGCAACCAGTTGTAGTAAGCAAGGGTCGATCCACAGAGAAATAATTCAATTGACACTATCAATCTAATTCCTAAATTAAACTCTGATGAAAAATAAACAGTAAAAGTAAAAGGGGAGTTTTGTTAATTAAAACTAAAAAGAGAAATTAAACTTAAACCAAAGCAGTAAACACAAATTGAATTATCAAGTTAAAGGTATTGGTTAAGAGATGGAATCTACCACTAGATTTATATGATTATGCTAACTTACATACTCTTTATACTAACATGATCAATTATATTCTTATGTGATTGTGAGATAAATCCCCTGTTTTCCTTAAGTTTCGCTTAATTCAGCAACCGCTCAAATCAAACCCTAACCATTAGTTATTTGTAAAGCAACCGCTCTTACACCTACCTAATGATTGCATTAAGAATTAGAAAACCAATCACACTAAGATCTAATCACACACCGGGATTAAATTACTTAGATCATATGTTTCACTAGTTTTACCACCGCAACCGCGCATAGCAATCCTAATTTTACCACTCTCAAAATTTGGCAAAGAATATAAAAACCTTTATATTGATTTAAGATCAGAAACATATGAATAAAAACATAACTGTATTGATATAAAGAAATATGCAAGATTCACATAATCAAAACTAGAGTTTCATCTTCCCTTAACCAATCAAGAAGTTTAGCCACACATGGCAAAGTTAAAAACAGAAGAAGAATTAAAGAAAAACATTGTTCAGAACAAAAGAAGAAAAAAAAAACTAAATATCAAACTAGTTTCCAAAAGTTGGGGATGATCGATCTCTGATTGCTCGAACTCGAGACTCCAATCTTCGATCCAATCTCCCTTTCCCTTGGTCTTTGTGTTTCCCTCAGTTCCCTTGGCGGCTCTCTCTGTCCAGCCCTCCTTTAGGGACTCTAAGTAACCCTATTTATAGGTTTGGATACCTAATTTAGCATTAAAATACGAATTTAACTTTCTGGTGCGACGACACGGGCCGTGTCATTTGACACGGCCCAACCCGTGTCTGAATCTAGTGACAAAATTCTAACTAATCTCAAAGTCAGAGAAGAACACGGCCCAACCCGTGTCATTTGACACGGGCCGTGTTATATGACATGGCCCGTGTTGTCCAAAAATAGGATTTGACCCGTCTTGAAATAGTCAGAGGAGTACACGGCCCACCCCGTGTCATATCACACGGGCCGTGTCACTCACTTTCTTCAAATGCGACCTTGATTCTTTATAAATGCCCTTCTTCCTTTGCTTCTAAGGGTAAAACTGATCTTCTTAAGTATTCATCTCTCTCCTCAAATGGTCATCAAGCTTGGTTTGATTCTAATGGACTCAAACACTCAAAAATATCCTGAAAAGCATAATTCATTTATGAGTGTTTATAACCACATTTAGCATAGTTTCACAAGAAACACCCAAATACAACTCTAAATCAGAAACTTAGCTAAATGTCAACAATTGAGCACATATGGAGTCCAATTAAATCAATCATAAGGCATTTAAAGTATAAAAATAATCGACAGATCACTGCCTTTATACTATCTTGAACTTTTCAAAATTCTAAAGATTATGGTTAAAAAAATTATTAGACTTCAAAGTAGATTTTTTTGGAGTAGTGATCCCAATAAAAGAGATATTCCTTTAGTTAAATGGAGTCTTATTCAGAAACCTAAAAATTTGGGAGGTCTTGGTGTATAGGGTTTGGTTATTAAAAATGCTGCTATGCTTTTTAAATGGTGATGGCATTTTTCTGCTTAGGAAAAACCATTATGGAATAGGGTTATATGTTCCTCTTATAACCAGAAGTGGGATCGATCACTGGTAGACCAAAATATAACATCTAGTAGGGGTCCTTGGTCTGTTATTTGTAATGTTTCAAAGTTTGAGAATGAAGTTAAACAAATTATATAGAATGGTTTTGGATGAATTTGGGCAATGGTAGATGAATGTGGGAAATGGCATATCTTCTTTATTTTGGGAAGATTTGTGGATTGGGGATAGACGACTTAAAGATAAATTTCCAAGACTCTATGCTGTTTCTTTGCAAAAAAAAAAGGTGATTATAAATTTTGGTGTGTGGGATGGTTTGATTTGGAGATGGAATTTTCTATGGAGACGATTGTTATTTGTTTGAGAGTTGCAACATCTTAATGAGTTAAACAAATTGTTATATGAGGTTTCCTTTAACAGTGAGGCAGTTGATAAGCTCTTTTGGAAATTTGACTCTAAAGGATGTTTTTCAATCAAGTCTTTCATGTTTGCTAAAGCTAATCTGTCTGGCTCGTTATATCTCGCTAATAATAGTACGAAAGGTGTCTGGCAAGGCCTTGCCCCTCTAAAGGTTGAATTACTTATGTGGTTTGTGTTGCTGGGAAGATTAAATACTAAAGGTCGTCTTTAGAAGTTTAATCTGATTTAGGAATATGATGTTAGGTGTCCCTTTTGCAATCTAGATATTGAAAGTATTGAACATATTTTTTTCACCTGTGTTTTTCTCTTGGAAACTATAGTGCTCTTGTTTAGATTGGTGGGGTTTTTGTTGGTCTATCTCGTTGGACTCACACATTTTTTTTTATTCATGGGTGGATATTGGGTTAGTTGGCTTTCAAAAACAGATGTGGGTATCCTTATCCTTTATGGTTATATGGACTATCTGGCAGTCGAGAAACAAGTTGGTGTTTGAGAAAGTGGAGCCAAATTAGGCACAAATCTGCATCAGTGTTAAAATGAGAGTTGGGTATTAGACTAAGGGGTGGTGCTATGATTTTCCTTTTACTCCAAATTTGTTGGTATCTAATTTGCAGCAAGTGAGATGTTGGCAGCCTTCTGGTGTAACAAGACAGAAAAATTATAGATGGTCTGCTCTGCCTAAGGGTGTATATACATGGACTTTACATGATGACTTACGAAGTAATTTGGCAAAGGTTGTTATTGGTGGTTCTCTTAAAGACTTGTGTGGAAAACCTTTGTGTGTTTGTTTTAAATCTGTGGACCTTTGTGATAATTCTAAAGCGGTTTTATAGGCTTTCATTTTTATTCTGGAAGTCTCTCTTCAAAAATCTTGGTTATTACACAGCCCGATTTTGATTGTTGCTCTATCTTGGGTGGGTGATGAGAAGAATGTTCTTTGGTATCTGTGTTTTCTTTGGAATAAGTTCCAATCTATCCAGTATCTTTTCATCCAAGAGGGTGAGACTAATGATTAAATATATGTTCTTTTAAGTTAAATTTTTTTAATATAAACATGTTTTCTTTAACATGAATAAGTTCCAATCTATCATAATCTTAAATACATACATTCAATTTTTTAAGTTGTACTGAATGTTGATTCATAGAATAAAAGTCATTTATTATCGCATTTAAGGTAAATTTTTCAACAATCTCCTTTTCAATGTAAATAATCATGTAATTTATGAAAAAAGTCATCTTTCATCTTGTTCTACAGCCTTGTAGAAGTGAGATAATGATTAAATATATGTCTCTAAATATATACCATGTGGGGACCATGGATTTGGGCTCTTTAAGCTTTTTACTAGAGTTTCCAATAGATGACTTTTGTCAGTACTGTGAGTGCTCTTCTAACACACACAATTTCACTCAAGGACTTCTTTTTTTGTTTTTGGATGATTGTGAATTGCCATGATCATGATTTTTTTTCAATGAATCTTGTTAGTTAGAGGGACTACGGCTCATACACATCCCCCTTCCCAGCACCTCTTAATATATCAAGAGTTTTAATGACTTACATTTTGCTCTCTGACAAAGAAACTTTAAATACAAAGCGAGTCCTTGGGTTAATTTAGAAGATCAACATGTTTCTTAGTTTTGTTTTTGATTTGTTTTGTTGTTTTCTTTCTTCTTGGTTGTTATCTTTTCCCTCCAAATTTACATTTGTTCTTACTCCTCTCTTGTTGAGAGAGTCTTTGAGCCTGTAACTCTATCATTTATAATTAAAAAAAAGTAATAAGCCAATAGACTAAACATTTAAACAGCACATAAAATACACATAATTATAAGCTGAATCGGTATCTTGATTTTCAAGTGTACAACCCAATATATTTTAACTTTTTTAAGTATTACATGGACCAATAAAAAATTACTAATTTCAGGAGCCATTTCTTTTAACTTGAGTAATCTCATAACAAATTGGATCATTGGGGGACCAAGTGCTGGCCCTTTGGATCTGTCTCTGCATAAAGATGCGCCATGGTTTCCCATTAGTGGAGCAACTTGCGGTGAGTGTGAGTGACATATACAAAAAACTTCTTATGAGTACTACATGTACTTGTGATCACACTAAGCACGATGTCCACACAATAATATTTTTAAAAGTCATCTCTTTAGTGCGAGTCATCTAGGCAATATTACTCTTAAAAGATTAATTTTGGTACTAATTAATCACTTCATTAACATGTGATAAATTTCAAAATTGTAATAATTTATTTTAACCATTAATTTTTTTTGGATTGAAGATATTCGATTTCACATATTCATACTTGATTTTCTTCTGGGTACAATCATATTTGACTTTTACCCATATTGAAATTTTCATTCTCTCTTTTCTAATTGAATGATGACAATTCAAAAAAAAAAAATTTGTCTGTCACTTAATAGCCAATAACTTTTTTCTTAGTTGTCAATTTTTTTCAATAAGTTGTCATTCTTAAATGTTGACAAGTTATCAACATTTAATTAGAGACACAGAAAAGAGAACAAAATATTTGAATCACTACAAAACTTGCTCTTACTAATAGAACATGAATTGAAAACCTACCATGACTCATTTTGGGTGACATCAATAACTAAAACTTTTTTGCGTGGGATGGGGTAAATAAATAAGACGATATTAGTGTCAAAAACTAAATCTTCAAAAAGATCATTTAAATTTAATTATTTTTAATAATTTTACTTAAACTTTTTTTTATTTCTAATTATTAGACTATCTTTTATCTAATTTATTATTCTAACTGAATTTTTTATTGACCTTTCTCCTTATGTGTCCAAATTATTTTAGGTACAATTCTATTATCTTTTCATCATTAGGTATCACTCTTATTTTTTTTATCTAATACATTTATTTCTAATATTTTTTTATATGACCACTCATCTTATATAATATTCTTATCTCTACCACATTTTTCTTATGATCTTATTGGTATTTTACTACTCAACATTCTTTACTATAATGCATGGATTAAGAGATATTTGGACTCCGGTCCCATTCATATAGACCCCTGGTTCAGTTTTGGTTACTGATGTATTTAGACTCCAGGTCCCATTCATATAGATCCCTGTCTAGATGAAAATTTAACAAGAGATATATTATTGCGGTAGTATATGTATGAAGAGAAGATAAACCAAGAGACAAATTAAATAGTCAGTTTAAAATTACATAATTTCGTGTTAGTGAAACAATCGGTTGGGTAAACAAAGGCCTCTGTAATTTGTAGAATATCTATATGTATCACCTGCATGCAGTTTTATTTATTTACTGTCTTAATTTCAATTTAGTTGTGTGATTAGCATCATTTAATTTGACTACATTGTTGCAGAGTTAAGCATGAAACGCCAGATATTTTAAGAATTTCACATGCCAGATTTTTTTTTTTGTCACATAGCTGACAGTGACACTATCTTGTTCAACTTAGCCACCCTCTATCTATAATCTATAATCTATAATCTATCTATAATTATATATAAAAGTTGTTCTACTAAAATTGCCACATGACATGTTTTCTAATTTTTGATTTTTTAAATCTTTTTAATTATAATAATTATAATTAATTTCACTTTGTTTGCTCTTTTGACTTTTTATTCTTTTTTATTATTATTATTTTGAATATTTTTTACTCGATATGTGAAAAATTAATCTCTTATGATTAGGTGCTTAAACAAAGATCCCTCACAACTATATTATTTTCATATACATGAATTCCTAATCAAATTTATGACTACATGTATAAGAGACTCGAGCTCATTTATATATTTCATGACTTTTCACCTTTTCTAACCTTTTATTTTTAATAAATTAGAAAAAAATATGCATACTTTATTACATATATTAATCTTAGATAGAGAAAATTAAGAATATACAGTAGTGAAATTATCTTTAAATACTATTATTTTCATATTTATAAAATCTATTGCTTTTAACTTTAATTTTGCAAATTTGAATGATAATATTTATAGTTTTATTTAGCTCCTCTATATTTTATTGATAATATAATTCTTTTATTCATACAAATAATATTAGCATATGACGTGTCTAAATTTTTAAAAATAATAAATATATATAAGATAATATATTAAATATAGCTCTTGCTTAGTATATGATGTATTAACTTAATTTTCATCTGATTTTTACGTTTTTGCGTTTTTTCTACAACAAAATTGTCAATAATTTTTAATATTTTTACTTTTTATATTACTTATTATTACAATTAATCTATATTTTGTATAGTTAAATTGCCTCAAGAGGAATTTAAATAATATTATTAATTATACATGAATCTTGAAAAAAGATAGTGAATAATAAACTTAAGAAAGATAAAGTGTGCATGTGCATAAGATAAAAATTAATTATGTAATAGTGATAGCATATAGTAAAACTGTATGGAGAATTGAAAATTTATTTTTAATATAAAATAATAGATATTAAATAAAAAACAAAGATTAAGTTAACTTTTAAAAGAAAATTATGGAATAATAAAATAAAAAAAGAGAATAATATTACTATGTGCATGTCAATGAAAAAATTAATCAAGTAACAATGATGATAGTATATAAAAAATACATTAAAAAAGAGAAATTTTATTTTCAACAAAATACTTAATATTAAGTATAAAATAAAAATATTATACTAATTGTTGCACGAGTAAGATAAGTAGTTAACTATAATGTATATATGTCCACCATGTAGTTAAAAGATTTCGATATTTGAAAAGAGAATGTAGAGTAAATTTTTATTTTAGTCTCTGAAATTATTAACACTAATCATATTATTCTTTAACTTTATGAAATTAATTATTAGTTCTTAAAACTATATTCTCACAGTCAAATTAGTCCTTATGTGAGGACTAATAAGGACCAATTTGATTGAAAAATAATTGATGTAAGGGGCTAATATGACTGATTTTTACATGTTCAAGGACTAACATGTTAATTTCTTAAAGTTATGAACTAATATGATCAATACTTATAATTTCAGGAACTAAAATGAAAGTTTACTCAAGAATGTCTGTTAAGTGGTTAAGAAAACTAGAATAATTTAATTTATTGTCTTCCAATACTTAATTAAACTAAAATTAAGCCTAATATTTCTTAAATATTTTTTTTTAATTTTAGAGCTTTAGGCTATGTTTAGAAAGATGAAAATGGAGGGAGTAATATGGAATGAAATGGACAAATTTTAAAAAAGTATGTTTGAGAGTTATTTAATATAATGAAGTGGAATAGCAAGAGAGGGACATTTTTAGCTTCCATTCAAAGTCTCATATTTTTATCTCATCGAATTAGGGGGTCAAGAAAAAAGTAACATAAATTTTTGTTTTTTTTGTCATTAAACTTATCAAATATTTAAACAATAGAATAACACATTTTATTTCGTTCCTTTCAATTATGATCTACTATCTTTCTTCTTCTATGAAACTCTCCAACATAACCTTAGGCAATGTTTAAGATGATGGTGAGAGAGGGAATGCTATGAAATAAGAGGATTGATCTGGCCCTAGGTGCTGGAACTTGTCTCCAAACCCAGTTCCAGGCTCTATAGCTTAAGCTCTAAGAAACTTCAAGCATCGTTCTAGAGCTCATGATCAATTCTTGGAGTTTGAAACGTGCTACATCAGTTGATCATTGACAGTAAGTACAAATCGAAAATCGAGACTTTTTTGGTCAACATTTTACAATAACATAGCATCTGGGGTGTCAGTGTCAATCCTTAGTCCTCACTAGCTTCTTTGTTTCGATTGAAATCGTTGAACAAGTTTCAATCTTACAATTACACTCTTCGCCACCTTCACTGTTTGTTTTTATATGTCGAATTAATTTTAGGTTAAAGTTTATACTTCTGATTTGTTAGAACATCTTCTATTTAATAAGTAAAAAATTAATCTTTTTCAAAATACGATTACGTACTTAAGCCGAGACCTATCCTAAGAATGTTACTCTTATCTCTATTAACAGGATGTATATGCTATTTAGCATCGTGGGTAACTGGGTATCCTTTAAATTTCTAATATAATAATTTTCTGTTGTGGCTTCACGTGTGAAGTTTTGTAATATGCTCCGTGCCCGTATAATGTCTGTGCGGTTAAATCAGTTGTCGTTTTTCTTACTATGTTGCGGAGCTATTTGCGTAAATCTATGAAAATGAAAGCTTGGAAAATATTACTGCTGCTGCTTTATTTGAAAGTCTTCATTTATGCAGTGGTACTGATACAGTTCCCCTATTTTTTTTATTTTTTTATTTACTTTTGGTTTGGGCCATGATATGCAAATATATTATTGTTTGATGGCAAGCAGAATGCTGCTCCTCATACTTGCCTTGCTAACAATGTTGGGCTGTTGGGGAATGCGGCGATTCAGATGGATGGGAAGGAGAGTTTTCTCCTGGCATTCCCAAAATTAAATATGAGGTAGACTTGTAATTACTAATTAGCCTTCAACGTCAATTTCTTTTAAATCTTCCATGATTGAGAATACCAAAAATATTTCTGATTGAGAAAGATACATTTTTCAGTCATCAGTCATCAGACTCATCACCATGGGGGGCAAGGCAACGGCAAGGGGTAAAAAAGTTGATTTTCCATACATTATATGAGTATGAACTATGAACAAAAAAAAAAAAGTGGAGATGCGGGGTATCGAACCCCGTACCTCTCGCATGCAAAGCGAGCGCTCTACCGTTTGAGCTACATCCCCGTGTTTGAGATTTGAATAACTGAGAAGTTTATATACAAATAGAAATTAACGTTTATATGTGATTAGTCATCTCTCCCTCCTTCTGAGTTGTGACGAGAGGGTTCGAGTGGAGTGTGGAGCGAGGGAAGTCTTCCCGCCATCGCCATCGCCATGGGAATGGATAGTGAGAAGAACCTGCGCAGAATGCAATGTGGCTATGACTCCTTGGTTCAGTATCACTGCTTCTCTTTCTCTCATTGTCGTTGTCTTGTTCACTCGGAATACGATTTGAATGGGATTAGCATTATTGCAGGATGAAGTGTTTGAGATTGGGAAAGAGACGTATCGGGGGCAGCAATACAGCCATATCTACTTCGCTCGCCTTCACCTCATGCGAACTCTCTTGTATTCCCTCGTCTCCCATTGGAAACCCCATTCTCGCGGTACCCTACCCTCTTTTACCTTCAATTTAGGGTTTTCCTTTAAATTATCCTCTTCCTTCGTTATTTTTATTTTCGTATAAACTACTCACTGGTTTCGGATTGGTGCAGTATGCACAGTGTTGGGATTAGAAGAGGGCAAGGAGTGTGTCATTGTTGGAACCCTCTGTAAACACATGAAGCTCAAGCCTTGCATACTTGATGAGTATTCTAAGGAGGTGCCACTCCGGTTTTTTATTTTTCTTGTGGTTTTAATGCAAATTTTGTGCTTTCTCTGTGTGAAATTTGACAATAATATGCCACAGTATTGTATTTCTCTGCCAATGACATGCAGAGATCTGCGGTTCCACTCGTCAAGCCTCATAACTTCATCCACCCGGATGATTATCTAGTTTTGGAAGATGAAAGTGGGAGAGTTAAGCTTGGTGGGAATCTCATTTTGCCTTCTGTATTTGTAACAGGTCTGTATTGTGAACAACGTATGGTAATTGAGTAAAATAGCTTTCGTGATAGGATGGTAATTCTGAAACATATGCACACATTTATTCCAAATTATTAGGATTGGTATCTGTATTTTTTTCCATTCAAACAATATTGGATTGCTATGCTTTCGGCTTTTTTTTTTCATATTTATCCGAGCTATCTAGAAATCAAACACGCGGCTACTTAATTATATTTGTTCTTTAGAAATACAACTTACCTGTCGTACAAATGATTGTCTGCCTGGCACGTGATGATTTTGTGCTAACATCATCTGTGACAGGAATTGTCGCTGCTTTACATGGAAAGGAAACAGCGGCAGGTGATTTTTTGGTTCAGGATGTCCTAGAAGCTGGCCTACCACCGCAGATAGAGCGTCCGCTTAAATTAAGTATTGCTTCTCTAATTTTTTACATCTGCAATGCTTCTAAACTAGTAAAGCACATGTATAGAATATCTATGGGATTTTCCTTTTTTCTAAATCTTAGTCACATATGGGAGACTGTGATCTCCCATCACCTTAGTTTTTTTAGCATGGATGAATTGGATGAGTATGATGTGGATTAGCATCCCACTTTCCTGTACAAAGTGTTGTTTGAGTTGTCTTTTTATTATTTGCTCAGAAGTTGTGACATTTGAGAAATTTATGAATCATAGTCAGCAAGCATAGATTGTCTTCTGCTTTACTTCTCTTAACATAGTTGCTTTCCTTTCGATGGCATAAAATTTTATATTTTCTGCAAGTTAAAGAACTAGTTTCTTAACTTGCTCTTTATATTGTCAAACTTTGAAAAGTTATCTGCAGTCATAATTCAAATTTGTTCCTTTCTGTATTCTTTATTTTCTCTTGCTTTTGTTAACATGCTGATGATCAGTAACAGCCTTGCCATTTTGTGCTTTTAACTGTGCATCTTTGATGCTCATTTCTTCAATTTTGGTTATTAAATTTCCAATTTTATTAAAAATATTGGCTTAAAATTTCCTTCTATTGGGATTCAACAGGGGAAGACAAATATGTTGTTCTTGTGTCAGGGTTAAGTGTTGGGAGCAGCAACTCTAATCCTCTTCAGTTTCAGCTTCTCATTGATCATATTACTGGGCATTTAGGAGATGAGAAGGTTTATCCTGTTCTTCTCCCGAAGCTCTCATGCTGATAATTATGGAACATTTCGAAGTTTTAACTTGTCAAAATTTAAATTTAAACAGGAGCAAAGTATTGCATCTCAAATTGTTCATGTTGTCATTGCTGGAAATTCTGTTGAGATACCTCGTGGACTTCTTAATGGACAGGTATTACAATTATTGTAGAGAGAGAAAAGGATTGTAGAGGGAAACCCCTACTTTTGTGTATGTCAGTTACTACTTACTAGCACTGTACAGTGTACAGGGAGGTCTTATTTCTAATAGGGAAAAAAATAATACAAATATTTGTAGTAAAACATTAGCTGTATACGTAATAATAATAATTGACTAATAACTAACTCTAATATCTCAACAATTATTTATTTTTTGAGTTCTTCAATGACAAACCATTTTGTTTTCTACTATTTGGTTTCCTGTGCTGATATCTTTTTCCTTGACAAGTTTTTTTTTAAAAAATAGGCAATATAAGTCAATACATCTGATGCTTTATGTTTTTTCCCCTTATCTTTTTTCTCCCACAATAAATTACCTTTATTTCAGGCATTCAAATTAAAATAAAATGTTCACCAACTCTTGCCTTATTGTAACATCACTAATTGACTTACTCTAGTATCGGAATTACTTGATTTCACTCACTTTCTATTATGTGATTGCCATAGTAATGAACATTTGTAGAGGATTATAGCATAATCATCTGATACTCGTTCTCCCAAATAATTCGATGAGAGGAACTGAGCTGTACCACTACTACTTAGCTTATTAGAGTTTCATTTTAGACACTTCACTGGCTGTTGATTGTCTCGAGTCTTGACATCTGGGTGCTAGACAGCACCCAATGCAGAATTTATTGAGACATTTTCATCAATATTTGCAGAATTTGGCTTCAAAGGATCTCTCAAGGATGGCTGAACCAATAAAGGAACTGGATATTCTGTTGAATCAGGTTCATTTCATTAGTTTGATTCTTATATTGTAGTCCTTGTTTTCCTAAATGAAGTTGCTTAATTTTTACTTATATTTAGATTGCTGCTGGTTTGCCTTTGGATATCATGCCTGGACCCAATGATCCTGCTAATTTCTCATTACCACAGCAGGTTCTTATGTTGTCCTTTAAGAGTATATATGCCCATGTATAATATGTGTTGTTTGACATTATTACTAAGATCTGTACTTTCAGCCATTGCATAGATGCCTTTTCCCTGGGTCATCAGCTTATAACACTTTTAGATCTTGCACAAATCCTCATTGTTTTGAGCTTGATAATATCAGGTAAATAGGCTATTTTTAGTATCACTGTCTTTGCCTCTAAATATACTATACATTAAACATGATGTGTCATTGCTTCCAGGTTTCTTGGGACTTCGGGTCAGAATGTAGATGATCTTGAGAAGTATTCAGAGGCAAAAGATAAACTTGAATTCATGGAAAGGACATTAAGGTGGAGGCATTTGGCACCCACAGCACCTAATACTCTTGGTATACATTATATATGCTTCAATGTATTTACTCTTCTGCTTGCTTGGTTATCAATCTGAATCGTTTTCACTTAGCTTATAAAATTTTCTGGAAGGTTGAACATTTCGTAATCGAATATTACCTGCTATTTCTGAAGAAATGTAGAGAGTTAAAATTCAAACATTCTCATTGTTTTTTTCAAAAAACAAAAAAAATGTTATTTGTTCTGATATTAATTTTGTCTTCCAGGGTGCTATCCTTATACTGATAGGGATCCTTTCTTCATTGAGAGCTGCCCTCATGTCTACTTTATTGGCAATCAGGATAAATATGAAACTCGTTTGATAAAGGGTATTTTTATTCTAAAATCTACAATGCAGAAATAAATGTTACTTCTTTTTCTAATTTGCATTTACTATAGTTTCCCCTCCTCCCAACACTCAAATTAATTTTGCATGTTGATCACAGGATCAGAAGGGCAGTTGGTGAGACTCATATGTGTTCCTAAATTCAGTGAAACTGGAGTTGCTGTTATGGTGAGCTCTAAATTTTTCATACTATCTTCTCTTAAAAATGGCCTTTCATACTGATATTACTTCCATAGGTGTGTCAATAACTTGTCTTTGGTGCTTAAGGTGACTGTTCATGCCCCTGATAATGTACTAATTAAATTCACCTTTGGCATTGCCTTATAGTCATTTAAGAAATATATCTCTATAAGTGACTTAACAACCTGAAAGTTGGGTTCTTGGCTAGAACTTCTATGCTATCTTTCTTGCTGCTTTTCTCCCTTTTATTATTGAATGAAGCAATGTTAAAGAAGTTCAATTATAAGAAAAATATGTGAAATAAATTTCATTTTATTCCTGTGTTTTAGATTTTTATACATAAAGGGTTTCTCTCAAGAAAATCATGAAAGGTAGAAAAAGTATTATCTTAAAACTTATGTGCTTTTGCTGATATTGCTGCATGCATACAATCCTTGTCTGCCTTAGTTACTCAACTAAAAATAGTCCCTTATTCTTTTTCTTATTCTGCTTGGTTTCTTTCGGATGACTGTTCAGTGTTTACCAAAGTTAAGATTGGTTCATTGGGTATTTCCAGCTATTTTTGCCATGGATTGGGGACATGAGACAAATAGGTTTGGTCTGTAGATAGTCTTTTCTTTCACTTCTATAACTGAAAGTGATGGTTGTTCCTTAAAGTCCCCCAGCTATAAGGTGTAAGTGGCAGAATAATGGCAGATATTGTTTCCAGCTGAAGGTGATAATTATAATTTTCAATGAATCAAGTAATAAGGCCCTGCTGCAACTTTTTGAACTTGTCATGTTATTTATTTAGTGAAATTGCCATTATGTTCATTGACCTAGTCAGTAATCTCTTGTGCTTCTCCTTTTAAAAGGTAGAAGTTTTAGTTCAACCCTACATGGTTGCTACTGGTGCAATTTTGGGGGCCATCCTCTTGTTTGATGAAAATGTAGACCCGAGAACAATATTAGTGGTAGGATCACAACTGGGGAGAGTTGTTTTCTTTGCTTAATTTTATGGCTATGACATAATAGAAGGTTTCTTCTGATGTGATTCTTCTTGCAGACTTTTACAGATACCATAATCTTTTTTTGTTTTTGGCAGTTAAATTTGAGGGATCTTGAATGCCATGCTCTCAGCTTTGGAACAAAGTTCAGCTCATAACAATGCAGAATGAAGAAGTTGTGGTAAATAAATCTATGCCATCTAATTTTGCATTGATTGAGAATATATTGTGGCTTATCCACTATAAATAATTACAGATACAATTTATCTAGATTCTTCTGATTCCTAAGGCTAGTGTCATCCAACTTTTTTTCCTTAAATGGTTTTGACTTTTGAATGTGTCATGCACGTGAATATGTAGTAGGTTTCATAACATAGACTTCTATTGTGGGCAGGGGGGAGGGATCTTCAGACAATGCAGAATGACTTTGTTGTGGTAAATAAACCTGTGGCTTTCAAAATTTTAGCATTGTTTGAAAAATAGTGTGGATTCTCTAGAGCTGGACTGTAACAAATCATTTTCTCTCTCTTTAAAGTAGGGGAAAAGGATCACTTGATGTTCTGTGGTTAACATCTGTTTTCTAGAAGTACTCGGATCTGAACCTTGCATTAGATGGGAATTGTAGATCTATTATTCGTGGTTGTGTAGTATTCTGGTCCAATTAAAACTAGATACCAGCATTACAACCTAAATTAAGTTTGAAGTGTATTGTCAAATTCATCCTTATTCGCTGCTGTGCATATGTTTTTCCTGCCTTTAGAGTCTAGATTTAGCCATACGGACTAGGAGCTTCGTTGTGTTTCAACATTTCTGGAAATGTGTATTCCAAAGTGCGACAAATAATAGAAGTTTCTTATCTTGTGTAATACAGGTTATGGGAAGTTTATTGATTGCGCAGCCATCTGTGTGTCTTTGGAGATAAAGCGAAGAACTGAAAATTGAGGCTTAAAGTTGATGAGGGCTGTCTCTCTGCGTTTCTTTAGTGTAATATATTTTTGTAGTATCCTAATATATTGACTTGCGTGTGTTTTTTTCTAATTAGTTTTCATTGTAACATAGTATTTACACGTGTGCATTTTGTTTGACAGCAGATATTCGAAACATATCAATTTTGCATTAATCAATGATTTTTTTTTCCCTCAGCATAACATCATTATTAACGCGGTTACTCCTGCCCCCCCCCCCCCCCTATTAAATTAATTGGTTTGCATAAGCAGATTAGTAATAAAAGTGGGAAGTACACAGCTAAAGCATAGTTCTATCTCTATATAGAAGGTGGTGTAATATTCTTTACTGATGACAGTATTGTAACTCAAGTTATCTCATTCTTCTAATAGGAAAATAAAACTAATGCTAAGAATACAAGCGTAAAATTTGTGCATTGTTATTGGATTTTTTGTAGATTTGTGTAGGATATGTTGATATAACCTTGTATTTCAAAGATAAGTCTAATAGTATAGAATGTGTTAACGTCACTCTAAAAAATAAAAAAAGAAAGCTACTTCAATCACTTATTATTATTTTTTTTTTTGCATCAAATGTCTGATGTTATCAGATGTGATTCAGTGTCGGTATTTATTAAGAACGAGAAGCCATTCAAGCTTCATTACTAACGTAACCTCTCCTGCCTATAAACTATAAAGTGGAAGTGTAAGAAAAGATTGAGAATGAGTTTGCGAGATCAGGAACATCTTTTGCTTTTGACTTTTATTATCATCAAATACAATATTAATCAACAATATCAATTTATTGTATATCTGTGACACTCCAGATCCAGATCCAACTTTTATAGGTCCACTTAGCACAAGTTTATTATTAATTAACGTTATAAGTAATTATTATTAGGCTGACTAAGATAAACCACTTTATTAAGCAAACAATGAAAAAGTATGTCAGAAAGAAACACCGAAAGTGAAGGAGAGCGCAATTGCTGGTCTTTGGCAACATGCCATTTTTTTGTATTGTTGCTCTCAGAAAAATCACATGCCATGCTACATATTCGCGTACAGAAAACAGATACAGCCAAAACAAACACATACATATAACCTTTGGAAAATTAAGCCCTTTATTACTACATCCCAACGGCTATATTTCCATCCCTCTCTCTTCCATTATTCAATAATAATAGTCATTTGGTTTAACAGTTTTGCTTTTGCATTCCCACAACGGTCTATCCATATCCTTCACACAATAAGATACAGCACATAGTCCCTCCCTCCCTCATAAAACCATCATAATCATATATTATATATCAACATTTACTTACATTAACATACCACATAGCATATGCTATATTGCTATCTATATGCCATTTTCATTTTCATTTGGAACCTGTAATGGACACTGCCACTACTACCTCTGCTGCTGCTGATGCTAAGGTCCAACATGTGACCAAGAAATCTTCCGATGAGCTGCTCAGGAAGTTTGCCGACGAGAAGCAGAAGAAAGACTTGCGTGTCATCAAACGGCAAAAGAAGAGCCGTGGAATGAGGAGGGAAGATCAATGTGACAGCCCTTCATATGGTGGCGCCGCCCTAGTGGAAAGGAGGTCGCTTCTGCCGCCGGCAGTGACCCGGAGGTCTGTGTTGCTCCGGCAGCTCAGGGCAAGAGATGTCAGAAACAAGTCACTCTTGGGAACCATTCAGAAGGTTAGACCAATTGAAATTGTATTATAGTTATATTTATATATTCTTCAAGCACTGATACTCATTAGGGAAGGGTACGTTGATGACTTCTTTTAGTAACCCATACAGATCCATGGTTCTGGTGGTACTGCAAAAAGGGTTTTGCTTGACATTGTAATAAAACTTTGTTCTTACTTCTTAGAGAATTGTTAAAAAGTTTTTGAATAATCATGCTCTAGGTTGTTGTCTTAATTAGTCCTAAAATTGAAGCTTCAAAACTAACATTATAAAATATAGATAGAATTATCATGGACATTATTCATTGAAATCAGTTTGCTTTCTGGAGTTGTTGGGATGGGACTAATTTGAAAATTGAAAATTCATTTGCTTTATCCGATATAAACCATGTGGTGATTTTATCAATTCTAGCTTGCTTTCAATTCCTAAACCATGAAGGATGTAAACATGGGGGGAAAATAATAATGTAGGAAAAGTAATACTTGCAGAATCTTTTAGAGGTGCAATTCCAACGAAGAAATAAAAAAATAAATACTCCAAGTGATTATTTAATTTATTTTTATTATTCATCTGTTGATTCTGTTCTGAATGGTTATTTGTCTCTCAAAATTTTTAAAATATAAAAAACTTGTTGAAACATAAGAATTATGAAAAAGATGGAGATAACATTAAGAAATGAAGTTGCGACATGGACAAAACGCAATGGCTTTTTCCCAATAAAAGAATAACAGTGCAGCAGAGTTTGATCACCTTCCTATTGCTTCCTCACATTTCAATTTTCAATACCTTCTTATTCTTTTTTTTCATTGCTTCTTGCAGACATGGCGTATAACTGTGGAAGGGGCTTCCAGAGTTTTCATGGAGAAGCATTATCATCGCCATAAGCGTTTGATCAATGATATTGTTTAGGCCCTGCTGAGTCCTTGAAAAATCTAACAAGCTCTCGAAGAAGCACGCATGCCAATTCCTGATCAGAGGAAGAAAAGCAAAGCTCACCCTATGTATATTGCCCTATTAGTTTAGTTCTATTATTGATGCTATTTTCTTTTTACTGATTCTATTATTTCATCTTCAATTAATAAACTTTATTCGTTCATTCATTCTCCATTTCTGTACTTTAATGTATAAAATTATTATTAAATCTTCACCTAATAACTTAAGCTTTTGAAATTGTTAGATCTTGACAGGTATTAGAGAAGAACATCTATGACTAAATAATAATTAGAGTTCGATCCTTCAGCACATGGTTGAGTAGTCATGTGCTTTGAACTGATAACTTCTAAGTTTTTGGCATAAAAATTTTTGAAGCATGAATACTCTCACTTTTTGACCTATTTTTACCAATTTTGAAGATATTTTAAAAAATAATTTTTTTATTTTTTGGCATTGAACTCCTTATTTTTTTGGCATTTTAATCTCACCCTTTGTCATGATTCTCGATCTGTCCAATGTTAACAAGAAGATGCTCATTTGATCGGATCCAACTTGCTTCCAAGTGGGTCACGTGAATATACCGACTTTAAAGTGTAATTGTTAAATTTTAACTTAAAATTAATTGATATTAAATGAGGTGATCTACATTTAACAAATTGAAACAGACGATGTGAAATTTTTAATAGTAACAACCCACCTCGACAGTGTTAAACTCGTGGACACTTTCGAATTATGAAAACAGCTGGGAGGAAGTTCACCATCTCCACTATTGCTAACAGATGCAAAAGCAAAAATTAATGGGGAGCAATTGCTGGATTTCTTTGCTAAAAGTATGCAAACAAATATTTTTTTCTAGGTGGTTGCAGATGCAGCGGTGGAATATCATATGTGTGTCTCGTGGGACAAAGTCCTGATTACATCACAACGAATGGAATATCATACTCTATCATTTTTTTAATAAAATTTAGAATAGTGCTATATCTTATCATTACTTTTTACGAATATTATCCACAAATAATTTGACCCACTAAAATTTTAAAAAATAAAAATAACAAATGAGTAAACCTTTTATAGATCGTGAATTCGTGTAAAAAAACATTAATGTCTTTTCATCTCTTTGTAATAATGCGGATCCCTTGGTGGAAGGTCCCTGTCTTTAGCAGTAAAAGCAAAAACTCGACGATTAACCAACACGCAAAACGATTAACCAACACACGCATTAATTAAGGATAAAACAATATAGCACCTGATTGAAATACGGCTTACGGTAAGGGAATATTTTGGGAAAATCTACGTGTCATTAGTATCAAATTTATTTATTAAATTATTATTTTTTTAAAATTATTTATCAAAATATTATTATTTTTATTATGTTGGACTATTTTATTAATTATTAGGTCACGTGAAATGCGCCATCGAAATCAAGATATTCATTACGTGATGGGATCTTGTTAATGAGATTACGATCCACGTGATCTAACGCCAGAGCATATTAAGCTCTCACATGAATATCTGGCCATTTTATACTGATGCATCCCAATAAATCTTAATGTTTAACATATCGAAGATTATTACGACGATTGTCTACTAAAAAATTACATCTTTTCATGCTAAAAATATTGTGTAGTGTTGTCATTTGATCATATGAACCTAGTGGATATGAAAAAAAAACTGTTTTACCATCAAAACTGATACACATGCCTCTATTATTAATTATGTAAAGTCTTTACCCAATTAAATGAAAGGTCAAGTTTAGGTTTAGAAAATTGTTTCAATGAAATAATGAAACTAAACATTACAAATTAAATCTAATTATGAGCAACCATTAGCACTGTTAGCGTATTACGATCAATCAATTTGTACAATTTGGATTAATTTTAAAAATCGAAGTTGATCACACTCTTAACGTCATGACCGGTTCATTGGCAAAAATATAATCCTATAGAACCTAACAAATTCAATTAACCTTAATAGTTCAATCATTCTGATTCTATGAAAAATTCGACAGAATATCTCCTAAAAATTAGACGTTCTCAAAAGTATATCATCCTTATGTATAATTGAGACATTTATATATATATATATATATATATATATATATATATATATATATATATATATTAAAAGTGCATTTATACATATATATACATCATCCCAGATCTAAGAAAATGTAATAAAAGAATAAGAAATCCATACATGAAGTGATAATGACTACATCAATGAGAAGGACCAGGGATCGAAATGTGGTGGTCCGTGAGGGGGATCGAAGAAGGTGCGTTATGAGGGGTGAGAGGATATGGTGGGTAACCCATATATGGTGGATATGGAAAAGACGGTGTCGGGGTAAAAGTCAAAGGATATGGTGGATAAGTGTAAGCGGTGTGGTGGGTATCTTTGTAGATGGTGGATAACCCTGATATGGTGGGCAAGATAGAGGTGGTGGGCGAGATGGTGGATAAGTAGCAGATATTTGAGAAACCGGACGGGGTCCGAGTCTAGAGCACACCCGAAGAATTAGAGTCCTCCGAAGGTCGTAACGAGATCGAGTACTCGCTAACCCTCTCCTTCTATGGCGCTCTCTGCTCATCGGATATATCGGACGGTCCTGGGATGTCATCTGCAGGAGGAGCTGGACGAAGCTGAGATAAGGTAATGCGATCATGCTCCCTCACTGAAGCTAATATGTCCTCCATGGACTGTAAAAGGCTAGCCGTACTAAAGCCCGAACTAGGGTTCCTAGCCGAAGCATGGACGTTCTCCGCAATATCAGCCTAACACACAGATCTCAATTTGTCATGATCAATATAAAATACATTTAGCAAATAGTATTCCATATTGGTAAAAAACTAACCACGGATCCAATAAAAGCACCAGTACGAGAAATCCAACGTCTAGTAATTCTTCTGTACCGCGCATGTACTCGTAATGCGCGGTGAGGAAGCTCCCACTGGCCGTCCCGATAACACATCTTTCCCTCCGACCGTCCCGGATGGTTATGTGTTGTAGGTGTGTAACTCGCCAATCCTCGTCATGTCGGCTAGGCTAAAGTAATCGAGTGCAACTCATCGGGTTGGTGTGGTCTCCGCGGTATTGGTTGATCCTGGACCAAACCGACGCATCACCCTATCTGGGCTGGTGCCACTCAACAATATGAAAAAGATGAGCGAAACCTGAATTTCTGCCAATATAATGTCTCTGTCGGGACACAAAAATCGGTAGTGAAGCCACAATCTCATCCGTATAAGGTTGTCATGTTATCTCGCAAAATGATGTGTTCAAAACATTAGAAAGCAAGTGAAAATAACATGCATAAATCAATGTAAAAAAATATTGACCTCATCACTCTTCAACTGATTAAAGAATCGGCGATAGTACGAAAGCACTCCCATTGGGGTTTCATTCAACACCTTGTGTTTATGCCACCTATTTAAATGTCAAAGTAATATGATGTCAAAACAAGTATTGCATATAACAAACTAATATAAATAAAATATATTTTCAGAAACTTACTGAAATCCTAGTAGATGTTGGTGACCACGATCAGGAAAGATAGCGACCAGCCAGAGACGGATCAATTCATCTACAAGTGCGAGGGACCAGGGGTGGAAATCTATGTCAAACCCAAGTTCGCAACAAAATGCAAGCACCTCCAATCTCGAGCACGCCAGTGGTTCTGTGGCCTTGCACGGCTATATCCTGTGCAAGTACGCCAAGACCGCATCCCCAACCGTAATGCCCATAACCTCAAAGTCTTCCAAGAGTGGAAGAAACATCATATGCACGTATCTACCAGAATGGTCAGGAAATAGCAATCCCCCGATCAATCGAAGTATATATGCTCGTATACAGTGCATCACATAAACAGCTCCATCGGCCTCAGTAAGTCGTCTACTGAATGCATTCCAAAGCCATGACATATCGATACGTCTACCCGATACGTGTGACTCAGGCGGCTGCGAACCTAATAAGTCCTCACATAGCTGCATCCAATCTCCACATGATGTACGGCCAGTAACGGCATCGCCGTCAATAGGAAGTCCTGAGATAATGGCTACGTCCTCCAATGTGATGGTGCACTCTCCAGTCGGCATATGAAAAATGTGTGTCTCGGGACGCCATCTCTCAACCAACGCCGTAATCAATGAGTGATCGATGGTGCAATATCCCATGTGGCCAACCCCGATGAAACCAGCCTGATGTAGATATGGGAGCATCCGCTCATCTGGGTCCATATGTCAGAATTTATGAGCATGTCTAACATGTAGATGACGATCAGGATGACCTTGCCATATATGCTGTGAAACATGAAACTCCTGTAACTCCAATACTGAAGGGTCCTCTGGGCCTAGGCGCAAATGGAATGCCATGTCTACAACTGTAGATAGCAACAATAGATAAGTCTTCAAATAACAAGACATATTATAAAATGAATATACATAATAAACATGAGTATATTAAACATAACAGTAGAAGGAGGAATGATATTAAACAAACATAATCAAATTTGTGTCGATTAACAAAGTAGATGGTTCGTCAAACATAATCAAATGCAAACAAACATAATCAAGCCTCAATTACACACTGATAGTCATCAAATGTTACACTAATTATGAAATTATGTCCTAATCAAGTAGATGACTCGTCTTGGTCATTCCTCAAGGAAGTCGATCCACCACGACGATAACTACGAGAGTTATGTCCAGATTCACCACATTTTTTACATCTTTGTCCCGGTCCGGGCTCACACCAATCCATCTCATTTCTAAGTCAAGTTGATTTCGGTCGACCTTTAGATCTAAGCAATTGACGATCGGTACTAATTCGCTAATCATCTTACGGTGGGTGGCCACCATGGTTCATCCTTAATGACTCCCAATCAATCTCATAAGCCTTGTACAAAGTATGCATTCTGTAAATACTATGCACATATCAAAACACGTCAAGTGTCCTAGAAGAACATGCAGCTATTGCATGAGAGCAAGGGAAATGCAATGCTTGAAACAGGCCACAGTCACACGTGCATTCATCAAGGTTTACAGAATATTTAACTCCACTCTGCTGTGTAATAGGGTTGAATGCCTCTTTGACCAAAAATCTGGTAGAATGTATATCAAATCGACAGACTTGATGAGAGCTTGCCTTGAGCACGTTGACATTCCAGCTCTTCATGAAATCATTAGTCCAATCAGCCCCATTAGCAACTCTCTCGTTTGCCTCATCCTTTCGATTAACAAAGTACTCTACTAATTTATAATATGTCATCTGAACCAGTGCGGTTATTGGTAGGTTTCTGCCACCTTTCAATACTCCATTCATGCACTCAGACAAGTTCGTCGTCATATGACCAAACCTGTGGCCACCATCATGTGCTAAACTCCATTGTTGTTTTGGAATCGAATTAATCCAATGTGCCATTTCGGGAGTAGCGGTCAACTTTTCCAACCTAGCCTCAAATTTGTATGCCATTGGTTCATACCCTGTGTGTAGAATATTGAATGAATTAATATTAACAACAAATCTTGTAGTATGATAAGTAGTACTCGAAACACATAGGAATGCAAGAAATGTTTTATTACTGTGTTAATCAAATATTTTTTGGGCCGTATGCGAATGCACTTTACTTAAAGTTGCTAGCAATATGTCGAATACAAAAGACATGATGCGCATGCGGTGGCTTCCATTCCAGCTGTGGGTTCGCCACTGACTGTATAATGCCTTGATGTCGGTCAGATATCAAGCACAAGTCTTATTGTTGTGTGACATGTTTGCGAATCAAGGCTAAGAACCAACTCCAAGCATCCTTTGTTTCTCCTTCAACAATGGCAAATGTAATTGGCAAAGGTTTTCTATCGCCATCTTGAGTTGTTGCAATCAATAGTTTATGACGATATTTACCATACAAATGAGTGCCGTCAATCTGAATAATGGGCTTGCAGTATTGGAATCCAACCACACATGGTTTGAATGTCCAAAATAAGCGATGCAATACAAGTTTTGAATGGTCAACTCTATTGCGCTTGACATAATCAACAGTTTGCATCTCTACCACTGTGTCTGGCATGTCTCTTTGCATGGCAAGTATCCATCTAGGCAATACCGCATAAGATTTATCTCAGTCTCCAAATACCTTCACAATGGCAATTTGTTTTGCCTTCCAAGCTTTCCGATAAGACACATCATATCCAAATTGACATCGAACCCTTTCAATAATCAGGCATACAGGTAAATCAGGTTTTTGCTTAACCATCTCCAGAATGGAAGAACATATCATAACAGAATCTAACTTCTGATGATCTTGTGACAGAGCTGGGTTGACACAAGTGTGAGGTCCATCATATTTTCTAATTTCCCACATGTTTGATTTCTTGCCTTGAATGGCCCTGAGCCTCCACATACAACCATCAGCACATCTTGGACACTTAACAATTAGCCACTGTGTATCAGAATCTTCAACCTTGTAATTCTGATGTCTAATAATCGAATAATGTTTTAAGGCCAACTTGACAAAGATCCTTAGAGGAAATTGCAATCCAACATAAAATTCTTCATCCTGACTCCAAATACCACGAGAATCTAATTCAGGCAAATTATCGTGTATTCAACGCATCCCAATTGATTTCAAAAATCGAGGGCATGGAGGCACAAATGTAGATTCAGAGCAACTATCAATGGAGGAGCAAGTTGTTGTACATTTACATCGGGTCGATTGATCTTCTTCTTCTAGTCAAGATATCGTATCTTCACCCTCGAGCATCTCTCCTTCATCATTGCTTGTCGATAATGCATCCGTCATAAGTGGGTTATCGACTTCAAATCACCTAAATGAGCTCCCTTCGGACATTGCGGATGTACCAACTTCTTGAGATTGTACTAGGACAGGAGCATGTGTCATAAAGAATTGAGTATTCATAGTGCGATGATTCAACAAGATTAGAAGGACCTTTACTTGTAACCCCATTTCGAAGGACCTGCATGCATGCTTTCATTGTGCTCACTCGCTTCGTTTACGTCTCCACATACAATTCCATGGAAGTTAAGTTAGCATGTTGATCAAAGCAATCAATCATGCAACCAACGTCCTTCATCATCTTCTAATGGAAGACCTATCCATTTCAAGACATTGCTCCATTGTGGAAATCTATACACAATCTTGGATCGACACAACTTGATTTTCTTGGAGCTTTAATTTTAAATGAATTCTCCTTTTCGTAAGCTCAAAAGTCGTATCACGTTGAATCATGATAGACTTAGGACGAGGACCTTCAAACATTAAATCCTCTTCACCTTCGTACATTCTCCCATTGTAGTAAATGAGAATAACAAGGTGTTTGGTCATCTTAAACTTCAATAATAACAACAACAAACATAGATGAAATCAATTAACACATTTGACAACCCACCTCAAATATGTTTTATACCTAACTGATTTCAATCTCAATAAATCAACAATTTAAATCAATTCAAAATAATAAATAAAATTACAAAACTCAACTAATAATCAAATTGTTATTTTTTGTATGAACAAATTTCAAAAACCTATTAGCTAACAAAAGAACAAATATACAGGAGATAACAATAATAAAAAATTCTACAAATAAACTACATATACAACACACAATAAATATATAAACTTAAAAATAAACACAATAATATATTTTTCATGGAACAAAATAAATGACAGGGTAAAAATACTTACATATATGTGTGAGCAATTTATAAAATTTAGAGTTATATCTTTAGAGAGATAAAATTTTTAGAGAAATGTGAAAATTTGAGAAATGAAAGAACTGGTCGTGAAAGGGAGAAGGGAGGGGTTATTATGTAACTTTTCATCTCTAACTGTAATAATGCGCTAACCGGTGGAAGATCCACTTTACCAGTAAAAACACGCTGCGCGCATCCACGACGATCGCCAACACGCTGGCGTATCCCACGCGATGGATCGTCTGGCGTGATTAGCATCCCACGCATTAATTAAATAATAAAATAATTCAACGTACAAAAACGATGACATTCTGTATAAATAGTTTAAGGCTTACATGACACGATAAATAAGTTTTTGAAATACATTTTGGTCAAAAAACCAAATATTTTGTGTATAATTTATATATATATATATATATATATATATATATATTTATATTATATGTTAATATGAGAAAGATATTAAATTAATTTATATATAATTATAATATTTTTATAAAATATAAAATGTTTACGATCAAGATTATTTCTGTTTTTTTTTTTTACCTTTCATCCCATGCTCTCAACTCAAACAGGGCATCCTTTTATTCTCAAGTAATAGGAAGTGATTTTGATTTATAAATTTATAAATGAATTAAAAAAATTAAATATATAAAAATTAAAAAAATAACGAGATTGTATCATAAGAGCAATGAATCTCTTCTAGCATCTCCCATACAAGGTCTAATATATCACAGCCACGTGTTAACTTGTTTAAAAAAAAAGAGATGATTGGCGATCAAATGGTCCTGGCTTCCTAGGTGGCAACCACAATCCTTTAATGCAACTATATCATCAGGGATAAGAATAGACTAGGTTAGGTTTGATTATGCTTTGTTTTTTTAAAAAAAATAAAATAAAAGCGAAGATAAACCGAATAATGAAATGCAATACCGATTCATAAAAGGCCACTTCACATGCCACATGAGTTTTAATACTTTAAGTGACTTTTCCTTTTTGTTTTGGAAAACAACATGCCTTCTACAGTTCTACCACATATACGCTAACCCTACATGAGTATATGGTTACACAATTTATAAGCCACACCTCTACTCAGTTGAACGTGTCCCTTTTTGCTGTTTGATTGCATTAGTTAAATTTGATAACATATGGCCATTGGCCAATATTCATCTTATGGAAGTTTCTTTGGTATCCTTCATTTTTATGGAAGTACTGGTATTTCTTATCAATTAGTGATTAATAATTATTCATGAGTCCTACTTACTTTTGCCTTTATATTCCAATTAAATATGACATTTAGTTAAACACTGATCACTAATTTTTAAGGATATCAATACTTTCATAAAAATTTAACAATTTAATCTGAAAGTAAAAAACAAATTTATTTTCAACAAAATAACAAGTCATTAGATCTAAAAGTTTTATGGAGAAAGAATATGACATGATCTTTTTTTTACAATGGAAATATGAAGATGGTGCGTTTATGATGGTCCTCTCCAGAAAGGGACCATTAGATGGTCTCCTTAAATTACCTTTAGCAACAGGTTTTTTTTATTTTTTATTTACAACCTTCACTAGTTGAGCACAAGGAAGAGTAGGCATTACAACCCCTATTAGCAAACTCCACTTGCTTAGCTTGAGTCCGATTCCAGAATAATGAAGTTGAGACCAAATTGCCAAGCAATTTGTAGAACAAATAAAATACCCTATAATTCTACTACTAAATTGTAGAACAATTTGCTTAGCTTGGCTCCTACACCAATTGTTTTGAGTGAGATGATCGGAGGGGAGGAGGGGTTGGGGTTGAGGAATGGAGAGAGATGAGTGTTGGAAGAAGAAGAGGAATTTTTTTTGTTTTAAAGATTTGTACCTTTTTATTAGGTTGCATATCATAGATTTGAGCCCTCCATCTCATTTACACGAAATTCAAAATAACCCAACAATCTATATTAAGACATCATTAATGATCCTAAACTCATGGTCTCAAGCTCATGGGGATCATCATAAACGCCATCATATGAAGACATGACATGTTCTCTTAGGCTTTTAGCTTTTAAAAAAAAAAAAATTGTTAAGAATTTTATAGTGAATTTCTCTTATGTAGATAACTTTTTTTTTCATGAAATGCAATAAGATTTGTACCTTTTTATTAGGTTGCATATCATAGATTCTATCTCATTTTTACACTAAATTCAAAATAATCTAATGGTCTATATTAGGGGATCATTGATGATCCCAAACTCATGTTCTCAAATTCACGGGGATCATCATAAACGCTACCATATGAGCTTTTAGCTTTTGAAAAAAAAGTTGTTAAGAATTTTATAGTATATTTCTGTTATATAGATAACTTTTTTTTTTTCTTGAAATGCAATAATGTAAAACTTTAGTATTATATTAATTGCGTAAATATTTATAATAAATTATGCCTACATAAAAATGAAACAGTTATAAATTTTTCTAACAATTTTTATAAATAATTCTCTTAATTATTAAAAAAATATTAAATATTTTTAATATATTAAATAAATTTATTTTTTATTTAATATTTATTATTAAATATTAAAAACATTAAAGAGAAGATAACAAATTGTACATATCAACTTCGTGATAACTACTGAGCAATTTGGAGCTCGGGTCCACCCTAATCAATGGCAATTATTTTTTTATTTTTTATATCAATGGCAATTATGTAAATAAATTGTCATGTCAACTTGAGGTTCGGGACCTTTTAAAAAGAAAAAGAAAAACTTGAGGTTCAGGAGAAAACAATAAAGTTAAAATTGGACATTGGAAAAATGGGAAGAAAAAAGGAAAAAGAAAAAGGAAAAGAAGAAAACTGATACGCCCAAGTTCATATCAAAGTCAACACAAGCTTTCGTCAACTTTCCTCTCCCTACCACTTCCCCATTCACTCAGCACTCTGCAATCTGCACTTTCTTTAGAAACCACAGCGGTTTCTTTTTCTTGCTTCATAGGTATAAGAATCCGTTGCTTGGACCCCATCATCATTGCCCTTTCTCCATTCTCTCTTCCTTGCTAACACAACAAACACTACTATGTGTAACAAACCCCCCACTGTTCATTTCACCATTCTCTTTCAATACTAGTGACTTCAAAACCATTCACTCCCAAATACCAGATCTTTACATTCGAAAGTTACAATTTTTTTCCTCACTCTTTTCCTTGCCTTAACCAGTTACAATCTTTTCTTTCATCAAGAGCACTCATTCATACTCTTCTTTGTCCTCCAATTCTTGCCTCTAATTTCAAAGTTACAATATTCCCAACACTTTTTCCTGGCCCAAGTAATTACAATCTTTTCTTCCCTAGAAAAAAATCACATTTTCTTGTTTATGGGGTATTCTTTTCAAATTCAGAAATCCATACTGTGATCTCTTCTGATACTCAAGTTTGGCTCTTTATCACTGCCACTGAATCTTTTCTTTCCAAGGGGTTGTTACAGAGAGAAATGTGGGATGTTTTCTTGGTTTTCAAGGGCGGTTTCTGCGTGCTTGAGGCCTGTGAGGCGCTATGCCCGCATGAGCAAGGATGATGATGATGATGTTCTTGATGAGTCTTTAACCAATGAAGACACTCTCCTGTGGTGCAGGGACCTCGAGAAGCACTCCTTTGGTGAATTCTCATTTGCTGTGGTTCAGGCCAACGAAGTTATTGAGGATCACAGCCAGGTTGAGACTGGCTCTGATGCCATCTTTGTTGGAGTATATGATGGCCATGGAGGTCCAGAGGCTTCCCAGTTCATCAATGATCACCTGTTCAAGCATCTAACGAGTGAGTCTTCTGAGATTCTTTGGATGTTTCTGGTTTCATTTAGTATATAAATTTATTTATTTTGGACTTTTTTGTTGTATTGCATATGTATTATATATATTATAATCATGTAGATTATGTCTTCTTCTTGTTATTTTGGACTTTTTTTTTTTTTGGTTGCATCTGAATTGTATATAATCATTTAGATTGTGTCCTCTTGTTGTTATTTGGATGGCCCTTTGGCTTACATGGTCTAGGCCCCAGGTGGTTTTTGGTTGTATTGTTGCTTTGTTCTTATTGCATATTTTTGCTGTTGCAAAGAAACTGAGTAAAATTCAATTTGCTTTCTGAAGCAAAAATACCATGCCAGCAAACGTTGTTTTCGTTTTCGTTTTCCTTTTCCCTCCCCTCCTTTTCTTTTAAATGGTGTTTTATCTATTTATTTATTTATTTTTTGGAAAGAGTGAGGATAGAATGGACACATAAACCCATAATTTAAAGGAACCAAATATTGATTGTATATCCACGAAGAAAGGACAGGGAACATGTTTTCTTAGAACCATCTTAGTTATCAAGTAGTTCATCTTACTAAAGGTTCTTGTGTGCGTTTTTTCCTCTTCTGCAGTCATCATCATATCATATACCATTTCTTTTTAATTTGAGTAAGTACATTCTTGCATTTAATGTGTCATTTGAAATTAATGTGTTCTTTATATGTATATATCATTTGGGGTGCTAGGAGTATGGAAACAATGACTTTTCCATTTAAGATGATAAAATAATATGCATACATAACATGAGATCTAAGACACATGCCACAAATTGATTTATCTGCCAATTCTAGATTGGTATGGTTTATGAAATTCCATATTATTTGTTTTGATTTTCTAAAGATCCTGTTGTTTGGATCTAAATTGTTTGGTATATACTTGTGTAAGTTAACATATGTAAATACGTTTACTGTCTGACCTGCTATGTATTTTCATAAACTTAGCTCTTTTTTTTACTAATGTTATTTTGTCATGCGTAGCCTTGGTACTGCATTGGTTTAAGCAGTTACTCAAGTTTTGTGTTGAATCTGGTTGCAGGGATTGCTCGGGAGAATGGTACTATCTCTGAAGAAATTCTCAGGGGTGCTGTTTCCGCAACCGAGGATGGGTTTCTGACTCTTGTTCGAAGGAGTTATGGAATAAAGCCATTGATAGCATCAATTGGTTCCTGTTGTCTGGTTGGTGTTATCTGGAAAGGGACACTATATATCGCCAATCTTGGAGACTCCCGTGCTGTAATTGGTTCTATAGGTAGATCTAACAAGATCATTGCTGAGCAGTTGACCAGAGAGCACAATGCTAGTAGAGAGGAGGTTAGACAAGAACTCAGGTCTTTGCATCCAGAAGATTCACAAATTGTGGTTATGAATAATGGAACATGGCGCGTTAAAGGCATCATCCAGGTTTTCTTTTGCTTTTACCTTTAGAAAGAGTTTGTTAGTAGTTTAAGTTGCCTTTGTCTCTTTGTTTTTGCTTCTGTTTCTATGCAGTATTTGTAGGCCTTGAAGATTACAAGCAGTGCTCTTTCAAATTCTGCCCCATGCCTTGAATAGGAATGTAAATTTTTGTTGTTATTTTTTTGGGGGCATGATTTAGGGTTGTATTCTGCAGGACACATAAAACTGGATTGTACCATGCCAGAGATAACACACACTGACTGTTACATAACACTTTTATGCCCCTTGGATTTTTTATGGAGCTTTTTTCTTATTTACCTATATTTTTCTCGTTATCTTAATAGTCCAAGCAAGGTAGTAGGCACAATATTTTTTTCTGTAGTCTACATCATATGTGACTAGGATCTTCTTGTCTCATTTTATGGTAATGCACATTATATTATCATTTGATGGGTGGATGGATGGTAACACTCCTCTCCATCTTTGTTGGAAATCTTCCTCAAGTACATCATAATGGACTGTGCTTGTAGCAAAACCGTTAAATGTTACATGATTGTGTTTATATGTGGATTCTTTCTATAGGTTTTGTTTTGAGTCTTATTACATTTTATTGCATGATTATCTTTTGACTCATTCAAGTGTATGGTAATATAAACTGTTGAACTTTTTATGGGACTTAGTTTTCTAGCAAGGTATCTCAACTTCTATTATATGCTTATATTTTCAGTACATTTTTGTGTATGCAAGCAAATATTTTATAGCTGCATTTCATTTCTGTTCACTTCTAATTCTAAGCTAATCATTGTATTTGTTTCTGCAATTAATTTGTCAATTATTAATTAATGTGATTCTGCCTTCTGTGCTGACTGGGGTTGCTTGTGGTAACTTAAGGTTTTTTTGTTCACTCGACAACTGCTATCAGGTATCCAGATCTATAGGAGATGCATATTTGAAGCGGCCAGATTTCTCTGTTGATCCATCATTCCCACGGTTCCACCTGCCTGAACCTATCAGCCAACCTGTGCTAACTGCAGAACCATCTCTGTGTTCAAGAGTTTTACAAACTGATGATAAATTCCTTATATTTGCATCTGATGGACTTTGGGAACACATGACAAACCAGGAAGCTGCTGATATTGTTTATAACAACCCACGAACTGTATGCTTTTTCCATTTGTCCTTTCTTCTTTTTTCCTCCTATTATCTTTGCTCTCGGATATGAAAATGCTCCTACTTTTTTCTAATCGTATGCTGTGCTTCTTTTTAAACACCAGGGGATTGCAAGAAGACTTCTTAAGGTTGCTCTAAAGGAGGCAGCTAGTAAAAAGAAAATGAAATATAAAGAACTTCAGAAGTTTGAGAAGGGGAGCAGGCGGTCTTTTCATGATGATATCACTGTGATTGTTGTCTTCATAGACCATGAGTTGCTTGGGAAGAAAGTTACTGTACCAGAATTGTCCATCAGAGGGTTCATTGACTCGGTTGGACCATCAAATTTTAGAAGTGTCCAGGAATTGATGTGATACAAGGATTATTTCTAGAAATATAGCAAATAAACTTGATTGTCTCTGCCTAGTTTTGGAAAAGGAAGTTCAAAAAATTCTATATCATTACACAGTTTTGCAACATCCAATTGTTGTTTACTTCGAACATATCTTCTCACCTTTCAAGGTTCTTCCATGCTTTAACTTTCAAATTATACCTCATGTTTTGGAAACGCATACAAAGTTTTTCTTGGAGGTCGTAAACTTTGCATTGTCATAACTTATATACCATTATACCTTGTTTGTTGGAACTAAGTAGAGTCCCTTTTGATCACGAGGCATTGAAAGAAATCTTAAGGAGCTCTAATATTTGCAGTTTGGGAGTCAAGAATGGTCCACTCCTAACTTCCAACTCTCAACTCAGTTTTGTTTCATTTAAAAATAACTAATAAGAAATTAATGTGGAAGTTACTTACAAAAATAATTATCTTAATGCACTTTTATTTCATTTATTAGAGTTTTTTTTTCAATTTTTTTAATAAAGATAAATTCTTATTTTATCATCCCATTAACTGATTTGTACCTTAACTGTTCTCCTTTGCTTTGCTTGCAAATTTTCTGATGTAGGTTGGTTGTCATTAAACCTAAAATTAATTAGTGGAGGTGCTGGTGAAGGGTGCTGGTCTATAATAGCAATGGAATAGTAGAGGAAAGTGAAGTCGTGTAAATATGCTGTCTAGTAAAAAGAATTTATCTTTGGTTCCACCAAAAAGTGGTCTTTTCAAAGTTCAAACAGTCACAGGAATGCATACAATAACCACTCAATTTTCAAGTTTCAAGCACACAAAAGCTGGATAAAAGTAATAAAGTTAAAAATAACAAGCTTTAAGTTAAAGGCAAGTTAAAGCATCAAAAGCACTGTGAAGATTGGAAAACAAAGTAAAACATTATAGGTTCAAATAAATGGTTTTCCTCGCCGAGGTTTGATACCCATTTTGAAATACTCAGGCAAAAGGTCTATAGAAATGCAACAAACGGGGGAAAAGAATAGGGAAAAAGAAAGTGAACACAGTTTTCATGGAACCAGATCCTCTGCAGTTCTAAAAAGAACAGTAGGAGGTGCCCTTAATCATCTAATGGTATGTTTGGTATGGGTTAAAAATGGAGGTAAAAAATTCATAACTCAGTTTTATTTATAAAATTGAATTGAAAATTCATTCATGAAATTTTCACTCCATTTTTTACCCATTCCAAACTTAACCTAAGGGTTAGAATTCAATGCATTATTTTTCCCTTCAATATTTTATCATAAAAGAAATTATTTATAAAGGCTGGGAGGGATCCTCTTCAATTTAAAAAGAGAAAAAAAAATGGAGAGGATCCCCATCCTAAATTTTACAGGGGTTTAGCAAAAATGAGAGCATGCGTCTCTCTAAGCTATAAAAATTAGATTCCCTCAAGAACCTATTAAAACAGCATCTCAAAGAGCTAAAGAACAATGGTTACAGAGAGTGTATTGCGTCGTACAACTTTAGCTTTCTATATCTCATACTAATTGAAACAATGATTTTCCCTTTTAAGCTCAGTAGATAATACTAGAGAATGATGGAGAAAGGAATGTTCTTCAGAGATTCAATTTCAAAATTTGTGAATTCTTAGTGTCAGCATTCTTTTTATGGAGCTTTGTCTACTAGCCGTTGTAAACAAGACCTGCAACTCATTCTCACTCAAGAAGAGACTGTATAATATCTTCTAAAATGGTAAGGCAACTGTTCTGTGCACAGTACCTCGTACAACCTTTTTACACAAATAAAATTCTCACAAACTACTCAAAAAACAATAAAGGAGTGGCTGAGAAATTTTGACTGGGTGTTAAGTTAAGGCACTGGATGAGTCACTTCTCAATTACTCATTTATTTTTCTGTGAGGAATTTGTGAAAATCATTTCTCTTCTAAGCATACTCTAACTAGAAACAGTGAGTGCATCGTGTGTTACTTACAAGATATACCAAATAAAAGTAGTGTTTCATGGTCTCTCCCTCTCTTTACTAGTTCCTAGTTCCCAGCATTATTTTCTTTTCAAAATGTTTTCCTGATATTGATTGAAAAAGAGCATGGTTTATCATAGCTTAATTGTTGCTGGCGTAATTTTAACTCGGTGGCGGAACTCTCACAAGTCACAAGCAATATGTTGATATCAAGTTGGCAAGTTGGCATATGAACTGTAGGCAAAAACATCCATCCATTATCAAGATAAAAGATTGGACGGTGATTAACAATGACTTTTCGTTGCAGAGAATAATAAATCAAGCACATACCACTATGTTAATCACAATACTTAACGAAAAGAATTGTAGAATCAACCAAACCAAATCAGTAACAATGCACAGTTCTTCTACAACAAAATGGGGAAAAAAATTAAATTGAATCTTACATATCTTGCTAGCCTTCATGCTCTTATCCCAACATATCAAGAAAGGAAAACACAAAGAAACATGATAAAAGAAACGGTAAAGAATAGGAAACAGAAGTTCCTCAACCACTTGATGGTATTTCTATAGTACGAAGTATATAACGTAATTTCCTTGGTCCACCACTCGTTCTCCATGATTAGAAGCATTTCCTGTGAACGATTGATGGCCCAGATTCATCATATTCCGCCTTTGCAATCCACATCTGCACTTGGAAAAGAAAACATTATTAGAATAATTTTTAATATTCTAACATTGCTTGATATCATTTGTTGGGCGGTTATGAAGAGCTCAAAAGTCAAGAAAATCTCCATTAATGAGCTAATCGAGAGACTACAAGAATCGGCATAATACTATATTTTGACCTAAAACCTTAAAGCAATAAATTTATGGGCCTTCTTACTTATATGATCCTCACTTAACTCATTCATTATCAATGTGAGACTTTAACACTCACACTTGAATTTCTAACAAATATATGATAAAAGAACACGTTAAAACTTATCTTCTGTAAACTACATTTGTTGCTTTCAGTGGTTTGAGTAAACTTGATCAAGTACTGCACTCTGTCAATCCCCACAAGTCCAAGGAAAAAAGAATATATTTTAGACTAGTTTGATTCCCTTAATCTATCTGATTATTATGTTTGTTATTTCCTCCTATTTTGCTATTCCTTTTATTTTATTAAGTTTCTACTTATTCTTGAAATAGAATTTCCTGATTTATTTGCTGCATTATCTCTACAAAATCCAACAGCTTCATGCATATGTAATTAAAGTCATGCACATGCACTTTACCTGTTGGAAGGTGCTGAGGGATGCCAAAATGGAGCCTCCAATCCAGACACTGTACTTCCTCTCTGGTGGTGCCACAACCTTAATTTTCATGCTACTTGGAGCCAATGCAGTAATCTCCTTGCTCATCCTATCTGCAATGCCTGGGAACATTGTGGAGCCACCACTCAAGACAATGTTACCATAAAGATCCTTCCTAATGTCGACATCACACTTCATGATCGAGTTATATGTGGTTTCATGGATGCCAGGAGATTCCATCCCAATCATGGATGGCTGGAAAAGAACTTCAGGGCAGCGGAATCTTTCAGCACCTATTGTGATCACCTGTCCATCAGGTAGTTCATAGCTCTTCTCAACAGCTGAGCTGGTCTTGGCAGTTTCTAGCTCTTGCTCATAATCAAGAGCAATATAGGCTAGCTTTTCCTTCATGTCTCTCACAATTTCGCGCTCAGCAGAAGTGGTGAAAGAGTATCCACGCTCGGTCAAGATTTTCATCAGGGCATCGGTGAGATCACGCCCTGCAAGGTCCAAACGCAGGATTGCATGTGGGAGGGCATAGCCTTCATAGATAGGAACTGTGTGACTGACACCATCTCCAGAGTCCAGAACAATACCTACAACAAGCATAGAAACCACATCAACTCATTTCAATGTCAAGGCATAAATGGCTAGTCCTTCAAATCTCATTCAGCATTCATGAAACAAACGCTGCCCTCATAATAAAATGAACAGAAAGTGTGACATTATTAACCCTTGCAATATATGTTTAACATAATTTTTTTTTACAAAAAGAACTCAATTTGTATATGGGCATTTTAACCATTTTCAATTTTGAAAAGCATCTTGAAATTCTAATCAAATACAAGTGGCATGTGCCAATAGAGAGTAGATTTGGCTCCTCTAAAGTGAGGAATTCACTTTAAAGAGAAAAGTTAAAAATTATATTCATTGATGAAAAAATCAATGGCTGACACCCTGATAAAATAAATGCACATGAATAATAAACAATGAATTTGTTAAAATCTGCTCCCTTGATTTTCTTATCAAGGGTTATGTCACAGCAAATTCCTCCTTACAAGACTAGAAATACCACAATATATATACATGTAGCACGCATCTTGTCCCAAAGGATCAAAATTCAATAAGATCAATACATCATCACCATATTTTGAAACCAAAAAAGAGGAAAATTGACATTGAAGATTGATTATAACCGTGAGAAATTCAATTTAAAGGGAAAAGTTAAGAGTTATAATCGTTGATGAAAAAATCAATGGTTGACACTGATAAAATAAATGCATATGTATAATAAACATTGAGGTTGTTAAAATATGCTCCCTTGATTTTTCTTATCAAGGGTTATGTCCCAGCAAATTCCTCCTTACAAGACTAGAAATACAATATATATACATGTAACATGTCCCCATGTACCAATAAAAAAAAATGCATCTTGTCCCAAAGGATCAAAATTTAAGAAGATCAATACATCATCACCATATTTTGAAACTTAAAAAAAGGAAAATTGACATTGAAGATTGATTACCAGTTGTACGGCCACTAGCATAGAGGGAAAGGACGGCCTGGATAGCGACATACATAGCAGGAGTGTTGAAGGTCTCAAACATGATCTGGGTCATTTTCTCACGGTTGGCCTTTGGGTTGAGAGGTGCTTCTGTGAGAAGGACAGGGTGCTCTTCTGGAGCCACACGGAGCTCATTGTAGAAAGTGTGATGCCAAATCTTTTCCATATCATCCCAGTTGCTAACAATACCATGCTCGATTGGGTATTTCAGAGTCAAAATACCTCTCTTGGATTGAGCCTCATCACCAACATAAGCATCCTTTTGTCCCATCCCAACCATCACACCAGTGTGGCGTGGACGACCCACAATGCTAGGGAACACAGCCCTTGGAGCATCATCTCCTGCAAAACCAGCCTGCAATACAAATTTGAGACATGTCATGACAATGTACTAGATTGCAATATAACAGATCCTGAAGAACAAACGCTTGATCCATTCAAACCTTGACCATTCCAGTTCCATTATCGCAAACGAGAGGTTGAATATCCTCAGCTTCTGCCATTGTTGTTTATTGACTGCTGCAGACAGACACCAAATTTGCATCAAAGAATGTCAAAAACCAAAAAAAAACAAAGAGTACATAGGATCTGAGGAACACAAGCGTGAATAAAAGATACTATAAAACAGATTCATCAAAGATCTTCCTGATCATAAAAAAGAATATGCCATTCAACAATCAATGCAGACTAAGAATCAGAGTTATGATTTTAAATTGCGATCCGCAATCAGAATGATGCATTTTTATGCAATTGTTTACAATTTTACAATCGCAAAGCGACGGTAACCACAATTTAAAACCACAATCATAAGATAGATTCAATTGGAGGAAAATGATAAATAGAATTAAAGGTGATGTCACCTAGAAAGATTAATCAAGGTAATGAGAATGTGAAAGGAGAGAGAATGTGTGTACCTTCGAAATGAGGAATGAAGGAATGTGTGTGCGTGAGAGTGTGTTGTGTTCTATTCTCTATCTCTGTGTGTATGTGTGGCTGAGCTACCCGCCCTGTGGTTTAAAAAAGGAAGGTTTGGCAAATGAAATTCGTCTCAAATGAACCGCAAATTGCTTGTCCTTCAATCCTGACCGTCGGTTTCGAATATCTCATCCACGGGCCACATTTGTTGTTGGAAATAGCTGGCACTGGTACCCTTTTCTTACTTTCCACCCCCATGACTCTTTTCTCCCTCCCATCTCCTACAATTCCCAATCTATATATTATATTACTCCCTTTCCTGAGCATTTGATTTGATCAACATATTTAAGTCTCCTATTCTTCTTTTTTTTTTTCAATGTCTCCTATTCCAAATTTTGTGACTCTTTGTTAACTACTTTTAAAAGCTTTTATATAAGAGTTAATTCTCATAAACACTTAAATTATTAAGTAAGTGTTTATGAATGATTTTATATATATCAATTTCATTTTTTTTCAAATAGATAGAAATATTTAAAATAAATATTTAAATATTTAGGATTTCAAAGTATATTAAGAAATATTTAACATAGAAATGGTCGCCAACAATAACTCTTTTCTTAATTAAATTATTGAATGACAATAGTTTCTTTTATGTGTCTCTTTTATATTATTAAATATTTATATATTATTCTAATGTATCCAGTATTTAAAATAAATATATTTTCAAACACTACAAAATAATTTTTAGTTTTATCAAATCCACCATATCTTCCTTGTCCCTTAAATCATTAAGTAATGTATAATTTATTTAAGATATAAATTCAGTGCCAAAAATTATTTTAAAAGTGTATTGATGAGTGGGTTTGAACCTACTCTAAAGTGAACTGAACTTCTAGTTCAGATACAACAAGTAGTCTGCTTTTTATTGCCAGAATATCAACATAACTTACTATATCTGAGCTGGATATAATGATCATATGATGAAAAGGGAGGGGCAATTTAGGCAAGGCATGGCCCCACCAGTAAAGTGAATGTGGGTTTGTTATTTATTTGGAAGAAGAAGCTTTTTCTTCTTCTTGGGTGTGTGTGTGTAATTTTCACTCAACTTTTTAGTGGCTGATGAGTGTGGGGGTAATGATACATGGGACGGTGCAAAAAGCGAGAGGCACACATCCATACCAACTCAGCATTCAGTTTGCAACTGTCGAGAGATCATGTCGGGGTGTTTGGTTGCGTGCGATCGCATCTATTCACACTTGTTCTTCCCACCTCCGTTTTCGTCGCTTCGATTGGATCTTTCGTTGACCACTTCATATTACCCGAACATCCAACGGTTGCTGCCACTTCTCGTTCTGATGCCCAAAGACGTGCAGTGAATAACTGCCAACCAAAACAACGTGGTTACCCATATCGGATAATCCTAGTCCCCCGTTGACCACATCTCTTTTGGCTTCGTTTCGTGCCTTCTTTTTCCATTTTTTATTTTTTATTTTTTAAAAGGAATACCAATAATAATAATAAGTAGTATTTTCTTTCATTTTACATATTTAATTTATCTATTAAATAATGATAATTGCATACATTTTATGTGTTCAAAATCTTCACAATTTTTAAGTGAATTTAATCAATTTATTTAGACCATTCAAAATAAATTACAGTCCAATCAATGTGTTATCTAATAATTTGTATTAGAGTTTATGAGGAATTTGTTTATGTAATTATCATTTTCTTTATTGATTACTGTAGTTTTAAAAAAATTGTACTTTTATGTTTTTTAAATGACCTTATTAGATTATTTTATTGAATAAAAAGACTTTGGAAAAGATAAATGTACCAATCAAATTAATATTAATTTATACTTATAAATGATTTTTTAAACAAATTGTGTATCTTAATTTCTTAACTAGTCCACATAAATAGAATAGAGTGGTTTGTTGTCTATTATGATATATTAAACGAAAAATATTACTTATACATTAATATCATATATATATGTTTTATATTTATTTATAGGATAAAATTAGAGTGTAAGTATATATAAAATGAGGCGAATTCCATTATAATTAAATAATAAAAATTGAAAATATAAAATGATATGAATAAAAATATGTGTAAATATTATTACTCATATTAAATAAGTAGTAAAACACTTCCATATCAAATAAAACCAATTAAAAATAGGGGGAGGGGTGGGGGAACCAAACTTGGATTTAATTCATGTTTGGAGGTGATAAAATTAACCGTGAACCCACCACCTAGGCAGGAGAAAGAGGTTTCCAAAGAAAGTGAGATGATGAAAGGAATAATAAGAGTTTGATGGTCGTAATTGCAAAGAAGAGGTAGAGGTATGATCCATTCTAATATCAAAAATAGATTTGGATCAAAATAATGTCAAAAACTTTTTGAGCGAATATATTGCTTATGATGACCATAATAGCCAATGGATCATGGAACAAAGTGAGACTTGCAACGATTGCCTAAGAACTCCATAAATGGTGGCCATAATAGCCGATGGATCAAATACGTTTCACATGAATCAGCTTAAGAACACCAAACATTGCAAGTTTGATGAATGATCAAAAACATAGGCGGCACCGTGGCAAGAAGATTGATGAAAATAAAGAATGAAATATAACCCCTTTGGAACGAAAGGGAAGAACAAAAATTCATTTTTTTAGTAAAAAAAAACATTTACTCCCTACAAATTTAATCTCTTTAAGGATTATTTTACAAATTAATTAATGAAAAAAAAGTGCTTTACATATCAACACCTTGAATTCACATGGTTAACTTTTATTTAGTCTATGTAAACATGAGTTTTGTAAACACAGTTTTGAAATCCAAACTTGTGTTCAGGTCACTTAGAATTTTCTATGTTATACTCTATTTTTAAGTTCATAGTATTGTTGGTGTAGAAAAAAACAAGTTAATTTTGCTTACGAAGCAAAGTTAAACTTCACACTTTCTCTGTTGTCCCACTTAGTATAAGTTCTGCCTTAAAAAGTTCCCAAAAGGGAGAATTTGGTATCTGTGTAGGTTCTTGAAGTATTAAAATAAATTCTCAACAATTGATTCTAAATTAACAATTCAAACAATGCAAAGAATATTACTTTTCATTTAAGAACTTGAATCTAATGAGTTACAGAGAAAGTTGAAATACAATGAAAGAACTTGTATCGCAAAATATAAAGCAAAGAAAATTATTGAAAGTAAAGATGAAAGTTATAAAGAAATGTTGTAAATTTATTGTAAATGCTAAGAAAAATAGTAAAAGACTGAAAATGTTATTTGTAAATGTAAAGAAAAGTAGTAAAATACTTGAAATGTTAAGAGAAAGTTGTTAAATGCTTCGAAATTAAAGAAAAACTACATGAAAAGTAAATGATTTTTATATGATTGTTCAAGAGTTCTTTATTCACTATCTTAGAGGCTTATTTATAGAGTTATAACTGTGAAAGTTGTTGCTTCAATGCACCTTCAAGTTTTAAAGTTCACATTCCTTAATTTTAGGAGCACGACCTTTATCAATTTAGTAGTTTCTAACCATGATTGGAATGTTGACATCTCCATGATGAATTTCTAGTCAGCTTCAATAAGAAAAACTACAAAAAATATACTTTAATCATGTTTGAACGTAAGGAGCAATTACATTATTTTTTAAGTGCTTCTTTTTTGTCCAAGTTAATTACATGCAGCTTCCTATAATTACTAACTCAAAATAATGTTTTTTCACTTTTATCATTGGAGCAATTGCCATGTTCTTACTTTGTTATTTTTTATGAGCTTTTTTCTTATTTCAACTGTTTTACTTGTAACTCCAACCTTTAACTTGATCAAAATTTATTTTTTTTTATTTTTATAAATTGTAGTCGATGGAAATGAACTAACTCTTTCTCATCCTTCTACATTAATCTAATAAGTTATTACATTTGCTTCTAGACGGTAAGTGGAAGCTAAATTTTTTAGGGTGTAAACAAGTATATTTCTGAAATTGGTATTCTACTCTTTTTTTTGGGGGGGTCTTTTTCTCTGTCTCGCGTGCCTTTCAACTTTCAAGTTGCATCCGTCTAGGTATGATAAACCTTTATTTTGTTTATTTTTCATTAACCCCTTACTTGTGTACCTTTTTAATGGTGTTTCCTTATTTTGAGGAAGCTTGTGCCTTCATTTTGATTCTTAAATAATAATTTTTTAAGCTGCTACAGTATTTTCTACGAACTAGAGCTTTAATTTTCACAAGTGTAAGAATTTCGCGACAGCACAATTCAAATTCAAGCGTAAGAATTTGGCGACAGCACAATTCAAACCATCCCTTGCTTTATTTGCACCTTTGCCTCCCTGTTTATTAATTTGATAAATGAATTATGGAGATGATAATTTGATGGATAGTTGTAGGAATACAATGCTTTAACACACAGAAGTTATTTTTATTTTTATTTTTTTAACATTAACCTATCTCTTCACATTATTTGTCATAATTTTGTTAACTTTAATCGTATTAGCATTTTTCTAATTTGATATGATAAATAATGGGCAGATAGATAGATCGAATATTCAATATTAAAGATGGATTAATGAATTAAATAAATTAATATTGTTTATTTGTCATCCGTATATAAAATCATTCAACCCATTTATTTGCCACCTATATACAGATTTGGATAAAAGATCTAATCTAAGTTGTGAACTTGTATAGTAAATTTTTTTACTCTTAATAAAAAATTAAAAAGTACAAATTAAAATGTTTGAAGCCATATAAAATCACTTTTAATTGTTAAAAATCAACATGCATCTTGTTTATTTCTTCCCTTGTCTGAGTTCTTGGCTTGCATCTGTAGGTAAAATGAGCTTCATCACGACTCATGCCAATAAGGGTCAATTGGCCAAATATCACATTATTACAGCAAAATATGAAGGAAACGGAAACCGATGAAAAATAGGTGTTTTAACTCGTATATATTTAGTTGAAGCTGGCAATATATAGGTTTTGTCTTATATGCACCCCTCCTTAGTAATAGTGGGGTACAAGGATACACCTTAAAAAATGGCTATTGATACGGTAGAAAAGAAGATAAAAGTGATCTAACAGATAAGTAGGAAGTAAAGGAAGACATTGTTCATCCATTTAAAATATATTTAATTTTATCTAATTTATTTATAAAATTATTTAATATATTATGAAAATATTATAACTTTATACATAATAATTTAACCTCTCTTTCATATTAATATAATATACATATAAATATAATGTAATTATTCTAAAGTAGATAAAATATTTCCCTTAGTTATTCAACACGTAAACCTCTGATGCACTGACAATCTGAAACAAAATAACAGTCTGAAATTATCGTACAAAAACTTGGGCTGAGAAGACCATTGATATGTTCACTTCAAACTTCACAGCATTCTTAAATCACAATGACTGTTATCTTCTGCAGAACTCTTTTAATTTTCTTTATCTTCATCAAAGCTGAAACTAAATAGTTCAACTGTTCAAGTAATTTCTAGTAAACACAGATGGTACTATCTTGTTCGGTTGCAGAGAGTAAACACGTGTGAGTTTAGCTGGTTGCCTCTCCATTTAATCCAGGAAATTGGACAATAATGAATGCACCCAGAGAAAGAAGATTGAGAGTGATGAAATCAGAAAGACCTTTTGTTCGTAAAAGGGATTAAAGAAGAGGAAGAAGAAGGTTCATTCACGAACTTGATGTTAACTGCTGCAACCCAAATCTAATCCAAGCAACAAACCTCACCAACTCAGATCCAACACACTATCCCTCGCAGATCAATCTCTACCCAAGACAAAAATCACCTTAAAGAGGTTCCACAGTTCTACCCCAAACCCATACCAACGAACACACGACCCTTATCTCTGCTAATTTATTTATTTTTAATAGAGTTCTAATAACTTAAGCCTTGTAATCTAAATCATAAAGTTGGTCAAAATTGGTCAAAATATTTATTAAAATAAATAAATGTTAATTGGATAAAAAGTGCTGTAACTTATAATCATAGGAAAAAATGAGGTACACCAATCCACCACAACAAGAGAGGGTGCATGTTAGAAGCCTCCCAATATATAAAAGTGAGCAGAGGTCAAAAGATATGAAACGGGGGAGGCCCTGCGCATGTGAAAAACTTTCTTTTGGGTCATCTTCTTCCTATCAAAGGTTCAAAGCTTGCCGGCGCACACACAACAAAGTTTCATCCACTAACGACCTTCTTTTGCAATGCAAAGATATCTTTGAATTTATTTTTTTGTTAATTAAAATTAAAGGTCGTTTGGATAAGTTTTAAAAAAAAGTAATTTTAAGATAAAAAAATTTATTCTCTCTTTTATTTTTTATTTTTTTAAAAATAACTCATCCTAACTTGTTATACAAAATAGTAAATTTTATTATTTTTAGATTCTGTTTTTTTAATAATTTTATTTAAATAATTAAAAATATTATTTAATTTTTTTCTTTAAAAAATAATTATTCAAAAAAAATATAAACAAACGCACCTTAAAATTTATGAACCTTTTAATACAAATTTGAAATAATTATTAGTGTTCAAATTAAAAGTTTGATACTATTTTTAGAATTTTTTTCATTTTTATTAAACTTTTTTTATATTTATTATAAATAATTAAAGTGAGAAACATACAACCAATAAATGATTGGATGAAATGGTAAGTAAACTGTCTTTGAAAGACACAATTTATTAGAAAGGCATAAACCATATCACTCCATGATTAAAGGAAGTGGCCTGTGTGAGGATACCCTATGCAACTAAAAAAGAAAGTGAGAAACATGCACTTTTAATTATTAAGCCAATTCCTTTTTGTAAGATTATTTTTGGTAAAAAAAAGAAGTTAGACGCTGAATAATAATTTCCACAACTAAGACAATATATATTTTTGTCAGGTAACTTGGTCTTGTCAATTGATTCAACTTTCCTTGACAAATAATGAATTTTCAGATCACATATAAGTTTGCATTAGGAAGTGTTGATGTGTGTAAGATTATTGAGGGATTAGATTGATATAAATTGTAGCGGGAAATTTGAAATGTAAGGGAATAATTATTGACAAGAAATTTTTTAAAAAAATATTTGGACAATTTCTACAAAAATAAAATTGACTTTTCAGCTATTTCCTATTTGGAATATAATGCATCCCCTCCTTGTAAATGACCTTGCCCTCAAGGTCGTCTGGACACAAAGCTTCCCAACGGAAGTTTTCTAAAAAATTCTTCTGAATGATGTAAATATACAGATTATTATGAGATTGATTGTATTTTGGTCAACTTAAACTTTAATATAGTTTATAATTTTGAAACAAACTAAATTTCTTAATTTTTTTTTTATTATCCTTCACTTACACTTTATAAAATAAGATGCACTTGTATCTTGGAGGAGTTAAATCTATTTGTAACATGGTTAAGGGTTGTAACTCAATACATTAATCCCTTCCAGGGTTACTCAGTGTGTTTGAATTATTTTATTTTTTATTTAAATTAACTTATTTTTAAAATATATATAATTAAAATCTTATTAAGAGAGTTTTTGAAAAAAAAAATCTTAAAAATTAAGTAAATTCAAACATACACTTAATCTTGGAATCGACTCCTCGCTTTGTTTTTACTTTATAACATTTTAAAAAGTATTTGAAACATATATGTTATTGGATCTTTTGGGATGAATAAAATCTAATTTTAAAATATTGCACTCAAAGCAAAATAATTTGATCTGATGAACCAAATGTTCTATACCACATTATGATACAACGGAAACGGACCTAATCCATGATCATACTGAACCAGTCTGAAAATAGGTAAATAGGCTTGGGCTGCTAAATACAGCTTGCCCGACCCCATTCATTAAGCCAGAAAACTTTTAGGTCTGGTTTTCAATGTATGGGCTTGGACAACTTTTTTTGAAGTAACAACCTGCTCATATAATCATATTATATATTAGAAATAGAAAAATAGTGATACAAAAAACTTTAAAAAATATTTTTGTATATTCTTTTAATTATTCTTAAATTAATTTTTGTATACAAGAGAATTTATTATTTATAAGAAATGAAGTTTATATAAAAAAACCATACATTAAATATAATCAAAATAAGATCCTCTAATTATATATAAATCAAATCCTTAAGATAACACAAAATTAAGTTTAATTTAATCTCGATATATTTTGTGTTGGACCTATTCTAATACTCTTTGAGTGTCAAGTTAAAGTTACTAAGTTTTAACTTGTTATAATTAGATACAAGAATATAAAATAAACTAAAAATATTATAAAAGCACAACATTGACATTTGAAGGAAGGGTGCAAGCTTAAAAGGAAGAAACTCAAACCTCGCATTTTAAAAATCTATAATGGGAATGAAGCTCGAATCAAATCTTAGTGCTATATCGCATATAGGATAGAACCAATTTGCATTTTGCTGAAATAATAGAGACAGAGCCAATATTTCAAACTGGATCATACGATTAATTAGAGGCAAAAACAATGGATTCTTGAAGATGGGAATCCACAAAGATTTCAATCTTTCAAGCCTGGATCGATGAAACCTCCATTAGAAGCATGATCTTTTCTAAGAAGTCTTAGTCATGGAGAAGCACAAACTTTTCAAGTCCCTCAATTCGAGACTCAAGTTCTTTGTTGGTAGAGCCAACTACGAATAGGAGAGAGAAAGTGACGACAGAGAGACAAAGAGAGAAAGTCAGAAAAAGAACACAACATGAAAAAGTGACTAATCAAAGTTCTAGATTTTCGAAAACTATATAGCGAAATAGTGATGGGGTCACTTCCGATCACAAAGCTTGCCGAGGATGATTTCTCCATTAACGACCTTCTTTTGATAAATATATCTTATTTAAAATAAAATTAAAGGTCGACATAAGAAAAGTTTTTAGAGAATGTTTCCTCTCTTATCATTTTTTAAAAATTATCTAACTTGCTATAAAAAATAGAATTAATTTTTAGATATCTGTTTTTTAAGATTTTTATTTATTTATAAGAGTGATTAGTTTTTTCTTTTATACAAATAAAAAATACAATAAAATATAATTAAAATAATATATTTAATTATATGTAAATTAAATTCTTTTAAAATAACACAAAATTAAACTTAATTTAATCTCGATATATGTTCTAGATATTCTAACATTATAAATTTTAAATTTTGATTAGAGACTATGTTCGACAAAAAAAATGTAGAACATTATTATATTGTGTTTATAATAGCATGAAAAAAATATTATATTACTTGAAAATTATATGAATATTTTAACTAATTTAAAATAATTATGACTAAATTGAATTAAGTGATGCTATTTGATGCGAATTTGATTTATACGAAAAGTCATGAAATGGTAAATGATCATTCACGTTTCGCATTGCAATATATGGGTGGATGAGATAGAAGAGAAGTTTAAATGGAACTGTGACAGGATGGATTTGTGTAACATTATAAAATGGCTTTTCGTAATTATTAGCATTTTCTAATTGAATTTTGAGTGAAATTATAGGTCAAATGAATAATTTAACCAAAACACAATCACTTAAAATGATTAGTTAATTCAATATATCATTAATGTTTTAAAAATTAGATTAGAGATGGAGCTAACGAAAAGTATGATTATGATTCAATTAGTTTACCACATTATGATATAAAGGACCTAATCCATGAACCAGTCTGAAAATAGGTAAATAAAACGGCTTAGTATAAGCCAGAAAACTTTTAAGTCTTTTTAATATTTGGGCTTGGACGACCTTTTTTAAGTAACAACATGCTCATATAATCATATTACATATTAGAAATAGAAAAATAGTGACAAAAAACATTTAGAGAATATTTTTCTATATTTTATTAATTATTCTTAAATTAATTGTGTGATATAAGAGAATTTATTATTTATAATAAATTTCTATTCAATCAAATATTATCATCAATTTCATTTTTATCAATCTTCTTTTTAAGCCATACCAAAATCACCACTAATTTAATCTCGCTAGATATGTTTTATATATTCTAACACTTTTCCTCAAACTAAAATTATTAAGTTTTAACTTGTTATAATTAGATACAATAAAATAAAGAAAACTAAAAATATTATAAAAGCACAACATTGTCTTTGACCAGAGACTCAAATCAGATTTTGAAAATCTACGGCCATGACTACCATCGCATTTGGGATATAACCAATCTGCATTTTGCTGAAATAATAGAGACAAAGCCACCAGCCACCACCACCTCCAACACCGACCATGAAGCTAATCTTTCGCCACCACCACCACTACCGTCGTCGATGCGCCACCACCACAAAGCAAAGACGCCAATGCGGAGAGAGAAAGTGACACCACCACCACCACCACCACCACCACCACCAACATGAAAAGTGACTAATTAGAGTTTTACCACCAACCACCACCACCACCACTATCACCATCACCATCTCACCACCGCCTTTGCCACCATATCATACCACCACCGTAGACCATCCCCACCACTTTGGATAATGCCGTATATTTTTTGCACCACCAATTAATTTGCCACCACTTCCATACCACCACCATACACCAAAAAATACCACCACCACCACCACCACCACCACCACCAAACTACTTTTTACCACCATAAAATTTTAATTATTATTATTATTTAATATTCTAACATTATTTTTAAATTTTGATTGGAGACTAAAAAAAAAAATGGATATTTATTGTGTTTAAAAAAAAAAAATATTATATTACTTGAATCAACATTTTAACTTAATTTATCCTTTGAATTAAGTTATCAAATCTGATTTATACAAAAGATAAATGATTATGTCTTCACGTTTCGCATCAACGTATGGGTGGAATTATGGAACTGTCATATTTTATAACTTTGTATCTTTTCTAATCATTTTCTTTGATTTTATGAAATTATATCAAATGAATAATTTAACCAAAACATAATCACTTAATTGATTAAATTAATAATTTCGGATAGTATAATAAAAAATTATGAGACCAAAAACATGATGCGTATAATAAAAAATTTCGGATAGTATAATAAAAAATTATTAAACCAGTAGAACCAATTGGTTGGATCCAATTTTTAAACATTGTATATCATATGTAATGACCATTTTTGTTGGGCCTGAGCCTGACTTAAAAATGATCCTATTTTTATATTTCTCTCAATTTAATTATTTAAATAAATTTTTTTTCTATCGCTCCTTTTTTTTTTTTTTTTTTGTGGGTGCTTCTTTCATTGCCTGGTTTGATTGGGCATTTGTGCATCGTGGTGTGGGGTTAGGGACTTGTTGTGGGAGAGCATCGATTTGCAGAAAATGAGTAGCGTCATGAAAGCCGCACTGGTTTACTCAAAGACCCCACTCAGGGCTTCATTCTTTCATTCAACTCCTGTCTTGGAACGTAAAAGGCGCAATTTTTGGGACTCTGTTGGTTTCTTTCTTCCCCTTTCTCTTTCTCAATTCCATTTATCAATCTAATTTCCTTTGCTTTAGGATAGCATTTCATTTGATTCAGCAAGGGATTTTGATCTCATATTATATTAATTAATTAATAGAATGGAAATCACTGTGTCTCATTTGATAGCGGGGTTCACGAATTCCATGCTTCTGATTCCGTATCCATTTATTATAATTTGGGAAGTGTTTGTAAGCCAAAATGTTATTTAGTCATGTATTATATTGTGAGATCAAAGCTTTTTACTGAAATCATTATGAGTATTGAGTTTTCACATATTGCATGTGTCTTTTGAAGTGCAATATCAGAGTTAACTTGTGAAATGTGAAAGGCTTTGTTGGTTGATAAAGATGTGGGAGTTAAATGTAGTTATGTTATGTAGAAGCATTATTTAAATGTTTTGGGGTAGCTAATACTGTTTAATTGCAGAGATGCAACCATTACTCGAGAAGATTTAGAAGGATGCATGCAAAACAAAGAATGTTGCGCAGTGTCAATGATTATGCAGACTTCCTGTTTCAGGTTCATCATGCTTCTTCTCTTACGCCTGCAAACATGCCTGCGCAATCTCAATGTATGCATATGATTTCTGTTTAAGATAAATTGCCTTGAATGACATAATTAGGCAGTCATATGATTTCTGTCATTGGTTTCTTTCAAACCTTTACAGACTCATAAACAGTCTTTACATTTTTCTTTTATACAATTTAATCTATGATTCACTGGCTTGTTATCTTATGATGTTAGAGGGAATAGTATCAGTGGTGAATAACCTTGTACTTAGCAATTAGCATTTAGGACCTGCTACAATCTGTCTATAGGGCTAAATCTTTATATAATGTTTTTTAGCAAAACGGTTCACAAAAGAAACTATTTTGTGAATTGTCAGTCTGGATTTATACCTTTTTTTTTTGGTAAGGGATTTATACTTTAAAACTGGTGAAACATGATAAATGAGCGTGTAATTTGAGGTTATTGTATGGGCTAACATTGGCCATTTGGCTCCATAAATTTGATAAAGTGAGGAAAAGGAGATATGAGGAAAGGCTTTTTTGTGATTATATTTGGTTTTTAGACATTCCCCTCAATGAGTTATTTCCTGATTTGTTTCACTTATCTGTTGATAGTAGCATTGGTTGGCAATTATTTGGAGAAGACTGTCAAGTAGCAAGTTTGGGTTGTGCTCTTCTGGAAGAGAACATTGTAGGATTCAGGATTTGAATTTTATGGAGGTCTTCTTTATTTTCCTTATTCAGCCAAGGGGTCTGAAGGAGTATCTACAAGAGGCTGTATTCGTTTGGAGACTGTTTAGGGTGTTAAGATGTCAGGGGAAGCTTTTCCTTGCTTGTCTCAGAGTATCTCCTTATCGTATGCTACCATGCCTATAGCAGATATCAGACAGAAAGACTAGTAATGATTTGTCAATTAGTGTAGTATATATAAAGTTTATAAACAGGCTAACTGAACACGATATTTTTCATCTTTTGCGTCAACTGGGAAAACTGAATTACTATATAAGATTTGTTACCCCACCCTTCCAAACCAATGAGTGGCTATGTTGCTGGCCCACAAGGTTGGAATTTGAGAGTTGGATGAAGTCTTCAGATCAGTGCCATCATATGGTTAATTTGATAGAATACGGATAGCTGGTCATTTTGGGGGCTGGAGAACTCTATCAATGGTCTTAGACAATGACTCTTGATGATTTTGAATTATTAAAATTCTGGCAATGATTCATTTTGTTATTGCCATTTTTTTGGACTTCAATTTTGATTTTGTTGGCAGTTTTATGTTTGATATTTTATATTTTATTTTTCTGATACCAAAAAAATAAAAATAAATTGTCAGCCCTCAAGTTAAATTGTTGCCATCATAGAGAGAATACCTATGAAGGATAACTTGAACAAGTTATACAAAACCCCATTTCCCTTTGCAATTTTTTTTAATTAATGCTTTATTCTGTTCTAGGTTATACTTCTGCAATGAATCTTTTACCTGAGTGAACAGATTTTCTGACAGACTTAAATTCTGCTAATGTGACTGTTTAAGGTCTGGACTATATAGCCTTGTGTCTCCTTTAACTGGTGTAATTTTCAAAATGCTGTCATTTGATAAGTTGGCCTTTGTTCATTCATGTTTATTATGGAACTCCTTATTAAGGTTTGCAGTTTATACTTTAGATACACTCTGCATTGCCCTTCCATTGTCTTCCCCAATCAAGAGATTCAAGACTGATGTGGTATCTAGGAGTACTCAGTATTATTAATCTAAATATGTTTTCTTTCGATGAACTCTGTTGGTCATAGATGTAGTGTAGACAAGGTTTCCCCGCCCTCCATTCTTCCATGATTTTGTTTGTCTTAACTCTTATGATGTTTCATCTAAAATACTTATGGTTGCTTTTTTTTTCTGCATGATTTAGAGCTGGAAGGGTGATATTGATGAGGATGATCCATCTTCAAGTCGAGGCACCTCATGTTTTAGAAAACAATATTCTGCTAGGGACTCTGGAAGGTACAGGAGTGGCAATCAAGGATCAAGTCATCGGTACAGAAGTAAGGATGCTTGAAATACTTATGCTGTAATAGAATATATGACATTTATCTTGTATATCTCTCTTGTTTGGAGGCTGTGTGAGCTGGTTTCTTCTGGGAATTCTTCTTAACTGAATCTTGTCTGGGAAACTTCACGTCTACTCGACTAGGATTGATAGATTTAACTTTCGGAGATCATGGATAGGATTTGATTTGAACTTGCATCATAAGCTTTTTTAAATCAGTTTCATGTTTCCACATTGTGGTTATTTTTTTAACACAAAATAGAAGATTCCAGATACCTATAAAGTATATTCTGGAGTCAAATGTATTAAATGGCAACAAACTTGATTTCTTTCAGGAGATCCTTTGTTTTGTGAAGATGATTTTGATGTTGAAACCATTTTCCGTTCTGCCTTTGGTGGGAATAGCTTCTTCTATTGGTCCTTCATCAAAGAGGAAAATCCTCAGTGGAGGAGGTCTGGACGCTTCTCTAATTATGAGAAATCTTGGAACTGGAGACGTCGGGGTGAGAGTGATTATGACTCTTCATCTGAGTCTGATAGTTCGGATTCAGATTTAGCTCCAGATAGATTAGCCCTTGGATTGAGTGCTTCTGGTCCTCTGAAACTTGAAGATGTGAAAAATGCGTGAGTTCTTGAGTCTTCTCCCACTTCCTCTTTACCAAAATGTTAGGAAGCCAGAGTTGCTGGTTTTTCTTTACTGTGATTTTGTAACTATTTTATATCATCAGGTACCGGGCCTGTGCGCTAAAGTGGCATCCAGATCGTCATCAAGGCTCTTCCAAGGTGTTGCCAAGCTCTAACCACGGATTATATTCCCCCTTCTTTCTTGTTGTGTTCCTTATTCAGGAGTTTCTATCATTAGTTGCAAAGCTTAACCTTTTTATTTTTTAAATTCTTTATTGATAGGCTATAGCAGAAGAGAAGTTCAAGCTTTGCAGTGCAGCTTATCAATCTTTATGTGATAAGCTGGCCTTGGATTAAGGACGCTTTAGACATATGCTAATCCTTTTCTAGAAAGTCTTCAGCCAGCTCATAGCAGATGATTGACCATGCTAATTTATTTTACGCATCGGGCTTCCTTTTTCATTGTATTTTGTGGTTTTGAGTAATTTTATTAGATAATCCTGGAAATAATGTGTCTGCTATTTCACAATTACAAATTTATCATTAGTTTATTACCATTTATTTTCTTTCTAATGTATTTGAACATGTTCTTAATATAGTACATTTTTACTGCTTTAATCAGCAGATTATTCTCAGAATCTCCTAATGGTTAAAAAAAAAGAGTAGTCAACTAAGAGTTACATTTTTGCGGTGCATTCTTCAACGCACCTAAATTTTTATGGTGCATCCATGCACCATATACCAAAAAGCGTAGATTTAATAATTTTCAAAGGCAATGGTTGTGATCGCACACTGGGAACCTGGTAAACAGGTATCCCTGAACTTTTTAAAATAGAAATTTGAAGTCTCTTAAAAAAACATAATTCCGTGGGTGAGGTTTCCACCCCCAAGCCCATCTTTGCTATGGCTATCTAAATATTAGAACAAAGATTATCTAAAGTGAGAATTTTTATAAAATGAACAAGTAAGTTCATATTAATCATCAATTATTAATAGTTAATGTGAATTTATTTATCAATAATTAATGTGAGTTTATTTATTCATTTTATAAAGATTTTCACTTTAAAAAATCTTTATCCTAAATACTGATAGAGATAGTTACTGTCACAATGGTTAAGTTTTGCTGTCTAAAATAAACAAGACCCAAAACAATTACTAATAAGACAAGGAGGGATTAAATTGCAAATTGACACAAGTTTTGGGTTAAGAAATGAAAACAAATAAACCCACGAGAACCGGTGATTGTAGGTGACTTTAAGGTGCATCGATGCACACAAACTCAATTAGGAGCATTCTAGAATTCATCTATTATTGCGGACACATTTGAGTATTACTATTTTATAGTTGGCCAACTGTTTTTGTGGTAGATCTACTATGTTTTTAAGAACAATATATTGTAGAAAGAAACTCACCGTTTGTAAGAAGGGGGAAAAACACAAGGAACATTGGAGGTAAAAGAACGCAAAGAGGAAGGGAAAGTCCATTGTGGCTTAGATCAAAAGAAAGATTTCTGCCTTCAAGGCTAATTTATCATTTTCGTAAAATGTATCGAAATTTATGATATTCATATTATTTCCGTTATCCATTTTTCCACTTATTGAACACAATGAAAGATTACAATTTTTATAGTAATTTTTATTTAAGTAAAAAAATATGCAGTGACTCTAAACTTTGATTCTTTTATAAATTATTATCACAAACTTTTAATTTTTTTAATTAATCTCTAAAATTTAATTAATATCTCAATTATTATTTTTATTTAATTTAGATATATTAATTAACTAGATGAAATGATTTTAAAACGAAAGGTTGACAGAGAAACTTTAACAACCAAACTCTCTTTTTAAAATATATTAAATTAAAGTATTGTTATTTAAAAATGATTTTGGATTAAAAAAAAAGGGGGAAGAGACTGCATTCATTTGTTTGCCAGCATTAGGGGAAAAAAAAGTTCAAATTTTTATCCAAAAAAATGGTCAAACAGCACTTGAATTTCAGACGGTGTCTCTGGTACAAGAAAGGGCATGTTGTATGAAGTTGCAGGTGAAGAGCACTGAATCTATAATTCTATTTCTATGTGGTCTCTGTTGCAATGCAATCTTGAATCTTCCAGTAATGATGCTGAAAGCTATTCAGATAAGTGGGTTAGTTAGCCAACGTTGGAGTTGGAAACCCCGTGCCCCCTCTATTTCAATCTCATCCAATTCGAAACCCTTCTTCTCATTCTCCCCTTACCCTTTTGTCAAATTGCTTCCCACCAATCCCACTCGCACCCGCAGGGCTCGATTCAATCCATTTCATGCTTCGTCATCATCATCATCATCACTTCATTATGCTGTGAGTTTTCTTTGTCCATTCCTATTTGTTAAAATTTATCGTATCAAACACACCGCAAGAATGCTCCCTTTGGTGTCGCAGATTTTCCATGTTCACAATTGAAGTGATATGTAGTTGACACTGACACAACACCAAAGTCGTATAATTACAGATCTAAATAGTTCATCTTCCTTACGATACAGCTATTGATCATAACAATGTAGGGAAACGTTCGAAACATCAAGTTCTGTCAGTGGTGTGGTGGTCCAACAAAGCATGATATACCTGATGGGGAAGAAAAGTTGAGAGCCATATGTACAATATGTGGCAAGATTGCCTATCAGAATCCAAAAATGGTAACTGCCTAAAAATATATCAGTAGCTTCCGGTTGATTAAATTTAGTGCTTATGCACAAATAAGAGATATGTTGTATGTTCACCAGTGTCACTGACTCACTCTTTTTAACTGGAATGTTAGATATGTGTCTGCCGTGCAAGATGACAATTATGCAAGAAGTATAATACTCATTTATGTACCATAAAATTGGTTTTAGTTGTTCTTTCATGTGTCATATGCTGAAATATTTTGACAGCTGATTTTCTAGTTTTCCGCTTACTAAAATTTCATACCCTTAAATTTTGATTAGGACATCAATGTAGTATTGACGTTACTATATGTGTTAGAAATCATTCTTTATTTCTCTCTTCTAATTTATTTTCTTTTATGAACAAAATACAAAAAGTTTGCTGTTTAACTTTTCTCAAGGAGGTTGCTGCTCCAGCTGTAAATAAATGGAGAATAATAGTAGAGCTCTGTGCATAACCTAAACTTCAATCCAAGATCTGAAAGTTTTTTATGGTTAGTTTATGGTATCCTATACAGTGCATACACAATATAAACTTAGACATCTTTGTTGCTTGTTATATTAAATGTAATGGCTTTTGCTGGTTTTTTAGATGTATACTGTATTACGGGCAGACATTGAGAAAAAGGTAGTTTGATCTTTATTTTTTCCCAACATTCATTGATATGAAGAAACAGATTAATTGTGTCAGCTTTAGGATTTTTTTAATTTAGTATGTGATGCATGAATTTGATACTGAAGTGGATATGGAGGTTAAGGTAGCTGCATATAAAATGCTTTAGATTAGTATGCCTATACTCTCATTCTCTGAAGTAATTCTGTTTTTCACTGAACAGTTATTGCAAATGCAAAACAAATAAGGATTTGGAGGAATATCATATGTTTTTAGATGTATTCTGTGACTTTTGTCAGGAAAAGAATTCTGTAATAGTTGTATGCTGATTGTCATTCAGTTCATACTAGACTAATTGCTTTCTTCTGAAATTTGAACATGACATGATTTTGGTTGGCAAAGTAGGTGGTCGGTTGCCTCATTGAACATGATAACAAGGTCCTCCTTTGCAAGAGAAATATTCAACCATCTCATGGCCTTTGGTAGGAATGGAGTTTTTATTGAACTGCTTATTTTCGTTGATTCTGGTTACATGCACGTTACATTTCTTTACCCAGAACTATTTATAAAACCAAGATGCTAATAAATTTATTGTAATGAATATTGCATCTCTTTTTGTCAGTGAGCTATGTTAATTTCATATTTTTGGTGTCAACAAGGACACTTCCTGCTGGTTATTTGGAAATTGGAGAGTCGGCTGTAGAAGGTGCTATGAGGGAAACAAGGGAGGAAGCAAATGCAGATGTGGAAGTGATTTCTCCCTTTGCTCAATTGGATATTCCTTTAATTGGCCAGGTGAGAAAGAAGTTTTGATTTATTTCTTTATTGTGTTTTTCTTTTTTGTTGATCTTCTCTGGACTAGGTAGAGAATCTTGATCATGATTATGGCATGTTTGAGGCAGACTTATGTGATATTCTTAGCAAAGCTGAAGAAGCCCAACTTTTCACCTGGTCCAGAATCATCAGAATGCCAACTTTTTCCAGTTGATGATATACCTTTTAATTCTCTGTCCTTTTCATCAATGGTGGTTACCTTAAGTTTGGTATGATTCAAATATTTGAACATTCTGGCTGCTTTTGGGTTTTATTATTTTGCCTACTCATACGATATCTCATGTTGTTTCTCATGGCCGCAGTATGTTGAGGATATTAAGGTTGGAAAGCCCAAATTCCATTATGGTACCATTAAAAAAAGGTATTTTCTTCCTAAATACAAGATATTTTCCCCAAGTTAATCTTATGCATTGTGTGGTTTAAGGGAAGAAAAATATTTTTATTTTTTTAAAAGTAATTGTACTTTCTTTAAGGACAGAAACATGTTAGTCAGCTTAACCACATACATCTCAACTAGTTGGGTTAGGTTGGCTTCATGACTATTCAGGTCCAATCTGACCTGGGACAATGTTAGCAAAAATACATGATATATAAATTAATCAGGACAAAAAGAAATAGGTAGCCTTTTATGTGAGTATTCACTTTGCAGCAGGGGCGGAGCCAAAAATTTAGTGTGAGGGGGGCCAGATATAACATGAAACCAAAGGGTAAAGGTAAATATTGTCTGATAATAAAAGATTATTCATTTGCACAAAACTTTGGGGGGGCAGCGGCGGCGGGGGACAATGGCATCCCATACCCCCCTCCCTCGCCTTTGCTTTTGCTATTGTCATATTTTTTGCGCAAACATGTGAAATCAATGAGTTTTCATATGAACATGATCCTGGATGCTTAGAGATGCTAGTTAACTCCTCCCCTCACTTTTGTTTACTGTTTGTCTGTACAAGGTTTGTCTAACCTGTTTTATTGAATATTTCTGATACTTGGCTACCTACACCTTTATTGTTGCTCATGCTGTTTGATTTTATCCTGTTGGTGGTTGTTAGGCCGGGTACAAGTCCTTCTGATATTCATGCCTATACACTGGATCATCATATGCACTCATGAGTCATGATGATCAGGTGAGTTCCCTACAGCATATCATGAAAAATAAAAATAAAAAAAATAAAGAACTATATGCCATGCCATTACATGCATTTTGTGCATTTCTTCAATTATTACCCCCCTGAAGACCTAACAAAACACCCTAACATTGCATCATTCTTACTTGTTGGTTTTTTTATCATGGTTCATTAATAATACATCCATATAATCATGGTTTTTTCAAACATTTTGCTGGTTGCAGTAGAGTCTGGATACCTGGAGATTGTAAGTAAAAGAAATTTATCTAAGTTCTGCCAGTCTGAAGAGCACTGTATATTCTGCAAGAACTCCTTATTAACTTATGGACGCATCACATGAAAAATCCAAGTGTTACTGGCTTAAATTCACCGTTGTCATAAGATCAATGAGAAGTTGTTTTGATTGTATTAGATCCAATGTGCTTGATGCAATTCATGAACACCAGCAAATTCCTCAAGGGCTCTTATATGGATGGCCTGTATCAGATTAATGGATAGTTGCTATTGTAGATGAAAGACTGAGACTTGTTCTGTGACCTTCATTGGAATTGTAAACATAAACATTCATTAAGATAAATGAAATTCTTTTTGAAAATTTTCCTCTACTTCAAAAGCAAGGTACTCTTGAAGCTGCTTTTGTTAACCTGTTTGATGCAATATGGTAACAAGTGTATAACATTGGCACAACCTTCAACTCAAAAAGCTTTTTTATTTATTTATTTATAGATTAGCAAGATTTGTAAGAACTTAGTGATGCTTAGGTAACCTTTAAACTCAAACCGGTTTTCTACATAACTTAGCCTGTGTTTGTTTACTCAACAGAAGTGAACTCAAAGAGATAAACTACTTTTTTTTTTAACAAATGAGTTTTCTATTCTCTGGCTTTTGGATTCAATGTGGGGACCGGAGGCAATGACATTAAAATTAGGAAAAAATAACTTTCAAATAGATTATTTTTGTCATCCAAAAAAAGTAGAATAGAAGGATGGAACCGTCAGAAGTATTGGATCATTAAATCAAAGTTAACCTCAGATCGTGAGAAAATGTTAATCCAAATTGATCTATGATTTGTAAGAAAAAATAAGACACATAATATTATAAAATTTAATATAAAGATATGATGGTATATAAAACTTAACTGACAAGAGAAAAGAAACAAGACACAAACTCACTAAGTACAGGCCTTCGGCTCATTCTATCAAAGCCCGTGACAGGCCCAAGAGAGAGAAATATGTGCAAAAGACTGGTACATTTTGATTTTATATGGGGAGGAGAACAAACTCCTTTGCAATCTCACCGATGTGGGACTTGCCTGACCATACTTTATTCCATAACGATGATTCCTTTATATGATTTTGGGTTTTTTAGGTGCAATCCTTTTCTTACAAAAGGAATAGTGGTGGTCAAGATATAAGTTCAGCAAACTTAAGAATTTCAACTCATACCGGACTGGGAGTAGAACGATATGGTACTTCTTCACATGATTTACCCAGGATTGAATACATGTATTATTTTTCCTTAGAGACGTTGCGGATAGGTAATATATTATTAGTTCGATATATATTTTTAATTCAATATAATCAAAAGACCTGAACTCATTATAAAGAGATAGGCCTTTTTTTTTTCGAAGAAAGAGATTTCTTAAATGATTTTTACTCGATCAAACTTTGAATCGGTGAAAATCTAACTTTGTTAATCGGCATCTATTTCATTTTGAGTGCCTTCTCCACATGTTTTCTAACTATGATAAATTAACATAGGTTATATTTATACTTTGTTTTTGACATTTTATAAATATCAACAATTATTATTATTATTTTCTTAGAACATTCTCTCCACTCAATAAGTAAAAAATTAATCTTTCAAAATAAGATCAAATGCTAAAACAAAAACTTTCTTCAAACATATTATTTTCATATTACATAAATTTCAAGATGAAAAAACCCAAACCCTTCTCACTTACAACGAGACACACAGATATTAACAATTAAATTTAGGCAAACGTAAACTTTGACTCTTCACCCAGAAACAAAAATAAAAGGCAGAAATTTACCTAATATGATATCCAAGTTATCTCTCTCTTTTCTCTTGGGCCCTCAGGGAGAGCGAAGATTCAATTTGGAGGCAATGACATTATAATTAATAAAAATACAAAGAAGTTTCTCAAGGAAAATATTTGTCGTAAAATTATTGACCCCTTTTTTAAAATATGTTATTGAATGAAAAATAAAAATAAAAATATATATAATAAATAAATAATATTAAATAAAATATAAAAAAAAAACATTCTATTTGATGTAAAGATATAAAAATTATTTCTCAAATAATCAAATCTATTTGAAAAGAACTTTTCAGAAGATCACTTTTGTCACCCAAAAATAGAGGGCTGAAACGCATCAGAAATATTGGATCGTTACATCACAGTAAAACTCAGACGACCGTCGTGAGAAAATGTAAATCCAAATTCATCATATAGCTTTCAACCAAGACAAATGACTAAGGAAAGAAAATAGGACACACACACACAAACTAACAAGGAAACAGCCATGGGCTAATTCTATCACAGCCCATGAAAGGCCTTCGAAAGAGAACGGTACGAAGGGGCTGGGTACACATTTTATTTTATACGGGGAAGGGAACAAACTCCTTTGCAATCTCAACGATGTGGGACTTGCCTCACCATATCTTCTTCCATGATGATGATTCCTTTATGTGATGTTTGGGTTTTTTGGGTACAATCTCTTTCTTACAAAAGGGGTAGTGGCGGTCATGGGGAAAGGAACTACTGCTCACTAATCAAACTCACCATTACTTGGCCTTCTTCTCTTCTTTTGCATTGGGTTACGAAGGAGTTAAGATTCAGCTAGCTTTTAGCTTGGAGTGGAGTGGCCAGGAAGAGGCACCGAGGCAAAATTAGACCAGATGAGAGAGTAAACACAACTTACTTCACGATTCCAACTCCTATCGGATTGGGAACAAAAACATATGCTCTTTCTTCTATATGATTTACTTAGAGATGGAACACGATTTATTTTTCAGAGATGTAGCTTGACGTGATATATTATTAGAGTTTGTTTAACGAGCGTTATAAAAGGCGAATAAAAAATAAAACATTTAGGGTCAGTTTTATGTTTATAATTAAAAAATAATTTATTTTATTTAAATTGTTTGAAAAAATAAAATTTTTAAATAAATTATTAAAAAGATATGAAATAATTTATTTATATTATATAATATTTTATATTTTTAATAATAATTAATCATTACCAAACACACACTTAATATATTAAAAAATTTAAAAATTACTTTTAAATTAATATTTTTTATTTTTAAAATTTTAACAACTGCCTAAATAAAACTCATATTATTATTATTATTAATTTGATATATTTTTATTAATAATTATAAAAATATTATCTTATTTTTTATTTCTACTTTTAATATTTTATGAAAAAAATGATGAAAACAAAAAGAAACATGCCCTGTAATTATAACTCCCTCTCAAGACCTCTCTGAAGCTTTCCAATCTCCAGTTTCCAACCCTAAACCAAAGTTTTACTATTTTTTCCACTTTAAGCGAAAATAAAAGAAAAATTATTGTTACTTTGACTTGGGGGCTGCAATATTTCCTCGGAGTTTCAGTTTCAGGCTTCAGTGACACAGCCACAACCTCACTCAACAACCACAATCACAATCACAATCACAATCACAAACCCTTTTCTTCTCTTCATACCTGCCCTTTGTTTTCCTTCTCCTCAACCAATCTAAACCTCAAGCCCCAATTGAATTCTATTCCCGATTTCCTTTCCGGGTTCTCAAAAATTCGGGGATCGTTTTCCCACATGGAACCCAGCGATTCCAACGACACTCGGAGTTCCTGGAACGGGGACTTCGGGTTCGGTGGTGCCAGCGATCGGAGGTTCGCGTTTTCGCGCCAACCTTCGTTCCAGCAACCGCGAGAACAACAAGCTCACACCCCGATTTCCATCGATCTCAACGGTTCCAGGAAGCCCTTTCTTTCCCGAGCCGATTCCAGCATAGACATTCCCACTCCGGGGCACCACCACCACTACTGGTCTGGGCACGACGAAAAACCTTCTGGGTCGCCGCAAAGATCGTCTTTTTCGTCCTTCGTTTTCTCAGTCTTTCGAAACATTAGGTCTGGCCATAGGTATATGAAGAGATTGTTTTTGATGATCTCGCTCAATGTAGCATACTCCACCGCGGAATTGTTGATTGGCCTTTTCACTGGGCGTATAGGTAAGATTCAAGGTTTTTTTTTTTTAGTAATATTAAGATAGACTTGGGTATACGTGTTACCGTATTTACTATTTAAAATATAATTTAAAATTATAAATATGTTCATATTATGAAATCTAACTATAGATACGTTGTCACATACAAGGTTAACCGGGAACGTGATTCTATATTAACACCGCTCTTTTTTTTTTTCCTATAAGTTGTAGTGAACTCAATTTTGAAACTGAATCTCTGCTGAGTGCTGACGTTTTCAATTTTTGCCTATATGCTTTTTCAGGTTTGGTGTCTGATGCATTTCACTTGACTTTTGGATGTGGTCTTCTGACATTTTCGTTATTTGTTATGGCTGCATCTAGGAAGAAAACTGATCAAGATTATACTTATGGGTGAGGTTTTTTGTTTGAAATATTGTCTTTAACCAAGCGGCATTTGTTCGATTCCTACTTTGCATGGCACAGGTGTATTTTAGAACTGAATTTAATGTATGAAGTATGTAGGAGGGTCGTTTGCTTGGATACCTTTTCTGGAAATAGCCCTATTATATTATTGTTATTATAATTATAATTACTTTTGGTAAATTTTCCTGTACAGTTATATGAGATATTCAAATTGTGGAATTCGTAAGGTATGTATGAATATGCATGACAAAGTTGTACCTTTTGAAAACACGAGTGTTTTTCCCACTTGGTAATGGGCACGTTTTTAGTTCTTTACTACTCGTCATTGCCAACTTTGGTAAAACACAAAAACCTACCTTTGGCTTACATGTCCCTTTTATGCATGAAATAATTCTCCTTAATTTTATACTGATAGCTAGTTCTCATATAATTTTGGGAGTTGAAGTTCTGAACTTTTTTTAATCAAGAAAAAGATGAATTTATTGAATGAAGGGTGTGGCTGAACTGACATCTGTAGGAAGTTTTTCTATGACTTAGTTGCTTCATTATTGTTACAATTGTACTTTAGCTTGAACCTGACACATATATCCATGTGTCTATGTGTGCCTGCATGCATCTCATTTACTATAAGATAATTTTTTCCCATGTGTCTCTGTGTCATTCCTTGCATTTTGCATGCAAGAGTATGAATTTGTCCAACAATTACTTAATGACAGATGCACACATGTGTGAACCTTGTACTTTGTGTGTATGTGTGTGTTACTACAGGCATTATTTGAACTCTTATGTACTGTTTGTTTAATAATTTCAATCCCTATTTATGGTTTTGACTAATGTGCTATAACTTCAGGTATAAAAGGCTAGAAGTCTTGTCTGCATTTACAAATGCCGTAAGTATTCCACATTTCCTTTACTAATGCAGTTGTTACCTTGTATTATAGTGAATTGGTTGTCTGATGCTGTTATTAAATTACAAAATGATGCTTGTATAATAAAACTAATAACCATGTACACAAAGTCAACATCCTTTTAATGGCATGTGCATCTCAAGCAGTATTGGTCTCAATTCAGGTCTTCCGATTCTTTTGTGAGGTTTAATAGTCCTGATGAGTTTAAACATAATTTTTATCTGTCACTAAAATATCTATAAAACAGAATTCTTAAATTTATGTAGAAATTGCTATTCACTTAAAAGCTCAGGTACTGTTAAAGGATCTATCTAGGAAAAATAAAGTGCTGAATGGTTTTACAAGATAAATGGAAATAATTTCAGAGTTGATATGTATTACTGTGAATTAAGTTGCTGAAAGCTATCTTTTTACTCCTGCGATGCAGTTTGTAAAAGAAGGGATAATAAATGACATTTTGTGCCTTTGAGTGATCACTTGTAGGAGTTAAAGAATTTGGTGGGACATATTTAATAGTTTAGTTGATGGTGTTTTAAGTAAACTGTGGTGAACTTCTTTCTCTCCTGTTTGGTACATTTCATCATCATCATCTCTCTCTCTCTCTCTCTCTCTCTCTTCCCCCACCCCCCCAAAGTTGGGTTCATTGCATCGTATGCGCTAACATATTGAATTTTCTTTTTCTGCTACTTGTGTAGACAGCTGTTTCTTTTGTTTATGTCATTCTCCCTAGCAGTTGAAGCACTTCATGCATTCATACAAGACGAATCAGAGCACAAGTAAGTTTTTTACTCACAATGATTATCTGTGTTTCTATTACTTCTGATTAAATATTTTACATACCCAACAACCAAAAATTAACAGTGTTTTACATAGTCAGACTTGAAATTTAAGTCTTATTTTTTGTGGTTTAGTTGAGTTCCGTTTCATGTATGCCAAGATGGTCACTATGGGTGTGTTTAGTGATATGTTACTATCTATATCAAGCTTGAATCATTATAACACTCTTTGAGCCCTCTGATACTTGACCAAGATCAATCTTAATCTTAAATTATAATTATTATTTTGTTTTGAAATTATGTTTGGCACAAGTCAGGCACACATTTGCCTCCAAATTTTGTGGGTCCCCCCACCCAATTATATGCTCTGGATATCATTATTGATGTGATCTTTTGTTCTATTATTTTTTCTACATTCCTACTACATAGAAGATGGTTTGTGAGGATTAAAATAGTTAATAATGGCAATGATCTATTTTACTAGAAGATTTTCCTATAACTATAGGACTACACCAAGGGTCAACTTTAAGTCCATATCCTTTTACCTTGGTCTTGGATGTGCTTATTATACATATCCAAGAGTTGGTGCCACAATGCATGTTTTTTGCAGATGATATAATCTTAGTTGGAGAGTCGAGAGAGGAAACAAATGGGAAGCTAGAACTATGGAGACGAGCTTTGGAAGAACATGACTTCCGTCTAAGCAGGAGTAAGACAGAGTATATGGAATGTAAGTTCAGTAAGAAGAGTGCTAATGCTAGCTTAGCGGTGAAAATTGGAGACTATACCATACCACAAGTTACACGGTTTAGGTATCTTAGATCTATCATACAAAATGATGGAGAGATAGAAAGAGATGTAAATTATAGGATTCAAGCTGGATGGATAAAATGGAAGAGTGTTTCAGGAGTTATTTGTGATAGAAAAGTGCCTCTCAAGTTTAAGTGTAAATTTTATCGCATAATTATTAGGCCCGCTATGTTGTATGGTACTGAATGTTGGGCTGTAAAAAGCCAGGAAGAGCATAAGATTAATGTCACGAAGATGAGAATGTTGTGATGGATGTGTGGCCATACAAGACAAGATAGGATTATGAATGATTGCATTAGAGAGAAAGTGAGGGTAGCACCTATTGTGGAAAAGATGAGAGAATGAGCCTTAGGTGTTTTGGACATATAAGGAGAAGCCTCTATAAGGAGAGTAGATTAGGTGGAGGATAGCCTAATAGCTAGAGGTAGAGGGAGATTAAGAAAGACTATAGGTGAAACAATTAAAAAAGATTTAAATTTGAATGACATTTCTGAAAACTTGGTTTATTATATGGCATAATGGCGTCATTTGATCCATGAAGCCGATCCCACCTAATGGGAAAAGGCTTGGTTGTTGTTGTTGGGTTGTTTGTTTATACATATGTATGACTTCTGACCTCTTCAATTTCATTGTGTTTATGGTTCAAACTAAATGATATTATTCATAAGTGAAGGAAAAAACATTTCATCTACATTAAGCCAGGTACAGGATCCTTTGGCCGTTTAATGGTCTATTTATTATTTATACCTATCTTGATGGCTTATATGGGATATTATTGGGACCTGGCTGGTTTGCATGCATTAGGATGAGGTTAAAGGGTAAATAAGTGGCTTTTATGGTGTTGTGAAGTGTGAACAGTATCTGCGAGATTAGGATTTAGGATTTGATGGACTTAGGGCAAATTCAAGCAAGGAATAATTGGAGATTTGACTGGGTGGAGGTTTAATGCTTTCTGCCAAAGGGATCAAATCTGGGTTGTTGGTAAAAATTAAGAAAACTAATGATAGAAGATGGAAAGAAGGAGCATCATATCCTAGGCATCACATCCAACAGAAAAAGATGCATCACATGCCTCACAGCTAGGGTCTTGAAAATATTTTCTTCAATCAGGTTTGGCATGCCATATTAGGCATGATAGGAATAGCTAATACAATACATTATGACCTTATCAGTTGTTTGGTGTAAATATTGTATTGTATAAGCTTATTCATCAAACTCCTCTTATAAATTAAAATGATGGATAACTTAATCAAGCCTTGGAAGGAGGGATTAGACTTGATAGAGTTTTGATGTATAAGCTCTTATAAAGACTTTTTCATTACAATTCTAAACACCTCAATATCCCCAACACTTATGTATCAGGCCTTATACTATCAGGTCTAATACTATCAGGCCTTATCCTATTCTTCGTACCAAACAGGCCCTCAATGTCTTCTTTGATGGTTTGTTACATCGCTTATATAGGACTAGTCAAACTTGTCCGAGTAATTCACAACATAAGGCCCAACTTAAATAACTTACCCTAATAAACATAAATAAAAGCCTAAATAACAATAACTTCTGGAAAAGCCCACCGAAACTAAAACCCATACAAAGACACAACTAAATACCCAGCTTAGGGACCCCTAATAAAAATTGCTCACATACCCTTATGACCTACGTTGCAGATGCACGGTACAGATCGGTATCAGATGGTACCGATGACGGATACTGGTACGGGTACAAATTTTTAAAAAACTAGGGTACGCACGCTATATATATATATATATATATAATAATAATAATAATAATAATAATAATAACTAAAATCTCACACAATAAAATATTATTACGTAACATAAAAATTAAAGCATACTAATTTTAACATAAAACATAAAAGAAACTTACATTCCCTTCTTCTATTTTTTTTTTTACTTTACAATATAATCACATAAACTTAGGGTACAATTATTTTTAACTATTTCAGCTTACATATTTATAACTATTTTTTCCATGATCAATTATTAATAACAATATAAAATATATTTTTTACATAATAAAATATTATAAACATTATAATATTAATATTTTAAAATCAAATATCTTATTAATGTCAAATAATTTATTAGTAAAATTTAAATAAATGAATAAATTAATTCATTTTAAAAAATTAATATTAAATTTTTATATATAGCAAATGTAAACAATGAGTTAAACCAAATGTCCTTTCCTATTTTCTCTCCCCATTTCGTTTTCTGCAGGCCTCCTCCACCTTTTCGTTTTCTTCTTTCTCGCCATTTTCGTTTTCCTGGCACCTCTCTCGCTTTTCGTTTTCCTCTTTCTCTTCCTTTTCGTTTTCCTCTGCCTCTTCCTTCTTTCTATACAACACTTCATCTACCGCGCCATGGCAAAGATGACGGATAGAGCCAAACAGTGGCTAGGAACAGACGAATGGAGGTGGTGACGGCTGAGTGTTATCGGAAAAGCTTCATCGGAGGACTTTGCGCAGGGAATGATCGGAAAACAGCAGCCATGGCAGTGACGACTACAGAGCCAAACAGTGGCTAGGAGCAGAATGGAGGTGGTGACGGGCCGGGTGTCATCGGAAAAGCCTCGTCGGAGGGCTCTACGCAGGAAACGACCTGAAACAGAGATGCCGTGCGAACGGCAAGCGATGCCGCACCCAAGCCGCACCGGAGCCGTACCCACCGAACCGAGCCGTACCCAAGCCGTAAATTCAAAAAAAAAAAATTGGGTACGTACCCTGACGTACCCAACGCGTGCACTAACGCGTGCACTGCACCGGTACGTACTCGCATTCCGTACTCCTCCCTGGGAGGAGTACCCATGCTTCAGAGCTTATGACTGAATATTACAATTAACCCCAATATCAACATTAAACAAAACTGGTGAGATATGTGGATCTTTAAAATTATAGCTTCTAGATTTTGCTACTGCCTGCATCACATATATATATGTAAATTTTGTTTCAGTTTGGGGAGGAGGTTGTTTGTCTAAATTGTGAGTGTTTTTCATTCTAACAATTCGGTTCTTGTTTTGTTTTTGTAGTTTTTTGTATTTCTGCTAACCATGTTCTGCTTGTAGGCATTACTTGATTGTTTCTGCAGTGACCAATTTATTTGTGAATCTCATTGGTGTGTGGTTCTTCAGGAACTATGCTCGGATTAATCTTGGTTAGTATTATTTGGATTTTAAGATTCTCTTGATTTAACCTTTTCCCTATTTTGAATGGGATACTCATGTATTGATGGTTTCATTTGAGCCTTGACCTGTGACACTCTTTATCTGTTTCTTCTGGAATTTGTCTTGCAGCTTACAGAAATGCAGAAGATATGAATCACCACTCAGTTTTCCTGCATGTTCTTGCAGATTCCATTCGCAGGTAGATATGCTTGGACTTATGTATGTCATTGTACATGTGAATGATAGTGTTGATATTGTTTGATTTAGATTAGATATAGTCTGATATAGTTTTGATGTAGTTAGATATTGATTGATATAGTTGTTAATACTCAATCCCTAAAATCAAGGGATTTTGTATTCAATTGTTGTAACTTATCATTCTTTAAATTGAGGAGGCTGAGAAGGTTATTCTCAAGCTATTCAGCTATCATAACTTGGTATCTAGAGCTAGGGTTTGATCTGGTCAAGAACCGCTCTCCGGCGATCGTCTCCGGCCACTGTCTCCGGCCACCGTCACCGGCCACCAAAGTCAGGTGACCGGACAACTCAGAAAGCGCCGGCGATCTGTTTCCGAGAAGACCCACCTCCGTTCTCTGCCTTACGCGCTGCCACCGTCCGCAGATCTCCGCGCGCGTGAGCTCCACGCGCCGCCTTCCAGGCGCTGTTTCGTCCGCGCGTCTTCTCCGTCTTGCTCGCCGGCGTCATCTGGCCTCCTTTTGACTATCAAAGTCCAGTTTCAAGAACTTTCGTTCTTCTCCTTCTCACCATGTCCGATTCAACCACCGGCTCTTCCAAAGGTTCTTACGTCAATTCTGGTGCTGGGTCTACAGGGAAGGGTCTCATCTCTTTTGCCTTCTCTGGAAGTCCCATTATCACATCGGAAAAACTTAATGGTAAGAATTTTATGGATTGGTACAATGCAGTTTAAGTTTGGTTTTTAGGTCAAGGGCTTTATGAACATCTCAGCAAGAAGGAAGCAGAGATTAATGAGAAGATTCGTGATGAATGGAAAAGGGCCGATTATCAGTTGGTCTCTCTTTTATGGCAGTCTATTGATCCGAAGTTGATGGTACACTTTTGCCCATACAAAACTTGTTATGAAATATGGAAGAAAGCTCAAAATGTCTATTCTAATGATCTACAACGTCTCTATGCTTCTGTCCACAATTTGGCCACTCTTCAGATGACAGATCATGATCTTCCCTCTTATCTGAACAAAGCACAATCTGTCATTGATGACATTAAACGCATTATAACCGGTGATGATCTTACGAAGGTACTAGCAAAACTTGATAATATGTATATGGTCTTTGTTCTTCACGGTTTACATAAGGACTTTGAATCATCCTAATCAAGCTCTAACTAATCCTAACATCCCCACGGTGGAGGAGCTTATTGATCGTCTTCTACGAGTTCCGTCACCAAAGGAGACATTTGAGATTGGCTCCCGGGCGACTTCTGAGTCCTCGGCCTTTGTCTCTAATTCGGCAAACCGTGGAGGACGAAGCCGTGGGCGTGGTGGAAGAAGTGGTCGTGGTAGAGGTGATCGTCCTCAGTGCTCTTATTGCAAGCGCGTGGGTCATACCCAAGACAAGTGTTATTCTCTTCATGGTTTCCCAGAAAAGTCAGCTAATGTGACGCATCCTGTCGATCGAGACGAAAGTCGAGGTTGTGTATGATAATCGACAGTCACAATCGTAACAAATTTTCAATTGATGAATATAAAGAGTACCTTCACTTAAAGGCAAATTCCAACAAGCCTCATCTTTAGCAACTATAGCGCATTCTGGTAATTCTACGGTTTGTTTCTCTCATTCATCTCCTGTTGGTTCCTGGATTTTGGATTCTGGTGCTTCTGATCATATTGCTGGTAACTCTTCTCTCTTTTCTACTTTATCCTCTACTAAAACACCACATCACATCACCCTTGCTAATGGCTCTAAAACTCAAGCCACTGGTATTGGTCATGCTTCACCTCTTCCCTCTCTGTCTTTAAATTCAGTCTTATTTGTACCTGGATGTACTTTTAATTTCATAGTTGTCAAATCGTGAATCGTATCGAGAATCGTTTGCTCAATTTTCGAATCGTGAATCGTGAATCGTTTCGAATCGTACGATTCAGAAACACATCAATAAAAGACTTAAATATACATTTACACACCTAAAACATAAAGAAAACACTTAAAAAGTCTCAAATAAATACTTAAATAAAAACATCATAAATTCATAAGGCATAAGTCATAACTAAAGACATAAGTTATAACTTAAATATAGTTAAGTCATTCCAAATTGATGCAAAAAGATCTTCAATTCTCCTCCCCTTCAAGGTCAAGAAGATCATCAAAGTCTTCATTAGCTTGAGTGTCATCATTAACCATAGCCACCTCTTCATCCTCTTCATCTCCATTTTCACTACCACCACCACCTTCAACTTCAGCAATTTGTATGCTTTTTCCCTTGTTCTTCTTGCTCACGGTCACGGCATTAAGGTTTCTTGGTCCTAAACATGGAATACATGTAAATTGTGAATTTGTAATGTAATAGAAGTTATAAGAATTTGGATCAATAGGTGTAGCACTAGGAGGTTTCACAACTCTACCTCTTTTTCTCTTTTTACTTGGAGCTCCTTCTTGAATATTAAAGCACTCTTGGACATCCATCCAAGATGTATCTAATGCTCGCAGCTCTAAATCATTTAGGCAAGGCTCCTCTCTTTCTGTGATCCATTCATCATCAGATTCCATATCCGAAAGACAAATAGGATCATATGTCTCTCCCTTATCCTCTCTTATCTTCTGCCTTGACTCAAGGTTAAGATTGTATTTAACAAATACAAGTGCATTCAGTCTTTGTTGCTCTAAGCGATTTCTCTTCTTAGAGTGAATGTGTTCAAACACACTCCAATTCCTTTCACACCCCGTAGCACTACAAGTGAGACTAAGAACACGTATGGCAAAAGTTTGCAACTCCTTGTATTCTACTCCAAAACTACTCCACCATATAGCTAACAAAAAAGAAAAAACACACTAAATAAGAATAAGATATAAACAAAATGAAGACTGAGTACAGGCAGCCAGCCATATTAGCAACTAGCAAGAAAATATACCAGGCTGCATCTTATCTCTAGTTGCCACCGCTAAGTCATATCCAAACATTCCCTCTGCCTTATCAAACTTATCAAGTTGGGAAATGATTTTCACCCTTGTCTCTATATCCGGAGCCAACTTATCCATCACTTTGTACAAACCAGTCATCACCTCAAGATCTGCATTGAAACTTGTTTCATAATGAAACCTATAAATTTTGATAAGCTTTGATCAGTGATATACTAGTATAAAGATAGTATCCAAAGATAATATAATTATAAATAATAATATAAATAAAAAATATTACCTAGGATTAAGATAGTATCCAAGAAAGATGAAGAGGTCTATGGAGTTGATAGTCCCAACGTTTGTCTATAAGTTCCCACACTTTCTTATATCTACTCTCTACATTTTGAAAATTTTTAGCTATTTGCTCCTTTGCTCTATCCATGGCTTCATAGATATAACCCATGGATGGCTTCAATCACCATCCACAAGTCTAAGGACTTTCACAAGTGGAGAGACACAAGTGCAAAGAATAAGTTAAAGATTTCCAAAACCTTGAATCTTCCAAAATAATCTCCCTTACTACTACACCATCAAATCCGAAGCATAAGTACTTGTAGCCCATTCTTCTGATGCAAACATAGACTGGAGAGCTATCTTTTGATCCAAAATGGACTTCAATGTGAGATAAAAGGTAGCAAACCTAGTTACTGCTGGCCTTGCTAACTCCCTACCATTAGAAAAAGTCCTATACAAATTAAGCACCCAAGTATGCCTATAAATGAAAACTGTGATCCTCTTAGCCTTTCCAATGGTATTGTGAAATACTGGAATGTTACCAATATCTTCAAGAATCAAGTCAAGGCAGTGAGCTGCACAAGGTGTCCAAAAGAGCTGTTTTCTTTTCTCCATTAATTTGTTTCCTGCAGCTACAAGAGCAGATGCACTATCAGTTACTACTTGAACAATATTCTCTTCTCCAATTTCATCCACCATATTATCAATTAACTCAAACATTTTTTCAGCATCTTTAGTAAACTGGCTAGTATCCACAGACTTTATGAAGACAGTTCCTCTAGGACTATTGACCAGAAAATTAATCAAAGACCTACTCCTTCCATCAGTCCACCCATCTGACATTAATGTACATCCTGTCGTCTTCCATTCACTCTTATATACGTCCAATTTAGTATTAATATCATCAACCTCTTTCTTCAAATATGTGACTCTGACCTCGTGATAACTTGGAGGCTTCAAACCTCTCCCATATTCAGATATGGATTTCACCATTTGAACAAATAAAGGACTCTTCACCAAGTTGAATGACAATGCATTGCCATAAATGCATCGACATATGTCTCTGACCACCATATCTCTATCCTTTACCATCTCATTCAAGGTTTGTTGTCTTGCCTTAGAGCTACTTCCCCTTTTCCCCTTCATGACAAAGGCATCCATAGTTCCTTTACTTTGCGAACCATCAATAGGAGTAGCTGTTTCTTTGAAGAATTCAATATCATCTTCTTCATTTTTCTCCTTTTCCCCCAACATCTTTATAAAAACATTCTTCACATCTTCTGGAACTTGGGGACACGCAGCAACTTCTTGATGAGTTCCTGCTAAATGGTGCTTCATCCTAAACGCACCACCCCACATTGCTTGTGGACAATAATTACACTTCACATGTAATCTATTGTCAAGAACAGTACAATGTTCCCAGGTAACATCCTTCTTCCCCTTCTTAGCCTTAGGAGCCACCTTAGGAGCCATTTGTGTTGAGTGAGAGACACTATCACTCATAAACAGGGGACTGCACGAACTAGATATGAAAACAGAGGACTGCAAAAACTAGATACGAAAACAGAGGACTGGAAGGAAGAATGTAACACGGAAAACAGAGCACTGGAAGGAAGACGAAAACAGAGCACCTGGAACTCTGGAAGAACGAGACTGAAGAGGTGTTTTCAGAGCAGAGTGAGGCGTGATTGCATGAGTATGTGACTGAATGTGAAGATTGAGGAATAATGCTTGGTGGTTGGCGTTGCAGAATATGATTACGAAAACAGAGTCCACCTCTGGTTGGCCGTTGGCGTTGCGAGAATGAAGAGTGAGACGTGAAACATGGGTGAGGAATTACGTTCAGTGGTTCTGGGCTTCTGGTTGCATGAAGTGAAACGTGGGTAAAGGAGGAGAATTAAAAGACCATTAACGTGTATTAAAAGACCATTAAAAGACCACCGTCCACCCTTCAGACCCACCGTCCGGCCCCTTCGTCGATTCGCACTGTGAATGGTGTATTTTCATTGCACCGTCAAGCTCCACGAATCGCCGAATCGTGCGATTAACGTGGCCGGTTCTGAATCGCACCGATTCAGACGATTCGGCACGATTCTCAGCAATTTCCGATTCAACACCATTTCCGTATCGCTGGCGGGATGAATCGGATCGAATCGGACGATTCGAATCGTGAATCGTCCGATTCTAACAACTATGTTTAATTTAATTTCTATTAGTCAACTTACTCGATCTCTCAATTGTTCCATAACCTTCACTTCTACTTCCTTTTCTATCCAAGACCGGAGTACGGGGAAGACGATTGGAGCAGGATCTGAGTCACGCGGTCTCTACTACTTACAACCTCCATCCTCCACCATATGTGCTGCCACAGAGTCGCCTAGTCTTCTTCATCGTCGTTTTGGTCATCCGAGTTTGAATAAATTAAAGAAAATGGTCCTTCATCTCTAATTTACCTAGCATTGGAGTGTGAGGCATGTCACTTGGAAAACATGTTCTGGGCATCCTTTCCAAGTAAGGTTACAGGTCGTGCTGAGTCTCCTTTTAGTCTTGTTCATTCTGATGTTTGGGGTCCTAGTCGTACTTCTTCTTTCTTAGGATATAGATATTTTGTTACTTTCATCGATGATTTCTCTCGTTGTACCTGGTTATTTTTAATGAAAGAACGTTCTGAGTTATTCACTATTTTTCAAAAAATTTGTGCTGAAATATATAATCAATTTGGACAAACTATTCATATCTTACGCAGTGATAATGCCAAAGAATATTTTTCTGCCCCTTTTAATTCTTTCATGGCATCGCACGGTATAGTTCATCAATCGAGTTGTCCTCACACACCTCAACAAAATGGTGTGGCTGAGCGCAAACATCGCCATATCGTTGAAACAGCTTGTACTCTCATGTTACATTCTAATGTTCCTGTGAAATTTTGGAGTGATGCTGTTCTCACTGCAGGTTATTTAATAAATCGGATGCCTTCTTCTGTTCTCAATAACCAGGTTCCTCACTCTATTCTATATCCTCAGGCACCCCTTTATATTGTCCCCCCTCGTGTTTTTGGTTCCACCTGTTTTGTCCACAATGTTGCTCCAGGTCTCGACAAACTTGCTGCCCGCGCCATTAAGTGTATCTTTTTTGGTTATTCTCGGGTTCAAAAGGGGTACAGATGTTATTCTCCATTCACAAATCGTTCTTACATCTCTGCAGATGTTACCTTTTTCGAGGATACACATTTCTTTGCCTCACAAGTCTTGTCGGAGTCTGTTTCTCAGGTCTTGCCTATTCCTGTATTCGATTCTCTCGTTTTAAGTCCACCTGTTTCACATATACAAGAGGCTGCCCCTGTTGCTCCTAAGTACCCCATGGAGCCATTTCGTCTCACTTATCACCGTCGTCCTCATCCTACTACTCCGGAGGCTGCACCTGTTGTGGACACCAGTGACTCCCCTCCTGCTCCTCCGTCTCCGTCGATTCCGGTCCAACCTGAGCCTACCACTGACCTTCCCATTGCATTTCGCAAAGGTAATCGTTCTTCTTGCAATCCTCATCCTATTTATAATTTTCTAAGTTATCATCGTTTATCTTCCAACCATTATGCCTTTGTATCTGTTTTGTCGCCTATTTCTATTCCTAAAACTGTTCAGGAAGCACTATCTCATCCAGGATGGCGACAGGCTATGATTGATGAGATGACAGCATTGGAATCTAACCACACTTGGGCTCTTGTTCCCTCTCCTCCAGGGAAGTCTACTATTGGTTGTCGTTGGGTTTTTGCTGTTAAAGCTGGTCCTGATGGGACTGTGGATCGCTCGAAGGCTCGTCTTGTGGCCAAAGGATATACTCAGATTTATGGTCTTGACTATGGTGATACATTCTCTCTTGTTGCTAAAGTGGCATCTGTTCGTCTCTTTTTATCCATGACTGCTATCTCTTGCTGGCCTTTATATCAGCTGGATATTAAAAATGCCTTTTTTCATGGTGAGTTGGAAGAGATTTATATGGAGCAACCACCTGGGTTTGTTGCTCAGGGGGAGTCAGGTCTTGTTTGCCAACTTCAGAAGTCATTGTATGAGTTGAAACAGTCACCTCAAGCTTGGTTTGGGAGGTTTAGTAAGGTCATACAGCAGTTTAGCATGATTCGTAGTGAGGTTGATCACTCTATGTTCTATAGACATTCACCGTGTAAAAAAATCATTTATCTTGTGGTCTATGTGGATGATATTGTAATTACAGGTGATGATCATGAAGGGATCACTAGACTAAAGCAACATTTGTTTCAGCATTTCCAAACCAAAGATTTGGGCAGGTTGCGATACTTCCTTGGTATTGAGGTTGCTCAATCGAAAACAGGCATTTCCATTTGTCAAAGGAAGTATGCACTTGATATTTTGGAAGAGACTGGGATGCTAAATTGTAAGCCGGTGAATACTCCTATGGATCCGAATGTTAAGCTCATGCCAAATCAGGGGGAGCCGTATTCAGATCCAGGAAGATATCGAAGGTTGGTGGAAAAGTTGAATTATCTCACTATGACCAGACTAGATATAGCCTTTGCTGTTAGTGTTGTGAGTCAATTTCTTAACTCTCCTTGTGACAGTCATTGGGATGCAGTGACTCGCATTTTAAGGTATATTAAGGGATCTCCTGGAAAAGGGCTAATATATGAGAACAGAGGTAACACAGACATTGTTGCCTATACAGATGCAGACTGGGCAGGATCTCCAAGTGATAGGAGGTCAACTTCTGGGTATTGTGTATTTATTGGAGGTAATCTCATCTGTTGGAAGAGTAAGAAGCATAATGTTGTTGCAAGATCGAGTGTAGAAGCAGAATATAGGGCTATGGCTCTTACAACATGTGAACTTATATGGTTAAAACATCTACTTCAAGAGTTAAAGTTTTGCAAAATGGGTTCTATGCAACTGATTTGTGATAATCAAGCAGCCTTACACATTGCTTCTAATCCTGTCTTTCATGAACGAACTAAGCATATAGAGATCGATTGTCATTTCATTCGAGACAAGATTCTTTCAAAGGAGATTAGTACTTCCTTTGTCAATTCTAATGATCAACTTGCAGATGTTTTCACTAAGTTTCTACGGGACTCACGAATAACTTACATATGTAACAAGCTGGGTGCTTATGATATCTATGCACCAGCTTGAGGGGGAGTGTTGATATTGTTTGATTTAGATTAGATATAGTCTGATATAGTTTTGATATAGTTAGATATTGATTGATATAGTTGTTAATAGTCAATCCCTAAAATCAAGGGATTTTGTACTCAATTGTTGTAACTTATCATTCTTTAAATTGAGGAGGCTGAGAAGGTTATTCTCAAGCTATTCAGCTATCATAACTGATAGCAACATCCCCTCAGTGCTAATGCATTTCCTTTCTTCCATACAAATTCATATCAAGCTTATATACTTAAATGGTTTCTCAGTGCAGGTCTGATATTGGCATCTTGGTTATTGTCAATCGGGTAAGTACCTGCTTCATTTTCTTTCCATATAATCTTGAGAGCGACGGAAAACAAAATGCATAAGAGGAAAATTGAAAAAGAATTTGACAGTTTTCTAAACTGATTTCTTCAGATCTTGTAATTTGACTTATTTCTGTTTCCTTCTTTATAGGGTTCAGAATGCAGAAGTCTTGTGTTTGGGACTTGTTTCTGGTGCAGTTTTTATGCTTGTTCTGCCTCTCTTTAGGGCAACTGGTGGTATCTTGCTCCAAATGGCACCTCCAAGCATCCCAACTACTGCTTTGAGCAAATGCTTGAGACAGGTAATTACTTTTTCTTGGGCTAAATGTGCTTTGCCCCATGTGGCTTGGGGATACTAACACCTACTTTGAAATTTGTTTGGAACTCTGTCACCTTCTTGGTTTAACAGAAGGGTTAACAGTATACTATACAATGGATTATAAATGAAATAAACACATCGACTTTGTCGAATTTCTAGATAATGTGGGATGTTCTACAAATCTCACATTGAAGTTGTTCTCAGATTCTAATATATGTATTGCTGTGGTGTTGAATGATACACTTACCAGTGACCACCCACTTGCATATACACTTAAATTTTGAAAATTTCCTGGTTTTATCGACTAAGGATGTTTTAGTGTCATGAAATTTTTGGCAAGTGTCACTAAAGGATTTGGTATTTGATAGAATACAGTGCCGTTGATCGATTCATGTAGCCGATCCCACTTAGTGGGAAAAAGGCTTTGGTTTGTTGTTGTTGGTGTTTTTATCACATCCAATCTTGGGGTTTGGGGTGAAAGGTGTATTTTGCTCGCCTTAGTCTATGTTCTTTAAATTTAACATTTTTAATTTGACACACCTGTTGATGCGTCAATGCTTCATTTTGTTTAGATTGCTGCTCGGGAAGATGTAGTGGAAGTTTCCCAGGCTCGTTTTTGGGAATTGGTGCCCGGTCATGTGATTGGTTCACTCTCAATCCAGGTAATTTATTATTTGTTCTCCTTTTGGTAGGGGCAAAAACTGAAACTTGATTAGGTATTAGGATACAGTATATGTCTGGATACATCCCTCATTTCTACCGAAAATATATGTCTGGACGGAAGTGGATTCCCTGGATTTGGAAAACAAACTGCACCTTGTGCATTAGTTTGGGATCCAATGGTTGATATTTCATAAATGATTTTTGTTTTAAATATTTTATTGTAAAAAAATACTTTTTATGGCTAAGATCCTCTGCAGTTAAAAAATAACTGCAGAGGATCCTGATCCATGTATGGATACATCCCTATCACTTATACTAAGAGCGCACCTTAAGTGAAATATTTATCTATTGGGTAGAGACCTGAAGTTCATTTTCAAATTTCAATTTTTGATATTGTTAGTATGGCATGTTTCCTTTTGTTTTTTATTGAGTAGCTACGATGTAGAAAGATGCTGACTTTTAGTGGATTATGCTGACAGGTAAAGAAAGGGGTGGATGATCGCCCAATACTTGGATTTGTGCATGGTCTATACCATGATTTGGGTGTGCAGGACCTCACGGTGCAGACTGATGATGCATGAGATTATATTCAGAATTTTATGCTAACGGTTATTACTGAGGATTGTGTACATTGTTTATTATTATTGCCTTACTGGTGAAGGGGTAGCAACACGAGTTCTTATTCAAAAGGGATCGTTGATTTTGACCGGTATGTTTTTCGTTGCCAAAATTAATTTGTTCGGTTATCAGTCGGTCATGTAAATGTTTAAATGCCCCCTGCACTGGCGTATCCGATAGATAAGAAATGGATACATATATAAAAACGTATAAAAAAACTTTGTGGATACATAGACAAGTTTGAGAAATATTTCAAACAAATTTAGTGATTAATTATCTGTATGAAATTAATGTCAAGTGTTTAATAACAAAATTATTCGAGGAGCATATAGAATAATTGTGAAAAGATAATATTTGGCAATGCATCAAAGATTGATATCTGTACTTTAAAAAAAAAATCTGTTATGGATAGTTTTCAATTGTTGATATTGTTTAACCCTAAACGGTGTAAGATTTTTAGTAAATTTTATTTTGTCCTAAAAAGTATGATGAAATTATTTATTTAGATTAAAACACACTATCTTTTAATTATAAGAATTACATTTAATCCAACCAAAAAAAGAGATTTCACTATCTTCTTTAGTAAGTTTATTCTTATTTATTTCTTTGAAATCTTTTATTTCCACTGGATGAATCCCTTATCTTCATCTCTGTTCATGTTTGGAAAATCATTCTTTGGTACCACTTTAGGTCTCAAAATTCATTTACCAATCGTTTGGTTGCATCTAGTAAAAAAAAAGAATAAAAGAATAAAGGTGGAGGTAATACAATGGTTGTCTTCCAATTTGTATATTTTGGTTTTCGATTTCGTTATTGCTCTTCAATTTTTTTTTTAAAAGAAATAAAAGTTTAAACGAAAGAGAAAGGAAGTTATCCCGTTCCACTCTTCATCCGAAAATGATTTTACAAATTTAAGTAGAGAAGAACATGATAAATCTTTCTAGGGAGAAAAAGAGAATAATTTACAAAAGATAGAAGAGAATAATGGTAAAAGCTAATTAAATACATTTTTTAATTAAATGGTGGCGTGACTTTATTAATATGGACGATTACATTACTTGAAATATAAATTTCTTTTTTATGACGCCATTAGTATTTAGATCATAAAAAAACCTGATATTTAGATTTAGCATTGCTTGTTAATATTTATACAGAAGATTTTTTTTTTAAAAAAAAAAGCAAATACAAACGCATTATACTTCCATAACCATCCATCGTGCGTTAGTCCATGAGATGACATAACAAGTTCATGAATAAAGATATACTTAAACCTATTTACATTCTCACATTCTCATCTGTTTAGATAAATGAGTTAATGTTTGCTTTGCTCCTCTAAAATTATAAAATTATACGCAATATCACATTATATTACTCAATTTCCAATGATAATAAATAAGCAATGTAACACTAGGCCTTAGTTTTCTCTCTTGTGTGGTGTTGTTTGTCTTCTTTTCTGATTATTTAGTTCCATCTTTTGTGTGTTTTCTTAATAGGGACTTGCACTCGTATCATTATTGATGTTTTCCTAAGAGGGATTGTCACTCATATCATTTAGTGATAGTTCTCTCCATTTTTATTTTTAATAAATTTATTTAGATCTTTTAAATTTGTGATCTTTTAGATAAATCTAAAAATTTGACTTTGAATTTTCTAGATCTGCTTGTTATGGTAGATTTAGAATTTTTAACTTTAGTTATCTTATATAAGTGTCTTGGCCTCATAGTAAGAGCTTCATACTAGAATAAGAGACATGATATTTTTTTTAAATGGCAGCACGTTATGTGTTGATTTTCATAATGAAAAATGTATTGATATCGATAGTTTACGGATCAGTAATAAAGTTATAGATTATGAGTTAATTTTTGGTGAAGATTATATCTATTTTTTTCTCTTGATAAATCTATTATTTTTATTAAGATTGTAAATGTCGCTAGACTTTTACCTTAATGAATTTTTTTATTATAAAAAATGATAATAAGCTATGAAGTTACCGAGATTAAATGTAGTCATGGCTCAGGTTGGGTCGGGTTTATCCTGGCCCAAACCCGTCCCAATATTTTTATTGGGCTAAACTTTTAAGACTCAAACCTGATTCGATCATGGCCTAATTAGTGATCAGGAAGGGATCGAATCGATCGATATTTAAATAAAATTTATAAATTTAAATATTATGTATAATTGAGTCATAAAATTTTAAAAGTATAAAACAAAACTTATATGATATTTTACAATATATATTTTGAAACTAATTATATAAATGTAAAAAGTATTAATTTAAGTTAAAAAATCTTATAATTTATTATTAATTTTTATAAAATTATAAGTTTTAATATAAAAAGGAACATTGAGTCAAGTTGGATTGACGTGAAGTGTGGTCTAAATTCAACCCAAAAATTATATCAGATATAATATAACCTGATCAAATTAACTTCAAGTCTGACAACTTCAAGTCGGGTCGGACTATAAACTCCTCTAGCCGAGATATATCAAGATAAAAGACGGCAGGAGGAGGAGAAAATTTTGACAATAGTCAAGTTTTGCCTCATCATCGATAAATATAATAATAATAATAATAACAATGTTACTTTTACACCTTATTTTTTATATTTTCACTCTACATCTCTCATTTATGAAAGAAAAAAAAGAGATAGTAAAAAAAAAAATGGAAGGGACAAGAATTCACTTTTTCCTCTTCTCTCTCTTCCATTTTATCATAAGAGTTGTGTTATTTCTACTCTATTTTTACAATCAATCTCTACACCTACCTTTTTGCAAAAGAAAGGAGAGGATGCACATTGACGTACTTACTTTTTCCTTTTTTTCTTTTCCCATAAAGATAGGTGTTTCGGTTGGATATAAAAATTAAGTGTAGGAATAATAAAACTCTTTTTATAAAGAAATTTTTATTGCATCTTGATATGTATGGTACTTAGAAAATTTTATAGTATATATTTAAAAGTAATTAATAATTAATAAAATATTTAATAACTCATCTTGAATATATTATATCTTGAAAAAAATGAGTACATAAAATTCTCATTCTCATAAATAAAAAGTGTAAAGCATAGGTGTAAAAAATGAAGTGTAGGAATAATATTTTTGGTAAAAAAAAATAATGACATGTATTGCTTGATAGCAAGAGTAGGCCATGAGGATCCACTCTAAGTCGCAAAAGAAAAAATAAAATGAGAAAAAACTTCTTGCATATTGCGATATAGTAGAACCACAAATCGCACAGATCAAGATATTCTCTTATTGTAAAAAAATAGAAGAGATCATGTTACTTAGAATCTATGACCAAAAAAAAAAACAAACAAAAAAAATAAAGAAGTTGATTTTGGCCTACAGGACCCTCTCCTGTGTTTTTAGTAAAGGGAGAGGATCCTTTTCTAAATCGTACATAGGTAGTGCCTATACAGAGCCTTTTGCTGTGTACTTTAGTCAACAACAGTGCACCGATGCCCCTTGAAGTTGTCTGTGATTGACATTTATACCCATTATCACCAATAACCAATTTAAGCTATAACCTTATATAGTTTTTTTTTTTTTTTTGCTGCAGACAATTAATAACATGAATTAAGAAAAATGAAACCATTATCAGAGCTAGTCGACGATGGGTAGGTTGGTTGGATTAGATCTCAGTTGAGGTGGAGGTTGTCGTTTTAGCGTGATTATTGTCCGTGGTCAAGGCGCTCACTTGGCTGCTGCATCTGTGTTGAAAAACATGGTAGGGAGAAGGGAAAGTGGAAAGAGTTGAGAGAAAAATGGAAAATGTGAATTTACTCAATGAGGAAAAATTAGTACAAGAAGCCTAGAGTGTGATTTATATACAATGTAAAATAGTAACTAATTGATAACTAGTTAGTAACTAAGCAAACTATCTTAACTAATGTCAATATACTATAATACTTCCTGCAAGTTGAAAGATGCATATTAGCATTCCTAACTTGAGATCAATAGTACAATGCTACTGAGCAAGTAAAATACAAAGGAAACTAATCTCAAAATACAAGTATGTCGTCATCACATCGACTAACAAAGGAAAATCTAAAAAATCTCAATTGTTGGTGACGGCCGAGGTGCAAAGCTCTATTTCTGGCATCTTCACAGCACAAATCTCAAGTAAAGATGAAATTATATCTAAGAAGAGTCGACTCGTTAGAATAACATCTGTCAAAAGCCACTCAAAACCTGGGCACTATGGGCCTCCAAACATCAAGAAATCTCAATTTCGGAACCTATCATCAATAATGTCAATCAAAGGCAAAAAAGCTTAACCACTCAAGCATAAGCTAACACCAATGCTTAACCACTTAGCAAAAGCAAAATCAAAGCCATATCAGGAAAATCTTAACCACCAAGGGCAAAAGCTCATCTTCATGCTTAACCACTCAAGGCAGAAGCAAATCAAAGCCACTTTAAGGCTAAATCAATCTTCAACAACAAACTGGATCTAAGAGTAATTGGATTAACCATAGTTGAACCATAAACTTGGCAACAAAGAATTATCCAAAACTTGGTGAAACCAACAGAACTAATCACAACTATACTCCAAACAACATGAACTGGAACCCAGTCATCGAAATCGAAATCAAAGGGCTGCAATGCTTCAACCAACTTCAAACAAAAATTGAAGAAAACTAAGTCTTTCTCCATGAGACATATCAACAAACAGTTTGTGCATTGAACAAGAACAGATCTGGAACCTCTATCAACGATGCTCAAGGACTTAAGTCCAAAACTAAGCTAAACCCATATCTTAGAATGAGAGAAAAATTCGATTTGTAAAATCTCTGAACCATGTGGCTTGCGGGAAATCAACCAGAACTGATCAAAAATGAACAAGCACAGATCACCAACGCTCATATGAATGAAAAACATATATTGGGTCTTGAAACGCAAAAATGAGATAGAACCGCACAACCATCAAACCAAAAAATTATAGAACATGACCGCTCAGATCTTGCACCATACCAGCAAAGACGATGAATAGCAAAAAAACAATCTCACACATCCCCAGAAATACTCCAGAAAATGAGATCAATTGCACCAAGATTCACTCAGAACACCGATGCAAGAATAACCAAGACCAGAACCATCTTTAGTTGTCAGAAATGCTGAACAAAAAGTGATCTGCAACCTTATCACTAGAAACAGGACAGAATGAACAAGACAGATCTCGAATGGAACATATCTACACCAAGCAAGAACAATCAATTTGGAAATTTAGCAACCGAAAATAAGCACCGCTCGTTCACCTTTTGCTGAAAAAGACATCGCTCAAACATTGTCGAAAAACATCACTAACAACAAAGAAAGCTGACATCGCACCAGATCTTGAAGAAAATTGAGAATGAAAAATGATTGGCGAAGAAAGAAAAATTTCTAAGACAAAGACACATTTTAGGGATTTTAGATCTAAAATTTGGGGAAGAAATTGATATTTAGGAGAAATTAAAATGGAAACATAATTGAGAATTTCTAATAAAATGCTAAAAGATTAGGGTTGATTTGATAGAAAATATAAAGAAAATAAGAGAAAATGGGACTGAAAGGGTGTTTGGAAATTGAGAAAATAAAAAGGAAAATGGAAAGAAAAATCTACTAGCTACTGTACTGGAAAGAAGGAGTTCAAGGTAAATAATATCGCTCTAAAACTATGTTGAAAAACATGGTGGGGAGAAGGGAAAGTTGAGAGAATAGAGAGAAAAATGGGAAAGTGAATTCATTACAAGAAAATAGCTATTTTGCGGTGGGTTTTTTGTGGCATATTCGAATCCAAATCATCTCAATTTAAGAGGGATTTGGTGACAGATATATTTGCGATGGATTTTTGTGGCAAATCCCCCCCACCCCAAATTTTTTCCAGCGACACTTCCATCATGATTTTTTTTTTTGTAAAAAAAGTTTACGGTGGAACTATCTGTTGCAAAAATTAATAAATATAATTAAAAAATTAAAAAATAAAAAATAAAAAATAATTTTAAAATAATTTACAAGTGCAAAAATCCACCCAAATAATCCACAGGACAATTTAAGAAAAATTGTGGCAGAACTATCTGCCACAAAATTAATATATAATAAAAAATTTCGAGAAAAAAAAAAAAAAAAAAATTTAAAAATTTGTAGCAAAAAAATCTCGCAATTTAAAAAATAAATTTGTGGCAGATTTTGATAAATATAATTAAAAATTTGGCAAAAAAAATTTAAAAAAGATAGCAGCGGACAAAAATCCACCGCCATTTAAAAAATAAATTTGCAGCGGATTCTGCCACAATTTTAAAAATAGACTTCCAGATCTAAAATGTGTTCTCCCTTCTACCAACCTCATTTATCATTTTCTCCCTTCTCTCTCTGCTGAAATCTTCTCCCCTCTCTCTCTCGTGCAACCCACGACAACCACCAAGCCACCAAGCCGGCGACTCACGACCCACCACTGCGCCCACTGACCGCACCTCGTGCCGCACCCACTCCCTCGTCGTTGCTCACCTGCGCCTAGTCATCACCTTCGTCTATTCCCGCCAGCCGCCACTGCTCCACGCCTCCACCAGTCCACGCGATGCACACGGCACTAACGAGGTACTCTTGAGTTGCTTTATGTTTGTTTTATGGATTGTTAGCTGCTTATACATTCCACCAATGACTAGGGAACCAATGAGACCTATTATTGAGTGATTCCGCAAATTTAAAGGAACCATTGAGACCAATCTAATTTATGTTTATCCAAATTTTTATCCCAAAATAAACTACTCCTACCATATTATCAAAGATATATTCTACATAGAATTTGGGTTGCTTACTGCACATACAACTTGTAGCCTTTATATAAGGTAAAGAACGTGAATGTACTTTTGTTAATGAATGACATATATTTTGTACCCAATTAAAATGATACTTATTCCTTTTTGTTTCAAATTTAGATGATGACATGAATTTAAATTGTTGATGCAATGGTTTGGTTATGACTGTCATTAACTAACCTTTTATAATGAAAATAGAAGGATTAATTTAAGTGATGGTGGTGAAATTATGGATGCTCTATTCATTGCTTGCTCTGATATGCCAACAATGCTCATTTGGAGTATGCTTGTAGGTCATTTAACTGCTATCTATATGATGAACTGCTTTTCATTTGTTTATGTATTGTAAGATGCTTAATGCCTTTGTGAATTATAGATTTAGAATTTGATCACATGCTCATGACCTGTTTGATTAAAAGAACCAAATATTCTGCTAATTGGATAGCCGTGCATTACACACCTGATACCGATAGAAGCAAACCATATTTATTATTTAACGCTATTTTAATATAATAAATCATTCAATCATAAAGTTTGCTATTATATTTGCTATTATCTTTCAAAATATTGGGTTTACTATATACTGAACCTCAGCCTAATGCCTTTCATTTGAAAAGGACTATCATTTTTTCACTTTACATTTTGGGTTTAGAAAATTCATCTGTCCATCATCAATTTTCATTTGATTATTACTCTATACTGTAACTCTGTCTGGTCCTATTATCTTTGTTATATATTTGATGCATGAGGTAAATCGTATTGGTGAGCAAAACCTTAGTTTTTCGTTTGAAATTCAATATTAGTGAGCACATGATCTTTTTGAATGTAGTGCTCATTGTATTGAATCCTGAATTGTCCAAGTTAGACAGTTTGGGAAGAAACTTTTCCTTCACTTGATTATAGTTACTCCTTAAATCTCATATCATATACTTGATGAAATTTTGTTGTGTAATATTTTCTTTTGTTCTCTGGGTGCACACTTGATCGTGGTAGATGTCACCACTTTCTAGTCGTGCACTTGGAGACCAAAGGAAAATGCTGTCGAAATTTTGTCAAGTATACGATGTGTAATTTTTGTGAGTACTATCAATCAAGTGCTGAAAAAGTGTCTTCTTGAATGGGATAGGGTCATACCATGTTAAGAGATATAAGGATTTTGGAAATAGTAGTTGTTTGGATTGAAATATTTATAAAGGTATAATTTTAAAATATATTAATTATTATTATAAAATTAAGTTTGTTCTTGAACTTTTTTAGCCTGCTTATTTGGGAGTAACATGATAATTTGTATTATCTATTATGCAACATATGTTGTGCATTTTGCATTTTGTATTTTGATTTTACAATAAATTTATCATTGCAGAAAATGGTTGTTGTAGAAAATCATAAGTGGATGTATAATAAGACTCATTCGGGTTATAGAAGACTTACACAAGAATTTGTATGCAGAGTTGAAGAGTTTGTGAATTGTGTATGTCGATCTTCTTATTACTTAAGTGAAGGAACAATTAGGTGTCCCTGTTTGGTGTGTTATAGTGGGAAATTATTGAAACCTGAGATTGTGAAAGTTCACTTGTATAAAAAAAGATTCAAACCTAGGTATTGGTATTTGACAGATCATGGATAAGATGAGCCTGATCCAATTAGTGTAGATATAAACTATGATGTGAACACTGCTGCTAGTCCTGTATTAGAGGATGAAGATGTGGTTGATAGATATCAAAACATGGTTTATGATGCGGCTGGAACAGACTTTGGAGATTTTAGGAGTCATTTTGAACAGAGTGTTGAGAAGCCTCCACATCCAGAGGCCGAAGAGTTTTATGATCTACTAAATGCTTCAAGTCAGCCATTATGGCCTGGTTGCGAAACTCATTCTGAGTTATCATTGGCAGTTCGAATGTTAAGCCTCAAATCTGATTATAATGTAACGCATGCATACTTTGATTCATTTATGGAGATATTAAGAGAGGTTGCTTCACCAGGATCACGAATTCCTCCGAATTACTATAGAACAAAAAATTTAGTTACTAAACTCGGGGTTGCTTCAAGAAAAATATATTGTTGTGTAAATGGTTGTTTGTTATACTATGATAATGCTAGACAATGTAGGTTTTGTGCTGTTGAAAGATACAAACTTTGTAAAACCAAAAATGGAAATAACAATGAAGTTCCGGTGAAAAGAATGCATTATTTACCTCTTATTCCTAGGCTCAAGAGGTTGTATTTCTCTATGAGCTCATCTGCATACATGAGATGGCATAATGAAAATAATAGGAAGGAGGGGGAGATGTCTCACCCATTCGATGGTGAAGCATGGAAGCATTTTAATAGGACATATCCTGAATTTGTAATTGATCTTAGAAATGTTAGGCTTGGTTTGTGTGCTGATGGTTTCACTCCCTACAATCAATCTGCTTCTCTTTCTTCTTATTGGCTTGTGATAGTCACTCTATATAATTTGTCTCCAAAAATGTGTATGACTACCTCATACATGTTTTTAACATGCATTATTCCCGGTCTTGACAATCCCAAGAGCAAGATTGATGTTTGTTTATAACCATTGATCGATGGACTGAAAATTTTATGGGCAAGTATTTTAACTTATGATGTGTCGATCAAACAAAATTTTATGATGAGGGCTGCATTAATGTGGACAATAAATGATTTTCTTGCATATGAAATGTTATCTGGATGGATGACTGCTGGTAAATTAGCATGCCCATATTGCATGGATCAAACAAAGGCATTCACTTTGAAGCATGGGGAAAAAATTCGTGGTTTGACTGCTATTGTTAATTTTTGCATGTCGATCACATGTTTAGAAGAAATAAAAATGCATTTAAGAAGAAAATTATGGTGGCTGATTTACCTCCACCAAGATTATCTGGACATGAATTAAGTGAGATTGTTAGTGCCTTTAGTAAAATAAGTGAAATGCAATTATGCAAACATCGTGGGTATGGTGTTTATCATAATTGGACTAAGCAGAGCATATTTTGGGAGTTACGATACTGGAAGGAAAATTTAATTAGGCATAATTTATATGTCATACATATTGAGAAAAATGTCTTTGATAACATATTCGACACTGTTATGGATGTTAAGGGTAAAACAAAGGATAATGTGAAGGCAAAAATGGACTTAAAAGAATATTGTCAACAATAAGAATTGGAGCTTATTGATTTACCAAATGGTAAGATCATGAAACCAAAGGCTAATTATACCTTTACAAAAAAGCAAAAGAAGATTGTTTGTGAATGGGTGCAGGATTTAAAAATGTCATATGGTTATACTTCAAACTTAGCCAGATGTGTGGACATGAATCAATTACGATTGTTTAGGATGAAGAGTAATGATTGTCACGTGTTTATGGAGAGGTTGTTTCTAGTTGCTTTTTCTTTGTTGCCAGATCAAATTTGGAAGCCATTGACTGAATTGAGTCAATTTTTTAGAGACTTGTGCTCAACGACTTTGACGAAAAAAGACATGCTCCAAATGGAATTGAACATTCCAGTGATTTTATGTAAATTAGAAAGGATATTTCCACTGGGTTTCTTTGATTCCATAGAACATTTACCAGTCCATTTACTTTATGAAGCAAGAGTAGGGGGACCAGTTCAGTATAGATGGATGTATCAATTCGAGAGGTACTTAAACAAGATAAAGAAAACAATCAAGAACAAAGCTCGGGTTGAAGGTTCTATTTGTGAAACTTATTTGATTCAAGAGATATCTCATTTATGTTCATTTTACTTTGAGCCTTATGTTAAGCCAATGAGAACTAGAGTTAGATGAAATGATGATACAGATGAAAATGTCAATGGAATCGACCTTGTCAATTTTTAATCAACCCGGTTGAGGTTATAGAACATAAAAAAAATAGTGGCTAAATGATGTTGAGATGAAATCTACGACATTGCACATCTTACTAAATTGTGTATAAGTTGAACCATACCTCAAGTAATTAGTACTATTAATTTAATTTAAATTTCAAATGTATTACTCACCAACAATCAAATCATAAACTTTTAATTTTTCAGTGTTTTTTTTACAATATTTCAATATTCCTGAGCAACATTCAAATGAAAGAATTAATGCAAATTTTATAGAATGGTTCATAAGTTATGTAAGTATTTAAACATTACTAAATTGACTTTCCCAATCATTATATATGATTTAGATCATTAACATTAATTATATTTTTTTCTAGGTTTACAATCCACAAAATATGGTGAATAATTCTTACTTGCATGATTTGGCATGGGGGCCTAGTAAATGTGTGACATCTTGGCCAATGTATTTTTTCAATAGATATAAATTTCACACAGATGCTTGGTCAGATGGGAAGAAAACAATCAATAGTGGCGCATGTGTTAAAGGCTCGACTAATGTTGAAGATGAAAATGATTATTATAGAATAGTAAAAGATGTGGTTAAGTTAGAATATCCCGGGGAACTAAAAAAAAGTTGTTCTTTTTAAATGTGAATGGTTTGATCCTATGATTAATAGAGGTACAAGAGTTCACAAAGATTATAAGATTGTCAAGGTTCGATACAATAGATGATATGAGAGGTTTGATCCTTTTATCCCCGCTTTCTTTGCAAGACAAGTGTATTACGTTCCTTATCCTAGAAAAAAAAAGAATAAAGTCCAATGGTGGGTGATAATAAATACCAAGGAAAGAGATCGAGTTAAAATTGAAAGTGCTCAAGATATTGCATTCCAAGATGATACTATGACTCCTGTGAATCCAATTGTTGATGTGGATCTCATTGACCACTTGCAAGATACTAATGAGGTTTTTAATGTAATTCAAGATGTTGGTTATAGTAGACAGGATGAAAATGATGAAGAAAAAAAAATTTAATGACGACGACGATGAAACATCTTCCAATAATGAATATGAAATAAATTGTGATGAGGACAATGTTTCCTCATAACTGTGAATATAGAATTATATTAATATGTTGTAGTTCCTAATTATACATTATTGTATTGTGTTTGAAATTATATTTACATTATATTTTTATAATTTGTGTAGATGTCATCGTCACGCGAAGATAAGGGGAAAGGGCAGGAGAAAGAGAAACAACAATCTCGACGTCTTAGAATCAATTTAGGGAGGCCACCTAGGGGGTAGTCATCAGAATCATCTCCACTCCCAGTTACAATATCACCTACTACAAGTTTGTATCAGCCACCATCTTTTGAGTACGTTATGATACCTACACTTGGATCCCAGCGTCCGTCACATACTTCCTTCACACCGTATGGTATAACATATGATTCTGGGTACCCTACTATTAGCCCGTCACTGAGTACCCGTGAGTTGCCGGCTACCAGTGATTCTAATGTTCCTATTTCTTCTACACCATTTGTTACTAATAGGGAAGCAACAAATCAATGCAACAAGACGTTTGTTGAGCAAGATGGTGATTTTGGGTATGTGTACAACTATTTCTTATCCATTTATAGTTATGCACATTTAAATTTTTTGTTGAGAATATTTATATTTCCTTTCTTTAATTGTATTGTAAGTTTCTGCCATCTAAACCTGTTGCTGATGCCATAACTAAGATTATACGATATAGGTATAATCAACCTTGGACATCTTGGGGAGAAATACCCAAGGATACTAGAAAAATGTGATTTCGAGAGTTTTAAGCATGTATCATTTTTTATTTGTTTAATTATGTTTGTTTGGCTTGTAATAGTGTAATTTTTTTTAATTTTAACATTATTTACATAATATTTTTGAAGGGTTATGTTTGGTGGATGCCTCAACATCATAACCATGTGCATAATGCATATAATAGTCGTAGTTCAAAGAGACTATTAGGTTTGCTAGGGTAGACATGCAACTTAAATGAAAGACCTTTTTGGATTGGAGAAGGCATATGAGAAGACTTATGCAGGCACTGGGCTAATAGCGTGTATAAGAAGAAATGTCAACAAGCAAAGATGAATCGTGATTCTGACACTAGTGGATGCTTGCACACTGGTGGTTGCATTTCTACAGGCACCCATGCGCAGAAATTGGTAACTATTATTGTCAGTTGTTTAGTAATATATTTTATTATTTTGTTATTAACTTATTTTCTCATTATTACAAGTTAAGGCTTGGGGTAGAGAGCCAACAGTAATGAGACATTTCATCACGTACATTTGAATAAAGCAGACCATACTGAATGAGTTTCTACAAAAGCTAAGAATTTATATGTTAGTATTTCTTTTGAAATTATAAAATTTAATATTAACTCATCTTATAATAACAACCATAAGAGGTTTTTTATTTCCATCTTTAAGAGGAATTCAAAGCAAATGAATCTGAACAATCATCTCAGTACTCAAATGAAGAAGGGGCATCTGGTACACAAATGACCAATCAAGAATTTTGGATTAAAACTGTTGGCGGGATAAAGAAGGGTCATATTTATGGCATTGGTTCTCAAGCATCTATCTATGACCATGGAGAGTCATCATCCTCAAGACCTGGATCAGGTCAAGTTCCTGAGCACGTTATTAATCAAGTTAAGTAATAGCTGCAACATTTTTTATTAATTGATTTTCATCTTTTGGTTATCCCATAAAAGAAAAACTTATTGCATGTGGGTTTGGAGATGAGTTGTGTTATGAATTGATGAATTTGTGTTTATATATATTAATCAGGTTAAGGAGCAATTGTAGAAGGAGATGTAGGATCGGGTTCAGGAGATTCAACAGCGAATGGAGCAGCAGAGCCAACGTGACCAACAACGTGAAGTAGAATGAAAAATGTGATTTGAACGATACCAGCGTCAACAGAGTAAACAAATTGGCAATTTGTTGAAATCATATTTACAAGCCGTTGACACTCAGCCAAGCTAGCAACAACCAACATTAGAAGAAGACAATGAGGATACTGAAGATGATCATGAAGATGACAATGATGATGAGAATATAGATTGAAATTGATGTTTGAGTGTTGTATAGATTCTCTTATATTTCTTTTAAACTTTTCTATGGATTAGGTTGTATTTGAACAAACTTTGTAATTTGTTATGTTTGTTTAATGGATTGATTAGATGCATTGACAAGAATTACGGTTATGTTTTATGGATCATGTTGTAATCATTGACAGGAATTGCATTGACAAGATTTGTTATGTGTCGCAACCGTGATCGCGGTGAAAAATAGTAACTCAAGAGATTTTAAAATATGAAAATGGAGTCGCCACCAATTTTATTTTAACTTAGGAAAAATTGAAAAACCTTTCTTTGAAAATGGTCTTTGGAAACAGATTGGATTCGGGAGTCGGTTATGGATAGGGAAGGGCGGAAACTTAATCCCACAGCACCCCTAACACACCCGTTCTAAAACGGTACTTTAAGTTAATTGTGCAAATTCTTAACAATCATTGAAAATATTTATTTTACCCCTTTTTGCAAAACATTGTAACTATTTATAAAAAGGGAAAATCACAAAATTATGAAAATTTAATTTTAGCTTGACAGAAATAAAATTATGCTCCTACGTATCCTCGAGTGCAATGAGGAACTCAAAGTCACATAGTTCTTTATAAAATAAGTTTGGGTTGATTGCTTTTAATTAAAAAAAGGAAGGATTTTATTCGAAAACAAATTCATTATTGCACAATGTTCAAGTTAGCACAAGGCTACTCAATAAACCCTTATGATCCAAACGACATTGAAGATAACATTCGTTATTCAATCAACATCATTGGTCATCGCATTGATTGAAAGATTTATTTTATTTTTTTATTGTTATTTTAAAGCATACACAAAGACAAACAAATAATCACATAAACGACACATTGTCATACTATGAGCTAAGCAAATACAATAAAAATCAAATTAAGTACAACAACACAACAAAAAATTTTTAACACATTATTTTATTTTTATTTTATTTTTTATTTTATTTTTCATTTTTTTCCTCTTTTTAGATTTTTTTTTCACCTTTAAGGACCCAGTTACGATTTCAAAAATCCCATTTTTTATTTATTAAAACTAGCATCTCAAACCCAAATAATACATAAAAAGAAAGAAAAAAAAAGCCCAAGATAAGAACAAACAGCAGCCCCACAAACTTTTTACAAATGACAAAAAGCAAAATTTCATTACATGAGACCCAAAGGAACAAACGAAGGAGAGAAAAATAGGGCTCAAACCTCTGGTAGTGCAAGAGGTGACTCGAAGGAGAGGGAGTGCCGGTCTGACGGTCGGTGCAGGGGAGATCTTGTTTCTGAGATCCGACGGTCAGTGCGAGGAAGGATCTGGTTTCTGAGGTCCGACGATCGGTGAGGAGAGATCTGGCTTCTAAGGTCTGACGGTTGGTGGGGAGAGATCTGGTTTTGTGAAGTCCGACGGTCGGTGGGGAGAGATCTAATTTTTTGAAGTCCGACGGTCGGTGAGGGGAAGGATCTGGCTTCGTGAGGTCCGACGGTCGGTGCGGAGAGATCTGGTTTTATGAGGTCCGACGGTCGGTGAGGAGAGATCTGGCTTCTGAGGTCTGACGGTCGGTGGGGAGAGATCTGGTTTTGTGGAGTCCGACGGTCGGTGCGGAGAGATCTTGTTTTATGAGGTCCGACGGTCGGTGAGGAGAGATCTGGCCTCTGAGGTCCGACGGTCGGTGGGGAGAGATCTGGTTTTGTGGAGTCCGACAGTCGGTAAGGGGAGGGATCTAGTTTCTGAGATCCGACGGTAGTGAGGAGGGATCTGGTTTAATGAGGTCCGACGGTCGGTGCGGGGAGGGATATAGTTTCTGAGATTCGACGGTCGTGAGGAGGGATCTGGTTTTATGAGGTCCGAGGTCGGTGAGGAGAGATCTAGCTTCTGAGGTCCGACGGTCGGTGGAGAGAGATCTGGTGTTGAGGTCCGACGGTCGGTTGAGGGTCACGGTGGTGTTGTTTGGTGATGGAGATGAAGAGAGGGTGAATATAGCAGTAGGGTTAAGATTGTGTGGAATGAAGGTTGTTGATGCAGTGGGTGAAAGGTTGGAGAATATGTGATATGGGTGATGAAGATTTTTCACTGAGTGGACTCAGTTGGGTTTGGAAGGTTGAAGGTAGTGGTTCTTTGGTGAAAAAGATAGGTGAAAGATGCTGTGTTGGTGAGGTTTGAAGGTGGTTTTATGGGTGATTGATGGTGAAGATGGGACGGTTACGTACTGCGGGGAGGTCACCGTCTGGGAGGTTGGTGATGGTTGTTATGGAAAGGCGATGGAGGTTGTTCACGGTTGGGAGAAGTGGGTATTGGTGAAGTGAATGTTGGGTCCCGGACGTTGGGTGTGATGGAGTGGAGATGAAGTTGATGATTAGTGGTGGTAGTGAAGTGGGGGGATAATGATGAAGATGGTTAGAGTCATTCACAGTTGGTGATTTGTGGGGTAAAATGGTGGTTTCACGGTTTGGGGAGGGCAGCAGGGTTGGAGGTTGATGGTGAAGATGGGATGGTTCAATGATGAAGGTGTTGTGTTGAGCTTCTGAGAAGATCTTTTCTCCCTAAACTCCCTGCTCTCCGGTGGTTTGTTTTTTCAAATTCTCATCCCCCTTTCAAATACTTAGCTTCCTCCTTTTGTATCATTCCCCCTGTCCAAGTTCCCCCTTTTTTTCCATTTTTTCAGCTGACATTTCCTTCTTTTTCTCTTTACGTAAACCACTCCCTACATTGAGCCCCTCATTCCTTCATCTATCCGAACCTTTTTCTCCTTCAATCCCTTTAGCCCCTCCTCTCTTTGCTTGTGCAGCCTTAATGCATTTAATGTATTGTTATTTTATCATTTTCTTTTACGTGTGCAGGCACCAAACATTAAATGCATTACCTTTTTTTTGTTAAACGAGATCAGTGTTCTCTCTTTCTTTTTTTTTTTTTGTTAAAGCGGGCTCATATTTGGGCTAACAAAAAAAAACAAGAATATAGACCTTTAATTAATTAAATTCAAAATTAAATTTTTTTTGAGCCCGGTCAAAATTGAGTGTTCACATTATGTAATTGTGATTTTTCAACATTTAATTTTAATTTTTTTAATCCACAAATTTTAAGGTGGAAAAATTGGCATAATCCGCCGTAAAATTGCTCTGTTAATCAAATTCGCTTTGCCAATCTATCGCTAAATCCACCACAATTTGTGGTGAATTTTAGCAGAAAAAATTTGCTGCAAATTAGCGGCAGAAAAATTCACCCCAAATTAGTGGTGAAAAAATCCGCCATAAACCCCATTTCCGACAACTATTCCAACTTATCTTTGGAGATTTTTGTGATGGATTTGCGGTGAAAAAATTTGCCGTAAACTATATTGCAAAGACCATTTTTGCGGTGGTGATGAATCCGCCACAAATCCGTCATAAATTACCTATTTGCGGTGGATTTTAGCTGATTTGCGACAGATTTATCCTTCGCAAATCGTGATTTTTCTTGTAATGATTTATTAAATGAAGAAAGGGTATTTGTCACACATGTGCCATGCCTTAGATGGTAGAGTGGCACATCCACAATCAATGGCAAAATCGTCACAAACATCACATACAAAGGTATGCTTCGATCGAAGATGACAACCTTTGCATTGCCTTGCAATGCTTTTCTTCTCTAGGAGAAGAGGGTGCTTGTGACTTTCATGTTCAATTGACTCTGGAAGGGAACCACAACAAACATCAAGATCGAATTGACACTTATCACAGTGATAGACAAAGTCATTGCTCAATAATTTTCATTCATCGCACCTATAAACAATAATAATATTTGCACATTATTTTTTTTCATCATTCTTATATTACTTCTTTTTAAATAATAAAATGAAAAAAATATGCATTTCAATAGATATTCTCTTTACCTTTTATTCTCTAAGCAAACAAGGTGTAAACATAAGAAAAACGTCTTTTGTACACGCCCATTTCAAAACATGTGTGAAACATTGTGCCTGAAGTGAGTGTGGTTGGATATTGTGTCATATAGCATCTATATGTAAAACTAGAATTAATGTATCGTATATAAATGTAAATGAGGTATTGTCTAGATGTCGTATTATGAGTGTTCAAGTAATGGAACTCTAAATATAACATATAGGTGCCATGGAGAGAAGAGTTAGAGGGTGCGAATGAAACATGTGTGGCTTCGTTCTAAGTAATTAAGCACATCTTTGGTGAAGAAGGAAACCACAATTTTCTGCACAAGAAAAGAAAGGTGGCGTGATGGGTTGGATACACCCATCACAAAGTTTATCAACATGTTGCAAACTCAGTTCCTCCATGGATGTGTTTATTGAAAACTTTTGTTGAATGACAAATTTGATTCTGGATCTCAATTCAGGGAAGGAAATCGCTTCATCTTGGGATTCTTTAGTTCTTAGACTAATTTTAAGAAAAAACGTCGAAAGTTAATTTCGAATAAAATATAGAATTGTATAAATCAAATCAAAATATTAATGCATAAGAAGTGACCTAGTGAAAATAGGTAAAATAGTAAAATGAAAATATAAGTGCAAGAACTTATTTTGAAAGATAAAATTTGCTTTTAAACTTAAGAAAATAAGTAAAATAAAGCAAGTTAAATTATGCAAAATGTAAATAATAGAAATCAATTGCAATTAAGTAAACTTGACATGTAATGTTGTGAATACTCAATTTTGACCTAGGGCTAAAAAAACATAAAATAAAATAAAATAAAAATAAATAAATAAAATTTTAAGGTCTATATTCTTGTTTTTTTTGTTAGCCCAAATATGAGCCCATTTAGAAAAAAAAAAAAGAGAGAACACTGATCTCGTTTAATAAACAAAAAAAAAGAAAGGGGCAATGCATTTAATGTGTGGTGTCTGCACACGTAAAAGAAAAATGATGAATGAAAAAATGCATTAAATGCATCATGTCTGCACAAGTAAAGAAAAGAGGGGCTCAATGTGTAGAAGGTAGGGAGTGGTTTACGTAAAGAGAAAAAAGAAGGAAATGTCAGCTGAAAAAGGGGGAACTTGGATACGGGGAATGATACAAAAGGGGGGAGATTGCTAGAGAGGAGGATCATAGGGAGAACGGAGTTTTCACTGCCATCTCCACTCCATTTGTCAAGCCATCTGCAACTTCTTCTGGATAACCATCCACCATCATCCATCTTCACCCCTTGCAGCATCGTGACCCAACTTCCATATCACCACAAAATCTCCACCAACAACCGTGACCCCCATCATCTTCATCAACCCTTCACCACCATAAACTTCCAAGAGCACAGCCATCACAAGGGAAACATAACTTAATCATCCCAATGCAGAATCAAGAACACAACAAAAAAAAATCAACACAATAACAAGTTTTTGAGGAAAAACAAGTAAAGAGAACGAGAAGGAGACAAGAGCCTTGCTGAGGAATAACATTCGCTTCAAACTGCTCCCCTTTGAGCTCCACAGGTAACATTCTTCATCTATGTCATGTAGCTCGTTTCTGTTAGCTATTCTCACTTGCACACAACCCCTGAATCCCTTTGCACCCAACCTGAAATAAATACTCCATATCCACTCAAGCCTCCATGACTGAAACCCAAGACCTCCACCATAACCAACTTTCATCAACCGCGACCCATTCTGCCATTACGTAGCCCTTACCATTTTGCTCCATCACCATCATCCCACAGATCAGATTCACTCCTATTTCATCATCAAGTTTCCACCTTTAACAATCCCTCATCACCAAACAACACCACTGATGCACAATTTTTAGTTTTAAACAAGTCTACAAACTTGATGCGGGATTAATTGTTGCTTTGCGAACCCAAGTGCAGTTGTCTCAAGTAACAAATTTCTCGGGAGTCCGAGGTCGATCCACAGGGAATTATTGAAGATTAATTAAGGTGAAGTAAATATTTTGTTACTATGGCAAAAATTATTTACTTAGGTTAAAAGATTCATTCTTGGTAAATAAAGTAAAGGTAAGATTAATTTCTTTTATAACTCAATTAGAATCCTCGCAACATAGAGGTTCCAATCAGAAAATACAATATTAAAAGTCCATTTAAAATAATATACGTAATTATATTATGTTTCCTAAAAATATTACCACCACTTATAAATGGGTTAAAACATTCATTGTGCCAATATTTTGTCTACAACAAATCAAGAACTCCTCTTTACAAAGATGGTTTCTAAATTATAAGAAACAAATTATAATACGTATAATGGTTACTAGAAAATATAAATAATTTAAGCACAAGAGAAGAATAAATCTAACCTTACTTTATTACTAAGAGCTTCACCCTTTCACTCAAGTAAAATGAAACTTAGTTACTCATAGATAAGAAGAAAGAAAGAGAGAAGAAGAAGAAGAAGAACATGACTTTAATTTAGAACAAAGAAAAATTACTACAAGAAAGCCTAGTAACAAAATGACATCATTTTGGTAACTAACACCTAACACCCTTAATGATCTGCCAAGGCCCCCTTTTATAGAGGATTAGAGATACAAAATGACAAAGGAGCTGAGTCATTAGTGGTTGGATGAGTGGAAAATGAGTTGAAAATGCCAAATGACTTTAGGTGAGTGGGAAATCATGGAGATTCCTTGTCTCCGAAATCATACAGCTCTGAAGTCATTGCATTCGTCATTTTTGAACCAAGTGGTCTTCATGAAAGTTGTAGGCTTGGATCTTAGCTTTCAAATGGCTTTGGTTTGAGTCCAATATCATTTTTATAACTCCAGATACGTTCAAATTACTGCACACTGCCCAGGCCCAGTCACAGCTCCTCTATTCTGACTTCCAAGCCCAATATCACCTTCAAGGAGTCCGATTTTGGAAAAGTGTTCAACATGAAAGTTGTAGATATGGGTCTTAGCTATTCAATCCCAATTTGAGTTATCTACTCGTGTGATTGGGCCTTTGAGGTCTTCATGAAAGTTATAGAGATCTCTCTTATCTTTCAAATGCCACTAGAATCACCTCCAAATACCACCTACAATTTCCCAAGATATGGCCCAAATACGTAAAACAGGTGTAAGATATGAATCATACTGAAAAATTTAATTAAATCCAATTTGAGCCCAAACTTACAAAACATAATAAAACTCAATCAATTAAGTACATAGAGAGTGTAAATGACTAAGAATGAAAGCTTATTAATGTATCAAATATGTGATCATCAAATTTCCCCACACTTAGCTTTTTGCACTCCTGAGCAAAACACACAAGATCACTAAAAAAAAATGAAACAGACTCAAAAGCTAAACACTCTAAAAGACTCAATTTCTAATAATATTTAAAAAAATTGTAGAGCAATCAATCATTCAAGTAATCAAAACATTCATGAGGTAATATATCTTCACATCTCAAATTAACAAGTAAGGATATTTCAATTGAAAAGCATGAGTCAAGAATGATAGATTTTCACAAGATTCACTCTCAATCCCTCAAGTGTTTAAAAGGTAGGTATTTCGCTCAATTCAACCCATGAAAATTGCACTACCATAAGCTTGCTTCTCTTCTACTTCTCCACTACTCAAAACATATGCACACACAAATCATGAGGACTTTATTCAAGGTTGTAATGAGGTCAAGGTAAAGGAGAAGGTAATATGGATATGACAAGTTAAATACCAGAGAATAAAAAGAGCATGAGAGTGAGTTCAATTAACAAGTATGAAAGTTCATCCCAACTCCACTTAATACAAATTTCCTTTACCTATTCTTTTCCTTTCCTTTATTACCTTGTTGACCCTCTTCTTTTTACATTTTTTTTATTTTTTTTTTGATTTTTTGATTTTTGATTTTTTTTTTGAAGAATAAGAACATCATATATACACATTTTTTTTAAATATTCTGCACACACACACCCACACTTATTCAAGAACTCATCGAATGACAAACTAATGTTCTTTTATTCCCTAAGGTCAAGTAAGAAAATGGTTTTTCATTTAAGGCACATAATGAGTTCGAAACAAAGAATAGTCAAATAAGCTCAAATGGGTTAAGCAAGGGAAAATAGGTCATTTCTAATGCTTTATGTTGACAGGAACCAGAAAATTTCCAAGAAGTCATAAGAGTGCTTGATATCATATTGAAACAACATACTGCTAAACAAGGCTGGCTATTTGATTAAAGTAGCTATTTCAAGAAAAATGCCTCAATCATATTCATGTATGCATATGAAAATGTAGTCTAAAAAAGAATCAAAGCAAGTTCTAGAGCAACAATTCCATGAGTGAAATTCACACAAGAAAGAAAAGAATGGTACAAATGTTCAATCTATTCATCAATAAGCTCAAAATCTCACAAGGCATAATTCTATCATTCTCAGTCCACCAATTCAACATCCATAACCAAGCATGTGAATTTTAAGAAAGAAGACAATTTACTCAATCATGCAAATTTTCCTGAATTTGAATTGCTACTTCCACATAAATTAGTTGTCTACCTCAACTAAGATGCGTCTCAAGAGTAAAATTTACTCCTTACTCTGCCATCCTTAACTGGTTTAGTAGTTACTGACAAACATATAAACACAACAAACATATTAATACACACACTTCCTAAATTTTTTTTTTGGGTTTTTTTTTACACAACTCTACATACGACAAACATACTACACACGACAAACATAAACACACTTACTATTTTTTTTTACACAACTATCCTTCCCCCAACTAGATCACAACATTGTCCTCAATGTTAAAAAATAGAAAGGAAAAAGATAGAAGATAGTACCTGTTACCGCAATTACTGAAAAGAGCAACCTCACACAAATATAAACATAAACAAAGTACGACCAAAGATTGAAATTATTTATACAGATGGAGTGTCTTGACTGGCTTGCTTTTCTTACTGCTTCACACAACTTTTCCTTCGGACCACTTCTTGCTGAGCTGCTACTGGATCAGGGCTGTCATAAGAAGAAGATATACAAGAAAATATATACATGCAGTTGTGATTGTGGCTCATATCTTCCTCTGGTTTTACGTCCAGTAACGGCTTAAACGCCTTCTATGAGTCGAGGATAGGCTTCCCATCCAATTTTCTTATAAATTGGCAAACAGGGTCTTTTTGAGTCAGATTCCCAAGACTGTAATGCGCTTGTTCATCCTTGAAGAGATTCCACAAACTAAGAAGTTCACGCTGCACAATTCCACAAGAATGCGTCTCAAGAGTCAATAAGATATTATCTAATGACTCCTTACTCAGTCCATTCTTAATGAAGAATATTTTATCTTCTCTGTTTACGGAAACCATCCCCAAAGAGTGACATCGCGTGTTGCAATTCCATCGTGCACACTTGTAACAAACTTTCATTCTTTTTACTCTTCTCCTTTTTGAAAATGAACTTTTACTGAGACCAGACATGTATGGGATAAATGAATCTGAAGATTCACCAGCTAAACGAACCTTTGCTTCGATTATCCAGCGTATATCTTCTGGGATGCCCTTATACATTAACAATCTCAGTCTTTCACAGCTAGCTTCATAGACTTTTGTTAGAGCATTTAGAGGGAGAGAAGGAAAATGTTTTCTTAGATTTGAGAGAATGACATCCATTTTGAAAGGAGAAGAAATCAGTCATTATGGGAAACTGAAAAATAAACCGACTTGAGAGTCACAGAGTACCGTTATCCGCCATTTAACCGGGAACACAAAGAACTGCAAAAAGAAAGAAACAACATTAAAATAAATTCTACTCATAACAAGGATTAGAAAGAGAAATGGATTCTACCTCAACAACTTGATGTTCCAGAAATGGTTTGAGTCTTTATCCATTGACCTTAAATACAATACTATTCCTAGGATTCTCAATGTCTCTGGCCCCATAAGAATATACATGTTTGACAATATAAGGACCAATCCACCTAGATCTCAATTTTCCAGGGAATAGATGAAGACGAGAATTATAAAGCAGAACTTTTTGACCAATTTCAAAAGTTTTTCTCAAAATTGATTTATCATGAAAAGCTTTTGTTCTAACTTTATAAATCTTTGAGTTTTCATATGCATCATTTCTTAATTCCTCAAGTTCATTCAATTGCAATTTGCGTAACTTGGAAGCATCATCAAGACTTAAGTTGAAAGCTTTAATGGCCCAAAATGCTTTATGCTCCAATTCTACAGGCAAATGACAAGGTTTTCCATAAACTAACCGATAGGGAGACATGCCCAAAGATGTTTTAAAAGCAGTACGGTAAGCCCAAAGTGCATCGTTTAGTCTTAAAGACCAATCTTTACGATTTGGGTTAACCATTTTTTCCAAAATTTGTTTAATCTCCCTATTTGCTAATTCAACTTGTCCACTTGTCTGAGGATGATAAGGGGTTATAATTTTGTGGGTAATGCAATATTTTTTCATTAAAAATTCAAATGGTTTATTGCAAAAATGTGTTCCCCCATCACTGATGATAGCTCGAGGAATTCCAAATCGACTTAAAACATTTTCTTTTAAAAATTTTAGACCAGTTTTATGATCATTGTGCCGACATGGAATTGCCTCAATCCATTTTGAGACATAATCAACTGCAACTAAAATGTACACAAATCCAAAAGATGATGGAAATGGACCCATGAAATCAATTCCCCAACAATCAAAAATTTCAATGACAAGGATAGGGTTCAAAGGCATCATATTTCTTTTAGAAATGGACCCCAATTTTTTACAACTTTCACAACTTTTGTAAAAAGTATAACTGTCCTTGAATAAAGTGGGCCAATAAAATTCACACTGCAAGATTTTTGCAGTTGTTTTCTTTGAAGAAAAATTACCTCCACATGCTTCTGAATGACAAAATTTAATGATACTACTTACCTCATTGTCGGGTACACATCTCTGAAAGATTTGATCAGGACAATATTTGAACAAATATGGGTCATCTCAAAAGAAATTTTTCACCTCAATCAAAAACTTTTTTCTGTCTTGGTGTGTCCACTGAGGCGGCATCTTACCTGTTACAAGAAAATTGACAATGTTAGCAAACCAAGGTATAGAATTGACAGAAAATAAAAATTCATCAGGGAAAGAATCATTGATAGGTGTGCTATCAAAAGATGAGCCTGTTGTCAGCCTTGACAAATGATCTGCAATAACATTTTCGGCTCCTTTCTTGTCTTTTATTGTGATGTTAAATTCTTGAAGCAACAAGATCCACCATATCAACCTAGGTTTGGCATCCTGTTTAGACATTAAATATCTAACAGCAGTATGATCAGTGAAAACAACAGTGGATGAACCAATTAAATAAGCTCAAAATTTGTCCAATGCAAAAATTACAGCAAGTAGTTCTTTTTCAGTAGTGGTGTAATTCATTTATGCACTATTCAAAGTTCGACTTGCGTAATAAATTACATGAGGCTTACCTTCCTTTCTTTGGCCTAAAACAACGCCAACAGCAAAATCACTAGCATCACACATCAACTCAAAAGGCAACGATCAGTCAGGAGATTGCATGATAGGAGTAGAAGTCAAAAGACCGATTAATTTTTCAAAAGATTTTTGACAATCTTGAGTCCAATCAAATGGTGTATCTTTTGTTAGAAGATTACATAAAGGTCTAGATATAGCACTAAAGTCCTTTACAAATCTTCTGTAAAATCCTGCATGTCCTAAAAAGGAACGAACTTCTCTGACTGTTTTTGGGAAAGGCAAATGAGCAATTAATTCAACTTTGACCTTATCAACTTCAATTCTCTTAGAAAATATCACATGACCTAACACTATTCCTGAGGTAACCATATAATGACATTTTTCCCAATTTAACATAAATCCCTTTTCTTCGCATCTTTTAAGAACTTTTTCCAAATTATCAAGACAATTTTCAAAAGAATTTCCAAAAACTGTCAGATCATCCATGAAAACCTCTAAATAATGCTCAATCATGTCACTGAAAATACTTAGCATGCATCTTTGAAAAGTTGCCGGAGCATTACAAAGACCAAAAGGCATTCTTCTATATGCAAAAGTGCCAAAGGGACAAGTAAAAGTGGTCTTTTCTTGGTCCTCTAATGCAATTGGTATTTGATTATACCACGAATAACCATCAAGAAAACAATAGTAGGGATGTCCTGCTACTCTTTTAGAATCGATCAAGAAATGGCAATGGAAAATGGTCTTTCCTAGTGGTCGCATTCAATTTTCTCGAAATCAATACACATACGCCAACTAGATGAGACTCGGGTAGGTATTAATTCTCCTTTTTCATTTTCAACCACTTTGTTATTCCAGTTTTCTTAGGCACAACTTGTGTAGGGCTTACCCACTGGCTATCAGAGATAGGATAGATAATTCCAACATCAAGTAATTTAAGAACTTCAGCTCTAACTACCTCTTTCATGTGTGGATTTAATCTTCTTTGAGGTTGTTGAGATGTTTTAACATTATCCTCTAAATGTATTCTATGAGTACAGATTAATGGATTAATGCCTTTTATATCCTTTAATGTCCATCCAATTGCATTTTTATGCCTTTTAAGTACTTCTATTAACTTACCTTCTTATTCTTTGGTCAAGGATGAGGAAATTACCACTAAAGAGCTTTGTTCTTCTCCCAAAAATGTGTACTTCAACCCATCAGGTAATGACTTGGTTCCCAAAAGATGGGTACTTCTTCATGGGTATCATCATTCATGGATTTTAGCTCTTGAATCTTGGCTTCCATCCTTTATATTCCATTTCACAGTACATGCATCAAGCAAAGAGCATATTTCAGAAATATCATCATCTAATTGTGTAGCTGAATCAAATGAATTAATTAAACAAATTTCTAATGGGTCAGAAGAACTCCTGATTTGAAGATGATCATCTATAATGGCTTCAATCCCTTCAATCTCTTCCTTTTCATCATAAACTTCTTGTGGTTGCTTGCACATGTTGAAAACATTAAGCTCCAGTGTCATATTTCCAAAAGTTAGCTTCATCACTCCATTTCTGCAATTTATCAAAGCATTAGATGTTGCTAAAAATGGACGACCCAAAATAACAGGAACTGACTTAGAACTATCAACCATAGGTTCAGTTTCTAAGACAATAAAATCCACAGGATATATGAATTTATCAACTTGTACCAACATATCTTTTACTATTCCTTTTGGAATTTTAATTGATCTATCAGCAAGTAGAAGAGTTACAGACGTTGGTTTTAACTCACCAAGGTTGAGTTACTGATAAACTGACTATGGAAGCAAATTAACACTAGCACCAAGATCAAGTAAAGCTCGTTCAATTTTACGTTCACCAATAATGCATGAAACTGTAGGACAACCAGGGTCTTTATATTTCAACTCATTATTATTTTGAATAATGGAGCTTACCTGTTCAGTCAAAAAGGCATTCTTTTTCACATTATGTTTTCTTTTAACAGTGCACAAGTCTTTCAAATATTTGGCATAAGAAGGAATCTGTTTGATAGCATCTAACAGAGGAATATTGACCTTCACTTGTTTAAAGATTTCAAAAATGTCACTGTTATGATTCACTTTACTTGAATTGTTTAATGCTTGAGGAAATGGGGGTGAAGACGAGGGTTTGATCTCCTTTTGGCTAGGTGGCTTATCAACTCCTTCCTCATCTTTGGGAATTGACTCATCATCTTTCTCAAAAAGTTCAGGAAATTGTTTTTCAACAACTTTTCCACTCCTAAGAGTTATCACTGAGTTGACTTGATCTATTTTTTGACTTTCTCGAACTACCCTCATTTAGGCTAAGCAACCGACCCTTAGGATTTGGTTGAGGTTGAGAGGGAAACTTTCCTTTCTCATGAATGGCAAGTGCGAGAAAAAGTTTAGCAAGAGTGTCTTTTATGTCAATCATGGCTTGAGTGTTTTGACTATTGATGGCCTCTTATTTTTCCATGAATGCATGCAATGTTCCTTCAAGGTTTTTCCTATATGGTGGGACATAGGGTGCATATCCTTGAGGATTTTGAGAATCTTCTTTGTGCTCGAGGAGGTAGTGGTTGCATGAATTGTGGTGGTTGCTATTCCTCCAACCGAAATTCGGTGATTTCTCCATCCCTGATTGTATGTATCTGAAAAAGAAGAAGTAAATGATTTTTAAAATTATTCATTGCATTTACTTGCTCATGCACAACTTCTTTAAAAACAGAATTTTTGGACATTCATTTGTTGAGTGTCCTAATTCATCATAAATGCCACAAATTTCTTCATTTTGCCTGATTTGATTTCTTTTACTTTCCTGATTCCATGGCTTCAACCTTTTTAGCCAAACTAGCAAACCTAGCATTCAGATCTTCTTCTTGACTAAGATGATATTTTCCTTTACTAGCATTTGCAAGGTTTGATCTAATTGAATTTTCGAAGGATTAGTACCATGCCAAGATTGAGAATTTTCACCAAATGGTCTAAATAGTCTAAAGCTTCATCGGGTTCTTTATCAAGAAATTCACCATTGCACATTGTTTCCACAAATTGCTTGGTTTCAGGTGTTAACCCTTCATAAAAGAAGCTTAAAGTCGCCATTTTTCAAAACCACGATGTGGGCAAGAATTCAACAAATCTTTAAAACGTTCCCAACTTTGAAAATATGCTTCATTTGAATTTTGGGAAAAATTTTGGATTTGTCTTTTCAAAGCATTGGTTTTATGTGTTGGAAAAAATTTCTTCAAAAACTCACATTGCATTTTTTGCCATGTGCCAATTGATCTTGGTTTCAAAGTGTTAAGCAAAGTTTTTGCTTTGTCTTTCAAAGAAAAAGGAAACAATTTAAGTTTAACAACCTCTTCAGTGCAAGTTTGATCATGAAAAGCAGTACATACTTCCTCAAATTCTTTTAAATGTAAATATGGGCTTTCAGATTCTAAACCATGAAAATTAAGAAGTAAAGAAATCATACCTAGCTTGAATCTAAAATTGTTGGCATTGACTGGAAAGATAAAACATGATGGACTAGAATTTCGGGATGGTTGCAAATACTCACGCATGGTTCGCAACGGTTGATTTTCATGTTCATCATGCACACTTTCGTTTTCAGCCATTGTGCTTAATGTGTGTGATTGTGATTCAAACAAATCAATATGTAAAGTACTTGGATTAACTCTAGCCAAACGACTAGAATTTAAATCACGATACCAATTAAGCATAAACAAGTAACTTATAGTATAAAATAAAATGTACAAGATAGCAATATAAACAGTCCATTAAATATTAACAAAGGTGTGGTATAAACCAACCGCCAAATAAGTTAATAAGCATAAAAATTAAAAAGTTAGTATACAGATAAATTAAAATGCTAGAAGCGAGAAAAAGTAAAAAGTTAGATAGTTAGTAAGAGAATTAGTAAGTTAATAAACAAAAAAAATGACAAAAAATAAATAACAAAAAAATGACGAAAAATAAATACAGAAAATAAAGTACCAAAAAAAGGGAGAGTTACCCCACTAAGTTAAAATGTACAAGAAAATAAAATGGAGAATTACCCCAATCGTATGAAAATTAAAATGCAGAAAATAAAGTGCAGAAAGTAATTTACAAAAAAATAAAATAAGTAAAAGGGAGAGATTCCCCCACTAAGTTAGTGCGTAAAATAAAAGGGAGAGGTTCCCCCACTAAGTTAGTATGCACAGAAATTAAAAAGGGAGAGGTTCCCCCACTAGTTAGTATGTTAGTATATATACAAATTTTTTTTTTACACCAGAAATTCAGTCTTCAAATCAAGTCCCCGGCAACAGCGCCAAAAACTTGATGCACAATTTTTAGTTTCAAACAAGTCTACAAACTTGATGCGGGATTAATTGTTGCTTTGCGAACCGAAGTGCAGGTTGTCTCAAGTAATAAATTTCTCGGGAGTTCGAGGTCAATCCACAGGGAATTGTTGAAGATTAATTAAGGTGAAGTAAATATTTTGTTACTATGATAAAAATTATTTACTTGGGTTAAAAGATTCACTCTTGGTAAATAAAGTAAATGTAAGATTAATTTCTTTTATAACTCAATTAGAATCCTCGCAACATGGAGGTTCCAATTGGAAAATACAACATTAAAAGTCAATTTAAAATAATATACGTAATTATATTATGTTTCCTAAAAATATTACCACCACTTATAAATGGGTTAAAGCATTCATTGTGCCAATATTTTGTCTACAACAAATCAAGAACTTCTCTTTACAAAGATAGTTTCTAAATTATAAGAAACAAATTATAATACGTATAATAGTTACTAGAAAATATAAATAATTTAAGCACAAGAGAAGAATAAATCTAACCTTACTTTATTACCAAGAGCTTCACCCTTTTACCCAAGTAAAATGAAACTTAGTTACTCATAGATAAGAAGAAAGAAAGAGAGAAGAAGAAGAAGAAGAACATGACTTTAATTTAGAACAAAGGAAAATTACTACAAGAAAGCCTAGTAACAAAATGGCATCATTTTGGTAACTAACACCTAACACCCTTAATGATCTGCCAAGGCCCCCTTTTATAAAGGATTAGAGATACAAAATGACAAGGGGGCTGAGTCATTAGTGGTTGGATGAGTGGAAAATAAGTGGAAAATGCCAAATGACTTTAGGTGAGTGGAAAATTATAGAGATTCCTTGTCTCCTAAATCATATAGCTCTGAAGTCATTGCATTCGTCATTTTTGAACCAAGTAGTCCGCATGAAAGTTGTAGGCCTGGATCTTAGCTTTCAAATGGCTTTGGTTTGAGTCCAATATCATTTTTATAACTCCAGATACATTCAAATTACTGCACACTGCCCAGGCCCAGTCACAGCTCCTCTGTTCTGACTTCCAATCCCAATATCACCTTCAAGAAATCAGATTCTGGAAAAGTGTTCAACATGAAAGTTGTAGATATGGGTCTTAGCTATTCAACATCCAAATTTCAGCTCATTTTACAACTTCTAGCCCAAACAATGGCATGAACAGTATACATAGGTTAAGTTGTCAGGAACAGCACTCTAGTTCTTGCTTCAATCCCAATTTGAGTTATCTACTTGTGTGATTGGGTCTTTGAAGCATGAAAGTTATAGAGATCTCTCTTATCTTTCAAATGCCACTAGAATCACCTCCAAATACCACCTACAGCCCAAGATATGGCCCAAATACAGAAACAGTGTAAGATATGAATCATGCTGAAAAATTCAATTAAATCCAATTTGAGCCCAAACTTACAAAACATAATAAAACTCAATCAATTAAGTACATAGAGAGTGTAAATGACTAAGAATGAAAGCTTATTAATGTATCAAATATGTGATCATCAACCACCGTGACCTTCAACCGACCGTCGGACCTCAGAAACTGTGACTTTCAACCGACCGTCAGACCTCAAACCAGATCCCTCCCCGCACCGACCGTCGGACCTCAGAAACTTTGACCTTCAACCGACCGTCGAACCATGACATCCTCTCCACCAACTGTCAGACCCCAATCTCCCTAAATCGTGACCCAAACTCCATCACACCCTCTGTACCAACCGTCGGACCGTGAACCAAACTCCATCACACCCTCTGCACCGACCGTCGGACCGTGAACCAAACTCCATCACACCCTCTGCACCGACCGTCGAACATCAGAAACCAGATCACTACCCTTTCACCTCCAAACCGTGAACTCCACTCCCCTCACCGACAAACTTGACCAAAAACAGAACCCAAACTCCTTCTTCATTCATTTATCCTAACATTCACTTCACTCCCGAGTCAACTCACTAACACGTAACGGAGACTCCACCCACCACGCACCGAATCCAAAGAAGAACACATATCCAGTTTGTGCTCTGTTTCTTCTTCTTGTTTCTTTGTTTCTTTGTGTTTTTTTTTTTTTTTGTTTTTGCATTTTTTTATTAAAAATCTAAAAAAAAAAGTAGTTTCTTCTTCTTATTTCTTTGTTTCTTTGTGTTTTTTTTTGTTTTTTTGCATTTTTTATTATTAAAAATATAAAAAATAAAAAAATAAAAGTAATAAAAATAAAATGATAAAAAAATAATTCAATATTTTTGAGAAAAAAAATAATAATGAAATTAGTGAGTTGTGATGAACTTTGCTAATTCTATAATTTTCATAATCATCTAAGTTGTGACAACTTGATGATTCAATGGATGACGTCTCCAATAATGTGCCGAGTTTCACTTATTCAAATCTTAATTCGATTAACTGAGTCGCGACGACTTGTTAATTAAAATTTTCAAAATTAAGTTATTTATATAAAATCAATCAACTCACAAGTATTTTTTAGAGAACTATGTGACTTTGAGTTCCTCATTGCACCGGAGGATACGTAGGAGCAGAGTCTTTATTCTGTCAAGCCAAAAAAATAAATTTTCACAATTTGGTTATCTCTTTTCCTTCTTACTTTTTAATAATAAAAAAATAGTTACATTGCCTTTTTTTCATAAAAGGGGTAAAGTAAATATATTTGAGATTATCAAGAATTTGCACAATTGACTTAAGGTACCGTCTTATGACGGGTGCGTTGGGGGTGCTGTGGGATTAAGTTTCCACCCTTCCCTAAGCATAACCGACTCCCGAATCCAATCTAGTTTTCAAAAACCATTTTCTAATAAGGATTTTTCAATTTTTCCTAATTTAAATAAAATTGGTGGTGACTCCATTTTTCATATTCTAAAATCTCATGAGTTGCTATTTTTTGCCACGATCATGGTCGCGACAAATGTAAAATGCAGAAGTTAAAGAACATGAATTTAAACAAAGTAATGTAAAAGAACATTGAAAATAAACTTGTAAATATATAAAGTGTAGAGAAATAAATTTGCAAAAATGTAAAGAAAACAATTAAAGAAAGTAATTAAACAAAACTCAAATGATCTTTTGAAGAATCACTTGATTGGGAGTATAAGAGAATTTGCAAAAAAAGTAAATGGCTGGAAATTTAAATGAAATTGAAAGAATTTTGCATTGAAATTGTAAATGGTACAGAAATAAAAGTGAATGGAAACATACTGAACTAAACTCGTGTTATTTGCTCGAGATGTCAATGGACGTGAGAGCATGAGTTACAAGTGTTTGAGTATAGAATTTTCAACCTCTAAGTATTTTCATCCTTCTAGTATTTATAGACACTCTAAGTAATTACTTTTTCTACAAGATATTGACATGTGTCTAAAATAAAGATAACTGCCTAATAATTATTAGTAATCCTTATTAAGCAACTGCTAGATCTTTGTCAGCAATCTTTGTGCTACAAGTAACAACTCAATTTCTATCAGCAATATCATTGTATTATCTTGGTCTTATACTTATAACTACTGCTAACTTCTATTTCAAATTTAAATCCTTTCTTTTGAATTCAAACTTGAATCTTCAAACATTCATTGGCTTCTGGTCGAGACCCTTTGTTTCTTTCTTTAGAAATTTGATAAGTATAGCTACCTTTCGAATCCCACATTTCGAGACTAACTCGAAATTATTACTCCTGATATAAAATTAAAATGGCCTTTATTGATTTCAAATCGAAATTATCATTTCGATAACTTTGAGTCTTTACTACAACTTCGACTCTAATAAAACTAAAGTCAAAGGTCTCATATTTTGAGACTTACTCAAAGTCAAAACTTATGATATGAAGTCGAAAGTATCATTTTCGATATCAAATCGAAACTAATACTTGATAGTTTCAAGACTATTACATTTTCAACTCCAACTCGAAGTTATTATTTTCGACATCAAATCGAAACTACCATTTTGGTAACTTTTAAATAAAAAATATTGTTTCGACAAGCTTACTATGATTGATTCTAATAAAATCGTGTAAGTTTCTTGAAGTAAGTCTTCGACTACGCCTCAAAATTGTCTGAATCAAAAAAATATTATTTTTATACCAACATGATGTTAACAAATGGCTATGACTGAAGAAACTGAAACCAATAATATCTTGGGAGGGATGATTAGTTTTGGAGCCTGCATAGGGTTCCTCATGATCACAAACACCAGTCTCGTCTTCTTTCTTTTGGTGGACACTAGTCTTATTTCTTCTTGATCTTCATCTTCATAATCATCTATGAAATATTGTTGTTGACATTTCAAATGTACGAGATATTTGCAAGTTGAACAAAAATAGCCCCACAAAACTTGCGCCCATTGCTTCATTACAAGCACCACAAGTTATCATGTCGTCCATGAACCCATGAACGTGATAAAGTGGGTAAGTGAGGTTCAAAGGGTAATGGTGGCCATTGATTCTGGTACTTTGAGGCATTTGAGCATAGCTAATGTGAACCCAAATATGGAAAATGGTGCATAGTAGTGAGACAAAGCTCTCGTTAACATCCTCACCACAAGCATAACAAACAAAGGAACGTAGATTCGTCAAGGACACAAAGGCATGCCTATGGCCATCATCTGGGTGCCACCGAGAAGCACATGGCATGTCAAGGTCATAGTTGCAAACATAACAATGGTAAATGAAGTTATGGTAGATACCTCTGCAGGCAACACTATAGTAGTAACCAAAATTATAAGGAGAGGTAGGAAGGAGAGTAAGGAGATGTTGAGGGTGCAAGGGGTGACAGAATTGAGATATTGACTCTGATATCATGTGAGATTCTAACCTAAAATCAATTGACATTAACTGGAGATCCAACAGATATATAAACTGCACTCAAAATATTGAGATAGATAATATGAGACTCTTAAGAGTGGATATGGCTGAAATGGCTAATCTTATCCATATTATTACTCTCATTCTCTCTCTTTTACTGGAGTTTGGGATCAAGAATGATGCTTTTATCCATATTACTCCGATATCTCTCTTTTTTATATTGACATTAAAATTTGATTCTTGAGTATTTGGTTACTGTATATTAGGAATGAATTTTACTGTAAACTTTACTGTCGGGTAAGACATCAAAGATGAATTGACGTGATATGCTTATTCTTGTTTGTTTTGTTTTTGAGTAAATTACACTCTTCTCCCTCCAGGTTTGATGATATGACACTCAGCCTCATTCTTTCTCAAAAATGACACTCCCCCTCCCAATTGATTAAGTTGACTAATACCTATTAGAATAAGCTATAAGAATATGTATCAGTCATTATATTTTTTCATAAATAACAATAATTGTGCATATTTAAAATTTTATAGATTTTAACTAATAATATTTTTATATAATAATATTTCTTTAAAAAAAAAAACCTTTACAGTTTTCTCTGTGTGGGTGTGTAAGGAGATTTTAAAAAAAAATATATTTTTTAATTGGCAATGTTATCAGATTTTAACTGATAAAAAAAATATTACTGAATTTTAACTAGTAATATTTATACACAATAATATTTTTTTAATTTTTTTTTATAAATAACTATGAATGTTGAAAACTTTATAGATTTTAACTGATAATATTTACACAATTATATAACTTAATCAATTGGGGGGAGTGTCATTTTTAGGAAAGAATGTGACTGAGTGTCATATCATCAAACTTGGAGGGAGGTGAGTGTAATTTACTCTTTTTTTTTCTCTTTTTTATACTTTTGGGTACATGTTCTTGTTTAACCAAAGAAGAAGAGGAATTTCCCACACAAGGTAGGAAAAAGACTTCTCGTTTGACCACCGAACTAGGATACTGCATTCCATAAGATATGCCTATTCTTATATTTTTGTATAACCATATATATGATGACTCTCTAAATGTTTGGAAGGAACCCGATGCCAAAATGTATAACTCAAGGAATGAACAAAATGTATAACTCAAAGAATGAACAATGTCTTAAGGCCAATGACTATTACATTACTCAGGCATAATTGGAGCGGTAATATTGAGGTGAGATTAATGTAGGTAGAATAACTTTAAGTTGTCTCCCAAGTCCTACTACAAGGAAAGAACTTTAAGTTGTCTTCAAGAGGAAATGTCAATAACCGTTGATATTGATTAATGCTAACAGGGTGGAAATATGTTAGGTTTTTGTATCGATTGAACTACAAATACACATGTTGTTACAAGTAATATTAATAGAGTAGTTAGTCGAATATCTTTCTTACAAGGATCGGAATGAAATGTTGTTCTATACGGGAATCTTAATTATCTAGACAAATAAGAAATCGAGAAAATGATTAACTGCGAAATTAAAGATAATTAAATTAAATAAAACAAATTAAATGAAACGAATTAAGCGAGCAACATAAATTTGTAAAGGAAAACTCAATCTTTTAAATATCTAGGATTGGGGTTCATTATATCACTTAATAGAAATTATTACTACTCTCTCTTAATCATAGTTGTATACCTCAGACTGGAGGTTGACTCAGTCAGAAGACAAGTCAACGAGTCAGAGGTTCGACTACAGATTAAGCAATTGAATTGAAAAACTCAAATAAAGAATAATTTTTTTTTTGTAAAAATACTATATGAAAAAATACTTTATATTAAAAATACTATATGAAAAATACATCACATGAAAATGTACCATTGATGTAATCAAACTAGCAGTAATAATTATTCAGCTCCAATTTTTGAAAATCAAATTTTTAAAATAATAATAAAACATTCAGAATTTTACAAAATATGAACATATGGTCTAATAGTAAAATGTATTTTATTTTAAGTGTCTTTTAGGTATTATGTTCAAATCCTATAAATTGTCTTTTTAAAGCTCGAATTATACGAAAAAAAAGAGAAAGTTGGTCAAATCGCCTGAGCGGGTCCACAGGTCACCCAGTTTGACTAGGTCGCTTAAAAAAACCCATTGTGACCAAGGACCGGCTTGGCCAAGAGGCCGGGTCATGGGTTTTCCAATTGGACAGGCCAAACCAATCTAGTCCGTACAATTATGCTCTTAACTAATTAAGGTCAATATTGTTCTTGAAGGTGAATCATCTTAATATAATTCAAATTCCTCTCTTGAGTGCAAGTGAATGTGTTATCATTAAGATAATAGTCCATCTCGAAAGTACTACATTGATTGAAACTCATTAAGTTTTTTGATGATTCATGGCTCCTCAAAGGGTCTAGTCAATCTCTAAGTCTAAAGCTCATAGACTCAATTATTAGAAGTTCTGATATTTAAATTTTCTTTCAAAGCTTCACCCAAATATCTTAAATCTATTCAATTATGGCCCTTCATAAAGCAAGCATAAGCATACTATAATTGAATCAAGAAACAATATTTACCATTAACTAAAAGAAAAAAAGCAGATCCAATTACATATTAAAGATAAATTACTTTCCTAATTCTAGAAATGAAGTACTTAGCCTCTAATGGTGAAAGAGCAAACCTTAATTTCCAAGAACAGGATAAGATAATCAATGGAGAAAGAAAGATAAAATTTGGTGTAGCTCTATGATCTCCCTTAGTGCTCTCGTTCTTGCCTTTTCCAACGTGAAAGGGTGTGTCTGAGTGTGTGTGTGTGGTATAATATCTATTTTATCCTTCTAACTCTTGGTTTTTTTATAAGGATCCCCATCTAGCCAAAGTCAAGTATGAGTCTTCCATTCACTTTTGGCTTTAGATAAGATTAGGATAAAATAACATCTCTTTAAAAATTTAATCTTGAAGGTAATTCTTAATTTAATCCAAAACTTTTTAAGTTACACCTGAAAATTTAGTACATTATATGAAAGCCTCCAAGTATGTCAACAAATTTAAAAAATTTAGTTTTTAAATCAATATAACCTTTAATAAAATTATTATATCACATAAAAAATTAATGTTATATTAACCTATAATTTATACTAAGTATTATAAATTCTTAATATTATATATCTAAATAATAAATAAATACGTCATATCATCCAAAGTCAATAGATTTTTTTTAAAAGGTCAAGGTTTTAGCTCACTTGGTTAAATAGGCTTTACTAAAATAAAAGCTCCTAAATAGGCTAGGCCAAAATAGGTAAAAATTAAGTTAGGCCAGGTAAAAAATAAGCTAGTTTATAGACTCTTCATAAGTCCCCTGGCCTATTTTCACCTAAATGCTAAATGTCATAAGATTTTTATTAAATTTTATGTCTTAGAAAGTATAATAAAAATATCTATTTACATTATGCCAAATTTTCTTTGATGATAAGAGTTACATTTCATCAATTAACCGAAAAAACAATTCTATGATCATCTTTAGTAAATTAAATATTATTTACATTTAAAATTCTTTTTGTTTCCTTTGAATGAATCCTTTATTTGTAATTGAGAGTAAAATTTGTGTAAATATAAAATGATATGTATGTAAGTGTATGTTTAATATTATTCATTTCATTATTACTTTTAACATTTTTTTAGTAAAAAGAAATTAAGAAGATGGGAAGTTACCCGTTCAACACAACATCCGAGAAAGACTTTACAAATTTACATAGAGAAAACCATGAGAGATCTTTTTCGAGAGAAAAAGAGAGAATAATTTTCTAGGATAGAAGGGAATAATGGTAAGAGAAAATTAAATACATTTATTTTTAATTAAATGGTGACATGACATTATTTATATGAACTATCACATTACTTGAAATATAAATTTCTTTTTGATGACCAAGTGTTCATAAAACATGACATTTAGATGTAGTATTGCCTGTTAATAATATTCACACAAAAAATGAAAAAAAAAAAAATATACATACGCATTATACTTCCATAACCATCCATCATGCATTAGTCCATGAGATGATATATAACAAGTCCATGTACAAAGATACATACATATATATAGGAGAGCGATAGGAAACCAATCGTTTTCTAGTATTAGGCTCTCACTTGGTGATTACATTGGGCGTGGCGGCCAATATGTTTGCTGCGTTCCTATGCCTCATCGCTCCTGGGAATGCCAAGTACTTTGCACTCTGTCTAAATTGTTCCCAGAAACACTGCCCTTCTCGGTGGAAGTAGCATTTGCATTGTCCACATTCAAGTGTCCACCCATTGCACCCTTCACCACAGGCTCCGCATGGAGGGTGCTGCCTAATTTCTTCAACCAATGCAAGAGGGTGCGTGTGAGCATCATATTGGAAAGTGCCTCCAAACTTGACACGCCTAGACTTGCCAAGAACACAATAAGTATGAGCAGCGAAGTCACAGTCATCACAGTAGTAGAACCATTGCTTCGGATTCTTTTTCTCTTTGCAAATGGCACACTCGTATTTCTTCAAACCACCTTCAACAAAGTAGGTTAGACGGAGAGCATGCTTGTCATACACGTGCCACGCCTCAGACGGTAGAGTAGCACATCCACAATCAATGGCAAAATCGTCACAAACTTCGCATACAAAGACATGCTTCGACCACAGATGACAACCTTGGCATTGCCTTGCAATGCTTGTCTTCTTTAAGAGAAGAAGGTGCTTGTGACTTTCATGTTCAACTATCTCCGGAAGGGAACCACAACAAACATCAAGATCGAAATGACACTCATCACAGCGATAGACGAAGCCATTGCTCAATGATTTGCATCCATCGCACCTATAAACAATAATGATATTTGTACGATATTTTTTTTGCATTATTCTTATACTACTTTTTTTTTATATAATAAAACAAAAAAAAATATGTATTTAAATATGAAAAATAATTTTTACACACTTTTTTCACATCTTACCTTATACTTTTACTAATTTGAAAAAAAGAAAAGAAAAGATAATATATATTAAGAAGTGCGTTTTTTTTGTTTTGTTACTTAAAAAAGAAATGATATAAGAATAGTGTAATAAAAAATGTGTGCAAATAATAAAGTCATTGTAATACATACTCTCTTTATTTTTTATTTTCCAAACAAACAAGGTGTAAATATGATATAGTTATTTTCATATGCAAATAACTTTTCTCACCTATAAATGCCATCATAAGGAGGTGCCTTGGAGAGAAGAGTTAGAGGGTGTGGATGAAACCGGTGTTGCTTCATTCTAGGTAATTCAGCACATCTTTGGTGAAGAAGGAAACCACATTTTTCTGCACAAGAAAAGAAGGGTGGCGTGATGGGTTGGATACACCCGTCACAGAGTTTATCAACATGTAGCAAACTCAGCTCCTCCATGAATGATAACAAATGGTCATGACAGAAGAGACTGAAACCAATAATATCTTCCTGATCTTCATCCTCAGTTTCAGCCTTCCAATGTTGTTGTTGACACTTCAAATGTACGGGAAATTTGCATGTTGAACAAAAATAACCCGCAAAAGTTGCACTCATTGTTCCATTACAAGCACCACAAGTTATGTCATCTCTGAATCCATAAACGTTATGAAGGGAGTAGGTGAGCTTCAAAGGGTGACTGTGGCTTTGTATTCTGATAGTTTGAGGCAATTCAGCGCAGCTAGAATGAACCCGAATGTGGCAAATGGTGCATAGGGAGGTCAAGCTCTCGCTAGCTTCCTCACCACATGCATAACAAACGAACGATTTTGGACTCTCGGAGGAGGTGAAGGCATGCCTATGGCCATCATCTGGGTGCCTGAGAGAAGCACATTGCATGTCAAGGTCGTACAAGCAATGAGAACAATGGTAATTGAATTTGTGAAAGGTGCCTCTGCAGGAACAACAAAAGTAACTTCCATAAGAATAAGGGGATGTGGAAAGGAGAGTAAGGGGGTGTTGAGGGTGCAAGGGGTGTTTCATGTGGCGTGGAAGTTCAGCGCATGATTTATGAAGGACATAATTGCACTGGTTGCAGCAGAAGACAGGACCTGAAATTGGTTTTTCACAACCTGAGCAAAAGATTTGCCCCCCATCATTTTTCTGCTCCTCCTTTAACAGCAGTGGGTGGGCATGGCTGAAATGCTCAATCTTATCCATATGTTATTCTCACTCTTTTGCAGGAGTTTGGGATTAAGGGTGGTCCTTTTATTTATTTTTGGACATTCAAATTCTATTCTTGAGTATTTGGTTACCCTTAATTAGGAATGAATTTTACTGTAAACTTTACTGCTAGGATAAGAAATCAAAGATGAATAATAGTAATATGCTCATTCGTGTATAACCAAAGAAGAATAGAAGTTTCCTACATAAGGAAGGAAAAAGGCTTCTCGTTTGACCACCCAACTAGGATACTGCACTCCATAAGATATGCTTATTCTTAGATTTTTGTGTAAGCATATATATTAAAGGGTTTTTTTTATGCTAACAAGTACCTAAGTTAGACAAACCCTATATTAATTAAATGTTTGAAAGAAGCCCCATGCCAAAATGTATATATAATTCAAGCATTGAAAAATGTTATAAGTCCCTTGACAATTACATTTCTTATGCATAAGAGCTCTTCTTAATTATAGCATCAATAAATGTATGTTTGAGGAAGATTTTCACCCAAATATAATTTATTTTAGAGTGTTTATTTATGGACAAAACTTGACTCTAATGTAAGTTGAAAGAAAGTCCTCTAATCTCTTCTAATTTTATGACATGTATTTATTTTATTAAATTAATGAAGTTGGAATAATTGAATTATAAATTTGAGAGACACATGACATAAAATTAAAAAGAATTGAAAAATTTTCCTCTGACTTGGATTGAAATCAAGTTTTATCTTTTATTTGTTGTAACTACATGAGCATGTGATAGAGGTGAGATTAATGTAGGTAGAATAACTTTAAGTTTGAGTTGTTTCCCAAGTTAAAAATGAAAATATATTTAAGTTTTCTTCAAGAGGATATGTTGATCAAACTCCCTAGCAAAGAAGTGGGATGACGTTTGTGAGAGAAAAATAAAATATCCTTATTGCGTAGTTTGAATTTTAATGGGTTAAAAATCTTGACGTTTGCTAAAATTGTGAATACCTTAGTAATATATATATATATATATATATATATATATATATATATATATATATATACATATATATATATAGTGTATCTAGTGAAAAAAATATTTATTGTAAGAAATAAAAAAATAAATTTTAACTATTAGATCTTATATGAATGGTCAAGATCGATTAAAATATAAATACATGTGACTTTTTTAAGTGATCACATGATTTTTAAATAACTTTTAATCTTGACTATTCATGTATAGTTGTATAGTTCAAATTTACCCCTCTCACAATAAAAATTTCTCTCACTAAATATGTTTTATATATATGTATATATACATATATAGAGGACATATCTAGTAAGAGAAATTTTTATTGTGAGAGGGTGAGAGGAGTAAATCTTGACCATACAATCATACATGGATGATCAAGATTAAAATTTACTTGAAGGTCATATGACTACTTAAAAAAGTTACATGTATTTATATTTTAATCTTAATTATTCATGAAAGATCTAATAGTTAAGATTTATTCCTCTCACAATAAACACTTATTTCACCTGAGCAAGATCCTCTCTATATATATATATTGTTGGGTTTTATTTCATTGTAAAAATTTAAAGATAGCTTTTACACACATATACATATGCGCATATATATAATTCGACAATTCTAAAACTACAAATACAAAACAAGAAAATAGCACAATCATTCAAATAATAATAAAATTATGTTTTATTTTGCTATATCATAATTGTCAAAGATTAATTTGTAATTTTTTTTTTGAGTTTTTATGCAATTTTTTCTTCATTGAAAAATTGAAATGATCTTAATTTGTGCTGACTTCTAATTAATTTTATATTTTTAAATAACTGAAAGCTTATAATTGAAAAACTTTTCACTTGATGTGAAAAAAATATATACTATGCATATTGCCCATAAATTTTCCGATTCGGATCCGATGCAGTTGCTCCTGTAGTTTTAAATCTGATGGTTAGAAAATAAAATTTATGTTAAACTTTAACATTTTATTATTAAAAAATAATTTTTAAAAGCTTACTTCCCATACGTTTCAAAGAAAAGGGGAGGAGATGTAGTCATGTAGATCCAAATTTTCTAATAAAAATAAGTTTCGCAAATTAAGATGAATGAAAAGAAAGATAAACAAAACAGAAATTATATTATGTTTAGATAATAAGTAATAAGAAAAAAAAAAGAAATGAGTAGAAATGAAATAATTTTTTTATTTGAGAGTTTTAAAATATATAAAAAATAAAAGAATACATAGAGAATTATTTTTCCTTTATTTATTTCAAATGTTCAATTTTTGTTCTTCCAAAATTTAGATGAAATGGAAAAACTAAAAGATTTTGGTTAAAAATAAATATTTGACAATATAATTGTTTCATTATATTCCTTTACAATATAACTCTTAAAGAAGATTAATGAATTTCTGTTCCATTTTTTTATTAATATTCTAAACAAATAGAAATGTAATTAATTATGTTTCATTCACTTTCTTTTTTAATTTATATTCACGTATTCCGTTTCATTCTATTAATAAAAAAACATCTATTCACAATATTAATTTTAAAGCAAGAATTATATAATAAGCAGAAGAACTTAAAACTAGTTTTGGACAAAAGATTGAAAACATACTTTAACCCCAAAAAAAAAAAATGAGAAACACACATGACTTGACTTCATATTATCCAACAGAATGGCAAGTAAATTAAAGAAGTGTGAACTCACAAGTCGAAACGAAAGAAAAGCCGAAATCGGAGAAGGCATGGATTGATCTAGTGACTTGGCAGCTTTTGATGAATGAATGAATGATGTTATTAAAGTTTTGGGCAGCTCTGCTTCAGGTGAGAGCGAGCCATAATGTGTTTGTGCAATCAAACAGAAAGCAGCCACTGCCACCTCCAAATTCTTAGAACAAACTGGTTTCTGGTGGCAAGTGGCAGCCGTTTGAGCACTGAACTGGATACGTGTTTCTCTCACCCAAAGCAGAGATGGCCAATAGCAAATGAAAGGAAATTGGAGGGTCTTGCTTGTGTGGTGATTCAGATGCAACCATCTATTCTTGTTCTCAGCCGTCAGTGTTTATCTCTTGTGATTTTTGTGGACCCAATTTAGGTACGGATGCATAGTCGACACAAATGAATTTATATGTTACATCATTTTTTATTTTACATATTTTTATTAGACTTTTTAATGATTGTAATTAAGTGAGAGAAAGTAACTGAGAAAAAATAATTTAATTAATAATATGAGAATTAATGTAAAAAGTAAAGTGAAAAAAAAGTAATGTAAAAAAATCAGAATTGAATTCATAAACCATTTTATGAGAAAAAATATTAATAATATATTTTTTAATATTTTTTATATTTTTTTGAATATTTATTTTATTATTAATTTAAAAATAATTATTATTAGTATTATTTTTTTAATAATCTTCTTAAGTATATAAAGTAAATTAATAATAAAATAAATGTTAAAAAAATATTAAAAAAATGTTATTACTAATCTCATTGCTGAATTATACAATTTGGATCTAGTCACTAATAAAACTCATTAAATAATATCGTTTTAAATATGCACCTCCTCTCATTAAAGATTGTGACAGCACTTTTTGGTTTTTCATTAATTTCATCAATAATAATGTTACTTACCCATATTATTCTTACCAAAATTTTTACATAATTTTACTCTAATTCTACCATTTATGTGGCATAAGGGATGTAAACCCATAAAATGATGTACAATTAGACTTTTTCTTTTTAAAAAAAAAAATATCGTTTGCACACCATTTTTATTATGCTATTGTTACATTGCTCATTTTTAAATAATAAATAAGAAACACACATATTTTAATATACACTCTCTATCTTTATTTCTTTTTCAAATTAAAAAAATGAAAAGTAGTGTATAAAATATAGTGTGTAAATAACACATATAAAAGCTGGGTCAAATCATATTCTGAAACAGGCAAGGGGATGTTCAAGGTTGCGCACATGGGAAATTAGCACTGTTCATTCAAGAGAGCATCATTGGAAGAGCTGGAAAATTTCGCTCCAACATTTCTTTTGTAAACCTTTTCAATTCGAGTTCCATTTGTACTGCCTTTCTTGTACTTTTCCTGTCTATAATGATAATTCCTTTTTGTTGCAACCCATTGTTGATTTAATATGCATTTTTTATGATAGTTTTGTATTGAGATGTGAAACATGTGACAATATGGCAAAAGCATTTAGATTTGCTTTAACAATCTCGAAGGTCATGGGAAACGCAATGAAATCCTAATAAGAGTTGATGAGAAAAGTAAGAATCATCAAACAAATCATAAGGTCAATCAACGAATGTTACTGTTCAATCTCAATTTTGCTGTGGAAAAGTCCTTAAGGGTGGCGGAACCAAAGCTCCGATGTGCAAAAACAAAAACAAAAAAGAAAACAAAAAAAACAAAAACAAAAAAACAAAAAAATAAAAAATTTGCTTACTCAATTTGTTCATGAGAATCCATACAGTAGGGCATTCATTGCATCATTTCTAGCATCACATGCACTGTCCTCAAGCATCACATCCATTGCATCATCATGCATCCATTGCATCATGCACCATCTCTGCATCACATGCATTTACAAAGTCAATGCATTGTCTTTTAATTCCCGGGTCCCCGCGCCCATTGCCTTTTAGTTCTCGGGTCCCCGCACCCATTGTCTTTCAGTTTCCGGGTCTTAGCACCCATTGCCTTTTAGTTTTTTAGGTCTCCGCACCCATTGCTTTTTAGTTTTCGGGTCCTCGTACCCATCGCTTCCAAAGCAAGTCGGGGCCTTGTGCCCACTGCATTTTTCTTTTTGTCAAGCTTCAGCGGATACCCGACTCCGCAAGCTTTGTGTCTTTTCTGTTTTAAGTTTTCTGTTAAGCTTCAGCGGATACCCGACTCCGCAAGCTTTGTGTCTTTTCTGTTTTAAGTTTTCTGTCAAGCTTCAGCGGATACGACTCATGCAAGCTTTGTGTCTTTTCTGTTTTAAGTTTTACATGTGCTTCACGGATGCAGACTCATGAAGCTTTTTATCTTTTTGCTTTAAGTTTTCTCATCAAGCTTCGGCGGATACCCGACTCCGTAAGCTTTTTCTTTTCTGTTAAGTTTCAGCGGATACAGACTCATGAAGCTTTGTGTCTTTTCTGTTTTAAGTTTTTGTCAAGCTTCACGGATACCCGACTCATCGCAAGTTTTGTGTCTTTTTGCTTTAAGTTTTCTGTCAAGCTTCAGCGGATACCCGACTCCGCAAGCTTTTTATCTTTTTGCTTTAAGTTTTCTGTCAAGCCTTAGCGGATACTCGACTCCGCAGGCTTTGTGCCTTTTCACCCTTTTGTCCAGTTTCGACGGATGCCCGACTTCGCGAACTTTCTCTCTCGTTTAATGTCCATTACCTTTTACGTCATTTTGTTTTCCAAAAAAAAAAGAAAAAAAAAGGAAAAAAGAAATGAAATTTTTTATGGACAAAATTAAATCAATTCCTTTGCTTCCCATTTATTTTAAATGCAAAGCAATGGGAGACAGCTGTTGATACCTAATTTTGTCCATAAAATTTTGTCACTTAATCAAGGATTAATGTTTAATTGCAGTGTTGTGAGCATTTTGTTTTCTTGGTCAGTTTTCATTTTAGTTTATTTTATTGGTGCAAACAAAAAACAAATAAAAAAAACACAAACAAAACAAAAAAACAAAATAAAAATAAAATAAAAAATATTAAATAATAAAACATGATTTCCTTCTGTTGTTACAAGAAAAATGAATAAAAAAAAGCTGAGTAGAACGTAGCTTTTTGCTGTGCATCGATCGGCTCCCGAGCATCTTTGCATACCTTGGGAGGCTGCTGTCATGATTTGGGAAGGGTAGCAGGGCATTGGAGAAAGAGGAGCTTGGAGCGAGAGAGCGGCAAGCACAAATGAGGGAATGCCATGGCGACCCAGTGGGTCAACCACAGCGACCTCTCCACCTCGGACAGGGAGGCCTCTGTTTTTCAGATACAAAGGAAAAGGGGAAGGGGAGCAGAGAGGGAGATTTTTCAGATCTCTCCAACAGGCAGAGACCACACTTGGCTCCAAAAAAAAAACCAAAATTTCTTCAACCTCCAGAACCTATGCCAGAATTCCATCTTCTCCACCACAATCTTCCAACCTCCATTTCACATTCTCAGATTCATCATACAACGATCCCAACCATGAGATCAACTCCCTCACTGTGAAAACCACCCATCAGAACCCAACATCACCATCTTCATCCCAAACCATACCTCTTCTTCTCCATTCTTCTCAACCGTGACCACCATAACATCCTCCATCATCATTCAACCTTCAACAACACGCCACCTCTATCACCCAACCATTTCAATCTCCCCAAACCTCCTGCTTTGCCATCTTCATTACACACCCACCTCATCACAATCCCACCGTAGCCACCGTCCATCAATCCCCACAACACCCACTTTCAGCCTCCTTCAAGACAAAGAACCCATAACCACCGTCCATCAACCACCAAACGATAGTCACGGCCTAGCCTCCCAAACCGTAAACCTCGCAGTAGCCGCGCTACCCACCGTGCGTGAGCAGGAACTGCGCCGCTTTGCGTCCGAGCCGCGCACCGCCCGGGCGCCGGCCGCGAACCCACCTCGAACCCACACGGATCCGGCCACCCCCAATAGTCGTCCGGCCGCCGTCGTGCGCGCGGCCGCGACCCGGATCTGCACCGCAACACCGCCGCTCCATCCCATCGACCCCTCTTCGCACCAACTAGCCGAGCTCGCCAGAACCAGGCCGCCAGATCCGCAGCACCGCCGCCCTCTCATCGCGCAGGCCATCTCCGAGCGTCGCACCACCCACGACGCCGCCAACCGGTAATCTTCCCTCGTCCCGGCATCGCCGTCGACCTGCACCGTCCTCCACGCCACCGATCTGCTGGGTGGGAGTGAGTTTCCCCTTCTCTGCTTTTGTTATTTTCTCTAAAATAGCATTTGGAAGCTTGGTCTGCTACGTCTCCGATTTTCAATAGACAAAAGTGAGTTTTTTTATATATATTGCCTTGTTAGTCTGATAAGGAAAGGTGGGAATAAAAAATTCGTTTGTCTGGGCTTTCAATGTTCTGACTTTGGTTAGTTTGATCACTAAGTGAGATATTTGTTATTCATTAGTTTTGTATTAAAAATTATGTAAAAAAAAAAAAGAAGAAGAAAATTTTGGAAAGTAAAAATAAGAAATAAATAAAAAAGGATGAAAAAATGTCAAAAATAAATTAAAAATATAAAAATATACAAAACGAAATATATATAGAAAAGAAAAGTTTTTTTCATAAATGCGATGACCAATGATGGTGACTGAATAGCGAATGCTATCTTCAATGTCATTTGAATCATAAGGGTTTATTGAGTAGCCTGGTGCTAACTTGAACCCCGTGCAAGAATGGATTTGTTTTCAAACAAAATCTCTTTTTTAAAAAAATCTCTTTCTTAATTAAAATCAATCAATCCACAATCATTTTCTAAAGAACTACATGACTTTGAATTCTCCATTGCACCAGGAGATACGTAGGAGCAGAAATCCATTTCTGTCAAGCCAAAAAAAAATAAATTTTAATAATTTGGTTGTTTCTTTTATTTCTTTTCAAAAAAAATAAATATAAAAAAATAATTACAAAGTCTTTTGTTTAAAAGGGTTAAAATAAATGTATTTGAGATTATTAAAATTTGCACAACTAACTTAAGGTACCGTTCATGGAGCAGGCAAAGTGTAAGTGCTAATACCTTCCCTACACATAATCGACTCCCGAATCCAAACTCATTTTCAAAAGACCAGGTTTGCTTGATTAAAGGGTTTTTCTAATGTTTTCCTAATTTAAATAAACATTGGTGGCGACTCCATTGATTTTATCTTTTTTCGGTCGTCCCATCGCGATCCCGGTTGCGACAGCTGGCGACTCCACTGGGGACACTTAGAGAGTCAGGCCTGTTGTTGTTAGTTGTGCAAATTTTTAATAATCTTTTATTTATTTATTTTACCCTCTTTGTCTTCGTTTTTGTTTTCTTATTTGTTTGTAAATGTATTTTATTTAGTACTTTTATGTAAATATCGATAGCATTATTTTATATATATTGTGACTTGTATATATATTTTGTGCTTAATTGTTGAAACCTTAGGGTAGGCGATTCTTTGGTTGGTTGTTGTATATATGTTTTGCGGGTTGAGGTTTTTTTTTTTTGTCTTTTAAGTTTTTGTATAGGTTTGTATGCTCCTTCACACACGTCACTATCACTTACCTCACACACCTTTTGGGCTCTATACAGAGTCTCATGCGAACCCAAGGAGTAGGAGGGGTCTCGACTTTTGTTATTGAGGAGCTTTATGCTCACTTGACATTTGTCGAGACACCACTCAGATTGTTACCAGTATCATGGACTAGTCATATTGAGAGGGTTTATCCCTACTTGTGATTAATTCATGAATTGGGTCCTTATCTTTCGAGATAAGGGCAATCTGGGGACCATGATTTTTTAGAAGATAGATCCGTCCTGAAAAACCTTGCACTGGTAGAATGAACATAATGACCTCGAAAGTTAGGGTCATCCAGCTTCTTAGATTGCATTTGATTAGGACACAAAGGGAGCATTCTTTTTCTTTATCTATCTATTCCTCATGTCCTCCATCTTTGCATTCTTTTTGGCAAAAAAAATTCAACAAAAAAAATGATACATTATATAACATTTTCATTCCTACTATTTTTTTTCATTATTCATTTATCTCTCATGTCATTCATTCTTATTTTTTAAAAAAAAAAGATATATCATTTTGCATTTTCATTACATTCCTAGCATTCATAAAAAAAATAAAAAAAAATAACATCATTTTATATTTTCATGACAATCCTAGCATCAAAAAAGCAAAAAAAATATCATCTTGCATTTTTATAACATTCCTAACAAAAAAAAACATCATCCTGTATTTTCATAGCATTCTTAGCATTCAAAAACAAAAGAAAAATATTCATTATCTTGCATTTTCATAGCATTCTTAGCATAAAAAAAAAGAGATACATTATCTTGCATTTGCATGACATTCCCATAAAAAATATCATCTTGTATTTTCATCGCATTCTTAACTCTAAAAAAGGGAAAGAAAGAAAAAGATACATCATTTTGCATTACCATGACATTCATAGCATTCTTTTTAAAAATAAAAAAATAAAAAAAATTTCATTTGCATAATACTTTGCATACATGCATTTTGTCATTTTGGTTCACTCCATACTAATAACCGCATCATGTTTCCTCAAGCAGAAAAGTAGACACTATAGCGAGGAAACAGCTTCCACGACACCCTTACAGGACTCGTTCCCAAGCAAAAATCATGGATGAGATAGAAGCGGACGCAAGATTTGAGGGATGAAGTGAACCATTTCGGGGAGCAAATGTCCAAGATGTTGGAAATGTTACGGTCTATGGAGAGTAGAAGGAGCACGGATGGGAATCCATCGGTGACAAATGAAGGACATCCGGCCACACCTCCTTGCCCGCCTTTGGTTTCTTTGCGTTCCCCACAATACCAAGGCTTTAATCCTCGAGGATTACGATGCCGCTCACCATTTACCCAAACGGCACCACTCAACCTTTGGTCGCCGGTTCACGGGGTAACCAAGGGCGTCTTTTCCCCGTATGGCCTCCCTCCGGGTTATATACCACCATTAGCCACTAGTTCCCCCAATAATGACATGCCAACAGTGTCCCCAACTTCAAATCCCACGAACCTTACCCAAAATCAAGCCACTCAGTCAAATGACAACGAATCCCCGCCAACACAACACCCATACCCTTTCTTCATCCCGCCATTTGGTCTCCATCCCAGTTCTGTACCACCGCAAACTGTCAATCCTCCGGGCAGCAACATGCCTGCTTCAAACTCCTTAAGTGCAGCTCAACCATATGCCAGTGGAACCCCACTGGGACAACATTCTGTTCCCACCATCATGCCACAATACCCGTTGAATTCCTCTGTGGAAAACCCCCAGTCCAGGGAGAAGTGGGAAATTCTTGAAGAAAGACTACGAGCCATTGAAGGGGCAAATGGCTATGGTCTTTTGGATGCTTCAGAGCTCTGTCTTGTCCTGAATGTGGTGATTCCTCCCAAGTTTAAAGTCCCAGATTTCGACAAGTACATGGGAACTACTTGTCCAAAGAACCACCTAACCGTGTACATCCTCAAAATGGCTTCGCATGCTCACGATGACAAGCTGTTAATCCACTTCTTTCAAGACAGCCTAACTGGGGCAGCCTCGAATTGGTACACGCATCTTGAGCGTGCCCATATACGATGTTTCAAAGACTTGACTGACGCTTTCTTGAAGCAGTATAAGTATAACATCGATATGGCACCGGATAGACTACAATTGCAGAATATGGCTAAGAAGGACGCTGAGACCTTCAAGGAATATGCTCAGAGGTGGAGGGAAATGGCCGCTCAAGTAGAGCCCTTATTGGCGGAAAGAGAAATGGTGGCTACGTTCATTGACACTCTGCAATCACCCTTTTATGACAAAATGATAGGGAGTGTGTCATCAAATTTCTCAGACATGGTCATCATTGGAGAAAGAGTTGAGGGAGGAATGAGAAGTGGGAAGATCGTTGAAAGTTCAACTGGAACATTTAACGCCAAGAGGCCTCCAATGGGGAAGAAAAGAGAAGGAGAAACCCATGCTGTTACCTTTGACCAGAGAAACTTCACCCAAGGCGGATATAGCTAAACACCTGTGAACCATCAACCATCCTTCCAGACTCCTTTCGCACCTTACCACCCGTACTTTCCCACTACTCCACCGATTCCATATCCCCAGCCTTACCACCCTTATGTCGCCAACGCTTCACACGTTTCCCATGCTCAACCTCACAACTCAATGAGGCCTCACCAAACGCCACTTCCTACTCAATACCCAGCACCCTTTACCTTACCACCGCAAACAGCTCAACCATGGACCCAAAATCCAAACACAAACCAAAGAAGGCCACCAAATAACCAAGAAAGAAAGTTTGTCCACTTCGACCCAATTCCCATGACCTACACCGAATTACTACCCCAACTCATCCGTAACTCTCTTTTGGCTCCTTGTCCGATGAAGCCATTAGAACCCCCATACCCTAAAGGTTTTGACCCAAATGCCAAGTGTGATTACCATGCAGGGGCCGCAGGGCATTCTACAGAGAATTGCAAAGCACTAAAGTTTAAGGTGCAAGATCTAATCAATGCTAAGTGGTTGAATTTCAAGACAAATACTCCTAGTGTGGGTCACAATCCTTTACCAAACCATGGGAATCCCACAGTAAATGCTATAGAATAGTGTTCGGCCCTGCAGCTCATAAGACAAGCGACAGATGTCAAGACCCCCATGAGGTTTATCTTTAAAGAGCTGTGCAAATCTGGGATGATGGAAGCTCACATTGAAGAGAAAGGGGGCAACGAAGGTGAAATAATGTGCAATCTCCATGGGAATGTGGGGCATTCTACTGAGGATTGTGGTGAGTTCAGACAAATCCTCCAAGATCTAATGGATATGCAATTAGTGCAAATAGGTCATCTATGGGACAATGGTGGCGTAAACATGGTGGATAAGTGTGCTATTCCACAATTGCAAGAAGGTCAGGAAGCCGTAAACTCTCTGGTCCCTTCCATTGCAAATCCGGTTATCAAACCGTTGGTTATCTATTATACTGAAGCTGCATATGCGCCATCCCCTTGTGGCCCGAAACCTATCACCATTCAAGTTCCCAGTCCTTTTCCCTTCAAGGACACTCGAGCCGTGCCATGGAATTATAATGTGCAAGTCCTTAGAAGCAATCCCACGAATGATCAGTTAGAAGTTGCGTCTGGTTCGACTTCTATTGTTACCAATATATCAGGGATTGGGGGAGTGACCCGGAGTGGCCGCGTCTACACTCCTGAGGAGCTGCGAAGGGACCCAGAAGAAGAAGAAAAGGGGAACCGTAAAGGCAAAGTCAAGATAGGGGAGACATCCATTGGGAACGAAGCAAAAGAAAAGAAAGGTCGAAAAAGGTGAAGGAGTACAAAAAGAGGTATCAGAGAAGAAGCTTGTGAGTTCTTGAAGTTTATCAAGCAAAGTGAATACAGAGTGGTAGATCAGCTGAATCACACCCCTGCAAGGATGTCACTTTTGTCCTTATTGATGAGTTCCGAATCGCATAGAAAAGTGTTGATGAAAATACTGAATCAGGCTCATGTTTCCCATGACATTACAGCTGACAAGTTAGGTGGTATTATTGGCAACATTACTGCTGATAATTATGTCACTTTCACTGATGATGAGATACCAGCTGAAGGAATGGGGCACAACAAGGCACTGGCACATTTACATCCAAATGTCAAAAGCATATAATGGCTAGAGTGCTCATTGACAATGGTTCCTCCTTGAACGTGTTACCAAAATCAACCCTTTCCAAGCTGCCTTTTGATGGAACTTGCATGAAACCAAGTACGATGATAGTAAGGGCATTCGATGGCACCAGAAGAGAGGTCATGGGGGAAATTGAAATACCAGTTCAAATTGGTCCCTGCACTTTCAATATACTCTTCCAAGTAATGGACATTACGCCATCCTACAGTTGTCTCTTAGGACGACCATGGATTCATTCAGCTGGAGCTGTGCCTTCTACCTTGCATCAAAAAGTAAAATTCATAGTTGATAATAAGATGATTACTGTCTTTGGCGAAGAGGACCTGCTGGTGAGCAAGCCATTGGACACTCCTTATATTGAAGCTGCGGAAGAAGCTCTTGAAACCGCGTTCCAAGCGCTGGAAATTGTCAATGCCACCTATGTGGAAGAGGGAGCTCAAGGTCTGAAGCCTCGGCCATCTAATGCATTCATGATGATGGCTAAGGTAATGCTTGGAAAAGGATATCAATATGGAAGAGGATTAGGAATGAATGGACAAGGCATCATGAAATTTTGGGCACCCTGCGAAAACAAAGACAGATTTGGGTTAGGATATAAACCCACCAAAGCAGACAAAAGAAGGGTCCTAGAAGAGAAAAGGGAGAGGAGGTTGGCTAGGTTGGAAAATCGGGAGCCTAAAGCTGAGAGGATCCCCATCTGTGACATCCGACGAAACTTTCGAAGTGCGGGATTAGTGTTTCTGAATCAAGTAACCGCTATCGAAGATGATCAATCCATCAATCATGGTGTCAACTTGGTGTACCCTTGCTCCCCAGATGCAGAACTCAACAATTGGGAGAGCGTTGATTTTCCCATGACTTGTGAAATTGATTCAAAGTAATTTTGTAATGCTAATCTTTTAGCTCTGCCCAAGGCTTTAGGATAATGTGTTGTGAAAGCAGGCTCACATGTTTTCATTTCAATATTTACTATCAATAAATGCATTTTCAGATTATCTTGCTATTTCCCTTTTTCAGCTTTTTGCTCAACCATTTCATTAACCTTTATTCATTACCCTTTTTTTACTTGTGTTAACACCAATAAATGCGATCTGAAAGTGACTCTCTTGAAAATGATAGTGCTATGACCCCATTATATGATTTTGACCATCCCGTTAATCATGTTGATGAGGATAATGATGACAATTGGGAACCCTCTCCCGAGCTAATGAGATTAATGGAACAAGAGGCCAAGGAAATTCACCCATGAAGAGCCAACTGAACTGATTAATTTGGGGACAGAGGATGATAAAAAAGAAGTTAAAATTGGCACTACCATGAAAGAAAATGAGCAAAGCAAGTTGGTTAAGCTCTTATCTGATTATTGTGATGTTTTTGCCTGGTCGTACCAAGATATGCCTGGCCTAGATACTGGCATAGTTGAGCACAAATTACCATTAAAACCAGAATGTCCTCCGGTCAAGCAAAAGTTGAGACGAATGAAGCTAGAGATGTCACTAAAAATTAAAGAAGAGGTTAAAAAGTAGTTTGATGCAGGTTTCCTCGCTGTTGCAAAGTACCCTCAATGGGTTGCTAACATCGTCCCTGTCCCAAAGAAAGATAAGAAGGTGCGAATGTGCGTTGACTATAGAGATTTGAATAGGGCCAGCCCTAAAGATAACTTCCCTCTACCTCACATTGATGTTTTGGTGGACAACACTGCTCAACATGCATTTTTCTCCTTCATGGATGGTTTCTTGGGATACAACCAAATCAAGATGGCACCTGAAGATATGGAGAAGACCACATTCATCACTCTGTGGGGAACTTTTTGCTATAAGGTGATGCCATTTGGATTGAAGAACGACGGAGCAACTTATCAAAGGGCGATGGTGGCATTATTCCACGACATGATGCACAAAGAAATAGAAGTTTATGTGGATGACATGATTGCAAAGTCAAAAACAGAAGAATATCACATAACCGATCTGCAAAAGCTCTTTGAACGATTGAGAAAGTTCAGTCTCAGACTGAATCCTACTAAGTGCACTTTTGGGGTAAAATCAGGCAAGCTCTTGGGGTTTGTGGTTAGCGAGAAAGGGATAGAAGTTGATCCAAACAAAGTTCGAGCAATCATAGATATGCCAGCTCCTCGCACTGAAAAAGAAGTTCGTGGGTTTTTGGGAAGGCTGAACTATATTGCTAGGTTTATATCCCAATTGACGGCAACATGCGAGCCAATCTTCAAGTTGTTGCGTAAAAACCAGATAGTAGAGTGGAATGAGGATTGTCAGGTAGCATTTGAGAAGATCAAGCAGTATCTGCAAGAACCCCCAGCTTTGGTACCTCCAGTGCTAGGAAGGCCTCTCATCATGTACTTGACTGTGTTAGATGAATCCATAGGTTGTGTACTGGGACAGCATGATGAAACTGGAAAAAAAGGAGCAGGCCATCTATTACTTGAGTAAGAAGTTCACCAACTATGAGGCAAAATACTCATTGTTGGAACGCACATGCTGCGCTTTGGCATGGGCAGCCCACCGGTTAAGGCAGTATATGTTGTGTTACACTACTTGGTTAGTGTCCAAAATGGACCCGATCAAGTACATCTTTGAAAAACCTGCCCTCACTGGGAGGATTGCACGCTGGCAAGTTTTGCTATCAGAATATGACATTGTCTACGTCACGCAAAAAGCAGTCAAAGGCAGCGCTCTGGCAGATTTCTTGGCTAGTCAACCAGTGGAAGATTATGGGTCTATGCAGTGTGAGTTCCCTGATGAAGATGTAATGGCTTTGTTTAGAGAAGAAAAACCCTCAGAAAAAGAAAAATGGACTTTGTTGTTCGATGGAGCTTCCAATTCACTGGGGCATGGAGTTGGGGCCATACTGATTTCCCCTGAAAATAATTTCATCCCAATCACTGCTAGGTTGTGCTTCGACTGTACAAACAACATAGCTGAGTATGAAGCGTGTGCCATGGGAATCCAAGCAATAGTAGACTCAAAGGTAAAAGTTCTTGAGGTATATGGGGACTCTGCCTTGGTCATCCATCAGCTAAAGGGAGAATGGGAAACTCGAGATGCCAAATTAATCCCTTATCATGCCTACATCAAGAAGTTGATTGAACAACTTGACGAAGTTACATTCCATCACATCCCTCGAGAAGATAATCAGTTGGCTGATGCCCTAGCCACATTGTCATCAATGTTCAAAGTAAGTCAGGATAGGGACTTGCCGCTTATAAAAATGGAAAGTCGTGACCAACCGGCATATTGTCAAACGATAGAAGTGGAACCAGATGGGAAACCGTGGTATCATGACATCAAATGCTTTATCAAGAGCAGAGAGTACCCTCCACATGCTTCGAAAATGACAAAAGGACCCTCAGAAGACTCGATGGGTTTCTTTCTAAATGAGGAAGTGCTTTACAAGAGGAACCATGATATGGTGCTGCTAAGATGTGTTGATGCAGCAGAGGCAGAGAAGATCATCAAAGATGTTCATGAAGGTTCTTTTGGAACTCATGCAAATGGGCATGCAATGGCAAGGAAAATACTAAGGGCGGGGTACTATTGGTTGACAATGGAGACCGATTGTTTCAACTATGTGAAAAAGTGTCATAAATGCCAGACATATGCTGATAGGGTTCATATGCCACCAGCACCTCTGAATGTTTTAACGGCACCTTGGCCATTCTCGATGTGGGGAATGGATGTCATAGGACCCATTGAACCAAGGGCCTCAAATGGACATCGCTTCATTCTGGTTGCAATTGATTACTTCACAAAATGGGTCGAAGCCGCTTCTTATGCCAATATCACCAGGAGTGTAGTGGTCAGGTTTGTCAAAAGGGAGCTGATTTGTCATTATGGTTTGCCAGGCAAGATTATTACAGATAATGCCACTAATCTGAATAATAAGATGATGAAAGAGATGTGTGAGAATTTCAAAATTGAGCACCACAATTCTTCACCCTACCGCCCGAAGATGAATGGGGCAGTTGAGGCAGCAAACAAGAATATCAAGAAGATCATCCAGAAGATGGTTGTAACATACAAAGACTGGCACGAAATACTACCATTTGCACTGCATGGTTATCGCACATCCGTTCGTACTTCAACTGGGGCAACCCCTTTCTCTTTGGTTTATGGAATGGAAGCGGTACTCCCTTTTGAAGTAGAAATCCCATCATTAAGGGTGCTGATAGAGGCAGGACTAGAAGAAGCTGAATGGGTCCAGACTCGACTTGATCAGTTGAACCTCATTGAAGGAAAAAGATTAACTGCACTATGTCATGGTCAGCTTTACCAGAAGAGAATGATGAAGGCCTATGCGAAAAAGGTGCGTCCTCGACAGTTTCAAGAAGGAGACTTAGTACTCAAAAAGATCCTGCCCATTCAAAAGGATTTTTGAGGAAAATGGACTCCAAACTATGAGGGACCTTATGTCGTAAAAAATGCCTTCTAAGGAGGAGCTTTGATTCTCACAAACATGGATGGCGAAGATCTACCACTTCCCGTAAATTCAGATGCGGTCAAAATGTACTATGCTTAAAAAAAAAAAAGGAAAAGAAAAATGGCTCGCTAGGCTGAAAACCTGAAAAGGTGACCTAGGCAAAAGTTAGAGCGACCCGCTAGGTTAAAAACTCGGAAGAGCGACCTAGGCAAAAGTTAGGGTTAAAATGGTACTTGACACATCCGGAGAAGTGAACATACCTCTAGTCGCAAACTGGGGTAGTTTGAGAGTATCTGGGCTAAACCGGGGCAGTTTGAATATACGAAGTCTTGTCAGGAGACGCTCCCAATATGTAAAAGCTGGGTCAAATCATATTCTGAAACAGGCAAGGGGATGTTCAAGGTTGCGCATATGGGAAATTAGCACTGTTCATTCAAGAGAGCATCACTGGAAGAGCTGGAAAATTCCGCTCCAACATTTCTTTTGTAAACCTTTTCAATTCGAGTTCTATTTGTACTGCCTTTCTTGTATTTTTCCTGTCTATAATGATAATCCCTTTTTGTTGCAACCCATTGTTGATTTAATATGCATTTTTTATGATAGTTTTGTATTGAGATGTGAAACATGTGACAATATGGCAAAAGCATTTAGATTTGCTTTAACAATCTCGAAGGTCATGGGAAACGCAATGAAATCCTAACAAGAGTTGATGAGAAAAGTAAGAATCATCAGACAAATCATAAGGTCAATCAACGAATGTTACTGTTCAATCTTGATTCTGCTGTGGAAAAGTCCTTAAGGGTGGCGGAACCAAAGCTCCGATGTGCAAAAACAAAAACAAAAAAGAAAACAAAAAAAACAAAAACAAAAAAACAAAAAAATAAAAAATTTGCTTACTCAATTTGTTCATGAGAATCCCTACAGTAGGGCATTCATTGCATCATTTCTAGCATCACATGCACTGTCCTCAAGCATCACATCCATTGCATCATCATGCATCCATTGCATCATGCACCATCTCTGCATCACATGCATTTACAAAGTCAATGCATTGTCTTTTAATTCCCGGGTCCCCGCGCCCATTGCCTTTTAGTTCTCGGGTCCCCGCACCCATTGTCTTTCAGTTTCCGGGTCTTAGCACCCATTGCCTTTTAGTTTTTTGGGTCTCCGCACCCATTGCTTTTTAGTTTTCGGGTCCTCGTACCCATCGCTTCCAAAGCAAGTCGGGGCCTTGTGCCCACTGCATTTTTCTTTTTGTCAAGCTTCAGCGGATACCCGACTCCGCAAGCTTTGTGTCTTTTCTGTTTTAAGTTTTCTGTCAAGCTTCAAACAATACCCGACTCATGCAAGCTTTGTGTCTTTTCGTTTTAAGTTTTCGTTAAGCTTCACGGATACCTGACTCATAAGCTTTGTGTCTTTTACGTTTTAAGTTTTCTGTCAAGCTTCAGCGGATACCCGACTCTGCAAGCTTTTTATCTTTTTGCTTTAAGTTTTCTGTCAAGCTTCAGCGGATACCCGACTCCGTAAGCTTTTTTCTTTTCTGTTAAGCTTCAGCGGATACCCGACTCCGCAAGCTTTGTGTCTTTTCTGTTTTAAGTTTTCTGTCAAGCTTCAGCGGATACCCGACTCCGCAAGTTTTGTGTCTTTTTTGCTTTAAGTTTTCTGTCAAGCTTCAGCGGATACCCGACTCCGCAAGCTTTTTATCTTTTTGCTTTAAGTTTTCTGTCAAGCCTCAGCGAATACTCGACTCCGCAGGCTTTGTGCCTTTTCACCCTTTTGTCCAGTTTCGACGGATGCCCGACTCCGCGAACTTTCTCTCTCGTTTAATGTCCATTACCTTTTACGTCATTTTGTTTTCCAAAAAAAAAAGAAAAAAAGAAAAAAAAAGGAAAAAAGAAATGAATTTTTTTATGGACAAAATTAAATCAATTCCTTTGCTTCCTATTTATTTTAAATGCAAAGCAAAAGGGGACAGCTGTTGATACCTAATTTTGTCCATAAAATTTTGTCACTTAATCAAGGATTAATGTTTAATTGCAGTGTTGTGAGCATTTTGTTTTCTTGGTCAGTTTTCATTTTAGTTTATTTTATTGGTGCAAACAAAAAATAAATAAAAAAAACACAAACAAAACAAAAAAAATAAAATAAAAAATATTAAATAATAAAACATGATTTCCTTACATTTGTTACAAGAAAATGAATAAAAAAAAGAGTGAGTAGAACGTAGCTTTTTGTCTTGTGCATCGGTCGCTCCCGAGCATCTTCGCATACCTTGGGAGCCACTGTCATGGTTTGGGAAGGGTAGCAGGCATTGGAGAAAGAGGAGCTTGGAGCAGAGAGCAGCAAGCACAAATGAGGGAATGCCATGGCGACCCAAGCTGGGTCAACCCTGGCAGTCTCTCCACCTTGGACAGGGAGGCCTCTGTTTTTCAGATACAAAGGAAAAGGGGAAGGGGAGCAGAGAGGGGGATTTTTTCAGATCTCTCCAACAGGCAGAGACCACACTTGGCTCCAAGAAAAAAACCAAAATTTCTTCAACCTCCAGAACCTATGCCAGAATTCCATCTTCTCCACCACAATCTTCCAACCCCCATTTCACATTCTCAGATTCATCATACAACGATCCCAACCATGAGATCAACTCCCTCACTGTGAAAACCACCCATCAGAACCCAACATCACCATCTTCATCCCAAACCATACCTCCTCTTCTCCATTCTTCTCAACCGTGACCACCATAACATCCTCCATCATCATTCAACCTTCAACAACACCGCCACCTCTATCACCCAACCATTTCAATCTCCCCAAACCTCCTGCTGCCATCTTCATTACACACCCACCTCATCACAATCCCACCATAGCCACCGTCCATCAATCCCCACAACACCCAACTTTCAGCCTCCTTCAAGACAAAGAACCCATAACCACCGTCCATCAACCACCAAACGATAGTCACGGCCTAGCCTCCCAAACCGTAAACCTCGCAGTAGCCGCGCTACCCACCATGCGTGAACCGGAACTCCGCCCTTTGCGTCCGAGCCGCGCACCGCCCAGACGCCAGCCGCGAACCCACCTCGAACCCGCACGGATCCGGCCACCCCTATCGTCCCAGCCGCCGTCTGCGCAGCGCGACCCAGATCTGCACCGCAACACCGCCGCTCCATCCCATCGACCCCTCTTCGCACCAACCAACCGAGCTCGCCAGAACCAGGCCGCCAGATCCGCAGCACCGCCGCCCTCTTATCGCGCAGGCCATCTCCGAGCGCCGCACCACCCACGACGCCGCCAACCGATAATCTTCCATCGTCCCGGCATCGCCGTCGACCTGCACCGTCCTCCACGCCGCCGATCTGCTGGGTGGGAGTGAGTTTCCCCTTCTCTGCTTTTGTTATTTTCTCTAAAATAGCATTTGGAAGCTTGGTTTGCTACGTCTCCGATTTTCAATAGACAAAAGTGAGTTTTTTTATATATATTGCCTTGTTAGTCTGATAAGGAAAGGTGGGAATAAAAAATTCGTTTGTCTGGGCTTTCAATGTTCTGACTTTGGTTAGTTTGATCACTAAGTGAGATATTTGTTATTCATTAGTTTTGTATTAAAAATTATGTAAAAAAAAAGAAGAAGAAGAAAATTTTGGAAAGTAAAAATAAGAAATAAATAAAAAAGGATGAAAAAATGTCAAAAATAAATTAAAAATATAAAAATATACAAAACGAAATATATATAGAAAAGAAAAGTTTTTTTCATAAATGCGATGACCAATGATGGTGACCAATAGCGAATGCTATCTTCAATGTCATTTGAATCATAAGGGTTTATTGAGTAGAACTGTGCTAACTTGAACCCGTGCAAGAATGGATTTGTTTTCAAACAAAATCTCTTTTTAAAAAAATCTCTTTCTTAATTAAAATCAATCAATCCACAATCATTTTCTAAAGAATTACATGACTTTGAATTCTCCATTGCACCAGGAGATACGTAGGAGCAGAAATCCATTTCTGTCAAGCCAAAAAAAAATAAATTTTAATAATTTGGTTGTTTCTTTTATTTCTTTTCAAAAAAAATAAATATAAAAAATAATTACAAAGTCTTTTGTTTAAAAGGGTTAAAATAAATGTATTTGAGATTATTAAAATTTGCACAACTAACTTAAGGTACTGTTCATGGAACAGCAAAGTGTAGGTGCTAATACCTTCCCTACACCGTAATCGACTCGAATCCAAACTCATTTTCAAAATACCAGTTTGCTTGATTAAAGGGTTTTTCTAATGTTTTCCTAATTTAAATAAACATTGGTGGCGACTCCATTGATTTTATCTTTTTTTGGTCGTCCCGTTGCGATCCCGGTTGCGACAATAATATGGTTAAAAGACTATTTATTCATTCATAAAATATTAATACAATAATAAGAATATAACAATGTAAGTGTGTAATTGAAGAAATTAAACATAACAATCAAACAAATAATCTTAGTGTAGAAATATGCTGTAAAACAACTTTTTGGATAAAAATAAATATTTTAAATATATATAATTAATTAAATTATTTTTATATTAGTAAATTATATTTTAATTTATTTTATTATTCTTTCTTGCATAGTTTTTACCCTATGAATTTATTTATTAATTAATATAATTTCATGTAAAAATTTCATCCCTGTAGACTATAAGTATAAGATTATTTAAATATATTATAAAACTATTAGAGGTGAAAGTATTCAAATTCTAATTCGACGACTAGATATTGATATTGGAGGAATCTTCTAAGTATTGAGCCGACAGGAGCTCTAGATGGTCACAAGATTCAATGTAGCAGTTGGATATTGATGTTGAACAAGTGATTAATCCGACAGAAAGGTTGAATTTCTCAAGTGTTGAACCGACGAAAATGTTAAATGATCAGAAGTTGATTTTGTCGAAAGTTGAAAAATATTAGTGGCATAATTGTCATATACGTGTCAAATTCCTAAGAGTCAGTTATTTTCATAATTTGCCTATAAATATTAGTATTCATAATGTACAAAAGGAGGTTATTTGCTAAAACACAATCCTAAAATCTCACCCAAGCAGATTAACGAATTTGATCCAAGTATGCCTTTTCTTTTCATTTCAAGTCATTTAATTTAATGCAATATTCTTTTAATTCCTTTACTTTTTAGTTTCATTCTTTAAATTTATTTATATTTCATTGCACTCTTTACATGCTTTCTTTTACTGCTTTCCTTTAATTTTGGCAATTTAGCTTTCTGCATCATTTTCTTTATTTTCTTTTAAACTTTTTGAAGCTTTCTTTACTGAACTTTTCTTTAAGTTTTAACAAATTCTTGCTGTTTATTTTAAGTTTCTTTTCAAACTCCATTTAAACGAGATTACCACATAACTCTGAACCTACATTCGTTTGATAATCAAATATTTGTTTATTGGAATATACCTTGGCCAAATTTCCACATAAACAAATTGTCACGCCCAGTGGAACGAGTTCAGAGTAACTTATAGTGTCATAAGAAATGATTTTATGAGTTTAAGAAGTGGAAACTTTATCTACTTTTCTCAAAATATGCAAATCATGAGTAATGTAAATAACCAGACGTCGAATACACCTTCGACAGCCGTTACTGCGCCACCCTCGACCATTGTTAGTACGGGTCTAGTGGATGATGTTATAACAACTGGTGCTCTCCGGAGTAATCCAGTGTTAGAACAAGTGTTGCCTAGAATGACTCAACCATCACCAAGTCAACTAAGTAACCAAAGCATAATAAATTCAAATTCAAGATTTGCACCCCAATATGGGTTGCCACCTAATTATGTTCCTCCTGCGATGGCACAAATGGGACTTGGCTCCACTTTAGCCAATTCTGTCAGCCAATTAGTGGCTTCACAAGGCCAACCACAGATAAGTTCAGCCTTAGTAAGTTTTAATATCCAGGGAGTGGGGGTTGTAGGTACAAGTAATTCGACTCTTTTTAGACAGGAAGGATTGAATTTGGGATCAGTTTTCCCAAATATGTCGAGAGACACTCCTCAAAATGTAACAGGGCCAACCATGAATTCATTGGCCAGCTTTCAACAACAAATGGATGAAACCAACCATGAAATGGTGCATATGTTCACTCAGCAAATGGGTGTTGTGATTATGCCAATCATGGAAAACACAAATAATGCTTGTAGCGCATTGGCCCAACAAATGGCAAGGCTAAATCAAGCCTTGGGCATAGGAGAATTGGCTAATGAAAATACTCAAGGAACCCAGCCTAGGATAAATAGAGAAATGATTGCACCTCAAGTGAATGTAGGACAAAATCAACAAAACTTACAATAACCTAGGCAAAATGATCAGCCATGCTTGGAATATGATAATGTCCATATGCTTCGTCGAGGTGATGAGGGTCAAATGCCTAGAAATGATGCAGCCATGAGATTGCTTCGACAAAATCTTGGGGGGCACCAAGTGGTTGACCAAAATGTAAATCAAGTAGTGGAACAAGTGCTGAATAGGTTTGGGTTCAATGTTGGATATGCCAACTAACCCTATTTTGTTTCAGCATTTCTTGAGTGGGTGCAATAGGCAGAGTTGCCCAAAGGAATTAAAATTCCTAAACTTTCTAACTTTACAGGAAAGAGCGGGGAATCGATCGTCGAACATATTGCACAGTATACTATAGAAATGGGGGAGTTGGCCACTATTGAAGGCCTTAAAATGAGATTCTTCCCAAGTTCCTTTACTAAAAATGCATTCTCTTGGTTTTCGACAATGAGACCAAACTCGGTCCATTCTTAGGTTCAATTAGAAAGAAGTTTTTATGATCGATTCTTTAGGAGAGATTTGAAAGTGGGACTTACAAATCTCTTCAATATCAAAAGAATGTACAATGAAACTGTGGATGATTATCTTGTTAGGTTTCGACAAATGAGGAGTAGATGTTTTACTCCCATACCTGAAGCCAAAATAGTAAAGATTGCTGCAAGAGGTTTAGACTATTATATAAGAAAAAAATTAGTAAACCAACATTTAGTTGATCTTGCCCAACTAGCTGAGAAGGTTAGGCAAATAGAACAACTGAGAGCTGAAAAGGTTCAAAAATAAAAAAAGATTCCTTAAAAAAGAGAAAATAGCATTTATTGGATTAGGTGAATCCGATAATAAGACTGAAGATAACAATAATGAATTCAAAGTTAACATACTGAACTTCAGAATGACCCTCCTTATGTTTGTCAGACTCTACAGCTTATAAAAAATAAGGAGAAAATGAATTATGTTAATAAGAAAATATATACATTCGACGTAACAAAAGCTGATAAAATTTTTGATTTATTTTTAAAAGATAAACAAATTAAATTGTCATAAGATCATAGGTTATTAAAATTTGATGAAATAAAAGATTGAAAATATTGTAAGTTTCATAATAATTTTGGTCATATTACTAATGAATGTATTTATTTCAGAGATATAATCCAGAAAGCAATAATGAATAGGCGTTTGAAGTTTGCTGACAAGCCTAAAGCGGATATGAGGGTTGATATAGATCCGTTTAAGGCTGGGGTATCTTAAGTTGATCAATAGGTTCCTTTGAATGTTGGAATGCTCAACATAAGGGATTTGCAAGAGTTCGACGTCGACACAGAGGATGCAATGAACATCTATCCAAAGCCAGGAGAATCTCTTGAAGCATTTCTTGAGAGGAAGAAAGAGAATGGCAAGGTAAAATTGTGCCCGAGATATAGTGCAATATATGATGAATTTGCTGCAAAGGACAGTCAAGTGACCCACAAGGTAAGAAGAAATTTTTCGACAAGAAAACTTGGAGACCACAAAAGCCTCTCTATACTCCAAGGCCAAGACCAGACTAATATGAATGGCTGGTTGGTCGAATCATCTAGTGGATCTGTGGGAAGTAATTCATTTCTTAGAGGCCATGTCGGGCCAGCCAAGACAAAAGTGCCACCTGCCAATGTTGCTGTGGATAGATGGGTAAAAAATTCTATAATGGCAAGTCACATGTATTTTTGACGAAATATGGTTGTCAGGAAGAATAAATTTCAAAAAAATAAACCATTTTGGAATGAAGATTACAGAAATGGTAGGATCAATCAAGGTGAAATAATGATTGGCCAGAATGTAACAGGGCCATCAAAGTCTTTATCATTGTCGAAGAGTAAAAAAATGAGACTGCAAAGATAGCGCAGAAAATGAGGGACATGGCTGAGTGATTAGTTATCAAGGAACAACCCACGTAGACAGGATGTTTGATAGTCGAAACTAAGTCAGTGCCAGACCAGAATGAAAATGATAAGAAGTTGAAGAGTATTGTTACAAAAGAATTCATAGATACGAGGAGATCCAATTCTAATGGAGCCAATAACAACTGCAGTTAGACGACTTGACATGGATGATAATCTTCGATAAGAAAAACTGTCAGAGATAAAAAAGGACAAATAGGTTCAAAGGCCTATTCCAAATAAAACCAAGAGGAAATGGCCGATTGGATTAGTAGCAGCAGAAGAAGAAGCAATGAAAAGTAGTTTACTAGTCGAAAAAATAGGGAAATGGCTAGATCAAAAGCTAAAAAGATGAAAATGAACAAGGTCGAGATCAAGGACTTTAAAATGGAAAGTGAGGATGCTGAAAATTAGTCAAAGGAAGAGGTTATGAAAATCCTGGAAGATCCTGACGAAGATGTCAAGTGGAGAAAGAAAAAGTTAGGCATAATCAAAGGAAAGGAAAAATTAGTGAAGCTTAACTGCCAATACATGGACTTAATGGCTGGTGAAGTTATTGAGGCCTTGAATGACCCAAATGATCTTTTAGGCCTTGGTGATGATGATCAATTCCACATGGATTTCAATATGGATAAAGATTTGGATGACATTATAACGGATATGAATAGTAATTTACTGTCAGAAGATTATTTTAGAATTGGAAGGTATAGAAGTGATGAGGAGTTGTCTGATGAGGAAGAATTTCTGAAGTCAATAAGTGTAAATCTAATTTCAGTGTTACCTATTGAATTCGAAGGTTATCACAGAATTGAATATACTTGGGAAAATGAAGAAGATCTGGATGACCTTAATGATCATTGGCTTCTTTTTCAGGATAATATAGTAACAGTATTCGACAATACAACGTAACTTGAGAAACTGACAGAAGAGCAAAAGGCTCATTTACGTCCATTACACATCAAGGCTCTGTTAGAAGGCAAGCCCACGAATAGAGTCTTGATAAACGCGGGGGGGGGCAACTATCAATTTGATCCCAAAAGCAATGCTTAGGAAACTTGGGAAAAATTAATCTGATTTGATGTCGACCAACATGATTGTCACTGACTTCAGTGTTAAGACTTCCCCATCAGATGGAGTAGTGATACTGAACGTGCAAGTTGGATCTGTTGAAAGGCCAACATTGTTTATGGTAATTCCAGCAAAGTCAAGTTATAATCTTTTGCTAGGAAGAGATTGGATACATGCCGTCGGAGCAATACTGTTGACGGTTCATCAGAAGCTTATTCTATGGAATGCCAATGATCAGGTAGAGATAATAGAGGCAGATGGCAGTCCTTATTATCTACAACAACTTCATGTTAATTTTAAAATATATGCTCCAAATGTCAAGCCAGTTACGGCAACTGATGGAGTCATTAATAAAGATGCACTTGAAGTTTATTTGATGGACCAATTTGGTATTCGACTGGTGAATAAAACCAAAAGAGATCGGCCAAACACTAGTTATGAATGTTAAAGATCAGTTAGACATATTGTCGGCCTATTTGGCTGACAGAGTAGTGCACACCACTGAAGGTATACTATTAGATTGTATAATAGATGATGATCCTTTGGGATTTAAGAAAGGACCAGATGAAAAACAAAGTATAGAGGTGGAAGATCATTTGGAAGATATAAACTTGGGCTCTGAGACAGACAGAAGGCCTATATTTATGAGTTTATTTCTACCAAAAGAGTTCAAGGAAAAGCTTGTCGAATTAATTGAAGAATATAGAGATTGTTTTGCATGGGATTATGATGAAATGCCTGCATTGAGCAGAGATCTTGTCGAGCATATATTACCATTGAAAGAAGGTTGCAGACCTGTTAAGCAAGTCAACAGGAGATTTGCACCTGAAGTGGTTTTGAAGATAAAGGAAGAGGTCGAAAGATTGCTCAAAGCCAAGTTCATCAGAACAACCAGGTATGTCGAATGGCTTTCTAATATTATTCCTATAGTTAAGAAAAATGGTAAGTTAAGAGTATGTGTAGATTTTAGAAATTTAAATATTGTTACACCTAAAGATGAATATCCTATACCAATTGCGGACATGTTAGTTGATTGATGTGTGTGAAACAACATCATGTTTTGTTCTTGTTTTGCATGTATTCTTAGGCATTTTAGACATTTTAGTTTCCCTTTTTGTTTGTTTTTCCCTTAGTTTGGATAACTGCAGTGTTTATGGTGTTATTATGTAGGATTGGTGCTAAATTGACCTTGGAATGGATGGAAGCTTGCATGATTGAAGTTGGAGCTTTATGGATAGCAAAAAGGTGCAAAAAGAGACTTCCAGAGAGTTCCACGGCCTGGCCGTGGAACCAACCACGGCCGTGGAACTCAACAAAGATGCAAAATTAGCTTGTGGCAGAGAGAACCACGGCCTGGCCGTGGAATGATCCACGGCCCCATGGAATTCTGGCAAAGAGAACCACGGCCTGGCCGTGGAATGATCCACGGCCCCATGAAATTCTGACAGCAAGAACCACGGCCTGGTCGTGGAATGAACCACGGCCGTGGTTCGCAATGCGCAGCAGAATTTTAGTTTTTATTTTTATTTCTTTTGAGGCCTTTTAGCCAATAAAAATCCTAGGCTATAAATAGATATTCTGAATAGAATGAGGGAGTTCTAATTTGGTTTTGGGAGGAGGCACATTGGAGGCTTTGGCTTTGGATCTTCATCTTTCTCCCTTCTTCTTCCGTTGTTACGGGTTTGGGATATTTTTAAGTTTGATTTCTTGTCTCCTCTTCTCTATGTCTGAGTAGTTTCCTTTGTTTCTAGGATTGGGCAATGCCCTTTGATACTTTGATAATGATTAATTGACTTTGTTTTCCCTTTTATTAATCTTGATTGTTCATTGATTCAATCCTTATTGCTTTTATTCATGTGAATTTGCTGGCCAATTATTTGCATCTCATAGGCATTTAGGGACGTACTGAGAGGTGAACCTAAGTGTTGGAACCATAAGAATTGAACTTAAGGTCTGAATCACGAGAGTAGTTTTAGCCTTTCGAGGATTCAATGAATTACCACAAAGCGTAATGGGTTCAATTTAAATTCAATTACCACGAGAGTAGGAATTAGTTTAATTGGGCACGGATCTTGTATCTTGAGAAAGAACATTAACTAATTTAGGGTAATTCACCTTCAATTGAATTTCAGATTTAATAAAAGGGTTGTCAATTAGGATTTATCTTGTATCATTGTGGTATCCCAATCTTGGAAGCTTTCTTGAATTTGAAAATCCCCTTCTTGATAACTTGCTATTTTTATTCTAAATTCTGCACTTTGATTTTATTTAATTACTTTGTTACTACGTTCTTCTTAACCAACAATCATATTCCCTTTTATTTAATTGAATTGAATTAATTAATTAATTGGTATTCATAGACACAGTCCCTGTGGATTCGATCTTTTTATTACTTGACGACTAAACCGTACACTTGCGGATTTCACGCATCAAGTTTTTGGCGCCGTTGCCGGGGACTGTGTTTTTCTTGAATATCAGTTTAATTTTTAATTTAATTATTTTAAACATTTTTATTTTTAACATTTTCTTACGTTCTTGTTTTCTTTTTGACTCTCTGCAGGTAATTTCTCTGGTTTATGCAAAGTACTAGACGTTTCGGGACTCTTATTGAAGTAGATCCTGAAATTGAAAGAACTTTACGTAGAAGGAGAAGACTACAAAGGCAAAGAGTAAGAGAAAACCCAGAACCACCACTTGTCATGGCAGCAGCTGAGGATAATAAACCGTTAAAAGAGTATGCAGCCCCTAATGCTCGGGGTTTACGATCTGGGATTGCTCGGCCAGACATTGAAGCTAGGCACTTCACCATACCTCCTGCCCTACTTTCTATGATAAGGCAGAACCAGTTTGGAGGATTGCCATCAGAGGATCCTAATGATCATGTGGATATGTTCTTGGAGTTCTGTGAGACCTTCAAGATCGAAGGCGCCTATGTTGATGCTATTCGTCTCCGCTTGTTTCCTCTATCATTGAGAGATAGAGCTAGAGCTTGGTCAAGTCCTGTTCTCGCTGAGACGATAACTACTGGGACCAATTGGAGCAAGCCTTTTTGGATAAATTCTTTCCACCTTCCAAGACTGCTCACCTAAGGACCCAAATCACAAGCTTTGTTCGAAAGATGGCGAGTCATTGTCGAAAGCTTGGGATAGATATAAGGCTTTCTTTGGAAGCTCGCCACACCACGGGTTAGAAAAGTGGTTGATCGTCCACACCTTCTACAATAGTTTAGAATATTCTTCAAAGGTGTCTCTTGACTCTGCAGCTGGTGGAGCTCTGATGAATAGAAGGCTCACAGAGGCTTATGAGATAATTGAGAGCGTAGCTTCAAATCATCACCAATGGGCCAATGAAAGAGGGCACAACCTGAGAAAGCTCTCGGGAGGTAACTTTGAGGTAGATGGTGTTAATTTAATTATGTCAAAGTTTGATTCTTTGAATAAACGTTTTGACATGCTTGAGAAATCTCATGTTAATGCCATAGGTGCCTCTAACAATTTTTGTGAGATTTGTGGAGCACAGGGACATATTAGTGCTGAATGCCAAGTTGGAATAGGATCCTCACATGGTGCACCGGTAGAGCAAGTGGAATCATGCCACAATTTCAACGACTTCAACCAAAAGGGGAGGAATGATCCTTATTCCCAAACTTACAACCCCGGTTGGAGGTCACATCCTAATTTCTCTTACCGGAATAGTCAGTACCAAGCTAGGCAAGGTAATGCTAAACCCTTTTTCTGGAGTCCCACAGGTACAGAAATCTAGACTTGAGTCCCTTCTAGAGAATTTTGTTGAGAGCCAGTCTAAGCAGAATGAGGAGTTTAGGCACCATGGGCAAGTTGTGACTGAGGCAATCAAAGAGTTGTCAGCTAAGGTTGACAATTTAGCCATTCATAATAAGATGTTAGAAATCCAGATTGCCCAACAAGCAAGCACTTCTCTTAAGCAACAAGATAAGTTTCCTGGTCAACCTGAAGTCAACCCAGGCAATGAACATTGTAAGGCTATGAGTTTGAGGAGTGGAAAGAAATTAGAGGATTCCAAAGGTAAGGGGGAGAGTGACAAAGATGAGGAGACTGAGGAAAAAGATACTAAGACACAACCCTTAGAGGAGGAGGAAACTAGTGAGAAAATGTCTAAGTATGTACCCCCTGAACCTTACCAACCCCCAGTGCCCTTTCCTCAAAGATTGGCTAAGGCCAAGTTAGATAGGCAATTTGGGAAGTTCTTAGAGGTTCTTAAGAAATTGTACATTAATGTACCATTCACTGAGACGTTAAAACAAATGCCTACCTATGCTAAGTTTCTTAAGGACATTTTGTCTAATAAGAGGAAGCTTGAGGAATTTGAGATAGTAGCTTTAACTGAGGAGTGTAGTGCCTTAATTCAGAATAAATTGCCTCCTAAGCTAAAAGATCCAGGTAACTTCTCTATTCCTTACTTGATTGGTAACACTAGTTTTGATAAAGCTCTGTGTGATTTGGGGGCTAGTGTTAGTCTTATGCCCCTTTCTGTGTGTAAGAAATTGGAGGTAGGTGAGCTAAAACCCACAACAATCTCACTTCAATTGGCAGATCGGTCTGTCAAGTACCCCATAGGCATCTTGGAGGATGTTCCCATTAAGGTTGGTAAGTTTTACATGCCGGTGGATTTTGTTGTGCTTGACATGGAAGCTGATGCTACAATGCCGATCATACTTGGGCGTCCATTCCTTGCCACTGGAAGGGCGATCATTGATGTCCATGAAGAAAAATTGACTTTGCGATTGAATGATGATGAAGTAGTTTTTGATGTTTTTAAATCTGAAAATAATTCTAATTCCTTAAATTCATGTAATCGCATTGATGCTACTAAAGTTGTGGATAATGTTGTGCTTTCAGGTATACAGGAATCAGTGACTGATGCTATGCCCTGCAAGAAAGGACCTAAGAAGCAGAATGACAAGTGTGTCGAGAAACGTGAATTTAAACTCGAGGATAAAGTTCTTGTCAATAACTCGCTTCTACGTTTCTGTCCTAGTAAGTTATGGTCGAAATGGTCAGGACCATATGAGATTGTTCGAGTTTTATCCTACGGTGTGCTTGAGGTGAAGAAAGAAGGCCATAAGCCTTTATGATAAATGGTCAGAAAGTGAAATACTTTGAAGGAGTGGGGACTGAGCACTACTCCATTGACATCACCTGAGCACAAAAACCAGACTAAAGTCAAGCTAATGACTTTAAACAAGCGCTTCTTGGGAGGCAACCCAAGTTTCTTTGTTTTTGTTTTTCCTTTTAATTTCTTCTTTTTTCTTTTGATTTTGTGTGTTGTTTTGTTGGTTTGATCTTTATCTTATGGATTTTGTCTAGGTTTGACCCCTTTTGAAGCTAAATTTAGAAAGCAAGTGAAGTGTGAAGTCAGAAAGTTCCACACCCAGCCCATGGATTGAACACTAGAAGTTTTTCCACCACCGCAGTGAGTTCTTTTCTTTTATCCCTTCTCTTGTTTTAGATTTTTACATTGAGGATAATGTAAGTTCTAAGCTTGGGGGGTATTTTTATATTTTCATATTTTTATTTTCATTAGTTTCATGCATTTTCATGTCTTATTTTGCATTGCATTTTCATATCATCATATCTCTTGGGTTTTTGGTTGAACTTGTGCCCCTCTCTTTTGAGGATTTTGAGATGGTATTGATTTGGAACCCAATTGGTTGATTCTTGTAGTTGGCAACAGGCATTGTTTTAATTGATAGTAGAGGTGATCTTTTGATAGTTGATAATTAGCATATGTTCTCAGAATTTATGCTTCTCATTCATTTTTTTTAAACCTCTAAATGTGAGTTTTGAGCTTATATGAGACTTATGCATTATATTATTTTTGTTCTTATTCTTTGTGTTGAGTGATATTCTTCATTGATCATGTGCTCTAGAACTTGATTTGAAACCTTTTTTAGGCGAAAATTTTGATTGCATGCGTGAATATGATTAAGGCATCTTAGGTATTCTTCTGGCCTTCTGAATTTGTTACACCTTTATCCACTAGTTGCCCAACTTGAGCTTATTGTATAATTAATTTTCTTGATGCCTATAATGATATATTATTGGTAATCATTTAGAATATTAAATGGAGCAAAGTGAGTTTGAAAGTTGTGAAAAGAGTGTTGGGAATCATATGTGAATGACCATTCTCAATTCTTTCAAAAAAAAAGGGGGTGCAAATAAAAGAAAATCATAAGAAGCTTGAAAAAGAGGAAAGAAAAGAAAAGTAAGGAAGAAAATTCTTTGAAATGTGGAGTTATGTTTTAAATTGAAAAATTGTCTTTGCTCTATTTATGTTCTATTGGATTACTTGTGTTTATTGAAAGTCTTGATTAGCCCTTTGTCATACCTTCCTTTCTCTACCTTACCTAACATCATTCCCATGGCCCCATTACAACCCTTGAAAGACCTTTTGATTTTTGCATGCATGCTGATTATTAGTAGAAATCTGGTTTCTTATTAAGCATATGGAAGTGCATTTTCTTTGAAGGATTTTGAGCGTATGATTTTCACTTTTAAACACTTTGAGTGTGGTTAGTGGAGTGAACTTAATTTAATCAGTGAGGATGCATGATTTCTGAGAACTTAGTCTCTAATTGGACTTGATTTTAACTACATCTCAGATTCTTGGTTTGCCTTAACCTATTACTTGGATATTGTTTTCTCGGGTTCCTTATTCTTTACAGTCTTTTGATCCTACATCTTGGTTTGACATTAGTTATTGCTTGGGGACAAGCAAAGTCTTAAGCTTGGGGGGATTTGATGTGTGTGAAACAACATTATGTTTTGTTCTTGTTTTGCATGTATTCTTAGGCATTTTAGACATTTTAGTTTCCCTTTTTGTTTGTTTTTCCCTTAGTTCGGATAACTGCGGTGTTTATGATGTTATTGTGTAGGATTGGTGCTAAATTAGCCTTGGAATGGATGGAAGCTTGCATGATTGAAGTTGGAGCTTTATGGATAGCAAAAAGGTGTAAAAAGAGACTTCCAAAGAGTTCCACGGCCTGGCCGTGGAACCAACCACGGCCGTGGAACTCAACAAAGATGTAAAATTGGCCTGTGGCGAGAGAACCACGGCCTGGCCGTGGAATGATCCACGGCCCCATGGAATTCTGGCAGAGAGAACCACGGCCTGGCCGTGGAATGATCCACGGCCTGGCCGTGGAATGATCCACGGCCCCATGAAATTCTGACAGCAAGAACCACGGCCTGGCCGTGGAATGAACCACGGCCGTGGTTTGCAACGCGCAGCAAAATTTTAGTTTTTATTTTTATTTCTTTTGAGGCCTTTTAGCCAATAAAAACCCTAGGCTATAAATAGATGTTCTGAATAGAATGAGGGAGTTCTAATTTGGTTTTGAGAGGAGGCACATTGGAGGCTTTGGCTTTGGATCTTCATCTTTCTCCCTTCTTCTTCCGTTGTTACGGGTTTGGGATGTTTTTAAGTTTGATTTCTTATATCCTCTTCTCTATGTCTGAGTAGTTTCCTTTGTTTTTAGGATTGGACAATGCCCTTTGATACTTTGATAATGATTAATTGACTTTGTTTTCCCTTTTATTAATCTTGATTGTTTATTGATTCAATCCTTATTGCTTTTATTCATGTGAATTTGTTGGCCACTTATTTGCATATCATAGGCATTTAAGGACGTACTGAGAGGTGAACCTAAGTATTGGAACCATAAGAATTGAACTTAAGGTCTAAATCACGAGAGTAGTTTTAGCCTTTCGAGAATTCAATGAATTACCACAAAGCGTAATGGGTTCAATTTAAATTCAATTACCACGAGAGTAGGAATTGGTTTAATTAGGCACGGATCTTGTATCTTGAGAAAGAACATTAACTAATTTAGGGTAATTCACCTTCAATTGAATTTCAGATTTAATAAAAGGGTTGTCAATTAGGATTTATCTTGTATCATTGTGGTATCCCAATCTTGGAAGCTTTCTTGAATTTGAAAATCCCCTTCTTGATAACTTGCTATTTTTATTCTAAATTCTGCACTTTGATTTTATTTAATTGCTTTGTTACGACGTTCTTCTTAACCAACAATCATATTCTCTTTTGTTTAATTTAATTGAATTAATTAATTAATTGGTATTCATAGACACAGTCCCTGTGGATTCGATCTTTTTATTACTTGACGACTAAACCGTACACTTGCGGATTTCACGCATCATTGATGTCGCATCTAGACATGAATTGTTAAGTTGTATGGATGGTCATGCAGGTTATAACCAAATTTTTATAGCCGAGGAGGACGTGTCGAAAACTACCTTCAGATGTCCAGGAGCCATTGGGACATATGAATGGATAGTCATGTCTTTCGGTTTAAAGAATGCAAGGGCCACCTATCAAAGAGATTTGAACACAATTTTTCATGATGTCATTGGAAACTTCATGGAGGTATACATCGATAATGTAATTGTCAAGTCAGAAACAAAGGAGAGTCATTTGACAAACTTGAGACAGGCATTCAATAAGATGAGGAAGCACAGCCTCAAGATGAATCCGGAGCAATGTGGTTTTGGAGTGTTGGCTGCCAAATTCTTAGGTTTCTTAGTCCATAAGAAAGGTATTAAGGTGGACAAGAATAAAGTCAAGGCAGTTCTGGAGGTCGCACCACCGACAAACAAAAAGGAATTACAATCTTTTTTAGGAAAAGTGAATTTCCTAAGAAGATTCATATCCAATTTGTTGGGAAGAACCAGAATCTTTGCTTCATTGATCAAGTTAAAGGCCGAACAAGACTTTGTGTGGGAGCCTTGCCACTAAGATGCCTTCGACTAGATAAAGCGGTATTTGACAAATCCACCGGTCATGACGTCTCCAGTGCCTCTAAATCATTGAAGTTGCATATATCAGCATCAGAAGAAACTATAGGAAGTATGCTGGCTTAAGAAGATGAAAATGGCGTCAAAAAAGCCGTGTATTATCTTAGTCGAGTTTTAAATGATGCGTAGAGGAAATATAGTGCAATAGAGAAACTTTGTTTAGCATTATATTTCTCATGTACTAAAATCAAATATTATATGATGCCTTGTAATGTATTGGTTATGTTAAGAACTGATATAATAAAATATATGTTGTCAAAAACAGTGTTAAATGGATGTATTAGAAAATGGACTATTGCTTTGTCAAAATTTTCTTTACAATATGTTCTAATGAAAGTCGCAAAAGGCCAAGCGATTGCTGATTTCTTGGCTGACCACCCCTATTTGGATATTGATAACATAAATTTTGTTGGTTTACAACCTTGGCATTTATATTTTGATAGTTCAAAACATCAAAATGGAATTAGAGTGGGAGTTTTAATTGTTTCTCCTCAAGGTACTCCAAATAAGTTCATGTTTGAACTTAAGTATACATGTTCCAACAATGAGGCTGAGTATGAAGCCTTAATTATCGAGTTAGAAGTATTAATAGAAATGAAAGCCCGTAATGTGCATATTTTTAGTGATTCACAGTTGATCGTCAAACAACTTGCCTAAGAATATAAATGCATCAGTTATAATCTAATAAAACACCATACTGTGGCAAGTAAGTTAATGGAGAAATTTGACTAAGTAACTGTCGAACACATCTCCAGATGTTTGAATGAAGAGGCTAATGAATTAGCACAAATAGCCTCTGGGTATAAGATTTCATCTAAGGTTCTAACAAATCTAATGGAAGTTAGGGAACTCTTACACCCATTAGAAGAGAGATATATACTACAAAATGATATTTTGACAATTGATGACTAGAGACAACCAATACTAAGTTAATTGGAAAATTCGAGTCAAAACGTGGATAGAAAGCTTAAATACAGAGTGTCAAAATTTGTAGTATTAGGAAGGGTCTTGTATAGAAAGTCTGTTAATGGAAATTTAGAGGTTTGTCTGAGCAAAGTAGAGGCTTATATTGCCTTAACAGAAGTCCACGAAGGAATTTGTGGAACTCATTAGGCAGGTGATAAGATGAAATAGGTCATTCGACGTCAAAGGTATTATTGGCCTATACTGGTTAGGAATTGTATAATGTTTGCTAAGTCTTATGAAGAATGTCAAAGGCATGGCCATATACAGAATGTTTCTGCTAGTGAATTATATTATATAGTTAAACATTGGCCCTTCAAGGGATGAGCTTTGGATTTAATTGGCTAAATTCATCCTGCATCGTCGAAGGGACATAAATATATTTTAGTAGGAGTTGATTACTTTACCAAGTGGGTTGAGGCTGTAGCCTTAAAGGATGTAACCCAACAAGATGTGATTGACTTTATTGAAGATAATATAGTTTGTCAATTTGGAATACTACAAACTTTGACAACCGACCAATGGTCAGTATTCATTGGAAAGAAAATTATCGAATATACCAGTTCAAGAAGAATTAAAATGCTTACGTCGACTCCATATTATGCTCAGGCAACTGGTCAAGTAGAGGTCATGAATAAAATAATCATAAGCCTGATTAAAAAGCATATTGGTCGACAGCCCAGGAATTGACATAATACCCTTAATCAAGTTCTATGGCCATATAGAAATTCACCAAGAGAAGCAACAGGCACATCACCATACAAGTTGGTATATGGTCATGATGCAGTATTGCCTATCAAAATTAATCTTCAATCAGTTCATATTCAAAAACAAGACGAGTTACCAGTTGAATATTACTGGGACTTGATGCTTGATGAGTTAAACGAATTAAGTGATGAAAGATTAATTGCCTTGGAAAACTTGATTTGACAAAAAAAAAAAGAATTGCTAAATTTTATGATAGTCGAATTAAGTACAAATCTTTTAAGGTCAATGATTTGGTTTGGAAGGTGATTTTGCCCATGGATAAGAGTTGTCGAGAATATGGGAAATGGTCTCCAAAATAGGAATGACCATTTAAAGTGACTCAAGTACTTTTAGGAAATGCGTATGCACTTATCAAAATTAATTTTGGTATAAGAATTAAGTCGATTAATGGCAAATATTTGAAGCCATATAGGCCGACAATATATGAAGTAAAAATTGACAAAGAATGAAGTTCATTCATATTTTTGGCGATTGCAAGTTACATTGTCAAAGTAAGAATGCTTGACGAATATTACAACTTTAAATTGCCAAAATAAAAAAAATAAAACTTTACAAAAGAATAAACTGATAACTAGCCAAAGATAGGAGGGAAGAGTTACATTTAAATTTTTTGCAAAATCCCCCTAGGAATCTTCCAAAGATTGTTTGTCGATACAGGCAGTTTAATATTCCGCTTCAAGGGAATTTATTTTTGCTAATACAGCTTTGGCTTCGATAGCCCATTGTTTGGTATTGTTAGCAATGCTTTGCTACCTAGCAGTCCCTTGTTGCAGTGCTGTTTGGAGTTTTTGCTTGCGACATCGAGTCGCTTCAAGTTTTTTCTCCAAGTTTTCAATTTCTTTGTCAAGCTCTACCTCTTTGGTCTTTCCTTTAACAAGATTTTCCTTCAATTTTGCATTCTCGTCTTTGTGTCGGTCAACTGCTTTAAGATTCTAGACTTTTCTTAAACTTCTTTTGTATAAGTAGGAATAACTCAATGGATATTGGGCATCTTTGCTAATAAATTTTAAAGAAAATCTTTAACAATGATAGGAAGAGCTCGACTAGTTATTGGTAGTTGCTGGGCAAGAAGTTTGAGTTCGGTCACAATTGTCGACATCCTTTCTTGGAGAGGTTAGTCAGAGGAGTAAGTAAAGACATTCTTCAGTTCGACCAAGAGTTCAGTGACATGAGAGTCGCTAGAATCTTGTCCATGTTGCGTGGAAGAGCGAGCTAATTGTGGAGAGCTTCTGTGACCGCCCGACAACATTGATATTAATTCATCCAAATCTAACTCCATGTCTTCAGTATTTTCTGGCCCAAAAGCAATCAAGTTAGTTGGAGGAGATGAAGGTGGATTGATTGGAGCAAATTTAGCCATAAGAGTATCCATGTCGAATTCCTTTGAGAGAATTTGGATAGGATTGGCTCTGTCTGCTTGAAATGAACTCTCAATGCCTGAAGGAATTGGAGTTTTTCTGGAAGTCACGACAGTTTGAGTTTCTGTCAGAGGAGGTGGAGAAATAGCAGGTATTGCAGGGGTCGGAGAAGCTTGGGATTCTGAAGGATTATCTGTTCCCAGCCTAGCAGGACTATTAGATACAACTAGGTTTGATGAATTCTGTAGATAAATAAGGGAGATTTTAGAATAAATAACATCATGAAAATAGTTGATTTTGGTAAAGTATACTACCTCGGGATACTGTCGAATTGGTTCTTCAATTCTTGGTTCGACATTGGGCTCTAGAGGATAGCCAGCAGTTTGTTCAGCCTCTGGATCCTGAAATGATAAAGAATCAGATATTGAATGAAAGATAAGTATTAGGAATCTGAGAGAAAGAAGTATGTCGATTAAAATTTACCTCAAATGAAAGTGAGATGGTTTATGTCTCCAATTCAATAGTGGGTTTCGAAGTGGAACTTGAGGATTGAGTCTTCTTTTTCTTCTGCAAAGGTAAAATAAGATAAGATTTTACCAAGTGGCGAAAAAAATAGTAACAGAATGCATACCTTTAAAGAATGTTCAGAAGAAGGGCTTGAAGACTCAATAAGTGCAGCAGAAGTGATAGAAGTAGATTCACCAATCTGTATTCGACACCAAATTTAGTTTGAACAAGTTTAAAAACTAAGTTCTAACATTTGGTCGGAAAGTAAGTATACCTTAAGAGTCTTTGATTTTGAAGGTTTTACAATAGCATCATGTTTTGAGGAATGTTTTGTCAAAGATGATGTAGTCGATTTGGCCTTTGGAGCTTTGGGAATAGGAGAGTTTTGAGTTTTCTTGCATTTCTTTTTTTTTTAAGGAGATGATTTCCTCTTCTTCTTCCTCATTTCCTTCTTGAGGTTGCTTATACCCCAAAGGTCTCTTCAATGAGAGTGCTGAAAGATAGAAAATATACTTAGTAGATGGGACAAAGAATCAAAATGACAGAATATAAAAAAAATACATTCAGGTATTTCAGTGATGACTCAGGTATTCTTGGCAAATTGTTCATACGACAAGGCAAACTGACGAGTAAACTTGACTTCTAGAGTTCTTGTAAGAAAGATATTACTCACAGAATAAATCTTATCTGAAATAAAGAAGTTACCAACCCTTGTAGGTTTACCTGGGAATTCATCGACCAAACCAAAATGAGCATAAGGAAGAAGCACTAATTTTCGAAAAGGAATTTGAAAAGGTCCAAGCCGTACTAAAGGATTTTTTATCGAAACTGAAAGAAAGTTAGTGGAACATTTTTTCTTATGTGCTTATGATGCACACTTTTTAGTTATTGCATTTATAAACTCAAGTGCAGGTTGTCTCAAGTAATAAATTTCTCGGTGAGTCCGAGGTCGATCCACAGGGAATTGATGAAGATTAATTATGGTAAGGTAAATATTTTGTTACTACGGTAAAAATTATTTACTTGGGTAAAATGATTCACTCTTGGTAAATAAAGTAAAAGTAAGATTAATTTCTTTTATAACTCAATTAGAATCCTCGCAACATGAAGGTTCCAATCGGAAAATACAACGTTAAAAGTCCATTAAAATAATAAACGTAATTATATTATGTTTCTTTTAATCATCTATTAATATCATCACTCATAAATGGGATCAAGCATTCACTGTGCCAATATTTTGTCTACAATAAATCAAGAACTCCACTTTACAAGGAAAGTTTCTAAATTGATTGGAAACAAAATACAATATGAAATAAAATAATATACGTAATTATATTATATTTCCTTTAATTATTACCACCACTTGTAAATGGGTTAAAGCATTTAATGTGCCAATATTTTGTTTACAATAAATCAAGAACTCCTATTTACAAGAGTAATTTCTAAATTATCGAAACAAAATATAACACGCATAATAACTACTTAAAAACATAAATCATTAAAGCACAAGAGATGAATAAATCTAACCTTATTTTATTACTAAGAGCTTCACACTTTGACTCAAATAGACTAAAACTTATTTACACATAAACTAGAAAAGAGAAAAAGAAAAAAAAAAGAGAAAAGATATTGGAGAGAGACTGGGGAGAGAAGCAGGGCACAACCCAAAAGCCTCTCTCCCTCTTCGTCTTCCCTCCGTCTGGAATTGTCGATTCTCAAATGTTCAATTGCTTATTTATAGGCAAATTCATGTTACTGTGTAATGCATAGTAACATGAATAGTAAAACTTAATTGTTAAGTTTCCTAACGTAAGCCATGATGTTTTATTTCCTTTTTTTTCTTTTTTTCAAATAACAATTGAGTAAATGTACAGCCGCGTCCCAGTCATCTTTTCATTTTTAAGAGACGTGGTCTTCATGAAAGTTGTAGGCCTGAATATTTGCTTTAAAATGGCTTTGGTTTCAGTCCAAAATCATGCCTAGAACTCAAGATATGGTCCAATTACTACACAGTGTTTAGGCCTGGTTTCAGCTCCTCTATTCTAACTTCAAAGCTCAATATCACCTCCAAGGAGTCTGATTCTGGAAAAGTGTTCAACATGAAAGTTGTAGGGAATTGTCTTAGCTTTCCTACAAGACCAAAATCACATCAATCAGATATTTGAAACTCAAATTATAGCCAGTTTACTAAACATTACCAAAGAGATAATTACAGTTAATTTATGCAATAATTTATTTAATTGTCCAATTCAGCTCAAAATTATAAAATGTGTCAAAATCAACTTAATTAAGCCTAATTGAACATTAAGAAGCCTAGTGAGAGGATTATAAAATGTATAAAATACAGTGTTATCAAATTCTCTCATACTTAACTTTTGCACTCCTGGGCAAAACACAAAAGATAAAAACCAAATAAAAAATGACACAGACTCAAAAATTAAAAACTCTAAAGGATTCAATGACTCAAGAAGAGCAACTAGACAATCAAGGGATTAAAACAGTCATGTGGTAACATTTCTTCGCATCTCAAACCAACAAGCAAGGAAACTTCAGTTGAAAAGAATGAATCAAAAATGATAGATCTTTACAAGATTCACTCTCAATCCCTCAAGTGTTTAAAAGGTAGGTATTTCACTCAACTCAACCCATAAAAATTGTACTACCATAAGCTTGCTTGTCTTCTATTTCTCCACTACTCAAAACATATGCACACACAAATCATGAGGACTTTATTCAAGGTTGTAATGGGGTCAAGGTAAAGGAGGAGGTAATATGGATATGATAAGTTAAACGCCAGAGAATAAAAGAACATGAGAATTGAGTTCAATTAACAAGCATGAAAGTTCATCCAAACTCTACCTAATACAAATTCCATTTACATATTCTTTTCCTTTCTTTATTACCTTGTTAACCTTTTTTTTTCTTTTTACATTTCTTTTTTTTTTTTTTTTTTGATTTTTTTGATTTTTTTGATTTTTTTTTTTACAAAAGAACATCATATATACATTTTTTTTACCATTCGCACACACTCCCCCACACTTGTTCAAGAACTCATCGAATGACAAAACTAATGTTCTCTTATTCCCTAAGGCTAAGTAAGAACATGGTTTTTCATTTAAGGCACATAATGAGTTCGAAACAAAGAATAGTCAAATAAGTTCAAAGGGGTTAAGCAACAGAAAATATACAAGGTTGGCTATTTGGCTAAAGTAGCTATTTTAAAAAAAAATGCCTCAATTATATTCATGTATGCATATGAAAATATAGTTTCAAAAAGAATCAAAGCAAGTTCTAGAGTAACAATTCCACGAGTGAAATTCATACAAGAAAGAAGAGAATGGTACAAATGTTCAATCCATTCATCAATAGGCTCAAAATCTCACAAAGCATAATTTTATCATTCTCAGTCCACCAATTCAACATCCATAACCAAGCATGTGAATTTTAAGAAAGAAGACAATTTACTCAATCATGCAAATTTTCCTTGAATCTATTTGCTACTTCCACACAAACTAGTTGTCTACCCCAACTAAGATGCGTCTCAAGAGTAAAATTTACTCCTTACTCTGCCATCCTTAACTGGTTTAGTAGTTACTGATAAACATATAAACACAACAAACATATTAATACACACACTTCTTAATTTTTTTTTTTAGATTTTTTTTACACAACTTTACATACGACAAACATACTACACACGACAAACATAAACACACTTACTATTTTTTTTTACACAACTATCCTTCCCCCAACTAGATCACAACATTGTCCTCAATGTTAAAAAATAGAAAGGAAAAAGTTTGAAGATAGTACCTGTTACCGCAATTACTGAAAAGAGCAACCTCACACAAATATAAACATAAACAAAGTACGACCAAAGATTGAAATTATTTATACAAATGGAGTGTCTTGACTGGCTTGCTTTTCTTACTGCTTCACACAACTTTTCCTTCGAACCACTTCTTGCAGAAATCTTCTTGGATCGTAGGCTCATAAGAAGAAGATATACAAGAAAATATATACATGTAGTTGTGATTGTGGCTCACATCTTCCTCTGGTTTTACATCCAATAACGGCTTAAACGCCTTCTATGAGTCGAGGATAGGCTTCCCATCCAATTTTCTTATAAATTGGCAAACAGGGTCTTTTTGAGTCAGATTCCCAAAACTGTAACGCGCTTACTTGCCTTTGAAGAGATTCCACAAATTAATAAATTCACACAGCATAAATTCACAAGAATGCATCTCAAGAGTCAAAAAGATTTCGCCTAACTCCTTACTCAGCTCATTCTTTAATGAAAAATATTTTATCTTTTTTTTTGCGGAAATCATCCACAAAGAACAACTTCGCTTGTTACAAGAAAAATTGACAATTTTGGCAAATCAAGACATGAAATTAAAAATTCATCAGAGAAAAAAAATCATTGATAGGTGCGATTTCAAAAGGTGAACCTATTGTAAGTATGGACAAATCAACAATAAAATTTTAGGCTCATTTTGAATTCCTGAAACAACAAAATCCACCGTATCAACCTAGGTTTACAAAAACTTGTTGAGAAAATTGACACGTGACCAAATTGTCAAAATAAAGTTTGACTATTTAAAAAGAAAAGAAAAACAAACACTAAGACACATGAAATTAAGAAGAAAAAGAGAAAACAAAGTTTTTTTTGTATTTTTTTTTTTTTGTTATTTTGAAATGAAAACACATGAAATTAGAATACTAGGGATCAGACTTCACTTGATTCAATAATCTATCATAGACAATAGAGTAGCTTTGGGATCTTCCTTCTAATCAATTTCTAATCATTCAATTGATGGGGAGAATCAGTAATTTAAAAACATTTAAAGGCATGACTTTTACTCTATGTATTCTCATGGAAAAATATCATAGTTCTCCCACACAACCTATAATCTCCATTCCTAGATGATTATAAATCATGGTACTTTATTATTTATGGTTTAGGTCATATGCAAATTTTTCGGATTACACATATACCCACTAGATCAATTTATGAGTGGTCAATTCATAAAAGCATTATGAACCATAATAGGCACTCAAATTGAATAGAAAAGAGTTAATTAGAATTCCAATCTTAATACATGTCAATTGAATCAAGTTACGTCTTCACCCGAAAAACACACAAATTTAATTACACATGACAAAATAGAAAAAGAAATAAAAAAAATAAAAAAATATATACAAAGGTGTGGCATAAACCAAATGTACCAAATAAATATTTACAAAAGTGTGGAATAAACCAACCACCAAATAAATAAAAAAAAAGAATAACAAGATAGGGTAATAAACCAACCACCAAATAAAAATTAAAAATGGTGTGGTAGAAACCAACCACCAAATAAAAAATAACAAAGGTGGGGTAATAAACCAACCACCAAATAAAAAAAGAAAGAAAAAATATATAAACAAAGGTGTGGTATGAACCAACCACCAAATAAAAAGAAAAAAAATATAAACAAAGGTGTGGTATGAACCAACCACCAAATAAGTTAATAAGAAAAAATAAATAAAAATAAAAAGTTAGTATACGAGATAAATTAAAATGTTAGAAGTGAGTAAAGTAAAAAGTTAGATAGTTAGTAAGAAAGTTAGTAAGTTAGTAAACAAAAATAAATGACAAAAAAATAAATAAATAAATAACAAAAATAAATGACAGAAAAATAAATAAAAAAAATAAATAACAAAATAAATAAATAAATAAAGTGCAAAAAATATAATATAAAAAATAATAAAGTGCAAAAAGTAAATTACGTAGAAAATAAAAGGGAGAGTTTCCCCATCTGTTAGTATGTACAAAAAATAAAAAAAATAAAAAAATAAAAGGAGAATTATCCCACCGAGTTAATATATACAAAAAATAAAAGGAGAATTACCTCCACTAATTAGTAAGGACAAAAAAATAAATAAATAAAAATAAAAGGAAGAGAATCCTCCCACTTTGTTAGTATGTGCAAGAAAATAAAAGGGAGAGTTTCCCCATCGAGTTAGTATATACAAAAAATAAAAGAGATAATTACCCCCATTGTTAGTAAGGACAAAAAAATAAATAAATAAGAATAAAAGGAGAGAATCCCCCCATCGTTAGTGCGTAAAATAAAAAGGAGAGTTTCCCCACAAAGTTAGTATGTATAAAGAAATAAAAGACTTAACTTTTTTTTGTTTCTCTTTTTTTTTTTTTTTTTGTAGTCACGGTGTGACCACCTTTTTTTTTGCTTTTTTTTTTCTAATTTTCATTTTTTTTAATTTTTTTACTTTTTTTACTTTTTTACTATTTATATTATTCACACACAATTTACCCTATTCTTACTATTCACATTATTCACACAATTTTTTTTATTTTCTTATTTTTTACTATTCATAATATTCACACACTATTTACACTATTCACACACTATTCATGCACTATTCACACACTATTTACTTTTTTTTATTATGTACAAAAATATTTACACCTAGAAATTTATTCTTCAAAACAAGTCCCCGGCAACAACGCCAAAAACTTGATGCACACTTTTTAGTTATTGCATTTACAAACCCAAGTGCAGGTTGTCTCAAGTAATAAATTTCTCGGTGAGTCCGAAGTCGATCCACAGGGAATTGATGAAGATTAATTATGGTAAGGTAAATATTTTATTACTACGATAAAAATTATTTACTTTGGTAAAATGATCCACTCTTGATAAATAAAGTAAAAGTAAGATTAATTCCTTTTATAACTCAATTAGAATTCTCGCAACATGGAGGTTCCAATCGGAAAATACAACGTTAAAAGTTCATTAAAATAATAAACATAATTATATTATGTTTCCTTTAATCATCTATTAATATCATCACTCATAAATGGGATCAAGCATTCACTGTGCCAATATTTTGTCTACAATAAATCAAGAACTCCACTTTACAAGGAAAGTTTCTAAATTGATTGGAAACAAAATACAATACGAAATAAAATAATATACGTAATTATATTATATTTCCTTTAATTATTACCACCACTTGTAAATGGGTTAAAGCATTTACTGTGCCAATATTTTGTCTACAATAAATCAAGAACTCCTATTTACAAGGGTAATTTCTAAATTATCAGAAACAAAATATAACACGCATAATAACTACTTAAAAATATAAATCATTAAAGCACAAGAGAAAATAAATCTAACATTATTTTATTACCAAGAGCTTCACACTTTAACCCAAGTAGATAAAACTTATTTACACATAAACTAGAAAAGAGAAAAAGAGAAAAAGAGAGAAAAAAAATTGGAGGAAGACGGGGAGAGAAGCAGGGCACCGCCCAAAAGCCTCTCTCCCTCTTCGTCTTCCTCCGTCTGGAATTGTCGATTCTCAAATGTTCAATTGCCTATTATATAGGCAAATTCATGTTACTGTACAATGCATAGTAATATGAATAGTGAAACTTAATTGTTAAGTTTCCTAACGTAAGCCATGATGTTTTATTTCCTTTTTTTTTCTTTTTTTCAAATAACAATTGAGTAAATGTACAACCGTAAGGTCCAGTCATCTTTTCATTTTTGAGAGAAGTGGTCTTCATGAAAGTTGTAGGCCTGAATATTTGCTTTAAAATGGCTTTGGTTTCAGTCCAAAATCATGCCTAGAACTCAAGATATGGTCCAATTCTGTACAAGATTTTTAGCCCGATTTCAGCTCCTCTATTCTGACTTCAAAGCTCAATATCACCTCCAAGGAATCTGATTCTGGAAAAGTGTTCAACATGAAAGTTGTAGGGAATTGTCTTAGCTTTCCTACAAAACCAAAATCACATCAATCAGATATTTGAAACTCAAATTATAGCCAGTTTACTAAACATTGCCAAAGAGATAATTACGGTTAATTTATGTAATAATTTATTTAATTATCCAATTCAGCTCAAAATCATAAAATGTGTCAAAACCAACTTAATTAAGTCTAATTGAACCTTAAGAAGCCTAGTGAGAGGATTATAAAATGTATAAAATACAGTGTTATCAGCTTGTTTCAGTTTGGCCACGACTTCTTCGCAGTGTCGAACAATTAAACTAGGAAACCTGAAGTCCCATTTAATTTTGTAGTACTTTTCAAAAGCCTTGATATCTTGAATATGCTTACCTTTGGTCTTTGTCGAAGGCTCTTGACCTTGCACAGGAACCAGAGTGTTAGTGATGCGGCTTCGACAGATTTCAATATCAACATGGTAAGGACTATAATATTTAGTCCACCATTCGACAAAATCTTTGGAGACTCCTCTGTAAGGAGTAAGTGCAGAAATCATGAAGTGATGTTTGTGCCTATCATTCCTCGAAACCACTCGTACAAGGTCCGACATGCTTTGCAAATGGCCGTTGATGAGGTGTTCTTTGGCTTTTTGAGAAAATGATGTTGGAATGGCTTGACAAAATCCCAGTTGTCGAGCTACCATGTTTAGTAGACACAACTCTAAGGATTTATCTGTCGAACCAGGAAGACCAGCAACCAGAATTTGTCGACAAAGAAAGTTAGACCAGACAAAATTATTGTCGGCCTGAATAGAAGGATCATTGGAAAGTATTGGTCGGGTAAACCACTCAGGACCAAGAGAACGGTCGGCAAATGGTGTAAAACATATGTCTTCAGTGTTGAAGGAGATTGAATGAAAAATACTGAAGAAATGCATGAAATTTTTCAAGTTTTGTTTGTGAATTTTTTCATGTTTTACATGGAAAAGTTTTATGTCATAGGTAGCAAGAGAGATTGTCGGAGGTGAAGTGTCGACTAAATAGTCTTCTAATATGACATTTAACCAAAGTTGGAGTGGTCACATTGGGCCACCAAAGTTGGTTTTCTTCACCTGAGATCTAATGCTTTGAACAATTTCACCTATGCTCAGGTAGAGGTTAGCAAGGAGAAATTGACCAAAAGCTAATTGTTGACATTCATGAAGGTGGTTAGCAAGCTGAAGAAAAGATTTGGACACTTGAACCGACTTAGATCCTAAAGCATAAGCTGATAACCAGAGAAGAAGGAAAGCTACATGTTCTTCGTCGGTTATAGGACCTGTTTCAGGGAGGTAGAAGCTAATGAAGTTTGAAAAAGAAGTTGGGGGCTTTTGAATAAATGTCAATAGTATTTGAAGGTTGGAGGATAGGAGTGATGATTTCCCCATCTGGTCGAAGACCAATCATGGCAGCTACGTCGAAAAGCGTAGGACCCATCATGCCATAGGGGAATTGAAAAGAGTTGGTGGTTTTATTCCAAAAGAAAAATGAAGCACCCAACATGCAAGAATCCATTTTTATGGAATAACAAGAGAGTTGGATACAATCAAAGATATCTATATCCTTCCATAAACCATCTTTAGAGGCTTGAACCTTATCAAGCCACTCAAAATACCCATTAATATGGGTAAGAGGAGTTCTAAACAGCCTTTCAGACTTGCTGAAATAGCTGATAGGGATGGAAGGAAGGGAAGCCAAGATGGTTTCTTGAGAATTTTTACAAGGGAAGAAGGTGTGTATTTCATCAGTAATGAATTCCTTGGGCAAGACTGGGCCCAAGAAAGAAGCTAGAGGGTCTAAAAAAAGTGAAGAATTGTTGATAGGGAGATTACCTTCGAAAGGTGCCAAAGTTCAGATTTCTGCAGAATTGGGTCTTGAACAATAGCATGATTTCCTAAATCCACTATTGGTGCGTTAGGAGATTGAGAGTTGGAAGTCATGGTAAAAGGCAAAGACTTGCAGAGAAGACGTGCAAAAGTGAGGTTGAAGATGATGAACAGTGAAAAGAGAGTGAAAGGGCGTGTGAATTTGAAAATCCGTTTTCTTCAAAATAGGGGTAATTATGATCCCTATTTATTAGGGAATGACTATTTAATGTTTGCAATGTTAAATCTAGTTATGACCTTCCAGATATTTACGAAAAATTTTAATCCTTAAAAAAAAAGAGGGGCTCTGTTGAAAGGACTTTGATTAAGAGGTTAGTGTCTAGATTTGATTAAAATTTATCTTTCTCCCATCAGTGTCGAAAGAAAAATTTTGGGGGGCATCTGTTAGAGGTGAAAGTATTCAAATTTCAATTCGATGGCTGGATGTTGATATTGGAGGAATCTTCTAAGTATTAAGCCAACGGGAGCTCTAAATGGTTTGAAGATCCAATGCAGCAGCTGGATATTGATGTTGGACAAGTGATTAATCTGACAGAAGGGTTGAATTTTCCAAGTGTTGAACCGACGAGAGTGTTAAATGATCAGAAGTTGATTTTGTCGAAAGTTGAAAAATATTAGTGGCATAACTACCATATACTTGTCAAATTCCTAGGAGTCAGTTATTTTCATAATTTGCCTATAAATATTAGTATTCACAATGTACAAATGGAGGTTATTTGTTGATACACAATCCTAAAATCTCACCCGAGCAGATTAACGGATTTGATCCAAGTATGTCTTCCCTTTTCATTTTAAGTCATTTAATTTAACGCAATGTTCTTTTTACTCCTTTACTTTTCAGTCTCATTCTTTAAATTTCTTTATATTTCATTGCACTCTTTACATGCTTTCTTTTACTGCTTTCCTTTAATTTTTTACAATTTAGTTTTCTGCATCAGTTTCTTTATTTTCTTTTAAACTTTTCGAAGGTTTTTTACTTAATTTTTCTTTAAGTTTTAACAAATTCTTGCTGTTTATTTTAAGTTTCTTTTCAAATTCCATTTAAACGAGATTACCACATAACTCTGAACCCACATTCGTTTGATAATCAAATATTTGTTTGTTGGAATATACCTTGACCGAATTTACATATAAACAAAATCAAACGCATATGTATCTTCACGAAAATGCATAAATTACCATTGAATGGAATGGATCAACTGCATTTTAAAAATAATATTAACTTATTTCAAGGTAATTCAAACCAAAAATATTAATATTTTAGGGTTTGATTGGCATTCAGATAAAACATAAATATTAGGTGATGATTATGGAAAATAACAATTTCCATTTAAAATAATTTTAAAATAATATACATGAGATAATTGATATGCATTATATAACACAAATAAAGCTAATAATAATGTACATAAAAAAAGTTAATCAATCACTTGATATATAAAAAGAATAGTAATGAAATTTAAATTTGAATTTGAATTAATCAATAATGCAATCAATTAAGAAGATGGGAAGTTACCCGTTCAACACAACATTCGAGAAAGACTTTACAAAATTTACATAGAGAAAACCATGAGAGATCTTCTTAGAGAGAAAAAGAGAGAAGAATTTTCTAGGATTGAAGGGAATAATGGCAAGAGCAAATTGAATACATTTATTTTAATTAAATGGTGACATGACATTATTTATATGAACTATCACATTACTTGAAATATAAGTTTCTTTTTGATGACCAAGTGTTCATAAAACATGACAGTTAGATGTAGTATTGCCTGTTAATATTCACATAAAAATTGAAAAAAACATATACATACGCATTATACTTCCATAACCATCCATCATGCATCAGTCCATGAGATGATATATAACAAATGAACAAAGATACATACATATGGGAGAGCGATTGGAAGCCAATTGTTTTCTAGTATTAGGCTCTCACTTGGTGGAAAAATTTGTAAATAGGTATAGTTTATTATGTTATTTTTTAGATATTTAAATTATTATTTAATATATATAAAAATATTATTAAAAAATTAATACAATTCTATAATAATTTTTATCACTTTATATATATTAAATAATAATTTAAATATTTATAATAGACCACGTTTATTTAAGAATTAATTCACTTGGTGATTACATTGGGCGTGGCGGCCAATACGTTTGCTGCGTACCTATGCCTCATCGCTCCTGGGAATGCCCAGTACTTTGCACTCTGTCTAAATTGTTCCCAGAAACACTGCCCTTCTCGGTGGAAGTAGCATTTGCATTGTCCACATTCAAGTGTCCACCCATTGCACCCTTCACCACAGGCTCCACATGGAGGGTGCTGCCTAATTTCTTCAACCAATGTAAGAGGGTGCGAGTGAGCATCATATTGGAAAGTGCCTCCAAACTTGACACGCCTAGACTTGCCAATAACACAATACGAATGAGCAGCGAAGTCACAGTCATCACAGTAGTAGAACCATTGCTCCGGATACTTTTCCTCTTTGCAAATGCCACACTCATATTTCCTCAAATCACCTTCAACAAAGTAGGTTAGACGGAGAGGATGCTTGTCATACACGTGCCACGCCTTAGGCGGTAGAGTACCACATCCACAATCAACGGCAAAATCGTCACAAACTTCGCATACAAAGACATGCTTCGACCAAAGATGACAACCATTGCATTGCCTTGCAATGCTTGTCTTCTCTAGGTGAAGAAGGTGCTTGTGACTTTCATGTTCAACTATCTCCGGAAGAGAACCACAGCAAACATCAAGGTCGAATTGACACTCATCACAGCGATAGACAAAGCCATTGCTCAGTGATTTGCATCCATCGCACCTATAAACAAGAATGATATTTGTACGATTTTTTTAAAATTATTTTTATACCACTTCTTTTTTAATAATAAAATAAAAAAACACGTATTTAAATATGAAAAATGCTTTTGCACACCTTTCTCGCACTTTGCCTTACACCTTTACTAATTTAATAAAAAAAGATAATATATATTTAAAAAATGTGTTTATTTTATTTTATTACTTAAAAAATGAAGTAAAAATAATATAATAAGAATAGTATGTAAATAAAAAAGTTATTTTAATACATACTCTCTTTATCTTTTATTTTCCAAACAAATAAAGTGTAAATATGATGTAATTATTTTGATATGCAAATAACATTTCTCACCTATAAATGCCATCATAAGGAGGTGCCTTGGACAGAAGAGTTAGAGGGTGTCGATGAAAATGAGAATAACTTTAAGTTTGAGTTGTTTCCCAAGTTAAAAATGAAAATATATTTAAGTTTTCTTCAAGAGGATATGTTGATCAAACTCCCTAGCAAAGAAGTGGGATGACGTTTGTGAGAGAAAAATAAAATATCCTTATTGCGTAGTTTGAATTTTAATGGGTTAAAAATCTTGACGTTTGCTAAAATTGTGAATACCTTAGTAATATATATATATATAGTGTATTTAGTGAAAGAAATATTTATTTTAAGAAGTAAAAAAAATAAACTTTAACCATTAGATCTTACATAAATAGTCAAGATCGATTAAAATATAAATACATGTGACTTTTTTAAGTGATCACATGACTGTTAAGTAACTTTTAATCTTGACTATCTATGTATAGTTGTATAATCAATATTTACTCTTTTCACCCTCTCACAATAAAAACTCCTTTTACTAAATATGTTTCATATATATATATATAGAGAGGATATATTTAGTGAGAGAAGTTTTTATAATGAAAGGGTGAGAGGAGTAAATCTTGACCATACAATCATACATGGATGATCAAGATTAAAATTTACTTGAAGATCATATGACTACTTAAAAAAGTTACATGTATTTATATTTTAATCTTAATTATTCATGAAAGATTCAATAGTTAAGATTTACTCCTCTCACAATAAACACTTATCTCACCTGAGCAAGATCCTCTCTCTATATATATATTGTTGGGTTTTATTTCATTGTAAAAATTTAAAGATAGCTTTTACACACATATACATATGCGCATATATATTATTCGACAATTCTAAAACTACAAATACAAAACAAGAAAATACCACAATCATTCAAATAATAATAAAATTATGTTTTATTTTGCTATATCATAATTGTCAAAGATTAATTTGTAATTTTTTTTTTGAGTTTTTATGCAATTTTTTCTTCATTGAAAAATTGAAATGATCTTAATTTGTGCTGACTTCTAATTAATTTTATATTTTTAAATAACTGAAAGCTTATAATTTAAAAACTTTTCACTTGATGTGAAAAAAATATATACTATGCATATTGCCCATAAATTTTCCGATTCGGATCCGATGCAGTAGCTCCTGTAGTTTTAAATCTGACGGTTAGAAAATAAATTTATGTTAAACTTTAACATTTTATTATTAAAAAATAATTTTTAAAAGCTTAGTTCCCATACGTTTCAAAGAAAAGGGGAGGAGATGTAGTCATGTAGATCCAAATTTTCTAATAAAAATAAGTTTCCCAAATTAAGATAAATGAAAAGAAAGATAAACAAAACAGACATTATATTATGTTTAGATAATAGATAATAAGGGAAAGAAAAAAGAAATGAGTAGAAATGAAATAATTTTTTTTATTTGAGAGTTTTAAAATATATAAAAAGTAAAGAGAATATATGGAGAACTATTTTTTTTTATTTCTTTCAAATGTTCAACTTTTGTTCTTCCAAAATTAAGGTGAAATGAGAAAACTAAAAATTTTTGGTTAAAAATAAATATTTGACAATATAATTGTTTCATTATATTCTTTTACAATATAACTCCCAAAGAAGATTAATGAATTTCTGTTCCATTCTCTTATTAATATTCTAAACAAATAAAAATGTAACTAATTATGTTTCATTCACTTTCTTTTTTAATTTATCTTCACATATTCCATTCTATTCCATTAATAAAAAAACATATATTCACAATATTAATTTTAAAGCAAGAATCATATAATAAGCAGAAGAACTTAAAACTAGTTTTGAACAGAAGATTGAAAACATACCTTAACCCCAAAAAAAATAAAAATGAGAAACACACATGACTTGACTTCATATTATCCAACAGAATGGCAAGTAAATTAAAGAAGTGTGAACTCACGAGTCGAAACGAAAGAAAAGCCGAAGTCGGAGAAGGCATGGATTGATCTAGTGACTTGGCAGCTTTTGATGAATGAATGAATGATGTTATTAAAGTTTTGGGCAGCTCTGCTCCAGGTGAGAGCGAGCCATAATGTGTTTGTGCAATCAAACAGAAAGCAGCCACTGCCACCTCCAAATTCTTAGAACAAACTGGTTTCTGGTGGCAAGTGGCAGCCGTTTGAGCACTGAACTGGATACGTGTTTCTCTCACCCAGAGCAGAGATGGCCAATAGCAAATGAAAGGAAATCGGAGGGTCTTGCTTGTGTGGTGATTCAGATGCAACCATCCAATCTTGTTCTCAGCCGTCAGTATTTATCTCTTGTGATTTTTGTGGACCCAATTTAGGTACGGATGCATAGTCCACACAAATCAATTTATATGTTACATCATTTTTTATTTCACATATCTTTTTATTACACTTTTTAATAATTGTAATTAAATGAAAAAAATAATTGAGAAAAAATAATGTAATTAATAATATGAGAAATAATATAAAAAAATAAAGTAAAAAAAAGTGATGTAAAATAATCGGAGTTGAATTCATATAACCATTAGTTCCAACTATTTTACAATAAAAAAATTAGTAATATATTTTCTAATATTTTTTAAATATTTATTTTATTATTAATTTAAAAATAAGTATTGTTAGTATTATTTTTTAATAATATTTTTAAGTATATAAAGTAGATTAATAATAAAATAAGTGTTAAAAAATATTTAAAAAATATGTTATTACTAATCTCATTGCTTAATTATACAATTTGGATCTAGTCACTAATAAAACTCATTGAATAATATCGTTTTAAATATGCAGCTCCTCTCATTAAAGATTGTGACAGCACTTTTTCGTTTTTCATTAATTTCATCAAGAATAATGTTAGTTACGCATATTATTCTTACCAAAATTTTTACATAAATTTACTCTAATTCTATCATTTAAGTGGCATAAGGGATGTAAACTCATAAAATGATGTACAATTAGACTTTTTTTTTTTTTTTTAAAAATAATATCGTTTGCACACCATTTTTATTATGCTATTGTTACTGCTTATTTTTAAATAATAAATAAGAAAAACACATATTTTAATATACACTCTCTATTTTTTTTTTTCAAATTAAAAAAATTGAAAAGTAGTGTATAAAATATAGTGTGTAAATAACACAACTTTTTTTTTTGCCCAATCACTGCACATCTTTAATTAGGTGTGGAATTAATTTATGGTGAGGTTTTGGTCATAAAAATGCTAGATGCACCTTACCATGAGGTACATCTCTCATATCAGATATAAAATGACAGAATTAAAATATAAGTGTGCAAAAAATATTATGTAATATATTATAATTAAATAAAAAATTAGTAAATATAAAATTATATATGTGTAAGTGTGGTTATATAACATTATTCCTTGATCATAATGTGCTTTGTGAACACATCTTGTGATTGACATCACTATTAATGCTATATGTATTATGCAACATTGCAATAAGGAAAAAAATTTCTTATGAAAAGATTTTTAATATATTTCATATGTGAGATTAATTGTTGTTCATAATATTGAAAATGTTTTACCCGACAAATATTTTCAAGCGAATTTGAATTCTTGATATTGCAAAAGCATACCTTAATTATTAAACTCAAGCTTATTTATCAATTAAATAATTCTTTTTATCATTAAGTAGAATATCATTATTTAAAATGAGAGGAAAATAAAATTATAGAAAATAGAAATCAATGATGTTCTTCTTAAATCACTTCCAATATACATGGAAGGAAATGTGCTTTGCACATAGTTGAAATTAAGGTAAAGACACTACAAACCACATAAAATCCTAATAATGAAAATTAAAGAAGAGAGAAAACATGAAAGAGACAAGTTATATTAATCTTCACTATCAAGGCTATGGTGCTTTGACCTTACTCCAATCAAAGTTTTTTCCTTGCACCATAGCCCTCAATTAATCTCTTATTTTTCCTATGACACATCTTCAGACCCATCGAGAAAGCAACAGAAAGTAAATCGGAAAAACTCAAAGTCAACAACTTCTTTAAATATATCCCAAAAATTACAAATCTAAAAGATCTGTGACAAAAATATTTTTAAAAAAATTGTAAAAGTAAAAAACACAAAGATGAAAATAGTGAGAGCAGCTAATGAAGGATTCAGGTAGCAACCTTCATGAGTGAAACACTCAAAAGAAGAATCAAATCATCACAAAAAATAAAATAATTAACACCTCAAAAGCAACTTCTTATAAGTAAGACTTTTAACTATATTAAATATTTATTCGAAGCTAATTTCACAATAAAAGTTTAAATTAAAATCTATTAAATATAACCAATAGTTAACAAATATTTAACAATTCATCCTAAAATATCTAAAAAAACAAATTGAATAGCATACTAATTTCCGCAACCTCTCCTTCTAGAAGTTCGACATGCCTTAGCTCTAATTACCATTTGCCATGTGACTCTTTTCATTTTTTTACTTTTTCTTTTTATGTATAATAATTAGCATTTTGTACTAATGGGATGCACGAGAATAATCAGCAACAAAATTTATTTGCTCACTTCATAATTAGAAGAAATTTTATTTATGCAGCTATTGATAATATGGTTAAAAGACTTTTTATTCATTCATAAAATATTAATACAATAATAAGAATATAACATGTAAGTGTGTAATTGAAGAAATTAAGCATAACAATCAAACAAATAATTTTAGGGTAGTAATATATTGTAAAACAACTTTTTGGATAAAAATAAATATTTTAAATATATATAATTAATTAAATTATTTTATATTAATAAATTATATTTTAATTAATTTTATTATTCTTTCTTGCATAGTTTTTACCCTATGAATTTATTTAGTAATTAATATAATTTCATGTAAAAATTTCATCCCCGTAGACTATAAGTATAAGATTATTTAAATATATTATAAAACAAACACATATGTATCTTCACGAAAATGCATAAATTACCATTGAATGGAATGGATCAACTGCATTTTAAAAATAATATTAACTTATTTCAAGGTAATTCCAACCAAAAATATTAATATTTTAGGGTTTGATTGGCATTCAGATAAAACATAGATATTAGGTGATGATTATGGAAAATAACAATTTTCATTTAAAATAATTTTAAAATAATATGCATGGGATAACTGATATGCATTATATAACACAAATAAAGCTAATAATAGTGTACATAAAAAAAGTTAATCAATCACTTGATATATAAAAAGAATAGTAATGAAATTTAAATTTGAATTTGAATTAATCAATAATGCAATCAACTAAGAAGAGAAGATAGGAAGTTACCGGTTCAACACAACATTCGAGAAAGACTTTACAAAATTTACATTGAGAAAACCATAAGAGATCTTTTTAGAGAGAAAAAGAGAGAAGAATTTTCTAGGATAGAAGGGAATAATGGCAAGAGCAAATTGAATACATTTATTTTTAATTAAATGGTGACATGACATTATTTATATGAACTATCACATTACTTGAAATATAAATTTCTTTTTGATGACCAAGTGTTCATAAAACATGACAGTTAGATGTAGTATTGCCTGTTAATATTCACATAAAAATTGAAAAAAACATATACATACGCATTATACTTCCATAACCATCCATCATGCATTAGTCCATGAGATATATAACAAATGAACAAAGGTACATACATGTAGGAGAGCCATGGGAAGCCAATTGTTTTCTAGTATTAGGCTCTCACTTGGTGGAAAAACTTTGTAAGCATGGTTTATGACAACATCTTTTAGATATTTAAATTATTATTTAATATATATAAAGGTGTTGTTAAAAAGTTAGTATAATTTTATAATGATTTTTACTATTTTACATATGTTAAACAATAATTTAAGTGTATATATAATACATCATGTATGTTTAAGAATTATTTCACTTGGTGATTACATTGGGCGTGGCGGCCAATACGTTTGCTGCGTACCTATGCCTCATCGCTCCTGGGAATGCCAAGTACTTTGCACTCTGTCTAAATTGTTCCCAGAAACACTGCCCTTCTCGGTGGAAGTAGCATTTGCATTTTCCACATTCAAGTGTCCAGCCATTGCACCCTTCACCACAGGCTCCACATGGAGAGTGCAGCCTAATTTCTTCAACCAATGCAAGAGGGTGCGAGTGAGCATCATATTGGAAAGTGCCTCCAAACTTGACACGCCTAGACTTGCCAAGAACACAATTAGTATGAGCAGCGAAGTCACAGTCATCACAGTAGTAGAACCATTGCTTCGGATACTTTTCCTCTTTGCAAATGCCACACTCATATTTCCTCAAATCACTTTCAACAAAGTAGGTTAGACGGAGAGGATGCTTGTCATACACGTGCCACGTCTTAGACGGTAGAGCAGCACATCCACAATCAACGGCAAAATCGTCACAAACTTCGCATACAAAGACATGCTTTGACCAAAGATGACAACCATTGCATTGCCTTGCAATGCTTGTCTTCTCTAGGTGAAGAAGGTGCTTGTGACTTTCATGTTCAACTATCTCCGGAAGAGAACCACAACAAACATCAAGATCGAATTGACACTCATCACAGCGATAGACAAAGCCATTGCTCAATGATTTGCATCCATCGCACCTGCAAACAATAATGATATTTTGGACGATATTTTTTTAATTATTTTTATACCACTTATTTTTTAATAATAAAATTAAAAAACACGTATTTAAATATGAAAAATGATTTTTGCACACCTTTCTCGCACTTTGCCTTACACCTTTACTAATTTAATAAAAAAAAAGATAATATAAATTAAAAAATGTGTTTATTTTATTTTATTACTTAAAAAAATGATGTAAAAATAATATAATAAAAATAATATGTAAATAAAAAAGTTATTTTAATATATACTCTCTTTATCTTTTATTTTCCAAACAAATAAAGTGTAAATATGATGTAATTATTTTGATATGCAAATAACATTTCTCACCTATAAATGCCATCATAAGGAGGCGCCTTGGACAGAAGAGTTAGAGGGTGTGGATGAAACCGGTGTTGCTTCATTCTAGGTAATTCAGCACATCTTTGGTGAAGAAGGAAACCACACTTTTCTGCACAAGAAAAGAAGGGTGGCGTGATGGGTTGGATACACCCGTCACAGAGTTTATCAACATGTTGCAAACTCAGTTCCTCCATGAATGTTAACAAATGGTCATGACAGAAGAGACTGAAACCAATAACATCTTCTGGGGGATGATCAATTTCGGAGCCTATGTAAGATTCCTTATAATCAGAAACATCAGTCTCATCTTCCTGATCTTCATCCTCAGTTTCAGCCTTCCAATGTTGTTGTTGACACTTCAAATGTACGGGAAATTTGCAAGTTGAACAAAAATAACCAGCAAAAGTTGCACTCATTGTTCCATTACAAGCACCACAAGTTATGTCATCTATGAATCCATAAACTTTATGAAGGGAGTAGGTGAGCTTCAAACGGTGACGGTGGCTTTGTATTCTGATAGTTTGAGGCAATTCAGCGCAGCTAGAATGAACCCGAATCTGGCAAATGGTGCATAGGGAGATCAAGCTCTCGCTAGCTTCCTCACCACATGCATAACAAACGAACGATTGTGGATTCTTAGAGGAGACGAAGGCATGCCTATGGCCATCATCTGGGTGCCAGAGAGAAGCACATTGCATACAAAGGTCGTACGTGCAAAGAGAACAATGGTAAACGAATTTGTTATAGATGCCTCTGCAGGCATCACATATGTAATTTCCAGAATAAGGGGATTTGGAAAGGAGAGTAAGGGGGTGTTGAGGGTGCAAGGGGTGTTTCATGTGGCGTGGAAGTTCAGCGCATGATTTGTGAAGGACATAGTTGCACTGGTTGCAGCAGAAGACAGGACCTGAAATTGGTTTTTCACAACCTGAGCAAAAGATTTGCCCCCCATCATTTTTCTGCTCCTCCTTTAACAGCAGTGGGTGGGCATGGCTGAAATGCTCAATCTTATCCATATATTATTCTCACTCTTTTGCAGGAGTTTGGGATTAAGGGTGGTCCTTTTATTTATTTTTTGACCTTCAAATTCGATTCTTGAGTATTTGGTTACCGTTAATTAGGAATGAAGTTTACTGTAAACTTTACTGCCAGGATAAGACATCGAAGATGAATAATAGTAATATGCTTATTCTTATATAACCAAAGAAGAATAGGAGTTTCCTACATAAGGAAGGAAAAAGGCTTCTCGTTTGACCACCCAACTAGGATACTGCACTCCATAAGATATGCTTATTCTTAGATTTTTGTATAACCATATATATTAAAGGGTTTTTTTTATGCTAACAAGTACCTAAGTTAGACAAACCCTATATTAAATGTTTGGAAGAAACCCCATGCCAAAATGTATATATAATTCACGCAATGAAAAATGTTATAAGTCCCTTGACAATTACATTTCTTATGCATAAGAGTTCTTCCTAAAGCATCAATAATGTATATTTGAGGAAGACTAATTTCACCCAAATATATTTTATTTTGGAGTATATATTTATTGTAACTACATGAGCATGTGATAGAGGTGAGATTAATGTAAGTAGAATAACTTTAAGTTTGAGTTGTCTCCCAAAGTTCAAAAAGAAAATATCTTTAAGTTTTCTTCAAGAGGATATGCTGATCAAATTCCCTAGCAAAGAAGTGGGATGACGTTTGTGAGAGAAAAATAAAATATCCTTATTGCGTAGTTTGAATTTTAATGGGTTAAAAATTCTTGATGTTTACTAAAATTGTGAATACCTTAGTAGTATACATATATATGAGAGGGGATCCTTTTATACTTAGTGTAAGTAAAAAAACTTACACATAATCTCTTATCATTAAATTTATTTTGATTTAATAATTTTAAATTATCTAATTAAATGATGAGAAAAAATAATAAATACTCACATTAAAAGAAGAGAGAATAAAGAAATATGATTTTAATGCAGAAATAAATTTTAGTTATTAAGTCTATTTATTAACTTAAAAATGATATAATATTAAATATAATTTATAATTTTTTTGTTTTTATTTAGTACAAGTTATTTTTATTTAGTATAAAAAGTTGATAGTTAATTTTTATTAACTTATTTTAAAATATAATAAATTAATACATTATATAAAAACAAAATATAATAAATAGTTAATTATTTAATATAATTTATAATATTTTTGTTTTTATTTAGTTATAAGTTAATAAAGTATAACTAATTTTTAAAAATTATATTTTAAAATTTATATTTTAAGAATCTTTGGAGTCGTTACCTTCTTATATTAATATGTCAAATAATTTTATAAGTACATGTCTAAACTCATCCATCACTTGCAGAATTCTGATATCACCAATAAAAAATGGTTTGAATGCCTCTCTTTCTTAATTTGGTCATTTTTATATTTTGCTAATAAAAAATATAAGAGATGTAATTTGCTTTGCTCTTAGGTGTTAGTGAAAGATCTGAGTCGAATGTAATATTTAGTAAAAAGATTAATTTTTGTCATTTGTTCATGATTAAGGACTTAATATAAGAAGCGACGACTCCAAAGATTTTTAAAATATAAATTTTAAAATATAATTTTTAAAAATTAGTTATACTTTATTAACTTATAACTAAATAAAAAATATTATAAATTATATTAAATAATTAAATATTTATTATATTTTTGTTTTTATATAATTTATTAATTTATTATATTTTAAAATAAGTTAATAAAAATTAACTATTAACTTTTTATACTAAATAAAAATAACTTATACTAAATAAAAACAAAAATATTATAAATTATATTTAATATTATATCATTTTTTAAGTTAATAAATGACTTAATAACTAAAATTTATTTCTTCATTAAAATCATATTTTTTATTCTCTTTTCTTTTTAATGTGAGTATTTATTGTTATCTCTCATCATTTAATTAGATGATTTAGAACCATTAAATTAAAATGAATTTAATGGTAAGAGATTGGGTGTAAGTCTTTTTTACTTTAGTGTATATATGTAGAGGTGTCAAAATGGGTGGCCAAGAAATTGACGTATGATTAGAATAATTTCAAAATAGATAGGTTGAAATTTAAAAAATGAACACAAAATTAAAAATAGCACTGCGTGAATTTTGGCAGAATTTAATTTAATAAATTTAACTCAATGTTGGGCCACACCACTATAATAATACTATATTTAGAATTAAATGGGTTGAATCTGCTCAAGAAAATCTTGGCCAAATTAATATGGCGAATTTGGCCCGTAGCTGAATGAAGGTAAGGCGTCCCGTTTTGACACCCCTGTGTATATGGATCCTCCCTATATATATATATATATATTGAATAATTTTCTCACAAAATCTACCATTCTATTAAAAGTTTCTATTATATAAATCATATTTATAAAATTTTATATTAATTCAAAATTATTTAAGATTTGATTGACATACGTCAGGAATAATGTAATATATACTTTTGAAATATATGAAAATAAAAACTACTTGATTACATTCTTATTGATATTTAATTTTTTTAAGATTTGACACAAATGATTAAGATGTTGGATAGTTATAATTCAACGGTTGGATCGATAAAAATCATATTTTTTAAAAGGTTATTAAGTGGTATAAATACATCAAGTCTTTACGCTAACGTGTAAGTTGATATATATATATATATATATATATATATATATATATATATATATATATATATATATATATATATATATGTTTTATTTCATTGTAAAAATTTAAAGATAGCTTTTACACACACGTATACATATGCGCATATATATAATTCGACAATTCTAAAACTACAAATACAAAACATGAAAATAACACAATTATTCAAATAATAATAATATGTTTTATTTTGCTATATCATAATTCTCAAAGATTAATTTGTAATTTTTTTGTGTTTTTATGCAATTTTTTCTTCATTTTAAATTTGAAATGATCTTAATTTGTGCTGACTTCTAATTAATTTTATATTTTTAAATAACTGAAAGCTTATAATTGAAAAACTTTTCACTTGATGTGAAAAATATATATAGTATGCAAATTGCCCATAAATTTTCCAGATTCGGATCCGATGCAGTTGCTCCTGTAGTTTTAAATCTGATAGGTAGAAAATAAAATTTATGTTAAATTTTAATATTTTATTATTAAAAATTAAATTTTTAAAAGCTTAGATCCCATACCTTTTCAAAGAAAAGTGTAGGAGATCCAGATCAAAATTTTCTAATAACAATAAGTTTCGCAAATTATGATGAATTAATGACAAGAAAGATAAACAAAACAGACATTAATTTTAAAGCAAGAATCATATAACAAGGAGAAGAACTTAAAACTAGTTTTGGACAAAAGATTGAAAATATACTTTCACCCAAGAGAGAGAGAGAGAGAGAGAAACACGCATGACTTACCCAACAGAATGGCAAGTAAATTAAAGAAGTGTGAACTCACGAATCGAAACGAAAGAAAAGCCGAAGTCGGAGAAGGCATGGATTGATGTAGAGACTTGGCAGCTTTCGATGAATGAATGAATGATGTTATTAAAGTTTTGGGCAGCTCTGCTCCAGGTGAGAGCGACCCGTAACGAGTTTGTGCAATCAAACACAAAAGCAGCCACTGCCACCTCCAAATTCTTAGAACAAAAATTGGTTTCTGGTGGCAAGTGGCAACCGTTTGAGCACTGAACTCGATACGTGTTTCTCTCACCCAGAGCAGAGATGGCCAATAGGCAATAGCAAACGAAAGGAAAGGAGGGTCTTGCTTGGTGTGGTGATTCAGTTGCAACCATCCAATCTTGTTCACAGCCGTCAGTGCTTTTATCTCTTTGTGTTTTTTGTGGACTCAATTTAGGTACGGATGCATAGCCGACACAAATGAATTCATATAGCCATTACTTCCATCTATTGCACGGATGAGGATCATGTATCCTTTTTTTCTATCTTCTTTTTTTCTCTTCATTTAAGTTTTATTAAGTAGATAAAATTAGAATAATTATAATTTTATAATAAATAATATTAAATTTTTTTTGTCACTTGTCAAAATTTAAAATTTAAGTGGAGAGATATAAAAGAAAACAGAAAAAAAAGATAAATGATCTTTATTTCTATTGCATAAAGAAAAATATTAGTAATATATTTTTTTAATATTTTTTGAATATTTATTTTTCTATTAATTTAAAAGTAAGTATTATTAATATTTTTTAATAATCTTTTTAACTATATGAGTAGATCAATAATAAAATAAATATTAAAAATATTAAAAAATATATTATTAGTATTCCTCATTGTTGAATTATACAATTTAAATCTAGTTACTAGTAAAACTCATTAAATAATATCGTTTTAAATATGCACCTTCTCTCATTAAAGATTGTGACATCACTTTTTTAGTTTTCATTATTTTCTTCAAGAATAATGTTACTCACTTATGAAGTATGGACACATTATTTTTTAGGTGTGTCCATGTGTCAAACACATGTTCGTTCAGACATATGGGGATACGTGTACGATACATGTATCCTGCATATCTGAATGTATCTAATTAAAAATATTATTATTTTTAGTTTGAAACGACTCAGACACGCTTGGACAAGTTTAGAACACGATCCATTAATACTTTTTTTGAAAAAAATAATTTCCATGACTAATGTTCAATTAGTAAGTTCGTAACTCACTCAAACTCAATCACATGACTGACGTCTCAAGTCATTATTTTCACATATCAATATTTTAAGTTTTATCTTTTCACACGACACTATTAAGCTTTTAAATTTTATCTTTTCACACATCATTATTTTCATCTGCTCCTTCTACCTCTACTCGTGTCGAGTCGTCCCTTCGCCTTCACCGAAGCTTACCTCACACTATTATTCCCTCTAGTAAATTTTTTTGGATGCACATGTACTTATATATGGTTAGTTCTATTAGGAGAAGTTTGTTTAGGAAATTTTTTAGAAAATGTCAATAGAAATTATACTTCATATTTTTTGGGAAGAGCTTACTAGGTAGCAACTATTAACATATATGACATATATTAAGATATTGTAAATCTTCAAGTTTATAGAAATGATATTAATAAATTATGAATTTTTTTTTTAAATTTTGTAATTATATATATACATAAACTAAGTTCTTTAATTTATTTTGATATTAATTTATATATATATTTTGTATTTGTATCTTATATTTTTTTGAATTTAGTATGTCTCTGTATCATGTCTGTGTCTATACTTCATAACTACTTACACATATTATTCTCACAATTTTTTTGTTGCATATTTTTACTCTAATATTCTACCATTTAAGTGGCGCGAGAGATGTGAACCCATTAAATGATGTACAACTAGACTTTTTCTTTTAAAAAAAATAATATCGTTTGCACACCATTTTTATTATGCTATTGTTACATTGCTTATTTTTAAATAATAAAACAGGAAAAACACATTTTAATATACACTCTCTATCTTTACATTTTTTCAAATTAAAAAAAATGTGAAAGTAGTGTATAAAATATAGTGTATAAAATAACACAACTTTTTTTTGCCCAATCACTGCACACCTTTAATTAGGTGTGGAATTAATTTATGGTGAGGTTTGGTCATAAAAATGCTAGATGCACCTTACTATGATGTAAATCTCTTATATCAGAGATAAAATTACAGAATTAAAATGTAAGTGTGTAAAAAATAATATGTAAAATATTATAATTGAATAATAAAAATTATGTATATAAAACTATATGTGTTAGTATGTTTATATAACATTATTCTTTGGTCATAATGTGCTTTGTGAACACACCTTGTGACTGACATCACCATTAATGCTATATGTATTATGCAACATTGCAATAAGGAAAAAAAATTTCTTATGAAAAGATTTTCAATATCTTTCATATGTGAGATTAATTGTTGTTCACAATATTGAAAATGTTTTACCCGACAAATATCTTCATGCGGATTTGGATTCTTGACATTGCAAAAGTATACCTTAATTATTAAACTCAAGTTTATTTATCAATTAAATATTTTTTTATCAATAGATAGAATATCATTATTTAAAATGAGAGGAAAATAAAATTCTAGAAAACAGAAATCAATGATGTTCTTCTTAAATCACTTCCAATATACATGGAAGGATATGTGCCTTGCACATAGTTGAAATTAAGGTAAAGACACTAAAAATCACATAAAATCCTAATAATGAAAACTAAAAAAGAGAGAAAACATGAAAGAGATAAGTTACATCGATCTTCTCTATCAAGGCTATGGTATTTTGGCCTTACTCCAATCAAAGTTTCTTCCTTGCGCCATAGCTAAGAGTTCCAATTAATCCCTTATTTTTCCTATCACACATCTTTAGACCCATCGAGAAAGCGACAGAAAGTAGATTGAAGAAATTCAAAGCCAACAACTTCTTTAAATATATCCCAAAAATTATAGATCTAAAAGATCTGTGGCAAATTCTTTTTAAAAAAAATTGTAAAAGTAAAAAAAAAAGAAGATAAAAATAGTGAGGGCAGCTAATGAAGGATTCAGGCAGCAGCCTTCATGAGCTAAACATTCAAAAGAAGAACCAAATCATCACAAAAAATGGAATAACAACACAAAAGATGAGAAAGCACCTCCCATTTAAGCAACTTCTTATGAGTAAGACTTTTTACTATATTAAATATTTATTCGAAGCTAATTTCACAATAAAAGTTTAAAAAATATATTAATATAACTAATAGTTAACAAATATTTAACAGTTCATCCTAAAATATCTAAAAAAACAAATTGAATAGCATACTAATTTCCGCAACCTCTCCTTCTAGAAGTTCGACTTGCCTTAGCTCTAATTACCATTTGCCACGTGACCCTTTTCATTTTTTTATTTTTTCTTCTTGTGTATAATATGTATAATAATTAGTATTTTGTACTTGTGGGATGCACGAGGATAATCAACAAAAAAATTTATTTGCTCACTTCATAATTAGAAGATATTTTATTTATGCTGGTATTGATAATATGGTTAAAAAACTATTTATTCATTCATAAAGTATTAATACAATAATAAGAATATAACATGTAAGTCTGTAATTAAAGAATTTAAACATAACAATCAAACAAATAATTTTAGTATAGAAATATATTGTAAAACAACTTTTTAGATAAAAATAAATATTTTAAATATATATAATTAATTAACTTATTTTTATATTAATAAATTATATTTGAATTAATTTTATTATTCTTTCTTGCTTAGTTTTTACCCTATGAATTAATTAATTAATTAATATAATCTGTTAAAAATTTCACTCCCGTAGACTATAAGTATAAGATTATTTAAATATATTATAAAACAAACACATATATATCTTAACGAAAATGCATAAATTACCATTGAATGGAATGGATCAACTGCAATTTAAAAATAATATTAACTTATTTCAAGATAATTCCAACCAAAAATATTAATATTTTAAGATTTGATTGGCGTTCACATAAAACATAAATATTAGGTGATGAATATGGAAAATAACAATTTCCATTTAAAATAATTTTAAAATAATATGCATGGGTTAATTGGCATGCATTTTATAACACAAATAAAGCTAATAATAATGTACATAAAAAAAAATTAATCAATCACTTGATATATAAAAAGAATAGTAATGAAATTTGAATTTGAATTTGAATTGATCAATAATGCAATCAATTAAGTGATGTGCAAATAAAAAAAATACTAATAACATATTTATTAGTGAAATGTGATTTTTTTTACAAAATAAAATAAATTTGAATTCTTGCTATCAAAATTTTGTTTATATATCATTTTTAAAAGGTAATGACATTAAAAATTTATGCCATAATCAATATAGAAATTATACATGCTTTTATTTGATTGAATAGAAATGTAATCACTATTAATTAGGTATAATTTCTTATAAAGAATTAAGCAATTGAATTGGAAAAATCAGATAAAGAATAAATTTTTTGTTTATAAAAATATTATATGAAAAGCACTTTATATAAAAAAAAACTACTATATGAAAAATACATCACATGCAAGACGTACTATTGATGTAATCAAATTAGTAGTGATAATTATTCAACTCTAATTTTCAAAAATCAAATTTTGTAAATAATAATATAAAATAACAAATTCAAAATTGTACTAAATATGAACATGTAGTCTAATGGTAAAATACATTTTATTATAAGTGTTTTTTAAGTACCATGTTCAAATCCTACAAATTGTCTTTTTGAAACTTAAATTATACAAAAAAAAAAGAGAAACCCGAGTCAAACTATCAGGTTAGTTCAGCCAGTTTGACCTGCAGGTCGCTTAGAAAACTCATTGTGACCAAGGACCGGCTTGGCCTAAATACGGGTCATTGGTTTTCTAATTGGACATGCTGAACTGGTATGATCCGTACAACTATGCTTTTAACTAAGGTCAATGTTGTTCTTGAAGGTAAATCATCGTAATGTAATTCAAGTTCATCTCTTGAGTGCAAGTGAATGTGTTAACATTAAGATAATACCCCCTCTTGAAAGTGCTACGCTAATTGAGACTCATTAAGTTTCTTGATGATTCATGGCTCCTCAAAGGGTCTAGTCTATTTCTAGACCTAAAGTTCCTAAACTCAATTATTAGAAGTTTCGATATTTAAATTTTCTTTCAAAGCTTCGCCCAAATATCTTAAATCTATTCATTTATGGGTCCTTCATAAAGCAAGCATAAGTACATTATAATTGAATCAAGAAACAATATATACCATTAACTAAGAGAAAAAAAAAAACAGATCCAATTACATATTAAAGATAAGTTACTTTCCTAATTCTAAACATGATGTACTTAGCCTTTAATGGTGAAAAAGCAAATCATAATTTTCAAGAACAACATAAGAAAATCAACGGAGAAAGAAAGATAAAATTTGGTGTAGCTCTATGATCTCCCTTAGTACTCTTGTTCTTGCCATCTTCCTTGCTTTCCCAACGTGAGATAGTGCGTCTAATTGTGTGTGTGTGGTGTAATCTCTGTTTTATCCTTCCAATTCTTGCTTTTTTTATAAGGATCCCCATCCAACCAAAGTTAATTATAAGTCTTCCATCCACTTTTGGCTTTAGATAAAATTAGAATAAGATAACATCTCTTTAAAAATTTAGTTTTCAAGATAATTTTTCTAATTTAATCCAAAACTTTATAAATTACACCTTAAAATTTAATACATTATATGAAAGCCTCCAAATCGGTCAAGGAACTTAAAATTTTTAGTTTTTAAATAAAAATATTTTTTAATAAGATTATTATATCACGTAAAAAATTAATATGTTATATTAATCTATAATTAATACTAAGTATTATAAAATCTTAATATTATATATCTAAATAAGTTTTTAGTTTTTAAAACAAAATAACCTTTAATAAAATTATTATATCACGTAAAAAATTAGTATGTTTCATTAATCTATAATTAATGCTAAGTATTATAAATTCTTAATATTAGATATCTAAATAATAAATAAATACGTCATGTCAGCCAAAGCCAATAGGGTTTTTTTTAAAGGGCTAGGCTTTAGCCCACTAAGTTAAATATGCCTTACTAAAATAAAAGCTCCTAAATAAGCTAGGTCAAAATAGGTAAAAAATAAGTTAGGCAATCGGTCCTTCATAGGTCACTTAACCTATTCTCATCTAAATGCTAAATGTCATAAGATTTTTATTAAATTTTATGTCTTAGAAAGTACGATAAAAATATCTATTTACATTATCCCAAATTTTCTTTGATTATAAGAGTTACATTTCATCGATTAACCAAAAAAAAAAAAAAGATTCTGTGATCATCTTTAGTAAATTGAATAATATTTACTTTTTAAAATTCTTTTTGTTTCCTTTGAATGAATCTTTTATTTGTAATCGATAGTAAAATTTGTGTAGATATAAAATAATATGTGTGTAAGTGTATGTTCAACATGATTCATTTCATTATTACTTCTAATTTTTTTAGCACAAAAAAATTAAGATGGATGGGAAGTTACCCATTCAACACAACATCTGAAAAGACTTTACAAAATTTACATAGACAATACCATGAGAGATCTTTTTAGAGAAAAAAAAGAGAGAATAATTTTCTAGGATAGAAGGGAATAATGGTGAGAGCAAATTAAATACATTTATTTTTAATTAAATGGTGACATGACATTATTTATATGAAGTATCACATTACTTGAAATATAATTTTTTTTTTTATGACCAAGTGTTCATAAAACATGACATTTAGATGTAGTATTGCCTGTTAATACTCACACATAAAATGAAAAAGACATACATACGCATTATACTTCCATAACCAGCCATCATGCAGTAGTCCATGAGATGATATATAACAAGTCCATGTTCAAAGATGCATACATATAGGAGAGCGATAGGAAGCCAATCGTTTTCTTTAAAATAAATTTTTAGTTGCACATAAATATAATATATTTTTTTATATATATTTATAAAAAGTTAAAGAGAAATAATAATTTTTTATGATGAGTGAATTTAATAAAATTTATTTTTTTCTCTTTAATTTTTTATTTTTTGTGTATAAAGATGACGTATTATTTTTCATGAATATCTCTTTCTAGTATTAGGCTCTCACTAGGTGATTACATTGGGCGTGGCGGCAAATACGTTTACTGCGTATCTCATCGGTCCTGGGGATGCCAAGTATTTTGCACTGTCTAAATTGTTCCCAGAAACACTGCCCTTCTCGGTGAAAGTAGCATTTGCATTGTCCACATTCAAGTGTCCACCCATTGCACCCTTCACCACAGGCTCCACATGGAGGGTGCTGCCTAATTTCTTCAACCAATGTAAGAGGGTGCGAGTGAGCATCATATTGGAAAGTGCCTCCAAATTTGACACGCCTATACTTGCCAGGGATGAGTATCACCTGTCTCCATTCTCTGTCTCCTTCCTTGTCTCTCCACTTAAATTTTGACAAGTATTTTAAATTTAATTACATGTTCCCTTCTCATTTAATTTATTTTACACTTGTCAAAATTTAAATAAAAGAACTGAGAAGTAGATAAAAAATGAAGACAGGTGATCTCCATCCCTTGCCAAGAACACAATAAGTATGGGCAGCGAAGTCACAGTCATCACAGTAGTAGAACCATTGCTTCGGATACTTTTTCTCTTTGCAAATGTTACACTCATATTTCCTCAAATCACCTTCAACAAAGTAGGTTAGACGGAGAGGATGCTTGTCATACACGTGCAACGCCTTAGACGGTAGAGTAGCACATCCACAATCAATGGCAAAATCGTCACAAACTTCGCATACAAAGACATGCTTCGACCACAGATGACAACCTTTGCATTGCCTTGCAATGCTTGTCTTCTCTAGGAGAAGAAGGTGTTTGTGACTTTCATGTTCAACTATCTCCGGAAGGGTACCACAACAAACATCAAGATCGAGTTGACACTCATCACAGCGATAGACAAAGCCATTGCTCAATAATTTGCATCCATCGCACCTATAAACAATAATGATATTTGTACGATATTTTTTTAATTACTTTTATATCACCTTTTTTTTAATAATAAAACAAAAAAAATATGTAATTAAATATGAAGAATGACTTTTGTACACTTTTTTAACACCTTTCCTTACACCTTTCTTATATATTAAGAAGTGTGTATGTTTTGTTTTATTACTTGAAAAAATGATGTAACAATATTGTAATAAAAATGATGTGTAAATAATAAAGTCATTTTAATACATACTCTCTTTATCTTTTATATTTCAAACAAATAAGGTGTAAATATGATGTAATTATTTAAAAATCCAAATCACATTTCTCACCTATAAATGCCATCATATGGAGGTGCCTTGGAGAGAAGAGATAGAGGGTGTGGATGAAACTGGTGTTGCTTCATTCTAGGTAATTCAGCACATCTTTGGTGAAGAAGGAAACCACACTTTTCTGCACAAGAAAAGAAGGGTGGCGTGATGGGTTGGATACACCCGTCACAGCGTTTAGCAACATGTTGCAAACTCAGTTCCTCCATGAATGTTAACAAATGGTCATGGCAGAAGAGACTGAAACCAATAATATCTTCTGGGAGATGATCAGAAACGTCAGTCTCATCTTTCTGATCTTCATCCTCAGTTTCAGCCTTCCAATGTTGTTGTTGACACTTCAAATGTACGGGAAATTTGCAAGTTGAACAAAAATAACCAGCAAAAGTTGCACTCATTGTTCCATTACAAGCACCACAAGTTATGTCATCTCTGAATCCAAAAACTTTATGAAAGGAGTAGGTGAGCTTCAAAGGGTGACGGTGGCTTTGTATTCTGATAGTTTGAGGCAATTCAGCGCAGCTAGAATGAACCCGAATCTGGCAAATGGTGCATAGGGAGATCAAGCTCTCGCTAGCTTCCTCACCACATGCATAACAAACGAACGATTGTGCATTCTTAGAGGAGACGAAGGCATGCCTATGGCCATCATCTGGGTGCCTGAGAGAAACACATTGCATGTCAAGGTCGAACGTGCAAAGAGAACAATGGTAAACGAAGTTTTTATAGATGCCTCTGCAGGCATTACATCTGTAATTTCCAGAATAAGGGGATTTGGAAAGGAGAGTAAGGGGGTGTTGAGGGTGCAAGGGGTGTTTCATCTGGCGTGGAAGTTCAGCACATGATTTGTGAAGGACATAGTTGCACTGGTTGCAGCAGAAGACAGGACCTGAAATTGGTTTTTCACAACCTGAGCAAAAGATTTGCCCCCCATCATTTTTCTGCTCCTCCTTCAACAGCAGTGAGTGGGCATGGCTGAAATGCTCAATCTTATCCATATATTATTCTCACTCTTTTGCAGGAGTTTGGGATTAAGGGTGGTCATTTTATTTATTTTTTGACATTCAAATTCGATTCTTGAGTATTTGGTTACCGTTAATTAAGAATGAAGTTTACCGTAAACTTTTACTGCCGGGATAAGACATCAAAGATGAATAATAGTAATATGCTTATTCATGTACAACCAAAGAAGAATAGGAGATTCCTACATAAGGAAGGAAAAAGGCTTCTCGTTTGACCACCCAACTAGGATATACTGCACACCATAAGATATGCTTATTCTTAGATTTTAGCATAAGCATATATATTAAGGGTTTTTTTTTAATGCTAGCAAGTACCGAAGTTAGACAAACCCTATATTAAATGTTTGGAAGAAGCCCCATGCCAAAAAGTATATATAATTCAAGCAATGAAAAATGTCATAAGTCCCTTGACAATTACATTTCTTATGCATAAGAGCTCTTCCTAAAGCATCAATAAATGTAAATTTGAGGAAGACTAATTTCACCCAAATATAATTTATTTTGGAGTATATATTTATTGTAACTACATGAGCATGTGATAGAGGTGAGATTAATGTAGGTAGAATAACTTTAAGTTTGAGTTGTCTTCCAAAGTTCAAAAAGAAGATATCTTTAAGTTTTCTTCAAGAGGATATGTTGATCAAATTCCCTAGCAAAAAAGTGGGATGACGTTTGTGAGAGAAAAATAAAATATCCTTATTGCGTAGTTTGAATTTTAATGCGTTAAAAATCTTGATGTTTGCTAAAATTGTGAATACCTTCGTAATATATAAGATTAATTTGTAATATTTTTTTGAGTTTTTATGCAATTTTTCTTCATTTTAAATTTGAAATGATCTTAATTTGTGCTGACTTCTAATTAATTTTATATTTTAAAATAACTGAAAGCTTATAATTAAAAAAACTTTTCACTTGATGTGAAATATATATATACTATGCAAATTGCCCATAAATTTTCCAGATTCGGATCCGATGCAGTTGCTCCTGTAGTTTTAAATCTGATGGTTAGAAAATAAAATTTATGTTAAATTTTAACATTTTATTATTAAAAATTAAATTTTTAAAAGCTTAGATCCCATACCGTTTCAAAGAAAAGTGGAGGAGATCCAGATCCAAATTTTCTAATAAAAATAAGTTTCGCAAATTAAGATGAATGAAAAGAAAGATAAACAAAACAGACATTAATTTTAAAGCAAGAATCATATAACAAGGAGAAGAACTTAAAACTAGTGTTGGACAAAAGATTGAAAAGATACTTTCACCCAAAAAAAAGAAGAGAGAGAGAGAGAGAGAAACACGCATGACTTGACTTCATATTATCCAACAGAGTGGCAAGTAAATTAAAGAAGTGTGAACTCACGAATCGAAACGAAAGAAAAGCCGAAGTCGGAGAAGGCATGGATTGATGTAGAGACTTGGCAGCTTTTGATGAATGAATGAATGAATGATGTTATTAAAGTTTTGGGCAGCTCTGCTCCAGGTGAGAGCGACCCGTAACGTGTTTGTGCAATCAAACACAAAGCAAAGCAGCCATTGCCACCCAAATTCTTAGACCAAACTGGTTTTTGGTGGCAAGTGGCAAGTGGCAACCGTTTGAGACTTTGAGCACTGAACTCGATACGTGTTTCTCTCACCCAGAGCAGGGATGGCCAATAGGCAATAGCAAATGAAAGGAAAGGAGGGTATTGCTTGGTGTGGTGATTCAGATGCAACCATCCAATTTTGTTCACAGCCGTCAGTGCTTATCTCTTGTGTGTTTTGTGGGCCCAATTTAGGTACGGATGCATAGCCGACACAATTGAATTCATATAGCCATTAGCTCCAACTATTGTTGATGGTGAAATGCTAGTAATATGTTGTTTTGATATTTTTTTAAATATTTTTTATTATTGATTTATAAATAAGTATGGTTAGTATGTTTTTAAATAATTTTTTTAAATATATGAAATAAATAAATAATAAAATAAATATTGAAATAAGTGTTTAAAAAATATATTATTAATATTTCACATTATTGAATTATACAATTTGGATCTAGTCCCTAGTAAAACTTATTAAATAATATCGTTTTAAATATGCACATTCTCTCCTTAAAGATTGTGACATCACTTTTTGTTTTTTATTATTATTTTTTAAATAATATTACTCACACATATTATTTTTATCAAAAATTTTGCATATTTTTATTCTAATTCTATTATTTTAATAGTCTGAGAGATGTGAATTCATAAAATGATGTACAACTAGAATTTTTTTTAAAAAAATATAATTTACACACCATTTTTATTATGCTATTGTTACATTGCTTATTTTTAAATAATAAAATAGAAAAAACACATATTTTAATATACACTCTATCTTTATTATTTTTCAAATTAAAAAATATTAAAGTAGTGTATAAAACATAATGTGTAAATAACACAATATTTTTTTTTTGCCCCCATCACTGCACACCTTTAGTTAGGTGTGGAATTAATTTATGGTGAGGTTTTGGTCATAAAAATGCTAGATGCACCTTATCATGATGTACATGTCTTGTATTAGAAATAAAATGATAGAATTAAAATATAAGTGTGTAAAAAATAATATATAATATATTATAATTAAATAATAAAAATTATATAAATATAAAATTATATATGTGTAAGTGTGTTTATATAACAATATTCTTTCGTCATAATGTGCTTTGTGAGCACACCTTGTGATTGACGTCATTATTAATGCTATATGTATTATGCAACATTGGAATAAGGAAAAAAAATTCTTATGAAAATATTTTCAATATCTTTCACATGTGAAATTAATTGTTGTTCATAATGCTGATAAAAAAAAATTGTTCATAATATTGAAAATGTTTTACCTGACAAATATCTTCACGCGAATTTGAATTATTGATATTGCAAAAGCATACTTTAATCATTAAACTCAAGCTTATTTATCAATTAAATAATATATTTTTCAATAGATAGAATATTATTATTTAAAATGAGAGGAAAATAAAATTTTAGAAAACAAAAAACAATGATGTTCTTCTTAAATCACTTCCATTATACATGGAAGGATATGTGCTTTGCACATAGTTGAAATTAAGGTAAAGACACTAAAAACTACAAAAGAAATCTTAATAGTGAAAGCTAAGGAAGAGAAAAAATATTACTTTTCTTATCACACATTTTCAAACCCATCGAGAAAGCGACAGAAAGTAAATTGGAGAAATTCAAAGCCAATAACCTCTTTAAATATATCCCAAAAATTACATATCTTAAAGATCTATGACACAAATATTTTTAAAAAAATTGTAAAAGTAAAAAAAAACAAAGATGAAAATAGTGACAACTAATGAAAGATTCAGGAGCAGCCTTCATAAGTGAAGTGAAGCACTCAAAAGAGGAACCAAATCATCACAAAAATGGAATAATATCACAAAAGATGAGAAAGCACCTCCCACTTGAGCAATTTCTTATGAGTAAGACTTTTTACTATATTAAATATTTATTCAAAGCTAATTTCACAATAAATTAAAAATTATTAAATATAACCAATAGTTAACAAATATTTAACAATTCATCCTAAAATATCTAAAAAAAAACAAATTGAATAGCATGCTAATTTCCGTAACCTCTCCTTCTAGAAGTTCGACATGCCTTAGCTCTAATTACCATTTGGCACGTGACCTTTTTCTTTTTTTTTTCTTCTTGTGTATAATTACAATGCAATTCCGTAAGTTAGGGATGGACAGACGGAGACGGGAACGGTAACTAGGCCTAAATCATTCCAATTCCATTCTTTATACGAAAGAGTAGTTCGAAACTATCTATATTAAAACTAAACTATATATATATATATTTATTTAATATTTATATAATATAGAATATTTCTAATATAATATTTATTATTTATTATAATATTTATTATAATATTTATTCATTTTTTTTTTTTTTTTCTTATTATCCAAATTTATATTATTCTATTTTATTTATATATATTTATATATATATAGAATATGATATATAGAATATGATTAATATGATTTGATTTATATGATTTTCCTTTTTATAAGAATTTTTTTTATTATAAAGAATTTGATTTTATTTGAATTGTTCGAATTGTATAATCATCAATTACTGACATTGGTAAACGGCCCAAAGCAATTTGATTATAATTCAATTCGTGACGATCATAAGTCGAAAGTTCATATTCTTCAGTCATTGATAAACAATTTGTTGGACAATACTCAACACAGTTACCACAAAATATACAGATTCCGAAATCAATACTGTAATTAAGCAATCGTTTCTTTCGAATATCAGTTTCCAGTTTCCAATCAACAACGGGTAGATCTATAGGACATACACGAACACATACTTCACAAGCAATGCATTTATCAAATTCAAAATGGATTCGACCACGGAAACGTTCCGATGTGATTAATTTTTCATAAGGATATTGAATAGTTACAGGTAAACGATTTGCGTGGGATAAGGTAATCATGAAACTTTGACCAATGTACCTTGCAGCTCGGACTGTTTGTTGACCATAATTCATGAACCCAGTTACCATAAGGAACATATCGTGAATATCTATGAATATTTTTGTTTCGTTTCTTTCTCTTGTTTGAGACAAGTTATGAATATAGAAGATCAATCTTTTACAGTGAAAACAGTTGAGACGAAGTTGTTAATAATAGATTACCGAGAGAAATAGGTAAAAGAAACTTCCACCCAAGATTTAATAATTGATCCATTCTTAGCCTAGGCAAAGTCCATCTTGTTGTGATAGAAACGAACAAGAACAAATAAGTTTTAGCTAGTGTAATAAAGATACCAATTGTAGTTCCAAAAACTCCATATGCTTTATTTATTTCAAAAAACTCAGAAACGAATATATACGGAATAGAGATATTCGAACCGCCCAAGTAAAGAACTGTTACAAACAATGAAGAAATTAATAGGTTTAAATAGGAAGCAACGTAAAATAAACCAAATTTTATACCCGAATATTCGGTTTGATAACCCGCTACTAATTCTTCTTCCGCTTCTGGTAAATCAAAAGGTAATCTTTCACATTCTGCTAGGGAAGAAATTAGAAAAACGATGAAACCTATAGGTTGACGCCACAAATTCCATCCCCCCAAACCATATTTTGATTGTGTATCAACTATATCAACTGTACTTAAACTGTTAGATAATCCTAGTCGGTGATAACATTACTCTTACCATCGCTATTACAGAACCGTACATGAGATTTTCACCTCATACGGCTCCTCGAAAGCCTTAAATAAATCTAAGGACCGGGCCGATTTTTTATCTCTTGATATATCCCTAAGATAGATAAGATTCAAATCTATCGGATCTATCGGACGGTTCTGAATTAGACCAATTGAATTCTGTCTGTTCTAATAAAAAATAAATAAATAATTAAATAAAAAAGATAAATCCATTTTTATAAAAGAAAAAGATACAAAAGGTACTTCTGAATTGATCTCATCCCTTAAAAATGAAAAATTTGAATTTGTTGAGTAATAACTTAATTCTTCAATAAAATACTCTTTTAGAATTATCAAGAAACCCCCCCATCGGTTTCGATTACGAAAAAGAATTACGCATTAGTTTGTTTCTGAATTATGACATGAATTCTATCTCCATGAATATGGATGGATACAAGAAAGAAAAAAAAAAAAAGAAAAAGGGGATCGCTTTTTCTATTTTTTTTTTCTTTCTATTTTTTTTTTTCGTTCCTATTCTTCTTTTTTTTGTACAAGGAAAAGGGGACTTAAAAAAAATTAAAGGATTATTTCGTTCCTGATAGTCATTTATTTAATCAGTGGATAGGAGCATACTCTGGATCGGAATTGTGGGGAGTACTGCTTTATTTTTTCTACCAACTTAAAAAAGCCCCAATTAGTATTCTTTTTCTATTATGCGTAAATGCTCTTTGGGATAATTTACATAATCTGCGTTACTAATCCTTTGTGTATCTTGGTGTTTCTAACCATCCACTCATTTATTAACCCCCTATTTATGTTAATACATGTATGATAATTCATACAAACGGTAGCGAAAACTCAATAAGGTTGGTCTTTTGAGCCCGCTTCAAGACAGGATGACTAATCACCCAATCTTGGGGTAAAGGGACTCTTCTGCTTATAATTTTTTTTTTTCACTTAATTCTTATACATAGAAAATGAGACTCAATATTTTTACTGCAATTTAAAATCATCAGAGACTATATATTAAATATAGTATTCATAAAATATATTCAATAGAAGCTGTTTTATTTCACTCATATAACTATCTGATTTAGTTCTTCAATCCGAATTGCGAATAATAATAATGAAAATGAGGATCTCTATACAATTTATTCTACCCCTTTCCTATAAATAAAGTCCTATAAAGAAATAAAGAAAGGAGCATAGCAATAGCATTGAAAAGTTTCTGTCTCAACGAATCGCACGTAGAGATATTGATAACACACATAGAGTTAATGGTATTTCATAACTAATCGATTGAGCAGCAGCTCGTAGACCACCCAAAAAGGAATATTTATTATTTGATCCATATCCTGACATAAGAAGTCCAATGGGAGCAATACTCGAAATAGCAATCCATAAAAAAACACCAATATTGAGATCAGATAAAACAAAGTTATAGCCAAAAGGAATTACTGAATAGCTTATTAGAATTGATATGACTGATATCGATGGTCCGATACTGAATAAACGAATATCTCCCCTAGATGGAATAATATTCTCTTTGAAAAGTAGTTTTGTTCCATCTGCTAGAGCTTGAAGAACTCCCCAAGGACCAGCGTATTCAGGTCCAATACGCTGTTGTATCCCTGCGGATATTTCTCTTTCTAACCATACAATTGCTAGTACACTTATTGTGATTCCCAATACAAGAGTAAAAATAGTATTCATTCATAAGATATTAATACAATAATAAGAATATGACACTATGTTTCTTAACGAAAATGCATAAATTACCATTGAATGGAATGGATCAATTGCATTTTAAAAATAATATTAACTTATTTCAAGATAATTCCAACCAAATATATTAATATTTTAAGGTTTGATTGGCATTCACATAAAACATAAATATTAGGTGATGATTATGGAAAATAAAAATTTCCATTTAAAATAATTTTAAAATAATATGCATGGGATAATTGATATGCATTATATAACACAAATAAAGCTAATAATAATGTTTAAAAAAATTAATCAATCACCTGATATATGAAAAGAATAGTAATGGAATTTGAATTAATCAATAACGAAATCAATTAAGTGATGTGCAAATAAAAAGATACTAATAACATATTTATTAGTGAAATGTGATTTTTTTTTTTGCAAAATAATTTTGAATTACTGCTATCAAAATTTTGTTTATATATCATTTTTAAAAAGGTAATGACATTAAAAATTTATATCATAATCAATATAGAAATTATTCATGCTTTTATTTGATTGAATAGAAATGCAATTAATCACTATTAATTAGGTATAATTTCTTATTTTATCAATTGCGTGTATATGTCATAAATTTTCAATTCAAATTTAGACTAATGAAAAAAAAATTAAGAAACGTGCATAAAATCTTAGTGGGGAAAAGAAACATTCAAGAAATGTATAAAATTATAAAGTTTAGGTTTTCGGGTTTAAGGTTTTGTAGGAGAAATAAAAATTTGTATAGTTAATACGTGATAAACCAATTGCCTGATTTTAAATTTAAAAATAACAATGCCCTAACTGTAGGATGGAGTAGCTACTCCTGATCCTATAGTTTCTTTTTTTAAAAAAATCCAGTAATAAGAATTTAATTTTTACAAATTTGATAAATTAAAAACATTAAGAATATTAATCCTAAGTGTTAAATGATTTCATGGTATGCATTGTCTATAATCTCTAATTTATATGATATTTTAAACTCGTAAAAATATAAAAAAAAATTAAAATGGTTAACAAAAATGAAGATTCATATCCATCCACATTAAGTTTTATGGTGTTCATCTTCACTATATTTTCTTACTTTTGGTAGTCCTTTTATGTTCCAAAATGCAAATAATAACCCTATTACATATACACAATTACTTAGATTATGTATGTAACCAACAAAAACATATGGACTATTTTTAAATACCAAATTACATATTACCTACTAAATGTAGGTGCACCTTATCTATTTGAAGTATATCTTAAAACGAAATAAGATTGAAACTGTACCGTGGAATTATTGAGGATTGATTAGTTTAACTTTGATAATAAGAACTTACCTTTGAATGTTGCAGATAGAAACTTTCATTGACAAAAAATAAAATAAAATAATTTGAAATATCTTTATAAAAAGTCAAATAGAAAAGTCAATAAATTAGAAGAAATACATTTGCATTGAAGTTTAATAGAAAAAGCATGAAAATAACAAAATTCATAAAACAAATAAAGTTAATGGTCATGAATAATCTTATTTCAAGTATGAATTTGGAGATAGTTTTTTCAAAAACTTATAACCTAAAACACTGATAAACAAAAAAAAAGTACATTATAAAATATCCTAAATGCATAAAAAGAACAACAAAAAGCGAAATTGCAATTTGAAATGTTTGGATGGAGGAAAAACAAAAAGATTATAAAATTGGAACATGAAGAAGACATTTAGAAAATAAAAAACAAAATCCTTACAATGTTAAAGTTAGATTTTTGAGAAGTCTTATAATATTGGGGATGTAGAAGAGAAGTAAGATGACTCCATTAAACTCAACTCCAACTGAAAAATATAAAACAAAATAAATAACATGATTAGAGAGAATGGGGGACACCCAAAAATTGTGATTAAAAAATTGACAAGAATTAAAATGGTTACATATTTATACACACCAGTCAAAATGGTTGAACTTTCAAGGATCATATTTTCAAATTTAAAACTCAACTATGACTTTTGATACGAAGCTCAATGATAATTATTTCATTAATTGATTCCTTCAAATAATAATAATAATAATTGATAATCAAATCAGTTAAAAAATTTGATAATCAGTTTAATTTGTTAATTGATAAAACATAAGGTAACCATGGGATAAAAAAGATATAATTTTGTATTTTATCTAATTAGTTGACTTAACTTATTCCATTATCCTTCTTATCAAATTGAATATATTAATTATTTCCTTCCCAATGAGCTAATTTTTTGCAGGTATATTTGATTTAATAGATATAAAATATCAGTCATTGGTTGAATATTATATTTAAATATTTTTTAAAAAATAGCTGATATTTTAAAAATAACGAACAACATTTAAAGACGGTCTATAACTTTCAAATATTTGATCTAATTTTTTTATATATATAACTTTTTATATTTGATATAATTTGTACATTTTCAAAATAAATGATAAGAACACACACATATATATATATACACACACACTATTAGGTTTTAAAAACTAACCTTACTAAAAAAATATCAATTTGAATTAATTAAATATTTCATAGCCAATAAATTAATTTCATGCATGCATATAAATTAATAATATAGATTATATAGATAAGAATAATTAATTGTGATAAATTATTGTGACATGAAATTTTCATATTAGACATCAATTACATTACTATATATCAATAATTTAAATTGGTCAGAACATTACGAAGTTTGTAATGAATTCAATCAATTTCTTAATGGATAAAACTTAGATAAAATTCTTTAAATATTTGTATACTTGTTTCTAATAAAAACATGACATGTGTATATTTTTTTATAACTCATTAATAAAAATTTTGAAAATAATAATTAAATAACCAAAAAATAAAACACATGTCATATTTTTATTGGAGATAAGTACTACAAGCACCTATGTAACTTTACCTAAGTTTTCTCCTTTCTTAATTTCAATAGAAGTCAATTATTATCTAATTTCACTTGGAATAGTTATTTTGTAATTTTCTTGAGTAATTTATACTTTTCAATTTTGAATTTATACTGAAGTTACTAATAGAGGAAATGTGAAAATGGAGACAAATTATAATGCCTATAAACACAACATGTAACGATTGTAATTGTTAATGTTGGAATTAATAATAACTAATTATTTAATAATAACTAATCAATTTATTATTTGAATTAATTTTGATCTTAATTAATTTGTTTTCAGATATTTGTGCTTTTCAAGTTTAAACTTTAAAAAATCTATTATTGTTAAAAAATGGAAGAAATTTAAGTATCTTAAAAGGTGACACATGACACCGTTATAATTGCAATCAAATTTAATTAATTAGTATCAATTATAATTTTTAATTAAGTAACTTTGATTGAGTCAACTATAACTGTTAATGTTGTAATTAATAATAACTAATCAATTTATTGATTAATTACTTTTTGTTTTAATTATATTATTTTTCAAATGTTTATATTTTTTAAATTTAAATTTTCAAAAATTTTACTATTAATAAAAAGCTTTGAAAATTGAAAAAAAAATTGAGTACTTAAAAAAGTGACACATGACATAAGTTTTTAAAATATAAAATTTCAATTATATATTATATAGGTATAGATATTCTAAAGGTGCAATTTGTATTGAAGATTTGTAAAATTCCCATTCATAATGACTGAATTAGTTATTCAAATAACTTAAACCCCGCATATACAATGCTTAGGTAAGTACTGGCAGGAATTTAATTAAATATTTTAATATATTAAAATTGATTATTAATTATTTCTCTTTCGTAAGATTGTCCTGCCACGTGAGCTTATGTGATACGCGTTGTTTTATGGTTGTCTTTTTATTCTTTTTAATTAGATATATATATATATGTGAACCCAATACAATACGTAAATGAAGAATGTGTTAACTATAATATTTGAATATGCATCTACATTTAATTATAAGCATATGAAGCTAAAGGAAGTCAAATCATGATCGATACACATACATGGAACATGAGTGGCCACGTAGACAATTGAAGGAGAGAAAGCTAAAAAATGTTTGGAAATCATGACTATTTTCTATGAGTACTGTGGTGGATGCGTACGATCAATAATCAAGTATATAATATATAGATAAATGAATAAGAATTTTTTAAAGGGTAGATTTTTGTAAAGTGAATAAATAAATTTATATTAATTATATAATTATTAATTATTGATTAGTGAATAAGTATTTTATGTGATTATTGATTATTTATCTATTAATTATAATATTTTTACTTTAGAGGATCTTTATTCTAAATAAATATATCAATCTTGTTATTCATCTAAATTTTATACTTAATTTTTTAAATTTATTTACAAACTCATTCTCAGTATTTTATGAAAATGTTATAATCACATATAATTTGATTTGATATCTATCTCGTATAAATATACAAATGGACATACATCTATCATATTATTAAGTTGGATAAAAAATATTTTCCTAAATATATAATGACAAATTTAAATTTTAATTATGATATTTTTTTAATATTGAATTGTAAAAAATATTAGTAAAAATCTTTTATTTTCAATATGGAAAATTTATTTTTAATTAAATATAAAAGATAAATTAATTGAGATATGTTATAAATTAACCTGATACTTCTTAATCAAAATTAAAAAATGAAGTTTTGTTTACACACCTTTAACATTGTAATTTACTTCTTGTTTAAATTGAGTTACTAATATTAAACAGCAAAAGTAGCAAACAGGGGAAATTCTTCACTTCTTACAAATTAAGAATTTTTTTTATGGTACTAGTTACAAGTCCTTTTTTTTTTGTTTGCAAAGATTAAATTGTTATGAATTTGTTGTGCAAAGACCAGAAAAAAAAAAAGGTATAAAACAGGCTTTTCAAGTAGCCTAGATTGACCAAACTCCAGTAAATTAAGAAAACATCTAAGCTTCTAAGAAACATTAGGGGACCTCTCACACACGTATTTTTATAATGATGATATCAACTTTGACATTAGTTTAACTTCATGAGCGTCTCAATAAACGAAATTTGAACTAAATTTATACGCCCAAAACTTAGAGTCTGACATCTTGGGACATAAATTTCATATTTGCAGTTCCAGCAAGACCTACCCAGCAAAATAATTTATAACCGGAGCACTGAATCGCATTCGGGGATTGAATTTGGAAGACTTAAATTGTGCGGCCGGCTAAAGTGCTTTTACTTCATTGTTATTCCTTGGTTTTCTCTTTACCATTTTTTGTAGAGGGGTTAAGCGTTTATATTCAAATGTCATATATCACTTGGTCTTGGTCAATTATAAACTTAGGTTAAGAGCATTTCCATATGCAAAATCAAGCTGTGGTTACAAATAATAGTGATGATATACAATATACGGAATTGGATGCACTTATGAACTCACGCTTAAATGAAAGGCACTGCTTTATGAGAATTTATGTTCAAACCTCTTGCCATATATTAAAAAAGAACAAGAAAAGGGCGTTTTCTCTTTTTTTTTTTTGGGTATATAAAATGGGAATCTAAGGTGTGAACCCCGTCTACTTGTCAAAGGCATTGTCTTGATATTTAAGCGTAGCAGGTATCCAAGTTTATAACTGGCCCCATAGTTATAAATATCGTGCGATACCCGATAAGTATTGATCAATAGGTATCAAAATCTTCCCATTTCGTTACAATCAGTTAAAGTATTGGAATAATAAAAAATATCAATTTAATATTGTATTATTTATAGCTATCGGTGGTATTGTAACGACACTAATGAATCGGCGATATTAAGCTTTATGCACTTCTGATAGAGGACAACTATCGGTTGGTTGTAAAGTTATATAATTTTTTATCGTTATGCTACTTTACATTTTCACAAGAGTAATACTTATAGTCCATTGCCATTGTTTGCTTTTGAAATTAATATTATTTGTTGAATTGAAAGAAACAAAAATTGTCATCTCATCTAAATTTTGTATGCCGCGTCAATCAGTGGCAGGCGTGGGAACATGAAACTGATGAAAGTATGCGAGCTTTTGAAATATGTTATAAACTTTTACTTCAAATTAATTTACTTTTATAGTTTTTTTACATACTTTTGTAAACATATAAGATAAAGACTTAACGTATTTATTTTTTTATCATATTTCTTTTGTCTTTAGTTTATTATTGTTGTCTATATACATATAATTAAAATATCTTACGATAGACGATACATTGCATTATGATATATACAACTTAAAAAATCAATACATATTACGATACACAATATAACAAGTATGACTGATCCTACCTCTGAAGGGTGCATGGATACATTTAATTCCATCAAATACACTGCTCAAACCTATCTACCAAGTGACCCATCCAAAAATCGAACTCAAGTAATCCCATAACTTGACGTATAAGTTGAGGCTACTTCGACTACAACCATCGGTGGTAGACATTGACTTTGTTAGAAGATTGTTAACTGGTTAAAATAAAAAAAAGAAGACTATTAATTGGAAGAACTTTACTATATCCTCCTAATACATTCTCTTAATAATCCTTTTATTAATATTAAATAAAAAATTAAATACAACTAATATCTTGAGAATATAAAAAATATTTAATATTTTTTTCATTTAATAATTAGAAAGATTATTAAGAGGATGAGTTAGGAGGATTAATTATTTTCCTAACTGGAAATATCTGCTTCTTGATTAGGGACTTTAAAATGCAGTTGATTGTTGACTTTAAATGCAGTATCCGATGAAATGCCAAGACAGGAGTGATAGTGCCACTATGGCCAACATATACGACAGGTCCATCGTTTCCTATCATCCAGGGGAAATGGTCCTGTGATGGTTAAGGAAATTAGCACACTCAGAAAACAGCCACGGGTTACCGGTCTTGGATTCCTTACACTAGAAAAGAAAACAGAAAAGCGAAAGTGAAACCATATAATACATTGAATGTTGAAATTTAAAACTCAGAAAATGTATCGGTACTTGAACTTTTGCCTCGAACATACTTTTATGCTTGAAAGGTTCGGAGAATTCAAGATTAGTCATAATTAATTATACATCTTATGCTTATGCAAAGTTAAGATCAGCAATAATGTTTGGTAAAAATGAGTAATGGACCCCGGCCCATTCTAATTAGCCAAAGAAAAATAAGGAAAAAAAGAGTCACATAAGTTACATTCTTCGGCAACTGCTTTTGGCCGTTCCTCGTAATTGAGAAGGCATCCCGAAGAATAAAATATGTTTAGTTTATATCTTAGATAGAGGATTAATTTATATTAGTGTAAAATTTTTTTTTATATTCATTTTCAACGTTAATTTTATTTTTATTTAATGGTTACTTTTAATAAAATAATCTCAATCACTAGATAAAAGTGAAATTAACGGTTGAAAATAAATATAAGAGAAAAAAAATTTACACTGATATAAGTTGATCCATCCACTATATCTTATGTCAAGAAAAAGAAAATTCTGTTTTGGTTGGAATATGAAATTTATATGTATGAAATAATATTATTAGAGAAATTTTTATTTTAACACTTGATTATATTTTGAGTGATCAATTTTTTACTTATTTAGATAAGAAAATACTTTGAAAAAAAACTTTTAGAGTGCTTAAACTTTTGTCTTTGAAATTTAATGTAAATTTTATTATATAATATTTTAAATTTAATCTAATAATATATATAATTATACTATTTATAAAGTATGTTTGTTTTTGGTAAATTGAGTATAGTATTTTTAAAACAGATAGGAATTTCTCATCTCTCACAAGTCGTAACGTAATTTTTACCAAAATTTAAAGAAGCTTAAAAAAAAAGGCCAAACATTTTATATATACCCTCTTTCTATTTTTTGAAAAAAATAGCATCAAGCCATTTAAATTTTTTACCTAGTTACAAATAATCATTTTAAACTTTAAACTCTCCTAATTTAGTCTTTAAATTATACTAATTCCTACAATTAGTTATTCGTAGTTTATTTAATCTCAATTAATTGATTAACAAAACATTGCATCATGAGAAATTTTAAAATACTTTTAAAGTGGCCAGGTCTATAATTGTTTATATTTAATTTAATAATATTTTATTTTTTAATTTAATGGGATATATAATTATAAGTATCATGTATTATAATTTAAATAGAGTGATATAGTAAGAAATTTTTGTACATCTCATTTAAGTATGTGTGTATTATTAATAATTTATTTGTCACATTATTTAATGACTCATATACTTGTATGTGATAATATTTTGTTAATTAACTGATTGAAATTAGATGAAAGACTAATTGCAAAAATTAAAACAATTTAAGAATTATATTAAAAGATTCAAAAGTTTAAGATAACTAGTGAAAGTTGAGAGCGGTTTTTTTTTTCTGGTGAAGTTAAACATGAGTAAATGAACTTTTCCGCTCTGATCTCATCCACAAGACACATCGACCTAGCATATTTATTGAATATAATATTTGACCTCAACTTTTTTTTTTAATAATGACTTTAACTTTTTTTCTTATCATTAATAATATATACATCTTTTTTTATATTTTTTTAATATTATTCATTATATTTATTTTATTATTATTATTTTTATTAAATCTAATACTTTTAAAAAATGTCAATAATATATATATTCCTAAAAATATATATATAATGATCTTTTTGCTTCTTTTCCTGGCATTTTGCTCTTAATCCAAGATACAGTCGTATATATCTTTTTTCTTATTTCAAATAACCGTAAGGTTAAATTGATTTGTCCATGTACCAAAAAAAATTTTGATTTGTCCAAAAGAAATGGTAAATTTGGTTTTTGAATTTTACTTCTCTAAAATGAAGGATATATTTTAAAAAATAAAATATAAAAATCAAATTATTAATATAAATTTAAGATTTTATGATTTTATAAATTATAAATATATGCATAATAAATTATATATATGTAATAATCTATTTCCTTAAATTTTTTAATTAACAATTATAATCATATATTTCATTATCTTAAAATACAGCCCTCACTCTTAAGCAACTTGACTTTCATAACAAATCACAAATTTATGAGCAATTCCTACATACTTTAAGTACATTACATTAAATTATTTAAATCGTTTTTAAAAGTTAATTTAACAGTTTATTTTGCTATATATATCACATGTCATAGTGTGTGCATTACAAAGTCAAAATATAATAAAATTTTCCCAAATCTATTTATAATTATTTTTTTACGTGAAATCTATTTATAATTCTACAGTACTATAAAGTAAGAAAATAGAACTAAGCTTGTACTGTCGTGCTTGATGCCATTATGACAATTGTGTATAAAATCAAACTTTTTTTTATCTGAGTGTATCAAAATTAAATTTACTTAAAAATATTATATGAATGAATAATAGACTCGGATCATGATATTGACTATAGGCAAATTTGAGTTATAGGCTTTAAATATGTTTTCCGCTTGAGTTCGTTTTTATTCTTTTACCCAAGTGTGGGTTTAGATATACTTTAGACCTGGATCGCTTGCTACCCTTACTTAAAAGAAAAATATTAGATAGCCATAATTTTTAAATAAAATTTCTTAAATTTTTGTCAGAATTAGTCTTAAATAAATGAGTAATCGTCAGTAGGTTAATTTATTTAACAGTTATCATTGAATCTTAACAATTTTTTTTAATTATTTAACAACTTCTAATAGAATTATTTTATAGTACTTTATATCATCATTTAATTATATATTATCACATTATAAAAAAATGTAATTGTTAGAGATAATTGTATCAAACTTTTTTAATAACGGACAATATAATATTAGAGTGATAATGCCAAAAAATTTTACACTAACATCAAAATTAAATCCTTTCTAATTATACATAATTTTTTTGAATATTTAATGAGGTTTTTTATTAAAAATAAAACAGAAGTATTCAAATTATCAAATATATATATATATATATATATATATATATATATATCAATTATATTATAATATAGGAAATTAGAAACAGTTTTTTAAAAATTATTTATGAAAAAATGCTGCTTGCTGGGTATATTTGGATGTGGGAGAATCAGATCCATCATTGATGCAGACTTCATATGGCCCTCTGCATTGATCATCTGCAGGGTGTACATTAAGGAAGGAGATCCAATAGGTCAGAGCAACAATGAAAATATTTCGTTGAACCATTGATATGATTGGTTGTTTCCACCGCAAGGCTGGCTCAGGGTGAATATCGATAGGATCAGTAAGGTTGCGTTTGGTGCATCTTATAAAGAAGACTTGATAGTATTAGCTTATACTATCACGTCTTAACGTGTGTTTGGTACTGACACATGATAGGATAGTCAAATATGGTCAACTATTTTTATCCTATTCTTATAGGATAACTCTATCCTCTCCTCTACCCCATGATAAGAGCTGATAGGATAACTATTCCAACCTTGTCCCTCCTCTTCATCTCTATCATCTCTTTGATCTCCACCTCCACCATGGCTTCTCTGTATCAATCCATAAATTAAAACACAACCTAATAAAACAAATAAAAAAATACAAGTAAAAATAAGTGCCTCCCCAAGTCAGACGGTGCACGGTGATTCGGTAGCTTTGGGTTCCTCGCGGGTCATGACGGCGCTTGGTGGTGGCTCACAGATTTGGGTCGTCGTTGGATTGGACGTACAAGGGTGGTGGTTGTCGGCAAGGTGATGGCAGATCCGGCATGGCCGTTGGGTAGAGGTTGGAGCAGATCTGGGTTTTGGGGTGCCTGTGGCTACAGTGGGCGGCGTTTATGGTGGCCGCAGGTTTGGTGGTTCTGTTTTGCAGGTGACAGAGGCTATGGTGGGTGGCGCCCATGGCGGTGTTGGTTTGGGCGATTGGGTGGTTGTGACAGAAATAGGATGTGGTGGACGGCGCCTACGGTGGTGTTGGTTTGGGCGATTGGGTGGTTGTGGCAGAAACAAGATTCGGTGGCTCACGCGGTGGAGTAGAGGGTTGCTCATGGTGGTGGCTAGGTGCTACAACATTAAGGATTGAATTGGAGTAAAATGAAAAAGAAAATAGAGAAATGAGTGGTTGGGACTGGGAGAGATCTGAGCATCAACGAAGGAAGAGGAAATCCAGAAATTGGAGGTACAGGAATGGAGTGTTGCTGAGAAGTCGAAGGAGACAGTGGGATGATGAAGGGTAATATGGTCATATTAGATAGTTACATATACTATCAAATTGTTTATACCATTTGCACCAAATATTTGATAGTATAAGAGCTTATCAGTTTGTTTATACTATCAGACTTTATCCTGTCGCGACCGGGATCGCGGCGAAAAATAACAACTCAAAGGATTTTAGAAAATGAAAATGGAGTCGCCACCAATTTTATTTTTTATTGGGAAAAATTAGAAAACTCTTCTTTGAAAATGGTCTTTAGAACCAGATTGGATTCGGGAGTCGGTTATGCTTAGGGAATGGTGGAAACTTAATCCCACTGCACTCCTAACACATTCGTCCTAAGACGGTACCTTAGGTTAATTGTGTAAATTTTTAACAATATTTGAAAATATTTATTTTACCCCTTTTTGCAAAACATTGTAACTATTTATAAAAGGAAAATCACAAAATTATGAAAATTTAAATTTGGCTTGACAGAAATGAAATTAACGCTCCTACGTATCCCCAAGGTGCAATGGGAACTCAAAGTTACGTAGTTCTTTATAAAATAAGTGTGGGTTGATTAATTTTAATTAAAAAATATTTTTATTTGAAAGCGAATCCATTCTTGCACGGATTCAAGGCACTGGCTACTCAATAAACCCTTATGATCCAAAAGATAATGAAGATAGCATTCGCTATTCAATCATCATCATTGGTCATTGCGTGGATCAAAAGATTTTATTTTTATTATTTTTATTATTATTTTTTATTATTATTCTTTTACCCTTCTCTCTCTTTTTTTTTATTACCAAAAGTGTATCATTTTTGCCTTAATCTGAAATGGACAGCAGCCCACGTGAATCAAATTCAAACCCCAAAAGACAGTCAACAATTCAATTTACAAAAAAAAAGTTTGGAGACTTGGGTAGCAGTAACAGAGCACACCCCAGGGGACGTTTGGTGAGGGATTTGGACCCTGAGGTTCGACGGTCGGTTTGAGGAGATGGGGTGGTTCTGTTTTGGGGTTTGACGGTCGATTGGAGGATATGATGGTTTGTGAAGCTGGTCGGTGAAGGTCGCAATGGTATGGTTCGACGGTCAGCAGAGGGGGTATGATGGTGTTTGTGAAGTTGGTCGAAGGTCACAATGGTGCGGTTCGACAGTCGATGTGGAGGATATGATGGTTTGAGATTCGAGGGTTAAGTGAAGAGGGATTTGGTTCTATTTGGGAGTTCGACAATCGGTTGGAGGTGAAGATGGGATGGTTTGTCGGTAAAGGGAGTGGAACTCACGGTTCGACGGTCGATTCTGGTTGGGTTCGGTAGTGTTTGGAGAGGTTATGAAAGTTACTTGGGTGATGGGGATTATGGAGGCTTTGAAGATAGTGAGTGTTTTGGAGGTGAAAGGGAAGTGATCGGATTTGACGTTCGACGGTGGGTATATGTTGGGGTTTTTGAGGTGATTTCGCGTAATGGATGGTTGAAGGATGGGGCTGGGGTTGACAATAATAGTGAGAGGGGATGGTGAAGGTTGATATATGGGGATTCGAAGGTCGGTCGGGGTATAATGGTTGTTAGTTCGACGGTCGGTTTAGGGAGATTTGGATGGTTCGACCGTCGGTTGGAGGATATGATGGTTCGGCTTCTTGGGTTTCAACGGTCGGAGAGGGTGTCGGTGAGAGGATGGTAACTCATGGCGTTGGTGAGATTAGACGGTCGATTTAGGGAGATTTGGATGGTTCGACCGTTGGATATGATGGAGTTTCGTTGATGGTGTGAAGGTTTGGATGGGTTGTCGGTGAGGGGATGGTAACTCGGCGTTGGTGAGGTTCGACGGTCGGTTTAGGGAGATTTGGATGGTTCGACCGTCGGATATGATGGAGTTTTGTTGATGGTGTGAAGGTTTGGATGGGTTGTCGGTGAGGGGATGGTAACTTGGCGTTTGGTGAGGTTCGACGGTCGGTTTAAGGAGATTTGGATGGTTCGACCGTCGGATATGATGGAGTTTTGTTGAAAAGGTTTGGATGGGTTGTCGGAAGAGGATGGTAACCGGCGTTGGTGAATGGTTGAGGGAAAGGTTAAGGAAGGTATTATTCACGTGTGCATGGGTTGATGGAAAGCGGTGTTTTTGGTCCGGAAAAAGAATGTGGGTAGTTGAAGATGAAAGTAATAAAAGGAGATGGGTTCACGGTTGGAGAGTGGATATTGAGTTTCGGTCGGGAGGCTTGAGTGGATATGTAATATTCATTTCGGGTTGGGTGCGAGAGGATTCGGGGTTGTGTGCAAGTGAGAATAGTTAGCGAGAAATGAGTTACATGACATAAATGCGATGGTTACTGTGGAGTTCAAGGTAGAGCGGTTGAAGTGAATGCTATTCCTCGATAAGGCTTCATCTCCTTCTTGTTCCCTTCTCTCTGTCTCCCTTGTGATGGCATGTTTCTTGGAGGTTCGTGATGAATGTGGTGAAATTGTTTCTTTTATTCGACTTGTGCTTCTGGTGGTCGAGGGTTGATAAATATTATCAAGGGTGGAGTGACTCTTGAAGGTGAATAGAAGTGAAAATGCCGTCGTTCCTCTTTTACGATTTGTTTATATCCCCCTTTTCATCATTGCTCCCCGACATCTTCCTCTTTTTTTTTTTCTTATCCCTATCTCTCCTATCCCCTCTATCACCTTTTCTTTTCTTTCCATCCTTTCACCTCCCTTTTTTTTTTGCTTCTTTGCTTAATGCATTCTTTATCGGGCATCGGGCATTAAATGCAACGCCCATTTCAAATTTTTTTTTTTTTAAAAAAAACGAGATCGATGTTCCTTTTTTTTTTTTTAAAGGTTTACAAATGGGCCTAAAAAATCTTTTACTCTTCATTTTTTTGTTTTGTTTTGTTTTGCTTTTTTTTTTTTTTTTAGCTAGGGTATTCACATATCCTATTGCTTATCTATCATGTCTTATACTTATCGCAGGAAACTTTTTAAAGAAATGATAACTAACTTTTTAGAAATGATCAACAAATATGAATTGATACAACAATAAATTTTTTACATTATTTTTTTATATCATTTTTTATATTATTAAATGCATCATTTTTTATCTATATTTTTTATTTAATTATAATTATTAAAAATAATATATAAAATAATATATATATATATATATATAAAATAATGTTCAAATAATGTATGAACATTATTTTTATTTTAATTGATGGCTTCCCCAACCATTCTCTCTCTATATATATTAAAATAATTATTTGGAAAAACATCTTTTGGCCCCACTCCCTGGGATTTTTGTAACAATACGTTTAGTCTCTTTGAGAGTTACATGTAATTGAATAACGATTAATAACGATATATATATATATATATATATGAGGAGGGATCAACTTATACCTTATACTCATTTTTAACTATTAGTTCCATTTTTATCTAATAGGGATTTTTGTAACAATACGTTTAGTCTCTTTGAGAGTTACATGTAATTGAATAACGATAATATATATATATAATGAAGCATAAATACACTATTTTTAAGATGTGTTCATATGTTGGACATGTATCTATGTTTGATATATAGGGATATGGGTACGACACACGTGTTCAAATGTGTCCGATTAAAAAGATTATTTTTTTCAGCTTAGATACGTCTTAGACAAGTTTTAGACGCATTTGGACACGTCTTAAATACGCTTAAACACGTCTCGGACACACTTAAACATGTTTAAGATACAACTTGAACACGACCCATTAATATTTTTTTAAAAAAAATTAGTATCCATGACTAACATTCAATTAATAAGCTCATAACTCACTCAAGCCAAATCACATGACTGACGTCCCAAGTTATTATTTTTTCATACTAATATTTTAAGTTTTATCTTTTCACACAGTAATATTAGGATTTTAAATTTTATCTTTTCACACACCACTATTTTCATCTACTCCTTCTACCTCTGCTCATATCAAGTCATTCACTTTGTTGTCACCGAAACTTGTCTCACACTATTATTCCCTCTAGTTAATTTTTTTAGATGCATATGTATTTATACATGATTAGTTCTATTAGGATAAGTTGGTTTAGTAGATTTTTTAAAAAAATATCAATAAAAATTATACTTCATATTTTTTGGGGAGACTTACTAAGTAGTAAGTATTGATACATATTACATATATTAAGATATTATAAATCTTCAAGCTTATAAAAATGATATTAATGAATTATGAATCTTTTTTATTAAATTTTACAATTACATATATATACATAAATTAAGTTCTTTAATTTACTTTGATATTAATATATATATAATGTGTCTATGTTCTATAATTTTTTAAATTTAGTGTATCTTCATATCATTATGTTCGTCATATCTATATCGTGTCCTATGTCCATATTCAGTATATATATTTTCTAATATATATGTATATATATAATTTTTATTATTTAATAATAATAAATTTTATCTATTTTTTATATATTTTTATTCTAATTCTATTATCACTTAATATTAAGTGTGAGAGGTACATATGTATATTTAACATCTTTCTATGTAATATATATGCATAATGAGGCTTTGGATTTTCTTAAATAGGTTTTTCTAAAACGAAATTCTTTTCACATAACTTGGTAATCTTTGAAAAGAAATGACAAACCTTTATTAATGTGTAAAAATTAAAATTATAATAATGAAATGAAATTTGTACTGAAAGACAATTAACAATATAATGAGAAATTCTGCTCTCCAGTCAGAGACACTAAATTATGTTTCTTTTTTAAATAGAAGCACAAAATTACGAGATTTTTTTTTTTACATAAAATTATGATACATGAAAATTATAAGATTTATATAGTGTAGTATTTTGAGTTGAAACACTTGTTAAATTTTTTCAAGTGAAATCTGGAATCAAGAGGAATAATGATATGTTTGATTTATTTTCCTTTAATTATTACTTAATTCGGTTAATATTTACTTTTTTATCTTTCAAAACATACAAGTGGAAGCCCCTTGCAAGTAAAACAAAAATATGTTTTTCCTGCAAATTCGCTCATTAATTGTTGAACGCGTGATACAAATTATTATATAGAAAAGATTCATAATACAAAATATCATAGTACTCAATCTTGATGAACCAATAATGTGGCTAATCTATTTTTGAAAAATGCTAAATCCCACTAATATAATTTCATAGAACGACCTACGAATTGATAAAGATAATAACAATACATTTGCGTTTTGTTCATTATTTTTTTATGTTAATTTTTCTCTCCTACTGTGATTGGTTAATTAGATTTGTGGATGACTTTTACAAGAAATGCTTCGTGTCAAATAGCAGTTTTCTTTATTGTTTATTTAACTATATTAATATTTGATCAATTTCTTTCTCAATAGTTTTTGTTTTTGTTTTTATATTTTTTTATGAATCGATCAGGTGAGCTCATATGACATTTTCAGAAGAAAAATATAATTCAATTGCTAAACTATACCCCCTTATTCTTTTGATCAATGAACATAAAATCCTAAAATACATATTAATATAATTATTTCATGATAAAAGTGACGGGTTAATTTAATCATCTAAGCGTGTATTTCCTCCAAAATGTTATGTGAGGTACCTCCTTTGTATTTCCGTTACATTTAAATTTAAATAAATATGAAGTATGTGCGAAACTGGATTTTACTAGGACGAAAATATAATTGAGATAGCAAATCAAGAGGAATACATGCAATCAAGTCCCCACAATAAAATAAAAGGCATGCATAAACATATACCATGTGGGATACATAATTTAATTTTTCTAATACAAGCTTAATTCTAATTTGAAACTTTTGGTGTTAAGAAATCTTAACGATTGGAAGCCTACTAAGTGCAAATCATTGGAACCTTTTATTCAGATTGCATAATTAATTACTTGTAGTTTTCATTCATATATATAAGATTCCTTCATTTGGTTGCAAGTTAATATCCATAAGATACAGATAGAACATGTGGTGTTCGTTGTGGCTCTTGTCCAATACCACACCTTTCGTGCAGTTAGTCCACTAACAAGAACAGTGTTTCCCACCCGCATGCACATCACTATTTGAATTTCTCCTTCACCTATCACTTCCTAAAGTTTTTTGTTATGAGGTGCCTAAAGTCTTTGTCTGATTGGATTCATCCAGCTCTTTTATACTATGAAGTGTACTTTAAATAGTAAAACATTGGATAATCAACAATCCAAAAACCATAATAACTTTTCAAATATCGATATATAATTACTATAATGAGTCATACTTTATACAATTTTTAAATTAAGATTAGCTACATGCATCTTACCTCTAATTAAGTTTCTAGTGCACCATCACATGTGCAATGTCCATCAATTTGACGTATTCACATAGTTAACATGCGCCAGCTGACAGTAAAAAAACCAGATTAATTCTTGTTCTTGCTTTCTTGGAAGCCATTAAAAAGCCTCACAGGATTTCAGCTTGCTGTAGAGATTCACGTACAGAACTCTAAAGTGTGAATGTGTGTGTGGGAGAAATATAATTTAGTGAATGAATTACCTTTACAATGTTTTGAATATATCACCGGTTGGTCTTTCCGTGTTCTTAACGTTAAAATTTGACAAAATAACTTATATATATACAAGGGGGAGTCTACATATCACGAAGCTAATAAGTTTGGGTCTATGGACGGATTACTTTTTTTTAATTTAATAATATTTATATATAAATTTAAGTATATAAAAAAATTATTAGTTAAAATATATACATTATTTATATGTATATTTATTTATGAAAAAATAATTTAATTAAATTTTTATACAAATTTAAGTAATATTAATTAGAATTTGTAAAAATTTAACTTTTAATTTAAATTATTAATTTATTTTAATAATAAATCAATGATGAAAATATTAATAATCCATCCATAGAATCAAATTTGTTTAATCCATATTAGACTTTCCCTATATACCATATTAATTACTTTGTTGAAACAATAAAAATTTGTGCACAATTTTTTTTTACATCTTTTTAACATTTACATTTGTCTAGATAAAAGAAAGAAAAAATATATTAAGAAATTTACTTTTTTATTTTATTACTTAGAAAAAGGTGTAAAAAGATGTGATAAAAAAAGTAGTATAAATATCATTATTCTTATTAAAATGTTAGCACATGACATGGTACTGCAAAAGAATAAAAAAAAACATTTATAAGAATAATAGTGAGAATAGATGAGAAAAAAAATCATTGTAATATATCAATCAATGTCATGTCATACAGTAATATACCAATAAAGTAGTTAATGGAGCCAAGTAGTCAAGAAAACATTTAATATGACAGATTAGTAATTTTATCGAGTTTTGAGATTAGATAACTGGTATAAAAAAATGGAAAATGTTTTTTAATAACCTAGATATGACACTATGTAGAATACTATATTTATATGTGGGTGCAATTTTTTATTATTGTATATCATGTATATGGATGGTTTTGAGGTTTGTACCGTGTCCAAATATAAATGAAGTAGGATGTTGTAGAGAAATTATATTTTAGCTGTTCAAATAAAGGACTTCGAAAAATATTAACAATAGTACTTTTTAAAATTAAAACATTAAAGAATTTGGTTAGAAACTACAATATATGAAGACTAAATGTAAGTGAAGATATTAGTATTTTTAATTATTTATTTATATTTTTTAATTAATTATAATTTAATTTTTTATAAAATTATAAATAATTAATAAAAAGTATAAATAAAAAATTGAAAATGATATTAGCATCACCACCAAATGTAGTACTGTCTCAGACTCTGAAGGGACAAGACCTAACATGAATACTTTTTGTATTGATACAGGCATACAGCTGAATTCGAACGATTTAACGAATCTTAAGGTTGTAATAGTCTTTAATATTGGTTCCCGAGGCTGTTATTGTCTAATGCAAAAGAAAAAAAAACATATATAATAATTTAGTTTGACGATAGTATTTCCAATTTAGTGAAAAAGGTTAAAAAGCCTTTAAAAAAAAGTTAGAAAGAAAGTGGTATAACACCTATAATGTAATGTTTTAAAAATTAAATTGACAAATTCTTTTAATTAAATTCAATTGATTTAATTAATTAAATTTATAATTAAATCATACTTGCAATATAGTTAAATTGAAAAGTATTTAAACTAGATGCATAACCAATTTAATTATGATTAGTCTTATTGAACCAGCCGTTCCTATTATTAGAAAACTGGTCGAGTGATACGAGGAAAGATGCATTCGCCGTCTAAAATGTGGGAATCTCTTGTTTGTAAAGAACTAAGGACTAAAGATAACTTCAACGTTGGTCACCACCCAATCCTGCACTTCTCTTTGAACTGTTAACCCAAATCCTTTTCCTTCGGTTTGAAAAATGAACAAAACAACACATCTGAATTCCGAATAACACAAGAATGAACAAATTAAACAACATCAGAATTTCGAATATCCCAAGAATCAGCCACGTGCCCCCCACCCCCACCACACATTAGAGTTTTAGTTTAGTTTAGACAACACCGAAGAGCATCAAGAAGTGGAGTGGAAACAGCCAGCTTTCAATTGAATTATTATTATTATTCCACCAACGAAGATGAAAAGGAAAACAATAGAAAAGGGAAACCAATTCACAAACCAGCACTCTATATACAAAAGAGAGATGGACAAGTTCAATTGTTCTAATACTTTCACCAAAAAGAGAAATGGGATCACATAAGACGACCTCAAATGTTTTCCACTTTAGCCATCCACATCCTCTGGAATATACCACCTTGCCCTCCTCAGGAAATGTAAGCTGCTTTGGGTGCAAGCTAAGCGTTACTTATGGCGAGGACTGTTACCAGTGTAAAACCTGTGCCTTCTCTCTTCACTATGTGTGCTACAAGATGCCCTTAATCACAAACCACCCTGCACATTTAATGCACGATCTAGTCCTCCTTGCTATACCTTCATCACCTGCTACCAAAACCACCCTCAACTGCGTGGCCTGTGGTCACCATGTCACGGGCTTCTGCTACCACTGTGCTGAATGCAGCACTTTCTTTCACACTTTCTGTCTGGCACTTCCTCTTTCCATTTCACTCACCCACCATCCTCACAAAATCCAACTTGAGTTTTCACCACCATATGATTTCTTCTGTGATTTGTGCAACAAACCCAGTTTCAAAGGGTGGCTCTACAGGTGCAGCATGTGTGAGTTTGATACTCATATAGCTTGTGCTGTTGAGAACGTTGAGCCACAGTCAATTCAGCATCCATCTTTCCCTGAATCAAACGCTTTGTTAAAGCAACTTACGAGTACCCAAGTGGACCATGCAATAAGGTTGAATGGAAGTGTAAGTAATAGTAGCATAGGATATGAGATCATGCGTTTGGTGGCACAGCAAATTGGAGGGGGAAACAATAGGAGCACAGGCCAAGAAGATCTTGATCATGGTGCGGTTGCTGGATGGGATAAGAGACTATACAGTCCAAGAAAAAAGCACAGCACAAGCAGTGGGAAGAGGAAGGTTGTTGAGTTACAAGAAACAGAACTAAGTTCTGCTGATTTTTCTGTATATTCAGAAGAAAGGACACCACTTAGGGATAAATTGACTCCACTTTCTGATTGCACACCAGTAAGTAACCAATTTAGTGACTCCTATTTTTCAATAGATTTGGCAAAGTCGTATGATCGCAGAAATCAGGTAAGAAAAGAAGTTAGTAGTGATCGCATAACCCGAAGTGTTGTGCCAGAGAGAATTGTAAGCAATTCTGGACAAGCTGAAGAACCATTTGGTCTTGTACTTAATCGGCCAAGCAATGATTCATATAACGCGGCACACCAGAATAAGCCGAACACAGCGTTTTCTAAAGGAGGGCGTGGTAATGATTTTGGGTATTCAAGCCAGAAAGTGGTAATGAAAAATCCTAACGAAAGCTTGGCCAAGTGGTCTATTAAAGATCAGACACTTACCAAGTCAGACTCGGTAAGTTCAAGCTAGTGGTTTTATTTCTTCAGCCTGCATTTTACATATATAATTAGAATAATGCTATTTACATATACTTACATACATATCACCTCATATCTACATATTTTACCTTTTGATTACAATTAATTTTACTTTATTTTTTGGATACTTTAATTCTGTGACTTATACCTGATATAAAGTGATGTGTACCCTCATAATGTGTACAAAGCATTTTTCATATAATTCTCAGGGTAGAGGCGTAGAGCTAGAAATCACTTCGTTCAGTTCTATTTTTCCAGCTATAACTATTAACTGCTATCTCTTTTATCTGACCCTTCCGAATAGCTGACAGGTAAAAACACCAAGCCAAGGGATCCTTTAATTAAATTTCTTCATGAAACCACATGGTTTTATGTACACATAAGAACTGATGCTATATTTTTAATCCTTGCAGGAAAGATACAGCCGTTCAGGTTGGAGGAAGTTCCTATCTTGCTGCGATTAGCACAGGCATGTGGAAGGTACTAAGGTTTTTGAAGTACAGAATATGAAAATTGCGGATAATTATTGGTCTGCAAATTTCACGATAACAAAGATAGTTGTTTGCAAGACAGAAAGTCTCAACCTCTCATCAAGTTTATTTACGCAAATATATTAATAAGTATACTATATTGTGAATTAGTATTATACTGTCACAAATAGAGAGAGAGACCCTCCTTTTTCTCAATTATTTATCATTGAGTAAAACGGGGTGCATACAGGTCATTTGATATGGTCATTCTTGTGGATTTTGAGCCTTGGGATTTTGTCGATTTACTGCTATTAATGCAAGTATGAATTTAGTGTTGTAAATTTACTGCAATCTATACACTTGTTAACTAATAATTGAGTTATTATTAATCAAATTTACTGTTTTGTCAAATGGTGTAAGTACGGGGTACATAAAACATTGTGTACCAGAACATTTTCCATATACGGGCGGCTTATGTTGAGGCACAAAGAATAATAATATTTGTATATCATTTTTATTATATTATTCTTTATACTATTTTTTTATAATAAATTAATAAAAACACATTTGTTTCAAACAAAATAAATATACAGATAGTGTGATAATTATGGTGTGCAAATAAAAAAATTAGGCACAAAATCAAGTTTTTATATTTAGTCAAGGTACGATATTCAGGCCAGGTGAATATGGTTTCGGAATAATAATAATCCAAATTCTTAAGTCTTTACCTTCCTCTAAGTATGAGCAAACCAGAAATTCAATAGTAACAAGTAGAGGCCAAAGACAGTTGGAACGGAGAATGACTTGAACCAATTTTAGCTAACTCTTTTGACGTTAATGGGATACAAACAAATTGCCACATGATAGTGTTAACCAGCACCAGCATGTCATTGGCGTTTGTATTGTCCAATTAGAATTGCTACACTTTGTTGGGACATAACAGCAACAAGAAATTCTACGCATAAAAAACTACGTTATTACCTAGTCATTTGAATAAGTAGTTTGGTTCACACTGAATTTGCCATTCACAGCATTTCCTGCCGCCCAATTTTTTTTTTATTTGTGAATTTAAAAAATAAGTTGGGATAGTCATGTACCTATATTATAACCAAAAATGATGTTCCTATACATTATTTTTGCTTAAATACCACTTTCCATACTATTTTTGAATGTGGTAAGAAAATCATAATTGTATTATAACTAAGCATAACTTATTCTAAGATCTCAAGTCTCTTCAGACAGAGTTCCCACCGTGCCCAGTATGTATGAGATTGATCGAAGTAATCATTTGGGTTTGGCTTATGAATATATGGCAACACCGAGTGCTAAGCTGAACGATGAACATCTAAAATTAATGCGAGTCACTGGAGGAGAAGATTTGAGGTAATTTGTGCATATATAAGTTGCAATATTCTTATTAGGTGCTATTGGAGTACACCATTCAATTTGTATTATATGGTATCATCTGTAATGTTAAAAATATAATTACAATCACAGATAATGATGATTCATATAATTGAAATAATACGCATTTAATAATACATAGTAAAAATATATATATTTCTATATTGCTCATATAGCATACAAGAATTTATCTCTGGTGTACGGTCTTACTCGCCGGTATGACCACCCTAGGCCACACAGGATTGGCAACAATGGCAACGTGCGTGTTTTAAGCGATTGTGGGTGCTTAGCCAAGCTAACAAGCAGGACAAAGGAAGCTTTAAATTAAGTGTGTGTTTGAGATAACTGTAAAAATTTAATTATTTTAATAATCGATTATTGTATAAATTTTTTTTATTATAATTGATTATAATAAAATTATTTTTATGTTTAGATATGTTAGATACACAGTAATTTTAAGTTAATATATTTCATTTAGATGGTATAAAAAAGAATCGCTTTTATGTATTAAATTAACAAAAAAGTATAAAATGATTAAAAAATTATTTGATTGGAGATAAAATGATATTTACATCTTAAAGTATAAGAAATAATTTATAAACTAAAATCATAAGTTTTAATCTTTAGTATTATAAAAAAAAAATTTATAATACATTGAATTGGATAAAAATTGAAATTAATTTTATCAAACATGAAAATACTATTTTGGTTAAGAAATAATCTCAACTAAACATGCTCCACCTTCAACTACAATCCAAGAGTCATTAATTTATCTTTGGCCTTTTCATCAAGCCTAGCTAGCTATTAAGGTCCCATCTCCTTGTATGTTTATGTGCTTTGTTTTCAGAAGATCCGGTGATCAAAATTCCCATTGACTTGTATAGATATGCTAACAAGGCACTGTTAGCTAGTATAATAGCAATTGCTAATTATGCCAGGCATCACATGCTTCCTTTCTTATTATTATTATCACCCTTTATCACCATCAATTACCGGGACTCTGGTATGCATAGTGATCTTCACAATTTGTTCGGTTTTTCACAAGAAACTAGAAAAATTCAGTAATTATAGTGTACTTTCTGCGCCCTCAGCTATCTGATATGATGATCACAAGCATTGTCATTATCCATGCCAGACCTAGCTAGAAACGAATGAGTCCCACCATTTCTCAATTCTCATTTCCCCATTTGAAGCACATAGTGTTCAGACAACCAGATCTCACTGTTTAAATAAACATGGAAACCATATAAAGGGGTCCATCTATTAATTCTTTCCACAATGCTATATCTACATTTAAACCCATACACTTTTCCTTACCTCTATCACTTTTAATAAAAAAAAACGGAGAGAGAAAAAGAAGAGGGTAGTGAGATTAATTTGAATTTTTTTCCAGAAAGAATAAGTGTAAGGTAGTAGGTGTACATATATAGGTATAGAAACAACATTATTTTAATTCTTTTATGTAGTACAAGCCTTTTGTAGGGTGAGCCTGAGCCTCGGGTCCACTCGTGGTTGAAGTTGAATCAATTATCAAATGATTGTGATTTCCATCATTATCTAGCTAGAATTTAATCCTCCTCCAAAATGCTTGTGGCTTTGTGCTATTATACCCACCAGCCTGGCCATGACCTCAACACAGATTTTCTACTATTTGTTTTGTAACTACTTGTGCTGGCCTATTGCCTTTGCCTTTAATGGAATAACAGAAATTTTTATATATACCTGAATATATATTACGAATTTGAGGAACCAAAGATGCTTTGCTTTGGTATAAAACACCCAATCCCAAATTGACCTTGCTAGTTAATTGCTACTGTGAAGTAACATACAAATAATAGTTTGGTTTGGTGTCTCACTGGTGGGCCGCCTGGACACATGCCATTGAATACATTATCTCACTGGATAAATTATTCCATGTTATTAAAATGTCATATAAGATTATATTTATATTACTTAAATTTTGACATTTTAGTATTTATTAATGATGAGATTTATTATTAACTTACAAATTTATTATTCTAATCTTATTTTTTTATATTTTTAAAAAGTAAAAAATAAAAATATATAAATTAATGATAATTCCTATCATTAATAAAAATTAAAATGTTAAAATGTAATTAATGTGAGTATAATCTTAAGTAGTACTCCATGAATATACAATAATTTCTCATCTAACTGGGGTATGGGAAAGGATGCCATTTGCCTATTGCCAAGACTCGCTTTGCTGTTTGGGCCCCTCTCATCTCATCGAGCTTTAGGCATATTTACCCCTTTCTCTATTGACAAGTGGCCTTCGTATACCAAAGAAAAGATACCTTTAACCATTTCCACCAATAATAAACATGTTAATGCATGTGAATTGCGATGATCCATCAATGACATAATTTTAAGACAAAAAGCAACACGCAATATACATGACCGAAAGAAACAGTATTTTAACAAATTGGAAGTCTTCAAATATGTTGTGTTTCTCTTTCTTTCTTTCTTTCTTTTTCATGTAACAATTGCATATTACACACTCAAGCTAGCGTAACTCTTTTTTTTCTTTCTAATTTATTTTCTTCTATATTTAGTAATGAGAATTAGATTTTAGGTACTTTAGTTCATGATATATTATATAAGAGACTTTTACTAGTTGAAATTACAAGTAGTACCTTGCCCATATTATATCTCTAATTAATTACATTACATTAATGTATTGTATGGGTCAAGAAAATCAAGAGTACTGTGACAACAGCAACCAAAACAGAACCTTACATATTAATTGCTTTCAAGTTCTCATCACTGATTTCGTCATTTAATCTTAGCTAGGTTGAGGCTCCCCAAGCAATCGAGTGGAGGCCATGACTCTTGTGGTTTTGTGGAGAAGTGCTGGTATAGGGTCTCCATCCCAACCGTCTCCATCCAAAAGAATCTCTGTCACATTTAATGGCTCAGGCACAGAAACGAAAACCAACATCATGGTATTTTTATCCCAAAAAATAAATTTGAGTGGTAATTCACGAAACATTTTTAGCAAAGAATATACTCTCATTTTTTGATTTAAAAATAAAAAAGGGCATAAAGAGAATATATGTAATTGAAAAGCACAACAATATATGTAATTGATGCAACACTTCAAAACACCCATAAATACATCAAATTTTTGTTGTGTCACCTTGTTCATATCCAAATCGTGTCTCATCTCATGTCTGTATCAGTTTCTATGCTTCTTACTTTAGCTGACACTTTATTCTTACCTTTAATTAATAGTCCGAAATCAAAGAAACAGAAAATAATAGTTCAACTATAACCCTGACTGTTAAGCCTCAAAGCATCTTTGTTAAATTGCCTTTCGTTGCACCATACTGCGAACTTCCTTTTAGCACAAAGATGAGCTACATGCAATGCACGCATACCTTCTCTTTCTCCAAAACACACACCACCCGACACAAAATGCAATCCATAGGACTGGAGGCTCTCGATCGAACAGCATAAGATTAGTTGCCTATAAACCAAACCAAAGCAAGCCTTGTATACATATTCTACATTTAGCCCTAAACGACCAAACTTGGATGTAGTTTTTTCGCACTAACTCACTAACAGAATACATGAGTACACGTTCGACTTAGCCACTGAAAAAGATAACGAGATTCTCATTAGCTGTAATCTGAAAACCTGCCCCCATAAGTTGCAAACAATAGTCTGAAAAAAAAGTTCCAAGATGAAATTCTAAGGTATTCGTCCAAGAGTAATACTCTGATTAGTTTTGTAACAATTTAAATCTAATTAAAGAATATTTTATTTTTATCCAAGAACGTGTATAGTTATGCAGTACTACATGTTATGTTCCTAGTGGAGTGGTGTAATAGTTCCAGAGATAAGAATCTATCCATTTGAAGACAATTATTGGAAAGAGATAGAACTACCAAAGGTTTTAACAAATGCATGGACTTTTCTCAGGGGTACGTATTATATATGTACACGTAATTAAGAACCATATTAGCTTTGGAAATTTGAAGGAGGTAAAACATACACGGGGAGATTTCTGTCGTTGAGTTATAAACTTTTCCAGGAAGGTGGCGTGGAAATCAAACAGAAGAGCCAGAAAAAGGCAAAGGAAGCTGTGTGTTAGAATGAATGTTATAATATTAATTAAAATGTATAGTGTCATACTAATATTACTATGCCATCAAAAACATTGACCAAACAAAAACTTTATTGATCTAGACTTGCTGAAAATTCTACAGTCTGTGCGATGACAGAGAAATTGCTACTATACTACCAGGCATTGCCAAAGTGCCCACTGTAGGGGTCTACCTTAATTATGCAGGAATTGAGATCATGTCAAGCGATCACGTCCTCAACTTTATTTTCTTAGAAATCACAGCAAAAGCACGCACAACACTAAGTAATTCTCCTTAATACGGCCTTGTGTGACTTTTTGGACTTGGTTATGTGAATGATTATTTGTTAATGGACATCATCTATACATATCATGGGGTCTACATTCTCGTGCTTTTCAATAATAGCTTAAGGCAAGGAAAACTTTACCTTTATTGACTGGATCCTTACTTGTACACTGTCAATTGTTTTCATATGTAAAATAACTAATGAAAAAGTAAAGGCAATTGTTTTATTTGACAAATCCCAAATTTTGAATTTGTTTCTGATGCAAACTAGACGAAGCAACATTAAATGATAGTGTACAGTAGCCCCAACTTATATGACCCAAATATGAATTATATAAAACAAACAGTCCCACGAGAAAAATATAACAATTATACTGTTAAGTCAATATGATGCCTTTCTTGTTCTTTTCCGTTGACTACAAGTTTCTTTGCTTTTTAATTCGCTTCTAAGTTTTAACCAGATTTTCAGAACGAATTAGTGGTGGTTTATGAGGAGTATCCCTCTTATAATCATAAAGGCAATACATTTTCGCGTACTTGACCTTACCGTATGTAGGCCATGTCATCGGGAGAAAAAGACTTGGCAGTCCATTTATATTAATCAAAAGCTATATATACCCTTTCCTATGCAACTCTCCAAACCCAGAATAAATTGTTTCTCATAGACAGTGAAGACAAATTACAATATCAGAAGGTACACAAAATAAAAAGACTAGCTAGATACATTTCGAAATTGTACATGTGATTAACCTCTATTTAAAATTGTTTTCAATTGATTTATACACGTTTCTCAAATTTCTGTTTTTATTTGAAAAGAAAGAAGCGAAGCAAACAAAATTCTTACTATTGCAAACCCTCGTCTATGGACAAAATCATGCCATTAGTTTCTAATTTTTTTTATTAATGACATCCTTTAACCCACATATATGTGTTCGGCTTCGATTATATCAACCTCAGCCAAAGATGATTCCAATTGCAGACTATATATGCAATAATAAACTCCACCTATATGCATGTATATTGCTGTCAAACAGCAACACAAATTCAATGCAGGATTGCGGTCTGAAACTAAAAATTTATGTTTTAACAACTTTTCAAACTCCGCTACAATATCGTTAAGGACAACGACTTGCATCTACTCAACATCGATGAGTATAAATTCTCCGTGTTAGATAGACGAAAGGGTGCAATTGTTGAGACCATGTATGCATGGGTGACTTTGACCACCAAACCAAATACAATTAATCATCTGAATTAAATCTGAATTTATAAGGAAAAAATTATTGCACACCAAAAATCTTACACTATTGTTACACCAATAAACAATGTGTTAAAAATTGATTAACAACACGTATCAATTAGTTAATAGACTAATAATATGTTTTCATGGTGATAACCAATTAATTAATACACGTTATTAACTAATTTTTAACTCATCATTAACCATTGTAAGAATGATATATGCAATAATTTATTATCCGTTTTCCTTTGTTAATAACAAATTTTCACACCATAGAGTTCAAGTTGTTTCCTTGGTCAAAGGACACACAGTAATCATGATCCAGTCCACTGGTAAACTAAAAAATCCGTTGAATAATATAATCAAGTGCGTGCATCGCATTCCACTGCAAAATTGGAACGTGCCCAGTCCAATACTATAATAATAATCCCATCACCAACGAGCGAGAGATAAAAGGAAAACACAGCACAAAGAAAGCATCACAAAATATAAAGAAAATTATACCACAGAATTATGGAATAAAACAAAGCACCTGCGCTACTTGAGTAGGAAGCAGTTGCACCAAGTATATAAGACAAGTTTCTAGTATTAAAATTTCTTTCAAGCTCAAGTATATGAAATAACAACGGTTTCTGCACTTGTATATATTCGCCTTACCCTTACTTGTTATTCTCACGAGCTACAGCAACTACTTCGGTGTTTGTTTGTCCCAGCAAGCTGCTTATGGATCGTGCTTTCACCATGCCAAGTTTCATTCTCTTCTTGGTGATTATCACTGGTTTCTTCTCATCATTGACCAAGGGATCAGTAATACACTTGGTTTGCTTTTCAGGAGAAGAAGAAGAAGAAGAAGAAGCCACGGATAGAGGTAATGCAGACATATCATGCTGCACCTTTGGTGCAGTGGATGATGATGCAATAGATCTGCTTCTAACACTTGTCATGCTTCTGAGCCTTCCCTTCCCCAAGTGATGCTCACACAGCGAGTAACCCACCAGCGTTTGCTGACAGCACCTCCACCCTCTCCCGTTCACACGGCTGCACCTCGAACCTTCCATGAGTGCACTACCCCTTGCCCTCTTCTTACTACCAACATTCACATCCGGTTTTGTTTCACGTACCTTCTCTTCTTCATCATCATCTTCATCTTCCCGTTCCATGTTATCATTTTGCATCGAACACTTCTTGTTCATCTTCGTCTTCATCCTCGCCTTCATCCTCTTATTGTTACCGTGATTAGTATTATTCTCCGTCCCGTTCTCAAAGCTCCCTCTCCGTTTCTTCAGCGGAATCGCTTTCTCTCCCTCACGCCATCTCCCATCTGCAACTTACACACACACAAATATATATATATATATATATATATATATATATAAATTTATATATAGACTCCAACCAAGTCAACACCAGCGAGTCACGTGCATAGAATGAAGTAACCTTTGTTACCTTGTGTAGAAGAAGGGCTTGACGGTGTGAAGACCTGACTTGGTATTTCTGAACCCAAGATGCGTCCTTTCCTACAAACAAAGCAGATCCAGAAAGACCCACAACCACATATACACATACATATACATGTATACATAAAATTTTACACCAAAAGGGAAAGAATGGAAGATAAATAAAAGGGGTGTAATATTTTGAGAGAACAAAACGTAATGTAGCTGGGGACCAGCATTTGGGTGCTAGCTACTTGTGCACCTCAAGTGCAAACGGTAGTTGGCCAATTTAGAGAAAAAGAACGATGGGGGGGCTTGGTTAGATATAGGAGGGTATATATGGTGGCTACACACACAAAGCTCTTATTTAAAACAACTTCAACAGTATTTTCCACTCGTATATTCTTTTTATAAATAATAATATTTTCTTTTTGTATGCTGGTTAAAATCAAGTTATGGGTGTCCATGTTTTCACCTTTTTTACTACGAGATTTCATGAAAGAAACAAGAGTTCTTACCAGCTGGTATGATTACCCTTCTCTCCTGAGTCTCCACTCTCTTGCCCTCTGCCATCCTCGTCCTGCAAAATCAATCACAGCAAAACACACATAGGATCCACCCACACATGGAAGCCTTACCACTAGAGTGCCCCTTTCAATTTTTTTTTCCCAAAAAGAAAAAATCGAATTTGACACCAACCACTTGCCAGAGATTGGACAAAAGTGCACTTGTAAAAGCCCACATCATGAAATTTCGAAAAAACAAAACACAAATAGTAAATATAAAAATAATAAAAATAAAAAATAAAAATAAAATTAAACGATTTGTGTGTGTGTGTTTTCACTAACCAAAGGTTCTTGCTTGTTGTGCTGTCTGTGTGCCCCACTCTCACCGATGCCGGAGGGATCATCATCATCATAGCCGTTGCTTGGTTTCCCGATCGGTGGGAAGGGCTGATCAGACGGCTGATGACGATCCAAGTTTGATGCTTCAGCAGCAGCAGCTGAAGCATGTTGTGGGAGTACTTGAGTGGATGAAGATTTTGGTGTGGTGATGGTGGTAGCATCGCTGAGTTGCACCACCACCGGTGACCGGTTGATCAGGTGGGGATCTGAGAGAGGGAGCGGGGAGAGGGAAGAAGGGAAAAGCACCGGCCTTTTGCGGATCCTCATCGGTGCAAGATAGAACTGTGACACCCCCCCTTCACGAGATTCACTCCCCCACAAAGACCCAAATAGGACTTCAACGCTCGCTCAGACCCAGATGAGAAGAAGCGATCTTTCAGTTTCAGATTTCAGAGAAAAAGAATTGAACAAAAAAAAGATAGAAAGAGAGAGAAGGGAAAACCCATCTACTACATGCCCCCAAAGACCAAGAAAATTTTATGCTTTTATAAAAAAAAAACTCTTTCTCTCTCTCTCACCCCTCACACACAAACGCATACACACACACACAAATACTCTCTCTCTCTCTCAATCTCAGTCTCTCTCTATCCATCTCTATGTGCCTCCATATATATTGCTGTGGCATGAGTTGTTCTCTCTCTAACTTTTATTTGTTGCACCACAGAAAGGAAGGGAGTTGTATGGGTGAGAGACGGCACGTGTGACAGAGTTTTGGGAGGGGGAAGCACGTGTGAGGCTGGTGACCGGGCGGGACGGTAGCCAGTTGGAGAGAGAGAGAGGAAGAGAAAGGGACAGAGTACGACGAGGAAGGAAGAGTGGAAATGTGGAAGGAAGCGTTACGTTACAATACAAAATTACACAATGAAAAAAAAAAAAAGGAAAAAAGAAAAAGAAAGAAAATATGATAAGAGAGGAGAGTGGTTGGTGTTATCCTTTATACTTTTAAGGAGGAGGACGGTGGGCCCCGCAACCCCGACCCTCCTTAACGATAACATTAACCACCACCTTCTCCTTCACCTTCATCCATATGCTCTCTCTTCTTTTCTATCCCTTCCTTCGTATATTCATTGTTCTTTCAATTACGGGTTACGATACAATGTATTAAAAAATATCAGTTTATGAGAAACTTTCTCATTCACAGAAATTTCAATAAAAATATGAAAGATTTAATTTTTACATTATATATCACTTAATTATACATTGTTATGTTTTTAAAAAGTCTGACTCTTTATATTTACTTCAAAAATTACATTATTTTAATAAAAAAAAGTCATAGTCTTTTAATGATGTGATAATGTAAAATTAAGTGATAGTACACAAAAATTTACATTTACAATCTATTAAAATTAAACTGAATTATGAATGTGATATTGTTTACTTATCTTAAATCAGCTATCTATAAAGAGTGTAAAGAATATTCACTTCATGTTTCATGCTAAGATCAGATTTAGAACCGTTTTGTATGACACTCCAAGTGATCTTCCAAATATAATATAAAAATTAAAAATACTCCAAACAAAAATACAAAATCTAATCATAATTCTAGTTGTAAAATTATTTTTTATACATCCATAATACGAAACTTGCCTAAGACATCGAGCAGCATATGATTGTGACTCATTGTTGTCGTATATCGTATGTTTAATTAGAAAAAATATATTGTATACAAATTGAATAGAATGTTATATTCTATATGTTCAAATAACAAAATTCTTCTAATTGACGAGTTTAAGATTTTAACAATTTCTAGTCACAAAACACATGAAAAGGGGACAAATTTTATAACATAACATACATGCTTTAAAATATATTCCTTCAGTCCATAAATGTGATTAGATGACTTAAGCGGTAAATAAGTTTGAGCTTAATGGTTTAAAAATCTCTACAATATACTCTCTTTATTTTAAAATATTTGTCATTTTATAGAATAAATTTTGTTTTATTTTATATATCATTTTAGAAAATCAAGAGGGTATTAATTATATTTTTTCCCAACTTTATCATTGTTTCTAGATATCTCCACTAAGTGGAATGAGAAAAAGTCCCAATAGTGTAGCTTAATTGGGTAAGAGCTTGAGACATTAAGAAAAGTGGGAAGGGTTTGATTTCTCCACATTACTTTTAATTCAACCATCTCCTTTCCCCCTTCCCCTAACTCCACTAGAAGGCCCCTTAACCAGGTCCTAGAGGGTGAGACCTAGGTACTCACAAAAAAAAAAAGTAGAATGAGAAAGAACATTAATGAAATTGAAGGGTAATTTAGTTAAATAATGTTATATTTATTTAAAATTGAAAATATTTAATAAGTTTATTCATCTTTATGCAAAAATCTTAAATAAAACTATTAAAATAGATCAAACTCAATGAGCCAAGTCAAATAACCAGACAAAATGTGTAAATTGGGCTAGTAAAATGAAATACAAACTTAATTTAGCTTCTCTTGGTTTAGCCTGAAATCGGACTAATCCGTTTAGAGTTAGTCCAACCTATTAGTCTAAATTTTAATTCATTTTTAAATCAAACAACCTATCACCTAATAGCATACCACTATTTTTTGTTTGAAAAATCAAAACCAAATTGACAAATGGGCTAACTCCCTAATTTATCATTGGTCCAAAACTAATTAGTTGTCTAAATTTTCTAATTTTTATTGATTCAAATTTTTTAAAAATTAAATTCATTGTATTTTTTTTAAAATCAACACACTTAACTCGTAGTCCGCAATAGGATGTGATGTCGTAATAGCAAAAGCTCAAAATATACTAGATTCAAATTGACTCAACCCAAAAATGACTTGACTCAAAATGGTCTGACTTTGGATACCTCTCACTTTAAAAGATAAATATTTTAAAATGGAAAGAATAATGCCATAGATTCAAACCCGTATGAAAGCATTTGAAGGGATATTGCACTAATTAATTTAGTGCAAGTGAGATCAAATGCATTATTAATACAGAAAGACAATGTAGAGCATGTTTGTTTCAAATACTTTCTACCACAAACTCATATTTACAATTTACACATCTTCAAGGCATTTTCAGGCTTTTCAAGAGTATTTTACTAAAGGAAATATAGAACTTCTATTGTTGAATATTTAGTTGCATTTGGAAAACTTTGAAACAGACATGCTACTGTAAGTTTGTTTTAAAGTTTATCTAAAGCAAATGGGCGTTGTTTGAAAGGAAGAGTGTTCTTCCTAATTGCCAAATGCACATTGGAAAGCGTGTTTGGTAAATTACAATCACATATTTTGCATGTAATGGTGTGCTATATTCATTGGTATCTAAACCAAGCAAGCTAAATGGCTTAAGAGGTTAAAATATATATATTCTTAAGATCAAGAGGTATTTTCATCATTATATTATTTGAGTATGAAATTAATCTCTAATTGTTTTGGTCGTAGCTATAAAATACTTCTAATAAATTCTAAACTCTTATACTGTAAATAAAGTCTACTCACATTGAGCTTCATTTGCCAACTAAATCACAGTGTGTGTGGTTGAAGTTAAAACATTTATATTGGAATGGAATAAGAAAGACTCATTTATATTTTTTGTAATATAAGAATTGATTTTATTATATTTTCAAATTTGAAAATTCTAACAAACTCATACTTGCATAAAATATTTAGTTAAACATGCTTAGAGGTATTTTTCAAGGAAAACATTTTAGAAAGAATATGCTTGTTATGGCCATCAAGCCTCTTATTTAGTGGTCACTTACGTAGTAATAAAAAGGTTTTCTTCCTTTCTGGTTTGACTTTGAAGGTAATCATTAGTGATCATTTTCTGATTGTTAGCAATGTTCTAAAAGATTTGTCAAAGTTTAGCCAAAAAATGGACTTTGTTAATAAACGCTTCAACATTGAAGCAGTTTGTTATTTCTTTAGGTTTGGAACATCAATCTCAAAACTCAAACATTGAAAATATTTTATTTTTAACTCAAAAAATAAATGCTTCTTATGGCTAAAATGTACACCACTCGACCCGATCGTTTGGTAGCAGTGTAGCACAACCCAACAAAAACAAAAAATTGTAGTTTCTTTCAATGGCAAGTTGTGTTTCAAAGTTTTGTTCTTTTTCGACAAAAAATAAGTTACTGAGCCTCCTCTTGGATTCTCACTGAAACGGTTTTCCTGTGATCTAAAAAGAGTAACAACTTTGGATATTGATTTTGTAATGGTTTTGTAAATGAGCACTCAAGCGTGCGCTCCTAGCCAACAACATTGTTTAAATTATGAATATTAGTTATGAGTAACGCTTGCTAAACTATGAGCGATGAGGCGTTTGATGACTCAAGCATCCCTAGCAAAACACTTCTGTGTCTTTCAAGGTGTTAATTGCAGTTACTTAGTTTGCATTAATTGAGTATTTATGAGTGTTTGCATGAAAATTTCAAACTTTTTTGGGCTGAAAAAACTAAGAAATGAAAAACGAAGAAGGAAAAATCACATAAAACTAGTTATCTTGCTTATGGAAAACAATAGATTTTTGGGTACATTGAGAGTATTACCCTCAATTCAATAAAAGCATGATAAGTAGACTGCATAACCATAAAAAATGTTGGATTATATTAAATAAATTTTAAATTAAATCTCAACTGTTGAGAGTATTACTACTCTCATAGTGTATTAGAATTTCTCATGCAAAATACATGTTTTTTAAATTTGATATCTTTGATTATGAGTTTCTATTTCATAGACAAATATCTAATATATGTTTGAATTAACTAATTTTGCTTTCACAAAAGTTAATAATCAAAATATTTAAAAAAAATGTTTGAATCAAACTTTTTTTCTAGTATAATTTTTAGGTATCCCTACAAGTATTAATATGCGATTAACCCCTTGGATACTATCACAATTAAGAGACCCTCCTAACAATTATCTTTTTCAAGATTCAAATTTTAATATTTTTCTAAGAGCGCGACTCTCTTATCATTACACATAACCAAACATACTTCACATCTTATAAAGTATGACATAACTTAAGAGTGTCTAAGCCCTGACACTTGTTCTACCCATCTTTGCCATCCAAATGCTATCCCTAAACCATGGTTTTGAATATCCTTACATCCTCAATTTTGCCAAATTATAACATACATGCACATTTAGAAATTTGTGATGCAAAATAGTTCATATTGTTAACATTTCCGGGACAGATTAGATAAATTATGGTTATGGGTGTCTTCATGAACTATAGAGAGGCATAAGATGAGAAGACTAAATGAGGGGAAATTGTGTTAAGTGTTGAAGTGGTCAAGCTAAGAGTAGACAAAGCATAGAGAACTTGTGTCAAGTGTACTTTCAATAACAATCACAGTTGTAAGGACTGGCCCGACCAGTCGAATAAAATATCGGTGACTCAATTCCTTGGTCGGTTCGATAAAAGGTTGTCACTATTTTTCGGTCAAAACTGAGCAAAGTCCAGTTGAATCTGTAAAAATCAGAAAAAATGGGCAATAACCGAAAACTTACACTTCCAAAGGGAGCCCAAAATCCTTTGAAATCTTGAGCTCTACTTCACCACCGATTGGAAATTTTAATTTGGTTAGGTGAGTTTGCAAAATTGGAACAAAAAAAAAAACGAAGGAAGAGCATATAGCATGCTCACCTTGTTGGGTATAATTAGTGGCCCCTTTTGAACGATGAATGACAACAAGAAGATAGTTATTTTTGGCTGTCAAATCTGTTGAAAAAATGCTCGAATCTGACTAAAATGCCAATTGTGAGGAAGGAAAATTTATATGGGCACTAGTTTCTCACTAATATTTTGGCGCCTATGCCAATCGAACGGGAAAAAAAATCGCTAGAAATTACATAATTGGTGGCCAATTCTACTGGCATATAATCGTAATTTTTCATTTTTATATTACTAGCAATTGGTGACATTAGAAACAATATTACAATTTTTTCAAAAATTGCTGGTAACTACAAGCGACTGAAATCTTTTTAGAAACAAATTTAAATTACTAGCAGCCTAGGTCACTAGGAACTTTATTAAGTTTTTTCCCGATAGTTAAGTTCCATCTAATTTTTTTTTTAAATGTGGTTAATTTTTAGATTTTTTTCATTAATTCTCAAATGATTTATTCTTTTAAACAAAATTTTAATAATTAATTATTTTATATACTTAAAACATGGTGGTGGTAGAGAAGAAAGAAATAAGAAGAGAGGGAGATGGAAGAGCAAGATCCAAGAGAAGGAGGATGTAGGGGCCAGGAAGACGGAAGAGAGAAAAGGAGTTGAGGAGGATGAAAGATGAAGAAGCAAGAGAAAGAGAGAAGAGGATGATGGAGAGGGAGATGGATGAAGGAAGAGAAAATAAAAAAAACAATGAGGAAAACAAAAGAAAACAAAAAAAGAAAGGGAGGAAGAAGAAAAGGAGGAAGAAGAAGAAGAGGAGTAGTATAAATGCTAATGAGTGGGAAGGATGCGGCTTTAAAGACGGAGAGATTCTTTTTTCAACAGCCTAGGAGGATTAGGCTGGCAAAATTTTTATTAAAACAATTTTTTTTGGTACCTATTGCCACCAATTTTTTTTTTTGGAAATATTTTTATTCTTTTTCAAAACTTTTAATTTTTCAAATTTTGTCCTCTAAAAAAATTTTATCGACTTCAAAATTCTCAAGAACATCAAGTCTACAAAAATTCATACAATTTTAAAATTAGTTATACTTCATTACACTGCTTTATTTTAGTGTATAATAGTAAATGTCTACTATTATATTACATGCTTATGAATTTTCAATTTATTTAAATTTTGATATGCATAATCATAAAATTGATAATATCTTATTATTCAAAGATTAGATCAGTTAAATTCACATTCTACAAAATGTGTGTGTATGAGAGAGAGAGAGCTTACCAAGTGAGAGGAATGATTTATTACGAGAGTAAAATGAGTAAATCTTATATTATTAGATTTTAAATAAACGATCAAAATTAAAACATAAAATTATATAATTTTTTATATAATCATATATTTTTAAATAACTTTAAATATTGATCATTTATGTATAATTTAACAATCAAAATTTACTTTTCTTATTTTTCATAATAAAACACTATTTTCACTAGATATGCATTCTCAACATATATATGAATTAGTGGTTGGAGACAAATTTGATTTATTTAAAAAAAAAATCAATCATCAATCATATAATAAAGTTAAGGGATGAAAAATGAAAATTTTCTATAATGAATTTTTTACAAAATTTTATTTTAGAACTTCAATATTTGTGCATTAAAAAATTATGTTTTTCATATAAATCAATTTTCTAAAAATTGGATTAGATTGCGGAGATATTCCATAGAATCTATTTAACAAAGATTTTATCATTTTTGTTTATTAACATATTAGCAATATCAATGTCAAATCCTATCTTGCTAATGTATTGGATTATAGAGAGGAAATCTTACTCCAATTCTAAGCACTGTTATCAAATTCGGCTTGAATTGGCCGGTCGAATTAGTGAGCCAATCCCTGAATTGATCTGAGTCAGTAATTAAATCAGTTCTATTATCAATCCAGTGAAACTAAGTTGAAGCAACAAGTTTCTATGTGACTTGGTTGACTTAGTGCTCTCAGTTGACTCGATTAACTCATCAATTTTACAAAAATTGTATTCATTGAGAATAAATGTATTTTAAAATTTAATTCCTTGCATTGTGAATTTTATTAGTTTTGAATTAAATTATATTTTTCAATAATTCTTGTATTATTTTCTATGTATATTTTATTTAAAAATATTCATATATTTTCTTAATTTTACATGGTTCAAATCGTGACTCGGTTGATTAAACTAATAACTTACAAATTCAATATCTATCCTAAGAAAATCATCGGTTCAGGATTTTAGTCCCTTTACTATAATTATCATTTTCATCTCACAAATATATATATATAAACTTCATTCTCATCTCAAAACTTTTTAAAACAAATCAAATTCATCCCTAACCATTAATTCAAAATATAAATAAATAAATAACTGGACAATGCCATGTCAGGAAATTTTCTTTAAATTTTTTATCGATATCAGGCTGAATTGGTAGGTTTTAAAAAAGATATAAGACAAAAATGAAACAAAATATAATTGTGAGATGAAAATGAAGCCTAAAGTAAAAAGTAAGGGGCATAAAATATATTTTGTCAAAAATATTAGTTTTAAAAATGTGAACTACTTAATAATTTCATCTCTAAAACCAAACATTAAAAAAAAGTTTATGTTGTAAATTGTGTTGAAATTCGTCACTGTATTTAAAAAAATCGAAGTGACAAATATGTAAAAGAGATTATGATATCATATCAATAATTAATTATCAATAAGGGTTGGGTTCGATTATAGGCGAGTTACACTTTTTAAGAAAAATCAACAATTAATCTTTCTAAAATTATATAATTTTAGTTAAATATAAGAATAACATTTTAAGAAACTTAAATGTTTTTCATCTGTATTAAAATAATGTCTTATAAAAATAATAAATAAATATATATATATATATATATATATATATATATATATATATATATATATATAAGGAATAATTGAAAAATCAAATGTGGTCAATGTGAGAAAACCTAAACTCAACCTTTTCAAAGAAACAAAATGAAAGTTACAAATAAAATTAAAAATAAATGGATGTATGGTGACTGTGAGACCAAACGTCGATCACTAACTTTAGGAAGAAAACTTGGAGATAGAAATAAAAAAAGGAACCTTGGATAAGTCCAACATTCACAGTCTCACACTTGTTGAATGTTGTGCGTACCGTGTACTGTAAGATCTCGTGTTTACTTTGTGTAATTGTCCGTAGGATGACAAGATGGGGGAAATGGATTTGGCATATTTTTTTAATTATAAAATTTGACTCTGATTTATTTATTTGATATAAATTATTTTTTAAAATTTGATTTAATTTTTTAAAAATTTAATTTAATTTAAAAATTTATTTAAGATTTTATTTTATAATAAAATTTTTAAATAAGTTAATAAACTTATTTTTATATAAGTCAATGAAATAAATTAATAGACTTAAGTTTTTATATAAATTTAATATATTTAGACTTAAAAAATATTATATTATTTATTAAATTAATTATATTACATAAATATTAAAATTTTATAATATATATAAAATTATAATATATATAATTAAATAAATCAATTTATTAACTTTAAAAGAAATTTTAAAGACTTGAAACTTAATTTATTTAATTAAATAAAATTTTAAAAAAAAATTGATTTGACATTTTTATTAAATAAATCAAGTCAAACTAAATAAACCATAAATTATTGACGAATAACCTATTTTCACTCTTAGTAACTTTGTCTTATTGACTAAAAATGATTTTTATACATTGGACATTACTTCACATTTGTATAAAGGGACACGTAGAAAACGAACTGGGTATTGGGTAGCATTATTCTCTATTGAACCCCCCCCCCCCCCCCGGTCACATTTTTTTTCCATAACCCCTGCATTGAGATTTTTTTTTTTCGGTCTTACTCGTAACTGGGTACTGGGTAGCATTATTCTCAACTGACACCCCCCCCCCCCCCCCCCCCCCCGCCTTTTTTTTTTTCCCCATAAACCCTTGCATTGAGGTTTCATTTTTTTGGGTCTTACTCGTATTCATTAATTTTTTGGCCGCATATTCATATTGAATCTTTTGATTTAATGCAGTTCATGGCCAGTCTGGGTTTTGGCCCATGTATTAGTAGGAGTAAAGTGTTTGGACCTACGCCTAAGTCTGAAATCTAACTTAAATTTCACAAATAACTAAAGGTTGGGTCAAGACCCAAGTCCATGAGCAAAGCCTTAGCTCTACCTATCAAAAACATAATAATAACAAAAAAGACATATTAATTTAATATTGCACAAATTTTATAAGAAACTTGTTATTAAACAGAAACATAAATAAATAATTTAATAAGATTTAAACCTTTCCACTTTTTTATTATATGAAACAAATGTGAAACATTTTTCACTATAAATCTACCTTCATATTTTATTTTTATTTGCTCAATATCAAATAACGATAATATTAACTAATTCTTTATTTAGTAATGCATGCGATAGAAGAGTTAACCAGAGTTGATAGTTTAATCTATTAACACTTTTGGAAGATTAAAGATTTGGATACAAACGTCAATAGGTAATCCATGGCCTAGGCTAAAATGGTGCAAACTGCAAAATCGCTCACACGTCAACGCAGCTAGCCGTTAATTGATTTGTTTTGTTTTGTCCATTGGCAATTCATGATTAAGGGTAGTAACGCCAATTTGTTTTGTTGTGCATGCGTTCGTTCCGGAGGCGTTTAAGATGCTCCAAAAATAGTTTGGAGCATCATGCTCCATATAAAATACTGATCATAGCAGGTTGGTTTCGGTTTTTTATTTTTTATTTTTTTCTTTCCTATATTTTGTTTTTTAAAATCTTATTATATCCTTTTTAACTTATTAGGCCCTAATATGACCTTGTGAGGCTTACCAAAACTGGTGAGTTAAAAACCCATTGCATCATCAAAAGTTCAAAACCTTATAGGAAAACTTCTCAATTCAACTGTCCACCAAAAACCATACCCAAAATATCTGATTAGGGTTACACAAACCTTTTCTGAACCCATCAAACAATAAGACAAAGAAAATAAAAAACTAAAAACCAGTTAAATTTGTTTGCAGTTATCAAAATAGTAGATTACCTACATGGATGGTTTTGACTGTGAAAGTAAATAACGGAATTGTAGAGTGTCTTTGATTGTGTTCGAAGATGAATATTGTTTAAATTATTGTTGTTCAATGATTATCAACTAATTGATTATTTGAAGTTATATTGGCAGACTTCTATGTACTGCAATTTGAAAGTGGAGAGCTATGATGAAAACAAGTGCTCTGTTTATCATATAACAGCCGTTGGATTGCGTGATGGAAGATGGGTTGGAAGGAATTGGTTGAGGCTATGCTGAAGGATGCAGTAGTGTATACAAAGCCTCTGGAGCTAGAGTGATTAGAAGTGGGCGGCGGTGAGAAAAGAAAGAGCCAATTGAAGGGGCTGAAGGGATGTTGAGGCTTTATCGACGCTTAATTTGTGTCTGAAATTGTGGACTAACTTCTCGATCTTCGACTGTCTAGATGCTATCCGTCGTCATCACGAGATGCTTATAGTTACAGCAGCTTAGATGGTGGATCTCTCTACTTTATCTACTCACTATCTCCCTTTGAGTCAAACTTTACCCGCTATCTAAGTTTCTGAAGACAAACTTGAGCCGTTGATTAGTTTTGGAACAAAATTAACAGTAGAAGTCATGTAAAGCATGGATGTTCCAAAAATATTTTGGAGCATTGAAAACGTTGCTAGTTCCTATTCTTGTGTTTATCTTTATTATTAGTTGAAAAATAGCATGTAGTTTTTACTAGGAGTGTCAAAAAGGGGCGCCTCACATGGGCTATGTAAAATGGAGATGTTTATTGTACACCCACACATATACCAAGTGAGTGTAGCCACTATAACTGATTATCCGATTTCTTTTTTCTTTTTTAAATGTGTCATAATTATTTTTTAAACTCAAAATTCTTGTTTGTAGGCATGGGTATGCATATGTAAATATTATCAGTTAAAATTTATAAAATTTTTGATATAAATAATGAATTATTTGTGACAAAAAAAATATTTGTAAATATTACAAGTTAAAATCTATAGAATTTTTAATATATACAATTATTTATGATAAAAATAAAAAAAAGAAGAAGAGTAGTCCAAGTTTCTTGTATATGGGCATGGGTATATTTGTAAATATTGTTAATTGAAATTTGTAGGATTTCCTATATATATTACCATTTATGACACAAAATAAATAAATAAAATATGTCATATACTTTAAGTTATAGGTCATCAATATCAACTAATGATTTGATTTTATGTCGAATCAACGATTTTTATGATTAGTGTATGACATACACCCACCTATGGTGGGTGTACCTTAAACGTTTCCAGGTCAAAATTTGGGTCGAGCCAAAACTTGTTCTAAGGTATCATTTTGTTAATCCAACCCGACTCTAAGCGGGACATGGGTTGAGTTGGCCCGACCCGTTGGCCTGAAATATTTTTTTTTTTTAAATGCTCTTATATTTTTAACACTAGCAAATTTTATCATTATGTTTTATTATTATATTTTTTTCACATACTTCAAATACTAACAAATATCAAATAATATTATTTTTATGACACAAATATTAATTTATATTAAAAAAATATGAGTAAAATTCTTTACATATCATAAAAATTATTAATTAAATAATTAACATCTGATTAATAAGTTGGCTCGAGCCAAAATCAAGCTAACCTAGATGGGCCAAAAATCATTCTTACATCAATTTTTTGGCCCAATCAATTCATTTTCACTACAAGAATTTCACTAATTAGTGATAAAAAATCTCTCACTAACTTTTCACTAATCATTCGTTAAACCTTATTAGTAAGAGATTAACAATAGATTAATGATGGATTTTTGTATCACTTATTTTAAGTAACTAATTAGCAACGGAAAACATTTCCATTACTAATATCTTGCTAATCCATTACTAATATACATTAGGTAGGAAAATATTTTGTCAGCTAAATATTTTCGCAAATATGCAAAATTCTTAGTGTTTATTGGACTATTCGGACCGAAGCCAGACCATTTGAGTATTTGACACCCCTCGCTTTCAAGAATCAAGAATAGAAAATCAAAAAATGGGTGAATTCCTTTTTTGTTTTTTTGAATAAGCTGAGGGGCCAAAGGCCCAAGGGAGGTGACGATTGAGATTTGAGATATGCCAATCAGGCATCCATTTAGCATATATCCCTTAGCACAACATATATCCCATTACACTCCCAGACGAAAAATTTTTGCTTAAATGTTGGGCATCTAAGTTAAGTGTATCATATTAATTAGAATTTAATATTTTTATAAATTTTTATAAAATTAATTATATGACTTAAATATTTATAAAAATATTAAGTCTTAATTGATCTGATATACTCATCTAAGTGCCTAAGATTTAAGTAAAAATTTCTCCACACACACAGGCTACTTTGTCAAGTGTTATGACTCCGAAAAGAGCCATTTTATGTTTGAACTTATTCATCCTTATACAGGAGAGTCCCAAGTCCATGGAGGATTGATTCTATGATGCTCACAAATGTGGAGTGAGCATCGATGCTTACAAAAAAAAATAACCATTGAATGTCAGTAAACCCAATGTAATGCATATTTTATTGTAGTTTTATTTTTATAATTTAACCCTTAAATAGTTTTTTTATTTTATTACCGCTCCTCCTCCTCCACCACTGACCCCCTATCCCTAAGTCCTTCATGGACGGTTCAGGATATTGTCCCTCTCCAGTGTGTTCTTGCCAGCACCTTCGCCACCCAATGTCACCAAGTTAACCGTGTATACATTCCAGTGAGCTTTTCCAGCAAACTCCGTCCACCTTCGCCACCTCTCTCTCGTTTCTTCCTTCTCTGTGGTGTGGTGTGTTGTGTGGGTAAATATGGATTTAGGTGAGATTTTTCGGCAAACTCCGTCAACTGAATCTTGGTGAAACCAAATCTTCCTGTAATCGTCCTCTATGGTTGAAAACCCATAAATAGGCCGTAATTGTCCATGCCTGGTGCAATCAATTATTCAGGGGGTTGTAATTGTCTTCCATGGCTAAAAACACAAGAATATCATGAAGACATTATATGGGAATCTCAGAGGCCCCTGATGCAAAAGTTTTTTTTTTTTTTTGGGTTGGGTTTTCTTCATGTTGTGGTCTTGTCGATAATTGGAATTCTTGGGATCAATTTGTACCCTTTTGCTATGTATGCCTTGAATTTGGTTTTGGTTTTCAGAATTATTGGTTTAAAAACGAAAAAATATACTTTTATGCTTGGGTGAGCTTCCGTTGATAAATTGGACCAATTGTTGTTCTTGGGATGAAATGGATCTTGCTCAATTTTGGTGGGGGCAATGACTGCTTTGCAGTTTGTGATTTATAGTGGCCACAAGTTTTAATCTTTTGTTTAGTTTTCAGCTTTCAATTGCTCAAGAAATGAACTATGAAAAACTCAGATACTTCGTATAATTTGTGTGTCTAAATTTAAGTTATTTGATAAACTACATAGCAATCACAAACCACATTCTTGAATGATATCAAATGCTCTATACTTCCAAACACATTGATAAAGTTCAAAATTGGTATTCCAGTTTTATTGATTGGGATCATACAATGATGACTGCTCATATCCATGACTGAGACTAGAGAGAAAATAGTGAAGAAGAGTAAGAAACCACACAAAAGTATTTTTGAGGATAATTAACTTTGCAATTACTTGTCTCCTAGACCTAAGTTTGCAATTTAGATATGTTCATCTACTTAATCAGTTACAAATGATGAATCACATCCTTTCAATGTATAACTATTAAATCAATGGATTCTTAGGATGTGAGTATCTATGCTCACTCATCTAAGGTGAGCATTGAAGACATCCCCAAGTCCATGCAGACCTCTAACTTACTTCCTGGCCACCTGCCCCCACTTGGTTTCTTATGTCTAATACATTTATGAGAAATTTTTGTTTAAACCATGGGTATTTAGTTAAATGTATCAGGTCAATCATGATTGAGTATTTTTATGGATAATTGTGTTACATAATTAATTTCACAAAAATCAATAAAAATACTAAATTTTGATTAGTTTGGTGCACCAAACTATAGTGCCCATGGTTTAGATAAAAAATTTTCTACATTTCTTCAGATTTTTCCACTGGCTAGTGAGACAACAAAAAGCTTGTTGACCAGGCGAGAGTGAAAGTATCGCTTTTTTTTATTATTATTATGGAAGTGTAAAATTTTTTTATGGTAATATTGAATCAAAATTAAACTTGAATTAAAATTAAGACAAAATTTAAGTAAAGACATTCTTTAAGTGTTGGTGCTTGTTCTCAATAAAAATATAATATGCATTTTATTTTTTGGTCAACTTATAATTTTTTTAAAAATTTTTATTGATAAACTGCAAAAAATATATATATACATATTATATTTTTATTAGAAAATAATACCACAAATATTTAAAGAACTTTATTTAAGTTTTATATTTAAAATCATTGTGTTCTTTATAATTTACATATATATTACAAAAATTATTCCACAAAAAATATACACAGGCAAATTGCACCAGTCCACTACGTAGGAGAGGAGATTTATCCAAAATAACATCTGAACAAGATTTTTGAATGAACTCACAACAACCCTCTATAAGTCTAGAAAACTTCAAAGCAACCTAGCTATTAGTCTCTCACGAAAATATCACTATCTCATATTCCGATCTTTTCAGAATATGAGTATTTATAATTTACAATACTTGGCAAGTAGCAACTAACTAGAATGATTCTTCATCTTCTGTTTTATTTTCCTTTGTTTTTGTTTTTGGTTTTTTGCCTGAACCAAGGAATAATCTCAAAGAAAGAAACTGGCTTTTTGGGCCTACAAGAACTCAAATCCACAATAGAAAACCAGCCTGCCTTTACTTACGATAAAAAACTAGGACAAAAAAACATTTTCTTTTTGTAAGGCTTAGGATACTTTGGACCCGACAGAGGACCCTACTAGATGGTGATTCTTTAATGGCTTATGGAAGAGGAGTGGAGATAGAGGAAAAAAAAGTAAGATGGAAAACATTTGTGGATATTAAACTCATTAATTACTTTTTTTTATGTCTCTAACTCTTGCTAATTAAAACAAATCATGTAAGTTATAAATTATTGGAATAACATAAAATATTAAAATAATAATAATGATTTATCATATAATTGAAATTTTTATTTTGATAATATAGATTATGCCAATAATTTGTTACTTATAGAATGATATGTGAATGCATTTCTCACTTTATCTTCCTCTCGTTTATTATGTATCTGCGATTTGTATTGTTTTTAAACAGAGACAAGAGAAACAATTATTTTATATATAATCATAGTTGAAGTCTTCAACCGAAAAAGTCTTCCTCTCTCTTAGGTTTTGATTATAGTACTGAAACTTTGTTCTTTAATTTTTATATATAAATATAAGATGGACTTTTATATGATTATTATGAGATTTTTTTTTGGAAGAATATGTCAACAATATCATACCTTGTGATTTTAGTTTTGTAGATTCTGTGACTACTACACTTTATCTTAATTTTATTAACTTCAGTAGCAATTTCTCATCGAATTAATCAAATATAATAACTAGTGAACCATACGCAATCCCAGTTCCAAACAAAATTCATAAATTCTATCACGTGATTGTTATCCAAGTTTTATGTGGCACATATAAAATTCATGATAGGCTAGAAACTTCTTTTTTCTAATTCCTTTTTATGAATCCAAATATCTGCTAATGGATCAATTAGAATAATTTTGTCAATAAAGTCATGTTTTTCCCTTCCCTTTTTTTATATTGTTCTGGACTGTTACTTAGGCTCTCAATATGTAGTCCAGCTTGGTACACGTACTAGTAGAAATTCAAGCCTACACGTCTCCAGCAGAGTCAGTTTCTAATAAGATCTCAATTTTAGATGACAACAGTATTACCAAGATCTACGTAATAGATAAATCTCCTAATTACTAATCATGATCTTATGGAATAATATTACTGTAACTGTCATATTAGTATTGCGATAATATAGGGATTCTCTATAACTAAATAAGAAACATATATTCTCCTGCAATTATAATAGGAGTGTATCTCTTCATCAAGAGAACATATCAATCAAATCTCTATAAATAACAAGTCAAGTCACCTAAATTAGGTATAAATTCTCTTATAATGTTGACCCAATTGGTTCATATTCTGACTTGAGCGTTGGAGTCTCTTTGCAAGTACCAACTCCCCTGGTTCAACGCACTTGGCAACAGTCGTGCATCGAAGGAGTCAACCACACACGTGCCAATCTCAGGTACTCTTTGAATTTACTTCAGAACATTGGCGTCGTCTGTGGGGGAACCAGAAACTTTCAATCCCAGTCTAATCATGGTGAACACGAGACAGAATTCAAAGAGCAAAGGCGGGACCCCACAGCCCAACGCCTTCCTTTCCCTGCTCCACCACCTGTTGTTGAAACATTCGCTGCGAGAATCTAGGCACTCAATGCAGAAAACCAACGCGATAGGCATCTTACTTCGATTTTTGATGAAAGCCCAAACCCATCGCGTAGGATTTCTGTGAGAGATAGACTTGGAATCCAAGCACCAGGAGGCAACCCTAATGCCCAACAGCGCAGAATCCTAGTGCATCAGCGTTTGGGAATGCAAATGATGAAATTGGCGATCGTGCATCTCGCTCTCAACGCACGAACCAGTCCCAAGCATCCCAACGTCATTTCCAGGACATGCTGCAATAGTATATGGCTATGCTGAACGAACAATATCAGAGGTTGGAAGACATGCAACGGGCCATGCTCGAAAACCAACCCAGGCTTCACCGTCGTGACAGAAATCTTAGCGTAGAAACAATCAAAGAAGGGAACATGTCTGCGCTTCAGTGATCAATATCCGGAATGACAATCTGAACTGTGGGTTCGAGGAACATCCTTTTTCTAATCAACTTATGGAATACCGCATTCCCAAGAACTTTAAATTTCCAGCAAACCTGGAGATTTATGATGAAACCACGGACTCCCAGGAGCATATTAATGCTTATGAGCCGTCCCTTTGCTTCCACGGAGGATTTGTGGAGCTGTTATGTAGGGTTTTTCCACTTTCCCTGTAAATGGAGCCCTTAAATGATTTTCAGGCTTACCACGAAGGTCTGTGGTTGATTGGTCGGATCTCAAACAACGTTTTCTGCTCTAATACATCACCAGCAAGGAACAACCCAGATCTATTAAATCCCTGGCAAAACTCTGCCAAGGGAGGGATGAGCCCCTCAGTGATTATGTTAAGCGTTTCATGGCGGCATGCACTAACGTGGAAAACTTCGATGATAGAATAGCTCTTCACTATGCCAGAAGTGGTCTTCGGTTAGGTTCTAAGTTCTTTGCTTCCTTGGTTAAAAAGAAACCGGAGAACTTGAGTGAATTCCAGAGGTGATTCCAAAAGTATGGACCTAGAGGAAGCAACGGTGGACTAGAGGAGGTGGGACAAAGGTGAACCCTCTCACCAGAAGCTTAACCGTAATCCCTCACGGCCCCAGTCTTCCAAAGTTAGTCCACCTCGGGCTGGATACTCCGTTTATACTCCATTGAATACCCCACGAGAAACAATCTTGAGGGAAGTAATGCACACTGAGTTTCAGAATATACGAAGACTACCCCTATTAAGAAATACAAGCAAAATGACCATTCTAAGCATTACACATGGCATAAAGGTTATGGGCACGATATGAAAGATTGCTACCAACTCCGTGATGCCATCAAATTCCTAATTAAGGTCGGACAATTGCAACAATATATCCTCAGGGTTCAAAGTGAAGAGTAACGCGATAAGCACAGAGACAACAAGCACGGTCCTTGTTGAAGCTCATCCCCTCACCATAGAAGAAAAGGACTCGAAGTCCCAGTAAAAGATCCTGGACTCCACCTCGCCGACCAATAATGACCGACAGGATAAGAACATGGTCGCTCCCGCTGATGACAATGGTGACCGACGTTCTGAGCCAAAAAGAACAATTAACACTATTGCAGACGCCTTCGCAGGTGGAGGGTCATCAAATGGAGCTCGAAAAAAAAGCTCTGAGGATGGCGATGTTTAGTGTGTCCCATTCTAAACCTAGAATTAGAGGTGACAAAATGGGCCAACCCGCCCGGTCGCTTCCTCGCTAAAATGCGGGCGGGGTGGGTTGGCCCATTTTAAAAATGGGTTGGAAGAGCTAACCCACACCGCTTTAAGGCGGGTTGGCGTTAAAAAAAAAAATGAGAAAAAATAGATGAGTTGGCGGGTCAACCAAACTTAATCACCTAAAAAATAAAAAAAATTATACAAAAAATCAATAAATACTATAAAAAATAATAAATAATAATGATAAAAAATTATAAATCACATATCTAAAATATAATTTTTAAAATAGTCTAATTAAGTATTCAAACATAAATTATATAACATCAAAAAAATTTTTATTTATAGTATTAGTTATCATTTTTTTTAAAAAAAAAAAAGAGTCAACCCGCAGGGCTAACATCCATACTTAACCGCTTAACCCGCGGGTTATGTGGAGCGGGTTATCGAAAACAAAATATGGGTTCAATTCTTGAACCCAACTGACAAAAAAGTGGCGGGTTGGTGGGTTAACCCGGCGGGTTGAACCCGTTTTGCCAGCTCTACCTAGAATGCAGATTGCTGAAAGAAAAATGCCTTCCATCACTTTTTCGGATGAAGACTACAGCGGAATTATCCCGGAACACGATGATTCACTCGTCATCTCGAGAATAATATCCAATGCCGAGGTCCGTCAAATTTTCGTAGATCAAGGAAGCTCAGTAGATATTATGTTTCTGAACCTCTATTAGAAGCTAGAATTATCGCCATTGGATTTGACTCCTCACGATGGGAAACTGACAGGTTTCACAGGTGAAAAGATTACTCCAGTAGGTTACTTCGAAACCCACCTAACTTTGTGATCTTTTAAACTCTTCAAGGCGGTCAAGTAAGGTTTTTGGTTGTGGACTACCCTTCGACTTACAACATTATCTTAGGTCGTTCATATCTAAATGCTCTCGGTGCCGTGGTCTTCACTACTCACCTCGTGATGAAATTTTCAAATAAGAACAATGAGATTATTACTGTTAAAGGAGATCAAGTGGCCGCCAGAAAATGCTACAATGAGAGCCTAAAAATTCGTAGAATCCCTAAAAATAGAAATTCTGCCATCCCCGGCTCAATTTTGGACCAAATCAACATACTTATGACCGAACTGGATGTTAGGAAAGAAATCCGTGGTACCATACCCCATCCAGAGGGTGAGTTGCAACCTCTTCAACTTAGAGCCAAGCCAGATCAAGTTGCTAAGATTGAAGCGCATTTAGAGGAAAAAGAAAAACAACAACTAACAGAACTCTTGCTGAAGAATAAGGACCTTTTCGCTTAGACGTCCTCTAACATACTGGAACTCGATCCCAGCTTCATCTGTCACCGCCTATCCATCAAAAAATGTGTGAAACCAGTAGCACGAAAGAAAAGAAAAGTCAGCTCAGAAAGACAATAGGTCATTGAAGAACCAATTAAGGAGTTACTGAACGACAACTTTATCAGAGAAATCTCTTATACCACATGGCTATCAAAATGATGAATAAAAAATTACATCTAACTAGAAGAACATCTGAACAATAAAACTTCAAAGCAACCTAGCTATTAGTCTCTCACGAAAATATCATGATCTCATATTCCGATCTTTTCAGAATATGAGTATTTTATAATTTACAATACTTAGCAAGTAGCAACTAACTAGAATGGTTCTTCATCATCTATTTTATTTTCCTTTGTTTTTGTTTGTTTTTTTTTGTTTTTGTTTTTTGCCTGAACCAAGGAATCATCTCAAACAAAGAAACTGGCTTGTTGGGCCTACAAGAACTCAAATCCACAACAGAAAACCAGCCTGCCTTTACTTACAACAAAAAAATGGGGACAAAACTCAACATATTCTTTTTGTAAGGCTTAGGATACTTTGGACCTGACAGAGAGACCCTACTAGATGGTCTTTTAATGAGGTCTGGAAGAGGAGTAGAAATAGAGGAAAGAAAAAAAAAATAAAAAACATTTGTGGATATTAAACTCATTAATTACTTTTTTTTATGTCTCTAACTCTTGCTAATTAAATGTAAGTTATAAATTATTGGAATAACATAAAATATTAAAATAATAATAGTGATTTATTATATAATTGAAATTTTTATTTTGATAATATAGATTATGCCAATAATTTGTTACTTATAGAATGATATGTGAATGTATTTCTCACTTTATCTTCCTCTCGTTTATTATGTATCTGCGATTTGTATTGTTTTTAAACTGAGACAAGAGAAACGATTATTTTATATATAATCATAGTTGAAGTCTTCAACCGAAAAAAAAAAATTCAAAGGTCAGGAAATTTGATGAACACACTCTCTCACTTACTCTCTCTCTCTCTCTTAGGTTTTAATTATAGTACTGAAACTTTGTTCTTTAATTTTTATATATAAATTTAAGATGGACTTTTATATGATTATTATGAGATTTTTTTTTGGGAAGAATAAGTCAACAATATCATACCTTGTGGTTTTAGTTTTGTAGATTCTGTGACTGCTACACTTTATCTTAATTTTATTAACTTCAGTAGTAATTTCTCTTCGAATTAATCAAATATGATAACTAGTGAATCATACGCAATCCCAGTTCCAAACAAAATTCATAAATTCTATGATTGTTATCCAAGTTTTTTGTGGCACATACAAAATTCATGATAGGCTAAAAACTTTTTTTTTTCTAATTTCTTTTTATGAATCCAAAAATCTGGTAATGGACCGATTAGAATAATTTTGTAAAGTTATGTTTTTCCCTTCCCTTTTTCCATACAGATCTTGGGTGTTAAAACACCAACCCAACTTTTTGGTTTTTACGTAACAGCACATTTCCAACTACGCGGCACTAGCCACATCAAGCAAAGATATAAAGATACCAATTGTGTACCGGGGTGTACATATAATTGGGAGTATTCTTGGATCAGTTTTTATATAAAAAATTTTTTAATTTAAATAAAGTAAATATTATTAGTTCGATTTAGATTGAATAAATTTTAATAATCAAATCAATCCAATTCAAATTAATTTTAATTGGTTGAATTGAATTAGATGATTCGATTTTTAATAACATGAATGATAAAATTATTCAAAGCTAATCAAAATCAACACCAGATCCTCTTCATTTGGTTGTGGGATTGCACCTCGGACATGGTGGTGCTCGTGAATCGTGGGTATGTGGCAGATCTGGAGACTCGTGGATCGTGGGTATATGGCGGATCTAGAGGCAGATCCTCCATATATAGGTTCTAGTGGCCAGAGTTGCTGGTTGACGGTGGCTCGCGGTGGAGGCTCAGGTGCTAGTGACTCGCGGTGGAGGCGTGCGATGGAGTCGGATCTGCTGGCAGCTCGCAGTGGAGACACACGGTGGAGCCAGATTTGCGACTCGCAATGGAGGCCGAATTAGGGATGATGGGGCCGAAGTGGGGATCTAACTCGCGATGGAGGTTGAAGTGGGTAGGGGGGATGGGGGTGAAGTGGGGATCCTGGCTCGCGATGAAGGCCGCAGTGGGGGGATGGGGCGAAGTAGGGGAAGGGGGGAAAGGGGGATGAGGCCGAAGTGGGGAAGGAGGAGAAGGGAGGGAGATGATGCTGAAAGTAGTTTCAAAGTTTGATCCAAAAGTCAAAATGAATGTTGAAAAAAGAGAGGGATAGTAGATCAGGTAAAAGAAAAGGATGAGTGTTCTTGTAATTTTAAGTGATGTTATGGGTATTTAAATAATTTTAAGTATATATTTAGTGTAATAATCACTTTAATTCGATTTAAATCAATTTTATAAAATAGAGTCGAAAATCGAATTAAATTGATTGATTCTTCAAAAATTTTATTTAAAATAATTCAATTCATTTCGATTTTTGTCAATTTTTAATTTTTTTTGGTTGATTTGAATTTGATCGCTCTACGTATAATGGTTCCAATTTCAAGGAATCTTTCTCATGTGTCTTGTTGAAAAAGACAAAAATTACTGGAAAAAGGAACAATATAAAAATTATCCAAAAAATAAATAATACGAAAAGTAAACATGTATAGTCGTGAGTAGTAATAAAATCACTGTAAAATTTTAGTTTATTTATATTCAAAGAAGATGTCAATTATTCTTTTCGGTACCAAAGATATCAATTAAGTCATCAAAACTGAAAATTCATTAAAAGATTTGTAGAAGATTTGAGTTCGCACACAGTATTAATGGTCCATAAGTCTCCCAAATTAGTAGAAGATTTAAGTTCAACTCTCTTTTCCAATTGAAAATTCAGCTATCACACGCCTATTAAAAAAAAAACAACAACAAAGTCATCTAAACTACATTTAAAACTTAAAAAAAAAAAAACTTTGTTATTAGTTCCTTTAAGCACATGAGGAATCATCTTCTGGTTGTCCTTTTGTCAGTTTCATACCTCAACAACGCTGAAGATATAATTTACACAAAGAATAAACAAAAGGGAAAAAAAAAACAGAATTGGTTAGCTGGCTTGCTTGCTAGTTGCTACATTGCCAGACTAAACTGCTATCTTAGTTTGTACAATTCTTGACCATTAAAAAGGAAGACCTAAACAGAAGACCAGCTAAAATGCGAAAGCGATATTTGTGGAGATAAAGAGGAAAGAAGGAAGAAAATAAGAGGAAAAAAGGAGGTGGGGGTAAAACCAGAGCGTGAATGTCTCCGTGTACATAGCATAGCTTGCTGGTATAGTATTCATCCCACTGAGCTCTTTTTTTCCTTTTTTCTTTTTTAATCTTTGACAGGTATTCTCACTCTCTTTCCTTGTGAGACTAACCTCATTTGAGGGCATTGAGGCTATACTTTCAAATAGTGTGTTTTCACAAACTCAAATACCTGAGATTGTAAAATATTTTTAATTACTTAACTAAAACTTATTTATCACTTTACTCCAACTTATTCATCACTATCAATTGCAGCTAATATTGGTCAATGTACTATCATGACTAAAATCACAATATTCAAAACAGTGGTAAATGCAAGGAAAGTTTAAAGTCTAAACATTTGGCCTATTTCCAAAGATAAGTTTCAGCGAGCCAATAGTCCTATTGATAAGAAAATTACATCTATCCACAGATTCTGCCGTTGAACTTCCATAACAATCCAAGATTAAAACTTGATTTTCGGTATGATACGAGATGACAAGTAAAATATAAGTTTTAATGTTTGTTGAAAATTCGAGTGACTGAAATAATTCGTAGATTTAAATATTCTCTTTGATGAAAAAAAAAGGATAAAAATATGCTTTTTATCCTTTAACCATTCTTTAAGATTCATTTTCGTCTCATAATTATATTTTATTTCATTTTTGTGCTAAATCTTTTAAAAACTTGTCAAATTCATCCTAATTGCAAACATTATTAGAAATGTTAACGGAATTTAATGAGATTGACATACTATGTAGACATAAGTGCACAATTACCATTATCCAACTAGGATTTTTATTATTATATATAATTAGTGGTCTAAGGACGAATATGAATAATTTTGAAAAAAATTGGAACAAAAGATGAAACAATATAGTTGGGGATCAAAATGAAATTAGAGTAAAGCTTGAGGATAAAAGTGATTTTTTTTATAATGAATTTTATACATAATTTTCTTTTAAAAATATTATATATATATATATATATATATATATATATATATATATATATATAAGATCATCATGAAGTATTCTCATAAATTTGACTAATTTAAATCACTTATAAAACTAATTTTTGTTTGAGATTTTTTTATTATATTTATGTATTCCATATTTTATTAAATATTTAAACCCGTGACCCACTAATTTGCACTTATTCTGAGTCAATCATTGGTTTGAGTTTTATGAATATGATTCTTAATGAATTCAAATTTAAATATCGAAACCAAATTGTTTGCTGCAAATTAATTTAATATAATTTTCAATAATCAATTTATATGAAAAGTATAACCTTTTAATACACAAATATAAAATAAATTTTTAAAAGAAAATAATGTATAAAATTCATTATAGGATTTTCAACTTAAGTTTTTTCAAAATTCATCATGTTCATTCCAACTTACTACTACTACTATATATATATATATAGAGATATAGAGAGAGAGAGAGAGAGAGAGAAGTGCCAACTATGAACTTGTATGTACATACACATGGCGCCATGTCAACAAATTTCGTTAATATATTAAACTATGTTAATATTTAGGACGAATTTGATTGGCTTTAGAAAAATTCGAGACAAAAATGAAATAAAATATAGTTATTAGATGAAAATCAAATATTGAATAAATTTAAGAGATGAAAAGTACACTTTGGCCAAAAATATATTCTTAGTTTGTTAATTATGGTCAAATAAGCATACCAGTTTACTTTCAAAATTGGCTGCAAAAAGTAAACAACCACTTTCATTAACTCCATGTGAAACAAAGATTCTCTAAAGTGAAAATCTTTATAAAGTAAGCAAGTAGGCTCACATCAATCATTGATAGATGGGCTCACACCAATCTTCAATGGTTGATGTGAGCTTACTTGTTCACTTTACAAATATTCTCACTTTAAAATATTCTTATCCCTCTACGTGGATCCAAATTTCAGTAAGAGTCACAAGCTGTAATTAAGTTGAAACTCAACACAAATGGACTACAAATGGGCATCTTTTATAATTTAAAAATATATAGGTTAAATTAAAGTTGTTGTATAATTTATACTCATTATAATTTTTTTAAAAGTAGACCTCAAAATTACAAAAAATAAAATAAAATAGTCTATATTATTAATTTATGTTATAACCCGTCATAATATTATCGGTTGGCTAACAAAATAAGTGTTTCTTTATTTAATATGAATTTTTTAAATACTTATTTTTTTTTTGTAAAATGTCAAATAATGAGCTTATTCATTTTAGTAAGTAATTATTTTTTCTCAATAACGTTCTTTTGTTCAATAAGTGTTCTTTTAGATGTTCTTTTTCTCCATAAAATATCTAGTAATGATTAAATTAATGGTGTTAAATAAAAATTAATGGAAGTGACTATTTTAAAAATATTTGTAAGTGTGAGAACTGATTTAAAAAAAAAACTATAAAGATTAAATTGAAAATGAATATAAACTATATAAAGACAAAAATTTTAATTTAACCAAATATATATTACAAATTAATATTCATTACGATACTCAAGCAATCAAATATAATTTATACTTAATTAGAGATAATTATTAGTTATTTGTTAATAAAACAAGAGAGAAGTAGATAATTAGAGGGGATAGTCCCCATTTGATAGAACAAAAATTCTCCTTCAATTCCTTGGAGTTAAAGGAGGAAAAACTCTAAATTAAACTAAGTTCATTAAATGATATAATTCACTAATAAGTTACATTAGTCTTTAAAGACTTATAATTTGTACATTATACACTTTAGCTCATTAACTAACTAGAGCAATAATATAACTAAACTAATAACTACATACAAATGGTATTTACATATCACCAGTCCCTTCAAATTAATTGTTAAAAATTATTCTTAAACTCCGAGTTAATTTCTTAACATGATATAAAAAAAATTATTTATAACTAAGTGGTCAACACTTTAATCTTTATCGTTGTCATTTCTTGCAATAAGAAAAGATAAGCTTCTCTTTAGAGAAAATTTAGGTTTAACGTGCTTAGTTAAATCCCGTATATATGGTTAGGTTTTACTAAGCCGCTGAATCTTTCAGAATTTTAGAATAATAGCCGTGTGTTTTTTGTATGATTTATATATATGTATACGTTGGTTGAACATTATCATTCTAATGTTATTATTTTGTGTTTTTTTTAAAAGACATTAGGTTACATTACTATTCTTTGCTTCAGACATATCACAACATATTTGGAAAGACTTCTAATATGCACCTAAATGTGTTTTGGTTCATGGATGCACCACTCTAATGACTAATTATTACCAGTTAGTCAGTTTGGTTTTTTTCTTAAACATTCATCAAAATCAATTTTCCCAAGGTTTTGCAATCCCTATAGTTGCTAAAAGATTAAAAACATATTTGTATGAGTTTGCCTTAGTGATATGTGCGGGATGTCAAAAAGCATGTATGGTAAGTGGTTTTTTGACCATATCCATTTGAAGATGGCTTGGATTCAGCATCAAATCCACCAAAAAGATGGTTACTTGACTTACCCCCACACCACACCACCACCACCAATTTTTTCTTCATCTTCATCCCTATATCCTAATGCTGCTTTCCACAAAGAACCAATGTCTTCTTCAACTTCAACACCTTCATCATCTACTACTAAAATTAGTCTAGCTATTCTTTTCATTATAGTGATTCTGCCTGTTTTCTTTTTCATTTCTGGTCTGCTCCACCTGTTTGTTAGATTCCTCATCAAAACACCCATTTTCTTCTACATCTACTCAATCTAACAGATATCATGAAATTTATACCTCTGATGCTCTCCAAAGATAGTTGCAATAGCTCTTCCATCTCCATGACTCTTCCAACATCCACCCAATGCCAAAGGCTATAACTCATCGACAGATTGAATGAGGTTTCACGAGGGCGACGCGAGCCTTAGAGACGACATGGTCATCGATTTGGTCCATCCCGACGCGGTGGTGGAGTTGAGAGTGATCATCAATTTGGATTACCAGATCCTCGCCACACGAACCTCTGCTGCCGCTGGCGTGCCATCGTCGCCTCCCTCAACCACCCTCATTCAATCTCCTGTGACATGGGTGAATGTGGTAGAAAATGATGTTACTGGCTTTGAAGGTTGTTGGTGATTCATCTTAATCATTGATTTTTTTATTAATAAATCAATGACTCAAAATGAATGGTGCATCTATGCACTACAAATAATTAGGTGCATGTTATACAAATCCCATATCTGGATAAACTCAAAGTAAATTAGATAAGGAATATAATTTCTTTTAGAGTATGTTTGGATAAAGAGTTTTAAGAAAGTAATGTATTTTTTTAGAGAAATCAAAATGACTTGCTATGAAATATCTTGTTTGGGTATTTCATTGCAAAATTTTTAAAATTCTGCAGCAATCTTATCGGGGATTTTGTTTTAAGCAAATTGAAGAATTTGAAATACTTGATAAAGAGGTGGAATTCTGAAATTCCTCTATTTTTTGTGTGGTCCTTGCTCTCCTCTCTCTATTTCTCTCATGTTTGTGTTATTCTCTCTGACAGCATGTTCAATCAAGTGCATTTTCTCTCATTATAAGCATGAGTCAAGCTCTCATCAATGGCAAGCAACTACCATTTTTTCTAGTGACTCATCATATTCTTCAAATCTCAGCCCGTGGCTACTAGGAGCAAGTCTCTCAAAGAAGCTGTGGTCTGTGGGCCAAGCACTTGTTTGTGAAGTTTTTGGCTCAAATTGGTCATGCTATCTCTATCCTGTTTGCACATCCCTACCACAAATGTGTTTCACCATTCTTTTCGGCATGCTCTTGCTTTTCTTTGGACAATTTTGCTCATTATGGTTTCAAGTTGTGAGTTAGCTATTGATTTTGTATTCTACTATGGGTTGTCACAATTTCTACTGTTAATCTCACCTATTCTAAGAAGTCTTCCTTGAATTATTGCAATTTTCAAGATGACTTGCCAAACAAATTTTTTTTAAATGATAGACATTGAATTGTTGCAATGCAATTATTCAATATTTTAAATTTCTTAAAATTTTAAGGTGCTTCATTCAAACACAAGCTTAATGTTTTGGAGGGATGAAAGTAACAGTGATATACCGAGTTTTTCATTAGACATGTTATATATTACAATATTTATATTCTTACATCAAATAATATATACATTTATTTTTACATCTTTATTTAATATTAATTATATATATATTTTTTTTATTATTTTTTACTCACTCAATCATATCTTTAAAAATAATATAAATAGTGTTCTTTTTTTTTAAGAGTATAAGATAATTATTATTGTATATATTAATTTTAAGTGTCTGTGTGAGAGAGCACATATATATGTTAGTCATCATCAATGATGATCATCTTGCCAATCAAACAAATTCAATAGAATCTAGAAAAAATTTATGTAGAAGAAGTATATGGACGATGGCCCCACAAATGGTATGCTCTCCATTGATTGCGGATATGCTTGTAACGATTACACGTTAGTGAATATATGTGGTACCTTAAAATTTTATTTTTCCACTATGACTAAGATGTACTACCTACAAACAAAGAAGAAATATATGAAACGTGTAGTTCGTTAGTAATTTTCGTACCATTAGAAGCTAGGCCCAGATAATCTTCTTTCTTTTTCATTTCTGAATGGAATTGACTCAACAGCAAAAGACCATCTTCAAAATGCCCTGTTAAATGAATCTTATTGTTTGAATATCTAAATGTAGAAAAAAGGAAAAAATAATATAATAGAGTAGACCAAAAAAAGGAAGAAACGTGGGCGAGCAAATGATTGGTAAAGTTTATTCTATCCGTCGTTTAATAATTATCTTTTTAAAAAATTTAATTTATATGAAATTATCTGTTGAACATCTAAATATAGAAAAAATAAAGGAAAAATAAGACAATAGATAAACCAGAAAAGGAAGAAACGCGGGCAAGCAAATGATTGGTAAAGTTTATTTTATCCGTCATTTAATAATTATCTTTTTTAAAATTTTGATTTATATTAAATTATTTATCATTTAAAAATATTTAAAAAAGTATTACTTTTTTTTAATTTTATTCTCTTTAATAAAAAAGAGCATTTTTTATATCACTTAAAATTAATAGAGAGAATTAATATAATAAAAGAAAAAAATAATTTAATCATATTATATCATACTTTTTATATTTTAATTTATTTAATTTTATCTTAATTTCTAAGAAACCTAAAACAAAAGTTATAAAGGGATAGTATTTTCTGTTTTTCTAGATTGTTTGTTTTATTAGTTTTTTGGGAAAAAATTATTGCAATAGTATTTAATTATGTTTGATAAAATTAGTTTCAGATTTTGCATGAAATTTAATGAAAAATAAAAAAATTTAAAATTAATTTTTATAATGCTGAAGATTGAAGTTTATGATTTCAATTTATAGATTATTCCTTATATTTTGATATGTAAATATCATTTTGTCTTCAATCAAATAATATTTTTAATCATTTATACTTATTTTAATAATTTAATACATAAAAATAAATCGATTATAATCAATTATAACAAAAAAAATTATACAATAATCGATTACTAAGCATAATCAAATTTTTACAGCTTTTCCAAACACGCAATAAGTACTTTAGTTGGGATTCATTATGTTATGTGAAGAACAGATTTGAGACTTACTTGTATGACTGTTTCAGCGGACATCATGAAACTTCAATGGTTGCAGAAGGGTTTGTTCATCGCTGTATCATTAACCATTTAAACACCCGTAAAAAAAACATTTAAACAGGTTAAAAACTCCAAGGCTAATTTAATTTCTAATGTACAAAATCTTTTCTTTTTTGCTTGAAAATTAATAAGATTGTGACAGGAGAGGAAGAAGAGAGAGTTCTGGAATCAGTTGTGTTAATCTGAACTGAAGAATGAATCAAACTACATAATCAGAGTTGAAGATTTACTTACATACAAACTTCTATACAATAACTAATTAACTAACTTGCTAACACTCTAACAGATTGGTTAACTAATTAACTAATAGAAGCTTCTGGAGTTGCTAGGTGACTGCTATGTGTGCTGCCATCTGTATCATTTTGTCCAGGTGCGTGTGAGGGAGTGTGATCAGGTTTTAGAAATCATATGGCAGTGCTTTATCACATTTAGAAATCGTAATGAAAAATAATAATCTTACTATTTATTAGTTCGAATTGTGATTGCGTATCATTCAAGGGACAGTTTAGTAGTTTGAATATTGGACATTGCAGCTTAAAGATAAACGTTCAACTACCATAAAAGCAAAGTAAACAAGAATTTATACAAGGAAAATGTGAAACCTAAATCTCCATAAATCGAAACAACAAATCTAGTTATTATTTACATAACGAAGTATCTGATCATTGAAACAAGCAAATATAAATATTGGTGACAAATTTAATTAATACTCGTTATCTATAATTTAGAACGATATGATATATGAATTTGTGTGAGCAGAGCTACAGTAAGTGTAGACATGTCAATGGCGGCCTGCCCGATAATATTGGGATACTTATCTTTATTACCAATTTTGCTCATAAAAAAAAAAGTACGGTATGATAAATCTTCATATAACATTTTTTTAATCCATTAAATCATATCATTTGAATTTATGGAAAAGAAACGCAGCTCGAATGGTAATTTCCAGGAAGCGACCCGGACGGCAGTTATCTAACAATAATAGTGTTTTTTTTTTATAACTTTTATTTTATTTAAAATATTAAGACATGGTTTTTAACAATGAGTCGGGAGTTCTCGGGCTTGGCAAGCCGGGCTCCCTAGCCTGACTCTTGAATCTAAGAGACTTGTTGGACATTCTGATTTTCCTTTCAATCACTTTCTGCAAGTTTTATGGCATTCATTTTATAAAATTCTTAGGCACCTAAGATAAAATTTACGTTGCCAAATTATTTTATGACCAAGTATTAAAAGGTAGTTAAGTGGCAATCATTATGGTTTGAATTTTCCTTTCCATGTCCCGTTGTGTATCTAATGAGTATTACAAATTTTATCTTTTTTTTTTTTTATACTATATAGGTAGCTTACACTTCTAAGAAATAGCCAGTAAAAACGTTATCTTTAAGCAAATTATAAAGTAACTAAAGACATAAAGCTTTCTTTTCTATATATATATTCCCTAGATATCAATCACTAAACCCACCATTCGGAAAGAAGATACAAGAAGCCAACCATGCTTTGCTTTACTCCTTATTCCCTACTACTGGCTACCATTTTCTCAGCGCTAACCCTTCTTTATCCATCAAATGCTCAACTGAGTTCAACCTTCTACTCCAGCACATGCCCCAATGTGTCTTCCATTGTGAGCAGTGCTGTTCAGCAGGCTCTGCAATCTGATTCTCGTATTGGCGCAAGCCTAACCCGTCTCCATTTTCATGATTGCTTTGTTAATGTAAATCCCATATATTATAACTGATCTCATTAATTTTTATTGGGGGATCTCATGCACTATCAGATAATTAAGCTTAGACGACTAATTAAAAAATATATATTCTTCTTTCTGTTTCAGGGATGTGATGCGTCCGTTTTGTTAGACCAGGGTGGCAACATAACACTGAGTGAGAAAAATGCAGGTCCCAACAATAATTCCGCTCGTGGGTTTGGTGTAGTTGACAACATCAAGACCGCTGTTGAAAATTCATGCCCTGGTGTTGTATCTTGTGCTGATATTCTTGCCCTTGTTGCTGAAGCTTCTGTGTCTTTGGTAACTCGCTAGTTTTTTGACGATTCTCCTTTTCTTCTCAATTTTCTTCTTGCAAACTAATATATAGTCGTATATAATTCAAGAGTGAATATTATTATGATCTATATTTTGTCATGACCACTTGCTCGTAGGAGTTTGAGTTGAGATATAATATCTGGAGCCAACTCTCTCTCAAAACTTAACTATAAGATATGAAGTCACATAAATAATTTTATTTTATTTCTAATATATATATTTGCAGTCGGGAGGTCCTTCGTGGAGCGTACTACTCGGCAGAAGGGACGGTCTAATTGCAAACCAATCTGGTGCCAACTCCTCCATTCCCACTCCATTTGAAAGCCTAGCCAGCATCTCAGCCAAGTTCTCTGCCGTTGGACTAAACACAAATGATCTCGTTGCCTTATCTGGTAATTATAATTAATTAGTTTTCTTTAGTCTCTTGCACACACAAATTATAGAAAATGGTTTATTTAATTATATTAATTATTACCATGCTTAATTATTAACTAGTGCTTGACTCAAATGGACTTGAATGAAGGTGCACATACTTTTGGCCGTGCACAATGTCGATTTTTCAACCAGAGGCTGTTCAACTTCAGTGGCACGGGTAACCCTGATCCAACGCTGAACTCAACCTATTTGGCTACTTTGCAGCAAAATTGTCCTCAAAATGGAAGCGGGACTACTCTGAACAACCTTGACCCTTCATCCCCAGACACTTTTGATAACAACTACTTCACAAATCTTCTTAACAACCAGGGCCTTCTCCAATCAGACCAGGAGCTGTTTTCCACTAATGGCTCTTCTACAATATCCATTGTCAACAACTTTGCCAGCAACCAGACAGCTTTCTTCCAAGCCTTTGCTCAGTCCATGATTAATATGGGTAATATTAGCCCATTAACTGGAAGTCAGGGAGAAATCAGATCCGATTGTAAGAAAGTCAATGGAAGTTGAAAGAGGGAGGATTGCCACCACCAATTTTAGAAGCACAAGCTGTTCTTCATACAGTAACATATATTCTCAGTTTTAAACTATTGCTTTACATTATATATTTGTGAAAGGATATAGTAGGAAGACAAAATGGTTAATAAATATGTTTGTGTCTTGGACTCTTGGCTTGGTTTCCTTAGATACACAGTGATCTTATTAAGTATTCCTATATAAAAAACTTTATGTATTGACCATAACATATAATGTATAAGATCAGTTGAATCGGCAGATGCTTTTTTTTTTTTTCATTACAGCATGAGTCAGAAGTCAATTATTTACGACTTAAGTAAATTTCTAAATTACGACTATTATTATGTGCTTCGTCTTGAAAGTAGGGAAACGTGGAATGGCACGAACGGTTCAATTGAAACTGTGAGGTAGGAACGGAGATAAAATGGGACAAAGCTCATAATCAATATCAGAAACAAAGGTTAGAAAAGCACTAGATATGTTAGGTTCCTTCTTTATGAAGCTTTAAATTATCCAGATATGATAGCGTCCCATCACGTGTAATTTGTGTGTTGCACCAGTTAAGGAAAACGTAACAAAATTAGCTGAGTTCACTTTTAAGACCGAAAGAGAAAGGGATTTACTTTATTACAATCATTGTCCTTCAATTACTAGAAATCCATTAAGAAATTAGGAAGGAACAAAGTTTGTCTGCGACAATAGTGGTTACTTAAGCTGTTGAGCATACAACCGAATCATGTATAGATACAAACTTTTGACCATCTTGGTAGAATCTAGATATGTAAACATGGGTTAGCCGATGGATTAATTTGAATGATCTGATAAAATGTGTATTTAAATATTCTAATAAAATATGTGAATTGAGTTAATAAAATTTAATTAAGCTCATACTTTATTTAGTTCAACATAGCCCAATTTGATTAAACTTAACTTAAAATGAGATTGACTTGTTTTGAGCCAAGTCAACTCAATGGTTTGAATTTTTTTTTTGGTACAATAGAAGGCCAAGGACTTTAATTTTTGTTTTATCTAACGAGCTATACCTAAGAGAGTATTTCTATTCTTTTGTTTGAAAAATTAAAACTCAATTGACAGTTGAGATAATTCCTTAATTTATTTGTTATTGACTAAAAAATAAGTAGTTCAATTTTTTTAATTTTAATTGATTTAATTTTTTTTATGATTAAATTCATTGTTTTTTTAAAAAACAAAAGAGTTGACAAACCAATTCCGGCTGATTCAATCTACAGCCCACAACAGGCTAGGCCAACAAAATTTTAACACAAAACATATTAAGTTAGACTTAATTTAGCTCAAAGTGACCGGACGAGACTGTATCAGTTTATTTTAATTCATCTAGTAGAATCTAACATATAGTGCACACAATTTCTCACAACTCGGCAATAATAAATGAAAAGAAAAAATGGAATTCCCTATATAATATTAAGGAAATAGCCCTCCCAAAACGTAATCTTTTGAAAATCAAGCTTAAAAACAATATTATTTATAATTATCATCTCCAACATGTCTTTACATACAAAATTTTAAATTTCAAAAATGAAAAAAAAATCTACCCAAATCTTCTAAAATATTAATTGAATTCAAAAGTAGGGCACGTTATGGACATTATGATATTATTATATTAGACAGTAAGGGTTTCTGTGACAAACTATTGAAAAATATGTATCTGTAGATTATTTATATTTAATATTTTATCCATTAAAAATAAGGAGTGCATTTTAAAAAGTAAAATTATATAAATTGTGACCGTTGATAACAAAAAAAAAATTATAGATCAGTTTTTGGTATATATATATTGAATTTAATGCTTCAACTAGATGCGTAGATTAAAAAAAAAAAAAAGGAAGAAAAATTGACTTTAGGCATTGCGCGACCTCCCGTAAATCATGGTTTATAATAAATCAAATTAAATTGACTTTTAATCAGCCATCACAGGAAGGAGATTGCCCACTCTTCAACTAGTAAAAGTTGAGAACATTTGATTATGTTTAATAATTAATTATAATATAAATTTTTTTATTATAATTGATTATAATTAAATTATTTTTATATTTAAATATATTAATTAAAAAATAATTTTAAATTAATCTGATTTATTTAAATGATATAAAAATATTTTTATACATTAAATTATTAAAATAATTAAAAAAATTATTTAATTGAGAATAAAATAATATTTATATATAAAAATATAAAAAATAATTTATATAGTAAAATCATAAGTTTTAATTTTTAATATTATAAAAATTAATTTTAAAATTTTTTTATTTTACATTAAATTTTATATAAAAATTAAAATTAATTTTATCAAATATAATTAAATAATGTTATAATAACTTTTTCTGAAAAAAAAAATTAAATTAATCTGAAACAAAAGCCTAGCTCCCAAATCCCTATTGAAAGTTTGATCATCAAGTTCATTCGTACTACATAAGCAGTGATGGTAATTTGTTAAACCCACGTGGCAAATCTTTTACCTTGAGTACAAGAAATCTCAGCTATATATGCAGGGCTTGATTATTCAGCCCCCAATAGATATATATATTAATTGCACTTAATCACGGATTAAGACTTTTTATTTTTTATTTTTAAATAGTCAATTGTAAAAAGAAAAGACATAAAATTAAAAAAAATTTACAAATTTAACTGAATTTTATTAATAAAATTTTTGTATCTTTTTTCCTTTTATAATTAACTATTTAAAAAAAATAAGAAGATATTGATCCCTCCACCACCCCCCTCTTATTTTCACGCTACTGCTTAAAACCAACACAAGTGCAATGCTCTTCATACGAATTGATCTTGATGAAAGTCATGAAATCATAATTGGATCATGGATCATGTTTATGTGCATCATCCTAACGTAATCCCGAATTCTCATCCTCAGCCATGGCAAGCAATATGGGAAGTAGATTAATTCGATCACTAATAATGTAACTTGCTGCTTTTTCTTTGAATGCAATTAAATCCGTTGTTTAGAAACAATAAGGAAAGAAAATTATTAATTAAGAATAACTTAAAGAATAAGTCTTTATCTATGAAACACAAATAAAAAATACGATATTTGTACGATGCGATATTGATATGATGATCCGAGAAAATCTCAAAAAAATAAGATATGATGCAGCTATATATATATATATATATAAATCTTATTTATAAGAACAATAATTGTTAATTTTTTTGTTAACAAATAATATCGGTTAATTTTTAGAGGAAAGTTAAAAATATATTTTTTATTATACTTCTTTTGACATATTTTTTATTATTGAAGTACGTTATACACTAAAATATATATTTAAATTTATTTACATATTATTTGAGTTAATTATAAGTTAATTAAAATTAAATATATATTTTAATATGTGACATGATCTAATAAAAATAAACGTGATAAAAAATATATTTTTAATATTTTCCAAATTTTTATGGTCTAACATTTAAATGGGCCAAAACAAGCATAACATGCCCTTGTGTTATAAATTTTGGCAAGAAACCCATTAGTCCAGCTCGAAGCTAGGCTATAATTGATTAAAAAAAAACCTAACTCAAACTTAGCGTTGTGTAAAGGGGAATTAACTTTTTGAACTTGATCACTTTCTTTCATCTTTCTCTACACTCCGGCGTCGTTGTTGCCTCCATCCCCCATAGCTAAAGCACACATCACTATGAAAGTTGTTCTAGACCGTGATTCGGGATCTCGTTTCATGAGATCAATCCGGTATGAACACAGTCGGACTCCCCATAGACTGACATAACAGAGGATTCATAAGGGAGTCCGGACATTGGAATCTAGCACGTCGAGTAGTTTTGGATCATATTATCATGATTGATAGATTCATATAGAGGATAAATTCCTAAATATTCGTAACTGCTAATCATCAACTTACGATATTATAGGACTCATAATTACCCTAGATGGCTAAGTACTCCCCGAATCATAATCTAAGATTTATGAGGGTTTACCCATTAATAATGGGAATGTGATCTTTATTAGGATACTAATCCCAAATTACTTGCATTCAATAAGGATCCTATTAGGATTCTACATACGCTCTATAAATATAAGGTTAAGTCATCATAATAAGGTAACATATAATTCAATTACATAATCCTACTTGTGCATTGCCTGACTTGAGCATTGGAGTCACTTTGCAAGTATCCACCCCCTATTCAATACGCTCAGCTGCTGCTGCTCAAGGAGGGAACCACTGCGTGCATGTCTATTACAGGTACTCTCTGAATCCACTTCAGAGCATTAGTGCCGTCTGTGGGAACCTTAAATTTCTAATTCCACTCAATCATGGTGAACATGAGGCAAAATTCGAGAAGAGACGCTGCACAAACCTCTGTCAACCAGAGGCAAGATCCTGATGTGCAACGTCCAACACTCCCACCGCCTCCACTTGCGGCTCAAACCTCCGTTGTGAGAAATCAGGCACCCGGAGCAGAAAGCCAACGTGATGGGCACTCTACCTCCGCCTCTGATGAGTCCCCCAACCCATCACGTAGGATTTCTGTTAGGGAAAGACTTGAATTCTCAGCTCAAGAAGATGACCGGAGCATTCAACAACGCAGGATCCCGGTGCACCAGTGTCTGGGAACGCCAAACAATGAGGTTGATGATCGTGCATCTCGTTTTGAACTCACACACCAATCTCGTGCTTCTCGACGCCAATTTCAAGACATGTTGCAACAACATATAGATATGCTGAACGACCAATTTCAGAGGTTGGAAGACATGCAGCGAGCCATGCATGAAAACCAACCCATGCCACATCATTGTGACAGAAGGACCGACATGAAAAACAATCAAAGGAGGGCCCACGCCAGCATTGGAATTCCCAATACCGGGACAAATAACCAGAACTGTGAAACAATGGAATAACATTTCTCCAATCAACTTATGGAGTACCGGGTTTCTAGGAACTTCAAGTTTCTGCCAAACTTGGAAATTTATGATGAAACTACGGACTCCCAGGAACACATAAATGCCTACAAGCAGTCCTTATATTTCTATGGCGGGTCCATGGAGTTGCTATGACTAGCTTTCCCCCTTTCCCTCAAAAAAGGAGCCCTCAAGTGGTTTACCAGCCAACTAAGGGGATACGTGGTAGACTGGTCAGATCTTAAACAGTGTTTTCTGCTGCAATACACCACCAGCAAAGAGCAACCTAAATCCATTGAGTCCCTGGCCAAAATTCGCCAAGGAAAGGATGAGACCCTCCGAGATTATGTCAGATGGTTCATGGCAGCCTGCACCAACGTGAAAAATTTTGAGGACAGAACAACATTACATTATGCCAGAAGCGGTCTCCGAGTACGTTCTGAGTTCTTTAAGTCCTTAGCAAAAAAGAAACCATACAATTTGATCGACTTTCAGAAACGATCTGAGAAATACGTCTACTTGAAGGAGGCAATAGAAGACCACAGGAGGTTGAACAAAGGTGAGCCTTCCCACCAGAAGTCCAACTAGAATTCCTCAAGGCCACGACCTTCAAAAGGTAGCCCACCTCGGAGGAATTATTCTGACTATACTCCCCTGAACACACCCCGGGAAACGATCCTGAGAGAAGTGATGCATACGGAGTTTCAAAATATTTGGAGACCACCTCCTATCAAGAAGCACAAACAAAATGATCATTCCAAGCATTGCACATGACATAAGGGCTACGGCCATGATACGGAGGACTGCTATCAATTACGTGATGCCATTGTATTCTTAATTAAGGTCGGATGCTTACAGCAGTATATCCTTCGTGTCCAAAATAACGAGGGGGGTAACAGACGCAGAAACGACATACACAGTCCACGTCGAAGTCCATCCCCTCAGCACAGAAGAAGGACAAGAAGCCCCAGGAGAAGATCCCGAACTCCACCTTGCCGAGATAGTAACGATCAGTAGGATATGAAGAGGGACACTCCCCCCAATGATAATGATGACCATCGCTCTGAGCCCAATAGGACAATTCATACTATCGCTGGTGGCTTTGCCGGAGAAGGGTCTTCAAACAGAGCTCGAAAGAAAGCTCTTAGAATGGTTGTGTTTAGCATAGCCCACTCAACGCCAGGACACAAGTAGAAGGCAAAAAGATGCCTCCTATCACTTTCTTGGACGAGGACTATGGCAAAATTATCCCGGATCATGACGATCTACTTGTCATCTCAGGGATAATATCCTATGCCGAAGTCCACTGAATTTTTGTCGACCAAGGGAGTTCAGCAGACATTATGTTTCTAGATCTCTATCAGAAGTTAGAGCTACCGCAATCAGACTTAACTCCTCATGCTGGAGAATTAACGGGTTTCACGGGGGGAAAAATCGCCCCAGTTGGACACTACGAAACCCACCTAACTCTCGGATCGTCTAAACTTTTCAGGACGGTCAAGGTAAAGTTCTTGATTGTGGACTGCCCTTCGGCTTATAACATCATCCTGGGTCATCCTTCTCTCAACGCACTTGGCGCCGCGGTGTCTACCACACACCTCGTGATGAAGTTCCTCAACAAGAACAATAGTGTCATCACTGTTAAAAGTGATCAAATTGTTGCCAGAAAATGCTATAATGAGAGCTTAAAAATTTGTAGAGCACCCCAGAAGGAGAGATCTGCAGTCCCCGGTCTGGTCCGTGACTAGGTCAACATACTAATGACCGAGTTGGACGTCAGAGAAGAAATTCGGGATACTCGACCCTAGCCAGAAGGTGAATTGCAACCTCTCCAACTTGGAGCCAACCCAGAACAGGTTACCAAGATTGGAGCATGTCTGGATGAAGAAGAAAAATAACAAATGACAGAGCTCTTGTTAAAAAATAGAGACCTTTTCGCATGGACGTCCTCTGACATGTCCGGACTTGACCCCACCTTCATCTGCCACCACTTATCAATCAAAGAGGGCGCCAAGCCGTTTGCTCAAAAGAAAAGAAACGTCAGATCCGAGAGGTAGCAAGTCATTGAAGAACAAGTCAATGAGCTATTAAGTGATAACTTTATCAGAGAAATCTCTTATACCACATGGCTTTCCAACGTGATCCTGGTAAAAAAATCCAATGGGAAGTGGAGAATGTGCGTAGATTATACAGATTTGAATAAAGTCTGTCCAAAAGACCCATACTCACTTCCCAATATGGATAAGCTAGTGGATAGCTCCTCGGGTTTCAGATAGCTCTCATTTATGGATGCATATTCCAGGTATAATCAGATCTCCATGTACACCAGAGATGAAGACAAAACTGCCTTCATTACTGATAGGGTGAGCTATTACTATAAGGTCATGCCCTTTGGTCTGAAAAATACAGGGGCCACCTACCAGAGGATGATGAACAGGGTCTTTGAAGACTAAGTGGGGAAGATGCTAGAAGTTTATATAGACGACATGATAGTGAAAACCCCACAGGGCGGATCGCAAACGGCAGACCTCGAGGAAGTATTCGCACAAGTCCGAAGCACAATATAAGGCTGAACCCAGAGAAGTATGCCTTTGGGGTCCAGGCCGGAAAGTTTTTAGGATTCATGTTAACCCACCAAGGAATTGAGGCCAATCCCGACAAGTGTCAGGCGGTCCTTAACATGAGAAGCTCCCGAAACATTAAAGAAGTACAATAGCTTACAGGGCGCATAGCGGCCCTCACGAGATTTTTGGCTAAGGCCGCCCACAAGTCTCTCCCGTTGTTCAAGCTGCTTAAGAAGGGGAAAGATTTTGAATGGACTCAAGAATATGAAGACACCTTCATATCTTTAAAGAATCTCCTGTCGTCCTCTCCTATTTTGATAAGGCCGGATACCGAAAAAACACTCTACTTATATATTTCTATCCACGATGAGGCTGTAAGCTTAGTGTTGATCGGAGAAACTGACGAAGGACAGAAGCCGATCTATTTTGTAAGCAAGGTCCTGCAGGGCCCCGAGCTTTGTTACCAAAAGGTAGAGAAGGTCGCCTTCGCACTCATTATCACAGTAAGAAGACTTCGGCAATATTTTCAATGCCACCCAGTGGTGGTAAGAACCGATCAACCTATCCGGTAGGTATTGCATAAATCATACTTGGCCGTAAGAATGATTGATTGGTCAATTGAGCTCTCCGAGTTTGGGATCACCTATGAACCACACCTTGCAATAAAAGCCTAAGCATTGTCCGACTTCCTAGTAGAGTTCACATCGGACCCAGACGACCCTAAGGGAGCCTCTTGGACCATCTTTGTTGATGGGTCATCAAATCCCAAGGGAAGCGGGGCCGGGGTTATACAGGAAAATTCAGAGGGACTAACCCTAGAACATTCCTTGAAGTTTGAGTGCCTGACAATGAACAATCAGGTCGAGTATGAAGTATGTATTGCTGGCTTGATAATGGCGAAGGATATAGGGGCAACACAGATCACGCTCTGCAGTGATTCCCAGCTGGCAACTTCCCAAATCCGAGGAGAATATCAAGCCAAGGAGCCTCTCCTACAAAAATACTTGATTAAGGTACAGGAACTCCTCAAGGGCTTTAAGGAGGTCAAGATAGAACACATTCCAAGAGAATAGAACTCCAGAGCAGACCTTTTCTCTAAGTTGGCCAGTACCAAGAGCCCTGGTAATAATCGGTTCGTAATCCAGGAAATTCTTTCTCAACCCTCCATCACGGATCATGATATGTTCCAAGTAGAGGACTATGAGCCATCTTGGATTACTCCCATACTGGACTATTTGCAGCACGGAACTCTACCACCGAACCCAAAGGAAGCCTCCAAATTAGTCAAGACTACAGTCAGGTATACTATCTATAACGGTCGGCTATACCGTCGTGGTTTCTCATCCTTCCTTCTTAAATGCCTAACTCCGAAGGAAGTAGAATATGCTCTAACTGAAGTCCATGAGGGAAGCTGTGGTCACTATTTAGGAGGCAAGACCCTAGCCCAAAAAGTATTAAAGGCAGGATACTACTGGCCAACGATGGAAGCTAACTCTCAAGCACACGTTCAAATCTGTGATAAATATCAGCGCCATGTAGATTATTATCAAGCTCCCTCTGAAGAGTTATTCATGACCTCGATACCATGGCCTTTTTTCAGGTAGGGTATGGACATTTTAGGTCCTTTCCCCCAGGCACAGGTCAGTTTAAGTACTTAGTGGTAATGGTAGATTATTTTACAAAATGGATCGAGGCCGAACCCCTGGCCACTATTACCTCAGCACGAATCCAGAAGTTTACTTGGCGCCACATTATCACCAGGTTTGGCGTACCGGAATCCATTGTAACTGATAACAACACCCAGTTTAAAGATAAAAGCTTTAAAGAACTACTAGCCGGGTTGAAAATAAAGCACCATTGTAGCTCAGTGGAGAACCTCAAGACAAATGGACAAGCTGAAGCAGCCAATAGGATTATCGTGTGGGGTATAAAAAGAAGGTTAGATGAAGCCAGGGGAACTGGGTTGAGTAGCTTGATCATGTTCTTTGGGCATACCAGACTACTCCCCACTCTACCATGGGAGAATCTCCATTCAAATTGACTTATGGCTGTGAAGCCATGATCCCGATAGAGATTGGAGAACCAAGCTGACATTACCAACAGTTCTCACCTGAGAATAACCCTGGTCTAATCAGAGAAAACTTGGACTTACTAGAAGAAAGAAGAATTGTGGCTCACATACGTGACGTCGACCTTAAACAAAAGATAACGGCCAGATACAACAAGAAAGTAGTTCCAAGAAAATTTTAACCAGGCGACTTAGTACTCAGGAGAGCCGATATAGGAGGGAAAAATGTCTCCCAAGGGAAACTAGTCCCTAACTGGGAAGACCCCTATCGTATCGTCGTCAGCACGGGCAAGGGAGCTCATACCTTAGAAACGTTATCTAGCACTCCGGTCAAGAATTTTTGGAATACGGATAAACTAAGAAAATACTATAGCTAGATGCCCGCAATGGCCTAGCCCTTTAGTAGAGTTGTGTTTGATCCGTCCTAGCTTCGAAGAATATGCTATGTATGGACTACTGTCCCCCCAATATTATCAATAAAACAGAGTTATTCAGATATCAAATTCTGTCCAAGAGAACCGAAGAAGCCCATGTTAAGAGGTATAACATCCCAAACCTTGGTGATAAGTTATAGGGCTAATGCCTACCCTCAATACGTGGCATTGACTGTTAAAAGGTCAACTGATTAGGAGGCAGTACGGATTATATGTACATGCTCCTTTTTTATACCTAAGCTAGGATGGGATCCCAAAATCTAAATGATTAATAGGATACCCCGGGTAAGGTTAAGTAATATATACGCCTAAGGTAAAAGGGTTTCTGCATAATATACCCTGAACTAAGGTATTACTCTTACCTATGTCTGAAATTCCAAATGCTTCTTATGATGAGAAGTGGAGTATGGATTAAGGTATTATTTTGCCTAAGTCCAATGTTTCAAAACGTTTGTTTGCCATAAACGTTAGAGTATAGACTAAGACATTATTTTTACTTAAGTCAAGTGGAATGTTATTCACTCAGTAATATGAGTGTCGGATCCCAGACCATGGTTTTCCTATGTTAAAAAGTTTTTCCTAAGTCCATTAAAAGATTATAAAAATGGGCATTAGACCCAAGTTGGATCATGGTAAAACAAACAAATCCATAGTGAAATAAAGTAATTAAATATAAAACCCCAATCACAGGGCAATTATCTTTACAAAGAGTAAAACCCCACGCAGGGGGTAAAAAGAAGGGAAAAAGAAAAAAGCTTAAACTCTAGTATCTTCTTCCTCCGGGTTCCGAGCAACTTCCGAGATGGCACCAGGAGCACCCAGGACGAGATCCTTTGTGAAGACGAGTTGGCCGTTATAGAAGATTTTATCCGGGGTAACACCCTCCAAGACAAGAGCAACCCCGGGATTGAAGTATTGGATTTGAGCCACGGCATTCTGGAACTGTTCTCCCCCGATCTTTCCAGAAATCGTGTCCATCTCCTCCACGTCCTTCTCAAGCTGAACTATTTGGGCCTATTGGTAGCTAATGGTCTTATCGGCTTCAAGCTTCTCGGCCTTCCTAGTGGAGTTAGAGTCGGCCAACACCTTCTCCAGCTCAACGATCCTTGCCCGAGCGTCCTCGTTTAGTTTAAGGGTCGTGTTCAGTTTCTGGCCAACTTCTTCCATTTCCTTCTTCAAGGTCTTCAGCTCTTCCGATGCCCTCTTGTCAGCATCTTCTATAGTCTCTTCTATTACACGAATCTCAGCAGCCGCCCGGAGAGCTTGAATTTGAAGTCTAGCCAAGGTTTAAGCCAGAACTTGCTCGGCAATATGCTGCCTGACCTCGTTGCTCAAAGGCCATCTGGCAATGAAGGGGCCGGCATCAGAGTGCCCTGTAATGAATTGTAAAGGGTCCTCCCTTTCTCTATTACCGCCCTCTGACGACCTCCCATCCTGGTCAAGAGATCTTTCAACAGCTTGCTTTTTTCTCCCTTGAAGATTTCGGGTGGGGGAACTCGACTGGTCAATATTCTCCCCGATAATAATATCCCGACTCGATGATGCCAGGGCGGCAGTAGAAGAAGAACCTGTAGTTTTCTTCCCCTTTCTCCGAGATCTTGCAGCTTGCAGGGTAACCACAGAAGATCCAGAAGTCATGTTGCTTACTGAAACAAAATAAAAAATAAGTACACGGTCAACACAGTAAAACAATGAGGATGCATGAAGATAAAATGTAAAAACCTAAGGTCACTATGGATAATAACACCCTAATTCCAACCTAATAAAGCAAGGAGAAGATCATCACCGGGAAAATAGAGAACATATCTGATATTGATGTTCCCATGCCGCTCAGCATATTGGGTTATGAACTTAACCGACTGAAGCTCCTTAGGGTCGAGGTCCCCTTCTTCTTTGTCAATAAGACTGATGGGAATACCCCAACAATCTTGAGTCCAATAAAGAGGAAATTAGGGTTCCTCATCAGGTTTGAGGAAGAATGGATGAAATCCCTCTGCGGCTTTAATTTTGAAGAACGAAGTCTTAAATCCTTTGAAGCTCTCTTCAAAAAAGTCAAAGGATTTTCGACCAGGTCTAGACCGGATGACAAGCCAACTCGTTTCCCTTGTTATCCCATGGGTGTTTATTCGAGTATAAAAATAAAAGAAAGTATTGACGGAGTATTTAAGGTTCATTAATCTACAAAACCTCTCAAAGGAGATTATATAACCCTAACCATTAGGATGGATCTGGGATGGGGCCACGCGTAGAGTCTGGAGGATGGCAATTTAGAAGTCAGAGAACGACATTCGAAGCCCCAACTTCAGGAAAAAGGGCTCATACAAGAACATGAAGTGTGAACCAGGTTCTTAGTAGGAACACACCCTTTCATTCCAGTCCGAACAAATGACTTGGAATTCGTTGTCCCGTGCTTTGTTTACGGTCAACTCTAAGACGAATAACGATTCTTGGAATACGGCTTCACTTGAAAACCGAGATTGACAATTCCAGACGTTGTCCACTACCCAAGGGCATACTAATCTAGGACCTCACTGGATTCAAATCAAGTCATCGTTAGCCAGATCCCGGACCTTGTGGAGCATTGTTTGGGCCCTAGTCTTCTTCTTTCCTTTGGCCATGGAAATCCTGAGAACAGCCAAAGAAGTCGATAAGTAATTATCAGAATCAATAACACCATGGATTCAGACATAGAAAAGGGAGAACGAAAAAATTCAAACCCCCTTACTAACCTTCGTTCCCACCAGAGTTTAAATTTCTAGAGGGACTCCTCTGCCATGCTTGGCGCGGTGGAGATGGTGTTCCAGGGAGGCGACAAAGTTTATGAAAAGCTTAGAAGTCTCTAAACCTATTTTGCAAAAAGTAAAGAGGACAAAAATACACTCCTACTCTACTTCTCAGCAACAATGAGCATATTGAAAAGGGATTGAAAGAGAGTTACTTACAATGCAAAGATAGAAAATGCTTAAATGATGAGGAAACTGGAAATGGCTGAAAGGCGCCTAAAAAACCAAGTTTTTGTTGCACGAAATTCTCAGTAAAATCAGTCAAGAACAGTAAGGTGAGGATGATGAACCCTTAACTCTTATTTATAAGGGCTGAATGGTTAGGGGACTTTTTTGTATTCTCAATTGTGAGTTCAAAAAGTGCCCATCATGGCGCGCGAGGCTCTAGGCACGTCCCTCCGATAAACTCGCCCCACGTGGCCTATACAGCTGTAATAGCAGTTGAAAAGACAGTTACGTAGTAATTCAAAATGTCATATAGGTTCCTAGACTCTTTTGATGGACCCCAGCTGAAAACCGTGGTACTCGTTTGGTTGACAGTGTGGACTACGGTAAAGGACAAAATATGCTTATTTTTTAGGAAAAATAATAAGCTTTGTCGTCTTGATTTTCAAAACAAGTACTGAGACGAAGTTATGGTGTTATGTCAGGTGTCGTAACCGGGATCGCGACGGGACGACCAAAAAAGATCAGATTTTGAAAATCAATGGAGTCACCACCAATGTTTATTTAAATTGGGAAAACATTAGAAAAACCCTTAAAATAGGAAAACTGGTCTTTTAGAAAATGAGTTTGGATTCGGGAGTCTATTACAGGTAAGGAAGGTGTTAGCACCCTATACTGCCCATTCCAGGAACGGTACCTTTACCTTATGTTAGTTGTGTAAAATTTAATAATCTCAAATATATTTATTTTTACCCTATTTTAGAAAAAGACTTTATAACTAATTTTTTATTTTTATTTTAAAAGAAAGAAAATGAATAACCAAATTGTGAAAATTTATTTTTTTGCTTGACAGAAATGAATTTCTGCTCCTACGTATCCCCTAGTGTAATGAGGAACTCAAAGTCACGTAGTTCTTTAGAAAATAATTGTGGGTTTGTTGATTTTAATTAAGAAAAAGATTTTTGAAAAAAAATTTTATTTGAAAACAAATCCATTCTTACACGAGGTTCAAGTTAGCACCAGGCTACTCAATAAACCCTTATGATCCAAACGACATTGAAGATAGCATCCGTATTCAATCATCATCATTGGTCATTGCATGATTTAAAAGATTTTTATTTTATTTTAAGGCATGCACAAGGACAACTAAGTAGTTACACAAACAACACATTGTCATACCATGAGTCAAATAAATAAAATAACATAAAAACTAAATCAAACACAACAATGAAAAACAAAAATTTTTATTTTTTTTATCCTTTAACTTTTTTTTATTTTTTATTTTATTTTTAAATTTTTCTCTTTTTTTATAAGTTTTTAGATTTTTTCTTAAAATAAAAAATAAAAATAAAAAATACAAACAAACAAAAAAAAAAGGGAGAGCAAGCTTACCTCAAAGGCATATAAAAATGTTATGCTCAAAGAATTCTGCACAGAGTCTCACGCGTTCTCTTCAAATCGAACCTTGAAAAATAACCCACTTGCATGGAGGAAAAAATTTTACTAAAGCCTCGGACTCTTATATTTAGTATTAAGCCCAAGTAAAAAAAATTTACTAAAGTTCTCGGGTTCTTATACTTTGTATTAAACCCAAGTGTGTAATTTTTTTAGATGTGTCCCAAAACAAATGAGAACCATCCCTATATATAGGAGGAGGGGAGGGGGAAAGAGTATGGCTTCTCCAATGTGGGACTTAGATACTTTAGTTTTTCAACTTTCTTCATTTTTTTCATTTTTTCTTTTTATTTTTTTCAGATTTTCATTTGTTTTTTCAAAGTTTAGAAATAAACTTTATGGACAAAATTAAGTGTTCATACCTTGATTAAGTAACAAAAAAAAATTATAGACAAAATTGGGTATCAACAGCTGCCCCCATTTGCTTTACATTTAAATTAAATGAAAAGCAAAGGAATTGATTCAATTTTGTCCATAAAAAAAAATTCTCTCTATACAATGGGCATTAAAACAAGGTAAAAAACTTGCGAAGTCGGGTAACCGTTGAAGCTTGATAGAAAACTTAAAACAGGAAAAAGCTTGCGGAGTTGGGTATCCGCCGAAGCTTGACAGAAAGGTAAGAAGCTTGCGGAGTCGAATATCCGCTGAAACTTGACAGAAAACTTAAAAAGAAAGACACAAAGCTTACGGAGTTGGGTATCCGCCGAAGCTGGACAGAAAGGTAAACAACAAACAGCTTGTGGGGTAGGGTGCCCATCAAAGCTTGATAGGAAAGGTAAACAGCAAACAACTTATGGGTAGGGTGCCCATCGAAGCTGGATGGAAAAGTAAAAAGCAAACAACTTGTGGGGTAGGGTGTCTATCGAAGCTGGACGGAAAGGTAAAAAGGCAAACAACTTGTGGGGTAGAGTGCCCATCGAAACTGGACAGAAAGGTAAATAACAAACAGCTTGTGGGGTAAGGTGCCCATCGAAGCTAGACAGAAAGGTAAACAACAAACAGCTTGTGGGGTAGGGGCCCATCGAAGCTGGACGAAAAGGTAAAAAGCAAACAACTTGTGGGGTAGGGTGTCCATCAAAGCTGGACGGAAAAGTAAAAAGTAAACAGCTTGTGGGGTAGGGTACCCATCGAAGCTGGACAGAAAAGTAAACTACAAACAGCTTGTGGGGTAGGGTGCCCATTGAAGCTTGACGGAAAGGTAAAATGACAAACAGTTTATGGGGTAGGGTGCCCATCGAAACTTGATAGGAAAGGTAAACAACAAACAGCTTGTGGGGTAGGGTGCCCATCAAAACTGGACAAAAAGGTAAACAACAGGCAGCTTGTGGGGTAGGGTGCCCATCGAAGCTGAACGGAAAGGTAAAAAGCAAACAGCTTGTGGGGTAGGGTGCCCATCGAAGCTGGACAGAAAGGTAAAAGGCAATGGGCACGAGGCCCTGACTTATTGTGGAAGCAATGGGTGCGAGGACCAGAGAATTGAAAGGTAATAGGTGTAAGACCCGGAAACTAAAATACAATGGGTGCTGATTTTGCAAATGCATGTGATGCCTGAGACGATGCATAATGCAATGGATGCATGATGATGCAATGGATGTGTTGCTTGAGGACAATGCATATGATGCCAGAAATGATGCATGATGCAATGAATGCCCTACTGTAGGGATTCTCATGAACAAATTGAGTAAGCAAATTTTTCTTTTTTTTTTATTTTTCTTTTTACACTTCAGAGCTTTGATTAAGTCACTCTTAGTTCCACAATCCTTAAGGACTTTTCCCACAACAGGATCGAGATTGAACAGTAACATTCATTGATTGACCTTTATGATTTGTCTGGTCGTCTTTTCTTTTCTCATCAACACTTAAAGGGCCTCGAGCCAGAAAACTTTATGCAGTGGGCCTTGAACCTAAAAACTCATGCAGTGGGCCTTAAGCCCAAGAATTTGCACAATGAGTCATAAGCCAAAGAAGTGAATGTATTTGAGAAAAACTTTTTTTTTTTGCCAAAGTTTTGAACCAAATGTTTCATGGAAAACTTATATTCAAAGGGGATCATTGCCAATTTGTTCAAATTTCCCTTCATTAAATATGACATGTGTAGAAGCTTGGAACTTTCTTTCCCCAAAGATTCTTATTTCCAAAGGTTCTTATTTCCATCAGACACACTTCAATCTGAATTATCCATTGAAGATGTCATTCTCTTCATCGATTGAAACTTTAGAGTTCCTTTGACTAGAGTTGTTCAATAAGAGGCTACCATTAGATGGTTAAATTGTACTATTGTACTCATGTTTACCCAACCTAAAGTATCATGTACCAGATATGCATGGATTCAAGAGTACAACAAGAAAGATATTTACTAACTGAGAAGCTTTTTGACACAAAGGACATTTACAAAGGATAAAGACACAAGAAGTGGAATAGTACGAAAGCCAAGAGGTTTTTTTTTTTTTGGCCTCAGCTTGGGTGTGATTGATCCTTACTCGAAAACTGGACACCATGACCATTGTTTTATCAAGCATCTACAAAAATCTACTTTCATGTATGGTATCAAATGAATTTGACTCAGGGTATGTCATTTGAGAACAAAATGCCCCAGTATGGGCCATTTGACAACGAAAATTGTCCCAGTGGGGAACTTGAGATTTTTTTTTTTGCCCCAGTGTAAGCCCAAATAAAACAAAACAAACTGCCCCAGTTTAGAGCCGAATTAAAAAGGGTAGAGACTTGCCCCCAAAGTAGAGCCAGATTGAACCAAAAGATTTGCCCTAGCGCAGGCCAAATTGAGCTAAAAAACTGCCCTAGTGTAGGGCCATCTTGAACAGGGTAAAAACTTGCCCTAATGTAAGTCACTCTTTTTTGTCTTATCTTCTTCTTTTTTTTTAGACCACCCTTGCGGGTTTTCAGCCTAACGAGTTTTTGTTTTTTTGAGCAATGAACTAGATCATAACCTTTTGTCTCGAAATTAAAACTTGTGAAAATAAAGGCAATCACTCATTGATCAGATTGGACTTTTTAAGACTCGTAATGAGGCTAAGGTTAGGGGTTATGAAAGAAAAGATATAAGGTTCAAACAAGTGTTTAAAGGTTAAGTAGGACCAAGGATCTTTGTTCAAATTTAAACTTTGTCAATTGCCTTTGCGCTTTCAATCACACTTTTCTCTTATTGTTCTCCATTTTTTTCCTTGTCTAAACTTAAACTTTGTCAAAAAAAATTTTGCTTTTACTTTCCACCCCTTTCACCTTTTCTTCTTTTTTTCTTTTTTATGCTTCAAAATAGTCACCATGACAATCAACATTTATTTTGTGTTTTCCTCTAGTGTAGAGGTGATCCTTGTCCAAGGTTTATTGAAGAAAACCTTCAAGCTCAAAATGGGATAACAATGGATAATGAAAAGATGAATTCTTGTGAGAGATAGAGAAAGATGGCCAATCTTCATTTCAAATTTTGATTACCCATTTTCAAAAATTTTAATTTAGAAACAAAAGGATAATACACACCAAGTGATTATTTATTTGCTCCCTTTATTTTCTTTTTTTTCCATTTATTTTGTTTTTTTACCCTTTTTTTTGGGCAAAGAACACCTGCACACACAGGCTTTATGACCACAAATTTTCTTCTGAATGAGAGTCTTATGGGATCCGAACTAAAAGAAATCAAGTAAAGGAAAGAAAAGTATGATAAAAAATATCTGACAAGAACATGAGTGCCAAACACATAGGAAAAAGAAATAAGATATACTGAGATCCACACAAATCCATCATATTAATGCTTCAGGAAAGTTTACATAAGTTTAAAAATTTGAATGGTTTTAATGATTGAACAAGCATGGGATCAGTACAATTACACCATCATTCATGGTAACAACTTGGTAAACAAATCAGAATACCAGTCACTCAGAAATTTTTTAGTGCTAGAAGACTCCAAGGTATGGTTCATTCTTTAGAAAAATAAATCACCACTTTGTTGAACTTTCTAAGGTTGCCCCTGATCGACCATTATAAACATTCACTCATATTACAGATGGGATGTGTAGAAACCTCTGACAACACCTGGTGAATTACTGTTTAGGTAATCGTTGTCATCCATGAGTTTTCTTGAAACCCTATTTAACTCATTTGACCTGAAGTCCACCCTTAGTCAGTTCAACATTTATCCATACTTTCTTGTCCATTATTCATTTGATGCAATCTTCCCTTTTTCAGTTCGCTTTCAATCTTTTTACTAATTATCACGATATCTGAAAAATTCGCTGACACACTTTCAATCATATGATCATAGAATGATGCGTATAGCATATCAGTGAACATAGCAACCATTTCTTCCTCTGACAAAGGGGGTTCTACTTGTGCATCTATTTCCCTCCATCTCTGAGTATATTTCTTGAAAGTCTCAGCATCCTTCTTGGACATGCTTTGTAGTTGCATTCTATCTGGTGCCATGTCAATGTTGTATTTATACTGCTTTATAAAGGCATCAGCTAAATCCTTGAAACTCCTTATGTGGGCACGCTCAAGATGTGTGTACCAATTCGAAGTTGACCCAGTTAAACTATCTTGGAAGAAATGGATTAACAGCTTGTCGTCGTGAGCTTGCGAAGCCATCTTACGGATTTACATGGTCAAATGGTTCTTTGGACAAGTAGTCCCCTTATATTTGTCAAAATTTGGGACTTTAAATTTTGGGGGAATCACGACATCTGGGACAAGATAAAGCTCGGTAGCATCCTTGAGGCCATAACAACCTGCTCTTTCAATGACCCGTAATCTCTCTTCCAAAGTTTCCCATCTCTCTTTGAACTGAGGATTTTCAACAAAAGAACTCAATAGGTATTGATTCATGAAAGTGGGAACAAAATATTACACTAGTGGGGTTCCACTGGCACCTGGGTAATAAGTATATGGTTGAGTTGTGCTCAATGAGTTTAAAGCAAGCATGCCACGGTCAGGGGAATTGGTAACCTGTGGTGGTACAAACTTGGAAGGGAGGTCATATGGTGGGATAAAAGGGGGAAATGGGTGTTGTATCAACGGGGCTTGGGTATTATTCGGCAGGTTTGAAATTAGGGTCACAGCTAGCATGCTATTACTAGGGAGATTGGTGGTTAATGATAGTACATAGCTGGGATGGAAGCCATAAGGTAGGAAGGGTGGCACTTGGATTTCTTGAGAACTGGTGACTGAGGGTTGAGTGGTGATTGGCATCACAACTCCTTGAGGATTAAAGCCTTGAAATTGCAGAAAGGTTAGAGAGAAACCAGACAGGTGAGGAGGTGTGGTCAGATGTCCCTCGTTTGCCACTGAGGGATTCCCATTTGTGCTCATTCTATTTTCTATGAACTGTAACATCTCCATCATCTTGGACACTTGTTCTCTGAGTTGATTCACCTCATCCTTCATCTTTTGAGTTCGTTCTATTTTGTCCATGATCCTTGCCTGAGAACGAGTCCTGTAAGGGTGTCGCGGAAGCAATTTTTCCATTATAGTGACCACTTTTTCGCTTAGTGAAACATGATATGAATATGCAATTATCAACATTGACTGAACAGAATTGGCAACATGCATGCATGCAAATGAAATTTTTTATTTTTATTTTTGAAAAAGAATGCTATGAATGTCATGGTAATACAAAATGATGTATCTTTTTCTTTCTTTCCCTTTTTTAGAGTTAGGAATGCGATGAAAATGTAAGATGATATTTTTTATGGGGATGTTATGCAAATGCAAGATAATGTATCTCTTTTTTTATGCTAGAAATGCTATGAAAATGCAAGATAATGTATATTTTTCTTTTTTTTTTTGAATGCTAAGAATGCTATGAAAATACAATATGATATTTTTTTGTTAGGAATGTTATGAAAATGCAAGATGATATTTTTTTTTTTTTTTTTTTTGATGCTAGGATTGTCATGAAAATATAAAATAATATTTTTTTATCTTTTTTATGAATGCTAGGAATGTAATGAAAATATAAAATGATATATCTTTTTTTTAAAAAGTAAGAATGAATGACATGAGAGATAGATGAATAATGAAAAAAAAATGCTAAGAATGAAAATGCTATATCATGTATCATTTTTTTTGTTGAATTTTTTTTTTTTGCTAAAAAGAATGCAAAGATGGGGGACATGAGGAATAGACAGATAAAGAAAAAGAATGCTGCCTTTGTGTCCTAATCAGATGTAACCTAAGAAGCTGGATGACTCTAATTTTTAGGTCATTATGCTCAATCTATCAGTGCAAAATTTTTCAGGACAAATTTGAACTTCTAAAAAAGTCATAGTCACCAGATTGCCCTCATCTCGAAAGATATGGATCCAATTCATGAATTAATCACAAGTAGAGATGAACTCTCTCAATATGAATAGTCCATGATACTGGTAACAATCTGAGTGATGTCTCAACAAATGCCAAGTAAGCACAAGACTCCTCAATAACAAAAGTCGAGACCCCTCTTACTCCTCGGGTTCGCACAAACTCAGGTATAGAGCCCAAAAAGTGTGTGAGGTAAGTGATTAGTGACACGTGTGAAGGAGCATAAAAAATCTGTACAAAAAATTAAAAGACAAAAATACCCCAACCTGCAAAACATATATACAACAGCCAGCCAACAATCGTCTATCCTAGGGTTTTAACAATTAAGTACAAAATATATATACAAGTCACAATATACATGAAATAATGGTATCAGATATTTACATAAAAATACTAAATAAAATACATTTACAAAACAAATAAGAAAACAAAAACAAAGACAAAGAGAGTAAAATAAATAAATAAAAGATTATTAAAAATTTGTACAACTAACAACAATAGACCTGACTCTCTAAGTGTCCACAGTGGAGTTACCAGCTGTCGCAATCAGGATCGCGACGGAACGACCGAAAAAGATTAGATTTTGAAAATCAATGGAGTCGCCACCAATGTTTATTTAAATTGAAAAAACATTAGAAAAACCCTTAAAATAGGAAAACTGATCTTTTAGAAAATGAGTTTAGATTCGGGAGTCTATTACAGGTAAGGAAGGTGTTAGCACCCTACACTGCCCGTTCCAGGAACGATACCTTATGCTAATTGTGTAAAATTTAATAATCTCAAATATATTTATTTTTACCCTATTTTAGAAAAAGACTTTATAACTAATTTTTTATTTTTATTTTAAAAGAAAGAAAATGAATAACCAAATTGTGAAAATTTATTTTTTTGCTTGACAGAAATGAATTTCTGCTCCTACGTATCCCCTAGTGTAATGAGGAACTCAAAGTCACGTAGTTCTTTAGAAAATAATTGTGGGTTTGTTGATTTTAATTAAGAAAAAGATTTTTGAAAAAGAGATTTTATTTGAAAACAAATCCATTCTTACACGAGGTTCAAGTTAGCACCAGGCTACTCAATAAACCCTTATGATCCAAACGACATTGAAGATAGCATCCGCTATTCAATCATCATCATTGGTCATTGCATGATTTAAAAGATTTTTATTTTATTTTAAGGCATGCACAAGGACAACTAAGTAGTTACACAAACAACACATTGTCATACCATGAGTCAAATAAATAAAATAACATAAAAACTAAATCAAACACAACAATGAAAAACAAAAAAATTATCCTTTAACTTTTTTTTTCATTTTTTATTTCATTTTTAAATTTTTCTCTTTTTTTATATGTTTTTAGATTTTTTCTTAAAATAAAAAATAAAAATTAAAAAATACAAACAAACCAAAAAAAAAAGAGAGCAGGCTTACCTCAAAGGCGTATAAAAATATTATGCTCAAAGAATTATGCACAGAGCCTCACGTGTTCTCTTCAAATCGAACCTTGAAAAGCAACCCACTTGCATGAAGGAAAAAATTTTACTAAATCCTCAGACTCTTATACTTAGTATTAAGCTCAAGTAAAAAAAATTTACTAAAGTTCTCGGGTTCTTATATTTTGTATTAAGTCCAAGTGTGTAATTTTTTTAGATGTGTCCCAAAACAAATGAGAACTACCCCTATATATAGGAGGAGGGGAGGGGGAAGGAGCATGACTTCTCCAATGTGGGACTTAGACATTTTAATTTTTCAACTTTATTCATTTTTTTCATTTTTTCATTTTATTTTTTTCAGATTTTCATTTGTTTTTTCAAGGTTTAGAAATAAACTTTATGGACAAAATTAAGTGTTCATACCTTGATTAAGTAACAAAAATAGAAAAAAATTATGGACAAAATTGGGTATCAACACCAGGATAAGCGTTGGACTTACCCCGGTAACATCATCTTGGGGTTATGCCAGAATAAGCGTTGGACTTATTCTGGCGCAGGAAACAGGAAAATACAGGACAAGTATGGAATATAAAATCTTTATTGATTCATTCTCATTCCTTACATCGTCATACATCCGGAAAAGAGGAAAAAGAAAATATTGAGACATGAAATGTATAAAGGAAAGAGCAGCAACTGAAGAAGCTCAGGGGAAAGAGCAAAAATCTCTAGCATCACGGATCATGTCACGTCCACATTTCCAAACCCTGACCTCTTGAAAAAGTAGATTGGTTTTGAAGAACATTGGCAAACCGGAATCACAACCCCAGGACCGACGCCGAAGTCTTCGACATTACCTCATCCACATTGAAAATAAAGATCGAGACACTCTTTCCTTTGATGGATGGGGCACGACCTTCCATGCAGAAGGACATTCCACCAGCTTCAACCATTTCAAGTAGCCTCAAATTGTAGAGCTACTCCGATAGTCTCTCCACCCCGGAACAAACTAAAGCGACTCCGAAACAGAATTACTCTGCCAACTTATTCCCCCTACCTTCTTAGCAGATGACGGCAGAGGCGGATACCTGGTGCTTCCTTGAAAGTAAGTCAAAGAAAATAGATCATCCTAAGTTACTCCCAGAGGGTTTTTCCTTCCCAGGAGGACGGTTCTCCTCTATGTCAATCCGGTCAAGCGCTGGGAGTCCCTTGGAGAAGGGTAAAGGGGTTGGTCAGAGCATTCTGCAGGTTTGGTATGCATTGGACCATGGGCGCATCACTCCAAGCTAGGGGTGTTCAGATCCAAACCAATAAAAAAAACCAAAAACTGATCCAAAAAAATCAAAAATCGACAAAAATCGAAATAGACTGGATTGTTTTGGATGAAATTTTTACAGAACCGATCGGTTCAGTTCAGTTTTCGGTTCCATTTTATAAAACCAATCCAAACCGAACCGATCAGATCACTATACTACATATATATAAAATTACTAAAATACCCCTAATAATTCCCCTTCCTCCTTCAAAGATTTTCGAAACCCACCCCTTTCCCCCCCCCCTCTCTCTAGTCTCTCCCACTTCTCCACCCCTTTCGTCCTTCATCCCCCCCCCCCCTTCCCCATTGCGCCCCATCGTCCCCCACCGTACCACGCCTTCCCCCACCGCGCACCACCTACAGCATAGAACCACCGCCCAACTAGCGAAACCAGCCACCCCATGAGCTGCGCAACTCGATCTCGAACCGCCACTGCAAGTACCACTCAAGCCAGGCCCGCGTAGCACCACTTCGCCATCCCCATCGCAGTCCCCTCCAAGATCGGCACCTCCAACCTTGCGTCACAAAATCGCCCAGATCCGAGCCCAACCTGTGAATCGCGTCGCGCCGCACCACAGATCCACCGCGCCGCTCAAACCCAGACCAACGTAAAGCTCTCCTGCCTGTCGCTTAAGCTGAAGCTGACTGGATCTGACCGATCCAAGCTCTATAAAACGTGGAGGTTGTGTTTGAGCTCTATGTAACAGGATTAAACAAAGCACGGTTAAGGAATCTTTGCCATTCTTCATTTTCGGTCTATAATTCTGAAATTGATTATCTTATCAGTTTTGATTCATTAGGATTTCTTTTCATTACTATATAAATCTATGGTCCTGGAGCATTTTCAAACGATACTCTACTTGCTTGGTATCTCAATGAAAATGTCTTTTTCTTTTTCTTTTTGAGATTTTGGAATATTTGAACCTACTGCTGATTATAACAAGTTTTAAATTATTTGGTGTCAAGCTTTTTGGGGACAAGCTGAATATATTTTCCTTTTTGCCTATCTTGTGGTATAATTTTGTTTATTGTCATTAGTTCAAATCTCTATTAGTTTACTAGTACTATGTATAATATAATGGAAAAATAGCAGTTGGGCTTCATAATTAGGTGCTTAATATGTGGAAGAACCATTCTAGTGGAAATGCTTGCCAGTTAGAAAAGATATTTTCGTTACAACTGTTTGGATTGTAACATCTCCAAGTAAGTACAAAATTTCATTTTTTATGAGGAAAGAAAAGCAAAAAGACTTTTTGAGATAATTACAAAATAAAGAAAAGATTAAAATGAATGTGGAAGATTTTAGCAATCTCAAAATCTTGACCACTGATGTTTTTCCTGCTTTCACAAGCAGTGTGCTTCTTCTAGTTTGCACCTGATAGGCTATATATGTGGTAGCCAGTGACCAAAAGCCTCTATTGTGTTTATGCTACTGCTGGTGGAGTGAAGTGATCCTGTTGCTGCTCAAGATGTTGGAAGGAAAAGTTGTGGTGCGAAAGACAAACATGCTAGAGGTTATGCAGAGCCATGTTATGGATATAGCTCACCAAGCACTTGATGCACATGAAGTATCTAATTGTCAGTCCATTGCTTATTTCATCAAATAGGTCTATCCTAAAATATCTCACCCATTTAATACTTTATTTTTTTCTTGTTAGAGTGCATAATCATGTTTGTCTTATGATTAGTATGTTCTTCAAGTGTTCTCATAAGAAAGCATAAAGTATTCTTAATTTTATGTAATATGCTTATTTTACATTTATATTTATTCATGAATAGTGGTGTCCTATATATTTAAATTATATAGGTATAGTTCTTGCTTCTAGTAATCTCTCTTATGATTAGTAATTTCTCTTGCTTTTTTCACTTTCCTGTTATCTCACGCCCGAGGGTATTTCTAATATCCAAGATCTTTAGGTTCACTTTACCAATGTATTTATGAAGATTCTGTATATTTGTATTTCTAATATCCTATATATGTAGATTATTTTCCCTTTTGTTCTATTCCAAAGCACATTATCCTTATTGCAATTTGTTATTAGACAAAAACTGAATCATCCAATCCAATCCAAACCGATTAAAATCGGTTTGGATTGGATCGGTTTGGTTATCGGAATTCATCCAATCCAAACCGAACCGATGATACTTACCTTGTTTAGATCGAATGGTTTTTTGCCTCAAAACTAATTCAAACCGATCCAAGAACACCTCTACTCCACGCTAGTGAGCTGGGTTAGACACTCCCATGTACGCCGGGATAGAAAGGCTCCCGCCTTCTCAAATGCATAGCAACCCAGTTTTACGCTAAGAAAGAAAGGCTCTCATCAAAAGGAAAAAACATTTTAAGAAAATCAAACATCTTCAAGAACTTTGGAAAAAATAAGAGTATAATCTCTGCAGAAGATGAAGTTCTCTTTACAAACATGGAAAATGAAGTAAAAGCTACTTTCATTCTCTCGAAAGAAACCATTCTTACATGAAAGTGTAAAACGAGAGGAATGCAAAGGTAGGGAATGCTAGCTCTTGAAGAAGCACTCTCTACTTATAGGGCACATGAAGCATTCTGGTTGGTCCCATAAAAGGTGATTTGACCTCGTGAAGTCAGCTAAAATAAATGCTTCAAGTTTCTGATTGGTCACAAAGATAGATGGCAGTTGAGAAAATCTGTATGAAACTGACATTCTCTTCAAAGGATCATTAATTCTCAATAAAGTCAAAAATACTAGTTTCCCAGAGAATCTCAGACTGTTACCACCAGCCAATTTAGAGATCGCGTTCAGAATCTAAGTTAAAGATATCCAAAAAATCCCCAGTACTCTTACTTAGGGGCAATGATCTTTAATAATATCAGGGTAGATCATGGACACCGGTAATTATCCGGAATCTGACATATATTCTCTGGATTATCATGTCAGCCATCTGACGGTTGATCCGTTCAAAACTTGACCCTCGTTTGTCCCATCCAAGTGCCAAGTTGGGGGCAACTATTCTGGACCGTGAACCGAGATCCCACTCCATAGGATCAACCCGATATGAACACAGCCGGACTCCCTATAGGCTGGCATAACGGAGGATTCATAAGGCAGTCCGGACATTGGAATCTAGCACGTCGAGTAGTGTTGGGCCATATTATCATGATTGATAGATTTATGCAGAGGATAAATCCCTAAATATCTGTAACTGCCAATCATCAACTTATGATATTATATGACTCATAATTACCCTAGATGGCTAAGTACTCCCCGAATCATAATCTCAGGTTTATGAGGGTTTACCCGTTAATAATGGGAAGATGATCTTTATCAGGATACTAATCTCAAACTACCTGCATCCAATAAGGATCTTATTAGGATTCTACATACGCTCTATATATACAAGGCTAAGTCATCATAATAAGGTAACATATAATTCAATTACATAGTCCTACTTGTGCATTGCCTGACTTGAGCGTTGAAGTCCCTTTACAGGTACCCACCCCCTATTCAAGATGCTTAGCTGCCGCTGCTCAAGGAGGAAACCACCGCGTGCGTGCCTATTACAAGTACCCTCTGAATCCACTTTAGAACAAAAACATTACGACCAAAACCACAACAACAAAGAAAGTAATAGGAACTGCAACCACACAATGTCAATGGCAACACTAGCCCAACAATTTCAATGGTTCACCATGAAAGAACAAAGCAAGGCCTTTTGATTCTCCTACTTTGCCATATCGTTGTCATATCCCAACAGTCTCCAGCCATCTCGCTGCCGTATAGATGCCACACTAGTGTGCTACAACTGGAAAAAAAATGAGAGATGACACGAGAGGAGGACAAATCCAAGCGTGTCAGTGTCAGTATTGGACATGACACATCCTAGATATTGGAGGGAAGGCTTTTCTCCGTGTGGGTGCTTCATAGATCTTTACGGCCCTCATTACTTACAGGGAATTCATGTGTAAAATAACATAAACTCATGTGCATAGTTAGTTTTCCTTCACATCCATTCCAATTTAATTTGGGAGGAGTTCTTTACACAAATAAAAATCTTAAGCTGGATTTGACATCACATTATGCTTGCTTATGTGCCCACCCCTCCAATTAAACCCCCGCATTGGAGGCCTAAATTCATTCCTAATTTAAATCCTAATTTGATTCTCATTCATATCCTACAAATTCTTCACCAAATATCGCCATCAACAAGGTCAAGTAATGGTGGAGCTAGAGGCTTTAAAAATGTTGCTTGGGAGAGGCCATCTTAAGAAAAAAAATTTACATCTAAGCTTTTTAGAAAAATTAAGGGAGACAGGAGCTAGAGCCTCCTTCATGATACATAACACGTCGCCTTTGAGGTCAACTGACAACTTGAATTGAAGGATGATGGATAGGTATAAGATTGAATAGAAATAACAAATTTATTAATATGTTTGATATAATATATTTATTAGAATAAAAATAATAAGTTAATATTTATTTTTTATTTTTATAGATGCTCACTGTTTTTTTGTTTTGATCTTTAGTTAATGGGAGACTTGAAAATATATCAAATTACAAACTAGAAGGTATATCTCTAAGTTTTGCATCGATAAAAAATTAGAGTAAGAAAGTGATGAATATCTATAAATATAGAAGGTGAGTGTTAAGTTATAAAAAAAAAAAAAGCTTATTGGCCTTAAGTAGGCCTGTTGGCCTATTCAAGATTTAGGCTTGGTAACTTATGTAAAAACATGTTTACCTAATTAAAAGTAAGTCTGTTAACCAATATAAATGCATGTTGACCTATTTAAAAGTAGGCCTATTAGCTTATATAAATGTCTATTAGCTTATTTAAAAGTAGGTCTGTTAACCTCTTTAAATGTCTAATTGTAAAATAGACATCTAAACCAGGTCAAGTTAGACTTTTAAAATAGTCAGATTAGACTTTAAAAATTAATCTATTACAAGTTCACAAACTAAACTCAAACTTTATAATTGAGATACAAACTAAACTTATTTAACATAAAATTTAACCTGGTCTGACTTGTTTTTACCCGTTGTGATTGACCTAGTAAATTTAAGTTGAATGCAGAAGCTTTATGTAAGAATTGCTGTGATCCTTCCTTTTCATCAGATAAACGGCCCTGATTACACATGCAAAGCACTTGGTGTGGCGAGTGATGCTGTTGGAATACAAGCCACTTGTGGGAAACACTTGATCAAAGCCGTTCATCTGCATCAGGTGCGAGAGAATCAGATCACCAAAGCCTCTGCACCTTCATCCCCAGGTGCAGGTGGTTCCTTAATCAGTTAATCCTTCTCCCCCTCACTTTCTTCCTCCCGATTCTGCGTGCGTTTCATCAAAACCCTCTCTCTCTCTCTCTCTCTCTCATATCCTCACCAGATCGAACCATAACGACGATAATGGTCGAACCTACTCGCACCTAAGCCCCACTCCGCTACCTTCTTCAGGGACCGCCTCTACAGCAACCTTAACCAGCTCCAAGTCCAAGGTTGTTTCATCTTCTCCTCAATTCTTGTTTCTCGTTTTTTCTGTCTCCTTCCACCATTACAAAGCTCTTCTTCTTCTTTCTTTTTTTTTTTACTTTTTTTTTAAATATCTGCTTTTTGGTAAGCTCGTAATCGTGAAACCCTTATTGATGACACTTGAACATAGCTTCCGTTTCCTTTTTCAAAGATCATTAACCGACGTCAATTTATTATGGATCCCTTCAATTTGAGTTGGATTCGAGTAATTCACCATGGGTTCTTCTTATAATTTTGGTCAACCTTGTTTATTGGATCTGGGATCGTTCATGTTTACAATAAAGTTAGGGTTTTTCCCCAGCTTTGTCCCAAAATTTGGCGATTTTCATTTCTGAATGTTCAATTTTGACAGCAAAGCGTGATTCTGTTGAATTTCCCCCCTTAAAGTTGAGCTTTCGTTAAAAAATAAAAAATAAAAAATAAAAAATCCCCTTATTTTTTTTGTTGTTGTTGTTGTTTTGGTTTACCCATAATCTTAGTTCTTTGAAATTTGTAATAAAGTAAGCTTCTTTCTAGCTTGCACATTCAAGCTTGTGATGGGGGAAGAGACTTCGGATGCAATGAACCTTGATTTGAATCTGGGTCCAGGCCCGGAGCCACCAACTGGCTCCATAGCCAATGAAGCTATGAACTTGGATGATTGGATTGAGGAGCCTCTTCATAGAATTAGCGAAGCTGTGAGGCTTAGGGCGCAGCGACGGTGGAGATGGCGGCATCTTTCGATCCCTCCACCTGCAGTTCATGTTCCGCGGCATTTTCATATCCCCCCCGAAGCCCGAAATATCTCGATGGAATTGAACCAATTTTTGGTCAATTCTGGTAATGGAAGTGCCTTACAGGCTGGTGAAGGCAGTGTGGCAGCTGAGGAGAGAACGGAGGAGGCTCTGCCACCGAAAGCGTGTGAAAACAACAATGGTGTTATGGAGGATGAGACATCGGAGAAGAAGGATGATGTTGAGAAGGGTAGTGGCAACGATGGAGACTTCTTTGATTGTAATATCTGTTTGGATCTGGCCAGGGATCCTGTTGTGACTTGTTGTGGTCATTTGTTTTGTTGGCCATGCCTATATCGATGGCTGCATCTGCATTCTGATGCTAAGGAGTGTCCAGTTTGCAAGGGAGAGGTGACTTTCAAGAATGTTACCCCAATATATGGTCGTGGAAACAATGTCCGGGTTCCTGATGAGGATTCCACTCTTAAAGTCCCTTCCAGGCCCCAAGCTAGGCGCGTTGAGAGTCTGAGACAAACCATTCCAACAACTGCGTTTGCGCTTCCTGTCGAAGAAATGATTCGGCGTCTTGGAAGCAGAATTGATCTTACTCGGGATTTAGTTCAGCCGCACGAACCAGACAATGCTCGCGAAACGGCAGAGAGAACAAGTTCCTTGCTAAGTAGGTTTCTGACATCTCGAGGTTTGCGGAGAGAGCAGAATGTTGGGGCACCCCCTGATGATGTAGTGGGTTTGACACAGAACAATGTTAGTAGTCCTGAGGCAGGGGATAACCGCAGGGTCCACTCCCTTTTACTTCGAAGAACACAATCAAATAGAGCAACAATTTCTTCTCTTTCATCAGCACTGAATTCTGCTGAAAGGTTAGTTGAGGCATATTTCCGTAGCCATCCATTAGGTAGAAACCAAGAACAACCTCCTCCAGTTGATGACAGAGATTCCTTTTCAAGCATTGGTGCTGTCATAAATTCAGAGAGTCAAGTGGACACTGCTGTAGAAATTGATTCCATGGTATCCTTGTCAACATCCTCTTCTAGGAGGAGAAACGATGCTTCAAGAGTGTCTGATGTGGATAGTGGAGATTCTCGTGCTCCAAGGCGAAGGCGTTTGAACTGATAAAAGTCTTCTAGTTCAAGTTATTACTATTCTATCTTGTAACACATATGATAATAATTTTCCAACACCTATGTAAGTGCTTCTTGCTTTGGTATGGCCTTATATTTATGAAGTATTCACCTTTTACAAGTTTTGATACATTTATAAGAATGTCCTTTAAGGATCGAGCCATTTGAATCTTGTCATCAAGAAACTAAATTTTGCTATAGAATAACCGTGCTACTTTAGTATTTATAAGACCTAGTGGTCACGGCTTCTATTAGCAGAAACAATCTCTCCGCTCAGGCGGGTAAGGTTGCATAATCTGACCCTTCATACCCCACAATGACACTGGTGGGAGCTTCTGTTTTTATTTTAAGCGTACTTGAGCACTAATAAAATCTTAATAATTCTTATTATTACATTATTATTCAAGCATGATTATAGGATAATAACATAAGAGCATTACCTTTGCTAATATTGTTTTAGTAAGAATCTATCTTTTGCTTCAAGTACAATGAATTTTGTGTAGGGGAAAAAAACAGATATAATGCTTACGTTTATTCAAAGTGGGACTGTCTAGTTCTTATCTTGTTTCATTCTATCTGATCGCATTCAAAGTGGGATTGGTTTTAAGCATTTCCCTAGTCTCTCACTCTACTCAATCTATTGAGAAGACTTAACATCGAAAACCTTCTTTGGGGATTTGTATGCGATCCCCATAATTCATTATTTCATACCTTAAAATTCTGAAGCTGTACACTTCTTGTTGGCAGAATCCTTCATGAAAATAGAATCTATTTATAATGGATCAATTGTTCTAGGAATACTCTTCTTCTTTGTGGCACTATAAATTTTGGTTACTTGGATCTAGCTTTGAAAATTTTAATTCGCTTTATTTTTCAAAGTACTCTTTATTGTTGATATCTAAATCTGAGTTGGTAATGCATCTCTTCTTGTACTAGGTGTTTATCAAGTTATTGTCTTGATTTTGTGATATATGTATTATTTACTTAATGTGTTCATCTTAAACAGACCTATTTCAAGGGGCAAGGTCATCGGCAATTCAGGCTCCTTGTTATCCTTGTCAATAACACAGGTTGTGCCTTCAGCAAAGTTGTTGTAGACCAATTAATTGTAGATATAGTAGGCTAGTAGCTACTCTTTGTTTTTGTAGTCTAAAAATTGTGATTCCATATTCTGCTCTAATACGCTTCTCCATGCTGCATGAATCTTAGTTTGCCGCGACTCCCCGGGTACCTTGTATGGTAGAATGTTACGAACTTGTTTTCATATTAGCCCGTGAAAGCCGATGTTAGATTTTGTTGTTGCGAGGTACACCGTTTAGATGGATACGTGGCTACTGGCTATGGTTATGTTAATCTGCGAGGCCTGGGTCATCAGTTTCCATTATTAAGCTTAATAAGCATCTTCCTCGATATAAAACAATTGAAAAACTAAGTGGATGCATGGATTGGATGTTTGAATTGCAGTTCATGTGGTTCAGTTATTCCAATCTCTATCAGTAGGCGATATTCCTGCATACACATCACTACCAGTGCCAACTCTCAAAGCAATAGAACAAGTTACAGCCTAGTAGGAGTCATAAGCTTAATCAAAGCTAGCTTTCTTGTCACCACATAATCTGGAGTCTACCCTTTTTTTTTTAATTCTTTCTCTTAATGGTAGAAACGAAGATATTTGAAAGTCTATTGACAAGTCATCTGAAGAAAAAGATACACATTTTAAATAGGGTTTCACAAATTTTGAGATGGTCCCATGTGGTTAAAGTCTTTATGTCTATCTTTCTCTTTAAACGATCCTATCACATAAAAAAGTTTATATGGGAGAGTCTATTGTCCATATTTGGACACAAACTATTCTTCAAGGTACCATACCCACCCGCCTATATAATACCTATTGGTCTGAGTCAATGTAAAACTCAAAGACCTGATGAACCAAAGGTTGATCTCAATTCCTAAGTTCAGGCCCGTTCCTACCACGACTAATCTACAAGATTAATGACGGGCCAGGGCCGATTCTCATTGTTAATTGCATGGAAGCCCTTCTTTCTTTCCTTTTTTTTTTTTTGAAAATTCTTGAAAAAACCAAGGCCAATGTGTTAGAAGAAATCAATCAATAACAAGCTAGTTAATCAAATTATGTAATGGTGAATGATTAATCAATTGTAAGGCTAGATTAACTACATGATATTGAGTATTAACGAGTTTCTATGGTCCAACATTTTGGGCTAACTAGACTTTTCATTTTTTTTTTGTTTCTTACCAGAAAAAAAATATTTTCCTAGTTGTTAACCTAGGCTGGTTCACAAAACCAAACCAAGCCCATCTAACTTGGAGCTCAACAAGTCAGGTCAATAAACCCAAATATATCTGGGAGTAAAATCTCCAATTACAAACATACAGTTTAAAAGCCCTACTCCAGCTTTTATATTTTATATTTTCTAATAAATAGAGGGGCTAGCTTTGTTTTGAGTTTTGACAGAACTAATTAAACTCGGGATCCCAATGCTTTATTGTACCTTGTCTTGTGAAGTGATTGGTTCTAGAAGGTAAAGAGGAGAAACCGAGTGAAGAACTGTAATGACAGAGCACAAGGGCACAACCGGGCATTAATTGATTGATGATAAATCATACCTATACACTAATATGCTTCTTAACAACCCACAATATCTGGTTCCGCTCTAAATGATAAGTAAATTTGAACTTAATAATTGAGACACTTTTACATTTGTGAGAAAATATTATTTAGTATCTCAAATAAAAATTAGTCCAATACTTAAAAGATATAAAGAAACCTAATAAAGACAAAAAATATGCTTTCTAACAAATAATTATTGACTCATGAACTGGAGTGTGTCTAAGTGCAAGGTTAGATTTTGATTTATTTGCTTTATAAAATTATTTTACATTTTTAATTTATGTTATTGCATCATTAAAAGAATTTAATTATATAAATTTTATAAATTAATTTTTTTTAACAATGTAACAATACATAATTAAATAATAATATAAATTTTTAAGCCACTGTTTTTTTAATTTATATTTATTGTGGTTGGTTCATATATTAATAATTTAATTGTTACAATTCTCATATAAAGAAAAAGAATACACTTTATCAAAATAAAGAATTTCTTCATTTTTCTTGCTTTTTTTATATTATGGTTAATTACTGTCACGATCAGTTTGTGTGCAATTCGACTAATGCACTTCTCTGATTCAATCAAAAGCAAGTCATCAACAATAAAACTAAGGAATTTACAAGATAGTCTTTGCGACATGATACTAATAAATTGACATAGTTATTTGTAGGGTTGCACATGGGTCGGGTTGGTTTGGATTTGAGAGAAAAAAAATCTAAACCAATTAGTTGAGGTCGAGTTAGGTTTGGTCGGGTTAAAATTTTTTTTTAAGTAACTCGAATCGAAGGGTCGGGTAGTCGGGTTATTCAAATTTGCAAACAGCGAGAGAACAGAGAATAGAGGATTATATTGACGAGAATGAAACTCACAAATCAAATATGTGAAATCAAACTCAAGCATCTCAATAATGATTATATTCACGAGATTCATAACTAAAAATCAAACAAATGTATTCACAATATACAAATCATCACTCACAAATCAACATGATTCATGTTTATAGTGAACAACAAGGAAAACTTATTTATAGATTCAAGAATTAAATAAGGAAAGTTATACCAGAAATTGAACTACTTTGGCTTTAAACAAGGATTTTTTTTTCTACCATATTTCAAATCCAAATAAGTTAACTTAAGCTATCAGCAAACTAAAATCCTAACTAATAAAAATAAAAAGGATAAAACAAAATAAAATGGAAAAAAAAAGGAAACAGAGGGGAGGGGTTCTGCCTTCTGTGGATCTGGCAGTGCGGTGCAGAGGCTACAGCTGGAGGGGTGGTCACACGGTGCCATATCGAGGTGGCTGTGCAGGGGAAGATGACAATGGTGACGTGCGGCGGCTCAAGCGACTGAGGGGTTTGGTTGCAGATTCGGTCACGGTGCTCCGGTATGGCAACGCAGCAGTCGGATCTAGGTTGGTTGGCTCATGGATCTGGTGGGTGGGTCACATATCTAGGTAAGAGAACTGGAGAATCTAGGTGGTGGCGTAGTTTGAGTTGAAGCTCGCGGTGGCTGGGTCGCGGCCATGGGTGGTGGTTCGTGTGCAGAGGCGTCAGCATGGATATGACTTATGGCAGAAGGGGGTTGGTCCAACGGTGGTGGAGGTCTAGTGGGTTGGTGGGTTGCGATGGTGGTAGAGGAAGGTGGTGACGTGGTGGCTGAAGTTGCGAGTGGCATGCTGGCGCAAACGAAGGTGGCAATGAGGAGGGCTAAGGTTCGGTTCAGGTACGTGGTGGAAGAGGAATTGGAAATCAGAAAAGTGAAGGAAGAGGAATAATGAAAATAAAAGTGAACTGAAGTTTTTCTATGTAAAATGTTGGCACAAAATGACAGTGTTTAATTTCGAGTCATCAGGTAGTCGGGTCGAGTTTATGGGTTGTATTTGTGAATTCGTCACCCGAACCAACCATTGATCGAGTTAATTGGATTTGACCTGATTTGACCCGATGACCCGAATCAGCTCAGAAATATAAAGTTAGGTTGGGTCGGGTCAGTCAAGTTGGTCTGATTGGGTTCGGTTATGTGCCGCCCTAGATTCGAGTCTTTGGACCTATTTACATATCACATGCTTATCTATTACTAGACAAACACACTCGGGTTTTTCACTTTTCTTGCTAAATGTACAACTAGCTCTTGGTTAATAATCCAACTAAGTCAATATTTCCATTAGACATAGGGGTGTTCAAAACCGATCAAACCAAAAATTAAAAATGTTCAAAAATGAAAAATTGAAAAAATTAATTGGATTGAACTGAATTTTAGTTCTAAATTTGAAAACTAATTCAATTTAAACTAAACCAAAAATTATATATGTTTATTTAAAAATAATATTTTACCTCTTATCTCTACTTATTTAGAAACTTTTCTATTATACCTTAACTCAAACTTAATTTATTCTCTTGGGTTTGGACATATATAGGAGGATTATCAATTAATTTAGATTTATATTTTGGATTTGAATTTCTTTTTCGATGAATTAGTTTAAACTAATATTTGTTGTTATTTGATTGGTTAGTTTGTACTTATATTTGATGTAGTTTGATAAATTTAGATTATGTATTTTGATGAATTTGTGTATTAAATAATTATAATAATAAACTAAAAATTCGATCTAATTTAAACCAATTTAAATTGAATTAGATTGGCTCATATTTACATTTTAAACAAAAATGATCAAATAATAACATAAGAAATTTGATAGAATTGGATGGGATGACTTTTTCCTTTAAAATCAATCTAATCTAATCAACTAATAACCCTAATTACACGGGACCATTTGTATTATCTTTTAAAATTAATTTTGATAGTCATATTTAATTATAATATCATAATTCATATGTCACGTCTTAATGGTTAAGGAAGTTTATTGATTGAATTATTTTTTATTGAAATACTTAAAGTATTATTTATCAGTTTATTAATCTTCTTTCTCACTTATTAATAGTAAGGGTAAAATAAAAATAATTAATGATCCATTAATTTTCTAATTGGACATATAAAAATAGACTCTGAGAGTTCTCAAGTGAAAAATTATTACATAAGCTTTGGGCATTTAAGTTGGATGTATAAAACCAATTACACTATTAATTACCACAGTTTAATTATATGATTGATTTAGTACATTTAACTTAGGTGCTATAAATTTATGTAAGAATTTCTTTATATAAGAGTATGTTAGGAAATACTTTTTAAAAATGATTTTAAGATAACACAAAAAAAAAAAAGATTCTTCTGTAGAAATTTTTATAAAAAGTAAAAGTTATTTTACATTTTGATATAATTGCAAAAAATACTTTTTAATTTCTCTTTTTTATATTATATCTCTCTTAAAATTGAATTTTTGTAATAAACTACTCATTTTAGCTTCTTATTAAAACTGGAAAACTAATTTTTTTTTAGATTATGATTCTTTTCAAAATTTTATCGAAATAGTTTATGCAAATTTGAGACGTAATTCTTTAATTTAAAAAAGTACTTTTTCTCACAAATTAAATACAACAAAACAAGATGCAAGAAGTGTCTATTGAGATTAGTTTGTGTCTTTTATCACTCTTATTTTATTAATTTTTTATTAAATAATTTATTTCAAACTATTGATTAAAACAAAATTAAAGATTATTTATTTAATAAATAAATTAATAAAATATGAATAACAATAAATATAAAATAGTGAGAATAAATAATTCCAATCGTACTCTAAACATTATTTTAAACTACCGAAACATATTGATGACCGGTATTCGGTAATAAGGCAAGCTCACGAAGTCAAGAAAGTTCGTGAAGACTTTTTCATTTATTTATTCTTTTGGTGACATTATCGTGATGCCAATTGTATATGTTTTGGTACAGTGAAGTATGGGAAGTCTGACTGTGGAAAAAGAAGAATGTGAAACAAAATGATGAATGGGTTGAGAGGGCATGATTGGACACACGGGTGAGTGTGTCTGAAGGCATCTTATTGTCTGTGGTCAACAACTCTTAGCGACCCTCATCATCATTACCAAACATCATCCTTCTTTTTATGCCCAAATGCTTCTATGATGAAAGTCAATATATTCCCCTTCATCCGTGCCATCATTAATTTTGTGGACAATCTTACATTATTGTTTATCATTATTATCTTAATCATCATTGTTATTATTATAATTATATAATAATCATCCCTCTGGAACTTCAAGCATGCATGCCCGTAATTAATTTTTTCAAATTGATAACCACCATATTGAATTTCATTTCATTCACTATATATACACACTGAAGAGAGGCTAGAAGGCATTAGTTTATTACAAGAAAAATGATTTATTTTTTTACTCAATTCTCCTACTAATTCTCTTAATTATTAAATAAAATAAGTATTAAATATTTATTATATTCTCAAAATATTAAATATATTTATTTTTTATTTAATATTTTTTTATTTAATATTAAAAAAATTATTAAGAAAATTTGTAGGAGAATATAAAATTACTCATATGACAATATATTACAAGAAAGTAGATTTTGGAGTGCACAAAAAAATCATGCCGTTCAAATCATGTACCTAACTGAAAATTAAAAAAAAAAAGTAAAGAAAAAAAGGACAGACAAAACACAGGTAAAATAACATTGTTGCACACATCTCATGTGTCGTTCTACAAATTTAAATTCGTAAAGATTTATCATTTCTCTTAGTTTATTTGGCTGACCATCGCTTCACGAGGACTTTTGAATGACACAACAAGAACAAGTATGACATCTATATATTTTCTCAAAAAATGCTAAGTAATACTTCCATCCATTTTTATTTATCTATTAAAGTTGTTGTACAAGAATTAAAAAAAAATTATGAAAGAGTTTTAATTATAGGCAAATTAATTTGTTTGACTAAATTATCTTTTCTTTAAAAGCTCAAAATATTTTTTTATTTTATTAATTTTTTTACATATTAATATAAAGGATAAAATTTAAAAAATAATTATTTATTAATTTTTAAAATAAAAAAATTAAATAAAATAAAATTTATAAATAGATAAAAAAAAGTGAAAAAAAAATATTTAGTCCACACACATATTTTTATTACACTTGTTCATGTAATAAAATCAAAAATATAAATATATAAAAATAAAATGAGTTCAATTATAATTAAATAATAAAAATTAAATAAATATAAAATGGCATGTACGTGAGTAAAATTATTGTATTTTCTACTGAGATAATAGGGTAGGCCACGTATGAGAGATCTATATATACACAATGAATACAACTTTCCAAAACACTTAGCTAGGACCCCTTTTGTATACTGAAAGGATTGAAAACTCAAAATTTTGAGAACTTAAATTGCTACATTGAAAGTTGGAGTGTCGAGTGGGTCGAGTTAATTCGTAAATTTACGAGTTTTGATCTAATTTAATCTATAAAATGTGTGAGTTGAGTTGAGTTCATGGATTGAGTTAAGTTGAGTTTGTAGATTGAGTTGAGTTGAAAAATGCTTCAACTCGCAATATGTACGTCAACTAGCGGGTAAGAAGTAACAATGTGTGAGTCGGGTAGCGAGTTAGAATATTTCTAACTTATACAAACCCAATCCACCCATATTTTTTTTTAGTAAAAAATTATTTAGATGATAAAGAGTATATGAAAAAAATAAAGAGTGAAGTCAATGATTATGTCAATATATATAACATGTGTGATGACACTGACTTCGATTAGTTTAGACTAATTTGTTGTTTGAATTATGACTAGCTTTATTTAGCTTATTCTAGACTTTGTAAGACTTGTTACATATTAATTTGTTATGCACGTATTGACTTATGATGCTTAATTTATTTGAGATTGAGACTTATTATATTTGAGTAAGGTCGATTGAGATTTATGGTATTAATTTATTAGATTGCAACCTATTATATTTGAGATTGAGACTTATTATATTTGAGTAAGGTCGATTGAGATTTATGATATTAATTTATTAGATTGTGACCTATTATATTTGAGATTGAGACTTATTATGTTAATTTGTTAGATTTTGTATTTTGACTTTTTTTAGAATTTAAAAAAAAAACATGTCAGACTTACAGATTCGACCTAACCGTACTCACTTTTGAGTGGGTCGGGTTAGGTCAAGTTGAGCGAAAAAATCTCCTCGACTCAACCCAACCTAATTTACTGTTCTGATAAGTAGATCGAGTCTAAAAACGCTGTTGAACCCTTAATTCACCTAACAAACACTCTTAATTGAAAGGGTGGTACCAAAATCTTAAATGTTAAACACTAGTTTGAGAACCCGTGCAATGCACGGAACAAACAATTATCCAATGAAACATAAAACATGAAAGTGTGGTTTATTGGGCTATAGATCATCTTTTCAGATTGTGAAGAAAAATTTGATAATATTAAATAGTGTAAACAATTAGGTTAATATTATAATCTTATTAAAATTATACCAAGTAACATGATTATATGTCTCACAAAACTACTTAGGCTGTTATTGACCCACTTTTAGTACTTATACCAATATCAAAAACCAAACTCACCATACAGAATTGTAATAATCATGTGATTGATAATTTAGGATCTTTAACTCCATTATCGAGTTTAAAATCTTGTTGATAGCCCTTTCGGCCAATGATTGACATCTAGCATATGCAAGATATAGTTTCAATTTTTCTAGGTGTTAGATAAGTTCCCTAAAGCCCTATCATGAGATTAAAAAAAAATTAGATAAGTTCCCTAAATGGACATGCTGTGTCTTATGCTTTAAAGATGATTTGTTATAAAAAATCATATTGTAGAATAGGTATGTTTGTGCTGCTGTATTATTAATTGTTGGGAATTGTTAAAGCTTATCCATATGAATGCAATCGATGGATAATATATGATGCCAAACAAACAGCCAAGTCCTCTAAGAAGTATGTGTTTCCATTTATTATTTAAATACAATGGGAATTACATTAATTCAATTTATCTGAACTGTATTTGAGATAAGCCAACGAAACCCAACAAATACATGTCTTATTGTAATAACTTGAGCCTACAGCATGGCAATGCCAGGGGTGATCTCTATATGTCTTGAACTGGTGGATGGAAGTATAGCTTCAATCTTTATATGTTGAGTCTTCTATTAAAGGAAGTAACTAGACAAATAACAAACCACAAAAATCCACTATAGTGCATCACTTGATCTAGGGCTCTGATAATCAAGAACTCAAGATGGAAGCTCACCACTTCAAGCTTGCAAGGTGTAAAACTCGAAGAAGAATGAAGCAAACCTCAATACGACTTACTATTATTTAAAACATGAAGTGTCATTCATTTTTTGCAGGCCTTAAACATATATCAACACTATGTATACACCTATTTTCACGTGACCTTCATGAACCCTATACTTTTATTACAATAATCAGTATTGTTAACATTATTTTGGTGTGCCATCACTTTTTGACTTAAAATCTTGAATCCACGCATCCTACTTCAATTAAGCATGCAGAATCATCTACAGAGAAGGAACTCAAATGGTCAGATAGATTGGTAGTTTTAGATGGAGTTGCGAAACCTGTGCAATTGTTACATACTAGTGTGCCACTCAGTTGTTCAATAACCAAACAAAGACAAAAGAATATTTTACTTAATGATCATAACATTCCAAAATTTAGTGAATATGGACTTAAGTTAGTTATACCAAATATATAGGAAAGAGTGTTAGACAAAGTGACTTGCTGGTAAGTTATTGGACTAAACCAAAACATAATAGTGTTAGTTAAACCAATAATTAATACTCTTAAGTTATATGTTTCATTCAATAGTTATTACTCTTCATCCTTTCATCCTATATTATCTAAACACATTTGAAATTTGAGGTAAAAATAGAAATTTATGTCTCATTCAACTTCTTGTCTGCAGTTTCCTATAATAGGAATCCATATGAAGTTTCTAGCATTAATAAGCATCTATAACATAATGCAAGGCTAATATATACCTGCGGCTAGTGTTGGATCCAAGGCTAATATAACATAATGCAAACTTGGAATTGAAAGCAAACTAATTAATCTGGGTAACCCTTTCCATGAATTGACTAACATTGCTAATAATTGAGGTACAAATATTAAAATCCACACCAATCGGGAAGATGATTCTGTTGTCACCTTCGCGTCTGGAAGGCGTCAAAGAAAAGAAAAGCATAATATGATGATGACAATAACAATAAGCATAATTGAGCCAAGGTTTCATACAGAGACTCAAATATTTGTGAAAAGACCCAAGTATTTCATACATAGAACACAACCATAATACTGAGTTTATCACATGGTATTCAACCATGTCAATACTCAGCATGGTTTCAATTGTGTAGCACAACATTTTTTAATAGAAGAACTATTAGCCCTTAGTCATTTTTATATCAATAAGATCAATAGTAAGTCAGTCATAACTGTCAACTTTGAGACAATAGCACAAAAATACAATATTGGGTTAGAAGAACTAAAGTAAAAACACCCTCCTATGTCCAAATCCAATTAGTCCCTCTAGTTATGAAGTTCTAAAACAAAGGAGATTTGACGGAAGAAGAAACTTCAAATAAAAAAATATAGGATGAAGTAGAGGGTGAAAATAATCCAGGATACAAATATTATGCCTAAATAAAAAAAAAGGTTAAAAAACCAAACATTCTTAATCTTAGTTAATTTAGTCATATTAGCAATCATTCAAGAATGTACAGAAGAAGAACCACCATATAGGTGATTTTAACATAGAAAAAGAAAGGGAATTCGTAGCTCTTACCATCTTGAGTGAGAGCAAGAGACACTAAGAACACCTATGTTATGGTACCCATTTCCATTCCAACTTTCTAAATAGTAGCATGCAACTGGTACAGATGTATAGATGACAAACAAAGAAATGCAGTAGCAGGCACAAAGCTTGGACAAATGGAGCAAATGGCAAAGAACAAAATGAACAAATGATAATTGACAAAACAAATTAAAATTTGGGTTCTTTTCATCCCAATAGCTCAAACCAAATTAAACCTATTTAACCTGCATAAAAACCATAGGCAGACAATAGGGTTTTCATCATTTAGATTTTTTTTATACATTCAACATTTAGATTTGAATGAAAGAAGGAATAGCACAAAATTAGAAGGAATGAAATGAGAACTTGCTTAGAACAAAATGAGAGTTTGGCTTGAGCAGCTTCCCAACAAAGCAAAGGTTCAGTGCAAAATACTTATGAGTGTCAGAGAAACAACAATGAGTGAATGGGAGAAAAAAGAATGAAAGGGGAAGAAAATAAGATAAAGGAATCTTGAAATCAACCAATGCTACAATGATAGAATGATAAATTTACCTTGAACAACTGATATAACATAGAGGTAAGCAAACCCACTATTACAAGAATTGAAGATATTACCAAACAAACCAGTTACACCAAAAGCTCATATATTGATGCTCACCCAAATAGTGTGAAGAGAAAACTACAGTGGCTTTTATATCATTAATGCGAAATAAAAAAAATTAGAGCTAATTGCAACTTTGGACGTATCCAATTCAATCAAACTCATTTCAAACTCAAGTATTTTCTTCCAAAAATAGGTGATTTACAGAATTAAAAAAAAAGGCAAATTTTAAACTTTTCTTAAGCAAAAAAGAAAAAGAGGCATCTTGCATAGATCCCATCTCCTTTTCAACGTTGGCCTGCATCTCTCGCAAAGTAGCAACATTATCTTCCATCTCCTTCAAGCACTTATTCATGTCATCTAATTCCTGCACTCAATTCATTTCACAATCATAATGATTAATGAACAAATTAGGGTTTGGGATTGAACAACACCACCACCAAAGCAATGTATAATTCAACGAAATTAAGTAAATGTAGAAAGAAAAAAAGGAAGAGAGTAAGAAACGGGAACCATTGTTGCTTCTTTGTTCTCCGTTGCCTGCATGTCGATGTCGTCGTTTTCCATGTTTTTGCCAATCCAACATGACAACACCTGTGCGTGATCGGGGTGGCTTCCAACGTGCTTCCAATGCTCTCCCTCTCCAAGTCACCACGCGCGTCACCCACTTGCAACACCCTTCCATAGCAATCGTAACACGCATCAAAATTTTCCACTCTCGTAGTCCTTCCCACACACATTAACCATTGTAAAAGCTTCATAAATTACATGTCATGTCCTATTAACTTGACCGCCAAACAAAATTCAACACCTTTTGAATCGAGGGATGTATTTTGTAATCCAAGCAACGTAATACCAAAATAACTCACAAGATATGAGACATGAATGTTGAGGCAATAGCATAAAGTGTAAGTTCAAATATTTAACACAACTAAGTGGCAGGGAACGGGGGACAATATGTAAGAACTCACCCTTCAAGGTTCTGAGCCTCACAAAAATTTCTGAAAGTGGCACAGATTTTTTTAACTTTGGCAGCGCCAACACTGTTAAACAAATAATGTCACAAATAATTAAAAACTTTTCTCAATACAAATTTCTGGTTAATGCAATACACAGATAATCACATAAAGAAAGGAGAAGACAAAATAATCCTATAGTATTATTATACGTGGCACTGCTTCCATTGTACTGATGGACATGAGCATGTACTTGTTTGAAATCCATGGGTGCTTGTTCTATGTTAAACAGAAGCCAATTTAACATTCATTTCCCTTCATATCATTCGTACATAAATTGTCTTATAAAATTAATCAATCCTAATAGAGTGACAATAATACTTATAGAGCTCATGTCATGTTATTAAGGAGATTCTCAAAATCACCAAAGAACTTAGTCACAACCTCAATCACAAAATCTGGATTGCTCTCATCTTGCAGTTTCTGAAGCTGGCTGAACTGATTATCCAGAAACCCCTATTCCCCCGCCAACAACCCATTACAAATTGGAAATAGTAAACTTCAAACTTTTGACTACTCAAAAAATAAGAAGAAAAATATAAGATTTACAAAAAAAAAAAGGAAAAATGTAGGGGAAATTTGAATTTTCTTGCCATAATATGACATCTCATTACTCCTAAAAAAAATACAGAGTCTCCAATCAATGAATTAAAATAGTAGCTATTTCTTTAACAGGTTTAATATCGGTACACCAATATCTCATGCCGAAGACAATATGTCTTAATATTGATATCTATGCCCAAGAACAGAATTAAACTTGTTTGGTATACAACATTTTAAGATTAGAGTAACATGATTCAAAACAGAAAAGCTAATAGCATAGAGATGGAAAGAATTAAAATAAGCATTCAGTATAACAGACTACATCATTATTCTGCCATAAATGATCAAAATAACTTGTTGGAATATGGTACCAAAAAAATCAAGGACAACCTATGTATAACCTCATGCAAAGATTCAGTCAAATCTACATGCTGCCATTTTCTTCTCTTAGCTTTATTTACCTTAATAAAAAATATATTTCTACTAATTTATAAGCTTACCAACGTGGCAAGGCATTGTTATGGCAGCTTCAACAGCAATTCTAGAAAGAGAAAGAGAGTGAAAATGAGTTTAAATCTTTAGCTAAAAAGCATATAAACTTTCCATCCCATGTGATCTTCAAGGCCATCTAAACGAGAAAGCTTTTCTAAAACTACTTTGTAGCACCCACTACGAATTGCTAACCTAGTCAAGAGAGGAAAATGTTGCTTCACAATATTTTTTTTCCCTTTCTGGTGCATGCAAAAGATACCACATTCTGAATGGCAATGGAAGAGGCGGAACCTTCAGAAGAAATTGCTTTATGGCAGGATTTAGATAGAGCACCTATTGCTAACAATAGCACATCTTTTCCCTGTCATACATAGTAAGTAAAACAATCATATGTAACTTGAGCAATTTCATCTATAATTGATATTTGATAATAATTTTTACTGTTGCACTTAATTTCAAGTCTCAAGTCAGCTAATTTAGAGGTAAAAAGGAGTTCAAATCTCATGGCAAATCCAAGACCTCCACAGTCATTCTCGAAAATAAATTTCAATTTATTGCTAACAATCTTGACATATAAGACTAAGACATTTATGCACAAGGAAAAACATAATACAGTAGTTACAGTGCCAACATCGTTTACTCTCTATTCCTAGGTCATGGTTTGACTTCAAAAGAAGTTAAATGTAGCTAGCTACAACTACACTTTCCAAAGTTCAGTTACACCAATGAACACTAAATAATATAGAGTAACGAACCATGTAACTTGAAAACAGTGAAGCCGGCCAAGATAACACTCAATCATCTTAGCTTATCCAAAATAGCAGAATTTCAAAAAGGAAGCCAATCAAGCCATAAATGAAATCAAGCTCAAATCCCTACATTTAGTTGAAATTTCCAATGAACAAAAATTTGTTTTTTTTCTTTTGCACAATAAACAAACACAGGAACACTCAAACCCTAAATTACCAACACGACATGCCGTTGATTTCAAATACACAGCAAAAATAAAAAATACTACCAACAACAAAATTGAACAGGAAAAAAATGGCATCAAAATGAATGTATAGAGAAAAAAATGAATAGTAGCGATAGAAGGTGACTGACCGATAGAAAAAGAAAAGGGAAAAGAGCATGTCTGACCATGGGAGTAAGAAAAAGAAAACGGATAAGAATAGAAATATGATAGGAACAAATGGAATATTGAAAATGGAATGAATGTTGTCTACCTTAAAAAAATAAAAAAAAAGTTTGGCATGAAAAATAAACAATATCAAACCATAAAACCCAAAAATTTGATACTGGCCATACCCATACCAAAACCCTAATCGTATACACTACCCATACCCATACCAATCAGAAAACGGGAGAATAGAAGGTAGAATGACCTGGTGGAGTAGGCGTAAGGGCTACTAATTTATAGACCTCGCTCCTACTATAGTTAGATGGATCGATGCTACTGGCTTTCATACGGACACGCCATCTTCACGACAGCACCAGCTCTTGTGCATGGTATCAGCTCTGGTCTTCCCTCTATTGATGACACGATAGGATATAGGTTGCATCCGAGAAGTCCACCTGTATGCGCTGATTTGAGAATTTGACGATACTTACTCACCTGCACCATGTGCAGTTCTTTATGAACCAACAACAGTTAGAAAAAGGGGAGGATGAGAGAAAAGGACATGAGGAGCACTTTGTCTCGGTAGAGAGTAGAATGAGAGAAGGAGAGAGAAAATGAGGTGTGCATAAAATGACCAAAGCACCCCCAATCTTAAGGACAACATATGATCGGCCCAACAAAAAGTAAGGACAAAAGTGTAAATGACAAAAAAAATAAATGTAAAATAAATTAATAATAATGAAAAGACAAATGTATCATCTATCTAACTAACCACATTTCATCAAAATTAAAAGCTTAGAACAAAATGATAATTTAATGTATAAGAATTGTTGAGAACTCGACACATGTAAATGAACGAGGATTGCGCAGTAGAATTTACGGTTATGCTATCGTGTATTGATTTGAATTTTCCACAATGATATCTGATTCAGACAATTCAATGGAGGAATAGTACAAAATGATGGAACAATTCAATGCAATGATATACTGGCTTTCGTACGGACACGCCATCTGCACGACAGCACCAGCTCTTGTGCATGGTATCAGCTCTGGTCTTCCCTCTGCTGATGACACGACAGGATATAGGTTGCATCTGAGAAGTCCACCTGTATGCGCTGGTTTGAGAATTTGACGATACCCACTCACCTGCACCATGTGTAGTTCTTTATGAACCAACAACAGATAGAAGAAGGAAAGGATGAGAGAAAAAGACATGAGGGGCACTTTGTCTCGATAGAGTAGAAGGAGAAAATGAGAGAGAAAATGAGGTGTGCATAAAATGACCAAAGTACTCCCAATCTTAAGGCCAGCATATGATCGGCCCAACAAAAAGTAAGGAGAAAAGTGTAAATGACAAAAAAATAAATATAAAATAAATTAATAATAATGAAAAGACAAATTTATCATCTATTTAACTAACCACATTTCATCAAAATTAAAAGCTTAGAACAAAATGATTATTTAACGTGTAAGAATTGTTGAGAACTCGACACGTGTAAATAAACGAGGATTGTGCTATAGAATTTATGGTTATGCTATCGTGTATTGATTTGAATTTTCCACAATGATATCTGATTCGGACAATTCAACAAAAGAACAATACAAAATGATGGAACGTAATGTCAACCACCCGTTTCTCCTTATACAGTTATACTCACCAATGCAATCATTATTTGGCTGCCAACTCTAGTCATTTTCTTTTAGGAAATGGCAGTACTGGTGCAAAGTTGTGAAGATATTATATAGGGCTTGTGTTATTTAAAAATGAATTTAAGCAGGATTCAAAAAATTTGTAAGAATTATAAGATTAGATGTATATTAATTGTTTATTTTATGTTGTTTATTTTGATTAGATATGTTCCTCACGGCTAATTCTACGGTGCACTTGCTCAATTTCTAAGCATGGGTAAATTGTTGAAGATACTTGTTATTTGAAGTCCTTTATCTGTCATAATCGGTTATATTTAATATAAAAATATAAGTGGATTCACTTTTTTTTTTAAGATAGTCTGAGTCACTTTTCTCAAACCAAAAAAAAATAATATAAAAGCACCAAATACATTTGGCTCAAGATAATCTGAGTCCTAACATTCTGGCAGCTGCATCATGGAACGTTCAAGTTGGATCTGAAGTTCGATTGGCGAAAAGATTGGGAAAATGAGACTGAGTCTTCTTTTTGCTTATGAAATGTGCTTTATGAATTTAGAGGTTTAGTCAAATTGCTCCGATCTAATTTTAGCCCTGAACTCAAAGTTTACTCATAGCTCATATTTCAATCTCGTTGTTGAAGATTGCCTATCCATCAGTCAACTTTTCCAATTTTATTCTTTCTCTCATACGAAAAGGGGAGGTAACAAAGTGGCTCACCACTTAGCCAAATTTACTTGTAATTCTGAAAGTAGGATTTGGATTGAGGAGTGCCCTCCAATGTTGTGTATTCTTCTAGCTTTTGATTGCCTTCATGGTGCTTTTAAATGAAATTTTATCTCAAAAAAGAAAGGAGAAGAAGATAATTTGAGTCCTAAGGACCTTAACTGCATCAGATGAACGGTGCATAAAAAACCATGTGGATGGAAGCTTGTCCACATAAATGAATTTACTGATAATTATTTGTTAATGCTGCTTTTAATTGTAAATCATAAATTTTGCAATATAATGTACATCATTTTTTGGACTCTACTAATTTTTTGATGTGGCAAATCATATTTAATGAATTCTGCACTTAACCCTCTTTAGCAAGTTTCAAGTAAGTAACTCTAGCCATTGATGAATTATTGATCATATCCAATGGCTCAAATACAAGGAGTATCCATGCCCTCAATGAACATGGTGCATGTTAGACAAAGTTTGTTCCTCACTAAAACTTGTTTGCTCATTATCTCAACAAGTTAAAGAAATGAGCTTTATGAGTTAGATGCATTTGCATTTAAGAACGGTAAAAAAAAAAAATCCTAGTGTTCTGAATCAGGTTTTAGGTTAATGATTTAAGAATATTTTGATTTATTAGAGTTAGATTTTAAATATTTATGAGTATTATTGAATAAGTAAATATGTTCATTTATGAGGAGTAAATTTTTAACAGAATCTCTCATAGATAAATGAATCAATTATATCCCTAAAAAATAGAGGAGACAGTTATGATAGATAATAATTTTATTGAATTTTTATCCTAATTAATAATATTTAATACAGATTTTAATATAATTCTTATCTATTAAAAAATTTTTATAAATATCACATAAGATAGTAAAAATATAAAATATACATTTAATTTTAAATACTATTCATTACTTGTACAACTATTACAACCACCGTACATAAAAAATAATACTTTCATTAACCTCATACGAGTAATCATCTTAATCTTGTTCAAATCAACTGGTAAAATTTACATTTAAGAATGGTCAACCAACACAAAATGCAATTACTATCATTCTATCCCATTTTTTTTTTAATCACCACTTATTATTTCAAAATCTCAATCACGATCTATAGTCCCTTGTAATTTGTCTTTGATTGAACGAGTGTATTGGGCCAGCACCTTATTGCAATGTAATAATACTGTTATAACTTCTAATCATCCCAAACTAAGGATTTCGAAAATGGTAATTTAAGAGAAGCAAATGGAACAGTGAAGGACATCCTAAGCGCATAATCTCCATCATTATCATCAAATAGTCACTCAGGTGCAAATATTTTAGGGTGAGTTGTCCCATACTTTGCCAGCATCGCACAGCATCCCAGGTTGAAGAAGATGAAGATTATTATGGTGATGATTATCATTGTGATAATTAATAAGAGAAAAAGAGCATGAGAAATGTCCCATGATGATGTCTGAGGAGGGGAGCAAAGACCCTTCTAGGTGCAGCATTGTATGCCGAGTTGTCTCTTAAATTGCCTAGCTACAATCTTGGTAATCACAAATTGTTTAATAAATGCATTATCTAATTACTTACCATGGTGGCCTACAATCATGCAAGTAAGGTAGAAACCATGTCCTCATAATTGTCTCTGGCTCTCCATGCCCTCATAATTGTTTCTAGCTCTCCTTTTTCTTTTCTTAATTTTGAAAAATCTCTATTTTGTACATATTATCTTCAAGTACATTTTTTTTATCAAGTTTTACTAACAAATGTCATAAAGGTATTTATTAAAAAAATAAAAATAAATTTTTTGAATGAAAATATAAAAAATTTTCAATTTCTAAAATATTGAATGTTTTGTTTTTATTTATAGGTTTTGCTAACAAGTATTCTAAAAATACTTATTAAGAAAATTAAAATAAAAAATTTTAAATGAAAACAAGATATTTAATGCATTAAAAATTTTAAAAAATACTATTTACCTTATTTTAATATAAAACTTTATATTTTGACTTTCTTAAGAAGTGTCCTAGTAAAATCTTTTATTTAAAATTTCTTTTTTTGACTTCCTTAATAGCAAATATATAAATATTCTCTCATTCAATAAAAACTAAAAGTATGTAATAGTAATTTGAAAACCCAAAAAATATTTAATACCTTTTTCTTTTAGCTATTAGGAGGATTTAATGAAGAGTAAATATTCTCTTAATGAATACTCCTTCCAATTTCTAAAATTTATTTGACTTTTTTAAAAATTAATGAGTCATTAATTTTTTTTAATTTTGCCAATAAGTGAGCGAATATTAGTAGAAAGTGGTAATAATATTTTGAGTATTTTAGTAAAAGATAATTAAGTTAATAAAATTAATTTTGCTTATAATCGACGGTGTTTAATGATTTTCTTAATTCTTATCAACAAATTTAACGAATAGATAAAAAGTGATAAAAGTGGATAGATGAAAAAATTATAAAATACCTTCTTTTAGATATGTTAAAGTGGGTGAACTCGTCTCAATTTGCTATGAATTAATTAGATGAAAATGGGATAGTGTAGGTTAACTCGCTTTTTGTTGGTGGATTGGTCTTTCAACTCATCCCGTTTTATGATAGATTAATAGATTAATCCATCTAAAATTTATATATATATATATATATATATATATATATATATATAATAGTTAGTTGGCTAGTTATAGACATGTCAACCTAAAAGAAATTCACAAGTTAGGTGATTCAGCCTACCTAAAATTGAAAAAAAGTAGTATAAAAATAATGGGTTATGTGGGTCGACCTGGCTAAATCAAACCCAACCATCAACTAACAAGTAAAAAAAAAAAACATTGACTTTGTTGGTTAACTCACTCAATTAGCCACAACGTGTGAATTATACAAAGCGCGTTAAGTAACCCGACCTAAAAAAATGGGTTGTATGTTGCAACCAACCCTTTAGTTTTAGCGAGTTAAACGAGCTAATTCAATGAAGAAGACTTGTTTTGATTAAATTAGAGAGAACATTAGTGGAGTTTTAATTTTGAATGTTTTATTATAGAGGGTAATTTATTTAAATGTAGTTATGTTTTTCTAAAATTGGAGCTACTTAATACATTTTTTAATCTTTGTGTAAAAGCTTTAAACAACATATCTTTCGAAATGGATAGAGTACATAGTAAAACTCCCTTTTAAGACATCCTTATATTAATATTTCCAATACTTAATAAAAATATTAAATTAAAAAATAAATATATTTAATATCTTAAAATTTTAAAATATATTTAATACTTTCTTCATTTAATAAATAAACAGATTATTTAAACTTGAGGAATGATTAGGAGAATATGAATTATTAATGTATTAAATGATTTTAACCAATACCCTTAAAACACTTATTAGTAAGAACCTTACTTATATAATATAACTCTTTCTGACTAGGAGAATTAAGAATATAAAGTGCATAAAATAGGATTTCTTTTTTATTTTTTTCCAAACAAGCTATCTATTTCTCTCCTATATATCACATGTGGGCATTATTTTGGTACCCATAAAAGTAGTTTTTCGTTCTATTTTATTTGTCATTTAAAAAAAATAATGAATATTATTTTAAAAAAAAAATTGCCCTTGATATCACACCATTCATTTGAAAATATTTGTTATTTAAGATAATTATACAAAAATTAAGAAAGATATTAAATATCATTAATTATAAAAAGTATATACATTTAACTAAATTATCTTATATCAAAATACTAAAATTATTATTATTCTATTTCATTCTATTAAGTAAAAAAACAAATAATAGATAAATTGAAACAAAATAAATCTTCTAAGTCAATAGATATTTTAAAATTTATGAAGTATTAAAAGAAAGATAATATTAATAAAGTTATAATAATATTTTGTGTATTACAAGGTTAATTTGATTAAATATAATTAGTTTTACTTATAATCAAAACTAGTTAATAACTTTATTAATTATTGCATAACTACGTTAAGTAACAAATAAAAAAACTGAAGGAGTAAATATTTTTAAAGCAAAAAGTTGTTATTTGGTTTAATTATTTTATTTAGATAAAAGTTACCGTTGCAATTGTTCTTTATAATGGAAGTGACCCAAATTTTTTTTTGGGTAATCGTGCGACCATCCCAGATCTGGCTGAGAACGAATTTTTTCTTTTGGGTAGATGGGCTGAGAGAACGATCATATTTCGTGCAAACTCAACTTTTGAGTTAAAATAATAATAATAATATTTTCACAAATTTACACATATATACTTCTCATATTTTCATACAAAACTTTACATGTCTAACATTTTCAAGTTTGAGGTGCAATAATCTATTTTTTTTTATTATAGGCGGATATGTTTTAACTTATTTAAATGAATGTATTTGAGTAGATTTTTAGCTTATAATTATATACATATATATATCTTACTTTTAATTATATTTTTGTTAATTTGTAATGAAACTATTAATTTGATAATATGATAAAAGTGATTAAACTTGGTGATCACATGCACAGAAGCAAACATTGTATAGTACTAGAGATAATGCAAAGAAAGATAGAAAGATCCAAACACAATATACGGTCCAACGTACAAATGATTGCTACTGCGTAGATTGTCTCCTTAAGACGCTGCACCACGTCCCTATCACTGGGCCTCCACCTCATCCCTACTCTTTGCCTTTTAATGCAATTCAATTCAATTTTGTTTCGTATTTTTATTGTTTAATCAAATCCATCAATGCAACACGATCTCCTCGTATCTGTTATCCACACTACACTTATGATCAGTAGATGCAGATGCGTTTGCTAATAGTAATGATGCTAACCAGTTACTGCAGCAGTGCAGTCCCTTCCTATAACCAGCACAACCAGACAGCAGAAGCTCTCTCAAATCTCCTAAACGTCTCCTCAAAACTAAAACCCTCTCTCTCTGTATTAAAAATGAATGTATACTCCATCACCTTATTCTTCTGACCCAGCCTCATCATTACTCATTCACGTGATTTCCCTATCCCTATTCTACTATCATATTTAATTGACAAATAAATGAGTTTAATTTTGTACAAGAAAAAATGATAGTTCCACGTGACCATGACTAACTCTGACGCTCTGTCGTATTATTAGTAATATAATAAAATTAGAATATAAATTATAAAAAAATATAATATAATATAATACAATTAAATAATAAAAATATTAAATATTAAATAATATATACGTAAAGAAATATGTATATATAATATTATTCTTTGTATAAAGTAATTGTAAAGTTTTAATATTTTTTAAAAGTATGTGTTTTACCAAAAAATAAAAGTATTTTTTATACATTTATAAGAAACATGTTACCTCATATTTTAAATTATGAGAAAATATTTTGTGTTTAACTTTTATATATATATATATATATATATATATATATATATATATTTATACTATATGTTAAAATAAAAGAGATATCAAATCATTTATATGTAAATGTAATATTTTCATGAAATATAAAATAAGTTTGTAAATGAGTTAAAAAAATTAAACGTATAAAAATTAAATAAATAACGGGAGTGTAAATTATGGGCAAATGTACCAATCTGTCATTAGTGGTAAACTTATTTTTTAATTTGTCATCTTTTTTAAATTATTTATCAAACTGTCACTATTTTTGTCACGTTTGAATTTTTTATTATTTTTCGTTTCACATAAGCTACGCCAACACGCGTGACGCATCTAATTAGGATGCGCCAAGACGTGTGACGTTTTCCACGTGGAAACGCCACACTTCTTAGCGCACGTGGAAACGCCACACTTCTTAGCGCATCCTAGTTGGATGCGTCACATGTGTTAGCGTAGTTATAATGGAAAACAATAAAAAAATGTCCATTCCACGTGGATCTCTTGAAAAATGGCATCCAGAGACATATACAATTTACATGTCTACTAAAGAGTGCACCACAATATTGAGAGACATCAGTTTCAATTAATTTATTTATAGGCTAAGTATTTACTTCTGATCTGTAAAGTAGTCGATGTAAAACTTTGGTGTTAGCAATACAAAGCAACTAAGTAAGGTAATAAAGTACCTTTATTCGATGTGAGACTTTAGTGGTAGCAAGGTAAAGTAACTAAGTAATGTAACAAAGCACATTTGTTCGATGTGAGATTTTAGTGGTGACGATATGCAGCAACAAAGACATACCCACAAACTCCACCTATTGACATATCAAACCCTCCATCTAAAAGTTCACCATCTTCAGCGTAATTAGGGGTTGTCATCTTAGCAAGTTGTTAATAGGGAATAACATATGCTAGAGAAGTCACAACCAGGCTAATCCAGTGCTTCTAGTTGAACGTGGAATGGAAGATCAACATCCTTATTAATACATAGATAACCTTTGTAAAAGAAATTCAATGAATTAGGTTATCAATAATCAGTTCACCAAAAAATTAATTAGAGGAACAAGTACTCGTTCATGTTCATATGAATGTTTTGTTGTTGCTTTGTTGCTTTACCTTACTACCACTAAAGTCTCACATCGAACAAATATGTTTTATTGTCTTACTTAATTGTTTTACCTTACCACCACCAAAGTCCCACATCGAACAAATGTACTTTATTGCCTTACTTAGTTGATTTGTCTTCCCAATATCAAAGTTTCACATCGATTACTTTACAGATCAGAAATAAATAATTGACTTATAAATAAGCTAATTAAAACTGATATTTCTCAATGTTGTGATGCACTCTTTAGTAGACATATAAATTGTATGTGTTTCTAGACGTCATTTTTTAAGAGTTCCACGTGAAATGAGTTAAGTGTCCTGCACATGTCACGTGATATTTTTTTATTATTTTTCGTTCCATGTAAACTACGCCAACACGCGTGACACATCCAACTAAGATGAGCCAACATGCGTGAGACATGTGGCGTTTCCACTTGAAAAACGCCACATGTGTTGGCATAGTTTGCGTGGAATGAAAAATAATAAAAAAATTTAATGTGACAAGAATAGTGACAATTTGATAAATCATTTAAAAAAATTAATAATTTAATAAATAAATTTGTCACTAATAATATGTTGCTCAAAAAATCATAAATTATGTGACAAAATTAAAATGAAAATATATAAAACATGAGATAAGACTAATTTTAGTTAAATAATAAAAACTGTAAATGTATGTAGGTAAATGTCTTAATATTCAAAAATCGCTCTATTATTTTTTTTTGACAGTATCGCTCTATTATTTTTAAAAAATCTAAGTATGATAAGAATTATCCCCGCTGGAATACGATAGATGGTTGGCATATCCGCCGACAGGGAAGCGAACAGCCTTTGGGCTTTCCTGTTACAAGTTACAACACATTAAAAGGCTAACTACATCTGTCATGTGGATCTCTAACCTAATTTTTTTTATGGAGTGATTTAATTAATGGAAACAAGTTGTATCTCTTACGAAAATAATGTATAATTAATTTTGGGTGAATTATATAGGAAAAGGTTATAACGTTTCATTCTTGACCGGTCTTAATGGAGTTGAATTCTCAAGTGAGACCACAAGAATTTCATTAATTAGCGAACGGAATTTAATTATGAAATATTTTCATTATTAATACAAATTAGCAACAAATTAATGAGAAATTAGTAATAAAAAATTATTCTATAGCTAAATAATAATCTAAAATAAGTGACAGAAATTATTTTTGTTAATTCTTCATTAATAAGATTTACTGAAAGATTTTTTTATAGCTAATTAACAAATTTCATATAATCCATGATAAGGGTTCATAATTGTCGCAATTCTTTATTTCTATTACAATGTGAATTTAGCATATATATAAAACTTAAAAAATATAACAATACATTATTTAATGAAGAATAAATCCAATAAACAAAATCAACATACCACACACTTCACCCCGCCACATATTCCCATATCTAAAAGCAAGTAGTATTTATGGACGACAAGTTTTATGGTGCAATATAATATGTTGCATTGTTACAATATCACGTAGTAAAATTTAGACTATGAATCTCAACTTCAGTTTTACAAGAAATTTTATGTGTAAGTATCACTTTTAAAACATAATTTATCTTCAAATATAACTACTGCACTTCAATAATGATATCACTTTCATTACATTCTTCTTAATTATATCATTTTTTTAATAATAAAATGAGAAAAACATACTCTTTAATATATTTTTTTTTCTATTTTTATATCAAAATAAGTAAAATATAATCAAAGGTGTTAAGGAAAAAAAAGGTGTGCAACATTTATTTTCCTATTTGTATATACGTGGAGATGGAGCTTGAATTGGTTGGACCATCCAGGAACAATGACAAATTCGCATGCATCTTTATCCTGGAAAAGAAAAAATAAGACAAAGAAAATAGTCAAAATACCCTCCAGCATCCAGGTTACCATTTATTATTTTTATCAGCTTTCTTCTGAATCAAAAGAAGACAAATTCCTAGCCTGTCTAGTGCCTATAACGGTTTCCAGCCCACACCAACAATGACAATTGTTTGTTTCTTTCGATTTAACATTATTTACCCGGCATAATTCGGGATGTACCTGTATGGAGTCGGTTAGTGATATAAGGAGGTGTGATTTATGATTTGATAGTTTGGCTTTAATGTTGGACTAACACGAATTCGAAGATTACTTTTTCAAATACATCAGATTAAGATCGGATGATAATTTTAAAATTGTCTGAAGAAAAAAAAATCTAATTTTGGATAATGCTAATGGATAAAATGAAAATTGTTATTCTTATACATTTTCATGCATTTCTTTCAACCTATTTTCCATTAAAATTCAACTCTTATATTATAAATTAAAATATTCACTTTTGATAATGATAAAAAATTTATCGGACTCTCATTCTTATGTGTTCATGTGTTATTTTCCTATCTTTACTTTTATATGTGCTTTTATTTTTTAAAAAGTAATACTTTTCTTTTTATTTTTATTTATCTCTTCAATAATTATTTTTTTCAATCAAGCAGATTCTTTTTTACTTAATTATCTTCAATCAAATTTTAAATTTTAAGTTTTTTATTTTCTAATTGATTTCAATGTAAATAGATTATTACCACTTTTAAAATTAAAACTAAATATCCTTTATTTAAAAAAAAAAAAAAACTAAAGCTTACCTACTAGTTAAATATGAAAGTTTCGGACATGCAAATTTTTCAACGTAAACGTATAGTCTTCTGATAAAGTAATTATATTATCTTATAATTTAGTTTTAGTTTATATAGAACTTAGTTTAATTTGATTTTAATTTTATCTCATATTATTTTTAATTAGAATTATCTTTCATCTTATTTTTAATCTCTTATACTCACTTTCCTTATTTAATGAATAATCTAACCAAATTTTAAATGAGTTCAATTGGTCTTTTATTCAAAATGTCTTCATTGTATCAGAGTGTATCATGACTGAAGCTTTAAATCAATGATAACAAACACATCTTCTACCTTCACCACCTCTATAAGTGGTGAAACGCCTGCACCTATAGAATAGACTATTTTTCTCATAGTAGCACATGAAAATCCAAAGATGCGTTTAGATCTACACAGTCTTAACTATTTTCATTGGCACTAGTTTGACATATTTGTCTATGCATGGTTAACAAGTCATCTCGGGTATTTCAATGACTAACGTCATACCCACCAACAAAATCTTTGGTGGCTTTATCGACGTAAGAACTCCAAAGCCCCTCGGCCTTGGTGGCTTTGTTGGAGAAACTTTAGTGCGCTTTTCTTGTTCCTCTCCTCTCGGACATGCATGTCACTTGACAAAATGTTCGATCAATTTCTGTCTTGGCGCATATCTAGTCATCTTATTGAGGATTCCTTTTCACGATCTGACTATAGACGTGAAAACCTTGTGAGACTCGGTTAACACTTCAATATGCCTTTCACCTTTAGGATTATCAATTTCCAAGATTCAAACTTGGCCTTTGCGTAGCGACATCCAATTTGAAGGGGGTAATAGAACAATAATCTTATCTTAAGATTTAATTTTAATTTATCTAGAATTTAGTTTAATTTAATTTTTAATTTTATCTCTTGTTATCTTTAATTATATTTATCTTTCATCCTACCTTTTATTTTTTATACTCACTCTTTTCTTATTTAATGAATAATTTGATCAAACTCTAAATAAGTTCAATTAGTCTTTCATTCAAAACCTCTTCAACTTCAACACCCAAATGATTTTAAATCCCAAGTTTTAGGTCTATAATAATAAAAGTATTCAATACTACTATACTTCAATTAAAGCTTAATCAATTGTGCATGCCCATGTCGATTAACAACTAATGAACCAATAAATACAAAACTTGTTAGCATAGCTTTAATCAATGTGTACCTATAGATTAAGGATGCAATTATGTCTTCATCAGATTGGTGAAGAATTTATAGAAGAGAACGTTATCTCAGTCACAAAGTTTAAGATGAAAAAGAAAATTAATTTATTGTTCAACTAAATTAATTTATTGCTCAAACATACACAATTTAATTTTGATTCATTATTAGTGTAAGATTTTTTTTTACGTTATAATTATGTATTGTTACATCATTAAAAAAATTAATCTCTTGAATTTTTTATTATAGTTAAATCTTTTTAATAATGTGATAATTAACATGATTACATGATAACATAAAAAAATGTTAAGTCATCTTTAAAATCTAATCTAACATTTTTTTATAATTACTTAAGGAAGAAAGAAAATGCATGTCCATTTAATCCCCTTGAGAATTATTAAGTTGATTTATAATGTCCTTGAGAGTTCTAAAATTTATAATTTTTTTTCTTTAAGTAATTAAGAGAATTATTTAGTTGTTTCTTAAATATATTTTTATAATGATAATCCATCAAAATTACACCTAGTAGTTAGTGTATATATAGATTATTTTATGTGATAATTATCCCATTTAATTATTTATTGAAGTAGATATACGCGTACAATCTTCCATATTCAAAGAGTAGAAAATGAATAATATATGCCCATGAAAGTGAAAGACCTGAAACTTTTACTGAGTAAGCCAAGAAAATCGAATGGTGTTCACACGTGAAAAATATCGACAATTCTGATCAAAGGGTTATTACTTATTACGTCACACTAGCTATAAATTTTTTATATGCATTTCTATTTCTTAATCCCAGTTGCTAAGTAAGTAGAAACCGATATTAATTCACATCATAACCCACTTTAGGAAAGAATGTGACTACAGATGCTAATTAATTGTTATTAATAAAAATATATTATTACATACCATTTTCATTACACTTTTTTCACAACTATTTATTTAAAAAAAAAAAAAGAAAGAAAAAATATATTAAACAGTGTATTTCTCTAATTTTATTATCTAAAAAATATAAAAATTATGTCATAAGAATTATGTACAAATAATATTGTTGTTATTAATAGTTACAAATTGGTTTTGGATGACAGCATTATTTGCAATACTATAAATTCTTACTTTTTCATGTGGGAGAACTTCTCATTCTTCAGAACAATTTCTATAATTAAATTTATGTGTGTTCCACTTATTATGTGTATTTCAATACGAAATTCACATAAATTCAATGGGGGAAATAATTTTGAAGAAATATTTTGTTTTATCTGATAATAACAATTAAGAGCCCGTCAGCATAAATTTATGAAAAAATATATTTTTTAATTTATTTTCTTAAAGGAACTTATTTCCTAAGAATAAAGTTATTTTATATTTAAATATAATATTTAATAATTAATTATATTAAAAAGTACATATATTAAAAACTGCTTATTATTTCACTTATTTCAGAAGCTAAGGACTATTTTAGCTTCTAAAATAAGTCAATATAATTTTTTACTTTTTTAAGATTACATTTAAACACATTTAAAAATATTTGTAAGTATTTATTTTTAAAAATAAATGTTTATTTTAAAAAATAAGTGACTCCAAATGAGCTCTAATTTGAATTAAATCGCTACACATATTACATATGAATATGATTGATAATTATCATGTTAAGTGTGTTCAGTAAATGTTAACCAAGCGTTCTCTACGATCTGCTTGAATTATGATGTTGAAATCAAAAGTAAACTACATAAAAGGACTGGGTTTTGAGTAAGAATGACTGAATCATGGAGAGTCATTATACCAATGTTTTTAAAATCGGTTGATATGTAGAATTGGTGAAATGAGTATTTCATGATTTAATTAGTTTAGCCAGTTTAACTGGGAGTTAAATAGCTAAAAAAATCAATTAAAAAATTTAAATTTAAAATTAACTAATTCAATCGAACGATTTAACTAGTTGGTTCATTGACTTTTATTGATTATCTTGATTCTTTACATTTTTTTGGTAATTTAATTGATCATCCAACTTTTTAGATGAATTAAAACTAGTAAAATGACTGGTTTATGGTTCAACCGATCCTGTTAAATTGATTTTAAAAACACTTCATTATACTAACACAAAGTAAGAGAGTGAGTAAATTAAAAAGTAAAATAATTAAATTTTATATATATTTATAAGGTAAAAAAATACTTTTGGTATGTTTCATTTTCGTTCCACAGCTATGTTTTGTTTCATTTGTATGTCAAATCGTTCTAAAGTTCACTAAATTCATCCTAACTAATAACAGCCTAAGATAGTTAAAAATGTAGATACAAGTGTACAATTAACACTGTTCAACTAAGATTTTTGTTTGAATTAATGATTTGGAGACGAATATGAAGAATTATAAAAAGAGTTGGAAGAAAATGAAACTTATATTAAAGTTAAGGGAAGAAAAGTGAAAATTTTCATAAAGTAATTTTATACATAATTTCCTTTTAGCAATTTTATGTTTGAGCATTAAAAAAATTATGCTTTTCATATAGGTTGATTACTAAAATTTGCACTAAATCAATTTATAACAAATAATTTGAATTTGATATTGATGTTTGAGTTTTTTTTTTTTGAATACTTGATATTTAAGTTGACTAGGAATTATATATATACAACTTAGACTAATGATTGACTCAGGTAGATACTAAATTAGTAAGTCATTGGTTTAAATGATAAGAAATCAATTAAACAACATAAAAATAAAAATACACATAAATGTAACGTAAAAATTACTAAAACATGATTTAATTTTAAATTAATGAAATTTATAACACAAATATGATTTGATACTGATACTTTTAATGTTTTAATAAAGAGATAAAATAAAGTCTTGGTTAATCCAATTTTGTGGAAATATTTTCATAATTTAATGTGATTTTCAATTATCAATCTATACAAAAAGCATAAAATCTTTTAATGCTTAAATATATAATTTCTAAAAGAAAATGATGCATAAAATTAATTATAATGAAAATTTCACTTTTTATCCTTTGACTTTTCTATAAGTTTCATTTTTGTCCCTCAATTATATTATTTCATTTTCGTCTCAATTCTTTTCAAAATTTATCATTTTCATCCCTAGCTCAATACTTATTTTTTTTTAAATAAAATATTAGGGCAAATGTGTACCTGAGTCCATATAAGATGTCATATCAACAAATTTCGTTAATATTTCTAATAATGTTAGAAGTTACTAGTTAGTATAATTTGGTGAATTTTAAAAAGATTTGGGTTGAAAATAAAAAAAAACATAGTTATGGGCAAGAATGAAACCTAGAATACAGTTAACGACAAAAAGATATATTTTTACCTATTTATAATTAGTGAGATTCACTTGTTTATCTATGTATTATATGTATATATAATGAATGTAAGAAATTTAAACTTGAACATTGAGTTCACTTGGTAAATGAGATGGAAGTGATAGTTGGGATAAATTAAGATTGGAAATTTGGTAGCACAAATATTTAAAAATAGTTATTATATTAATATTTGATATGTATTATATTTGATATTTTTTATATATTTTTAAATTTTATCTTTAAATTATTTTTTAAATCTTTGTATCAATATAAGTGAAATACTATAATAATTAGATAAATAATAATATTTTATTATATTTATAATGATTAAAGTTAATTCATAAAATATTAAAATTTTTACTCTAATTTAAGATTCATATTTTTATATTAATATTATATTAATTTTGTATATTATATTTTATAATTTTTAAAATTTATTATATTCACCTATATCTCATGTCATTTTCATATTTTATATTTGTATCCTGCTTATATATTGAAAGTGGAAGCCACAATCAGAATTTTTCAAATATATATGAAGTTCACACGTGGCACACACCCAATTATTTTCTTGGGGCTTGCTTGACCAAGTCACTGCTACAGTGCTAATAGTGTGTAAATAAAGTTCATACTTCATAGTACCAAAAAAAAAAATCTTAGTTCATATGATGATAATTCTTAACTTGGCGAATCCCATGCATGATTGTGAAAATAAAAACTGTGACTGAAAAATGTGGAGAGAGAGAGACAGAGGGAGAGAGAACAAAATTTGGTTTCATTTCGTAGCTTCATGGTTGGGCTGTGGCTTTTCCTACATTCCATTAACAATTATTACATGATGGTCACTTTATGGCATGGTTCGTTTTCTGAAAGAGGGTCCTACCCAATAATTCACCCATCCTCCCTCTTTTCTCTGCAGCTTATCATTAAAGCCTGCATGACTTCAATTATTGCAATGATCCCAAAAGCATGACATATCTGACCTCTTCACTTCCTCTGTATCCCTATTTTTTAATTACCTCTTCTTTCTAAAGTTATCCCACGCGTGTGGGACCACCACCCCGCCCGACCCGACCCATCCTATTTTATGGGTTCCTACTCATTGGATACCCATCCATTTACACGGTCAATGTATCCATCCATGTCTATGTGCTTTGGGGCTCTTAATGCTTCAAAAGAGAGTATTCTTTAGGTAAGGAGTATCTACCAGTTACTTTATTTAATATTAAATATGTATAAAATTGTGTTACTCACGTTATGAATGTATTAATATTTAAAAAGTGATGTTTAACCAACTTTTTAAATCTTTTGGAACATGTATGCTTCATAGAATTTACTTGTTATTACTGGTAAATAGTTAATTGTTACCTTTTATTATCACTGATTTTCTTCTTAGACGGTGACTTCTTCTTCCACCATCTCCAGCATTGGCAGGTCTCCAGTGTTTTCCTCTGTCACCGTTGTTAATCATGTTCCATAGATTGAGTTCATCTGAACTTTGACGACATCAAATTTGAGTTCGAGGATGCCAAACTCGGCAACACCAGTTCTAAGATTAAGGACGTTGAATTCAATGGTGGATCAAAGCTCGAGCGTTCTAACACTGGATGTTGCTAGAGCGTAGATTGCTGACAAAGTTGTTGAAAAAGAGAGAAAGTTAAAAGTAAAATTTATTGTCGGTAAATTTCATTGATATAAGAGAAGGTGGAGGACAAATCTCAAAATTCAAACCCCAAATTTATCTATTAAGCAAATTTAAAGTTTTATTATTAACGCTATAAACTTAAAAGAGTATGAATACTTCAAAACATTTAAGACACATGTAAGATAGAACATAAACATATATTCATATATGTCAACTATTAAATAGAATACTTAAAGAATAATGTGATACACATTATCCAACAAAAAATTTCTCTTCAAAAGATATAAAAGAAGGATTTGATATCAATCACTCGTACTTCAACCCTTGAGTGCTTCAACCTTTAGATGAAGTTTTTCATTTTAGAATTAACATAACTTTTTTTTATTTAAATTTTAAAATTTAGTTTAACACTCTCAACAACGCTCGAGTGTTTGATAGCAAATCCTTACAAAACAACCTTTGCTTCACATGATTTATTTTCATACTTAAATCAACGCAAAGCTAAATTGAAAGGAGAAGCTTTTCTGGGAATAGTAAAAGTTGGTCGCTTTGTCTGCCTAATAAAACATTATAATAATAGCAGTATGGTCAAATTAAAATATCGTGCTAATCATTTGACCCATCTTTTTCTTCTTTATTTTTCTTTGTTCACATCACGCTTGTTTCTATAGAAATTGTAACATATTTTTTCTTATACTTCTTCATATTATTATTTAATTAATTAACGTGTTTTAGTAGATGATAGCTATAGCTTTGAAGGATAGCTGGTGTAGTGAGGGGAGCACCACTCTGAATCTGATTGGCGAGCCAGTAGTAGTAAAGTTGGTAGCGTTCATGGCTGGAAGTTACCAGAGTCATAATTCATTTCATTTCAACTGGTCTCTCTTTTAATCGATCTATCTACTTTTTAACTCGGAAACTGCAACACCTTTTCGGTTTTAATATAACTCTTTGGAAGAGCCAAATCAAATTCAGAAAGAAAACACTGTAACGGCATGACAAATGTTGTACCCCAGTTACTAAGAAAACAGTTAACATAAAATATTATTAAATTACATATAAACATAATTTTTTTTGTAAAATATATAAATCTAATCTAATAATTAAAAACATTGTGATCATATTGTCATGCATGATGGGAATGACCATGATCATGATGATCATAGATTGTTATGGATGAGAGGCCAGCAAGCAACACATGTACTCGCTAGTGAATAAGACAAGAGGAGCAGGTTATAATCTCAGCCATGTCTCTCGGATGATATATCATTTTCTCCTTTGTCATCATGACGCTCTTTGGACTTTGTTTGGTGGAACCTCATAAATTGGAGAAGTATTTGTGTAATGAAATTGTATAGATTAAATCGATTAATAATTAATATTATATTATTTTTAATATAAAATAATTATATAATATAAAATTTTATTTAATTATTTAATTATTAATTAATTTAATTTGTACAAGTATGTAAATTTTGCCTATACAAATATTTCTCCATAAATTTGGTATCGTTGTGGAGAGTAACCACGCAAACGCATTAAGTAGTGTCCAACTGGAGGAGCCCTCTCGCATAACTGTGTTTGAATTTTGATTACACAGATTCTCTATACTTTTTTTTCCTGCATGCATGTGTATATATAATATAATATATATACGTAGCATAAAGGTGTCTCTAATCCAATTGCCATCGGTTTTTTACCAAATAGAAGATGAAGATTACTTGTATTTATTTTTTATTTTTTTTATTTTAATTTTGATAAATATAAAATAAATTAAATAAAAAATATATAATTAAATTTAAAATATTTATCAAAATTTAAATAAAAATAAATAAACAAAAAATAAAAACAAGTGATTCTCATTTTTTAAATTACAGTAACACACATAAATATATTACACGTATTAAAACAAATATGACACTTATTAAAAATATTAAAATAAAAATAATATATTTAATATATTAAAATTTAAAAATATTTTGTTTTTTATTTTAATATTTTTAATAAATATCTTTAACAAAACTTAAACAAATGTTAGTATTCAAATAGAAAAGAATGAAATAACTCTCCAGTTGTCCTTTTCTAACCAATCTGTCCTTTATTTCTTCTTATTCATTATTCCCTCTCCAAGTTTTCATTCCATTTACCAATCCACTTTAGTCCAAAAAGAAAATTGTTAAAAATTAATAAATTATTATATAATCAAACAATATTTTAAAAATTAAAAAAAAAAAGATTGTATTAACAAGACTTTTAAATAATAATTGGATTGATTCAATTAAATAAATTTATAAATAAATTATAATTAAATAAAAAAATACTTGAATTAAAAACATGATCGATCAATAATTCAACTAGTTTGACTATTATTCTAATTTTTTAAACATTATAATGAACAGCATATGAATATCTTAAAGTACGTTACATCACAACAAGTGAAGAATGGGATGGATATGGTAAGCCTGAATGTTATTAATATGGAACTGTATCAGTATCAGGGTATTTACTTTTTTTTTGTATCTGGGGTGTGGGGGTGGGAAGGGGAGTGGCATGAAACGGTTGTATATTTTAAATAGATTCACGTGCGTTTGTCAACCTGGATTTGTCGGTCAATGTTAACTCCACGCAAAGGCCAAAGCAGAAGAAGAAGAAGAAATAAAAAGGGTGCAGTAGACAGTGTTGTTGTAGGGTGAGTGAAGGGTTATTTCCTTTTTGCAGCAAATGTGCACACTCTGTGCCTTTTTAGAGTTTCTGACTTTCTTAGTTTGCCATTGAAAAAGAGCTAGCTTGCAACCGTCCATACTCGAATACATAGACACATACACACACACACATATAGCCTTCGCTTTCACACCGTTCAAAGATGGAGCTGGCTTTGAGTTTAGGTGATACACCAAAGCCCTTCTCTTTGCTTGAAAACCCCACAACCACAAAATTACCCAACAAAGATCCAGTGGGTTTTTGCATAGCACTAGGTGGAGCTGGTTTCACTGGAAAATCCTCAGACGAGAGAAGAAGGGGTTCCTCAGATCCACCCGTTCAGCTCGACCTCCTTCCTTCAACACCCGTTCTTCGATCCCAGCAGCCATCTTCACATCTTCGAATTCCATGGTTCACAGATGCACGTAAACACCTACTCTCTTCTAAACTGCTCTATTCACTATTCACCTTTTCTTTTTTTTAATTCACCTAACACCAAATAGATCAATGAAATCTCATGCTTATTCATCATTTAGGCCTAGTTTATTTTATACACACACACATGTTTTATATGGTTAAGGTTGTTTATAATTTTATTCAGTTTTGGATAGGATATTCTTGGTTATTGATTTCATTGTGTATATATATACTTGTTTATGGCAGTGGGAATCGAACGGGTCACATCGGAAGGACCTGTGAGGGCGTTGGATGTGAACCGGTTCCCGGTGGCGCCGGTGGAGGACGCCGACGTCGACGGTGGTGCACTGTCATCCCCCAACAGTGCGGTGTCATCTTTTCAGATGGATTTCTGTATCATGAACAGTAACACAGATGTAGCCAGAAACAGCAGGAGAGAGCACGAGGGTGATGGTGCTGACAGAGCCAGCGACGACGATGAAAACGGCTCAACTCGGAAGAAACTTAGACTCTCCAAAGAACAATCAGCTTTCCTCGAAGAAAGCTTCAAAGAACACACCACTCTCAATCCTGTAACTCCCACCAACGTCTTGTTCTTTCTCTCTCCTTCTCTCTCTCTCTCTCTCTCCGTATTTTAACTGCTTTTTTTTCTTTAAATCTTATTATCTTTTCTTCTTTGTTACCAAAAACTGCAGAAGCAGAAACTTGCTCTTGCAAAACAGTTAAATCTTCGTCCTCGTCAAGTTGAAGTTTGGTTTCAGAACAGAAGGGCAAGGTAAGAATAAGAAGAAAAGTATACCCTTCACTTTATTGACAGAGCAAAGCATAACAATTTATCTCATCTTAAGATTTAGTTTTATAATATTTTTTTTTGGGGTACATAGTTTTATAATTAGTTATATTTTATCTTTTAAAGGATTTAGTTGTTATCCTTTGTTATACCATTTATGAGTTTTGAGAAAAACAAAACTTTGTGAATCGATATTTGTTGATTTGGTTTTTTGTTTTTTTTTCTTAAATGCAATTATAGGACAAAGTTGAAGCAGACGGAAGTGGATTGTGAGTATTTGAAGAGATGCTGTGAGACACTGACAGAAGAGAATAGGAGGTTGCAGAAGGAGCTGCAAGAACTGAGGGCTTTGAAAACTTCTCAACCATTCTACATGCAGCTTCCGGCTACCACTCTCACCATGTGTCCCTCTTGTGAACGCGTCGCCACCAACACCACCGGAACCGCCGCGACGGCCAACCAAACTAGCTCCGCCACTGCCCCCACCAGCAATGATAACTGTTCTCAAGTTCCTGCAGCGTTGTCTCTTAGCAAGAACAGAATATTGGGCTTCCCTAATGGTCAAGCCCACCCGCAGAAGGCCCATCAGATGGCTTGATGGTCTGATTGACCATTTTTCGTCTTTTATATATCATAGAGGACAAAGAGCATTCACTCCACCCCTTATTTTCCTTTTGTATATAGTTTAAATTTTAGACTTAGTTTTTCTTCTTTCATTCTTTTGTTTTGTTTGTTAGCTTCTCTTCATTTCATCGAAGGAATTATCCTTTTTGTTGAGATCACTAAGGAAGTATCAAAGATTTTGTCAATCAAAATGTGAAATGAAACCCTTGTTTAATTTTTTAACGTGTAGTGTTGTTTATTATATTTTCGTATAATAAAATCTAGTATTTTTAATAACTAGAGAGGAATAGTTTGATTCGGTTGAACATTAGTTGTCCAAATTTTTGCGTACCCAACTTGCTTTGATAAATATGCAGTTAATGCCCAGCAGAAAAAAAAATTTATGCAGTTAATAACTACACGTTAATGACGTTATTTCTGAAGTTGGCTGAAGTACTCCAGGGGGAATAAAATCATCCCAAAATATTCGAAAGTTTGGTTTAGCATTAGGTGAGTATACGATGCAAGAGTAATTATATATTATAATAAATTTGAATTTTAACTACCTTAATTAGTTGGAATAAGGTTGTAAAAATTGTCTTTGTGAATTTTTCTAGATCGTCTGACTTGTCTTTGAATAGTAATTGAAAAAAAAAAATCCAACCACTTAGAGCATGTTTGTGAAAGATTAATTTTTTCTCAAACAGTTATTTTTAGAAGATTAAGCTATTTTGTGAAATAATTATTATGTTTGGGTAAAAAGATTATTTTTTAAAAAAGGTTTTATACGAAATTTAATTTAAAATAATTTTTTTTCAACTAATAATTATAAACTAAATATTAGAACTTATGATTTTAACTTATAGATTATTTCTTACACTTTGATATGTAAATATTATTTTATCCTCAATCAAATAAATTTTTTAATTATTCTATACCTATTTTAATAATTTAATGTATAAAAGTGATTCTTTTTTATATCATCTAAATGAATCATATTAATTTAAAATTATTTTACAATTGAATAAAAATAAATCGATTATAACATAATCGATTATAATCGATTAAAAAGATTGATCTATAATTTATAATTTTCAGTTTTCCCAAACAAGTTATAAGAGGATTGATCAATTGAATGTGATTGAATTCTTTATTCCTATTACATGTCTCATGTCCCTTGTTCCCCGCCTAAATGTTGATAAACCTTAAAAAAACCTGACAATTAAGAGAAATTATTATCAATTCAGAGATAATTTTTTTTAAGAGTTTTGTTGTATGTTATTAAAAGTTATTTTTAATAATATTTTTAAATATTAAATAAATAAAATATTAAAAAAAAAATAAATGTATCTAATTTTTAAAAATATAAAAAATATTTAATATTTTTTTATTTAATAATTAAAAAATTAATAAAAAATTAAATAAAAAAATTAAAATTATTTATTTTTTAAGTTATCGTTATTCATTTAGAGAGATACAAAATAATATGAGAATTATTTGTTTTTATTTTTTTTTTTTTATTGTCTCTTTATTTAAATTTTATCAAATATTTTAAATTTAATTATTTGTTTATTTTATTTTTTTTTTATTTTTTTTTATTTAACAAAATTTAAGTAAAAAATATGAAATAAAAAATAAAAACAAGTGATTTTCATCCTATCACATCACAGAAGAAAAAGGGATAAATGAGTAATGATTTGTAGCTACGAAATTTCTCATTTAAGAATATCTCAAGGTTGAAGAATGATTCTTAGATAGGGTAGAGCGACGGAATGACTTGTCTATAAATTTAAAAATATTCGTACGTCCATATTTTTTTTCTTCCATTAATTGTTCTCAAGGTTAACGCAGCCATCACCGGTGGAAGAGAGCCGTTAAAAGTGGTAATTGAAGCCTTAGGTCTCAATGTCACAAGAGGTGATAATTATAGTAAGATCAATTGGAGGGATGAAAATTCAAAACTAAAATCATTATCATTTTTCAAAACACTATTTTGTTTGGTTGACAATTTTTTTGGTACATGGCTGACAATTAAAAGAATAATGATCACTTAGACATAATAATTTATTGCTAGATGTTAATCAAATTTTGATTGAAAGACCATTAAGTCAAAGTTAAGAGTTCTCAATGTAAAGACCATCTTTGTGTTTAAGTTCTGTTACTCAGAAAAAAGAGGTTAATTTTTATACGTTCTTAGTGTAAATTATTTTATTATTTGTCAATTAATCATATATAATTATATATGTGATTTTTAAAATAATTATTATGATAAATTAAATATTTTTAATAAAATAATAATATATAATTAAATAATAATATAAAATTTTTTACACTGACAATATATTTAAATTAAATTCCAAAAAAAACTCTCAAGATACTTGCATAATTTTTATTAAATAAAACTTGACTCTAACTTTTGATTATAACCATTGACTCTAATTCATTTAATATCTCTCAATGTATTTATTAAATAAATTAAATGAAATTAAAAATAATAATAAAAAATAAAATAGAATTAGAAACAAAAATTGAAGTCAAAGGTTAGTGACAAATTTTTTTTATTTATGTTATCACCATCATTTTTACCCCTCTTTTTTTTTTATCATTTTTTTTCCTCATCATCCACGGCTTAACTTGATTTTTGTGTGATTTACGAGAAAAAAAACTGTAATAATAATTTTTTTTTTGAACAAAAGAGACTCCCTAGTGTAAAGACCATTTTTATTTTTTCAACACAAAAAAAAATCATCATGAGCGTAAAGGAAAATAATAAGACAAATGCATTACAAGGGTGCAAGAAGGGATGGGGGCATACTACATTTTTGCATGACACCAAATGAATTTAAAGTAGGTACTTTCAAAATTATATTTGTTAATTATTATATGATACACTTTTATATAAAATTAGTGCACAACTGTTTTTTATTACGATTAGTAAGTATTCGAATTAATTTACATACATATCGATTAATTCATCTCTTAAGTTTAATAAAAAACATATCATTTATATTGAAATTAAAAAATTCATAAAATATTCAATTTTAAAGTAAAACTGTCAATGGTTTGATTACATTAATAGACTAATTATAAAGAAAATTTATCACTTTGTTTAATTTTATTAAATACATATTTAATCTACTGATAAAATTAAAATTACTTTACTGTAAGTCTATAATAATTTAAACAAGCCATTAACAATTGTACCATAAAGGCGTAAACTTATATATAAATAAAAGATATAAAAAAATAATCAACATAAAAAATGTAGCATATATACAAAATCTAATTAACCGTTCAATATTTGTAAAATTTTCCAGATAATTATTCATTATATAATTTACTAAACAAAACACTAATATGCTCCCTTTTGTCTGCATATGGAGTTTTTCATTAGCTCGATTCCATAAACGATAATCCACGTTGATATTTTTTGGTAGGAAAACTGGAAAGTAAAAATAAAACTGACGTGCAAGCCGTTGAATCAATAGCATACTTATCCATTAGTGGTATGTTGATTTTATGGAAAATGTTTTGCATATAATTTATATATATATATTATATTTATATTATATGTTAATATAAAAGAAATATTAAATTAATTTATATGTAATTATAATATTTTTGTGAGATATAAAATAAATTTATGAATAAATTAAAAAATTAAATATATAAAAATAGATAAATAATAAATAAGTTATTTTACTGAGGTATAAAACGAACTAATAATGGTTGATGTACATCTATATTCAGTAAATCAACCGTAAAAAAATAAAATAGAGTATATAATCATATATTTAGGTAAAGTGATAAAATTAAAGTATGAATATAATATAAAATAAAACAAAAATAATTATAATTAAATAATAAAAGTTATATAAATATAAAATAAATAACACGTGTTAGAGTGTCTATGATAACAGTATTCCAAATAAACAGCCTATGGAGACAACTCTGATTTTGTGTTTCCCTGTCATTAGATGTGTAAGTAGCAGCCACTTTTCTGTAAACCATAATGGGTGAAATGACAAAGCGGCGTTAAAGCAGTATTTGGACTTTTAAGTTTGAAAGGTCAAGATCGAATCAAGGGATATCTGTTTAGACCCTAATATCGAGGGGTAAGGGTGCTAACAAAGACAGTGCCTATACATATATCCTACCTTGAAGATATTGATTGATCTTACTAACTGGGTGGTATTTATATTTTGTCAGATAAAAGATACACTTGGATCTGCTTTTTCCAGACAAATATTTGGTGTTTGAGCGAGCCTGCATGTGTCTCTGGTCACTATAAATTTTAGCATGTTTTTATAGTATAATAAATATATATTTTAAAAAGATTTTTATTATTAATTTTTTAAAAACATTTACATAAAACTTAAGTCAATAATTCAAAATTAATACTATAAATATATCTTAAAATATATATTTATTATGCTCCAAAAATAAACCGAGGAAATGCCTTCCTTTGCTTTTCTTTCTATCTTTAGATAGATCGATAGACAGGTAATTAAATTTATGGAAAATGTTCATAAATAACTGGACTGTACCAGAACATTTGGCCTAGCTCAAACCCAATACAACCACCTTACAAGACTGTCAAGGTCGTAGTGACCTGATTCTCAAGGTAAAACCCTACTCATCATCAAGCCCACCTGATCCAGCCAAATCCTTTGGTATTACTTGCTTACCCCACATTCGACCTTCTAACAACAGCCCGATCCATAATTCCGAGTCATCACCTAATTTAAAACCCAATTCTGAGACAAAAATTTCAAAATATTTATCAAAATATCTCATAACAACCTAAATACGCGTAATTATATCAATAAATTTTTTTTTCTCTAATCACAATATTGTACTATGGGGTGTACGTTACACACCATATTCTTACTATCATTAAGAACTGCTGATTACACATTACAGGTCATTCTTTTCTTTCTCTCACGCTCTCTCTTTACTCTCACGTTCTTTCTTTACTCTTTTTATCTTAACATTGTTTTTTTATATATATTTAATGACTTTGAGTATAGAATATTTGCAAGTATCCTTATCTTAACGGGTTCAACTTTTTTCCAACAAGGGTTCAACTTATTTTTTGTTTCTTTTCTTATCCTTCTATTTAAATTTTGATAAATATAAAATAAATTAAATAAGAAGGAGACATGTAATTAAGTTTAGAATACTTATTAAAATTTAAGTGAAAAAATAAGAAAAGAGACAAGAAATGAAGACAAAAAATGGGGAGCTCAGCCAACTCAAATTAAATTGTTGGGAGAAGGAATCAATCAAATACTATTTTTTTATATCACTCTACATTTTACTTATTTTAGTTTTAAAAAGGAAAAAAATTGTATATTAAGAAGTACATTTTTCTTGTTTTATTATTCAATAAAAAAATAGTATAAGAAAAGTGTAACGAAAATAAAAAGTGGTAGGTGAATATCATTATTGTAAATTTAATGTTTTTGGATTTCATTATGCACACACACTGCATCAAGTAAATCTTGTGATCTTGTTGTTGACCTTTCAATGCTAAAGGATATCAGCCATCTAGTTTCAACCTCTTGGATGCAAGCTACACTAGAGGACGCTTAACCAATTACTTTATGCTGTTATGCCCGTTATAATATGAATAAGGATAATATTTTTCGTACAATTAAAATATGTACATCGTATTTATATTGTAAATTTATATGTGAGAGATGTCAAATCAGACTGTATGTTACTGTAATTTTTTTATAAGATACAGAATGAGTTTATGAGAGAGTTAGATAAAAGTTAGAATATTTTGATTGAACGAATAATGCTGCTGTATAAATAATGTTTCTTTGTATATTTCTGTGGATCACATATACTTACATGAGTATTTTGTAGCAAAATTAAAATGTAAATGTATACAAAATGATATGCGAACGATTGTAATGGTAAAATGGTGCATGAGGTGAATATCAACCTACAGATTAATTCCTAACTTGTCATTTTTGGAAAATGAATCTTTTTATATAAAAATTTACATGATAAAGTCATAAAAAAATAAATAGATATAAAAATTTAAATAGTATAATCTTCTTAAAAAATGTAAGACCTTATGTTAAAAGTTTTATATTTATCTCTCTTTACATTAATATCTCATGTGAAATTTCACATAAGAACATGCATTCTCTCATTCTTGTATTTACAAGGCACTAACTGCACACCGCCAAATGAGCAGCTTCTTCTTCCTTTCCCATACACGAGCTGGTTGCATGTTTTATTTTTCCATTTAACTATCATTTTTTTTCAGATGTATGGCTCACATAAATCAAAAGAAAGACCAATGTCCTATTCACCCCCCCCCCCCCCCCCCCCCAAAAAAAACCAATGCCCTTAACAATACTAGCGGACTGACAATAGATGTAAAATATTAATTAAGACATAAATACTATAAAGAAATACATATTTAAACATAACAATTGCAACATGTTTGCATATCAATAAATTTTAAATAACTAAAACAATGAATTATCAATATACATAATCGTAAATATATCTAGATACAACTGTTAAAATCATCGTCACTTGAAAGTATATTAAAAATGGATTAAATGAGAGTTTACCTTTGACAATTTGAGAAAGAAGTTCAAATTTTCGTTGTTCAAATTTTTTGGCGAGCTCACCATTCCAGAATCGATGGCTTCAAGTATGTGAATTTGCTTTGTTCCATCTTTGATTTTGGTTTTGGACTTCTCTCATCACATACGACAGCTATAAAGGACAAAAGACAATAAATAAAAGAAAAGTTAAATGTGAATTTTTTTTAATGAAATTTCAATTAAGAACCACGTCTACCTATATTTTGTGAGTAAAACACTATTAGAAATGTCATTCAATTGCTAAATTTGTATTAATTGATAAATTTCTTATCAACTGAATTTTCCTTAATCCAAATTTTTAAGTTGCTTATGTCAATTTAAATAATTAGAGGACTTTCAATATTATTCATTTGTGTGTCCCCCAACACATTATAGTGCACACTAACATTAATTTAGTTAAGAAAGAAGAGATGAAGAGGCATGTACTAATTGTATCAAGATAACAAAATAATTCTTTCTGATTTAAACAATATGCAGTTTTTGGTCATCAGAGCAGGTTTTTTGGCTGACTGTGGGCTTAAAAATTGGTAAATATGAGCAAAAAGGTGATGTGTTCTCCTTAGTGGAGGTACTGGCTAGATTTCTTCATAATATTGAGAAAATGTAATCTTTAGTCATATAAATTTTACCGTAGTTGATGACTTCAACACACAAACAAAGTCCTTTCAATAATAAACAATTCATTGTGTCATTACCTTGTGAGGCATACTTCTTGAATGGATTTTCAATACGTAACAATTTAATTAAATGTTACATAAATTTTAGTTCTGTCATACAAAAGTATCAAAATTTAAATATCTAATGCTTGATTCAATTGGGGAGAGAAGAGAAAGAAATTAATAATCTGAAAAGAATATGGAATAGCAGAGAGGATATCTATACTTTCCCAATTTCCATAAAAGTTTAGCCAGGAACCTAGCGAAAGCAGTTTGATATTGATAATATACATTAAGGAATAAGAATAAAATATGATGGCACCATCTAATTCGATATTGCTTGCAAACATGATCCACAAAAGTCAAAAGAATACAGATGAAACAAAAAAGCTTGAAACACATAAAGATTTCGATAAAGATAGTTCATCTGTAAGCTCCCAGGGCATTATTGGGGTCTTTCAGATTCTTTTCTGCATCATTCTTGTCCTTTACTGTAGATGGGACTGATTTCACACCACCATAAGTTTTTCAGGGTCTCGTGGAGTCTGCACAGAAGAAGTTGCCCAAGGTGGTTGTTGAGGTTATTGTTAATTGGAGCCAGGTGTGTATGGTCTTTTTCATCTTGTTTCTTTTGTTGCTGTTGTTTTTATTTCAGTCCTTGTAGAAGCAAAATTTACTTGGAACAATATATAAATCATATGGTTGGCATATTATATGTATAATGTATGGTATAGGAGCAACACATATGAAATATTAGATGACATTTTCTAGCTTTTTGTGGAACATGATAGAGAATATCAAAGCACAATATTCACTAGCTTGTTTGAAAACTGGTTGTAAAATTAAATTCTTATCAAGTTGTTTCTTTTAAGGAAGACTATATTGTGTCTTATCCTTTAATTTAGATGCAAAGATTCAAAATGAAGATTTTAGTCTGTATTGAAGTGCTGCAATTTTATCGCAGGGTTGCCTTCTATGCCAAAAGAACAGCGAGCCAGCAATCATTGCAGCCAATGATGAATTTTCCTCAAGTGTGAAGCCTCTGGTTAGCTCTGTCCTATTGTCAGAGGTGGGTCTCAACGCCAAAGTCCGGACTGAGTAGTTTACAGATAGTAAGTGCCTAAACGCTCGAGGAAAAGGACGTTGCACAATGGTGCCCTTCCTTTGTGGGTGATCATGCTAGTTCTCAGTAAAGTTAGGAGTGGTGCGTGGACGATTAATAAGATTAGGAGGGCACCTGTAGATCACAGAGAGTGCTATGGGGATCATTGACTATGGTTAGAATATGAGTTAATAGGAAAAGGAAGTCCACCATTAGTACCATGACCATTCCATTAGGACACAAAAGCACGTATGAACCGTTCCTTCAGTTTAGTGTACAGCACCATTTAAGCACAAACTTGAATGTCAATAATAGTAGAAGGTTGCATCATTCCTGAAAAGGAAAATGAAACAATCAAAATCCACAACCAACCATTTGTGCACATAAATAAAGTGGCCAAACTTGCAATTGTAAGATAAAAAGATAGGAAAAAATAAGATACAATAGTGAATGTTAAAAGTGAAGATAGCTGTCCAAACCACCCAAAAGAAATTTAAGAACAATATAGTTCCCTTTTATTACCAATGTCATATATGCTCCTACAATTCGATTTGGCATGTAACTGATCTACATCCTCCTACTCATAATGTAGATCCCAACCCCAAAACCCAGTTCCAAAAAAACTGAATCAAATTCAAACTACAAAGAAATTAGTAGAAATAGAACGGATTTTGCAAAGATTGAATCAACTCGATCAAACTCTCCAACAGAATATGTACACTAATAGGACAAACAAAGGGTTGTTACCTTATCTGCCCTTGCAATTGGAGACGTGGGCTATTCTCATGGAATCATTTTGAGGAAGATTGTTCATCGACCCGCTTGCTCTGATTTGCTATAATCAGGATATTCATATTTTTATTAATCAGATTTGTGCTTGTTAATAAATCGATTTACTTTTATCCTAGTTTTTTTGTATTGTTAACAAATTTTGCTTTGTTTTACTCAGATTTGACGTTGGAAGTCTCGTATGAACCAGTTAATAGGCAATCCGTCAATTCTACCAAAACTGGGCTACACAAATCTCAGCTCCCCATTTTAGCAGGGTATAGGCCCATGTGCCATTTTCCACCTTGGGCAAATTTTCGTTATACCACTGCAATATTTGTAAGTTTGCATTTTAAATTTCATTTTTGGTTACAACTTACAAAATTAACTTAAATTTAAAATGAAAAATTTAGTGATGTATTTTTCATACAATTTTTTACAGGAAAATTTTCTAAATTCTTTACCCTTATTTTATGGAAACACTAAATAAATTGTGTTTTTTGAACTATCAAATTCATTCCAAGTCTAACGAAATAATTACAAATACTATTGAACTTGGTACAAATTTTTTAGTCATTTAACAAATGTTCTCGCAGATTAAATTGAAATCGTAACAAATATTGGCTTTTTAAAGGAAGATATATATGCATGAATTATTTTATTTATAGGGGCGAGATTTATTTTTGGGCTCCTTTGCTATGTTCATTTTCACTTTACATAAGCAAAATTCATTCTGTTAGTTTCTTGTTTAGGAAAGCGGATGTATCCTCACGGGTGCTTTTCATGACCAACTTATTAACTATTGAAAAATGATGTTATCATTACACTTTTTCTCTTACGTTAGTTTTTATATTATTTTTTAATTATTATGATTAAATAAAAGAAAGTGTTGATATGTAAATATTAATTTCAATAATATAAAAAATAGTGTAAAAAATTATATAAAAAAGTTATAATAAGAAAATCAGAGTTATTAACCATTTTAGGGCACAGAACTTCCTAGTGAAGCTCTGCATAATCGGCGTTTGCTGTGGCACCAAAGGTAGGTGCTTAATCTTCAGAATTCTTCGTTGAAGTTAATCCTTTTGTAAACTCATGCGCTTCACGTCAGCTTCTTCTCTTGTCAACGCTTTTCAAGTTGCATGAAGAATAAGGAGTCAATGTGACCATATAACTTGTTCCGCTAAGAATTTAAAGACTACCTTTGAAAATAAAAATTTTAATAAGGATATATCGGGCAATTAGGCAAAGCGAATGTTTCTGGCATCTAGAACAAGGCAAATTATAATTATACACTTTTTTAATACAAGATTTACATCAATCTAATCAGGAACCCAAAAGTTATAGTTGGTAAAGCGAAGCAACCAGTTCCTTATATATATATATATATATATATATATATATATATATATATATATTTTTAATGAGATATTTTTATTAAAAAGATAAAAAAAATAAATTTTGATCATATAATTATACGTATATAGTTAAGATTAAAAATTATTTAAAGATTATGTAATTACTTAAAAAAATTACATGCATTTATCTTCTAATTTTAACTATTCATGAAAGATTCAATGGTCAAGATTCACTCCTCTCACCTCTCACAATAAATACTTCTTTCATCAGATACACACACACACACACTCTCTCTCTCTATATATATATGAGGATGGATCAAACTTTTATAACAAATGTAAGTCTTTTTTTCTTACATTCATTTTCAACTGTTAGTTCTACTTTCATCTAATGATTGAGATTATTTCATTAAAAGTAACCATTAGATAAAAGTAAAACTAATTGTTAAAAATGAATATAAGAAAAAAAAATTTACACTGGTGTAAGTTGATCCTCCCTCTATATATATATGGTGATAGGAGTATTTATTATAAGATGTAAGAAGAGTGAATCTCGATCATTAAATCTTATATGAATGGTCAAAATTATAATATAAATACATGTAATCTTTTTAAGTGGTCACATAACCTTTAAATTATTTTCAATTTTGATCATTCATATATGATTGTATGGTCAAAATTTACTTATCTTACATTCTCATAATAAAAATTAATCTCATAAATATGTTATATATATATATATATATATATATATATATATATATATATATATATATATATATATATATATATAAATTAAGTAAAACAAAGTGTGCAAATCTGTAGCCGGGTGTCCCTAAAACAAATATAGCTAAAAGATTTAAACAATTCTCCCAAGTTTAAGGAAGCGCACAAAATGATGGAGATTCTCTTTGGAAAATAAAACAGGAATAATTCTTCGTAATAGAAAAAGGTAACAAATTATTCCGAAGATTAATGACAAGCTTTCATCTCAAACAAAACAATCCAGATTGGAAGGTACCAGAACCAAAGCTGAGAAAATTAAAGAAAGTGCAAGAGCAAATCAGAGATGAAGAAACAGAGTTTACTGAATAACATGCTATGATTGATTTTTATCAAGTTTGTTACATGATACACTAGATGATGATTGTTATATATAAACTCTTACAACACTTTAATTACTCAACTGAAATGTAACTAGCAACCTAACATTGTAACAGAATTCTTAACTTGCTAACTGAAACTAATCTAATAGTTTAGCCTTTATCCTTTGCATCCCCCCCACAAACTTAGCAAGTGTGACTCTGAGTTTGTTTCTGAAATCAACAAATTGAGTATTGGAAATAGCTTTGGTAAAATTGTCAGCCACTTAGGCATGGGAAGGAATGTGACTAATATGAAATTGTTTGTGAATAACTCTTTCTCGGACAAAATAAAGATCTAACTCAAAGTGTTTTGTTCTAGAATGAAGAATAAGATTGGCTGCTAAAAGAACAGCACTTAAATTGTCACAAAATACTGTTGGAGGATGAGGAAGGACAAGATGCAGTTCACTTAGGAGAGATTGAAATCATATTAGTTTAGCTACCAATGATGCTAAGCTTCTGTATTCGGTTTCAGTGCTTGATCTGGAGACAACATGTTGCTTTTTGGAGGACCAAGAGACCAAGTTGGATCCAAGATAAACACAATTTCTTGATGTTGATTTTCAGTCATTAGGATCAAAGCTCCAATCGAAATCACTAAAACTAGTGAGAACAAGAGTAGATGATTTCTGCAAATGAAGAGCAAAAGATGTTGTGGCCTGTAAGTATCTCAGAATCCGCTTAACTACTTTCCAATGAGACTCCAATGGATTTTGTATAAATTGGCATACACGATTGACACAATAGCTTAACTCTAGCCTGGTGATAGTTATATATTACAAACTACCAACAATAGATCTATAGAGAGTAGGATCTAAAAAGAGAGTACTTCCAGTAGCTGAAAGTTTAAGATTGGCAGGCATAGGTGTGGAATAAGGCTTGCAATCAGTCAGATGAGCTTTGGTCAGTAGGTCCTGAATATATTTAGACTGTGAAAGAACTAAGCCTTCAGACTTTGTAGGTTGTACTTCAATGCCAAGAAAATAGTCGAGACTAGATCCTTTAGAGCAAATGTTGAGTTTAATGTCTTGATTAGTGCTACAAATTTAGAAGATGAGCTACCAGTGATGATTATATCACCAACATAGATAAGGAGCAACATAGTTAAGGTTGCAGTGAATTTAGTGAACAGTGAAATATCATTCTTAGTGGCAATAAATCCAAGAGAAGTAAGAGTTCCAGAGAGCTTTTGAAACCATGCTCTTGGAGCCTGTTTCAGTCCATATAATGCTTTGTCTAATTTGCAAACTAAAGTCTTATCACCAGTTATGAATCCTTGAGGTTGAGTTATGTATACCTCTTCCTCTAAATATCCATTTAAGAAGGCATTATTGACATTTAGCTGGTGTATCAGAGCTATTTACCTTCCATGGAGACCATCTCAAATTCTTTTTCTGTGCAACCCTCTTCAGTAACCCAGTTTATGTTGCACACTTTTTCCAATCCAATTTTAATCAAACTCGATAAAGAAAATTTTCTTCCTTGGAAGCAGCAAGCTTTAGCCACAATCAAAGGTCATAAACTTCACAAATTCATCACAGGTGTAGCAATTCCCAAAAAATATGACACTAATGAAGATCAGCTCAATGGCAATCTGAGTGGGGAATTTCTGAATTGGGAGCAACACGATCATTTGTTGCTGTCTTGGTTGCTTTCTTCAATGAGCAAATCTTTTACTACAAGAATGGTAGGATGTGAATATTCGTATCAGGTTTGGAAAAAGCTAAAAGAGTTCTTTGCATCTCAAGTAGAGCCAAGGTGAGACAACTTAAACTTAAACTGAGAAATATCAGGAAAGAATCTTCTATAGATTCATATCTTCTAGAAATTAAGAAAACAGTAGATACACTAGCCTCTATTGGATCACCTGTTGATGAGTCCGAACATATTGAAGCCATCTTAGATGGTTTAACAGAAGAGTATGAATCATTTGTAACAGCAATTGTTTAAAGATCAGATTCAATCAGTGTTGGACAGATTGAAGCCCTTTTAATGGCCCAAGAAGAAAGAATTGAAAGATTTTGAAAAACTGAGATCAGTTCAGTTCAAGATAATATAGTTCAATCACGCCAATCAAGTCAGTAATCGAGGAAACAATTTTTTAGTGGAAATGGTCAGAGATCTCAAGGTTTCTACAATTATGGCAGATCTAATCCAAAATTTAGAGGTCAATCTAATTTCTTTAGTAGAGGTAGAAGTAGCAGATCTGGTGGCAAATTTACAAATAAAATTTATTGCTAATTATGTGGCAAAAATGGTCATCTTGCTTTACAATGCTGGTATAGATTTGATTAAAGCTTTACTAGTTCATCTCAAAATCACAATGCTTATGGTTCATCTCAAAATCACAATGCTTCTCCCATTGCTCATCTAGCTACAAGTACTGAGTTAGCCTCTCCAGCAACTCTTTTTGATCCAAATTGATATCAGATTCTGGAGCCAGTCATCATCTAAAACCAGACTCTTCCAATCTGTCAACAAAAATGGATTATGGTGGCACAGAAAAGGTTATTGTAGGCAATGGATCAAGTTTGTTGATATCTCACATAGGGCATTCAAAATTTTCCTCTTCTAGTCCCATATCTCGATCATTTTCTCTTAATAATCTGTTACATGTCACAAAGATTTTACTTAGTGTCTCTCAATTTGCAAAAGACAATGATGTTTTCTTTGAATTTCATGCTAACATTTATTTTGTCAAATGTCATATTACCAAGGAGATCCTTCTCCAAGGAACCATTAAAAATGGTCTTTATGCATTTCAGAATTTCAATCTTGCTCCATCTACTGCTCATGTTCAGTCTAATGTTGCTTCAATTAAGTCAGACTCAACTTTTCAGTTGTGACATTCAAGGCTTGGTCATCCTTCTCCTTCAATTGTTTTTAAAGTCTTAAAAATTTGTAATGTACCTATAGATTCTATTGTTTCTAATTTTGTTTGTGCTGATTGTTGTAAGGGAAAATTACATCAATTCCCTTTTCCTATTTCTGAAATCATGTACACTAGGCCATTAGAACTTGTATATTCGGATATTTGGGGACCAGTTCGCATTAATATAACTAATGGTGTTCGCTATTATATCCATTTTATTGATGCTTACTCCAAATATACTTGAATTTATTTGTTGCATTCCAAGTCACAGGCCTTTTCCATATTCCTTAACTTTCAGAAAATGGTTGAATTACAACTTGGGGTAAAAATAAAAGCAATTCAAATCAATAATGCTAGGGAATACTTGTCTTTCTCTTCTTATTTAGCCTCAAATGGAATTGTTCATTGTTTATCCTATCCCTATGTTCATCAACAGAATGGTAGTGCTGAGAGGAAACATAGACATATAACAGAAGTTGGTCACACACTGTTAGCTGCCTCTGCTCTTCCTCTTCAGTACCGGGGGGAAGCTTTACTCACTGCCACTCAGTTAATAAACTCTCTTCCTACTCCTGTTCTTGGTAATAAGTGTCCTGAACAACTTCTGTTTGATAGATCCCCTTTCTTACATAGTATTTAAAATATTTGGTTGTGCTTGTTTTCTATTTCTCAGACCCTATAACAAAGTCAAGTTTGATTTTAAATCTCAACTTTGTGTCTTTCTTGGTTACAGTAGTTCACACAAAGGTTATAAGTGTCTTTCATCTACTAGAAATTTTTTTGTAACTCCTCATGTGATGTTTGATTAGTCCATCTTCCCTTTTAAAACTCACTCTCATATATTTCAATCTCAGTCACCTAATTATTCTTGTACTGATTAATCAAATACTTCAGTTCCCATAATTCCTTTAATTTCAAAATCTGCCTTATCTAGACAACCCGATTTACCTGCAATTACTATAATACCTTTTGCTACTAACAATTTTTTTGAGCAGTTACTTGCTAACCAGTCAAATTCAGGACACTTTACTAATGCTGCTACTAGTTTATCAAATCCTTTTGCTGCTGCTACTGATGCAGTTACTACTGATGCTATTGCTTTACCTCTATCCACTGTCTCTGATGGTCCTAATCATCAACCCTGGTTACCAAGGCCAAAGCTGGTATTCTTAAGCCCAAAACTTATCAAATTTCACTTGAACCAACTAATGTTAGTCAAGCTCTTTCATATCCTAAATGGAAACAGGCAATGACATATGAGTATGAAGCTTTAATGAGGAACAACACTTGGCATCTAGTTCCTCTATCTTCTGACAGAATTGCTATAGGTAGCAAGTGAGTGTTTCGTGTTAAGTATAATGCTGATGGCACTATTCAAAAGTATAAGGCTAGACTTGTGACAAAGGGATTCAATGAAAAACCACGATTTGATTTTAGTGACAAATTTAGCCCTGTAGTTAAACCTGTTTCAATTAGAGTGGTTCTCACCCTTAGTCTGATACCATGTAAGGTACCAGAACCAAAGCTGAGAAAATGAAAGAAAATGCAAGAAAGTTGTAGAGAAAATCCGAGAAGAAAAAACAGAGTTTATTGAATAACATGCTATGATTGATTTTCATCAAGTTTGTTACACGATACACTGGATGATGATATTTATATATCAACTCTCACAACCCTTTAATTACTCAACTGAAATGTAACTAACAACCTAACATTGTAACAGAATTCCTAACTTGCTAATTGAAACTAATCTGACGGTTTAGCCTTTATCCTTTACACATATATTGCAACTATAAAACAGGACTATAGTACTTCTCCCTGTATATATATGAACGAACTAAGAGAAAGAGGTGAGAAATACATATATATGTCTGCAAATAATTAACAGATGAGGAATTGAAGGCCATAACCTTTGATGCCTTTGATGCAGGGTCTGCAGCTAGATATATACTTATATATATGTATGATAACAAAATCTCGAAGCCAACCTCCACATAATTGAATATTGCAGCATTGCGTGTGCGCCATGAGTTCCATTGTTAACAATAGCGGCCATCAATCCAGCACTGGCTTTAATAACAATCAGGGGATCATCCATGGAAATTTCAATAACGCGGTCAATAAGATTGACTCTTGGCCACCTTCATGTCCATCATATCTGAAGGTCTTTAAGGGCTGTATCTGTGGTGGTATTCAAACGGTGGCCGCACTAGTGAAACTAAGCAGCCTATGCTGCTGTGGTTATTTCTTTGTCGTTTTCCTTTTATTCTTTGTTTTGCTTTGGTTTTGTATAAGTAATGATCCTTACTCAATCTTCACCTTACGAACTTGCACAAATTGTACAGCTGAGGTGACTCTGCCTGATCTCTTTGGTTTAGGCTCTAATGCAACTACTTAGTTTATGCGGTTATGCTTATGAATATATAACATGATGGTACGAGTACCAATAAGCCTTAACTCACTTAGTACTTTTCTTTAGTCTTTAATATCAGGGGGCTGGCCGTTGATCGGTGGAGAGTTTGATTATTCCATTACATCTTAGATTCCAATATAAGGTCTCATAACTTGTTAAAAATATAAATGGTGCAAGTAGTATTATTTCAATATGGCTCTTTTAAAGTGCAGTGTGCACTTTAAAGGGTAAAGTGTGAGATTTTAATTAATGATGAAAAAATTAAGAAAACAGTATGTATGATTTGTTATCTAAGTATTTGTATTTTATAAAATTTTAAACTTTTGATTTTTTCATCACCACTTAAAATCATATACCTTACTTTTTAAAGTACACCATACACTTGTATTTTAAAGGAGTAAAATCTTGGAAATTCATCCATATAAATATATAATCCAAGTAAGCCCACTTATATAAAATCGTGGCATAATTTTTAAATATACTTTTTAAAAATCTACGCAGCTTCTACACATTTTGAAGGCTCCTCAACTTGGTCTTGAAATGCATGTTTTACCCCGAAACTAGGAGATGTTAAGGATTGCTGTGTGCGTGTAGTTAATAATTATTTTACACAAAGAAAACTATATGTTTGATACCCTGCATTAAGCGGCCTCAAGGGTAGTAGAGGAGCACGAATACACGTACGAGACGTCCAAAAAATAATATATAAAATTAATATATTGACATAAAAATATAAATTTTAAATTAAAATAAAGATATTAATGTTTTACAAATTATCATTAGTTATTATACAGTAAAACTATCATTTATTCAGTCACTGTAATTGTTCACTTATTTTGGTTTAATATTTAAAAATAATTAAAAGGTATAAGTTAGAGATATCTAAAAATATCCAATATATATAATACATATATATACACATACATCGTTAGTACAGCAACAATTTTAAAATTTCGGTACTTCTCCAGTGTTAATCTTTACTGCAAAGATTAACTTATCTGTTCGTTCAGAACAACTCTTTGGAAGCTTCTTCCTCAACCATTCGTCCTTACCTAACATGCACTTAACTTGTCTCTGATTCTGCATGCACAATTTGTAGTTAATAATATTAAAAGATTCGCCATTATCAAAACATTTGCCACGGGTTTCAATCTTCACTCAATCATTGAAGTTTTTTATTGAAAAAAAAATAGAGTATCAGAATATTTTTCCTGTAGTTTCTCCCTTCTGCACTACCTACAAGGTTAATTATATTTTAAGTTGAAAATTAAGTTGAAAATGAAGGGAGGGACTTGGAAGTGGGGAGAAAATTATACTTGTTGAACAAAATAAATAAATTTATTATGTCAAAAAGTTTTATTATTATATTAACAAGTTTAATTATATTGTTATGATATTTTTTTTTAAATGGTTGACATTTTAAATTAAATAATTAAAATACTTATAACAAACAAGTTTTTTGGTCTTAAATTATAATTCTTCCTTGTAACAAAAATAATAATTCACAATTATTTGATTAAGATATCACATTCAAGAATGTTAAAATAGAGCAAATCCAAATAACCCTACACAATATGTGAGTTGAGTCAACAAAATTTAAGTCTAAATTTATTTTGACCTGACTTGGCTCGAGCCAACGTTGGCATGCTAAGCCAACCTGATGATGACCTGATGCATTATTATTAGAGTATTACTATCAAATAATTTACATGATATATGAAGCTGGCCCATATAGAGTTGGGTTGGGCCAACTATTTGTTAACTTGCAACACTTTCGGCCTAAACCAAAATCAGCTTAGCCTGCTAGTGGACCGCCCAGCCCGGATGCAGGATGGAGAATGGTAAAGATGAGGCATGATTGAAAATGGTTCTAAGCTGTGTTTTGTTTCGCTCAACTTTAAGTTTTGCTCCCCCCCCCCCCCCCCCCCTTTTTTCCCACTATAGCTATATTCTTTAAGTAGGTTTTTTTCTCCTTCCTAAATTTACTTGAAATTTATGCGCATTTTTCTTCTAATTTGGAAACTAATTCAAACGTTTCTTAACATTAAAAAATGCAACTATGAGAAAACTTGGTTCGTATTGTCTCTAATATAATATAGTAATAAAAAGCTTGATGAAATATAAAATAATTTTCTATGCATCTAACCAAAATTAATGACAGTGCTGTTTTGTTATACATTGGAGAAAATTAACAAGAGTAATGTTACAATATTTTTTTAAAGAAGTTACATGACTTTTTGCCCTATTATATTTTTATTTAAATTTAGGTCAAATCACATCAACATTTTTACAAAGTTTAATAATTTAACATATTATGTGTGTCTGTCTTTAATATTTGTTCATTTTTAGTTTTTTCCAACTATCAATTGAACTATTTTGCAGTGCATTTTTAGTAAGGCAGATTTTCTCAAGTTTTGAAAACATAGTGAAGATGCCTGTAATTCAATTAAGACCAGAAGCGGGTTGACATTTAAAAATGGATGAATAGACCCATTTTCGACACAATTTGAAAGGAAGAAGATAACTCTACCATAAAGTAAAGCAAGTGTTTGAATGTTGGTGCAACTGTAATTGCAGGCAGTAATGTTGTTGTTTTACTATGTTGTCATCTGTTTTTATTTATTTTCAAATGAATTATAATGATATTTTGACTTTCGAGAATACCTAAAATGTGACCGATCTCCTTCATAATAACATAGAAGATATAAATATAGATATAAATAGTATACATAAAAGACACTTTTTTTCCTAGAAATGGGAAAAACAGAAAAACAAACAACCCGATGATGCATCAATGACTTGCAATAATCAGGCTTCATTTGACAAGGAAGATAAAGTTCCACATCCATTCCATTTCTTTACAAATACCGTCATCATCAAGTTATATAGTTTCTAGCTTCAAGAGATTGGTCATCCTCCTAGAGACCTTGCTAGACTGCTTTTTTCCTCTATGGTTGATATACCCCGTGGCCCGTATAGGTTTTTTTTTTGGTTATGTGGCCCGTATTGCTTTTGTTGCTGTGAAGTTTTGTTTGTTCTTTGGGCTTTGGCTCCAAAAAAAAAACCCACTAATTGGTGCAGTACATGAATCCTACATAGGATTCATTCCACTGCACATATCAGGTGTAAGTGCAAGAAAATCCTACTACTACATTTGCTGATTTACATTAGATTGAATGCTTGACCATCACCGTTTAAGTTTCCATTAAAAACACTAAATTTTAATCAAGAGTCAGTGAGATAAATTAACTGAAGAATGGTCCTGGAACAGTTCATCTGAATAATTTGATTACATTAAAGAAAATCTAATTGATTAGAGATTTACAATAGGAATCAGCCTTTCAGGCTAGAAAGAAAATGAGGGGAGGGGATGATTTACATTGACAAACTAAGCCACCCATTGTATTCTCTCCTGTCCTCACCAACTTATCCATTCTTATGAACAAATTTATTGTTGCACAGTTTCAATGTACACATATCTCTTAATTATATCTTGTTTCACTTAACATAACTTTTTGAACCTCTAAATAAAATAAAGAGGCATTCTCTATATGGTATCTTTCTTTCCCTATCCAGGATATTGATGGGACAAAAATGGTATATTGCATCTCTTTCTGCTTCAGCTTAACTCACTGAATATATATGAGGTAGAAGTTTGGTAGTTTATTACCTATGCTCTCTTCTGTTGATGCTGATGCTGATTCCGGTATTGTCTCATTAGAAGTTCAGCATAGAGAATCTCATTCCAAGCATCAGGAACACCTGGAAGGCACCAGTGACTGCAGTCTTGGTATCTCAATGGTGATTTCCTTTCCTCAGGTGTTAGGTTTAGCTTCCTGTATATCGAGGGATGACCATCCTTCCGGAAATCGGTCATTCTAGTGATATTCAGGTAGGTGACATGGGTTTTCATATACTTCAGCACATTTTCCAGAACCCTCATCTTAGGCGGGTATTCATTTAGGTACTTGTCATTATCGATAGGCACAGATTCACTGTCACATGCTCCACCCGAATTCCATTGCCCACCACTGCAGTACGATAGAAACAGAAAAGTTTGTGTGATCAGTCAGTCTTCTAGTCCCCTTGGTCTAATGTGTGCAGAAGAAATACATTCTCAACTTGAATGATGAAAATGAAACCAAGAGTAATGTGAGACCAAATTAAGTACAACAATCACCAATTCATTTTTTTGTACTTCACCTGAAATGGGAAGCAGAATAGCCTCTGAAGAATACCATAGACTTGGATGGATTTACGTTGGCATCTACCCACCTGCTCCAAGTTGTCATAGCTTTTCGGAATGCCTCAAGAACATTTAATTCATCATAGACATGGCTACCTTCTTGGTAATAGTCCTTCCTGGAAATTTTCATAGGCAATTTAGTTCTTGTTAATAACAAAGTTTTGTTCTAATCTTGGAATTTAGAAAACAATTATGAATAAGTAGACAGGTAGATAATGATAAACAGAAAATAAGCCTCAATTGCAGTCACTCTGAAAGGGAAGTTGTAATTCCTTTACCCTTTAGAAGTTTTATCATGAGTCCACCAGTGGCCAGTGTTGAAGACAATAATATCTGCATCTTTATATTGATCTGAAGATCTACCAACTAAATCGAGGCGAAGTGTTTCCTTCTTTGTTCCATTCTTGTCAGGCATTTCCCACTCTTGAACTAAGAATGGAGATACGAAAAGCTCCACAGTGAAATTATAATCCTAACAGGTCATTTTAACAAACCAACACCATGAGGAGAAGAATAGCAAATCCAGACAGAAAAATGGAAAACCAGAACGCAGAAGAATTCAATACTTACTTTGAATATGAATGAATAAGAGGCTTCGCCTCTGAATTGGACTCTGCCATTTGCTTCATAAACTTTTCTCTTATCTTTCACAGCATTTCTTAGTATGCAAATCAGAGATTCCCACATATTCCTATTGAGGGAATCGCCAACAAAAACCAGTCGCTTGCCTCTCAACAAATCCAGCATTCGATGACCATCCAACCTGTTAGCAATTTAACAAGTTTGATGCACACATATTAGCAATTTCAACCAAAGTGGTAATGACACATGGATCAATCTAGCAAAGTTCAAAAGAGAAACTTTCAAAAGCAACGCAGAACATTTGGCAAGTAAAACACCAACATAAAGTAGACAAAACTAGTTGAATTTGGACTAACGCAAACATTCATCAAATCGAAAACTGAATATCTAGTACTGACCATAGTTACCTGATTCTCTCTGCAATCCTATGAACTACGTACTAGCTTAGCATATCGAGTACCAATTCATGGTACTTCGCAGTGTAAAAAAAGTCTTATAATTATATGATAAGAAGTGACGATCCGCGTAGCAGAAAGTACTGAAAACCTGGTAACTATGGTACCAACGACTAAACCAGTTATAGAATAACAGAACCTAGATTCATCAGATTTGCATACCTTGGGAGGCTGCATCCCTTGGGTTTCCACTTATATTTCTGATAACCTTTATCAGGCCTTCCATTCTGAATACAGTTGAACTGTTCATCGATCAGATCAGTGCAAGAACCTTGTTCATAAAGAGGATAGGAATCATCCTTCACCCATTCTCCATAAAAAAAATCACACTTTATCAGAGACTCCATCCATTCATTCTTCTCCCTTGCATGATTTTTCCCATTGCTCTGTTTCCTCGACAGAGAAGCCGTGTAATTATTTGATACAACACCCTTCACTGAATTGGTCTTCACCGAAGAAGCATTAGAACTCAAGTTATGATTTGGCCCCACAGAAACATTGGTTGCAGGGGCAGCAGCATTTGTAGTTTGATTTGTGTTCACAGCTTTAGCATCATCAGACTTGAAAGTATGATTCTTAACACCCGATGCTTCCTTGTTTTCAAGGGAAGGCGACTTCACCTGCAAAGTTGAGTTTTTTGGGGTGGAGATTACGGTCTGGTTTGTGCTTGGAACAAGAACAGGAACAGCATCTTGTGATGAATTCACTGAGCTTTGAGTTCGGTTTTCTAAAGAGGGTACTTTGAAAGTTTTTGTATTTGTGTTGGGATTAGGAGATTGAGAAGTGGCATTGCTAGATCTAGAAGTGTTGAGATTGGGGGCATTGTAGGGGGATGAAGTGGTGTTGGGGAAGAAGAATGAGAAAACGGAAGTGAGTTGAGATTTGTATGAATCAGCTGTGGTAGTTGTTGTGATGGTGGTGGTGGTGGAGGAGGAGAATATGTTGACGAACCAGGGAGAGGAAGCGTTTGGAGAAGGGGAGAAGGCTAAGAAAACAGTGACAGAAACAAAGACAAGTATAAAAGCATATGCAAAAGCCACGGTTTTTCTAGTTTTGAGAATGGAAGAGAGGTTTTTGAGGTCTGTGAAGTGGTTCCCCCCACCGATGGGGACGTACTTGGTGGCATCAGCCATGGAGGTTGAAGGGTTGTCCCTATTTTTTTTGTGCAAGAACTCAGAAGAGAAAGTGAAGGTGAGAGTTTAGAGATAGAGAGAGAGAGAATGTAGTTGTACAAAAGTACAGTACAGCATACAGAGAGAGCTGTTGAGACCTGAGGCTGGGTGTGTGAAAGGAAAAGAGAGAAACGATGAATAGGTGGGGTGGGTGAGTGATGTGCGGTTAATCACACTAACTAAATCTTATTATAGGTGTGTTTAGAATAGTTTTACTAGACCAGACTAGAATCTTATTAAAAGTGTAGAGAGAGAAATACTAAATAATGGCAGTGAGAGAGAAGTGACAGACAGAGTGGAAACATTTGTTTTGGGTGCCGACGATTTTCCTTGTCATAATGATAGAATTGCAAAAGATAAATCTGTACAATTTGTAGTGTCACAACTTATTAATATAATTTATATTCTTAAAATAATGTAATAGACTAATAGTGTAACTTGTAATATTTAATATTTTAAAAAATGTATTAACAAATGTATTTGTTAAAGAATTAAAAAAATTAAATAAAAATATTATTTAATATTTAAAAATTTTAAAACATTTATTAATTTTTTAAATAAGTAAAAATATTTAATAAATTATTAAATATTCTTTAATCAATATACTTAAAACACTAATTATTAAAGTTAATAGAATAAATTAATAACTTAATTCTTAAATTGATCATTTATTTACAATTTAATTTTTTAATTTAATTATTATAGAGTTAGTTTTAAATATACAAAACTTATATTAGTTTAATTATTTTTGTATTTTAAATTTAATTTTAAAAATGATTAATTTGAAACAAGTTTTATAAATTTAGAGATTAACTCATATAATAATTAAATTCAAAATAAAGAATAATTTAAGAAAGCAAGTTGTTGATTTATCAAAAATTAGTTTTTGTTTTTAAGTATAATCAAAATTCATATTTTAAAATGATTGAGAAAAATAAGAGCAACGGCTAGAGATATCAGACATGAATTGGTAATATGGGCCACGCTTTATTTTATCCTATTAAGGAAGAAATGCCACTGCTGCCGCGTGTCGGTGAAGCCCCGTTTGGAATCGGATTTAGGTATTTTAGGAGGATCATAACGTCCGAACTCCGAACATGTTAACTCACACAAGACAACTTAATTCATAATCAGAAACACCACCAAATTTACTGAGAATCTTGCATATATATTGGATCATGTTTGACACGTTATATTTGAAATATGTGATAGAGATTTAAACTGAATATATATAAAAAATAAAATAAAATTTATTATAATCATATAATAAAAATTATATATATAAAATAATGTGTATAAGTGTATATAAAATATTACTTAAAAGATCATGAGGGTAAAGATAAGATAGCTGCAATAAAATGTAAGAATTTTTTTATATAAAAGAAGTCACTGTGATGTGTGATAAAGTAGTTATGAAACACAGATATAAACATGAATACGATACTGAGATATAGATATAAAATTATATTAAATTTAAAAATTATAAAATATGAAGCGATATATATATATATATATATATATATATATATATATATATATATATATAATTATAAAATTTAAGTAAAAAATTTATAATTTATTAATATTATTTTTATAAGTTTAAAAATTTATAATATCTTAATATATATAATATGTATTAATATTTACTACTTAATAAGTCTTTTTAAAAAAATAGAAGCATAATTTCTATTGATATATTTTAAAAAATTCTTAAACTAACTTTTCTAATAGAATTAATCATGAATGAGTATATGTGCATAAAACAAATTAATTAAAGAGAATATTGGTATGAAGTAAGTTTCAGTGACAAAGAAATAGATGATTTGGTACAAGTAAATGTAGAAGGAACATATGAAAATAATAGTGTGTGAAAAAAAATAAAACTTATAAGTTTAATAGTGATATATGAAAAGATAAAACTTAAAATACTGATATGTAAAAATAGTGACTTAGTATATTAGTTATATGATTGAGATTGGATAAGTTACGGACTTATTAATTGAATGTTAATAATAGAAACTATTTAAAAAATATATTAAGGAATTGTGTTCAAGTCGTATATGAGATATATCCAAATGTGTTCGAAATATGTCTAAATTAAAAAATAATAATAATATTTTTAATCGAACACATTCTAATACTCAGGACACATGTGTTGTACGGATGTCCTGATATGTCTAATACAGATACATGTGTGACACACAAACACATCTCAACAATAATATGTCTGTGCTTCATAGTCTCGTAGAGATAAATATAATATTTTTAAAAATCATCAATAATTTTATAGTTTTACTATACGTAAGATAGGTTTGTAATATATTTTATATAATTAATAAAATAAAAATTAATAGACATTCTTATAAAATATTATAATAAAATAGTGTATCACATCAAAATGTATTGAGAACTAACGATAAATCTATAAATTTTTAATTCTTATATTCTTATATCAAATAATATATATATATATTTTTTATATTATTTAATATTATTTATTTTATATAATTTTTTTAATTATTTTTTTCATTCAATTATATTCTTTAAAAAGAATATAAAAATACTTATATTTTTTTTTAAGAATGTAAAATAATAATTTTTTATAAATTTTCTACCGTCGAAATATCGTACATAGTCGTTCCCTGGAGCCGTAGGAGTAGGGTCCCACCTGAGAGGGTTAGATGGGTTTTGTAGTTGGGTAAAATTTGTCGGTATGATATATATTTAAAAAGTATTATTAATATAAATATTGAAATATAAAATTAAAAATTTATTACACTTAACAAATTTTAAAGAAAAAAATATATGTATTAAATAAATTAAAAAATTATATAAAAATCTTACCAAAGTAAAATAAATTTCAAATAAATTAAATAAATATAACTAAGCTAATATTATAGTATGAAATAAATTAAAATAAACTAACATAATCTAAAAATTATAAATAATAAATTATATTAATTAATTAAAGTTAATATAATTACATATAACATATAAATTGATATAATAATTTATTTTATTCACAATTTTTAAAAAATATTAATTATTATCTAAGCGTTTTGTTAGACTTTTATTATAATAATATATTATATGTTTCATGAATTTTTTATCTCTATTTCTTTAATCACATTGAATCTCTGACATAATGCCTACATCCATATTTAATTAACATTATGAAAAAAAATTATATTTTTCAATTAAACTCAACTCTCAAACTCAATCTAACTTATAATTTTTTTTTAATAAAATTTAGTTAAAACTGACGAAAAAAAATTGTAAATTGTCACAACTCGGTATACACCTCTACATAAGAAAGTGGCACTATGAACAATGCTCCTTTAAATCAACTTGTTTATAAAACAAATTAGTGAGAATGGATTTATTTTTAAATTATGAAAAAATAATTCTTACATATTATTTTTACTTTTTTATACACCTACTTTATTAAGAAAGAGAGAGAAAAGTATTTTAGATTCTTTTATTATCTAAAAAAGAAATAATATAAAAATATTATACAAAAATGATATGTAAATAATATTACCATAAATCATTTAATCAATTTAAGTTACAATAAAATTTAAATTAAATTAAGAATGAGTATATTTTTATTTATTTACTTTATAAATAATTTAAATGTAAAAAAAATCGATAGCTATCTATTATTAAGATCTCATGTCGATTAAATATATTGATTAAGTATCATTTATAATAACTTGTATTATCATTTTCTCATGAACTAATTTTTGGAGGAAGGTTAGGTTTAATTATTTTAATATGTCTATTTCTCCCGTTTAATAATATTTTCCACCGTACAGCCAAGACTTCCGTACGTGTACTAGTCACGATCCATGCAACTCAACGGCTTGGATCTATGGACCTCCATCTCCTCTACTGTAACGGTCCTTTTTAGCTAACTGCACCACACGCGTTTTTGCTTTCTCTTCTCTCCCTGTCGGTTCTTTGTTTTTGCCCTTTTCCTTTTCATTTATTTATCCTTTAAAAGGAGATTTTGTAGACATGTCTGTCCCCAACTCCCCATTGAAGTGTGTGGTCTTTGAGGCGTTGCCATTGCATTGGTAGGGCCACAACCACAGCTGGAACCTGAAGGTCCATTCTTGAAGACTAATGACACTCAGATAAACTTAATCACACACACTACATATATAGTACATACTCTTATTTATATTATTATTGATTAATACTAGAGTCTTAGATTTCATATGGATTTTAAATTAAATATACGTAATCTGCATGCTTTAACATGAGAACACTTGTCAGCTTTGGTTTACAATGCAATGCAAGCTGCTATAATAAACTTGGTTTATGTTTTTACTATTTTACTCATTTTTTTATCGCTTTCATGCAAGCTTTCCTTTTCTTGTAAGCAGATGAAATCTAATTTCAGCAAACAACTGTTTAGTTTTTTTTTAATTAATAAACAACCGATGTTTACCGTGCTAAAATTATTTTTTTTGAGTACCGGTGCTCTAATTCAATTTACATTTTATAGTTAGTTAACCAATTTTTTTTAAGTCATTTTTTAAATTTTGTTATTGTGTGTATAAATATTATTAATTAAAATTTATAATTTTTTATATGTATAATTATTTATAATAAAAAAATTAATCTAATTTTTTATGTATGAGTCTATATATATATATATATATATATATATATTATATATATATATATATATATTTTTTATATTTATATAATTTTTTATATGTATAATAAAGACTATACTTATTATTTGTTATGTAAATTATAGGTAATAAATTACAGTCATTGATAAATCAACACCTTTGATCATGAAGTATAAGTACTTCCAAAAAATTTAAGAACACCATATATGTTTTTATAAATAGTTGTAATATTTTTATTATTAATAGTATATATTTATATTTTATATTTTTTAATATTATTTATTTTACTTATTTTTTATATTATTATACTAATTAACTTCTATAATTTTTTATACATATTTAACGAATTAAGAAAGAATAATTTAATCATGTTAATTTATATTTCATTTAATTTTAGGTTGTTTAATTATATGTTTAATTCTTATATAAAAACTTTAAAAAACAGATAAAAAAGAACGAAAGAAGTAAATAATTTGCATTTTTATTGTTCAAGACATGGTTAGGGAACCCTCATCGAATATTGATCAGAAGAGAAAAGTTGGTCATTGTTTGAATCAGCTATTTCTTATGCACAATGTGAATAATTATAAATATGCTTTAAACTAGACAGTAAACATAATATATGTGTAAAATTTACAATATAATTATATGGACAAATATGTCAATACACTAAAAATATATATAGGAGATGGTTCTTTTGGTCATTGACCGAGTGGCCTTATAAATATTAATGTGAGACTAATCATTTGACACAAATAAGAGATAGTTCTGAATTTACAATATATAGGGTTCACAATATTCACTTTTTTTTTTGTTAGTTTCTCATAGATTTATGATTTAAACGCACAAGATTGGGGGGAGAAAGTAAAAGTTCAATTATATGTATCTATCTATATTATTATAAAGAGATTTTTCACTTTGGTTTATAATTTTTGTTTTTTCAAAATCATTATTAATTACTCATTCAATGATTTAAAGATAAATATAAAATAGATAAAAATAATAAACACTTATGACTATTATTTATTTAAAAATTCAAATATAAATATAAAAAATAAAGTTGTGAATACTTTATATTCTCTAATTTTAATTGTCTTCAAGCATTTCTTTACTTCTAACTACATAGTTATAATTCAAATCAAACATTCTTCATTTTTATTTATTTTATATCTTAATAAAAAATAAAAGTGCAAATTAATAAGCACGTAATAGTACCGATCAATATGTTAAATATATATACATACATATATATATATATATATATATGTCAGTCTATTAATTTTCTTAACAACAATTATCATCTAACATTTTAGTTTAGAAAATACTAGATACAAAAATTAAGTATAATGCTAGTCATACACACTTATATATACACAACCTTACATTTTTATAATTTTTATCATTTGATCATAATTGGGTTCACCTTATTTTTTATACACTTATACTCTAATTCTGTCCCATAAACAAACATGATAACTGTGACCCAAAAAGAAATGCATAGATAACAATTTTTCAAATATTAATTTTAAATTTAATCTCTACTTGGCCCCACTAAGGAGAAAAGTGGCCCTACTGAGTGGAAATTAATGGACTGTTGTTTTGTAGGGATTGTTAATGCAACTAAAGGGAGGTAGTGCGTAGAGTAAAGAAATGGTGGTGGCCCGAGTATGCATGTGAATATGTGATCATGATGCCCAACCAGTACTCCATTAATTAAATTAAACAAACTATATAGATTATATCGACCTTTTTGAACTTAGCCCACTTATAAGCTTCGTCAAGCATGATCTGGGTCGACCATGTTCCTGGCTAGACCGACCTATCTCGATCCATTAACAAGCTTTGTTAATCGCAATATGGCCACTAAAGATGAGGAATAACGAACCTTGCTAGGCCGACCAACCAACTACTGGTTCTAAACCTTGGCCCAACCTATTTCGATAAGTCAGACTGAACTGACCCGGACCAATCCGAGTCAACCCAACTAAGGTCATATCATGAGAACCTGGCCTACCCAGACTCGAATGGATAGCTCAACTAGCAATTCACATATGCTCAACCAAGGACAACAAGTCATTGACAGGTCAGTGCCTTGATGACCAAGCGTAACGCACACCTAATGTCTGAATTTCTTAATTGCCTCACGATAGGCATACGTCGAGGAATTAACCTCAGGAGCCCTTTTATACTACCCTAGCCTCCTAAGCCATGTATGTTCTACTTTTTACCTAGACATTACACCTAATTACCTTAGTAGTTTGACCAATCATTTTTTTCCTTACCAGCCAAAATCCTAGGTAGCCCGTGCCACCGCCTTCCTCGTAGACCTCCGACAAGCCTTTCATGGTCCTCTGAGCTAGGTCTCGGAGTCATGATGGAATATCTGGTGCCCATCGTGGAGCGAGGTAAAATTTTTCTACCCTATAACCTGTAGAAAACAACAAACCTAACCAACCATGGTGACAACCAGGAGCAACGTCAACAACGAGACAACAAACCTCGAAAACCCCCAACCTACCAACAACAGCAATCCAACCATCGAAACCCTTCTTCAAGCCATTCGAGATATCAAATATCAAAATCAACATATAGAGACTAAAATGGAACATATGGCAAATAGACAGACCCGCCATGTTGAACTAGAAAATGAAGCTAAAAGTAACTGACAAAATATAAAGGAACCTATTTGAAATGTGTAACGCCCCTTTTTGGGAGGGAACGTCACATTGTCATTTATAATGCGGAAAATAAAAATGATGAATTAAGACCCGGTTCTTTTTATTATTTAAATTTATCTGGTTAAAGCTGCATAAATAAAATAGTGACTATTTTTTTTTTGTTATGATGATAATTAGTAAAATATATCGACGGAACGTAAATGGCATAAAGAGCAAGATAGAAGTAAAGCATACATTTGATCAACATTGCATATTCATATATATATATATATATATATATATTATATATATATATATAAATATAAAACTATATCAAATCCGATCATAATTACATCCCCGATATACCAAAAATACACTAAAACTATACCGCCCCAAATGATCATACATATAGCCCCAAGATATCAAAATATCGATCCACTCGATTAGGAGAATCGTATCAGGATCTTCTTCAGGATCTTCCTCGGGAACCTCCTCGGGGTCTTCCCCTCAGTAGCTACCAGCAATATCAGTCCCTCAGATGAGGAGGAATCGTATCAGGATCTTCTTCAGGATCCTCCTCCGGAACCTCATCAGGAACCTCCTCGGGGTCTTCCTCATCCGAGGAAACCCACATAGGAGCCACAGAGCCACGGGCCGGAGCCCGAGCAGTGGAATCAAAAGAGTCCTCCTGCGGGGTGTAATAGTGGTCACCCCACATCTCCCGGATAGGCAGATAAAACTCCAAACGCAGGCTGATGCAGCAGGTAAAGATCGATGGCTCATGACGCCTCCAGGCCAAAGAGATCGACACGTCTCCCAGGTAGACACAGCGGTCAGAATTCAAGTTGATGTGCCAGCAATCTAGCCCTCCAAGGAAGGTCAGACGCACATCACCTAGGAATCCACGCATGCGTGCCTCCATGCTCCACAGTAGATGCTAATCATGATCAGGGCAGAAGCCGGGGAAATCGGAGCTCCAACTTCCTTGCCATCGTCTTCAATGTGACACAATGTACAGATGGAACATAATAGAAATACAAGAAAGAGGTAAGACATCCTACCATTATTACCAATTATAGCAGCAAGAAACAAAATGGCGCAAAGCGCCCACATAGCATTTTAACAGCAATAAAAATAATAAACATTAAGTAGCAGTAATAAACAACCAAGCAGTTCCAGGCAATTATTTATATCAGTAGTATAACAGTTCCAATTATAATAATGAATGAATGCCAGATAATACATGGACTTACTATGCACATGCATACAAAGTCAAAATCCTACTCCATGGAGTTAGATACAAACAGTCAGAGAGAAAGATCAGGAGACTCGCCTGCAACTCAGCTGTCGCGGCCAAAGTGCTATAACTCATCAGTTTATCTACATGCACATCAAGGCATTCTACAGACAGTCTACGCTAGATTACGATATAGGACAGTGTCCGGTCAAGATCGTTCGTGCGTTTGCATCGGTTTGCCCCACGGACAGAACAGCTACCAACTGTCTATTGTGAGGTACCTGTACCCCGACGCCCCCATGGTCAACAATATGACCTACACTAGTCTACTCGCACCCACACTAAAGTGTGTTCAATCTCCTAGGCAACATGGCCTTACCAACAGTCCAAAGGACTTTCACAATGCATAAAGACTCTATGCATCACCATGTATGATCATCATTACATGCTATTCCACAATATGTCACAATTGGCCAAACTATGTATCAACACATCATTAGTCACTCACATGGACCCACAATATCATAATGTTAGAATTAAATGAATTAATACATTTTTAAGGTTTATTATGAATTCTTACTTAAATTTAGCATTTCTTACAAAGTTTGTCTCTAGAGGAATTCTCATAATCAATTAAATTCTCTATTGTAATTCATTCTCACACACTTAGAAAGTTATCCAAAGAGTCTCGAAGTCTCACACTCTCTTGTTCTTTCCGTAATTAAAATTACCCTAAGTCTTATGAAAAATTTCATTCTTGATTCTTTAAAATTTATGAATCTCAAAGTATATCCTAATCTTTCAATTTTGCTAATTTTCTATTTCATTATCAATAATTTAATCACTTAATTATTTAAGTTTCAAGGTTACCAAAATAGCATAATCAAGCCCTAAATGGCCCATAGAGGCCGTGGCCTCCCTAGGGGATTAAGTTCCCAAATTTTTCATTCCATTAATTGTACATTACACAATTGATTAATTATGTCTTTCACTTATTACAATTGTTCATCAAGAACCCTAATCTTGAGCCCTCAAAACCGTAACCATCCAAGAGGGATTCCAACATTATTTTCTTCCATTTCATGTCTTCCAATCCATTCCAATATGTCAATATACACAAACAATCAATCCAATAATATAAACAAATTACAAACAACATGTAAACATACTAATCATGCAAACAAAGAATAACCCTCAATAGAGTTTTCTTACAATCAATCACAAACAAGGTTTCTTAGTGCTAATAGAAGTTGAGGAGGAGTGTCTTCCTCTTACCTAAGAGAAGAAAACAAGAGAAGCCTCCTAGGTTCTCCTTGTAATTTTTGGATTGGACACCACCAAGAACCCTAAAATTTCAATCTCATCAAAACAACATCAATGCTTGAAAAATAAAGCATGGATGGTCACAAAGGAGACCATAGAAACGAAAATGAGTAAAAGGAAGTGAAGAATCAAGAAGCTTACCCAAAAGCCCTAAGCTTGAAGCTTGAAGAAAATGGTGAAAATGGAAGCTTTTCAAAGAACCACTAACTAGAGAAGTGCTTAGAAGATGGAGAGGATTAAGAAAATGGAGTTGGATGAAATTTTTGTGATGGGTGGGTGCATGGAGGGTTGCTGGCCGTATGGCTTCCTAGAGAGAAGGAGGAGAAAAAGCCCAAAGGAAGAAGAAATATGAAGCTTAGAGAGAGAAGTTAATAGTAGAAAGTGAAAGATGCTTTTTAGTTTTTGAAAATAATGTGATGTAATTAATTTTTGTGAAGCACAAATTTCCCCCCTCATTTTTGGGTGCTGCTGCCGTGAGCTAGGGAGAGAGGAGAGAGAGTGAGTAGCTTCTTTGGGAAGTTTGGAGGAAATTTTCTAGAAGTTTCCTTGAGAAGCTTTGCATATTTCTCAATAAAGTGTAAAGTAAGCTTGTCTCCTAAATTAAATACTCTTGGATAGATAATTAATTACACTGTTAGAATTATTTTCTCAGTGAATAAAAGTTACAGTTGATGAAAATAATATTTTATTATTCATCGAATGATTTTATGATACAGTGATTTTATTTATCAGATAAAACTTCAAAAAATGCAAACCTCGCAATTTGCGCCCGGCTTCGGGTTTAGTAAGATCCCCCGTCGACACGTTGATAGTTTAAGGTTTACCAGCCTCAGGGAAAACATTTCGTTATCGAGGCTCCGCTCAGCGTGCACGCAAAACGAAGAATATACTAAAATATTTGACATTTTCAAAAAAAATTAGAAAATTTCCTAAAAATCACAAATATTAAAAAATAAATATTTGTCATGTAACAAATAATTTTTCGGGACGTTTGACTGACACTACTCGGTGCGCATGCAAAACGATAAATATATTAAAATATTCAGCATTTCCAGAAAATTTTAGAAAAATCTCCAAAAATTACGAATATTGGGAAATGACTATTCATGATGAAACAAGTCATTTCCAAGGTATTACACTGACTTTACTCAGTGTGCACGTAAAACAAAAAATATATTAAAATATTCATCATTTTCAAAAAAATTCACAAAAATTTTCAAAAATTATAAAAATATTATAAAATGATGATTAATGATAAAATAAATAATTTTTGGGGTGTTACAAAATGCATCGGCCAAAAAATGCCTTTCGTCAGGCCTACTACCCACCACCAGCAATTGACCACCCATTTTTCAAGTTAATCATGACAGTTCCACTCCCTATAGGCTTTTGACTTCTGACCATAGAGTTGTACGACGGAACGACTGATCCCCAAAGAACATCCAACCATGTTTAACTCGATGATGCTATTGAATAGGGGAATGGATCCAATAAAATGCAGTGTTATTTCGACCACTCTGAAGAAATTAGCCCTGTTGTGGTTTACAAATCTAGAGCCAAGATCAATAGATGATTTCTCAGAGTTATCCAATCGGTTTATGACCCATTTTGCAACCAGCAGAGCACATCAAAAGGTCAACTTGATTAATTTGAAACAGGGAGTAAACGAATCTTTGAAGGAATTCATGAGGCGATTCAATGAAGAGACGATTCAAATTTGAGACCTCAACCCTACTGTGTCATCACATGCCATCATTGTCAGGCTGAGGCTGAGCCCCTTCGCTAACTCGTTGGCCAAACGACCATCCAGGGATCTCAACGAGCAGAGAACAAGGTCAATTGGATACATAAACATTGAGGAGGTCACATCAGCAAGACAATAGATGAACTAAACAAAACAAAAAATTGGAGCTTCATGAACCTTGAGGTTAAGCAGGAAGGGACAATATATCTCCCCAATTGATCCCACGACCAAGATTTGATGCCTATGCACCATTGAACAATCAGAGAGGGTGGATCTTTAAGGAGGTGTTCAACTCCGGGATCATCAAAATTCCTCAAAATGCAAGACAACAAAAAGTAGGGTCGAACGTAGATGTCAACAAAATGTGTGATTACCACAAGACGTATGGTCACACGACAGAGGAGTGCATAATACTCAAGGATAAGATTGAAGGCTAATCAGGCAGGGCTACCTCGAAAAATATGTCTATAGAAGAAAGAGCAGAAGTAGGGAGCCTCAAGAAAAGGAGAGTGGACAGAAAACAAGTTCAACCCAAATCTAAAGGAAACGACTATTGCCTGAACAACCTAGAGGGGGTAAGTAAGCAACTATAAGTCCTCCTTAGAATATAAAATGTATCCACCTTTCGAAAAAACTACAGTTAAGCTTTGTCTATTCATTGTATTTTGATTTCGCTTTAGTTTTTCATTGTATTTTGAAAAGTATCAACATGAGGACAGTGTACTCTTTTTTTCACCAGGATTTATCCCATTGGGTTTTACCTAGTAAGGTTTTAACGAGGCACGTCTGAATATCCTAATAAAGTACCAATAAATTCCCAATTATTTTATATGTTATATTTGTTGAAGACTTTGAATTAGAGAAAAAAGACCTCGAATTAGATAGGCCTCAGATTAGAGGCAAAAGACCTCATATTAGAGGAAAAAGACCTTGGATTAGAGGTAAAAGACCTTATATTAGAGGAATAAGGCCTTAGATTAGAGGTAGAAGGCCTCGAATTAGAGGGGAAAGACCTCAAATTAGAGGGAAAAAGATCTCAAATTAAATGCAGAATACCTTGGATCAGAGGCAGAAGACCTTAGATTAGAGGAAAAAAAGCTTGAATTAGAGGCAAAAGACCTCGAATTTAAGGCAGAAGACCTCAAATTAAAGGAAAGATGCTTCAAATTATAGTTAGAAGACCTCAGATTAGAGGGGAATAACCTCAAATCACAGGAAAATGTAACCCCTGAGGGAATAACCTCAAATTAGTACAGCTTGGTTTTTAAGAGGAAAATACAGGCACAAAGAATTCAGTTTCTAAGAGAAATTGCCTAAGTCCAAGGAAGTGCAGGCATGAAGAACTCAGGAAAATTTGAGATTAAAACAAGCCTTAGAAAAGGTCTAAGAAACTAGAACTCAATATGATAACAAGCCTTGAAAAACTGGTATTTCCTTGTCTTGATAAAGTTGGTATTTTTGAGTTATACTCTAAAATATATTGAAAACAAAAAAAACTAAGTATTAACTAAAGAGAGAATAAAACTCAAATTGCTGAGATCAAAATTGGATCACTTCACCACCTAACTTGGGAGGTTACATAAGGATGAAGCTATAAAATTATGACGAATTCAGAAAAACTTGGCCATTCACCTTGTGATTGCCCAAGATAAGGAGCTGTGCACCGTCCAAGTCTAATAAGCTCAGATAAGTCTAATCATTTTTAATATAAGCTCAGGCTATCACAATTGATTGCCTAAGCTGAAGCACTATGGACCGTATCAATTTGGTCACCCCAGCATAACCTAAGAAACTCAAACATAACTCAACCCATTGCAAGCAAAGGCCCAAGCTAGGGGGCTATGGACCAGATGAACCAAATTAGCTCAAGTAAGTGCATCCCGGTCTGCCTAACTAACTCGATTTCGCCCAACCAACTCTGTCCAAACCAGATTGACCTACCAACTTGACCCTTCCAAGTCAGCCCAACCAACTCAGTCCAAACCAGGTCGGCCTAAACTAACTCGGCTTGGGCCAACCAACTATTCCCAAACCAAGTCGACCCAACCAACTCAGTTCAAACCAGGTCAATCTAAACCAACTTAGCCCAAACCAAGTCGGCTCAACCAACTTGGTCTAAACCAACTCGGCCTAAACCAGGTTAGACCAACTAACTTGGCTCAATCAACCAAGGATCATGACCATAATGGTCTAATGCCTCGTTAAAGCAAAGAATTTGACTAGGATCAATGATAGTCATTGTCAGCACCTATCAGCACCCATCACATGGCAAGAGTGCATTTTTTTCTGACAAATGAAGTACATGTAAATCAAAACCCACGCTAAATAAAATTGAGCTTATTCCCCAAATATTCAGCCTATTGTCAAGCTTGGCCAGCCACACTTTGGATTCAAATTGGGAAGCTGTGGACCATACCAGGTCCTCTATATAATCAGCCCACTGTTAAGCTTGGTCAGCCATACTTTAGCTGTCCAAGCTGGGGGACTATGGACCATATCGACCTTTTTGAACTTGGTTCACTTATAAGCTTGGTCTAGCATGATCTGGCCGACCATGTTCATGGCTGGACTGATCTTTCTCAGTCCATTAACAAGCTCTGCTAATTGTGATATGACCGCTAAAGATGAGGAATAATGACCCTTGTTGGTCCAACCAACCAATCATTGGTTCTAGACCTTGGCCAAACCTATTTCCATAATTCAAACTGAACTAACCCGGGTCAATCTGGGTCAACTCGATCGAGGTCACTTCAGGTGGACCTGGCCTACCTAGACTCGAATGGATAGCTCAACTAGCGATTCGCACATGCTCAACCAAGGATAACAGGTCATTAATAGATCAATGCCTTGATGATTAGGCGTAATACACGCCCAGCTTCTGAATTTCTTAATTGTTTCACGACAGGCAAGGGCTAGGGAAGTAGCCTCGAGAGCCTTTTTTATACTAGCATGGCCTCCTAAATCAGACATGTTTCACTTTTTACCTAGATATTACGCCTAACAACCCTAGCAATCTGACCAAACATTTTTGCCTTAATAGCCTAGGCCCTAGATAGTCCGCATCGCCGCCTTCCTTATAAGCCTCTAGCACGCATTTCCTAATCCTGTGATCTTGGTCTCAAAATTAGGGCAGAACACTAATAATAAATATTTTAGTATAATAATACTTACATAAATAAATCAGTCATAAAACCCTTACAAAATCTCTTATTAGTTATTAAATAAAACTTACAAATCATGATTAATACAATTATGACAGTTGGTATAGTTTGGCGTGGATTGTTTTTATGCGAAATAGTTTATGCATTGTACACACTTTTAAAGTGAGAAAAATTCTTCTAAAAAGTTTTATTTCTAAATTTTTTACATTTATATTATTTAATAAATTAAAATTATAAAATATTGTATTAAATTTAAGATAAATACATATTTATTTAATTATTTGTTTATTTTTTATCTGAATTTAATTTAATTATTTACTTTGAAGAGAATCTCATTTTATATGTAACTTTTCTAAAAGCATATTCTTTTCCGGTTTATTTGTGCCGCATTCTCTCATCGGTGACGGTCACCCTCACTCATACAGTTGGAACTTGGAACTCTTTCATTCTCCGCGGCACATAAAATTCGTACCACTTCCCTAAATAACTGACACCTGCATGATTGTACTTGAAGAATCCCCTTGGGTTTCCCTTAACAAAGTAACATTCGATTTGTTACTTTGAATTCATTCATGGAATAAACTCAATTTCACAGTTGTTTGAACATTATTATGTTACTTATTTTTTATTATTATTATATTTAATTATCAATATTTTTTACTGTTAATTAGATTTAATAATATTTTTAATTAGTAATTTGAAAATGTTGTAAATCAAATTTAGACTTAAAAGATAAAATCAAGAGTAAAAAAACTACCTTTTTGGTTCATTTTTTCTGGTTAATTATATTTTTAGTCTCATGAGTTTTTCTAAATTTTTACTTTGACTGGTCTTCTAACTATAAAGAATAGTTTTGTGTGCTTTCAAACTTAAATTAAAAACTTGTGAGGTATGAATACTCACATCTATATTATATGCTGTAGGATATGTTTAATGTATAGGTTACATTCATGATCATGATCCCATTCTAAGCTTTAGCTGGGTTTAACTTCGCATAGAAAGAGAATATTGATACAAAACACAATTAGTAGAGCTTTGACATTTAGGAAAAGGAAATTTGGAATCTTAAGAAGAAGATAGAGAAGAAAGGAAGGGAAAATATAAAGTAAACGATAACAAAATTAATATTTACATTTTAAAATTATTCTATCATTTTTATACTTTATTTGTTTGGAAAAATAGAGGTAAAAAGAAAATATATAAAAGCGTATATTTTTTTATTTTTTATTTAAAAAAAGTGATGTAAGAATAATATATAAGTATGTGATTTATTTTATTAGTTTAATAAATAATTAAATTAAGTTAATGAATTAAATTTTTATTGAATAAAAAAAAAGAATATTTTATAATTATAATAACTTTTAACTCGATGAAAGTTAACGATATTTAAGAAACAATTTTTATGTAAAATTTAATATCTTATTCTTAATCGTAAATAATTTTTTCTTTTTTTACTTTTATTAAAATAGAAGAAGAACGTAAAGAAATGCAAAGCAAAAAAAAGAGAAATTTTTAAAATTTCTTTAATATTCTTAAAATATATTTTGCTCTTATTAAAGGATAAAATGTTATTATTTTTATATTTTATTATTTATGAGAATTATTAATTCTAAATTTTTTATGTTTTAATGTTAATTTTTTATATTAAAATCTTAAAACAATACAAATTAACATGTAATAACAAAACTAAGTTATAAAATTTATAATTTTTTATTAATAATAATTGATTTTTTTAATTTATATAAATCATAATTAAAAAAATTAAAATATTTTATTGTATTTTTTCGCTATACTACGTGAATTAATTTTACCGTTGTTTATTATAAGAGCAACGCTTTTGCTCTCAATTTTTGGAGGAAAGAATAAAAAAATATATTAAAAAAGTTGAATCACGAGGGATGTAAAGCAGATTGACGCTGCAACATCAAATCAAAGAATTGATAAAGGCATTATGTCTTTTGTGTCACCGTCTTTTACGAATTGCATAGTAGCATTACGAATTGTTCTGGATGTGACTTGTGGCACGTCTTTTTATATTATGAATTGTTGTTGGATGTGACGATTGTAGTTAAATTATTTATAGCGATTATAATGTTTATTTATAGTGATTGTTAATTATGTGTTTTAATTGATTGTGTGTTTTTTAATTTGTTACAATACTATATTATAATTGTTTATAAAATGTTTGTATGTTTGGAATTAAAATATAATAAATTTTTTAATTAATAAAGTGGTTAAATTTTTAAGTTAATTTAATTTTAAATTATATGAAAGTTGTTTTATTAACTATTTATAAAATGAATATTATGAATGATATGATGATGATTATTTGTATATGGATAAATTAAAATTTATTATTATAAAACATTTATAGACCTCTTAAAAGTTGATTAGCTGTCTTTATAATAAATAAATATAATTATTGGTAATATAAGTACACTATTAATTTTATTTATATATCCAAAGATAATAAATATTTATAGTTAGGGATATATCATTGTCAAATAATGTTAAATTTTATTAGCATCGCTATGTTGAATATGATATATTGATGGATCACCCAAAGGAGAATATTGATATACATTGAATGCTTAAGTGATTTGTTGTCTGAATCTGTATAGTATATTAATTTATAACTCAAAATATTAATGTTAAACATGTGGTCATTGCAGTATCTATCCTCATTTCTTTAAGTTCACTTACTTCATCTGTTCCATTTTTTAATGGGTTGAACTTCTCTTATTATAATGAACAAGTCTAATTTCACCTTTGTATAATGCATATTGATTTGGCACTCCAATAAGAAGCCTACAACTAGTAGCAATGAAGAGAAAGCCCATTATAAGACTTGAGAAAGGTCAAACGGACTGAACTTGATGTTTATGTGAATGAACATAGCAAATAATATTAAGTAAGTTCTTCCTAAAACTGAAAATGTCAAAGAAATAATGAAATTTATGAAAGAAAGCTCTCAAACTGCTAACAAGTCTCTTACTGGAACATTAATGAGTACTTTAACCTCCATAAAATTTGATAGTTTTTATACTATGCATGAGCACGTCATTGGAATGACAAACATTGTAGCAATACTTAAGTCATTAGGAATGGAAGTGAATGAGAATTTCCTTGTGCAGTTCATTCTGAACTCGTTACTGCTTGAGTATGATCCATTCCAAATGAACTATAATACCATAAAAGATAAATGGAATGTGCATGAATTTCATAATATGTTAATTCAGTAGGAAATCAAACTTAAGAATCAAGTAAATAACTATATCCATTATGTGAATCATCAAGGAGCTGGAAAGAAAGTTTATGTATGTTTCGAATTAAATTTAACTTAAGTTCCCTATAATACTTAGTGGATTGAATCTGGATGTACAACTTATGTTTCTAATATGATGCAAGGATTCCTTACAATCCATGCCATAAGCCCAAATAAGAAGTTCGTCTTCATGGGGAATAGAGTGAAAGTTCCAGTGGAAGATTTCAGGAGTTACCTTTTAATTCTAGAAACTGGACATCTTTTAGATTTATTTGAAACTTTTTTTGTACCTAATATTTCTAGGAATTTAGTTTCTTTGTCTAAACTTGATGTTGTTAGATACTCTTTTAAGTTTGGTAATGAATGTTTTAGTTTGTATAAGCATACCTATATGATTGGTTATGGTTTACTTTGTTATAGTTTATATAAATTGAATCTTCATAATTTATATGTTGAAAATTTTATAACCTTGCATCATAATATTGGCACTAAACGTAGTTTGGTGAATGAACGTTCTACTTATTTGTGGCATAAACGTTTGGTTCACATTTCCAAAGAAAGAATGGAAATGTTGGTAAATAATGACATCTTTACAGATTTAGATTTCACTGACCTTAATATTTGTGTAGATTGCATTAAGGAAAAATAAATAAAACACACAAAAAATATACAACGAGAAGCACTCAGCTTCTTGAAATTGTACACACCAATATATGTGGACCATTTGATGTCAATTCTTTCGGTAAAATAAAAGTACTTTATCACATTCATTGACGATTATTCACGTTACTGATATGTCTATTTACTGCATGAGAAATTTCAAGTAGTGGATGTCTTGAAAATTTATGTAAATGAAGTTGAAATGCAATTGGACAAAAAGGTAAAAATCATAAGGTCAGATAGAGGTGGTGAGTATTATGAAAGATTTGATGAAACTGGACAACACCCAAGTCCATTTGCTGAGTATTATGGAAGATTTGATGAAACTGGACAACACCTAGGTCTATTTGCTAAGTTCCTAGAAAAGTGTAACATATGTGCTCAAAATACACAATATCAGGTACACCACAACAAAATGGTGTATCAGAAAGACGTAAACGAACCTTAATGGATATGGTCAGGAGCATGTTAAGTAACACGTCCTTACCCTTATTATTATGGATGTATGCTTTAAAAATTGTCGTGTATTTGTTGAATAGGTTTCCTAGTAAGGCAATTCCAAAAACACCTTTTGAACTGTGGACAGGTAAGAAACCCAGTTTAACGCACTTGCATGTTTCAAAAATGTCAGGCAAAAATAAGAATCTATAATCCACATGAAAAGAAATTAGATGCAAGAACAACCAGTGGATATTTCAATGGTTATCCAGAAAAGTTTAAAGGGTATAAATTTTATTATCCTACCCATATTACAAGAATTGTTGAAACCGAAAATACTCGATTCATTGAGAATGGTGAGATCAGTGAGAGTGAAGCTTCATGAAATATGGAGATTAAGGAAGTTATAGTACACTACAAGAAAAGTCATAATTTGCAAATGATGAATCCACTGCAAATAGGCTAAAATCTACTGCAAATTGACAATTTGCAGTAGATTTAAGGCGAATTAGTGACTGATGCAAAAACCTTGGTTACAATATAATTTGCGATGGATTTAATTTATGCTGCAAATTTACAGCTATTGTATCCGCCACAAATCTTTTCGGCGATACGCCGGCTTCCATTGCTGGAGTTTCCATGTTGCGGTGAAAAAATCTGCTGCTAATTTTGCAACGACCTTTTTTGAAATACGAAATCCAATGAATCCTTCCTCTGTAGGCTGGGAGTGATGACAGGTGTAGATGGAAGGAGCTTCGGAGAGGATGAAATAGGAGACCATTAGGACTGTGAGCTTCAACCCCATTGCCATGGTTAAAATCCCAATAGAAATTAGAGCCACTTTCATATTCAGCAAACCCTATTTTCCCAAAAAAAAATTCCTTTTATTTTGTTTTGGATATGGCTTTGTATGTATAGTGTAGGAACTCTCTCTAACAAAGTTTCAACCTAACTAATAAAAACATCAAAATCTTATAAGCTCAACAAGAACCAAGTGACACCAATTGAATAAGTCCACAATCTTATAACAACATTAGCAATTTAGCAATTAGATCTCACTCAATCACTAGCGATGGCTACAAATTAATAATCATGAACCAACAAAACATTACTAAGTTAAAAAATAATCAAATTTCCAGCATCAAACACACATCATCTTTGTTTTTCACAATTCAACAAACGAATCTGTGCAAAGAATCATGTAAACACACTAGAACCGAAGCATAGGGAATAATTACTGTGAGAATTACCGCATGAGAAGGAGATCTGTTAGGTCTCATGACTGAAATCGAAGGAATGGTATTGGTGGTGGCATTAGCACTGGTACTCTTGTGACTGTTGGCGTTGGTAGAGAAAGAAGAAAGAGCGGAAGGAAGTGAAAAGCTGAATCAAAATCGTTGTCTTCTTTGTCGTCATCGGTGGTGACGGCAGTCTGAGACGCCATAACGTAAGCCAGACGTTGCGCAGACGACTTTAGCGGCTACGTTTTAGGTGCTTGATGGTGGAAGAGGGACCCAGCCGCGACAGAGGGTGAGCTAGTGACATCGCCGGAGACGAGGAGCCGGTGCTACTGGAACCGCTGCTCCACTGCCGCGTGTACACCAGACTCCCGTTTCTTCTCTGATCCATAAGTGTAAGCTGTGTATATATAGGGCTTGTAGAGACTAAGCTATGTATAACGTAGGAACCTTCTTCTTCTGCGTTGGATTTGCAGTGAGATTGAGGAGCGTAGGAACTTTGAGAGAGAAAGGACAGGAAGGAGAGTATTTATATTGCAAGGTATGGAAAGAACTTTGACAACTTAAACATCATTTTTTTAAAATTGTGGTAGATTTTGCGGTGAAAAAATCTGCCACAAAATATTTTTATTTTTTTAACTTTAAAATAAATTTTTATTCATTTTAATAAATTTGCAGCGCATAAACCTCTTTTTTTTTCTATATAAAAAAATATAGTGAATGTGTCACCGAAAAAGTTTGTGGCAAAAAATTTGTCGCAAATATATCCACCATAAAGTTTGTCATAAATTACGACGGATTCGAATCTGCCGCAAACTATCCATCACAAAAATGCACTTTTCTTGTAGTGGTACAAGTTCATTTGACCTGTGCTCCTATTTATGAAATTGTTGTTTCTCATGCTGTTGAACCGCATAACAATTATGAACAACAAGTTAATGATCGTTAACAATGAACCTATAGTAGAACAACAACAAGAAATAACATTAAGAAGATTCCAAAGAGAAATGAGATCTGCTATTTTGAATGACTATGTGGTGTATCTACAAGAGTCAGAAAATGACTTAAGAATTAATGACAATGATCCAATTTCGTTTTTATAAGTCATTAATAGTGATAATGCTAATAAATGACTAGATGCCATGAAAGATGAGCTTAAATCAATGAAACATAATGGTGTATGGGACCTTGTGAAATTACCTGAAGGGTACAAGAGAGTTGGGTTTAAATGAGTTTTTAAGACTAAGCGTAAATCTCATGGCAATCTTGAATGCTACAAGGCTCATCTTATTGCCAAAGTTTTACTAAAAAAGATAACATTGACTATAAGGAAACATTATCTCTAGTTTTCAAGAAAGATTCTTTCAAAATTATCAAGACATTAGTAGCTCATTATAATTTAGAGCTGCATTAACTGGATATAAAAGTCGTCTTTCTAAATGGGAATTTAGAGGAAGATGTTTATATGGATAAACCAATAGAGTCTTCAGTTAAGGAAAAAGAATACATGGTGTGTAAACTTAAGAATCAATATACGGACTTAAACAAGCTTCCCGACAATGATATCTCAAGTTAAATGATACTATTGTATCCTTTGGATTTAAGGAAAATATTGTTGATCAGTATATATATCTAAAGGTTAGTATGAGTAAGTTTATCTTTCTGATTCTATATGTTGATGACATCTTCCTTACAACTAATGATTTTGGTCTATTAAGTGAGATTAAAAAGTTTCTATCTAATAAATTTGAAATGAAATATATGGGATGGGCAAGCTATGTGATTAGAATAGAAATATTTTGTGACAGATCACAAGAATTGTTAAGTTTGCCTCAGAAAGCATATATCAATAAAGTTTTAGAGAAGTTACAAAAAAAAAGTCTTAAGATACTTGCAAGGAACGAAAGATCACATGCTTACATATAGAAGATCTGATCATCTTAAGGTGGTTGAATATTCAGATTCAGATTTTGTCGGTTGTGTAGATACAAGAAAGTTCACATTTGGCTAATAATATCTTTTAGCCGGAAGAGCGATATCATGGAAGGGTACGAAGCAGTCAGTCATTGCTGCATCCACCATGGAAGCTGAATTTGTGGCATGCTTGGAAGTCATGGTTCAGGTTAAGTGGTTGTAGAACTTTATTTCAGGACTTGGAGTAGTCGACAATATTATTAGGCCACTAAAAATTTATTATGATAATTCCGCAGCTGTCTTCTTTTCTAAAAACGACAAGCATTCTAAAGGTACTAAATATATGGAATTGAAATACTTTGTCGTTAAAGAAGAAATTCAGAAACATAAAGTGTCAATAGAGCACATTAGCACTGACTTTATGATTATTGACCGTTTGACAAAAGGGTTACTGTCCAAAATATTTAGTGGACATGTTGAAAGTATAGGCATTGTTGCCAAGTAGGCATTGTTGTATATTATGTTAATGTTTACGTTTTATATACTCTGACGCTCTGAGCTCATGAACGAATATGTTTTTGTCTTACCTATTTTTCGAGTTTGTATACATGATTGAATAAGAATGATGATAACAAATTCTGTCTTTAATAAAGACATTATTATTGGACTAATTACGTGTTTCTCATTTATAGGTCATATTATATTTTGACAAACTTATCAAACTATAAAAAAATAATGTCACATGAGCCAAGTGAGAGAATATTGAATTAAATATCTCATGTGATGAACATGTGACTTATCTTATTAGTTTATTAAGTAATTAAATTAAGTTAATGGACTAAACTCTTATTGGGTAAAAGGAAAAAAGTAGTTTTGTAATTATAGTAACTGTCAACTTGATGGAAGTTAGCAGTATTTAAAAAATAATTTATGTGTAAAACTCAAGATCTTGTTCCTTACCGCAAAAAGTTTTTTTTTTCTTTATCGTCACTAAAGTAAAAAAAGAGCGTAAAGAAAGATAAAAGAATAAAATGTGAGTTTTTGATATCTCTCTAATATTCTTAGAATACAATTTGTTCTTATTCATGAATAAAAATTAGTGTCGTTATACTTTTTTTTGTAGAATTTATGAATTATGAGATTCTTATATTTTGATAATAATTTTTTATATTAAAATTCTTAAGAAAACTACGTATTATCAAATATCATTAATAATTATATCATTGTAAGAGCAGTAACAAAAAAAAGTCACAAGCTGCAGAACAGACGGAGAGCATTAAATCCTGATACCCTTCCTTTGGGTTTGCTAGCAAGATATCAAAATGAAACTTCAAGTGTCGTTCTGCGGTAAAAACAAGAAAGGTGAAACGCTGAAGCCAGTAGGCCGTTGAGAAGTAGAAAGTTAACCTTTTATTTTCCAGAAGCAGTATCAAATCCAGATGGAGCACTTAGTTTAGCTTCTTTCTTTTTATCTTTTCATGGTAAAAGCAGTTACTTTTCACTAAAAAGGTTTCAACTTTCAAGTGTTGTGTGGCCAAGCAAATGCATGTTTTATTTAAGATATGATGCACAAATAATTTGGACAGCCCTTTTGTGATGGAGAATCCGATGTCGATCTTTCATTGAAATATCACATCAGCCGCTAGTGACTCGGTTATAACTAAATTCAGATCTTCTGCCTAATCCAAAGGTCAAGTTATATTACTGCTCACATCAAGGGAAGGTGGGAGCCTTCTATCATGGTCTATGAATAAACTCACTTTTTTTATTTAAAAATATTTTTATATAAATTTGAATATATATAAAAATTATGAATTAAAATTTATAAATTATATATATATAATTATTTGTATAAAAATAATAATAATTTGATTAAATTTTTATATAAATTTAAATATTATTTATTAAAATTTATAAAATTTTAATTTTTAATCTCAATTATTAATTTATTTTAACAATAAATTAATGAACAAAATAACTATGATCCATTTTGAACAACCTTCACGGTATTCCATATTAGACTTTTCCGGAAGGTGAACTAATAAGGAGAAAACAACCGAAACAAGAACTTTCAGCAAACAACACAAAAGAAATGCAGATCCAGACCACTCAGAATAGGTTCGGCAGAAATATTATTAGAATTTGTTTTGCAACTTTTCTCTAATAGAAACAAAAATCATAATACAGTTATAAGGGGTTTTTTTACCAAAAAAAAAGTTATGAGTTTTACTATTTGTTAAGGAATTTAAAATAGAAAAAATAGATTTTTTTCAATTATTAATATATTATATATTATATTTTTTATAAAAAATTATTTTAAATTCTTAATAAGTGTCCCATTGTTAACAAAACTCAAGTTATAATAACAAACGTAAATATGCAGTCATATGTACCCAAAAAAAAATGTAGCCATGTGTTAAATTAAAATCTGCAAAATTAAATATGTAGCTCTAAATTACATATTCATTCATAATAAAAACGTGATCATTACATAGATTCAAGATATTTATTTTGCCAAAGTGAAGTTACTTCGCTTGGTTTTGAACCATACTTTTTATTGAACTAAAATCTAAACGATGGCACCTAAATGCCTATGCAAGTATATTTTTCATTCTTCCTTTCCCACAAACGGGTAGCACGATGAACATATTTTGACTATTTTCTTTCTTTCTTTATTTTTGGTGCACTGGCACTATGCTATGCGGCATTGAATTTGCGTCACATTCATGCATCAAACTCCCTTCCACCGACTGAACATCTTAACAACTGTCTCGACTTTCAATCATGCCAAACCAAATGACCAATAAATTCTCATTTTAACTCACTGTTTTTGAATGGTATAGTGTTAGAGATGTAATAAAGTTATTTATATATTTTTATTTAATAATTTAATATTTTTAAAAATGTAATTCATGACAATATAATAAAATTGTCATGAGTTTAATCTTTATCACATCCATTCTTTTAAATAAATATTAAATATAAGCAAATGATAAAATAGCCTCACATATAGAAGTGTAGTATTTTGACCCCTTCCTCTTTTATTTCTTATGCTTTTTGTCAAACTCACATACAAAATGCTGCATTGTCTAATGTCTAGTTCCTCCACCCTCTCAGCCGTGAACACATGGCGTGCGATCCATTTCTTAGTCCTACATTGGAACTCTGTGTTAGCGGCATAACATATGGATTTGCCGCGTGTCCCTCTGCCATTAAAAACTCAAGCTTTATTTTCTAATGAATCAATAATGTGCTTTGAAATATAACCCTATTTAATTATGTTTAGGATAGCAATCGTCGCATAAATATTGCCGGTGTTTATATCAATCAGAGGTAATTGAAATGAAGGCTCGGACGTCGTTGAATAATAGCACGTTGATTAGATTTATTTTTTCCCAGATGCAGGGCAAAAAAGGGGAAGTTACTTGTGTATATATGACTTTCCTCGAGCAAAATTCATTGGAACTGCACTAACTCCCGTATCATTATACTTTGAGGAATTTAAAGTAAAATCGTGTTTTGTTGAGACTTTAAGTGTTCATTTGGTTATTGAAATTGAGCATGAAATTAAAATTTAGAATTAAAATTAAATCTTTTAATTTTAATTTTTATATTTAGAATATTATTTAAAATTAGAATTATAATTTCATAAACTAATTTTATGGAATTAAAAAATAATTAAGTTAAATTTTTTCAATTCTTAATTTATACCATAAAAATAATATTTTTATAGCTTAAAAATTAAATTCATTCTCTCTTTCTCTCTCCATATTTATTTATAAAAATCATATTTATTAAATTTTATATTTATATAAAAATTTATTTTTATATTTATATAAAATTTATTATAACAAATATTTTTTTCTAAACAAATTCATGAAAATTTTCTTTATGAAAAAAATGACTATTATATTATAAAAATATTATTATATGAATATTTTTATTAATTTTAATTTTGTAATTTTTTTAATATTTTAGATCATACTTTTAAATAATAAAATTATAATTGAATTTAAAATTATAATTTTTATCTTAATTCTTTGACAACCCTAAACATAGAATTTAAGATTCTATACCAATTCTAATTCTGAATAATTAAAATTAAAATTAAAATTTTATATTATTTTAATTTCAATTATCGCTATCTAAACAGATCTTAATGGAACAAGAAAAACGAGATTAATGATATGAAAGGCAGTGTTGCCATCTACTTCTTTCATTCTTTTTAATTTATATTTTAAGATTTTTATATAAAAATTAAAGATATTATTAAATAATTTTAAATTAAGTAAAATATAAATTGACATGATTAAATTATTTTTTTTAACTCTTTTAAAAAAAAGAGTATAGAGTCATCCTAAACTTTTATATTTTTATAAATTACCATCATAAACTTAATTTTTTTAATTAATCTATATACTTTAACTATTGACCTAATAAATCATTTCATTAACCATATGTTAAAGTATTAATAAAAATATCACGTGATATCATTCTACTCATCCAAACTCATTAAAATTGGACCGTTGTTTTTTAATCATTAAAATTTTATTTTTTAATTATATTTTACTCTTAACAAATTAAATAAAAAAATAAATTATTTTAAAACAAAAAATGAAATTAAAAAATATAATTAAATAAAAAACATATTATTTATTGGCAAACAAATTTTTTTAAAAAATAATTTAGCTTTTTTATTTAATTTGTTAAGAGTAAAATATAATTAAAAAAATGAGATTTTAATGAATAAAAAAATCAACAATTTAGATTTAATGAGTTTGAATGGATAAGATGTTGTCACATGATATAATCGTTAGTGATTTATTATATGATTAATAGAAGAATTTATTGGATCATTATAGTTAAAGTTTAGATGTTAATTAGGAAAATTTTTAAGTTTATGATAATTATTTGCAAAAAATAAAAGTTCAGGGTGACTTTATATTTTTTTTTTTAAGAAATTATAAAAGTTAATTAATATGTATAGTTATTAAATTTAGTAAAAATAATATAAAATAAGGTAAAATTACAAATAATTAATTAACACATCTTTAAAATTCTTAAATGATAAATAAATTTAAATAAAATAAATTTTTAAAAATATAGACAAAAAGAAACATATGGCTGCGGTAAATTCAAATGGAAACCATTGCTTAATTATGATGCCAATGCTCTATTTCCATGACATAACTTCTTCACTTCACGAGTAGTTTCTTCCCTCCGGCATAAGGGTTTCCGTCAGAGTTCATACTTCATGCAGCATGACTTCGTTTGACTTGAGAATTACTAGTGAGTAACCCATGAGGCACGGATTAGTATTTTAATTTTTTATATATTACATTTTATATATTATTATTATTTTTTACTTTTTCTCAGTATATAATATAAATGTATAAATATCTTAAATAATTTTTTTATTTCTTATTTTTTATTATCAAATTTCATTTATTTTATAGTTCATTATTATGAATAGGATTTACTGTTTTTTTATTAAAAAAATACGAATAGGATTCAAAAACAAAATTACTTAAAGATAAATATACCTAGGAATGTTAAGGTTGAAAGAGAACGAAAAGGAGATTATAAGAAAGGACAAAGGACATTCAAATAAAAATAGTAGTATAACAAATTGATCCAATATCAAGAAAGGACATACTCAATTTTTCTTTTTCTTTTTGGTAATAAAGGATACTCAATTTTAATATATTAGGGATAGATGACTTTAAAATTAAGATTGTTTTTTATAATGAAAATGTATAAGATCAGAAGAAATTATCTCATTCCAATTGTGTAAGATTTACCAATAAAAGTCCACCACAGCAAGTTGATGCTATCAGTTGAGCCAACATTCACAAACAAAATGTTAGATTGTTTATCAAAATCACTTACCTAATGTTTATTCTCAATTCTTTATTCAGTACTAACATGAAATGTTACTAAACATTAACAATTCTCGCTCTTGCATAAATAATAAAAGGCATGCTATCAATTAAGATAAAATTATAAAACAAAGAAAAAAATTGAGGTCGTAATAAATTGTTTAAAAGTTCATTTTTTTTTAATTTAAGTTTAATTTTTTTTTTAAAAAAAGTTTAAGAGAGATGGTACCCCATTTCAAGGTCAAAATTCAAGGCATATCACAAACTTTGACGAGGATGTACTTTAATAGACATACCAATAAAAATGAAAGTACACTAAATACCAAAAAAATAAAATTAAAGTAAACTCCAAGACTCTTTTGTCGACGTTGTTCCTTCTTACATGTTGAAACTAACCCACATTGGCTAAAAATTCAATTTCCATTCCCTGCAATACGGTATTTGTTTCCTATTTTCGTCTTTCCCTGGAATTAATTTTCTTTCAAGGAGAAGAAACGACGAAACCATCATACATGCTCCCTCTCCCTCCACGCTTACACATGCAGTAATGAGGTCGGAGCCCCATGCGTATGCAAGTGCGCAAATATAAATGTTCAGACGAGGATGTCCAAGTTTTGAGGTAAAAGAGTTTAACAAAAGGTTGAAATGGTGATCAAGGAAAACTGGGAGGCTTTCTTTCTGACACTTTCTAGTTAATTTAGACACGATGATTTATGTGCTGGTTTTATTTGGGGGGGGTTACTGTGTTGAGCTTTTAATATGCATACCCATTAGAGATTTAGTGGGGTAGTTTAATTTGCATTAGTGACTTTTACACATGTCAAACCACCGATAGAGACAGTCACCTATACAAGTATGTAAACAGTCTCAGCTTCAATAAAGGAAGCTAAGCATTAAAGAAAATCAACCCCATCGTCAATCATTTTGTTATTATTTATATAGAATAAAATGCAAGTAACTTCCTTTGTTATTTTTAGAAAAATTTATTATGATTAAAAACTCAACAATTTTTTAATTTTTTGAATTTTACAAATTATATAAAATAATATAAATTTAACTCCTTATTTTTGTATTAAAAAATCTTTTATAAAAATTAATATATAAGATTTGATAATTTTAAAAAGTTAAATTGTAAAATTTTGAACCATATTTTTTTTTAAAAATAACTTATAATTAAAGGATATTTTTTACATTTTTAGGCCTATTTATATAAGTTGATCACGTAAAGTACCCGTACAAGATTCGGGACTCTTCTCCTTTGGAACAATTTCTGTTCTGCTTAGGTACACAGTTCACACCTTTGCGAGGCAGCACATAACATCAATTGTTTATTTATTTTTCCGCCAGTATATCTTTATCAATGACTAATTAAGCTTCATACAAGAGGGCGAAAATACAGCTTTTTTAAGATTTGATAATTGATATTTCTAATAATTTAAACATATCATACAAATGGTATAAATTAAATCGAGATTAAGGAAAACCCAAAAGGTTGGTTTAGTACTAACGCTATGATGTGTAGTTTAACATGGTAATCTTTGACTTATCAGAAAGGTAGATTGGTATAGAATACCAATAAAATCAAAAGTAAAGGTCTAGAATCCAGATTACTAGAGAGATAAATATCGGGTAAGCTTGCTTTTTTTTTGGGTACATATATCGGGGTAAGCTTTTCCATACTAAACCCAAAGGGAAACCACCTGAGTAACGAATTAAAGATGGAGACTGAGATTTCAGAACCTCCACGTGGAGGTGGCAATTATAAAAAAAAAGAAAGTAAATTCCATGGTTCAAATAAAGGAGCAGGGGAAATTACCTGAGATTCCATAAAGACGTGAGCAACAAGGCATTGGAATTGGACATACATCATTGCTTGGATTTGAACATATATGCCTGCGTGTCCCGACCACTTTAATTTCTTTGTACCATTAAATTTGTTTCAGCCAGTCCACGACCCATGTGACCAAGAATGCGTGATATATATTAAAATTAAGAGCACAGTTTTCTTTTGTTTAGAAAAGAAAAAGGTTGTTAATTTATGAGGGCATAGGATTAAAAATTTTAAATTAGTAAAACCCGTTTGGCCTTAGGGACTTGATGAAATAAAAAGATGGGGCAGGTCACATGATCATTAGGCTCCATGTCCCGTTAACAATCAAAAAGGGATCAAATGATACACCGACCACATTATCTCTGAGAGCTAGAGCGACGCATGCTTTGCAGTCACTCCCACCAGACATGGCGAAAACTACTATTATTCTGCTCTTCCTTTTTAAGTAAACTTATTAAGCAGCAGCATCTGCACCTGCCGCCTCTGCCTATTTATGAAGCTGAAAATCCCATCAATGAAGAGATGAGGACTGGACCATTCTGTATTCTTTTAAATCGGTATACCTGCTGCATATCTTCTATATGGTGGTGAAATTGGTTTTAAAGTAGGCCGATATGGTAATGCCTAACATAATAGTAGACTTGGCGAGAGTAATCCTACCGACTTCTTAGGCATATATCCGACCTATGAATAACGAGGCAAATAGTAATCCTTAACTTAAGTAATTAACCAACGACTATAAACCGGTATTTAGTTAATAGATTGTAATCAATCCCAACGTTCGGACTTTGAATGTCTTAAACTACTGGAATTCGGATTGATCGGGATCGGGATTCGAATATCTACATAAGTACCAGCGACTTAAGCTAGGCATGTTTCATTCTTTTAGCCTAATACATACTATTTGTGTAAACTTGTCATACGATCCTAGTCCTGACTGACTAGCATGGTTTCTTAGATATCTTGACACGCCTGTTCGGAAACAAGAATAAGGTCATCCTCTAAGCTATCTAGGTTCGGTCAGTACCCGGAACATCTGGCGCCCACCGTGGGGCTAGGTAAAACTTTCCTACTCCATGATCCTTCACGCGGCACATCCAACCACCTTATAAACCTGATATGGCTAGCAATGAAAACTGATGTCAATGGAATCACTCTAGAAAACAACCACCATCCAATGGAGATGCTCCTAAGCAATTAGAGATATTAATAGCCAAATTGATCGAATTCTTCAGACCAAAGAAGGATCAAAGAGGATTGAGCAGTGCACTGTTGAGGGAGAGAATTCCTGAGAAAAGATATTCAGGAGTGATTTTCAAGGACATACCAAGTATCCCCGGCAACGTAATCATGATGGAAGGAGACAAGTAAATAACATACCCGGAGCGATCATCCTTTCTCCGACTTCATTATGCCAATCCCGCCTCCCGGAGGATTCGGACTCCCGACGATGGAGCTTTACGATGGGACGGTCGATCCACGGGAACATCTAACGATGTTCAACTCTATGATGCTTCTAAATGGAAGCTCGGACCCGATTAAATGCAACTTTTCCGATTAACTCTAAAAAAACCACCTTGCTCGGTTTCAAGCATTGAAACATGTTCAATTTATGATTTTTTTGAATTATCTTAAATTTTTTAACCATTTTTCTACAACATACACATCGTTTCGGCAAGCTTAATCAATCGAGGCGGGCAGAAGAATCTCTCAAAGATTTCATAGAAGGTTCGGGAGGAAGTCGTGCGGATAAGAGATCTCAATCCATTTCTCTCCATGCTATCGTGGGCGGCTTGCGGCTGGACCATTTGCGATTCCCCAGAAACCACCGTTAGATCTAGTTGAGGAACAGATCTGCGGGGTACATCAACATGGAAGAAATCGCTCTCGCCAGAAGCAAATGGAGCAACATTTTTCGAACCGAACGCGGGGAAAAAATAATCCCATTATTTCTATCAAACCAAGTATTCACGATACAATATAACGGACGAATGGATCGAAATTAGAGGTAGGCACTTACAAGGAATGATCGGACATACGAAAATGTACGTGCAATAACGGATAGAGTACAACCCTGGTTCAATGAATACACTCCATTGAATTCTCGAAGAGATCGTATTCCTAGAAATATACAACACGTTCGATCCGTCTCCCAATAGGGCATCAAAAGATACCACCAAATGTGGATAAAAGTAAAAGGTGTGAGTTCCACAAAACCTTCGGACATACAACCGAGGAGTGCATAAGCTTGAAAAACAGGATCGAGCAACTTATTCGGGAGGGGACATCTAGGAAAATATGTTTATCGCCGCAGAGTCGGAGCGAGGAGGCAAAAGAAAGAGATCAATCCAACCGAAGGGGAACAAGCCGATATGACGAAAAAGGCGGTTGACCAAGCCCCGCTAGACCAACTTTGTCGAGGATAATTGACTCAATTTATTTGCCGGTGGAGGGAGTTCCAATTCATCTCGAAAACGATATCTCCGAAAAGTAATGTCGGTAAGCTACCCTTCCCAAACAAAGACAAACAGTTCGACGATGAACCGGTCATCTCTTTTTCAAGCGGCGATTCAGGTTGGACGAAAACGTAGATGATCCGATGGTCATATCCGTTATAGCAGGGAACTTTTAGATCAAGAAAGTTCTAGTTGATCAAGGAAGTTCGGTCGATGTTCTTTACATGTCCACGCTTCGAAGGTTGCAGATGTCAGAAGACGATTTAACTCCATTCAATGGAACTTTGATCTGGTTCTCAGGAGAGCAGGTAAATGTCAAGGGGTTCGTCGAACTTCGAACAACTTTTGGGACAAGTACTCTACTTAAAACCATTCCTGTAAGATACTTGGTTATAAACTGCTATACTCCCTATAATGTTATCCTCGGGAGACCGTCTCTAAATCTTTTAGGGGCATCGTCTCAACCCCCACCTAACAATGAAATTCCCGATCTCTAAGACCGAGGTCGGTCTGATACATGCGGATCGGAAGGAAGCTCGGATTTGCTACAACGAAAGTTTGAGACCCGACAAGCCGAAAAGATTCATAAGATCGACCGTTTGATACATAGCATTAACATGGCGAAACTGAGTGATGAAAAAGTTCTCAACCGATCAAAGAATTGCAAGCGATACCATTGGGTCCTAAATCCATATATCGGGACTCATTTACCAACCGAACTTAAAAGAGATTTGGAGCAATTATTGAAAAGAATGTTGATATCTTTGCTTGGATCAGCAGACATGCCTGGAATTGATCCAGAGATCATCACCCATAAGCTCTCCCTAGATGTAAAGGTAAAACCAGTAGCCCAGAAAAAAAGGAAACTAGGATCGGAAAGACAAAGGGCTGCAACCGAGGAGACCAAAAAACTTTTAGAGGCCGGCTTTATAAGAGAGGTAGAATATACCACGTGGTTATCGAATGTGGTTATGGTAAAAAAGTCGTCAGGAAAATGGAGAATGTGTACAGACTTCACGATTTGAACAAAGCTTGCCCGAAGGATTCCTATCCTCTTCCCAGCATAGACCGACTAGTTGATGGGGCCTCGGTTATCACCTTAGCTTTATGGATGCATACTCTGGATACAACCAAATTAGGATGCACCAACGACGAACAAAAAATTGCTTTTATCACTTGAATTTGGAAATTTTTGTTCTCTGTGATTTCCCTTAAGAATGTCGGAACTTATCAACGGTGATAAACAAATTCGAAAAGTAAATAGGAAGAAACATCGAGGTCTATGTAGATGACATGGTCGCCAAAACATCGAAGGTGGGGATCATTGCTCAGACTGTCAATGCTTTCATTGCAACTTTGAAAGTATAACATGAAGTTAAACCCCGAGAAGTGTGTGTTCGGAGTTCAAGCAGGAAAGTTTCTTGGCTTTCTCCTCACCAACAGAGGAATAGAAGCAAACCCGGAGAAATGTAGAGCAATAATGGAAATGAGAAGCCCAGCAACCATTAAAGAAGTGCAGAGATTAACGGAAGCTTCCCTCTCGAGGTTCCTTTCTAAATCACCCGATCTCTACCATTTTTTCAATGCCTTAAGAAGACCAAAAATTTTCAATGGACGAGAGGAATGTGAACGGCGTTGGAATCCCAAAAAACTTTCTTGGCGACTATGCCAATTTTGACAAAACCCGATATTTTATTTTTATATATTTACTTTTCGATAAAATTGAGTTACGTATTGGTGAAAGAAATAAGAAAGGAGCAACGACCTATCTATTTCGTTAAATGAGTCTTGCAAGGACCGGAAGGTCGGTTCGAAAATCGAAAAGATGGCGTTAGCACTAGTCACAACGGCTGGGAGGCTCCAATATTTTCAAAGTCATTCGGTCATCGTGAGGACGAGATCGCCCATTGTCGCATTGCTTCGAAAACCGAGCTTTCTTAACGAATGATATCATGGTCCGTCGAATTGTCGGAATTTGATATTCAATATCAACCAAGAGGACCTATCAAGTCCCATGTATTATCTGACTTTTTGGTTGAATTATCTTCCTCTTATCCTCAAAATGAGAATAATGATACTTGGATTCTTTTTGTCGATGGAGCGTCGAATGTCAAAGGAAGTGGAGCGGGGATTATTCAAAACAAAATCTTAATTGAACAGTCCTTGAAGTTCAATTTTCGGACCAAAAATCAAGCCGAATATGAGGCACTCATTCTTGGACTAAATTGGCGCAGAGATAGGGGCTACTAGGTTAATCGCAAAGTCGAATTCCCAACCGGTATTAAGTGGTGAGTTCCTTACTAAAGACCCTCAATTAGTTAAATATTTACTCAAAGTACAAGATGTGGTAAAAAAGTTTGAACAATTTGAGATTATTCATATCCCGAGAGAGCAGAATACAAGGGCTGATCTCTTGTCAAAACTAGCTAGCACAAAAGGTCCAGGTAACAACCGATCTGTTATTCAAGAAATGCTTGACCGACCTAGCGTTGAAGAAGAGGAGATTTTTTCAATCGACAACAATATAAGTTCCTGGATGAGCCCAATTGTCAAGTATTTGGAAAGTGGTGAGTTACCAACTGATGAAAAGAAAGCAAAGAAATTGCGAAAGTCGGTGAGTTATTACACGATGATAAGAGGAGAATTATTCAAGAGAGGATTTTCTCTCCCCCTCTTGAAGTGTATAAATCAAAATCAGATGAAAGCGGTTATGGAGGAAGTTCATGAGGGAGTCTGTGGTAGTCACATCGGAGGACGATCGTTAGCAGGCAAGGTTTTAAGATCGGGAATGTACTGGCCTACTATGAAGTATGATTGCCTAGAATACGTTCGAAAATGTGACAAGTGTCAGAAATTCGCCAATCTACATAAATCTCCACCTGAAGAATTGCACAAAGATTGAGACTCCATGGCCATTTTGCCGATGGGGAATTGACTTTGGTCCTTTCCTACTCTTTTGAGGTACATTATTGTTGCCATTGATTATTTTACAAAATGGATTGAAGTAACCACTTGCTAGTATAACTTCCGAAAAGATTAAAAAATTTGTTTGGAAAAATATAATATGTCGTTTTGGTTTACCCTATTCGATTGTATCGATAATGGAACACAATTCATTTAGAGTTTTGTATAGAAATGGAATTAAACAGTATTCACCTCGGTAGAACATTCACAAACTAACGGATTAGTCAAGCGACCAACAAGGTTATATTACTCGGATTCACAATGCTAAAGGCCTTTGGCGAAAAACTTCCGAACATTTTGTGGGCTTATCACACTACACCACGTCGTCAACACTTTCCGACTTACTTTCGAGGCGGATGCTATGATCCCAGTTGAAATCGGAGGACCGAGTTTTAGAAGATCAGCCTTTAATGAGGAGGTAAATGTTGCAGTCAGAAAAGTCGATTTGGATTTGTTAGAAGAAGAAAGGGAAATAGCACACATTCAGGAAGAAGTAATTCGGGCGAAATAATCGAAGGTGAAAACAAGGAAATTCGTTGAAGGGGACCATGTATGCACAAAATTGAAGACTCAAAGGGTGCCCATGAAGGGAAGCTATCGGCTAATGGGAAAGACCTTTCAGAATACTTAAAGATATTGGCGGAGGAGCATAAGATCGGCGATATCATTGGATGTCCGCTTCCTAGAACTTGGAATTCCATCACTTCAGGATATTATAGCTAAGTTCTTCTTGTTTTATATTTTCTTTTATAAACTTTGTATTGAAAGTTAAAGGTAGTGTACTCTTTTTCCTTGTCGGGATTTTTTTCCAATGGGTTTTTTCTTTTTAACGAGGCCTTTGACTCATTCATTTACTCAAATAAAATCATCATCTTGAAACTTAGTTTGCATAAAAATTTAGCCTTCGAGTCAAATTCGGTCAAAGTCACCGATGCTTTAAATCATAGTCACCGAAGAAAATGGCCGTTGAGCCAAATCTGGTCAAAAACCGTCTTAGGTCAAAGTCATCGAAGAAAATGGCCGATCGAGCCAAATCCGGTCAAAGTCACCAATGCAGTCATAGTCATTGAAAATGGCCGTCGAGCCAACCGGTCAAAGTCACCGATCTGGGTCATAGTCATTTAAATGGCCTTCCAAAAATCCGGTCAAAGTCACCGTCTGCCGTCATAGTCACCAAAGAAAATGGCCTTGAGCCAAATCCGGTCAATGTCACCGATGCTCAATAATCACCAACGAAAATGATCTTCGAAGTCAAGTCGGAAAGTCGCCAATGTCGACAAAAAACGGCCTTAGATCCAAGTTGGGTCAAAATCACCCACAACCGAATCCGACTAAATTGCCCAAAATTCTACAAGCACCAAACTTTCAAAAATAATTAAAGTTTATTTCGATAAACAAGACCTTTTTACAATTTTCAATCAATTCTCTTTAAAACACTTAAATGATGTTTCAAGGGGCATAAATTTCGGTGTTATCAGATTTTGTGAATAGCCATTCCGCCATCAAGGGGCAAGCATTAAGATATTTTTTGAAATTTAAAAAATTAAAACATAAGAAGCACATACGGTATCAAAGACTAATTCATTATTTTTAAGACGACAGAGTTATACATTGAAACTTCAAATACTTAAGATTCTCGTTTTTCTTCTTCATCATCATCTTCAACGATACGATTAAACTACCTTGTGGAATGGACCCATCTCCCCCAAGCGATTGTCGAAAACTCCGTCGGGATTCAAAAGCTTGGCTTGTTGGAGGCAAGTATCAAAGCCAACGACTCTTTGGTTTGTAATTTCGTCTTTCAATCCCTCAAACTCAGCAAACAGCTTACTTTTCTCTCCCAAGGCTTCTTTAAGAGATCGGTCAGACTCCTCCTTGTCCTTTAAGGCGGCCGACAAGCTTTCTTCAAAGTTCTTCTTTTCTTCCTCCAAGCTTTACCGAAGATTCAAGAGAATCGATTCGGTGAGCCTTCACTTTAAAAACTTCTATTTCATTTTTCGACTCGAGACTTGACAAGATGATGAGCCTTTGTTGCTTTTTCCATTTACGAACGGAAAAGAAGACTGTTGGATAACACTTTCTTTTTGTTTACGCTACTTCAACCTCGGCCGACCTAAGTACAACGGACCGAAGGAGTTGTACTTCGACCCATCGTATTAGCCCAATATCACCGACCTTTTCCTTGCGCTCCTTGTCGTTCGGAAGAGAAATATGATCATCTATCAAAGACTCAAGGGAAAAGTGGTCGACTATAGGGAAGACTTGTTTTTTCCATGAAAACCGCTTCAACCCCTCGAAGGCCGTTTTTAGACCCGAGTTCTTTCGACTACCGATGTCAAGGCAGGTTGTTTCATACTTTGATCCGGGACTTCTGACTGACGTCGTTTTCGAATCATCGGATCCGACTTGGTATCCGAAGATTCCGGTTGATGATTAACAGGTATTGGTTCGGGTTGGGGAATGATGTCGTCAACATTTCCTACCACCGAGGTTCCTTCGTTCTTCAATTTCTTTAGTCTTCATTGCATTTCGCGAACAGTTATCTTAGGAGCCATTTTTTCTGAAAAGAAATTAAAAGTAGTTAAAATACATTAGTAGAGATCCAATATCGGCAAAATAGTAAAAATAAATAAGACTTACGCATTATTTTTGGTAATTCGGTTGGATTGTTTCCAAACTTTACCAAGGAAGCAGTATCCAGCACTGAAGCTTCTTCCAACAAGTCTACCAATATTCGGTCTTCGGGTGGTAACTTTCTATACTCTGTACCCAGTAGGGAAGTCGGGTTGGCACGCCAGTATAAGGGGAATTTTTCTATCCCATATTCGTCCAAGAAGAATGAAAGGTCGGTCGGAGCAGAACTCACCCGAAAAAATTTATTTTTAAAATTCTTGTACGATGAGTCTAAAGCAGAAAATAATCTTCTACGGGGATGACTGTTAATTGATACCCAACCCCCTTTACCGACCCCTTTGCATTGAAAAAGGGAAAAGAACACGCCAATACTTGGTTCCCGACCTATAAACTGAAGTAGTACTTCGAAAGCTTTAACAAATGCCCAGCTATTTGGATGGAGTTGGGTAGGCGCGATATTTAACTTAGTCAGGATTTTACATTGAAAATCAGAAGGGTAGACGGAGTCCGAGCGGGTAAAAAAGGTTTCATATACATAAATCCATCCTAAGTCGTCATTCTTTCCTGGAGACATAAAAATCCTCTCTTCGGTCGGCAATGTCGGCACACCAATTTTGGTCTCGTCTCCATTAGATGCCATCACTATACATCTTCGAGAGGATGTGTATGCTTTCGGCCGAATTAAAATCCGAGCGAATTTTTAACAACGCGGGTTTAACCAAGTTGTATTCCTCCTCCGATCTTGGAGGTGACGTCCGACCTTCAAGATCGGGCGTTCCTTCGTCATTTGTGTCTTTTCCTTTGACGGTGGGTGGGCCCGTTGTATGTTGACCGGAAACGCCCATCCGGAGATTCACCTGAATCTCTACAGATTCGCTACCACTACTATCGCTTCTAACGGACATGTTACTACTTATGGTCCTAAATCCTAAATTGAGGCAATTTACGAGAGATGGAAAGGGAAAGGTGAGAGAAGTACTGCTTTACGGAAGACGAAATGCGAAAGCTTCGTGGCGTGGAACTTTGTGAGGAAATAGTGAAAGGCCCAGAACTTGATTAAAAACGCTTGATGAGCGAATGTAGGAATGCACAACAATGAAAATTTTCTGGAAAAGGAAGCAATACAGAGGAAGATGAAACGTGGAGTGTTTTTTGGGAAGAAGCTAACGGTTGGACTTGAAAGAGTAATGAGAAGAAAATGGAAGAAGGGCTTTTTTAAATAATGTTTAGGCCGCCACAAATCAAGGGTAATAAAGTCAAGGAAAATGAAAAGTTGTATTTTCACCCGTCAGATGAATCTTGCGCCCAGGATCGATACTAGCCAAAATCAATGGTTGGAAGGCCGTTTCAGCGAAGATCAACAGTTGCACGGTGGTTACTGGTACAATTGCTTTAATGGTGCAATAATGAAACTGACACTTAAGTAATAGATGAATGACACGTGGCCCACGTTTTTTCACCCCAGGAACAACTAAGGGTTACACGAAGCATCTTGAACAACGAGTCCTAATGTACCTGAGCAAAGTAGGATTGTAGGAAGCTAAGTTGGTCTTCTTGGTTTCTAATAATCGATCAAAATCGCATTTTTAATCGGGTCTCTTATATCTCGGTATCGTCCTTTCTATACGACCTACCTATTGGGCTGTATACCATTCTTCGTTTAAACCGATCTTTGATAGCTTGGTACATATATTTCTATATGACCGATCTAGGGGGCTATGGACCATTCTGTATTCTTTTAAATCGGTCTCTTATAGCTCGACTCATTTCTTCTATATGGTCGAGCTAGGGGGCTATGGACCATTCTGTATTCTTTTAAATCAGTCTCTTATAGCTCGGCTCATATCTTCTATATGGTCGAGCTAGGAGGCTGTGGACCATTCTGGGTCCGATAAAGTAGGCTTGATATGGTAATGCCCAACATAATAGCAAACTTGATCCGGCCCAACTTCTTAGGCATATATCCGACCTATGAATAACGGGCAAATAGTGGTAACAGTAACTTATCGACTTAAGTAATTAACCAACGACTATAAACCTAGCATTTAGTGAATAGATTGTAATCAATCCCAACGTTCGGACTTTGAATGTCTTAAATAGGAGTTCGGATTGATCGGGATCGGATTCAATATCTATATAAGCCGGCCTGGCACTTAAGCCGGAACATGTTCCATTCTTTTAGCCTAATACATACTATTTCTTTGTAAACTTGTCATATGATCCTAATCTTGACCGACTAGCATGGTTTCTTAGATATCTTGATCTGTTCGGAAACAAGAATAAGGTCGTCCTCTAATTATCTAGGTTCGGTCAGTACCCGAAACAAGGACCATCACCAATATTGCTGCACAACCATTTTAAACAGTAAGGTATTTATTCTCTAGCGCAAGGTCATTCTCCTAAGCCCCTAGTCCCAAGTCCAAACGTATAATTGATGGTCACTCTTCCTTCAGGTAGAGGGTCTTTAAAGTGCAGTAATAATGACAAGCTCTGTTATTGCTTAGAAGTGTCTTGTATATATTTTCACTTATGCAAGAGTATAAAAGAAGCACACGCACACATATAGCTAGAAAAGGGAAGACTGATATCAATGTTTGAACCACCATGATGCCCTCTGAATAAAGAGCATATTTAAGTTTTATAAATATTCTTCACTCCATAAATCATTGAGGGAACCTGTATTCAGGAGTGAGGTGGCGTTGGCTTCAACTTTTTTCTTTACTTACCCTGGCATCACTACATACTTTTGTTCTTAGATTCCGCGGAAACAACTTTTTCTTTTATATACTACAAGATCGATCTCTTAATAACAGCTAATACATAACATGTTTGGCAATAAGCGCATTCGACTAGAATTGCCAAGGTCTGTCCCATTTGTTATGAACTTGATTTTGTCCCCAAAATAAGTTCTATAATTATAATTACTTATGAAGACTGTATGAGAAGATCTAAGATTAAGCTTATTGTAATGATTGAGTTGCAATCGAATAAACAGATTACTAATAGGCATAATAGGATCACTAATATGTTGTTAAGTTCGAATAGTTATGGTGGTAGAGATTTAAGTATAAATTCTAAATTTTAATCGTTAATAACAACTCTTCAATGTTAGTTCCGGATATAAAATTCCTAGATTGATGATTTATTTATTTATTTATTTTATACATTAAAAGTTTTAAACAAGCTATCTCTTTTTAATTCAGGTAATTAGAGTAAGTAAAAGTTTAAATAAAAATTATGAAATCTAGATATGGTTACACTTTTTCAATATAAAATTTCAATGGATAATGAAGTCACATGTAAATGGTATTAATTCCCTGGGCTGTACATACTGCATCGGCCCATTTGATCCTTTGAGGGAATTTTGGCGTCATTTTTGTTGAAAAATCGAAATGAAAGTTCCTATCATTTTTTCACATATGTCTAAGGGGATAAGACTCTTTTAAAATGAATTTATATTTAAAGTAAATAAGTAAAAATATACATATTATTGATATGATAAAATACATCAAAATCTTTCTCTTTTTTTAGAAACTAAATTCGCATATCGCATTTTTAAAACACAGTTTGGGAGGCTCAGGGTTTTCTTTTATATTTCTTCTCTGTTTTTCCCTAGATATAATTAAATTACATTATAATACTTATATAAGATAGCTCGTAAAATAATAGCATATAAAAGTCATTAAACTTTGTGATTCATTTATAGTTTAGTTAGTAAATATTTCTAACTTATTCAGAAGGATGTGAAATTTGAATTCTACATTTTGTTGTCAATAAAAAAAAAATGGTCGGTAGATTAATTGTCCCGTTCATGTTAATCCTTTTCTTTATTTTGGTCAACATGTTAATCCTTAAAATGATTGCCTCAAGACTGTTCTGAGAACTGGCACGCAAAGGAAGCCCATTTATTAGTAATTGTAATTGTCCAACTTCTTAATCTTGTTTGAGAACAATAGCACATGGGCCATATTTGTTAAAGTTTAACTCTTTCAACACAGGTCCAATCTTTGACCAAAAAAAAATGTTCAATCTAAAATGTAGCAGGTTTCAAAGATGGATTCAATAAATTCAGCCCGCCTAAATTTGCAGAAGGGAAAACAAAAAAGACTAACAGAAAAGAGAGCTTGATCCATGTTAATTGTATTTAGCAAGGCAAAGGTTGCAAATATTGCTCTTTTTTTCTTTTTTCGTAAAAAGGGAATACAAAATTTGTTTTCTCTAAGTTAATGTATTATTTCCAGATTAAGATATTCTTGGAAATTTTGGCAAAGAGAAAGGTTCCTAAGGATAAGGAATTTTTTTTAAAATCTAAATAAAAGGGAAATTGTGAACTCACATTGAATCCAACTAGAAAATATTAGGGTGCATATTTGGTTTTCCTCCTTTCTTTTTTTATGCAAATATCAGTAATTAAATAGGTAACCAACCATCCATCCATAGTATGATAATAATCAAAGGGATGATGATATTTAGTGCTCCAGTTTGTGCAAACAGCAATAGTTTGGAATTTGATTTCCTCCTCAGGAATATGATTCACACATTATGTCTTGGCTTGAACTCCTTATCTTAATTTCTTATTCTCACAATTTTTATAATTATTTGAAAAAAAATTTATTTTGGTCCCTCACTAATAGGAATGTTTAAATATAATCCAAATTGAAAATCAAAATCTAATAAAAATCGAATAAGTTCGAATCATTTTGATTTTATTTTTTGAAAACTAATTGGATTGAATTGATTTTCAGTTTTAATTTTCAAAATCAATTCAATCTAATTAAAATTAATTAATATTATATAATATATTTATTTATTATTAAATTTATATTTTTATTTATAGTGACTCTAAATTCTCATACACTTATCTTATTTTACTTAATTAAATATTATTTTAAACATGTATAATGAATTATTTTTATTTTTTATTTCGTTTTATTTCTTATTTTTATTTTTTAATAGGTTAAATTGCTTTTAACTTATAAAATTTTAGATTTAAGAATTTTTTTTGCCAAAAGCCGATTAATCTGATTTAGATAGTTTAGGTTTTTATTATTTAATTAATTCAATTCAATCCAAACTTATGTATATAACATTGTTTGGATCGATTGACTTTTCTATTCAAAATTGATTCAAACCGAACCACGAACAACCCTATTCACTAATGTTTTCTTTCTCAGTTTAGTCCCTTTATAGATCAAAATTTTCAATCTAGTCATGAATTCAACTCAATTTAATTCTTTCGTTTGTCAACTGTTAATGAGATGAATGAAAATCTTACATGTTGTATTAGAGTCTGAGGTGACATTACAGTCATTATTTATGTATCACTCAATTCATTATTTATCAACAACTACTCCAAGGGGCATGTTGGGCAACCGCTACAATGACAGCAACAAGTACATCGATTTGTCGACCACATCGAGAACCTCTGTCGCTCCTACGCCTCCCAGCCAATCCCAGGGCATCAATGTCCAATCCTACTTCAGCTTCCCTTGCCAAGTTCATCGCTTGCATACAATGTTGTACTCTTGCAAAGGAACAATAAAGGTTGGACCCAGCAAACACTAAAGGAACCAACACACTATTAAAAGGGCACAAAATCTCCATCAGAAGTCTCTAAAGCGCCGTTCACAACCTCTTGAACCACCATCAACCCCTATTAAAACCCATACAAACCAAACCCATCTCCTTTGCTAAATACAGAGACATTAACTCATCATTTTTTTTCTTCACTCATTCACAGAGGGCAATCAAATTTTTGGGTAAGAGGAGAGGTAGTAGTTTTTGACCGATACAATTCCAAAGCCGAAGCTTCACCAACAACCACCGCATTGATCCCTCACCAATAGATCTGAAGCTAACTTGCACACAGTGGAACCACAAGCACTATTTCTTGATCGAAGCAACAACACCTCAAGCCTGACGTTGAGCCTCAACCTTATAACAACTACCACGGAGCCACCAATCTGACCCTACACGCATCACTATAATTGTCGTCATAGCTCGAGCACTACTCCATAATAGCCACCAACCTAGAGGACCCAAAAATAGCAATATAATCCCAATGCAAAGGATAAAGATAGTCTTACACTCTTTTTTAGGAGTGTATTATTGTTTATACTATTTTTAAGAGATGTGATTGAGTGAAAGAAAATGATAAAAAAAAGTATGCATAATGAATGATATTAGATAAAGTGTGAAAAAGAGTGTATACACTATTTGATGTAAGAATATAATGGTTACAATGCAAATCCTCCATGCACCTAGGTTTTTTTTTTTTTATGAACTAGGGATTGGTTTTGTTGATAAATAATTAATATAGTGATAAATGAATGTAATGCTACCGAGCACTTTAATGTGACATGTAAGATTTCCATCTATCTCACTTACGGTTGACAAATGAAATGACTAAATTTAGGTGAATCTTGATTAGTGAAGGACTTGATTGAAAAAATTGATCTATAAGCAACTAGATTGAGAAAAAAAATTAGTAAAGAATCAAAATGAGGTTTTTGTCTAATTATTTTAAATAGTCCATATTATATGTATATTTAACATACATGCACATATATAATACAACAATAATTTTTTTTGTGAAATGTGACTATGCAACAATTTTTAATAAAAGATTCACACATGATGATAAATTAATTTTTTGTAATTATTTAGAATAAGATTATTACACGTAGCTCAATCTACTAGTGCAAGTGTGACATTGTTCGGAAATGGAGTCTCAGCACTTTGTATGCAATATGGACCATGAAAAATATGTTTTAACAAAATAAAATATTAATAAGAAATATAACTTCACAAATTGCAGAAGATTCTAATCCAACACATTTCTCGTATACTCAGTGCTCGAAAGTTGAAAGTAATATAGGGCCCACACATGGAGCATGAGTATTTCGGACAATATGTATGATTGTATGGGTTTGAACTTTTGAAGAGGTGTAACTCTCAATGTCAATCAAAATGGAAAACTATTAAGAATAAGAAGACATGCAGCCATAACTTCTCATTTCTAAAAATGTCATCCATTGTTTGTTACGCTACAAGATGGGGAGGATTGCACCATGTGTTCAATACAATATAGCACAATGAAGAGATAAGTGATGTGCTTGTGTTATAATATGTGTTTGAGTGTGTGCATATTTCTCATTCTTCTTAGTTGGTCTGCTTTGGGACAATATGAGTATCAGAAAACTCGTTTTCTTTTATACCATTAACGTCGCAATCAGCAGCTCTGCCGCTAGATTGGCCATCTTCAACACCTCCACCACCACCATCAGTAAGGCCAATTACCCAACTGTTAAAGCTTCCCAACCTTGAATTTGTTGTTGGAATCAACAACATTTCAGTTCCTGTTCATCACAATATTCATAGAACTCCCAATTCTTGTGCATCACCACAATCAGGTTCGTAACGTACCCACACTAATACTTAAAAGTTTACAACACATTATACAACAAATACCTTCATTTCTTTCCTTAATCCCCACACAAAATGTTTTTTCTTCTTTTCTTTTTACTTTTTGGCTTGTTAAGTGTATATAGTAGTACTATAGACTATAGAATAAAGTATAGCATAATTAACAACCCTCTTCATTGTGACTGTGTCTAAATTATGAATAGGCTTTTAGGGCAAAAAATGATTGTTTTCAAAAAGAAAGTATGAGATTTGACAAAACGACTCAACTGAAAAAGAGAATGAGAGTCAGATGTTAGTGTTGAGGAGTATTCGATCAAATGGAAGTGAATGGAGGTGTAAGCAACCTCTTCTCAAGGTGTGTCAACATCCCTTCCATCAAACTAAAGCTAGAAATGAGTCGATCTGAGTTGAGATTTAGCTTAATAAGAAATCGAATTCATTTTATTGGCTTGAGTTCGGTTTGCAGCTCACAAGTTGCATGAGTTCAAAGAATCAATATCAAACCCAAGACACTTGGTAAATGAATGCTCCTTAGGGAAAATTCAGCTTAGAAACTAATTGTCTTATTCTCTATAGTTTGGCTTAATAGTGCCTTACCTATTTATAATTACTCCACATCCTTAATAGAGGTGGTGAAAGGTAGAAATATAGCTAAGTATATGATGAAGATGAAATTCTAAAACCTTTTCCACTTAACTTTTAAAATATTTAGATATTTACAATTAATGTCTGTAAAAGATCTCTAGTAAATATCTATAAATATCATTAGTAAATACCTAGAATATTTACAAGCAGATTTTTAGAGCTTCCTTTAGAACCTAATTATTCTATTTAAGGATCTATATTATTCTTGAACTCTTTGTCTCAAATTTGTAATTCAATAATCTTTTTTATATATTTTGTTAAAAATAATATTGCTATGCACAAAGTTAAATTAAATGATAATAATATATTATTATTATTATTCTCAATATATATATATATATATGACGTATATCTAGTGAGAGGGTGAAAGGAGTAAATATTGACTATACAACCATGCATAGATGATCAAGATTAAAAGTTACTTAAAGGTCATGTGACTATTTAAAAAAAGTCACATGCATTTATATTTTACTCTTGATCACTCATGTAAAATCGAATGATCAAAATTCACTCATCTCACTTCTTACAATAAACACTCCTCTCACAATATATATATATATATATATATATATATATATATCAAGTCGGCTCATGAGCTAATGAGCCACATGAGTGAAAGCTCAAGCTTAGCTTATTTAACAAACGAGTCAAATTTTTTAACTCATTAAGTTGTTAATAAACCGAGCTGCGAGAAGATTCACAAGTTAGTTTGGCTCATTGCCAACCATACATCAAGCAAGGGTTTGATACTTACTATCTATAAGCAATGATAATGCCCCAAGGCAGAGTAGAGTTGATCCTCTTGCAAACATGGAGAGGCAAAAAAGTTTGATTCTAGTTCTTATGTGGAAGAGCATGATGATGAGTTGGAAAGTTGTAGAAAATCTAAAAGAAAGAAGGCTAGTGTGGTGAAGGCTTGGACCATCTACAACTTGCTTGTCCAGATTATCTCATTGCTGTATTAGTATACTTCTAGTTACATTGCTCTATGGCTTAGAAAACTAAACATACTATATTTGGATATTTGACTCCAAAGATGCAAAACTCTTTTCTCATGTTCAGATATTGCGTTTTTGTATCTAGATATTTCATTTTAGAAACTTAATGTTCTTTTTTGTATCCATATATCATGTTCTCATATACAGATATTGGTATATGGTATCTGGATATTAGATCTCGTATTAGGATATCTTGTTTCTTGTGAAAATATGTTTTAAACTTGAAAGGCTGTATCTGAATACAAGATGTTGTATTTGAAAATTCAGTTTTAAAAAATAGAAATAATGGCTAGTTTCTTAGCATTTAATGCTCCCACCAATCACCAATATCTATTTTCTTGCTTGGGTTTTAAATATAAGCAGTTGAAGAGTAAATGCAACTATTTAATTAGAGCTATCTTGTTTTCGTGCATCAACTCTTTATACTTTGTTTCTGAGCTTTAGCTGAGAATCCTTTCAAAAACACATTAGAGTTTCAATTTGTATTATCATCTCTTTGAGAGAGTAAACACTTGTATTGCCTCTATAATCTTTTTCGAAGGGTGGAGGATTTCTTGGAGTGATAAAGGCTTCTACATAAAAGGGTGAATGATATCGAATGTGTAAGAATGATCTAAGCTTTGTAAGGATTTGTTCAAGTATCTATTGAAGCTTCATCATAGTGAAAAATCTCAAGTAGATGATATTGGAGACTGAACATAAATTACAATAAGTGATTGAACAAGTATAAATATCGTTTGTTTTTCTTTCCCTTAACACTTTACTTTCAAGATTATTTATTTGCTTTTACATACTTGTGCATTCATCTCTATTCATTCCTTTTCTTAAGAAAACTTGTGTGAGTCTCTTTATTGTCATTAATCCATTCGTACTTAAAAGAAATAATTTCAACAAAAATCAAAAGGAGAAAAGTTTGCGAAAATATTTTAAAAACTTAAATCACCTCCTATCTTAAATTTTGAAGTCACTTGATAACATGATTTGTTAAATCTCCTCCTATAATAGATGCATGGAATCCACCCTTATATAACAAACCAAAGTAAATTCTTCAAAGTAGTTTATTCTCTTAAACTATTTTTTCTCTAAGAATGATACATGTGATTCTTAACTATTTTTTCCTTTAAATTTTAAATTCAAATTATCGTTTTAATTAAGTATCCATATCTTCTTTTTAAATATTTTTTAGATTCTATATGAATAAATTAATTATACATATATTCTATAATTTTAAACATTTTATTCATCTATATTTATTTAGATTCTTTTTAAACTTAAAAAAAACTTATGCTATGCGTGAGTACTTACTAGTTATAATGAATATATGAATTTACATAAATTTCATTGCATGAACTTAGACATCATCCTTTGAGCTTCCAAGTTTCAACCGCTAATATATACAAGTATTTAACTATTTACACGAATTTTTGTACATAAACTTGCACATAATCTCTTAAATCTTCTCCTACCATAATAAATGCATAAATTTAATTTAATTCCCTTGCATGAACTTAAACACAACACTATTTGTATATTTTCCTATTAGTAGATACATTTATTTACAAAAAATGTTATATATGAACTTGGACATTATCTCTTATACTTCACAATCATAGAATCACAGTAAAAATGTTCATATTTTTAGTTTAAGATACACAATCATTACAAAATATTAATGCAAAAACTTTAAAAAATATTTTCTTCAAAACTAAATGCTTTGACATATTGTCGAACCGTTTCATTTCACTATTTAAGTCTATCATACTAAAATTTTGAAATTAATCTCCAAAAAACAAAATAAAACATAAAAATACAAGCTTCCATACAACGCGTGGCTTAAACGACTAGTACTTACATAATATGATAATAATACTGTCAACAATCTAAATCTTATTTAAATTTAATTGCATAATATTATAAATTCAATGCAGGGACAAACGTATATTTTTTATACCATAAGTTATATTTTCATTAAATTCGTGTACTACTCCTTGAAATGGGGTAAGGGGCGAATGGGATAGGGACGAAGCAGAGTCATATAATAGGGAAAAGAAAAGGGCCATTAAGTTGGGCTTTTGGCCGGGATATTTTTTAAGACAAAAATTTTTTTTTTTTGGGTAACATATATAACTGATAATTTTATGACCAAGAATTTCTCACATCGGTCCAAATAAAGTAAGTGAAAAATTACAATTAAATAGATTTAATAAGTATAAAATAATGAGAACCCATTGGGGTTGGCCCGTGATTTTTTCCCCTTCTCATATGTTTTTTTTTCTATCCTTCTTACGCTATCGCTGTGCACACCTTGCGGATAAGCCTAGCACTTGCGCCATGTTTCCGAGGTTTTATTTTTTTATCATTTTTGTTATTCTTTTTCCCCCTGCTTTATAGAGTCCAAGACCAACAAAATTCGACACCATTCTCTTTCCATTTCTTAGCATCTAACTACACGCCTTGTCCACTAAACTTAACAAAACCACCAAGAATGATTTTGTTCTTTTTTTCTTAGTCATCAAAGTATCATCGTGTCTTGTTGTTGAAAGAGAGAAGCTTGAAGTGAAAAGGGTATGTCTGTTATAGGCGCATATTCACATGCTCTCTACAGAGAGGTTTACCAGAGAGATCAACAGCAGCAGCACCAGTACTTGGTAAATGGCGGGCGCTATCTGTTTTCGCGCAAGAGTGGTTGTGGGAACATATGGATTGAACGCAGATGCAGAGAAGGCAAGATTAGAAGGAGGAATTTGAGGGTGGAAGCGATGTGGCCAGATTTGTCAGGACCGAGTGTGATAGAGATGGAAGCAATCAATGATTGTGAGCAGCTGGATCAAATTCTAGTTCATGCTCAGCAAAACTCCCAGCCCATCCTCATTGATTGGTATTTCTTTTCTCTCTCTCTCTCTCTTTCTGTCTTATTCTAGCTCTAAGTTACTTGCTAGAAAGATAGACCTTAATCTGCACTGCGGTGAATAGTGACTGTAGCTAGATATTTTCAGGATTTTTTTTTTGTTAAATTACAATTTACGCCCTAAGTTTCATCTGTTATCAATTAGTCCTGAATTATAATTTTTTTTTAACTAAACCTTCTTAAACTTTGGATTGAAGTGAAAAATGTTAAGTTTAATTTCCTTAAACCTTAAAATAAAAATTGAATAGTCACGGTTTTACCGTGACTAATTAGCCTAAAAGCTTAGCTAAATTGTAAACATGTACATTACAACCATTGGACGGATGATATGTGTTCACTCCTCTGTATTCGTTATATTACCTTTTGTTGTAAGTGAAAGAAGTCGTTATAGGTCCTTGATAACATATTTTGTCTTTTTATCATTTACATGTATCTGTTGTATAAGTGTTACCTATAGCTGTGATGCATGCAAAGAAACAAAATTTGCTATTACCATGTAACACTACCTTTTTAATATTGACAAAACCAAAGGGAGTTTTAAGTGTAGACTCAGTATTGAAGCATAATTTACAATTTAATTATGGTTTTAGGCTAATTAATCACAGTTAAAATTATGGTTATTTAATTCTTTTTTAGGGTTTAGAGACGTTAACATTAATGAACTGCGGTTTCTTTAAGTTTTAAAGACATTAAAGTTAAAGGAATTTTATGTTTTTAACTTTAACACAAAGTTTAGGAGGGTTTAGTAACACGAAAAAAAAAATTAATGTCAAGCAACACGTGAAAATTTGAGTGTCCAGATTTGAAAATTTGATGTACCAATTTTATCATTAATTAATAATTAATTATCATAATTAATATGATTGATTTTTATTTTTTAATACAATATGATTAGTTTGTTATAGCCAACTTGAATGAAATAAGTTTATACAATTCTCCATTTGCTATCCAAATTCATGTCGTTTACATTTTCATATCCGGTTGGGTGGGCCATAATAACAGTAACAGGTTTAGAAGTTTATAGTAATAATAATCACTATAAAGTAGTATTTCAGAAAAATGATTTATGGGAAAATTGATAGTTGGGATAAGTGATTTTTTTTTGGTGTAATAAGAGATAAGTGTGTTTTAATATTTATGTTGAAAAAGTAAATAATTTTTTAATTGCTAACCACATTTATTTTTGAACTAATAATAAAATAAATTTTAAAAAATGTCTAAAAAAATATATTACTGACATTTCTCATTAAATAAGTCTTCGTCATCAATTTTCTTTTTGCCATCGAACTTTCATGGCTAAAATGTTGTAGTTTCCTTTCAGATTATAAGGAGGTAATCAAGAAAAAATAGTAAATACTTATGGTAAGAATAGTGTTATTAGTACTCTTTAATATTTATTTATTTTTAAAATTGTTTTAATTATAATTTCTTAAATTATCTTATTTTTATCCATCATAAATTATCTTTCTTAAATTATCTTTAAGTAAATGTGAATAGAAAAAAGTAATATAAATTAAAATTTGTCTTGAGTTAAAAATTATATAATTGAATAATCTTCACTTTAAAAAGGTTTTATTTAATCACTATCTTGATCTAAAATTACGTGAATAATTAATTAAAAGTCAAAAATTAAGAAAATTATGATTCAAAAGAATATAAAAATATGAATAAATAATTGAGAGTGTTAATAACTTAAATGTGGGATGACAAATGTCAGTCTTAAATTATGAAATATAGCATTTACCCTTCATATATTTAAATTAGAGTGCTATGGAATTTTGCGGATAGACTTGCTAATTTTATTACTTGCTTTGTTTTTGTGAATATAGGATGGCTACTTGGTGCCGGAAATGCATATATTTGAAGCCCAAGTTGGAAAAATTGGCCGCCGAATTTGACACCAAGTAAACTAGTCACTAGTGTCTTCAGACACATGCCTTATGAGATTTTAATTTATTTAATTAAATTAATTCTGCTTTTAAAACTAAAATAAGCTAAAATCAATTCAGGATGCTGTGCTTCAAGCCTTCAGCTATAAGATAATGATTAACCACTACTGGGAATTCGAGTATGGAATACAATATCGTTGTTAATCCATTACAAACTCAATTTTGCTACTAATTCGTTAGTTTTCTTATTTTGTCACTGTATCAGAATCAAATTTTATTACGTGGATGTCAATAAAGTACCTCAGACTCTAGTCAAGCGTGGCAACATCTCTGTAAGTATGACTTTTCACTCTCCCAACCCTTATATTCTTTCTGGTAACAATGTGTTAAATACTTTTTAATGCTCTTTTTTTTTTAACTGTTATTTGTTGTTCTGCTTCCCAGAAAATGCCAACAATTCAGGTGCGTCACCCATTAAATTATTCTGTACGATATAGAAATCCAAGCCTAGGAAAATAAAATGGAATACGTGAATTCTTTGCAGCTGTGGAAAGATGGAGAGATGAAAGCAGAAGTTGTTGGAGGCCACAAGGCCTGGCTAGTCATTGAAGAAGTCAGAGAAATGATCCAAAAGTTTGTATGATGCATTCTTCTGTTTTATTTTTCTTATTCCCTCCCGCTCCGAAATACCCAAAAAAAAAGAGATTCTTTTTAAAAAAAAGTAATATTGTAATGTTTTTGTTTTTGTTTATTTTGTGTTGGCAACCGCCTGTAGTTGTGTATCATATATAAATGGAACTCTTTACAATAGCCAAAAGAAATTTAAGAGGAAAAGAAAGGGGTTTGCTGTTACTCCCTCCATCTTAATCATTAGAGAAAATTATATATATATATATAGACTTTCATGCCAAATCACAATAATTTTCTCTCAATGGCAGAAACAGATTATTAGACAAGGAATTCATTACTGTTTTTATTTTCAAAATAAGTTTATATAACCCACAACCTTAGAATGAACAAAAGACAAACCGAAGAAGGGAGCTCACAATCAAGAATAAACACACCACAAACCCACAACTATAGGTATAACTAGAAGGGCTGAGGAGAAAGACGCTTACCAGGAGAAGCCCAAAGATATGTTTGGATGGAAAGGAAAAGAAAAATTTATTTTTATTTTTAAATTAAGAGAATTATAAAATGTTTATAAAAACAAATAAAGGATAATTAAAAAGTTATATGATTATCTTTCATTTTATGTCTTCGTTTTAAAAATTTATTTAATATAAAGAGTATTTAGTCAAAATAAAGAATAAGTCTTCTTTTTTTTTCCTCTAAAATTCTAACTCCCAAACATATTCCAAAGGGATTTAGCAAAAAACTTTAATATAGACCGTCAATAGGTTAATCGAAGAATGGAGCCTCAATGTAGCCTTCTCTTTTCCTAGCATCAACATGATTGTTAATTCCAACCATGGAGATCTCTCCTTTTAGTTTACACCTACTACACCAGTCAAAGTATATACTATATCTAGTAGCACAGAAACATCAAGGTATTCTTGAAGCCTCTAGTGTGTGTGTTTGAGTTATCCATAAAAAAAAATGCACGTGCAATAACATCGTCGCTTTGGCCGAGTGGTTAAGGCGTGTGCCTGCTAAGTACATGGGGTTTCCCCGCGAGAGTTCGAATCTCTCAGGCGACGTGTCTAATATTGTTTTACCATATATCTGGCTTTTATTTTGGTCCTTGAGACATCTAGCGCTTTGTTGATCTTGAATTTTCATAATCAATAAATGATCTTTTAGCTTTAAATTGTTTTTTATATGCTCGCATTTTCTTACAGTTGCCCACGAAAAGTAACTTAATCCAAATCAAATTTCGAAATGTTCACATATAAAGAATACAATTTGTATTAAATATGATATATTTTGTTATCAACGGTGCTACTTCACCAATCCAAAAACCCTTGGCCAAAAAATTATACGTACATAATCATATAGTTCACCCTATGTACCAAATACGATTGTTACAAAGGCTTCAATTATCAAGAATTTTAGGTCGGTACAACGGATTTTCAACAAAGTACAAATTAAGTTTAAAATAATGGATTAAACATACAGATTCACTTAACTTGTATTGAGAATTCCATATCATTCTGTAATTTAATTTTGACTGTAAATTCTTCTTTTTTTCACGATTATAGTAAATTCATTTAACACGCACTATATGAGCTTTTTACCAACCTATGGACTTTGACATGTTTTGAGACAGACTAGATACTACGGATATAAGTGGGTGATTTGGTTCAGTTCTTGAGGAAAAATAAATCTGAACCAATTAAAATCAATTAGTTTAGTTTGGTTTGATTTTTGTGTTTTTTTATAGTCAAATCTGAATAAATAGAATCGAATATCTACGGATTGATTTGGTTCAGGTGATCAGGTTGGCCTTTTATTTAACACAAAAATTAGCTAAATAATTAACTTTCTATAGTGAAAAAAATACATAATAAATTTATGAAAAAATTTTAAAAATAAAACCAAACTGATTAATTTGAACATTAATAATTATTTCATGTTTCAGAATATGTATTAAAAAATTCATAAAGAGGGAATAAACAAACATATTGATATTTGCATTAAGAAATTATATTTGAATAAGTTAAAAAAAATTTCAAGAGAGATTTAACTTGACAAGTTGTATACTACTACTATTTAATTAAAGAGAAAGTTGTGAGGCTACTAACCTGAAGGTATATATGTAACCAATTGAACTCCTAAGGATATGAGTGGAGCTAATAGAGATTTGATTAGTTAAACTTTGAATCAGTAACCTAGCGAATCCAAAATTTCCAACTTTTGCAGTTATATATTCATCCAAGAGAATGTTGTTGGACTTCAAATCACAATGCACAATAGGAATTTCACTATAATTATACAAGTAATCCAATGCACAAGCAGCATCAATATCTATATTCAATTTCTCCATAAGGTTCAACTCATTTTCGTTTGCATGCTTTTTCTTCACCTTAATCTAATTTTTCAAGCTCCCATTACTTAAATACTCATAAATTAGAGTTAGAAATTCATTGTTTTTAAAGTCAATACTAGAGCATTTAAAGTCAATTCATTATTTTCAAGCTTCCAAGTTCAGATGATGGTGTTGCTGTTAGCTTCACTTTTCTGTTCTTTATATATAGTAGCAAGCAAATTGTCAGACATAGTATCAGTGTTACCACTGTTACTATGATGATGTAATGTCTAACATGTCTTCTTTCTTGGCTATCAGGCTTACTTGTAAAATGCAAATAAAGTTTTTCATTGCCTTCTAAATGGACAGTAGAGATATTTTGGAAAACTCCACCACTAAGAATGGTTCCTTTTAAATCATTATAAGAGAGGTTCAAAAGCTGAAGGACATGCAGATTTTGAAACTCAATAGGAATGGATCCAGAGAGTTGGTTGGAGGAAATATCCAAAGTTTCCATGTCTCTCACCTCTCCAAGAGTTTTTAGAATAGCACCTGATAGCATATTCTTGGTCAAAAACAAATTTTTTAAGTTTAGACAATTGTTAAATGAGCTGGGGATGTCACCAAATAATTGTTAATTTTTTAATTTTTAATATATCCTATGCCTAATATTGACTAGAGTTAATTTTATAATCTAACCAATTTATTTAAGAAACTGGTGATGAAATAAGTTAAAAAAATTAGTAATTATGCAGACCATGACTAATTATTATTAATAGAGTTAAAACACTAGTGTCTCTTTCTGCGTTGAATAATGGTACAAATTTCGAGTAGCGTATGCGAACAGATCCGCTTTGAGTTGTGGTGGAACAGAACCTACGGTAAGATGCGGTGCCAATGAGCAGAACTGAATATTCTAACAGATGAATTTTCTGGCCTTTTGCGTTGGACGAAGACGACGTTTTAGAGGTTAGGAACTGAAAAAGTATTACAAAATGTCAAAACAAGTAGTAACCAAAAAAAGTTGTAACATAAATTAAAATAATAATAACAATAAAATATATAAATATATGATTTGATTTGATTTGATTTGGTTCAATTTTAAAATTTCAAATTCAAAAAATGAATCAATTAAACTTTAATTGATTTAGATTTTACTCAAACCAATCAATATATCAAAATCAAATCAAATTAATTTAATTAGTTTGATTTAAATTAATCAGATTGATCGGATTATCCGAACTAATTTGCACCCCTACTAGATTCTAGATAGCAGATTTTTTAGATTGAGTTTATCGTAAGTTACTAGGGCAATCTAGCATGCCCGCATGCTTGTTAAAGCAGCCAATATTTCCTAAGCTCCTTATCGTTAATCCCCGTCTCAAATACAACAGTCCACAGAAATTTCACTGACTAAAATGTCCATTATAGACATTATGCAGAAACTGCCTAACTTCGAATTGATGATCAGAACAAAAGAAAGAAACAGAAACAACAAACCATAAAAAGTAAAGAAGATCGAGTAGGCACCAAGGAGTTTGATATTGAAATTAAAATAAATATGATGGCACCATCATCAACGGGTTAGAACACAATATATTGACGGAAAAGGGCACCATAAGATCTTATCAGAGGACAATAGCCACAGTATCGGCTTCCACTACATCAACACCATACTGACAAAATCAAGTAAGGTGTCCCCGATTTTAGGTGCCTAGTGACTAAGTTCTCCTGATCACAGAGAGTGATTAATCCCGGTTAAGAAAGACTCTCTCACAAATAGCTTCCAACTACAACCCACGTAAAGATTGGAAGCCTGAGGGTCCCTGGAAATTTATACAGCGTCTTGTATGCATTAATTGCTGCCGCTCCAGGATGATGTTAGAATTCCTCATATCGAAATAACAAAGAACTCTTACCAGCTAAGAAAGAGTCTCTGAAATGTCTTGAAAAAGATAATATGCTAGCATTCAAATGTTTCCGTATCCATGGAAATACCTATTCAAGGAAACATGAAAAGCTAATAAGAAAACAGAACCATCACCAACATGGTATCACTTCGATCTCCAACATAATCTGCCCTGAAACAGTACAACATCGTACTATCAAAATGACCAACACAATCATTTCCAGCAGAGTTCAAACAATTGTACTTCATTTCCAAGTTTACGGTAGGTAGCATCCAAGTAGCAAGTTTGTCTCAATCTCAAATATTGATAATTCGTAGATCTTTTCTAAGATCTTATAAGCAAATTATAGTTCAAACACGTAGCCGGAGGAACATAATAGTTAATACCCTTAATCAGATAATCCTCTCTAATTTTGCACAGGACGAGGTGCAGTTTAAAGCAAGGTGGCAATGACAACATGAACAAGTAACGACACTAACGAACAAATAAATTCAAATTAGACATAGAGCAAAAAAACACACTATTACAGAAGCGATGGCTTGCAAAGATGAGGAAGACGCAGAAGCATAAAGTATTGAAGAAGATGCAGAAGACACTCTTTATCATTGCAGTTCAACAATATCCAATGTCAATCCATAAATCTTTCCTTATTTAAATTATCAAAATCCTTGAATTCTACAACACATGAAAGAGTGAAAGACTATCTGGAAAATTCTCAAATTCCAAAACCAAAAACTGCACGTATCCTTTGGAAAATGAGATCCCGCCATCCCCTTTCAGTGTTCTCCACCACAGTGGCATTCCCATACCTACATTCAGAACCAACCAACTATCTAATTAAATAAATTGGTTAACACAAAAGAAAAATTCCATAAAACCAATAACAATCAAACACCCACCTATCTTCTTCGGGCACATCACTATGCGTTAGTTTGACAATAGTAACTCCCGGTTCAGGCTCCTCAAACACAAGCCTCACCTGCAGAATTGACGTTCAACATTAAACATTGATCTACCAATCACACAGCATGCATTTAAAGATTCAAAATAGAGCAATCAAACCAAAAATACTTACCAAAGATTGAACCCCATCAGGCCAGCTCCCGAACCTCCATTTCTGCACGATCAACTTAGCTTCCTGCAGCTCCATATTAGTTCCAATCACCGACCCATCAAAAATGCTAAACTCCCCACCAACCTCCTTACTGATCCTGGCATTGCTCTGAGTGAAACCCTTCCACCTGTTGTCATCCAACAATATCTCATACAAATCTCTAGCCCTGCAATTGAACCTCTCCGTCAAGCTAATACTTTTACACCCCTTCTTCTTGCTCTCTTTCTTCGCCTCCTTCGAACCATCTTTATTCGGCGGCGTGGCGGGTGTGGGGGACGCCGTAGAATGATTCTTCTGTGGCGGCGAAGCCTTCTTGGTCTCCAACTCGTCCTTGACGGGGCCACCTTTGGCCATGCTCTGCACCCAAACCCTAACTTTTTCCAAGATCAATGGCTTCCCCTTGGAGACCATGGCGTCCTTGAGCGTCTTCCCAATGGGTCCCTCGTCCTTGACGATGACCCGGAGTTCCGGGTCCTCGTCAGCGTTCTCATCGGAGATGTAGGGGATTTCGACGGTGCCGTCGACCTTGAGAAGAGAATTTCCCTGAGAGTCCTTGGATTCTCCTTCCCATGCGAGAGTGAGGGAGATCTCGTAGCCGGGGATGATCTTGCCCTTGCGGACGTTGACGTAGGCCTCGCCATCGAGTTTGTTAATGTTGGTGGTCCTGATGAAGAGGTTGGACTCGCCGTCGAGGACAGTGAGGTTGTTGAGGAGGTTATTGAAGAAGGTTCTAGACCATTCAAGACAGTTGGTCTCGGCCCAGTGCCAGTTGTGGACGTTGGTGCCGTCGGGTCTCTCCTCCACAATCCACCGCTTGTCGCCCTCGCCGTATCGAGCCATCGAATAAATCCAAGAACGGTGAATTGTTGAAGAAGAAGAACCTCTGAGTGTGAGAATTTGAATTCGATTGGAGCGGAAAAGGATTTGCTTTGGTGGCTTCGGAAAAAAATAAAAGAAAAAAATGGTTAAATGGGTAAGGTGGAAGCAAAATGTGGAAAGATCTAGAAGGAAGGAACGAAAAAATTATGAGTAGAAAGAAGGATCTAGAAACACCAGATTATTTGGATTAAGGATCGCATCATGGAAGATTCGAGATCCTTGTACTTTACTTCGATACCTTCACCGACCAAGGCCAAGAAGGCCCAGAGGCTTAGCCTGCCAATTCTTCATCATGGTGCTTCTATGGTCCGTATAAAATAGTAAGCTATTTTCCATGATGAAATAGTTTTTTTTTTAAATTAGAAAAAAGTCATATATTTTGAATTTGGAAATAATTTGCTATATTTACTTATGTCATTGTCTTAAAAATAAAATAATAATTAACAAAAGTTAGTTGCCAAAAAGTACAAACCTTTCGAGGGCACTCAGGCTGAATTCGGCATCTATTTGGGTGGGATAGACATGTTGGATATTCGTGAATGGAAAGTTTTATTTTGAATATTCTTAGCATTTAACGTAAATGGAATTAATGATTTATAAATAGTGATATGTATTCATCGTAATGAGCCCTATATAAAGACTTGGACTATGCTGAGTCCTTTGGGTCAGGACTAGGCCTTTCATTTCTTGGATCGATCTGATTTACTAATTTACATTTTCATAAGGATTTTTCCTATTTAAACGCATACTCAAAATATTAAGATTAATTCTTTCTCTTTTTTTTTTTTTGAACTCTAAGATTGATTTGAACATTGAATTATTTTTGCAAGTACTTGTACCCGACATACAACTAGTGTAGTGTCTTTGCTGAGTGACACATAACTTTTCAACAACCTCAAATTGTCTCAAGACCATGTGCTTAGACAAAAAACGCAACACCTATATTAGAAAAAACTTAGATAAACAACCTAAAGTAAGTTAAATGAAAAATTACTCTCTTATTTCATGCATTTTATTTTAGGGTAATCATGAGTCTAGTTTGATTTGATAACCTCAACAATAACAATAATAATAACAATTAAATTTTTTCTCATTAGATGATGTTGATTATATGAATCAAATAACGTTATTATGTCTTATCATAAACTAAGTCTTTAAAAATATCATTCAAATCTAATTTTTTTTAATCATTTCACTTATATTCTTTCTTGGTCTCTCTACTTCTAGCTATTGGGTTATCCTCCACTCTTTATCCTGAACTTATAGACAAATGCATAAATTTTCAACAAAATTCTTTCATTTTTTCAAATTCCTTTGTCTTTTCCCCAACCCACTTAGACCATGTGCTTAGAATAAAAAGCGGAGTAGGATAGGATATGAAAGCATAAGCCTATATCGATGTTTGATGAAATAACCAACTTAGATATATTATCTTGCCTATATAAATTAGTATTATCGTTATATAAATTATATGAAAACAAATTTACCTTTATATCATTATATTTTTTTTAGGGTAATTTTTTTTACATTTTGTACATTTAAATTATAAAAATTATATAAAAATTGCATAAAATAGATAGAATAAAAATGAAAAAGAAACAGAGAGACAAAAGAGATAGAGCATTTGTGTTGACTAAAAACTTGGAGGGAGGCATGGTGCTCATTACAAATTTGCTTTGCGTGAAGAGGTGGGCGATTCGCGGTGAAGGAGTTATCGGGAATCAAATGGCGCATGGATAACGATGGTATGTCTCGGATCTGCGACGTGGAGGGCGCGACGCGTCTTTAAAAATATCATTCATATGGATGGATCTAATTTTTTTTGGGAATCATTCACTTGGTGGTGAGATGTAGAGGTTTGTTTGGGTAGAGGTTGAACGTTGGTTATGGAGGTGAGGGTTGGATCCGTGGTGGTCTCTTGGGACTACTGGGTGGTGTTTGTGATGGAGGGTTCTGGAAAAGAAAAATGATATCTATCCTACTTGCTTAAATCACCTCACCCCTGGATAAAATTTTAACTAGTGAGTAGGATAGATAAGTGCTGATAGGATAACATATCTTCCTTTTCAAACATAGATCGTAGGATATGATAGAGCCTTTGTCCTTTCCCCTATCCCTACCAAAACTCAGCTTTAGTTTCTTGTAAGAACATAAAATTAATCTTCTTCCTAATCATGATGTTAACTATTTCTATTGATTTACTTGTAAGTGTACTTATATTTCAAGTTCCAAAACACATCCTACTTTTGTGAACTAGCTTATTTACCTACACCCGTTCACGAGAATGTGAGAATCTTTACTTATTTTTCACTATACTCAGAAGACGATGCAGCGGCTCTTATTCATTTGACATTGTACTCAAGTCATACAGCGCATTGCTTAGGAACAACGGTCTAGCATTAACACAATCATATCGTTTATTTATGTCATAAAGATTCGACAACATTTTACGTTGGTTGTCGACTGCTTAACGCAATCATCTTCTTTTATCCGGTCTTGAGACCGGCTATGTAAGAATTTTCAACAAAGCTCAATTAAGGCAGAGTTCGATTTGATGACCGCATTAATATGAAATTGAAATTGATATTAATAGTGATTAAAATTTATTTCTGTAAAAATTAATTATGAAAAAGGGTACGAACAAAACCGACATTACCACCTCCCTTACAACCAAGGACGGATCTACATGTAAATGAGTGGAGACGCATGCCCTCACTGTACTTTGAAATTTTTCTTTGATCTTATATATGTATTTTTTTTTATTTTTTTATATGTATAAATTTTACCTCATACTCTTATTTCTAACTATATTATTTTTGTTGAATGAATGTTTGATTATATACACAAAAAAAGAAATATTTGATAGTAAAAATAATAAAAAGATCATTCAATATTTTTAAAATATAAAAATGTAAAAAAATAATTATAAATTGATCTTTCATAATTTTGTATTAATATATTTTTAATATATAAATAAAAAAAATTATACTTTTATATTGATAGTATTATCTTTGCCCATTACCTAAAATATCCGGACAACCTAGAGGCACAAAATCTATCACAGAAGCTACCATCCCAGTAGTAGTGGCGCACCTCCATACCGCTAACTGTGAATCACCTGCGAACTGAACCACCCAACACTGCCAGAAATCTCTCATACGTAGCTCCACCGCTGCAAAAGATCCAGGTGTGCCACGATCACTGAAACTTTGCTGTGACAAAGCATAAATTGGGAGCATAATTTAACAGTAAGCTACTTTGGGGAATTGGGGGCAAAAATCATTGGCAAATAGCAAGATCAACACTGACAAATGGAGTAAGTGGAAACTACATGATGCGTGAGGCTCGTCGTCGCAGCATGCTTGTGGTCCTGCGTAGCAAGATCAACATTGCGAGAAACAGAGTGAGTGGAAACTACCTGATGCGTGAGGCGCGTCGTCGTCATGCAGGTGAGGCTCGCTGGCAGCGTACTCGTGGTGCTGCTCGTTTTCTCCTCCTTCTCTTATAGTGCTATTTTATTCAAATTAGGAAGGAGTAAACTCAAAATCAACAAGAAAGTTAAGGTTTAAAAAATGGGAAATGTTTTTTGTCTATTCAAAATACAGTAGATGTATGCTCATTATATGAGTGAATTTATGAGTGAATTAAAAAAAAGTTAAAGTATAAAAATTAGACGAATAACGAGACTGATAATAAATTTGAGATCCCTTGGCTCTAACGGAAATGCATTCATAAAATGAACTCAAAAAGTTAATGTTTTAATAAAATTGGGTTTCTTTTTTATTTTACAATTATTTAATTTTCTTCTATCAATTTTCTTCTGCTATTATGTAATTGGCGTGTATACAAGTCATGATGTATCTATATGTCATCTATATTATTAAAGAATAAAATTTAGCTCTAATCCTGCGAGTAAGGAACTCTCTTTAACCTCATTTATTCTATTGTCATATATCTATTAATTCAATTAAATGAAGTTTAAAGTAACATATGACAACAGATTAAATGAGGTTGGAGGGAGTTCACTCTTCCCAGATTAGAGTCAAGTTTTGTTCATTATTAAAACTATACACGTGGAGACACATGTCAACAAAGACTTAATTTTTTTTTTATAAAAAAATAGATATATGGCAAGAAATTAAGAGGGCTAGATGACACATGACAAAATTATAGACGATGCAATACTAAAAAGGAGTGATACATAGTATAATTTTAGGCCATGTATCTTTTTTTATATATTATATTTGTTTTGCACTGAGTTATGGATCTACGAGTCTAAAGCAACTCAGTTCGTCAGAATAGAACTCGGACGTTAGTACGCACTAGTAATTGCCTATTTACTAGGCATAAATAATCCATAATCCCTTTAAGATATATGAATGCTAATCATATACCACATAAACAGGGAATAATTAACTCCCTAATAAGAGTGCATTAACTACAGGAAATAACAGACTTCCTAATTTCGGGTGACAACATTCAATTTAGATTGAATGCTCAAAATCTCAACACCCTAATACGCTCATACTTATACCCTACAAGGTATAGAAAGTATGGATCTAATATCAAATTCCATAGAACAATGATCCTGAGAACAATGATCCTCTAAAGTGAGAATCCTTATAAAGTGAGTAAGTAAACCCGCATTAACCATTGATTTTTTAGTGGACACATCTATTAATGGTTGATGAAGATTTTCACTTTAGAGGATCATTGTCCAATTCTATACATTACCCTCATTGTGCACAAACTAACTTAAGCGTCTTTTTGCAGGTACTCACTCCCCTCACACCACTGTTGTTGCTACTATGCCAAGGAGATTTCCACTCACCACTACCTTCTCGGATAATCCTCAAAACCTAATTCTAAACAATATTGATATTGATTAATTTATTCTCCTTTCAAAACTAAATTAAGCTAAAATCATTTCAGTCCAGCCTAGCTACATATTTGAAGATTCTATGCTGCAAGCCTTCAACCGTAAGATAAAAAATAACTACTACTGGGAATTCAAGTATGGAATACAATTTCTTTGTTGTCCTTGGAATTACGGCGGGCATATTGTGCCATGATAGGAGCATTTGGAGAGAACCGATCGTCATGTTGAAGGTAGATCTCAAGTCCACAAGCTTATCAAACAACTCATCAAAAGAGATAAGAGATTCTCTTGTATGCATGGAAGCAGTGAATTCATGAAAGGTAGGACCTAGACCATTAAGAGTGTGAATGCATGATAAGATCTAGATCATCCATAAGGTGATCAATAAGAGCTAGTTCATCATCAATGCTCTTGATGAAGCGCATATAGTTGGTGACAGAAGAGGAGTCTTTGGTGAGAGTGCTAAGATGCTCTTTAAGAGACATGATCTGTGAATGAGAACGGTTGGCATAGGCACTTTGATGCAGCTTTCATGCTTCGGCAAATGTGTTAATAGACGCCATAATTGCACTAGCATCTGCCTCACATGATCCAAGAAAATAAGAAACAGGAGTTGGTCCTGGCGAACCCAGTATGAATGTGCATGATTCAGAGCAATAACGTCACCTTCATCAATTTGGGCAGGTGAACTGGGGTTAGAGCCATCAATATAGCCAACTAAATTGTCGCCAACAAGAAGAGAGCATATTTGCTTATGCCAGGCAAGGTTATTGTTTCCAGCAAGTTTGATAGGTAATTGAGCACTGCTGAAGTGAACGAGGTCTTTCGGTTCAGGAGTTGGGGGAATGGTGGGTGATGGAGAGGTGACAGTGGTTGTTGTTGCGAAAGCAGCCATTGATAGATCAAGATAGCTTTAAAGCAATGACTACTAATACCATAAAAAAAAATAGGATAGAAAGAATAATTGCATTCATTCTTTACTGTATCAAAGTAGAAGAATATATACAAAACAAAGAATAATTTGAATACTATAGTTTGAATTTAAAAATAAAAACTGAAGCTATTTCTATGGTACAACAGAAGCTATCTTCGTGGATTAGATGGAGATATCGACCCTAGGTGGTTACACCAATATTTTTTTACTTATTTATTTTGTTGTTCTGTTTCCCAGAAAATGCCTACAATTCGGGTGCGTCTCCCACTACATTATTTTTCTATACAATACCGGAAAAATCTTGCCTCTGTTAGGGTTTATTTAGACATCCACATCTGAGAAAATAAAATGGAATAGGTGAATTCTTTACAGCTGTGGAAAGATGGAGAGATGAAAGCAGAGGGCTCTTCTTCAATGCACCTATATGTGTGCAGAGCATCCATGCGGACCATGCACCAAGTTGTTTAATCCATTGATATATTAGTAAAATATTCTACAGCTAAGATGACTTACTTGATAATTGTTTGGTAGGGAAGAATTAAAAAAAATGAAAAACTTTTAAAAATTGCAAATTTAGCTCCTCAAATTACCAACGTTTTAAAATGTCATCTTCTCCTTTGTAACAGCATAAAAATTAAGCGAGAAAAAGTTCAGAGTAACATTTGCTACAAACAAAATTTAAGGGTTAAAAATTTAATTTTAAAATGTTGTTTGGTAGCAAAGCAATATATCTTTCACGGTTTCACCTACCAAGCCCAAAGTCTCTCCCCTGTTGGTGTTCTTTCAAATTAACCCCTTTTCTTCCTCTATCATCTTCTTCCTCCTCCATGGTTTTAGGGTTTATAGTGTCCATGCATAGCATATCGCAATAATGTGTTTCTAAATCCATATTCAACTATATTCATAATTGTCAAAACAGGCTGGGCTGACCCATTCGGGCCAAGCTAGCTTGGGTTGAACCATTTTCAAACTAGATCAACTCCAGTTATGTGAATTTTAAGTTGACATTTTGTTAACTCAGTCTGCTCTTATGTAATATTAACGAATCGGGCTGATTCGAGTTATTTTTAATTGTGTTCACTTTTGCTAGCCTAACTCGCTCATTTTATCAAGTTAATCAAGTCGGCCCATTTTGACAGCTCTAACTCTATCCAACAATTCATAAGAAGATTACAATTCCTCAATGACTCTGGCTTCCTCATTGCCATTCTTACAAGTATTGTGAATTTCTTTCTCTATTGAACACAAAAGATTTCAAATCTGAAAGTGAAAATGAGATGTATTGTAAATCTAGTAGTTTCTCAAATCTAATTTTTGGATCTTGGGAAGGAAGGGCGGTTTAGATGTGAGGGTGAGGGTTTTCAGCATCAGTTAGATCAGCCATGGCAAAAATTTGGAGGAGTGGTGATGCCAGCAAAGGTTAGGGCAAACGCTTGTCATGATGGGAGGGTGGTGGTGCCGGTGTCAGTATTGTACACAAAGGAGTTCTTGATGCTATTTCACTAGTTGGATAGCTTAATGTTGATAAAACTCACGCTTTCCATGGATCCACTGCCTATGAACTCAAGGTCATTTTCAGGGACAAGCTTTAAACAATGATGAAAAAATGGGGGGAAAAAAAGAAGGACTAATAAGCAAAATCTAAAATAAAATGTTTAAATAAGAGAATCAATGGCAACTGTCACTACAAGTAAATGACCGGCTATAATAGGTCAAATTTTAAGTGCATCCATACTCTACACTAGTTTAGGAGCATTGTAGAACTCTCAAAATGGATAAGTCATTGGAGGCCATAAGGCTTGGCTAGTCATTGAAGAAGGTAGAGAAATGATTCAAAAGTTTGTATGATACATCCTCCTGTTTTTTTTTTTCTTATTCCCTCTTGCCCCAAAATACAGAGAAGTTACATTTTTTAAATAAATAAAAAAGTAATCTTGTGTTTTTTTTTCCTACTTTTTTGCCTTGGCAGCCGCATGTGGCTGTGTATCATATCATATATTAATGAAACTCTCTGCAATAGTTTAAAGAAATTGAGTTTTGTTAACAAGTAACTAAGAAGATAAAATAGGAAATTTTATATAAAAATAAGACATTTAATACATTAAAAATTAAAAAAAAACTTTCATTTAAAATTTTTTATTTTGAAATTCTTAACAAGAGCAAAACCCAAAAAAAAAAATAGAGGAAAAAAGATATTTTTTATTACTCCTACCATCTTAATATATATTTGAATTAACTTATTTTATAATTAAAATAACTTATAATAATAACTTTTTAAAAGAACTTTTGAGAAATAAACGATTATTTAAATGCTCTACTTGAGGAGATGCTATTGCTCATCACCATTGAGCGCCAACATGCCAAACTGCAATATTGACATAAAAGGATACTGTTAAAAATAGAGAAATAGAGACACAGAAGAAGTTTAGAGAAAATTTTTGTACATTCTCTGAATTTCTAAATTATCTTTAAATATTTGAATTAATAAATGTGTACAAAAAAATTTCTATTTATATGAAAGTGAGTCTATATAAAGAAAGAAATAAAATCAAATATAATCAAAATAATATTTTTAATTATGTAGAAAACATATCCCTAAGATAATACAAAAGTAAGTCTAATTTAATTCCGAGATATATTCTAATATATTCAAGAGGTACAAATTACATTTGAGAGAGAATCATCTACATTTGAAAAAATTTACAATGGGAACAGAACCAAAGTGCATGTAACATGGAACCAATCTACATTTGACTTAAACAACAGAGACAAAGTCAATATATTAGACAGAACTAATCAGAGGGTGGAGCAACAAAGACGAAGCCAATCTTTCAGATTGGATCAGATGAAACTGATCAGCAAAATTGAACAAAGATGCATATCAGGGATGCATATCAAAGACCGAAATCTAAGATAGTAATCAAAATCTGAAACAGAATCTAGAATCTAACACAAAAATTAAGGTCTAGAACAGAATTTGAAATCTAAGACACTAATCGAAATTTGGAACGAAGTTTGAAATCTAAATCAATGACTGTGACAACTGAATTTGAAACAGAATGACGAAAGAACGGTGATGATAAACGAAACGATTGTAAGAATATTTAGAATACGACATGAGAGGTGACTAATTAAAATTTCAAATTTTCGAGAACTATGCAACAAAATAATAATGAGACAAATCACGAAGAATAATACTACTCTGATACCATGTTAAAAATAGAAAAATAAAGACACAAAAAAAGTCTAAAGAAAATTTTTATATATTCTCTTAATTATCTCTGAATTTTTAAATTATCTCTAAATTTTTGAATTAATCAATGTCTACAAGAACATTCCCTATTTATAAAAGATGAAGTCTATATAAAAAAAATACAATCAAACATAATCAAAATAATATATCTAATTATATAAAAATCAAATTCCTAAAATAACACAAAATCAAATCTAATTTAATTCTAATATATATTCTAAATATTCTAACAACCACCGCAACATCCTATTCACCGGGTAATAGCCATAGCATCTGCTTCCACTACATCAGCACTGACAGAATCAATCACGTAAGATTTCCTCAGAATCAGATAATCAAGATTTTAGGTGCCTATTGACCAAGTTCTCCTGATCACTGAGAGTGATTAGTCCCCGGTTAAGAAGCCCCTGAAAATTTCTAAAAACCCCTTGTGTATATCCAAATGCCACAGAAGTCGCATCAGCTAAGAACAAGCCTCTAGAATGTCTAGAAAATGATAATATGCAAAGCATTCTAACCCAAAAAAATCTATTAAGAAAACAGAACCAAACTGACATGGAAGAATACATAAATCATCTAATCTATTCGGCCTACATGGTATCATGACGATCTCCAAATAGTCCTACCCAAAAACAGTTCAACATCCTATTCTCAAAATCATGCAGACCATCATTTCCAAAAGAGTTCAAACAATTGTTCTTCGTTTCCAAGTTCACGGTCGGTAGCATCCACGTTGCAAACAGGAAAGTCCGTTTATCTCAAAAAATGATAATTCATTAATCTTCACTAAGATTTTATGAGCAAGTTATATTTAAAACATGTAGCCGGTGTAACTTAATACCCATAATCAATTAAACCTCTCTAATTTTGCACAAGGAGAGGCGCAGTGTACAATAGGAACAAGTAACGACACTAATGACATTGTATGACAACAGCAACAAGTAATGACACTAATGACAAATCGCATTCAAATTAGGCATAGAGTACGAAACATACTATTGCAGAAGAGACGACTTGCAAAGATGAAGAAGACGCGGAATGCAGAAGCACAAAGTATTTTTCAGAAGAGACACTCCGGCAATATTAATCACGAGCATTGCAGTTCACAATATCCAATGTCAATCCATTAATCTTTCCGTACTTAAATTATCAAAATCCATGAAATCTACAACACATGAAAGACTATAAGAAAAAATATCAAATTCCAAAACCAAAAACTGCACGTATCCTTTGGAATATGAGATCCCGCCATCCCCTTTCCGTGTTCTCCACCACAGTGGCATTCCCATACCTACATTCCGAACTCAAAAGCAACCATCTCAATAAATTGGTTAAATCTTAAAACATAACAAAGATTTCATAAAACCAATAGTAATCAAAGTGTCAAACATTCACCTATCTTCTTCGGGCACATCACTATGCGTCAGCTTGACAATAGTAAGTCCCGGTTCAGGTTCCTCAAACACAAGCCTCACCTGCAGAATTGACATTAAACATTAAACATTGATCTACCAATCACACAGCATGCATTTAAAGATTCAAAATAGAGCAATCAAACCAAAAATATTTACCAAAGATTGAACCCCATCAGGCCAGCTCCCGAACCTCCATCTCTGCACAATCAACTTAGCTTCCTGCAGCTCCAAATTAGTTCCAATCACCGACCCATCAAAAATGCTAAACTCCCCACCAACCTCCTTACTGATCCTGGCATTGCTCTGCGTGAAACCCTTCCACCTGTTGTCATCCAACAATATCTCATACAAATCTCTAGCCCTGCAATTGAACCTCTCAGTCAAGCTAATACTTTTACACCCCTTCTTAATTTCCTTCTTCGCTGCCGAGCCATCCTTCTTCACCGTCGCCACAGGAGGCGGCGTTGCAGAGGCGGGAGAAGCTGACGCCGCATGATTCTGATTCTGCTGCGGCGGCGCGGCTTTCTTGGTCTCCAACTCGTCCTTCACAGGGCCACCTTTGGCCATGCTCTGGACCCAAACCCTAACTTTTTCCAAGATCAATGGCTTCCCCTTGAAGACCATGGCGTCCTTGAGCGTCTTCCCAATGGGTCCCTCGTCCTTGACGATGACCCGGAGTTCCGGGTCCTCGTCAGCGTTCTCATCGGAGATGTAGGGGATTTCGACGGTGCCGTCGACCTTGAGAAGAGAATTTCCCTGAGAGTCCTTGGCTTCTCCTTCCCATGCGAGGGTGAGGGAGATCTCGTAGCCGGGGATGATCTTGCCCTTGCGGATGTTGACGTAGGCTTCGCCGTCGAGTTTGTCGATCTTGGTGGTCCTGATGAATAGGTTGGACTCGCCGTCGAGGAGGGAGAGGTTGGAGAGGAGGTTATTGAAGAAGGTTCTAGACCATTCGAGACAGTTGGTCTCCGCCCAATGCCAGTTGTGGACATTGGTGCCGTCGGGTCTCTCCTCCACGATCCACCGCTTGTCGCCCTCGCCGTACCGAGCCATCGAATAACCAACAATTGTTTGTGTGCTGTGTGAATTGGAATGAAGTGGGTGGGAATTGGGAGGGTTGGGAGAGGGAAGATAAAGAAGGGTTTGAAGAGTATGGAAGGATCTAGAAGTAGGGAAGTAGACAATTATGGGTTGAATGAAACGGCCTAGAAAGACCAGGAGGATTTGAGATTGATATGTCTGTTAATTATTGTTATATTGGTATATATTTATATAATACGTATCATATTAAATACTTTTTAAATATTTTTAGATTTTATTTATAATTTTTATTTTTATAAGTTATAACAATATACATGGGATAATATAATAATTTTAGATAAATATTAATATTTTTTATTTACATTAAGTAATGTTAATTTATGAAAATTAATGTCTTTATTTAATTTAAGATTTTTTAACTGATTTATTTAATTTAAAATTTGTTTTTTATGTTGATATTTTATTATATTAAGGTTTAAATATATTTTGATTTTTGAAAATATAACACTTTTTTGTTCTTCTCCTTAAAAAATTTTCTTTGGTTTTGGATTCTTTATTTTATTTTTTTTGTTTTAGACCCTACTGTTAGATGTAGAAAATCGACTGAGTTAAACTAAACTTTACTTAAATAGATCTAGGCTTATTTTGTAATGTATCGGCCTGAACTTGATCTGTTACTTGTCATAAACTTTTTTTTTTAAGCTTGTCCTTACCAGGTTTATGAAAATATAGAAGCCTACTTAAGCTTAAAGTCTATTTAAAAACTTACATTATATGAAAGTCTTTATATAAGTCAAAAAACTTAAATTTTTTAATTTTTAAATAAATATAACCCTTCACAAAATTATTATATTTTATATAAAAAATATATTATACTAATATATAATTAGTAAATTATGTAAAATTATAAATTCTTAATTATATATATAAATATTAAAGAAATAAGTTGGCCACTCAAATAGGAATTTTTAAAAGTTCAAACATTAGCCTATATAGTTAAATAGGTCTTTTAAAAAAATCTAAGTCTAGATTGGTTGCTTAATAAGTTAGACCTATATAGACCGAAAATAGGCTAGGCTATAAACCCGTGATGGGTCAAGTAGCCTATTCCCACCCATACCTACCGTTAATAAATTTTTATTAAGTGCTTACGTGACATATAGAGCTACTAACATGTGAAATCAGTGAGTAGGATCTCTGTTTGCTACGTAAATACTTAATGGAAGTTTCACTAACGGTTGATACTAAAACAAAATTAAAATTAAAGGGATCAAAACCAAAGAAAAATTTAGAGAGATTAAAACTGAAAAGTGTTATATTTTCATATACTAAAAACATATTTAAATCTTATATTAATTTTGCGCAAACTAGCAATTCAATTCCTAAAATTATTCTAGATTTGCAATTTAATTCCTTTTAATTATTATACTAGTTAATCCTTGAATTTACAAAATTCTTATCAAATTAATATTTCTTAAGAACTAAAGCGATATATGAAATGATTTAAGTTGATACGAGTTTTATAAATTTAGGTACTAACTCGAATAATAACTAAATTCAGGGACTCAATTGTAAGTGGAAAATATTTCTACAAACTAAGTTGTGTATTCTAGAAATTTGAAAATTTCTCATATCCTCGTATCAGAGTCGTATCATATCCATATCCATATCTCATATTTGTATTCGCGCTTCTTGACAATAAGCTGAGTTAGCTTATGAACTTGCTCGCGTCTCAATACATTAACAACTTCATGAGTTAAAAAATTGAACTCTTTTGTTAAATGTGTCGAGCTTTCACTTTTATATATAAAGAATAAAAATATTTTAATCTACTATATATTAATATTTTTTGTTTGACTATATTATTTTTAAACTAAATATATGCAAAAAAATTTATCAAATTACAAATTGGAGCTTAATTTGTTGAAAATAAATAAAAAAGCTTAATTAATATAAACAAAGGACAAAGTCACGTATTGTTGAAGGTGTGCACAAAATATTTTTATAATATTTATTGTTTTATATGATATTTTACTTGTTTTGACACAAAACTTAAAAACAAAAAAAATAAAAGTTAAAAGATGTATACTAACAAATTTAATAATGTCTAAAAATGTATTCAATACCAGTACAACAAACATTTTGAAGTATTTGTACTTCTTAGACCATAAGGTTCAAGAACAATAACGATCCTTAAATACAACAATTAGACTTGATAAGAACCTCTAGAAAACTATTTGTAAATATCATATATATTTACTAAAGATATCTAGTAGAGGTATTTTATAAAACTTTGTAAATATTTAAATATTTTAGAAGTTAGATAAGGGAATGTTTTAGAACCTTATCCCTACTACACACTTGGCTACATTTCCACCTTCCGTTGAGCAGATGGAGCAAGTATAAATAAGTGAGGCCTCATTAGGCTAAACCATAGAGAATTTCACACTTGGCTTCCAAACTGATTTTCCCCATACGGGCACCCATTGACCTTAGTCTCTTGGCCTCGCCCTTAAACAAAAGGAAGCCTAAGGTGAGTCAAGCTCGAGTCAAGAAAATAGACTCAATTTGTTATTAAATCGATGACTCAACTAGACTCATTTTCCAGCCATAATCACTGAGTGATTTGCTTTGATTGTAATTTTGGTACCTTCACCTACCAAGTACCAAAGGCTCAAATGTAGTTGGTCTCAGCCTAATGCCAATTGTGGACGTTGGTGCCATCGAGTCTCTCCTCCACGATCCAACGCTTGCAGCCCTCATCGTATCGAGCCATTGAAGAACCAACAAGGTTGTTTATGCATGTGTGTTTGTGTATGTGATTCCATTGGAGTTAGATAGAGATTGGGAGGTTAGGGAGAAGGAAGAAAAAGAAAGGTTAATGAGTGTGGAAGGGTCTAGAATTGACAAATGAAGAAAATTATAGGTTAAAAGGAAGGGTCTACAAAGACCAAATTACTTGGATTAGGCATTGCAAAGTGCTTTGCTTTCTATGGGATTTAGGTACCTTGTATCAATTTGGCCAGGCTTTGTCAGTTCAAGGATAAACTGGTGACCTGCCCTGTTAAGGTAAAATCAGTTATTTAAAAAATTCGAACACCAAGCGATGCGAATGGAAAGCCGTGGATCGTGGTTTTTAAGTTGAGCCGAGTTGGCTCACCACGGGTTAGCCACAAAATAAGTTAGGTTGGGTTGACTCACTCTTTTGGCAAGCCAAAATTTAACTAACTCGGATTGGTTGTTGGGTTAAACAAGTTGACTCACCTAAAATTTTAAATTAAAAAAAGAAAAAAAGAGAGAAAAATTCAAAAAATCAAAATATACAACAAAAATAAAAAAATAATATAGAATATATATATATATTAATTAAAAGCCAACAACTAATAAATAAGTTCATCACCCATAAAATACCTAAAAGTAAAACAACAACATACATCACAATTCATCAGCCCAACAACTATACTTCAAACTTAAACAACAAAATCCATCAAAGAGGTTTATTATTCATGCCCAATTTTAAACAAACATAGAAGTCCCTAGGTGTTGAGCTTTCAACTCCTCAAATCTCACTTAACCATCAATGTTTTGAACTTCTTTTCCACCAACAAGATTGGAGGCATGGTTTGACAAATCAACAATAATTTTTTCATCATCTTCATCTACAATCCAAATAAGACAAATAAAAAATAAGAATGAATGTTTCTTGAGAAGTATAACATATTTAAAATAAAATTATAAATATTACTTGAAGGAGTATAGTCATGTAACAAATTACGGGTTAAAATAAGCTTTTGAACATTGTCGGGAAGAAGGCAACAACAGTATTTGTTAAGCACACGAGCACCGATGCTAAAAGCAGACTCACTAGCAATCATAGTTATTGGGATGCTTAACACATCACATGCCATTCTTGAGAGGTTTGGATAACGTTATTGGCGATCCTTCTAATACTTCAATACCTCCAACTTCGAGTAAAACTTTGGTTCAAGTGCTGCCTCATCTAATTAAAGTTCTAATTCGGACTTGTCAATGACAATAACATTTTGGCTCACATAATTGACATATTCCTATGACATTAAAAAAATTAAAAGAAAAGAAAGATTAATTAAGTAAAATAACCACAAGAAAAATTTAACACTAATGAAAAAAAGTTTATTTTTGAAATAACGATAAACTTACATGACATGGATCCATAGTTGGTCCTCCACCGGATTGGAAACTTGTGGCCTTGAAGTCACATGTTAGAAGAACTTGATGCACTCGATCTCAATTCACTTGGGTTTCCTTTTACATACTTTTCATAAAGCTTGTATATCTTGCTCTTGATATGATCAAGCTTCTCTTCACAATTAGAAGAATCAAGTTCGAAATAGCAAAATCATAGTGCATCAAATTTCATCCTTGGATCAATAATAGCCACAATTGCAAGAATAACACTTTAATTATTCCAATACTTGCTAAACTTAAAAATCATCCTTTTAACCATGTCTTTAATTATTGGATCATCACTTTTGGCATTTTCCATCAACAAACATTCAATTTTCCATACTTACGCTTGTTCATGTGACGCAATAAAGTTGAACTCCCTATCTTAGTACCACCAATCACATACTTTTGCCCATTGTATTTAGCCTTTTCTTTTTCATCATCTATTTCAATTTTAGTAAAATGTTTCTACACATCAAATGTGCAAGTCTTATCCTTTTTAGTTGCTCTATCAGTCTCACCACTCTCATCTAACTTTGGTTTTGGTACCACAGTTTCATCAATAATTTTTACTTCATCATCAACACAAACCATATGAATCCCGCCCTGATACATAGTTTCAGATTCCATAATGCAAATTTATCCCCACAAACAATCATAACAGTAACAATCACACACACACACACACACACAATCACATAAACAAAGCTAATGCAAATCAATATAATCAAAGTCCAACCATCAACAACATAGTACAATGAAAATCATATACAATTATCCATTTGAAGAAGTAATTTCCTACAGCCTGCAGGTCTCTTCTGCTTAAGTATATTTGTGGCTCTACTGACTGCTGCCTTGTACTCTGCTCTCTACTTTAATTTTGGTTCTACACCTTGCTCTCTGGTTCAATTTTGCCTATCTTTTTTTTAGGCATTTTCATTTCATCACCATTTGCAAAACATACAAAACACAAAACAATGACAAGTGAAAAACAACATAAACATTCAAAACTGAGTAAAGAAATCAAATTAGTAACCTTAACAAATGAACAACAAACCAATAAACACTCAAACAATAAACACAAATGTTGATTCAAACAATGAATCAACAACAAATGGAGAGAGAAAAAAGATCAATTTATAGGAAAAAGAAAAACGAACAACAAAAACACAGAGATTGATTCACCAAAATCATATGGGATTAGTGGATTGAGGAAGATATTTACCAGAGAGAAGTGTAGGAAGCAGTGAAGCGGTCAGGTTCATCATGAGTTCTAGTGGTCTGGTTGCGAGTTTTGGTGCGACTAAGAGTCACCTTCTATGCCAATGTGTGGTGGCCTGGTGGTCGCTGTAACACCCCTCGATTTAATAACCAATGCACAATCGTCATTATGTCACGGTCACTAAATGTCGGCGTGCTAACTTTGTCAAACAACAAATTAACCATAAAATTTTAAACATTTCTTATATGAGGAGAATAAGAGCCACGAATGAGTAGTTACATATACAACCAGTTAAATTATGAATTATAATATGTACTCAATTTACAACATTTAAGTTTGGATAATTGCCTTGAAGCATACATGTACTCAAAAATACACTTTATATAGGTAATGCAAAATAAAATATAAACTACCCATAATATATCTACGACTAAGGAGTTGGGCACTCCATCGTATCCCGAATGCGTGAGGCAATTCCGGTTCACCTAGGTGTAGTGAGAAATACCGGATAAGGTCTTCAATCACGGTCCTCTTCATGGTCAAAGTCGATCCCGAGCATGTCACATACGCTTGTCGGTCCGGTCGACTCTACAGTCTTGGTATCAAAGCGAACACAATTCGAGCAAACCCCAAAATGAGCTCCCTTCGCGACGGCAATACACGGTGCGATGGGTCAAACCAATAAAATCCAAAGGAATCCAACTTCGTTCCCACTTATAGTCTTTAACCAAAAATTAATATAGAGCAAGAAAAGTACAAGAAAGAGGTAAGACATCCTACCATCATTACTCATAGCATCAAGAAACCAAACCACGCAAGGCGCCCACATAGCATTTATGATAGCAATAATGATAATAAACATTTAGTAGCGATTATAATCAATCGAGACAGCTTTCAGTGCAATCATATATATGTATGGATATATCGAAATACAACAGTTCTAATTATAATAACAATGTATGCCGATAATTCATGGACTCACTATGCACATGTGCCCTCAATAATCAAAATCCTACTCCATGGAGCTAGACACAAAAACACTCGGAGAAATGATCGGGAGACATGCCGATCTCGTCGGCCATACAAGTGCTTACCATATAATATAATCGGTCATTTTGCGCAACAAGGCTTTATACATCACAAGATCTCGATATAGGGCCAGTGGCCGGTTAGGATCGTCGGTGCGTGTGTATCGGTCTGTCTCCACGGTCCCGGAGGAGCTACCACGCCTCTCGCGAGACGCCCGCGCCCGACGCCCTCAAGGTCATCTACAGACCCCACGTGTCTATTCGCACCCGCACTAAGGTGTGATTCAACTCCTAGGCAACTCGGCCTTAACAAAGTCCAACGGACATCCTCGTTCTTTTGTGCAATGCAAGACTCTATCATGCTTCTCATGACAAGCTAAGTCAATCATGCCTCAAATGCATATCATATGATTTAACAATCAGGTTTGTCCCCATTCTTGGATCCACAAGACATTTACAATGCATAATATGTATGATTCAAAATTCCATACAATTTCATAATATGCCACAATTGGCCAAAAGAGCATCAATATACAAGTGGTCATTCACGTGGATCCTTAGCATCATAATATTAAGGTCAAACATTAGGTTCATTATGTTCCTTACTACCTCACCCATACTCTGGTTCTTCCTTTATTCCAAGTTCTCACTAGTTGTAAGGCTCAATCACGCTCCTTGTTTTCCTTCATTATGTGTCCCTACTTTGTTTCTAGTCATCGATGTTATTTATGATTAATATAGTGTATATTAGTCCCAAAAAGTTGAAATCGGGAGGTCACAAGGCCGAAATCATCCATTCGTTTGCTAGGTAAAAAGAATTGAAATATACTTATAATTTCGACGAACAGTGTATCTAGTGAGAATCTGGAGCTGCCGTTCGACGAGTAGTAGCACGACAGGGATCAAGGTAAATGGAAAACAATCGGCGGGGGATAAACTCTAAGTCTTTGTCGAATCGGGAACGAACTTCGACTCGATGAAGTATATAATGTCGAATATGCTACCACATTTACGAGAAAACATGATTCGACGGACACCGACATTAGGTCGGTTCCTCTATTAAACCTTCGAATTCTACTCGACGGATTTGGAGAAAATCTCTCTATTTAATAATCGGGAACTCCACTCGACGGGCATTCACATCCTAACTCGACGGATATAATTCTCAGCCTAACCCGATGGATTTTCACATCTTAACTCGACGGATTTCCATACTTTAGTTCGACGGATATTCTCATTGGGTAAGTTTCTCCATTAAACCTTCAGAACTCTACTCGACGGATTTTCACACCTTAACTTCGACGGATATTCCCATCCTAACTCGACGAGATTTTCACATCTTAACTCGACGGATATGATTCACGACCTAACTCGACGAATTTTAACTTTGAAGGAGTTTCACTCGTGTTCAACCGACGAATACGCTAAAAGTTCAATTCTAACTCGACGATTTTGGATAATGGGGAAAGTCCCGTTCTGTCGAACCGAAAGAATGTTAGGGTTACAAGGTTCTAATTCGACGGATTCGGAAACGTTGAGATTTCACTCCTCCGATCCGAAGCGGATGCAACTCGACGGATCCTGGAAAACGCTAAGGTTTCACTCATGCTGATTCGACAGATACACTCGACGGATCCGGAAAATGCTAAGGTTTCACTTATGCTAATTCGACAAATACACTCGACGGATCCTGGAAAATGCTAAGGTTTCACTCATGCTAATTCGACAAATACACTCGACGGGTTTTGACATTCAACGGAAAAGTAAGAAGTCTAAACTCGACGGATTTTCACATTGTGCTTTAGTGGTCGAAAATCTAAACTCGACGGGTATGTCACTCGACGGATTCGACTTTGGGAAAATGTTGAGGTCTCACTTAAGAGCGATCCGACGGATTTAACTCGACCAATTTCTGGAAAGATGTTGAGGTTTCACCTATACTAGTCCGACAGACACTAAGAGGGCCACACTTTCTAATTCGACGAATTCACCGACGGAGGTGTTAATGGGGGGGTCACTAGCTTCGACAACTTTTGACATGATGAAGGGCCCCACTTGTCGACAGGTTTGGCCGGGGAGCTCATACTCGACGAGTTTAACATCTTAATTCGACGGACATGGCTTACTCACTCTCGACGGATTTTAACATTTACTTTAGAATGGATCAGCAAACCAAGTCATTACCATTTTCAATATAGGATCTCTGTTTTCTGGGTTCAAAACCGTGACCATACGAGAACCAAAACAGGGCTCATTTCTTTCCATATTACACATTCCAAATATATATATATATACATACAAAACTCCAGCAATCAGCTAGCATCTATACATCACAAACAACATTTAAAAACAGAAAGACCCTCAACACAAATTACTGACGTTCCTAAATGCTAAGAGAGGTTGAGGAGGAGTGTCTTCCTCTTACCTAAGTGAAGAACAGGGATAAAGAAGCTCCTTTCATGCTTGAAAATCTGATTTTCTTCACCACCACCGAACCTTGGGCGTTCAAGATTCACAAAAATTAAGGTCAAGAGAGAGAATGGCACGAGGAAACCGAATGCACGAAAATGAGGAGAAGAGAAAAAGTTAAGAACTTTACCTTAAAGGTCCAAGCTTTGGGGCTTTTTTTTGAGCGAAAGAAAAATGAAGACACGAGGAGGAGTTCCAGCGAAGCAAGGTGTGAAGGTGGAGAGGGAAAATGGTCTCTGTCGGATTGAGTAAAGAAGGCTTGAAGGATCAACAATGGTGAATGTGGGTGGTGTGCGGCCGTGAAGAAGAAGAGAGAGAAAAGAGAGTGAGAGCTGCGTGAGGGGAGGAGTAGCGTGAATGAGAGAAAATGGGAGAAATGAAATGGAAAATGTGAATGAAAATTAGTCAATGTAATAATTCCCTCAACAAGATGGCCGTGCAAAGATAAATTGGGGAGGAGAGAGGAAAGGTTGATTAGATGGAAATAGGAAGCTTCCTTGAGAAGCTTTGTGCGCTTCTCGAGGAAATGAAGTGTAAGGTTGTCACCTTAATTAAATTCATCTGACAGATGAATAATTAAGTTGCTAAAATTATTTTCTCAATGAAATAAAATTACAAGTGATGAAAATAATATTTTATTATTCATCCGATAATTTTATGATACCGCGATTTTATCTAGCGATAAAACCTTGAAAAATGCAAACCTATAAACGTGTGCTGGCCTCGGGTTTAGTAAGATCCCCGTTGACACGTTGACGATCCAAGTTTACTAGCCTCGGGGAGAACATTCCGTTATCCCGGCTCATTACATGCATACGCAAAACGAGAAATATATTAAAATATTCAACGTTTCTAGAAAATTTCACAAAAATCACCAAAAATCACAAATATTATAAAATAATTATTTATAATGAAATAAGCAATTTTCGGGATGTTACAGTCGCAAGTTGCGTTCTTCGCTTCTACAGCTCACTTTGGCTACTCTAGTTGCAATGCAAAGTGGGGGCGTCAAAGACCGGTGCATGATTGTTTTTGGTTCTCTGCATCACTACCATCGTTGATGGAGAAGGAGAAAAGCAGCTGTCATGATTTGCAAACCATTTCAAATTTAATTAAAGAAGAGAAAAGAGAAAGCAAAACGAAAAAATAAAACCAAAACACATAAAAGAGAGAAATAGAAGGCAAAATGAAAAAAAAGGAAACAAATCAATGTTAATGGTTTTACAATAGTGCAAGTTATGAGATTGAGAGAAGAAGTGTTTTCTAAACCAATTGAAAATTAGTGAACCACTCAAACCTGTTGCGGTTTAGTGGGTGACCTAGTTCAGTTTATTATAAAAAATAATCCATGTTGATCGAGAAAGAATCAAACACAAGTTACTCCCGTAATCAAGCCACTTATTCTCGTTTTGATATGTGTAAATCAAACATTATGAGAAATTTACAAAGCACTTAAAAGGACTAATTTGTCTCTAAACCCTATTTGATTCCAAAGTCACTCTCCTCTATGAATAGTTACATTGATCAAATACCAAAAATTACAAGCATTCACGAAATAAGTTCAAAATGATCGTCAGTCACCTTTCAAAACTTCACTCTAAAATATCGAACATTCATAGTCATGATACACGTCCATAAACTAGGGATGTCAAAATGGGTCAAGTTCGATGGGTCAGCCTGAATAGTCCGTCAAAATGGACGGGTTGAACTAGTAAAATACTAAATTAAAAACTTATATGGCGAATAAATTTAATTTCGAATAAATAGAGAGCTTGGTAAATAACTCACTTTTTTAACACTACATAAGGTTAAATGGGTTGAGTTGAACTAACAAAATTCTAATCTAAAACTTATATGACTCGAATAGGCCAACCTGAAAATGACCCGATCTCAAATGGGCCAACCCATTTTGACACTCCTACCAAAAGCTAGTCCAACACATGATGCAACAGTATTTAATGTACATGATTTTTTTGGTACAAATTTATTTAATGTACATGATTAATATATAGGTATTATATTTATGGGTTTTGATTTTGTTAAGAAATGTTTTTAGTGTATATGTTAAGAAATAAAAATAAAAAATATTAACCGAAAATTATAAACATTTAATACCTTACAAATATAAAAAAGTATTTAATATTTTTTCTTTAAATAATTTTAATGAGTAATAAATACTATTTTAATTCTTTAACATGTGTCTTAAGAAGATATATTAAAAAAATCATATATTTATACTTGACTCTCTGTTTTTTTTTTTTAAATGTTACAGTTCCAATTTTAAAATCTTATAATTTATACCCCTCTAATCTTAAAAGCATATGCTATAACCACCCAATGAATATTCAAAAACATTTACAAGTGATTTCTTTTTGCCTAAATTGCAGAGAAGTTACCAAGGTGCATCGAAAATTCTCCTTTAAAATATACTACTTTGAGAGTTAAATTAGTGATTGCCAGTTAAATTACGTGCTTAAGATGTTGAACAGTTACACAATGTTTAGATGATAAGTAATGAAGAAAATGAAAAGAAAATTAGGAGAATAAAAATAATTTCTCTTATTTAAAAGTTTTAAAATGCATAGAAACAGAATGGAACACATGAAGAATCATTTCTCACTTCTTCTCCTCAAATGCTCAACTTTTGCTCCCCCCAAAATTAAGGAAGAATGAAAAGAACATATAAATAATTCCATTCCGTTCCATTCCATTAATAAAATTTTCAAACAAAAAAAATAAAAATTATGTTTATCCTATTCCATTCTATTTTTACCTATTTCATTCTATTTGATTAATAAAAAACCATACAAACATAGAAATCGGAAAAGGTTTAGTACTTTCGTTGGTGAATATTGGGTTTTCTTTTTTTTTTTGGCAAAGAAGTAGTTGAAACGACCGTGGCAGTGGCAACTGACAATGCATATGCGACTATGCGCGAGTCAACTACTGCATCGTCTTTGTTTGCTTCGTTCTGCTTCCGCGGCAGCGTAATGAAGAGAACGCAGCGATTCAAACGAGTCGCTGAACCCAGATTGCCTGCTCCACCAGCCGAACCGGATGACGACAAACCGGCTCAGAAAACTCGGCGTTCTAAACCAGTGAAGCTCATAGCTAAACCCAAGCCCAGATTAGATTCTTTGCCAAAATCAGAATCAGACATCAAAATGGAAACTTTGCCCCGCGATTTCTTTCAAATCGATGCGCTTGACCTTGCCCCCCGTTTGCTGGGAAAGTTTCTCCGCAGAGACGACGTCGTTCTTCAGATTACTGAGGTATGGTCCATTCCCCACTTCACCTTGGATTCCGATTACAATACAAGAGGATCAAGTTTTGAAATTGGGTTTGATGTAAAATCAGAAAAGGACCCTTTTTTGTGATTTAACGAGGAATAAATATCAGACAGGTTGAAGCGTATAGACCAAATGATTCAGCTTGTCATGGTCGGTTTGGCATTACTCCAAGAACTGCCCCTGTCGTAAGATGTTTCCTTTATTCTCTCTCTTTTTATTTACATACTCTTGTTCACCTTGCATCTCTTAAAATCTCAACCTTTATTGAAGATTTGATTTAAACTTTGAAGATGATGTGTGAGGTTGTGTAGAGTAATTTTGCTGTGTGTTTGTTTGTTCCTATTTTGTAGTTTGGACCAGGTGGGCATGCATATGTTTATCTTTGCTATGGTCTCCACATAATGCTCAATATTGTTGCTGACAAGGAAGGAGCTGGAGCTGCTGTTTTGATACGTTCTTGTGCTCCCATTAGTGGTAATGCTCAATAGTATAGCTCATACATAGTATAATATAAACTATTCAGTTACTTGTTGCATTTTGCCGTTTAGTCCATCAATCATGCCCTGCTTACCTTCTCTTCAACAATGTACGTGCTTGTGGGCTTTTGTTTTGTCTCTCTGAAAGGAAGTCACTTGCCTATTTTTAATTAAAAGAACCACAAACCTGATAAATCAGGTGTCCTCTAGGGCCATTTAGATGCTTTTTGTGTTATTGATTCAATTTATGGATGGATAATGAGATAAATTATAACTAGATCTTCCAGGTCATGCTAGTGACTTATTAAAATGAATTCATTATTCATATTTCTCTAAAAGTTAAAGAAAAGAAAAGCTTGAAGAAATGATTCCTTAAGTAAAGGTTGTATTGCGTGCAAAACAAGAAATCATCACAAGCTTGTAGACTGTAGCTTATTGTGGCTGTGTACAAAGTGGACTATTTGAAAAAAGCTGCACTTGAACCCAGAGTGTCGTCTAGTGACTTTCCAGAGAAGTGTGTGAATAAAATGTATCTGCAACTATTACTCTTTTGGCCAAGCCAAAGCAGGAAACTGAATAATTGGAAAGGTGAGGCTTTCAGTAGAAGTTCAGCATCTTTGTTACATTAACCTCTGATTATTTGTTTCATCTCGTGTCAGTAACAATTCAATTAACTCTTGCAAAAAGACCTCAACCTCTTTACTAGTACTCATTATAAGGAAACCTTGCATAAAATTATTTATAGATTTGTCTTAAAATATTCTACAATATCACAGGATTGGATGTCATTCAGCAGCGCCGAGGTCAGAAAACTGATAAACCTATACTTCTTACCGGCCCTGGGAAGGTTAGTTTGTTTCCCTTCCTCCTTTAAATTTGTTTGAGATGTTTTTGAGGAAAATAATACAGTTAATGTTTTGCACTACCATTTGACTTATCAGTTTACAATCAACTAGTCAATGTAGGAAGTTTTTTTTTTTTTCATAAAACACAAACTAGCTGCAATTACAGACTTGCCTCTTTCTTGGCAAAATTTTATTGAGATTAAAAAAAAAAAGAATGGAAATTGTACCTTAATGAATAATGATCAGTAGATAGTTTGATACCATTGTATCTTTTTAGATTTGTAAATTGTTAATTACATAACCTCATGGTTTATGATTTTATATGCTTGTGATTTGTGAAATAATTTGCTGTCCAGTTTATTATAAGTTTTATACTTTGGCTATTTCTGAAAAAGGTTCAATCTCTGTAATAAAGTTTTCAAAGATTGTGCTTACCCTCCAATAAGTTTATAGAAAATGTGTGTCCATAAAGATTGTGAAATAAAATATCTCACGTGGTGGTTTAAAAAGGTTGCATCATTTGTAAAATGCAATTTCTGTATGCATCGCAATCTGGTATAACAGAATTCACTATGATCATAATAATTACTGAGGTTCTTGCTAGAAGGGGAAACATAGGAGAAAAGGACAGGAGGAAAACAGGTTCCATCATTTAGTTTTCTTCCTCTTTTTGACCATTTTTCCATGCTTTTCCTTAAGAAGTTAACTGAGAATATTGGTGGAGATGAGCATTCTTTTTTCCAGAAATGTCCCTGCATATCTAAAATATCACCTTAGTTCTCGAAATTGAACAATCTGAGTGTTCTCCCTAATCTTAGGTTGGTCAGGCACTGGGACTTTCAACGGAATGGTCCAACCATCCTCTTTATACCCCTGGTAAGCTTATAATTCCAGCTACCCATATGTAAAATTGACAAATGGATAGTAATAGTTTCTCAAAAGGAAAATGGGTGTGCGATGCAGGTGGTTTGGAACTCCTAGATGGTCCAGAGCCGGAAAACATATTGGTAGGTCCACGTGTCGGTATCCAATACGCTTTGCCAGAGCATGTGAATGCGTTGTGGAGATTTGCCATTGCAGGTACCCCATGGATAAGTGCTCCAAGAAACACTCTCAGGCCTCCCTAATAGTAATGTAGTAGTTTGAGGGAGACTACTCGTTCGATGATAATGAACAGATTACGTAAATTTCCAATGTATATTCAACTGAAAAAAAATATTAAAAGCATGTCCTACCACCTTTGAACTTTTTATTATAAGCACATGTGTGTACAACTGCATTATTAATGCATCATGGCTGTTGCTTTCTTTGTGATGCCCAATTTTAAGGTATGGTAATCTTTTATTTAAAAATTTAAAAATTATATGTAAACAACTATTTTATATATGAAAAGAATTATTTATAAATGTTTATGACAAGTATGAATGGTGTAAGTGGTATGTTTTCATAATTAATTTGTAATTTCTTTTTTGATTTTCCAAAAAAAAAGTTAAGATACTAAATAAATTTTCTATTGTAGTATAGGCAATATATTGTTTTCGAACCAAATTTTTTTTAAAAAAAAGTTTAATGCATCACAGTTTCTCTCAAGGAATTTTTTACTCCTCTTGGACTTTGACAAAAGATCACCGCCATTTAATTTTTGGTCGTTTGGGGACCCCATTATGTATGTCTTATTATTAATTTAATAGTATACAAGATCCTCCTAAAGAAATCTTCCATAAAGAAGACACAATAAATTTTCAACTCTGCAGGCCTTGCACGCACATTCATACTCAGTATAATGTGTGAATTTATATACTCTAAAAAGGAAAACGAAGATAAGTGCAATAAATTTTGAAGTGCAACTGAGAATGCAATCAGATGATAATGAATATACTACTTTGAAAATATCTTTACCTAATTATCTGTCTCAATCCGGAGTTCTTTAAGTAATTTGTTACAACTAAAAAAAATGAATAAATAAGATGATGACGAATAGATTTTGAAGAAAAAATACGATATATGAAATCCATTTTTGTCTTGTCTTATATAATATTTAGGTTAATTATTCTACTTTGGTTAATTTCAGAAAGCCTATGCTAGACTTCCCAGATTGCACAAATCGGAGGAGCACGGCTATGTATTAATTATAAGTTTTCTTTTTCAATTTAAATAAAAACGAAAACTAAAATTGAAAACTTATTATTACCAAAAACAAATATTTGTGCTTACCAGGCATTTAAAAAGCCTGGATGGGTAGCTTATTCCATTTGAGACTGTAGACAGAATAATTTTTTGGCGAGACTTTAAGACAAGCGAAGGTAAAATAAATAATTCTTTGTTCTCTTTACTTGCAGCAAAGATATTTGCCTAAAAAAGAACATTACTCATTGTCATTTCTTCGTTTTACTTTTATTAAAAAAAGAAAAGAAAAAAAAAAGAAAAAAATTTATTCTTTGTTTAGATTCTTGGCCTTCTGCATTTCCTTACGTTAAAGGCTATAGGAAATAGGTCGGCAATTTTGGCATTTTACTCTCGCAAGAAAGAAAAGCTGGAAATCGTTGAAAGAAGCGGAGCGTAACTCCTTATTCCCTATAATAAATACCAGCCACATACAAGCGCAAGCATTGCATCATCATGGCGCAATACAATAGCAGCGTCAACACCAGTAGTAGTGACGATGATGAAACATATGACGATTAGTCATAGCAGGTAAAAAGAGAAAAATAAATTTCAAGCCTTCACACTACCTTGAATTACTCACAATTACAGTTTTTATTCATACTCTTTTCCATCTATCTCATTGGAAAGATATAGAAAGAAAATACAATATGAATACTTAAAAGGAAACAAAAAAAGACAACAGATATGCAGAGCCATTGAATTACATGTGAATCCATGTAGTAATAAAAAAAGAATAAGAGCTTTAATATAATAAAGCAAGGTTCTAATTGTGTAGATGAGCGTGAGATTTTGTATGTATCAAGTGTTTGTTTATATAACGTTACCAAAGTACAATATTCCAGTGTATTTCATTTATCTCGATAGACAGTTTTACGTGGATTCTAAAAACACAGAACTGCTATTGTTATTCCAACTACTCAAATTACCTTAGGATGCGAGTGAGATAAATATCCCACGGCAATCACAGATGCAAAATACAGATCTACCCATCTCTTTTCAATATACTATAATTAATTCATCCAAGATATAAAATACAGCATTTCATGGCGTTTATCTATTGGTAGCATTTGTTGTCAATAGAGCTATTCCTATCACTTAAACAACTACGAATAATATTACTTACACAATCAACTGTTATATAAAGGAGATGATGCTTTATGAAAAACACTTAAGGAGACAAAAAACTGAAAAAGAGACAACAAATATATGTAAAACCATTAAATTGCATGTGAATTTGTGTGATCTTTTTTTTTTGGGATATGATGCAAAAATTCAAAGATAAATCTATTGATGCAGATATCAATGAGAATTTTGGCCATACAATGTTGTTTATATAATTAAACTCTCTACATAAAAATTGATAACAATGAAAATAATCTGATTATCTACATAAAAATTTATTGCCACAAGGCAAAAATTCAAGCACTCTGCAGAGTGAGAAGAGATAGTAAACCAGAAGAAATACAAGAGAATGCAGAAACTAGATTTTCAGACACCCATTTTCATTCAGCCAATACAAAATCTAAGATACAGATGAACAATCTCTGGAAAGCACAGCTTGCAAAAGTTGCTGAAAACACTAATTAAATCATCAGATATTCAGATACTTACGTGTACTATTCACATCATGCATCCAATCAGAATATTAATAGCTTCACATCCGCCACAAACTACCTTGCAAACCACAAAAAATGACTATCTGGAGAGAAAAAGGGGGTCAGATCCTCCATAGGAAACGTCAGAATATATATATATATACGAGAAAGCCAGGATATCCCCCATACCTATAGTCAATTAATGACCCAAGGAATGGTTGGTCTGGACGGAAGTTAGCACCAATAGAATTCTTCCACTCGAACATGCAAAGGTGGTTAGCTAGTTGAAAAGCTTTGTTAATGCCTTATCGTCTTGAAGAAACAATACAATGCTTCAACCTGACCCTCAGCCTTATTCACAAATTTCCTATAAGCTAGGAGACACCCGCCTATAAAATTCATTGAAATCAAGACGGAAAAAGAGAAATTTTAGATCAACATGCTGCTGTACAGGCAACTGAGAAATGAATTCCTCTTCCAATGATGAATACTCCTTAGCAATCGCATCCAGATCTTGTCCCATACTTCGAAGAAATTCACCAGCACGTTGTGTCAGGGCTTTCCTCCCATCAGCAATCCAGGATCCTTGTTCGACAGATTTATCAATCAGCTGCTTTCGTGATTTATTCTGGTCTCGAGACGATAGGGAGGATTCCGTGATTCTGAAACAAACACATGATCAAATGTCAAAGAAGGTAATACACTTCTTTCTAAGTTGGGGAGGTGGGAGAAGGTGCAGGGATGATAGACATAGAGTAAGATCAATACCTTGCTTGCAACTCGTGAATACCTTCATACAACCGATCTGCATGGCTCCGGAAACGTAATATAAGATCAAATATTACAAATAATGACTTGTAAAGGGACTGGGAAAGCTCTCCAAGGAGAGATTTCTCTACGATGGAATGCAGATATTTCTCATGAGCTGCAAGTAGGTCATCAAGATCCTTGGCTATTTCCATCTCACTTAAAAAGTTTGACCATGATACCTCCAAGACTTCAAACATTATATAGTATTGCAAGTTTGAAATAAAGTGATTAATTTCAACCCAAAGAACCTGGCAGCGCCTCAATGTTGAAACTAACTGCATCTTTACTGCATGTTGCAATCTGGTAAAGGAATTAGAAGTAATACAGTTTGGTTTCATGGTCTTCCAGGCACCAATAAGCGCATGTTCTACTCTTCTAAGCTTCCACAGAAAATTAAAAATTCTTAAATACCTTGCCATCACAGACTCTGTGAACACAGTATCTAGTGGAACTCTTGCATCATATTCCAGTGAAAATACATCCTAGCCCCTATCACCACTTTCGTGTGGCATCATTTTGACCTTGAGCTTATCCAAAATGTCAGGATCATCATACTGAGCATTGGATGCCCGAATTGCAGTTTCCAGCAATCCAGAAAGTTTGAAAGAGCTTATAGTGTTAGCTGGCTCAGAAAGCTCAGGCCCAACAATATCCATTAGATATTGCACAAAATCACCTTGACCAAGCAATAAATACCGCTTAATTGCAAGACAGTGTTCTTTGAATTTGTACCTCTTGTAAATTACATCTAACAGATGTTTATCAATTCTTTTCGCAGCTTCATCAACCAAGGACTCAAGGGTATCAGTTTCACCATACCCAAAACCACCTCTCCTTGCTGTGGCCCCTGTATCTGTGGCAACTTCCGTTGCCGCATCAGCCCAACCACGATCCTCACAACAAACGCGGAGAAAATTTATGGATTTGCCAGTCCTTAAGATCCGCTGAGCAAGAGAAGGCGAAATGAATGACGGAAGCATCGCATCATGGAGCCTGTAACCTTCTCTCCAAAGGGATTCAGCTTTCACCGGCTGACCCACAATAAAAAACTCAGCAAAGATATCTTCTAACTCCCCTTCCAAAACCCACCTCCTCACCATTTCAAACAGCGGAGAACACACGCGCTGCAGTAATTTCCTCATGAACTCATGAACTAGAGGATCACCATGTTGAGCGTGCAAATGAATTGCGCCAGCCATTGCCCCACCCCTCAAAACCCTACACTTGTCAACCAAATCAGCCATCAACCTCATTTTCACCATTGGCTCAGCGAGCCAAACAGCTAATCGCCTCAGCGAAAGATAATTCCCCGAACTCGCCGATTCAGATACCAACGGAATCGGATTCAAAGACTGTGCCTCAAGCACTGCCAACAACTTATAGTACTCAGTGAGCTCATCTTGCAATGCAGAACAAAACGCCTGCCCAACAGTTCCCACATCTTCGGCCGGAAACCGATCCATACTCCTCGATATAAACCCAGTAACCTTCTTAAACAACCACCCCAATTCACAAAGCTTGTGAACCATAGTCCTAGTGGCTCTAGGGACCCTAATCGAATCCGATAAAACATACCCATCATTGTCATTCTCAAATTTCACATACTTCCCATCAACTCCTTGACAAGCATACAACACATCCCTAACTAAAACATCTTCAGAGACCTGGTTCTCTTCCTTAACAAAATTCACAAACTCCCTAAACGCGATATCGCGGCGATTCTCAGGATCCTTGGCAACCAACAAAACCCCATTATTCCAACCCTTCTGAACCTTAGAACCCTTACCCAATTCGGCGTCGGAGAAAGCCAGGTTGGGCAACAGAACCGAAGAATCGAAATGGGTTTTGGCGGTTTTTCGATCTTCGGAAATGATTTTGAGAAGATAGATGAGTGCCCATTTGTTATTGACGCTTCCGGGGCCGGTTTTGGAGGCGAATTTGGTGTAAAGGTCAGCGAAGGAGAGGGCTTCGGAGGACCTACCTTGGGTGGCGAGACGGCGCTTGATGGAGTCGGCGATGGCAGCGGCGTCGGGGGCGACGGAGGGGGTGAGGCGGCTGGAGAGGATGCGGTGTGCGTAGCGAAGGGAGTGTTGGAATTGGGGGGAGTTAGGGTTTGGGATGGGGAATGGGAATCGGGGTTGGGGTTTTGAGAGAGCAAGCGGAGGACGAGTTCTTTGACCAGATCTGCCATCTTCTGCTGGTCTTCTTCTTCGTCCATCGTGTGGTGAGTTGAGAAGAACTGTGGGGTGCACTTTGCAGAGTGAAGAAGTAGAAGGAGGAGAAAAAAGAAAAAAAGCTTTTGAATAAGGGAGCCTTTTTTTTTTTGTTCTGAGTGGAGTGTGTGTGTGTGTGTGTGTGAGAGAGAGAGAGGATGAAAAGAGTGCTTTTTTGATTTTATATGGGCGCGGAAATGAAATGAAATGAGGCCCTTTATTTTCAAAAAGCATTTAACTTCGAATATATAATTCATCCTGTCTTTTAAATTACAGTAGTCTTTCTTAAAACTGAAATATTTTCTTAACATACTTTCCATATATTGTGCCCATGTGTCTTTTATCTATTTTTTTTATCTCACTTTTCATACTTTACTTTGCCCATCTTATCGGTATTATTTAATATTTAGTCTTTTAATATAATAAAATCAGTCAAGTTATTTTATCCATTCTATGATAATTTCCCTCTTAAGACATGATAAGATTTCTATTCAAATCTTATCTCACCTTTCACACTATATTTTTTAGGAACCACTACGACCACCGCCGCCACCACCATCACCACAGATCATTAAAGATCGATAACCACCACCGCCACCGCCACCACCACCACTACCACCTAACCGCCGCCGCCATTACAATGCATCGCCACCACCGCACCGCCGCCGCCGCCAACCATCATTATTTTAATTTAACCACCACCACCATCGCCGCCACCATAAAGTTTTTTTATTATTATTATTTAATTATAACTTTTATATATTTTGGTCTTAAAAAATTTTATAAATTAATTTATCCTTTTGTTATCAAACAAAAGATATTATGTTTTATTCTATTAATTATAATCATCATTATAATCCTTTTTATCTTATATTATTATAATTAGGATATCTATTCACTTTGATGATAAATTAATCTCTCATAACATTATCGTGCTAAATTTTTTAATAATATTATTTTTATACACATGAATTTTAAAATTAAATTTAATATTACATATTTAAAAAATTTAAATCCCTTCTATATCGATAATTACTAATTTGTTACAACAAGTACAATCAAGAAAGAAATCAATCATGATTTTCTTACATTATTTTTTTTTTACATCACTTTTTATATTACTTTTTATATTATTAATTATATCATTTTTTTCTATCACTTTTTCTCACTTAATCACAATTATTAAAAAAAGTATAAAAAGTTATATTTTATGAAAAATGATGTATAAACATCATTTTTCATTTGGTTATTAAAAACCATGACCATTTTCTTTGATTTTAAATTCTAATATAATATTAACTATTTATTTACTAAAGTCAATAATTAATACATACATCACTTTTATATATAGTCTTATTAATCTTTAAAATTCATCATTTTTTATTTTTTATTATTTTAAAATAAAATATTAATAATTCAAAGAATTGAAATTTATAACAAGTATATGTATATCATGCTAAAAATTATATCTCTAAAATATATTTTAAATGCATATTAAAACTTCAGAAAAAAATCGTACAAGGGCTACTAATCAACTAATTAGAGTTATGATTAATTACATATAACTCGTATTACTCACATAAATTTAAGTGGGTAATTTTGATGAACAGAAGGCATAAAGAGTATAAAGAAGAAAGAAATAGTGTTGATTAGTATTATATGAGTTATAAGTAACATTTTCCATCTAACTAACACTTTAGTATTGAGCAGTAACAAGACACTTTAAATAAAGGTCAATTTAATTAAGAAGTCGCAATTATTTATTATATAAACAAAGTAGTTGCAATAAAATAAAACCAAATCTTAGGATAAATGAAAATCAATGACTTTTTTTTTTTCTTACTCTGACATTCTAATATATGAGAATTGTTTTGGACTAGATTTTGGGGTGGTCCAACAAGGAGCAATCTAGCTCATCCAAAACGGATCTCGACCTATGACACGCGTAACCAAGAGCTATATCAATTGTCAACAAATAAGAAGGAAATCTGTCTAATCAATTTCATAATTTTAAGGATTAAAATTAATGATAATTATTATTCATTAATACCCATTTTGAACATGATTCCTCCCATTATCTTGCTACCTCCTAAGTATAACACTCTTATAAATACTGGACTGAGTCACCAAGATATGGATCTAAACCTCTAAACACTACTCACATTCTGCATAGTTTAACTTAAGTGTCAAAGTGACTTTTGTAGGTATATCACCTCTCACACCATCGTTGTCGTTGTGTTATGGAGGAAATCACCATGCTCAGCCTCTCACAGGCACTCTCAGATGATCTTCTTGGGCCTGCAAGGTTATCTATCCCTTTTGATAGTTGTTCCCGGAAAGCGTAAATCGGGTGAAGAGAAAGAAAAAAGCGTTAACTGAACACGACCATCTGAAGGCCCCATGTAACACCCTGAAAAATATGTTAGACTTGTATATGGTTACGGATGTAGCTTAATACCTGTTTATCATATCTGTTAAGTTTTGTGACTGTCTGAACATGTTTAGTCACATTGCTGTAATATAATGTGTGAAATATAGTTGTTATTTGCTCTAGAAATAGCTTAAACTGCTTAGTTAATGGAAATAAATATGAAAAATTTGTTTCTAGGTCACAAATATATGAACTGTGTTACAGTTAAAGTTTGAGGATAATCAGAGTTAGTTTGACATTTTTAAGCATACTAGTTGTGTGTTTTAATACCGGTTAGACTAGTAGCTGATATAGAAAATGGTGGTTTTGGTACAACAAGATTTTTGATGAATCTTAAGATTTATTTTAAATTAGTTGGAAGCTAGGAAACCGGATTTGGTGAAATATAAGTGTTCTTAACAGATTGAGGTTTTAGTGCTTATATGTGAGAAACCAAATTTGACTTCTCTTTATAAGTGGCTTACGGCTGAGAAGCAAAAGAAAACAGGAAGAGGAGAGAAAAGAGAGAAGGGAACCATGGAGGAGAAAGAAGAAGGAGAAAGAGGAGAAACCAAGAGGCAAGCAAGGATTGGAGAGCTCGGATCCATCCTTGGTCATCTTCAAGATCTTAAGGTAGGGAAAACCTTGTTTTTGACTCATCTTCCTATTTTCTTCATCTTGTTCTTAAATGTTGGCATGATGAGAAAGTTAAGTTTTGAGTGTGATTTTGATGTTTATGGTTTGAATCTTGATGAGATGCTTGAGGATAGCTTGGTGATGTGAAAATCAATTTATTAGATGCTTGAGGATGAATTATTCATCACTTGAACACTTTTGTTCCCATTGGGGTTGAATTTGGGGGTTTAGGTTTCAAGGTAGATAATGAGTTCATCAATCTATAATTTTGTGAAATTGAAGTGGAATAAGAGTTGCTATGTGTAGATGAACCTTGTAGAAGATTGAAAGTCACTTGGATGTGAAGTTTGAGTGATTGGAGGAGGGGCAAGTTCCAATGGAACAGTACCCATATCTACAAAATTCTGTGTTCTACCATTCACGCTGCGATGTGGCACTTGGTGTGCTACGGCGTGGACGAACTTTGAACAACACACCGCGGCATGGCACTTGGTGTGCCGCGGTGTGGGTGAGGCAGGGGACGCGTGCCACGGTGTGGCACATGTTATGCCGCGGCATGGCACATGGTGTGCCGCGATGTGGCACATGGTGTGCCTCGGTGTGGGTGCCTGGAAGTAACCACGAGTTGTGTTTGATGCCATGGAGCATTCCAATGATGTAGTTTCTTCTTTTATGCTTCTTACTGAATGACAAAACTCTAATAGGAGTATTTAATGAAGAGTGAATGTATTGAATCAAGTTGTTTTGTAATGTTAATTATGGGAAATAATTAGACATGGTTATATACACACACATTGTGTATTGTGATGAAATGAGCTTCCCTTAGTGTTGGAATCACTCATGTATGCTCTTTTAAGAGTGTTAAGGTACTTTTAGAAGTATTTGATGAAATGTTTATAAAAATGACCTTGATATGCATATAAATCAATTGTGAAGCTAATTATGAGAAGTAATTAGTAATTGTATTACATTAGATGTTTGTGGAACATAGTTGAAGTGAATGGTATCCTCTCCATGTTTGTTGTGATATTAAGGATGAATTTCCTTATAGTTTTGAGGATAGATTTCTTTGTGATATTAAAGATGGATTTCCTTGGTAATTGTCGATAACTGTGTAGTTGATGGAATTCACTACCCGAGGAGGATGAGTTTCCTCTGTGACAAAGATGACCGTGTAGTTGATGGATTTCACTACCAGGAGAAAAAATTGTTAGAACTGAGTTCCAGTGCTTGTTCAAGGTTATAGATATGATTTTCGTTACTTTATTTAGGACTCACGCATTCATGACATTACCATAGAATTGGAGTTCCTGAATATGGTATCATAACATTAATTTCATATTTAGGATATTGCATAGGCATAAACACTAGACATAATTTGGCATAACATGACAATTGTATGAGCAGTTGCTGTCATACATTGAACTCATGACATTGCAATTGTATGGGGAATTATGTATCTCTGAAATGGAGATGTTGTGTTTGTATCTCTAAGATGAAGATATTGTGTTTGTATATCTGAGATGGAGATGTTGTGTTTGTATTTCTAACATGGAGATGTTATTGTTGTTGTTGTTGTGTCTCTGTGATGGAGACGATGCTTTGATGTCTCTGATATAGATATGATGTTTTCGTGAGTGTGGTGATCGCTTGAAAACTGTTTGTGATAAATGAGTTTTTATATAAACTTGTAAAATAAAAATCTATTTCAAGAAGAGAAATGACATGGTTTTGACTTTTGCCACCTTTCTAGTTTATATAAGCATGTGACTTGCTTTTAGAAATGTGTTTTTTTCTCCAAAATGTCTGAAATGATTGTGATGACATGTTTTATAGATTAAACTACTGAGAATATGTGATTCTCACCCATTGTAACACCCCAAACTTTCTATGTATTAAATAAGTAATTTTGTGATTAATGTAATTCTACTTTTGTTTAGTGATTTCTCATAATCGTAAAATTATTTTGAATATTTCTGCATATTTGGTCATTTTGAGTGATTTGTTCCGTGTCGTGAAAATAATAATTTTCGTAGAAAAATTTACGTAAATTAATTTTTATTGCTTAGTCTTAATTAACTTACGTAATCTGATTTGATATTTGTGAATTTTCTAATTTTTGTAATTTTATGTGATTTTAATTTTTTTACTATTTGTGGGCCCCGCGAGGTGTTTGTGGGCCCAGGTGGCCATACGTGGGCCCAGGTGGGTTCATAAAAGTGAAAATTTTTCTACGCATAGAAAAATTTGTCTGATTTAACAGGATCTTACTAAACCTAAATCCGAAAACAGTTTTAGAAAATTTCCTTTACCATATTTTTATTGTATTTATTTACCGTGACGGTAAAAATACAGTAAATGTATGTTTTGTGGGGTTACAGTGAATCAAAATAATATTCTATATTATTAAGTTAATATTGGTGGATTGGATATCCACCATTAATTTAATTACCATTAGAAATTTAATCTTGATTTAATCAACGGTGGAGATTTGATCTTAAAAGTAAATAGGATCAATTATAACCTTTGGATGGAAATTAAATCAAGGGTAGAGATTTAATCTTATAAAGGACTATGACCATTATCAACCCTTGGATGTAAAATAAATCAATGGTGGAGATGGATCATTAATGACCATTGGATTTGGATTTAAATCAATGGTGGAGAATTGGTCATCAAAAATTTCTACAACCATTTTGGACCCTTGGATGTAAAGTTTGAAGATGCAATCTTGACCTTTCATTTGGAGACACATCTAATGGCTAGGATTTAAAGAAGAAAGATCCATGACTTTGATTTTGTCTTCTAAAAATCAAAATCTACTTAAATCCTAACCATGAATGAATCAATGGTTAGGAATGCTTCATATAATTGATAGAAAAGATGACAAATTGCATGAATCATGCAAGGAGGGGCGGTTTTTGAAGAGCAAGGAGAATGGGAGACAAAGCTAACATAGCCTTTTTAAAGCGCCAAAAGAAAAGATGAAGACAAGTTACTTATTCCTGAATTAATGTGCATGCTTTTCAAAATTCCATTTTGGCTTTTCTCTCCATGAAGTCCACGGCCATGCATAGCTTTAGGAAACAAAAGAATTCATTTTTCACCTCATAATATCATTCCTTCACATTTCTCCCTAAGTTTCAAGAACCAAGAAGAAAAACTCCATTTCTCTCCTAGAGAAGCATTCGAACACACCAAAACCCACACTTCATCACTCTTTAATTTCATACAACCTAGTTTCTTAAATCATCACCTTGTTCTAAACAACTTTCTTGTTGAGAATTTTCTCAAATTCTTACATCTTGAAGGACTTTTTCTAAGATCAAGTTTTAGAGCTCTTGTTGGTGAAGAGTAAGAAAACTTCTTTTATTCTTTTCTTTTTCATGTTCTAAACCATGTTTGATCCATGGTTCCTCTTAATCAAGTTCAATATACTAATTTTCTTGTATTTGTTCTATGTTCAAAAGACTTTTGTTGGAGGAGATCTTGTTCTAAATTCAAAGCAAGGAGCTTTTGGAGTTCTTCAAGAGGTAAGAGGGAGATTTATCTCACCAACCAAGCATGGTGGTGAGAGATGGTTATATTTGATGGATGATGAATCCATGTGAGGATTCATATCCATGGTCATGTAATAAATTATTTGTGTTATGTGTTTTTAATTATTTTATTTATGCTTGATATGCTTTGCATGAATTAATTGTGTATGCATGCTTAGTATGATTTTTACTTGTTTATATGGTATGCTTATAATATATATGATGATATATGTTAAATATATTATGATGGAATGTATGTTGGAAACAAGAAATTATGGCTTCAAAGGTCATAGGAAGCTCACGGTTTTGGCTCTCAAGAACTAAGGTTTCTATTGAAAATTTTCAAGAACAATGAACTTGATTTTTTTTAGTCCTTAGACTTAAGAAAATTTCAGCCAAGACACCAACCAACTTGTTGTTTACAAAATTAGATTTTCAAGAAGAATGAAATTGAATGATTTTAGAAAAAAAAAATAATAAAAAGGGTTGTTATTCCAAACAATGATGCTCACGGTTTTTAGTATGGAGTTTTAGTAAAATAATTTGTGTATAAAACAAGATTTGAACTTAGATGTTTCAAAGAAAAATATTTGATGGTTCCAAAGACCATTTATAAGGTTTTGATAAACTTAGAAAAAATGTTTTGATGTTATAAAATATAAGAATTTCCATAGAAGGATTTTAAAAGGGAAATTCAAGTGTTATCAATTGGTTGAGAAAGGATTTTTAGTAAAATAAAGAAAAAGAAAATTTAAAAGTGGTGAACATCAAATTATTTTAAGAGAATAAATTTTAGAAGTGATTTAGAAAACGTTTGTAACTTAAATTTATTTAAGGATAATTTAATTTTTAAGCTTTAGAAAATGATATGATATTTTAAGTTAAAAATAGTAATTAAATTAACAAGATGAGATTTTACAAGATCAAATTAGTAAAATGAAATTTTTAGTAATTATATTACGGAAAAGGAATATTTTAAAAAAAAAAAAAGAATAGGAATGAAATGAGGTGAGAGTTATATTATATTAAGAAAAGCCCAAAATAATATTTCAAAGTTAAGTAATATTTTTACGAAGTGTAGAAACGGTGAAAATTGATTTATGTAGCTCAAAAATGTAATTTTTAAATTACACGAAAAAAATGTTAAAATATTTCTACGTAATTTTTAAAGCATTTAATCATTTTACACGATTGAAATGTTGTAGAAAAATCGCTATGCGATTTAAAAAATGAAAGAATATTTTTACGTATTTTAGAATACGAAAAAAAAAAATTTGTTATGCAATTTTTAAACGTAATAGAAATGTTACAAATCATTGTTTACATAATAAAATATTACGTGGCCGTAAAAATGTGACAAAAATATTTTGTGAATGATAAAAATACAATAATATAATGTTCTTTGCTAATTATACAAAAACTTTACGAGTTAAAAATCGTATGTGAATATTGTACAAGAAACCGAGCAATTTGCCTATAATTGGCATAAATCCATTTTACGAACGTAAAATAGTATTTGAACTTTGTATGAGAAATTATGTGATTTACCTTTGGTTGGTAAATGGTGCATTACACATGCATGGAAAATGGTCCGATGGACTGGATATGGCTAATTGCCTAGGAGAAACGTACACCTCTTGAGTGGGTGCGATACGCGTAGTGTAGGTCACTTATGGACCTTGGGGGCATCGGGGTGCGGGTTGCTCACAATGGGCAGTTGGTAGCTCTTCTGCACTGTGGGTTAGACCGATGCAACACACCGGTGATCCTGGGGCCGAGACACTATTCTTAATCAAGATCTCGACAAAGATCGTTGTGTATGTGCTAGATGTGCAAGATATAATTATAAGCACTTGGTCTGAAGCACGAAATACCAGCAGCTCTTTTCGATCAATTTCTCCGACTTGAGTATTAGCTCCATGGAGTAGGGCATTGAGTCTATGTACGCATGCATGAAACTGAGCATCTATATTTATATGATGGTGTTGTTGTAATTGTTGTATGATTTAAACAGTGATAGTGGCACAATGGTAATTATTATTTTGCACTATGATGATGGTATAATTGTGATCATGATATGATATTTTGCATGATGTGTTGTTTGTATTATCTCTGTACTATCATGCTTGTATTGGCGTAGATAATCTCACCTCTTTGTATGTATATCTGTATATTGTATTGATAATTGGGTGAAGACGTTGAAAAGAAACGGTACAAAGAAGCGGAAGAAGAATTACTTCTCATGGTAAGAACGCCGACTCGACAAGATGACGACAAGAGCGCTTTCTTCGGATATGTACGTCTACAATTTCACGGAGGAGCTGAAGAATGGAGGACAAGTCCCGATGATCGAGGACTTATTTATGAGGGATATCTGACTGTTAGCATTAGCAGACTGTTTCGTAGAGATCCATTTTTCTGTGTAACTATCTTAGTTCATGTTGAATTTCCGTTGTATATCAGGCGACACTAGGGACACCAGAATTATGTCCCAACGAAAATCGGATAGTATCGTCGGCCCGGACACTGTCCGTAGGGCTACTGGCGTCATAACGGATTCCTACCGTTTAGGAACCCGAGGAGGACCCATCCGAGGGGTCCGTTTTGCTTAGTTAAACTTGGGCAAGTTTGAACTCGATATGAACTATGTGTGTAATTTATTTAAGTGTGTTTTAGTTTGAGACATGGGCTGTAAAATAAATAATTCCAACAATATGTTTGCAATAAGTATATGATGTAATCTATGTGTGAGGTTGCTATAATGTTTTATTTTCCGCTAAGTTTATTTTATGGTCGTCAAAAAAAAAAATTGACTTATCTTTTTATTACAACGTCACCTTATATGAACTTGGGGGTTATTAAGTAACATAAATGTGACACCCTACGGTGGGTGTTACACCCATTGTGTGTGTTTCCATGATGATTCTAGGGAGGAAGTCTTATGAAAAGTGAAGATAAGTAAGAGCTTGAAGTGCTTAGCTTAGTGTAACTGAGTAGTTTCTTTTGAAATATTATACATATTGAATTTGTGATAAATGCAGATGTTGTGTAATACACACACACACACACACACACACACACACATTCGTGGCTTATATTTTCTATATATACATGACTTTGTTATATTTAAAAATGCTTAGTAGTAGTAAGTAATAAGCCTGAATCTAATAATTGTAGCATACTTTGGTTATATTATGGTTATTCAATTCGAGATGTTTCACCCCACACATAAGCTCATATATCCTTATGAACCCTCAAGCATTCAGATGAAGTTATGTCAGTGTCACTCACAAATGGTTTAATACTCCAATCTAGAAGGTAGAGAATAGAAGACGGACACCTATACTTGTGAGCATTGCCTCATATAGGTATATGAAATGTGAACTCTCAATCTGGATTGAGCATACTCTCTCTTGACTCCCCGGGCTCGAATCACGAATTCGTTGTCTTGTAAACCGTCTTCCGTCAGTTGAATATATTCACTTTTTTGGGCTGCCTATTTAGAAGTTTCTATTGCGGATGGCATTCCAAGTACTTCCTAGTCAACCCACTAATAAAGGCTGACATCTCAGGGAAAAATAAGTTCCCTCCGACTTCGACTATGTGCATTCCGTCTTCCCATGTCCTATGTCCTGGAAACACCTACAAAAGTCATGCTCTGGTCAAAATCAAAAGAAGAGGAATATGATAATTGTTCCAACTCCTCAATGATTTCAGAAAGCGGATGTCACAACCTATATCGTACTGCCTTTTTGATGTCCTTCGCAATCATTGCTTGGATGCACATATCGGACAACGGCCTCTACCTTCCAATAGGGTTACCTTATTGTTGGGAGCATTTCCACCGGCCAACCTACGACGGAGACGGTGGTGTTGACAAGATCTCCATGGAGCTCCCCTCCCCTTTGTCACTATTAACATCCCTCACCCTCACCATAATAGATATTGAAATCGGCAAAAAAAGGAAGAAAAAAGGTTTGGCTAAGGGTAATACCTGGTGGTTAAATGAAGAAAATGGGGTTAAAGGTGTTGAAGATAGTGAACACCACCACAAAATCGCAGTGAACAGTCACCGAAAATTGCCTTAAGTCACTGAAAAGTCATCGAGGAAAGAAGAAGCAGAAGCAAAAGTGGGAGGGAGTCACCCCTACTCCTATTTATAGGGATGGGGTATCACCACAACTGCCATCACTAAGAGGGGCATTTCCATCCCATCACCATTAATTCAAATCATGGCAATAATGGCAACATGAAAACCTAAAGGTGGCTGCATCCAATGAATGCTATGTGTCTTTGCAAAACTGTCACAACAGATGAAAAAATGTAAGGTCGCGTGTATTGTAAGACTGAACTTCCTTTGACCCCGACCTAAACATGGTATGAGAGCACCATGGTTCGTGCCACAGACTACAGATGCTAAGGTCTCAAACCAATTCAATGCCTCATGACGGACCTCGATAAAATACACCAAATGCAGGGGGAAATCTCATAACAAACTTGACATACCACATTATGGACTTCGACAATTCTAGACATCCACACCATAAAATGAATCTCTTTGTCCAAGACATGTTGTTGATCTTATTGACTTCAGATATATTGACACTCAACTGTCACATCTGAGCGTTAAGCTAGAATCAACTGTTCTAGATTGGATTCCAGGGATGTCCAACAAGGAGCAACATGGCTCGTCCAAGACAGATCCTGGCACGTGCAACCAGGAGCCATAACAGTTCCCAACAAACTAGGAGGAAATCTCTCTAACCAATCCCACAATTATAGGGATCATCATAATTTGTAATTATTATCCATTAATATCATTTTCGAACATGATTCTCTCATTGTCTTACTACTTTCTAAGCATGACACTCTTATAAATATTAGATTAAGTTGTCAAAATATGAATTTGAAATTTTTAAATATTATTTATCTTGTGTACAATTTAACTTGAGTGTTAGAGTACTTTTTGTAAATACATCATCCCTTACACCAATGGTGCTGCCACTGTGTTACAGAAGAAATCACTACGCTCAACCTCTCACATTCATTCTCAAATGATCTTCTAATACTCGTTCAAAACAAGAATATTATTAATTGGTAGAAGAAAGTACATCAAGAGAGGCAAGATAAAAAAAAAGTTCAGAGGGGCCTCTTTTATCCATATAGTTTCATGTATCAGAAAATAGCTAACGTGGCAAGTTTGTGGGCTACTTTGTTTTTCTCTCTATACACTTTTACATATGGTTACCATGTAATACTCCACAAACCATATTAAAGTGGGAGTCAGTCCCATATACAGTTGTGCGTGGATAAGCTCGAGACAGTCTAATTTTGCTTCCAGTTGGAGATATAGATGTCAAACGCCAGCGGCAACCCAACAGCTAGAATCACTTAATATTTGTCTCAAATTACGTCTCTAATTCCCAAGCCTAATCATCTGCCTGAGATGCATCCACATTAAGTTTGAAGCAGCCATCCCCAAGAGGGGTCCAACGAAGACTTCATGGGTAGACCTTGGTGGGATGGCGATCATGCAGACATTAAGGAGGCCATTCTCCTATTTGAAACTCTCCAGAACAAAAAAGGAGCCTTAGAGATTACTGGCTCTGGATCTAAAATATTCCCTTCAAAACATATTTTAATTCTAGCAAGCCATATATCATGAGAGATAGAGAGATAGAGATAAAGATCAGGCTTTTAACAACTTTTGAAGGTGAATGTTGGATGATGCCTAACAACCAAGTGGTGAAGGTGGTTCAACCATGATCTTAGAAAGGCAAACTGAGGGTGATCTGATCCATAGCTCTTGAACTCATCAGCAATCATGAAGGGCATGGGATACTTAAGTAACATTGTTATCACAATCTTTATCATTCTAATCATGCAATTGCAAATGCCGAATTCAACCCTTAATGTCATCTTAGCATAATTTCCTCCAAATTTTGATTTAATTATGATTTATTGTGATTGTGAAATTTATTTATTATTATTTAATTATATAATTATTAAAATTATTTAATTATGATAATAATAATTTAATAAGTTAAATTCTTTTTATAATACAATAATACATAATTTAATACTAGTGTAAAAGAAATTTTACAATGATAATAATTAATCAAAACTAAACTCAAACTTTTACGTACATGATCAACTTTAAGGCAACTTTAATTTTAATTTATACTCACGCTAAAATAATATATATAGATAATATTCTTTTTAAAATAGCTTATTTAAAATTAATTGAGAGTAGATGCATGAATAATACACAAATAACAGGAGAGTTTTGCTTACTGAACAGGGCTACTATAAATTCTCTTTAAAAAGTTTTCATTTTAATAACTAGTAAATAGTGCATAACAAGATTTTTATTTTGAGAAGTGTTAAGAATATACTTTTTATTATCACTTTCTTTTTTTATTTTTTAAATATTTTTTTTATGAGAAGAGGCGGAAACTTAATCCCACAAAGACTTCCTAAGACGATCAAATTAATTATGAAAATTTAATTTTTGACTTGACGAATATGAGTCCCACTTCTTACGTATCCTCAGTCGCGATGAGAAATTAAAATCGCGTAATTTTTAGTATTGTGGGTTGGTTGACATACTAAAATATAAATTTAAATTTAATTAATAAACAATTGTCGTCATATTCAAATTAAGAATTAAATAGGTGAAACTACAAGCTATGTTAATTGAGTTAATTATATATTAATTAAATTAATTATATATTAATTAAAATTGAATATGTATTTTAATATAAATAGTGAAGTAATCTAATAAAAAGATATATTGAAAAGAATATAATAGATTTCCAATAAAAGAGCCACCTTTATTAACTTAATTATATACTAATTAAGTTATACATCTTCATATATCTCACAGATGAACCAAGTCAAGTCCAAATGTTGTAGATTCGCCCGCGCCTTTTCCATAAATATGCACACTTAATGCAAACATACTATGCGAATCAAATTAAGAGCAAGGTTTCCCATCTGTCGTAGCGCACATATTTTTCATTGAAGTCAAAAGGGAAAGAAAATTACATAGGGCCTGATTGGATTTGTTTTAGTTTTTCTATTCTTGAAAATTGTTTTGTGATACAAAATTTGAAAACTAATTTAAAAATTAAAATACGAAAAAAAATGTTTGGGTGATTTATTTCAAGAATAATTTTTAAAACAAGAAAAGAAGAAAACCAATTTGATAGTAAGAAAACATGTTTGCCATAGATTTAAATAGGAGTATAAAATAGTTTGGATAATTTGATCAACCTTATTAACCCGAATCAAATCAATTAGGTTGGTTTTGGTTTGATTTAGGTAGATTGATTGGTTTGAGTAAAATTTAAATTAAATAAGATTTAATTGGTTTGGTTTTCAGATTAAAAGTTTTAAACTTGAGAACCAAATCGAATCAAACTCTCTCTCTCTCTCTCTCTATATATATATATATATATATCTATATGTATATATATATATATATCGAATATAATACATCGAATCGAGTGCATGACATCTAATTTAGCTAATCAATTTATATTAAATATAATGACTAAACTAAGTATAAAAACAAAAAAAGATTAAAGAAAGTATAACTGAATTTATTTTATGTCATAAGTCAAGAGCTTTTAAGTCTTAATCACAAAATATTAACATGACAACTTAATCCAAAAAAACTTTATAATGCATAACAAACAGTAAGTTTAGAAGTATAAGAAAAAAGTTCATTCAACTTGAAATTAACTTTCTAAAAGTTGTATTACATGCAGATTATTGCTGTAAAGCAATTTAACACAACAAAAAAACCTCTATAATACATTACAAATAGCAAGTTTAGAAGCATATATCATAATCTACCATTAAGGTAATACAAATTAATCAACTTATGTCCTTATTTATATAGGGACTACACACTCAGCTGAAGATTTCTAAAATAAATAAAGTATCATACATCAAAAACACTGACTGAGTGTATTATTAGTAGATTAAGGCAACGTGTTGAACATATGATTTTATAGTTTGTACTTTGTAATATATTTATTGAGATAAATAAGTTTAATTCCATTTCTAATTTTTTTTAAGTTTATTTTTTTATATTTTTTATATTTTTTACTATAAAAAGTTAATTATTTAATGATCATTCAACTTGATCATCCAAACTCCGAATTAATCCATAGATGTTCGATTTGGCTTAATTCATGTTTGACTATCAAAAAATAAAAAAATTGAATCAATTCAAACTAATTAATTTTAATTGATTCAGATTTTTTTTAAATCGAACTAAACTAACTGCATTACGCGCAATCCTCTCTCATTTTTCTTTTTGCACCAATGCCATCTTACGCCACTTTATGATCTCATAACTTTTTGTGGATACTATAAATTAGCAGTAACTTTCAAACCACTTTAGTTTCATTTGATGGCCAACGACTATCCTGTCTTTCACAACCCAGAAACCCCAATTTTTCACCTCTGACCTTGACCTCCTAGCTCCACCACCGAGCCACCATTGCATTCCAGCCAACCACCGGCAACACTAAAGCCATCGCTTCAGATACTAGAGCCTCTCACCACTCACCGCCGACAACACTAGTCATGCACCCAGAGCGCCCCATCAACCAAGTTCACTGAGACTCCATTGACGGTGGTGCACTGGTGCTGTCCTATGAAGCACGGAAACGGACACGACACAGACATGGACACAGGGACACATCAAATTCAAAAATTTATATATATATATATATATATATATATATATATATATATAATTTTGATTATAAATATTCCAAAAATAACTCTTTAATGACAACACAAGTATCTTCATTTATAATTAGAAAAGAAATCAACAATAATTAAAAATTGAACCACCAGACTAGAGTGAAACTCACTTGAAACTTAAACTATTAGCACACAGTGAGCACAATATATTGAGGAAGAATAGAAGATTTTTCCTGAGGGTGGGTCAGGTGATATTGGGCTTGTAGGCCGTGATATTAGTACACTGTCACACAGTATTTTTTTTTTTAAAATTTTAATGGGATGTGTCTAATATGTGTCTCATGGGTGTGTCTTGTGTGTCCGTTGTGTGTCTGGCGTGTCCGAGCCAAAAAAAATAATTTTTTTTAATTAGACACACTCGGACACGTGAAACATGCGTGTCGTGTGGGCGTCATCGTGTGTCCGTGTCGGACATGTGTCCGACACGCAGACACGCTAGTAAAATGGCGTGTCCGTGCTTTCTAGGTGCTGCCCAGTTTAGGATGAAGGAGATGGAGGGGAATGGATAAGGAAATGAAATTGAAAGTTATCTATTATTATAAAACTGCCATGAATGAAATGGCTTATTTACAAAGTTGGCACCGCATAAATGAAAAATATTAAAACTGTCAAAATAAGTTAATCTCGATGGATCGATCGAATAATCTGATAAAATAAATGGATTAAACAAATAAATATTAGTTCAAAATTAAAAATAATCTGAATGAGTCGGTCAATAACGGACTCGGCCAGCCCGACCCCTTTTCATTAAAAAAAGATGGGCTAAGCTAACAAAATATAAGCTCAAAACTTACATGGTCCGATCTGGTCGAACTCGAAAATGGCTCGACCCAAATTTGGCCAGCCCAAATGGCCCAGGCTGATCCGTTTTAACAGCTCTAAAGACTGACCTGTTTTGACAGCTCTAAAAAAAACTGTGAAATTGATATTGAGAATATCTTAAAGATGTTCCGATTTTAAAAAATTATTAAGTGAACATGATCTATCATGTTATTTTTTAGGTATTTAAATTATTATTTGATATATATAAAAAATATTATTAAAAATTAGTGTAATATTATGATAGTCTTTAACATATTTTATATGTCAAATAATAATTTAAATACCTATAATAAATTTTGCCTACCTAAAAATTACTCCTAATTTTATTGTTTTTAAATCAACATTTCTTCAACCAGATTTAAAACTTTAAACAAGAACAACTATGCCGAACATGTTTTATTTTCTTATTTTTTAAAAAGAAAATCTGTTTTCAAAAACAGAAACCAAACAGGTCCATAGTAGCTCCCAATTTTTGTAGACAAGTATTGCGCCTTGATGATATTGGGGCCAGTGGTTGTTTTAGGGGGATTAAAATCTTATGTCCCCTTCTCATGTCACCTTTTATGTCTCTTTTTAATTAAATGATAATAATTTAATAAAAAACCTTCTCTCTCTCACTTAATAATAACTTCTTTTTTACTTATATTTTTTAATGAATCAGTAACATTCAATTAAATAGATAGAAAATAAAACAAAATATTTGAATCCGTTTACTAAGCATTAGAGGTTCAAAGTTCCTTCTTTAATGACAGATCAAAATGAAAAATTTCATTTTTAAGGAACTAATCGTATCATAGTTACTAAGTAATGTAAAGTTGCAAAAAACAATTAAGACCAATTGTCAACATCATATTCTTTTAGGCTGCATTTAGTGTACTTGATATTATAAAATATGATAGTATAAAGTACTAGGATAAAGTCTGATAATATAAACAAACTGATATATTCTTATAATATCAAACATTTGATACACATAATATAAGTAGCTTGATAATATATGTAATTATCTACTATGACCGTATTAACTTTCACCTTCCTCGCCATCTCTTTCGATTTCTCACTCAATTCTACCGTAAAGTAACCTTGCCACCCAGAACCTCCATTTGTCATTGCCACCAATTTTGCTTTTCTAATTAATAATGGGAAGCCATCCATTCCATATTATCAAAAATTACAAGAAGTTATGTTTGTTTATGGTTAAAAATAAGAACAAAAGAGATTGAAAATATAATAGAATACATAGTTGATAGACTAGGAAGAAAGGGGCCTGGCCAGAGGAGGAAGCAATTGATGAAGGTTCTAATGAACGTGGTTGTGGGGAGTAATCCCCTGAGCAATAAAAGGGTGACACAACAACTTGGAAGCGCTCCACCTCCGCGAGGGATCTCTCTGTAAACACCGCGACACGAAATCCCTAAACTTCACTGACATCGTTACTGGTGCCTCTGATGGCGGAGCCATACAAATGGCACACATCAAGCTAGCCTAATCCCCTTGCCTCCCAACCACAAAGGGAAACCTGCCTATGTAAAACTCCAAGATGCTAACCCCAAGGCTCCATATATCCCCTTCGTATGCATCGTATTGCCCATCGTTGATATCTGTGTTAATCCTCTCAGGGCTTATGTACGCTATCATTCCCACCAACGAATTGCACAGATCCATGTTTGGTTCAGGATCCGACCTACCCCAAAGTCCGCCTTTGTTTCCGGCTAGAGCAAGAAAGATACGACGAAGGCGAGGCTCAGTTTGGGGGTGACCAGTTTGCGTGGTTGCAGATCCGGTGGCGGTGGTTGCAAATCCGGTGGCGGTGGTTGTAGATCCAGTGTGGTAGAGCTTGATGGTTGCATATTCGATGCAGATGGTTCTTCACGGTGGCAGAGGCAGAGGCTGGTTCCAAGTTTGGATGAATTCGGCCATGGCTACAGAGATCAACGGTGAGATGGTGGTGTTCCAAGTGGTGGGGATGGAGTTCTTGGTAGAGAAGAGATGGAGAGGCTTCGACTAAGAGAGATGAAGTTGAGGGGTATAGTGTGAAGATATATCATATCAGGTCTAATCAGGAAGTGCGGGAGATGATAGAATAATCATGTCATAATTAGATAAAAAAATTTAACTTAATTTAACTATATTATCAAGTTAAGCTATTAAACACCTAATAAGGTCTGATAATATTAACTAATACTATCATATTTTTCTTATCATGTCCACCAAAACGCAACCTTATTGACCTGAACATGAAGTTGTTGATCCGGTTTTTGATTGTTTCTATCATTTTATTAGAGCAACCTTGAAAAACACGCACACATGTTGTTTCTTTTTTTATTTCCCTTTTCAAACGAACATAACATGCAAGCGACCTTGCTTAGCTATACACCAAAATCTTTATTATTTTGTATTTATTCTTGTGTGGCAGTGTTCTCATCAAAGTATTGATTGGTCCTGAATGATAAAGGTGTTCATGCCTTCATGGTTCTTATGTGAAAGTTTGCTCGTCAAAGTTGATTGGTCCCAAATGATAAGTGTGTTCATGCCTTCATGATGAAGCCTAGCCATTGTTCACTAAAATTGGTGTGGCTGAGGACCACCAATTGTAGTGCCCTAGCACGGAGCACTCAAATTAACTTTTCTTTTACGAACATGGCGATGGTAGAAACATTTTATTCAAAAGTAGAAGTATAAAGCTGTAAATGCTGCCATCTACAAGTTATATAATTCAAATGACTAGTATATATAATTATTGATTAGGATATGAAGGTTGAATCGCAGTCTACATCTTTCTGATAGAAGTTCCAGTGCTCCACTTTTTGATAAACTAAATGAGTAAAAGTGACTATTGGATGTTGCGTGTCATGGATTTTGGTTTTACAAAATTAATCTATGTTATTTATTTTTTTATAAAACCTTGATTTGCAAGTTATTTAATCATAGTCAAGAGTGATTTTACTGCCATTGTCTCAATACTCACTAGTGCTCGATAGGACTCTCATATTCACAAAAACAATAATCTTGTGAGGATTATTAGTTGGATGAAACGGGATTGGAAGATCAATTTTTAACATACGTTATATGAAGGTAACCCCTGCATATATTGGCTCTGTAATTAGAGTTTAGATCAATCTTATGGTTTATAGGAGATTCATGTTATCTATACTCGGACGGATCTACATTGTAGGTCTTAAGACTTATTATGCTTTTATAGTTTTATAATATTTTTTAAAATTTATTATGTGTAATTTTGTTGTTTTTATATATATTTTAAAATTTATAAAAATTGAATCTACTACTTGTTTAATATAATTATTTTAAAAATTAAATTTATTTAAGATTATAATAATATATATTTAAATAATAATATAAAATAATTAATATTAATAATAAATTCAAATTAAATTTATTATCTTATAATATTATATTTTGATAAATAAATATTTATTTATATATTTGTATTATCTTTAATCATCTTATCTCTTATTATCTAAATTTTTAAATCCATCACGGCTTGTGCTACTCTACAAAATCTCCTACTAACTGATTTGATTGGTTCTCTGTACCTTAGTTGTTGTTGGGCTTTTGCCCCTCTTTTTCACAAATATATATATATATATATATATTAATATTTTTTTTTTATCACAAATAATATATATATCATTTTTTATACTTTATTTAATATTATTTATTATATTTATTTTTTATTATTTTTTTTCTTAATCACACACTCTTAAAAAATATATATATAATATTTATACCTCTAAAAAAAATATAACATCATCTTTTTTATATACATATATTTAACGTTTGAAAGTTGGAATCCCCTAATAAATAATTACAAACACTTTGTATTTTAAAAAATAATAAATTTTTTTTGTTAATAAGTACTTTCAAAAAAGTTAACATAACAAGTTTTTCTAAAAATAAAATATTTAATATATTTAAAAAAATACTTGTTAAAAATTTTAAAATAATTTTTTTATAAAAAATAAAATATTTATGTATTTAAAATTAAAATTATTATTTATCTTCCTTAATAACTACAAACACTACATGCAAAGAAACCATGGAACGAAAAAAAAGGAGAGTAAGAACGAAACTAGACTTACCAAAAGTAAACTTTCAGTGGTGGGAAACAGTTACCAATGCAAGAAAATTAGAAAAACGACGTCAACGGACAAATAAAAAAAATCCAAAAACGAAAAGAAAAATGTGTTTGCTTTTAAAGTTTAAACATCGCGTGCGGGAAGGGTCAGTGGTCCACCCTTGTTAATGCCAAGTGGCAACGTATCGTTAGGGATCGAGTCCAGAGAGTCAGACATGCTTAGACCACACCAACATATTTTTTATAATTATTTCCGAAAACTAAAGAAAAAATAAATCCCGAAATAAATAATAAATAACGAAACAAACAGAGCACAATACAAAGAAGTCCTGGGACTGCGATTTCGAAGTAGAAGAAGGACAACGTTGGTCAGCATCGATATCGATACCAACAAGGGACGCTTTTTTTCTCCAATCTCCAATCTCCATTGCCGGGGGTGTTTTCCGCAACTTCCGGAACTCGTGGTACGACATGTTTCTCCTCTCTCTTTCCATTTGCATTATTTTTTAATCTTTTTTTGTTTTGTTTTTTAGGTAAATGTTTTGTTTTGTTATGTGCTAACAATAACATGCTCTAGTTTAAATTGTTTGTGATATACAGACACATAAGGCTTGGAATTCTCAACTGGGTATCTGTTTTTTATTTTTATAGTTTTGGTTTGCACTTTGTTCACATCTCCTGCTTTTTGTTTTTTCCTCTGATTGGTTATGGTTTTGAATGTTTGAGTTCAGATTTGTCTTCATTTTTGCCTCTCATGTGCCTGGTTTTTATTGCATTTTGTTTCTATATATGGGCATAGGTTGTTGTTGGAGAAACCCGGTGTTGCGTACTTGCATATGATAAATTGTTTAATGGGTGGTTGTTTGAGATATTACATATAAATTTTTATTTATTTATTTTTCTTGTTTTTCCATGTTTGTTCCAGTTTCTGATTGCTTGGATTAAGTAGGAAAAGGTAGTGTTTTCTCAAAGCCAACCAGACTTATGCTGCTTGATTGAATTTTTTACTTCCTTTCTTTCTGTAATTTTCTCTCTTATTTTGATCTGTTTGATGGATAATTTCAATGGGGGAAGAGATAAGGGATGGTCAATGGTGATCTCTGGCATTACTCAGTTTCATTTAAAATTGAAGGCATGGGGACTGCTGGTTGCCCATTAAGGAGTAAGATTTGTTTGCTCCCATGTTATTGCATTAAAAAATAAAGCACTAAGATGAGATGGTCTGTGTTAGTGAATTGTGAGAGATGTTCTGTTGAGGAACGTCTGTCTGAAAATTGATCTGGGTTTGGATTTTCCCAGATATGCAGTAAAATGAGCCTGGGGGAGGGGGGGTGGTTGTTCTATTCTCCCTCCTGAAGCTGAAGCAGTTTGAAACTTTGAATATCAATTTAACAATTTCAAGTAGTTTAGCAGTTGGAATGGCATATTGTTTGTTAACAAATATATATTCAACTTGTTTTCTAAGAAGCATGTAGCGACTAGTAAGGCATATGGAATGGCATATCTTTTGCTTGATATATGCAAAAGAAAATTATGTTTCTGCTATGCTTTAATGACTATTGATACAGACTTCATTTTTAAACTTTTATAATATGTGAATACTGTCATTTACTGAGCAATTTATGCATGTCTTGATAATGAGAGGTTCAGTTTACAGATTGCATTTTGGGGTAACTAGTTTGCATGATGTTGTACTTGTTCTCATGTTTCAGGCATATTTTCTTTTCTTGACTCCATGAATCTTGGAGAGTACTGTTAAAGGAAAATTATTATTTACATGATAAGTGTGGACCAGAAACACCGAGCCAGTCAAATTTGAAGTTAACCTAGTTACTGTTGCATGTGAATGTAACTTAGCTGTGGTAAAATATCCTAGGAAAACTGTATAAGGTCATTATTCTTACCAAAAAAGGACATCTTAATTGTTCTTGCTTCTCTTTTTAAAAAAAAAAATCTTTTCCTCCCAAATTTTGGACTAAAGAATATCAAAATTTGAATATAGGAGCAATTACTCTGTAAGTTCTTATGCATTAACCATTTTACTGTTTAACAGATGTAGCATGCCATAAAAAAAAATTGAAGTAGAAGAAATTGGACTAAAGTGGAGTTCTTGGTCCTAGTCATTTGGAAAGAAATACTGTAGATGCAATGGCTCCTGGAGGCAGTGTTTTCAAAGAAGTTATTGAATCTCACCTGATATCTTCAGATTATGAAACAGGCAAGGCTAAATCTGAGGCCAAGAGTAACAGTACATTTACAAAATCTAGTGTTGGGTTCAACAGAAAGAATGGAATTAGTTCAAAGAATGATGTGCATGACTTACTCGAGTGCCCTGTTTGCAAGAATTTGATGTATCCCCCAATTCACCAGGTGCAGCACTTGCAATTTCTTGTTCTATCTCTCCCTCTCTCTTTTATTTTTGGAGTGTGTGTGTGTTTGGAAAATCTTTTTCTTGTAATGCATGATGCACATATGAAATAGATATAGGCATAAAAATGGTGGCATTGTAATCATTTATCTCCATATTCCATATAGGATGAGTACATTTGAAGATTATAACACTTGTTTACTTACTCCTCCACTGCAAAGGCAGAACCATGCAGCTTAATGCTGGTGCATATTAAACTTCATTTTAGTAACCTAATTTTCTGGACAATGTGGGATTAGTTTAGTTATTGATCTTGGGTAGAGAGATGAATGGAGTGATGTGGGAAGCAGGATGAACAAATTCAATACCTTGAATCCTTGGGTTTTCGTTTAGTTATCATAATTATCTATTCAATTTATTTGTAAAGTGAGTTTGCATGATAGTTGTCCAAATTCGACAATTTTTTGCCACATCCGTTGTTATTAATTTTTCTTGTTACATAAGTGAACATTTTGGATTAATACCAAGCAATGACAAACAGATAAAACCTTTCGTTTATAGGCTTTCAAAGTCACTTTCTATTGCGAGTTTGATTTGGTTATCCTGCCCATCCTGCAAAAGGAAGGTCTGGAATGAGACTTGCAGATTCTAATCCTATATTTATAAATATTGATTGAGATCCCAGGTAGAGTTGGATGGCTTATGCTAAGGAGAGTGGATTTTAATTGATATTTACACGAAGTGGGGAAGAGAAGTTAAAAAACAATTATAAAAAGAATTCTTGTATGGAGTTTAGGTGTTGCTAGTTTGGTTTTGTTGTTGTTGGACCTTTTCATGGAAGGCTGTGTACGTCTGACCCTTGTGCACTGGGCCGCCCGTTAGGACAGTTGAATTATTATAGATGGTTCTTAGAACCTACTGAAACTCTTTAATCATTATTTTCACTTCACATGTTTACTGTGAATTTATGCAGTCTTCTAATTTTCTTCTAAATTCTAATATTTCCTTTATGGCTGCATTGTGTGTTTCAGTGCCCAAATGGCCATACATTATGTTCAAATTGTAAGATTGAAGTCCATAATCTTTGCCCAACCTGTCACCATGATCTTGGGAATATAAGATGTTTGGCTCTGGAGAAAGTGGCGGAATCATTGGAGCTCCCTTGCAGATATCAGAGTCTTGGTTGTCATGATATATTCCCATACTACACTAAGCTTAAGCATGAGCAAAATTGTGGATTTCGTCCATACAATTGCCCCTATGCTGGATCTGAGTGCTCTGTGATGGGTGACATTCCAAATCTTGTGGCCCATCTCAAGGATGATCACAAGGTTGACATGCATGATGGATGCACCTTCAACCATCGATATGTCAAAGCAAATCCACACGAAGTTGAAAATGCCACATGGATGCTAACTGTAAGTTATTTTATGAATTATAATAGATGGTCTGTTTGATGATTTTATGTACTGTTTCTCGTAGATTGGCATCTTTGCATGTTATTTTGATTATTTAATCGGTAAATCCTCAGTCATATCTTCTATATGCGACATGTAATTTTGTGTGCGCACATGGTCATACTTGTTTCTGTTCAAAAAAAATTATGTACTTGTGTTGGGGATTAGTTTCCTAGTCCTGTTTCACATGACTTACATGTAGGCATGTGGTGAATAATTTGAACACATGAAATGTAAATTGCACGGTGGAATTTTTTCCTCTTTGATTTGCATCTAAGCATTTCTTTAAGTCTAAGCTAAACATGAAGTCTCTCTTGTTTGCAGGTTTTTAATAGTTTTGGAAGGCATTTCTGCTTGCACTTTGAGGCGTTCCAGCTTGGCACAGCTCCAGTTTATATGGCATTTTTACGGTTTATGGGTGATGAGAATGAAGCAAAGAAATTCAGCTACAGCTTGGAAGTTGGTGCAAATGGCCGCAAACTTATATGGCAAGGAATTCCAAGGAGCATTCGTGACCATCATAGAAAAGTTCGAGATAGTCAAGATGGACTCATCATTCAGAGGAACCTAGCTCTTTATTTTTCTGGTGGGGATAGACAGGAGTTGAAGTTGAGGGTCACTGGTCGTATATGGAAAGAAGATTGAGAGATGTAAATATAATATACTAGGGATGTCACAGTGATTATTGTATATGGAAAGAAAATTAAACCTGTAACGATTGTTATAAGGTTTTGCTCTCTGGCAGAGAATGAAGCACCAGTGCTCTACTCGTCTAGATAGGTTGTCTTTCAATTCCACACAGCTTGTGTCTTAGACTTGACGGTTATTTCTTTCCCTTTTTTTTTTCTTTCAAAAAGTTATGTGCTTCTAAATTGAGGATGCTATAAGATGCCAGTGAAATTCATGCATAAAAAAATTATAATATTTAAAAAGTTTGTGTGTTTTGTACATTAATATAATGATTTAATTTTAATATATTGTCACTGTAACAATTTTTTACAATCATCCAATCATATTTTATTACGTCATTAAAAATATTTGACTCTTATAACAATTATTTCAAAAGTTACGCATGTGATAAAATGTGATTAATTAATAATGTAAAAGATTTTATACTAACAATATATTAAAATTAAACTCTTAATATAAAAAAAAATCTTGTGGGAAAGATTAAAGGAAATATACAGAAATTGAGGAAAACCTCCTGCGAGAATAATTTTGTGAGTACTAACTAGTTTATGGATTTTTTTTTTTGTTTTAAACTATATATGAAAATTTTAAAATATGAAAATGTATTAATTCATTTCGAAATTATTTGAATAAATATTACTAATGAATATAACTTTTTATGATTATTACTAATTTTTATAGTGATTCACATATATTGAATTTAAATGAAGTTTATTAATATGACTGTAGATGGAATTCACTAAATATGATTTTGATACACTAATAATTAAAGTAATAATGATTATAAAAAAAATAATGCAAAATTTTTAAAACAGCAGTCTCAAATTTATATTTAGAAGTAAATAATAAAATCTTAAGTATGATAATATTTTTAAAGTGTCATATAATTTAATTTTACATATTTTTAAGTATGAATTAAAATTTATATAAAGTATTAAAATCCATAATTTTAAAGCAGCCTATTGGTTAAAGTTCAAATTTACAAAAATTGAATTTTAATAGATATTTTTTGTCAAAATTAGAGCATAATGAATTTAACATACACATATTGTATGCGATGTATAGGTGTTGCAAATTTAAAATGACGTATTTGAACATAAAATCAAATTCAAATAAATTGTACTAAACAGGTAATCGAAATAAAACTTCAAACTTTGTCACAATAATTTAAAATGAGGTATGCATAGCATCGTTGATGGGTATCAATGTGTCATGCTACACATTTATTTGGAGATAATAAATATTTTGACAATTACTTGGGAATAATTTAAGAATTATGTTTGATATATCATAAAATCTTAGAAACACGAGAACTGACTGTAATCACTTACAGTTAAAAATTTGTGACACCCATTTAATTAGGAGGAAAAGTTCACCTAAAATGAATTTGTCTCTAAAGTTAATAAGTAAAAGTGTATTTACTATTAATTTAATTTAAAGTGTATTGTAATTTTAATTTATTAAAAATTTAATGATAAATATAACTTCACTTACTTATTTTAGAAATAAATTTACTTTAAATTTTTTTTATCTTTAATTAGAGGAGAAATTCTTAGATATTCAAGAATAAAAAATTTATTTTATTTTATATATCATTGAATGAATATTATTTTAATTTTTTAAATCATCATTATCTATTACTTTAACTATAATTTTAATATCATGACTGATTTACTATGCATTCAGTAATACATAATTGTAAGAATCTCTCTAATTAGAGATGCCAAAATGGTGAGTCAGGCTGTCCTGTTTGGGCCAATAATCGTGGTTGGTCAAACCTAATCCAATAAAAAATTGCTTAAAAAATACAAGTTGGTCCATATCATCTGAAAATTCATTTTTAGTTTGGACCACTTGACAATTAAATGACCATATGAAATTTGGCCCAGCCTAGATAGCGCTGCATATGATATATGATTTTATAGAATCTTAAGTTAGTGTTAAGGATAAAACTCAAATAAAGTTTCTTAAGTGCGGTGTTATTATTATCCAATAAAATAATAACATATACAGTGATGAGGCTAGAAAAAAAATCATATAGTTAAGAGGGGCCATCTAAAATAAATAAATAAAAAAATGGATATATTTAAAAATTTTGAGTAGAAGAAGGCGTCAATTTTTTATGACTTACATAAGATATTACTCCTAAATATATGTGTTATTTTAAACCCATTTTATCATTTTTTAAATTTGTATAATTGAGGAATAAAAAATAATACATGTTATGTATGTATTAGAAAACAAAACAAACCTAAGGAAATTTTTTCTAAGTTTTGTCTATAGTCATATTGCTAAATCCTTGCATGAAATGTAAGGGACCTCGTATTAGTGTGGTGTATACTAATCAGCATTTGATTTGCACGTTGTATTTTGCTGTCTGTTGAGAACAACAAACCATAAAGACGCATTAAAATAGAAGGTAATGAGCGAAGGACGTGCATCGTGGGAGCACGTAGGTACACAACACAACACAATCCCCGCAAGGTTGGCGCACTAGGTTACCTTCTGGTTTTTCGGTTAAGCTCTTTATATATATATATAACCTAACCGACTTTCCCGGGAAACAGAACAACATATGCCTTTGTTCCAAAACAGAGCTTCATTACACGCAAGTTAGGAACAAAAGAACACAGCCAATTCTGCCTCCACCTCCTCCTCCTCCTTCTTCTGCATTCCCCGTTCCCTGAGTTATTGTATATAATTTTCTCTTAATAACATTCTTCTTTGTCGTCCACATTTCCTCTCTGCCACTATCTTTCATCATATATTGTCTCATTGAGCTTCCTGTTTTGATCAGGAACAGGTTAGTGGTAATGTCTTTCATATGTTTTTTTCATTTTCTTTTACTTGTAGATTTCGATGTAAACTGAGGAGGGTTTGAATTTTTAATGTAGTGTTCCTGTCCATATTGTTTTTATGCTGGGTTGATTTTCTCTTGTCAACAATGCCAAAACACATTTATAATCTTGCAATTTTTTTTCCACAATTGGTAGGCAAGTATTCTCATTAGGAACTTTGAGTCCATAAACAAGAAACTTATTAATGCTTCAAGATAAAAGAATAAGGGAGACTTTTGGGTTTTACAAAATGTTTACTAAGTTTGCATGTTGATCCTATAGGAACAAACGGTTTAACTTTTTATTGATTATGTTTTTATCCCATCTATCCAAAAATATTTAGAATTGGAGAAAAATTCTTGACATTTGATACAGATTAACAAAAATTCTTGGCTGGGCTTAGTCTTATTTTCATTTTGTCTATTAAACCAATTTCAAAGAAAAATTGTGGGTGGCAGTGAATTTGAATTTTAAAGGCTAGCTTCCCCATCAACACTTGTGTCAATAAGCTATGTGGTGGAAAATTTTTGAGCCTTGAAATACTTTCAGGTGATTCATACGATTATCGTTTACTGTGAATGGCTTATTGAGACTGCAGCTTGGACTACTTGAAGTATGTTGTGCTGCGGAGGTGCAGAGGAGGAGAGCAGCGGCCCACCTGCAAGCCAATACACTGCACCACCAAGAGGGGGTAGCACATATGGTGGAGGAGGAGGTAACATGCTCATTCTTATCTATTTATCATTCATATATATGGTTCCTTTTCTTTGTATCCGACTTGAACATATGATGTTTCTACTGCTTTTGTTCTTATTGCCAGAAAAAAAGTTTTGCTTAAGCCAATGTATAAGAATTGGATTGAGTTGTCTATTTAAACTTTTGTAATCAAATTTTCACAGCACCTATCACCAGCTACCGCTAATGTGTTTTTCTTGTGTAGCATTATATTGAATTGGAAAGTTGCTTTTAGGTTCAGATATACATGCTATTTAATATTTATCTCTCTCCTCTATCACTAGAGGGACGTAATTGACAGTTTGACAGTTGGCACCCTTTATTTGTTGAGAGCAAGGAATGTTCCAAGACTTCATTAGCTATATCATATTCACAAACTATGTTTAGAAGGGGTGAAAGTTACATTACCTTACTTGAAAAATAAAAGTGAATATAATTATAGTATTCTGAATCACAATGTTGTCCCTCAAATACCATTTCAACAAAAGCTAACATATTTTAAAATTTCTTTATTTTCATTCCTCTCATTTGTATGTCATAACATTATGACGAAATGCTATCAAATCTTTGACACAATTTCTGGAAATTAAATATAAATTCTATAATACTATCCTACTTATGTATTTTGCAATAACCTTTATAAAGTGACATAATGCTGTAATGTATTTTTTTCCACATGTCACTTGGTTAAATATTATTTTTCCTCTCTAAGGTTATGAGTAATAATTTACAGCAACCTTCTTTGAATATAGGCAATGAAAGAGGAGAGCCAAGGGGCAATGTTGTCAAGAGTGGTGCTCCACAGAAAGTATTACCAATTGAGTTACCTGCTATGCCATTGGATGAGTTAAATAGGTTAACAGGCAACTTTGGTTCAAAGGCTTTCATTGGAGAAGGTTCCTATGGACGAGTTTTCTATGCAAAATTGAGTGATGGAACTGATGCTGCAATTAAGAAGCTGGATACTGGTTCTTCGCCAGAACCTGACACTGATTTTGCAGCTCAGGTAAGATTTTGATTTGAGATTGTAAATCCATTGAGGCAATGTTTTGGCTCTTGGTATTTTCACACTTTGCATTATGTCACATTGGATCATGCAGTTATCAGTTGTTTCAAGACTAAAGCATGAAAATTTTGTGGAGCTAATTGGATATTGTCTAGAGGCAAACAACAGAATTTTGGTTTATCAATTTGCAAGTTTGGGTTCTTTGCATGACATATTACATGGTAGGCCTAACAATACAACTTTTCTATTAAGGAAATAGTTCTTGTTCCTTGACTGAACACTAGGCTTTTGCTGTTTCAGGAAGGAAGGGTGTACAAGGGGCTGAACCCGGTCCAGTTTTAAGCTGGAACCAGAGAGCAAAAATTGCATTTGGTGCAGCAAAAGGACTTGAGTTTCTTCATGAAAAGGTTCAGCCTTCTATAGTTCATCGCGATGTTAGATCCAGCAATGTCTTACTGTTCAATGATTATGAGGCCAAGATTGCTGATTTCAGCTTGACAAATCAGTCTTCTGACACAGCAGCTCGGCTACATTCAACAAGAGTCTTGGGAACATTTGGCTATCATGCTCCAGAGTATGCCCTTGAATTCTACCTTCCTCATAGTTTTACTTGAGATCCAGTTATGGTGAATAGTGCATGGTTGAAAAAAAAAAGGATTAAGTTGATATATAACATATAGCTATAATGTCCCCCATTAACATGAAGCAGGCTTTATAATTGTCATATAACTAAACATAGCCATAATCTTATATGCAGCCATAATCTTATATGCAAATTGAAGAATATAGTATATAGGCATAAACACAAACAAGTAGAGTATATCTTCAAAATATATGTGCTTTTGTTGGCTAATATTTGGTATCTCATCCTAAACACTAGTCTTATTTTTTGTATTAAAAATAAGAGCATACATGCACAAAGGTTTTCAACACAGAAACCACACAAATCTTGAAATGTGTGGCTATAAAATTTTCAACCATTACTTTTCACTATATACAAAAAAATTTAGCCACATATGATTGAGTCTGTGAGGGTTCTATATATCAAAAGTTTGTGTATCTATCTTTTTCTTAAAAATAATTTTACGTTAATATAAGTTATGATTTTGTGTTTAAAATGATTAATTTCATCTTCAGGTATGCCATGACTGGGCAGATAACCCAGAAAAGCGATGTATACAGTTTTGGGGTTGTGCTTTTAGAACTCTTGACAGGAAGAAAGCCAGTCGACCACACAATGCCCAAAGGGCAACAAAGTCTTGTAACTTGGGTATGTCTACCTTGGTTTATTTTTCCATTATTGTCTCCCCTTTTGCTAATATGATTTCTAACTATTTTAGGCAACTCCAAGGCTGAGTGAGGACAAGGTGAAACAATGTGTGGATCCTAAGCTAAACAATGATTACCCGCCAAAGGCAATTGCTAAGGTTTGAACCTTTATTCTTTCACTTAAGTTGATCTTAGATAATATCCAAGATACTAGACTGAAATTGATCATTTCATGTGGATATGTAGTTGGCAGCGGTTGCAGCACTTTGTGTTCAGTATGAAGCTGACTTCCGGCCAAACATGACAATTGTTGTCAAAGCTCTCCAGCCACTTCTCAATTCAAAACCGGCTGGTCCTGACTCCAGTGCTTGACAATTTCACCTTACCTAATTATCAGGAGTGAGAAGATTTTTGTGCAATTTGTAACACAATGGAGAAGTTATTTCTAATCCTGTTTTCTTTGTTCTAGAGATTGTATTAAGCTAAGCCAATGATAATTGGAAACGTATATATTGTGTGCATAATGCATGATTTAGACCATAATTTAGCCTATAAGAATCAATTGTAAGAAAAAGAAATTTCAAAAACCATATGTTAGTTGAAAATGTCTTTCATGTCCTTTTGATGTAGCGAGCTTATACTTGTAATTGACCAGTACAATACACGACAATTATTTATTTTAAACTTTTTATTGTATTGCTTATCCCGTATTCAGTACTTGTTAATTTTATATATTATTATTTTGAATAATTATTTCTTATAGTGATAATTTATATATTGTATAAGCAATTATATAATTTAAACAATTTATTATAAATTTATTTATTACGTTATTTCAAAAATAACTATTGGTAAAACCATTTTAACAATGAATTATTCTCCTATTCAATTCTCTAATTAATTAAAACAATTAATATTGGAGAAGAAAATTCTATTAAATATTATAAAGGGAATGAATAGTCCTAGGAAGATAAACAAAGTTCAATTTCTGAACAAAACAATTGTTAGGAATATCTTCTAATCGCAACAATATGTCTCACAACAATGCTTGTAAGGATACCGGACAAAGATTAAAAAAAAAAGGAATGAATATTCCAAATAACATAGGTTACTTAGAAGTAAGAAGAGTAGCAAAATTGTTTTCACTTTTCACAATTAGAGTTTGAAGGTAGAAGAAGAAATTTATTTTGGAGACACTTTTAACTCTTAAGTACATTGTAAAGAGTGTATAAGACAATCCTGTTACATTAAAAAAATATTTTAGTGAATGACACATTGAAGTGGATTATTATTATTATTATTATTATTGCTGTTGTTGTTGTTTTGGATCACATTTGGAGTTAGTGGTTTAAGGGCAACCTGATCTACTAAAGTTGGATCTCGATATTTATGAAAGTTATTGGATAAGTAAATATGTCTCATTTATGATGACTAAATCTCTAACAGAATATCTTATAAATAGAGGAATCAATTATATCTTTTAAAAATAGAGAAAATAGTTATAAGATATAATAATTTTATTGGATTCTTATCTTAATTAACAGCATTTAATACAGATTTAAACATGATTCTTATCAACCAAGACGCTCCTATAAATATCACACAAAGTAGTAAAGGTATGCATATAATTCTAAACATTACCCACCTTGTGCAAGGTTTAACTAGAGAGTCAGAGTGCCTTTTACAGGTACCCACCCCTCGCATCACCGTCGCAACCACCGTGCATCGGAGGAAACCACCTACATCAACCTTTTTTCAGGTGTTTCTCTGAAACTCATTCAGTACATTAGCGCCGTCTGTGAGAAGAAATAAACTTTAAGTCCCACAATCACTGCCATAGTAAACAGTAGGACGAAATCAAAAGCTCGCCTGTGCTACGCATAATCCACCATCTGCTAGCCACCGTCATGGCTCCGTCCCAGTGGACAACCTTTACGGGTCACACCTCAAAAGGTAAACTCAAACGGGATACACCTCAAAAAGGTAAATCCAAACGGGTCACACCTAAGAGGGTAAACCCAAAAAGGGAATACCTAAGAGGGTAAATCCAATTAGGGGCTATTGTACTCCAGAAGGTAAACCCAAGAGGATAAACCCAAATAAGGACTACCGTACTCCAAAAGGTAAACCCAAAAGGGGACTACCATACTCCAAGAAGGTAAATCCAAGATGATAAACTCAAATGGGGACTATCGTACTCCAGAAGGTAAACCCAAATAGGGATTATCGTACTCCAGAAGGTAAACCCAAAAAAAGATTAACATATTCCAAGAAGATAAACCCAAGAGGGTAAACTCAAAATAAGACTATCATACGCTAAGAAGGTGTTGGGAATTGCGGATACATCACGCAGCGGAAAAACAGGATTCCCACCAAGGATCCATGCGAAAAACTATAATATGAGTTTTAAAATATTTACCTCTTGAAGCGTGATCAAAAGGAAGTGACGTGAATCACCAACACCGTAATAGCAACGATGTCTCTGCGGTATCCACACAAATAGACTCACGAACGTCCAACGTCCGCAAAGAGGAGCCTCACGTCTCTCACACAGTGCTAGCTGCGAAGAGAAGAGAAGAAACATATCACTCTCTCACTCACTTTTCTGTAGGTGCGGCTAGGGTTATGTAATATGTGTATCTTAACAGCTCATTAGTAGTACTATTTATAATAGTGACTGCCTTAAATGAGTGTGAGCAGCAGCAAGGTAAGCTGTGTAACCCTAAACTCATCTGTTATGAGTCTGGCCCATATTTGAATATGAGTCCAACTTGGATTTATTGCTCCAATTTTAGTCTGCTCTATATGTGTGACCCTGTAGATTCTCATTACGTTGGCAGTAATATTAAATCTCATTTTAATATTACAAGCAGTGAGCGGTATCTAACAACACATTGCTGCTACCCAAGTAATAAGAATATCAGTGATTTGACATAACCTTTCTGAGACCAATGTTTTCGTGTCGTTTAGTCCTTTTGTCAAGATATCTAGATTGAACACAAGGCACGAAATATGTCACCCTTGTATAGTCCAATCTTTCGTTTCCTGATACTCGAGTAGACTTTGTAACAACAAATGAAATCAATATCTCATATTGACTTATTTGAGTATGGCCATGCATTTCGCAATCTCACTCAATCAGGGGGGCCGAAGATATCGCTTCTGTTATGTAGGAGTGACAAATTTCATCTAGGTCACTCACATCTCTCTGCATGATTCGTAGTATGTCCAATAACCAACTTTATAATCACCTTGTTACAGATGACGTTTGATGGCATTAAAACACACAACTCTTCATGTAGGAATCGTAGTGATTTCAGGTCAAAGGACCACGAGACACCATTATCACTATGAGAATCGCTTATGACACTCCATAACGATCCATGTAGCGTTCTCATGGCGGGTCAGTCCAGTACATCATTACTCTAATATGTACCCATGTGAAGACTTGATATGTCATATCCATGACCTGTGAGATGTGGTCATCAGTCTATGCACATACTAGTCTTAATGCATTATTGTTGTCCTAATTAATAATAATACTTGACTAGGGACATTTAAGAATAGTGTTATAACCAAAAGGATCTCACGATCAAATCATCCACTTGATGTCCTATGGCATCAAACTTACTACTCTAAGGACTTTCTTAAGTTTATTAAAAAAGAACACAATAAATGAAATACCTCATATATTAAAATAACATAATAGAATGTATGTAAATACAAAAAATGTATCGGTCTCTAGGGCATACACCAACAGAAGGTAGTCCCAAAAGGGAGACCTAAGAGGGTAAACCTAAAAGAGAACTATTATACACCAAGAAGATAAATCCAAAAAGGGTAAACCTAAAGGGAGACTACTATACTTTAGAAGGTAAACCCAAAGGGGATTACCATACTCCAATAAGGTAAACCCAAAAAAGGACTATTATACGCCAAGAAGATAAATTCAAAAAAGGAATACAAACCCAAATAGGGACTACCATACTCCAAAAGGTAAACCTCAATGTGGACTACCTCTAAAGGGGACAATCTAATGGGGTAAACCTAAATGGGGACTCTAGGAAAACCCAAAAGGAGACTACCATATATATATATATATATGTAAACTAAAAAAGGAACTGTTGTACTCCAAGTGACCGAATCTCAAAAGGAAAACTAGCTACTATACTCCCCGAGGTTAACAAACACTCCAACAACGAAGGTTCTTGATAACTCCATAGATTATAGTTATTTATGCTCCATGTTTGTGCTATAATTAAATAATGTTTAGTCTTTGTTTACAATGCATATATGGAAAGTTTTAGACTTATATTTGTCACAATCTAATTTTGAACCTTCCTATATGCTTTTGAGCAAATTATGTATATTTTGTAAGTGATAAAGTATATTTGCAATTGTGATTGACTTGATGCTTTCTCTATTTTAGGAAGTGCTCTAAACAAGCTAAAATTTGGAGAATTTAGACAAAAAGTGGAAGAGAAAGTTAAGTTTGCATATCAGCAGCACACGTCGCGACGTAGGCATATTAATGTCGCGGCGTGGTGCATCCCCTGCATCAATACAGAGGACCCGAGGCTAGAGCGCCGCAGCGCAAGGATTGGATGCCGCGGCGTAGGTGACCTAAATTGATACGCACCGCGGCGTAGGCATATTAATGTCGTAGCGTGACTCTATTTTTTGAGTCTATAAATACTGTTTTATTAATTTTTGTCGAGAGAGGCTATTAGGTTTAGAGAAGCTGCAGCTAGATTTTCATTTCTGGGCTGAGAGGAAGCCAAAGGAGTCAAGGTTAGAGGTCATCTTCATCATGGAAGAAGATTCAAGTATCAAAAATGAAATCTATAAGCTTTCCTTCCTTCTCCTTTCTCTTTTCTCTCTCCCTTGTATTTTGAACATGGTTTTTTATGTATATTTTCGTGTTCAATGAATAGCTCAGCTGTATTAGGGATTACTTTGGATCCTTTTATGAATATTGATGATTTTGTTTTTCTTTAAGTTTATATTGATGTTTGGTTTTGTTCAATCATATGGTTCTTAATGCTCTTGATTGTCTGATCAACTTTTAAGTAATTTGTTGAAATCTGATGAACCTAGACATAGGAATTTGAATTTGAGATCATATGTATGGTTGATGCATGTTCGATTTCATTCAATTGGCTTGAATAAGTTGACTTGCTAATGAGATAGAAATATACCTCTTAGTCATGCATAGCATGTGTTTGAGAATAGATTTTAATGAGTAGATTTTACACTAGTTCTCATGGAAATATAGTGAATTAGGTAAATGAAACTATGGTTGATTGACCTAGACATAGGTTTTTAACTAAATCAAATTCTCAAGCTAACTTAACAATTCATTGATGTTACTTATAAGGATTGCATATCATTAGTTGAAGTAGGAGGTGAAGAAGGATTCCCTAAAACTCTAAACATTATCTTTATTGCTTTGTAGTTTAAATTTAGTTTATTTGTACTTTCCTTATTTTTATGTTCTTAAATAGAATTAATTAAGCTATTGGTTGATACTTAACTTTGGAAGCCAACATTCTCGTGGGAACGAACTTTACTCTTCATTGTATTACTTGAATGACTCGTGCACTTGCGGTACACAAATGGTCTAACAGTTCCCGTCTAAATTTAGACCCTATTTTGTTCAGTACATCGGCATGACTTCGCATCTACGAGTACCTCGACCTACTCTCATTTCAGTCGATACCTCGGCATGACCTTCTATCCACGAGTACCTCGGCATAACATCATCTCGGCGCTATCCACAAGGCCTAACGCCTCCTTAATGAGGTCCGAGAGATACGTTCCCTAATGGATCTCGATATCTTGACTACGTCATGTTAAGGTTAAGTGGACAGCCCGCGAAACCGACATTCACCCCCTTGTAGAGAACTTTGGGTTTTCATAACCTATGAAGCCGACATTCAGCCCTTCGTAGAGAGCTTTGGGTTTTCATCCGAGTCTCCACTAACCTAACCTTAACCTATATGGACAAATGTCATCCTATAGAGGTTAATAGTATTTAAACATATAACCCATAAGGCCAAAGTGTCTTGGCGATGTCCGAGGAATACAAGTTTCGAAGATGAACAACTATTCCGATTGTAAAAAAGGTTAAAAGAGCAATTCACAAGGCCAAAGTATCTTGGCGAGTTCCGAGGAATACAAGTTCGAAAAAAGAACAATTATCTCGATTATAATCATTGCATCCCACAAGGTTATCGCACCTCGAGCTAGGTTCGAGGAATACAAGTTTCGAAAATGAACAATGATCACATTTACAACTATTGCAATCAGTTGTCACATCTAAATGCCAAGTTAGGGATAACTGTTTTGGATCAAGGTTTGGATTAACGATTTAAGAACAACCTGGTCTGCTAGAGTTGAATCCTGGATATTTATGATCATTATTGGATAAGTAAATATGTTCATTTACGAGGACTCAATCTCTAACAGAATCTCTCATAGATAGATGAATTAATTATATCTCTCATAAATAGAGGAGACAATTATAAGAGATAATAATCTTATTAAATTCTTATCCTAATTAATAACATTTAATACAGATTTAAGCATGATTCTTATCAACTAAGATGCTTCTATAAATACCACACAAGATAGCAAATGTATGTACCTAATTCCAAACACTATCTACCTTGTGCTCGGTTTAACTTGAGTATTGGAGTGTCTTTTATAAGTACCAATCCCTCACACGACCATCGTAACCACTGTGCATTGGAAAAAATTACGTACATCAACCTTATTCAAGTAATTATCTGAGACTCACTCAGAGAGCAAGAACAATATTTATTTTACACTAAGTCTGAAAGGTGAGATAATTGGAGTATTTTCTTTTTTAAAAGAAAAAAGAAAAACTTTATGCGTGTACAAATTAATAACTTTAAAGGAAGGGGTTTTTACCGAAAAATAAAAACAAAAACATTTAGAGAAAAGGGGTAAAAATTTAAAAGTGAGAGTGTTATCATTTTTTTTATTAGGTCATGATAAAGTAATCATTAAGAAAATAAAATAAAAAATAGCATTTTAGTTCTTAAAAATATACTTAACTCGCACTTTAAAGTCCGTAATTAAAATTATGTGTGCAATTCAATCTTTAAATTATTTAAACTTATTTTACATTTCTCTTTTTGTTATTTTAGTTATGAGTAACATGAAAAAAAAATTGAATAATATAAAAATTAAATCAAGCATTAATTTAAATCAAATATTAACTTACAAATAAGGTACAATTTTATGGATCAAAATACCAACTTATAATTACCTCCGCCAGTAGACCCCTGTAGCAGTTGCCCTCTATCTTCTTCCTCTTGAAACCAGAATCGTGGACGGCTAGGAGAAGAAGCGAATTGAACAGATCTGGCTAGGCGGACCAGTGGTGGATGGCCAATTTGAGGAGCGGTGGTGGATGACCAACTTGCATATCTCGGTTTGAGGAGTGGTGGTGAACAGATCTTAGTTCTCTATCCCTCTTAACCCCCAACTTGCAAAGGTAGCCGCTTGGTGGTTTAATGAGCGGTGGTGGATGGCCAGGCGGAGTGGTGATTGTTGGCAGTGGTGAACACATCTGAAAGGTGGGTCTTCTTCTTACCTCCTAATCAAGTTGTAAGTCATCAATCTCAACCATTGATCTATTTTTTTGTTAATCCTATGGCTTACATTTGATGGACTATCAATGGACCCAAAGTGACTGATCCAATATCTTAAATGGCACCGACATTGACACTCAACTTTCTCAGCATTCACGTGCCTTTATTTGTTGAAAATTGAAACAGTTTATCGGGTGGAACACAGAACGTGTGTCTATTAGTAGCTTTTTTTTTAAATATTTTTAAAATTTTAATTTTTTTAACTGTTTTAATTCTTCCTTTTATTGATGTAATTTATTATCTATTTTTTAAATAATGACTTATTTTCTTTATTTCTTTTTGTTTCATTATACTCATTTTAATATGTAATTTATTACTTGCTCTGATACCAAATTCTTTTCTCCATCGACTAAATTCTTGTTTTATCAAGTTTTTCTCAATTTTCTTCATAATTTTTGTTTCAAATATTGAGTCAAATCATTTACCTGAGTTGCTAATTTATTAACTTCATTTTCTTCACTAGTTCTTTCTATTTCAAGAAATGTAATTGGTTTTGGGATCTGTGTTTCTTTAAACTCTAATAATTTTAGTTTATTTGTAAAAGTTTCTAATTCTATTATTTCATTTTTTTAGGATAATAAATTTTATTTATATCAGTAAATAGATGTGAAATGTCTATTTTATTATTATCTTTAAATATAATATTATGATATAAATTTGTTAATATATAACTTACATAATAAGTTACGAAAAAAAATTTATCTCCAGGTCTCATTAGATTTTTTCTTAAAAATTTATATTCTACAGTTAGTGTTTGCTCTAATCTTTGAGTATTTAGTGGTATTTCAAAATTTGGTGGTACTTTGAATTTTAATTTTTCATAAGCTAAATTTCCTTGTATTATTCTTAATATTTTATCTTTTGCATCATTAATTCTGTCATCTTTTAATATTAGTTCTATTGGTGAATTAATTTCTTCTTGAAAGATTGATTTAATCAATACTTGTACGGCACCTATATGAATATATCCAAATTTTCTTCTATCTTCATCATTTTTTATTTTTCCTTTTAATTCCATGAGTTTTTTCTTATTTAGTAATAATAAACACATATTTCCTTGTTTGTCTGCCAATGGAGTTTCATTATTTAGTTTTTCATAATAAATAATATTTTTTGTTTGATTAAATCTTCTTAGTATTCTGCCAAGTTTTTCTTTTCCTTGCATGTTTGTATTTTTTGTTAAATCTAACTCTTCTTTTTGTATTTTCCTAAAAAGAGATTTATTTATTAAAATACTTCCTTCATAATTTTCTTCTTTTTCTTCAGTATATAAATGTTCTATATCATCTATCTTTTCTATTTCCATTTATATTAATTTATTTAAATAATTTTTATGATATAAATACTTAAATTAATTCTTGAATTTCCATCTTTATATCTTTTAAGGTTATAATTAATTCTTCAGATTTTATTTCATATGGTTTTACTACTTCAAGAAAATCTATTCCTATTAGTAATTTAGTATTCGCCTGATTTGAAATATATAATTCAGTCTGGATATTCATTTTTGAATTAAAATAAATTTTTATATTTGTTTTTTCTCTAAATGCATTTTCTTCTTGATTAAATTTCACTATTGTTTGAGGTTTTGCTTCTTCTATTATACTTGTTAAATCTTTACTTACATAACTAAGACATGATCCAGTATCAATTAGTATGAGTATAATAATTCCATTTACTCTTCCTAGTACATAATATTGCGAATAGTTATCTGAGATGAGTTTGATAAACATACTTGTTTTGGGATTATAAATCTCTACTGTTCTCTTTCTTTTGATTTGTTTTGTTCTTCTAGAAATTCTGTCAGCCCACTACTGCTTCCGTGGTTATTGCTTCTATGTTTGAGTGTTAGAATTTTGTATAGAATAAAGTGTTTGGGTAAATCTGAGTAATGAAAGAAAGATAAGTGAAAATAGGAAATCTTTATTGATAAGTAATTATAAATACAAGATGGTTTGGACATACTCTCAAATGCCCGATTAGCTTTTTAAGAGGCTAGCACAAAGTTTTCCTAAGGAAAACACTCTCAAGGTTTGAGAATTTTCGGAATAAAAAATTCTGCCTTGTTTCAGCATAAGAGGTCTTATTTATAGACTAGAGTGCCAAATACTAATTTACAGAAGTATCCTTACAAACGTAAGTGCTTACATCAGATACTTAATAATTTACATAGTGACGTAAGAGCTTACATCACTCTTCAATTATTACTTCATCTGACGAAGCATCTTCTTTAATTGTGTCGGTCACTCCTTTGCTTTTTGCGCATCTTTCACATATGTGGTTCCTATTTTCTTTAATCATTTCGCACAAGCTATTGAGGATAACTGGCCTATACTCCATTAGTGGACCTTGGAATGCGTAAAAAGGAAATTCGAAACTTGTCAAGAGATTCATATCTTTCTCCTTTATTGCTTTGCCGCTTGTCTTGCTAAGTAATAAAGTTGTCGGTCCTTTATACAATGCCTTGATAAATGATTCGTTTCCAATGCTCTGACATTGTGAGTAAATGCTGGCAAGTTGGTTTGTTATTATCTGAGTGAGTTGATCTTCATTGTAGATGACTCCATGTGGTTCGTCTTTGAGTGAGAAATTATTTTTACTTACCCCAACATAGACTAAGTGCTTAGCCTGTAGCTTTGTGATGAAATCTGGGTATGCTGAGTAGAACTTTAGAAAAATACTTCGCTCCTTTGCTATGTTTTTCTTGAACATTTGGACTGCATCCTTGAAAATGTGAGGAAACAGGTTAATTTCTTCTAAATTCAAACTTAAGTAAAGACAATCAATGAAACCAAACTGGAACATATTGTATGCCAGTATTGGTAGTGCTCCTGGTAGGATAATTGCTTTAATGCCGAAGAGCTTTCGGTCAACCATATAAAAATAGTTAACCTTTTTTCTTGTCGTTCCAATTAACTAGTCTTTTGAAGTTTTCCCAGAAATTTTTTTCTGAGAATTGTACCTGCAATTCATGATCTTTTCTAGAAATTATTTGAAAATTATCTAACGAAGACAGAATTTTCCCCAGAATTTTAAGTGGTGACTTTTTAACTGGTGGATTCTTGGTTGCTTCTGAGAAAGTTCTTGGTCCGAGATAAAGTTCTTTTGCTTTTCCTTTTTCAGAATATTCCTTTAATGCTTTTTCTGCTTCTTCTTTGGTGGAATATGACTTGTGTAAAACTCCTGAAATCTTCTGACAGTATTGTGCTACTTTAAACCATTCATCATAAATTCCTGGAAATGGTCCGTTGAAAACTACGTACCACTTATTGATCTTTTCCTCTTCTTGTTGAAGTGCTTCTGAAATAAATCCTTCAGCCTTAAGTTACAAATTTAAAACTTTAATATCTGCTTCAATAAGTTCTAGTTCCTTCAGCTTTTGAGCTTTTAAAGCTTCTTTGAGTTCTAATTGCTGCTTGATCATTTCTAATGTGCTTCGCTCCATTCTCTAGATAAGAAATCTGCAAGAACGTTCTTTTCTCCCTTAATATGTGAGATTGAGTAATTGTATTCGGCAAGCTTCATTTGTCATCTAATTAGTCTTCCTTGTTTGTACGTTCCTTTGTGATTGATGTTTTTAAAACCTACTACATAGGTGGAGTCCATTCGGACAATAAATTCTTTATCAAGCACATAAATTCGATGTTTTTTCAACATATGAATTAGTGCCAAAGTTTCTTTTTCATGGGTAGGATAATTAATTTCACTGTCTGAAAATGTTCCAGACATGTATCGACATAGTAATTCTTTCTTTTGACCGGGGGGTTTGGCTTTCATGACACCACCCCAATGTTCATTAGATGCATCGGTTTCAAAAATAATTAAATCATCATCCGATGGATGATATAATTCAGGAAGATCCTGACATAAGTACTTTAATTTAGTAATAATTGCTTCATCTTCCTTTGCCCAAAACCAAAGGACATCTTTTTTTAATTTTTGCTGAAGTACTTTCCTTTCCGCAACAAGATTCTTTATAAAACCTTCATTGAAAATGTATGTCAGTAGACTAAGAAATTATTATAAATCTTTTTTATCTTTTAATTTTGTTGGAAAATTTTGAATTTTTTCTAATACATGTTTCTGCATTATTATTTTTTTTTTTCAATTTCTAGTCCTAAATAATTAATTCTATTTTGAGATAGAACAGCTTTTTTCTTGCTTAATACTACTCCGTGATTTAAACATTTATTGAGTATTAATTCTATCTTTTTAAAACGATCATTTAAATCTTTATTAGTAAAAACTAATATATCATTAATATAGATAAGACAAAAATATTTAAATTCTTTAAGTATTGAATCCATTCTTCGTTGAAAAATGCCTGGTGATTGTTTCATTCCCATGGGAAGTACATTCCATTCATATTGTCCTTGTGGATAGCTAAATGCTGTTAATATTTTAGATTCTTCCGTAAGCTGTATTTGATAAAATCTTGACTTACAGTCAAAAGTACTGAACCAATTCATATTTCTTATTTGTTTAATAATTAAATCTTTTTTAGGAAGATAATATGCATCTCCTTCCATTGCATCATTCATTTGTTTATAATTGATTACCATTCGTCTTTTTCCTCTTTTGATTTCATTATGATTTTCAACATAGAATGCTGGTGAAGAATGTTTACTTTTTTATGGTCTTATTAATCCTCTGTCTTCCATTTCTTTAATATCTTTTGCAAATTCATCTATCTTATTTTGTATAAATCATGGGTTTATATTTAATTTCTTTTGTTGGATCTTTTAATTTTAGTTCAATTAACTCTGTATTTTTATTATTGATTTTTGGGTCTAATGAATTTTCACTGCATGTTTTATTTAGAAGTTCTTCAATATAGGCTGAGATTTTTCTTTCGGGTTCTAAATTGATTAATACATGGTGAATTTTTCGACATACTACCTCAACTATCTCACCATGTTTCAGCTTGCTAAATTCGGATTGCTTTTTAGAGTAGATACATTTAGAAGAATGAATAATTGATATTTCTATTATTTCCTTTAATTGTTTATTCCTCATATATGGTGTTTTGAGTGATATATAGTCTAGATATTGACAAAACGAAGAGTATAATCATAAGAAATTATTTCTTAAGATCATATCTAAATCAGATTCTTGTTGATATATGGTTGGAACAATAAATAATTTATTTTGGATTATTACAGTAAGTCTTTTTGCTATTAAATGTAAAGGATGTACTGATCCATCCGCAATTTGAATTTTTAATGATTTTTCTAATGTTTCCCATTTTTCAAATGATGTTTTTGTTGCTAGGCAAAATGCTTGCACTAGTATCTATATAAGTTTCTGTTTCCTTATTATTTTTTTCAAATTTTATTTTAATATAAGTACTATTCAGATTCTGTTTTTTCTGAAGATAATTCATCTTCTGAATATTCATATATACTATTTTCAAAGTCACTTAATTCTTCTTCCAGTGATTCTAAGTTGTATATTTTATATACCTTCTTTATTAATTTTATTTTCTCTTTAAAATCTTTTTCTTTTCTTTGAAGACATTCGTTTGCATAGTGTCCTTCTACATTATATATCTAACATACACATTTTTTTTTTCTTTTGGACAATATTTTCTTGATATTTGTCTTTTCTTTCTAAAATATTTTTTCTTAATATTTCTGTAGGCTTTTCTTTTAGGATAAGTTTTTCTTAATCTAGGTTTTCTTTTATAGTATTTTCTTTTCTTTATGGTTTGATTGCATCCATCATCTCCTGATTTTTCTAGTTCTGGTATATCATAGCAAATTGCAAATCTTCTTTTATTTAATTGTCTAATTGGTTCTCTTTGTATACATTGTTCTCTTAATTCGTGATATAAAATTTGTATAATTCCTCCTAATGTATTAGTTGTTTCCATAGGTTAGGTTTGCCAGATAGTTCTTATTTTTGTATTAAGTGGGTATGACAGTTTATCTATAAAGATATCTCTATATATTTGTTTTGTATCAGTATTTAGCTGATAGTAATATTTTTTATATTCACATATAAAACTACATATTACATATTTGCATTTTGTTTAAATGTGCTTTTGCCTTTTCATAAAGAAATTTATTTACTTCGTCTCTGTGTTCAATAAAATTATATCCTATGAATTCTTGATAAATTAAATGCATAATTAATCTAGCAAATTCTTGATTATTTCCTATAGTTCTTGAATATTGATACCATGTTTCGTTACTAATACTTATGAGAAACCTTTGTACATTTCCTTCTATTTTGTAGACTAATAAATTTTTTACATCTAATAGACTCAGTCCACTAAATGTTTCATCTGTTGCTATAAGTAAAGTCATTTCATTAGTCTATTGTAAGAGTACTTCTTCTTTATTTCTTACACAATTAATATTTAACTTATTCTCAATTCTAAAATTTTCATATCGCGGTTTAAATTCTTTTTGAATGTTAGTCCATCTACTATCTTTTCTATTGTTTGTATTTATCCCAGTATTTGTCGGGTTTTCCTAATATTTTTCTCATTTTCTTTTGGTTTTTGTTCCACTTTGGTTTCTCATTTTTTCATAAATATTTTATCATAATCTGATTCAGATTACGTAGTATTATAATTTAATATTACTTCTTCATTTTCTTTATTTGTTTCTATTTGTTTTATATTTTGTATTTGTTTATTTTCTTCTACTATTTTTAGTTGTTCTAATAGTTGTTGAATTTCTTCAATATCATTTGATTTTTTTAGTAATTCTTTATATTTATCTTTTATCCCCTCCATGAGGTTATTGGTTTAAGAAATTTCAAAGGTTTCTATTCTAGTTGATCTATTGATTTTGTTTGTTTTCTTGGTTCAATATTTAGTAATTCTTCCAAATCTCTTTTTGTTATATGTTTATTATTTTGGTCGTCTTTTAAAAGATTTTCTAATTGTAAAAGTATTTCTTCAATCTTTTTAATATTTTTATTTTCATCAATTTCTTTTCCTTTATTTATATTATTTAGTGTATCTCTTATAATATTTATTTCATTTATTCTGCTTTGTATTCTATCGCATGTATAATTTGTAATTTTACTTGTATTTTGTATCAATATTATTATATTTTTATTTATTTCTTTCATCATTTTAATTAATTCATTACTCATTATTTTAATTTCTTCTGATATATCCATGATTTTAATTTTTATTTATTATTATTTTTATCTATTTTGTCCTATTTGAAGCACGGTGCACCTGGGGCACCAGAAATTCCACCATATGTTTAGTTACTTTCTCTTTCGTTTTTTAATTTGAGTTATATTAAAATTATACAAGGTAACTATTTCTTTTTTCAAAACAATATTCTCCTCTTTAATGAATGAAGATTTTGATTTTAGATTCCTTAAACAAAATTTTCAGTTATAATAAAGGCAAAAGAAAACTATTGTTAGTACTATACGGTATGAATTTTAGAGTAATATTAGTCTCATAAATAAAGTATTTTAGAAATTTACATACTTTTCCTGTAAGTCATCATCAATTCGAGGTATCGGGTGAGGCCGTGACGGCCATAAGGTGAACTGGGTGAAAATATGTTTCGTTTTTCTTTTTGGTCTACAGCTGCAAACGCCTAAGCCAACCAACAGAAAATATGTTTCTGTAATATCATTTATGTGAATATTATAACAATGAGAAAAATTATCGTAGTCCAAAAATTGTACTACTTTCGATCGATGACTGAAATTACATTGAAATATGTGTGAAATACAAATCAGATCATGAGACAATTGTAGCTTTGGATAGTACATACTTTAGGAATATGTAAATACGGCAAAAAGAAAAAAGCAATTAATAAATATATGAATAAGTAATTATACTCATATATATATATATAAAATTAGTTTTCATAAAATATGGATTTAATGTGATATGCTTAAATATAAAATTTACCTTCAGCAAAAAAATATAATATTTACAATATCATTCAATAATATTACGTTTAATTTGTAATATATGAATGTAAAAAAAACTACGTTTATAATTTTTTCTTTTTAGAATCACGTATATAATTTTGAAGATGGAGTAATGATAATTATCAACTGAAAAATGAAAAACCATATTTATGAGCCAATTAGGGATGTTCGCATATGAGATTGAATTAGTTATAATTGAAAAAGCCAATTGATTCAATTTAATTAATTTTTTATATTATTATTCGATCATTTGATTCAAAATATGAAATAAATCTTATCTAATCTAATATAAATTGGTTTGAATTGCATTAATTTTTTATTTTTATTAGTCTTTTTTTAATTACACAAATTCATGAAAATACTTAAGTTCAAATTCACTAAAATATAACAAATACAAGTATAAGTTAATTCATCAAAATGCATCAAAATACAATTCCAAATTCCAAATTCCAAATTCCAAATTCCAAATATAAATTCAAACTAACTATCAACTCAACAATACATGTGCAAACCAATGTTCAAACTACGAAATTGGAGATGGAAGTAGGTTTCGCATGTAGTATAATAGTAAAGTTCTCAAATAAGTATGAGTAATATAATAATTTTTTATTTAAAATATTATTTGAAAAAAATATAAATTTTTAGATTCAATTAGATTGGATATGTTTTCAAAATATCTAATCCAATAATTTTTTTTCTTTTCTTTTATTTTTTCAATTTTTCTATATTTCAATTTATTCAATATTTTATTTCCATTGGATTGGTTTAATTTTAAACTCTGAAGGGTCAATCAAACTTCTCCTTTTTTTTTTTTTGCTACTCTCAACTAAAAAAATTATATCAAATTAATGAAAAAATCTCATCTAAAGTAAATTTATGTGTAAAATAAGAAAATAAAATGAGAAAATAAGAGTGAATCTACTCTCAATTTAATCTAAAGTATAATTATCTTAACTTATTAAATAATTAAAGATTAAATGTACCTTTATTTATTCATTTACATACCTTTATTTATTCATTTTACATACAAGATTATTTTGGAGAAGTCTTGTCCCAAATTAATAATATAAATAATATTAAAAATAAAATAAAATTTTTAATTATGAAATTATTTGAAAGTGGAAATACATGATGCTAGTAAGATAGAATTCCACCATCTATACATCAGAAACTTCAAAGTTGACAAACGTTCTTTCTAACTTGCCTTACTTGATTCAAAAGCATATATGCGACAAACCTTTGAATTTTGAATTTGGATTTTTAGAAAAAAAAATCTTCTAAAATGAATTTATTCATAAAATAAACAAATAAAATTATATACTATAATTTTTTTTAACTGAATATAAAATATATTATAATATTAACTTATTAAATAATTTAAAAATAAAAATATCCTTACTCATTAATTTTAGATATAAACTCCCTTAAACATCTTAACTTTATTCAAAGTTTAGATCTGTATCCGTGATTTAAAGGGGAAATGAACAGATTTAGGACAATTATGACATTATGCAGTTTTTGTCGTCGTCGTCGTCGTTGACAGTAGTCATTCCTATATTTTAATTGGGAATTTTCATCTATTGCCCTTAGCCCCTCACTTAGCGCCACAAAAAGGATATGAGTTTTCATTAAGGTTGTGTTTGGGAGTTTGGAGAGAAAGGAAAGGGAATAATTTAAAGAAAAAGAAAAGGAAAGAAAATGAGAGGTTTATCTTTCTCCTTATTTGGGAGTGTGGAATATATGAGGGAAAGGAAATGAAAGATTTAAGATATACTTTTTACCATTTTATCATTTATTTAAAAAAATTAACATAATTAATGTTTTATAAAAAATATTAAAGTGAAAAACTAATAAAAAAATCTGTCTAAAAGGTCCAATTGGGGTAAACGAGATGCACCTCTGCTTCATAATCTCCAGTTTCAGAAAATGCTCAGAAGGAAGCCAACAAAAATCGAAGTCAAGATCGAAGACAAAGAAGAACTCGAGGAAGCTCGCCGCCGCAACGCCACCTCCTCGGTCACCGCTGGCGCCGCTGCTCTGCTCCGTCAGTTTGATGCGCCAAAGATCCCACTTCTAAAGCGCATCGCATTGGCCTCCCCTCCTAAAACCTTCACCACACGCTCGCTGTCTCAGTGCCATTCCCCAATGGAGGTGGAAGTGAAGCTGCGTCTCGCAAACGCGGAAGCTCATGGCCAAGTCACCACCTTGCTCGCTCCCTTCCACGTCACAACCCATCGCTAGCACAACCTCTTCTTCAACAGCGCCGCATTGGAGCTCTAGGTGCGCCGCTCCGTGCTTCGGCTCCGGTTGTATCACGACGATGAATGGTGTGTCGTTTCGCTCAAGGCCAAGGCGGTTCTGGTGAACGGTGTGAAGTGATGAGAAGATAATGATGGTGAGTTGATGAAGATGGTGGGGTTGGGGTGGTTCACCGTGAAGTTGATGTTGGGTTGCAGAGAGGAGGATGCTAGGCAGAGTGGCTGTGTCGGTGAGGTGGGATGGGTTAGAGATTTGGGATGAAGGATAAATGGGTAAAATTATATCAAAACCCCCCAAATTAGGGGAACCGAAATAGGAAGGCTTTGGAGGGATTATAAAAATCCCACTTTTCCTTCCCTCTTATCTCCCTCTCTCCCAAACAAGGATTTCTCAACTCTAAATATCTCTCTTCCTTCCCTTTTCCTTCTAAACCTTGCTCCCAAACACGGCCTAATAGTTTTTTTTTGGGGTAGTGTTTTCATTCATTTTATAATAGGTATATCTTGATTTTTATGTTTATATACCAAGCACCCTTTTGTCTAGACCTTCATCATGTTGCCTATATTCATGAATTGTATTACAATGTTTGAATTTGTGATTAAAAGATCACAATTATTCATTTTATTTTTGTAAAATATGTAACAATACATAAGTTTCTCAAAAAATAAATAAACAATATAACTAGTTGTTTGTTTTTACATTTTAGTTCTATCCATTCTTCAGAATGATTCTCGTTTCTTTGGGCTTTTTACTCCTCTGCATGACTTTCCGACTTAAGCTAGTTTGATTAATAGGCAAGTTATCTTTTCATATATATACTTTTAGGAGAAATAAGTAATTTAGTTTCTAGAATTATTTTTTACTCGCAGTTTAATTGACTTTAAATTTATTTGTATGGATTATTTTTTGAATTCATAAAACTCATATGATATTAGTCATTTTTTTTATCTAACTTTAATCTTTAAAAGAGATAATAATGTGTGTTGATCCGAGTGGAAGGAGTTTGGGTCTTTTAAGTATGTGGTATTAAATTTGATACTTACATTCATGTGTATGAAAGTAACACAATTAAGAGAAATTCTCGCTTAGGCACGTGACCGTATTTCAGGAAATTAGTTTCTCACCTATCGAGTGAGGAGATATTATGGCAAACAAAAAAAATATATTTAAAAGGGATTAATTTGATCAGTGGCATATTTAAGAGGATCAATGGATGTCTTGGATCCCATAAATTTAATATTTTTATTATCATGGTATAATTTTTTGTGTAATTTATTCTTTACTTTTTTTTGGCCCTATAATTTTATATAAGTTAAAACTATGCTAAATTGACAACTTTTTAATATACATTGTCAAAAGTTATTTGAGAAATATTATAACATTAAATTTGAAATATATAAATTTATGAATAAGTCTCCTTTAAAATGAATTTGTCTCTAAAGTGAGTAAGTAAATATGTATCTATTATTAAATTTTAATAGATTAAGATTATGATGCACTTTAAATTAAATTAAAAGTAAATATACTATTACTTACTCAATTTAAAAGAATTCCTTCCCTAAATTTTGAGTTTAAAAAATACAAATAAGTTGTCCAAAAAAAAAGTACAAACAAGTTTTGAACTCATTTTATATTTATATAAACCTAAAGAACTTATGCATATTTAAAGTTTGCAAGATTAACTTTATTACAATGTGTGCGAATATTTGTTTCACACAACTTATGAACATTTTTATCACAAAATCTTAGACTACATTGATTTACTATTAATTATCATAAAATTTCTAAAACTTTCACATATAAATATCAAAATATATAAATAAAATAATGTGATAAGCTATTTAGTTAAATTCAAAAAAGACCCAATCGCCAATAAAATTGTACATTCAATTAAAGAAGAAAATATTAAGAGTATATATGTAATTTTAAATTATTTATTTAATATTTATTATTGACCCCACAACACTTATTTTCTAAATTTGTTCCTAAACTTGATATTAATTTTATAAATTTAAGGACTTTTCGTGCACATAAATAAGTTAAAAACTAAACTGTAAGGAAAGAATATTTCAATGAATAACTTACATATTTGCTCTTTTAAAAAGAAGCCATCCTTTGTAACCCCCCTAAAAAAAATAAGCTATTCTACATTGTAATAAAAATAAGAGCAAATTACAATTTCCTCCCTTGAGATATACTTAAGTTAGATTGCATTCTCTCTTATTTTGAAATATTACGCTCCCTTTCACTGAGAGATAAAATGCATTATATTTTAGTCCATTTTTATGTTTTTTATTAAAACTCCCATAAAGTTGAAAATCCATTTATAGTAGCCACCAGTCAATAAGGTCAAAGTTGTAAGTGTTGGTAGTTGGGCACGCAACGGAACTATTGGCGCAGGTCAAGAATGATTAAAAAGGTATTTAAGAATCTTTTAAAAAAATATTTGTAATAGTATTTAATTATACTAACAAAATTGCATTGGCAGTGTTGCCGTCGTGCCTAACGGCCAACACCTACAATTTTGGCCCTGTTGTTTGGTGACTATTATGACTTCAAGTCTACAATGCTACAAGATTTTTAACAAAAAATATAAAAATGAATAAATGTGTAGCACATTTTTATCTCTTGAGAGATAAGAGTGTAATTTTTAAAATATAAGGGAGCGTTGTATAATTTAAGCATCTCTCAAGAGAATGTAGTGTTATTTACTCTACAAATAACTACTTAAACTCATACTGATGATTATAATTGTCATTGGTATGATATTTGAAGGCGAATGAAGGGGTTAGTGATAGAGTTAGCAAAATGAGTTTGACCTAACGAGTTAACCTCCTTTATCTACAATAAATGGTGGATTGGGTTGCACAGTCTGGTTCATTTTTCTTATGTCAATATGTTTAACTTGTTGGTTGTAGTAGATCAGATGAATTGACTTGTCGAGTCAATTTTATTTTACTTTTTAAAAAAAAATTAGGTGCCGAGTTAAGTTAACCCACACATTGACCCACTTAACCCACTTTTTGTTTTCAATTTTAGGGGATTGACCCACTTTTTTATTTAATTTTTGACGGATTAACCCATATAATCAACCAACTCATTATTATTTTTTATTTTAAAATTTTAGATGGGTTAACTCACCAACTCATCATAAGATGGGGTGGGTTGATCTTTCCAATCCATCAAATAAAAACTAGTTAACCTCTCCACCCTTTTTAGCTCACTCATGATAGATCGAGACAGGTTGATCCTTGTCACGATCACGATTGTGATGGAAGACAACTAAAAATTTTAAAACACAAAATAAACAGAGGAATCGCCGCCAACTTTATTGGAATAAGAAAAAAATAGAAGATCTTTAATTTTTTTTAAAACTAGACTGCGCAAACAAATCAGGTTTAGGAGTCGATTGTGCATAATGAATGGTGGAGACTTAATCACTCTATACACCTATACACATGTCGTAAGACGATTACTTTAAAATTAATTATGTGAATTAAACAACTTAAAAATATCTCATCTATCCCACAAAATAAACAATAAAAAGAATGAGTAAACAAAAATATTAAGAAAAACAAGCTATAATATTTACAAGTTAATTAACAATGAAAAGGCTAAAGACTAATTCATAAAATTTACAAGTTTGAATAAAAACAAAGTCAAAGATTAAAAAAAAGATTTACAAGTAAAATAGAAAAAAATAACAAAAAAATGAATAAAAGACAAAATTAAAAAAAAATTACAGTTTAACTTAACTTTCGCCCTACATATTCCTCAAGTACAATAAAGAGTTTAATACAAACACAATTCTTTTAAAAAATAAATGAGGATTTGTTAATTTTAATTAAGAAAATGTTCAAAAATAGGTTATTTTAAACAAAGCAATATGTCAAGAAAATACAAGAGATCAAGAGATTTAGGCAAGTATAAGTCAAATAAACAAACAAAAAAAAGTGGATTAAAGCTCAATTAAGTCAACCAAAGAAATCAAAGTTTTATGTAATCCTTTTTGATCTTTTTATTTTTGTTTGTATTTTTTTTATCAACCCAAAGAAAAAGGCCCTACCAATTAAAAAAACTAATTTAAAAGATAAATACCTTACACTCAACCTAAAAAATTAATAACTAAATTAAGCTAACAAAATAAATAAACTAAAATGAATAATATAAATATATTAAAACAATAAAATAAAAGAAGAAAGAGGAATAACAAACTTACTTCTAACACGTACAAAAACATTATGCTTTAAATGCAGTGGTGCACAAGATTTCACGTGCTCAACTTACTAAATTTTTTTTATTAGAGTCCTTGTATGAAATTTTTTAGATGATTTAAATACTTAAAGATAAACTTTTTATATAGTAGGTGGTGAGAGTTGAAGACTGAAAAATCAATGATTTGTCATTTTTTTTCTAATGTGGAATTTAGTGGAGAGAATAGTTTTTCAAACTTTATATATAAAAGATATAATTACACTTTTTTTATTTTTATCTTTTTCTTCCTTTTCTTTATTTTTTTTAAAAACTAGATAAAATTAAGTACTGACAATCCTTTCTGTTCTTGCTATCTTTGTTGGTGGGTCAATTAATTCCAATATTTGAAAATGCTGAAATTTTTTTGTATTACTTTAATAAAATAAAATATCTAGTTTTTTCAGTAAAAGTTAAAATAACATATTTGTCAATTTTGAAGTTACTGTCTTTTTATTTTTTCTTATCTTTTGACTCGATAAAATTTCTATGCACCACACATATACAAGACATTGAGTTTTTTTATCAAATTATTACTGTTGGTAAAATTATTTATCAAAATATTATTTTTTTAAAATTATTTATCAAATTATCACTTTTTTAAATTATTTACTAAAATAACACTTTTTTAAAACTATATACCAAATTATCATTCTTTTATTTTACGTGATATTTTTTAATATTTTTTTACTAGGTAGGATGTGTCATCTTATTTGGCACATCTTAAGTGGATCTGCCATCTGTGATGACGTATTTACATAGAATACGCCAAACTTGTTGCCATAACTAAGGCGAATACGCCATTTGTTGTGACGCAATCCACACACGACAGTGTCTTTTTATAGAAATCAAACAGAAACATTTTCTAAGTTAGACACGGCCGTGTATCTAAAAAAAAATTTAGACAGAAGCGATTAAGGAGTTACACACGGCAGTGTGTAATTCTTCAATCGTTCACAAGATCCTGTGAGAGCTAAAATGATTTTCTTTTACTTTGAAAACACAATATATTTGCATACTTTCACTCCAAATGTGATAAATTTTTTTCAATTTACAAAAATGAAGACAATGATAAGGATCTATGTAAAATTCACCAATAAACATAAGCAAAGCACCATAAGTTTAAGACTATAAAATATAAATATATAAACCGTAATATAGGTTAATTATAACACCAAACTCATACCTATTTGCTTGTTACAACAAAGAGTCTTTAAAGTCAATAAAGTTTTTTCTTTTTTTCTTTTTGGTGCATGTTCCTGCATGTTTATTTGAGAAAAAAAAATTATTTTTTCAAATGTTTATTTTGTGAATACTCTCCCAATTATGACCCTCCAAATTGTGAGAAGTGACATTTTTTTTTATATTTTTGGTTAACGCAGAAGGGTATAAACCTGTTTGACATAATTCAACCAAAGTTTAATCATTTGAATTTTATGAAAAATTTGACAGAGTTTTTCCTAAATATTGGACCTCCCCAAAAGCACATGAACCTGTTTAATTCAACTAGTTACCAAGGTCATTAATAAAAACTAAGCGGTAAACATGTTTAATCCAATAAGGGTACCAAAATCACAATAGAAAATGTGGTGGCCTGTCAGAAGGATCAGAAGAAGGACCTGATTATGATGAGTATGGTGGGTAACCTGGTGGCGGGTAATGATATGGTAGGTAACCCTATGGTGGGTAAGCATATGATGGGTAACCCTATGATGGGTAACCCTATGATGGGTAAGGATATGATGGGTAACCTAGTGGAGGGTAAGGATATGATGGGTAACCCAGTGGCGGGTAAGGATACGGTGAGTAAGGGTATGATGGGTGATATGTAGGTGGTAGCAGAGTGGTTGGGTATTTAGCAATTACATTCAGAGCAGTAACAGTGGTAGGAGGCTGAGTTGTGTGCTGGCTTGTAGAACTGAAGTCCTCGAGATGTCGAAGTCGTGTCCGAGTGCTCGCTAACCCTATCCTCTTTTTACGTCGCGTCCCCTGTTGACTGAACTCCTCGGGTGGCCATGGAATGTCACCTGCTACTGGAGCTAGACGTAGATGGTTTATTGTAATGCGATCATGCTCCCACAATGAATGTAAGATCTATGTAGCAGCTTCTCGAGCGACAATATCAGTAGTCGAACTGAACAAATACTCTGCAATGTCTGCCTAAGAAACATATATAAAATATGTCATTATAATGAATACAAAATACATATAGTCACTATCTGAATATGATCATAGATGGAGATCCAGACACCACTTCTAGTAGTAACTGTCAAATTAATTACGTGATAGAGAGTTGAGAGCGTTTAGAGAGAATAAATTTATAGAGAGATAGTGAGAATTTAGAAAATGAAGTGAATGATGTGGATGGGGGAGAGGGGGTTAAATATATACTTATGTTACGCTAAACATGTTGGCGTATTCTTTACAAAACCCACGTAGGATGCACCAAACAGGATGACGTATCCTACGTCGCCAAAAAATATTAAAAAATGCCATGTATGATAAAAATATGACAGTTTAGTATATAATTTTAAAAGAATGATATTTTGATAAATAATTTAAAAAAGTGACAGTTTGGTAAATAATTAAAAAAAATGATATTTTGATAAGTAGTTTTGTCAATAGTAGAGCTGTCAAAACGAGCCGGCCCAATTTAGGCCTAGCCATTTTGGAGCTGGGCCAGATCGAGTCGTATAAGTTTTGAGATGACATTTTGTCAACTAAATCCGCCTCTTTTTAATGTAAATGGGTCAGGATAGTCCAACCCATTGTGGGATGACCCATTTAAGTTGACTTATTCGGCCTATTTTTAATTATAGACTGTTAGAATCCAACTTAAAATCAATTGACATTAAGAGGAGTGGCTCAACAGATATATAAACTGCACTCGGAAGATTGAGGCAGATGATGTTAGACTCTTAACTCCCCCCTCCACAGATGCTTGACAGAACAGGTGAGCCTAATAGAATAGGCGACACAGGAAGATGAGATCTTGGCTCTGATACCATGTTAGAATCTAACCTAAAACCAATTGGTATTAAGAGGATTGACCCAACAGATATATAAACCGTACTCGGAAGATTGAGGCAGACAATGTGAGACTCTTAACATAGACTAATATTTATTAGCTCAACTCATCTATTTTATTAGATTATTTAAATCAATTTATTAAATTTGACTCATTTTAATGACTCTAACCGCCAATTTACCACACACTATCTTTTTATTATTTCTTTTATCTGGACTCGATATAATTTCTGTACACCACATATATACAAGACATTCAATGAATGTAGGCTGGAATGCCTTCGTCACTCGCGTTTTATATGAAGAAATTGGGAGTGTCTATTGTGATGATAACTCTTTTGTGTTTATTGTTATTTTTATTTTATTAAATGAGTTATTTTGAATCATTGATTAAAATAAAATTTATAATCATTTAATAAAAAATAATAAAACAAAAATGATAATAAATATAAAAAAATGATAATAGACATTTTAAAAAAATTATATATAATCTTTCGTACTAAGTACGATGCATTACATAACTTTTTTTATAAATTTAATTTTAATGTACCATAAAATATTATTAAATAATAATATAAAATATTTTTATAATAATTAAATTCTTTTCATATTTGGACCATTTACTTTTGAAGTTGGCTTTTCCTCTCATTAAAAGGAATTTGTGTCCTTATGAGTTAATTTATTATTATTATTATCTTGTACACAAAACTAAATCCTCAACAACAAACAATATAAAATTAAATGTAAAATCCTTTTGTTATATCATAATTAGTATGTAGAGTAAAGTCTTTTGAAAAATGTTAAGAAATTATTTTTATTTTCAGTTTTGGAAATTTCAAAACAATATTTTTAATTTTTAGTTTAAAATACTTACAAATAAAAAATAAAAAATCTTTTGTTATATTATAATTAAAAGAATGTAGAGTAAAGACTTTTGAAAAATGTTAAGAAATTAATTTTATTTTCAGTTTTGGAAATTTCAAATTACTATTTTTAAATTTTTAGCTTAAAATACTTACTAATAAAAAAATAAGGGTGCTTTGAATCTAAAAATTGTTTTGAAAATTTCCAGAAATTTATTTAAATATTCTGACTTTAAAATTTTTTTAAAGACTTTTTCCAAACATATTGCATCCTAAAATACTACATAATAAATGAATAATGAAATGAAAAATACATATTTTCACAAAAAGTGAAAAATATTAATACATTAAAATGAAGATTTAGAAACAAACTTATGCAGTTTTGCAATTTATTAAATTAATTATTTATACTTTATATGACTATATACTTAGTTATATAAAAAATACTTAAAATTCATATAATTTAAGAGGAACTATATTAATATAATAATATGTAATATAGGAATTTAATTATTAATTATAAAACTTTTTATTATGACTTGATCCCTAATAATTAAATGCCGATCATTCTTAGGTGCATGTTCTTATCTTTGTACAATATCAGCACAATAATTTAGAATTGACTTCGATCCTCCTCCCCCTATGCTGTGTTTGTCCCGTTTCTCTCATAAAATTGGCATCTGGTAAGCCCCAGGCTAATGTGAATTTACATTGATATCCTTCGTCAGGTAATGACGTGGTAGTAATGATTAATGGAAGCATTTCCAAGTTCAAGTATTTTTCCTTTTTTTTTACGAGAAGTTCAAGTATTTTTCTTGAAGAGCCTTCAAAGTGATAAATAATTATGCAAGGATTACACTACTCCATCAAAAATCAGACACAGAATTGTACTATGTTTAAGGTTTAAAGAAAATATATGTAGTATTTAAATAGATAGATCAGCATAATAAATTAACTTTTAAGGAAAAACATTGTATTAAAAAAGAGACATGTGCCATTAGAAAGAAGCATAACAAATTAAATTAATCTTAAGAAATAGTACTTAACAATATTATATAGGGATGGATATATAATTTTAGATATTATATATAATTAAATTAATAAAATTTAGAAGTAGCTAATTAAAATTAATGAATATTTTATAATATGAGCAAATTATATTAATATAAATATGTTATCATATTATATAAAAGATATTATTTAAAATTATGAAGCATTATTGTTTATAATTAATTATAAAAGATTTGTAAAATTTAAAATATTATATGACATGAAGTTGAGTTAGTCAATCTAAAATGTAATTTGAACCAGATACAAAAATATACCAAGTCTATTTTCTAGACCCGAAATCAATTCTAATTAGCCGTGGTCGAGCACAAGTCTTAAATATCCCAAATTCTTATATTTGTTTTTGAGCGAACTCTTGTGGTATTTAAAAAAATAAATAAATAAGATGATTTGAAGATCATATCCTTTTCCTTTTAATATATGGCAAATTTTAATTATTCATTATTTGTTTGTGGACCATAATAGGTCCGGTGAACGTGGCTCAATGAACTCAAAGTAACGGCTTTAACACATCAAATCTCGGATGTCCGATATTAACTGGCTTAGAATAATATTCTATGCCTACTTGGCTAATAAAACTCATCCAGCAACTCCTAGCTTGATCACTTCATCTTAAGCTTCAAACTAGGGGCTTGTGAGTTATATCAGGACCAACAAACTTAGCCCATCAAACCTAATCCACAAACCTTAATCCATCTAATTCAGTCATAAGCGACATTGGTGAAACAGAAGCCCAAGGGTGTGTTTGAGATAGCTGTAAAAATTTAATTATGTTTAGTAATTGATTATTGTATAAAAGCTTTTTGTTATAATCGATTATAATTAATTCATTTTTATGTTTAGATGCATTAGTTGTAAAGTAATTTTAAGTTAATCTGATTCGTTTGAATGATATAAAAAAGAATCGCTTTTATACATTAAATTACTAAAATAGGTATAGAATGATTAAAAAAATTATTTGATTGAGGATAAAATAGTATTTACATATCAAAATGTAAGAAATAATCTATAAAATAAAATCATAAAACAATCTTCAAAGATTATAAAAATCAGCTTTAAAAAGCTTTTATTTTACATTAAATTTCGTGTAAAAGCTGAAACTAATTTTACCAAACATGATTAAACACTGTTATAACAACTTTTTTCCAAAAAAAAACTAATCAAAATCTCTACCAAACATGCACTAAGCCCTCAAAGCTCAATCACTTCATTAGAAGTTCTGAGATGAGGGACTCTGAATCGTAGTAGGCTTAGTAAAATTGGACTTGCAGACCCAATTCACTTACATATTAAAACCACATGAAAAAACTAATCTTAATCGATTTTGCTCAATCTTGAATAACTAATAGTTGATCCAAAGCTAGAAAGGTGTCACAACCTCAAGCGCACCATTGATCATATAAACTACTCATCTGAGTACTTTATACATGATATTATCGATCAAGTCCTTCTATCACAGGCTCTATTTGTGTGACCCTGATTATAAAATATCTTTCTTTAATTGAATGGACACATGTTATTCCGAGAATATTGACTCTCATAACGAAATATTTCATCATAATAATCATAATGATTATTGTACGTGTCACCTTTAACATAACATACTCTCTTATAAATACTACTGACTGGAGCATTTACAAGTTATGTTCATTTTTCACCCTTTTTCTCCCTTATACACTTATTTATGCATCTAGTATTGGATTGGCCTTGTAGGTATCCATCTCCTACGGCGAACAACTACCCTCCAATGCAATGCTAAGCCAACAACAACAAGCAAGTTCATCTCCTCGTGACGGTAACAATTTGTTCTATTAATTAGGGAATTATTGTACATACCAACTTGCTAAATGTGGTTCTATTTCTTATAATGCATTGGTTTTGTTTCATAATGCATACCCAAATAATCTGCTAATCTGTTTGGTTCACAGTAGAATACAAAAGAATAGTCATCTTTCACACATTACATTATTTTTTCACCACCAACAAATTTATTAATTACCTTTTTAGAAGAATTATTAATTATTATTGCTTATTTATTTATATTTATTTGAAGTGTAATGAATTGAATTTGTGATCCATGTGAGTTATTTTGACAAATTTTTGCAGGGTTGTTGAAATAGGTATTTTTTTTTTGGGCGATGTTACAGAGTCTAAGTTTGCTGTTTGGAAGTTTGGTTATAGCCTGAGTGACTAAATAATGAATTTTTATTTTATTTTAATCAAAATTAAAGAAAAAGAAACATATCCTAACTGATACGAGTTTGTATGAGAATTCTCTGGACTTCACAATCTGGGCTAAAAGATATTTTCATTTAAAAGAAAAACTACATTATGAAGAATAGTTATTTAAAATTATTTCAAATAGCTAAGATGGATGAAGATTTAGATAACAATTTCTTAATAAATCTAAAAATAATCATTTAAAAAATGTTTTTCTATGTATATAACTCGACTTTACTTATCATTTTGCATTATATCGTCTTATTTTGATGTCAATTTAAGGAATTATTACAGTACTTAAGATTTTTTATCTTAATATCAATAATATTTAATTAGTTATTAAACATTTATTAGTTATTGATTTTTTCAATAAAATACTTACATAAACTATTAATTCTAATTATTATTTGACAACTCATTGAGATACGGAATAACAAAAACACGACTGCCCACATAATGTGCTAATTTCATAGTAGAATAGTACAAAAGAATGGTCTCATCCTCCATACATCACTTTGTTTTTTCACCACCAAAAATTTACTAATTGCTTTTTTGAGAAAAATTATTAATTAATATTACCTATTTATTTATTTTTATTTGATTCGATTAACTAATTTATCCAAATGCTATTTTTTTATTTTTTATTAAATTGTTAATATAAGCACAATTCTAATTTTTTTATATAATTTTTTATGTCACTTTTCATATTATTTTTTTGACAGTTTTATGTCACTTTTCATATTATTTATTACACTATTTTTTATCATTTTTTTTATTTAATTATACTAATTAAAAAATGATGTGAATAATAGTGTGATGAGAAAAAATAATTTATGATGATCATTTTTCATGTTAAGTAACAGCAATGGGCTTTGTTCCTTTTAACCGCGCCTTATATAAAGAGCAAGCAACCATTACCATTAACATTACCATTACCATTACCAATATACCAATACCAAATCCTTCTGTATCTGTCTCTCCCTCATTTTCTCCACAAATATATTCACACACGCAGTCGCACACACCTCCAAATCTCATCGTCTCTATCTTCTTCTTCCTCATCTACCAAAAACCCTCTCTCTCTCAATTCTCGCACCTCTTCGATTTCGATCGCTGTTGCATCTTCATTTCAATCCATCCTTCCTTCAGTTTCAATCCAAACGACAACCGTTTCGATCTATCGCCCATTTCTGGTTTCAATTTATTAATTTATGCTTATTATTTACTTTCGCATCCGATTGATATGAATTTTTCAGAATCGATTAAAATTAAAAATTTATGGAAGCAGCGAAGCATTGGTGAATGAATCTCGCAGAGTTTGAAAATGCCTGGATTAGCGCAAACGAACGAACAATTCAGTAATGGCTCATCTACGCTTTCTGCCAATGGATTCTGGTCTAAGAATCGCGACGACGTTAGCTGCAATCAGCTCCAGAAGGTACTGAATTTTTTTTTAATTTTGTTTTTTTTTTCTATTAGTTTTTAGATTGCTGCTAGATCACTGTTTTGTATTGATTATTGTGCTAATAGTGATGGCTCGTTTGACTGTTGTATTGGATCTTACAGGTGAAACATGTCTTTGATTGCTTTCTCGGGGTTTTGGATGTAATGATGTATCATTGTTAGACACAATATATAGTTTTGTTTTCTCTTTCTAATTCAGTATGTTTGTATTTGAAAAATGAGATTCAGTTTACTCTTTCGTATCTTCACATCAGTGCCTGGTAAGGGCTATTTTTTTTTAAAAAGAAAAAACTGATGTTACATGTAGATTCTAATATTTCTATTACTTATTTTTGATTGCTCATTGACCTATGCTGCACGGATACGGGTACGGGTATTGGATACGGCACAGGTATGTTACGGGAATATGATTTTTGTTAAAAAATTAAACTAACATTTATCAAGTATCCGAATATCTGGTATGGATACGGGTACGTATCCGACACGGATACAACAAATATTATGAAGTACTTGTGCTTCATAGTCATTGACTAATATCTACCATTTTTGCAAGCATTGCCTTGCTCGAGGTTGAGATTAATGATACTTTTCTAGCTGAGGCAATGACTTATCAACAATAAAGCACAATCAATTCAAAATGGTCGTCGAACGGGTGTTGGACACGTGTTGGTGTCGGACACTTCTAGGACGCCATCAGATACTCCTAGCTAGTATCTTACAATTTTTTACTTTTATTTTTTGAATTTTTTACCAATACAGATGAGATACCGCAATAATTAGATAGATAATATTTTTTATTATGTCTACAATAACTACTGTTGACTTTTGAAACATTAATGTCTATTTTAATTTAGGATTTGTGTTTTGAGTTAATATTATATTAATTTTATATATTATAAAATTAAATTATAGGATGTGTTAATAATAATATTACATGTTATATTAATTTTAATTTAGCCTTAGCGCAACGGTTAGAGCTATTACAATGTGACCCAGAGGTCACAGGTTCGAGTCGTGAAATCAGCCTCTTGCAAATGCAAGTTAAGGCTACCTACTATAGACCCACATAGTGGGTTTGATCCTTCCCTGGACACTGCGGATGGTGGCAGCTTTATAGCACCACGCTGCCTATATGTTATACCCTTGCCATGTCGCGTCTTATAATTTTTAATATTTGCCATATTCCCTTGTCCGTTTTGTATCGTATTTGTGTCCCCTGTCACATCCATACTTCCTAGCTTATCAATGATTGAAAGCAACTAAATTGCGGGAATACAAGGGGCAGAAATGGAAAGAACATCCATTGGAACTGATATTAAGTCACAGAGATTGAATTTTGACCTCAGGACATGTTGCACATATTATCTTGTTCGTTGGGTAAAATTGCAATTTGTAGCATGCTTAACTTGTCTCTTATTGGGTGTTTTACATTCTTGTGATACAGTTCTGGAGTGAGTTGTCACCGCAAGCTCGGCAAGAACTCTTGAGGATAGACAAGCAATCCCTTTTTGAGCAAGCTCGTAAAAATATGTACTGCTCTAGGTGCAATGGGTTGCTTCTTGAAGGTTTTTTGCAGATTGTTATGTATGGGAAATCTTTGCAGCAGGAAGGGGTGGCTGCTCACTTTCCTTGCAGCAGACCTGGAGGTTTGAAAAAACAAAATAATAGTGGATCAAGCATTATCAATGGGTGCCAAGATGAAATTCAAGATCCATCTGTCCATCCTTGGGGAGGTTTGACCACAACCCGTGATGGTTCATTGACACTAATGAACTGCTATTTGTATGCAAAGTCTTTGAAAGGACTGCAAATTGTAAGTGCAGCACAGTTATATTGGATCCTCATGCAATTCTTTTCCCTGTTTGGTAGCTTAACTTTTGCTCATATTAGGTCTTTGATGGAGCACGTGCAAGGGAGCGGGAAAGAGAGCTGCTTTATCCTGATGCCTGTGGTGGGGGAGGCCGTGGTTGGATAAGCCAAGGAATAGTGAGTTATGGCAGAGGACATGGGACAAGAGAAACATGTGCCCTGCACACTGCCAGACTTTCATGTGATACACTGGTGGATTTTTGGTCAGCACTGGGAGAGGAGACTCGGCAATCTCTTCTAAGGATGAAGGAAGAAGATTTTATTGAGAGACTTATGTACAGGTGTCTATCTATTTGTACATTCCTCACACCGTGTTATGCCTTAGATAAGTGACAGATTGTTATTGGTGAAATAATAATATAAATTCTGATACCAGAAGCAATTATACAGTTGAAACTGACATACAAAGAATGAGAATCTCAGACATTCATCTGAAGGGTTTAAATTTCCTGAATATGGCCATCTTCGTTGGCAATTATTTATCACATTAATGTCCACTAACCCTTTTGTGAGAGCATGGTGATCTTGTTTGTAAGGAGATCTTTTTACAGGTCACACATTGGAGTATGTATAAATTACATTCTTAAATCATGGGACTTGATAACTTGAGTTAAGAACAACAAAGAAACAGGAAAAGAATTTGAATAACAGTTTATTAGGTATATATTACGGAGTAGAGTTATGGACTATGCTTCTGCACTTTCATAGTGATTTTGACACAGGCAACATGGTAGGTTAAAATATTAACAATTTTTTACCTTTCTGATGTAAGTAGGAAAATATTATTATATATTTACTGCAGTATTTGCTATTTGCATGTTATTACTTGTTTATTTAATGTTTTCTTCGAGTGTTTTTGTCTCTGGAGTTACTTAATCTGTCTTCAAAAGATATTAAGTGAAACTTTATGTTCCATACCATTTATTTAAAATTTCCAACATTGTGTCTGGTGCTGGCTTGTTGTACCTAGTCAGAGAACTTGTTGCTTTTTATCATCATGTGGGTCTTGATACTATTACACTAGAGAAATGAATTTCTTTTGATTCTTTAGCCATTTCTTTTCCTACACTTTTTTCTAATGCTCATTGAAATACATAAAAGCAATGCCTACTCCTTAATTTCTAGCATGCTTTAATTTATTTTGTCATCATTTGAAGCTAGATATGAAAGCTTCAAGGAAGTGTTATAGTATCTGTTGTGATCTCCCTTGCCCTTGCTGATGTACTATATATATTTGTATGTTTTACAAGGAATTTTTATGCTTCATTTTTACTAATAAGTTGCCATTTATCTATCAGGTTTGATAGCAAGAGATTTTGCAGAGATTGTAGAAGAAATGTTATTCGAGAATTCAAGGAACTAAAAGAACTGAAGCGCATGCGCAGAGAACCTCGTTGCACCAGCTGGTTTTGTGCTGCTGACACGGCCTTTCAGTATGAGGTGTGACTTTCATATTTCTATGCTGTAAAATCTATTGTGATTGGGATTTCAATTTAATAGTCTATAGTGATGTCTAGAGTAGATATTCTACCAAACAAAACATTTATCCATTTGCTTTTATCAGGTATCTGATGACTCAATTCAAGCTGATTGGCGTCAGACGTTTGCTGATACTTCGGGATCCTATCATCACTTTGAGTGGGCTGTGGGGACAACTGAAGGAAAATCCGACATTTTGGAATTCGAAAATGTTGGAATGAATGGATGTGTTCAAGTCAGTGACCTGGATCTTGGTGGTTTGAGTGCATGTTTCATCACCCTCCGAGCTTGGAAACTAGATGGACGCTGTACTGAACTTACTGTTAAAGCTCATTCATTGAAGGGTCAGCAGTGTGTTCATTGCAGGCTAATTGTAGGAGATGGTTACCTTACAATCACAAAAGGGGAAAATATCAGAAGATTCTTTGAGCATGCTGAAGAGGCAGAGGAAGAAGAGGTAATACAAGTTTCACAAAGGAAATAAGCTTCCTTGCTATTATCCATAATTCACGGGATTTTGTCATTTTGATAATTATTTATGAGGAATTTGTCAGGCTAAGTTTCAAATGTTTTTATACAATGTTTGCTTTTAGGATGATGATTCAATGGACAAGGATGGAAATGAGCTTGATGGAGAATGCTCCCGTCCCCAAAAACATGCAAAAAGCCCTGAACTTGCTCGAGAATTTCTTCTAGATGCTGCCACTGTTATTTTTAAAGAACAGGCATGTTTAGCATTAACATTATTTTTACATGTCTGTCTGTCTGTCTTGTTCAACTGCTGACTATGTCTTATCCTTTCAGGTTGAAAAGGCTTTCAGAGAAGGGACAGCACGCCAAAATGCACACAGCATATTTGTTTGTCTTGCACTAAAACTGCTGGAGGAACGAGTGCATGTAGCATGCAAAGAAATAATTACATTAGAAAAGCAGGTCTTAGTTATTATGCTTCTAGGAAAAAGACTTTTGGGGATATATATATATATATATATATATATTAAAAAAAGAAAAAACAGAACTCTTGCTTTTATTTTGGAATTTCACTTCCTAAATCCTAATTATATAAATTTTGTCCACAGATGAAACTTCTTGAAGAAGAAGAAAAGGAAAAACGTGAAGAAGAAGAACGCAAGGAGAGGAGAAGGACAAAGGAAAGGGAGAAAAAACTTCGGAGGAAGGAAAGACTAAAAGGAAAGGAGAAAGATAAAGAAAAAAGGTGTTGTGAATCAAATGATGTTCTTGGTTCTCCTGAAGTCTCAAAGGAAGAATTGTCTGCAGTTGCTGATTCGGAGCAAAATAATCCTATTAGCTGCAGGAATTCAGTTATTGAAACAGATGAAGCTAATCTATTGAGGGATGATTCTCCTAACATCCAAGATGAAGAATTCTCTAGTGAGTGTAGTACTTTGAGAACACAAGACCATTGTTATGATGATTGTGATGAAGAAATTTCCAAGACAAAAGATGGGACAGGTCAGTTTACAGTTGAACAATCAATGCTTTCTCGTCGAAGACTAAGATTTAGGAAAGAATTTCAACTGGATATGCCTATGAAGTGGTCTGACAGACGCCGTTATGCAGTTGGTTCAGAAAATGGTGTGATGGTTGGCAGATCTGAGCCAAGACATCATGGAGAGAGTTTTGTGACATCATCCAGGGTAATCAATGGATTGAATAGGCAATCAAGAATAAATATTCCAACAAAACCCAATGGTCGAAATGTTGGTCCTAAGTATAATGAGAAGTTCTATAGTTCCAACAACCGGGTGAATGACAGATACGATTCCCATTCTTGCAGTTGTAGCCTGAATAATGAATATAGGATAAGGGTTGAGCAACATTCTCCTATGACTAGAGTTATTCGGGAGACAAAACCTGCAAGTAATTCTGAATCTGCAGGAGATACATCTAAGCAGTTTTATCGTGGTAGTAAGTATAATCAAGTAGACTATATGCATGAGAGTAATGGAAGACCCAAAAGCAAAATCATCTCGGGGAACTATCCCAGCAGGGATTTGTTTCAACCAAAGAAAGTTTGGGAGCCTACGGAATCTCAGAAGTATCCCCGTAGTAATTCAGATTCTGATGTTATATTGAGGTCCACTAAGGTTCAAGGAGTTCAGTCTGATCTGATCAAGTCATCTGTTGGTGAAGCTGTTGATTCAGGTGAAAATGATGATCGGGATTGTAATTTGAAGAGATTAAGTGAAATGGATGAAGGCTGTCAAAACAACTTTCATGTGGAAGCTGAAGGTTCTTGTAGCTCCACGGAAATTGCTTCTGAGGAACCTGGAATATGTCCAACTGGAGGCTCTGCCTTGAATAATTCGTCTGATCTCAATCAAAGTAGCACTTCTAGTTCTGATAACTGCTCATCATGTCTGAGTGAGGGTGATAATAATACAACCTCTTCAAACCGTGAAAATACAGAATCCTCAACCACATCAGATTCAGAAGATGCTAGCCAACAATATGAAGCAAGAGATAGTTCAGCTTGCATTGAAAATGGCTTGTCTGACTGTCATGAAGTTAGTATGGAGAATAACCAGGATGCAAATGGTGAGGGTTTGGCAAGAAGGTCAAGTTCATTGTTTGGTCCATCCTTGGATGTTAAAGGAAGTGATGCATTGGGCAATCTTGCGGTGGAAATTGCCCAAAATTTTGATAATGGTTTTCCCACCGCTAATGTGTGTTCTCAACCTCAAAGCATGCTTCCCCTGGTGCCGAACCAAAATATACAATTTCCAGTGTTCCCAGCTCCTTCAACAATGGGTTATTTCCATCAAAATCCAGTTTCATGGCCAGCAGCTCCCACGAATGGGTTAATGCCCTTCCCACACCCAAATCACTATTTATATGCTGGTCCTCTTGGATATGGCTTAAATGAGGACCCACACTTCTGCTTGCAGTATGGTGCCTTACAGCAACCAACTCCCTTATTTAACCCTGCGGTTCCAGTTTATCATCCAGTTGCCAGAGCTAATGTCTTAAATGCAGAGGAACGGACTCGAGTTTCCAAGCCAGATTCCATACAAGAGCATCTTAATGGATCTGTTGCAGAAAGGGCTCTTCCAGCTGGAGCTAATTCCAAAAAACCAGCGTTGAATGGAGAAGTTAGACATGATAATTCTGCCAAGTCCCAAGAGAATAACAGTGGCTTTTCCTTGTTTCATTTTGGTGGGCCTGTTGCCCTTTCAGCAGGTTGTAAATTGAATCCTGCATCTTCAAATGATGGTACTGCTGGGGATTTTAGCTCAAAAAGTTCAGCAGATCTTGTCGAAAAAGTCCAGACTTGCAATAAGAAAGAGACTACCACCATGGAGGAATACAACTTGTTTGCGGCAAGTAATAGCTTAAGGTTTTCAATTTTTTAAAATGATAGAGTGAGAAGTATAAGGTGGCTGTTGTGGAATCCAGTCCCTATCTTCATATATGGTGATGGAGGTTTGAGTACTGTAATTTGGTAAACAATAAGCTTCCTTCAGCAATTTCCAATTTTAGCCTATAGCTTGATTAGTTAATTGTTGCCCAATTTATCTTTTTATTTTTCCTTTGATGTAGAGAAAGATTGAGTGCTGGTATTTTGAAGGTCTTTTTGTGTGAGGTCATAATTACCCCCAGTTTCAATGAAGCATTTGTTCTTTGCAATTCTTCATCTGTCATGTTGGAACCAAAGCAGACTTAATAGTGAAAGCTGTATCGGGATTTTTGAGCGGACATTATAATTATGATTAAAGTATTTGCTTGACCAAGGTTGATGGTTTTTCTCATCCGTTGGAAAAATGTACAAGTAATTGAATTCAAATTTAGATCCTTTCATGTGAATCTCATATATGATTTTGTCACGTAGAGAGAGATATACATAAAAATTTTGTGCAAGCATCTTGAAATCCTGTGCGCAAATTGTAGGTACCATATGCAGTTTTTATGGGAGCCTGATATGTATTGATCGGAAGCCGGTATTGGTATATACCGCAGCACCTTTAAGAATGATCCATAGAAACCTAATTCGCCCATATTTGTTCGGTTGTTCCATTTATTGACGGACACCCGTAAGTTTTGTTAAAGAACTATTTGTGTTCTGTCGCAAGGACTAATATAAGAAGCCAAGATATGGCCAGAACACGCAGAAGACCCTATTGCAGCAAATCACTCACCCAAAGCAGATCACTTAGACCAAAGCTTTCAAACGCCAGTAATAAAAGCACTAAACCGAATGCTCCAATTGACCTTCGTTCTCCAGAAAAGGAATCCGTTAAAAACGGTGCCAGGAAGAGAGCCAAAATGCCAGTGTTTCGGTTCAAATACTCTGTTGTGGAGCCTTGGTTTAAGGATGACGTTCACATATTTCTCAGACCGTATATGAGAAACGAAGAGCTTAACATGCAATGCACAGCAGGTGCAAAACCAAACATTGATACAAAGTTGGTGGCATCATCGAAGTCACTTGTAAAGACAAATGTTGCATTAGTATACAACTCCATAATTAAGGATGTAGACCTTCCGAGTGCCATAGCACACAACGGTTTTAAAAATTTGGGAAAACCTCACATACCAACCAAATTGAATCGTTTTATAATTTCAGTTTTCATCCAAAAATTCAAGGTAACAGTTATAAAGCGAAAAACCATATAAAAAGCCCAACCAAATTGTGCACTGAAATGTATCTATAGTTTTTAAGCCCCCGACCAGATCAAAACAGCCAAATAAATGCCAGGTTCATCCACAAATTCAGCCACATCAAAAGAATGAGCAACTGCAACCCTTTGTAAATTTGTATTATCAGGCAAGTCAGAAACTACTACTTCAGGGTACTGTTGCCGTTGCTGTTCCAATACTTCTCTCCCTTGGGGATGACTGATAATCACCCTTCCACCTACAGGTCAAATCCAAAATTAAAAAGAAAAAAGCATCTTGAGAGCACTGAGCTAAGTTTGAAAAAGAGGCAAGAATATTCAGCTAAGATAAACATATGGTGCACTGAGAAAATCCGTCAAGTTTACTGGGCGATACCATCATGTTTATATGGTGCACTGTTTTTACATGTAACTAGTGACTTAGGATTAAGTTATTAATAACTTATGGTTACTTTAAAAATTACACATTTCAAAATAAAAAATGTTTCATCTACACCTAAACTACACCTGATTACCGACGAGTAAATTATTGGTTGACAAGGGACTAACAAGTAACAACGTATATTTTTTAACAATAACATGTTAAGCATACGATAAACGTTGGTAACCAATAATTAAATCATTGATGACCAGGTATAACCCAGGCTTGGGTTTTCAGGTGTATAAATAACAGAACCATTTCAAAATTATCATCTTATAAAAACATAGTTACAAGCAAATTACGAGCTAGGATGTGATAATAGGCGTAGAAATTTTGGTATGCAAGTAGTGTTCTAGGGAGTAGTGCAGAGAAACATTACTCAAAAGCTTCATGAAAGGCAAAAATGTGAGACACAAGATGTCTGAAGTAAATGGAATGAATGACCGTTTATGCTTGAATGAAGTTCATATACAAAATTATAAAGAAACAAAGAAGTTTTATTGGGTTTTCTACCTTCCAATATGTAATGAGATATACAGTAACAAGAAAGAATAAATTGCTAAAGAGGAAACTGATTACGAGGTTATTAAAATTTAAGAGAAAACTTACCCGGTGATAATTTTTTAGCCAAAGACCCCAGAATGTCCTCAAGTTTGAAGGGCAACGCAGGTAGGAAATAAAGAAACACAACATCCAAGGGAGCCCATTTCTCTGGAACATATATAATTTCTCCTTGCCAACACTTAACCTTGTCATATTTCTCTTTGATAAAAGCCAATATCAAAAGTGAATCATGGACAACAAGCAGTGATTTACACGGAGTTGAATCCACCAAGCAATCCACAAACTCTTCAGACCCAGTTGAAACCAAAATCCTTGAACTCTCTTCAACCTTTCCAGCAGATATAATGCGGTCAATGTTTCTCTTAAATTCCCCTCCAGAACTGGCTCCATCAGAATCAAGCACTGACCAATCCTTCTCAATAACCTCTTCAATGGGAACAACAGATGCAGTCCCCCCAGGGAAAGAAACTGGGGCATCAATATTGGAGTCAGTGGCTTGCAGCAAAGTGGGCATAGTGGATTTTGAGGTGAGAGAAATAGAAGATATGTTGACCCCTTTGCTACAGAGATGGTGAAGAATGTGTTGGTGTTTCATTTGAAGACGTGGGTGGAATTTACATACTGGTGGCGATTTAAGGACAAAGGAACCTAAAGAAATAGAATTCATTGAAGAAAGAACAAATTTTTGAGAGATTGAGAAAGCCAACAAAAAAAAAATTGGGGAATGGGTATGTTTAAAGGATGCTGCTGCTCAAATTGGTGTCCTAGAACTGAAAATTAAAGCTTGGTTGCACATTGAAGAGTGATTTGCATCCTATGCTGGCAGTGGCAGAGAGAGAAGTTGAGAAGCACTACGGGGAAAGGTAGAATATTAGAAGTGGTGCTGATGTACAGTGTAAACCCTAAACGAGGTTTTGATTTGAAACAGGAAAAAAGGTCGAAACGGATAGATTGGAGTGAAGAAGAGAAAGTACGACTGAACACTTTATTTTATAGATTAAAAAAGAATGTTAATAATATATTTTTTAGAAATTATTTTTAATATTTATTTTATTATTAATTTATTGTATATATTTAAAAAATTATTTAAAAATATTAATAATATTTATTTTTAAATAAACAATAAAATAAATATTAAAATAAATATTAAAAAATGTGTTATTATTATTCCTCTTTCATTTATAAGGTATTCAGCGACACATTCTCTCCTTCACTCTAATCTATCCGACCCGACCCTTTATCCTGTTTTGAATCAAAACCTCGTTTGGGGTTTACACTGTCGCTTCTAATTTATGAAGTACAAATATGTCATTATTAAAGTATGTTTATGTATTGGACATATGTTCGTATCAGATATATAAAATTATTTGTATTATATACGTGTTTTACGTATTAAAATGTGTTAGATTATTATTTTTAATTTAACCACATTTTGAACACACTTAAATATATCTCAGACATACTTAAATATATTTCAGATATGTTTAAACACATTTAAGATACGATTTAAATACGATCTATTAATATTATTTTTAAATAATTTTCATAATTAACGTTCAATTAATAAGCTCATAACTCACTCAATCTCAATCATATAACTAATGTCCCAAGTTACTATTTTTACAAATCAATATTTTAAGTTTTATCTTTTTATATATCACTATTAGACTTTTAAATTTTATCTTTTTACATACCACTATTTTCATCTGCACCTTCTACCTTTACTGCACTCTTTAAATCGCTCGTTCATTTATCGTTAGTGAAACTTACTTCATATCAATATTTATTCTAATTAATGTTTTTTATGCACATGTAATTATTCATAATTAATTCTATTAAGAGAAGTTGATTTAAGAGATTTTTTAGAATATATCAATAGAAATTATACTCTATATTTTTCAAAAAATACTTATTAAATAATAAATATTAATATATATAACATATATTAAGATATTATAAATATTTAAATTTATAAAATAATATTAATAAATTATTAATTTTTTTACTTAAATTTTATAATTTTATATATATATATATATATTATATTTATATCTTATAATTTTTAAATTTAATATATCTCTATATTCTTTTTTATATCATATGCCATGTCCGTGTCCAGCTTTTAATACTCTATCTTTCCCTATAGTGCTTCTCAACTTCTGTCTCTGCTGCTACCATACGATGCAAATCACTCTTCAATATGCAGCCAAGCTTTAATTTCCAGTTGTAGTACACCAATTTGAGCAGCAGCATCCTTTAAACATACCCATTCCTTAATTTTTTATTTTTTATTTTTGGCTTTCCCAATCACTCATCTTTGAACCAGCAATAATATAACACCCCAAGTCCAAAAAAGTGTGTTAAAATAAGTGTCTAAAAAATATGTTGTTAGTATTTTTTTAAATTAAAATGCAATTTGCATTGCAAAGTAGAGTATATTGATTAAAAAGTTAATAATTAATTTTTTATAAATAAAAGTAGTTTATAGAATTTAGTTTTTTATTAATAATTATCTTTAGAATTTATCTCAAATACTTACATGCGTTTAGAATTATAAAATATGGGATTTGATTTAATTTATAGATAAAAATATTTATTTGAAAAATTATAAAATAAAAATTAATTTGTATAAATTTATTTTAATTTATAATTTTGGTTGTGTATATATAAAAATATGCTTAGATTTAATCAAATTTTAAATATATTTTATTTTAAAATTGAATCAAATTAAACAATTATATTTTTTAATAATTCGAAATACAATGTTAAAGATTTGTAAGCATCTATTTTCTAAATATTTTTCCTCATTAACTTATTTAAAGAAGCCATGATTTGATAGATTTGTTTTATATAAAAACTAGGGTATTGACCAGTATTATGTGACTATTAAACTGTATTTTTAAAGTAAATTATAACTATGTAGTAAAAAGTTGAGAAGTATTCATAAATAGTTATAATAAAAGCATAAAATGTATTTTTAATTTTACTTTTCTTATATTTATTTTAAAATTTTAAATTAGTAATAAGATGCATATATGATTTTATTCTTTTATATTTACTTTTAAATATTTAAATAAATAATTAATAGTAGTAGTATTTAAAAAAAATTGAATACTAAAATTAGAGATATGTTGAAAATAGAGAAGAGAAATTTTAAAAAATCAAGATAATAAAAATATGGACTCAAAATCTAATTCTTTATGAACTAGTTGTATTCTTCCTTTCTTTATTTTCTTATCATTTTTTCATGAAAAATCATGTCCTTATATAGGACTCAACAATGGTTACAAAATTATTATGTTCATTGATTACAAAGTAATTAGGCATACCAAAAGTTATAACCACTAACCTTTAATATTAAATTAAGATAGTCATTCATGACATGTAAAATATGTATGTTTTACAATAATATATATATATATATATATATATATATATATATATATATATATGTGCAAAAATTAGAGATAATCTTCAAAAGATAGTTTAGATAGTATATATAGATAATAGAAATGTAAATTGATTTTTTTTTTTTTGGTATTATAAAAAATATATTTTAAATTAAAATAACTTGTATGTTAGAACCTAGAATAAGCCCCCTTTTGTGTGGGGGGAAAGAAACAACAATTTATTCCCATAAAACTTCTAAGAACAAGAAGATTGAATCAAAAATATATATCGAGAAGGAAATAGTAATTTATTCCCATAGAACTTCTAAGAATAAGAAGATTAAATAAAAAATATATGTGTGTGTGAGAAAAAATATCATGTTTCATGTTCTTTGGAAGGATGACACATAAGCTATCAATTTTATCAATATTTTTAAATCGAATCATAAATTGAAGAGTGTGTGAAAAAAAAAATCATGCTGTGTAAAAAAAAATATGTGTGTGTAAAAAATATATGTGTAAAAAAAATATCTAAGAACAAGAAGATTAAATAAAAAATATGTGTGTGTGAAAAAAAAATATCATGTTTCATGCTGTTTGGAAGGATGACACATAAGCTATCAATTTTATCAATATTTTAAAATCGAATCATAAATTGAAGTGTGTGTGTAAAAAAAAATATCATGCTTTGTGTAAAAAAAAAAACATGTTTCATGCTCCTTGGAAGGATGGCACTGTGTGTGTGTAAAAAAAAATGTATCTTGTTTCATGCTCCTTGAAAGTATGACACATAAGCTATCAATTTTATCAATGTTTTAAAAATTGAATTATAAATTAAATTGATGAGAACTCTTGAGTCATGATTCAATTGACTAAATCAATAGTTCAACCAAAATTAAACTTGTTAACATAATAAAAAAAAAAAAAGATCAGATCGAGAATAAAGCCAATTCATGTGATCGGTTGAACTAGCTAGTCTAATATGGTTTTTAAAACATTGAATTTTGTATATTTCTTTATCTTTTGTGTGAATCATATATTTGCAATAATAGGAATAAAATTTTCTCAATTCCAACTGACTAGGCACATAATTTTCTCAATTCTTTTGAATGGCATATTTGGAAATACCATTTGATTCCTTATTAGTTCATTTTCTTTGTTTTTTAATTTTTTAGTAAAGCCTAAGACCCACAATATGTGCCATGCAGAGGGGGTGGAGGAAAAGGAAAGTGGGATGTTGAACATTTTTGGAGATCGAATTCTGCTACTCTCTATGCACGTCATTAACTCTTACCAACTGAAGTACCGATACGAAACATTTTTATCAATCATGTTTTGAACATGATTCCTTATGATATTCATACATCACAATTTTCATATAACTCCAGCTAGTAACTGCACTCTTGTAATTGTATCGATTCAAAGCGAATTCTGCTATGCACTTCCCTTAGTTTGGGTGCACGGTGCACCTAAAAAATAACCTACTATAACATTTTGTTTGCGTGTTTTAAAACTGACCCCTTAACTCTTTAAAATATCAAAATAAACATCTTCTTCTTCATGATCTCCCTCTCCATCTCTCCAAACACCGCATTCTTCACATCATCACCGTCGAATCCTCTGTCGCTTCCCCTCTCCTCCTCCATCGACACCATGTTGTCATCATCGATGAGACCAATCACAAGTAATGTCACTCCTTTCATCATGCATCCCAATGATGACAATTCCAACTTCGACACGTACCACATCCTTATCCTCAAATCTGGCACCACCCTCACATTTGGGGACTGCACCACCGCACCGCCTTGCTTCAATGAATCCCTAAATCTCGGATCTGTCCCTCCTCCATGGAAAATCTCCTTTGCTTCTTTGAATATGTGATCACAATTGTCCTCAGCATCAGAAATTGTAGTAACATCTACTTTAGCAAAAAGTGCCTATCAAGCACGAGATCGTCCACATGATTCGCGATTTGAACTCCTCGTTCAGCACCATAGACCGCGTCATTTTGTCTTCTTTCTGTTCAATGCGGCGCAATGCCACAACAGCATTTTGGTGACGAGGTGGCACAGAGGATGATGCAAAACGAGGTAGGTCTTGAGGTTGTTGCCATATATGGCTTTCCATTTGAGGAAATCGATGTCGACCGAGCCGTCCTAGGTGTGGAGCTCGAAGTGGCCACCCACCACTGCCACCCGCTACTTTGCAAATATGGACAATACCGGATGGGCCAATCTCCTTTAACAAAAGTTGACTATTGATGTATTTTATTTGTAAATAAAGGGCTGAGATGTAAAGTGTATCATGCACCTTAACTTGTAGGGTGCATGATAGAAATTGCCTTGATTCAAAACCTTAAAGTCATTGAATCTATGAGTTAGTTCATTCCTTATTAATGTGGAACATTTTTCTCCTCAAGTGTGAGTTTCAAGCCTTTTTAAGTATTCACATGGTTACTTAGTGGGTTTGACATTACATTTTGATAAAAAACTTTAAGGTATTAAGTCTATGTGTCTTCTCACTTATATAATCTCCATTTAATCCATTCCTTATCATTATGAGACTTTATCACTCACATTTGAATGTCCAATATTCCCCCTCTCTAATGGAAGCCTTTTTGAGTATTCACAAGATTACCAACTAAGCCTTAATCTATGTCTTGGCCAATGCTCTAGGACACGAGTTAGGAATAAATTCGAATACTAACCATCATCGCCCCAACCAATTGAACCATCGGTTTTGATACCACACATTAGCTTTCATAAATCATCACTCTATTATACTAGAATTTAAAACACCTTATATAAATCAAGATAAAATTTAGGGATACATATATCTTGAGGGCATTCTTATAATTGATTACTCTTGAAGCGTGAAAACAAGATGTACACAACTTGTGTACTTCAAGAATATGATCTTCCCTTCTTGTTATAAAAATTCTATTCTATATAGTTTTCATAGATAAATATTGGCTTACAACGTTGTTGACCAATAAATGCATACGTAATTGAAGTTGTATATATTAGTAACGTTGTTGTAGTGTTTGTCCACGGAAATTGTGGAATATAATTTTTATGGTAGGAGGGGCTAAGAGGAAGATCCTATTATTGAAGAACATGTGTACACCTTATACTAGATCATAAGAATGTCTTTAAGAGGTATATTTATCTCTAAAATTTTGTTGGAAAGTATACATGTGATGTCTAATATCAAGTGTGGAAGTTCTACATTGGAGAGTTGAAAGGAAGAACAATGGTTTATAAAGCTTGGTGGTCCAAGACTCAATAGCCTATTTTTTAGGTCTAAATGTTCCAATGCAAGTGTTTTGGCCTCCATACTTTCAATAATGCCAACTCTTTCTCCAAACCCGATGTCAACATGATAAAACACTCCATCCAAGTCCAAACCATGTCTAATGCCATGCAAAACATCCAACAAATTTCATCTTTGTTTTCTTAATAAAGTAGCTTATGGGTCTAAATGTTTCAATCCAAATATTTTAGACTTCATAGTTTCAATAATATCAACTCTTTCTCCAAGACCAAAGCTAACATGACAAAATACTCTATCCAAACCCAAATCATGTCCAATGCCATGCAAAAAATTCAACAAATTTCATCTCAATTTTTCCAATAAACTAATTTTTGGGTCTAAATGTTTCAATCCAAGTATTTTAGGTTCAATACTTCTAATCATGTTAACTCCTATTCCAAGCCTAATGTTACCATGACAAAACACTTTATTCAAACCCCAGTACCATGGAAAAATCCAACAAATTTCATCTCGATTTACTTGAGGAATTATAAGTTCTAGTATAATTAAATGGTAATTCATGAAAGCTTCCATCGTAGGCTTTCTTCATCATCGTCCTTCATTTGATAATATTAAAACTTCAGAGCAAATTTCAAACAATGGTACATTTATTTTTTCCCGAACTCATTGTTGAAAACATTATGTGTATTTGCGGATGTTGTTGATGCATGCATTGTCATGTCATCAGACTTCAATTTGATGGAGTCGCCACTGATATGTGGGTTTTGCTGATCAATGGGTCTAAGTTGGTCTTTTCATGAAGTGCTTGAGAAAGGAGAACGACTCTGACTCTTACCGCCACTGGTAGTTTCATTTCATCTTTCTCTAATTATCTTATCTATATTCTTGTCAAAGATCAAGCTATTAGTGTGAAGGCTCAACATATTAGGTGTGTTTAATATAGACCTTGCAGTCAAAGGTCTTATCATGGACCTTACAATATGGAACGTTGGATCTATGTAAAATGAGATGGATGGTAATCATCAATTACCTGTAACATGATAAATAGGTAAGTAGAAGAAATTTGATATTACAAATTGATACATCAAAAGTGTTATTTTATAAAACAAATAATTGCAAAGAAGTTTTTATTATTTTCCATCTTTTTCTCCTCATCGGAGTCACCACCCATCAACCCAGATCGCCGGTGACCCATCTTTCGCCGGAGTTGCTGTTGCGTCGCCAGAACCTTCACCCATAACGCACCATCATCATCATCATCCTCCATCCACGCGCAGCCACCACCCGTAGCCGCAACGTGCACCCTGCAGCCACCACAACCAAGACCACCGCGCGCAGCCAGATCCACCACCGCAAACCAAATCTAAGCTCTAACCAGCAGCCACCCTTTCTTTGTCAACCGAATCGTGCGTCGTCCACCCGCAGTTGCACCACCGTTGCTCCACGTACCAGATCCTTAAAGCAACACCACACGCATCTTCGCCCCTCCAAACACGAAACAGCCACCTAGCTGCGTCTGACACCTCTGCTCCACCATCGCAAACCAGATCCACCACCGCGAGCAGCAAGATCCACCACCGCAAACCAAATCTGAGCTCCAACCAGTAGCCACCCTTCCTCTACCAGCTGAACCGTGCACTGTCCACCCGCAATCGGGCCATCGTTGCTCCACGCACCAGATCCGTGAAGCAACAAGCGCAGCTTCACCCCTCCAAACATGAAACAACCAACTAGCCGGGCGTGACACCTCTGCTCCACCATGTCGTCCGAGCCAAGCTACCACACGCCACCACCCAGCCGCCGTGCACCACTAAACCCTTGCCCACATGCCACCTGTAGGTGAAAGCAGATCTACAGGTGGAGGAAGAAGACAAAGGGTTAAAGTGAAAATAATTATAGATGAAACAAGTCTCAATATGAAAATACATAAAATATAATGGTTTAAGAGTAATATATAATCTGTCCTTTGTTACAAATATTATAAACTTATTATCATAAATAAAGTCAAATGTCCATTACTGATCTTTTGATCAGAGGGTTCATGTTAAAACAACCCCAACATATTATATCTACCATACAATTCTACTTTGTTGAGGGGAGGAGTTACTGTTTACAAACACTAGAGGGAATTTGGACTCGAAGTTTTGAAAAAGCTGAAGGGGCGTGAATGATTCTTTTGTTTTTACTCTAATGGAATCATGGTCCACCAGGAATAGCCCTTTTCCCAATGCCCATAATTTGTCCAAACTAAAGTGGCGCCTGGTTGCTTTGCTTGCACTCGTGAGCCCATAGGTAACGAACGTCTCACTACAGACACTGACACAGTCAAGGCTGTGGGGCTTAACCAAAGCACTGCAATAGCAGGAACCCGTCAAGGTTTGAAGGCTCGAAGCTTCCTTACCCAACATGTCCAAATCCCTCTTTTCAATTACCTAGATGTACAAGATATGTGACAAACGAAAACATTATATTATATTATATAATATATATATATCCAAATCCCTCTTTTCAATTACCTAGATGCACAAGATATGTGACAAACGAAAACATTATATATATATATATATATAAAAATAAAATGAACTAATAAATATATAAATTACACATAAAATATTAAAATAAATAATATGAGATTTTTAATATTTTCTTTATAGATGTATATTAATTTTAATATTATGTAAAATTTTAATTTAAAATTAATTGATAAAAAATTAATTGATATTAAATAAAATAACTTAATAAATATATAAATTACATCTAAAATATTAAGATAGGCGATGTGAGACTCTTAATTAATTAGAGTTTCATGAAATAAAAAAATGTCATAAAACATATTTTATGCATATAAAAGCAAGCACTGGTTCCACTATGGGGATCATCTTCTTTCGTTTGGTTTAGTGGGGTTGTTGTTTTGGCATTGGAATTTGGTGGCTTTTGCATCTTTTATGTTTTTTATCTAGAGTCTCTGGGTTGCACTTCTTGCACAGTGAATGGAAGGTGGTTTGGATAATTTAAAAACACCATTTTTTTCGGTTAATGGTGAGCGCAGCTCAGTCACTAGTCTCAAATGTGATTTTTTCTCCAAATTGCCTGATAAGGTTCTGTGTGGTCTTGATCCTGAGCTCTCTTTTCGCATTGACTTCTCAAAGGCTACTGGCTTAACAAAAGGTACTCTCGAATTTTTCCTGTACATGCAATTTTGAAGTTACTACACTTTATTATTGCATTCTCTGAGTCTACATATAGTTTATTCTTGATTATTTTCTTCCATAAGATATTTTTGCACTATCAGTGTGCTAATTAAGTACAGATAGTGCTTCTGTAAGCATTAACAGAGTGAGTTAATCTGTTAAACCCTGTTATAGATGGAAGTGGCAAATGTGGGACTTTGGTTAGTTGAAACGAAGTATAGATTTATTTACTCAGCAAAAAAAATAGTATAGATTTTTTTTCCCTGTTATACACAAAGTATAGATTTAGATTATTATAATGATTATATTTTAATCTGGCTAATTTAGTATTTTAGTCCCTATATTTTAAACAAATGTTTTAATTTGATTATTGAAATTTTCAATTGGTCTTTATAATTTTTAACAAGGTACAATTTAGTCTCTTTGAATGCACCTCATGTAAGCGATGTAAGGCTGCTGTCCCACCTCCTGCTCAAAATTTTAAAGACATCTATAATATATTTTATTATTTTTATTTCTTTTGAGATAATCTCTCTTAGTTATGATTTTTTCTTATCTAATTCCGCCAACCACCCTTTGAAATTTGTTAGTGTGACATATTTATAAGCAACTCTTTTGCAGTACAAAATGAGCACCTCACAACCGTATCACTAGAATCCTCTCACCAGTTAAATCTTTTCAGCATGTAAGAAGCACATGTTGCATATATGTCCTGTTTCTTTGGGTTTGAAACCTTAAACATCACAATTGACGACAAATCAAATATGCATATGGGGGGACTGTGCATAACTTCATCAAATTAACATAAAAATTATTAATTAGAGTGCCATTCTCATCTAATATCTAATGTGTGAAATGTGGCCTTCAGTAATGGGGTTACATTGCATTTGCATTTTTTAAGAAAATATAAGGACCGAATTTACAAAATTAGAAGTTCAGGATCAAAATTGAAACCCAAAGCAAATTACAAGTACTAATATAGTTGTTTAGCCAGAGTATAAGGAGAGTTGAATAGGTAGGGCGTGATTTTCTAGATTCATGGAGAAATTCTGGTGTATAATTAGAGAGGAAAGGAAGAGATAGAAGTAGCAAAAGGGAGAAAGATACTAGTAATTTTACTCAATATAAAAATTGACTTGAAGTCTATAGCAAGCGAGGGCCTTATTTACGAAGTTCAGAAAACAACAACAGGAAATATAAATAAGGCAATATCAATAAATCAAGCCTTAATTATAGCCTAGAACAAAACTTGTACATCTACGGTCTACCCAAAAGAAAAATAAAAAATGCTAAAAAGTCAGAATTTTTTACCGAAATAATGTGGCATGAATCTTGAATGAATGAGTGTGTGGTCCCTAAATACTTCTTCCATTCCTTACTAGGATCTCTATCATTTCCCTTCAATCAAGAAAAACTCTCTGGAGAGTGAGGGCACTAATACTAATAATAAAGGTCAAGATGAAAGCGATGTACCAAATAAAAGTAAAAAAGGTCAAGATGAAAGCGAAGAAACTCCAGCTTAGTGATCCAAGTCGCATCCTAGTGAAGTTGTCCCTCCCACTGGACACTCATATAGAGAAGGTAAACTCAGGATGAAAGCCTCAGCCCAAGTGGTTAAGAAGCAAGATCTGCAGATCTGAGACAACCTATCTGAACCAAGTAAAACCAAAATCAGCTCACTGCTAAGGGTTAACTGAATATATGGTTGACAGCGGGTTTTCATTTTGCGACCTGGTTATGATTTGGTTCGTTTGAGTTGGCCATAATTTACTTCTGTTGGTGGGCTGGGCTTATCATCCATATGCAATTGCATTAGTATTATTGAGCATTTATCGATGCAGAATGGTTTTCTATCAATATGGTCAAATCAACATTTAAGAATATCTAAGCTCATAATATATATATATATAGATATAGATATATTATATATTGAAAGATTGAATGCACCTATTTAACTAGTTGATTGAGGACATGTTAGGTGGAGAATCTATATAAAAAAAGAAAAACAGAAATCTATGACCAACAATTATACCATCGTTGATCCCAATTCCTCAATGAAAACATAGTTGGCGAAGTCCTTTTTCGTCTGCTGTTTGTTTCAGTTTGTTTTACTTGAAGTGGTTTATATATGAATGCATTCTTGCATCTTACCATTCGACAAAATGTATTGCAATTGGTTCTGTTTCATGCTTCAGGTTGTGCCATAGTGATGCAGTTTAAGATAATTATAATTTTTATTATTAGGATTTTATTTTATTTTTATTTAATATTATTTTAATTTAAAATTTTATTTTATTAATTAAATAATTTTATATATTTTAAGATGTCAATTATTAAAATTTTAATTTTAATGATATTTTATTGAGATAATTTATTTTATTTGAGTGTTATAAATATTCCGCCTATCAACATCTTAAAATATGTTTTTTATTATTGAATTAGTATGAAATATAATTCTATTTTTAAGATAAGTTTCTTGACACCGAGATTTAGTCATCATTCTCAAATTTCGTTTTCCTTCTTCATGTGCTAGGGGAGAAAGAGTATTATGAAAGGCAATTTGCCACCCTAAGGTCTTTCGAGGAGGTTGATTCTATTGAATCATCACATGTCACTGAGGATGAGTTAGTGCATGCAGAACAAGTGCAATCTGAGAGGGCGATGAAAATATCTAACTGGGCAAACATTCTTTTGCTTGCTTTTAAGGTACGTACTACACTGCTGCTTTTCTCCTTTTTAATCGAACTATAATATTAAACTATATTTACATGTTCACTAGTCATTTGATGCTTCTGTTTGCCAATTTATTTGCTGAAGACCCTGCTTTGCAAGCAACCAAGGGAAATAAATGGAAGAACATAGAGAAAAGAGGAAAGCAAAAAAGAATGTGTGTCTTGAAGTTTATATTAATATTGGGGCTGGGCTTATGTATGAGGATATATATTTATTTGCATTCAAGTTCATGAAGTAGTCAGTATTCTGTGTTTTCATTTCTTTGTATTTTTGCTCTACTTTTACCATGAATCACACCTTACAGGTATTTGCAACGGTTAAGAGTGGATCCATAGCTATTGCTGCATCAACACTAGATTCTCTGCTAGATCTGATGGCTGGTGGTGTACTTTGGTTTACCCACCTCTCCATGAAGCGCACTAATATTTATAAGTATCCCATTGGAAAATTGAGAATGCAACCGGTGGGCATTATCATCTTTGCTGCTATCATGGCTACTTTGGGTATGTTATGTGTGTGCCTCAAGCTATGATTCACTGATACGAGTACGAGTACCGGTACTCATAGTGTCATATGTATTGGTACGGGTACGGGTACTGGTACTCATATATATTAGGTACAAGTACCGGTACTTTTACGTAGTTGGTACGTTTATCGGAAAAAAATTAATTTGGATAGCAGTCATAAGAATTGGTACAATTGTGACTGAGAGCAAGCAATATATAAATCTAGATGTGGCTGTTAACTTCAGAGAAATCATGTGTCTTATCTAAAGTTAACTTTTATTAAAAAATGTTCCAAGAATGGGGACAAGGCTAGGTTGAAATGATTTACAGCAAATACATGAATCATAATTGCACAGTTAATGCCCTAGTGTGGTTCAGATTGGTTCTGTTATAAATCCATTGTAACTTAGCTGTGTCTAACATTCTTAAACTAGGCAAAATTATATACGATAATTGGGAATGAATCTTCTCATATAAAATTTTTACATAACAAAGTTATGTGAAGAAAGAAATAAACAGAAAGACTTAAATAATAGGACCTTTTTAAAATTTGTGAGATCTTGTGCAAAGGTTTTTTAGTCAATCTCTCTTTTACATGACCTTGTCATATGAAAATTTTATATGAGAGGATCCATTCCCACGATAATTACAATAATGACACTTCTCTTTTAACATTTTTATAAAGGTTTTCAAGTGCTGGTTGAGGCTGTTGAACAATTGATCAATGGAAAACCATCTCTGAAGATGACTTCAGTTCAATTGTTTTGGTTGTATATAATCATGCTGACTGCCACTGGAGTAAAGCTTTTGCTCTGGTTTTATTGTAGAAGCTCAGGAAACAAAATAGTTCGTGCCTATGCAGAGGTGGAATGTTTTCTATTTACAGCTTATTTAAGTCTATGCACTGACATGATCATCTTTGGAAATGTTAGGTTTTGGAGTTTCATTACTTTTTGTTATGATGATTACCAGGATCACTATTTTGATGTGATAACCAACGTGGTTGGTTTGGTTGCTGCTGTACTTGGTGATAAATTTAGTTGGTGGATTGACCCCATTGGTGCTATTTTGCTTGCATTATACACAATTTCAAATTGGTCTAAAACAGTGCTTGAAAATGCAGGTTCTCTCTCTCTCTATCTTTCTCCGCACACACACACATTTAATTGAAGCTAAGACTTGTGTCCTAGTAAATGCGTATCGCATTTTTTCTGCTCTTTTTTCTTATTTTATTTCTTATATATTGTTCAATTATTGTATATGAAAAACATCTATTCGCATAGAAAAGAAGAATCGCTGGCTAAAGAATTTTTTATATTAGAAAAATTCTCAGCTTTAAATATCTTGGCATAAAATTCGTACCTGGAGGTTGAAGTATGTCTTGGTTGTTCCTTTTAATGCTTAATACTTCATCTGATTTATGGAGTATGTACTCTATTTAAATGGTGGTTACCTCTTGGTGTAGTTTCGCTGGTTGGACGATCAGCTCCAACTGAAGTCCTGCAGAAACTGACATACCTTGTTTTAAGATATCATCCTCAAATCAAACATATTGACACAGTCCGTGCTTATAGTTTTGGAGTTTTATACTTTGTTGAGGTAAGTTGATTACATGTCCTCTTTTAAAAAAACTTGTTCAAGTCCCTTGGCCTTGATTTCTTGTTTTAAGATTCAAGCTCTCGAGCTAAAATTTCTCTCAAATGTGGATCTTGGATCTTATTCTTCTGTTCAAAAGGAACCTTTGCATTCAAATACAAAGCGAATTCGAGATCAACTAATTGGACAAAACTTACTTAAAAGTTTTTTAAGTGCTTATAGCGCTTTTCTATAATAAAAACTTAACATATGAACTATTTTTTACGTTCCATCAATGAAAACATTAAAAAAGAGGACAAATGATAAATTGTAAAAAATAATATACATGTTATGTTTTTACTTTTTATTATAGAACTGTACTACAAGTATATAAAGAAATTTATTTATCCAAACTAATTTAATGTTCATATCCACATTGGACATGTGGCTTAAAACAGGTGGACATTGAACTCCCGGAGGATCTGCCGCTGAAAGAAGCCCATGCAATTGGAGAATCTTTGCAGATAAAGATCGAAGAACTCCCTGAAGTTGAGCGAGCCTTTGTTCATCTTGACACTGAATGTATGCATAAGCCAGAGCACTCTGTTCTTAGCAGACTTCCCTGCAGCCAGATATGACATTAAGCATCCAACGTGATTTAAGGATGTGCTAAGTTAGTTATTAGCCAACAAATCAAGGTAAGAATGATGCAGATGATATTATGATTTTTATTAATATGAATTTTCTGTTATTTTAATTAAGGATTTTATTTTGTTAGTTAAAGAATGTTATCTATTTTATAATTAAGATTTTAGTAGACTTTTATCAAATTTCAAATTTTATATTTAATTGTTTGTGTTTGATTATATTTGATTGATTTTATTTGAGAGTTATAAATATTCTTCCTATGCACTTTATAAGTGGTTAATTATTGATTATTAATTTAATAGATTATATTTCTACTTTAAAATTAAATCTCTTTTCACCGAATACTTTTTAAATCCCAAGAATTCTTTGTTTATTTTCTCCTTCAATTCTACATTAAGGTCTCTTCAATGTAAACTTTTAATTATCTTCATCTTGTTTTAGTAGCTCGACAACACCCCGGCCTTCAATTACTCTTTTGAGGGTTTTGTTTGGGTTTTGTTTTTGTTCCTCTCTTAAGTTAAAAGAAGTGGAGGATTGGAAGTTGTTAATGTAAGTCAGTGTTTTTAGTTCCTCTAAGTTAAAGAAGTGGAGGGTTGGAAGATGTTAATGATAGTGTTATGTTTTTGTTCCTCTAAGTTAAAGATGTTAAGGGTAGAAAGATGTTAATCAACTGCCATGGATAGTTCTATCATGGAAATTTATTTCCGCATATGATCAAATCAATAACAATTGGTAAATTGTAACAGGTAAATACTAATAATATCTGGCAGATGTTTTGCCTGACGTGCATTTGAACAAGTAAATAAAGAATACACACATAATTATGCATAAGCCCATGTGTCTTTGGTATGATCATCCGAGTTCAACAAGCCCACTATTTTTATTTTTAAATTTAAACTTTTTTTTGTTATAAAATTTAAACTTCAATAATGCTATCTTTACAGCTATTGTGATTTGTGATCACAACCATATTAGGGCGACCTGAATTCAGATAAGGACTCTTGGGCCAATGTGCATATTTGTGAATGCTCAGAGCTGTGTGGTAGCATTACTCGTTAAACTTAGATGAGGTTTCCAATGTTGTGTACAGTTGTGAATGCAAGAGTGGTATAAATTTTATTTTATTTTTTATCTTTGACTGTATTTTAAAAGAGGGTAAATTAATGTTTTGGCCATAGAAAGATTGGATTTATATTTTTTAATTTTTTTTATATCAAATGATCATATTAAATTAGAGTTTTCTTAATATGTGTCCTTCCAACATAAGGTAAGGAATTAAAATAACATTTATTACTCATTTAAATTATTTTAAAAAATTAAATATTTTTTAGATTTTCAAAGTACTATATATTTATATTTTTTATTTAATATTTTTTATTTTTGATTCTTTAAAGGCACACGTTAACAAGACCTATTAGTAGTATAAATCTAATTTTTGAAAGATGAAGAATTCAATTTACTCTAAAAAAGAAAACATTTATTTTCTTTGATCATGGAAAAGATCAAAAGAGAAGGCAAAATAAGTGTTTGGGCTAGTTCCTGAAAGGGGCCTGAATTGGCATTTCCTTAAGCCCATTAGATGTTTACTGTTTTCTTGTTTTGTTTAGCACTAGTCAACCGTTAGACCCAAAAAAAAAAAAAGCACTAGTCAACCTCATGACATCTAGACCAAAGTCCAAAACGAAAAGCCATTTCCTATATTAGCTACCGCCTGTCTGAGGAATCGGTAGTATTTGTCCCCTAAAATGTAGTTGACCAAAATCAACAAATTTAAATCGGACCAAAATTAAAAAAAAACCATGAGGGGAAAGAAAAAAAAGAAAAGAAAGGAACACAATATTTTTTTTATTTCACATCACTTTTTATAATATTTTTTTAATAATTATAATTAAGTGAGAAAAAATAATAGAGAGAAAATAATATGCTCAATAATATAAAGAGTCGTATAAAAAGTGATATAAAAAATGTGGTAAAAAAATTAGAATTGAAAGAGAAATATACCAAAAAACGATAGGGGATGTCAAATAGTGTATGCTTGTGTGCCGAGGCGCGACCAGTAAGAATCAAGCACTTATTTTAGGGGGGAAAAAGAGAAAAAAATGCACTTTATTTAAAAAAGTGATGAATTCATTATAATTAAAGGAAAATGATGATTTTATATTATTTTATATTTTATATTATTTTTAATTTAATTTTTTAATAATTATGATTAAGTAAGAAAAGTAATAAAAATATGATTAAGTAAGAGAAAGTGATAAAAAAAAAGTGATGCAATCAATGATATAAAGAATATTATAAAAAATGATGTGAGAGAAAAGTGTGATAGAAAAATTACAATTGATAATTAAAATGCTTATCTTTTCATGCATAATAATAATAATAATAATAATAATAAATGCTTAACTTTTCATCTTTTTATCTTACATGTGGATTCAATGGAGTATAATATCAATTTTCTAAAACAGAAATTATTAAAAATTATATTTGACATTTTCAATTTTTCATATATCAATGTGAGAAAATAACCCACGTCACTTCCTTTTACTTGGTCTAATATTTGTTTCGAAAATGATTATTACACAAAAAAATTTATGCAGAGACTCATACAAAACAAAAAAGAGCCATTAATGTGGGAAAAAGATGAAAGAGAAAGGAAAAAGTGGATAGTTGTGACGAAATGTTTACGAGGTTAATTTGTAAGATTTTTTTTTTATAAAGATCATTATTGTATTTGTTTTACTTTTACATTAAGACGAGGATCAATATTTATTGGGTTTAATTTTAATGAATTGTTAGTGTAGTATTTTTTACACCATCAATTAATTATAAGTTATTATATTTACTCTCTCTATCCTTTTATAACTAACTTTTAATATTTGTGCACAAAGAATAAAAATAAAATTAAATAATTTTAAATACAAGGAAATATAATATAATGTAATCAAAATATCATTTCTCTCACTTTATTAATTCTCCCCATTAATATTATGCGGTACAATAATTTTTTTCTTCATTATTGAGGGTAAAATTGAAAAAAATTAATTAATGTTTTCTTAACATTCTCAAATGACATATAATTTAGAACACAAATCAAAATTTTTAAAAGACAATTATTAAGGGACGAAGGTAATGTGACTTTTTAAGTAATTATTATAAAAATTAAATATTTTTTATAATATAATAATATATAATTAAATGATAATATTTTTTACACAAACAAACAATACACTTAAATTAAATTCTTATTTAATTATGTAAAAATAAATTTTAAAGTGAAATTATATTTCACTTTTTGAAGAATACGTTTATTATCAATTTAGCTTCTTATAGATAAATTTTATAAATTTAATCTCTCAAAGTTTAAATTCTCAATATTTTAAGAGTTTAATTTTAATTTATTGTTAATATAAAATTTTTTATACCATCAACTAATCATATATCATTATATATATGATTTTTAAAATAATTATTATAAAAATTAAATATTTTTTATGATGTGATAATGTATGATTAAATAATTATAAAATTTTTTACATGACAATGCATTCAAATTTAATCTATATTTTAATCCATTCATCATAATAATAGACATAAATGATGGAAATTATTATATGTTCCTGAACCATATAAGATTGTGCTCAAATTATTCAAATATTAACATTTTAGTATTTATTAATGATAAGACTCATAACTAATTTGTATATTTATTATTCTAACTTTATTTAAAAAATATATATATATTAGTAGTAGAACTCTGCCATTAATAAAGATTAAAATATTAAAATATAAGTGATATAAGTACAATTCTACGTAATACTTCAAGAATATATAATAATTTCTCTGTAAATAGTGTGTGGACTAAGACTGATGAAAGTAATAAAATATTAAGGATTTGGATTTTAACGAATCAAATTGATAAACATTTATAACAAGTTACATTTTTCAGGATTAATATACAATTTACTCTAGATTTTACTCATAATCGATGGATAGACCAGTAAAAAATTATTATTTTTTATTTTTTTACATTGGAGAGCCTACGGCTCCCAAAAAAAGAAAAAAAAGAAAAATGCTAAGCAACATGACAGAACGGGGCATAGCCGCATAGGCATAGCAACTCTTGTGGAATCACCGAAGTTGATTTGAATCTTTTAAAATAATTTATGAATAAGTAATTATTTATTCATTAATAATTAATAAATATTTATTTATTTATAAATTACTTTAAAACATCCTTCTTCCACCGAATCAGCGTTTAAGAGGGGAAACAAACATTTATATTGAGTGAAAGAGACAATTCCTAATTTATTTGACTTGTAATGAAATTGACATATGTGGCAGCATCAGGTACATGCAACTTTGTAATACTTTAAAGTTCACATTTATTTATATTTAATTTATTATTTATTATATATTATAAATAGTAAAATAAATAATTGATATATTTAAGTTGTTAAAAAAATAATAGATATCTTTAAATAAATATTTGATATATTTATGAAAATAAAAATATTAGTAATATACTATTTTAAATATTTTTTAATATTTATTTTATTATTGATAAAAAATAAGTATTATTAATATTATTTACTTAATAATTCTTTTAAATATATAAAGTGAACTAATAACAAAATAAATATTAAAAAATAATTTAAAAAATTATGTTACTAACATTTTTCTTATAAAAAATAAAAAGGGAAAACGTTATCGCACGGAGAGGATGAAACATTCCTCATTGGCTCATTAGCAGAACTTGTTCGTCCATTCGCTACCGTCGCGTCGGTTGGGTGTCTAAATTGCTAATGTTAAATTGTTAATTGTTAATTGCAAATAAAAGATGTTAATAATAGTTAATTGTAAATTGCATTAATTATATTATTTTATTATAAATTTTCTCCTTGTAGGAATTAGTTAGTGTACAAAATCCACAAACATATAAATTTCCTTTACAATAAACGGATTAGTTTGTGCATAGACACAAACTTTGATTTATAAATAATAATATAAAATCATATAAAAAATAATATTATAAAAAAATTTCACCAAAAATATAATATTACTAAAACAAATTCATGTAAGCTTTAAATGATATATATATATATATTAATTTCTTTAAATATTATTGAAAATTTAACTAAATTATATTTTTTATATGAACTTAATTAATTATATTTATTTATTACTATATTTCCATATCAAATTTTATAAATTATGAATAAAAATAAGAATGTGACCAAAATGATATTTTTGACTTTTTAAAAAATATATTACAATATAATATAATCTAATCTAAAGACGTTTTGATGGAATATAAAATGTTTTAAATTAATATTAAACTTTATCAGTGTGATGTATATTATACAAACTTATTGTAGAAAATAATTTTAAATGTTTTGAATGTTGGATTATTGTACCCACACGCGAACACACACACACAAAATTCGCGTTCACACATTCTATAATCCATTAACAATATGTTTGGATGATAGTTAACAAGAAAAAAGAAAAAAAATGAGAAAAAAATAAATAACTTTCCTTATTTGAAAGTTTTAAAATATATGGAAACGGAACAAAATACATAGGGAATCGTTTCCCTTCTCTTCCCTTCAAATGCTTAACTTTTGTTCTTGTCAAAATTGAGGTGGAATGGAGAGAAAACATGGATAATTAATGAAGTTTCATTAATGAAACTTTTAAATAAAGAGAATGATAACTATGTTTCATTCATTTCTTTTCTTTTTCGGTCCATTCCTACCTATTCTGTTTCGTTCCATTAATAAAAAAATCTACAAACATAGCGTAAAGGAATAAATCAAATAATCTTACATAATAAATCATTTTATAAGATAAATATTTTACAAAAATCACTATAAGATTATACCAAACTTGTAAAACTTTATATTAATCTAAACTTATTTTCTACTTCAATTTATATTAAAACAACATATAATATATTTTTTGAATAATTAAAACATTTACTACTTAATATCATCACCTGATAACAAAGTTTTAGTTAAATTTGTTAACTTATTTTTATGAGAATCATTAAATAATTTATCAGTTTTTATACTAATGGCAATGGATACTCAGCCATCTCTCTCTCATTGGTGTTGCAATGCATCAGCATCAATGTTCATGCATGAGATTAGGAGAACAAAGCAACGTGTCAAATTTAAAATGGAATGTCCAAGTCGATCGGTATTTATCTCGCTTTTACTTCTCTTTTTTATTTATTGAGTTTATAAAAAGACATAGAAAATGAATTTCTGCTTGCATGAGCAGGGGGGTAGCCAGCTTAGATCTGAAGCTAATTGATACAGGGGGCAATTGGCCCAATGAGAAGGCTAGTGTTACTGAAGCATAGACGCAGCCAATTTTTCATAGTAGAGACTGATGAATAACCCTCAAACCGCTATAAACGTACACTTGGTTTGCCTTGTGAAGGACGTGGCTATCCATGCATTTACCATTTAGAGAGAGAACAGTCTTAGTAAGTGAGAGAGAGAAACAAGTTTGAAAAAATAAACTGAGTACATGGTATTTGAAATTTGAAATTCGTTTATTTCTTCCTTCTTTTCAATTCTTTTTTTTTTAAAGTTTTTGGCATCAGCTTATGTAGTTCTACAAAATTTCACTGGTTACGTGTGTACGTACTTCTGTTTTTTAATTTGTAAATTACTACAATTTGTCCATTTTTTTAAACTCCCAATAATAATAAATACTGATTTTCTGTCATTTTTCTCCTTCATTTACTCCTCCTTATTCTTACCAGTTAATTGTGGACTTTTTTTCTTTCTTTCTTTCCGTTTTTCATTTTTTGCCACTAAAAAATGTTGGTGATAATCATTAATTTTCCTGTTTTAATTAATCAAATAATACAATTATCTTAGTGAGCTCGTTTATTCCATGACTTCCTTAAAAGGAATAAATCAAATAATCTTACATAATAAATCATTTTATAAGATGTATATGTTATGTATATTGAATTCATATACTTATTGTTAGTTAGTTAGAACAGACAGTTAACATTCAGTTAGTTAGGAATGCAGTTAGTTAGGAATACAGGTTTTGTACACCTATATAAATTGATTTCCTGATGATGAATTAGATTGAGAAGTTCATTTAGGAACACAGTTTTTGTACACCTATATAAATTGATTTCCTGATGATGAATTAGATTGAGAAGTTCATTTCTTTTATCAGTACAACAATTTTAGCTTTTAGCAATGAAGTTTTTGTCAAGTTTAAAAAGTGTTGCCTAAAAGTGTTGCCTAAAGTTGTATAGACAATGTTTTTTTTTCAAGTTGCTTTTAATTATAGCTTTAGGCCATGTTTTTTAGGTAATGTTTAAGAAATATTGTGATAACAAGTATAAATAACACTTTATGACCGTTCTTTAAATTCACTACACCATTTTGAATCTTTGGCAACTACATTTTAAGCAATGTTCATAAAGCGTTGTCTAAACTCTTTTAGGCAACGTTTTCTAAATGTGGGCTATGATCCTAATCTTAGGCAACGTTTATTAGGCAACATTTCAGAAACGTTGCCATAGACACTGCAACATTTTTACTCTCTGCCGACATTTTCTTTAACAAGGTTTATAAAATGTTGCCTAAAGTGATATAGGCAATGTTTTTCACGTCTTTAATGTCAAAATTAAACAATGCTTTTAAGGTTACGTTTAGAAAATCTTGTCATAGAGTCTAAAGGTAGCACTTTTCACACGTTGACTAATCTTTTACATGTTTAGGCAGCTTATTAAAGACTACAATTGATTAGCGTTGCCATAAAGGAATAGGCAACCCTTGATAAATGTTACCTATACTATATTTGTAACATTTTAGAACATTTTTGTGCCGTTGCTTAAAGCTTATGTTCCTAAAATAATTTCACTTAATGCACTAGCTTTAGGACCAAGTACCAAATGACTAAAACTCTGAAATTCGAAAATCCCTACAAGCCACTCAAAAAGCTCTAAAAACATAGGTTAAATTACTTTGTAGGTCTTTAATTTTTTTGGGATAATTTAAATAGGTCTTTAAACTTTTTAAGTTTGTAATCAGGTTCCTAAACTTAAAAAACATTTGTAATTAAGTCCCTAGATCCAGACATCTGTTAAAGTTTTGTTATTGCAAACAAAATATTCTTTAATTCCAAACAAAATATTATCTGACAGTACCTATATGCAGATATGAGTGTATATAAATATTATTAGTTGAAAACTATAAGTTTTTTATATGTATAGTTATTAAAAAAAATAGTGATCTAACTAATTTGGGTGTATGTAAATATTACCAATTGATTTATTTTAAGGAATATTCTGTTTGCATTAACAGAGTTTTAACAACTATCTGAATCTAGGGACTCAATCACAAACGTTTTATAAGTTTAAGAATATGATTACAAACTTAAAAAGTTTAAATACCTATTTGAATTATCCTAAAAAATTTAAGGATCAACATATAATTTAACCAAAAACATATGAAGATTCCTTTGAAGTTGGAACCCTAGGCACAAAAGCATTTTCTTCATTTAACTGGTTTTCAGGTGAGAAATTCCGTTGTGGCTTGATGCAATGGACTGTGGCTTTGTACCCATAAGAAGACACACAATCAGATTAAGTGAGAAATTTCACCCAATGTCCTTGCACCATTGACAAACTCTTTGAACAGAACTCCACTTTCCAAATTAGCTTTGAACTAGCTTTGCAAATGAAACTCTAAACTTTGTAAGATTATGATAGTGTGATTGCTGAGCTGCGACTCCTTGGTCCTTGCGAGACATTGACAGTGCAATTGTTGGATGCGATCCCTCCCTCTGCGACTGTACGAGCAACGACCATAGCTAGCTGAGACTGTGAGTTAAGATTAGGTGCATTTTGTAACAACCCTCAAAATAGTGATAATAATAATAAATAATGAGATAAAAATCTCAAGGCTTCTTGAAGAAGCTAATTAGAAACTTTTTGAAGAAGCTATTGGAGACTTCTTAAAGAAACTAATAGGAAGTTTCTTGAAGAAGCTATCGGAAGCGACTTGAAGAAGCCATTGAAAGAAAAATCTTAAAGCTTCTTGAAGAAATCATTATAAGTTAAGCAAAGTAAGATAAATATGCTGACAAGTAACGAGCTTAAGACTAACAAAAATCTTGAAGCTTGTTGAATAAGCCACGTGAAACATCATTGAAAAATAAAATGTGCATAAAAATGAAAATTTGTCATATTATTCGAATAACCAAATGGTTATTCGAATAGAGTGCTGCTGTGCAAATATAAAAGAGAAAACATGACATTTTATTTGAATATAACTTCTTCTATTTGAATAAATAAGTTGTGGAGAAAACGTATATAGAGTGAGTTATTCGAATAACAATCTTGTTATTCGAATAACCTAGAAGAAATCACAAAAATTGGAAACACGTTACAGGGCAACAGAGTGAGAAAACTTGGCTTCCTCTTGAACTCACGAAACAAAATTAGAACAAAACACAAGCAAGATGAGGTAAGCCTATGAAATCAGCAAGGACAAATGTCATGAATGGAACTCATGGAATTAAGAGTGATCAAGAGAAATCTAGAATATGGATATGTGTTAAGAAATGAATGGAGGAGCAACAAGGCTTGATTCACAAGACTCTCCTAGAAATGATGATAGGAAACAAGTGTCAAAATCAGATGGTGAATAATGATCAAGAATGAACAAGTATTCATGTATTTATTGAAGATGATATAAGCAAATGATATCATCAAGAACAAGCGGCAAAAGCCATGATTACAAGGGGAGATTTTTGCTTCACTATCCTTATGTGACAAGCCCTATAAATACCTCACCATCCTCTCTAGTTCATCACACCAACACATAGCAAACTCAGCATAAACTAAAACTCTGTTTTTAGCAACCCATTCATCCATTTTAAAACTTGTGTTAATTCTAAAAAATAGGTAGGAATTAGTAAAAACACTATTCTTTTCTCTCTATTTCTTCTACCCATATTTTCTAGTCCATTAATTTAATTTCAATATCATTTGCTTTGCTTTTGGTTCAATGAAATAGTGTCAAACGAGTTTTTTACAACATGAGTCTCAATTGATTTATTCGAATAAGACTTTCCTTATTCGAATAAATCCTCCCAGAAATACATGTTTTCAGATGGCTTATTCGAATAAACATAGGTTTATTCGAATAACACCTTACAAAAGCTACTAAAATTGAGATTTTTCAATGAGTCTATTCGAATAAACCCTATTCAAAAGGTTTTTGAGGATTTTAAACGTGAAACATTTATTTTATAAAAGTTAGTATTTTTCATAAACTTTTCATGAATGATGATTTTAAAATTAAGTTGGGTTAATTCCTAATTTTTTATAAAGTTTTATATCAATGTTCTTATCCTCTTTGCTTGGTTTACATTATATGATGTACAAGCCATTCTTTAAATTCCTTCCTATTTTTTGCAGGATTAATTATTATCTTTATTACAATTCTTTACTAGTATTTATATTCTTATCAGATATCTATTTAGTGCGTGTTTGGGATAATTAAAAATTAGATTATTTAAATAGTCAATTATTGTATGAAAGCTTTTTGTTATAATTGATTATAAGAAAAAAGTTTTATGTTTAGATATGTTAGTTGAAAAATGATTTTAAACTAATTTATTTTGTTTAGATGATATAAAAAAGAATTACTTTTATGCATTAAATTATCACAATAGGTATGGAATAATTAAAAATTATTTGATTGATTAAAAAAATTATTTGATTGAGGACAAAATGATATTTACATATCTCTGTTGAGAATAATCCCAACAACTTAATAACAGAATGCTCAAAGTTTTGCTTAATTGCCAACAACTTTTTACCCCTAATAAAAGCTGTTGGATTTTTTCATGGACAAAGCCAAACATAATGGGAAATTGGGCAACAATTTTTTTACATAAAAAAGGCTATTGGATGAATGAAAAAATCTGAACCAAACACCCTCTTAATAGAAGTTATGGTGAATGTTTTCTATGAAAAATGTATTTTTATAAAGAAAGTATTTCGAGATAGCATCCCATTGATTGAAATGAATCAATGTGCAAAGAGATATCATGATAATGATTAGAGTTTATTGGGGGACGCCCTGATTAGAGTTTATTGTGGTCATGATTAAAGGACATTGATGAACGCCTTTTTGTCAAGAGAATATTGAGGATTCTTCAACGAGAGAATATTATGGCCATGATTAGAGTTTATTGGGAGATGACCTGATTAGAGTTTATTGTGGCCATAATTAGAGGACTTTGAGGGACGCCTCATTGTCAAAGAGAGATATGCAATGATTCCTCAATAAGGGAATATTATGACTATATATGATTAGAGTTTATTGGGAGACGCGTTGATTAGAGTTTATTGTGGTAATAATCATAGGACTTTGGGGGACGCCTCATTGTCAAAAAGAAAAATACACATTTGATTAAAAGTATTGAAATGAGATGATAATGAAAGGATAATATTTTTTATAAGATGATGATGACGCTGATGATGAAAATGATTAGTGAAGAGATAATTATTGATTAATGATGCGAAGGAAAATTTTGAGATATATTATATTATTATTAATGGAGTTACGTACTCATTTATTATTAATTCATTATTAAATTACTTACTCTTATATTGTAATTACGAACTATTTATATTTTAAATTTTATTATTTCTATTTATTCAATTTATTTCTTAAATGATGATTTTTTTAAAGGAATTTCAGATATGGTTTTAGAATAGAGAATTGAAAAGAATGGCTATATATTGTGAACACTCAATTTTGACCGGGCTCAAAAAAAAATTTGATTTTGAATTTAATTAATTAAAGGTCTATATTCTTATTTGTTTTTGTTAGCCCAAATATGAGCCCGCTTTAACAAAAAAAAAAAAGAAAGAAAGAGAGAACACTGATCTCGTTTAACAAAAAAAAAGGGACAATGCATTTAATGTTCGGTGCTTGCACACGTAAAAGAAAATGATAAAATAACAATGCATTAAGGCTGCACAAGCAAAGAGAGGAGGGGCTGAAGGGATTGAAGGAGAAAAATGTTCTGATAAATGAAGGAATGAGGGGCTCAATGTAGGGAGTGGTTTACGTAAAGAGAAAAAGAAGGAAATGTCACCGAAAAAATGGAAAAAAGGGGGGGGAACTTGGACAGGGGGGAATGATACAAAAGGAGGAAGCTAAGTATTTGAAGAGGGGAGGAGAAAAATAAAAAAAAGCCACCGGAGAGCTGGGAGTTTTGGGAGAAAAGATCTTCTCAGAAGCTCAACACAACACCTTCATCATTGAACCATCCCATCTTCACCATCAACCTCCAACCCTGCTGCCCTCCCCAAACCGTGAAACCACCATTTTACCCCACAAATCACTAACTGTGAATGACTCTAACCATCTTCATCACTATCCCCCCACTTCACTACCACCACTAATTATCAACTTCATCATCAAGTTCATCTCCACTCCATCACACCCAACGTCCAGGACCCAACATACACTTCACCAATACTCACTTCTCCCGACCGTGAACAACCTCCATCACTTTTCCATAACAACCATCACTAACCTTCCCAGACGGTGACCACCCTGTAACCCTAAAACAGAACCGTCCCATCTTTCACCTATCTTTTTCACCAAAGAACCACTACCTTCAACCTTCCAAACCCAGCTGAGTCCACTCAGTGAAAAATCTTCATCACCCATATCACATATTCTCCAACCTTTCACCCACTGCATCGACAACTTTTATTCCACACAATCTTAACTTCCTGCCACCATTTTTTTTACACCGATCGACGGATCTCAGAAGCCAGATCCTTCCCCTCACCGACCGTCGAATCTCACGAAACCAAATCCCTCTTCACCGATCGTCGAACCTCACAGAAGCCAGATCCTTCCCCTCACCGACCGTCGGACCTCACAGAAGCCAGATCCTTCCCCTCACCGACCGTCGAACCTCATAGAAGCCAGATCTTTCCCCTCACCGACCGTCAAATCTCACGAAACTAAATCCCTCCTCACCGACTGTTGAACCTCACAGAAGCTAGATCCTTCCCTCACCGACCGTTGAATCTCACAAAACCAAATCCTCCCCGCACCGACCGGTCGGATCTCGAAACCGGATCCTCTCCTCGCACCGACCGTCGGATCTCGAAATCGAGATCACTACCCTTTCACCTCCAAACCGTGAATTCCACTCCCTTCACCGACAGCCGAAAACAGAACCCAAACTCCTTTTTCATTCATCTATCCTAACCTCCATTTCACTCCTAAGTTAATTCACCTTCTTCCACAAACACCTTCCATCTTCACCACTTTCCTCCAAAAAACACTCACCACCAAAACCCCCACACAACTAAGACCACCGTCCCACCGCCCTTGTTCTCTGCAACGAACTTCCGTCCGCCAACCCTTCGCCCAACAAGCGAACCAGAAAGCAGTCCAACTTCACCCACCACGCATTTGAATCCAAAGAAAACACATATTCAGTTTGTGCTCTATTTTTTCTTCTTGTTTCTTTGTGTTTTTTCTATTTTTGCATTTTTTTATTATCATTTGTTTATTCATTTAGTTGGTAATAAGGATATGGCCAGCTTGTGATTGAAAGCTTTTGGTTTCTTTTCTTCTTACGTTATCCTTTACGTGTTTGGGTTTTAGTTTTATTTTTTTTATTTCTTGAGCAAAATATTTTAAATAGTGATATTTAGTCAAAAATTCATACCAATTGTATCTGTTTCTAAAATGGTTTAAAGATTGTATGGGTTTGTGTTAGTAGTGCTAGAGCTAAGTTTGTTTTTTTCTTTGAAATGAGCTTTTGCTTGCTTATTAGTAAGCTAGCAGAAAGTGTGTTTCTTTTAATAAAAAAATCTAAAAAATAAAAATAAAAAATAAAAGTAATAAAAATAAAATGATAAAAAATAATTCAATATTTTTGAGAAAAAAAATAATAATGAAATTAGCCGAGTTGTGACAGCTTGCTAATTCTATAATTTTCATAATCATGTGAGTTGTGACAACTTGATGATTCAATGGGTGACATCTCTAGCGTGACGCCGAGTTTCACCTATTCAAATCTTGATTCGATTAACTGAGTCGCGACGACTTGTTAATTAAAATTTTTAAAATTAAGTTATTTATATAAAATCAACCAACCCACAAGTTTTTTTTAGAGAACTACGTGACTTTGAGTTCCTCATTGCACCCGAGGGTACGTAGGAGCAAAATTTTATTTCTGTTAAGCCAAAATTAAATTTTCATAATTTTGTGATTTTTTGTTTTATAAAGAGTTACAATGTTTTGCAAAAAGGGGTAAAATAAATATTTCAAAGGATTGTTAAGAATTTGCACAATTAACTTAAGGTACCATTTTAGAACGGGTGTATTAGGAGTGCTGTGGGATTAAGTTTCCGCACTTCCCTATCCATAACCAATTCCCGAATCCAATCTGGTTCCAAAGACCATTTTCAAATAAAGGTTTTTCAATTTTTCCTAAGTTAAAATAAAATTGGTGGCGACTCCATTTTTCCATTTCCATTTTCTAAAATCTCACGAGTTGCTATGTTTCACCGCGATCCCGGTAGCGACAGATGGCGAATCCACTGGGGATGTTTAGAGAGTCAGGCCTGTTGTTAGTTGTGCAAATTATTAATAATCTCTATTTATTTCTTTTACTCCTTTTTTTTGTCTTCATTTCTGTTTTCTTATTTGTTTATAGATTTTGTTTAGTACTTTTATGTAAATATCTGATAGCATTATCCTATGTATATTGTGACTTGTATATATAGTTTTTGTGCTTAATTATGGAAACCCTAGGGTAGAGAATTGCTGGCTGGTTGTTGTATATATGTTTTTGTAGGTTGAGGGGTAATTTTGATATTTTTAAATTTTTGTACAAGGTTTGTATGCTCTCTACACACTGCACTTACACGTTTATCACACACATCTGAGTGGGGCCCTATACCCGGGTATGAGTGAAGCTTAAGTTAGGTAGAGGTTGCGTAGTGGTAGCCATTTTGGATGTACATCCTATTTGGCTATCGCGAAAACCTCATCTAGAGTGTGTCTTTTTCACGAATGTCCCACATCTAGTGGTTTACTCACTGTTTGTGGTCAACATTCTGAAATGGGACTGAGCTCTAGAGGCTTTTAGACTAGAAGTGTCACCCAATGAAAATTCTCACAAATTAGAAGGACCCATAAATCCTTTAGATAGAAATCCTCAAGTTTAAGGTCATCCCATTAGTACACAAAGGGAGCGTACTTTTTCTTTGTCTTTTCCTCATGCCATTCATTCTTGCATAAAAAAAAAATCATCTTACATTTTCATTCCTAGCAAAAAAAAAAAAAATCTTCTTTATCTATCTATTCATCATGTCATTCATTTTTTGCATAAAAAAAAAATAATACATCATCTCACATTTTCATAACATTCCTAGCATTCTTAAAAAAAAAAATCATCATGCATTTTCATGGCATCCTTGACATTAAAAATAAAAAAAATAAATCATGCATTCTCATAAAAAAAAAAGCATGCATTTTCATGGCATCTTTAGCATTCTAAAAATGATATAAAAAAATAAATTATGCATTTTCATTCTATGCATTTGAAAAAATGTTTTCATTTCATTCATCTCATCTTATGTCTGACATTAATCTCATTCATTTCATCTCATTCCTTGTATGATGTTACTGTGTCCAGCAACCATTGTGTAACTAAGGAAAGAAGACACCAATCAAACCCGAGTTCACAATACAAGGGCTCGAGCAAGGCTTGTAATAATGGCAGCTGAAAGAGAAGGCAGAAACCTGAGTATAGAAATAGATGAGATTAAAGGGAGGATAGATGAAATGACAAAATCTCAGAGAAGAATGGAGGAAATGTTGTTGGCCATGAGGGAGACTTTCACTTTGATTGGGGCGGCCGGAAGCACAGGAGTGGCTGGGGCACATCCGTACCTGCCCACTATCACTTCCATAAGGACAAACCCCGGGATCACCATTGAGATGCTTGTTGTGGGAAGGACCTCGGATACTGAACCGCTAGTAATTCCTATCGGAGAAGGTGATGCACTCTTTTTAATTTCAAACAAGTCTACAAACTTGATGCGAGATTAATTGTTGCATTACGAACCCAAGTGCAGGTTGTCTCAAGTAATAAAATTCTCGAGAGTCCGAGGTCGATCCACAGGGAATTGTTGAAGATTAATTAAGGTGAAGTGAATATTTTATTACTACAATTAAAATTATTTACTTAGGTAAAAAGATTCACTCTTGGTAAATAAAATAAAGGTAAGATTAATTTCTTTTATAACTCAATTAGAATCCTCGCAACATGGAGGTTCCAATCAGAAAATACAACATTAAAAGTTCAATTAAAATAATATACGTAATTATATTTTGTTTCCTAAAAATATTACCACCACTTATAAATGGGTTAAAGCATTCATTGTGTCAATATTTTATCTACAACAAATCAAGAACTCCTCTTTACAAAGATGGTTTCTAAATTATAAGAAACAAATTATAATACGTATAATGGTTACTAGAAAATATAAATCATTTAAGCACAAGAGAAGAATAAATCTAACCTTACTTTAGTACCAAGAGCTTCACCCTTTCACCCAAGTAAAATGAAACTTAGTTACTCATAGATAAGAAGAAGAAGAAGAAGAAGAAGACGAAGAAGAAGAAGAAGAAGAAGAAGAAGAAGAAGAAGAAGAAGAAGAAGAAGAAGAAGAAGAAGAAGAAGAAGATGATGATGATGATGACTTTAATTTAGAACAAAGGAAAATTATTACAAGAAAACCTAGTAACAAAATGGCATCATTTTGGTAACTAACACCTAACATCCTTAATGATCTGCCAAGGCCCATTTTTATAGAGGATTAGAGATACAAAATGACAAGGGGGCTGAGTCATTAGTGGTTGGATGAGTGGAAAATGAGTGAAAAATGCCAAATGACTTTAGGTGAGTGGGAAATTATGGAGATTCCTTATCTCCGAAATCATGCAGCTCTGAAGTCATTGCATTTGTCATTTTTGAACCAAGTGGTCTTCATGAAATTTGTAGACCTGGATCTTAGCTTTCAAATGGCTTTAGCTTGAGTCCAATATCATTTCTCTAACTCTAGATACGTTCAAATTACTGAACACTGCCCAGGCCCAGTCACAGCTCCTCTGTTCAGACTTTCAAGCCCAATATCACCTTCAAGGAGTCCGATTCTGGAAAAGTGTTTAACATAAAAGTTGTAGATATTGGTATTAACTATTCAGCATCCAAATTTTAACCCATTTGACAACCTCTAGCCTGATAACTGTGATGAACAGTACACATAGGTTAAGTTGTCTAGAAAAGCACTCTGGTTCTTGCTTCAACCCCAATTTGAGTTATCTACTCGTGTGATTGGGCCTTTGAGGTCTTCATGAAAGTTGTAGAATTCTCTCTTATCTTTCAAATGCCACTAGAATCACCTCCAAAGACCACATACAGCCCAAGATATGACCCAAATACAGAAACAGTATAAGACATGAATCATGCTGAAAAATTCAATTAAGTTCAATTTGAGTCCAAACTTACAAAACATAATAAAACTCAATCAATTAAGTACATAGAGAGTGTAAATGACTAAGAATGAAAGCTTATTAATATATCAAATATGTGATCATCAAACTCCCCCACACTTAGCTTTTTGCACTCCTGAGCAAAACACATAAGATCACTCACAAAAAAAAAAAAAAAATGAAACAGACTCAAAAGCTAAACACTCTAAAAGACTCAATTTCTAATAATATTTAAAAATGAAGAGCAATCATTCAAGTAATTAAAACATTCATGAGGTAACATATCTTCACTTCTCAAATCAACAAGTAAGGATATTTCAATTAAAAAACATGAGTCAAGAATGATAGATTTTCACAAGATTCACTCTCAATCCCTCAAGTGTTTAAAATGTAGGTATTTCACTCAATTCAACCCATGAAAATTGCACTACCATAAGCTTGCTTATCTTCTACTTCTCCACTACTCAAACACATGCACACACAAATCATGAGGACTTTATTCAAGGTTGTAATGGGGTCAAGGTAAAGGAGAAGGTAATATGGATATGACAAGTTAAATACCAAAGAATAAAAGAGCATGAGAGCTGAGTTCAATTAACAAGCATGAAAGTTCATCCCAACTCCACTTAATACAAATTCTCTTTACATATTCTTTTCCTTTCCTTTATTGCCTTATTGACCTTCTTTTTCTTTTTACTTACTTTTTTTTATTTTTGATTTTTTTTGATTGATTTTTTTTATTTACAAAAAGAACATCATATATATATATATATATATTTTAATCATTCTGCACACACACCCCCACACTTGTTCAAGAACTCATTGAATGACAAAACTAGTGTTCTCTTATTCCCTAAGGTCAAGTAAGAACATGATTTTTCATTTAAGGCACATAATGAGTTCGAAACAAAGAATAGTCAAATAAGCTCAAAGGGGTTAAGCAAGGGAAAATAGGTCATTTCTAATGCTTTATGTTGGCAGGAATCAGAGAATTTCCAAGAAGTCATAAGAGTGCTTGATATCATATTGAGACAACATCTGCTAAACAAGGCTGACCATTTGATTAAAATAGCTATTTCAAGAAAAATGCCTCAATCATATTTATGTATGCATATGAAAATGTAGTCTCAAAAAGAATCAAAGCAAGTTCTAGAGTAACAATTCCATGAGTGAAATTCACACAAGAAAGAAGAGAATGCTACAAATGTTCAATCCATTCATCAATAGGCTCAAAATCTCATAAGACATAATTCTATCATTCTCAGTCCACCAATTCAACATCCATAACTAAGCATGTGAAGTTTAAGAAAGAAGACAATTTACTCAATCATGCAAATTTCCCTGAATTTGAATTGCTACTTCCACACAAACTAGTTACTACCCCAATTACTCCTTACTCTGCCACCAATTTTTAATGCGTCTCAAGAGTAAATAATTTACTCTTTACCCTGCTATCCCTAATTACTTTTGTTGTTAATAAATCGATGACAAACACAACAAATATATTAACAAACACACTCCTATATTTTTTTTTAGTTTTTTTTAATATAAACACAACAAACATATTAACAAACACACTTCTTAATTTTTTTTTGGTTTTTTTTTTCACAACCATCCTTCCCCCCAACCAGATCATAACATTGTCCTCAATGTCAAAACATAGATAGGAAAAAGGATAGAATATATTACCTGTTGCTGCAATTACTGAAAAGAAAAATCTCACATAAATTTAAACAGAAACAAAGTATAATAAATAAAACTAAAGCTTGTAATTATTTAAATAGTTGGAGTGTTTTGGCTAGCTTTCTTTTCATTTTGCTTCCCTCACCACTTCCTTCACCGCTTCCTTCGGACCAATCTATCTGAGCTGTTACTGGATCAGGTTCATAAACAAAAGTTTCTAATTTATCAATCAACTCATCAACAGTAGAAGCAGAGATAAGGAGTCGTCTTGCAGAAGGTGTGACAAATTTCTGTTCCACAAAGATGGTCAACAAAAGATAATAAATTATCAAAGAAATTATTAACATTCAACAAACCTATGGGTGTATGGTGGATGTTCAATTGGGCCCAAGAGACAACTTGAAAGACTTCTTCCAAAGTACCAAAATCACCAGGTAAGACAATGAATGCATCAGAGTTTTCAAGCATCGCCTTCATTCGTCCATGCATAGATGATACACAATTTCCAGTCAATTGTCTTTCCAACGATGTTCCTTCGAGTTAAAGGTTCAGGAATGACACCTAAAACTTGACCACCTCTTATATGTGCAGAAAGTGATACAGCCCCCATTAACCCAATGCTACCTCCCCTATATACAACACGAATGTTCCTCGCAACAAGTGTTCTACCAACAGTGCTTGCTGCGTTTACAAACTCTAAGCCATTCCCATAACTTGTCCCACAAAATACACAGATACTGACAAATCTACGAACAGAAGAAGAAGCTCCCTCCATTTCTACACTCACACTCTCTTTGAATGATTATGAGTTGCAGAAAAGTGAAGAAAATAGAGTGTTTAAATAGGGAAGAGAATAGAAAAAGTAATAATAGCTCCTATACAGGTAGGTTGACTGGTGTCAGAAAAGTTTAAAATTTTAAAAATAATAATAATAGTAATTTTTTTTTACTTCAAGAAAACCATTAGGGTAAAGAAGTCTAGAAACCCCCGAAGGATCCCATCCAAAAGATCGTCTGTCCAAAACCAAAATTCAACAAAATCATACAAAGATAAAATAATAATAACAAATGATTACATACCTTTATGTACAGGTTTCATGGCATATCTTTATACTGCGCGTCATGAGTGCAGTAATACTAAGACAGCTCAGCCAATCTGGGCATTCTTCTTCCTCCCGCTTGTGGGATATTTTGGATTGAGCTACGACGCCACTAATTAAAGTGCGTAAATCTGACAGCTACCACCAACGACCACAGCCAGTGAGAGGTCGCTGAAGAGCCCATGGCGTTAAATCACAGGATCTAGCTCAGAGGCATTGTCACACGAGAATGCAAACACGGGACGCTTCTTTCTGTCCATCAGCAAGCAGAGCCTTTGGTTAAAACTTGAGAATGCTTGCGCGGCTCTCTACAGAGCATGGCACACGAACCTTATTTACCGATCGGCGTATGAAGGTCCACCCGAGTCAATGACGGGTCTGCCACTCCACTGGCAGGGGCTCCTAATCTAATTAAAGACCAAGTACAACCGAAGTTTCACCCTTTTTTTATTCTTTTTTATTTCATTTTTTTCTCATTTTTTCTCATTTTTTCTTTTTTTCTTTTTTCTTCTTCTTTTTTTTTTTTGAAAAATGTACAAGATAATATATACATGTTGTTGTGATTGTGGCTCACATCTTCTTCGGTTTTACGTCCAGAAATGGCTTAAACGCCTTCTATGAGTCGAGGATAAGCTTGCCATCCAATTTTCTTATAAATTGGCAAACAGGGTCTTTTTGAGTCAGATTCCCAAGACTGTAACGCTCTTGCTCGTCCCTGAAGAGATTCCACAAACTAAGAAGTTCACACTGTACAATTCCACAAGAATGCGTCTCAAGAGTCAATAAGATATTATCTTATGACTCCTTACTAAGTCCATTCTTAATGAAGAATATTTTATTTTTTCTATTTACGGAAACCATCCCCAAAGAGCGACATCGCGTGTTGCAATTCCATCGTGCACACTTGTAACAAACTTTCATTCTTTTTACTCTTCTTCTTTTTGAAAATGAACTTTTACCGAGACCAGGCATGTATGAGACAAATGAATCTGAAGATTCACTAGCTAAACGAACTTTTGCTTCGATTATCCAGCGTATATCTTCTGGGATGCCCTTATACATTAACAATCTCAGTCTTTCACACCTAGCTTCATAGGCTTTTATTAGAGCATTTAGAGGGAGAGAAGGAAAATGTTTTCTTAGATTTGAGAGAATGACATCCATTTTAAAAGGAGAAGAAATCATTTATTATGGGAAACTGAAAAACAAACCGACTTGAGAGTCACGGAGTACCGTTATCCGCCATTTAACCGGGAACACAAAGAACTGCAAAAAGAAAGAAATAACATTAAAATAAATTCTACTCATAACAAGGATTAGAAAGAGAAATGGATTTTACCTCAACAACTTGATGTTCCAGAAATGGTTTGAGTCTTTGTCCATTGACCTTAAATACAATACCATTCCTAGGATTCTCAATATCTATGGCCCCATAAGAATACACATGTTTGACAATATAAGGACCAATCCACCTAGATCTTAATTTTTCAGGGAATAGGTGAAGACGAGAATTATAAAGCAGAACTTTTTGACCAATTTCAAAAGTTTTTCTCAAAATTGATTTGTCATGAAAAGTTTTTGTTCTAACTTTATAAATCTTTGAGTTTTCATATGCATCATTTCTTAATTCCTCAAGTTCATTCAATTGTAATTTTCGTAACTTGGAAGCATCATCAAGACTTAAGTTGAAAGCTTTAATGGCCCAAAATGCTTTATACTCTAATTCTACAAGCAAATGACAAGGTTTTCCATAAACTAACCGATAGGGAGACATGCCCAAAGATGTTTTAAAAGCAGTACGGTAAGCCCAAAGTGCATCGTTTAGTCTTAAAGACCAATCTTTACGATTTGGGTTAACCATTTTTTTTAAAATTTGTTTAATCTCCCTATTTGCTAATTCAACTTGTCCACTTGTCTGAGGATGATAAGGAGTTATAATTTTGTGGGTAATGCAATATTTCTTCATTAAAAATTCAAATGATTTATTACAAAAATGTGTTCCCCCATCACTGATGATAGCTCAAGGAATTCCAAATCGACTCAAAACATTTTCTTTTAAAAATTTTAGAACAGTTTTATGATCATTGTGCCGACATGGAATCGCCTCAATCCATTTTGAGACATAATCAACTGCAACCAAAATGTACACAAATCCAAAAGATGATGGAAATGGACCCATGAAATCAATTCCCTAATAATTAAAAATTTCAATGACAAGGATAGGGTTCAAAGGCATCATATTTCTTTTAGAAATGGACCCCAATTTTTGACAACTTTCACAACTTTTGCAAAAAGTATAACTGTCCTTAAATAAAGTGGGCCAATAAAATCCACACTGCAAGATTTTTACAGCTATTTTCTTTGAGGAAAAATGACCTCCACATGCTTCTGAATGACAAAATTTAATGACACTACTTACCTCATTGTCAGGTACACATCTCCAAAAGATTTGATCAGGACAATATTTGAACAAATATGGGTCATCCCAAAAGAAAATTTTCAACTCAATCAAAAATTTTTTTCTGTCTTGGTGTGTCCACTGAGGCGGCATCTTACCTGTTACAAGAAAATTGACAATGTTAGCAAACTAAGACATGGAATTGACAGAAAATAAAAATTCATCGGGAAAAGAATCATTGATAGGTGTGCTATCAAAAGATGAGCCTGTTGTCAGCCTTGACAAATGATCTGCAACAACATTTTCAGCTCTTTTTTTGTCTTTTATTGTGATGTTAAATTCTTGAAGCAACAAGATCCACCGTATCAACCTAGGTTTGGCATCTTGTTTAGACATTAAATATCTAACAGTAGCATGATCAGTGAAAACAACAGTGGATGAACCAATTAAATAAGTCCAAAATTTGTCCAATGCAAAAATTACAGCAAGTAATTCTTTTTCAGTAGTGGTGTAATTCATTTGTGCACTATTCAAAGTTCGACTTGCGTAATAAATTACATGAGGCTTACCTTCCTTTCTTTGGCCTAAAACAAAGACCAACAAAAGAAAAATCACTAGCATCACACATCAACTCAAAAGGCAAAGACTAGTCAGGAGATTGCATGATAGGAGTAGAAGTCAAAAGATCGATTAATTTTTCAAAAGATTTTTGACAATCTTGAGTCCAATCAAATGGTGTATCTTTTGTTAGAAGATTACATAAAGGTCTAGATATGACACTAAAGTCCTTTACAAATCTTCTGTAAAATCCTGTATGTCCTAAAAAGGAATGAACTTCTCTGACTGTTTTTGGGAAAGGCAAATGAGCAATTAATTCAACTTTAGCCTTATCAACTTCAATTCTTTTTGAAGATATCACATGACCTAACACTATTCCTGAGGTAACCATGTAATGACATTTTTTCCAATTTAAAACAAATCCTTTTTCTTCGCATCTTTTAAGAACTTTTTCCAAATTATCAAGACAATTTTCAAAAGAATTTCCAAAAACTGTCAGATCATCCATGAAAACCTCTAAATAATGCTCAATCATGTCACTGAAAATACTTAGCATGCATCTTTGAAAAGTTACCGGAGCATTACAAAGACCAAAAGACATTCTTCTATGTGTAAAAGTGCCAAAGGGGCAAGTAAAAGTGGTCTTTTCTTGGTCCTCTAATGCAATTGGTATTTGATTATACCCTGAATAACCATCAAGAAAATAATAGTAGAGATGTCCTGCTACTCTTTCTAGAATCTGATCAAGAAATGGCAAAGGGAAATGGTTTTTCCTAGTGGCTGCATTCAATTTTCTGAAATCAATACACATACGCCAACTAGATGAGATTCGGGCAGGTATTAATTCTCCTTTTTCATTTTCAACCACTGTTATTCCAGATTTCTTAGGCACAACTTGTGTAGGGCTTACCCACTGGCTATCAGAGATAGGATAGATAATTCCAACATCAAGTAATTTAAGAACTTCAGCTCTAACTACCTCTTTCATGTGTGGATTTAATATTCTTTGAGGTTGTTGAGATATTTTAGCAGTATCCTCTAAATGTATTCTATGTGTACAAATTAATGAATTAATGCCTTTTATATCCTTTAATGTCCATCCAATTGTATTTTTATGCCTTTTAAGTACTTCTATCAACTTACCTTCTTGTTCTTTGGTCAAGGATGAGGAAATTACCATTGGAGAGCTTTGTTCTTCTCTCAAAAATGTGTACTTCAACCCATCAGGTAATGGCTTCAGTTCCAATGTGGGTACTTCTTCATGGGTATCATCATTCATGGATTTTAGCTCTTCGAATCTTGGCTTCCTTCCTTTGTATTCCATTTCCTGTGTACAGTCAAGTAAAGTGCATATTTCAGAAACATCATCATCTAATTGTGTAGCTGAATCAAATGAATTAATTAAACAGATTTCTAATGGGTCAGAAGAACTCCTGATTTGAAGATGATCATCTATAATGGCTTCAATCCCTTCAATCTCTTCCTTTTCATCATAAACTTCTTGTGGTTGCTTACACATATTGAAAACATTAAGTTCCAGTGTCATATTTTCAAAAGTTAGCTTCACCACTCCATTTCTGCAATTTATCAAAGCATTAGATGTTGCTAAAAATGGGCGACCCAAAATAACAGGAACTGACTTAGAACTATCAACCATAGGTTCAGTTTCCAAGACAATAAAATCCACAGGATATATGAATTTATCAACTTGTACCAACACATCTTCTACTATTCCTTTTGGAATTTTAATTGATCTATCAGCAAGTAGAAGAGTTACAGAAGTTGGTTTTAACTCACCAAGGTTGAGTTGCTGATAAACTGAATATGGAAACAAATTAACACTAGCACCAAGATCAAGTAAAGCTCGTTCAATTTTATGTTCACCAATAATGCATGAAACTGTAGGACAACCAGGGTCTTTATATTTCAACTCATTATTATTTTGAATAATGGAGCTTACCTGTTCAGTCAAAAATGCATTTTTTTTCACATTATGTTTCCTTTTAACAATGCACAAGTCTTTCAAAAATTTGGCATAACAAGGAATCTGCTTGATAGCATCTAACAGAGGAATATTGACATTCACTTGTTTAAAGATTTCAAAAATGTCACTGTTATGATTCACTTTACTTGAATTGTTTAATGCTTGAGGAAATGAGGGTGAAGACGAGGGTTTGATCTCTTTTTGGCTAGGTGGCTGATCAACTTCTTCCTCATCTTTGGGAATTGACTCATTATCTTTCTCAAAAAGTTCAAGAATTTATTTTTCAACAACCTTTCCACTCCTAAGAGTTATCACTGAGTTGACTTGATCTATTTTTTGACTTTCTGAACTACCCTCATTTAGGCTAAACTGACCCTTAGGATTTGGTTGAGGTTGAGAGGGAAACTTTCTTTTCTCATGAATGGCAAGTGTAGAAGAAAGTTTAGCAAGAGTGTCTTTTATGTCAATCATGGTTTGATTGTTGTGGTTACTAATGGCTTCTTATTTTTCCATGAATGCATGCAATGTTCCTTCAAGATTTTTCCTATATGGTGGGACATAAGGTGCATATCCTTGAGGATTTTGAGAATCTTGCTGTGCCTGAGGAGGTGGTGGTTGCATGAATTGTGGTTGGTTGCTATTCCTCCAACTGAAGTTCGGGTGATTTCTCCATCCCGGATTGTATGTATCTGAAAAAGAAGAAGTGAATGACTTTTTAAAATTAGTCATTGCATTTACTTGCTCATGCACAAGTTCTTTAAAAACAGGAAGTTTTGGACATTCATTTCTTAAGTGTCCCAATTCATCACAAATGCCACAAATTTCTTCACTTTGCACAGACTTGATTTCTTTTACTTTCCCGGATTCCATGGCTTCAATCTTTCTAGCCAAACTAGCAAACCTTGCATTTAGATCTTCTTCTTGACTAAGATGATATTTTCCTTTACTAGCATTTGCAAGGTTAAATCTAATTAAATTTTCAGAAGGATTAGTACCATGCCAAGATTGAGAATTTTCAGCCAAATGGTCTAAATAGTCTAAAGCTTCTTCAGGTTCTTTATCAAGAAATTCACCATTGCACATTGTTTCCACAAATTATTTGGTTTCGGGTGTTAACCCTTCATAAAAGAAGCTTATAGTGTGCCATTTTTCAAAACCATGATGTGGATAAGAATTCAACAAATCTTTAAAACGTTCCCAACTTTGAAAATATGCTTCATTGGAATTTTGGGAAAAATTTTGGATTTGTCTTTTCAAAGCATTGGTTTTATGTGTTGGAAAAAATTTCTTCAAAAACTCACATTGAATTTCTTGCTATGTGCCAATTGATCTTGGTTTCAAAGTGTTAAGCCAAGTTTTTGCTTTATCTTTAAAAGAAAAAGGAAATAATTTAAGCTTAACAACCTCTTCAGTGCAAGTTTGGTCATGAAAAGCAGTACATACTTCCTCAAATTCTTTTAGATGTAAATATGGGCTTTCAGATTCTAAACCATAGAAATTAGGAAGTAAAGAAATCATACCTGGCTTGAATCTAAAATTGTTGGCATTGAGTGGAAAGATAAAACATGATGGACTAGAATTTCGAGATGGTTGCAGATACTCACGCATAGTTCGCAACGGTTGATTTTCATGTTCATCATGCACACTTTCGTTTTCAGCCATTGTGCTTAATGTGTGTGATTGTGATTCAAATAAATTAATATGTAAAGTACCTGGATTAACTCTAACCAAACGACCAGAATTTAAATCACGATACCAATTAAGCATAAACAAGTAACTTACAATAGAAAAGAAAATGTACAAGCTAGTAATATAAACTGTCCATTAAATATTAACAAAGGTGTGGTATAAACCAACCACCAAAAATATATATATTAACACTTAGTAAATAAATATTAATAAAGGTGTGGTATAAACTAACCATCAAATAAGTTAATAAGTATAAAAATTAAAAATTTAATATACGAGATAAATTAAAATATTAGAAGCAGATAAAGTAAAAAGTTAGATAGTTAGTAAGAGAGTTAGTAAGTTAGTAAACAAAAAAAAATGACAGAAAATAAAGTACAAAAAAAAATAAAAGGGAGAGTTACCCCCACTAAGTTAAAATGTACAAGAAAATAAAATGGAGAATTACCCTCACTTTATTAAAATTAAAATTCGAGAAAATAAAGTGCAGAAAGTAAATTACAAAAAAAATAAAATAAGTAAAAGGGAGAGATTCCCCACTAAGTTAGTGCGTAAAATAAAAGGGAGAGGTTCCCCCACTAGTTAGTATGTTAGTATATATACAAATTTTTACACCAGAAATTCAGTCTTCAAATCAAGTCCCCGGCAACGGCGCCAAAAACTTGATGCACTCTTTTTAATTTCAAACAAGTTTACAAACTTGATGCGGGATTAATTGTTGCATTGCGAACCCAAGTGCAGGTTGTCTCAAGTAATAAAATTCTCGGGAGTCCGAGGTCGATCCATAGGGAATTGTTGAAGATTAATTAAGGTGAAGTGAATATTTTGTTACTACAATTAAAATTATTTACTTGGGTAAAAAGATTCACTCTTGGTAAATAAAAAAAAGGTAAGATTAATTCCTTTTATAACTCAATTAGAATCCTCGCAACATGGAGGTTCCAATCGGAAAATACAACATTAAAAGTCCAATTAAAATAATATACGTAGTTATTTTATGTTTCCTAAAAATATTACCACTACTTATAAATGGGTTAAAGTATTCATTGTGCCAATATTTTGTCTACAACAAATCAAGAACTCCTCTTTACAAAGATGATTTCTAAATTATAAGAAACAAATTATAATACGTATAATGGTTACTAGAAAATATAAATCATTTAAGTACAAGAGAAGAATAAATCTAACCTTACTTTATTACCAAGAGCTTCACCCTTTCACCCAAGTAAAATGAAACTTAGTTACTCATAGATAAGAAGAAAGAAAGAGAGAAGAAGAAGAAGAAGAAGAACATGACTTTAATTTAGAACAAAGGAAAATTACTACAAGAAAACCTAGTAACAAAATGGCATCATTTTGGTAACTAACACCTAACATCCTTAATGATCTGCCAAGCCTCCCTTTTATAGAGGATTAGAGATACAAAATGACAAGGGGGCTGAGTCATTAGTGGTTGGATGAGTGGAAAATGAGTGAAAAATGCCAAATGACTTTAGGTGAGTGGGAAATTATGGAGATTCATTGTCTCCGAAATCATGCAGCTCTGAAGTCATTGCATTCATCATTTTTGAACCAAGTGGTCTTCATGAAAGTTGTAGGCCGGGATCTTAGCTTTCAAATGGCTTTAGTTTGAGTCCAATATCATTTCTATAACTCCAGATACGTTCAAATTACTGAACACTACCCAGGCCCAGTCACAGCTCCTCTATTCTGACTTCCAAGCCCAATATCACCTTCGAGGAGTCCGATTCTGGAAACATATTCAACATAAAAGTTGTAGATATTGGTCTTAACTATTCAGCATCTAAATTTTAGCCCATTTGACAATCTCTAGCCCAAAAACTGTGATGAACAGTACACATAGGTTAAGCTGTCTAGAAAAGCACTTTGGTTCTTTCTTCAACCCCAATTTGAGTTATCTACTCGTGTGATTGGGCCTTTGAGGTCTTCATGAAAGTTGTAGAATTCTCTCTTATCTTTCAAATGCCACTAGAATCACCTCCAAAGATCACCTACAGCCCAAGATATGACCCAAATATAGAAACAGTGTAAGATATGAATCACGCTGAAAAATTCAATTAAGTTCAATTTGAGTCCAAACTTACAAAACATAATAAAACTCAATCAATTAAGTACATAGAGAGTGTAAATGACTAAGAATGAAAGCTTATTAATGTATCAAATATGTGATCATCAGAAGGGTATCGTTCTTCAGAGGATACTCGAAATGAGGTTCATGGTAATGCTGAATTCACATGGGAACAACCATGTATGTCCATTCTAGTGACAACAGGACTTCCTGATGGGAGTGGTCATGCGGCAATTCAAAAGGATAAGATGGAAGAAGAATGGAAGGAAAGGATGGAGGAGTAAATCAAAGTGATCAAGGGCCCCAGTGCCTATGGACCGCTTAGAATAAAAGAGCTGTGTCCTACCATGGATGTTGTAGTCCCTAAAGACTTCAAGATTCCTGATTTTGCCAAGTATGATGGGAGTGGTAACCCTCGGTTTCATTTGATCAGTTATGGAACTAAGATGGCTGTTTGGTCCAAGGATGATAAGTTCCTCATTAGCTTTTTCCACGAGAGTCTTACAGGCGCTGCTTTAGAGTGGTATATTCAATTAGATTGCTTTAAGATTTCTTGTTGGACAGAATTAGCTAATCTATTCATGGATCAATATAAGTTTAATTTGGATGCAGCTCCTACTCGGGAACAATTGGGTTTAATGCAAAAGAAAAATGAGGAAGTCTTCAAGCAGTATGCCCAGAGATGGAGAGCTCTCGCAGCACAAGTGCAACCACCATTGACGTTGACAGAAATGTGCTCATATTTTCTAGGGACTCTAGGAGCTCCTTATATTGAGACAATGGCGGGTGTTGTTTATCTAGACTTTGCTGAATTAATAGCTGCTGGGGAGAGGATCAAAATTTTGGTAAAAGCTGGTAAATTGCCAACTAGCAATGATGAAAGTAGTTTTAAAAAGGAGTTTTTCCCCTAAGGAAAAGGAGCTGGAAGTGAGCTACATGCAAAACCAAACCCGTCATTCACCATCTTACCCTGCCTACACCATTCGCCCTCCATCAACTTGAAACCTCTGAACAATTGGAGATCTGAGGAGTTGATTGAAGTGATTGTCATAAAAAAATCATTGATGATGGACTTATGTTAACTTTCTTGAAGCATTAATGTAATAAATTTGCATTGATATCTTGTTTCCTTTCATTTTCAGCGTCTTTCTTGACATTTTTTTCTCTTTTACTTCTCCAAAGTGTCTTCCTCGTATTTGGGGCCCATTGGACTCCAATTCTTGATAATTCTCAGTTTGGTAGATGTCAATAAGGTCCACGTGTGCAAGTATTCTTTGCCCAAAAATAAAAAAAAAAAACAAAAAAGAGCAATGAAGTAATCACTTGGTGTGCATTAGATTTTTTTCTCTAAATTAAAATTTTTGAAAATGAGCAATCAAGATTTGAAATGAAGATTGACCATGTTTCTCTATCATTCACAAGAATTCATTTTTTCATTATCTCTCGTTGTCCCTTTTGAGCTTGAAAATTTCTTCAATAAACCCTCGACAAGGATCACTCCTACACTAGGGGATGACACAAAGCAAAGGTTGATTGTCATGGTGACTGTTTTGAAACATAATAGAAATGGAAGAAAATGGTGAAAGGGACAAGAAGTAAAAATAAAAAAAATGATAAAAAAAAAGAGATAAGAGAAAGAAAAAATGAAAAAATGAGATGAAATAAGTCATGACAAGGGCGAATGAAAGAAAATGAAAGGAAAAAAGGGAAGAAATGGAGACCAGTAAGAGAAAAGTGCGCTTGAAAGTACAAAGACAATTGACAAAGTTTAAATTTGAACAAGGATCCTTGGTTCCATTCAACTCTTAAACACTTGTTTGAGCCTTATATCTTTTCTTTCATAACCCCTAACCTTGGCCACGTTACAAGCCTCAAAAAGTCCATTCTAATCAATGAAGGATTGTTGTCATTTTCATTAACTTTAATTTTGGGACAAATGTTATGCTCATCTAAGTATCTAGTTCCTTGCTCCTTTTTTTTTTAAAAAAAAGAAGAAAAAAGAAAAAAGAGACTTACACCTGGGCAAGTTTCTACCCTGTTCGAGCTGGTCCCACACTAGGGCATTCTTCCCCCTAATTCAATTTGACTTACATTGAGACAAATCTTTTGGCTACCATGGCGAGTTTCTGCCCTATTCAGTCCTAAACTAGGGCAAATTTCTCATTGGTTCAATTTGACCTTACACTAAGGCAAGTTTCTACTCTGCTCAATTTGACTCTAAACTGGGGCAATTTTTTGTCGTTCTCTTAGTTCAATTTGACCTACACTGGGGCAAAAAAAAATAATTGTCCTACATTGAGACAAATTTTTGTTGTTAAATGGCTTACACTGGGGCAATTTTGTTCGTAAATAATATATCCTGAGTCGAATTCATTTGATACCTTACACAATGGTAGATTTTTGTAGATACCTAGTAAAACAATGGTCATGATGTTCAGTTGACGAGTAAAGATCAATCACTAGAGCAAAAAAAAAAAAAAACCATTCCACTTCTTGTATCTTTATCCTTTGTAAATAATACCCTTTCTGTAGTCAAACTTCTAAGAACAATCTGGAAGTTGTTCGCTTCTTCTTTGTTGTTTTTTTGAATTCATAGGTATCTGTTACGTAATACTTCAGGTAAGGTGAACATGAGTACAACACTATGATTCGACCATCTAATGGTAATCTCCTTATGAGCAATTCAGATCGAAGAGAACTTGGAATTCCCAATTGATGGAAAAGGAGATACCCAAGCAAAAAAAAAAAGGGACTCATTAGGTTGAAAATCCGAAAGTGCGAACTAAGCAAAAGAAAAAAAAAGGAAAAGAGTTCGTTAGTCTGAAACCCGAAAGGACAGTCTAAGCAAAAGTTAGGGCAAATAAATAGGCAAAATCTCAAAGAAAGTTGGCCTGAAACGCCTTGAAGGGTGCACCAAACTAGGGCAATTTTGAATTGCATTTGATCAGCTACACAAGGGCAATTTCGTTTGCATTCAATTGGTCAAACTGGGGCAAATTTTTTAAAGGATTAAAAAGAGATGTGTTGAAGGAAGTAGCAACAGAGACAGTGATTGAGTTATCAAGTAGTTGCAGGGAATCAATTAGATGAAGGACAAAGTTAAATACCGGGGCAAATTTTTCTCTCAAGGAATCAGTCAAGTAAGGGTTCATCTCGTTTCTCAAAAGGAGAGCTAAGAGCGAGAAAGGAGAAGAAAAAGGAAAGAAAGGACTCATAAAAAGGATCGAGGTTATCAGGTCTAATGAGCAAAAGCATGTGAACAAGGATTTTGATTGGTCAAAGCTTTCCAAAAGTCATCGTTAGCTCAAAGGACTTTTAATAAAAAAAAGAGAAAGAAGCAAAAAGCGAAGAAAAAAAAAGAGCAAGGAACAAAAAAGAAGAAAAGAAAAAAAAGAAAAACAAAAAAAGAAGAAAAAGAGAAAAAGAGAGAAATGAGAAAAAGAAGAAAAATCTTTTGGATCAAGATGCCTATTGCCTTTTTAAATTTCTATTTTTTGGGAGCACAGTAGCACGCCTGTCTTTTAAATTTCAGGAACACAGTAGCCCGCCTGTCTTTTAAGTTTTCGGGAGCACAGTTGCCCATTGTCTTTTAAATTTTCGGGAGCACAGTTGCCTATTGTCTTTTAAATTTCAGGAGCACAGTAGCCCGCTTTTCTTTTAAGTTTCAGGAGCACAGTCGCCCGCTTGTCTTTTAAGTTTCGGGAGCACAGTCGCCCACCTGTCTTTTAAGTTTCGGGAGCACAGTAGCCCGCCTGCCTTTCAGTTTTTCGGGAGCACAGTAGCCCGCTTATCTTTTAAGTTTCGGGAGCACAGTCGCCCGCCCGTCTTTTAAGTTTTGGGAGCACAGTAGCCCACCTGCCTTTCTGTTTTTCGGGAGCACAGTAGCCCACTTGTCTTTTAAGTTTCAGGAGCATAGTCGCCTGCCTGTCTTTTAAGTTTCGGGAGCACAGTCACCCGCCTGTCTTTTAAGTTTCGGGAGCACAGTAGCCCGCTTGCCTTTCAGTTTTTCAGGAGCACAGTCGCTCGCCTGTCTTTTAAATTTCGGGACTCAGTTGCCCATTGTCTTTTAAATTCAGGGACTCAGTTGCCCGTTGTCTTTTAAATTTCAGGAATCAATTGCCCATTGTCATTTTACTTTCTGTTGAGCGCATCGGCTCCATGCATTTTAATTTTTATTGAGCGCATCGGCTCCATGCATTTTAATTTCTGTCAATTCTTTTGAGCGCATCGGCTCCATGCATTTTAATTTCTGTCTATTCTTTTGAGTGCATCGGCTCCATGCATTTTAATTTTTGTTGAGCGCATCGACTCCATGCATTTTAATTTCTTTTGAGCGCATCAGCTCCATGCATTTTAATTTCTGTTGAGCGCATCGACTCCATGCATTTTAATTTCTGTCAATTCTTTTGAGCGCATCGGCTCCATGCATTTTAATTTTCGTCTATTCTTTTGAGCGCATCGGCTCTATGCATTTTAATTTCTTTTGAGCGCATCGGCTCCATGCATTTTAGTTTCTGTCTATTTCTGTTGAGCGCATCGGCTCCATGCATTTTAATTTTTGTTGAGCGCATCGGCTCCATGCGTTTTAATTTCTGTCTATTCTTTTGAGCCCATCGGCTCCATGCATTTTAATTTCTGTCAATTCTTTTGAGCGCATCGGCTCCATGCACTTTATTTCTTTTGAGCGTATCAGCTCCATGCATTTTAAAATTCTTGTCAATTCTTTTGAGCGTATTGGCACTTTGCATGTTATTTCTCGCATTTGTTTTACATCTTATGCATTATCGGACAAAATTGAAATTCATATCTTTACTCGTTTCTTGCGACGATAATATGAAGACCACAGTTTTCTTATTATCTAGTAAGAAACAAGTAAAGAGGGGCAACTGTGAACACTCAATTTTGACCGGGCTAAAAAAAATTTGATTTTAAATTTAATTAATTAAAGGTCTATATTCTTATTTTTTTTTGTTAGCCCAAATATGAACCCGCTTTAACAAAAAAAAAAAGAAAGAGAGAACACTGATCTCGTTTAACAAAAAAAAAAGGGCAATGCATTTAATGTTCGGTGCCTGCACACGTAAAAGAAAATGATAAAATAACAATGCATTAAATGCATTAAGGCTGCACAAGCAAAGAGAGGAGGGGCTGAAGGGATTGAAGGAGAAAAAGGTTTTGATAAATGAAGGAATGAGGGGCTCAATGTAGGGAGTGGTTTACGTAAAGAGAAAAAGAAGGAAATGTCAGCCGAAAAAATGGAAAAAATGGGGGAACTAGGACAGGGGGAATGATACAAAAGGAGGAAGCTAAGTATTTGAAGGGGGGAGGAGAAAAATAAAAAAAAGCCACCGGAGAGCTGGGAGTTTTGAGAGAAATGATCTTCTCAGAAGCTCAACACTACGCCTTCATCATTGAACCATCCCATCTTCACCATCAACCTCCAACCCTGCGCCTCTCCCAAACCGTGAAACCATCATTTTACCCCACAAATCACCAACTGTGAATGACTCTAACCATCTTCATCACTATCCCCCCACTTCACTACCACCACTAATCATCAAGTTCATCTCCACTCCATCACACCCAACGTCCAGGACCCAACATACACTTCACCAATACTCACTTCTCCCGACCGTGAACAACCTCCATCACCTTTCCATAACAACCATCACCAACCTTCCCAGACGGTGACCACCCTGCAACCCCAAAACAGAACCGTCCCATCTTTCACCTATCTTTTTCACCAAAGAACCACTACCTTCAACCTTCCAAACCCAGCTGAGTCCACTCAGTGAAAAATCTTCATCACCCATATCACATATTCTCCAACCTTTCACCCACTGCATCGACAACCTTTATTCCACACAATCTTAACCTCCTGCCACCATTTTTTTTTTACACCGACCGTCAGATCTCAGAAGCTAGATCCTTCCCCTCACCGACCGTCGAATCTCACGAAACCAAATCCCTCCTCACCGATCGTCGAATCTCACAGAAGTTAGATCCTTCCCCTCACCGACCGTCGGACCTCACAGAAGCCAGATCCTTCCCCTCACCGACCGTCGAATCTCACGAAACTAAATCCCTTCTCACCGACTGTCGAACCTCATAGAAGCCAGATCCTTCCCTCACCGACCGTTGAATCTCACAAAACCAAATCCCTCCCCACACCGACCGTCAGATCTCAAAACCAGATCCCTCCCTACACCGACCGTCGGATCTCAGTAACCAGATCACTACCCTTTCACCTCCAAACCGTGAATTCCACTCCCCTCACCGACAAACTGACCCAAAACAGAACCCAAACTCCTTTTCATCCATCTATCCTAACCTCCATTTCACTCCCGAGTTAATTCACGTTCTCCCACAAACACCTTCCATCTTCACCACTTTCCTCCAAAAAACACTCACCACCAAAACCCCAACGCAGCTCAGACCACCTTCCCACCGCCCTTGTTCGCGAACTTTCGTCAAAGAACCCTCGCCCAACAACTGAACCAGAAACCGTCCAACTTCACCCACCACGCACTGAATCCAACAGCAAACACATATTCAGTTTGTGCTCTGTTTTTTCTTCTTGTTTCTTTGTTTCTTTGTGTTTTTTCTGTTTTTGTATTTTTTTATTATCATTTGTTTATTCGTTTAGTTGGTAATAAGAATATGGCCAGGTTGTGATTGAAAGCTTTTGGTTTCTTTTCTTCTTACGTTATCCTTTACGTGTTTGGGTTTTAGTTTTATTTTTTTTAATTTCTTGAGCAAAATATTTTAAATAGTGATATTTAGTCAAAAATTCATACCAATTGTATCTGTTTCTAAAATGGGTCAAAGATTGTATAGGTTTGTGTTAGTAGTGCTAGAGCTAAGTTTGTTTTTTTCTCTGAAATGAGCTTTTGCTTGCTTATTAGTAGGCTAGCAGAAAGTGTGTTTCTTTTAATAAAAAAAATCTAAAAAATAAAAAATAAAAGTAATAAAAATAAAATGATAAAAAATAATTCAATATTTTTGAGAAAAAAATAATAATGAAATTAGCCGAGTTGTGACAGCTTGCTAATTCTATAATTTTCATAATCATGTGAGTTGTGACAACTTGATGATTCAATGGGTGATGTCTCTAGCGTGACGCCGAGTTTCACCTATTCAAATCTTGATTCGATTAACTGAGTCGCGACGACTTGTTAATTAAAATTTTTAAAATTAAGTTATTTATATAAAATTAACCAACCCACAAGTTTTTTTAGAGAATTACGTGACTTTGAGTTCCTCATTGCGCCTGAGAGTACGTAGGAGCAGAATTTCATTTTTGTTAAGCCAAAATTAAATTTTCATAATTTTGTGGTTTTCCTTTTTATAAAGAGTTACAATATTTTGCAAAAAAGTGTAAAATAAATATTTCAAAGGATTGTTAAGAATTTACACAATTAACTTAAGGTACCATTTTAGAATGACTGTGTTAGGAGTGCTGTGGGATTAAGTTTCCGCTCTTCCCTATCCATAACCGACTCCTGAATCCAATCTGGCTCCAAAGACCATTTTCAAATAAAGGTTTTCCTATTTTTCCTAAGTTAAAATAAAATTAGTGGCGACTCTATTTTTCCATTTCCATTTTCTAAAATCTCATGAGTTGCTATGTTTCGCCGTGATCCCGGTCGCGACATATATAAAATAATTGTTGTTTTTGCTATTTTTCTATTGAGATTTATATCTCACTCATTGTGATTTAATATTTCAGATAACCCTAAAAAACAGGATTCTCATTAGTTTTCTTATGCAAGAACTAGAGGAATATGTTATGTAGTCATATTGGAAGATTTTATTAATATTTGTAAATTAGTGGCACTTTAAGAAGACTTTTGTAAGCCTTAATTTTTGAAAAATAAGTGCCTAATTTAGAAATGTTTGTATGTATATAACCAACTTTTAAAGGATTTAATCCTTTAATGAAATATTTTATACTTTAAAGTTTTAGCGGTAATAGTATGTTGTGTTAAATACTTAACAAATAAATTAAATATAATAAAATTAATTAAAATTAGAGTAGGATGTTACATATTTGTGCTTTCCTGTTTATGATTTATATTTCTCAAACATTTGTGCATTTGATTTTCTCATCCTTTCTCTTATGGGCATAACCCAGATGCGATCTCCTCTTTGCAATTCCAAATGCGCCTTTTTTCCCCTCCTCTCTCTTTTTTTTTGTCAAATTAATTTATTTTTATTTTTATTTTTGTAGGTTTTGATTTTATTCAAAGCATTTGACAATAAATTTCTCTCTTTGGATCATTCTCACTCTTCCTCTCTTGAAATCAGTTCTTCTATTTCTGAGATGTGCTATACCAAGGTGATTGCTGCTGTTTATGGCCCCAGGCCAAGAGATGTACTTTTAATTATTGACTTCACCTGTTCATAGTTGCTATTTTGAAGTTGAGTAGATGTTTATGTTTGAGTAAAAGTTAGTAAGCTTAGCTTTTGTAAAGAAGCTTTGAAGTCGCATGTGAGCTTTAGATAATAGATACTGTCACTTTTTTTTTTATCTAAGTGATTTTTCCACATACCTAAAATAGGAACCAACATATTATTGACTAGGCTCTGCTTAAGCTTTTTTGTATAAGCCACAAATCTTTGTGCATGTTTTGGTGTATTTATATGCTAATTGTTTGAAAATTTAATTTCTAGGAATTTACCTTACGGGGCTACCTCCTGCTTGGAAGCATGGCTTTCATAGACTTATACTTGAAGTAGACTCAAAGTAATTCAGGTCATCCGTATGCACTACAGATGCAGAAGTGGAGCAAAGCACCAGTACCTTCAACAACAAGAGAACTTCCTCAAACAAAACCCCAGTGGCAGTGGGCAAAGGTCAAATACTTTAGCTTTTCAGGCACAATAAATCTCTGGTTTTACAATTCTTTTCCAGCTCCTTTGGCTCAATTCTGAATTATTTACCACAAGTTGTGATTCATTCTTACCCCTTAATATGAAGGTGGTAGTCTTATGAATTTAGGAAAAGTTACCAATCCAAAAGCCTTAGCTCTTGAGCATTGTTTTCTGCAATCTTTTATTCTCTTTTTAAATCAATTTATGGGGCCTACAAATATGATACGATAATTTAAGTTTGATTTTGTGCTTGCTAAATCCAATTTATTTGTATTTTGGTAGGAGTATTAACCAACCCATGTATTACTTATAAGAGATATCACAAGATACTTTTATATTTGTTTCATAAACTCAGCTGGAATGTTGAATCCATTTGTATAATTTTTCTCTGAAATTTACTGTATCTCTAGATTATAAAAGTTCGTTTAGTATTCATGATGTCCTTGTACTTGAACGTTAAAGTAGCAGTAGTATATCTTATCAAATTCCCATTATTATATTGAAGTGCCAATGTAGTGATCTCTTTTGGTGTTTGTCTAATTCCTTATATATGCCCTCTGTTGTTTTCCCTTACATTTTCCTTTTGTAATCTGTTGTTCCATTTTGGGTATGATGAAAGTTATTCTTCTTTTGCTCATAACATAATTACTCACTTTCTAGTAGGATTTGGAAACAATCGCTAAAGATATTGGTGGAATCAGGAAGAAAAAATTGTTTTCTTTGTGAAGTTCAAGCTAGAGAGGTATATGATTATTATCTCTAAATATGAGTTGGGAGAATTTATTCTTGTAGAGAATGAATAAATTCTCCTAATTCATTTTCAAGGATTTTATTTTGAAAACTTTGGATCTTCCAATTATTCTGGAAATCTTATTTGAGTGCATGCTTCTTTTTTCATTTTTTGACTTTATTACCTCTATCATTTTTTTTTTTTTTGTAAAAGAGAACGAATATTAAGTTTCCAAAGCTTTTGGTTATATTGGTCATTAGCTGGTATGAGTTGTTCGTCGGATCTATAATAGTGTTATCTTAGGTTGTATTGCATATCAAATTGAGTTTGCAAACTAACTTCCACACAAACAATGATATTTTAATTTTTGTTTGCCACATGCTATACTATTATCATGTCTTGTGTTCATTGGGATGAGAAAAGATAGCAGTTTTCCTTCTCAGCCTTCATGTCTTGATGTTAGCAAGATCCGATAGCTTTTCCTTAGCATTGTACTATAAATTGTTTATTATATTGTTATATGACTTTTTATCCTACACTCGAGCTTGATTAACATTTCATTATTATACATATGACTAGATTTTTTTTAATAAAGTGCAGTAATTGGGATTGCAATAATTGCTTTGGTTAAGAATATAAATGTTGAATATGGTTACATGACTCTAATTGGACTCTTTGGTGCATTGTCATCCTGATTAGTCTAGTCGCTAATTGACTACTGCTGTTAGTGTATCTACTTGTTGATGTGAAGGTTCAAGTGTGCTATTCTTAATTCTAATTGACGTGAGCTTGATTCTTTTATAAATAAAAAAAATTTGATGTGAGCTTGATTTATTTATTTTCCCTTGCTGTTTTCTTAGTGTTCATAGTGGGTTGGTTTGGTATGTTCCTGATCTAGTCATCATTCTTTTAAGCCTTGGTGCATTTTATCTTGGGTATTGCCTCAAATTCGTATGTTGTCATGCCTATGACAGTTATTGCTAGATTGATCATAAGTTGGGCTATACAACTCAAAATCATGCCCTATTTGTCCTATTGGAAAGCTGACACATAAAACTTTTAGTCATTAAAATTCTAGATTTAAACTCATTCTCAGTCAATACTAGTTTTCTTTCAGAATCAGGTCTGTTCATGCATAATCTTGTCATTGGCAACCATTGCATTTTTGTTGGTAATTTGGGCTGTGCATGTTGGATTTGACAACCATTTCTTTTGTTAGAAACCTAAGACATTAAGGCTTTTAATTAAAAAAACCAGGTTTTAGTTCCATGACAATTAATACCAGTTTTCTTTCAAAGTTGGGTCTGTTTATGCACTTTTTCACTTATGATAGCAAATTTTGAAGCCCATATTTTATCATAGCACAATTGTCTAAAAGAGCAGTTTCCTTTTATAGGACATTCCAAAACAAATCATATGCATCTGAAATGAAAATTAAGCTTTGACCCAAGACAACGACAAAGCTTGAGATAGGAGATGTCAATTAGGAGCAAATCGAAAATTCATGGACAGCTCCTAATTCCACTTTGAGGTGAATTTTCCTATTCATGTCCTTATGGATTTTAAACTGACCACGAATGAGAACTTATTCATTCATTGCCATTTCACTATAGAAGTCTAATTCTCGACCTGATAACCGTGGAAAATTGTGCAGGAATTGTTGTTTACTCCTGTCTTTGTCACGAAGTCAATCTATATGAATTTGCTTCACCGCCACAGGTGAGTATTTTATTTCATCGGACATCTTGATTTTATCTTAACGCAAATATTCCTCTTTCTCTAACAACTCAGCTGTTCAACTCCATTGCAAGGGAATTTTCTATTTGAATGCTCATAAAAAAGGAATCATCACTGATTCTATGTTTCTGCCATTTTCCTTAATTTATACGGAATCTCACATTTTCGTTCTTGTGTTTCTTACTTCACTCTTTTTTTTCTTTGCATCTTTCTTGCTCTGTATGCTAGATTTAGCCTTGGTTGGATCTAAATGGCAATTTAGAATTAATTCAAGCTCGAGCTAGCAATTGGCAGGACAACTTGTGGTGACCTCAACACCTTTTGTACAGCAGGATACAATGTCATTGACTGAGGTAAAAGATACTACACTCACGTTATTTTGCTTGATCAATTTGGATGTGATAAAGATTTCAGAATTTTGGAACTATTCATGAAGTCCCAGTTTACATATGAAAATAAGTCACATTCTGCAAAATTATGTATGCTGTCAACACCTTGGCAGCTTGTGTGTTTTATAGCATATCTTGGGATACAAAAACCCAAATTACATGTCGTTTGTTGTGTTTTAAAACTGAGAGGCAAAGGATTTAATAGTAAATTTTTTAGAATTTTTACAAATCAGAATCAATACTAATTTTTGTTTGAAGCTATGGTAAATTCTACAAAAATGCATTTCAAACAACATATACTCTTTGTTGTATGACTTGCACTGTAGCAGTCTGGTTGGTACACTACTCATAGCTTTTGAAAGCTGAGATATGGAGCTTTAAGTGGTAGAAGATCTAGAAATTATGTATCTTACATGAGTTGCTAGTTAATGCATGAAGTAGATTGAATTCTGTATAATTACTTACTATTATGAGTGATGAGACATCTTACAGTGTGGTCATGGTTGTGGAATCAAATGACTACTTTAGCTCATGAAATTTTAATGAAATAAAGTTAGACACCTTAGGATTAAGACTACCAGATTTCACGAATTTTGGAAGTCCCTATCTAAATTAAGTCCACCCTAAGATTTTAGGTTCAGAATCTGTACTCTTCTTTAACGTTACTCAATGTCATATCCATTTTAGATTCTAATGTATTAGTTGTGAACTTAAAATTTAACCCAAAATGCTGAATATATTCTAATGTATTAAAATCAATTAACTCATTCATTTTTTTTCAACATTTATTTATTTTTGGGTTAAAATTAATTAGGTAGATGCAAACTTAACTGCTAATTTATTTTTAATTTTTTAGAATATTTATTTATATATATTTATTATTTGTTTATAGTGAGAATCTACTTGATAAAGCGAAACAAAGACATCTTGCATATGGATATGATTATGAAGATTTGCCAAGGGTATTCAACATTAGTTTTTTTGTTCTTTTATTTGTGTTATGTGATCAAGAACAATCACACTATTTTTTTACTCACAACAATAGTAAATGACTTTTTTCTTAATTTTGGTGTAAAAAGTAAACACCTATATAATTTAGTATTTTTTATTTATTTTTGTCAACAATACGTGAATATCCTTTCTTTGAGAAGAATTGGTTTTTTAATATGTGGTTTTTTGATACACAAGTAAAAAGTGTTGCCTAAAAATAGATATGCATAAGTAACATTATAAAAAAATGGCCTATAGACAACATTTTATACAAGTTGCCTTATAGCGTATTTAAAAGCAACAAAACTAAAGCGTTGCCTAAAGAAGTACTTGTAACCAATATGTAGAAAACGTTATCAAAACCTTAGCATATAGGCAATGCTTCTTACAAGTTGCCTTACGACGTACTTAAAAGCAACAATAATATAAAGCGTTGCCTAAAGCAGTATCTATAACCAACATATAGAAAATGTTGTCAAAACCTTAACCTATAGGCAACGCTTCTTACAAGTTGTCTTATGGCGTACTTAAAAGCAACAATACAAAAGTGTTGCCTAAAGCAGTAATTATAACCAACATGTCAAAAGTGTTGTCAGAATTATCCATGGACAACTTCTCAAAAGAGTTGTTAGAAGATAAGAATAGACAACTTTTTTTTTTAAGTGTTGCCAGAAGCTTAAAAAAGTGTTGCCTATTTTAGTAGGCAACGGCTTGGCAAGGGTTGAAAAGCGTTGTCATAGACTTTAGGCAACGATTGTTGGCCACTAGCAACGCTTTTCAGCCCTTGTCAAAGGGCAAAGTTGTTGTAATGTTCTACATCTTCAATAAGGTATCAGGAGATAATTGATTCCTTGCGTTCTCACTCTGATTCTTCGTTTTCTTCCATTGCCTTTTTCTTCCACCTTCCTCTTTGCACTCCATGGCCCGTGTATATACCATTGATGATTCTAGTCCATTTTTTCTTCAACCTTCAGATAATCCAGGGTTGTTTCTTGTTTCTCAACCATTGACTGGTGAGAACCACAACTCATAGAGTCACGGAATGAAGATGGCTTTGAATGCCAAAAACAAAATTGGCTTTGTTGATAAGTCAATTTTGCAAAACAATGTTGTCAGCTCTTGGTTGTTGAATGCGGTTTCTAAGGAAATTTCAACACGTGTAATCTTTTCTACCATTGCAGTTGAGATCTAGAATGATTTATGAGAAAGGTTTCAACAGAAAAATGGTCCTCAGATTTTTTAGCTCAAGAAAGACCTTATGAGCATTTCCTAGGGTTCTCTCTTAGTGAATCAGTATTTCACTAAGTTGAAAACTATTTGGGAAAAGTTGAATAAATATCGTCCTATATATTGGTAATTATTCATAGCTTCCTTATGGGACTCAATGATTATTTTTCTCAAATCAAAGGTCAAATTCTCTTGATAGAGCCAATTCCTTCAATCAACAAAATTTTTTAATTGATTCTGCAAGAAGAAAAACAATGGGAGGTTGGTTTGATTCAACAATCTGATACTAGTTCTGAGGTTGCATTTGCCATTAAGGCTGAGTCTTCCAAACATTTTCATGAGAACAAGCGTAAATCTTCCAAGAAAGATCACCTTTTTATGCACACATTGTGAAATTCAAGGGCATACCAAAGAAAAATGTTACAAGTTGCATGGTTATCCTTCAAATTACAACAAGTCCAAGGAAAATATTTCAAATGTTGCTACTGTGAATCAAGTCACAGATACAATACAACTTCAATCTCCTCATAATTCTTTGCAGCTGACTACTCAGCAATATCAATAGTTATTGCAACTACTAAAAATCTCAGATATCACAATGTTCTCAACCTGTTATGGAGAGTTTTGATCCTCCTGCCTCTTTTGCTGGTATTGTGTTGACCATTAGTCAATCCATTTTTCCTTCCAATACTTGTTCACGGATCTTAGATTCAGGAGCAACTAGTCATATTACTTGTTCTTCAACTCATTTCATTAATTCTAAATCTTTGCACCATGCATTTGTTACTCTTCCTAATGGGACACATATAGTAGTTTCTACTTTCTACCATAAGAACAGTTCAATTAGCCCCTATGTTAAAGTTACATAATGTCCTTCATATTCCTTTCTTTCATGTTAATCTCATATCAGTTAGAGCTTTACTACAACATTCTTCTTATTGTGGTATTCAATACTAATTCTTTTTTGATTCAGGATCACAACCAATCGAGGATGATTGGCAAGGGTGAGGTTGTGGGAGGCCTATATATCTTCACACCACATTCTACATCTTCCAAGGTGGTTGCATCTAATTCTACATTTTCCAATTCTTCTAGTCGTAGTCATTGTTCTACATCTTCTATTTCTGTAAATACTGTTTCCTTTTTTATCTGGCATGCCAGACTTGGTCCCTTGTCAAATAAAGTGCTTCATATGTTAAATAATAAAATTCCAGTTTCAGTTACAAATCATAATTCTGATTGCTCAAATTGTCCTTTAGCTAAGTTGCGTAGACTTTCCTTTATATCCAATAATCATTTGTCTGATTTTTCATTTGATCTCATCCATTGTGATATTTTGGACCTTTACCATCACCCAACATATGATGGAAAAAAATTATTTTCTAGCGATAGTAGATGATTGTAGTAGATTTGTTTCATGAAAGCTAAATCAGAAGCTACTTCTTTAATAATTAGCTTCTTTAGTTTAGTACAAACTCAATTTGGAAAGCAGATTAAACAATTGAGGTCTGATAATGCAAAGGAGTTAGCTTTTAGTAATTTTCTTCAGCAAAAGCAGAATAAAGAGCTCTTGCATGTGTAGCTAGTGAGCTAACTTGGATCCATCGATTGCTTTAGGATTTTGGGATTACATTTTCTTCTGCTATAGTTTTTTGTGACAACCAATCGACAATTCATTTAGCCACAAATCCTACTCATCATGAACAATCAAAACATGTTGATATTGACTACCATTTCGTTAGGAAGAAAGTGAATTCTATATTCTTGAAATTGGTACATGAACAGTCTCAACATCAACTAGCAGACCTCCTTACCAAACCAGTTCAAACTCCTTTATTTCATCATCTTATGTCCAAGTTGGTAATTAAGGATATTTACTTCCCACCTTGAGAGGGAGTGTTATGTATATTGCATTCATATAACTTATTGTTATTTAGTTAGTTAGAAAGGACAATCAACATTCAGTCAGATAGGAATACAGTTTTTGTATACCTATATAAAATGATTTCCTGATGATGAATAAGATCAACAAGTTCATTCTATTCCACATCTTCAATAGAATATTTTACATAAATCACTATAAATCACTATAAGATTATATCAAATGTAAAACTTTCTATTAATCTAAACTTATTTTCTACATCAACAATTTATATTAAAACAACATATAATAAATTTTTTAAATAATTAAAACATTTACCGCTTAATATCATCACATGATAACAAAGTTTTAGTTAAATTTATTAACTTATTTTTACGAGAATCATGAAATAATTTATCAGTTTTTATACTAATGGCAATGGATACTCAGCCATCTCTCTTTCTTTTTCTCTCTATATGGTGTTGCAATGCATCAGCATCAATGTTCATGCATGAGATTAGGAGAACAAAGCAACGTGTCAAATTTAAAATGGAATGTCCAAGTCGATCGGTATTTATCTCGCTTTTACTTCTCTTTTTTATTTATTGAGTTTATAAAAAGACATAGAAAATGAATTCATCCTGCTTGCATGAGCAGGGGGTAGCTAGCTTAGATATGAAGCTAATTAATATTGGGGGCTATCGACCCAATGAGAAGGCCAGTGTTGCTGAAGCATAGAAGCAGCCAATTTTTCATAGTAGAGAGACTCTGATGAATAACCCTCAAACCGCTATAACAGTTTGCCTTGTGAAAGACGTGGCTATCCATGCATTTACCATTTAGAGAGAGAATAGTCTTAGTAAGTGAGAGAGAAAAACAAGTTTGAAAAAATAACATGGAATTTGAAATTCGTTTAGTTCTTCCTTCTTTTCAATTCTTTTTTTAAGCTTTTGGCATCAGCTTATGTAGTTCTACAAAATTTCACTGGTTACGTGTGTACGTACTTCTGTTTTTTCCTTTGTAAATTACTACAATTTGTCCATTTTCTTTAACTCCCAATAATAATAAATACTGATTTTCTGTCATTTTTCTCCTTCATTTACTCCTCCTTATTCTTACCAGTTGTGGGCTTTTTTTTTTCTTTCTGTTTTTCATTTTTGCCACTAAAAAATGTTGGTGATAATCATTAATTTTCCCGTTTTAATTAATCAAACAACACAATTATCTTAGCGAGCTCGTTTATTTCCATGATTTCCTTACATTTCCCATAGTTTTCTTGGGGCCGGCTTGTCGGAAACACTTTTCACTTCATTTTTTTTCACTATTATATATTATTGAGATATTTACGTTAGTTAAAATTTTGATTACAAAATTTCCTTTTGATAACCAACAGTTAATAAAGGAGCATGGCTCACAAAGATTCGTATTTTGTTAGGTACAATCATGTGTTTTATCAAATGTGACAGAATTTAATTCCTATTGATATTGATTATACATGCTGTTAATTTTAGCCATAATTTAGTTACCATTCGAGGGAAGTAGGGAACAGTCGAATCGATTTTTTCCCCTATATTAAAGAACTAAACAACACTTTTAATAAGTCTAGGAGATTGAACCTGCATTTCTTTTCTTATAACAATCTTTGGTAGGTACTCATACTCTACCAATGCTCAAGTAACTATAGGGAAAGGTTGAAGGTCTGATTGTCTGAAATTTCTATAATTTAATCATACAATACTGCTTTAACTCGGTAATGCTTAGACATCCTTTTCTTTTTATTTGAAATTGACCTCTAATTACAATAGCCAGGATTGGTATTTTGTATATATAAGTGACACGTAAGGTCCTAGTTGATTTAGAAACCATGTCACACTAAGCATCTCATAATTGAAACTCCATAGCAAATCTTGTTTGAAATCTTACGAGTCCTTGAGTACTAACTGCGGTGTGCAAATTGAGTGTGATCCATTCAACCCGGATTGAATTGCTTCCTTCCAGGTCAGTAACCACGCGTCCTCCTTTCTGCTCACTAGTTCTGCATGCAGTTTGTCTTCAAAGATCAAACCCTAAACCTAAAACGCTCCTATTCAATGTTCTTTTCTGTTTCATGTCTCTATGTATCTCTCTCTAGGTGAAAATTTGGCGTCTTTTAGGCCATTAACACCATTGAGTGAGTCACTCCAAAACAATTGCTTTAAATACCCTTTTTTGTTTTCAAGCACATATAGTGCTCATAAGCAACCCACTCATGTCTCTTACTTTTACCCTTTGATCTCTCTCCCTTCAAACTCTTGTTGAATTCCTTCACAAATGCTGCGTCTCCAGCGAAGTGTTTCTTCTGCTGAGAGCTCAACCGTTAATAAATCCTCCAAATGCAGGCAAAAACAGCTTGGGGTGTGGCTGAGCCTAAGTCCCCCAAGAGACCACACTTGTCGGCTCTGCAGCAGGAGCTTCCGCTCCCTGCAGGCCGTGGGAGGGCACCAGAATGCCCACCGCGATCTGCGAATCGCGATGTACAAGATGCATATGAAAGTCCTAGAAGATAAAAGGCTGAGGGAAGCTCTAGAGGGAAAGCGCATTCACCCTCTTATTAGTCCTGTTAGGGCCACAGGACTACCACCAACCAAAAATGCCAGCAACACTGAACCTGTGGCCAATGATCCGACCCAAATTGACTTGGATTTGCGCCTTAGTTCTGGCCCGCCCAACATGGTGATGACCTTTTACGAGTTCTTGCCTATTAAGAAGGGAAAAAGATTTGGTGTTGGTGCTCCTTCTGGGTCTGGATTTAAAAAGACTTGTGCTGATAAGACCCATCCTTGTCCTAACCCTGTTGCTTATGGTCAATCCTTGCTATTTCGTGAGCTAGCTGAAATGCCGGTGAGAGCTGGAACAAATGCAGGTGGCTTTGGTTGTGGTGCCGGCTTTCTGGAGGCTTCTGTTGCCAGTGATGAATCACCAAGTGCTGATCCGTATGTAGAGTGGCTCCCTGGAAGAAGGGGCACCATGAGAGTCACTTCCAAGACTGGGCTGGACGTGACTCTCAAGCTGTGATACTTACATAGATTATATAATGGCCTCTCTTTCTACAAGTCTATAATATGTATGAATCTAGTGTCTACTTACTAAGTCTTCCATAAAGAACTAGGGAATTCTTCCCCTTGTTTCTTAACTTTGGTTTGGCTTGCTTGCTTTTCCCTTATATGTTGACGTAGGTAGCCCTTGATGGTTTAATCGCCTTATGTCTTATGAGGTTCCTCATGATTGATCGATGTTGCAAGATTGTACATCAGGGATTTATGTTAATATTATGTGTTGTGTAATAAGAAAGTGTTTTATATATTTAGTTAATTGCATCTCTCTCTCTTTGTTCTCCCCATATATTGTTTCTCTGTTTTGATTTCTTCTTATACAAGAACTAAAGAATTCATCTGCAAGTAAATTAGTCTTCGTTCATTTTAAAAAGTAAATTAATTCCGTTGAATATGTTGACGAAATGTATAAGAGACTAGGGAGTGCTCTAATTACCACTGGGTATGTCAATCCCAAGGCCAGAAATGAAGAAGCAACATTCTAGAAGAAAGAATCAACTATGGTCTACGAGAGTTGTAGAGTTCCATTCCGGTTTTTTTTTTTTTTTTTTTGTATTAATGCCACTTCGCCTTTGATTTAATTCTACTGTCACAAAAATCCAGCAATCACTGCTGGTCAATTTGTTTCTGTTTTTGATCCGTAAATGTGTTATATAAATTCTTTTTATTTATATTGCCTTAGAACCCATCTCTGATATTAAGGTGAAAGCCCTCCAAGATTTTTTTAGGATATTGCTAAGAAAATGAAACTACCTAAGTTTTTAGCTGCAAGCTTCCATTGCTAACAATACCACCGATTGCTTGTTAAGGTAATTTTTTATGTTTCTATTCTCGGAAAAAGTTATTAATTTTGAATAATTTTGATTAGATACCATCTGAGTTAGATTCCATATATCTTCTGTTTTTGGTAAAATTTACAACTTTTTACAGATTACCTATATCCCCCATAACTAGATTACTCTTTATGTTTGGACAAAGGAAATTGGACTAAAAGAGAGGGAGACTGGCAGGGGCGGAAACAAGGGGGAATGAAGGTCCCCCCAGGATAATTAAGTTTTTTTATATATACATGATATTTTTTTGGTTAGATTTATCTTTTGAATGATAGATTATTTTAAGTAATCCTTGTATGAACATTTTTTAAAATGAAGGAAGAAAAATTGTCTTATATTCAATCGTGTTTATTATAAATGAATTTAAAGCATATTGATTATGAAGAATTTATTTTTATATTTACATTGTATGATAGTTAATTTTTTTAATTTAAATATTTAAAAACATATATTTAATCTTTAATCTCAAATTTCCCCTAGAGTTAAAATCCTGCCTCCGCCTCGAGACTGGGGGGGTGAATGAAGATGAAGGAAGAAAAAAGAAAGGAAGAAAAGATAAGTATTTTTCATGTAACTCCAAAACGCTCAATGCGAATTTTTTAGAAGATTTTGAAGTTCTCATTTTGGAAGATTTTAAACAATCAGATAAAGAATGAGATTTATTACTTAACCTTCCATACTCACTTCCCTTCCTTTCCCGTTCATTTCTTTTGGTTCCTTCTCCTTGCTTCTCCTCCCAATTCCCAAACATACCCTTAGTAGCTTTCTTAGATTGTATACTTTGTTAAAAAAGAATCCTGCATACTTCCTACGGAACAGTTTGTATAATTAGTGTAATTGATCTGCCTGTACATGAATTACATAATGTGGTAACCAAACTAATCATAACCAACATTATATAGGTTGAATCAAATGCTCACATTCTCAGTTAAAGTGTGGAGCGGTCCGTTGCTTAATCTTATTTACTTATGGCCAATGGTGGGGCTGGAACTTGAACAGAAATAATAGATGCTCTATATATGGTATTGCTATAAATCACAACACAAACTAACTTAATTAAGATTTTACAAAGAAATTTTGAAAGATAATTCCGTGAGAGATCTCCATGGCATAGCTAGAAGTTTCAAACAAACCAAAGGAGATATAGAATACATTTACTAACACACACTTACAAACATATTACCTCTCATTTACTTAGTTTATATCATCTAATTACAGTCGGTCCTACTTCTTTTTCTACATACTTACACTTTAATTTTGTCACATACTTCAGATGTGAGATGATGTATTTTTTAAATATAAACTATGAATTTGTTAGAATCCACACTGCTAATTTGTTCATCAACAATTAAAATTCTTTATTTTTACCTCTAATGTGAACCCTTTAATTTAGAGGAGTTAAATCTCATATAAGGTATGTAGCAAAATCACAAAGTAGATATAGAAAAAATAATGTGAGATTAATTACAATTAAATGATAAAAATTATATAAATATAGTTTTATATGTGTAAGTAATTGTAATCAAATAGATAAGCCACGGCTTGTGCTTATGTGTCTCTTTTGTTTGGCCATGCTAGATATAGTCCAACTTTATACACAATTAATAACATCCATAAGTAATTTCTCTTGTTTTGGTCATTAATTAAATCGTAATATTCTCAAAAAGGATTCAGAGCACACATGAAAAACCTTCCTCTAAATTTCAAAATCTTTCTTTTTATATTTTTATTTTTTATAAAAAAAATAAAATAAAAAATTGAGATCCAAACCATCTCCCTAATTCCAAACCCTCTATAAATCGTCCTTTTTTCACTTGGCTTTCTCACCCCACACCCACTCTCTCCCTTCCTCCCTTCCTTCCTTCCTTCCATCCTTCATCCTTCAGCTGTAACTAAATCATCGTTTCCATCGTATCTATTACCTCTAAAACCATTTGAGACCTCACCTAATTCCTCACTGAAATGGCGTCAGATCACTCAATCTCAGACACCGAGAGCAGCACTGGCAGTTCTGGCTCTGGTGGTGATAGCAGCACACTCAATATCCCTCTTCCTCCATCAACCAACTACAAATGTTCTGATTGCTCTCGATCCTTCCCTTCAAGCCTCGCGCTGTTCGAACACCAAAGAGAAACCTCCCAGATGAGCAGCAACATGGCCAGAACCGCCTTCAATCTCCTTCGGAGAAACCCGCAGCCGGTTATGCCACCGTCATCGCCACCAACGCCACCAAGTGTGCTGCCACCACCACCAAGGGCTAACCAGCGACCAACATCGAGGCTGGCGCCAATTGCACCTGCACCGATCAACAATGCTGGTGGTTACCAGCGTTACCATCCCTACATGAGGGCATTTGGTGCTGGTGATGGGGTTAATCATGGTCATGCCTCTTCTTCTTGTCCTTCTTCAGAGAATAGGACCATGGACCTTCTGTCACAGTTGGACCCTACGAAAAACTTTCTGTCCCAGATGGAGCGTCAATATCCTGAACCAAGTGGAAATGGTGCAAATGAAGGAGAAGCAGATACAGCAGCAGCAGCACTGGGTGCTTCCAAGGGAAAGGAGACATTGAACTTGAACTTGAACTTAATGCTCTAGGCTGATCTAGGGTTTTGAGTCAATTTGGAATGGAATTTTGGGTCTTTAATTTTCTGTTAAAGCATGTAATAATGGAGGGTTTGGACAATTTAATTACCTTTTTGCTTGCTAGCTTGAGTCATGTTCTCTATTGTGTGTCTGTAGTTTGTGGTTCTATTATAGCTTTATTTTCATTAGAGTATCTGAATTTTGGTCCTAGAGTCATGGTTATTGGTCTTGTCTGGTTTGATTTTGGATCTAGCGTGTCTTAATTTCAGTTTGTTCACTCCAGATTTTCAGTGCAATGTTGTTATTGTTATCGTTTAATGAATCTCATGGTTTTGTATTGTTTAATCTCGTGTAATTGTGTTATTGTTCCGGTTGGTATTGAAAATGAGTTTAGCTAAAGAACAGGTTTAATCTCAATTGAATTGATCAGCACAAAGAAAAAAGCTTTCTGAAGAACCCAAAATAAACATAAAAAATCTCAATTGATCAATATGTTATGTTAAAAACCATATACTTCCAATAATATTGGAACCATACTTTTATTTCTTACAATATACCACACTTTTCATAAATATTCGCCTAGTATCTTTGTAGACTTCCTACGATACCGGGACAATAATATTATTCTCTACAATTATGATAATGTGCGTTGATATATATATATATATATATATATAACATTTGTACAGAAATTTCACAGACTAGATTATTTAATATATTTTAAAGTATCACTCTCTTTTCTTCTCCCTTGAAATAACAATTAGTTAAAAAGAAACTTGGTCTGTGAAGTTTTTATAATTACTTTATCTGTGTAACTAGATTTCCCCTACGATAAATTAATTATTATACTTTTCAAACCACTTTCCGTACTGTCAACAATTAAGGCTGAATCAAGTACACATAACTATTATTTATTCATTAATTTCTCATGTTCATTCGAGCTTAGATTTCTTGTGAACGTATTTTTCCTTATAGAACACAGGAAATAACACATTGTAGTCTTGGATTCCATACTTACGTGCAACATCTATAATTATATATGAAGAAATTCATCAAAATACTAGTATTCGAGACATGTTAAGACACGTTAGGACACATGCCATTTTTTAGACCATTTTTGAAATTGCTTCCATAACATGAGCCACATATCATATAACCTAATTCTGCTAAATGCATGACAATTTTCATGGATAGAGATTTGTGACAGAATTAGTTATTGATAAAATACATCAAGATTAATCTTAGAACAAATTTTACAACGTGGTTTTATGAAAAATTGTAGCATGTGTAACTGAGTTATCACACACTTCATCAAACAAATCTCTATGAACTTAAATTTGGGACCCACGGATAAATCTTATAACTAAGCAACAATTATAATTAAGGTACTATTTTAAAGTCTAATATTAAATTTCATATTTGTTACGTTGACTATTTTTTTTTTAAGAATTAAAGAACAAACTAATTTCTGCACTACACATAATAAGATAATTATAGCTAGGCAGGCAATATTAATATATATAGCATTACAAAAGAAGTTTTCTAGTATTTTTGTCTTGGTATAAGTGTTTCTGCTTTGACATAAAAGCTAAAGATCGAATAACTGAAATATTGACAAAATCAAACAAAAATGATGAGTATGATGTGAAAGCTTTCAATATGTGAGATATATTCAAAATTACATTACATAATAGTGTACAAATGACCACGGGAGCTAGAGGAGTTTATTTGGGGGCCAAAGTGAAAATTTTTAAGAGATAAGTTGAAGAGGTTTAGGTTACATAAGTCTAAATATTGTCAAGGTGCATTTGGATAAATTTTTTAAAAATTAATTTTAAGATAATAATAAAAATACTTTTTTATCTCTCTTTTAATTTTTATTTTATTTAAAAAAAACAATTCATCCTAACTTTTTATAAAAAAATAAAATAACTGATTATTTTTAAATTCTGTTTATTTTGATAATCTTATATAAACAGTAAAAAGTAATTGAAAAGTGATTTTTTTGTTAAAAAAATATTTTTCTTGTCAAAAAAGCACAAGAAACAACCCAATATTTTTTATTGTTATGTTTTCATTAGTTGAGTGTGAAAGATTATGACATTGAACAAATTTGTAGTGATAAGTACTAGAAATACCATTATCAGTCAACAATACCACATCATTTTGATCCAAGCTATGTTTCCCTTCAATAAAACCATTATTGGTTACATATAAAAGAGAACGTTTGAAAATTTTGGGGGGAATTACACAAGGATCTGGCGATCTGCCCCTGCGAAAGACGGAGCATGAATTAACCTGACAAACTCACTATTGACAAATGGCTCTCTATATAAAAACTAAAAAAATTAAAAGAAAAAAGGAGGAAGTAGAAAACATGGTTCTCGTCCTCCTGAAAATGGCATAAAACTACGCATAGCTGGAAGACATTACAAATGGATTAGGAACTTGAATACCGACGAAAGAAAGACAGGGTGCCTCACGATAGTGATTTTGTTTTTCATGGGGAAGGTTGTCCCACATACTTGTTTTTCCACTCCGACTCCAGTGTAACGTTCATGCAATGCTATCAGTTTCCACGTTATGACGTGCACATGTTTACTATGTTTATAGTAGATGAGAGCGTTCTTTTCGTTTCTTTCGGTTCCTTCTAAAAACAATATAAATGTACAACTTTAACTGTAATTTTACAATAAGAAGAGAGAAGAAAAATCATTTGAAGGTACCCTTTTTCTTTATCAAAAAAATTGTAACATATGCAGCCCTAGTGAGATGTGCGTACCGCCCTACTCTCTGGGTAAAAGATGAAATGTCATTGAGTACAGCTGCTTGAGTTAAAAGACAAATCACAAATGTCACTGCGTTAGCTCGGTGCATGGGTTTTGCTTATGTAACTATGGTTAGTGAAAGTTAATTGTAGTTGAATTTTTAAAAAATTTCATTTTCACAGATTTATTTTTTATTTATAGAATATCATAGACTTGTATAGAAATATGGTAGCTTTTGTATAAAAAAAATGTCATCTGTACTGAGTTTATTGTGTCTTTTTCTTTTAAAAATAAAAAATAAAAATATCATGTTAAGAGGTAAAATAAGAATATTCAAATTGATAAAATTTTAGATAAAGCTCTATAAGGTCACAGAATGGTACTCTCCTTCTTGATGTAAGAAAAATAAAAAAATAGTTAAGATTTCTTTTAGATGGAGACCACAATTTTACTACAAATCAGAAACTCGTTTTACATCCATTTATTTGCTTAACTGGGAAGGAAAAAAATATATCCACAAGTAAGGTATATGTACAATCTTGAGCATTAAAAAAAATTATAATACAACTAAATTGTTATCAAATAATTAAGAGAATATGTAAAAAGTAAATGTAAGTTTGTGTAATTATCATTACTTAATTAATTAAAAAAGAGAGAGAACCAATTCAACCAAAATCCTAAAACAAAAATGACTAGGACCATGTTTTGAATAGATCCTTCTCACTACAAAGTTGAAAATCACGCTTTTTTATACATGTTTATCAAAGGAAGTTAAAACTTCTTTCAAACAAACATTTGTTTGTAGTGAATAACAGTCAAAACAAACAACCTGTAAAATGGACAAACTTGGAAAGGAGAAGAGATAGAGGGAGTAATTATTTTTTTTTTTTACAAAGAGAAATAAATATGACTTTTCTTGCATGCAAACATTTGTAAAAAGAAAGCATTTGCTTACATAAGCATCGTTTTTTTTTTTTTATTGTGAATACCTAGGTCTACCTGTGGGACTTAGTCGAAGGGCTCTTGGCTTCCTAGTGAGGTCAGTGGGAGGGGGAAAGAAGAGATGAGAAAGAGAGAGGATTAGAAGGTAATTAGGAGGAATTGAATCCTCCCCGTACTTTATTAATGTGCCCAACTTTTAACTTTTAATCAACTTAGCTACACTACACCGGACATCTTTTCAAATACCAATATGTGTCAAAAGACTTTTAAACGAAAAAATTTTGTTGTGAACGTGTTTTACCACTTGTTACTGGTAAGCAAGCCTTAATACACAGAAAATAAACAACACCAAAGAGATTTTTTTTCCTTTCCCATCTTTTATTTTTATGTATAAGAGTGGTTTTGACAATATATATATAATACTTGAGGAAACTGTTCTGGACTTTGATCCGGGATCCAGTTGATCGAGTCAACCCGACCCGACATAAGTATAACCGAATTCCACCATAGATGACGTGGCTAAGGGCTTAATTGCAGTCTGGATCTCAGAGCCCTACTTACTGAATGACACTGGGTCATAATATCAAGATTTCTAAATATGAGCAAATGATATATTCCTAATTATCCATAACTGTCAATCATCTACTTACGATATTATAGGACTCATGGCAGTCTCGGATGGATATGTAGCTCTTATATTGGGAATTCCTAACTTATAGGGATCTATCCTAGTTATAGAAGGAAAGTAATCATTTCTAGGATACTAATCCTAAATACTTGCATTCAATAACAGATCACACAAGGATTCTATGCACGTTCTATAAATACAAGGCTAAGTATCCTTAAACAGGTATCAATAAATTACTTAATATACTCCCTCTACTTGTACACAGCTTGACTTGAGCGTTGGAGTCCTTTTGCAGGTACCCACCCCCAGACTCAACACGCTTGATCGCTGCTGTCAAAGGAGGAATCTACCACTCATGTACCTATCTCAGGTATCCTTTGAATCCACTTCAGAACATTGGCGCCGTCTATGGGACAGTAAATTTCTAATCCCACGCCAAACATGGTGAATACAAGACAATATTCCAGGAGAAATACTGAGCAACCTCTTGCCGATCAAGAGCGGGAGCCAGCAGCCCAACCTCCTCCTCGGTTACTTCCACTAGCCGCGGCTGAAGCTTCGGCCGTTGGAAACTGAGAACATATGCTTCAAGAAGGCAACGAGACTTCAATTTCTGACGAAAGTCCGCATCCTCCACGCAGGACATCCTTGTTGGACAGACTTGCTCGCCCCGAAAAGGGGACGAATAGCGCTATACCGAGACCTAGGGGCTCCGTGCAATCACGCCTAGGTCCTCGAGACAACAACAATGCTATTCGTCCTCCTAGCCAAGGTCCTACTAATTCAGAGGCAACCAGAAACCGTCTTCACGAGCTAGTGGCCCAGCAGATGCAGTAACTTGATGAGCAGCGCTGGCTGTTAGATGTCCAGTGGCGTCGGATAGACGAATTGGAACGGTCAGTACGCGTGGAGACTATCCACGAAAGAAGGAATGCTGATGTCCACCAGAGAAGATCTCCACGTAATGAAAACAGCCACGAAGTCGACAATAACATTCCATTGCCCGGCATTTAATTACAACCGTTTTTGGAGCAGCTGATGGCGTACAGGGTTCCACGGGGCTTTAAGCCTCCCTCCAATCTGGAGCAGTACGATGGCACAACGGACCACAAGAACACCTTGATGCCTACGCCCATTTCATGCAGTTCCATGGAGGAACACCGGAATTACTATACCGGGCTTTTCCCTTTTTTCTGAAGAAATGAGCCCTCCACTAGTTTTCTACCCTACAACTGCAGTCAATTACAGGATGAGATGACCTCTCACAGCGCTTCCTGTCACACTATACCACCGCGAAGGAGCAACCAAAGTCAGTTGACTCCCTGTCCGTTATCCGACAGGGGAGCAACGAATCTCTTAGAGAATATATCAAGAGATTCAGCATCGCATTAGCCCACGTGGCCAGTCCTGACGACCAAATAACTCTTCACTATGCCCGAAGCAGCCTCCGAGCTTATTCGGACTTCTTCCGGTTGTTAGCTAAGAAGAGGCTGGAAACCATGAACGAGTTCCATACTCGGTCAGCCAAATACATTGCGATGGAAGAAACAATCAAGGATAAGGAAACCTTGGAGAAAGGTGACCCCATCCATCAGAAAATCAACTGGGGCGCTAATCAACCATGGAATAATACCAAAGTTGACTCCTATCGCTCCAAGTATGCAAACTACACTCCTCTAAATACTTCACGAGAAAATATTCTCAAAGAGGTACTTCAGACGGAGTTTCAAAATATCAAAAGGCCGCCACCACCGAAGAAAATAAAAGATTATTCCAAGTATTGTAAATGGCACAAAGGCCACAGCCATGAGACTGAAGAATGCCGACAACTTCGGGATGTGATCGAGTCTTTTATCAAAAAAGGCCACTTGTAAAAATACATTGCCAGAATCCGGAATAACAGTAATCCCGGAAGACAAAAGGAGAGAAGATGTAGCCGCAGCCCTAGACGAAGCCCTACCCCTAGGCAAAGAAGGAGAACCCGCAGTCCTGTCAGGAAGTCTCGAACTCCGCCTCACCAAGAGAACGAAAATCGAGACCATAGAAATTGGGATACCCATAACAGGGCTAATAGAACCGATCGATTGGTCAGCACCATCTCCGGAGGATTTGCCAAGGGAGGATTTTCCAATAGCTCCCGGAAGAAAGCACTACGGACTGCGGTATTGAGCGTCTCAGGCTCTACATGCAGACCTCTTGCCAATGACGATGAAGAACCCCTGATCTCCTTCACTACTAAAGATTATGGTGATATCATCCGGGATCATGACAACCCGTTCGTTATATCCGGAATAATATCCAACGTAGAAGTTTCCCGTATCTTCGTAAATCAGGGTAGTTCAGCAGACATAATGTTCATGGACGCTTTTTAGAAATTAGAATTCCCTTTGACCGAGTTAACTCCATATGAAGACGAACTCACAGGATTATCTGGTGAGAAGATTATCCCGGTGGGATACTTTGAAATGTTCCTAACCCTCGGGGATAATGGAGTCTACAGAACCATTAAGGTCAGATTTTTGGTCATGGATTGTGCGTCTGCATACAACATCATCCTAGGACGGCCCACCCTCAACGACATTGCTATTATAGTATCCACTGCCCACCTAACCATGAAATTCTTAAACAAGAACAATGAGGTGGTCACGGTTAAGGACGACTAAATTGCAGCACGCAAATGCTATAACGACAGCCTCAAAATATACAGGGTGACCCAGAAGGCAAGAACACCCAAGGATGCCCAAGCCTTCGAACAAGTAAACATCCTCATGACTGAGCTGGATGTAAGAGAAGAAGTCCAGGGTACTAGGCCTCAACCGCAAGGAGAACTACTGCTCCTCCAACTAGGTGACAAGCTAGACCAAGTCACCTAAATAGGAGCAGCCTTGGAAGAACAAGAGAAACGCCAGCTTATAGAGCTCCTTCAACGCAACAAGGACCTATTTGCATGGACATCTTCTGATATGCCAGGATTGGACCCCGCCTTCGTCTGCCATCGTTTATCCGTTAAATTGGACGCTAAACCGGTCTCCCAGAAGAAGAGAAAGATTGATGCACAATTTTTAGTTTCAAACAAGTCTACAAACTTGATGCGGGATTAATTGTTGCTTTGCGAACTCAAGTGCAGGTTGTCTCAAGTAATAAATTTCTCAGGAGTCCGAGGTCGATCCACAGGGAATTGTTGAAGATTAATTAAGGTGAAGTAAATATTTTGTGACTATGGTAAAAATTATTTACTTGGGTTAAAAGATCCATTCTTGGTAAATAAAGTAAAAGTAAGATTAATTTTTTTTATAACTCAATTAGAATCCTCGTAACATGGAGGTTCCAATCGAAAAATACAACATTAAAAGTCCATTTAAAATAATATACGTAATTATATTATGTTTCCTAAAAATATTACCACCACTTATAAATGGGTTAAAACATTCATTGTGCCAATATTTTGTCTACAAAAAATCAAGAACTCCTCTTTACAAAGATGGTTTTATAAATTATAAGAAATAAATTATAATACGTATAATAGTTACTAGAAAATATAAATCATTTAAGCACAAGAGAAGAATAAATCTAACCTTACTTTATTACCAAGAGCTTCACCCTTTCACCCAAGTAAAATGAAACTTAGTTACTCATAGATAAGAAGAAAGAAAGAGAGAAGAAGAAGAAGAAGAAGAACATGACTTTAATTTAGAACAAAGGAAAATTACTACAAGAAAACCTAGTAACAAAATGGTATCATTTTGGTAACTAACACCTAACACCCTCAATGATATGCCAAGGCCTCCTTTTATAGAGGTTTAGAGATACAAAATGACAAAGGGGTTGAGTCATTAGTGGGTGAATAAGTGAAAAATGAGTGGAAAATGCCAAATGACTTTTGGTGAGTAGAAAATTATAGAGATTCCTTATCTCCGAAATTATGCAGCTCTGAAGTCATTGCATTCGTCATTTTTGAACCAAGTGATCTTCATAAAAGTTGTAGGCCTGGATCTTAGCTTTCAAATGGCTTTAGTTTGAGTCTAATATCATTTCTATAACTCCAGATACGTTCAAATTACTGCACACTACCCAGGCCCAGTCACAGCTCCTATGTTCTGACTTCCAAGTCCAATATCACCTTCAAGGAGTCCGATTCTGAAAAAGTGTTCAACATGAAAGTTGTAGATATGGGTCTTAACTATTCAGCATCCAAATTTAAGCCCATTTTACAACTTCTAGACCAAAAACTGTGATGAACAGTATATGTAGGTTAAGCTGTCAGGAAAAGTACTCTAATTCTTACTTCAACCCCAATTTGAGTTATCTACTCGTGTGAGTGGGCCTTTGAGGTCTTCATGAAAGTTATAGAACTCTCTCTTATCTTTCAAATGCTACTAGAATCACCTCCAAAGACCACCTACATCCCAAGATATAGCCCAAATACAGAAATAACGTAAGACGTAAATTATACTAAAAAATTCAATTAAGTCCAATTTGAGTCTAAACTTACAAAACATAATCAAAATCAATCAATTAAGTACATGGAGAGTGTAAATGACTAAAAATAAAGGCTTATTAATGTATCAAATATGTGATCATCAAATTTTCCCACACTTAACTTTTTGCACTCCTGGGCAAAACACAAGACCAAAACTAAAAAAAAAAATGAAACAGACTCAAAAGTTAAACATTCTAAAAGACTTAATTTAAAAATAAAGAGCAACTAATCATTCAAGTAATCAAAACATTCATGAGATAACATATTTTCACATCTCAAACCAACAAGCAAGAAAACTTCAATTGAAAAGCATGAGTCAAGAATGATAGATTTTCACAAGATTCACTCTCAATCTCTCAAGTGTTTAAAAGGTAGGTATTTCACTCAATTCAACCCATGAAAATTGTACTACCATAAGCTTGCTTATCTTCTACTTCTCCACTACTCAGAACATATGCACACACAAATCATGAGAACTTTATTCAAGGTTGTAATGGGGTCAAGGTAAAGGAGGAGGTAATATGGATATGACAAGTTAAATACCAGAGAATAAAAGAGCATGAGAGCTGAGTTCAATTAACAAGCATGAAAGTTCATTCCAACTCCACCTAATACAAATTCTCTTTACATATTCTTTTCCTTTCCTTCATTACGTTGTTGACCTTCTTCTTTTTACATTTTTTTTATTGATATTTTTTTATGATTTTTTTTTATAAAAAGAACATCATATATACATTTTTTTAACCATTCTGCACACACACCCCCACACTTATTCAAGAACTCATCGAATGACAAAACTAATGTTCTCTTATTCTCTAAGGTCAAGTAAGAACATGATTTTTCATTTAAGGCACATAATGAGTTCGAAACAAAGAATAGTCAAATAAGCTCAAAGGGGTTAAACAAGGAGAAATAGGTCATTTCTAATGCTTTATGTTGGCAGGGATCAGAGAATTTTCAAGAAGTCATAAGAGTGCTTGATATCATATTGAGACAACATGCTGCTAAACAAGGCTAGCTATTTGATTAAAGTAGCTATTTCAAGAAAAATGCCTCAATCATATTTATGTATGCATATGAAAATGTAGTATCAAAAAGAATCAAAACAAGTTCTAGAGTAACAATTTCATGAGTGAAATTCACACAAGAAAGAAGAGAATGGTATAAATGTTCAATTCATTCATCAATAGGCTCAAAATCTCACAAGGCATAATTCTATCATTCTCAGTCCACCAATTCAACATCCATAACCAAGCATGTGAATTTTAAGAAAGAAGACAATTTACTCGATCATGCAAATTTCCCTGAATTTGAATTGCTACTTCCACACAAACTAGTTGTCTACCCCAACTAAGATGCGTCTCAAGCGTAAAATTTACTCCGTACTCTGTCATTCTTAATTACTTTTGTTGTTAATAAATTGATGACAAACACAACAAACATATTAACAAACACACTCCTATTTTTTATTTTAGTTTTTTTTAATATAAACACAATAAACATATTAATAAACACACTTCCTAATTTTTTTTTGGGTTTTTTTTTACAACCATCCTTCCCCCCAACCAGATCACAACATTGTCCTTAATGTCAAAACATAGATAGGTAAAGGATAGAATATATTACCTGTTGCTGCAATTACTGAAAAGAAAAACCTCACACAAATTTAAACAGAAACAAAGTATGATAAATAAAACTAAAGCTTGTAATTATTTAAATAGTTGGAATGTCTTGGCTGGCTTTCTTTTCATTTTGCTTCCCTCACCACTTCCTTCATCGCTTCCTTCGGACCAATCTATTTGAGCTGTTACTGGATCAGGTTCATAAACAAAAGCTTCTAATTTATCAATCAACTCATCAACAATGGAAGTAGAGATAAGGAGTCGTCTTGCAGAAGGTGTGACAAATTTCTGTTCCACAGCATGGTCAATAAAAGATAACAAATTATCAAAGAAATTATTAATATTCAACAAACCTACGGGTTTATGGTAGATGTTCAGTTGGGCCCAAGAGACAATTTGAAAAATTTCTTCCAAAGTACCAAAACCACCAGGTAAGGCAATGAATGCATCAGAGTTTTCAAGTATTGCCTTCATTCGTCCATGCATAGATGATACTTGAATTTCCAGTCCAATTGTCTTTCCAATGATATTCTTTCGAGTTAAAGGTTCAGGAATGACACCTAAAACTTGACCACCTCTTATAAATGCAGAAAGTGATACAAATTTCATTAACCCAAGGCAACCTCCCCATATACTACACACGAATGTTCCTCGCAAAGAAGTGTTCTACCAACGGTGCTTGCTTTGCATTTACAAACTCTAAACTCTTCCTATAACTTGTCCCAAAAATACACAGATATTGACAAATCTACGAACAGAAGAAGAAGCTCCCTCCATTTCTACACTCACACTCTCTTTGAATGATTATGAGTTGCAGGAAAGTGAAGAAAATAGAGTGTTTAAATAGGGAAGAAAATAGAAAAAAGTAATAATAGTTCCTATACAGGTAGGTTGACTGGTATCAGAAAAGTTTAAAATTTTAAAAATAATAATAATAATAATTTTTTTTTGTTTTTTTTTACTTCAAGAAAACCATCAGGGTAAAGAAGTTTAGAAACCCCCGAAGGATCCCATCCAAAGGATCGTCTGTCCAAAACCAAAATTCAACAAAATCATACAAAGATAAAATAATAATAACAAACGATTACATACTTTTATGTACAGGTTTCATGGCAGATCTTTATACTACGCGTCATGAGTGCAGTAATACCAAGACGGCTCAGCCAATCTGGGCATTCTTCTCCCTCCCGCTTGTGGGATATCCCAGCCTATGCATCGTCCCTCTAGTTAAAGAGAGAAAATCGAATACGACGACCAAGTGACCACAGCCAATGAGAGGTCGGTCGAAGAGCCCATGACATTAAATCACAAGATCCAGCTCAGAGGTATTGTCACGCGAGAATGCAAACACAGGACGCTTCTTTCTGTCCATTAGTAAGCAGAGCCTTTGGTTAAAACCTGGGAATACTTGCGCGGCTCTTTCTCAGAGCATGGCACACGAACCTTATTTACCGACCGGCGTGCGAAGGTCCACCCAAGTCAATGACGGGTCTGCCACTCCACTGGCAGGGGCTCCTAATCTAATTAAAGACCAAGTACAATCGAAGTTTCGCCCTTTTTTATTTTATTTTATTTATTTCATTTTATTTCATTTTTTTCTTTTTTTTTTTTTTTCTTTTTTTTCTTCTTCTTTTGTTTTTGTTTTTGAAGATGTACAAGATAATATATACATGTTGTTGTGATTGTGACTCACATCTTCCTCTGGTTTCACGTCCAGAAACGGCTTAAACGCCTTCTATGAGTCGAGGATAAACTTTCCATCCAATTTTCTTATAAATTAGCAAACAAGGTCTTTTTGAGTCAGATTCCCAAGACTATAACGCTCTTGCTCGTCCCTGAAGAGATTCCACAAACTAAGAAGTTCACGCTGCACAATTCCACAAGAATGCGTCTCAAGAGTCAATAAGATATTATCTAATGACTCTTTACTCAGTCCATTCTTGATGAAAAATATTTTATCTTCTCTGTTTATAGAAACCATCCCCAAAGAGCGACATCACGTGTTGCAATTCCATCATGCACACTTGTAACAAACTTTCATTCTTTTTACTCTTCTTCTTTTTGAAAATGAACTTTTACCGAGACTAGGCATGTATGGGACAAATGAATCTGAAGATTCACCAGCTAAATGAACCTTTGCTTCGATTATCCAACGTATATCTTCTGGGATGCCCTTATACATTAACAATCTCAGTCTTTCACACCTAGCTTCATAGACTTTTGTTAGAGTATTTAGAGGGAGATAAGGAAAATATTTTCTTAGATTTGAGAGAATGACATCCATTTTAAAAGGAGAAGAAATCAGTTATTATGGAAAACTGAAAAACAAACCGACTTAAGAGTCACGGAGTACCGTTATCCGCCATTTAACCGGGAACACAAAGAACTGCAAAAAGAAAAAAACAACATTAAAATAAATTCTACTCATAACAAGGATTAGAAAGAGAAATGGATTCTTCCTCAACAACTTGATGTTCCAGAAATGGTTTGAGTCTTTGTCCATTGACCTTAAATACAATACCATTCTTAGGATTCTCAATGTCTATGGCCCCATAAGAATACACATGTTTGACAATATAAGGACAATATAAGGACCAACCCACCTAGATCTCAATTTTCCAGGGAATAGATGAAGACAAGAATTATAAAGCAGAACTTTTTGACTAATTTCAAAAGTTTTTCTCAAAATTGATTTGTCGTGAAAAGCTTTTGTTCTAACTTTATAAATCTTTGAGTTTTCATATGCATCATTTCTTAATTCCTCAAGTTCATTCAATTGTAATTTGCGTAACTTGGAAGCATCATCAAGACTTAAGTTGAAAACTTTAATGGCCCAAAATGCTTTATGCTTCAATTCTACAGGCAAATGACAAGGTTTTCTATAAATTAACCGATAGGGAGACATGTCTAAAGATGTTTTAAAAGCAGTACGGTAAGCCCAAAGTGCATCGTTTAGTCTTAAAGACCAATCTTTATGATTTGGGTTAACCGTTTTTTTCAAAATTTGTTTAATCTCCCTATTTGCCAATTCAACTTGTCCACTTGTCTGAGGATGATAAGGGGTTGTAATTTTGTGGGTAATGCAATATTTCTTCATTAAGGATTCAAATGGTTTATTGTAAAAATGTGTTCCCTCATCACTGATGATAGCTCGAGGAATTCCAAATCGACTCAAAACATTTTCTTTTAAAAATTTTAGAACAGTTTTATGATCATTGTGCCGACATGGAATCGCCTCAATCCATTTTGAGACATAATCAACTGTAACCAAAATGTACACAAATTCAAAAGATGATGGAAATTGACTCATGAAATCAATTCCCTAACAATCAAAAATTTCAATGACAAGGACAGGGTTCAAAGGCATCATATTTCTTTTAGAAATGGATCCTAATTTTTGACAACTTTCACAACTTTTGCAAAAGTATAACTGTTCTTGAATAAAGTGGGCCAATAAAATCCACACTGCAAGATTTTCGCAGCTGTTTTCTTTGAAGAAAAATGACCTCCACATGCTTCTGAATGACAAAATTTAATGACACTACTTACCTCATTGTCGGGTACACATCTCCGAAAGATTTGATCAGGATAATATTTGAACAAATATGGATCATCCCAAAAGAAAATTTTCACCTCAATCAAAATTTTTTTTCTGTCTTGGTGTGTCCACTGAGGCGGCATCTTACCTGTTACAAGAAAATTGACAATGTTAGCAAACCAAGGCATGGAATTGACAGAAAATAAAAATTCATTGGGAAAAGAATCATTGATAGGTGTGCTATCAAAAGATGAGCCTGTTATCAGCCTTGACAAATGATCTGCAACAACATTTTTGGCTCCTTTCTTGTCTTTTATTATGATGTTGAATTCTTGAAGCAACAAGATCCACCGTATCAACCTAGGTTTGGCATCCTGTTTAAACATTAAATATCTAACAGCAGCATGATCAGTGAAAACAACAGCAGATGAACTAATTAAATAAGCTCAAAATTTGTCCAATGCAAAAATTACAGCAAGTAGTTCTTTTTCAGTAGTGGTGTAATTTATTTGTGCACTATTCAAAGTTCGACTTGCGTAATAAATTACATGAGGCTTACCTTCCTTTCTTTGGCCTAAAACAAATACAACAAAAAATCACTAGCATCACACATCAACTCAAAAGGCAAAGATCAACAGAGATTGCATGATAGGAGCAGAAGTCAAAAGACCAATTAATTTTTCAAAAGATTTTTGACAATCTTGAGTCCAATCAAATGGTGTATATTTTGTTAGAAGATTACATAAAGGTCTAGATATGGTACTAAAGTCCTTTACAAATCTTCTGTAAAATTCTACATGTCCTAAAAAGGAACGAACTTCTCTGACTATTTTTGGGAAAGGCAAATGACCAATTAATTCAACTTTGGCCTTATCAACTTCAATTCCTTTAGAAGATATCAGATGACCTAACACTATTCCTGAGGTAACCATGTAATGACATTTTTCCCAATTTAACACAAATCCTTTTTCTTCATATCTTTTAAGAACTTTTTCTAAATTATCAAGACAATTTTCAAAAGAATTTCCAAAAACTGTCACATCATCCATGAAAACCTCTAAATAATGCTCAATCATGTCACTGAAAATACTTAGCATGCATCTTTGAAAAGTTACCAGAGCATTACAAAGACCAAAAGACATTCTTCTATATGCAAAAGTGCCAAAGGGACAAGTAAAAATGGTCTTTTCTTGATCCTCCAATGCAATTGGTATTTGATTATACCCTGAATAACCATCAAGAAAACAATAGTAGGAATGTCCTGCTACTCTTTCCAGAATATGATCAAGAAATGACAATGGAAAATGGTTTTTCCTAGTGGCTGCATTCAATTTTTTGAAATCAATACACATACGCCAACTAGATGAGACTCGGGTAGGTATTAATTCTCCTTTTTCATTTTCAACCACTGTTATTCCAGATTTCTTAGGCACAACTTGTGTAGAGCTTACCCACTGGCTATCAGAGATAGGATAGATAATTCCAACATTAAGTAATTTAAGAACTTCAGCTCTAACTACCTCTTTCATGTGTGGATTTGATCTTCTTTGAGGTTGTTGAGATGTTTTAACATTATCCTCTAAATGTATTCTATGTGTACAGATTAATGGATTAATGCCTTTTATATCCTTTAATGTCTATCCAATTGCACTTTTATGCCTTTTAAGTACTTCTATCAACTTACCTTCTTGTTCTTTGGTCAGGGATGAGGAAATTATCACTGGAGAGCTTTGTTCTTCTCCCAAAAATGTGTTCTTCAACCCATCAGGTAATGGCTTCAGTTCCAGTATGGGTACTTCTTCATGGGTATCATCATTCATGGATTTTAACTCTTCGAATCTTGGCTTCCTTTCTTGTATTCCATTTCCTGTGTACAGTCAAGTAAAGAGCATATTTCAGAAACATTATCATCTAATTGTGTAGCTGAATCAAATGAATAAATTAAACAGGTTTCTAATGGGTCAAAAGAACTCCTGATTTGAAGATGATCATCTATAATGGCCTCAATCCCTTCAATCTATTCCTTTTCATTATAAACTTCATGTGGTTGCTTGCACATGTTGAAAACATTAAGCTCCAGTGTCATATTTCCAAAAGTTAGTTTCACCACTCCATTTCTGCAATTTATCAAAGCATTAGATGTTGCTAAAAATGGATGACCTAGAATAACAGAAACTGACTTAGAACTATCAACCATAGGTTCAGTTTCCAAGACAATAAAATCCACAGGATATATAAATTTATCAACTTGTACCAACACATCTTCCACTATTCCTTTTGGGATTTTAATTGATCTATCAGCAAGTAGAAGAGTTACAAAAGTTAGTTTTAACTCACCAAGGTTGAGTTGTTGATAAACTGAATATGGAAGCAAATTAACACTAGCACCAAGATCAAGTAAAGCTCGTTCAATTTTATGTTCACTAATAATGCATGAAACTGTAGGACAATCAGGGTCTTTATATTTCAACTCATTATTGTTTTGAATAATGGAGCTTACCTGTTCAGTAAAAAATGCATTCTTTTTCACATTATGTTTCTTTTTAACAGTGCACAAGTCTTTCAAAAATTTGGCATAACAAGGAATCTGCTTGATAGCATCTAACAGAGGAATATTGACCTTCACTTGTTTAAAGATTTCAAAAATATCACTGTTATGATTCACTTTACTTGAATTGTTTAATGCTTGAGGAAATGGGGGTGAAGACGAGGGTTTGATATCCTTTTGGCTAGGTGGCTTATCAACTCATTCCTCATCTTTGGGAATTGACTCATCATCTTTCTCAAAAAGTTCAGGAATTTATTTTTCAACAACATTTCCACTCCTAAGAGTTATCACTGAGTTGACTTGATCTATTTTTTTACTTTCTGAACTACCCTCATTTAGGCTAAACTGACCCTTGGGATTTGGTTGAGGTTGAGAGGAAAACTTTCCTTTCTCATGAATGACAAGTGTAGAAGAAAGTTTAGCAAGAGTGTCTTTGATGTTAATCATGGCTTGATTGTTGTGGTTATTGATGGCCTCTTATTTTTTCATGAATGCATGCAATGTTCCTTCAAGGTTTTTCCTATATGGTGGGACATAGGGTGCATATCCTTGAGGATTTTGAGAATCTTGCTATGCCTGAGGAGGTGGTGGTTGCATGAATTGTGGCTGGTTGCTATTCCTCTAACTGAAATTCGGGTGATTTCTCCATCCCAAATTGTATGTATCTGAAAAAGAAGAAGTGAATGGCTTTTTAAAATTATTCATTGCATTTACTTGCTTATGCACAACTTCTTTAAAAATAGGAAGTTTTGGACATTCATTTGTTGAGTGTCCCAATTCATCACAAATGCTACAAATTTCTTCATTTTGTACAGATTTGATTTCTTTTACTTTCCCTGATTCCATAACTTCAATCTTTCTAGCCAAACTAGCAAACCTTGCATTTAGATCTTCTTCTTGACTAAGATGATATTTTCTTTTACTAGCATTTGCAAGGTTAAATCTAATTGAATTTTTAGAAGGATTAGTACCATGCCAAGATTGAGAATTTTTAGCCAAATGGTCTAAATAGTCTAAAGCTTCTTCAGGTTCTTTATCAAGAAATTCACCATTGCACATTGTTTCCACAAATTGTTTGGTTTCGGGTGTTAACCCTTCATAAAAGAAGCTCATAGTGCGCCATTTTTCAAAACCATGATGTGGGCAAGAATTCAACAAATCTTTAAAACGTTCCCAACTTTGAAAATATGCTTCATTGGAATTTTGGAAAAAATTTTGGATTTGTCTTTTCAAAACATTGGTTTTATGTGTTAGAAAAAATTTCTTCAAAAACTCTCCTTGCATTTCTTGCCATGTGCCAATTGATCTTGGTTTCAAAGTGTTAAGCCAAGTTTTGGCTTTATCTTTCAAAGAAAAAGGAAATAATTTAAGCTTAACAACCTTTTCAGTACAAGTTTGATCATGAAAAACGGTACATACTTCCTCAAATTCTTTTAGATGTAAATATGAGCTTTCAGATTCTAAACCATGGAAATTAGGAAGTAAAGAAATCATACCTGACTTGAATCTAAAATTGTTGGCATAGAGTGGAAGGATAAAACATGATGGACTAGAATTTCGAGATGGTTGCAAATACTCACGCATGGTTCGCAACGGTTGATTTTTATGTTCATCATGCATACTTTCCTTTTCAGTCATTATGCTTAATATGTGTGATTGTGATTCAAACAAATCAATATGTAAAGTACCTGGATTAACTCTAACCAAACGACCAAAATTTAAATCACGATACTAATTAAGCATAAACAAATAACTTACAGTATAAAATAAAATGTACAAGCTAGCAGTATAAATCATCCATTAAATATTAACAAATGTGTGGTATAAACCAACCACCAAATATATATTAACACTCAGTAAATAAATATTAACAAAGGTGTGGTATAAACTAACCACCAAATAAGTTAACAGGCATAAAAATTAAAAAGTTAATATACAGATAAGTTAAAATGTTAGAAGCAGAAAAAGTAAAAAGTTAGATAGCTGATAAAGTAAAAAGTTAGATAGTTAGTAAGAGAGTTAGTAAGTTAGTAAACAAAAAAAATGACAAAAAATAAATAACAAAAAAAATGACAAATTAAAATGCGAGAAAATAAAGTGCGAGAAAGTAAATTTAAAATATGAAAATTGGAGAATCGGCTAGCCAATTTTTTGCTCCAGCGAGAGAGGAGAGAAGAAGAAAGATTATTTCATTAATGATTAAAGATTATAGAGAAATTAGGGAGAGTTTCCCCCACAAGTTAGTATGCACAGAAATTAAAAAGGGAGAGGTTCTCCTACTAGTTAGTATGTTAGTATATATACAAAATTTTTACACCAGAAATTTAGTCTTCAAATCAAGTCCCCGGCAACGACGCCAAAAACTTGATGCACAATTTTTAGTTTTAAACAAGTCTACAAACTTGATGCGGGATTAATTGTTGCTTTGCGAACCCAAGTGCAGGTTGTCTCAAGTAATAAATTTCTTGAGAATCCGAGGTCGATCCACAGGGAATTGTTAAAGATTAATTAAGGTGAAGTAAATATTTTGTGACTATGGTAAAAATTATTTACTTGGGTTAAAAGATTCACTCTTGGTAAATAAAGTAAAAGTAAGATTAATTTTTTTTATAACTCAATTAGAATCCTCGCAACATGGAGGTTCCAATCAGAAAATACAACATTAAAAGTCCATTTAAAATAATATACGTAATTATATTATGTTTCCTAAAAATATTACCACCACTTATAAATGGGTTAAAGCATTCATTGTGTCAATATTTTGTATACAACAAATCAAGAACTCCTCTTTACAAAGATGGTTTCTAAATTATAAGAAACAAATTATAATACGTATAATAGTTACTAGAAAATATAAATCATTTAAGCACAAGAGAAGAATAAATCTAACCTTACTTTATTACCAAGAGCTTCACCCTTTCACCTAAGTAAAATGAAACTTAGTTACTCATAGATAAGAAGAAAGAAAGAGAGAAGAAGAAGAAGAAGAAGAAGAACATGACTTTAATTTAGAACAAAGGAAAATTACTACAAGAAAACCTAGTAACAAAATGGCATCATTTTGGTAACTAACACCTAACACCCTCAACGATCTGCCAAGGCCTCCTTTTATAGAGGTTTAGAGATACAAAATGACAAGGGGGCTGAGTCATTAGTGGGTGGATGAGTGGAAAATGAGTGGAAAATGCCAAATGACTTTTGGTGAGTGAAAAATTATAGAGATTCCTTATCTCCGAAATCATGCAGCTCTGAAGTCATTGCATTCGTCATTTTTGAATCAAGTGGTTTTCATGAAAGTTGTAGGCCTGATCTTAGCTTTCAAATGGCTTGGTTTGAGTCCAATATCATTTCTATAACTCCAGATACGTTCAAATTACTGCACACTGCCCAGGCCCAGTCACAGCTCCTTTGTTATGACTTCCAAGCTCAATATCACCTTCAAGGAGTCCGATTCTGGAAAAGTGTTCAACATGAAAGTTGTAGATATGGGTATTAACTATTCAGCATCCAAATTTCAGCATATTTTACAACTTCTAGCCAAAAAACTGTGATGAACAGTACACGTAGGTTAAGCTATCAGGAAAAGCACTCTGGTTCTTGCTTCAACCCCAATTTGAGTTATCTACTCGTATGATTGGGCCTTTGAGGTCTTCATGAAAGTTATAGAACTCTCTCTTATCTTTCAAATGCCACTAGAATCACCTCCAAAGACCACCTACATCCCAAGATATAGCCCAGATACAGAAATAATGTAAGACGTAAATTATGCTGAAAAATTCAATTAAGTCCAATTTGAGTCCAAACTTACAAAACATAATCAAAATCAATCAATTAAGTATATGGAGAGTGTAAATGACTAAAAATAAAGGCTTATTAATGTATCAAATATGTGATCATCAAAGATCGGCCCAGAAAGGCAGCAGATTATTCAAGAGTAGGTCAAGGAACTGCTCAATGCCGGTTTTATCAGGGAAGTCTCCTACACCACATGGATTTTCAATGTGGTGCTAGTGAAAAAGTCCAACGAAAAGTGGAGAATGTGTGTGGACTATACAGACCTGAACAAGGCATATCCGAAGGACGCGTACCCCCTTCCGAATGTCGACAAGTTAGTCGACAGCTCGTCTGGTTTCTGACTTTTGTCCTTTATGGATGCCTACTCAGAATACAACCAAATCCCTATATACCACGGTGATGAAGAAAAGACTGCCTTCATTACCGAGAAGGCAAGCTACTGCTATACCGTCATTCCTTTCAGATTAAAAAATACCAGAGCCACCTATCAGTGCATGATGAACAGGATTTTTGAAAGCCAAATACGAAGAATGCTAGAAGTATACATTGACGACATGATCGTCAAGACCCCGGAGTGCGGATCCCACGCCGCCGACCTTGAAGAGGTGTTCGCAGAAAATTCAGGAAGCACAATATGAGACTTAACCCTGAGAAATGCACGTTCGGGGTCCGAGCTGGAAAGTTTTTAGGCTTTATGCTGACAAATCGTGGAATAGAAGCAAACCCGGATAAATGTCAGGCGGTGCTCGACATGCACAGCCCCTGAAATATAAAAGAAGTCTACTAGCTTATAGGCCGAATCGCTGCACTCACACGCTTCCTTAGTAAAGTAGCTCACAAATCCTTCCTCCTCTTCAAATTACTAAAGAAGGGGACGAGTTTTGCATGGACCCTGGAGTGCGAGGATGCGTCTCCTCCCATACTGACCAAACCAGAAGTCGGAGAGATGTTATATATATACCTCTCTGTTTATGCAGAGGCTGTTAGCTCAGTCCTGATCCGAGAAACTATCGAAGGACAAAAGCCAATTTATTTCGTGAGCAGGGTGCTGCAAGGACCCGAACTCCGTTATCAAAAAATTGAGAAGATCACTTTTGCTTTAGTTGTCACGGCTAGGAGGCTAAGGCAGTACTTCCAGTGCCACCTGGTAGTTGTTAGGACGAACCAACCAATCCGCCAAATACTGCACAAACCAGACCTAGCAGGGAGGATGATTTGGTCCATTGAGCTTTCTAAGTTCGAAATTTCATATGAACCCAGAATGGAAATCAAAGCACAAGCGCTATCAGACTTTGTAGCTGAGCTCACATCTGACCCTGCCATCTACGAATAGGCCTCTTGGATGGTGTTTGTAGATGGCTCATCTAATCCTAAGGGGAGTGGTGCCGGGATAATCTTGGAAAACCTAGGAGGCACGACCGTCGAGAGCTCTCTCAAGTTCGAGTTTCCCACCTCGAACAACCAGGCGGAGTACGAAGCATGCATAGCCAGCTTAAAAATGACTAAAGAGTTGGGCGCAACTAGGATCACAATATGTAGTGATTCTCAACTAGTGACCTCCCAGATCCGAGGCGACTACTTAGCTAAAGAGCCCCTCTTGCAAAAATACCTCACCAAGGTACAAGGACTCCTAAAAGAGTTTGAAACAGTAAATGTGGAACACATCCCTCGAGAACGAAACTCAAGAGCCAACCTCCTGTCTAAGTTGGCCAGTACAAAGAGCCTGGAGAACAACCGATCTGTAGTTCAAGAAACCTTAGTCCAACCATCAATCATGACGGTCTTAATTTTCCAGATTGAGGACTCAGAATCCACATGGATCACCCTCATTTTTAACTATCTACAATCCAGTATCCGGCCTAAGGACCCAAAAGAAGCTTCCAGGCTAATTAAGACCGCAGTCTGATATACCATCTACGATGGTCGATTATACCGACGAGGATTCTCCTCACCCTTTCTCAAATGCCTAACCCCCAAAAAGGCAGAGTATGTCTTAGCAGAGGTCCATGAAGGGAGTTGCAAACACCACTTGGGAGATAAGGCTCTGGCGCTGAAAGCCCTCAGGGCCGGTTACTACTGGCCCACCATGGAGGCAGACGCAATGGCTCACGTCCAAGTCTGTGACCAATGCCAGCGTCACTCAAATCATTACCATGCTCCACTTGAGGAACTGTCCACGATATCTGTACCCTGGTCATTCTATAGATGGGGTGTGGACATCCTAAGTCCTTTTCCCTAAGCTCCCGGGCAACTAAAATTCTCAGTGGTAGCTGTGGACTACTTCACTAAATGGATAGAAGTTGAACCATTGGTCATCATCAGCTCGGCCAAAATCCAGAAGTTCACGTGGCGCCACATCATTACCAGGTTTGGAATCTCGGAGTCCATCATAACAGACAACAAGACACAATTTAAATATAAGGGGTTCGAAGAACTGCTCGCGGGTTTGAAAATCAAACACCATTGTAGCATCATTGAGAACCCCCGAACCAATGGGCAAGCAGAAGCCGCAAACCGGGTTATTGTCTATGGCCTTAAGAGAAGACTGGATAAGGCTAAAGGAAATTGGACCGAACAACTGGACCACGTCCTCTGGGCATACCGAACTACGCCCCACTCCATCATTGGCGAAACTCCCTTTAGGCTTACTTATGGGTGTGAGGCGATGATTCCAGTAGAAATAGGAGAGTCCAGCTGATGCCTCCAACATTTCTCAGCAGATAATAACCCCAGCCTGATCAAAGAAGATTTAGATCTCTTGGAAGAAAGAAGATGCATCACTCATATACGCGATGCCGCCATAAAACAGAGGATGACTACACGCTACAACCTCAAGGTTATCCCTAGAAGATTCTAACCCGGCGACCTCATGCTCCGCCGAGCTGACGTCAGAGGGAAAAACGCCTCCCAGTGGAAGTTGGCCCCAAACTGGGAAGGCCCCTACTGTATTGTAGCTAGCACCGGCAAAGGAGCTTACACCATCAAGACATTAACTGGCAAGCTGGTGAAGAACTTCTGGAACGCAGTAAGCTCCGAAAGTACTACAGCTAAGCGCCTCTTAAGGACCAGTCTTAGCCTACTTCACGCTTAATATATATGGCAATGCTTTGTAAGGACCTTGGTCCTCCTTTTAATTAATAAAGCAAAATGGCATTTTACTTCACTCAAAGGATGTCCTATACTGGTAGATTAACACAGTCCCCCCGAGAGCGTCTTATGCTTAAAAGTTGTGTAGTAGAAAAATCCCAAGTCCTGGAAAAATTCTCACACTAAACCATGCGCATTAAAGACCCCGCCAAGGACCAATAATGCTAAGGTTGGGCGAGCTCAGGAACACCTCAATGATAGATGATGGACCCCAGAACCAAGCTTCGCTTAAGCCAAAGTCAAGCGGGCTCCGGAACACTTTAATGGTTGGTGATGGACCCCAAACAAGGCTATACACCAAAGTTAAAAGGGACTTGCAAAGTAAAACAAGCGAATTGACAAGCAATCCCAGACATGGTTCCTATTCAATAAGCCGTAAACGGATTCCCAAGTCTATGAAAGACTTAGGACCCCAAACAAAGTCTCTATCGTGAAATCCAGGTCTTACAGGGGCACCACAAGTCTGCAAAGGACGTTGGACCCCGGAACGCGGGTTTTTAACACCCACAAACTGCCTAAAGTACAAAACAAAGGGCGTTGGACCCAACGTAATCAACTGACATGCAAAGCAAAATAAAGATTCATAGCAGAAACAAAATAAATTTAAGACTCCAAAACCGGAGCATTTGTCCTTAGGAAGATCAACAAACCCCACGCAAGAGGCATAAATAAAAATAAAAACTTTAATCCTCAGCAGGTCCTTGATCAGCGGCCGCTATAGATGAAGTCCCAGCAGTACTCGGATTAGCCCTGGGATCTGCCAGCCGTCCATCCCGCACCACCTTGCTAGAATCCAGATTGCCCAAGACCAAATCCACCCCGGGATTAAAAAGCTGGACTTGATCAAGGGCGTTCTGAAATTGTTCTCCACTAATGTCGATGCATACTATAACCAACTTCTGGACATCATCTCGCAATTGTTTAATCTCGGCGAACGATTGTCGATCCTTGTCCCGGAGCCCTTTGTTTTCAGCTTTTAGCACGGACACATACCTTTTAAACTCGGCCAAGCTAGAATCCTTTTGCTTGCCAACATCCTTCTGCGCGGCTACCTCCTGCCTCAGCTCTTGGACTTGGGCTTCAACTTCACTTTTCGCCTTGGTGACATCTTCCAAAACCTTAAGAGTTTTGTTATGATCTCGTTCAGAGGCCACTGCTTTGTCCACCAGCTCCTGCTCACGCTCCTTGCAAACCTTTTCCAGGTACCGAGTTTCTGCGGCAAGTCGAAAACCAAAAGTTTCGAACCATGCGAAGGTGTCTTTAGTGCTCTGAAAGGCGAGATGATTTGTGACCTGCTCATTAAGCAGGTTATAGTCAATAAACTCTTGGGGGTCAGACTCCTCGAGATACAAGCTGATTGGACCGTTGGTATCCTTGACCACAATCCTCTTATCACGGCCGCTCGATGCCCCTTCTTCCGCCACCTTTCTCTTCCAGCTCACGATAGCTTTAGGAGAGTCCTCTACCTCGATAGGCTCCCTGTCCACCCCTGGAACCTCGGTAGGAGATGGCGGAGGAATCACGGCCACAGGATCCAATAACTCCTCCTAAGTCCTGGCCTGAAAAGCGACAAGAATCGCCAAGGCATTTCTGGTCTTTGACATCTCAGCCAAGCTTTCTGCAAAAGGAAAAACAAAGGATCAGAGCTCAAAAATTGCAACAGGATATTACAAAAATACTAACCCCACGAGTTAACACTCGGGCCTGGACTAAACTACATAGCATAGCAAAGAGAGTCTCGTCGTCCGGGGTATCCAAGATGTCTTTGGGACGAATCAAGCCTACTTCTTTAACCCACGTCTCGAAAAAGTTAACGCACTCTAACTCCTCATAACCCAGGTGATACGCTTCCCTCTCGAATGACTAAGTAAGGATGCTCTAGGCCCCCGGGTTCCAGTACAGACTGAAGGTCGACTCGCCATCGCCACCCAGCCAGAAGGGGTGCACACCATTGGCCACCTTTAGCTTGAAGAACTTCTCCTTGAAATCCTCATAACTCAAGATATGGGAGAAAAATTTTACGTCGAGATCGGACCGAGAGCCAGGTTTTTGGAACGGCACCGCCTCCACGAGTGGAATACCGAGTATGAAAATAGAAGAACACCCTGTCTGAGCATCGCAACCCGACCAACCGGCATATCCTTTCAAAGGCCATGATATTGGCCCAACCGTTGGGATGAATCTGGGTTGGAGCAGCGTTTAAGGTCCATAGTATAGCAATATGGAAGTCGGTGAACGGAAGCCGAAGTCCAAACCGAACAAAGAAGTTCTCGTACATATACGTGAAGTGTTCTCCCTCCTCATGAGCCGAACACACCCTTTCGTTCCCTGACGAAAGGACCTTGAACTCATGATCCCTGCTCTTTCCCTCCGTCAACACTAGGTATCTTTTCAATTCCTCCAGATGTACTCTCGGTTGAAAGCGGGATATCCGACTATAAGCGTCATCCCCGACCCAAGGATAAACTGACCCCGGACCATGGCGAATATGAATTTCATCCTCCATGGCCACCTCTTCTTTCGGTTCACCTCCCTTTGCAATCGAGGCAACGTCTGGTTCTGGCTCCTCGATTCTCACAGCTTTCCTTCTGGCCATTAGAAGTTCCTGGACACACACACAGAGGCCGACCGTTAGAACTATTCAAGTTCAGAAATCCAGAAATGAAAGCAAGCAAGTAAAAAGTTGCTCACACCCACATACTGGCCTCTGCCCCAACCAAAATCGAAGCCTCAGTGGGACACCTCCGTCACAGACCTGGCGATGGAGGAAGTGGTCCAAGAAGCAACACCACTTTCAGAGAGAAACCCTCTTAAACCCTTAATGGCAGAAAGGGGCACCCCAATAACAGAGCGCAACCTCTTATAAAGTGAAATGAATCAGGAGAAATCAGAAGAAAGTAAGTACCTTTAGGGAAACTGAAGGTATTTGATTGAGCAAAGCACCAAGTAGAAGACCGCCGGAATTGCTTCTAAAGAACCGCTGAAAGTTTCTCCAAAACCACGAAAGTCAAAGAAAGTGATAACTAAGCGAGCAATGAAGGTTAGGACCCTATTTGTAGAAGCTAGATGGTTGAGGGGCAATTCGGTCAGACCAACCCATGATTTGAAAAGATATTCATCATGGCGCGTGAAGCTTTATGTACGTCTTTCTAGTAAAAATGTGCCACGAAGCCCATACGGTTACCAAAGTGATCGAAAGGACAGCTGTGCAGTAATTCAAGTGTCGGGTAACTCCATATCATCAAACTGAGGAACTCCCCGGGAAACTCGAGTTTGGTTGAGATACCCGAAAAGAAAAAGAACCCTGGCTACCACCGAGGAAACGAAGAAAAGCGGAGAATGGGATCGCCACTTCAAGGAGCCTCGTTCGTAAACTTTATACGGACCCTGGTGGGCGGACATGTGGCTTATCATTTCGTAAGCCGGTGGTTAAAGTTAAACAGAATTGGGATTAAGTCGGCCATAAGGTAAGCGTTGGACTTACCCCGGGCCACGTAAAGTAAAAAACAAGAAAGTATAATATGATGGAAAGAAGAAATAAAAGAAGGTGGACACTAGATGAAGTTCATAATCTGCTAAGTTTTTATTAATCACTTCTCATTCCATACATCGTCTTACATCTACAAGAGAAGAAAAAGAAAATATTGAAACATGGAATGTATAACGAAAGAGCATCAGTCTCTGAGGAAGACCCCGAGAATGAAGTGGACCAGGAACCCCATCTCTCTGAGGAAGGATCTGACACGTCCGTAAAAGAGCTTTAGGATGGGATGTCATGGCAGGCGCACCTCGTCGTGCTGCCACATTCAAAGTCACATCCACAATTCCTCCATTCTCTTCCCCAGACTGGACTGAAGCCACACCAATTTCTTCTTCCCTACCTCCTTCACCGTGATAATAAAGACAGATCCCGGTCATCTCTTCAGAGTAGGTCTAAGAAAGGAACTCACCCCAGGTCCCTCCAAGAGGGTTTTCCTTCCCTGTGACCTGGCATTACTGCATATCCGGTCGTACTATGAAGAAGACCGGCCAAGTGCCTCCAAATGACTCAGGAAGAAGGTGGAGGAAGGAACGGTGTGCTCCATTGAGTCCCCATGCAATGGAGGACGGAAGCATTATTCCATCTTAACAACACGTTGGATCAGGATCCCCGTCGCCACTTTACGCTAAAAACGAAAGGCTCCTTTGAGGCAAGGAAACTATCTGATGAAAATCAATTACTTTCAGGAATTTCGAAAGGATTAAGAGAATGACCCTTACAGGGGGCAAAACTCTCCATATGAGTGCAAAGGATAAAGGGAAAATCACCCTCTCAAAAAGAAACATTTTTGAACAGAGCTGCCGAATGAAAGAAAGGTGATACCAACTTAGGTGCACACATTCCCTATTTATAGATAAAATGAAGCACCTTGATTGGCCCCGTGAAAGGCAGTCTGATCATATGATGACATCCACGTTTAATGCTTCCAAGTTTCTGATATGTTGCAGAGTATCGGACAGTTGGGAAACAATATCCTCATTAAAGGGTGTTTAATTCCCAATGAAGTCAGAGTAACAACTCCCCATGGAGTCATAGGCTGTTACAGACAGAATAGGCGTGGCAATTGTATAGGGAAATCCCAACAATTAATGCTTGGGGGCAGAGAATCTACATGACGTAACCGTATATCACAATTACCAGCATAATGCATGGACCATCAGGAGTCCGGGGTTGACTTGCCGAGGTTTCGTGATGATCTTGTAACCGAGCGATCAGTTATAACTTGACACTTGGCTGTTCCTCCAAGTGCCAAGCTGGGGGCAACTGTTCTGGACCATAATCTGGGATCCAGCTGATCGGGTCAACCCGACCCGACATAAGTATAACCGGACTCCACCATGGATGACGTGGCTAAGGACTTAATTGTAGTTCGGATCTCGGAGCCCTACTTGCTGAATGACACCAGGCCATAATATCAAGATTTCTAGATATGAACAAATGATATATTCCTAAATATTCGTAACTGACAATCATCTACTTACGATATTATAGGACTCATGACAATCTCAGATGGATACGCAGCTCTTATATTAGGAATTCCTAACTTATAGGGATCTATCCCAGTTATAGAAGGAAAGTAATCATTTTCAGGATACTAATCCTAAATACCTGCATTCAATAACAGATCACACAAGGATTTTATGCACGTTCTATAAATACAAGGCTAAATATCCTTAAACAGGTATCAGTAAATTACTCAATACATTCTCCCTACTTGTACACAGCCTGACTTGAGCATTGGAGTCTTTTTGCAGGTACTCACTCCCAGACTCAACACGCTTGATCGCTGCTGTCAAAGGAAGAATCTACCACTCACGTACCTATCTCAGGTATCCTCTGATTCCACTTCAAAACATAAACAAAATAGAGAGCACTAAAATAATTTTTATATATAGTTTATATCAAAATTATCTCATATCTGATTGATTGGTGTATATAATGCATGTGGTTGATGGTATTAATGAATTTTTGTTTCCCCTCCGCGAAAGCGGAGGCTTGCTGGTTTATTATATGCACCACCATGTTTGACATTTACAATCTATTGGCGTGTTAATGATATAGGTTCGGAATGAGTAAATATTCATTTTCATCAAAAGGTGAAGTTTGTGTTTCTTTTTTTTTTTTAAATTGTGAGTGTCTTTAAAATTCATTTATTATTTATTTCAACAGAGTTGAGCATAAGGCAAGCTATTATCTATGAAATTTTGTTTCTTTTCCTATCAAATAAAATTATTAAAGCAATAGATAAATATTTTGAATTCAATTTGGAATTTTGAATGCACTATGAGTGTTAAAAAAATTTACACTTACATTAAATGATATGTTGTCACTTCATTTAAAGAATTTGACATCATATATACAAGTGTTAATATAATCAAACTGATTAAATGATGTATCAACATCTTAAATGACATTGTAAAAAAAAATTATACCAATAGTATATCAAAAATTAAACTCAAATTAATCTGTGTTTAATTCTACAATTTACATTTTTTAAAATTTTAATAGTATATTTAATGTTTTCTTTTTTGTGGACTAATAAAATATTAATTTTGTAAGTGTATAATTAAAATCTTTTATAAAAATCAATCAAAATTGACTCAATTAATAAGATTAAACAGTATGGACAAAAAAGTCTTGGGCTTGAATTTTACTAGTATCCTTTATTGATAGGTCGTTTATAAATATTACTATAAGTCATCACTTAGATTTATGACTTGTCCTTCTCTTAAAATGAGATAGTCTCTCCTCCTCTAAACTTTTGTCTACAAAAGGAAAGGAAAAAAAAAATTCTTTCATAAAAAATACATGATCTTTGTCATGGATGCGCTGGATCGGTTTGTTCTCGTTTGATTCAAATATTTACCATATTAGTGTATTGTTCGTTACAACATTTCAACATTTGTTATTTAATGGTTTCATCCAAGTTTTAGTGTTTTATGAGATCGAATTTAAAACAAAAATAAAAAAGGAGGGTGAGTTGGAAAAGGCACAATGTATGCATAGCACAAATCACACTATTAGTATGTGCAAGTATTTGCTTAAAGAAAAGTTTTATTTGAACAACTGTAAAAGGAGATGAAAATGATACCAAAGTGTGCTGAATTTTTAGATTGCATGTGAGTTCATGTAGAAAAACTTTTGATATAACACTGCACAAACTCAAAATTGCAAAAATAATTTAAACTCCTATATATTTAGAATGTCACTTAATCTTAAGAAAAACATTCATGTGTTTTCATTTAACAATTTAAATTTTTAAGAAAGATAGTTTATGACATGGTATTAGAATTTCTATGACCAAATAGAGTTTGATCCTTATTACTCTTGTGTGAAATGACATGTTAGAAATATAATAAAGTCATTTATGTGTCTTTGTCTAATTATTTTTAGTAGAAATGATTCATAAGAAAGAATGTTATGCATAAAAAGGGTTTTGGAAGGGGAAAAAAATGATTCGATGAATTGGTAAGTCTCTCCTTAGATTGGAATTTACTAGGTTTTTCTCGGTCATAATTGTATGCTTTTTTTTTCTCCTTTTGTATTTCTTTTTGCTATTTTTTTTTTGTAAATTAATTGTGTGCTTTTAATTTATTGTTTTTGGCTGAAAATTGTTTGCTCATGCTTATTACTTTTCATAGAGTCACTAACCCACAAGGCCCAGATCCAAGTAGGCTAGTCCTGTTTGCGTAGAATGGATTATAAAATATTCTCTCAGTTGGCCTAGAGGCTCTACACACTATATCACTATCAGTTTCATCACAGGTCACTCTCAACTTCATATTATGATAAAAAGAAGACCAAAAAAGATGATATGATGTTTTCACCTTGCTTCTTTTACCGCACATTAACACCATCTCACAAAAATTTAAATTATTACATCTGATATTTTTATGTTAGTTTTTTACAATGAATCAATGACCTATGCATGTGATATACATTTTGATGTGCAACTATATATACCCAATAAGAAATTATCAACATCAAAATCAAAAGAAAGAAAGAAATTACCTTTCATGAGACTGAGTAGTTGACCTACCAAAAAATATCTCTTGAAACTAGATCATAGGCAAGAGAGGTCAAAGAATCAAAGAATTCGGAATGTGATGCACAAGAATAGCTAGTAAGTTGGTAGAGCACTGCATTTCTCTTTGTAATTGGTAGTATAATACACTGCCCTTTTCAGCATCCCCTGACCCCTGGTCTTCCATTTAGACTTTAAACTCAGACCATGTACTATGTCTAGAAGGATTTTAAGCTTGAATCGCACTTCCCAACCGGCCTCTCGTGGACAACACACAACAGCCCGGGGAAAGCGCTAGGAATAATTCAATCTAATGCTTCAGTGTTGTACATAATAATAATGATGATGATTGTCTATCTTTTTGTCCACCTATTACCAGCATAAAGAGAAGTAAAAGGGACCATGTACCCAAAAAGAGAGAGAGAAGAGAGAAGTAAAAGGTACACGAACGCAAACGCAATTTCATTATTAATGCACATTTGAAGCCAATATCACTTTGAATGCTTTAAACATTATCACTCTAGAAATGCCAACCAAATAAAAAAGGGACCAAGTTAGCCGTACCGAAAAAAGGGGACCAAGTTAGCACAACATTTGGAGGAATGAAGGTAAGAAGGCTGGGAGAAGGGAAGCGACCATTATTTGGGATATACAAATGGGAAACCATTGTTATGGACCAAAAAAGACAGTGACGGAGGGGGAAGAGAAAAAGCACACTTTCCTGACGACAATCTCTACACACCTCTCTCTCAAGCCACTCCTATTAAAAGCAAATTGTAATAATCAACACAAAAGCCACTATTACAAGATCACATCAAATTTCAAAACCATCCAATTGCAAATTCTCTCTAGTGGAACCAGAAACATCAGTTTCAGTTCCATGTGACTTTTTTAGCTTTGCTACAAGAACCCACATGTTGGCAAGTTCATTTTCCAGGTATGCTTCTCTTTGCTTTGACTCTTCAATCTTCCTTTGAAGCTCGGCCTCTTTCTGATCTTTCTCTAAAAGAGCAGCTTCATATGAAAGTTCCCTGTCTTTACTCAAGGCTAATTCTCTCTTGATATCTGAGTTTGATCCGCCCTGATCATTTCGTCTAAGTCTAGCATGACTTTCCCTTCGTCCATTTTGGACTGTTCCACTAGTTCTACGTTGGGTGGGTGAATTCTTGGATGCAGCTAGCTCAGAAGCTAGTCTGTCATTATGGTTCATGAGTTTGGCAACTTCTTCTGACAATGCCTTAAGCTCAACAGCAGCAGCTGAAGCTAGCCCTTTAGCATATGAACTCTCTTCTGCCAGTTTCTGATTCCGAAGTTCTAGCTGCTCCTTTGATTCTGTTAGTTCTGCCATCTTCTGCTTCAGCTCTTCTATCTCACTTATCTAATTAAGAAGTGCACAAGATCAGTGGGAATGATGACTTGACTATATACAAAATACTTGATACCATTTGAAGATGATAATTTAACTAACTGCAGCATAGAAGGCAGGTAGAAACAATTAACCAGTTATTAGACATTTCTTGTTTCATAGGGCTAACTGCAGATATTAGTTTTCACTTTTCAGTTTGTAAAATTTGCAACTTAATCTTTATTTAAAAGGTTTCCTTCACAGACTATGCTCATAACAAAAGTAGAAAACAAACCCAAATGGGATGCATGGAATCATGAGTAGGTTACGACCTTCTCAAACTTAACAAGTATAGGAGTGTAGACAGGCTGAGATTATATGTATGTATGTATGTATGTCTTCTTATGAGAAATAAGCAAATCTTGACCATTGTATCATGCAAGTCTGCTAGGATTAGAACATAAAGTCATGTGATGGTAATTTCTAACCTTGATCATCCATGTATGATTTAATAGTTAAGATTCACTCCTCTTGCATCTCATAATAAGATATTACTCTCACTTGATACAAACTTTTGCACAGTAATAATAAAGTAAAAGCAGATAGTTTGCAACAAGTACCGTACTATAAGAACATTGTAGACAGCCTTTTAAGAAGAACTACTGGAAAAATAACGAGTAAGCACAATCACTCCTAGAGAGGAATGAAAGATTAAGAACTGTAATAGCACTCAATGTAGATCCCACAGGGTAAAACTATACCTGTGCTTGCAAAAGAATCCCTTCATTGATATTGTTTATCATCACATTTCCCTTGTCAAGGTAAAGTTCACCACGGTAGTCTTTGGTTACAGAGAAATGTTGTGAACGATTGACAACAGGGCTGAAATTTCTGGACTCTAATGCATCTGCAAGTTGCTGTTTCAGAGAGGCAATTGTTTCTTGCAGGCTTTCACATTCACAGATCTGATAATGCCAAATTACTCACTTAGCTAAGAACATGATAAAAAGAAGAATAATAGCAATTTCAGAAGTAATTTAAGCCAGATTTTTCACCTTCTGATTAAGCTGTTCTTGAATTATACGATTATCGGCTGTTTTGACCTGAATTAGCACAATAACATGCATTAGTTAACACTGGGCTCATCAGAAAACAACCCTAAGCAAGGTCACATGTTCATGCACTGCTATCACTTTTGGCAGTTGAAATGTCTATGCTACATAATAACATAAGAACACTTTCATGCATGATCAGAAGGATGGCTTTCAAAGTATCAATTATATCAAATTATTGCCATAATTACTATCTATTTTTGTTCTGATTGGAAAGCACTAAAATACAATTGTATTTAAGAACTAATAAAATGGATTTGACCTCCCATATGTTCCATAAGAAGACCTGCTGAGTGCTACTTTTCAATTGAATTCTATCTGGACTGTGTCTAATGCAATGATATGATGGATTTTTATTTTTTATTTTTTGATAGAAGATATGATAGAAAATATTAGCAAGATGTAAATAGTTGTCACCTCAAGTTCAAAGGATTTCTCATTTAATTGTGCCATCAGCTCAGCAAGAGTCTTCTGTAGAAACCAACCAGGATTAAGTTGGACTACTAACAAGTGAAACAAAGCAATAATGAAGTAAAGTGAACATACCTGTGATACTCCTGATTGATCCGTCTTCTCTGAAGCAATTAAAGAATTAGAAATTTGCTTTTCCAGCAACTCTATTTGTTCACTCTTTGCCTTGATTTCATCTTTCAACATTTTCATCTCCACCTGAGTATGAATAAAAAATGCAACTTTCAGGCATAAAAGTCAGAGTTATAATTCTAATCACACAGACAAACACATCTATATAGACAGAAAAGGAGATAGTCATAGTAACCTACATGAATCTGAACATTCTGAGGATTTCTTGCTGTTTCCTCAGACAGCCTCTTCAAAGCACTTGAATGAAGTGCCACTTCTCCAGATAAAATCTTGTGCTGCTCCCTCAGAAGATCAATCTGATCAACTGATTTGATGCTTGTCTAGAAAATAAAAAAGCAAAAGTGACATCTAATAAGGTAAAAATATAGATGTCCACATAATATACAGTCATCATTCACACATCTTTGCCAAGAACTTAATGTCCACATATCCACCTACTTCTCCATTTTAAGATAAAACAGAGATATCTTCCAACAAATAACAGTGATTTAATAGATATTTCTCAAACTGAAGATAACACACGGCTACTCTTTTAGGTCTAACACTTGAACAGACAAGTAAAATGATCATCAGATGAAAAAGTAATGGCAATATTTTAAAACAAAAAGGAAGTAACAACTAGCCTCAAACCAAATAAACAATGTAGGACATCGGGATTAAAAATACCTTGTTTCAAATTTATCTTTCCAGGTAAGTCAAGGACATTTATGCACTAAACTGCACTTGAGGGCAACACTGGATACTAAAACATATATACATTACTAGCATAATTGAGGTTGTTTGTGGTGGTTTTCAAAGCATTTAAGTAACTTGACATAACAATTGCTTTACTGGTTTTTGGCAAAACATATACATAGTACATACAATCTGGTTTCTGTCCTGTTCATTACTGGAGTGAATATGAGATTTTCAAAATGCTAGAAATTGGCATTTTTCTCCAAAGCTGCAGTAAAGAAACAACAAAAGCAGTCAATTACATACCAAAGGTGTCTCTTGTCCCAATAAACTATCCTCGTGAATATCTTTATCCTCTCTTGCCTCCAATATAAGATCAGCAGATGGAGAGCTTTCTGCAAGTAGAGAATGGGAAAGTCTGGACTCCACATTATTTCCACTTTCTGCTTGAGGTGTAGAAGGTGTGCTAGTAGATTTTGCTCCACTGGATTTATCACTAGTGCCTGTGAAGGCACTATCTCGTTTCTGATAAAAATAGTGAAACGCACAAGCTTAAACAAAGAGAAATTTAACTTGTGAAGAATACCCTAAATGAAAAGATCCATTATACAACTTGGGAAACATAAGATGTTCAACAAGGTACCTAATCGAACACACCCCCAGCATGCATCAAAATAACTGTTATTTGAGCTAAATGATGATTGTAAACTTGCAACAAAGTATAATTCGGGTGACAAATGCATGGCCCAGAGAAAGCTTGAATTTTGGTGTACTTAAATGCAGTCAATTAAGTTTTGGAATGATGATTAAAACTCAAGTGTCAAGTAGTACCTATAAAATGAACTTAAAATAATTCCTGATAAAGAAGCAAAATGTATTCCAATTTCTAAAGTTTCAATAAGAATAAAGGAATAATACCAATGAATGCATAAAAGGCCATTGCAAAACCAACCTGTTACATTATTTTACACACATGGTCTAACAGAGCTTTTTAGGTTTTTAATTGCTAAAATATGTAGAGTGGTAAAGAATGGGAGAAGCGGACAACAAATGAGAGGATTACTCACGAAAGTCTGATAGGTTTAAAAAAGATGAAAGTGAAAGACTCCAAATCAAATCTCATAATCAATAGATGTAAGCTACATAACTTGAAAAATAACATATATTTCAATCATGTTATTATAATTCCCTAGCATCAGCAAACAACAATGGACAACTTACACGTAGCTTCAACCAATTTAGTAGTCCATGTTTCTTTGCCTTTTTCTCCTCCTTAAAAGAATCATCAGCTGTTGCAGCATTTCCCTCCAAATTAACATACAAATCAATATTTTCCTCATCTAAGATTAAATCCCGCCTTTTGTATGGAAGGTATGCCAGCTGCAAACATAACTGATAATTAAGAAATGCAGGGAACTAGGAAAGAATTGCCCTTTAGTCTATATTGAGACAAAACATGTAAAAATAATTTAAATCCTGTTATTAGAAGGGAAAAAAAAGGAGAGAGCTATTGCAAAATGAGAAATACCTCTTCTTCCCCAAAGGAATGTCTTCTACGAGGACCTGGCCTGTTAGGAAATCTTGTTGAATGTGATGCTTTTGTGGAGACTAAAATCAACTTAGTCAACCGTTGAATTCTGCCTAACAAAGCAGCTTTAGCTTCTTCTTCTTGTTCCAATCTGGATTGCAACTTAACTTGACCGTCTTCTAACTTTACATAATCACAACAATTGAGAACCATTCAAAATCAGAATGTTAATTTCATAGAATAACAATGAACTCAATGTGCGGTAAATTTACTTCACAATACTTCACAATAATTAATTACACTCATTTCCAACTCCATACATTATGCCTTTTAGAGGTTAAAAAAAAGAGAAATTCCTGTTTGCCTTTGATATTTATGCTCAACTTCTAGGAAAACATGATAGAAGTATTCACATTTTGAAATCCAATTTTAGTCCACAATTTTTTTTATAAAGTCTAACAAACTAACAAACAAACAAAACAAAAGGCTGTGATTTATATATAACATTACCTACCTTTTGTTTTAGGAGTACAATGTCATCTTTCCCAATATCTTTTGGCTGAACTGTGACAATACCCCTCTTCAATTGTTCCAATTCTTCCTTTAAGCATTGAATCTCTTGTTGGTATTTCTTGATAAGTGACTTCTCATCAATTATCTGCAGGTTAAATTTAAATTAAAAAAAAAATAAGAGAGCAGAGAGACTACAAGATTAAAGAATGAGATCATCTCAAAGAAAAAGGGTTCCAAAAATGAAAAACATCAATCATAGGAGCTTTCCAATCATGCTAAATATCTAGTGGTAGAAATCCTCAAGAAACAGGAGGCAGAGCATCAAAGTGAAGAGACGTCAAGAACACCATCTTGTTTCCAAAGTACACAAAAATATAATACTGAACTTTAAAGATTCAAGCATCTCATTTCAATCACCAACTACTGCAAATATAGAAAATCTCCCAAAATACCTTCCCTTCTAAAATCCACAGGTTCATAGAATTTCTTACCAGTGCAATCAAAAGAAAACAATGTGAAAAATTTCTTTTATAACTTTGAGAGATAAACATACCCCAGGATTGCACATAGAGTTGGTGAGAACTTCTGAAGTTAAATGAGGAAGGTAAGAGGTGTTTGAGGACTGCAATTGGTGATGAATGTGATAAGTTTCTATACTAAATGGTCCCCTGGAGGTATTTTAGTGGATATCTATGGACCAAAATTTATTTGAGAGGCAAAAAGCATCTCTACTGCCAAGTCAGTAGCAATTTAACAAATGTCAGGTGAAAGTGAAACTGGCCCCTTGCAGGATCAGATAACAAGCTGGCAATTCAAATTGACTATTCTGACTAGACAGAATAAGGTGATCCGGAAAGTAGGGAACGATGGTTGTTTTCAATTAGCTGCTACATGGGAAGCCCTGCAGATAAACTTTGCACATACTGCTCAGTAAAAACTTGTTTGGAATGATTTTCCTATGCCCAAGCAGAACTTCATCAGCAGGTTGGCTTTACACCATAGATTGACCACCGAAAGGAGAATTAATGAAATGGGGTAACAAGGGAAATGTGCTGTGTTCTTTTAGTAGGATGATTAAAGACAGAGTATTTATTTTTTGAATGCAGCTTTACAAGGAGACTACAGTGGCAATGTCTTCATAGGATTTATATTTACAGAAAAATATGCTCATGGAAGGGTGAGATGAAGTGGTTACTTTCTTTCAAAGGTTCTACTGCAATTCATGCTGTTATCCTATATCCATGTGGAAGTTACTCTCACCTATATCATATACGTAGGGAATATAGCAATGGGAACTATGAGGTACTTGTTGCTCAGAAAATCTTATCCTATATAGAGTGTAGGATGACGTTAGGCATAAGCTCATGTTCTCTACTTGTTTTTAACGTAACACTACTAACAGATTTATGTAGAAGACAAATTAGGAGTTGTATCCTGTACTTTGTACTGTGTGCAAGTTGTACTCCTTTGTTATTTGGTAGGAATAAAATTCTAATTCAACCAAAAAAAAAAGTCTCAAAATTCAAGTTACCTTGTTTTGTGCTGCTTGTATTTCAATGTGCTTTGCCCGGTGAGCAAACTTCAATGTATTATGTGTTTCTTCAGTACTACTTGATGAAGGAGTTACTGTGCAAATGAGCTGTATTTTAAATGACAATAAACTATCAGAATTGCTAATGTATGTTTCAGCATTTCTACCACAAAGATTTGTATAATGATTTATTTTTCACAAATAAATGCATGTATGTGAAAATATCTACACAAGGGAAGCCTTACAGATACACGTCCATGACCACTGAGTGAAGATTGAAGTAGTCTAGTCAATTTGGAGTCCCTATAAGGTATGTGACTAGGTTTCTCCTCAGTCAATTTCGAAATAACCTGTGCAACAAAGATAATTAAACTTCAACACAGGCATAAACACACAGGTCCATTGAATACAACAGCATACAGTGAATTAGCTATGCTTGGAAACTACTGCACAGAGATCATTCTCAAAAGAATGCACAATCATTCTATCAATAACAGAAAGTACGTTATAATAACAGTAGAAAGCAGAACTGGCTGCTGAAGCCTTATGATGAAGAACTGTAAACTTTCTAAGGCAAGGTAACCATTGCATGACAAACATGTCCTAAGAGTAAACTCTTCAAAGAAAGAGATGGCCCAAGCAGAAGAACATAGATAAGGAAGACCATGGAGCAAGTTATCGGGATCAATGGTATAAGACAGAAGGATCTATTGTATTTTATTATGGATAAAAACCAAAGTGTTTCTCATTGAAACAGAGGATTTATGAACAATTCCAAGCAATTCAGAGAAAACCCATCATGAGTCCTATCTGAATTCAATATTCTAGCTGTGACCTATAATCAAATATGAATGCAAATATATTTTGGAAAGTGCATCATAGCTGTCTTTTTCTTTTCTTCCCTTTCTTTCCAAACATATTATGCTGCTTTATTTGTCCATGTCATTTAAAAAAAATGAAAAACCTACATTTTTTTTCTCCTTTTGTAAAGTTCAGGTGACTATTTCAAAAGTGGTTAAAGTTCAGGGAGTGTATGCATATTATTCCCCACCATTGATAATGACCTTGCTCTAAATAGTATTACTAAAAATTTGTTTTTTTGTAGATCCCAATGGTGTCAATTGATCAATCCAGCCAACTCCATCTAATGGGATACGGCTTGGTTGGGAAAAGTGCCGCCCATTTAAATGTGCCATGCAGATTGGACTATCAAAATAAATAAATTATGTAATAAAACAAAAAGGAAAAAACAATATGGCTATGTGGGCCAGGCTGTTAAAACCATGAATTTATGCTTAATTTGTATTTTTTTTTAAAATTTAATCAAGGTTTTTATTATGCAATTATGGTATTATTTGGTTTAATGCATGTATTAAATAGTATTCAAGGGTTTCTAAATTTCTATGAAATTTGTCATTTTTAATTTTTAATTTTTGAAAGTTTCAAGTTATGGCCCGTTTAACCCACCAGCTTGGAGGCCGGTTTAGTTCTGCCATACTTCAGGCTGTTTTAAAAATGGGCTGGCCTTTAGGACAGGCCAGGCCATCCAACCTGTGTGACAGTGCAAAACAAATAAAAAGATAAGAAGACAACAACAAAACAACAACAATCAAGCCTTTTCCCACTAAGTGGGGTTGGCTACATAGATCAAACGACGCCATTGTGTCCTAGCATAAACCAAGTTTTCAGAAATGTTATTCAAATCTAAATCTTTTTTAATCGTTTCACCTATAGTCTTTCTTGGTCTTCCTCTACTTCTAGCTATTGGGCTATTCTCCAACTAATCTACTCTTCTTACAGGGGCTTCTAAAGATCTTCTCCTTACATGTCCAAACCACCTAAGGCGAGATTCTCCCATCTTTCCCACAATAGGTGCTACTCCTACTTTCTCTCTAATACATTCATTCATAATCCTATCTTGTCTTGTATGGCCACACATCCAGCGTAACATCCTCATCTCCGCGACACTGATCTTATGCTCTTGTTGGCTTTTTACTGTCCAACATTCAGTACCATACAACACTGCGAGCCTTATAGCTGTGCCGTAAAATTTACCCTTAAACTTGAGAGGCACATTTCTATCACAAATAACTCCTGAAACACTCCTCCATTTCATCCATTCAGTTTGAATCCTATGGTTTACATCTCCCTCTATCTCTCCATCATTTTGTATAATAGATCCAAGATATCTAGACTGTGTGACTTGTGATATGGTATGATCTCCAATTTTCACTGCTAAGATCGCATTAACACGCCTCTTACTAAATTTACATTCCATATACTCCGTCTTACTCCTACTTAGGCGAAAGTCATGATCTTCCAAAGCTCGTCTCCATAGCTCTAGTTTTCCATTTGTTTCCTCTTTAGACTCTCCAACTAATACTATATCATCTGCAAAAAGCATGCATTGTGGCACCGGCTCTTGGATATGCGTAGTAAGCACATCCAAGACCAAGGTAACAATAAAAAAAATGGAAATTAAATTATGGAAACTAATTTCCTGCCAGTGGATCACATAGAAGTTGATGAAAAGAAACAGATATCTCTACTGGCAAATAGAACAGAGACAATCTGATAGGCTTGGCTAACAACAAAAAGACCTCACAGCCCAAGAGCCGTAGCTCAAGTCAAGTGCACCAGGTCCCTTCAGGGACCGCTTGATCCCAATGTTGAATCCCCCCCGCCCCAAGCCTCCTTACTTGCACTTCAGCCTACCCTCCACATCCCCACACTAGGTCTTAGACTCTTATCTTCTATGTACACCAAAAAAAGGGTTTGAGACCTCACAGTTCCCAGAGTTAGAAGACTTTTATTGATATAAGACCCTTCTCTCCTTCTCATGCCAGTTGTTTCAGCTTTTGAGCTTTCAGAACCTGCCAGATCGATGAGATTCTGCATGTATAAGTAAAATATTAAAAAAAATGTAAGAAACAATAGAAAAATATAAAGCATGAATATGAAACCATTATCCATGTCAAAGCCAAGAAGTAGAGATCAAAAGTACAAAGCAAATGAAGTGCAACCAAAATGTTTAAAATAACTACCAGTTGTGACAGCGTTACTGCTTCTCCTTCACTATTTTCACCACATGGACTACTCTCTATGGTCTGTTACAAAATAGTAAGAGGTCAAAAAGAATAAAAGTAATATCATATGTAAAAAGAGCAATTGAAAGAAAAAGGTTACATCCTGATGCTCTATTTTCTTGTTCCTGAACTGCTTAAAAGTTGGAGATTGTTATCATTGATGATCTAGCTGAATATTTTGGATATAGTTGTAATAACCACCCCCAACCCCCCAGCAGGTCCTTTTTATCTTAGAAAGAAAAAATAAGAATATTAATAATGGGCTTTCTCATCAAGAAGTTTAGGGCAGGATGATGGTCTGTGTTTATACTTTATTCAGGAGTTTCTCCACGGTAACTCATTTGCTCGTTACAGGCATGAATTACCAATTACATAGCTGCATTATGTGCTTAATACATATAGATGATCAAAAGTAAGTGTTAAGATGTGAACACAATAAAATAAATATAAACATCAATGTAGTTAGCACATATTATAAATAAGAACCATGTTGTTAATCAACTAAAACAATATCATTCGTCTTTTAAAATAGTACAAACCCACCAGGGTAAATATGGTATGGCTTCTGCTGCTGAGTAGGTTGAAGTTTGTGGACCCAACATGCCTGTGCTCTGTTATCAAATTAAAATATTGTCAAGAATAAAGAAAGGGACACATTAAATAACGGAATGGGGGGGATCTAGTAGAACTGTAGAAGAACCCAATTCTCATGATCATTTACAGGACCAGCAAAACAGGTTTATTTAGTTTTTCTTTTTTAATAACAGCCCAACCATAAACATTATATATGCAGCTACTTTGTAAGAATACCATATTAAAATTTGTCAATTAATATGCCAGGTATTTTAATGCATAAGCATAACCTATGTCCCAAAAGAAAACGACCAAACAAAGCAAATTAAGGAGATGAGTGGGATAATTTGTTTTCTCCCCCGATCTTTATAGTGATACTCAGTTTTAAGATTACATAAACATCACTAATTAATTACAAAAGGCACAAGCAGAAAACAAAATACTCCACATTATTATAGTACACCCACACCAGCAAACTAAAATAATCCACAAGAAAAAAAAACCTAGCCGGCACTTTTACCTTCTCCAGCTGCTATAAGGGACAGTGCATGAGCAGGGGAGAGTACAACCTCTTCCTTTATTCCCTCAACAAAGGTGCCCTACATATGAATCAACATACACAAGATAAAAGCTTTCCTTCAAAATACTTCTATTTAAAGAACTTTGAATATGTATTTCAAAAACTATATCTCTGTTTATTGTTAACATGCTGATGGCTCAAATTGCAGTATACATACATTCTATACAAAGAAAAAACAAGAAATAAAATTGATGGCTCAACATACAAGAGTCAGAATCGTTAAAAAGTGTTTGGAACAGTTTCTGAGAAACAATTTTGTTACTATTATCAAAAACAGAAAAAGAACATTTTGTTTCTAGATTATTTTAGTTTTAGTTTTCACTAGGTTTGACAACAGAAGATTGATTTCTCCAAAACTCATCTCAGTGATGTTTTCAACAGCAAAATCCAAGGATTCTTAATAATCACTCATGAAACAAGCTAGAGTGAATCATCATATATAGACTCAAATTTGCTTTTACGCATCAAGTGGTTACTTGGCTCAATTGGCTGAGAACTTTTCCTGGGAATAGTGGGTGTATAAAAGGAAAGGCCTCATCTCATAAAACTTTAGACATAACTATGGTCTAACAAGTTAGTAAACTTGGCAGAACAACCGTTGACTACAGTATATGCCACCTACCCCTCATCCATGCTTGGGTACTTAACCTAAATATTAGAGTATGTCATATTATGATGAATGTCAGTTGTGCTAGTTAGGATAGAGGGTTCCAGAGTAGTTAGAATTCTAAAGATTAGTTAGTTAGTTAGTTACTAAAGAATATTCTGATAATTAGTCAGAATATTCCAGAGAGTCTATTAGCTGTATAAATAACAGCTTTGTACTATTCTGTTAATTAGTTAACACAGTTATCATTCTGTCAATTCCAGAACTTTCTCTCTATACCGCATTCTCTCTCTCTTTCTGCATCCATTATCCTTCACTTTCTCTCAGTTTCTCACATTTTCTTAGCCGTCAAGAATTCTCAAACTGAAGAAATGACTAAAATAACATGTCAGACCAGAATAAAGCACCTAACAACTAATCACAAACTTTTTGAGCAGCTAACAACAATATGACTTCAAGTCTGAGTCTAACTCAGGTAAAATTTCGCCTTGGTAAGAACAACACAACAATGTCACCAAGACCAAAATCTCCATTGAGTTGCTCAATTATCACTTTACTGTGCTTGAATGTCAGCTAATGAACTTTGCCTTTTGTTGGGCCTTGTAGGAACTTAGCACAAAACTTAATGGATAACAAACTAAATCATAATCAACAAACCATGTACACATAAATAGGAAGGCCTATAAAAAACTCAAACTGGTTACAACCATTCCCATAACAATGCCTAGGAGTGCCAACACCAAGCTATAACGAGCCATTGGTGCTACATTCAGTCCAGCGTTAAATAGAGTTTCAAGTCCAAAGTCATCAACTACATTTATTGGCAGTCTCTAACCAAAGGACCATGAGAAATGGAGAGCATAATATGTTACAAACAAACAATCAAGAAAAGAATTTCAGTTCTTTAACACCATAGTTATAGAATGTTGTAAGACCTGCGATGCTGTATGGTATTGAATGCTGGACGGTAAAAAGCCAACAAGAGCATAAGCTCAGTTTTGCAGAGATGAGGATCTTGAGTTGGATGAGTGGATATACAAGACAAGATAGGATTAGGAATGAATGCATTAGAGAGAAAGTAGGGGTTGCACCTATTTTTGAAAATATGGTAGAATCTTTGCCTTAGGTGGTTTGGTCATATGAGCAGAAGACCATTAGAAACTCCAGTAAGAAGAGCAGATCAGGTGGAGGATTGCCCAACAGTTAGAGGTAGAGGGAAATCATGAAACACTATAAATGAAACCATTAAAAAGGACTTAGATTTAAATGAAATTTCTAAAAATATGGTTTACGCGAAGTTTGTTAGGAAAATTTGTTAAGTTAGAATAAAATCTGAATAATCTAATTCAGATAAGAAAATAGGAAAATCTGTTTGTTAGAATAAAATCTGAATCATCCAGATTCATATATGAAGTCTTTTCAGTTTGTTTTATCCCTTATTTTTCTCCTTTGTATTTTCCTAAGTTGTAGCAGATTGGTTAGCCTTTCTTAACCAATTCTGGCTATAAGTTCTACGTCTATGACTCAATAATAGAATTGAAGAGCAAAAGTATTTTCTCTTATCCAAAATTACATGGTATCAGAGCCTTGTGCTTTGGACCATTTTCCTCAATGGTGAAAACGGCGAGAAAGGTATAAGCTGGCTCACAAAACCTTTTATCGTTGTTAAGAGTCCCACATCGCCTACCTCAATTTTCTGGGTGCGGTTTATATATCTGTTGGACCACTCCACTTAATGTCAATTGGTTTTAGGTTGGAATCTAACAGTATCAGAGCTCCCGACCCTGGGAGTCTCTTTTTTTTTTTCTGCTGCCTCAAGCTTCATTGCTGAGTATTCTCAGGTGCCTTGCCTTCATTGCAGGACTTGTTCTTCACTTGCCTTCATCGCAAGTTCAGAATTAAACTGTACCGTCCTTTTTTTGCCCAACCTTCAGAGCAACTTTTTCACCAAAAAACCACCCACCATCCTTCTCAAAAACCTCCGACCGACCAAACCCAGAAGACCCACTCCCAGCAACCACCACAAGCGCCTCCACTCGCGCTTGCTCTTACCGGCGCGTGAGCTCCACGTGCCACCTTCCTGGCCACAGTTCGCCGTCGCGCCACATCCAAACCTGACCGTCTTTTATGGCTTCCCTTAGTAAGCCTTCTGGTTCTTGCTCTCTGGTCATGAATGGTAAGAATCTATGTTCTTTATTCTCCCATGCTTCTGGTACTGTTCCTAAGGATTTCTAGATTATTGATTCTGGTGCCATTGATCACATGACCTTTTGTTCTTCCCATTTTTCATCATATAAAAATCTCACGAGTAATCACCACAAAACTGTAGCTGATGGCTCTTATACATTAGTTGCTGGTCTCGGTAATGTTAAACTTAATTCATCTCTAAATTTGAAAAATGTGCTTCATGTTCCTAAACTTTCATCTAACCTTCTTTCTATACATAAACTTACCAAAGACCTTAATTGTGCTGTAACCTTTTTCCACTCTCATTGTGTATTTCAGGATCTTATCACGGGGAGGACGATTGGGGTTGCTAAGGAACAGGAAGGGTTGTACTACCTTGAGATTAAAGCGGCAGGTGGCTCTAGTCAAAAGTTGCAACATTCCTGTCATCAATCTAGTATAAAGTCTTGTGCCTCCCAAATTTGACTCCACCATAGACGTCTTGGACACCCCCCATTTACTTTACTTAAATCCATGTTTCCTCCTTTGTTTTTAAATGAGTCAGTTGAGTCCTTTAATTGTGATATTTGTGAGTTTCCAAACACCATCGAGTGAGTTTTCCTCCAAACGGTAATAGAAGCAATGAACCTTTTTCTCTTATCCATACTGATGTTTGGGGTCCTGCATCCATTCCTAATATTTCTGGTGCTAAATGATTTTTGTCATTTATTGATGATTGCACTCGTGTCACTTGGATTTTCCTCATGAAAGATAAATAAGACATGTACAAATTATTCATCCAGTTTTATCATATGATTAAAACTCAATTTGATAAAACTGTTAAACGTTTAAGGTCTGATAATGATAGAGAATATGTGAATCAAAATTTCTCTACCTTTCTTAAACAACACAGTATTATTCATGAATTTACATGTGTTGATATCCCCCAACAAAACGGGGTTGCTAAAAGAAAAAATCGACACTTGCTTGAAATTACTAGAGCTTTATTGTTTCAGATGTCTATTCCAAACTCATATTGGGGGGAAGCTGTTTTGACTGCTGCTTATTTAATAAATCGGTTACCCTCTAGAGTCCTTGGTGGTGTGAGTCCTGTTCATGTCATGAAATCTTTTTTTCCCTCTACTCCTATTATGCAAAGTCTTGAGTCTCGTGTTTTTGGCTGTGTTGCTTTTGTTCATATCCATTGTCAACATCGAGGCAAACTGGACCCTCGTGCTATTAAATGCATTTTCATTGGTTATGCTCCTGATAAGAAGGGATACAAATGTTATCACCCTTCCTCTCGTCGAGTGTTTGTCTCCATGGATGTCTCTTTTCAAGAAAATCAACCATTCTTCATTTCCTCTCAGCTTCAGGGGGAGAACACTATCGATTCAGAAGCTGAGATTTTTCTTCCAGACATTAACATTCCCTTGTTTCCATCCTTTGATATGCCTTCAGATACACAGGAATTAGCTCCTTCTGACAGTCACCCACCTGAACCTGAAAGAATTGCTCAGACTAAAGCAAGCTCGTCAAAAGTGGTGTATCAAAGGAGAAAACAACCCGAACTGGTCAAACCTCAACCCCAAGTGTCCGAACTGGTGGTAAGTATTGAAAACACTAATCCCATTAATTCTGAACCTATTCATTTGTATAATTGTGATCCTAACATTGATGATGACTTACCTATTGCCTTAAGAAAAGGGAAAAGGTCTTGTGTTAAGTACCCTATTTCCCAATTTGTCTCCTCCAAAAACCTTTCTTTGCAGCACCAAAGTTTTATTGCAGCCACTGATTCTATCAGAATCCCGAAGATAGTTCAGGAAGCATTGAAGGATAAGAATTGGGTTCAAGCCATGAATGAGGAAATGCGAGCTCTGGAAAGAAATGGAACATGGGAAATTGTTGAGAGACCAAAGGAAAAGAGATCAGTTGGGTGCAAATGGATTTACACTGTGAAATACCGGTCTGATGGAACACTAGACAGGTATAAAGCAAGGCTGGTTGCAAAAGGGTATACACAAACCTATGGGATAGATTATGAGGAAACATTTGCCCCTGTGGCAAAAATGAACACAGTCAGAATTCTGCTCTCTTTTGCTGCACACTTCCAATGGGAACTTCATCAGTTTGATGTGAAGAATGCCTTTCTTCATGGTGAATTAGAGGAAGAAGTTTATATGGAGATCCCTCCTGGGTATGACTCCTATGGTGAAGGGAATAAAGTGTGTAAATTGAAGAAAGCCTTATATGATTTGAAACAATCACCCCGTGCTTGGTTTGGAAGATTCACAAAGACTATGGTGTCCCTTGGATATAGACAAAGTCAAGGTGATCATACCCTCTTTATCAAACACTCACCTGAAGATAAATTGACTATCCTACTTGTGTACATAGATGATATCATTATATCAGGGGATGATGTTGAGAAATCTTTCCTAAAAGAGAAACTGGCTACTGAATTTGAAATGAATGACCTTGGGAGATTAAAATATTTCCTTGGAATTGAAGTTGCCTACTCTAAACAAGGTATCTTCATTTCTCAACGAAAATATGTCCTTGACCTTCTCAAGGAGACTGGGAAGCTTGGATGTAAAACTTCTAGAGTACCGATTGAGCAAAATCATAGAATGGGTAATGAGGAAGAAAGTCCAAAGGTTGATAAAGCTCAGTATCAAAGGTTGGTAGGAAAGTTGATATATCTGGCACATACCAGATTAGATTTAGCCTATGCTGTGAGCATAGTAAGCCAGTTCATGCATGACCCAAGAAGAAGACATATGCAAGTTGTTGATCGTATTTTACAATATCTCAAGGCTTCTCCAGGAAGAGGATTGTTGTTTAAAAGGGGTAGAAATCTATCTATGGAGGTCTATACTGATGCTTGACTATCTTGGTCAATTACTGACGAAGGTCAACAACTGGCTACTGCATGTTTCTTGGAGGGAATCTTGTGACATGGAGAAGTAAAAAACAAAATGTAGTTGCAAGATCAAGTGCAGAAGCAGAATTCCGAGCTAACGCTCAAGGAGTTTGTGAATTGTTATGGATGAAAATCATTCTTAATGATCTCAAGATTAAATATCAAGCTCCAATGAAGCTGTTTTGTGATAACAAGTCAGCCATTAGCATTGCTCACAATCCAGTTCAGCATGATAGGACTAAGCATATAGAGATTGACCGGCACTTTATAAAAGAGAAACTTGATAGTGGGTTGATTGCCACATCATATATACCATCAGAACATCAACTGGCTGATGTGCTAACCAAGGGTCTTCCTAAAGATAAGTTTCAAAATCCCACTTGCAAGCTGGGAATGATTGATATCCATTCTCTAACTTGAGGGGGAGTGTTGATCACCGTCCACTTTGTTGACCACCGTCCACTTTCATTCATGCACAGTCCACCGTCCACATTAATTTAGGAAGTAATTTTAGATTCATGTATTTTCTAGTTCATGTACTTAGGGAATAACTATTTCATTTATTTGTCTTGTAAATACAAGTTGTAAATTAATATTCCAAGTGTATAAAAAGCAAGCATCATTTGCTGTGTGGATTTAACATAAGCAATTCAGAAAATCTCTTTGTTCTTTCAATACTAATCATCTTCATATCTCTCAAAATGTAACTTTCTTTGAGAATCACTACTTCTTTCTGTCTAATGTGGTCTCCTCTATTGATCTTGCTTTGCTTCCTAACTTTGGTGATGTCCCTCGTTCTATTGAGCATTTCAAACCAGGTGTGGTGTATACGAGACGTCAGCCTTCTTTACCCCCTCCCGACATTGACCCGCCACTTGAACCTGTACCTCTGACACCTCGAAGATCTACTCGTGTCTCTAATCCACCAGATAGGTATGGGTTTCCACACACTTCTCTTAATGTAACCTTATCTGGCATTTCTGTTCATACATGTTATTCTCAAGCAGCTAAGGAAGCATGTTGGGAACAAGCCATGCAAGCTGAGCTACAGGCTCTTCAGGAGAATCATACTTGGGATATTGTTCGATGCCCTCCTGGTATTAAACCCATTGGCTGTAAGTGGGTGTATTCTGTGAAGCTTAATTCCAATGGTTCTCTCGACCGCTATAAGGCTTGGTTAGTTGCTCTTGGCAACAGGCAGGAATATAGGGTGGATCATGATGAGATGTTTGCTCTAGTAGCTAAAATGACTACTGTGCGGACTATTCTTGCTATTGCAGCTTCCAAGGGATGACCCCTCCACCAAATAGACGTTAAGAATGCATTCCTGCATGGCGATCTTAAGGAAGAAATTTTTATGACTCCTCCTCCAGGCTTATTTTCTTCCTCCTCTGGTGTGTGTAAGCTGAAACGTTCTCTTTATGGCTTGAAACAAGCTCCTTGGCATGGTTCGAAAAATTTCGTTCTACTTTACTTGGTTTTTCTTTCACCCAGAACCAGTATGATTCTTCTTTGTTTCTTCACAAAACAGAGTGTGGTATTGTTCTTCTTCTTGTTTATGTTGATGATATTGTCATCACTAGCACCGATATGGTCTTAATACAGCAGCTTAAATAGTAGCTCCAGACTTCGTTTCATATGAAGGATATTGGTCCCCTCCACTATTTTTTGGGTCTTGAGGTGCATTCGGACCCGAAGGGTATTTTCTTACATCAGCACAAATATACATAGGACTTGATCTCTTTAGCTGGCCTATTGTCAATTGGGCGGGAGCCTTAATTATTTGACCATTACACATCTTGACATTTCTTTTGCTGTCCAGCAAGTTAGTCAGTTTATGCACACTCCTCAACATCTCCATTTGGCTGCTGTTCGCTGTAACATTCAATATTTGAAGGATACTTATAGTCGTGGATTATTTTTTCCTGTCGGATCGTCCCTTCAATTGATTGGTTACAGTGATGCAGATTGGGCTGGCTGCCCGAACACTCGGTGCTCTGTTACAGGTTGGTGTATATTTCTTGGTCCTGCACTCATTTCTTAGAAAAGTAAGAAACAACCCCGGGTATCCAAGTCCTCCACCGAGTCTGAATAACGTGCTATGTCTACTGCTTGTTCTGAGATTATTTGGCTTCGTAGTTTATTGGCTGAGCTTGGATTTCCTCAATCCGATCCAATGCCTCTCTATGCGGATAATACTAGTGCTATTCAGATTGCTGCTAATCCGGTTTTTCATGAGTACACCAAGCATATTGAGGTGGACTGTCATTCGATTCGTGAAGTTTTTGACAATCATGTTATCTCGCTTCCGCACATCACCTTAGATCTTCAACTTGTTGATGTCTTTACCAAGGCAATACCTCGGCCTCGTCATCAGTTTCTCATTGGCAATTTGATGCTTTTTGATCAGACGCATCAATTTGAGGGGGGATGTTAATATTAGTTGTTGGACGGTGGCCTCTTGGCCTTGTTTCTATGGATAGTGGCTTCTATGGACGGTGATGGATGGTGGCCTCTTAGCCTTGTTACCACTTTTTAGTGTAGATATTGTATTTAGTGCATTTAGTGCTTTATGAATTGGTTGCTTATTTTCTAGGGACAATTTAATGTACAACTACTCCCTATATATATTATTGTCATTGTAAACATTGGGAGGTTAGAATAATATACAATTTTTTAGACACTTTGACAGCACCTATTGTGGAAAAAATGAGAGAATCTTGCCTTTAGGTAGTTTGGATATGTAAGGAGAAGACTCTCAGAAACCCCTGTAAGGAGAGTAGATCAGGTGGAGGATAGCTCAATAGCTAGAGGTAGACGAATACCAATAAAGACTATAGGTGAAACAATTAAAAAAGATTTAGATTTGAATGACATTTCTGAAGACTTGGTTTATGATAGGGCACAATGGCATCGTTTGATCCATGTAGCCGACCCCGCCTAGTGGGAAAAGGCTTGGTTATTGTTGTTCTGGTGGTGAAAACGGTGATGACCGAAGCAACCCCACATCCCTCAATGACCTCTACAAATTCATCTAGGAGTAATCAGTTTGTTCAACCAAGGTCTTCCTCATCTTCTATTGATGTCCTTTCTCAAAATTCCAACCTACAACTCACCGCACATGAGCTTAACGGAAAGAACTACCTCGAATGGGCTCAATCCGTGAAATTAGTAATGGATGGCAAGGGAAAATTAGGGCACTTGACTGGAGAGATTGTGCAACCTTGAAAAAATGATCCTTCCCTGGAAATATGGAGGTCAGAAAACTCTTATAATTGCTTGGCTGATTAATTCAATGGAGCCAGCAATTGGGAAGGCTCATCTTTTTCTACCGACAGCCAAGGATGTCTATGAGGCTGTTCAGGATTGTTCGAACCTAGAAAACCCATCTCAAATCTTTGATTTGAAGACTCGACTCTGGCAATCCAAGTAAGGTGATCAGGATGTTACCACGTACTACAATGTGATGGTAACTATTTGGTAAGAATTGGATCAATGCTATGACGATGATTGGGAAAACCCCAATGATTCTGCTCGGTTCAAAAAAAGGGAGGAGAACGATCAAGTTTACATGTTTCTCGCTGGTCTTAATCAGAGTTTGGATGAAGTACGAGGTCGAATTCTAAGTCGAAAACCGCTCCCCTCCATTTGTGAAGTTTTCTCAGAAGTTAAACAAGAGGAATCTATGAGAAGAATTATGCTGCACAATCCTGAAACCTCCAAAATTCAGGAATTTGAAGGTTGACCCTTGTGATTAAAGGAGACGATTCAGAAGGAGATAAACAGAGGAAGCTATGGTGCGAACAATGTAGAAAACCATGGCATACAAAGGAGACTTGTTGGAAACTCCATGGAAAACCACCAAATTGGAAGAAGAAATCCAGCAAGGAAAATCGTGCATTTCAAACCACCACTAAAGACACTCAAGAGCCACAAATCAATTCTGAGGCAACCCCATTTACAAAGGAGCAATTAGAGCACCTGTACAAATTTTTTTCTCCAAAAATGTCAGTAAACCCGTCTTGTTCTTTGGCTCAAAAAGGTACTTATCTCACCGCTGCTCTATTTCGTACCAAACTAAACTCAAAAGCTCTGTGGATCATTGATTCTGGAGCAACTGAGATCATATGATAGATTGCTCAAAAATGTTTTCATCCTATAGTCCTTGTGCAAGCAATAGAAAAATCAAAATTGCTGACAGTCCCTTCTTTGCAATAGCCGGAATTGGCTCTGTTCCTCTTTCCCCTTCATTAATTCTTCATGAAGTCCTTCATGTTCCTAGCTTGTCGTGCAATTTATTATCCATTAGTAAAATAACTAGATCTTAAATGTCGTGCTATTTTTGATTCCTCGTGTTGTAAATTTCAAGAATTGAATTCGGGGAGGACGATTAGCAGTGCTAGGGAGATTGATGGACTCTACATCTTTGAAGATGGATATGACTGGAGTAGACAAACTCAACGTACCTGTTTCAATTCTATTTCTGTTTCTAGGGATAGTGAAATAATGTTGTGGCATTATAGGTTAGGCCACCCAAGTTTTCTTTATTTAAAACACTTGTTTCTTGAATTTTTTAAGAATAAAAATTCATCTTCCTTTTCCTCGCACTTCTTATTCGCCTCAACCTTACAAAACATCCAGTCTGTTTACCATAATCTACAGTGATGTTTGGGGACCTAGTCGAGATCCTACACCTTCGGGTAAACGGTGGTTTGTCACATTCATTGATGATCATACTAGGCTGACTTGGGTGTATTTGATGAGGGTAAAATCTGAAGTGGAAACAATTTTCAAAAAAAAATTACAATGGTGCAAACACAATTTCAGGAAAAAATTAAGATTTTCAGGAGTGATATAATGGTAAAGAATACTTTAACAAATATTTGAGCCATTTTTTCATGGAAACAGGAATTGTTCATCAAATTTCTTGTATTGATACTCCTCAACAATATGGTAGCTCGAGCATTACTCTTTCAAAATATGGTACCTAAATATCTTTGGGGAGAAGCCGTTTTGACTGCAGCCTATTTGATTAATCGAATGCCTAGGAAGGTTTTGAATTTTAAAACCCCTTTTGATGTGTTTCTTTGTGTTTTTCCAACAAATAGGCTTTCAACGTTTTTACCTCTAAAAAAATTTGGGTGCATGGTATTTCTTAGAATTTGAATAACTGCATATTATTTGCATCAATCAGAATGTTTACAATGGAGGTAATATATAGAGGTAGTTGTACATTAGACTAGTCCCTATAAAACAAGTTAATCAAGCCTAGAAAATAAGCAACAATAAAACACTAAAAACAATGTCTACACTAAAGCATGAAAACATGAGAACAAGACCAAGAGGCCACCGTCCACAGAGGTCATCGTCCGAAGGCCACTGTCCAACACTCTCCCTCAAGCTGGTAAATATGAATTCTCCATTCTCAGCTTGGATACAATCGTCTGAAATGCTGGACTACTCAACCCTTTTGTAAGTACATCAGCAAGCTGACCTTGTGTACACACATAGGGTGTACAGATTAAACCATTCTCTAGTTTTTCTTTGATAAAATATCTGTCAACTTCAATATGCTTTGTTCGATCATGTTGTACCGAATAATGAGCTATGCTGATTACAGACTTGTTATCACAATAAAGTCTCATCAGACCATCCCACTTAATCTTCAGATCATCAAGAATAATCTTTAACCATAGTAGTTCACACACACTTTGAGCCATAACTCTGAATTTTGCCTCCGCACTAGATCGTGTGACCACATTATATTTTTTACTTCTCTAAGTCACCAGATTTCTACCAAGAAAAGTGCAATATCCTGTAATTGATCTTTTGTCCACTGGTGATCCAGCATAATCCGCATCAGCGTATGCCTCAAGTACCACACCTCCATTTCTCTTAAATAAAATGCATTTTCTTGGTGTTCCCTTAAGGTACTGTAATACTCGATATGTTGCTTGCAAATGAGATTCTTTTGGACTATGCATGAATTGGCTAATCACACTTACTACATATGCTATATCTACCCGTGTGTGGGATAGATAAATAAGTCTTCCCACCAAACACTGATACATTTCTCTGTCAACTGCAGCATCTTCCTTTGCCTGTCCAAGTTTCATATTGGGATCTATAGAAGTACTTGCCGATTTGCATGTTGTATGACCTGTTTCTTTTAGGAGATCCATGACAGACTTTTGTTGGGAGATGAATATATCTTTCCTAGAATGAACAACCTCAACTCCAAGAAAGTATTTTAACCTTCCTAATGCTTTAATTTCCAGTTCCTTGACTAAGCACTGACTCAAAATATGTTTCTCCTTAGCATCATTTTCTGTTACTATTATGTCATCAACATACACCAGAGAGTTGTGAGTCTGTGACATCCCCTGAAGGAGAGTGTTTATCAAACAGTGTGTGATCCCCTTGACTTTGTTTGTACCCCATAGCCAACATAATTCTAGCAAACCTTCCAAACCACGCTCGTGGTGATCGCTTGAGGTTGTGGTGATCGCTTGAGGTCATATAAGGCCTTTTAAAACTTACACACAGTATTAGCATGCAAATTCCTCCTATATCCTGGTGGGACCTCAATGTAGACTTCTTCGAGATCTCCATGTAAGAAAGCATTCTTGACATCAAACTGTTGTAAATCCCAACCATAGTTAGCTACTAATGCCAATAATACCCGATCTATGTTCATCTTTGCAACTGGTGCAAAAGTCTCCTGATAATCAATTCCATAAGTTTGGGTATACCCTTTGGCAACTAATCGTGCCTTATACCTCTCTATGGATCCATCTGCTCTATATTTCACAGTATACACCCATTTACAGCCCACAATTTTCTTTCTTGCCGATAACTGCACTAGCTCCCAAGTTTTATTCTTTTCCAATGCCTCCATCTCCTCATTCATGGCTTGTTTCCATTTTCCATTAGACAAGGCCTCGAGTAGGGTGGTAGGGATGGCAATGGTATTTAGGCTAACAAGGAAGGCTTTACGGGATGGTGAAAAATTCTTAAAGGACAAGAGGTGTGAAATAGGGTACAGTGGCCGTTTTGTGCATTCTTTGGTTCCTTTTCTGATGGCTATAGGAAGATTTTGGTCACTACTATCCATATGAAATTCAATTTCATCTTGCAATAAAGGGTTAGATACTATTACCTCATTCGAAGGCTCCGAGTTGGACTTTTGGGCTTACACAGGTTCAGGAACAGTCATCTTCCTTCTTGTGAGCACCTTGCCTTTGTCATACCTTACATTCTCAAGAGCATACTCAGCTACTGGGTCAAGAATGATTTTGGACACAAGTTTAGATACAGGTTCAACAATGATTTCAAGAGGAGGATTAGGGACAACAGGAAGGTCATGAGAAGGACCATTGGACACAGGAAGTAAGGACAAGTCAAGCAAGAAATCTTCCTTATCTTCCCTCATTGATTTCTCCCCCTGAAGATAAGGATGGGAAAAATAAGGCTCTTCTTCACTGAATGTAACATCCATGGAGACATAGAAGTTTTTGGATGCAGGGTGCTAACACTTGTACCCTTTCTGGGTTGAAGAATAGCCCAAAAAGATACATTTTAGAGCCCTCGGATTGAGTTTCCCTCTGTTTGGACTGTGAACATGGACAAAAGATATACATCCAAAAATTTTAGGGACAAGATTATTGGAAGTGTGTATATCAGAATAGAAAGTAGAGAGGACATCCATAGGACTCTTGAATCCCAGGACTTTAGTGGGCAAGCGATTTATAAGATGAGAAGCCGTCAGAACAGCATCCCCCCCAGAAGGACTTAAGGGACATTTCTCTGAAACAATAAGGCTCGGGTTTTTTTAAGAAGATGACCATTTTTTCGTTATGCTAACCCATTTTGTTGTGGGGTATGAACACAAGATGATTCATGGATTATTCATTCTTCTAGAAAAAATGCACAAGAGTCTGATTAAAATAGTCCTTAGCATTATCGGACCTAAATCGCTTAATACCCACCCCAAATTGATTTTCAATCATGGAACAAAAATTTGGGAAAATGGTACTAATATCAGACTTGTGTTTGAGCAGAAAAATCCAAGTAACATGAGTACAATCATCAATAAAAGACACAAGTCATCTTGCCCTAGAAACATTAGGAATGGAAGAGGGACCCCAAACACCACTGTGAATAAGAGAAAAAGGAACAAAACTCCTTGTATTACTAATTGGAAAATTGACACATTTATGTTTCGCTAGTTCACATACATCACAATGAAATTGTTCAACATCAAGACTTTTAAACAAAGAAGGAAAAAGACTCTCAATAATAAAAAATGATGGATGGCCCAATCTACGGTGAACAAGCCAGATTTTGTTATTGGTTGAAAGAAGTTCTGAGGTAAAGGAATATAGGTGTCCTAATCTGCCATTGGTCTTGTTTAACTGACAAGGTGCTTCAAGGAGGTAGAGACCATCCTGCTCCCTAACACATCCAATCATCTTCCCCGAATTCTTGTCTTGAAAAACACAATGATCATTGTAAAAAATCACATTGCAAAATAAATCTTTAATTAATTTCTGAACAAAAACCAGATTCGTGGACAGTTTAGGGACATGAAGGACATTTTTTAAGGTCACTAGAGGATTTAGTTGGACATTTCCTACACCGGCTACAGTGGTCAAGGAACCATCAGCTATGGACTTTTTTTACTGCTTAGGCATGGACAATAGGTGGAAAATATAGTGGGGCTATAGGTCATATGGTTTGTGGCCGCTGAATCCATAATCCAGGAGTTGATATAAATTGTACCCGAGACATTGAGTCCAACGAAAAAAGGTAACTTACCTAAATAAGTCAAAGAACAAGTACCTAAGGGTTTTTCAAGATTGTGTAGAAGTGATCTCACCCACTCAATTTCCTCTAGATTGAAACTGTTGGGTGCTGGTTGGCTTTTCTAACACTGTAGCAACATTGGCTTTCCCACTATTGCATGACTATTTCCCTTTCTACCCCCACTCTCGGCTTGGAGGTTTTCCATGAAGCTGCCAACATCAATCACCGGTATGTAGTGGCTTATTACAGTAAGTGCACCATAAGTCATCCCGATTTTTTGACTAACTGGGTTTTTCTCCTTCCAAGGAGAATGTCTTCTCCACCTTTACTTCTAACTTGTTAGAGCCATGAGCCACCATAGCCGACGTTTCGCTAATTTTTGGTTCAAGCATCAGTTTTCTCCTAATTTCCTCACTTCGGATGATGAACACAGCCTCATTAAAGGAGGGAACCGTAGATTTGCCAAGAATCTGAATCCTCACTTGATCAAATTCTGGATTCAACCCAACAAGGAAGTCATAAACTCAGTCTTGCTCAATAAACTCCTTTAGCACTGCTGCATCCTCAGGACATTTAGTCTTGATCACTCTATAATGGTCTAACTCTAGCCACAGAGATTTCAGTTAATTGGCATATTCAATGACAGTCTTGTCTCCCTGTTTCGCAGCCACTGTCTTCACCTTAACCTCATAGACTTGGGCAACATCCCTGGCTTTGGAATAGGTTTGCTTAATCACATCCCATATATCATTTGCAGTGTTCAGAAACATGCAAGTGTCACTGATGTTCGGAGTCATTGAATTCCACAACCATGCCATAATCATCGAGTCCTCTTCATCTCATGCTTCAAACTTGGGATCACTTGGCTTAGGTCCATTACCCATGAGATGACTCAGCTTCCCTTTTCCTTTCAGTATGGTGAGAACAAGTTGTGACCACTTAAGATAATTTTTTCCCTTTAGCCTATACGCAGATTGAATGTTCTGCAATTCACCAATAGTTTGGGATCGAGCATCATCCATTGGTTGAGTGGCACTGGAAACCTCACCTTCGGTTGACATCGTGAGAAACATAACAAAGTCGAGGAAGAACCGTAAAAGACGTCGGAGAAGGTGAACCCACTATCCAAACAACTTTGGACTGGAGTTCCGACCACTGAAACAGAAGTAGAGGTCACCGGTGAGTTGAATGAAACCAATGACGTCGCTCTTCAGTGACCGGAAGGTGGTGCGTGACTCCACTCATCGGGAACTCCAAACGCGTGTGGCGGCGCATGACAAGGTCTCCGGCGGTGGCGCTCAGATGGATGGCTGGTCGAAGGTCTCTAAGACGCCTCATGGCCTTACTTTCACGGACAATCGGCTATGAAGGCCGGTTGGCAATGAAGGTTGGTTGTGAGGAAGAGATTGTTTGGGTTTCTGGGTGTTTGGGGGCGATGAAGGCCAAAAAGAAGGCTCAGCAAAAAGGGCAATGAAGGCCAATAAACAAAGATTGGTTAGCAATGAAGGCCGACCGGAAAAAAGGGCTCAGCAAAAAACAGAGACAATCTCAGATAAAAACTACTCTAATACCATCTTAGAATTTGAATAACTATATTATTTGCATCAATCAGAATGTTTACAATGGAGGTAATATATAGAGGTAGTTGTACATTAAACTAGTCCCTAGAAAACAAGCTAACCAAGCCTAGAAAAAAGTAACAATAAAACACTAAAAACAATGTCTACACTAAAACATGGAAACGTGGGAACAAGACCAAGAGGCCACCGTCCACAAAGGCCATCGTCCAACAGTATTTGTCCATATACATGAACAAAACCAAAGTAAACTTGACCCTCGAGCAAAGAAATGTGTGTTTATTGGGTATGCTCCACTCAAAAAGGATACAAGTGTTTTGACCTCATCTCAAAAAAAACATTTGTTGCTATGGATATCACCTTTTTTTACTACTTATCTTCAGGGGGGGAGGAAATTTGAAGATTCAACACAATATTTTCAACTTAAAGATTCCACACCCCTAGTTACTCAAACCGAGAGTTCAAACATGCCAAATATAAATGAGTCAAGTTTTTTAAATGATGAAGATACATGTTTACCTTTATTGCCAAGATATGAAAATCATGATCCCAATGTTACAAATAGAGATAAGACAAGTACCACAAACAAAGACTTAAGACCGGTTGACATTGTCTACTGAGCTTAATGATCCCATGCGCTACCATGAGTCTGTGAACCCACCAGGTAAAATTTTTCCTGAACCTGCACAAATTATTCAACCTATTTCAGATTCTCTGAGTCTTGGGTCTGAATCTACTGAGTCAAATGATTCTAATCTCCCCAATGCCATCCAAAAAGGTGTAAGGTCATGCACCAAACATCTGCTGTCCAACTGTGTCATATCAAAATCTTTCACCTGTTTTTCGTGCATTTACCTCACAATTGTCATGTATGGAGATTTCAAAAAATGTACAGGATGCTCTAAAGGTTCCCGAGTGGAAGGAGGCTGTCTTGGAAGAGATGAAAGCTCTTGAAAAGAATCGGACATGGGAGATGGTGGATCTGCCAAGAGGAAAGACAACTGTGGGATGCAAATGGGTGTTTACAATTAAATACAGGTCAGATGGATCACTTGAAAGATACAAGGCTCGATTGGTTGCCAAAGGTTTTACTCAAACCTATTGCATTGATTACTTAGAGACATTTGCACCTGTTGCAAAGTTGAATAATATTAGAGTCCTTCTATATTGCCACAAATCTTGACTGGCCTCTACAACAACTAGATGTGAAGAATGCATTTCTAAATGGGGATTTGGAGGAGGAAGTGTATATGGATGTACCCCCAGGTTTTGAAGAGAAGTTTAATCAGAAGGTAAGTAAGTTGCAGAAATCCCTGTACAGGCTAAAACAATCACCAAGAGCTTGGTTCGAGAAATTCACTCAATTGATCAAAAATCAAGGTTATACACAGGGACAAGCATATCATACTATGTTTGTAAGGCACTCATCTGAAGGAAAGATTGTTGTACTAATTGTATATGTGGATGAAATAATTCTCACTAGAGATGATTTGCCAGAGATGAACCGGTTGAAGAAATCTCTCTCTGTAGAATTTGAGATAAAGGATTTGGGATCCTTAAGATACTTCCTTGGGATGGAGATTGCAAGATCAAGAAAGGGAATTATTGTCTCTCAAAGAAAGTACGTCCTTGACCTCCTTATAGAAACTGAAATGAGTGGTTCCAGCAAACACCCCAATTGATCCTAACTAGAAGCTTGGAGATGACAAGAAGGGTGAACCTGTGGATACTTCACGTTATGAAAGGCTATTAGGGAAGTTAATCTACTTGTCACACACTCGACCAGATATTGCTTTTGTACTAAGCTTAATAAGTCAATTTATGCATTCACCTTATGAGGAACATCTTGAGGCAATATATCAGATCCTAAGATATTTGAAAAGCGCACCACGTAAAGGTCTATTTTTCAAAAAAAACTATATAGCAGACTGTCAAAACATACACAGATGCTAATTGGGCCGGATCAGTCACAGATAAGAGATCGACATCAGGATATTGCACTTTTGTATGGGGGAACTTAATCACATGGCAAAGTAAAAAACAGAATGTGGTTGCAAGGAGTAGTGCTGAAGTAGAGTATAGAGCTATGGCTCAGGGAGTTTATAAAATGCTATGGCTGAAGAGGATTCTTGAAGAGTTGGCAATGCCTATCAACCTACCAATAAAGCTATATTGTGACAACAAGGCTACAATAAGTGCTCAAAATCCAATGCAGCACAATCATACCAAACATGTAAAAATTGACAGACACTTCATAAAAGAAAAGATTGATGATGGAGCTATTTGTATGCCATTTGTTCCAGTTGTCAATGTTTTGTTGTTGTAACACTATAGTTACAGAAAAAGGGACTGATATGGCAAAGAGAAACCAATCCATTGATATTTAAGGCACACTAGTTAATGCATATGCCTGATGTCCATGATGCAACATAGAATTCTTCTACATCAATTGATGTCAGTGTCTTCTATTCAAGACAGATATCCTCTAGGGGTTGATTTCCATTTCACTATGGTTAATGAATTTCAAAATAAAAATAGCATTTAGGCACTAATGAAGCAATCAAAGAAATTCAGAACAGACAATCTTTACTCTTAATTTAGTTATATACAATAAAGATAAATATGTCAAAAAAAGGGTAAGAAAAGTTATAATTGGCACCTGAGCATCCTCTCTGATTCTTAGGTTCTGTCCTGCTGGATTTAATAAATCATTAACCACCTAAAACAAAACAAAGTTTTGAGGATAGCAGTGTGAAGAACAAAGCAGCATTAATCAAATTTCTTTTCATACAGAGTTCAGGGGAAAATAGCTAAGTTTGTAGAAGACAATATCAGCATGAACATAGAATCACAGAAAAGAAGCTAGATAGGAGGAAGAAGCCCACCTCATTGTAGATCTCCAAGTACGAAACTCGAAGGAGAAACTCTCGGTTTGGAGTCTGATGTGCAGAAACATCAGTATATGTAATTCCTATAATAAAAAGTACAACAAACAGACTGGTATTTAATATACCTCTTGGATAATGCTAAAAGCATCCTTCACAGCAAGAGGTATGATTCCAGGAGATCTTTGATCACCCTGCACATATGAACTTATGAGCAAGAGGTATGATATGAACTTATGAGCATATAATGATATATTGTCACATTAACCAATCCAAATTCATAGCTTAACTCGACACTATCAGCAATTGTCACAATAACAGATAGTATTAATTAATTTGTTATCAGATAACACAATATAACAGATTATTAAGTAACGGAGAAGGAATGCAAAAGCTTAATTATGGTCTCCAGTCACATAAACAACTGATGAAAGGAAGTGAGCATGGGCTTGTAGCCTTAAGCTTGTTCAACAACAATAACAACAAAGCATTTTCCCACTAGGTGGGGTCGGCTATATGGATCAAACGGCACCATTGTATTCTATCGTAAACCTCTTCAGAAATGTCATTTAAATCTACGTCCATTTTAATGGTTTCACCTATAGTTTTTCTTGGTCTCCCTCTACCTCTGACTATTGGGCTATCATCCATCTGATCTACTCTTCTTACTGGGACTTCTAATGGTCTTCTCTTCATATGTACAAACCACCTAAGGTGAGATTCTACCATCTTTTCCACAATAGGTGCAACCCCTACTTTCTCTCTAAAGCATTCATTCCTAATCTTATTTTGTATGTTCACTCATCCAACACAACATCCTCATCTTTGTAACACTGAGTTTATGCTCTTATTGACTTTTTACCACCCAGCATTCAGTGCCATACAACATCACAGGTCTTATAGCTATGTGATAAAATTTTCCTTTAAGCTTGAGAGGCACTTTTCTAACATAAGCCTTAAATAGTTAACATGTTAAGAATCAAAAGGCAATACCCATACTTTTTATGCATTTATGCATTTATGAGAGGAGAAAGGAAGTGTTACATATTCTATATAATGATCTAAAATTACCAAATTCAAGACAACAAGGATTGATTCAGACAGTATAACAAATATTGGAAATTTTACTTTCCCAAAAGAGGTACAACAAGTATGACTCAAAATAAGACCAGAAATTAGGCTAGTACTGAAAGCAATTGCTCCTATCATCAAGTGTACTTATGTATACATTCACACAAAATTCGATAGCAACCCACAAACACGAGTCCCAAAATATATTCCAGAAAAATATAGTACAATTACAATTAGGTGCCATCAAATCAACCTTGACAATGCGTGACTAGCAGAATTTTCAAAGAAAACAAGGAGTATAATAGAGGCCAGCAGGAAAGAGAAAGGAATGGAGCTTTTAAAAGTTATAACATATCCTGTACCCACTGGAAATTTTTAACAAGTTTAAATTAGAATGACCCATTGATATGAACAATTTTAAAGTAAATATAATCCCAATGATCAGAAGGAGGTTATGTTATCCTGTAATTTTATATAGTTCATAATATACCAAGGCCAAAGTTGTAACTGCAGCTGAAACCAAATAAAGTTGCAAGTCTATTGAGATAGTTCATCATGGAACTCAATGCTATATCTCCAAAAAAAACCATTAAACTCAACAAAGAGAAATGACCTCAAATTACCAACCCATCAATAATATATCAGAAAAAAGAATAGCAAGTATCACAATGGTCAGGGATTGCTTTTTTGTTATTCAAGTGTGGTTTAATAACCTTAAGTATCATGACATTGAAAGACCTTAAAAAACATAAATAAATAGGTAAGTTTATCATAAACATGCAGATCAACAAGATGAAGGCAGAAAATGTGTGGTCTCACATGCATTGTATGAGTCTTCCCACTGCTAGTTACCCCATATGCAAATATTGTACCTGTGATGAAAACCAAAGAGGGAGTTCAATTGTCAAATACTTAATATGCCAGGTATGTAATTGAGAAAAAACAATCTAGAAGTTCCTTAGCCACATAGGTCTCCATGCACAGTGATTTTTAATTGGAATGGTCAATTTCAAGAAGAAAGAGCTAAAAATGAATAAGTTTCTATATCAAGAAAATTGGATGACTATCACCCATAAGAGAAATGTGATATCTCACAAAAATTTCCACGGTCCAAATCATCAAGTTACCTCAGTTTCTTTTCCCATGAATTCTGCAAAGGTCCAAACCTACTGGCTACTTTATACAAAGATGTCGAATCTCAAACCTCTAGAGGTTACATCATGATCTGACAACCTACCTAAGCAAACATGTAGTTTGCAATCTTCTTTTATCAAATTTTATAAGAGGAGTGATCAACAAAGCCAAAAGTATATGGTTTCTTGACAAATGGATCAAAATTGTATGGATGTCATGGCAGTCCTTCAGAATTTTTCTAAAAGGTCTTCAATACCATAGTTGCATAATTATGTCTGATTTTGTCATGTTTGATAAACAAAATTTGGATATCTTTGACTAAAATGCATTGATCTTAAATCTTTTAAAGTATCTACCAAAGTCAAAATAACAACTTTGATTTTCAATGAACATTAGTATCTAACTAAGAGCTGATGAGCAATATCAAACTACACTAAATCATATTACAAACTCTTACCTAATTAGTTGAACTAAGAGCTGATGAGCAATATCAAACTACACTTAATCATATTACAAACTCTTACCTAATTAGTTGACATAAGACTTAGATTTAGTATTATTTCAAAACATAAATCCAAATTGCAATCTGTATATTAAGGGCAAAGAAAGGATGATTTGATTGAAGCACAAATAGATTTTATTCTTTGACCTTGCTGAATAGGTAGTAAGTAGTAAGTTCAATCTGTCAATTACCATTGATGCCCTCCATAGAACCACTAACAACATGCTGAGCAGCAACATCATAGACATGACGAGTTGTGGTTGTGGGACCAAAGACACGATCTAGAAGCAAAAAAAAGAAAATTAATAATTTAATATTAATAAAACATTGACAAATGAGAGAGAAGGAGGGAGGGAGGACTATTTATTGGGAATGAAATGCACATGATAAACAATTTGATTTGTGATAAATGAACAATTTCATGACATTTGAAATACTTTTCTCTCAAATAGGATCATGACAGTTTTGTGAGTATAATTACTCTTCTTCAAATATTATTACTCTGCCTATGTCGTGAACATTAGGAGAAACTTTTAAAAAAGACATTGCACAAATTGGTTTTAGAGAAGTTTTGGTTTTTGTTAGATAGAGCCCAGTGGCTAATATTGATCCATGAAGCTGACCCACTTAGTGGGATAGGCCTTGGTTGTTATTGTTTTTTATGTTGGCTTGAAAATTAACATAACAAAGAGTGGGTAGGCCAGAATTAACATAGAAAATTAGCTTCTTAATTCTTTCACTAATTTGGTTGGATGCCAACTGCCAAGTCCTCAAATGGCCTTTTCTTATTAGGGGTCCCTCTATGGAGAAATCCTCGAGTGGCTTCATTTTGGGGCCCCATGGTCCAAAAGATCTGTAAAAGATGGGATAACTGGAAAGGCACAATTTTTTTTTCATTAGGAGGTCAAATTATGCTGATTCAGGCTTGTTTGTCTAGCATCCGTCTTTATCAGAATTCCAGTAGGGATTATTCAGAGGACTGAGAAGATTCTGAGATATTATTTTGTAACAGGTGTAGGAGATAAAAGAAGCATCATTTGGTCAGCTGGGAATTGTATACCAAAAAGGAAGGGAGATTAGATCTTGGAAATTTGGTGTCCTAAAACATTGTTTTGATCAGTAAATGACTAATGTATTTCCCTCAAGGCTTCCTCCTTATGGCACCCCGTTATAAAGAGCAAGTATGATTTACATCGGAATAGGTTTCCAAACTGCCAATCCAGAAATCAGAACATCTCATTTAAGTATTTGAAAATTCATTTCCAAGGAATATTTCTCAATTCTCATTTGTTTGGACCACTAACTTCCTTAAAAGTAGGTAATGGTAAGTGCATTAAATTTTAGGACTATGCATAGATGGGGATATTTTTCTTCGGAAGCTTTTCCTCGCCTCTATGGTAGTTTTTCATCGCATCATTCCCCCATCCTCGATTTTTAAATTAGTTAGATGCTCCAACATTTCTTGGAATTCCCATTTCTCTAGGATTCTGAGTGACAGAGATACTTCTGGACTGGAGTCCCTTTTGGGTTTTGTTGTAGATCCCTCTTCCAATTTCTCACTCATTCTCCAAATACAGAAAATTTCCTTCTTAAGAAACTGTTTGGAAATCCAAAACTCTTTATAAGGTCAAGTCTTTCATTTGGGCAGCTGTACTCAACAAGATTTATCCTATTGATATGCTGCAGACCCATACACCTAATAAGGCCTAATCACCTATAAGTGTCTGACACATTGTGCTAATTCAGAAACAGATGCACATTTGTTTCTATGTTGTCCAGCAGCAAGCTACATTTAGAGGGACCTTGCTTTTGGAGTTATTTGGTGACCCTTGGCCGTGTCCTCAAAACTTGGAGCATTTTCTGAGGATTAATTTCAGAGATTTCAGCAGTAGCAAGGAGGGAAAAGTTCTTTGGCAGAGAGCTATGCACACTGTAGTTTGGTAACTTTGGTTAGCAAGGAATGCTTGGAATTTTAAAAGAAGGTCTCTTTCCTAAGTCATGCATTGGGACAAGATTTCTTACTTGGCCTCTCTTAGTTGATCAGCACATGGATTCCCCTTCGTAGATTTGCAGAGGAATAGGACAGCTATTTTGTATTAATAGTTAATTTGTTTCTGTTTGATGACTGGCTTTCTTATTAGTATTAGTATTGTCTTCGGAGGATTCCTTCTAATAAAAGTGTCTTTTGTTAACACCTCCCCCCCCCCCCCCCCCCCAAAAAAAAAATTCCAATACTTCTGGGTTTGGCTTCATCAATTAAATCACAAGGACAGTGATAATTTCTTCATTTTTTCAGCTATCATCATCATTAGATTGTACTCTAAAAAATATATATAATTAAGTTCAATACTTCAATGTGATTAAGAATGTAGAAGTATTGAATCAGGGGTTCAAATTTTGCAATCGCCACTTTAGGGAGTATTTTATCTAACCACCACCTCCAATCCGGAATTGCGTGTGCAATTACTATGTACCAAAAAAAATCCTCAAAAGCACTATACTCATAATATATATACTTCACCCACAATACCAAAAGAATAAATGAAAACAACAAAAATCCTATTCATAAATGCGAATTTTGCAAATTATACCGTATGCATATGCTATGGACGGGTTATACTCGTTTCGCACTATAGTTTCTCCATCTGCATACCAAGCAATCTCCTCTCCTTGACGAATTTCCCTTGGACTGTTCAATGCATGGATAGACCTCAATCAAATTAACAAGTATCTGTAGAACACAGTCACAACAATGATATATGATTTGGTAAAGCAATACTTACTTCAGAGGACGAAACCGCACCGTCACTGTGACATTTTCTTTGGCTCTTCGTGCATCCAAAGGCACATTCTCTGGATAAAAATACTGCGGCTTACTTCGAGCCGAGGAAGATGCCGGCGAGCTCTGACCATCAACGGATGTTTCTGGAAACTGTTTGGAAGACGATGTAGTTGAAGAGGAAGGCGAATTAGCAGCTTTGAAGCTGCTCAATCCGAATCTTTTTGATTTTACGCCTTGTTTTGATGCCATTGGCAGTTCCAATCAAGCCTTCAACAATCAACACAACAAATAGGGTTAGAAAAACACTTAAGGTGTCATTTCAATTCAGCATTAAACACAGATTCTTGTAAATTTGTTGGACTAACAGAAACCGAAGAAAACGACAATTTCTGAGCCTCAGGAGATAATTGAAAATCCAAAAACCAAGCTAACTCGGTACACAGGTAGCAAGAAAATGAGAAAAACGAGAAAACGGAAAGGCGTTATGTAATTGAATGCAGGAAAATAAGGGGAAAAAGGCATGAAAAGGTGAATTGCTTCGGTCAATGATTGAAGGCTCTGTGAAAAAGCATAGGAATTAGCATAACGAGAAGACAAACAAAGAAAGCGAGGAAAAGATTAGAATGGAAAATTGACCTGAAGCTGAAGGAAAGAATCAGAGGCGCATTGCGGAGTAAACGGAGGAGATCGCGTTGGATGGGAAGAGACAGATCCAAAAGAGAAGGGAAAGTGTGAGGGAATCAGAGTCAGAGTCAAAGAGTTCAGTGAGTAAAGGAAAAATAATACATCATCTTCAGCAGCAGCAATTACAATGAGAGAGAGAGAGAGAGAGAAAGAGGAATTTGAGAGAGGTCAGAAGAGGTTATTGCCTTGCCTTAGAAGCGATGGCGATAGGATGCCCTTCATCAAAAGCGAAAACCTTAATTTCAGTCCAATTTTTATTTTATTTAAGTTGAAAGAGAGAGAGAGAGAAAGGAAGGGACATGAAATTGAAGCACGCAAAGTAAGTAGTAAAGAGACTAATGAGTCCTACAAATTCAGATAAAGAGAGATGGCCGTGTGGTGTGGTGTAGAAGTACCAGGGGGGGAAATGGTACAAAAAAGACACAGTGAGTGGTGGGTCTGGCGTTAATTTTTCCACGAATCTCTCTCTCTCTATCTTCTATTCTTCTTTTTTAGTTCTTTTTAGCGCGCATATAGGCAGAGGTGCTGGGCTGGGTTTCCTTCCTGCTGCTCTTTCACAGTTTCACGAGAGCCGCGTGCGACAACAAGTAGGAAGCTTGGAATTGGTATTGGTATTTAGTAGTGCACCACCATCCACCAATAACAGTCAGAGACGTGTCAAGGGATTGGGATTTAGGCTATTTGCAATGTATAAACAAAATTTTCATGCTGTTTGGTAATAAGAAATAGCAGTTGCCCTTTGTTTTGTTTTTTTTCTTTTTCCTCCACTGCTCTACCCTCCTCGTTTAAATTAGCCGTACTTATAAATTAGAAAAGAAACGTAAGATTTAGTTAGAGAAATACAAAAATATAATTGATACTCTAAATTAAAGTTTTTAGAAAAAGTTTTATTCTTTGCTTAAAAATTATTCATCACTAAACATATTTTTCAACGAAAACCAATAAGAATAGTGCTATTTAATCATTATTAACTAGCATAATATTTTTAAAGTCAGCCTATTAAGTATCAAAATTCACCTATTTTATTATTCCTGTTTTTTTATAGTACTTTTCTTTCAATTTGAAGGGCCAAAACACATATTTTAAAATAGCTTCATGATCACATATTTTTAAATAGCTTTATGATGAGCATGATTTTGGTCTTTTAGCTAGACATTGTAAAGACTTTTCCATCACTTAGCTTAAACTTGTCAATCACTTAAACTACTCTTTGTTAAACCTGTTAATCACTTAAATGACTCTTAGTGAGTAATCTTCTACTCTTCTATTTAAGAGTAACCAAAAACATTTTAACATCTTCATATTATTATAATGAAATATTACATTATATATCACATTGAAGGAAATGTAACCAAATGACTCACTGCATGTTTGGTTCACATTTATGTGAACACAAATAAGAAAATAAATATTTCCCAATACACTTTTTTTTCCATCCCAATACACTTTTAAAATAAGTAAATGTTTGTTGGTGTGGTTAAACGTCTATTTGTACCATTGAAGAGTAAAAAACAAACAAACTTTGAGATAAATATAAAGAAGACGATTTTTACAATACATTATTATTTGTTATATGGATTATATATAGTTGTATGAACTGAACCGACTTAGATGGTCTACTCAGAAAACCCGCAACTCGAGTTTCATGTTGGTTTGGTCAAGTTGTTGGATTGGTATTATTAATGATCCGATCAAACTTAAATTGATTCGTGACCTAGTGACTCACCCGACTAGGTTGACCTAGGTTGGCTTTTTTTTATTAAAACTTTAAAAAATTAATTTTTAAGATTTGAACACTATACTTAAATATCTTTGTAATAAAGTGTATTTTACCATGTGACCATATAATTTTATTGAATATTATTATTAATTTTTTAATTTATATTATTATTTAACCAATAAGTTATTATTATCATTGGTTTAAAAGTATTTTTCATATAATATTTTTAATATAATATTTTTTAAAAATTATTTCATTATTTGTTCAAAATTTTCAATTCGACTATTTTATCTACAATCAAATTGTTAACCCAATAATCCAACCTTTTGACTAGAATCGACTTCTAATGCAGATTATACAATTATAATATGAATATACTTGTCTATCCACTAAATTATTATTATTATTATTATTATTATTATTATTATTATTATTATTATTATTATTATTATTATTATTATTATTATTATTACGGTAGACATGAACAGTTGCAATTAAGTCAAAGGCTACCTTAATTATGTGTTGATTAGCTGTATATAACCTATTACCTTATGTCCTTTAATATATGGAGCTAATTTGTTTTTAAAAAAAAAAATTACATCTGGCTGGACCGATTGTTCTAACCACGCTTCATACTTAAAGTTCATATCATACAAACTTTATAGTATATATTATAGAATTAACCTAAATAAATATAAAGATTAAATTTTGAGTTATTAAAAAATTGGAATTTTAACTTTCGAAAAACATGTGTTACATTAAATAGGATAATTTTCAATTTAATGCGTATAAAACTTACATTAAATATGGCTGCACAACCATCACCTAGCGGACTTTGGGAGATTTTGGCCGGAGGAACAACCGTCAGAGGTTGGCTATTGACTATCAACCAGTGGAGGCAAATCAAAAACTTGTTGAAGAACAATTTCGACAAGTGCACCGAATCACTACAAGTAATATAATGATGAGAAAAGAAATATCATATCCACAGGGATTGTAATTGTTTTATCAACACAACAGAAAAAGGTTATTTCTACTTGAACTGAGAATAAGCTTTTGGTAACTTAAAATGTATTGATTTTAAACAAGTTTAAAAGGAATGAATTAAAAACAGAGCAATTGACAAAATTAAGAATATTTTTGGATTTTTAAGGAGAAGAAAAATCTATTGAGAAAAGCGGCTAGGGACTGAATCCCATTGTTTACCCTCTTATGCTACTGGTTTACTCTCAATACAAGTAATAATAATGCATTTGAAGTTTCAATCAACAAATTAGACTTAGATCAATCCATTGATTCAAAGCTCCTTTAACCCAAAATGCAATACCAAATTCATCAAGTAATTGTTAATTCAGATTAAGCATTAATAATAATGATTTCGTGGAACACATAATTACAATGATATATTCCTATAATCAATCATAATCATGCCAACTCAACTCAGTTCTTGCATTACAACCAATTTTTCAATTAGAAGAAATATCCAAAATTAAATCAATAGTGATCAAGTATTGATTAGCATTAAGCAAAGAGTAGGATGCTCAAATACATGAAATTAACTTGTAAAAAAATAGTAAAACAGATTACATGAGAGTTTCTACAATGTTCATCTAACCCTAACTCAAAAAAATCTAGCTACTCATAATGAAAGAAGAAGAGATGAGAGAAATCAAACAAATAGAAGAAGAAAAAGCCATTGATTCTTCAAGGTATTGTTCTCAAGCTTGAATCATCAATGGAGGTGGAAGAAAATGAAACACTAGCAGAGCTCTGGTCAACACCCAAAATTAGATTTCAAAAAAATATGAAAAGACCTTGTATCCATCGTTTCATCTAGCTTTTAAAATTGGCTGGATAACGGTCATCGCCTCGCGATGGCCCATCATCGCCTCGCGATGGCCCGTGCATAAAACAAGACCCACAACAGCTTCAAAGGTCCTTCCATCCAGCAGCTCGCCTCGCGATGGCCCACATTCTCGCCTCGCGATGGAGAACTATCGCCTCGCGATGGAGAACTATCGCCTCGCGATGCATGCATGAAGGAGATTTTTCTCTTTCTTCTAAATTAAAACCACATTTTTCAATCAAAATTTTGCATTCCATTAGCTAATGAACACCAAAAACCTATAATACTCTTAAACAATTAAAACTTATCTAATTTCTACCTAAATTCTTTAATTCTAAAACTAATTTGACCCAAAAATTTACTTGTGCTAGAGATTCAACACAACCCCAAACTTAGAGTTTTACTTGTCCTCAAGCAAATAACCAATTTCAAACAAGGGTCAGAGAATAAAACTAACTTTTGATTCATTCTTCAAACAATCCATTCAAACTCAGTCACAAAATTGAACAATCCACCAAAGGTTTCATCAATCATTGCACAATCAATTCACTCACTCTTTTGCATTTGTGTTTCCCAATCATCACAGCTTTATGTAACCAGAACCATGGATCCACTAAAAGCAACATATCCATCCTCACTAGTCCTCTCTAGAATAGGTGTTTCACTTAACTCAAGTGTCTAGAGGAGTTATTTACACTCAATTCACATCACAAGCAGCACCCTACCATAAGCTTGACAAAGTTCTATAGAAGTAAATACAATGCAATGCACACACACTAAAAGAGGTCTTTTTGGGTTGTAATAGGGTTTAGGTAAAGGTAGGAAATCATTTGGACAAGAGGTTTTTTGTACTTGGAATTAGATACAAGCCATTTCATGACACTCATAAGTCATCCTTTAATTTATTCAGTACCAAATTTCCCAAAACAATTCTTCAAAACAAAAGAAATGAAAAACATAATAAAATGTAATATTTTTTTTCTTTTTTTCTATTTTTTTCATCAATCAATTTTTTTTATTTTTTTATTTTTTTATTTTTTTAAAAATCAAAATTGGACAAGAAAAAGTTCACAACTACCCCAAACTTAAAACATTGCTTGCCCTCAAGCAACCCCAAACTTAAGAATTTGCCAAGACATGCCATGAAATGACCTATACCTAACTCCAAGTAAGTAGAGATAATAGTTTTCCAGTTATTGGCTTGTAATGAGGGTTAAGATCAAAGAAAAAGCTAAAGCCTCAAGGGGCAAGCAAAGGACAAAATTGTTTAGGTGGTTCATTTAACCTCTAGTTAAGAATAAGAAAAATGTCTCAGTGTGTCTGAACAAGCAAGCAAAAACAACTAAGAACGAAGACAAGTTCTGAAGAATGCCACATGCAATGGAAGCACACATGAAAGAAATGATAGTGTTTAGGCCCAAGTACTCACAAGTGTGTGTGTGAGTGAGGAAAGACATGTCACAATCAATTTCACTTTAATTAAAGTTACAATGAGCTGCTGAAAAGGTACACACTCAAGCAAAATTTCAGCTCTTTAATTATATAACTCATGCAAAACTAAGTGTCAAGTTCACAATTGTGTTAAAGATTTGAAATTTAAGCAAGGAATGAGTTCAATGCAGACACAACATTCAAGAGAATTGGCAGTCATAATCTTAACAAACAATTCTACCCACACAAGTTAATAACCCCTCCAATCAAAATTGTAGATGAATTCCAAAAGAGTAGGGATTAAAGAAACTTCTCCATTTGGATATCGCTTGATGAGCATAGAGATGTGGAGTATTAAACTTGTGGAGATGACGACAAGCTGTCATTACTACAACACATGCATAACAACTAACCAAAATGAGCCATGAAATAACCAATGTGCGAATATCCAAAACAAAGTGACTGCAAATATCCAAAATGCAAAAAACAAAACCTTAATAATGAAAATTAACAAAACAGTTCAATTGGGTAAGAGAATAGAAAAAAAAATGCCCTCATTTGAGTCATCATCGAAACCCCATCAGTATGCTCTACAGCACCATCCTCTGAGCTCCCCTCATCCTCAACAATAGCCTGATCATCCGAGTGCTTCTGAGCTCTCTCTACATCATCCACTAAATGCTCCTCATCATCAACAACCTAATCCGCCTGGATAGGATTATCGACTGGCTCCTCCTCAATATCTGTTGCAGCAACTCCAGACCCACAAGTACTATGGCTATGCCCCATAAACTGTTACATCATACTCTGGAAATACTGCTCAGTGAAAGGATCAAGGGACACATCAGCCAACAAGGATAAATCAAATCCTCATTCTAGAGCCCGGGATCTCATCATCAGCTCTATGTTACCCATAGACTGAAAACACAGAGCATTCAGCCTCCCAAGAGACTGAATGTGCTAACTATGAAAAGCTTGTATGTCCTGAATAGTGGAAAGCTGCTGTTGTATATCAGCCAAAGATAGTGGCTCAAGAGCTAACGCAGGTGCCCTAGGTTCCTCTTCTTGTAGCTCCGGTGCAGGTGCAGCGTCAAGTGGTCCAAATGGTTGCTTCCTTATCCATTGCGCTGTCATTGGTGTTGTGGGCTTCCTAATGGTGTCGGTATTTGACGAAGGAACATCCACTTTAGCACACAACAAGCAAATTAAGGATGGGCAGGCCAAAGTGCTAGTATCATCATTCACAATTTGGAGCATTTCCCTAGCAATGATATCACGAATGTTAATGGATTCACCCTTCATGATTGCAATAATGAGTTGTGATCTGTGAATGGTGATATCCGAGCTATTTGAACAAGGAAGGATTGTGTGATGAACAAATGCAGACCAAGCCTTGGCGAGTGGTTTCATATCAACACTTTTGAATCTCCAGGGAATATTGTCCCGGGTTTTGAACCATTTTGCACCTGGCCTGCATAAGTACTCAAGCAACTCATTATAATTAATCTCCCCATCCGTTCTGGTCTTATAAGCGTACTCTCGTGGAATGTGAAGACTTATAACTTCATTAATTCACTGCCCAGTAAAGCTAATTGATTTGCCTCTGACATAACTAACATAGACACGAGATGTGCCCAGAACTCTATAGGCATTAGCATAAAACTCCCGTACAAGTTCCAGACAATGATCATTGACAGATCTAGTCAGCTTTGCCCATTTCCTCTGAGCAATCTCAGATTGAATCACTGGTATGGACTCCATGTGGAAATCAAAAGTTTTGTCAGCAATGATCTTCATCTTGCTGATGATAGATTTGAACCTTTCTTGATGCTCAAAGGAGTAGTACAGATGCTCTGTGAATTCAGGTGCTTTCTCTTCAACATGCTTTCTCTTTTTTTGTTTTCCCTGCTTTGATGTCATGTTCTGAAAATGAAAATATAGCATTCAATCACTGAAGTTCATGCAATGCCAAAAATCAAGAATGTTACTCCTAAACTTAAGTCAAAACATGCAACAAACACCTTGGAAACAATTTGTTATCATTTTATTTCCATTTATGTAAGCAAGGCTTCATGCACAATCAATAAGTAACTAAACATGCAATTAAATTACAAGGGAGTGCACAACCTCAAAAACATGTTTTGGGAATAACAAGAAAAGAAACAAATATCATTGTGAATTTTAACAAACACGTGGTGTGTGAAGTACATGCAATGGTATAATTTGAGAACAAAGATGCCTGTAAATTACCATTCCATAAATCCACTACTTGAACCAAAATCACAAATCCACAACTTATTTCAGCCACACAACACTATAAAAGTCATTTGTTATCAAGCACAACTTGTGGTCTCAGCATGGTAGCATTATGAGAACAAGGAAAAGAAAAAAAAACTTTTATAATAATGAACATTTACCATGATCCTTAGAGTGAAGATAGAGGGAGAAGACATACCTAATGATGGATGGTAGAGAAATGAAGTGCAAAGGGTGGGTTAGAGTTAAAGAAATGGAAGAAATTTAGGATAAGTGAGGAACCGAGTGAGAACCCTAACAGGGCATCTGGAATGTGTGCATGGGAAAACACTTCAAATGACTAACTATTTAAAGAATATGACCCATTGCCTGGCAATAACAAACTGTCACGCCGTGAATGCACACACTGGGCTAGAGTGAAAGATGGTTATCGAGCCATCACTTAGCGAATTCTACACCATCGCCTAGCGAATTAAGTCATAGAGATCTTGCTGGAATTTCACCCTGCGATGACTTAATCTCGCGAGGCGATGGATACTGGAAAAGAAACCTGAATTTACACATCCCATCTTGCCTCACGAAGACTTCATCACCGCCTCGCGATATAAGTCGGTAGCATTTGGCTAGAAATTCACCGCGCGATGGGAAACTACCGCGAGGTGATGGGCACTGGAAAAAAAAACTTTGAATTTACAACTCACATATCGCCTCACGATGGCTTCAGCAATGCCTCGCGATTGAATCAGAGGCATTGTCTCCATAAATTTGCCTCGCGATTAAGAACAATCGCCTCGCGATGCACCCTGAATCAAGTCTGGACTTTTTAAATCATTCTCTTGCCTGGCAAGATGTTCCTTCTCACCTTGTGATGAAAATCAGAAGCAAATTGGAGGAAATTCGCCTCGCGATGAAGACTTCTCGCCTGGCGATGGCATGCTTAGAGGCACATAGAACCCTTTTGCCTTTCAAATCGCCTCGCGATAATGATTCCTCGCCTAGCGATGGTGACTGAAGTACTGATGTCGCTGGGCGATCAAGTACATTTGCCTGGCGAGGAGCTTGACTTTTCCATATTTCAACTCTAGCTCCCAACACTTCATTCCTTACTTAAAAAATAACAGAATTTCAACATTATCCCTGTAGCAACAAGTACCAAATCATATCACAACTAGCATTTTATTTTGACGAAAACAAAACAAAGAAAATTGCTACTGAAAATGAATTCAAAATGATTAAGAAAGAAGAATTACTTGGGTTGCCTCCCAAGAAGCGCTAGTTTAACGTCGTTAGCTCGATGCCTTATGATTTTTATGGCACATGCAAAATAAGAGCAACTTTTGCTCTTTCTATCACCCCACCAAGATAAGGTTTCAACCTCTGACCATTGACTTTGAAAGACTGTTTCGAAACTGAATCTTCCACTTCTATTGCTCCATAGGGTGTCACTTCTTTAACAGTGAATGGTCCTGACCATTTAGACTTCAATTTTCCCGGAAATAACCTCAACCGTGAATTAAACAACAACACCTGTTGTCCAGGATAAAAGTTTCTCTGTGAGATGTACTTGTCATGGTAGACCTTCATCTTCTGCTTGTATATCCCCATATTCTCATATGCATGCACACGCAGTTCATCCAGTTCATGCAGCTGATTAATTCTCTTTTCGCCACTCAAGGTAGGATCAAAATTCAAGAACTTTAAGGCCCAATATGCCTTGTGCTCAAGTTCTACTGGTAAATGCCAAGACTTACCATAAACCAACTGATATGGTAACAAGCCTAAAGGTGTTTTTTAGGCTGTCCTATATGCCCATAAAGCATCATCCAATTTATTTGCCCAATCCTTCCTTGAATTACCAACTGTCTTCTCCAGAATTCTTTTGATTTCTCTATTTGATACCTCCACTTGGCCATTGCATTGAGGGTGGTAAGAAGTTACCACTTTGTGTCGGACATCATACTTAGAGAGCACATTTTGCAACTGATTATTGCAGAAATAAGTTCCCCCACCACTGATCAACACCCTCAAAACTCCAAATCTAGAGAAGATGTTCTTTTTGACAAACTTGACCACTGTTTGAGCATCATTTGCAGGAGTGGCTATGGCCTCAACCCATTTTGAGACATAGTCAACAACCACTAATATGTACTGATTTGAGTAGGAAGAAGGAAATGGCCCCACAAAGTCAATGCCCCAACAATCAAACAATTCAACTTCCAAAATGGGATTCAAGGGCATTTCACTCTTTCTTGAGATATTGCCTGTTCTTTGGCATTTGTCACATGCCTTCACATGGTTATATGCATCTTTAAAGATGGATGACCAATAAAATCCAGACTATAGTACCTTAGCAGCAGTACGTTCTCCATTGAAATACCCTCTACAAGGGAATCATGACAATGCCAAAGTATCTTCTGCCTTTCATCTTGTGACACACACCTCCTGAGAAGTCCATCTGGGCCAATTTTGAAAAGAAAAGGATCATCTCAAATGTAATATTGGGCATCTCAAAAAAATTTCTTTTTTTGTTACCATGTCAAGTCTTTTGGTATAACATTAGCAGCCTTGAAATTAGCCATATTAGCAAACCATGGTGTCTTCTTAATTACAAATAACTTCTTATCTGGAAATTCTTCAAGACTCTATCTTTACCAATAACTTCTGAGTTTTCCAGCCTGGACAAGTGGTCTGCTACCACATTTTCACTTCCCTTCTTTTCTTTAATCCCAAGATCAAATTCCTACAATAAAAAAATTTACCTAATAAGTCTAGGTTTTGATTCTCCCTTGGTTAGCAAATATTTAATTGCTGCATGATCAGTGAACACAGTAATCTTAGATCCAATCAAGTAGGAACGACATTTCTCTAAGGCAAATACTATGGCAAGCAATTCCTTTTCGGTTGTGGCATAATGAATTTGGTTCTCATTAAGGACTTTGCTTGCATAGTAAATTGCATAAAAAAATTTATTCCTTCTTTGCCCCAATATAGCTCCTACTGCATAGTCACTTACATCACACATAATTTCAAATTGTAATTCCTAATTAGGGGCTACAATAACAGGGGCAGAAATCAATTTTTTCTTCAAAAGATTAAAGGCATGTAGACAATCATTATTAAAATCAAAAGAAGAATCCTTAATGAGCAGATTGCACAATGGCTTTGTAATTTTTGAAAAATCTTTAATGAATCTTCTGTAGAAGCCAACATGGCCTAGAAAACTTCTCACGCCCTTCACATTCAATGGTGGAGGTAGTTTCTCTATCACTTCAATCTTAACCTTATCTACTTCTATACCACTAGCTGAAATTTTGTGGCCCAATACAATGCCTTCTTGCACCATGAAATGACATTTCTCCCAATTTAAGATTAAATTAGTTTCCATGCATCTCTTTAGGATATTAGTGAGGTTAGACAAACAATGATCAAATGAAGTACCAAAGACAGAGAAATCATCCATAAAGCCTCTATATATTTTTCAATCATATCAGCAAAGATAGAAAGCATACACCTCTGAAAAGTAGCGAGAGCATTACAAAGACCGAAAGGCATCTGTCTATATGTAAAAACTCCATAGGGACAGGTAAATGCTGTCTTCTCTTGGTCTTCAGGATTGACTGTAATTTGATTATAATCGGAATAGCCATCAAGGAAGCAATAGCAGGCTTATCCGGATAATCTCTCAAGCATCTGGTCCATGAATGGGATGGGGAAATGATCCTTTCGGGTAGCTTGGTTAAGCTTTCGGTAGTCGATGCACATACGCCAACCAGTGACTATTCTAGTGAGAATTAACTCATTCTTCTCGTTCCTCACCACAGTCATACCTCCCTTTTTAGGAACAACCTGAACCGGACTAACCCAAGCACTATCCAAAATAGGATAAATCATTCCAGCTTCAAGGAGTTTCAACACCTCATTTCTCACTACTTCTTTCATTGTGGGATTTAACCTTCTTTGTGGCTGAACCATTGGCTTGAATTCCTCCTCGAGTTTGATCTTATGCATACAAAAAGCTGGATTTACTCTTTTTAAGTCAGATATAGTCCATCCAATTGCAGTTTGGTGCTATCGAAGTACCCTTATAAGCTTCTATTCTTTAAGTTTTGATAAAGAACTGCTGATTATCACTGGATTTGCATCTTGATTGCCAAGAAAGGCATATTTCAAGTGAGATGGCAAGGGTTTCAACTTTAGTTTTGCTTTTTCCTCTACCTTGTCATTACTCAATTCTTCTTTCATCTTACTGATAGCACTCTTTGCTTGATTTGCTTCTAGATATAGCAAACACTCCTCAATGAATTCATCATCCACCTCACCATGATCTTCAATAGCATTCACAATCACTCTTTCAAGAGGTATAGTTGGAGTGTTGTGCTGAATAGATTCTGTAACTGTAGTATCAATCAAATTCACCCGATAAGAAGTTTGTTTATCATCCAAGTGTTGCATCGCCTCAAAAACATTAAATGTGACTTTCTCATCCTTCACTCGCAACATTAACTGCCCTTGCTGGGCATCAATGAGGGTTATTCTAGTAGCTAAAAATGGTATTCCAAGAGTTAAAGGTACCTCTGCATCCTCATCCATGTCTAATATGACAAAATCAGCTGGAAATATAAATTTATCAACCTTTACTAGCACATTTTCCATGACTCCATAAGGGTATTTAATTGACCTATCTGTAAGTTGCAAAGCCATTATTGTTTACTTAACCTCACCTCCCCCAAACTTCTTAAGCATAGACAATGACATCAAATTTATACTTGCTCCCAAATCACAAAGTGCTTTACCAATGGTCATATTGCCAATAGTGCACAGAATTGCAAAATTCCCTGGATCTTTCAATTTTGGGGGAAGCTTCCTTTGAAGTATTGCACTACATTCCTCTGTTAATGTCATTGTTTCATCCTCTTTGAACTTTCTCTTTTTGTTTAACAATTCCTTCATAAATTTAGCATATGTAGGCATTTGTTCCAATGCCTCTGCAAAAGAAATGTTGATTTGGAGACATTTGAAAATGTCCAAGAACCTTGCAAACTGCTCATCTTTCTCCTTTTTCTTGCTCAAGTAAGGATATGGTAACTTCACATATAGTGGGATCACTTGAGGCTTATCCCCTTCATGACGCTTTGTTTTCCTCAAGAAGGAGTCTTCATCTACTAAGTTAAAACTCTTTTTATCCTCCTTTTTCTGATTTTCAACCTCCACTTCCTTTTCTTCTTTTTCATTTTCTTCTATGTTCACAATGTCACTCTTTTTATTTGACTATTCATCCAACATCTCCCTCGCATTTGTTTCAACAGATCCTGAAACTAATGGCTCCACCACAGCTGGTGTGACAGTTTTCCCACTTCTCAAAGTTATGGCTTTGCACGACTCATTCTTGGGATTATCCACTGTATTTCCAGAAAATTATCCCCTGGATTATTCAGCAAGTTGCTTTGAGAGCTGTCCAATTTGGTTTTCAAGGTTCTTGACGGATACTTCTTGGTTTTTGAAATAAGCCTCATGATTTTAGAAATTAGTTTGGGTCATATGCATGAATTGAGTCAATGTTTCTTCTAAAGCAGAAGGCTTCTCTATAGGCTGCTGTGGTTGAGGAAGTTTGCTTGATTGAGGAGCTTCATGTTGTTTCCAAGAAAAGTTGGAATGATTCCTCCACCCTGCATTATAGGTGTTAAAATAAGGATTCCCTCTTTGCCCCCTGAAAATTTCCCATATAATTGGTTTGCTCATTTGAATCACTCTGAGCTTCACAATTCCATGTCCTCCCCCACAAAAATCATACCTCATACATTGAATCACAGCCTTGGAATGATGAGATTGAGAGGAACCCGTTTGTAAAGCTTGAAGCTTTTTGGTGAGAACCTCTAATTATTAAGAAACTAATTTGTTTTGGGCTAATAAAGCATTATAGGCATCTAGCTCTAAAACACCCCTCCTTACTTGCACTCCTCTATCATGATTAATGAGATACTCATTTGAAGCCATTGCTTCCACTAACTCTCTTGCTTCTTCAGCCGTCTTGTTATTCATTGTACCCCCCGTCGAAGCATCTGGCATCATCTTTGTATTTGGTCTCAACCCATGGCAAAACGTTTGCATTTGTGTTAAGTCATTATAGCCATGATCGGGACACCTCTTCAAAAGCCCTTTGAACCGTTCTCATGCTTCATAAAGATTTTCTCCATATTTTTGCTCAAAACTAGTGATTTCAGCCCTTCTTTTGATGAACTTGAAGGTAGGGAAGAATCGGTCCATAAATTTGTCCTCTAATTCATTTCAAGTAGTAATACTTCCTTGAGGAAGTATTTGTAACCAATCATTTGCCCTGTCTCTCAAAGTAAAAGAGAACAATCTCATCCTCTTAACTTATCCAGAAACACCATCCAGTTTCAATGTACCACAAATCTCAAAGAAAGTCACCAAGTGCTGGTTGGGGTCTTTATTATCCGCTCCAGAAAATTGATTCTGCTTGAGAACATTCAATAGAGAAGTTCTGATCTCAAATGCATTTGCCTCCACTAGTTAATACTCAATAGCCAACCTCTGACAGTTGTTCCTCTGGCCAAAATCACCCAAAGTCCGCCTAAGTGGTGGTTATGCAGCCATGACCTCTACTGTGAGAATATGAGAGGAAGAAGTAGATTCCTATTTTTCTTGAGTTATTTTCTGCTGCCTTACCTTTTTAGCTTTTTTCCTATTTACTTTTTCTGTCTTCACAATCTCAGGATCAAACAAAAATTCAGCTGCCTTTTTCCCTCGCATAAACAGAAAATAAGAGAATTACAAGTAGCAAGTCAACGATATTTAAAATTGAATGAAATTAATGCAGTTAAATTGTAAACAAAATAAGACAGAAAATAAAAATAATTGTCCAAAGTAGTAACTCCTTTGCCTTACTGATAATCAAATCAACAATCCCCGGCAATGGCGCCAAAAACTTGTTGAAGAACAATTTCGACAAGTGCACCGAATCGCTACAAGTAATATAATGATGAGAAAAGAAATATCGTCTCTACAGGGATTGTAATTGTTTTATCAACACAACAGAAAATGTTGTTTCTACTTGAACTGAGAATAAGCTTTTGGTAACTTAAAATGTATTAATTTTAAACAAGTATAAAAGAAATGAATTAAAAACAGAGCAATTGACAAAATTAAGAATATTTTTGGATTTTTAAGGAGAAGAAAAATCTATCGAGAAAAGCGGCTAGGGTCCGAATCCTATTGTTTATCCTCTTATGCTACTGGTTTACTCTTAATACAAGTAATAATCATGCATTTGAAGTTTCAATCAATAAATTAGACTTAGATCAATCCCTTGATTCAAAGCTCCTTTAACCCAAAATACAATACCAAATTCCTCAGGTAATTGTTAATTTAGATTAAGCATTAATAACAATGATTTCGTGGAACATATAATTACAATGATATATTCCTATAATCAATCATAATCATACCAACCTAACTCAGTTCCAGCATTACAACCAATTTTTCAATTAGAAGAAATACCCAAAATCAAATCAATAGTGATCAAGTATTGGTTAGCATTAAGCAAAGAGTAGGATACTCAAATACATGAAATTAACTTGTAAAGAAATAGTAAAACAGATTATATGAGAGTTTCTACAATGTTCATCTAACCCTAACTCAAAAAAATCTAGCTACTCATAATGAAAGAAGAAGAGATGAGAGAAATCAAACAAATAGAAGAAGAAGAAGCCATTGATTCTTCAAGGTATTGTTCCCAAGCTTGAATCATCAATGGAGGTGGAAGAAAATGAAATCCTAGCAGAGCTCTGGTCAACACCCAAAATTATTAGATTTCAAAAAAATATGAAAAGACCCTGTATCCATCGTTTTGTCTGACTTTTAAAATTGGCTGGATAACAGTCATCGCCTCGAGATGGCCCATCATCACCTCGCGATGGCCCGTGCATAAAACAAGACCCACAACAGCTTCAAAGGTCCTTCCATCCAGCAGCTCGCCTCGCGATGGCCCACATTCTCACCTCAAGATAGAGAACTATCGCCTCGCGATGTATGCATGAAGGAGATTTTTCTCTTTCTTCTACATTAAAACCAACATGTTTTAATTAAAATTTTGCATTCCATTAGCCAATGAGCACCAAAAACTTATAATACTCTTAAACAATTAAAACTTATCTAATTTCTATCTAAATTCTTTAATTCTAAAACTAATTTAACCCAAAAATTTACTTATGCTAGAGATTCAACAATGGCCTTAGCTTATTGCAATTAAGTATTTATCATTTAGATTTATCTTAAAACCAAAATATTGTTCAATTGTAGGAAGATCATTTGAGTCATTTAAAAATTATAGTTGAGTCTCGTATATAACATTTTAGCGTGGTCAATTAAACTATTAAAATAGGTTGAATCTAATAAGACAGATCAAATAATAATTTGACAAAATGTGTTAAGCAAACTAACAAAATTCAAGCTTCAAATAGTTTGGCTTGAAATCAAGTTAATTTGAATTAATCCATTTTGAAATCCAACCAACTATCACCTAAAAGCAAACTATTATTTTTTATTATTATTTGAAGAATTAAAGCATAATTTGGCAATTGGGCTAGTTTTTTAATCTGTTTGTCATTGGCCCATATCCAAGTTTTCCAAATTTCTTAATTTTCATTAGTTCAGATTTTTAAAAGATTATATTTATTATTTGTTTAAAAGAGTTAGTGGATTGGTGAATTAGTCCGCCCAATCCATGATCCACTTTTGATAGAATTTGATCAATAAAATGAAGACTCGAAACATACCTAGCTCAAAGCGGCTTAACCAACCCATTTTTACAACTCTAATAGTTAGGGTTATTCTTAGGCCAAAATCTAATAAATTCCCTTCAACTATTAATCATATGCGAAAAATTTCTTTATACTTTAAAAATCATCAATACAACTTCCCAAGTTCACCAAACCACAAACATTGACCCCTTGTAAGTGGTTTTCTCCACATGCATTGAAAGTCATTATGTACTAATATGCATATTTTATGTACTAAAATGCACATTTTGATGAGTTTAGCAGAGTTGGTTAGTATCAAAATATAGGAAGTTTTCATGACCCACAATTGGAGTGTATTTCTTAAATTTTAGCCTTATTTTTATATACATTCATAAATTAATATTTATTATTATTTGTAAAAATATTGATATAGTAAAAAATTACTATCAACTAATAGATACGGGACATGATTTAAGAAAAAATTTTTTTTGTTTATTTAGTAATATTTTATAAGAGAACGGAATTGACTCAATTGAGAATAGGGAAAAAATTACAAAAAAAAAAAACTTAAATCTTTCATTATAAATCAATTTTAGGCTATGAAGTATGAACTAATGGAATGTCAATGGATCAAAGTAATGGATAAGACTCATTTAAAGTGAGTTTATATCTAAAGTAAGTAAGTAAAGGTATATTTATTATTAAATTTTAGTAAGTTAAGATTTCAATACACTTTAAATTAAATTAAGGATAGATACACATTTACCGATTCACTTTAAAGACAAACTCACTTTAGAAGAGTTTTTTTCCCAAAGAAACAATTTATTTAAGCCACTAGGACTATGATTGGGCTAGTAGTAAGGAAGTTATGTAATTTACATGGGATCATAAATCTAAACCTCATTGTCCTATTATAAAAAAAAAGAACAATCTATTTTTGAAATCATAAACTTAATTTCGAGAAATCTCAATCAAAGAGAAATTTGCCATATGGTATCCAACCGCGTCAATTGTCACTACTAGAAAAATTATATTTAGAGACGAAATTTAGAGATGAACAAAATTTCATCTCTAATAGAGATGGAAATAGAGATGAAAATGATGATTCAGAGACAGAAAATAAATTTTACAATTCAAAGACAGAAATTATCCGTCTCAGAAATTTCTGTCTCTATTTCAATCTCTAAATGGTCAAAATTGAAATTTAAAAAGTCAAATAAATGTAGAGAGGGAATTTAGAGACAAAATGTATCTGCCACTAAATTTTTTGTCTCTAATTACCCTATATTCCGTCTCTGAAAATAATCCATATAATTTAATAAAAAAAGTTAGAGATGGATTATTTCCATCTCTAATCTCTTCAAAATTCTAAGGGATTCAGAAACCCAAATTTCCCAAATCGGATCGCTCTCCTCTGCGCTATTGACGCTCTCCGTCGTTCTCCATGTGCTCTCTCCATCGCGGTCTGCTCTCTCCTAGCCGTGCACCTCCCTTGTCTTGGTCATTCTCCTCTGCTCTCTTCATCGTGCTGTTTGGTACGATATACATTCCTATATCATTTCCATCTCCCATCTCACTTTCAAATCCAATTCACCCTCACACTCTCTCCCATTATTCTTTCTTTATGTTTCCCTCTTCTAATTTTCTTCTTCTTCTTCTTTAGGCTTCAAACCTCTGCGAAAGGTTCGAGCAGAACGGACATGTGGTTCGTTTCTCTCTTTCCTTCCTTCCAAATACTCGTAATTCCTATTTTTTTAATTTCTCTCAATTTCATACTTCTTATCTCTCTGTTCAACCATTTTTTCCTTTTCTTCATTTTGCTATCCTTGTTTCTTCCTATGATTATGGTTACTAGCTAGGGGTATATTTCAATGAGCATGGCTTCTCTTTATAGGCATTGTTATCACAAGATTGTGATAAGCTTACTAGTTTAGTGACCACACTGTACAACTTTTGAACAAATACTAAAGAAATCCCACACTGCTAGGAAGAGGGGGCTTGGATTTCTATGAGAATTTTTAAAACTGGATGAAGTCTCCTTTACATTGCAAAGATAATTTAATAAGTCATATGTTTCAATTTTTTTGTTGGTAGTTATAAGTTTCAAATCTTTGAAATGAGGAAGATGATGCATGTTTACATTTGAAATTGTCATTGTAATGAAATATTTAGTCATATTTGTTCAGTTTGTTGAAAATGACGCTACTATTGTATTTTGAGTCTAGAATAAAGTATGTCAGATCACTTGAAACATTGGTATCAAGGTCTTAATGCTTGAGGGTCAATGCATATGTATGTAAGGATTCATTATTTGACTATATTATATAATTATTAACCTAACCATGTTTGTATTTCCCTAGTTATATTGACTGGGTTTTGGGGGGGTTGTAGTTAGTCCAAATATTTATTGTCTTTGTAGTTGCTCTTTTCAAATGTTAGCAGTTGTTCATGTTCTTTAGCTTGATTGGATGACTGTCCACTTTTACATCACTTGTAGCCAAGCACTTTGGATATTCTGGTATCACTCCAGGTGATAGATTGGATTCTTTATTTTGTTGCTTATGCTTTGTCAAGAAAAAATATTATTTATTCTTGGTAGGAGCTGTGACATGGTTCACACAAGTCTTCTAGATTTCTATGTATTGAATTGAGCAATGTTGTAACATTCTCTTTTTAGCAAGTTACACTTGTATATGGTCATAAGATACCATAATACTTATTTAACATGTCTATTGATTTTCGAGACATTTTGAGTTAATTTAGGCACTTTGCCGCAACACATAACGTGCAAAATGTCTATTTTGACTCAGGAAAAAAGCATAAATGCTAAATCAAAGGAAATAAATAAGGAAAATCTTATTAATAAGTCACAAATGTGTGAAAGAGGATGCAGTTAAATTTTGAGGACAAACGGAGTCAGTTGAGTATTTTTAAGGATACTGTAGAAGTGTTTTAATACCGAATTGAGAAATGGCAGATATGGAAAATATTATGAAATCTTAGAATTTTTCCTAATGCCTATGGAGCTTGGAAAATTCATTTCTGATAAATTAAAGTGTCATTAGCAGATGAAAATTTATCAATTGAAATACATTTTTTCTTGGCTTTTTCCTTCCCCACCGTCCCTACACCCCCATGATTACTTGAGAGATATTTTCTCTCTCTTTTTCTCTCCCTCACTTTCGATTACCTGGCCAGAAAGAGAAATAAAATGAAAGAAAAGACAAAAGAAACAAAGAAAAGAAATAAAAAGAAGATGAGAACAAAGAGAGACGACAAAGACAGAAATAAAGAGAAGAGAAAATAGAGAAGGAAAGAGAGAAAAGGAGAAAAGAAAGAAGAAGAGGGGGTGTGATCCATGGCACAAAAATGGAGAAAAGAAAGAAGGAAGAAGATCAACAAGAAAGAAATAAGAGCAAAGATTCATGGAAACCAAGGTAGGGGGATTTTTCTCATCTTTCCTATCCATTTTTGTTTTCTTTCAAACTATATCTTTGATGAAAATGTTGATATTTTACTTGAGAATGAAAGATTCATGTGTTTGTGTGTGATTCATGACATGAGAACTTGATTTTTTCCCTCTTGATTTTGGATGAGTTTTGGGATTCAAAAAGGGGTATTAAACCCTCTTTTGATTTGTGATTTTGAATAAAGATTTTGATGCTTGAACATGATAACTTTGATGATTGTTGGACTGGTTTCTGGTTTGATTTGGAAAAAAGATAGATTTTTGGCTGAAAACTAGGAAAATCGGGTGTTGTTGCGCGTCTCATGCCACGGCTCCAGGTTTTCACGTCGCGGCGCCCAGAGTGAAATGCGTGAACATTGTTCACAGAGAAGGACACGTGGTAGGCCGTGTAATCAGACACAGCCCGTGTCCAAAAACACGGCCCGTGTCCAAAAACACGGCCCGTGTAATCTGACATGGCCCGTGTCTGAGGCCAAAATCTTCAAAAATGATTCTTTTGATCTGAAAATGATGAAAACATAGTTCTTTAACTCAGGTAACCTAAATACAAACTTTAAACCTTAAATTAAATTATTGGAATTCACTAGATTGTGAAAAGATTATGCATCCAAACAAGTTTAAGAAAATGATTTCATGACATGATTGAATCAAACGAGATTGATGATTTGCGAAATGATTTTGAAAGTGTTATTACATCAAATGAGATTGATTGATGATATTTGAATACCCACGATGAGTATGATTGAATTATACATTATATTGCATATGTGATGATTTAATTTTCATGGGTATCCACTTTGTGGAACTGGGCTGAGTGTGGTTTTGGATTACCTTGCACTTGGATAATGCTTGGTTAATAGTAAAAGAGAATAATGAATCTCTTTATACCAGAGTAATTGCAGTTAAAATGTGTTCTTTCCCTTTACCTGAGCTTCCCTAGTCATTAGTGGTTGAGAATGAATGTTTTACTCCCACTTGGGGTGATCCTAAACCCGGGACAGCCAGGGCAGCATATCCTAGCATCCCAAGTGACATGAGATCGTGGTCTATTCATGTGGAGTGATTGAGGGTTAGTAAGCATCCTTTCTCCTAGATTGAATGAGACATGGGTTCAGATACCCAGAGTAGTTCTGTGTGATGAAGTGAGTCACAAGGAGGTTGAAGTGCACCAACCTAAAAGCAAACTACTACCAAGTAAATGATTTTGTAATATTATCATGAACAAGAAATGAACGTAATGATTTGAGACATGATGGTTATTTGTTTTTAAAATAAACATGAGAATTCTTGACTTATTTCAGAAATTAGAAAGTATGAGATTTGATGACATAGATTCTGATTTAATGATTTGAGTCTTAATGACTTTGGACTTGATGTGATTTTTTATGATCATGAATGATTTTCATAATGATAAATGGAATATCTATTTCGGGAGGAGGAATGACTCAATTTGGCTTTTTGCCACCTTCCTAGATTGATATTGACTACTTTTAAAAGATGATTTTTTCCCGAAATAGCTAGAATTATTGTGAAGACACGGTTTTAAACAAACTACTGAGAATTTTGATTCTCACCCCCACTATTCTCTATGGTTTCCATGATAATTCCAGGTGACCCGAGCAGATCTACAAGTGTATGGAGCTTACTTGAAGGATTAGTTAGAATATTCTTAGTTAGGTATTTATAAACTAGTCCTAGTAATTTTCTTTATCCGCTAAATTGATATATAATGCACGAATATGTATAATTGGTATATTATTCCTTTTATTATGTATGAAATTTATGCTTTTGTGAAGACTCATATTTTTGTATATTATCAAATCTTTTATTTAAAAATTGTTGATATTCATAAGTAATACTTTAAATTCTAATTACTGATACGTAAACCGAGTACATCATTAGTGTTAGCAATTTGTAACGTTATAAATGTCAATGTGACTGAGGCATCGTGTGTTCTGTTCTTATTTTCTGCACCTTATTCTCTAATGTTGGACTTATCCGTTCTTTGTGTTAGTTGGATGTAAAGGAATACCTTGATACTATTGTGTGGTCTCAATAGTACAGTCAGGTTCAAGAGTTGGTGGGTGGAATAAAAGATCCTAGTGCTTTACATTGATTTGGATGGGACAAGTGAAATGAGTGAGTGTGAGAGCTGAGTACTTCTTCAATCAGAAGAAGCAGAGGTTAGCGAAAAGACTAGAAATTTTGTGCCTTATATAATAAGAAATTTTTTCATTGCCGATTTATTCATTAAGGTCATTACTTGGAGATCATTACTTATTGTCAATAAAATAAAACTGAATATTGTGTGGAATGTCATCAATACTTTTAAGGTGTTTGAATTCTATTTGTTTCTTTTGGCTATAATTAACTTAGAAAATATTTCCTAGATTAAGGTTTACTTTTGCTTGGGCTTTTAGTATAGATGAAAACTGTATTTATCCTCTTCTTGAACTATTTAGAAAGATAAGGCTTGGTTGTTAGTATTTGTTTCTATCCTCTTCTTCATTTAAATTTCTTGAAATGCAATATATTGTACGGGCCGAATGTGACCTTTTTCCTTTCTTAAATTAGTTATGATTGCTACCAATATGAACACTGAGCATACGTATGATTGTGAACTATGCAAATTTTTAGGAAGTTTATTGTCTGAATTTATTTGTGATTTGATGTTACCTTTGGTATGAAAAAAAGTAGTAACTGTTATAGGCACCTTTACAAAGGTTATTTCTTCTATTCTTATAGGACCACGAATGGAGGCAAGCCATAACTGCTGCTGGATCTGGATGCATTACTGCTTTATCAGTTGAGAGATATCTTGTGAGCAAAGATCTTCTTATAGAGTTCCATCAAGTATTTGATTTCAAATGACTCCAATTTTATGTGTAGTTATTGTCCTTTGGATATATAACACTGTAGAATGAGTTGTACATATCACATTATCAATTTACTATATCTTTATTATTCATGTTCTTAATTATTATACATTCCATTGAAGCAGCTTCAATTATAACAAGATTTGTTTATAAAACTTTTATGTTCTATAAATTGGATAAATTTACAAAACTTCATAAAGATAGTGTATCTAATTGTTAATTGATAACAAAGTTAATCATAGAATCCAGTTTTCTAAGTTCCTCGAAATTTTGTTCGCGAGAAATGTTAATTAAGTAGTTCTCAGTTGGCTTTAGAGGTCACTTAAATGGGGTTATTGTCCATGTGCAATCTTACGGGCTTCTCTCATCTTATGAACATGCAATTAACTCCTATTTTGATGACATTGTGAGATGCCAAATGGACGTTGTGTTGCAATGGAAGAGCTACGCAGAGGAACATAGAAACTTGAGTGTGCATCACCCATTTTCTCTTTTGATTATTACATAGAACACCTTTGATGTTTATAAAACCTATAAAAGAACCTCCTATAGTTTCAAAAATTACATTGGCCTTCCTTATTTTTAGTTTTCATCAGACTAAAGCCCCTTGTTTTTTTGTAATTTCCAACACATGTTCCTCATGTTCAAGATTTTCAAATAGACTCTAGTTTCATATTATACAAGGACCTTGCAGTGAATTTTTCATGGGGTATATGTGTTCGAAAAACAGTTAAATGGGGGGAGGGGTTGTCTAATAAAAATTTAAAATAGGAGAGGCTAGTGTAATTTTTGAAACTAGAGAATGCATAGATTTTGTGAACCTCAAGGAGGTCAGTAAGTATAATTTTTTTTTTTGTACAAGTAAGTATAATTTACTGTAAATTATTTTACCTCATTATGGTCTAAGGAAGCTAGACATAATCAGCTACTCTTAGTTTTGTGAATAGGCTTTTAATGTGTAACTTGTAACTTATCTATTGCTCTTCAAGATCTTTCCAAAGGAAGGACATAATTGACAACAAATATCAAGAAAAAATATACAGAACTATTATACTTATCTTGTGATATACTGATATGCAAATGTTTCCATTTGGCCATAAGTTTTTAAGTTCTAGTTGGGATAAAGCCGTTGCTAGTAAATGGTAATATACTAATATTGGGGAAATGACTTTACATATTTTTTTTTGTTACAAAATGAATTTATATTACATCAGTTGATTCAAGCAGTATACTCCAATATGAACCACAACTTTCAAACTTAATTACTTGTAACAGCCCAAAACTGAAGAGGTAAAGAAGGAACTAACAGATAGGGATGTTCAAGAGGCCTTTGACATTACACTTACAAAGCATAAGGGACAGGTATGTGCTTTCTTATCAAGTGCTTATGCCAATGGGATTAAGTCTTGGGCTTAGCATTTGTTATGTCCAATTAGTTCCTTTTTTATTTAATTATTTGGTTTGTATTATAATATATTTTCTTCTCCTGTGTGTTTTCCTCTCTGTGATTTTCACGAGCACATTGATCTCGGTATCAAGTATGTTACTTGCAATCTTGTTTCATACTTTCATCATTATAGAATGCAATATTAATTTATATAAAAATGTTATATGGTATAATTGGGGAACTTGCAAACAATTCACGTGTTATACATGGATGAATATGACGTCCAATTTGTTGGGGCCTCACTTGTCATTTCATTAGCTGATCATTTAAATTCATATTACTACTCACTGAAAATAGTAATGTTGAGATTATAGTTACTTTTGTTTCTGGTATTTGCATATTTATAAGCCTATGTTTGTCTTTGATCTTTAACCTTAGAAATTATTAAAAGAATTATATTCATTTCTTTTATTTTTTGGTTCTTCTCACTATTTGCTTCCCAATAAAATACAAGAAAATGGAATTTCAGTTTTTGTTTTTTTCGTTTTCGAATGCTGGCTGGGGTTGTTGGACATTGGATGCTTTCAATTTGATTGTCAGTCACAATTTTAAAACTAGTGTTAAGGTTTCTTGAGCTCACTATTGTCTTTTTGTACTGGTATTGTTATCAAAGTGATATGTGATATTGACTTAAAAAGTAAAAGTGCTCTTGGTCAATTGGTAGTTACTTGGATAATTATAATGATTGATGATTTATTGTGATTTTTAGTAAATTTTTATTTTGGATAATTATATGCCTAAAAAATATATATTTTTATAAAATGAAGACGTCTAATTGTGGCAAATCCCAACTAAATGTCTATTTTTTAAATATTTTTTAAAATATTAGAGACAGATCTAGAGACAAAAAAATCCGTCTCTAATTTAAAGATAAAAATAGAAATGAAAATTTTTATCTCTGATTTAGAGATGGAATTAATTTTTCCATCTCTAAATATGAATTTTCTAGTAGTGTGTGGAGACGAAGGTTTCATCTCCTTCTATTGAAAAACTCATTAGTTATAGTCTGCCCTAATTCTTTCTCATGTGTGATGTTCTCTTCTCTCATTCATGGTGCTTTGGTTCTCTTATTTGGGTATTTTTCTAATGGGGTTGTCGCCTTTTACCTTCGGCAGCAGCCCTCTTCATATTTTTCTTATTTTTTATAATAGTTTCATCAATAAATTTATCCAGATCTTTAAGATATGGTGTATTTTGAATAGTATTGAATAATTTGGTTTTGAGTGTTTCATATCTGCATCACCTTAGTCATTAAGATATATTTGATCTTTTTAGTTTTCATTTTCTTATATCGTTTTTATGCTTTGGCATTATGGATCGGTAAGATCTACATATCTTTTAAGATAAAGAATGTAATATTCTCTTCAAATAATAACACTTTATGTGTAGATCTTCATAGTAAAAAATACATCATCATCGATAATATTCGAATCATGAACAAAACTACAAATCAAGAATTAATCTTGGATAAAACTTGTATTTATTTTCTTCTCTTAATAGATTTTTTGTTTTATACTGAAAATATAAGTGCCATTTGACTATTATTTTGAATGAAATTGTATTTGTGGTAAAAAAAAAACTAAACCTCCTTAGCTAGGTTAAATACCAACTCTCTTTCCCTAATTAATGGTACCAAAGAAAAAAGGAAATTTGCTTTTAAATATTAGTTTTTCTTAAAGAAAACGAAACATATATTGAACACGCTAAAATAAATAATATATTGTCTGAGGTCAATAAGCTATCCGCCAAGAGTGAAAAGGAATGTTCCAATAATGATAACATGATGTTGATCATCAGTCTTTGCATACAAGAAACAATAGCTATGAGTGTACTCATTCTTTTTCCCATGCCATAAAACAAATATTTGTTTTGTTCACCTAACATGTTTTTTTTTTTAATAAACGTTCATCTAACATGTTTGAAATCAAATAAGATGGTATTCTTCTGTACATGTGATGTAACACACTAAAATAGTTAGAGTATGATTCATAACTTAAAAAACTAACAATTCAAAGGAAGTAATTTGAATGCTTGAATCTTAGTTACAATGCTATTTGCGCTCACATCAACTGATTCAACATGCATTAGCCTTAAAACAGGAATGGACAGTCCATAAGGAAGCACCCAGAAATGGCAACGTACTTTAATTGTTATGGGGACCGGACATGAAAAGCAGTTCAAGGTTGAATCTTATCGATGTATGTGCCACTGTAAAATTGAAGGACAAAAGATTCCCAACAGCTTATGAAAAGGGAGAATTGCACCCTACTCCATACAAGTTTTTCTATCTCTGTAATTAAAAAAAAAGTTTTTCTTTTCAATTCCGTTATTCATCTAATCAAAATATATTTAATTTTATCTAATTCACTTATAAAATCATTTTGTATGTTACAAAAATACTATAATCACATACATGATAATTTAACATTTATCTCATATTAACATATAATGTAAATAGAGGGTGCTTATTATAATGTACATAAAACAATTATATTTTCTTTCTCTAAGTTAGTTATGTTAATGTTTGAAGAATTTAAGGTCACATAAAATTTTCTTTATTACGGTCAAGTGCTATATGAATCAGTTTGTGCCTATTTTGATTAATCTGCCTCTTTAATTCTATTAAAAATAAATTATTCACATCAAAATTAAAGAATTCATAAAAAAAATTTATGGTCTAATTCCAATAATTTAAGGTCACATATTTAATTACTAGAAAAATCACTTATGTTTTAATTTTTAAAATCAATTTTCCTATCTCAAAATTCATTGGAGGAAAAAATAATATGACCTTATCATCAATATAATATAGAAAAGAAAGACACATAGCTTAAAAATATGCTATGTGTCTTTTCAGTCATCAATCTAATGTTTTAAAATTTTAACATATGACATCTATAGTAGCTATTTTTATACCACATATCATTGATGTCACGAATTTTTTCACATGTTATATGATGTAACAACTGTCATATGTAAAAAATAAATAAATAATAAAATTTAAAAATAGCAATTATCATATTACAAATATAGAGAACGAAAATGAAAAAAAAAACTCAAACACTCAAATAAGTTTAAAAAGTAAATAAAAAAGGATTAACATCAAAATGAAAATAAAAAAAAATTAAACACCCAAATAAGTTAGATTCATCGACAATGAGAAAATGGATAAAACTCAAAAACTCAAAAACTCAAACATCATTAATTTACAAAATAGATTTCAATGAAAGTGATAGCATGAAGAACGTAGTCCCAACCAATTAACCTTTAAAAATAATACATGATTCTTATGTGGGTTTTTGGGTTTCAGTATCTTCCTTCATTTTACTTCTCCCAACATTACGTTTTTACTGTTCACCATAACTTGATCGAGATCTCACAATGACTTAAGCTTCATGCAATTCTTCCTTTTATAGTAGAGTTTCCTACAATTTTCCCCTAATCTCTCAATCAATAACTACTCACAAGAGCAAAGTACAACATGAGGCAATGTCACATGAGAGGGGCCGAATGGAGTGTGGGCTCTTGGTGGGTGATTTACAGGTTGGGCCTGGAACTATGGGTGGCAGTGTGTGATGGTGCGCCAAATGTTGGCTCCGACAGTGGCATGAGTTCGATGTGCGAATGGGGCAGGGAGCCTGTGGAAGTTGTTTGGGGATTTGGTGGTGAGAAGGAGTTGATGGTTGTGGCTTGATGCAGATGGATGGCTGGCCACCTATTGTCAGGTAACAATTAATGCTTATAGTCTTTTGGTTGCACTTTTTTTGTAAGGATACGAAAAATTTAATTGCTTTTAAAAAAAATTTGAATTTTGAGATTTGATTTGGTTATTAGTCAAACACAAATGTTAATTGATTTGACAAAAAAAAATTGAAAACGGTCTTTACTACAACGCTTGAATTGCGGTTATTAATTCTTAAAAGATATCCCTAATAACCTATTAGTGTTGTTTAATTGGTCAATTAATTAGCTAGCTTAATTGATTTGATGATTTTTTTTTTAAAAAAATCTTCCTTATTTTAAACTACGGATATCAAGTGATAATTGCATGTTTTATGAGTTCAAAGAATTCAGAATTAACGTAAAAAGCAAAATAAATCTCATTAAGTAATTTTTGTTTAACTATAAATACAATCTAAAATTTAATTAGGAGTTATGTAATTTGAAATTGAATATGTCATCAATAATTAGTTGGTTGTCAATCTCCATAAGTATAAAATATAATTTATTTTAATATGCAAATGCTAATAATATATCTAATCTTGAATATAAAATAGTAAGAAGGCTTAAATAAATGATTGACTTATCTACTTTTACATGAAATAAGTATTATCCTACAAATGACACAAGTATTAGATGAAGATTATGAACAAGTATTATATTAATTTTATAAATATATGCATTGCTTATTTAAAAGACATTTGAATCACACATTTTATTATTTTCCTATTAGTACGTTCCTCTGCTACCAATTTTTCTTTCCTACAAATATTGTTATTGTTTTAGTGAATAAAGTTAGAGTATAATATTTCATTCTCTTATTTAGTTATTTGATAAAATATTCATCTCTTACTTGTATTTGTTAATGGTAAGTCTAACTTATTTAAGTAATGTTTTTTTTTTCTAACTTATTTAAGTAATGTTTTTTTTACATTTCTATATAAAATTGCTAGTCAATTTTCTTTAAATTGATGTCACGTTAATGTATTCTAATTCAAGTATGACATATAAATTTATTATTAATATTTATATATATATTTATTTATTTTTATTTAAAACTGAATTTAGAAAATATTTTTATGCATAATAAATCTATCTTTTATTTACAATTTAATCTATCATTATTAAAAATATATTTTAATAAAATTAAATTAAATTTTATTATATTATCTCGTAATTTTTTATTTTTAATATTATGTCATTGACTCTTAACTTTAGTTTTTATTAAAAGTTACCGCATAGCCATGCGTCGGGTCAACGAGAATGGGAATTGGGTGCTCTGCTTCATATAAAATAAAAAGAAGGAATTCTTGTTAACGAATTTATAACTCAATTAGCATCGATCTAATTTATTAAAAATTTAGGAAAAGATTTTTGTTTTCCTTAATTGAAAACACCATTAAATTAAATATCATAGTGCACGGGTCTGGGTCTCGTGATTCACATAAAGCATCCAAAAGAAATAAAAAAGTTTCATTGTTAATCCTAAATTAGGGATAATGTTTTTGAAGAATATATCCAAATCAATGAGACTGGTTTGGTTCCATTTCTTTATATGCTGGTTCAATTTTATAAGTAACATAAAAAAAGGGTTCAATTTTATAAGAGTACAAGTCTTTTAAAATAATTAAATTAGTACTTTATATAATATGTATTTTTGTTATACTAGAATGATACTGCTATTGCTACTGACTTTCGATAGCACATGTGGTTATGTATTAGGTATACTAACTTGATGAAATTACTATTTGAAAGTAGTGAATAATACTTATGTATGAATTAATTAGTTAATTGTATGTATGTATGTATATACTACATTTTATGTCATATATATTGTATTATTATAATTAATAGAGTATTTACAGTATTATAAAAATAATGAACCTCACGTCAAAAAAATAATGAACCGTGATACTTAGAATCGAATCAAACCAAGATTAATGATTTGGTTTGGTCAAGTTCAGAAGTTTCCATGAATTGGTTCAATTTCCATACACTTGGATCATTATCGTCGTGAGAGTTAATTTATACGGATTTCTTTCTTTTTATTAATTAATTCATGAATACAAAATAAGCAAGGAATGTTTGGATTCATAATTCAGTATTAGTATCCTTTTTTCCACGCCAACTAAAATGAACTAAACATTTTTTTTTGGCCAATGGAAAAGTAATGTATAACCTTACCATTTTGTCTCAAAGTAACACACATGATATGGAATTTAATGATGAATTCATAATTGGGGTATTGAGTAAAAACCTTAATTATTAGGTTCAAGTCATTATTTTTAACAGCTAAATTTAAAAAACAAAAGCAATATGTGTTTTTTGTTAATTTGAGGAGTACAAAATATCTTTTTGACCCAATACTTATTCCTACCTATTACCAGGTTATAGCGCACACACACCCCAAACAACTAATTATGCATGAATATTAGAATAAAATTGGGGATTATATATTCCATTAGCTGATCATTTACCTAATAAAGTACAACATAATGTAATTTATCTTATTTTATCCTATTGTCATCATGTCACCTAACGGGATCGTAAACCTTTTTGATTCACTGAATCAAATTATTAAAAGTTACTCAAAAACGCAGACAAATTAAGCACAAGAAGAGAAACTCTAGCTACAAGATTTGAATCAAGCCACTAGATCTTGTTAAAGTATTGTAAATGCTGTTACTTTGCCCTCTCCCTTAATTATGAAGGGTGCAATGCAACTATCAATTAGGGGCTTTTACTTTACGCCTTGAGCAAAGAATGATAATGAAATGTACATCTTCAATAATGAAATAAATGAATAGTTCTATAACGATATTTTACTTTACTTAACCCAAACTTTGATCATAATGGTGAAAGAAAACATAGTACTCTAACATTGTGTCTGAATATTTAAAAAAATAGAACAGAACGTAATAAGTGGGGATGGAGCGGAAAAGAATAGAATGGAATAAAACATAATTTATATTATCTTTATTTAGAAGTTTCACTAACGGAATAGAACGGAACTTCATTACTCATGTGTTCTCTCCATTTCACCTTAATTTTGGAAGAAACAAAAGTTTGACATTTAAGGGAAAGAGGAGGAAAATGATTTTTCATGTGTTCCGTTCCTTCTCATGTATTTTTAAACTTCCAAATAAGAGAAGTTATTTTCGTTCTCATTATTTTCTTTCTATTCTCCTCATTATCTATTATTCAAATATAGTATAAAAAGGAAGCAAAACAGAAAAGGATTCTAGCACAACTTTTTTGTATAAAAAATATAAAAAATTAGGAGGCAAACCATATTTCTTTTTCTTCCCTTTTCTGCCTAATTGGGATGGAAATGAAGTATATTGAGATGACCTTTCTTTAAGACCCACGAAAATTTTCAGCATTTGGAACCTCACCCATAAATAAAGAGCTTTTGCTTTAAAGTTCTAAGTTGCACTTTCTACTCAATATATTTTACTTTATCGACCGTCCGTAAAGTTGCATTTTTTTTTAATGAACTCCGTAAAGTTACATATGTCATCTCCTTTTTTCTACCAAACCATTAAAATTAAATTTGTTTTAGTTTTTGTACCCAAAAAAAATTGTTTTATTTTGTTAATGTCACCTTTAAAATGTTTAAAATTTCTGTATTTATTATCGTATTCTGTATTTATATTTATGAACTACTGACTAATAATATTATTATACTAAACTCGTTTCTACAATTCGTAGGACTAACCTTTCTTATTTTATTTATGAAGGTTTCTATTCCTAACCTAAAAGTTTATTACCATCGTATTATTCTTCATATTCATCTAACAACTATGCAATGACCTATATTATTGTATCAACTGTGCAAAGATACAAAGCTTTGGAAGAATTATAATTTTTCTTTAATAATTTTATATATGAGGGTTTCCATGATAACTTTTTTGTGTACCTTTGACATTATTCACTATTAAATTTTGTATTAAAACTTGTCCAACAATCATCTAACGTAATAACATTGCCAACTAGATGGAACATCAGAAATAAAAGGTGCCACAGAATTTATATTTTATACATATTTTCCTATAATGTATAACATTAGTGGTCTGGAGGGGTCATCCCACACCAACCAACCAATCACTCTACATAAATTGCAAAAGATTTCTTTTTGTATTGGATGCTTTACCTATTTCATTTTTTTTTTCAAAATAAATGGAAATAATGTAATGATTAAGCTTCTGTTTGCCCTGAAAAGACTGAAAATCCCCACATGCACCTTTAGCTGGGCTCTAGTTTGGTTTTGACTCTATTGTCACTTTTCCTTTCAGAAACCATTTCTGACCTAACTTAACTTCAATCTAAAAGTTCTTTATCTGTTTTATTTTTCATTATATTATTGTCTCCCCGTTTGATGAATGTCAATGATTTTTTTTATTTCCCTTTTCATTTTAAAGTGGCTTGCACTTGATTAATTTGTTATTTGAAATCATTATATTATTCTTTTTATATTTAATTTTTTGAGGTAATCTTTTTTATATTTAATTAATCTTAGTTTATTGCGACATATTTAAATGAACTGTCATTTCAGTAACTAGTTTCCCATAACAAAAAGAATAGCATGAGATATAGACAGAAATTTTCGTTTGATCAACATAGACATATGCATATTGTGCAGTTGTCTTTATCCGATCAACAATAGATTCAAGGTTTTAACAGACAACCAAATATACCTGACATAATTAATTCAACTAATTTTATTCATATAATTGTTGAAATCACAATTCACCTCAATATAACAAATTACTGTATATTATCTTAAGAATTACTTAATCTTTTAAGTTATTCTCTTTTTAAAAATAATACATGTTATTCTTAATTTTTTTAAATTAATTTTTTAATTAATTAATACATATGTCCTTTGTAATTTTAATAATTTTCTCTTTTAATTTTTTTTAAGATTCTATCTAAATAAATTAATTATGTATATTTTCTTTATAATTTAAAGTTTTCTTCTCTTTTAATTTTTATTTATTTATATTCTATCTGAATTTTAAAAAACTCATGCAATAAACAATATATTAGCTAATTTAAAATAACTATAAAAATGATAGTTCAAATCCTGCCAAAATTTGTCAGTGAGTCATCTGTAATTATTCATGTAAGCGTTTGTTGAACATGAGAATTTGTCCTAATTTTAAGATAGAACAACCATTCTAACCATTTTTATTACAAAAAACTATAAAAATGATTTTGTTCCCTACCAACCTGTAATTCAAGATTCAAATTATTAAGATTGGAGTACTAAACTATTCATTCTCTTTTTTCTTTTTCTTTTTCTTTTTTATGAAACTTTTTGGTACTGTAGTTAAATTGTGTTCGAACTAACTTATGCTCACATCAACTAATTAAGATTCATGTCAAGACTAATTAGAGGATTCACAAGAATTTTCCATAAAATTTAGCTCCAATTAATTGACAATTTGACATATTTAAGATTCAAACATATAATTGTGTACCTACCTACACATCATATGTTCATCCACTACTAAAACAATTTCTTATAGTTATTTTCTTTTTTATTTAGATACTAGTACTTTGTTATATAAAAAAAAATCATCGAGTCTGCATAATTTATTTTTGAGCTTTTTTATTAAATTCAAGTAAATTGTGAGTAAATTTGTATATTTTAAATTAGAGTTTTGGTCTTTATAATTTATACTCATTTTTAATTTAGTCATTATAATTTTTTTCTTTTTAAATTAGTCTTTACACTTGTAAAAATTTTCAAAATAGTCCTTATCATTAATAATACATTTAATTTAATCCTTAATAGACATTTAAAAAAATAAGTTTATAAAAGAACAATTATTGAATAAAAGAACACAATGTAAAAGAATTAAGTACCTACTAGTTATGAAGTAACATATATTGAGAAAAAAACATTTAAAAAAAGCTCCTACTAGATAAAAAAATTTTTTATTAACCAAATAACAGTGTTATAATAAAAGCTAATAATAAAAATTATTTTAAAAACTTTTAAAAATATAAAAAATGATTTAATATATATATAAGAATTGATTTAAAAATAAATGTAAAATATTGGTACTAAATCTTTAATTTGGCCACTTGTATAAATAACATCAATTGATTACACAAACGCACGTAAAAGCGCAGTGGTGGTGGAGCGGAGAAAGAGATAACGTTGGAAAATAAAATATGACATATAAAGACAAACCACGTTCAACTACTCCTCGGCAATGGCATCTATGGATACTTTAAGCTATCAAGCTGTTATATCAGATTCTTTAAAAGAAAAATATCATCTTACATAACTTTTTTAATATCATTTTTAACACTTAATTAATGATATACAAATTCATAGTTAATCACATATATTAATTAGTTAATGAGTAAATTTATAATTTAGAGTTGAAGCTTGAATTTACTCATTAACTAACTAATAAATATAATTACCTACGAACTTATACATTATTAATCAAATATTAAAAGTGATGTTAAAAAAATTGTGTAAGAATATAGGGGTTATTTTTTAAAATATAGATAGATCATTTATAAACTTTTCTTCAATCACGTGATAGACATTTCACTTTGTTTTTTTTCAACAAATATATATATATATATATATATATATATATATATATATATATATATATATATATATAGACACAGACACACACCGACCGTCCATAAGATCGACATGTTTTCACGCACAGCCAAATTTGAGAGTCATGGATAAAATCAAATCAATTGTCAATTTGTTCAGGCCATAGCTAAGCCCATCTCTAGATCAATCTGTATAAATCCAGATCAGATCATTTGGGTCACATTGTAAGTACCCAATCGAGCCATTAGTCATTCCACACGTGACCAAAATATTTGAGACAATAACAGTCAGTAGCTAATGGTCAGGCCAGGAATGACCATTGACATGTTGGAGCCTTGATGACCAAGCATAACTTACGCCTAACGTTTGAATGCCTTAATGACTCCATGGCAGACAGGCGCCGGAAGTCCAGCCTCCAAGTCCTTTTTTAAGTTTGGCTTCTAGCCTAAGCCAAACATGTTCTACTTTCACCTAAAACACTTGAGCTCACTAAACTAGCATTTGTTCATAGCTTACATACGACCAATGTAAGTCAACGGTTATTCTCATTATTGCCTTCTTCATAGGCCTTCGACAGTTTTCCCGATTCTCTGACCTAAACTCAAGTCGTCGTCCGAAACATAAATTAAAAAAAAAGCCACAATAAATAGGTGCTCGCTAAATAAATTTATAAGTTCGGGAATTACTTCGTATGAAAATCATTCATAATTTTAATGTTTCACACAATTACATTATATACTTGTCGTTTTAAGTTTAAATAACAAGCACCTACGGTATTTTAAGTTTTACTCGAATGGCTAGAGAGACTGATATGAATGTTATTTAAGATTAGTTAAATGACTAGTATACAAGGATGCTAAATGCTACAAATTAAGTACATGACAAGAATCTAACTTAAAAGATTAGTTTATTAAGTGGAAGATTATCATGACTTAAGTATTACATTGAGTATTCTTATTTACTCTATAAAATTCATAACATTACCATTACCACCTCCTCTAAGAGTCAAATTTCATAGCGACTTCACTCTATCGACACTGACTCAGTGGTAGCCATTTTCCCTTTGGTGGCCGGTATACAAGGATGCTAAATGCTACAAATTAAGTAGATGACGAGAATCTAATTCAAAAGATTAGTTTATTAAGTGGGAGGTGTAATACCTTAAATGATATGTTAGACTTGTTTATATGTTAAAAATGTAGCATACAGCTTGTTTAGCATGTATGTCTAATTTTATGACAATCTGAGTTAGTTTAGGTACTTAATCTGAATAATTTATTTCTAGGTCACAAATATGAAGAACAAGTTACAGTTAAAGTTTCAAGGTAAATTGAAGTAGTTTGGCATTTTTAGGCATACTGGTTGTCTAATTATAACTGGTTTGACTAGTAGCAGATATGAAAATATCAGATAAAGTTGAAGCAACTTTTTATATGAATCTTAGTATTTATTTTAAAATTGTTGGAAGCTGAAAATGTAGATTTAGTTAAATCTGAATGTTTTTAGCAGATCATATTTTTTCATTTATGGCCTAAGGACCATATGAGTCTTTAGTTCCTCTTTTATAAGCTTCATTCACGCCTGTTTTTACTTTAAAAAAAAATAGAAATGGAAAACGTGAGAGGAGAAGAGAAAGAAGAGGAAAGAAAAGCCAAGCAAGAGGAAGAGAGAAAGAGGAAAGCTAATGGTAAAGTCAAGGCTTGAGAATCCAACCAAGTTTGATTCATCTTCACAGCTCCAAAGGTAGGGGTTCTATGCTCATCTTCATCTCTTTTTCCTATTTTCACCATAGATGCACTTAAGGTGCATGATAGGTCAAATTGAGTTCTTGAGGTGTTTGATGTGTTTTGATTACATGATTGAGTTTCTTTGGTCTTTTATGACTTATTCATAGCATTAATAGAAGTTAGAAGCTTTGAACATCTCATTTGGTCCTTTGAAATCCCAAAGAAGGGTTAGGTCACCCTATGGGAGATTTTGGTGTCTTAATCCAAATTAAGAAGTTTAAGTTAGTGATTACTGATTCTTAAGTGTTTAAGAACTAATTAGGGACTTAAGATTACCTAGAAATTGGATTAAAATAATGGCCAAAATCCAATAAAAGAACCAATGGAACAGTACCACGTTTTGCAGAAACTGCTACAATGTTTCTGGTTGAGCGACATAGCCCATAGCCCGTGTCTGAAGACACGGGGGGGGGGTGTCTCTCTCTTCCAGAGGAATTCATGAACAGTGTTCACAGAGTAAGACACGGGGGAGGCCGTGTAATCAGACACGAGCTGTGTCTGAAGCCAGAATCTTCCAAAAATGTCATTTTTGATGTTTTCAAGTTCTTGGCTATATTGGATCATTGGTATATGTTTCCTAAAGTATGTTAAGATACAAATAAAGATAGTTTTTAAGAGGAAAATTATACCTGGTATGTATAGAATAGTTTGGTAGTGCTGATTTTGTGAATATCCTTTCACAGCATTCATGAAGGCCAAGAGAAATCGAAAGAGTGTTTGATAGACTCAATGGAGGAAAGATATAACCCTGATATGTCGATAGTGCCAAGGCCAGAAGAGATAAGTAGGGGTCTATAAGGTTATTCAGAATCAGGATTTAGACCGAACTTCTCATGTGTCGAGATATGTGTGATGTGAGTAGATACCTCTATTTGCTACACAATAACACATGAAATCATTAATTCCTAAGATTTACATTTTTGTTCTAAGTTGGACTAGATGTATGTATGAGATGTATGCTATCTTGGTTTATCTAAATGCTATAGTTAGACCTTGTAGATGCTTTAAACATATTTTCTTCATAGTTATTGAGATTATGTTTATTTATGTTATGTATGCTGGTTTTGATTACTCATACTAAGATTGTAGTTTTTCACCCCACTGTATATCATGTAATTCCAGGTGAAACTTCCTCCAAGGGTAAGAAGAAGAAAGAAGCTAAGTATTAGATTATGTTATGTTTCAAATTGTTGTACTTTTTAGTATTCATTTTGAGATGTATAGGCTTATGTATTACTTCAAGTCTTTGCTAAGGCTAATGATGTATATGTACTTTAATGCATTACGGTATGAACATTGAATTCCGCATTTCATATAACTCTTTATAGTGTTTCCAACGAACATTATGGATATAGTATATGATTAGTAAGTATATAGTGACATTGTAATGCTAAGTATCTCTTTGTATAATGTATATACTGAGATACTGGGATTAGGATGTTACAGGAGGAGATTATCATACCACATTGAGCATTCTTATTTATTTAATATAAAATTCATAACATTACCATTACCACCTCCTCTAAGGTCCGTTTGGATAGCGGAATTTGAATTGAAACACATAATTTTAATTTAAATTCTAATTCTTTCAGAATTAGAATTAGTCCATAATCTTAAATTTTATATTTGGAGTTGTCAAATAATTAAGATAAGAAATTGAAATTTTAAATTCAATTATAATTTTATTATTTAAATGTATGATCTAAAATATTAAATATTATTTATAAAATTAAAATTAATAAAAATATTCATACAATAATATTTTATAATATAATAGTCATTTTTTTCATAAAGAAAATTTTCATGAAATATTTTTAGAAAAAAAAAATAAATAGCTATTATAATAATTTTTATATAAATATAAAAATAATTTTCTATATAAATATAGAATCTCAATAAATATGATTGTTCATAAATAAATGTACAGAGAGAGATAGTTCAATTTTTAAGTTATGGAATTAGTAATTCTTAAGGTATAGGCTAAGAATTGAAAAAAATGCTTAACTTAGTTATTTTTTAATTCTATGGAATTAGTTTATGAAATTACAATTTCAATTCTATATGGCATTCTAAACATAAAAATTAGAATTAAGATGTTCAATTCCAATTCTAAGCTTTAATTTCATGCTCAATTTCAAAAGTCAAACTGACACTAAGAGCCAAAGTTCATAGCGACTTCACTTTATCGACATTGACTCGATGGTAGCCATTTTCCCTAAGGGGGCTTCACTCAATGTAGTCCACATGTAACTCTTTCTGTAGTCAAATTCTCAATGAAAACACTGCTTGTTATGACTTAAACTTATGAAGAGAGTTCAATCCAAAAGACTAATCTATTAAGTGATAGAGACTCATATTTAAGTACGACATAAATTTTTTTATTTATTCAATGTGAAATTCATAACACTTTATAGAGATTTGAATGCATTGTCAATGTAAAAGTTGGTTGTATTTGTCAATGATTTGAAAGAAAATATAGCACAAATTATTGACGAAATTATATTATTGTTGAAAGAAAATTGTTTTCATATTTTATGGAGATTCATACAATTTTTTTTTTGTAAAATTATATGGTGATGTGACAAAAAAGCAAACAAGGAAAATAATTACTGTAATTCTTTTTTCTTACACTATATTTTATGTATAAGTGGGTTTCCGTATAGGATGCATATATTCATATAGAGTGTCCCTTATTCAAAAAATTATAATAATTAAGATTTGAAGAAAAATAATATATATATATATATATTAAATTCCAAAAACCAGCGACAACTATTGAACGAATAATACAGGGCCGGCAGCTTTTGTTTATTAAAATCATATTTCAAGACCTTAGTAACGCGTTGACCAAAAAAAAAAAGGACCTTACCAACGCTTAGAAAATCCCAGTTATTTTAGTTTAATCTGTCTGTTTGCTGTGGACGTACACTATGCAGTTGTTCGTACATACTTGACCAATTATTATATTTTTACATAAAATAATATATATATTTTTTTATATTTTATTTAATATTATTTATTATACATATTCTTTTATTTATTTTTTTATTTAATCATACCTCTTAAAAATAATATAAATAATAATATATCCTTAAAAAAGAATATAAGAATACCTTTATCCATACCTGACTCATAATATGGTTGAATATTACACTTTATTATAATAAAATAATAATGATTATGATTTTTTTCTCCCTTCTGGGTGGTTACAATTTACAACCACAACAATAAAAAAATAAAGATAAAATTTGACTCCAACTTAAGTTAAAAATAAGTCCTCTATTTTTTTTTAATTTTATGATATGTATTTATTTTATTAAGTTAATGGAGCTAAAAATTAAAATATGTTGAAAGGAATTGAAATAATATATACGTGTTATAAAATTAAAAGGAGTTGAAGAACTTACCTCCAAGTTGGGTTGGAGTCAAGTTTTGTCCCAAAAATCATAGTATAAAATTTGAACTAATTTTCCAACTAATCAATCATTGCAACTGCATTGTCTACCTGACATTGTTGTCTTATGCTTGAGTATAGTAAGCTGTGAATTTTTAAGGTGTTCTCATCAGAGTAGAAATAGGCCAAGTTAGGTCATATTTTACGTTAAACAAACTTGACATGTATCACAATTATAAGATCTAAGTCTAACCTGTGAGCCTGTAATAGGTCAATTTTTAAGGTTTGACCTGACCTTTTTAAAAGTCTAACATAGCCTGAAAGTCTATTTAAATGCCTACTTTGTAATGAGACCTTTAAATAAGTTAACAAGACTACATTTAAATAGGTCAATATATCTTTATATAGGTTAATATAACTACTTTTAAATAGGTCAACGTGCCTTTACATAGATTAACATACCTAAGATTTGAAATAGGTTAATGGGTCTACTTCAAGCCAATAGGTTTTGTTATAACTTAACACTCACTTTCTAATTTTATAGATGTTCACCACTTTCTTACTCTAATCTTTGGTCGATGTGGGACTTAGAGATATACAAAGTTACAAAATTATTATAGGCATATATTTTCAAGTCTCACATCGACTAAAGATCAGAACAAGAAAGTAGTGAACATCTATAAAAGTAGAGGATGAGTATTAACCTATTATTTTCATTCTAATAAATATATTATATTAAATATATTAATAAATATGTTATTTCTACTTTAATTTATTAACTTAAGTTTTAGTTCTTGACTTTTATTAAAATTTAATTAAAAAATATATTAATATATTATAATAAATTAATAATTATAATTATAATTTAAAGTAGTGAGCATCTATAAAAGTAGGGGATGATTATTAACTTATTATTTTAATTCTAATAAATATATTACATTAAATATATTAATAAATATATTATTTCCACTCTAACTTATTAACTTAAGTTTTAGTTATTGATTTTTATTAAAATTTAATTAAAAAATATATTAATATATTATAAAAAATTAATAATTATAATTATAATTTAAAATTATAATAATAATATATATTATATTATATATAGTTAAACAGGTTAGACTAACTTGTCGACTTAAAAGCGCCTATTAGATGGTATGAGACATAATCATTTTAGTTAAACAGACTTTTAAAAAATATTAATCTAACTTGTTTAGTAAACATGTCGGTAAGTCAGGCCTCAGTGCACGTCAGTTATATGCTCTCGACAGTGATCTGAACTATTTCTACCCCTAGTTTTCATAAAAAATATATATTTCCTTTATAATATGTAAATTAAATGTATAGTACATCATTAATAAAAAAATATGTTACATCAATTATAATATCAAAAAATATAATTAAAATAAGGAATAATTATAATCCAGTTAAAAAAATTATAATTTATATAATTGATATAATACACATTAAATAATACAAAATAAGATATTTCTTGTCTGAATGCAACTAACAATTTATCAAATAAGGTTTCTTTTCCTTCTTTCAGTTATGATATCGAAAGAGAAAGAGAAAAACCAAAAAAGAAAGATCTCAGAATATGGAAGGTGATGTGTTTAGGGTGTTCACTGGGTGGGTTCAATAGTATTTTTAGACCCAACCTATTCATTAGAATAGTGAGTTGGGTTGGGTTAGGTTAAGGAGATTTTTTCGCTCAACTTGACTCAACTCGACCCGCTCAAGAGTGAGTTAGGTTAGAGTGAACCCATGGATTTGACATTTTTTTTAAAATTTTTTTTCCTAAAATAAAAAGGTTAAGATACAAAATATAATAAATTAATATCATAAGTCTCAATTTTAAATATAATCAGTCTCAATATAACAAATTAACATCATAAATCCCAACCGACTTTACTCAAACATAGTAGGTCTCAATTTTATATAAACTAAATATCATAAGTCAATAAGTGCATAACAAATTAACAACTAACAAATCTTACTAAGTCTGAAATAAACTAAATAAAATTAGTTATAACTCAAATAACAAATTAATCTAACCAATCGAAGTCAGTGTCATCACGTATGTCATATGTATTGATATAATCATTGACTTCACTCTTTATTTTTAAAAAAAGGTGAATAAGTCGAATTTGTGGGAATCGAACGTATTCTAACCCATTATCCGACCCACTGTAGATTAAAATATTTTTCAACTTAACTTAATCCGTAAATTCAACATAACTTATATTTTATTAATTAAATTGAGTCAAAATCTACGAGTTTATAAATTAACCCGATTTATTGGACACCCCTACATGTGTTACTGAGTGAGAGGCACAATGATGCTGGGCAGTGGCCACTTTAGCGTATTTGGTCATAACTGAAAGAGATAGGCAGATGTTAGGTTGCTGAAAAGTACAGTTGATTCTGCGGTGCATCCTGCTCAGTTATGGAGCATAGGTGCACCGTTTAAATAACCTGCTATAAGAAGTATTAGCTTTTGTTAGTCGGTCATACTCAGTGAATAAAATAATCTATTTTGTCTCTTTCTATAGGTCTAGTTACTTGTTTTTTGTCTGCAATAGATCTGTGAGATGGAGATGAAAGTATGATCTATGTTTTGTGTAGAAATTATTGAAGAATTATTTTGTGTTCACTGTTTTCGTCCTATTTGTTCTTCTAAGTTGAGATTCCAACATTTGAGAATCCAATGTGTTGATCTTGTAGAGCACTTGTTCAAGGTTTAACCAGTGTATTGGTGTGTAGACAATGGAAGACCCAAAAGAAAATTGGGAAAAAAAGTGAAAACTTTAATTGCTAATATCCATGAGCTTGGAGTCTAATGGGAACAAGCACATCTGCTAAAGACCCATTTGGAGAAAAGGAGAAAGGAAGCACATGGAATGATCAAAATTGAAACTTGAATTGAAAAACAAAATTTGGATAATGGTGTAGAGCGTGTAGTGAACCAGAAGATGGCAGAGAGATGCTAGCCGAAGAAATAGTTAGATGAGAGGGAGAGGGAGGTCTTCAAGCTCTGAAGAGCAGCCATAGCTGCTACCATCCATTTACTGATAATCTATTTTAGGTTCATTCCAACACAAATCCATTTAGTAAAAAGGAGAATGTTAAGAATACACTCTCTATCATATTCTTTACAATGCAGTCTTTTTTATTGAGTGACGTTATACATTACAATACACATTCAATCTTAATTAACGTGTAATTAATTCAATTAGCATGTAATTAAGTTAAAGTATATACTTTAATGTGTGACATAATCTAATAAAAAAGAGTGTGTTAAAAAGAGTATGATGAAAAGTGTGTTCCTAACACTCTTCTTACTAATAATTAAATGTTAATATGCTAAACAATTTTTTCATTTATAACCGTTAGATCTTAAGGTTTGCAATCTAATGGACACCATTTTTTTTGACTTTACTCATTTTCTTATGTGCTAAAACAGATTTAACAGCTATGGCACTTTTACCTATTCAACAGGTTTTAGTTAAGTTACATCAGCAACTGTTCATTTTAAAGCATATCCACTGGTTAATATACAAATAACATCCATGAGCAGGGAGCATGTTGTGTTGAGATGGATATTAGTCAATTATTGACCATGTTTTTCACATGAAAAGAAAGAAATTTGACAGCGGTTGTTATGGCAGGAGATTTGTTTCTAATTAAAACAGGAAATAATGAAGTCATCCTTTTGAAACTAAATTAGTGATGGCAATTTTCCGTCGTCATGTTTTACATGGGATAATATCCGTCAAATTCTCCCTGCGGATATAAATACTCGTTTAGTATTTTTCCCATTTAATAAACGGACACGAAAGCGGTGGTTCCTCCCGTACTCACGGTGCCATTTTTATATAAATATTTTATATAAAATTATTAAAAATATTTTTATATAAATTTAAATATTATAAAATTATATAAATTAAAAGTATTTTAGGTGTTTGACATTATTTTTAAATTAAGTTGTATTGAAAAAATTTTGAAAAATTATAATATTATACTTTTTTTCATTTTTTTATTTTATTTTTTGATTTTTTTGAATTTTTTTACAATTTATTGGAAATATATGCGAATACCCATTTACATATAGGCGAGGCGGATATTATTTCGAAGACGGAGACGGGAGTACCGTCCTCCCTCAAAATCCCGCATCCCTAAACTAAATGCATTAACTTTGCTTATTTTCCAAAGTGGGCGTGCCTGATATTTTTCCTTGACACCCTAGACGCAGAGCATGATGGAAATAAAATTTGAAGGGCACAGACACTTTATTTATAATTTTCATAATTATTTTTCTTATTATATCACCATGTTTGGATTGATTATGCCAATTTTATATTCATAAAAAAATTATATACCTACATCACTATGTGTGTTTGTTTTACGTTTTGCTTGAAGGAAAAGAAAGAATTGCTCTTTTCAAGACACTTTTGTAAGAAGTAAGATTTTTCTTACTTTTCTTTTCTCAGAAAACCTTTTGCATCATGCAAAATGTAAAATAAACCATGCCCAACATTGGTGTGTGTTTGCAAACTAACAATGATACAAGCACTAATAACTATTTATATAAGTTAATAACCAAATATAGGGATTTAACTAGAGGTGTTCATTGGATCGGATTGAGTGGATGAATCCAAAAATTTAAACCAAACCAACTAAATAGTTCAGGTAATCGGATTACATCACATCAAACTTGATAAAATCTAATTTTCATTAGTTCAATTCTTAGATTTTTGATTCTGTACTCGATAATCCAATGACTTAAACCAATGACTTGATGAATTTTTTTTTCTTTTTTTAAATAAATACCTATTACTTATATTGTACGTTTTAATTAAGTCACAAATTAAATTTTTCATTTCATTTCTCATTTGAATATCTTAAAAGATTAAATAATATATAAATTCACTCACCCAACTAATAAATCATCATGTCCTAACTTCTATCTTATAAGTTGTGATTGCACCTTACCTCTTTTTTTTCTCTAATAACATCAACTCACCCACCCAACCAATAAATCATCATATCCTAACTTCTATCTCTTGAGTCATAATTGCACCTAACCTTTTTTTTTTCCCTCTCTATACATGTACAATTTATTATTTTCTGTAACTTTTATTTTGATAAAACATATTTTATTGTTATATTCATTTTATTTGTTCAACTAATATTTACTTATTTATTTTATTATGTTTAATTTATTGTGTTCTTTATTTTTGTTCTGTTAACCGTTTCTTTTTTTAAATTAACAACTCAATAAATTGAACCAAACTAACCCATTTTAAATTGGGTTGATTTCATTTGAGTTGGCAAAAAAGTTTTTACATAATTCAAACCAAATCAAATCAATTGAATTTAATTGATTTAAATTTATTTTTTCACTAAATCTGAACTAAACTGACATGTGAACACTCCTACCCACGTCCCCTCCCTAACCAAAAAATTGATAAACAAATATGCAATACAACCACATGCTGAACCAAACTGAAATTTCATTACAGTACACTTTCATTTAGATCACAATATCTACTAAAGCTAATCTTGTAAGGAAGAAAGGCATTTATTTAACATACAACATGAAACTATAACCAAGTCAATCTTATATCTTATATATATCAGATGTCATTCTTAACGAGATAACCCCACACTTGAACAAGGGTACCCAATGACAATGACCCAAATTTCTGAATGTGAATTTTTTCTTGCAAGACTTCTCAAACAGTCATGGATGAGTTCATCTCATTCAGTATGCGGTAGTATCTATTATGCTCTGAGGTGTTTTTGAAGCCAGGAAGGAAATCTGCAAAGAATCTTAGAACTGCAGCAAGATGTTGGGAATCATTGGAAACAAATGCTGCTTCTAAGAACAATGATGGCCGGATGGTATCCACCTGAAAATAATTTTCACATTAGTTAGCTTTGTAGTTTTAAAATTTAAACAAAATGATTAACACAAACCAAGCAATACTTTCATGTTTCCCTATACACTCGTCTCTACACTACACTCATCTCTACTTGAAGCAGTTCTTGATGGTCTGTTTATGAACATTAGATAGATTCCACAACTAACCATCTACTTCAAATAGCAATATACATAAAATTTACAAGATATATCAACAATTTGAAAATTACATTGTTTCTTATTTGTGACAAGTTCACAGATCAAATAACTATATTACCAATTTCCAAAGTAACTACGAGCACCATAATCTCCCCAACCACACCAATAACTTCCACACTCAGTTTACGATCATAAATAGTTGCTCAGTGAAATTTGAATGCAGTGAATAATAAAATTTTTCTGTAAGGTGTAAGCGATAACCATCATACAGAAATCCAATCCATCCAAAAGAAAGTGGAGTGGATCAACCCCTTCAGCTAGATAAATGAATTGGTATAATAACATGTGGTGATGCAGTCATTTGCTAGACTACAGAGTGTTTTGGGATGGGTCACTTTACACCACCAAGGCGTGGATACATACAGTGTGAGACTAGCACCTGTGGGCAGTAGTGAGAACAAGGAAAACACTTCAGGTGTGGGCAGGACAACACAAGGAAGACTTCGGTTATGGACGCTTATAAGTCAAAATATCTTTGTCTAGTTCACGACTTCATGTCCTAATGGGGCACTTGGATGAAGCAGCAAAAGCACATCTCCATTTATTATCCTTCCGAAGTTGCAGGGAATGTTGACTAAGTTTCCTGGAGAATAATGGTTAAGATTTTCAGAGGATTTTTTTTTCTAAGGTTTCAGCAAACACTACCCACCCCTCTAGGGAATCTGGAGGCACCTAAACACTACCCTTAGTAAAGGAGTTTAATTTAGTTTTAGTATGTAAACACACAGCTACTCTATTTTCAGCAAAGAACTATCTTTCTCCAGATGCTGGGAATAAAAACTTATCCTCAGATTTCCATAATCTCCCTGCTCTCTTAATTATTTAAAACACTACATAATAACTTCCTATACCAGGAGCCAGCACAGTAGAAATTACCCTGTACTTCCGTGCATATCGTAAGGCTTCAAGGTAATATCCATCTTGCACTAGCAGCAATACATAATCATGATGTAAACCAAGCTGTCTCAGCATATCCAGACCAAGCTTCCTAGTTTGGATATTCTGGCGACCAGACTCTAGGAGTTGTAATGCAACTTCCTTAGAGGGCTCCAGAATCTGTAACAAAAATGTTCATAATTTAGCATATAAAGGCCTCTCACCTCCACAATAATAATATACAGAAAGTTTGGTAACCTTGTTTATGACAAACAACCCGAGTTCTGCATATCGCTCATTGCGGGCCAGAAGTTGAATTATCAATACATATAGATTTGGAAGTACTCGAATCTTTTCCAAATTTGCACTGCAAGAATTAATAAAGAGCATTGAGGTGCACTGATTAGAAGAGAAGAATACAAAGAAAAAAAAGAGGGGCATTGATTCAAAAAGGCTGGAGGTAAAAGTTATGATCAGATAAAGAAAAAAAGAGGATAGCACATTTAAGTCCCTGAATTTCCATCCATAATTTCAAAGTGGATACCTGGTCCAACTGACCAATAGGTTTACATAATATCCTAAATCAAGTCCTTAGTTGGCTTAGGCTTATCAAGCTGAACCACATTAGGAAGTTGTAGAAGTTTCAGAAAGTTTTCTGTTCTTTCTTGACTCAACTTCTTTACTTACAAATTATAATATTATAATTGATATTATAGGTTTTGAAATCACAAAATGCAATGCTTTATGTTCTTACAACAATTATTTTAGTCTGACCTATCTTAAATATTAGCAGGATTAGAACTTGAAAGGGAAATATTCTCTAGGGATGCCTGGTCTGACAATTGAATAGTAATAATAACCTATGCCAAAGTCTGATGCACATATGGTGTGTTCTTACACCAGTAGTGGAGTTTAAAGTTTCAATACTTCCCAACACTCATTTTGATATGATCTAGTCAACATTAAATAGTATTTTATGATTATTTGGAACAGAAGGTAATAAAAAGAAATTAAACTCAGTATTATTTACAATCAATTGTGACCGTCGATTAACTTCTCATGATTTTATGCTAAAACCATAAAATAGAATGGAAAATAAAATAGTTTGTATTAAAATGTATGACCGGTATAAGAAACATCATTATAATATATTCTTTTATAAAAAAAAATTATTAAGAAGAGAAGAAAACAATGAAAGAGGATAAGATATCCTCCTAAAAAGACAACAAGAGAAACGCTTAGAAGCTAAGAGATTGAGTCATGTAACAAGGCATGTCAATCTCTCTGCATGTCTAACAAAGAAACACCTCTAAAAAAACCATGGGCAGAACACCACAATCAAGCCAAAAAATAACCCTGTCCCAAATTTATCTAAAGATGAAGAAGTTCCCTTGAAGATTCTGGCATTCCTTTCCAGCCAAAGGCTTGGGCCCAAAGCACAGCAAACGCAGCACATTGCGCCAGAGTCTTAGCATCCTTACGGAAGCCAAAACCTCTAAAATTAATAAGGAGAAACTTGATTATAATATTTTGATTTGTTAATGTCAAAATAATGACATTTAAGCTGCTTGTGTAATTATTTCATTTTCCACCACCAGTATATCGAATAATAATTATTCTAACATATATTTTTTGTTTGGATTACAAAGGATGCCTTGTAGATCTGGGAAAAGGATGGAGCAAGAATTGAATCATTGACACCAAGCCCACCACAGTAAAGACTGTGGTGGTGCCATGTGTTTAAATAGGGAGCTTTAGATCTACCAGTACAAGAAGATTGATAAAAGAAATAACCAAAAGTCAACCATATTGGAATTGAGTCTAAATTAGATCCCTTGTCGATGGAAAACTCTACACACTATCAGTAAATGAGAAAATCTCACATCATTGGAGTAGTTAAGGCATTTCAGTTGTAGTTAAAGTTTTCAACAGTTTTTTAAATAGGTGAAATCATATGATTCACTGCCATACACTGTCAGTGTATCAAACTTAAATCCATTAGACACTAGAGCAAATATATGAAATGCTTTCCCCTTTCAGAGCCGAAACAACTTCTAAACTAAAGAGTAATAGCATACCTGTGAAGGAACTCAATAATGATAGAAACCAAGTAAGAAGGCTCTCCAACCATCTCTTCATCGACAGGAGAAAAGACAAAGCTGTACATCTCATCTGGTGAAATTGCTGCAGAAGTAAGTTGGGATTCCTCCTGCCCAGATTGCAGAGATGATTGCATAACATAAGCACTATGAGCTTCAGTGCTTGGGGAGTTCTCGTTATTCACTTTACCCCCAAGTATGGCCTCCTTTGAATTGCATATTGGATTTACAGACTCGGATTCATCCTCAGAATCCAAATTTGAAACAGTCGAAGCTTTATTAAAAGATCCGCTGTCTGCTCTTGCGGTTGATTCATGTATAATTGATTTTCCAATTGCATCCGTTCCTATAGCAGATACATCAGCACCAACATTTTGTACACCAGAAGCCGATGTCTTCTCTGGTTTCAGTCCCTTAAGATAGCTACCAGTTTTAATTGAATGGGAGTACGAGGTTACTAGTACATGTATAGCCTTGGCAACCACAGATACAGGTCTACGCTCCAGAATAAGTGTATGTGTTATGCCCAAGCACAATTGTTTAGCCTGAAAGAGTAGCAATGAGGTGATGTTTTTCAAAAATCATCAATTAATTAATTCAAAGTTTCAAACCAAACAAGTATAGGTGAGAATACTATTAATAACTGCAGTTTAAAACCAGTTTAAAAGACATTTCAGGTGATATCAATATAACATCATTTTCTTAGGGGCCCATTTAGACGAGGAAATTTTCCAGAATCACATTCCAGACTTCCAGTGCGATACCTCAATAGAGGATACAAGGGAATTCAGTATTCTTATGTTTAGCAAGAAAATTACAAGGCATCCAAAGTTCCCAATAAAAAAGTTTAATATAATTATATGTAACAATCTTGAAAGTAAGCTATATAACCCCTTACTTCCGTATCTGCAAACCAGTATAACTTTTCCAGGCAATGTGTATGAAAATCATTCTTTTGGCTAGGGTAGATGATACCTGTCCTTTCTAACACTTATCATAGCCAGGAAGGACTCCCTAATGCCTATTCATTTCACTCTAGTTCTCATAACAATCACACATTTTCTCCTTGTACATGAAGGGATACTAAAGTCCCAAAGGGCCCCAAAATGACTGAAAAAAGTTTTCTATTAACTTTAAACCTGCTAAATGAAATAATACGTAATTTTATTTCAAGGAGTGCAAATTGCTAAACCTAAGTCACCATTATATTAAAAAAAAAAATGCAAGGAGAAACAATGGCTATATTTATTGCACTAATTATGCTAAAGCTGGGACACATAAAAAAAAAACCTTGACACTCAAGGCTATGCCAAAGGAAGACTAGGGGTGGCTAGTGATAGCAGGCAGACTTCAGCACTAATTATGCTAAAGTCAGGATGCATAAAAAAATAAGGCTATGGCAAAGGGAGACTAGGGTTGGCTAGACTTTATAGCAGCAAAGAAGATATATACTTTTCAACTTAGTGCTTTCCTTTCACAGATGCTAAAGCCTGCAACATATAGTAGTGCGGGGTCATCCTCCAGCAAGGAGATAAAACTTACCAACTTTGGGCAACTGAAAGTCTACCTTAGGATCCAAATTAGCATATGTCTAAACTAAGCTAACTACTGGGAATGTATTAGCAGCCCCAATACATAAAGTGGTTGATACACATTTGTGGTCAAAATTCCAGGTACAAACTAACTACTGGGAAACTTAGTTTGAATTAAAAAGAAACAGCCATTAGCAACTGCTGCACTATTGCACCCTGAAGAACTAATCAATATGAAGCATTGCTATAGTAAAGTGGGGGAAGTATACCTTGTTAGCTTCCAACTTCCGCCGCTGCAGGAACTCTAATACTGATGGAACCTCTGAACTACTGGCAGAAATTGCCTGCAAGATAGGGTTATTCACGAAAAGAAAGCAAACTAAATTTGGTATTGATACATAAATGAACAAATAACTTACCTCTAAGTCTAAATGGAACTTCCATAATAACTTATTGGCCACATCACATACGAGGTCAGGCACTAGGAAAGTCCATGTATCGGCATAGGTAACTGCTTCATGATTACTCACTAGATTACCATCTGAACTCCCACTTTCTCTACCACTAGATTGAGATGAAGAAGTACCGGACCTGGGGAAACCCCTTAATAATAAAGGAAGTGGCGCAGATATTGGAGCTCGAGAATCGACAAAGAGGTCATAAAGTATAACAACCTTTGCATCAACTTGATGAATAAGAAGTACATTGTCGACCACACTCACAGCAATCCTGCTGGAATAAATTGGTAAAGAACCCTGCAAATATCATGAACATCAGCTTCATTTTTTTCAAGTCTATTGTTCAATGAAGAATCACACAACTACTGTTATCATAAAAGATCCAGGATAAAAGTACATATTCCAAATGGACATATTTTATTCGTGTACTAAGTTAAAATGTCTTTTCAAACTATAATAATTAGTATAAGGAGGGAAAAAAATACTATAAAATTTGAAGGGTGGAAATTAATTTTAGTCAATCAGAAGAAACAGAATGGCATTGAGATAACATAATCAATCTTACAGTTCCCAATTAGCAAGTTTCTGAAAGTACAAAGATCTAGTTCTTGATATTTCTTATTAAATTGTTGCAGATTGTTTGCCCCTAACAAGATCATGTCATGAACTAGTACTGGGTTTTATTTACATTTTCTGTTGATAAAATTGTTTTATTTGTCAAGAACCATCTCTCCCAAAAGCTTAAGCTATTAGGTGAAGGCACATAAATGATTTTATATTTCTAAAACACTCCCTCACACAAGAGCCCTTTAGGCTTGAAACGTGGATTATGCACAGATCCACCTACCTCATGCTGAAATTCAACTTTTTATTAGAAGAATGGGACTAGCAAGGATCAAACTCTAGACCATTTGGTCATAGAGGCTCTAATACCATGTCAAGAACTATCTCTCCCAAAAGCTTAAGCTGTTAAGAGAAGGCACATGAATGGTTTTATATATCTAACATTATTAAATGGAAAAATAAACCAAAAATTGTTAAGGGTCACAAATACTTGTTTCATTCTTATAAAATTATCTGTTTAACGTCATATATTAAAATTGATATTCCAGTATCATCAAAGTAAAATAGAAGGGAATATATCCTTCATAGAAAATTGGCATTTGTTCAGAAAAGTTTTCTAGAATGTTATTTTAAAAAAGGAACTTTCGGGTTAATTAAAATTGTAAATCATTAAGAAATTTGAGCAAAACTAACCTGCTGTATCACAGCATCACGGTATAGCCTATATGAATGGAGTAGCATAGCAACTCTATCAACTTGCAAGCAGTATATCCTACCATAACTGTGATTGATCATTAAAAAGAATAAAACTTTCTGTAGGCAGCTATGTTAACTATGAAGGTCTAAGCTTGATGAAGTAAATAACAGATACATACACAGTGACAATATAGATGTCTTCAGCTGCTAAAACGGGCTTACTATTTGCCTCAGATTTGGCCATAACCATCTCGAACCTTGGCAAGCGAACAATATCTGCAGACGAAATCTAACCAGAAATGCATTGCTATATTAGCCAAATGAAATAATACAAGAGTAATATCAGTTGACATTCTGCATTAATACTCATAACAAGGACTATAACAGAAGCTGCATTGATATATGTCATTCTTTTCTGAACATTAATGATATCGGATCCTATTTTGAAACAACAATAAATTAATATTCTTCTATGGGCTACAAGGCAGCTCAGCACCATATGGTATTTTAGCTACTGTATGATGTTACAAAGTATTCATCTTTGCACATAACTTGCTATAAATCCCAATTCACACCTTAGAAGGAGCGCTGAATAGCAAAGAACCCAAATTATCAAAACGTAATAGCTTAATGGATCTTGTCTGGGTATTTGGCATACAAAATACTAGCCAAAGCTAATATCTTCTTGATCTAAGAATTAGTAAGATAAAAGAAGCAAATAGTATGCAACTCTGACCTGAAATCCATGGAATGTCTTGCACTGCATTCCAGAAGCAAGAAGAACCAAGCGACTTTCATGTGTGTAAACATACCAACTCACATTCAGTTTCTTTGTTTCCACCAATTGCAGTGATTTTGACTCCGAATTATATGCATACAAGTCTAGACCACTGTAGAAAAAATATATTACTTAGTACATCTTTATTTAAAATAAAAAATAAAAAGGAAAAACAAGGAGGAAAGGGAAATATTTGGGGAGTTGTGCCATGTTTACAGCGGTTTATCGTACTTTATTGGAGAATTATGCCAGAAGTCTTATGTAGAAATTCATGCCTTCACAACTCTAGTGGGATAAGGTTATTTTTTGGCATCATTATGTTGCTCAGCCAACAAAATTTTTTAACGGGTTCTTTTGACAGACATCTGAAGAAAGTGTAAGACTTTATCGTTTTAATGAATGTTTTTTAATTCTATTTTTCTTGTTCTTTCTCTTTTTTCTTTCTTCAACCATAATCTGAGGATATTATTTTTAGTACCTGCTCTTTATCTTACATTAATAAACTTCTGCCCAGAACAAAATAGAAAAAAACTTCACCCTAGAAAATCCAAAGAATAAAAGAAAAAGGAGGGGAAGAAAATTAGGAGAGAAGCAAGTACCACAGATATTAATAGGAGAAGAAAATTAGGAAAACACCACAGCTGGTCAACGTTAATTACTGGAGTGTTTAAAACACTGCAATGATCAAGTAACAATATGACCTCTTGTGATGAAAGAGAAATTCAAGATGAACAATCTCTAAACAGCCATTGTTTTATGAGCTATACCTCTTAATCACATTTTGTCATGGCTACATATAATTATGAAAAGTTAAAAAGTTGCCCTCACAATATGTATAATTTTCTACTTATGTTTCTTTATTGCGGCAGAAAAGCATTTTCATCTTTTCTTTCCTCTATATATTTATAGAAGAAAATTACATAATTGCAGTGACCTTCTCCAATCTTCACCAAACCCAACTTTTAATTATCAACTATTTCTTCGTACGTGGAGAAAGTAAGTATAGGGACTGTTTGATTCTGATTTTGTTTTCTTCCGAAAAATATTTTTGAAAACAAAGGCAATAAAACAGCATTTTAAGTAATAGCATTCCTTCTTCCTGTAAGAAAGTAAGAAAAAAAGTGTATGAAATTTGAAAATATGAAACATGCTTTCAAGCAAAAAAAACAGTCAGAAAAGCCCAGAATTGCTGGACCTCTAACACGATTACTAGAATACTAGTGACTCCATTTCTCTGATGAGTTTCACAAATTGCTAAAGTTTAGGATCAAGGGAAGGAAGGACAGATCAATGATCATCTCAAACATAGACGTACAAGAATAAATAATTCACTCAAGAACACTAATAAAATTCAAGACTCTTTATTTCCATTCACTAATTCAAATAAGTTCAAACCTCAACTCTCTTAGTCCCCAAGAAAAGAAGATGCTTGATCCAATGAAGATTCCTACAAACCTTAAAATGTAAGAATCTAAATTAATTAATCATCCTCTAAAATTTCATGCTATTATAAGACTACAGATTTCCAGCTAGGAAACACGATTACTAGCTTTTACTGGGTCTCTTCTGAATTTAACATCAGCATATAAAAAAAAACTGCATTATTAAACAATGTAAATTGTATCAAAAAAGAGGAAGGAAAAAAAAAAGCTAATTAACCTGGTCTTAACAAGAACAATATCACACTGTTGACTATCTGTCCAAAAATATCCAAGTATACTTTCTGATTCTGGCCTGCACTTATGACTAAAAGTTTCCCCAGTCTCTCTACTGCAAAACTGTATCTCATGGTTCGATCGTTGGATTGCTATAACCTTTGTGTCTAAAGAATACCGAACAGCTACAATAGGGCCTTCACTTATTGAATCAGTGGTGGGACCAATGAGAGGATCAAATGGGACAACTTTCCATGAAAAGATCTAAACATTAGAAACACAAACACACAATGTGATTCAACACTTGAACAAGGAAGTATAAAAATAGGTAACAGACTCATCATTTTGAAAAAACACAAAAAGGTGGAAGTATAACATACACACATTATTTTTCACCAAACAACAATTATATGAAGCATATCATATTACCTGATCAGCTGTTGGGGAGAGTAGCAACTTATTTCCATCATCATAAAATAATCCCCTTGATCCAGGAACATTGCACCGAAGCGGGGGATACTGAATGTAAGCATGTGAAAGACCACCAGATCCACTCAGACCAATATTAGGCTTTGAAGTTGACGCTTTTCCAGACATGTTGCTAAGTCCTGTTTACACAATGAGTGGCAGAGGTAAGATAATAAACTGCAGCAAACCACCCAAAATTTTACACTAGATAGTAAAAGATAGAAGAAATGCATCTATGATTAACATGAGATACAAGTGCTGATGGTTAAACCTTTGCCCGCAAAAAAGTTATAGAACCTTCCTCTTAGACTGATGATTGGAAACTTCTTCTCCAAATGCTTCTCTTCATAACCGCAAAGCTTTGTAGTTTGTTTATTCAGTGGCTCGAAACAAGGAAACAAGTAGGTGTACACTTAAAACTTCTTTTTGAGCTGTTTGGAGCAATATTTATTTTAGAAACATAATATATATAATAGAAATGACAAAAGAAATGTAACAACTATACAGTAGACACAACATAATAACTTTAGCAACAGAACAGGAAAAAAAAAGTTTACAATCAGAAACAGCTTGTAACTCATGATCCAATTAAATGAAGTTTTCAAAAAGGTTTCTCTTCAGTCTTTTCCAGAATGTTGCTTAAAGAGAAAAACATAAAGGTATTTTTTGTTCTTAAAATGTAACAAACAACTTTATAGCTGAAATGCCAAGCCACAGTAAAAACAAATTCTTTATGTCAAGCCAATTGTAGAATACGATACCATATTCTGCATACAACTTTTTAATGCCAAAAATTCCTTTGCACAAACATCACGTTCAATCTCTGGAACCTTTGCTGCAACACAGCTACCATATGCTTTTGCCTATTAGATGAGATTTAACCAAATCAATTTTTATACTCGACTATCAAACAATAATGAGGACAAGACATAGATAATATAAGAAAAAAGGCGCCTACTATACAACCCATTCCCTCCCCTTCCCAACAACTAGACGCCTCAATCATAATCATATGTTTAACGCATCTATCTAAGTAAATAAATTTGACTCAGTTATCTCAAGTGAAAATTATAAAATCAAGTCAACCATTTACTTGAAGGTACTAACAAACTGAGAAAAATATTTCGTCTATAGATTCTAAGCACCGAAATGATGTAACAAAAAGGTTCTACACGCAATTCCATTATGTAACCCAAAACCAAAAGCACACCTGAGATGCACAATTCACTAAAATGCGCTTGAGAGTAGAAGTAGTGTTCTGCTTTTCCTTCATGTCCACAACACTGCAAAATATACCAAAACTACAATTACAATATAACAATTAACCGTCACCAATAAAAAAAAATTATGAACTTACATATTATCATTTGAAAGTTTCAAAGATCCTTCATGAAGCTTTAACTTTTCCTTACAAACCTTAAATAATAATAATAATAATAATAATAATAATAATAGATTAAATTCGAATTCTAGCGTCACAGAGTTTCACTCTGAGTGGTTCGGTAAACAAAAAGATTAAAACCCCTAAGGAACATTCACCGCAATTTGCTCGCACGCATAATCTAGTGAGAAGATTACAAATTGAAAATCATACCAGAGGGCGAAAATTGAAAATCGAATACCGAAAATCGAAAATCGAAAATCGAAAATTTGTATGAAGCATAGAAAGAGGATTGTTTTACCTTTAGGAATCGGCCATATGCATTCTGCAACAGAATCAATCGCAGATCACGAAGCGAAACTTATTTATTCTTCTTTTTTATTCATAAATAATAGACCAAACACAATCCTGCACTGCAACTACCTAACAGTCTCGCGTTGCTTGCGAGTTGCGACTTAACGACTTGCTAGTGTTTCTTCTTCCTTCCTTTCTTCTACGCTGCACTCGGAATGCCATTTTCATCTTAGGGCCTAACATGGGAGCTGCTATTTGGGCTGAGCCTTGTTTGTTTTGAGGAGCCCAATAGAAGGAATCGGCTCGCTTGGACCAACTCATTTTGTTGGGTCGGGTTGAAAGTAATCGACAAAAAATGGGCCTTAAAATACTGATCTGGCCCAAGTTTTTATTGCAGGTCAAACCTATTGCTTTTGTCGGACTGGCTCAACAGAAAATTAGGCATTTAAAAGTTTTGAGACTGTCTTTCGATGGACTCTTGTAGATTTATTAGGCTCAATCCAACAAACAACGGGCCACATTGAGCCTTTCTTTCTGCGTTGCCTTTCTTTCTGGTTGACCAGGAATAGAAGACCAAAAACCCGAATAAAGAATAATAATGACGAAAAAAAAAAAGGAAAAAACAATAGAGAATAGATCAATAATGAAATATTTAAAAAGACTAATATTTAAATTTCAATCATGCCAATTTTTTGAAATCAGCCGCAAAGAATGAATCACCTAATCTCGAATCTCGACGTAAATGACTTACCTTTAATCGAAACAAAAAAATAGATTAATCAAAATGTGCATATACTAATTCAAATACTACCTGACCACAATAAAAAAATCAATAATCCAATATTAATAAATGAGTGTACTAAGAATTGGGCTGTGACATTTTTTCTTTTTCTTTTTTTCTAAAGGTGAAATCAATACCGTGATGGATTATTACAAAGGAGGAAATCACAAATTGGTAATAGAAGGGACTTGTGGCAATATAGCCTCAAACATTTTGATATGTTTCCTTATAAAGCCAGCTAGCAAACCACACTATATTTGTTTCCGAAGCTATCATTGCTACTGTTACTAAGCAAACAAACAAAATTAAGTGGAAATATATACCATCCTTATCTCTCTCATTTATTGCAAATTTATTATGAGAACTGTCCAATGGCCCATGAACCATTATGGTATATAGTTCTTAATCATCTTTGCACTCAGCTAAAACCACCAAGAAAGATATAGAACCATGGATACAATCCAATAACATGCTATATAATTACTTTGCCTTAAACTCAGCCAGAATAGCAATTTCATAATATTAATCCAGCTGTAAGTAAATATCTTAAAGAATATGATAGCTCTTCTGTCATCAATTTCTGATTTTCTCCCAATATGGGTGGAACTTGGAAGTCGCTCTCCCAAGGGGAAAACTTGCGCCCTTTCTTTATTCGACTTGAAGGAATATAAATTGGTGTGTGGGGTTGTGCTAATGTTATAATCCATAGTTCATTGATTGATTAGAAACTTCCAACCAATTAAAAACCCTTATTTGGGTAATCTTATAGATAGCTTAAAAAGCTACAAATGATGGAATTGCCCACACGAAAGCCATCAATATCAAATACCTACTGGCCTATCTTGACTTGTAACTCAACGTGGTGCATAGGTAACGGTCCAAAAGGAGATGACGATTATGACAATGAAGGTTTGCAACTTGTCACTTGCTCATAGCGATATTATATGCCACCTTTTTTATGTAAACAATATACAAAAAGATATATTTCAAACAAATGTGTATCAATTTTTTTTAAAATGCTTATACATATGTGAAGACAGAATAATTGTTTAGTCTTCTAACTAGTTATGATTCTTTTCCTAGTTTCTACTTTATTTAGGTTTACAGTTTTGAACTATGCCTTATGGTGCATGTTGTTTTTTTGTGGGGGTTAGGATGATGGATGCTTTTGTTTCACCCCCTTTCAATCAAGGACCCTACACTATTAAACATTTAAGAAAAGGTCAATTAAGTTAATGTGTGGAGGAAAGACATGGAAGAGAAGATAAAAGCACAAGGCATTAGAGGCTGCTTGTTTAGGACCACTTAAGAGGCGCAGTCCCAGATCAGAGAAAGAGCACAGGTTTTCAATTAAGTATATATACTGCATTTGGCCTACCAAGTACATCTCTCTCTTTATTTCAATCTCACATACAAAAACGTAGGCTTTTTTACTAAACTGCCACTGTTGGTAAAATTATTTACTAAATTATCATTTTTTTAACTATTTATCAAATTACCATTTTTTTAACTATTTATCAAAATACTACTCTTTTGAAACTATATACTAAAATCGCCACCCTTTTGTCCTACGTGATTTTTTTTTTAATATTATCTCGACCAATCGGGATCTTGCGTGGTAATTTAACGATCCACGTAGGCCGCGCAACACGCTTAAGCGAACCTGCGTGATGCGCTAATTACGTGCGCGCATCCCTACTGGTGGAGATCACTAAAAGAGTCACCCTTATTAAGCCTAAGAACCAAAGCACAATAAGCCAACAAGCAGTAGCGTAACCCTAAGATATATCACCCACTCCTCCCCGTTCGTGATATTCAAATCATTTCCTAAATTTTCACTATCTCTACAAATTTCTTCTCTCTAAACGCTCAAACTCTTCAATAAACTCAATTCTTACTAGAAGTGGTCCTGGATCATTATTTGTGATCAAATTTAAATTGTATTTCTTAACACTTTGTAAGTACATCTTTAAATAGTTAAATAATTTTTTTATTATTTATTGATTGGTTTTTTACTAGGTTAGTGTTAATTGTAATTTAATATTATTATACTTTAATATTTTTATTGACTAATGAATAATGAAGTTGTATGATATATAGTCTTAATTGTATGAATCATTATTTTGTAGGTAATCGAGTAGGATATATATATTTTCTTAAGTACTTGATATGATTTACATTAGTAATATAGCTTAATTCAAAATAATCGAGTTTAGAATTTTTTTTTACATAAATAACTATATTGAATATTATAATTGATTGTTAATATATTGAATAAATATATGTAATACATTATTATACATTGTTTTTAATATTTATACATTATTATATGTCCAATTAATATTGTAATTGATTTTTAATATATTAAATAAATGTGTTGAATTATTATTGTTCGAATTGGAGTTAACGTGACAAAATCGCTAAATGTGCACATTTACTTGATGGGACAATGTATGATGGTGAATAGGGTGTCGTGTATCGAGTCCTCCTCCTGGCTGCCTATTGTGATCACACCAATATGACTTTGGATAGGTTGAAAACTAAGATCCATTCAAAGTTGAGGTTTCAAGCAAATCAACATGTGTCAAAAGTTGTCTATCGGTGTCATGATACTTGATCCGTGGAGATGGGTAGGGCTTCCAATAGAAGACGATGATGATGTAAAGTACATGATAGATTCCTTCTGTCAAACTCCGAACATGGCATCGATGGAGTTGTATGTGGAGGTAGAAACAAGTGGGCAGGAAGAGCATGTTGAAGCTCCTGGTGAAATCGAAGCTCAAGTTGGTCCTTCTAATCAAGTTAAGTCATGCAATATGATCGTTATTGGTGGTGCAATGGTTGAACCTGATAACCCACTTGTCAGAGATGCAGTATGGGAGTCAAGTGAAGACGAAGAACAGTAGGTGAGGGCGACGATTCGCAACACCGATATGAGGCAGAAAATTTTGATGCCGAAGAAAATTTACAAGTTCCATTGGCGATTGCTCCTCAATCCATATTTATGCCTCGAGGACCTGAATTCGTATTTGTGCCACCATGACCTCAGTTTTCTCAAATTAACTGGGATGCGTTGAATAATCCTGATAACTTGCCTGAATTAGACAGTCGTGGGACTTGGAGCATGACTGATGAATTTTATGTTGGCTTGCAATTTCCATCAAAAGATTTTGTGAAGTTAGCTCTCAAACAATATTTCATTCACAGGCATCAAGAGTACAAGATTGAAGACTCTGATTCACGAAGACTGACTGTCAAATGCCCTAGTTTTGACGAAGGTTGTAGTTGGAGACTTAGAGTCATATAAAGCAAGAGGTCGAATACGTGGCAGATTACAAAATATAATGGACCTCATAGTTGCGTAAACTCATCTATGTCATTAGATCACCGGAAGTTGGACTCTCGTTTGATCTGCTCTTGCATTTTGGTGTTAGTCAGAACAAAACCCGATGCACCCGTATCCTTAATTATTGAACGGATTCGAAGCTAATTTGGTTACCAAGTTTCATATCGAAAGACTTGGAAGGCAAAACAAATGGCTATTGTGAATGTGTTTGGGGATTGGGACAAATCTTATGAGGTGTTGCGCAGATGGCTAGCAGCCATGAAGAGAGACATGGAAGGCACAATGGTGGAGTTGCAAGACGAGGAATGTTTTGTGAATAACCAACTCGATCGTTCAAAAAGAGTCTTTTGTCGATTATTCTGGACATTTAGACCATGTGTGGCTGGCTTCCGATATTGTAAGCCCATCATTCAGATTGATGCCACTCATTTGTATGGCAAGTACCGTCATAAGTTGTTGATTGCAACAACTCAAGATGGAGATAGAAAACATCTGCCTATTGCATTTGCCATTGTGGAGGGAGAGACCAATGATGCTTGGAGTTGGTTCTTAGCCCACCTGAGATTGCATGTCACCCAACAAGAGGGCTTGTGTTTGATCTCTGATCGACATCGAGGCATCTTACAATCAGTGGCAAATGAAAATCTTGGATGGCAGCCTCCGAATGCATATCATGTTTTCTACATACGGCATATTGGTTCCAATTTTAACTCCAAATTTCAGAACAGGGAGTTGAAAAGATTTTTGATTAACACAGGTACTTTACATTTTCTATTTGTATTCTAATTTTGTCGATAATAATAGTTAGATTCTAATACTAACTCAATTCATTTGTTGTATCAGGGTATGAACCAATCGCAATAAAGTTTGATGCTAGGTTAGAGAAGCTTAAAGTCACAACGGAGATGGCAAATTGGATTAACGGAATTCCAAAAGAAAAATGGAGTTTGGCGTATGATGGTGGCCGCAAATTCGGTCATATGACTACCAATTTGTCAGAGTGCATTAACGGAGTATTGAAGGGTAGCAGAAATCTACTTATAACTGCATTGGTTCAATTGACATATACGAAGTTAGTAGAATACTTTGTCAACCGAAAGGACGAGGCAAATTCGAAATTGATGACATCTGGGCAGCTCTGGAGTGATGACTTATTGAAGCACTGGAGAGTCAACCTGGAAAAGGCCAGTTCACACCAAGTTCGCCGGTACAATAGAGAGAACACAAGGTTCATGGTTGAAGAGGCTTTTAATCCTGTAACACAACAGGGTGGATTTTCTTATACTTTGAACCTGGAAGAAAGGCGGTGTGACTGTGGGGTATTTCAAGCATTGCATTATCCATGCTCGCATGCGATTGCTGCGTGTGCTTCAGTGGCAGTTGACCCATTCCAACTTGTTCATAGGGTTTACAGGACAGAAAACATTTATAGAGCCTATGAGTTTGACTTTGAACCGGTCCGGGCTGAACTATGGTGGCCTGCAGCTCCCGACACCACTTTGGTGCCACCACGGGCATTGCTTAGATCCAAAGGTCGACCAAAATCAACCCGACTCAGGAATGAGATGGATTGGTGCGAAGCAGGGCCAGGACAGACGTGTATAAGATGCCATCAACCTGGACATAATTCTCGCACTTGTCGTGTCAGTGGATCGAGTTACTTGAGGGATGATGGAGTGGGGCCATCAACAGGGGTCGTGTAGTTGATTTAGGACCTATATTCATTTTTCAGAATCTTGTATTAGCAATCATGTGTATTTAGGAGTTGTATAGTTTTGTATCATTAATCTATGCAGTTGTATTCGAATACTATTATCCTATATATGTTAGTTGATTCTCAGTGTTATCTTCATTTCTTCCATATGATATTTTTGTATAGTTATCATATGGTTATATCCTATTTTATTATAGTAATCATAGAATCCTACTAATTGTTGTTATTATTTGGTATATAGCTGACAGATGGCATTCCGTGTAAACCCCGGACCAGAGGACAGCTCGATTTTGGAGTTGCAGGAGTACCATGTTTCCCAGCATGTATGGCAGGGACATGAGGACCGACACCTGCGTGTTAGACGTGCTTAGAAGACGAAACATATGGACCCCCTGCTCCGATTATTCTGTATCTACAGCAGGCTGGTTTCTTGGGAGTTGCCCACATGGGCTATTGCAGCATTGATCACTCCCTGATCTCTGCGTTGGTTGAGAGATAGCGCCTAGAGATGCATACATTTCACATGCCTACCGGGGAGTGCACCATTACGTTGGAGGATATCGGAATGATATCGGGTCTTCCTATTGATGGCGCTGCAGTCACTGGCGTTACGCATAGGGATGATTGGCTCAGTTTATGTGCTCAGTTGTTAGGGATTGATGAGACTCCCTCGCTCATAGCTGGGGCACGCATTGACATGATATACTTGTGGCAGCCGAGTGTTACTGCAGTCATTGAGGACGATGATGATGAGTACGTGCAACAGCGTGCACGACATTACATACTTCGCTTGCTTGGGGGTTTCTTATGCCCCGATCATTCGGGTAAGCTCGTGCACTTGATGTTCCTCCCATTGTTGGAGGACTTTGCTGTTGCCGGGACGTATAGCTGGGGGTCTGTAGTTTTGGCATACCTGTATAGAGAGCTTTGTAAAGCTACGGACTATGACGCACGCGAGATCGGAGGGGCATGCATCTTATTGCAGTGCTGGGCATGGTACAGATTCCCCCGGCTTGCCCCTTCACTAGCTGACCATGCTGAGCCTGATGTGTTTTACGATGCTGATCGTGGTCATTTACGTCCCTTAGGATGGGAATAAGTTTCTATTTCATTTCGTATTTTTACATTACTTCCTTGACATATTTTGTTAATATTTTAACTTACGTTTGCAAAACTTTCATTTACCAAATAGGTGGCGCAAGCATAAAGTATTGAGTGATACTGTGATTAGCGTTCTTACATATTATCATCAGTTCTTCGATCAATTGAAGAACGATGAGGTATGTCTTCGTTTACATTCCTTTGAGATATTTACTTATGCATATGCCGTCTTAATGTTTTGTGCATCTCATCTTTTCAGTTTATATGACAACCATACACGGATGAGCAGGTGGCAACATTGCCACCTTTTTGTGTGGCTGGTAGGGACATAGCACTGGCAGTGGTCCCTCTCATATGTTTCCACATTGTTGAGTGGCACCACCGCACCACGTCATGCGCCGCTTGGTCTTGACCACCCGTTCCACGGAGACCGCTCCACCCGACGGTTGCACTCGGTTACATTGGCGGTGTAGGCATGATGAGGATTGGCCAACTACACATGCCGTTTATATAGCCACCGGGATAGTCGTAGGGAGAAGCTTGTTAGGGGAGTCCCATTGGTCGCATCCCTCGCTCGCGTTCGAGTACATGCGTTGGTATAAAAGAATTACCGACGCCGGATTGCTCCCACTAGCGCATCTATCGTGGGAATGCGGTAAGCTCTTTACCAATTCGTTAGTGACTATATGTATTTTGTATTCAGTATAATGTCATAAATTATATCTGTTTATTAGGCGACATTGCGAGTATTTGCTCGGTTCAACTATCGACACCGTCGCCGAGAGGTCACTACACGTATCCTACACTCATTGCGGGAGCATGACCGCATTACGATGGAACAGCTACGTCCAGCTCCAGCAGCAGACGACATTTCAGGGCCGCCCGAGGAGTCCAGCCAACAGGAAACGCGGCGTACAAGGAGGAGAGGATTGGCGAGCACTCGGACACGACTTCGACATCCCGAGGACTCCAACTCTACTAGCCAACATACGACTCAGCCTCCTACCGCTGCTACATACCCCCCACTCAGCCTCCTACCACTGCTACATACCCCCTACTCAGCCACCACCTGCATATTACTCATTATACCCTTACCCACCGTATCCATACCCGCCACCGAGTTGCCCCTCATATCCTTACCCACCACAGGGTTACCCAACATATCCTTACCCACCACTAGGCTACCCACCATGCCCATCACAGCCAGGTCCCTCTTCCGAACCATCTCACAGGCCACCGCATTCTGATGCGGGCCCATCTTATTGACATTGACATGCAATTATATTTAGTGATTTTGTGTAGAAGATTATTGATAATATCTTCTTGTGAGTTTGGTACCCTTATTAGATTAGACTATATATGTTTTTCACACTGTTTTAGATTTTATTAAATATTTTGGTAACTGGTTGCATTACACAGGATCATTGGCTTCTGGGGAGGTCCAACATTTAGGGGAAACTCTGTCGAAATTTTTACTAATTCGAATTACTAAAAATTTGGAAGGGTGATTATTGGCATCCGAATCCTACTCACTATCATCCGAATCCTACTCAAAAAATTTCATTTATTTATTTGAATTAATGCAAGAGTAATTCAATTGATATGACCAATAATAGGCTTTTTTAGGAAGCATTTAATGCCCATATCATCAATACTAACTTTTCTTTTGATTTGACTAATAATAAAAGGAAAGTCATTGAAGTTTGTTTTAAGGATTATATTAACCAAATATAACCTATAAGTAATACGTCTCTTCTAGAGGATATACCATTTAATTTTTTTTATATGTTGTTTAAAATATTTGTGTAAAAATAAATAAATATATTCAATAACTTCACTAATAACATATGTACTTACATTTGATTAGATTATTTTTAAAATATTACAAATCATAAATAAAGACAAAATTAAAAGAAAATAATTAATACCTCATTTCTTTTTTAAAATGAAAAATAAATTGAGACAATAAATTTTTAAAAAATAACAACAAAAGAAGCATATGTGTTATTTAATTAATAAATCCTCATAATAACTAAAACAATATTAAATATTACTAACAGATTAAATTTGTCACTTTTTTAATTTTATATTTTATAGTTTCCACCGTAATTAGTATAAACTCATTAATAAATGCTTACAAAATTTTATTAAGTAATTTAAATAATTTATAAAAATTTAAATTTAAATTTATGTATAATTCAATTAGTTCTGCTAACAAAGATGACGTTTTCCTTATCAAGCGCCAACCAAGATATCTGCGTGGTGGCCGCATCCATCGCGTAGGTTACGTCAAGTGTGTTAAGAACCTACGTGGATCGTGGTACACGTGTAGCGACGATCCGATTGGCCAGATAATATTAAAAAAAGTCACGTAAGATAAAAGGATGACATTTTGATATATAGTTTTAAAAGAGTAACATTTTGATAAATAATTTAAAAAATGGTAATTTAATAAATAGTTAAAAAAATGACAATTTAATAAATAAGTTTACTAACAGTGTCAGTTTAGTAAAAAAGCCCAAAAACGTATGTACATACATGAACAAATCTACCACAGGAGAGTGCAACTGCAGAGACACCAAAGAAACTTCAAGTGGCCTATATGTTACATACATGTTAGAGGAAAGAAATTGTAAACCCATCATGCAGACATAATGGTTATTGCTCAGAAGGGGAAACGGCTAGGAAAACCAACAACGAAGCTGACACCGCTTGTCGCTTGACACAGTAGAATGATATTGTCAGGGATGATTATCTTTCGCAGAAGACGGTAATCCTTATCTCAATTACTTAAGCCCGTTTAGTTTCATGCTAATTATTTAATTAGATATTAGAATCCTAATGCCAAGCAAAGATATAAAAATAAAAACTAGATAAACTATGAAAACTACAAAAGCTAGCCTTTTTTTTTTCTTCTATAGTTGATATTGTTGAAAAGAAACTATATATAAAAAATGTTGATCACCACACGGGTTTAGGTATTAGTTTACTATACATAGAATAATGATAATGACTATATGGTTAGTAGTTAATATAAAATAATTCACAGACATTGAACAGTTTCTAGTGTCAACATCTTGATTTATGGATGTGGACCAATTTTCAGTGATTGAAGTAAATGAAGGGAACATTATTCATGTGAACGTCGTTAACTTGCAACTACCATATTCAGATGCTATTCTGTACTACTTTTAATGCCAAACTCAAAGAACGTACAAATTTGAATGAATTTCTATCCCTCTCTATCTCTTCCTCTCCCTCACATAATTGTCTGTCAAAAACAGCGCCAAGTGAATGAAAGTAACTTAGGGAAGTCTGTAAGTTTTCATGGAAAATCTGGGGAACCCAGTTTACATATTTTGGTAAACACCTAAGTCCATTATTCATAACTCTTTCAATCTTGTTCAATCTTAGGTGTGTTAAGAAGATTGATTTGAAATTTAAAAAACTCATTCCATTAAGTTGCTTCAACCAAAAAATTAATGGAAGATAAAGATGTAATTAATGATTTCCAGCCTGTTGAAAGCCATGATTCTCGTCATATTGTAATCATGTGTGAAAATCAAGGCACAGGAACCACAAATCTCTATCAATACGACAGATGACCAGTCCGTAGTTAGGCGAATCCATTAAAATCCATAGAAAATGATAAGACGATAGAAACTTCTGTGGAGGATTAAGAACTGGAAGTCAACCGGACAATATTATGACAGACATTTTTTATGTCTATTTTTTAATGAAAGGGAATTTTCTACACAAGTTTGTTAAATACAGCAGTTGAATCGATTTCAGCTGCTTTGTTTATTGTTTGGCTGCCCATGTTTTGTGGTAATTTAAGTTAGATTTGTCGTAGTGCACTACCTAATATTTTTTTTTTGTTATTTACATCATTTCCTTTCCAAAATCTTAAAAACGTCAAGCAAAATGAAACCAATGTAATAATTTTATAATTATTAATGAAAATATATTTACTTATAATGAAATCAGAAAACAAATTAAAGATGGTGTTTGATTTATTTTCTGTTTTCATTTTTAGTTGATATATTTTTACTAATAATTATAAAATTATCACCTTAATTTTATTTTATTTTATTTTATTTTTAAAATTTTGTAAAGAAAATAGTAAAAACAAAAAATTAAAGTGATATTTTTGAAATTATTAATGAAAACATATTAACTAAAAACAAAAATAGAAAACAAACAAAATGCATCATTGATTTGTTTTTTTATTTTTATTTTCAATTGATATATTTTCACTGATTATTATAAAATAATCACAATATTTTCATTTTGTTTATTGATTTCAAACTCTTGTAAATAAAATTATGAAAATAATATTTTCTTATTTTAATAATTTATTTTGCAAAAGTATGAAAATAAGAAATAAAATGAAAATAAAGTTATATTTTATAATTATTAATAAAAATATATCAATTAAAAATAAAAACATAAACCAAACTAAATACCACTTAAGATTTTTGTTTCATTAAATAGAAATTTGTTAAAGTATGAGCAGGTTGAGAAGGGAGTTGTGCTTTGTTTTCCTTTTTCAATTCCTAGACTCAACAACCAAACTTTAGCAGCAGAATAACAGGTACTAAATTGAATGTATGCAAATACGTAATTTAGAAAAACAAGTTCGCAGAGGGGACCAGTCACACAAATGCACCCATCAACCACTCAAGCTTCAAATTCAAAACACACGAAAGTTGGAAAAGAGTAACTCGGTTAAAAGCAATAAACTTAAGTTGGAAAACAAGGCAAAAGAGTTAGAACTTAGAACAATAAAAGCACAGTGAGGACTCGAAAACAAAGTAGGTTCAAAGATTTTGTTTTTCTCAATGTAGTTTGACACCCATTTATGTATGAAAATAATGATTAATAAGAAAATAGACACCGGCCGGGGATATATCACATAATTTGGAGATGGCCCCCACAGTGCTAATTCAATATCTGAAAAGATGCCCTTTTGTGGTCCAAGCCCTCTAGTTTCAGACAACAATGATATCATACCCATCAAGCTTTAAAGTTAAGGAGTTCAAAGAACTGTCCTTATATTTGACAGTTAAGGGTCTTACATGTAGAAAAAGCCTCATGATCATTATGTTAGATCCGTGCATGGATGGACCTACTTGTAACAAAGTGGGGACCCGTGCCTCCAACTTAGTTGTAAAGTCTTTCTATTATTTATTTGTTATTTTTATTCTTTTTATATTTTTAATTTTGCTTTTATATAATGAGAAAATGAATAAATTTATAATGAGATGAATTAAAATTTCTTTAATTTTATTTTTTTAAATTATATTTCACATAATTAACAGTTAAAATCATTCATACATACACATAAAAAAAATATTTGATAATACGAAAATACAAAGGAAACTCTTTAAATATTAAATAGATTTTTCATCATTTAATATTAATATTTTTTTATGTATAAATATAATCATTTAAAACCTTTTCTTAATATTTATGTGTTGTCTTTGCCTCCACGTAAAATTTTTGGATTCGTCACTTGTGGATGCATATATGTTGTTAAATTCTTGTTTGTGTGCTTGATGGTGCTACATCTAGCTAAATTTTTTATTCTTTAGGCAGAGAAATGGTGGGTTCTCGTGTTTTCTCTGCCACTTGCATCAGTTTTCTTGCACCCACATTCTTGTTTCTTTCTGTTTATTTTTTTCCCTGAGAAAATATCTCTTCCTTATTCAATTCTAAAAATCCAAATATTTATTTGGTTTTGTAGCCGACAAATAATAAGAAACAAATGGCCAAATTAATGAATCTATGAAAATAATTTGTTAATATATTTATAATATATGTTAAATCCCCTTATAGTGTTAGTTTCAGACCAAACACAGATGAATTGAATGTTGAAGATTTCGAAAGCTAAGATTCCAACAGAAGGAGCAAGCTGCATGATGATCACCTCTGCACATATTGTATATTCTTATATCAATTTGCCAATATAGGTTAATTAATATGTCAGTGTGTGACACTTTGTATATGATAAAACTAATAATGTCAAGAAGAACCTCAAACCAGCTCAAGTAACAAAAGGGTAAGAAACAATTGCGACGAATGTGAAAATGTCTTCAACACAAAAGCTCTTGTTGGTCATCATGCGTAAAACCCCTAAATATAGGGGTAAAAACCACGCGGACTTAGGCTAGCAAAATCATCCATTAATAAAAACATCGATAATATAAAAAATATATATTGATGAGAATATGAAAATAGTCTTCTTTTTTCTTTTTTTCTTTTTTAAGAAGATGATGTATTCTGATATTCCTTTAAGTGAAAAATTAATATTCATTTGGACATCAGTTTAGCCCTCAGCACAATATATTTTTAATAAGTTTCAAAAAATTTGCTCATATAGAATTCAGTATAATTATCAATTGGGCCCACCTCGTGATTATATAATAATCTACTTGATAGCACTACACAATGGCACAATCAACAGATTCTTATTAAATAGGTGAAATTAAATCAATTACATAGCAACTAAGAAAAATCCACAAAGTGATATCATAGTTCATTCAAAAGAGAAGGCAAAATAATAATTAAGATACACCAAAATGTAACTCTCAACATCAGATACTAAAATTTGATGAGAAAATATGAGCAAGTTTAGCCATGCCATTAAGAACAACTAACTGAAGGAGATATTAATTTTTAAAAAATAAAAAAAAAAACCCTAGCTCTTTCAGCAACGTATCATCACAATCAATAGAGTAGTACTGCTATATATATATATATATATATATATATATATATATATATATATATATATATATATATATATATATATGTATATAAACTGAGAGTACTGCTAAATATTACAAACATTTTTCGTGAAATTTAATAAATGAAGAAAATACCCCCTTCCACAAATGCAGTTATTAAAGAATGAGTGTTTACATCACACGCGCATGAAATTTCAAAATAATCAACGGCTAAAAGTCATTTATAAAGGATTTCGTAAAAGGATTTTCATGCCATTAAGCATTACTCTAATTAATATATAGTACTCATTCAGTCCATTTTATTTATCTGTTAAAATTAATACACATAGATTAAGAAAATTATTAAATATATATACTGAATGATAGAAAAATATGATTTAACATGATTAAATTATTTTCTCTCACTTAATTAATATTTTCTCTCTCCTGATCTATCTTCATTAATCTCATATTATTTCTCTCACTCTAATCACTCCATTAATCTCACATTCTCTCCTCGAGAAATTATTGCATACTCTGAAGTGTTATGTAGGATTGTGCTCACACCATTCAAATTTTAACATTTCAACATTCATTAATGATAGAACCTACCACTAACTTGAATATTTATTATCTCAACCTTATTTTTTATTTTTTTTAAAATAATAAATAATAAATATGCAAGTTAGTAGTGGGTCCTATCACTAATAAATACTGAAATGTCAAAATTTGAATGGTATAAACACAATCTTACGTTGTACTCCAAGAGCATACAATAATTTATCTTCTCTCCCTTTTCTAAGCAAAAAGCTAGAATAGTTAATTTTAAGAAGTTGTAAAAATTAATTCCTATGTATTTTTTGAATTTAGTGAAAATAATAAATGATAAGGGTAAAATTAAAAAAAGACCAATAGATACTCTTTAATTTTTTAAATAGACAGATAATATCGGACAAATCAAAATTTCTAAATGGAAAGATAAAAATGATTTTTGAAGGAGTATATAACATGCATGATATACCTTGAGACTTTTCATATGGTTTTTGAAATTAAGGGTTTTGTTAATCACCATGAGAAATTTAAAATAGAATTCATAAATGAAAAGTAAAAAGTTTTATATCTTAAAAATTTAATATTTTTCTTTAAGTAATTAAAATGATTTAATAAAGAATAATTAATATTATTTTTTATTTTTATACTCCAAGACACATATTAACAAAACCATGTAAAAGAAAGAATTTGGCTTTGCAATGCGCTTTTGCATGAAGAAAAAATTTGTTGCTTTTATTGAACGTCCGTTTCGAGCCTCTCAAAATCTGAAACTAACATAGGCTAAAACATGAACCGTATATGTCCACTTTCTTCTCTTCGTACACTTCGAAACATATTTAGATGGTCTACGTTTGATGGTATATATTATATACATTTATCATTCATTGTTTTATACATTTACTTTTTTCTGTTTTCTGTTTTTCAGATACACTTACTGTAGTTATATATAGATCATAGAAGAAAGGAGAAAAGAGTTGTCATATATATAAGACCCCTTCCATGGCTGAAAAAGAAAAAAAAAAAGGAACGAAAGACACCTTCTACAATCATAAATTTATCATCGTTTTACTAAACTTGCAGTTAAGGTGAAAGTGTGAATTTTCCCTTAAAAGAAGATTCAAAAGCTGGCAAACCCCATAAATGTTGTTATCAAATTTTTATTATATTAAATTATCAATATATAGCCCTGGCGTGATCCACCAACAATAATTGTACATGAAGGTAGCCTTTAATCAACAGCTTTTAATTAGAAAGTTTAATTAATTATGTAATTTTTGGAATATAAAGTTTGTTTTTGGTAACTTGAAAATTAATATTTAAAGTTAGAAATCAAATAGTAATATTTTTATTTTGGGTAAAGTAATTTCAGCTCTCTCGAATTAAACAAAATTAGTAGAATTTTCTATGTTTTGGCACAATGGGGGCTTTCAAGAAAAATTATTTTATAATATAAAAAAAGTTTCTGAAGGAAGTGGGAAATAATTTACTATATTTTTCTTTATTAACAATTCAAAAAACGATATGCAATCATTCAAACTTTTCGCATCTGCAATCTCTAGCGTTTCTCCATCAATTTCATGCGAAATATATATTATATAACACCCCCCAAATGAATATGAACCCTACACTTTAAATCTTTAATGTAACAGAGAGACAACTTAAATTTTGAAACCCAAAGACAAGCATTCCGAACATAAAATCTAGCTAGACATAAAATAATATAGATGTTCATCGGATAGAAGTGTTGAAAACATTATTAACCAATTATGTGTTGTATGTGTAAATGAGATGCACAAATACATATATGGATACATACATAAAAATGAAAACTATAGAGCAAGCAAATTGGGAGGTCGAAAGCTCTAGTTCTCGGAGGCAATGTCACAGTCATGACACCTAGTGGGAATAGAGAAAAGGAGGAACAAATGGATAGTGACCCTTCTTATTCTTCCTTAATACGCCAAAGAAGACACAATTAACCCAACGCAGCTGCTAGCTAGGGAAATAGAGAATTAAGATAGATAGATCGATCTAGCTAACGACGAAGAAGACACCAAAAATCTGAGCCAAGCCAGACCAATATGCTTAGAGCAGGGGTTTCTTCACTACCTGATATAGATAACTATATACATAGCTAGCTACCTAGGGTTTTCATTTTCTTCCTCAATATTCTGATTCTGAGTAAAACAAGTAGTATTAAGTAAAATGATCCGACAAATATATAAATTACACTTAAAAGATCGAAATAGTAGATGTGAGACTCTTAGCATTTTCTTTCACTGATGTTTGGACAGAACAGACGACTCAAGTGAAATAGGTAGAAGAAACCTAGAGAAGTAGGCGATGAAGATGAAATCTTAATTCTGATATGATATAAAATTTTAACTTAAAATTAATTGATATTAAGTGAAGTGATCCGATAAATATATAAATTATATCCAAAAAATTGATATAAACAATATGAAACACTTAATAAAGATATGAAACTTTGGCTGGTGGGTGGTGCACGAGTGCCCAAATTGGACATATACATGGTCACATTGTGTCTTTTGAGTTAATTCCCATATAAAGACGTCACGTATTTAATGAGACTTGACTGGCAGCTGGAACTGGACAATGGCCTCATTGTAATGCTAGCCAACACATTCTGGTAGGGACACTGTTCTGCCCTATTATGCTCTCAAGGGGCTAAACCATCTCCAATTAATATTTAGATTAAATTAAAACTTTAGTACTATAATTTTTATATATATTTTTAAATCAATTTTTATACTTATAAATATTTTTAAAATAATTCTTGTCATTAATGTCAATTATAATACTGTCAATTTAGTTATTATTAAATATTTTATAAAAATAAAAATGTATTTAAAGAAGTACTTACTTAATAAATGAGCAATTACTCAAAAGAAATGAGTATTTATAAGAACACTCATTGGAATGCAGAATCACTTTATTGGATATTTTTTAGAAAAATAAGCATTTAAATGAACAACTACTAAATAAAAGAATACTTATTATATTAATCAATATATTAACGATATTATAATGACGTTATAACGAAAATTAATGATATAAACTATTATGAAAACATTTGTAAGTGTAAAAATTAATTTAAAAAAAAATTATAGAACTAAATTAAAATAAATAAAAACTATAGAGACCACAATTTTAATTTAACCTAATATTTATGAATGATTCTAAATTTTTCTGATTAATATTTTTAATTTATAAATAAAAAATATTAAATATTTTTATGTTCTTAAAATATTATTTTTTAAATTAATATTTTTTATTAAATATTAAATTAATTAGTAAAAAGATATTTTAAAAAATATAACAAAACACAATATTTATTGAAGATCTAGAATGATATATCACAAACAAAAATTATTACGCGTATTATTGAAGCTAATCGAGAATTAATTGCTTGAATACGAAAGCCAAGATTATATGTCATGTCATATATAGGTCACTAAGGCTGCGCCGACACAACAAGGTTCAGGAAAATCCTTCATTATCAGTCTAGCTAAAAAATATAGCGTTAATTTAAAGAATTCTAATTAAAACCATTGTATTTAACTTGTCAACATATTGCAAAGCAGTAGATGTAGACGTGTTCTGCTCGCTTGGCATTGTTAGAGTGCAATGAATTAATCCTGCAAATGCGCACCCAATCACGACCGCCATCATCGTTAATATAGACTAGTTATTACATATTCATGGGTGAAAATAATAGAATTGAAAGAATTAATTAAAAAGTTTTTTTTTCAATCGCTTTTAAAATTGAAATAAGTACGAGTTTAAATTAATTTATTTTATATTTAAAATAATTTATAATAAAAATGTTTTAAAATATTTTTTGAAAAAAAATATTTCTTTTAAAATAATTTAAAACCAAACAAGTTCAGTAGCTCGTTGTTAATTAGACATAATTCAAGTGGATTGGATGAATGAAAACGTGAGTTGAGATTATAAATAATTTTTAGTTTATTAAACAATTGATCAATTCAAGTATAAACAAATTAATAAGATTTAAGGGACATGTGTTGCCTAGTCATTGTCTCACAAAATGGAAATATATATATATATATGATGTAATTATATGTTATGTTCTATTTTTGGTTTCTTAGAATATCTCACCTGATAGATAAAAAAATAATCTCTCAAGATATTATCAAATGTCTAAATAAAAATTCTTTTATACATATAAATTTTATATCGAAATCACATGTCCTATTTTAAGATCCATGAAATGTCGCTCAAGATGTTGCCAAATCAAGAGGCAAAGTAAATGGGCAAGTGCTCATGTTCACGTCAGATAATTTTCTGCTTTATTAGGCCATATAAGTGGTGCAATTGCAATGAAACCCCATATATGGTCCCCTCTATCAAAGCCTCTCATACGAGTGTATCTAGTAGGGTTGGTCGCCACGGGCGGCGCCTCCTAATTATACTTATGGGAAGGCTTTATCTCTCAAATTGTTTCAAAACTTAAATAACTTATATAGAGAATATTTTCTATTTTTATTTTTATTTTTAAAGCATACCTTTCTCCAAAACACTAATAATTTTCTCTTTTAACTTCGTTATTGTTAGTTGTAGTTGAAGTAGATTACAATTTTAAATAAATTTTATTTATAATATAAAAAATTTGAGTTTTAAAGTTATTATTTTAAGAAGAATTTTACCTAATCACTATTTATAACTTGAAATTGCGTGAATAATTAGTCAAGAACTAAATGAGTGTGATCTTATTGGCAAAAAGAAAGTTGAGGAGTGGTAAAAACACATTTTTAACACACTTTTTTAATGCTTTTATTGAATTACGTCACACACTAAAGTATATACTTAAACTTGATTATACACTAATTGAGTTGATCACATGCTAATCGAGTTGATTACACACTAATCAAAGTTGAGTATGTGTTTTAATGTATGACGTGATCCAGTAAAAAGGAGTATGTTAGAGAGTGTGTTTCTATTATTCTCCAACAAAGTTTGCACGAATGAAGGGTGATTGTTGATGTTGTTAGTATTAAGGGATGTGTTCTAAGGACATGTTGAGAAAGGAGAGATTAAGAGGCCTTTCTGAGATCGATGCAAATCTATCAATGGGGGCACTTGCGTTGTTAGAAACAAAGAAAAATCAAACCATAGTTGCATAGATAGATTAGATATTTGCCTCTAATACTTCAAAGGAAACTCATTATATTGATGACATATATAGCCCAGAATGAGAAAATAATTGACTATGAGAGAGAAAGAAAGTGGGAATGATGACATATCCTGGGATGACCAAGAAAGGTGTAGAATTATGAAAGAGTGAAAAGCAGTTGGGGATAATATATATATGGAAAAACGAGTCAAGCATGCATGAATAAAGCAGGCTGCTTCACAAAGATAAAAGAAGTCGGAAAATGTTAATTTATCATTTTTTTGTATTATTTTTTATATTATATGTGAATGATTATGATTAAGTGAGAGAAAAATATTTATATATAAATATTGTAATCAATGGTATATAACAGTAATATAAAAAATAGTGTAAGAAAAAGTGTGGTGAAAAATCAAAATTGAAAGAAATCACTACAAAAATCATTAAATTACTATTTCAGATAAATTTCATGAAAAACTCGCTGACACCAGAGAACCTCTCACAACTCCATTTAACAACGAGAGGTCACCCTCCCTCTCTTTTTCAATCTGGCTGAATTAGTAGTAACCTTCTAAGAATAATGCTCAGTGAGCAAGCACATCACTTCACGCATTATCCTAATATAAAATAGTGTTATTTGTACATTATAAGTTGCACACTCCACTTGCTCATATATATAAAAAAGATATGAGTTTAATCGGAATCAATTAAAGATTCACATAGTGGATTGCATGTAAATTTATGTTTAAAAAAAAATGATATCACACTGCATAATAAATTTAAAGATAAATTCAATGTTACTTTGCTTGCATCCTTATTTACTGTTCAGGAATTGAGTTCTGTTCCCGAAAAGTTTACATCAGAAAAATGAAAAATATAAATGTTCTATTACCTTTTTGTTATTTATTTATGCACCACATACCAAACACATACGTACATACTACCTTTCACATACATATGTATTATACTTGCATAAACTAAATTGCATCCCCTTCACTGGACTTAATTTACTCCAACTTTAACCTTAAAGTCTAAATTTTAGACACGTATATTTCAAATGTGTAATTAATTTCTCTTAAATTAAAAGGTTTTCGTAAGTAACCAAAAATAAAAGTTATCGTAATTAATTAATTTTTGAAAAAAAAGTATAGAGACTCTTTAAACTTTGACTCTTTTACAAATTATCATCATAAATTTTAAAACATTTTCAATTAGTCATTAAACTTTAATTAATATCTCAATAGATCGTTATATTTAATTTGAATTTGTTAATTCACTAACGATAATATTGTATGATGTCGTTATATTTGTATTAACATTAATTAAGAGTTGTTTATTAATTTATTTATTAAAATTTAATTTTAAATATATTTTTTTTCTTACAAAATAAATAAAAAACAAATTTATTTTAAAATAAAATATTTTTATTTATTTTGTAATAACAAAATGTATTTATAATCAAAGTTTAATAAATTAATTAATAAATAGTCTAAAAAATGTTAATATGGATAATTAAGATGTTATTACATAATATCATTGCTAATGAATTAACAGATTCAAATTAAACAAAAAGATCTATTGAGACATTAATTAAAGTTTAAGGACTAATTAAAAAAATTTTAAAATTCGTGATAATCATTTGTAAAATAGTTAAAATTCAAGGAGATTGCATAGTCTTTTTTCCTTAATTTTTTTAACCATTGCAAGACTAGGGGAGGAAGAAACGAGAGAGGGGAAAAGGGCTGTAGGGTTTGTCTTCCGAAGAAGAATAAATTAGTAATAATTACGGAGACTCAATTTACGGCTAGTAATTAATACGTATACTATAAAAATTAATTTCAGTAATCAAAGTTTGATTTCAATTTTCAGAGAATTTGAGCTCTTCAGAGCCTCATCAAGGACAGAAAGTTAACTCTTGTTTTGTAATTTATATTGAATGATTAAAAGTAAAAATCAAAAGATGATAAAAAAGATAAAGAGAAGGTGAATAAAACAACAAACAAAGACAAAGGGCATTGAATAGCAGCTCAATATAGGGGGGGAAAAGAAGAAGAAATTAAAGGGAAGAAAAAATACAATATATAATGGTAAAAATAAAAACAAGGAAAAGGTATAGACGGAAGAGATGATGTACTTAGTTACCCAGAGGGAGAGGCAGAGATTACATGCTCTTACCCATTCGTGTAGTCTGATTCAATTTAACATTTTTGAGGACCACACTCTGCAGAATTGCCAACAAAGAAATAAAGAACCGACACCAACTAATAGTACCATACATACATGGTCCTGGAAAGAGAGAAAGAGATGGACTTTACCAAAGAAGTTGGGTAGTCATTTATGTGTCTTTCTGAAGTTACGAATTCATTAACGTGGTGATCTGATGATACACGTACATGACATAAGAGAACGGTTAGAAGGAAAAGAAGTGTGCGTGTGCTCGCGCGCACTGTGCAGAGAAACCAAGTACTGTGGCTGGCAGTGGTGGTAAATCTATGATACCTGTTTTTACCAAATAAAAACCACTGCCATGATGATAGAATTTTTTGGGTAGAAATTTTTTATCTTAAGATATACAAATCGTCTTTAATGTGTATAAAATTGTGTTATTAGAGATATGTGTATTTTTAATATGGTCACATAATTTTATTTTATACATGTCTTATTTTATACATGTCAATAAAATAATTTGCACGTCTATGATAAACAAAATTCCACGCAATAATTAGTTGCCATAGTAATCATATATTTTCAATTGATCCGAGCATTTTTTAACTGGGTTGATCGAGTACTAGAGATAGGGAAAAAAATTTAATTGTTCAGGAGAACCATACTATCTAATTATTATCTAATAGTTTATTTTAAAAAATTGTGAAATTAAGAATTTGAGTATCATATATTATAGGTTTTTAATTTCAATAATCTAATTTTTCAAAATAACATATGTTTTTAAACTTTTTATCAATATAACTTTTTTTTGTCAAAACACACACATATATAAAAATCCGCAAGAGTACCTCATTCCAATAACTGTAACTGTGTTATATGAAACTTCTAGGAACTGACTAACCATGTTCACAAACAAAAGAGATATATAATTAGGAGTGTTCATAATTGAACCAAACTAATTTAAACTAAAACAAAATTAATCAAAAAATAAAAAATAAAACAAAATTGAGTGGATTTAGTTTCATTTAGTTTTCTTTTTATAATAATCGATCGGTTTGGTTTGATTTTAGGTTATCATTTATGAAACCAATTTAAATCAAACTTGTATAATTAGTTATATTCTTTTAATAATTTACATACGTACTTATAGATTATTATATTTCAACTTAACGTTATTTTTATGAAATGTTTTAGGCAAATTTTGTTATTTATAGAGTAAAATGTAAGAAACTCCCATCAATTATAGGTCATGTGCAAAAAATTTCTCTATGCTTTAAAACTCATTAATATGACTCCTTGAACTCACCAAATCTTTTATACCATAACCAATATCCCAGTTGGTTCTATACATGTGACTCGCTATCGTGAAAAGAATTGCAATAGCTAAATGATGGTGTGTAATACCGGTCAGCCATAGACCGCTAATTACTGGATCTAATCCTCTAAGAAAAGTAAGAAAATTCTGCATATTTTGATCAATTCAAGGTGAAAAATGAGGTTGCTCCCTCAACAAAATTAAGATAAAGTTGAGCCAAAAAATCCTAATTCAAGATAATTTCATGAGGAAGTGGGATCTCTTTGAGATCTACTTCAACATTTAGAAATTGGTTAATCGATAAAGAGATATAAACTTGATGTCCCGCTCAAGAAAAAAACCCGTGTTAGTAGCCCTGCCAAATGGTGATATTCAACATGGATTTTACATCTTGGAACTAAGCCAATTTTTGAACAGCTTTGTAATAATGAAACCAACCAGCAAAAAAAACATTAAAGTTTCAAAGAGCAATGCACTAATTGTGATATAATAGAGTTGTATTTCACTAGTTATTTCATATGCTCACCAAATCTGAAAAAACTAGAGATTATTTGTATTCCTCATTAACCTCCGCTTACGTTTTCATTCAATTATCTAATTAAAAGTAATTATCAATCGGGTCCTAATATTGAAAATTTGATTCGATTAACTTTTTCCAATAAAATTCAACTAAATTAAACCACAATACCCCAATACATGATCGAGTGATGGTGAATTAATGGTTAACTTTCCCAACAGTTGTCTCTAAAGAGAAAACTTAAGTAAAGTTCATTAGATGTTTGTGGTGTTTGTCTCCAATAGAAACATGACATGTGTTTTATTTTTTAGTTACTTAATTATTATTTTCAAAATTTTCATTAATGAGTTATAGAAAAATGTACACATGTCATATTTCTATTGGAAACAAACACTACAAACACTTAAAGAACTTTACCTAAGTTTTGTCCCTTCTCTAATCTCTAATATTGTCTAGGGTCTAGTAATGGCTTCCTCTATCCGTATATAGAAGCTTGACATTCGGGTCAATGAGTGTGTCACATGTCAGCAATTTGTCATGTTAGTTTTTTTTTAATTATGCATATTTTTTCTTAGAGATTAATGGCAACACTAATAATAGACTGAGCCACTTCAAGATCCAAAAAAATATTTAAGATGATTCAAATCATTGGACTAGAAATAATAGGAATGTTGCTTCCGTTGATAGATACCATTCTTGTCACCATATAATATATAACAAACAATATCATTTATGTAAACGATAATTTGACCCTTTAAAAATGGCAATAAAAAATAGAGTAATTTACCTCACTACAAATCATATCAAACTGTTGAATAAGAGAGGGGGAGGCAGCAAAAATGCAAGTAATTGGAGATAAACGTAAAAGAACAAAATTTTACTCTAACCATTTCTTTCTAACCCTTCTCTCTAATTCTTTTAATCTTCTTCTATGTGTCTATTAACTCAATTAAGTGAGGTTAAAAGTAATAAATAAAAAAAGATTAAAAGAGTTAGAAAAAAGAGTTAAAGAAAAAAAATTGAAGTCAAGTTTTGTTCATTTTGCAATGAGATGGTGCAACCCTGTGACTCTAGGCCTATACTAATTATCCGTCCTGAACTTTTGTCATGCACAAAAACATAATTTACAGCAAATTTAACACAACAATTAATAATAAAGAGACAAGCATATATAAAGCATAGAGTTCAAAGTTAAGCAAGAATGAAGTTAACCTGACCACAAACGTGCATGTTAGAGGTGCACAGCCAAACACGTTAGGACAACATTGATGGAAGAATGTCCCAACATATATTGTAGGAATAAAATAATATGACTGGAAAAAGGAGGGGGAGGGGCGGAGTAAAACTAAAAAGTTAAAATTTCTCCCCTCAGATAATGGTACTATGCTGAGAGAGATCTTAGACAGAGATAACCCTAATTATTTTGCAAATGCGTAACTCTAATATTGTCCACTTCAAGGTTATTTATAAAAAGGATAAAAAGGCTATACACATCCTATAGTATAAGTGAGTAATATAATAGTATAATTATAGATACATGCAAACTGCTTTAGACATCAACTGATTGTAATAAAATAAATAAATAAATACTGATAAATACAAAGAAAAGAAATTGACAATTACTATTTCATCTTTAAGAAACCATTTTTACTCAATTACTATCTCTTTTTTCGGGGAAGATAGGAACTGAAGAGTTCAAATCAAAATACTTTTCCAACTATTAGCAACTTTAGTCAAGTTCTCATATATGTAGACAGTGGAATTAGGGTTGCTATACTCTGTAAAATACTACTTGTTCTTTCGAAATTGAATTGCCATATTAGTCATAAATTAAGATGTATAAATTATTGTCCATTGATTCAAGATTCATATCCAAAGCTGATATTTAAATATTAATATGTTAAATTAAGTTTATTTCAATCTCTATTGATTGAACTTTTGATCCATTCAATAGTTATTGACAGTGGCGGAAGATTGTTAGAGCAGAGGGGCACCCAAATTTTCATTTTTTAAAAAATAAATTTAATCCTTCTTATTAAATCCTGGTTGAACTCACCTTTATAACATCCTAACCTACATATTAGTTCATTTAAAACAGATAGTCAATCAATATTTGATTCTATGAGTCATTATTCTCACTTTGGATCAAATCAATTAGAATTGAATTGAATATTTGATAATTTTGATGAAGTAAATATCTAATTTATGAGTTTATGACCTCTTCTTTCAAATTATTATTTCAAAATGTCTTTTAAAATATTTCAAATTGTATTTAACTTTGTTGTTATCGCACTTGGCTATGCAAAAATATAAAAAGTATAAAATAATGAAAAATTAAAATAAAATTAGTTTTTTCTAAAAATATTTTCTTATATCAAGTTAATTGCTATCATCTAATATTTTGAGTCATGTAAATGCAGACTTTCAAAATAATAAAATTCATAATATTATAAGGGAAAAATAAGAATATCTTTCAAATAAATGTCTGAAGTCCCATTTCTCTCTCTCTCTCTCTCTCTCTCTCTCTCTCTCTCTCTCTCTCTCTATATATATATATATATATAAAATTATACATTTGTTAGAGGTGCTCCAAAATTTATGAGAAATGACTATTTATTTAAGAGTAAAAACTCATATATTTGAATGAACTTTGAAACTAAGTATGCATATTATTTTTGTTGAAATGACTTATTTAAAAAATATATATATAATATTTATTTTATAGTTAAGTATGGTAAAAAGTATTTAATTTTGCCCCCTCAAAATTTTAATTCAAGTTTTCTCCACTAGTTATTGGTGTCAATGAAAAAAGTATAAATGTAATTTATTTACTTGCTGTAGTAATTAAACTTGTCAATATTTTATTAATTGAAAATCATAAATAATAATGTTAACATTACTATTATTATTATTATTATATCTTTTAATTAAATTTTACCTCTTAATATCTATGTATTATTATCATAATTTAATCACATTGAACATCATATGAATTCAGTTTTATATATCTACTATCTATTTATTTAATCTTAAAAATAAATTTTTCTTAATACCTTTATTTTAAAGATAAATACTATAGTAATAGATATATACACAACGATTTAATACACACATATATATATATGAGTGTTCCATTAAGAAATGTGTGTATACTATTTCTATGTATCTATTCCATAAGAACAAAAAAATTTGGTATTATCTTTCAAACCCATCTTTAATGGACATGAATAGTCATAAATCACATAATTAATGAAAAGGCTGAAATAAAATCAAGAATATATATATATATATATATATTCAAATTATATTGGACATGCAAGTATCTAGCTAAGAAAATCTGGTAGATGGCTTGGTAGAGGATTAACATCATTGTGAACACTCAATTTTGTCCGAACTTAAAAAAAAGAAAAAGAAATAAAATAAAAAAATCATTCTCAGCATCCAAGGCCTGATTGCTTCCAATTTTTGCTTTGTTTGATTCACATGATCATGTGGCTACCAAATAAAAAAAAAATCAAAACAAAAAAAAATTTGCAACTTGCTTTACGCCACACTCACACTGCACACACGCAACCTCTTTTGCAAAATTTCTGCTGCAACACCCACTATCTCTGCACAATTTCACTGACATATACTGATATTTTATATAATTTCAGGCTCCCATTTGCACACACCTCGGCACATCTTCACCTATTAACTCTGCACACACACACAATTTCAGAGAAGGTTCATAATTTCCTCTGCATTGTACTCTACACACTTGCTCACACACACACTACAAGCATCATATTTTGGCTATAAAAATTGATTACAGAAGAGAGAAAAGAGGGGGGGATTTTTTTTAGAGAAAAATTTTCGGAAGGGAGGCTGCCACCCACCATCATCCTCGTAACCCAACCACGTCCTCCACCACCCAAAACCACCGTGTTCAATCACCAACTCCTACCCCAGTCGAGCTCCACCACGTAACCTCCGGCCAGCAAACCCCGCCCGCACCCAGCTGCCTGAACCTCCGAACGCGTAACCCGGCCTGGATCTGCCCGTTTCGTGCGCAACCGTGGACCAGACCGGCGTCGCGCATCTCGCCGCTCCAACCGCGACCTCCTAGTCGGATCCGTGCATCGCCATCGCACCGCACCTCACCGGCCAAGCCTGTCCCTACTCCACACCGAACCGTCACTCTTCCTCACTGTAGATACGAGCTGCTGCCATCACAGTTTTCCTCTTCCTGTGAGCGTTTTTTTTTTTTTGTTTCTGTTAAAGCATACACTTGTTTTCCTTTTTTTTTGTGTTTACTTTATTTTGGGTCAACTTTTTTTTTATGTGTTGTTTGGCTTGAGATATTAGTTTTTTTTTTAAATAAAAAAGGGGGGGTTGCTGGATTTAGTTTTAAATTAATGGGCTTAATGGGTTAACTAGCTGAAGAGTAAAAAATTATAAAAATGAAAAATGAAAAAATAACAAAAATAAAAAAAATGTAAAAAAAGAAAAGAAAAAAATAAAAAAAATGTATTTTGAGTTTAATTGTTTCTCATTTAGGATTATTTCTTGTTTAATGTTCACTTTATGGTATGTTTTGTGTTGTGCTTCGTGATTAATGAAAAGCAAAAAAAAAAAGTAAAAAATGAAGAAAATTAAAAAAAAAAAAAGGATAAAAAATATGAAAATAAAATAAAATTTATTTTGAATTGTTTGATTTGTGATGTTTATATTTGATCTTGTTTCTTTTCTATTTATTTATTTAACTCATGAAAAATTGTGTTTACTTGTTTGTCCTCGTGCATGCCTTAAAAAAAAGATCTTTTAATCCATGCAATAACCAATGATGATGATTGAATAGCGGATGCTATCTTCAATGTCATTTGGATCATAAGGGTTTATTGAGTAGTCTAGTGTTAACTTGAACCTCGTGCAAGAATGGATTTGTTTTCAAACAAAACTCCTTTTCAAAAATCTTTTTTCTTAATTAAAATCAATTAACCCACAATCATTTTCTAGAGAATTACGTGACTTTGAATTCCTCATTGCACCCGAGGATACGTAGGAGTAGAATTTCATTTCTGTCAAGCCGAAATTAAATTTTCATAATTTTGTGGTTTTTTTTTATAAATAGTTACAATGTTTTGCAAAAATGAGTAAAATAAATATTTCTAAGGATTGTTAAGAATTTGCACAATTAACTTAAGGTATCGTTTTAGAATGGGTGTGTTAGGGGTGCTGTGGGATTAAGTTTCCGCCCTTCCCTATCCATAACCGACTCCCAAATCCAATCTGGTTCCAAAGATCATTTTCAAAGAAAGGTTTTCTAATTTTTCCTAAGTTAAAATTAAATTGGTGGCGACTTCATTTTTCTATTTTTTTCATTTTCTAAATTCTCCTGAGTTGCTATTTTTTGCCGCGATCACGGTCGCAACAGATGGCGACTCCACTGGGGACATTTGGAGAGTCAGGCCTATTGTTGTTAGTTGTGCAAATTATTAATAATCTCTATTTATTTATTTCACCCCTTTTTGTCCTTGTTTTTATTTTTTATTTGTTTGTAAATAGTTTTATTTAGTATTTTTATGTAAATATCGATAGCATTATTTTTGTGTTTATTTTGACCTCATTTACCTGTATATATTTTTGTGCTTAATTGTTGAAACTCTAGGATAGATGATTGCTGGCTGGCTATTGTATATATGTTTTGCAGGTTGGGGTATTTTTGGTCTTTTTAAATTTTTGTATAGGTTGGTATGCTCCCTCACACACGTCACTGTCACGTACCTCACATACTTTTTGGGCTCTATACCCGAGTCTGTGCGAACCCGAGGAGTAGGAGGGGTCTCGGCTTTTGTTATTGAGGGGCTTTATGCTCACTTGACATTTGTTGAGATACCACTCAGATTGTTTCCATTATCATGGATGAATCATATTGAGAGGGTTTATCCCAACTTGTGATTAATTCATGAATTGGGTCATTGTCTTTCGAGATAAGGGCAATCTGAGAACCATGACTTTTTAGAAATTTAGACTGTCCCGAAAAATCTTGCACTGATAGATTGAACATAATGACTGTCAAATCTTAGGCTCCACTTGATTAGGGCACAAAAGGGAGCGTACTTCTTCTTCTTTATTTATCTGTTTCTTATATCATTCATTCTTGCATTTAAAAAAAATCAAATAAAGAAAAAAAAAGCTATTCATTGCTTGCATTTTCATAATATACTTAGCATTCTAAAAAAAAAAAAGAGGACGCATCTTGTATTTTCATGGCATTCATAGCATTAAAAAAATGAAAACTGAAATGAATAAAAAAAAGGATACATCATCTTACCTTTGCATAGCATTCTTAAAAAAAAAACACTTCAATTTACATTTTCATGACGTTCATAGCATTTTTTTTAAAAAAAGGAAAAAATATCATTTTGCATTTTCACAACATTCTTAGCATTATAAGAAAAATAATACATTTCTAGCTTTAAAAAAAAATAGCATCTTGCATTTTCATAGCATCCCTAGCATTCAAAAAAAAAAATATCTTGTATTTTCATGACGTAGCATTTTTTTTAAGGAGAAGAAAAATGAAAAAGTGTTTTCAAAGTTCATTCATTTTAAGCATCTCATGCATCTCATCTCATTCTTTGTTAAATATTATTTTGTTTTAATAAATCAAATTGGTTTGAACCATTGTGCAGCCTAGGAAAGAAGAGACCAATCAAATCCAAATTCACAATCCTAGATCTCAGACCAGAATGACTGCTAATAACCCCGAGGAAGGGAGAAACTTGAGTATGGAAGTTGATGAGATTAAAGGGAGGATGAATGAAATGACAGAGTCTATGAGAAGAATGGAGGAAATATTGTTAGCCATGAGAGAGACTCTCACCTTGATTGGGGCGGCCGGAAGCACAAGAGTGACTGGGGCACATCCGCGCCTGCCAACTATCACTTCCATAAGGACAAACCCCAGGATGATCACTGAGATGCCTGTTGTGGGAAGAACCTTGGATACTGCACCGCTAGTAATTCCTATCGGAGAAGGGTATCGTTCTTCAGAGGATACTCGAAATGAGGTTCATGGTAATGCTGAATTTACATGGGAACAACCATGTATGTCCATCCCAGTGACAATAGGACTTCCTGCTGGGAATGGTCATGCGGCAATTCAGAAGGATAAGATGGAAGAAGAATAGAAGGAAAAGATGGAGGAGCAAATCAAAGCGATCAAGGGCCCCAATGCTTATGGACTGCTTAGAATAGAAGAACTATGTCCTGCCATGGATGTCATAATCCCTAAAAACTTCAAGATTTCTCATTTTGCCAAGTATGACGGGAGTGGTAACCCTCGGTTTCATTTGATCAGTTATGGAACCAAGATGACTATTTGGTCCAGGGATGATAAGTTCCTCATTAGCTTTTTCCACGAGAGTCTTACAGGCTCCGCTTTAGAGTGGTATCTTCAATTAAACTGCTTTAAGATTTCTCGTTGGACAGAATTGGCTGATCTATTCATGGATCAATACAAGTTCAATCTAGATGTAGCTCCTACCTGGGAACAATTGGGCTCAATGAAAAGAAAAAATGAGGAAGCCTTCAAGTAGTATGCCCAGAGATGGAGAGCTCTCGCAGCACAAGTGCAACCACCATTGACGTTGACAGAAATGTGCTCATATTTTCTAGGGACTTTGGGAGCTCCTTATATTGAGACAATGGCGGCGCGCTTTATCTAGACTTTCTTTGAGTTAATAGCTACCGGCGAGGATTGAAATTTTGGTAAAAGCAGGTAAATTACCAACTGGCAATGATGAAAGTGGTTTCAAGAATGAGTTTTTCCTCTAAGGAAAAGGAATCAAAAGTGAGCTACATGCAAAGCCAAAATTGGAAACCCACCATCTTACCCTGCCTACACCGTTCGCCCTCCATCAACTTGAAATCTTTGAACAATTGGCGATCTGAGGCGTTAATTGATGTGATTGTCATCTTAGACTTTTGTGGTGCTGAACTTATGTTAAATTTTTTTGAAGCATTAATGTAATGATTTTGTATGGATTCAAGCATATCTTGTTTCCTGTCATTTTCATGGTCTTTCTGGTCATTTTATTTTTCTCTTGTTTATTTAAAGTGTCTTCCTTTTGTTTGAACCCTGTTGGACTCTAGTTCTTAACAATCCTTGCTTTGATAGATGTCAGTAGTCATAAGGTCCGCGTGCGCAAATGCCATTTGCAAAAAAAAAAAGAAAAAAAAAAGAAAAAAATGGAGCAAAGAAATAATCACTTGGTGTGCATTATCCTTTTTGTCTCTGAATTAAAATTTTTGAAAATGAGCAATCAAGATTTGAAATGAAGATTGACCATGTTTCTTTATCCTTCATAAGAATTCATCTTTTCATTATCTCTCGTTATCCTTTTTGAGCTTGAGAGTTTTCTTCAATAAACCCTAGACAAGGATCACCCCTATACTAGGGGATGACACAAAGTAAAGGTCGATTGTCATGGTGGCTATTTTGAAGCATAATGGAAAAAGAAAAAAAAAGAAAAAGAAAAGAAAAAACAAAAAACCAAAAAAGAGATAAGAGAAAAAAATGAGATGAAATAAGTCATGACAAGGGCGAATGAAAGAAAATGAAAAGAAAAAAGGAAGAAATGAAGAGCAGTAAGAGAAAAGTGTGTTTGAAAGTACAAAGGCAATTGACAAAGTTTAACTTTGAACAAGGATCCTTGGTCCCATTCAAACCCTTAAACAATTGTTTGAGCCTTATATCTTTCCTTTCATAACCCCTAGCCTTGGCCACGTTACAAGCCTCAAAAAGTCCATGCTGATCAATGAAGGATTATTGTCATTTTCACTAACTTTAATTTTGAAACAAAGGTTATACTCATCTGAGTATCTAGTTCATTGCTCTTTTAAAAAAGAAAAAAGAAAAAAAGAAAAAAAGAAGAAACTTACACCCAGGCAAGTTTCTACCCTGTTCGAGCTGGTCCCACACTGGGGCATTCTTCTCCCTAGTTCAAGTTAACCTACATTGGGACAAATCTTTGGTCACTAGGGCGAGTTTCTGCCCTATTCAGTCTTAGACTGGGGCAATTTTCTTATTGGTTCAATTTGACCTTACACTAGGGCAAGTTTCTACTCTACTTGATTTGCCTCTAAATGGGGGTAATTTTTTTTGTCGTTCTCTTGGTTCAATTTGACCTACATTAGTGTAGCTTCGTGACTCACACTGGGACAATTTTTGTTCACAAATGACATACTCTGAGCCAAATTCATTTGATACCCTACATGAGGGCAGTTTTTTTTTTGTGTTGTATATACCTGATAAAACAATAGTCATGATGTCCAGTTGTCGAGTCTAGATCAATCACATCCATACTGGGGCAAAAAAAAAAAACCTTTGGTTTTCTTGCTATTCTACTTCTTGTGTCTTTATCCTTTGTAAATAATATCATTTCTATAGTCAAACTTCTAAGAACAATTTGGAAGTTGTTCGCTTCTTTTCTGTTGTACTTTTTGAATTCATGAGTGTTTGTTACGTAATGCTTCAGGTAAGGTGAACATGAGTACAATACTATGATTTGACCATCTAATGATAATCTCCTGATGAACAATTTAGATTGAAGAGAACTTGGAAATCCCAATTGATGGAAGAAGAGGTACTTGAAAAAAGAGAGAATGAGAGAGAGAGAGAGAGAGAAAAAGCTCGTTAGGTTGAAAACCTGAAAGGGCGACCTAAGTAAAAGTTAAAGCAAAAAAAAATGAAAAAGAGCCCATTAGTCTGAAAACCCAAAAGTGCGGTCTAAGCAAAAGTTAGGGCAAATAAATAAACAAAATCTCAGAGAAAGTCCTGAAACGCCTTGAAGGGTGCACCAAACTAGGGCAATTTTGAATTGCGTTTGATCAGCTACACAAGGGCAATTTTGTTTGCATTCAGTTGGCCATACTGGGGCAAAATTTTTGAAGGATTAAGGAGAAGATGTGTTGAAGGAGGTAGCAACAGAGACAGTGATTGAGTTATCAAATAGTTGCAGAGAATCAATTAGATGAGGGACAAAGTTAAATACTGGGGCAAAATTTTCTCTCAAGGAATCATCCAAGCAAGGGTTCATCTCTTTTCTCAAAAGGAGAGCTGAGAGCAAAAAACACAAAAAAAAGGAGAAAGAAGAAGGAAGGAACTGAAGGGTCTAAGGAAGAAAGACATGTGAATAAAGGTTTTGATTGATCAAAGCTTTCCAAAGTCATTATTGGTTCAAAGGTCTTTTAATAAAACTAAAACAAAAAAAAAACAAAAAAAAGAAAAGGAAAGAAAAAAAGAAAAAGAAAAAAAGTCTGTTTGGATCAAGATGCCTTGCCTTTTTAAATCTTTGTTTTTCGTTAATTCAAGATTAATGCCTTTAAATTGACTCGATGCCCATTTTAATTTACATTGTGCGCATCGGCTCCATGCATTTTAATTTCTGTCAATTCTTTTGAGCGCATCGGCTCCATGCATTTTAATTTCTGTAAATTCTTTTGAGCGCATCGGCTCCATGCATTTTAATTCCTGTCAATTCTATTGAGCGCATCGGCTCCATGCATTTTAAATTCTGTTGAGCGCATCGGCTCCATGTATTTTAATTTCTGTCATTTCTTTTGAGCGCATCGGCTCCATGTATTTTAATTTTTGTTATTTCTTTTGAACGCATCGGCTCCATGCATTTTAATTTCTGTCAATTCTTTTGAGTACAAAAGCTCCCTGTCATTCCATGCATTTTAATTTCTATTGAGCGCATCGACTTCATGCATTTTACTTTCTTGTGAGCGTATTGACTCTATGCATTTTGAATTCCTGTCATTTCTTGTGAGCACGACTCTTCACATTTTGTTCTTGCATTGTTTTGCATTTATCATCTTATGCATTGCCGGACAAAATTCGGGTTCATGTCTTTACTTGTCTCTTACAATGATAAAATAAAAAACTACTGTTATTTCTTTTATCTAGTAAGAAACAAGTAAAGAGGGGCAACTGTGAACACTCAATTTTGTCCGAACTTAAAAAAAAAGAAAAATAAAATAAAATAAAAAAATCATTCTCAGCATCCAAGGCCTGATTGCTTCCAATTTTTGCTTTGTTTGATTCATATGATCATGTGACTACTAAATAAAAAAAATCAAAAAAATCAAAACAAAAAAAATTTGCAGCTTGCTTTACGCCACACTCACACTGCACACACACAACCTCTTTTGCATAATTTCTGCTGCAACACCCACTATCTTTGCACAATTTCACTGACATATACTGACATTTTATATAATTTCAGGTTCCCATTTGCACACACCTCGGCACATCTTCACCCATTAACTCTGCACACACACATAATTTCAGAGAAGGTTCATAATTTCCTTCGCATTTTACTCTACACACTTGCTCACTCACACACTACAAGCATCATATTTTGGCTATAAAAATTGATTACAGAAGAAAGAAAAGAGGGGGAGATTTTTTTTAGAGAAAAACTTTCGGAAGGGAGGCTGCCACCCACCATCATCCTCGTAACCCAACCACGTCCTCCACCACCCAAAACAACCATGTTCAATCACCAACTCCTGCCCCAGTCGAGCTCCACCACGTAACCTCCGGCCAGCAAAGCCCGCCCGCACCCAGCTGCCTGAACCTCCGAACGCGTAACTAGGCCTGGATCCGCCCGTTCTCTGCTCAATCGTGGACCAGACCGGCGTCGCGCATCTCGCCGCTCCACCCGCCTCCCAGCCAGATCCGTGCATCGCCATCACATCGCACCTCGCCGCCAAGCTCGTCCTCGCTCCGCACCGAACCGTCACTCTTCCTCACTGTAGATACGAGCTGCTGCCATCACAGTTTTCCTCTTCCTATGAGCGTTTTTTTTTTTTGTTTCTGTTAAAGCATACACTTGTTTTCCTTTTTTTATGTTTACTTTATTTTGGGTCAATTTTTTTTTTTATGTGTTTTTTGGCTTGAGATATTAGTTTTTTTAAAAAAATAAAAAAGGGGGGTTGCTGGGTTTAGTTTTAAATTAATGGGCTTAATGGGCTAACTAGCTGAAAAGTAAAAAATTATAAAAATGAAAAATGAAAAAATAACAAAAATAAAAAAAATGTAAAAAAAGAAAAGAAAAAAATAAAAAAAATGTATTTTGAGTTTAATTGTTTGTCATTTAGGATTAATTCTTGTTTGATGTTCACTTTATGGTATGTTTTGTGTTGTGCTTCGTGATTAATGAAAAGCAAAAAAAAAAAGTAAAAAATGAAAAAAATTAAAAAATTAAAAAAGGATAAAAAATATGAAAATAAAATAAAATTTATTTTGAATTGTTTGATTTGTGATGTTTATATTTGATCTTGTTGCTTTTCTATTTATTTATTTAACTCATGAAAAATTGTGTTTACTTGTTTGTCCTCATGCATGCCTTAAAAAAAAAGATCTTTTAATCCATGTAATGACCAATGATGATGATTGAATAGCGGATGCTATCTTCAATGTCGTTTGAATCATAAGGGTTTATTGAGTAATTTCAGTCTAACTTGAACCTCATGCAAGAATGGATTTGTTTTCAAACAAAATCCCTTTTCAAAAATCTTTTTCTTAATTAAAATCAATTAACCCACAATCATTTCTGAGAACTACGTGACTTTGAGTTCCTCATTCTTGCACCTGAGGATACGTAGGAGCAAATTTCATTTTTGTCAATTCAAATTAAATTTTCATAATTTTGTGGTTTTCTTTTTATAAATAGTTACAATGTTTTACAAAAAGGGGTAAAATAAATATTTCTAAGGATTGTTAAGAATTTGTACAATTAACTTAAGGTCGCTTTTAGAATGGGTGTGTTAGGGGTGCTTGTGGGATTAAGTTTCCACCATTCCCTATGCATAACCGACTCCCGAATTCAATCTGATTCCAAAGATCATTTTCAAAAAAAGGTTTTTTAATTTTTCCTAAGTTAAAATAAAATTGGTGGCGACTTTATTTTTTTATTTTTTTTATTTTTTAAAATCTCATGAGTTACTATATTTTACCACGATCACGGTCGCGACAATCATTATCACACTTAAATTTTAAAATCTCAAACCAATATAAAGAGTGTTTGAACCATCTAAAATTACGATTTGACTACTATAAAGTGCTAGATTCATTGCTTCCAAAGATTACCTTGCTAGCCTCCAAAACTTTTGCCTGAAGTGATTAGCTATCCTGTTGCTTTGGCAAGATAACAAACAAGATAAGATCAGAAGTTTCCAACAAAAAAAAAATACGAAAAGTACGTGAGCAATATGATTGAGTATGATCAATATTTTGAAAACAAAAATGAAAAATTATAATATCCTTATGTGTATACCACACATATAAAAATTATGAATACAAAAGTTTTCCATATTTTTTTTACACCATCAATTAGATTTACCTCTACATCGATAGAGAATTATATATATCCATGATTTTCTGCATATATAAAATCCACAAATAACCCAATAACTCTACTTATTACTTACTTTTTTTTATTTATCTTACTGTTATACCTTCTGTATTTTCCTACTTTTATACCCTATTATTAATTAATCATGTCGAAGGCTCATCAAATATAAATACCATTCTTAAATATGTTTGTTGTGTAGCAATGGAATTTATAAATATTTTTTGTGAATATGAATGCCATTTTATGACTTCCTTTACCTGTGAAAAAAGATGATTGACTCTAAAATACTTTACTCTAGAGCAAAATTCATTATTCTTAATTATAAAATGAAAAGCTATGTAACTCAATTTATAACTAGCATTTCCTTTTTCCTCTGTTCGTTGAATTTCACATTGTAACCCTTTTAGTGAAATATTTGACTTTTTTACCTAAATAATGCAAGTTAAAAATTAATTTCTCACTTAAGTATAAGTCAAAAGTTAGTTTTTGGAATGGTGCAAAATAAATAATAAAATGTAACAAGTTATATCTGTTAAGCACGACTTATACTTAAATATTTTTTTTTGTTTTTTAATAATGAGTTGTGCCTCTGAGGTACGACTTACTCAACGACAATTTTCACGACTTATCTTATAATTTTTTTAATTAAATTTTGGGTAAGTCGTTGATAAGAACCACAATTTATCTTTTTTTATGAAAATAAATAAGTGAATTCATGTTTTTATTAGGGTTTGTAATATAATAATAAGACGTGACTTACTTACAAGCCTTTTTTTAACCTAATTGATTAACTTAAAGGGAAAATAATTTATAGAAAAAATAAAGTTAAAAAAATTATACAAGATATTTTCTAAGGAAAATAAACAAGATTATTATTCATTACTTGATTCATTTCTATGTGGTGATTCAGTACCACAAAGAGATTTTTTTCTTGCGCGTGATGGTTGAATCATTCGTTCTTGTTTAACTCTTTGTACTCGACTTCCTCTTATTTTTATTCTGCCGGTGCCTCTTGCTCTTGATTTTTGGTGCAGTGGCGTGGTGTCCTCATCATTACCACCATGTTCAATGTCCTCGCTATTGATATTTTGTGAAGGAATAGTAGGACGATAATCTAAAACTTCATATCAATAAACGTAAAACAAAATATAATAATAAAAAGTATAATTAACATTCTTAATAAATAATTCTAGTTGAGAGAAATAAATGAAAATGAATCGAGTTTGATACAAAGTAACAATGATGTAGAGAACTTAAAAATTTCTTAAATATGAAACAATAGCAGAAGGAAATGATGGAATTTATAGACACAAACTTGACAAGTCAAGACTTATTATTAAATTGAAAAACTTGATAGAAGTCGTGGATGACACTCACGATTTCATATACATTTAAAAAAAAAAGTAAATTGTAGTTCACAAGCAAGACTTACCTAAATTAAAATAAAAAAAAATGATAAGTCATGTTTCTCGTGGATAATTTACCCAAAATATAATAAAAAAAACATAAATAAATTTTACTTCCCAACTACGATTTATTATACATCATTATTTTAACTTACATCATTTTAAAAATTAAATTTTAACTTACACCTATTTGAAAAATTTATTTTCAAAATTCACCATTGCCATCAAAAAACCGAAAATTTCTTGTGCACATGGCATCATCTATTTATGGAGTATATTAATAGAAATTGAATACTAAAGTGAAACTTGAATATTTTAATTTATCGTTTAAACAAGATTTCTTTTCTTAACTATATTTTTTGTCCATTTTCTAACACATTTTTTAATAAGAGAGAGAAGAAAATAAGAATGCCTATATTAGGCATTTTAAACTCTATAAAATGGTGCTAATTGAATTATAAAAGAATTGTATGGCTATAGAGATACTTCCATGTGAAACGAAAATTAAGTGAAAGGAAGTGAAGGTGGTAGTTTGAGAAGCCAAAGCCATTCTCAGACTTTGCGGCCTTGTCAGGCTTCACTCTCAGATGGGATCAGCCCCAATTGTCCATATTTCAGACCCCACCCTCGCTCTCTTTATAGAACCAAGCATACCCTCCCCCCACATCTCCCACACTCACATACATCCCCTTCTATACCCTTCCTCCCTTAATTGTCCCATTATCTTAATACTTAATTTCTTTTCCTATAGCCATAGCACCTTTACCCTTCTCCCCCAAAGGTGCTGCACTGCACATCCTTCAATATTCATCTCCGACTATCTTTCTCTAAATATAAAACCTGGCTACACTACACACTCCAAACCCACCTCTTCTCCCTCATGGACAAGAGTGAAAAAGAGACCCATGACTTCATGAATGTTGATTCTTTCTCTCAGCTACCCTTTATCCGCCCTGCACCACCTCCTAAAGAAAAGGCCATTCGACTCTTCGGCATAGAATTCGGCGACTCGCCGTTAAACACCACCGACGAGTCCGAATCTTCCACCACCAACAATGCTTCAGAGCTTGATGGCAACAACAAGGACAACAATAACACTGAGAACGGGGAGAGTAACCGCAGGTTTGAATGCCATTACTGTTGTAGAAACTTCCCTACTTCTCAAGCCTTAGGTGGCCACCAAAACGCGCACAAACGAGAACGTCAGCACGCGAAACGAGCACAACTCCCATCAGCTATAGTGCACGGTGGTAGCCACCTCTCTGATGCAGCACAGGTGTATGGCCTCATGAACTATAGGTTTGGTGGTTCTGCTACAACGACAACGCCAATGGCTTATCCAACATGGAATAGTAATAGTAATTCGCCTAGATCAAGTGCTAGTGGAAGGTTCTATGGAAGCATTGGCCATGGAAACTCCTATCATCATCATCAACAACCCATCAATGGAAGCCCCTTGGCGTTGTGGCGAATCCCCACTACTACCGTCACTGGTCCTGTCCAAAGTAACCCTATTTTCAACCGTGAACGCTCGTTGCATCCATTGCCTTTGCTTGCTGGCGAGGAAATGAACACGAGGATGGGGGCCCCACGGGTTGTTCCCTCTGATTCACAAAACCGGTATGTTTATGACTCCAAACCCAGCGTAAACGACCATTTGAGTTTGGATCTTCATCTGTAACATCAAATATATATCAATAAGTTATTGTCCATATATACAGCTACTTTGGAGCTGGGATCGGCTGGGGACTATATATATAAAATATGAGAATTTTTCTCCCTCTTATTGTTGGAATTTTGTGATCACGAGATTCTAAGATATAGATATGATTCCAACATCAATCATTTTGTTTCTAATATTTTGTTTTTTACATTAACAGTTGATTTTTGGATATATGATATTATGATTTATTATAAGATATGTAAATAACACTATATATATTTATATGATTAATTGCCTCTCATTTTTTTACTTTCTTGGTTTGACAAACCAGTTATGCTATTTACACACTATTTTGTGTACTTCATTTTAAACATTTTTATATTAATGATTGAAGTGTACATAATTAATGAATGATAATCAATATCAACGCGTCAATAAGTGGTGAAGAGCGGGTGTCATAATTGCAAAATTGTTTGCAACTATGATTTTCGTTTCTAAACATTAGTTTTTGAACTCAAAGATATGCCTTTCTTGATTTTAAAAACTGGAGTGGAGTGAATAATTTGTTCTTGCTGCTCGATCTAGCTAGCTTCAATTGCTTTCTTTTTATTGAACTCCATAAAATTAAGGTCCATGTATTGTATAGCCACCTCATTCTTGGTCTGCACTGAGAAAATTGTAAAGCGTACAAGACAGTTGAAGTGCGCATGAACATTTTGTCCGAATACACGTGTGCGTAAATCTATCATATTGTCCAGACAGCTGGGGTGATGAAAGAGCTAGGTGGATTCTGATTCAATGCAATGTAACTGAGAAAGATCATGATAACATTTGATGATCTGCTCAAATTTTGCAGATAAAAAAGTGATATTTACATGCCATTTGCTGACACCATAGCTCTCCAAATTGAAAATTTTTTAAATACACGTAGGGGAATAAATTTTTCTTTTTTTAACCCTTAATTTTGAAAAAAAAATGAGAATAAAAGAAGAATAAATGGTTGGGATGTTCTATGGAGAAAGAAAATCTTTCCACCAGAAGTATGGTAGAAATGCTCCTCCAAATTAACTTTAAGTTATACATATATATACCATATATGTATACTCCTGTTGTTCTCAGACACTTATTTCCAGTACAGTGTAAAGAGAGAATGACAGGTATGTGACTATGTGTGTGTGGATGTGTGCCTATCAGCTTAATATTATGTCTTTTATCCCTAACTAAGACGCAAGGTGGAACCTCATTTCTATGAGACCTAGGGCTTAGGAGACAAAGTAGGTGATATCAAAGGCAAGTAAGCGCACGCACACACTCTTATTCTCTCCTTTTCTCTTGCTCTATCTATAAATTAATAAAGGAAAAAGATTTATGCAGATTTACACTCACATCACATCATATTTATGTGAAGTGATTGAATATTAAAATTTAGATGAGTTAAAAATAAGATAAGACCAATTATAATGAAAATAAGGTATGTAAATATGAATATCTCTTGAAGCAATTTTTTTTTATTTTGTAATATTCAATGTATTTCACATTAATTATAATATTAAAAATATAATTAAAATAGAAAATAATTATGACTCATAAAGTTGATATAATATACATTAAAGGATATAGAGCAAGAGAATAGGAATATCTAAGAATTACCTAATGTTCATTGCAGTTAATTTAGGTTGACCGGAGTTGACTCAAACGGCTGCAGTTTGAACGAAATGGTCTGTTGTTAGAAAATTTGAAAGTGTTGTGGAGGATCTGGAGGTGGTATCAGAATTGATGTAATGAGTATTGGGTAATCATTCATCAAAATTAAAGTGAGACAAGAGTTAATTACTATGTTGATGAGCACTGTCCCACAACTAGGAAGGCATATGGGTCACTTATTTATATGCCTTGTTTACAGACACAAATCTCATCATTCAGAGGCAGTGGTACCAAACAATTTCTTGACTTTAAAATGGCAAAACCAACCCCTTAGAAAAGGATGTGCCTTCCTTTTCCCTCAAAGACTTTAAGGAACATATGAACATGGTAGTTAGACTGCCATCTTTATTTTCCCATCTTCTGTACCTTTGCTTTTGTGTCTGATACATATAGAACGAGAGAGAGAGAGAGAGAGAGAGAGAGATGTTAGCTGGCTTAGTTTTGGTGTTGAGTGGAAATGTGAGACTTGGAGATTCCTACTCTAGGGAAAGATAAATATCCTCATGTTCTCTTTAACAATAGTACACTGATAGTTAGTACTGATCGATCTGTCTACTTTAATCTTCTGTTATTTGGCAGCACAAAGGGTCAGAGATTTATATGACAATGGACACTACCCAACGTATTACCTTACCTATATAAAAAAAAAAGGCTACCAAAAAAAAAGGTATTACCTTACCTATAAAATTCAGAGAAAAAGGAAATCAACCACACACACATGTTAAAGTTCCGTTCTCCTCTAAATTGTTGGGATATGCGATTTGACTAGCTTGCAGAAATTAAGATTCTTTAGTCTTTCCTTGTCATTTTTCCCCATATCCTTAAAAAAATAGTGATTTTTAATTATAATATCTTGTATTTGAAACAAATCCCACGCGTTCCATCATACAACTTCCAAAATGAGAGTATAATTATACCACATTTCTGACATTTGTTTAATTATTTCCTGCAAAAATTAAAACATATCAATTTTTGTCATCCAGAACTATGAACATCTCACTGTCTGCACATTTTAGAAGCCTTTCGTGATAGAGACATGGAATTTATACATATTATAAAAGAAGACAACCTTTCGCAAAATCACATTAATCATGATGAAAATACAACCCATATATGTGGTAACGGGTGACTTCATACTATTAGAATAACAAGCTCACTTTCAACAAAACAAAAACTGCGCTTTTAATAAAATAATTTAGACACTGAGTGACGATGAATTAAAAATGCTACCAAATAAGATTATTTTTTTATTAAATATATTCTCACATAAGTAATTCATTCGCAAGTGTATAGCTCTGCTATTAACGTTTTTGCACCTAAAATGGTTTATTTTACAATGTCCGAGAAAATATATTTTCGTTAGTATCAAACACTCGTTTTTTTGGTAATTGTATGAAAAACAATTGTGACAACCAAAACAGCAATTAAAATTTGTATTTTCATCATTTTTGTTAAGTTTAGGGAGGCTAAACTATCATAGAGATCTTTGGTTATGGGCTTAGCTATTCTTCCATAGCTTAAGCGGTAAACCATAAAAATGGATTTGATACCATATTTTGATCTAAAATTTTAAGATATTAATTAAGTTCATGTATCATTTCACATATATAGATTTTTCATTCTTATTGATACAGGACATATTTCACTTACACTTAAATTTTTAACAATTAAAAATTCTTTTTTTAGGAGTATCTTCTCTTTATCGAAGTGTGCGCTTGCCAATTCTCTACAATACAAGGTTGGACCCTTATTTCCACCGGAAAAACACGGGTTACCATTCCATATGTGTTAGATTAGGTTAGGTATTCCAGAATATCATGAGATTTTATTCTATGCATGAGTTTAGTGAGAAATCATAATAGTAAACTTGATATCATATCTTACCAAAAAATCTTAAGATATTAGGTATACAAATCTTTTTACTTATATAGTCCTCACATTTTTTTCATTCCTTCTTAATATGAAACATATTTCACTCACATTTAAATCCCTGACAAGTTTACTACAAAATCTCTAACTACTAGTTCATTGGATGAAATAGAAATAGGGATCATAAGTATAAATTTACATTTATACGAATAAGAAATTGTTTGAGGATGAGTCATTAAAATATATAATTGTTTTGATTTGATTTGAATTGAATTATTTAATTATTAAATTTAGAAATTAATTATCGTGTTTGAAACTCATGATAAAAATTAAGATTTGAATTGATTTGTAAATTAAATTTTATGTTTAAAATATCTTTAAAATGAATTAAATTAATTGTATTTAAGTAATTTTTTGCCGTTATGTAGAATATATATGTAAATGAATAAACTAATAAGGGAAATATTGTTGATTCAAATAATTAACTCTAAACTCAAATCAAATCTATTTAAATCTAACCAATTTTGAATGAATTTCTAAATACACACTACTTGAATAACAAGGATTTTAAAATCAATTTTTATTTTATAACTTTCCAAACAAAGAATTTAATGTATAAATCAAATTAATTCAAAAAATATGTTGGTCTAAACACACTCTTAAATTTGAATTATGTGATTGGTATCATAATCAAACTTTTTTAGTGATGTGATAATATATAATTAATTAAATGATAATGTTAAAAAAAATTGTACAATAATAGTGTTCAAAACAAGATTCTGAGAGTTACCTGAGAAGGTAAGTAATGATTGATTCTCCCGTGGCATAGTAGCAACGATTTTAGGAACGAGAGGGTGAGTACTTGTAAAAGACATTCTGACGCTCAAGTCAATGGCTACTCAAGGAGAATATTGTGTAATGGGATTAATGGTTACCTTTATCCTCTTGTTGAGCCTTTATATAGGGACGTATGAACATATAAAAGGTGTAGGCAGTCAAAGCGTATCAGAGCCTATTGATGTTCTGTGCGGTCTGTCTCATCCTTCTGAGTGGAGTGGTGTCTTATCTTTTCTATCGGAGGGGAGGGGGGAGGGGGGACATGCTTAGTGAGCGAATAACTCTCTGTACATCGCACGTCTGAGTAACAATCTGACAGGTCGAGTTGCTATAATTTTATGGGCTCGTAACCAATTCAAAATAAATAGTAAATTAAAATTAAATTCTAAATTTTATACAATTAACAGTTGTGTTATTAAGCCTTCAAGCATGGTCATCCGATGTTTTCCCCTCCCTCAAACCCCTAGTACATTTAAAAAAAAAGTTTCATAAATATTACTACTTATCTACTATCAATCTACATTTTTCAATTAAAACCAGAAAAATGAACTCCATAAAGATACCAGCATTTATTAGAATGATCTATGCCAAGTTGGAATTAGGTTTATGCTTCAAAGTAAATCATAAAAGAAAGCAGTTAAATACAACGGTTCAATATATTTGGTTGCAAGCATAAAGAGCAAGAATGAATCACTGACGAAGACATTGTATCATTTTCGGCAAACTTCAGTGAGAGGTGGACTCATATTTGTTGATTGTTTTAAGCCCAACAAGTACATATGAACAAGGACCTTAAGTAATGGCTTAACTTACCATGCTAGTACTTGTTTATAAGATTGGATAGTTTTCTAATTATCCAAGTTCAAAGCTGGTGTCAACCACTTGTTGGGTTTATCTATTACAAAATTATTACTGTATTAATTATTTCTTAGCAGCCTTATTTCTATACGTTTCTAAGGTAGATGCAAATATAAATTTGTAAGGAGTATATATATATATATATATATATATATATATATATATATATTGTCACTCGATCTTTTGTGCCTATTGTCACTTCTAATTTATAATTTTTTTATTAAATAACATTTGATTTATTTTGATCTAATGATTTAAATCAGTTTATTGAATAAGAAAGTTAGTAGGATGGAAGTGACAATAAACACTCCCAAATTTGTAATGTAACATATACCTATATACATGAATTACAAATAATAATAATAATAATAATTGTGACAATTAAACTATTTATGACAACGAATCATTTGTCATAAATTTAAAATAAAATTATTATTTTTATTATCACTTTTTACTTATGAAAACTTATGTTATATTTTTATATATAGTTTTTCTTTTTTGCAGTTCGTGAAAACACTTTGTGACTATGTACTTTTATTATATACTAGCAAGTAACTTGTGCAATACTTAGTTTTTTATTTATCTAAATTTTAATGTCTTTAAATTTTTCATTAAAAGTTTTAATGTGTATAGATTTAATTAAGAAAATTTGGAAATAGAGAATTAATTAAGTAAACTTGAAAATTAATTAAGTAGATTTGATTTATAATTGATATGGAGAAGAAATCGGGTAAGTGAAAATAAATAGAGAAAATAAAGAAAATTAATGTAGAAGAAAGGACACATGGCATAAAGAGAAAGAGAGTACCATAAAAAAAATTCTACTCTCAAGAAGAAAAATAATACAATAAAAAGATATTTCACTCTAAAAATGAGTACTTTCATTTATAAAATAAAGGTAATTTTTTTATATTATATTTAGGTGATATCTGATACAGCTTATGCATATCTCAACTATTGCATCCTTCGGTCTTATTAAAAATAAACTATCCACATTAAAATTAGAAAGTTGACAAAAATATTACTTGCAATTAAGTTTTATATATATACTTTTACGATGTATAATATGCAATGCTTTCATAGAAAGTTTCTTGTAACGAGGCCACAAATGAAAAATATAGATTTGAATGCAATTTCACATTTTAAAAATCAATAAATAATCAACTCGGAATATATATATAATGAGAGAAATTTTTACTGTAAGAGGATGAAAGAGTTAAATCTTGACCGTATAACCATATACGTATGGTCAAGATTAAAAGTTATTTAAAAGTCACGTGACTACTTAAAAAAGTCACATTCATTTATTTTCTAATTTTAACCATACATTTAAAATCTAATGATCAAGATTCACTTTTCTCACCTCTTACAATAAACACATGACATATCTAGTGAGAGGAGTTAATTTTTATCGTAAGAGGTTGAGAGGAGTAAATCTTGATCATAAAATTTACATAGATGGTCAAGATTAAAAATTACTTAAAGGTCATGTAACTATTTAAAAAAGTCACATGCATTTATGTTTTAAACTTGACAATTCATGTAAAATTTAATGGTCAAGATTCATTCCTCTCACCTTTTACAATAAACACTCATCTCACATATACGCTTTATATATATATATATATATATATATATATATATATATATATATATATATACATAGTGAGAGGAGTTTTTATTATAAGAGGGTGAGAGAAGTAAATCTTGACCATATAATTATACATAGATGGTCAAGATTAAAAGTTACTTAAATATCACGTGACCACTCAAAAAAATCACATATATTTATGTTCTAATATTTACCATTCTTGTAAGATCCAATAGTCAAAATTCATTTCTCTCACCTCTTATAATAAACATTCATCTCACCAAATACGCTATATATATATATATATATGTGGCTTATCTAGTGAGAGGGTTTTTTATTGTAATAGAGTAAGAGGAGTAAATCTTGAACCATACAACCATACATGGATAATCAAGATTAAAAGTTATTTAAATGTCATGTGACCACTTAAAAAAGTCACATGCATTTATGTTCTAATCTTGACCATTCATGTAAGATCTAATGGTCAAGATTCACTTCTCTCACTTCTTACAATAAACACTCATCTCATCAAATACGTTCCTTATATATATATATATATATAGGATCTTATTCAGGTGAGAGGAGTCTTTATTGTGAGAGGTGAGAGGAGTAAATATTGACCATTGAATCTTTCATGAATGGTCAAAATTAGAACATAAATGCATGTATCTTTTTTAAGTGGTCACATGACATTCAAGTAACTTTTAATCTTGACCATCCATGTATAGTTGTATGGTTAAGATTTACTTCTCTCACTCTCTCATAATAAAAACTCCTCTCACTAGATATGTCTCCTATATATATATATATATATATATACAATGTATATATATATATATATTACAATGTAAGTAAAGATAGCACTTAGTAATGGAATTTTATGTGTGCAGTGACCAGTTTCAATTGTATTTGTGAGTAAAAGAAGTTTTACATTAATAATAATAATAATAATAATAATAATAATAAAGAAGTCTCATATTGTTAAGGAATGAATAAAGTAAGGATTTTATAAAATGTAAGGACCTATGGTCTTAATTAATGCCTTAAGATTTTGAGTTAAAATTTGATATATGGTTTAATGTTAGTACTCTTCTTTAAGTCCATGAATAAAATTAATAATTAATAATTTCAGAACTTTTAATGAAAAATTTTCATATAATTTAAATTAAATGAAAAATACTTATATTAAATAAGTAGTATATATAGTAGAATCACTTTCTAAACTTCTCCATGTTTTTTAAGCTGTAAGAATTTTCGAATTGAAATAATGGGGCTGGGAATCTCGCTTGTGGGAGATCCTTAAATCAAGTGTACTGTGTGTATTCTATGTAGATGCTTCCCCCAGTGGTTGACTGATTTGCTATCCTAAGTGTGGGAAGATATGAAATTTGAAATCCCACCATTGGATCATACTTTCTAAATCAATAAGCTCATTCAACCACATCAACAAAAGTTTTGGCATTCATTTTGAGTTTCAATCATGTAAGGTTAGCTTTTTCTAATTGTTCTTGCAAGATTTTTGGATAGCATAATACAAAAATAACAACAACATTTATTTTCTATTAGCTAGTGTCGGTTATATGGTTCAAACGATATCATTATGTTTTATTACAAATTATGTTTTCAAAAATACCATTTAAATTTAACGTCATTTTTGAATAGCCTAATGTTATACATAATAAATTACAAATGCAAAAGTGTACAAATTTTTCACATTATTTAATTTATATTTAAATTTTGGCTTAATTATCTTTTTAGTCCTCTAAATATAACCATTTTTAGTTTTGGTCCCTTTAAAAAAATTGACCTTATTTTGATCCCTTTAAATTTTAAGATAGGTGAAATTAGTCTCTATCGTGACCTCATTTTAAGGACTAACTTCACCTATTTCAAAATTTAAAGAGATCAAAATGAGGTCAAAAATTTTAGAGGAACTAAAAAGATAATTAAACCTTAAATTTTTATAAAATTAAATAAAAGTTTTGTATATAAATTTATATATTTCTAACATTTGTTTCTAAAGTTAATAATTTGCCCTTTCATTCAAAAATAGTTAAACTCTTTTTTTTTTGTCTTCAATAAACTCTCTCTTTGAACTCTAAAGGACATAATAAAATTCTGAAAAATATTTCTGTATATTCTAAATTATCTCTAAATATCTAAATTATATCTGAATCAATTAATGTGTACAATATGATTATCTATTTATAGGATATAGTCTATATAAAAAAGAAAATATAATCAAAATAATATATCTAATTATGTGCGAACTAAATCCTTAAGATAATATAAAATCAAGCCTAATTTAATCCTGAGATATATTATAGATATTCTAACACTCCCCCTCATGCTAAAGTTACTAAGCTTTAATTTGTTACAATTAGACACATGAAAATAAAATAAATTAACAATAATATAAAAATACAACGTCGAGATCTTGAAGAAGTTAATAGGCCCAAACTACATTTGAGATGGAACCATTTGCATCTAAAAAATTCTACAATGGGAAGAAAGTCTAAATTGGAGTCTGATATCATAATAGAGTTTGAAATTCAGAACGGAATCTAAAACAGAGTTTGAAATCTAGGACTGAATCTAACATCAGAACGGAGTATGGAATCTAGGACGGTGATTGTGGCAACTAAGTCTGGAATAGAGTGACGAAAAAATAGTGACGGTGAGCGGAAGGATTAGATCAGAGTAGACAAAGATGAGGAGAATAGTAAAACTAAATCTAGATTTGATGGTGATTAGTAATGATTCTAACGAGTTCCACGAATTTTACATAGCGAAAAAAGAGAAACTCTTCTCAAGGTGGATATCATGACTCTGATATCATATTAGAACAAAGACACAAGAAAAGTCTAATTTTTTTCTTTTGTATATTTTGAATATCTGAATTAATTAGTGTATACAAGAGAATTTTTTATTTATAGAAAAAAGAGATTATATAAAGAAAAAATATAATCAAATATAATTAAAATAATATCTTTAATTATGTATGAACTAAATTTTAAAATAATAAAAAATTAAATTAAATTAAATCTTAAAATATATTCTAAATATTCTAACATTTATTTTGGTCAAATTTGAACTTTGAAGTTTGAACACGTCAAAAAGTCCCATATAAAATAATACAGGGCAATGTAATAATAATAATAATAATACAGGGCAAGAAATAGATAAATAAAGACAATCCCAAAATACTACAAGGTGTTAACGTCAGGTCAACTATGTAAGGCCCCACGAGTAAATGCAACGTATAAAGAGCATGTGAGGAACAAAGATGATAGAGGCCACAACGAGGCCACAGTCACACAGAGAAGAGTCCACACTAGAACACATTATGATTAGGACCACTTGCTCCTTACTTTAAGAGGGAGAGTGAAAGAACAGAGAAAATTAAGAGACATCGGTCCACACCTCAATAAAGTTTACAAACGAGGTTGACGGTTTATACAGTAGGTGGTCTTATTATGCCAACCTGCACAGAAGGCGCATTTACAACATAAAAATAAATCCTTCCCTAATCGGTGGAAGACCTTGGACCTTGGTTAACAGTGTCGCAAATCTCAATAAACGCCGTACCATCATTTTAAATGAGAAATACTTATTTAGTGCACCTAAATTAGTTGTGCCAATTACATAGTTAATTATGTCAATAGCATTTATTTTGACTCTATCTAATATTTCAAAAGCTTCCCTGCTGTCATAGTGTCATGCCAATAATGCTAGTGACGTGGTAGAATTAGAGTGAACGTATACAGAAAATAACGTAAGTTTAATTATAATTAAATAATAAAAAATATAAAAATATAAAATATTGTGAATAAAAATATGTATAAGCAGTATTACTCATGTCATTACAAGTTATAATAACCCAGCTTGTGATTGCCTTTGCAAAGGTTTACAAGTCCTAAACAATAATAGTTTATGTTTTTGTCTGTCAAACATGATAATGTCAAAATCTTAAGAAGAACCAAGGAATCCATACCCGAAATAAAGTTTTTGCAAGTCCAATTAAACTCAAATGTTTGTCCCATGTGCAGTGACGGATCTTGAGCAAAATTTTTTAATTGGCCAAATGAATGTATTGATAAATAAATATATAGAGAGACATGGGTAATTTTTTTAAGAAAAATACTTGGTACATATCTATATCAAGACACATCTCCTCATACCACCTTATGTAATAAAATCAGAGTAAAGTTATGTAAAAAACATGATGAGACCAAATATAATTAAATAATAAAAAATATACAGATTTCAAGTAATGTGGGTGTAAATATATGTAGTTAACATTACTTGCCTTTTAAATACTTTTATGAAGTTTTAAAGATTTTTGGGGTAGCCATGGCTCCACCTAGTCTCCAAGAAGATCCACCTCTGCTTGTGTGCAAGTGTATAAAAGGTGTAAGTGTAAAAAAAAAAAAAAGACTATTCAGAGTAAAAAAAAAAAAAAGGCAATGCAGGCCCGTCATCTGATAGACAATAAATCAACCAATGGCCTGAAGAAACCTATAGTTATCCTTTTTCAGGTTAGTGTTTACACATGATGAAGCCACTTGTATAATTGCACTGTCGTGAACGCAAGAGAGTTGTATACGTAGCATTACTATGTAGAAAATTAATAATCTCCACAAATGTCAATAATAACACCTAAACCTAATATAAAAGACAAAAAGATTCGTAAATGACCTTGTAGACTTGTAGCCTAGTAGTACCTCCCTTGATCACTAGGGGTTATGGTGTTCAAGCTAGGAGGTTCAATTCCCCCCACCCCCATTTCTCAATTTCCCACCTAGATCCCAATACGGGGGTCATTACCTTTCTAAAAAAGACAACAAAATGTAAAAGAGTTTTTGTTAACATGTATCTTAGGACAGAGATGGTAACAAAAAAATAAAAAATATTAAACATAAATTACAAGTATTTAATATCTTCAAAATCCAAGGAAGAACGCCAAGGAACAAATTCAGTTCTTGAAAAAAATTGCATAAACATGTTCGAACAAAACGAGGAAATACAACTCTTATAGAACTTTAGATTTAAAGCCAGCATCTTTCAGCTGAAACTAATGCACGCTAGTAGCATTGGCAAGATGAGATAAAACAAGCAACAAGCTAGAAATACTCCACATGAACCTGAACTAGAGTAATCCCCTACTTTACCCAATTTTCCACCCTATTCAAGCTCCACAAAGAACAATACTGCTTGCATCTCACTAATTCCGCTGGTGGTTGATGAGACTACCTGCATATACAAGATATGCCAATTCATGGAGGCAGTAGAGCATACCAATGCTTCTATCAGCATGTAATAAATCAACAGCCGCATAATAAATGTTCTTATTGCAAAGACTAAATTTACTATACTGTAGGCCAGTTTCTACGAATCAGCTAAGTGACTCAAATCAAGGGGGAAAGGTCAGTGCAAAAAACATACAGGTAAGACAGTCAGGTATTAACCATTAGGAAAGAGAAACACCAATAGCCATTTAAGTAATTCTATCATGTATCAACCTCATCGAGAATCTGTTAAACAGAGAAAACCAAAAAGGTTCTCACAAACACATGGATAAAAAAATTTGAAAATCAATAGCATAAATGATAATACAACAACAACAACAACCAAGTCTTTTCCCGCTAGGTGGGTACATAGATTAAACGACGCCATTGTACCCTATCACAAACCAAGTCTTCAGAAATATCATACAAATTTAAATCTTTTTTAATCGTTTCACCTATAGTCTTTCTTAGCCTCCCTCTACTTCTAGCTATTGGGCTATTCCCCACCTGATCTACTCTTCTTACAGGGGCTTCTAATGGTCTTCTCCTTACATGTCCAAATCACTTAAGACGAGATTCTCTCATCTTTTCCACAATAGGTGCTATCCATACTTTCTCTCTAATGCATTCATTCCTAATTCTATCTTGTCTTGTATGGCCACACATCCAGCGCAACATCCTCATCTCAGCGACACTAATCTTATGCTCTTGTTGGCTTTTAACAGCCCAACATTCAGTACCATACAACATCGCAGGTCTTATAGCTGTGCGGTAAAATTTACCCTTAAGCTTGAGAGACACTTTTCTATCACAAATAACTCCTGAAGCACTCCTCTATTTAATCCATCCATCTTGAATTCTATGATTTACATCTCCCTCTATCTCTCCGTCATTTTGTATGATAGATCCAAGATACCTAAACCATGTGACTTGTGGTATGCTATGGTCTCCAATTTTCACCGCTAAGCTAGTATTAGCATGCTTCTTACTGAACTTACATTCCATATACTCCGTCTTACTTTTGCTTAGACGGAAGTCATATTCTTCCAAAACTCGTCTCCGTAGCTCTAACTTCTCATTTGTTTCCTCTCTCGACTCTCCAACTAAGACTATATCATCTGCAAAAAGCATGTATTGTGGTACCAGCTCTTGAATATGCGCAGTCAGCACATCCAAGACCAAGGTAAAAAGATAAGGACTCAAAGTTTACCATTGGTGTAGTCCTATAGTTATAGAGAAATCTTCTGTGACCCCACCCTATGTTCTCACACTAATTTTAACCCCATCATACATATCTTAGATTATTCGAATATAAGCGATACAAACTCTTTTCTTTTCCAGAGCCTTCCACAAGATCTTTCTCGGTACCCTATCGTAGGCTTTTTCCAAATCAATGAAAACTATGTGTATGTCTTTTTGCTCCCTCCGATACCTCTCCATCAATCTTCGTAGAAGATAGATTACTTCTATAGTTGACCTCCCAGACATAAAACCAAATTAATTCTCTGAAATATAAGTCTCTTATCTTAATCTCCGTTCAATTACTATTTCTCATAACTTCATGGTATGATTCATGAAGGATCTTTAATCAAATTTTATTGAAATATCACATGCTTCCTCTTGAAGGATTCCCATTAGTTACTTGCAGTAACTTAATACAATAACTTAACCAAGTTCTCCACATTTAACAGGGAGATTAGCTCTGTTCCTAACATAACGCAGGATAGAGAGAGCTGGATAGCTATCAACATAGTCACATATATAAATCTACATGTAATCTAAAATCTTGTCTAATGACATTTTAGTCCCTTAAGACAAGCTTTGCAAGTAAACCTTATGGACAAAATAACCATTAGAAATGGTTCACATGAACTTTTGTTAGTTTTTTTTCTGAACAATTGTTCCCTAAAACAATAACCATTGGCCATTACAGCTTGCATACTCCACAATCTAACAAATGGGGTGTTGCAGCTTAAAAATAAATAATAAGACAAATTATTCCCACGATAAGCATTTCCAAATGGAATAACAATACATTATTCAACAATTTTAACAGCCCTAACCATCCACAGGCCGGTATATCTAGACTCATAGATCAAAAAAGTAATGCAAATGAAATCGCGATGGGTAATGTAACTTCCTTGTTTGTGCACCTGCAAGGAATTATCTAATACTCCCTTGCTGAGTCCAGGAACTGTAGTTTGCTTCAATATGCCAGGTGAGAAGTGAGATTCCATAATGTGAAGCATTTGAAGCAGCATAATAGGATGTTACAGTGAGTTGAGTGAACTTTTGAAGCACATAACCTAAAAAATTTACATCTTGTCCAAATTATTCAGGGTGTTTAAAGCTTATGATATCATCACTTAATAAACTACGAAACTTCAACACCTCTAAAGCTCTAACTGACATTTGCTTGTGGAAAGTAAAAGGCAAACCAAAGCCAAGTAACATTGTCTGATGCAGTCAACAAAATCCAGGGATATATGCACGTTCCACTTAACATGTGAAATTCAGTCATATATGTGAGCCTCAGCCAGCAGGGACAGAACTTAAATCACAACATTGAAGGGGCAATAAAAACAAAATAACTATGGGTTTTTAAGAAGAAATTGACATTTTTAAGGGACCATTCATGTACATTAAAAAAGTACATATGGAAGAAATTATTAAAATGCTCTGTTTTCAGGTAGAAGGGCTTCTACCCCCTTTGAGCTGGCTGTTTTGTCTTCATTTTCAATCATCCTATAAGACAAGATTTGAATCCTCAATGACCATAAAGACAACTATTTAATCATTATAGATTCAATATATCATAAGACAATGAGATAATAGCCATTAACCAGGCTATGAGGGTGTAGGGAACTACAGCCCAACAGGGGGGAAGAAATAAACACGGTGTTTTAAAATGTCATGCTAAACAGTTCTGTTCCAGTTTTTCTATGTGATGCCAGTCAAGTATTAATAAAAACATACAATCACTAAAATCTATAAAAGATCATATTATATATAAAATTCAGTTACATTGTAAACAAATTGTCTCTGTTGAGCCTGTTCTGTTATTTATTAATACATTAAGACTCGAGTTAACATTTTGCTGTCTAGCCTATTCCCTGAAATTCAACTAAGCTTAAAGCAAAACGCTTGTATGCCTGTTAAAATAAACCAAATAAACTTCTAACTTGTGAGAATTAGAGATCATACAATTGTAACCAAAAAAAAAAAAATCATACAATAAGAGACCAAGTCAGGACAACAAGTAACCATGGCACTATAACCAAAGAATTAGAGTTTAAAACAAATCACTATTTCCCATTAATTTTAATTTGAACCGGCGTTTCCAATAAATCACTTCAAACACTGAAGGAAGAATTTAAATGAAATGAAATGATACATAAAGAGATCGTATACAAAATCCTAAGAAGAGAATAACTCACCACGGCAGTGGCATCGTGCAAGACGGAAGTGACGGTCTATGCACCTTTTTTTCCCCCCTGAATGCACACGATCGCAATCACAGTGTCATGGAGTATATTCATCGAACAGCTCATTCGCAATCGCAAATCACAACGCATATATACATATATGTTGTGTGAGAAAGAAGAAGAAGAAGAAGAAGAAGAAGAAGAAGAGACTCACAGAATTACGGTTATAAAGTAGGATAGTGGTGGAGATTCACGTTCCTTAGCTTCTCTTCATCCACTTCTCTAGCTCCCATTTTCTCCCTCGCTTTGGCGCTCGCTGTTGAAGAAGAATAAAAATAAAAAAATAAAATAAAGGGTCAAATATATTTCGCCTTCCTAATTTATTAGGTTTGATTTAGGGTTTTCTTTAGATATTTAATCTTAAGTTCAAAGAAATGGAAAGTGATGGAATTGTATAAAATGGGATAAGATGGAATGTAAAAAATGTTTTGTATTATTGTTTGGATAGTTTTATGATGTAACGAAACAATACACTTTTCCATTTTATTTCATCTTTTGTCATTAATTCAAACAAAGTTTAGGGGTATAAATAATTAGGTGGCTTACAGGCCTATGGCTTGACCTAATCCGTTTAACAAAAAAGTTAAGATAAAATTTTTAACAAGACTTATTTTGTTAAATGAGTTAGACTTTACATCTTTAAAAATATATTTTAGATTTAGTGGATTAACTTATTTAATTATATATATTATTATTTTTATATATATCATGACATTTTAATATTTATATAATATAATTAATTTTATAAATAATATAACATTTTTTTAAAGTTGAAATCTGTCAGTTTATATTAAAGTATAAACCTAGTAGCTTATTTTATTAGTTTATTTAAAAGTAAGTTTGTTATTTATTTAAAATTTTTATTATAAATTATGTATTTAAATAAGTTTTCAAGTCAGATCATATTTTTAAAAAATTAAGTCAAACTTTAAAAATAATTTATTTAAGATAAATACACCAAACTCAAATTTTACATTTAAAAAACAAGCAATATCAACTTAAGACAATGCATAACCGTTTTTACTCCTAGTTTAATTGCAGTTTTCCACCCTTATTATTTAAATAATTAATTACATTACACCTTAATTTTATATTATTTATTGTAATATTCTACTATTTTCTAATTATAAATTAAATTTTATTTTAAAATACATAATAAAATGTTAAAAATACCCTTCCTTATCTTCTTCCTCTCAAACTAACAAATGACGTTTTAGCATTTGCTCCATTCCATTGATTTTAGGGAAAGAAACATTAAGCATAAATGCACAATCCTATAGTTGCCATAATTTTGGTTGTCAATCCATCTAAGGGTGATACGATGTAGAAAGAGATAGAGCTGGTAAAACGGGTTCAACTCGTCGAGTTAATCTATCAACCTGTCATTTTTTTGCGGGTTAAGTTTAAGGATTGAGCCATTTTTTTTTTTAGTACTTTTCGCATAACCGGCCAGTTAAGCGAAAGCGAGAAGCGAGATCATTGAGGTTGACTCTTTTTTTTTTAAAGAAAATGATAAATAATACTATAAATAAAATTTTTTTTGATGTTATATATTTATGTTTGAATATTTAATTAGAATTTTAAAAATTATATTTTAGATATGTGGTTTATAATTTTTTATCATTATTATTTATTATTTTTATAGTATTTATTGATTTTTTATATATTTTTATCTTTATATTTTAGACAGTTAATAGGGTTGGCCGTCATCTATTTTTTCTCATTTTATCTTTTATGTAGTTAACTGAATCATAATTTTGGTTGAGTTAGCATTTTCAATCCAAAAAATCTAAGGGTATTTTAACGAGTTAAACGATACGATGCGTAGAAAGGAAGGGATTGCGAAAGATTAGTTTCATAATCACAGCAAGGAATTTTGTTTTGTGAACTGGTGACTGGGGAGAATCGTGATTCAACTTTGTCACTAGTGCAATTGCCCTCATTCTTTTACACTTGTTTCTGTGTCGAAAATCATTATTGCCAGCAAATGTTGCAAATGCTGCTATTTGCAGAAATGCCTAATAGCAGCATTTCTGCATAATTTGAATTCATAAGACAAAAGGGAAATGAGCTTCAAAAAATATTTGAGCACTTCTTCGTGATTGTTTGTTCTCTGTGATTCACTCATGGACCTCGTGGCTTCAAAATTTTCAATAGCTTAACACATAATCTGGTAACAAAGTTTCTTAATTAACGAAAAGAGATTATTTAAGAAGAACTTTATTTGGCAGATTCCAAAGGTCTTGGCCACTTATTTCTTTTTACTTGTATATTTGAATATTCAAAATTTTTGTTATAGATTTGCTCGGAATTCCAATCATAAACATTAATATTATTAATTATATATTTATTCTTTTATTTGTGTGTATGGTTTGCTTGCAATATGATTGTTAAAATTACAAATCATATTTAACTAAGATACAAAATTGATTTCATCATGAGATTACATTATTTTACTGTATAACTGTCAAATGAATTGAACTTGATGAGTTGACTCGAATAACTTGACAAAAAAATGTGAGTTGAGCTAAAAAATTTTACTCTAAACTTAATTTGATTATACGTGACCCGACGCATTGATCTAAATTTTAATTATTTGTTTAATCTAATAATATACATCTAAAAGGAAATTATTTTTTTACTTAAAAAATTAAAATCTAATTGACAATTAGATTAGTTATTTAATTTATTTATCACTAACTCAAAATTAAATAACTTAAATTTTCTTTTTTTCCAATTTTATTTTTTAAAAGATTAAATTTATTTTTAAAAAATTTAAAAATAAAAGTGTTGTCTTGCTAATCTATAGCCCACAATGGGTTAGATTAAAGTAGTAAAATGTTAATTCAAAACATATTTAACTGATCTCAAAAATGGCTTGGCTCAATGTGGTACAACCAAATTTAGTTGGGCTAACTCATTTTGTCAACTCTATTTTAATAATCTTTAATCTTCACCTGAAATGACATGCAAGGGAAGAAGAAAGAATATAAGAGAAGATAGTTTTGACTATTTATATTAATTTATTAAATAAATAATAATAATTTTGATAGAAAATGAAATATCACAATAGATAATATTAAATCAGAGTGTAATATATTTGCGAATATAAATGTAAGTAGAGAGTGCAATAAACCTAACAAATTAAGGAGGCAAAATGCATTTAACCCAAACACGCGCAGAACTGAAATGAAAGCCCGGCAATGAAAATTTTGTGTTAAAACCCGAAGGCCTAAGCGGCTAAGCCCAAGTAAACTGCCATATTTCTGAATTCTGTAAGCACTTGGGCTTCGCCTTCAATTGAAATATTCGGAGACAAGACCAACAAAGAAAAAGAAAAGAGGCAATTATAGTATTTTTTTTATGATATTCATTAAGTATTTCATTTGTTAGTTATTTTTAATAATTTTTTAATGTTTATTATAAAATTATCATTTAATAAATACTTAATAATTTACTCTAAATATTATATCTATCAAATACTATAAAAATTCTCAAAAAATAATTGAAGTAAGAAAATCAGAAATAAAAGGAGAAAGCATCTTAAGGATCAGATTTATTCGGATCCCGTAAATTAAAAAAAATATAAAAAATGGTGGGATACCCATCCAATTATATCTGAGGCACTATCCTTTTGCAGTCCCAGTACCCCTCGCCTTTATGACTAGAGTGCAGGGTTCATGGTACCCTTATGCCCTTATGAGTTACGAGTATTATATCAACTCCCCCCTTCCCCCTTCGTATTTTATGATCTAGTTTAATTTTGATGTTCATGTAAAGTATTTTATACTTTTAATTAATTATATATTATTAAATATGTCAATTTTAAAATAATTATTATGAGATTCAGATATTTTATAATGTAATAATATATAATTGAATAATAGTATATAAAATATTTATATTGACAAAGTATTTAAATTAAATTAATTTTTATCAATGTTTAATTAGTTTAATTAATTTGTTACATTTTTTTAAATAAAATATTGAGTTCAAGTCAGTGGTTTATACAAAAAAAAATTAAATATTTTTTTTCTTTCTTTTTTAAGTTAAAAATCTTTATGAAATCTTTTACAAAAATCTCGCAATATTCACAAGCACTATCTTACTTGACAAACCACCCAAAATAAGCATGATACAAACTTTTGAATTCTTCTAGCAGTGGTGAAAATAAGGACCTTAAGGTTTGTTTGGTATGCCGTATTAGATATGATAGGATAAGTTAATATAATATATCATGACATTATCAGTTGTTTGATGTAAATACTGTATTATACAAACTTATTCATCAAATTCCTCTTATACATTAAAATGATAGATAACTTAATCAAACATTAGAAAAAAGAATTAGACTTGATAAGATTTTGATGTATAAGCTCTTATAAAGACATTTTCATTACAATTCTAAACACCTTAATATTTTCAACTCTTACGTATTAAATTTTATACTATCAGGTCTTATACTATCATATCTAATATTATCAGATATTATCCTATCATTCATATTAAACGAGTCTTAAGGCATAGGGCATTAAATGGAAACAACATGTGTGAGAAATTTAAAAAAAGAAAAGAAAAAAAATCGGTGTTTCCATTTTAAATAAGTGAATTTAATATGCTAATTATGAAAGAAAACCAAAAGTAAAAAATAAAAAAGAAAAACAAATTGTCTTTAATTATGAGTTTGATTTTTAGCCTTCTTCTTGTTTTTTTTATTTTTTATACCGGAACCTCCCTGTTAGTACGTGAAGGGTTTAAGAAATTTATCTTGACTTTATAATATTGAATGTATAATATATCAATTATAATATTCAAAATATAGTTAAAATAAAAAGGTAATGATAACTCATATAAGTGTCAATTTGACTCTTAAAATTGAGTATGAAATTAAAACTTAAAATTATAATTAACCTTCTTAATTCAAAATTTTTAATGTTTAAAATGTCATTTAAAATTAAAACTATAATTTCATAAACTAGTTCATAGAAATAATTAACACAAGTTTTTCTCAATTCTTAGTCTATATATACTGAGAATTATCAATTCTATAGGCTATGTTTGGTGCATGTTATAAGGAAGATCTGATAGTATAAGTTAATAATATCAAGTTTTATCAGGTGTTTGGTATGTCAATCTGATAGGATAGTCAAATCCGATCAAAGCTTTTTATCCTACTTTAATAGTATAATACTATCCTCTCCGTGACCTCTTGATATAACTTGATAAGATTTTTCTTCCACTACTACCCTCCACTTTCATACTCAAAAATCAAACAACCCAATAACGAAACCCATCAAGATCAGAAAACCATCCTCCACCATCACGTTCTTCACCACCACCACTCTAACTCACTAGCACAGCAGCCGTTCATCCAGAGCCTCTGTTCATCCCTCTCAAGCCATAGTATAGTCATAGTCATAGTAAAGGGTGTTTACTGTTTACGTTACATAAGAAATTTATTTTATAAAATTGATATTCCTTTTTCCATTGATGAATTATTATCGTTTTGTAGGACTTTGATATGTTACACGGCTATACATTTCTAATCACAACGAATGGATCTGTTATCTTTTTGGGGGGTTTCAATCCCTAGTCACAATCAACACTAGATTATTTAAAATAGTTCTCTGGGCTCTAAGCTTCCATTTTTTATTTTTTAATAATTTCATGACTATAAGAAAAAAGTGAAGAATAAAAGTTAAACATTAGAAAGCAAATAATTACAAATGATGATCATGATATATTGATGATACACAATTTTGACGAATGAGTGGAAGGTATTGATGATTCTGACCCGCTTCAAAAGATGCCTCCTAAAATCAAGTGCTACTTGTGAGCTTAACTTCTTCGCTTTGCATTCAATTTCTAGGGGTTGTGTAATTTGTGAATGCCCAAATTTATTTTATAAGAGTAATTTCTTATGCCCAAATTTATTATATAGTCAAAGTCATAGTCATAGGTTGGAGAACAAGGAGTTTACGTTGTGGTCAATGCATAGGTATAGGTGAAGAGTGAGAAGCAGAAGGTGATGGTAAGGAAGGTGAATGATAGTATAGTTATAGTAAATAATTATATATACTATCAAATTGTTTATATTATATGTATCAAATGTTTTATAGTATAAGAGTTTATCAGCTTATTTATACTATCAGACTTTATCATATTATCTTATACTATCATGTCTTATACTATCAAGTGCACAAAACGTAGCCTAATTTCAAAATTAAATACTCTCTCCGAGTAAAAAAAGAAAATATTAAAGACTCTCTCTCTCTCTCACATTAATTTGCACTATCATTTATTTACAAGCAATCATATTTATTACAATTCTATATTTATATAAAAAATTAGTTTTTATATTTATATAAAAATTACTATGATAACATTTTTTTCTAAAAATGTTTTTTCATGAGAAAATTATTTATGAAAAAAATATTACTTTTATATTATAAAAAATACTATTGTATGAATATTTTTATTAATTTTAATTTTGTAAATATTTTTTGAGTTTGTGGATTATACATTTAAATAATAAAACTATAATTGAATTTAAAATTATAATTTTTTATCCTAATTCTTTTATATTTGTAAATATAAAATTTAAGATTTTGAACTAATTTTAATTTAAAAAAATTGAAATTAAAATTTTATATTTTAATTTTAATTTTAACATCCAAATGAACTTAAGAAAAATCTTACATAGTGCACTTAAACCAACTTTCTCATACAATGTTGAACTATGCCAATTAGGGTTATTCAAGATTCGACCCAACATGGTCAAATTACCTAGACTGGTTCAAAATTAATCAAAACAAGTGTGAGTTATGAAAATTGAACCAAATGTATTTTCGAGTTAGATTTAAGTTATATTTCAGATTCGCTCAATCTAACTTAATGTTACATAATATGTTAAAACATTTTTTTTAAATCAATGACAAATTATAAAAATTCTCAACTTAAATTAATACATTTTACATGACCTAATAATATTTTTGTATTGATATATTTTGTTTCAAAATATATAATATAAAATATTTTTTATTTTAAAATTTTTATAACTTAACTTTATATAAAGTCTAAATTTGCACATTTGGTCTAAATGTCAATGCAGTCTAGTCTCAATCCAATTATTTGTAAAATCATGAGCGGGTTGAAACCAAATTTAAGAAAAAGGGAAAAAAAATGGATGAGGTTCAAGCCAAATTGAACCAAGTCTGTCACCACCCCAAACGCAAATTACTCAACCATGTGAGAATTGAGATTTTACTAGTCCAATTCAGTGTCAGATTGATCATAGCAAAGGGCTCAAATCAGGTAATCCATTATCAATCAAGAGACTAATAGCTCGTCACAATTTTTTTTTTACGTGAGCTCGTCACATTCTTTAGTAAGCTATATGGAGCTCATCCAGCCTGCCCTTATATTCTTCTATACTTTCTTTGTGGGGTTAATCGAAATGAAATATTCGAATATTATAGAAGGACGAACGATCCATGCCTTTTGTATTCCACCTTAGTCTATTCAAAAGTCCAAATGACATTTTTTTAGAAAATAAAATCTTATTTTGGACATTAAAACATATGCACAATATCAATTAGTTTCTTATAAATTAATTTTATTAATTTAATCTCTTAAAATTTAAATTTTCAATATTTTACTCTCTTCATCAAATATAATCCATACATCATTCACCTTTGTTGTCCGATGAGAAGCATTTGATGTTAAGTGTTATTATTTAGTCTTTAATATTATATTCCACAATGTGGACATTCCTAATATTTGACATTCAAACATATTATATTGCAAGAGCTTGCGTACTCCTACTACTATGATATTTAGGACATTATTAATGTTGTTAAAGTAGAAAATTTTAAATAAAAAATAATTTATTTTAATTTTAAATATATTAAATACTTTTTTATTAATAAAATCTTTAAAATAATATTTTTAAAAAGTATTAAAAAATAAAAAGATTATACACAAACAAAACAAAAAGAAGAAACAAAAAGCAAAGACAAAAGAGCAGACGTTTTGGTTCTTTGTTTTTTTTTTTTTTATTTCTCATCATTGGAGTGCGCCATGCGAGAGAAAAAATATTTAAATATTTTGAAAAAAATATGCTCTACAATGTTACACTAAATATAATTTTCTTACATAATTTTTTTATATCATTTTTATACTATTTTTTATATTATTAATATATTATTTTTTATCACTTTTATTCATTTTATCATAATTATAAAAATAATATAAAAATAATAATAAAAAATAATATAAAAACATCAATTTACTTTTATAATTATCTAAATTTAATTAAATAATATTTTATTTTCAATAAATATATATATATATATAGAGAGAGAAGAGAGAGATTAGTGGAACAATGACATACTCCAAAGTTTGCAAGAATTTCTCCCGTGGGAGCCCACAACTTTTGACTGAGTTAGAGCACGTTGACAAACAATTACTTTTAGAAGATTAAGTTATTTTGTGAAATAATTATTATATTTGAATAAAAAAATTATTTTTAAAAAAAAATTATATAAAATTTAATATAAATAAAAAAATATTTTTTAGTTAATAATAATAAATTAAAAATTAGATTTTATAATTTTAATTTATAGATTATTTTTTATATTTTAATATATAAATATTATTTTATTCTCAATTAAATAATTTTTTTAATTATTTTATATTTATTTTAATAATTTAATATATACAAATAATTTTTTTATATTATCCAAACAAATTATATTAATTTAAAATCACTTTACAATTAATATATCTAAACATAACAATAATCAATAACATAATTTATAATTTTCAATTTTACCGTACACACCCTTAATAATGGAGCACGTAGACATCGTATTCTACAACAGCATTCCCAGTTTTAGTATCGAACGAGTGAGTCCGTGCCTGAACATACCCACGAGCCAACCGGAAAACCCCGCTCCCGCCGACGATTGGCATCTCCCTCACGGCGGTGAACACCCTGTTCCGCCCCAACACGCTGATGGTGCTGCTGTTATATTTCCCCTCCACGAACACGAAGTTCATCACCATAAACAGCGAACCCGTCTCTTCCTGCGACGCCTGTGCGTAAATCCCTTGCGCTTTTCCCACGAGTTTGGAGCTAAGTTCGGGCAACAAGGTCAGTGTGTTGTCGAATATATCCACGGCTCCGAACCCAGTGGCGGAGCTGTTGGTGGTGGGGGCCTCGGCGACTTTGACGGCGGAGGGCTTTGGGCCGCTGAGGTTGTCGTGGAAGTAGAAGCGAAGGTGGCTGAGCTTCTCTTCGTGGAGACCCAGAGATGTTGGGGAGATGCTTCGGTACAAGCGGGAGTATTTGGCGGCGGCGAGGGAGGGGAAGAAGAGGGTGAGGATGAGGGCGATGAAGAAAGTGGAGAATAGTTTAGGGAGGGTTTTGGAATTGGCCATGGTGGTGGTGAAGGGGAAGTAATAATTAAGTTATTATTAAGACTTAAGTGAGTTTTATAACTAACACTATGATTGAATGATAGGTAATGATGGAATGGTTTCTTTTGTTTGAGAGTTTTAAAATCGTAAGAACACAATTAATCATTTCCTCTTCCTAACTCAAATGTCAACTTTTGTTCACCAAATTAAGGGGAATGTAATTTTCGTTCCATTTCTTTAATGAAACTTTCATATAAAAGAATGAAAACTATATTCCATTCCATTCCATTCCTTTCCATTTCATTCTTACTTATTCCATTTCGTTCCATTAATGAAAAAATATCCAAACATAGGCTAAGACAAAAGAGATAGTTCTTGCGATGTTTCGTGTAGATTTGGGTATTTGATAAAATATTTATAAGGTGGAGGTTTTGGAGTCATTGTCCTGCTAAAATAATATGAACAGCATCTGTGAAACTTGCACCGGGGATGAGGGAGAAAGAAACTTTGCTAAATAATATTATTTACTCACCATTTTTATTATATTATTTTAACATCTTTTTTCTTTGTAAAGTAATAAAATAAAGAAAATATACATAAAAAAAAGAACATATTTTAACACATTTTCTTATCTGTATTTTTTTTTAAAAAATGAAAGTGAAAACATTTGAGAGTGCAAATAACAAATTTCCTAGCGATCCAGCGCTTTTCTATGTATAAAATAATTCAGGTAGGACGAAAAATAAAATAATTGAGTGCTTTTTAATAAGAAATTAATATTTTTAAGTTTCTAAAAATGAGCCAATCCATCTAAATAAATCGGGGAACCGATCATATAACTAGTTTGATTATAAAAAATATTTTATATATATCAAAATATATACATCGTATTTATATTATATATAAATACGAGAGAGATGGTCAGTTATGCCAAAAAACCAATACGGTCAAAAACCAATAAATTGGTCTTAAGCCGCCCTAGCCAGTACCATTTTGATGAGTTGAATGGTTCAGCAAAATTCCCAGACACTACCTTTTAACGATGTCATCTAGAAGTTTTGAAAAAATAATAATTAAAAAGATGAAGCCCAATAACAAGCCTTGATTGAGCCAATGGCCTTGGCCCACGTTTACATGCCAATTCAAGACAACAAGAGATATAGAACTAACAGTTTGGTTATTTGTTTAATTTTTATATTTTAATTTTTTTTAAATTAATTCATAAACTTATTTTATGTTTCGTAAAATTATTATAATCACATATAATTTAATTAGATATTTATCTTATATTAAAATATAATAAATATACTTCTATTATATTTCGGTGAAAAAAAAACATTCCCGGAACTTTTAAAAGTATTCTGCACGAGTGACGTTTCCAATCTTTGATGTGGAGCAGAGTTAGCCAATTAGCTTTGGCTCTTTTTGCAATTCAATAATAGAAGTGGCGTACTGTACCTAACCTCTAATAATCTACTTAATTCATACAAATTGTCAACACTTTATACATTAATTTCTCCCACTCAAATGTCATATCTCTTAGTGTAATATTACTTTCAGCTAAATATCCTCAAGTTTTTTTTATTATGTGAATTATAATAAGAGACTTTTTAATTGATTTATTTTTTTATTTTGATTTTTATGGATAATTTAATAATTGATAATTATCTGCCAACTAGAAAAATGACAGTGAAAAAAAGAGATTTTCCTCTGTATCATTCTTTATGTCTGAACACATTAAATGCATGTTTTTGTTTCTTCACTTTCTCTTTCTTTATTCTATACTTTTTTTCTTTATTATTATTATTATATTGGTTCATTTCTTTTCTTCTCTTCCCGTTTATTTCTCATTTTCTAGCAAGAAGAATTGTTCCGTGAAGAGTCAATCATATTTTACCATGTCTTCAAATAGTGAAGTAGTCAAAGTTCATTTTGGTTGTTGGCATATGGACTTTGGCTCCATGCTTTCTATTTTTTTGGCATTATCGGGGCTTTCCATTTGCAACTATTCTTACATTTTCAGCATTATTAGGAATTTCCATTTTTTGACTGATGATATTTTAGGATTTTATTCAAAGTAGCATGGCCATTGTTTCATGAATTATTTGTGTCGAAGGTGGCTATTTGCAGCAACAATTCAGGTGATTTGTTTTAATGGTATATTATAATTATAAATATAATTTTTTCATCTGAAATATGAGTTGAGTTCAAAAATTCATTGTGCTGCTAATTTTTCTATTACATTTTAAGTTAATAAATTTTCCTTATTTTTTTTGCATGCACAGGGATTTCAAATTTTTGATTTAAGAATGACCTTGTTATCTGTGTAGGCAGGCTGACTATCTCATGGCCAGTGGTGTCTGTGGGTTGGGTTGGGTTGGGTGGGTTCAGCAGTGTTTTTGGACTCGACTCACTCACCAGAGCAGTGGGTTGGGTTAGATTGGGTCGAAGAGATTTTTTTGCTCAACCTGACCCGCTTAAGAGTGGGTTGGGTTGGGTCGAACCCATGGGTCCGACGTGTTTCCTTTTAAAAAAAAATTCCTAAAAAAAGTCAAAATACAAAATCTAGTAAATTAATATCATAAGTCTCTCAAATAAACTAAACACCATAAGTCAATAAGTGCATAACAAATTAATAACTAACAAGTCTTACTAAATCTGAAATAAATTAAACAAAGTAAGTCATAACTCAAATAACAAATTAATCTCAAACATATACAATTGCATAACATCTCTACCAACAGTTTGTCTAGAAGGAACATGGAATCGAGGTTGCTCATCAATGATAATCATTTTAGCAAGTGCAATCCTATACTCTAAGTTTGCTCTTCTTCTTCTCCAGCGATATTACATTCTTCGCCTATCCACTCTACTCGTACCTATAGCTCTGCTGCCCGCTACACCCCTTGTAGCTTCCTTGCCCGTACGGTGCAGCTACACTGTACCCAGCTGCACTTCCTCTTATGTTCCAGATTTACATGAAAAAAATAGAGGAAAAAGGCTTACCTGCTAGGGCTGCATGGTGCAAAAAACTGAAAAAGTCGTAAGAGGGAAGAGGGATGTGTGGTTGTGTGGTGGCGTGACTAGTTGTAGAGAACGACTAGGAGATCGGTGGGAGAATAAGCAATGGTCACGGACTTACAGCGATAGCGCAATCGCTAAGACTAGGAGATCGGGTGGAAGAAGAAGTAATGGTCACCAACTCAAGGCGCAAAAGAAGCTTGGGAGAACAGTTGCACTATGGAGAACTAGTTGCATAGACTAGTTGCAGAGAAGAGAGAACTACTAGCTGTGCTGGGGCTAGTGGAGAGGGAGTAGATAGATAGGGTTTTGATGTTTTTTTCTCTTCCCACTTTAGTCTCTATTTGTTAGCGTATTTACATGGTCTAACGCTGTTCCTAGCTATATCAGAGAGAATATTTACGAACCTTAAAGGCATTTTCAAGCAAAAAGCACATTCTGTCTAGGCCATTTTTTTTTTGAAAAAAAAGGTGGGTGGGTAGGGTTGGGTTGGGTTAAAAGTGTTCCAACTCGCTACCCAACCCACACATTATGGGTCAAAGTATTTTTCAATCTGACCCAACCCGTAAACTCAACCCAACCCATATTTTATGAGTTGGGTTGGGTCGAAACCAGCGAGTTCGTGGGTCGACTCGAACTGCTGGACACCCTTACTCATGGCTATGAAAGAAAATACATATTTTAGGTGTTGATTACACCTATTAGAGTTAGTATGTGTGTAAGATAATATTATTTTATTACTGTGGTATTTTATTATGTTGAAAATTGACTTAGCTATTATATCACTCTTGACAATATATTGAGGAATGTTTTTGGCTCTAATTTTTTTTTTTATCTTGTATTTTTAAGTCTTTTGCATCTAGATAACATAATTCCATTTGTTACTTGTCCTCTAAGAAGTAAGGCTAAATACTGCTGTTGGAATAAAGAAGTATTTCCATTTGCTGAGTTATTTCTTGTGGTAAGGAGATTTGGTGATATCATTCAGTAAAGATCTCTTCTATGAACACTCCAGTTTTATGTTGTTTTGTGAGTTATCTCTTTCCTTTCTATTAGCTTGATATCTATTTCCCTTTCTCTTAGCTTGGTATCTCTTTCCCTTTCTCTTAGCTTATATGGATAAAAAATTGGTATCCTATATAGTATTTATATTGTCATTAGTACTTATGAAGTGTTGTCATTATGTTGGACATCACACTCTTCAAAATGTATTTTTATTAATCTTCTAAAGCAATATTCTAATGAGTGCAAGAAGAAGTCCTATATAACTCTAGCTACTTGAGATAGAGATCAAGATCTTGGTTAATATTAAGTCTTTTGTGGGAGGTTAAAGGATTTGGTACATGTTAGAAGTCAATATCAAATATGAGATCAAAATAGAGCAAGGATTTCACATTTTAGAATTTTTCCTTTGTGAATGAAAGTGAGAGTCGAGGTTCAAGGGTTTCTAGCGACCTTGCTGGGATACCAGTTGATGATTCTCATAGAAAAGGCAATTTGCAATTGTTTACATTAGTGTTGGATTGATCATTTTTATCAATTGTGTACTTTTATTTTATTTTAATTTTTGTCAAGTGGATTTATATGCATACTTCTACTTCTTAGTTGTGCCAAACTCCTTTATTAATAAAGGAATCATAAAAAATGGGATCAAAGGAGAATAATTGTGTTGGATCTGGAAATATTTGTATTTTAGTTGATGGTATGTCTCTAGCTTTATGTTGTTTACAAGAAAGAAGTCATCCTACCTCTGAAAATCTTTATTATGCTGATACATTCCTTTAATTTCTTTTATTACATAAAAATACTTTCAATTTAAAACTACATGCATTCTTTTACTGAATTGTATATGCTTGATTCTTCAAATTTCGACAATAGTATTATATATGTTTAAGTAAGGTGGTCTCTCAGAGTTAAAACTACAATGCCAAACATTCTTGAAAATAATAGTCTATATCTTTGATTCAAGCTTATTATTATTAATGTATCGATTATCTCTAAGCACAAAGCAATTTTCCAGTCATTTATTTTCAATTGCTTCTATGGTCAATTAAATTTTTATTTTAGTTCCAATTTTTTTTTCATTGTTGTTGACAGGTGAAGGGTCTCTGAAGAGTCCAACGTCTGATTTGTCTACTCCCTCATTAAATATACATTCTCATTCGACTATTAATGGTGGAAATGTTGTTTTTTCTTCCATGAAAACCATGTTCGCTACAATCAATTTGACACATACAAATCTTGTGCCATTTAAATTTTCAAAGGTTTCCTCTAAGGCTATGTTTGGATTAGTGAGATTGAGTGGAATGGAGTGGAATGAGATGTGATGGAGATAGATTTCATTATTTGACTATGTTAAAAAATAATGAAATGAGATGAAAGTGGGTGGGATGGATCCCATCCCATCTCACAAAAAACTATCAATTTTCTTCCCCCCCCCAATTTGGGAGGTATGAGATGAAATCATCTTTTTTATTATAATTATAATTAGAATTTTACTACATTAACCTCATACCCTAAACTTGGTGCGTTTGCAATAAGGGTATTTTAGGAAAAATAAAATTATAACTTTTACCATTTCATCCACTTCCCAAACAATGTAATGGTACATTTACTCCATTCCATCTCATCCCATTCATCAATTACTAAATATTCAAACATAGCCTAAGTGATCTAACAAATTGTGCTCGGGGCCTCAATTGTGAATTCAATTTAGTTGCTTCTATAGGAAGAGCTTATTTGCACAAAACAATGCTATTTTAATATTAATTCTTGTCACAATGTATGTTGCTAATTTTGGAGTTTTTTTAAATTGCATCCAGTACAACCTCCAAGCAGTAACAACCAACTTAAAATTGAACTAGCAAGTCCTCTTGGTAGTTTGTCCAATAACTTCACTTTTGATGTTCCTCAAAGCTCTTCATCTATAAATAATGTATAAAATAATAAGATGTCACCTCTATTGGCTGAAAAACATGTCATCATGAATAGTGAAATTTGTAATAAAAGTAGTTGCAATTGTCGTATACATGAAGCAGTTGCTGGTTGGACCCCCAATGCTTAGTTTTTACTACGAGATCCATATCAACCATTTCCCACTAGTATCTTTTGACATTCCTTCCATGATTTTTTATATTCATTCACTTATCTTCTATTTTCTTATTCTTATTCACCTTCAATTGTGATGTAGACAAAGCTCCTGCCTTTCCAAGTGTTGAAGAATTTGGTGATGCATTTGAGAATGATTCTGATGATACATCTAAATTTTTTAAACTATCATCTTTATGCACAAACAATCACTTGTAATGCTTTATAATTTGAACTTCGATAGTGGATTTCTTATTTGTTTATCGATTATATGAATGATAGAGTAGTTTCACATAGCATTTCCAATGATCATGGTAAACTTTGTATCATATAATTACCCATTTTTTTGTGAAAATGCTCTTACTTTCTATTTGTTTTATATAACTTTTATTATTTCTTCCCTTCATTTGATAGATTATATCGATTTGGGCGATCCAGATTATATCTGCCAATCTTGTGGTGCTCGCATTTGGTTTTCAGAAAAAGTTACAAAATGGAGGAATTCTTCAAACCCTAAGTTTTCTGTGTGCTATTGTCAGGAGAAGATTCAATTACCATTATTAAAAGAGGCCGCCATCTATCTTTCAAATCTTGTATTTGACAAGGAGTCCCGTACTTCCAAACATTATATGGATAATGCTAGAGCATATAACATGATGTTCTCCTTCATTTCCATGGGAGGTAAAGTTGACAATTCTGTAAATAATGGTGGTGGTCGATATATATACAAAATATATGGTGTTAATTATCACAACATAGGTAACCTTCTACCTCTTGAAGGTCAATCTCCAAAATTTGCACAGCTTTACATATATGACACACAACATGAGGTTGAAAACAGAGTGAAAGTTCTGAGGTACTTTTTATTATTCTCCCACATGAATTTTCTTCATGTCTTTGTGCACTTTTGGTTTTCATTAATGAAATTACTAAATAGTTTTCCTCATGTATCTTTTTCTTGCCATTTTTTAGATCTAATAATGAAAGGTGAGAGCTTAATCATTAAATTGTTGAATATTTAAAGAGAATGCTTGATGACATTAATGTTCTAGCACAAGCATTTAGAATGGCAAAAGATAGGTTCCAAAATCAAAATGTGGCAGATTTCAAATTAAGGCTGATTCGAAAAGAGGAGAAAGATGGTCAAACTTATAAAAAAGAAAGATTAAAAAAAAGAAGAAATTGTTTTACTGTGAAAAAGAAGATGCTAAACAAGGCAGACCCATCTTCAAGTTTTACTGTGAAAAAACTTACTAAAGATCGTGAATTGATAAATTGTTTTGATTCCACTTCACCACAAAGTCATGTAAGTTACACAATAAACTTGTGAACATAACTTCAAATTGTTAAAATGCCATTAGATATGTGTTTCAGTTACTATATTTGTTTAGCATAAAGTTGGTTCTTTTTATGTAGGTGGTCATTACAACATATTTATTAACTAACTTTTCAGAAGGAGGATCCCCTACAACAAATGATATTGAAACTGTGGGTATTATTGATGGAGATTCTGTCAAAGCATCTCTTAGAGTTCAGCACAATCTTATATAAATTTTTAAATTAAATCCTCAAAAGAAGCATTCATCATGCATATGTTCAATGTTTATAATTAATATAATATTCTTTTAATTTTTGTTTTTATAGGGCTCTAATATTCAAGATTCAGTTATTGACAATTCTAAAAATATAATTGATTCAGACATGACATTCTAAAAATATAATTGATTCAGACATGACATTATTTGTGATGAATAACGTATGTAGTCAAATTTTTTAACTTTAAGATAAAATTTCTCACTTTCCATCAATTCAACTACTAAGACTTTTGAAATTAATTGGTTTTATTTTAATTATAAATTATTTTTATCAATGTAGACCTGTGTTACTGAAATGATATAAGTTCATCAAATAACTTCACTCCTTTGAAAAGACCACCTTTATCTTTTGATAAAGAAGTTGGTTTAGATGACTTATTATCTCCATAATTCTCAACCACTAAGCTTATCCTCTGGATTAAGAAAGAAAGATTGGACTCAATTCATGTATTAAATATTATAGCACCTAACTATCTTTTTGGAATTATCAAACTATAGATGTAGTTCATACTACTATCAGCACTTTGTAGAGCTCAACCATTTCAAAGTTTTCATTTTGTTTAAGATTGTATCTATTTAGTAGTATATATAAGTTGTGATAAGTATATACTTTAATAGGATGGCTACCTAAAAAACATTAGTATTAGTATGCTACTCTTTTGATTTGGATCACATAACAAGATAGTAAACAAGATCCAGTTGTTATTATGAATGATAATATTATTGAACTTGTGAAATCTATGTGAATGTATTGCAAACACTACTAGAAATTTGAGTTTTAGAGACCGATTTTTCGGTCTCTAAATCAAGGAATTCGGTCTCTAAAATAGTTAGAGACCGATTTAAATCGGTCTCTAAAAGCCTCGTCGCTAAATATTAGAGATCGATTTAGAGACCGATTTTATAGAGACTGATTTTTTTGGTCTCTAAATCAGTCGATAATTTTTGGTCAATTATTGATCAATTATACTTCAAAAAAAAGCATATTAGAGACCGATTTAGAGACTGATTTTTTAGAGACCAATAAATCGGTCTCTAAATCAGTCTTTAAATCCGTCTCTAAATCGGTTTCAAAAAACATGAATATATTATATATTATACAAAATCGGTTGCTAACTCCGTCTCTAAACTAGAGACCGATTTATCAGTCTCTAAATCAGTCTCTAAATCGGTCTCTAAAAGGCTAAATATATTATATATTTTATACAATCGGTCACTAAATCGGTCTTTATATATAAAAAAATAAAAAAATAAAAAATTGCTAGAAGGGAATTATTATGGAGTTCCAGTATTAACAAAAATCCTTGAGGCTATAAGATTTCCAGTATCTAGAGTATAAGCAACATAAATCCTTATTAACAAACTAAGCTAACATACTTTACAATGTAGCAAGGTTTATCAAATTAAATTCATCAGATATATGAGAGCAATAAATTAGATAGCATACTAAACACTTCACAAGTTAAACTTTAGTTTATTCGCAACTATATTATTCATTCAAAGAAGAAGAAAATACCTCTTTGCGGTGCATCCTTGAACTCAGACACAAAATATAACGGTCAAATTCGAAAACTTCTATAATCTCATAAAATAAGCAAATATACATATCTTTAAATATACATATGTTCATTTTCTAGTTACTTCATACGCATGTTTATAAACACAGTGCAACTTGAATTTATCCCAGCCACCACCTGCAATCAAATTTAATAATAATAATAATAATAATAATAATAATAATAATAATAATAATAATAATAATAATAATAATAATAATAATAATAACTTCTTATGAAGGTAAATCAACTAGCAGAGAGAAAGAGATATACTGGAGGTGCCCATAACTATAGATATTAGGAGTTTGTAGCCAACATAGAAACACTCTAATCTCTAGGAAATAAGCTTGATCTATTGTCAACTATAAATCATTGGGGGTCAAAATATATGCACGGATACAATAAGAACTCATGAATATATCAACCATAGCTTCAAAGTCACCAATAGGATATTGAACACTACAAAAAAAAAATGAATGATTATCAAGCAGAAAGATTCCTGAGTAAATCATAGCTACAATCATCATTTTATTTTTATAGGATGATCATACATCACATAAGCACTTGCTTCTAGATAGCTTTTGGTCACAACCAAATATATGCAGAAAATTATGTCTCAAACAAAGATGATGCATACATTACAATAGAAAATTATCTAATTATATATTACTTAAATATATATCATGCACATAAACAATGAATAGACAGTTTCAACATTACAAGTAAATTTCTATGAGTACAAGTGCATGTGTACTTGTATATTTTACGAAGGAAAAAAGAGACAATAGATTGGACAACAAAAGAAGAATGTAATTGAGTTAGAGGAACCACAATTAATGCATAAAAATGAAAAGTATCCATGAACTAAGGCAGCTACTTAAGAGCAAATTTGGAAGCCAACAAATTAGCTGATTTAGAGTTCAATAATACACTAAAGCTGCAAACAAAACACAGCAGATAAAGAATATTACATAGGAGATAAAAAGTTTTACTTTGATCATTTTGAAGTTGAGTTCCTAACTTTAAAGACATTAGGAATGGTTAATAGTTTAGAAATCACAATCCTCCACCAACTTGGCACCTTTATGGAGTCCTCATGCAAGCCCACCATGAGCTAGTGACTTTCTCAGCACAAGCTGTAAGGTTGTCATGATGTCCATATTCTCACCAAGGGGTGTTGTTGCCTCAGCAGGTGCTACATCTTCTCTTTGTATAACATGGAATTTTGTTTTTTCAAGAAAAAAATCATATGAGAAACATAGTATAATTGCAAACAGAATGACCATGAAGAATATACTTGTGAGTGTGTGCATTATCATCAAACTCTTAAATCAAAAGAGGCTCACAAATAGGCATATGCCTAGCAAAAGGTAGCTATGGATATTTAATTATCTGTTTTCTACTGTACAAAATGTTCACTCTCTACAAATGCCACATTGCCTAAAATACTATCACATACACATCCAGATGAACAAATATGCACTCAATGGTGGGCGAACCCACCTAGTGGGAAAACTGGAAAAGACTTTTATTGTTATTGTTGTAAAACAAGTATTGTATACCAAAAACATCATCAAGTTATACTGAGCTATTGTAAGTTTTAACAATAACATCAAATCCGATTTCAAACTTGTCTATACTCTATAAGATCTTATGTTCTACCCAACCTACAGTCTGAGATTTACCATTTACTCTTGCATATTTCATACCATTTAACTATTAAAGAAGCTACTAAAGTTTCTAGGGTCCAAATTTTCTTAAAAACACCTCAATTTTTGCCTAAAAAGGCTATTTTTCATGAGTGCGCCAAATGCACATACTAACTGTAGAAATTCTGAGATTTTACAGTCATATAGCCTTCCCTCCTATATTTCAAATGCCACAAACCTCACCTCATTTGGATAAATGTAGCCAAAGTTATGCGACATTATGCAGAAGCTAAAACAGGGTATTCTCTATTTTACCCGAAAATGACCTGACTTTGAAATGAAACTGGGAACAAACTAAGAGCTCAAAAATTCTAAAATTTAACATTCAAATAGACTTATGTGTTAGCTTTCAAATTCCACTGGTATCATATAAATACGACATCGGAGTAAGAAATTATGCAATCTGGTTTAACAGGTGCCAGATTGCTTTTTCTGCAGAATTTGGCTTGGTTTCAAATCAAAACTGGAACTAACTGGGTTGCTCAATAATTCTAAAATTTTTACTACATGAAGCCTTATGTCTTAGCTTTCAAATGGATCTAGAATCAAGTCAATACAATATCTGTAGCTCAAGTTATGCAACAAACATCACAGACTACTTGATGCTGTCCTGTTTCTGCATAATTCAGGTTTTGCATAATTTTGATTTCTAACCAAGTTCTAATCCTCAAATCATCGATTCTAAGTGTTTCTCAACCCTAATCATGGTCTCTAATCATATTAGGATCATTAAACACTAAATTCAACTCATCAATCATAGATTTAAACTCAATCAAGCAAGGAAATATCTTTTTTCTCATTTTGTGCATCAAGGGTCCAAACGAAGAGTTCCAAGTTTCTAACTCAAACTCCCATCATGAACAAGTTATAAACAACCATTGAAAACACATTCAAGCAAGAAAACACTTAAAATACCTCAAAATTTCATTTTAACCTATTATACCTAAACTAAGCATGATTTTTGGAACTAAATGCATCATGATTACATGGAAGTTACTGCCTAACATGTTATCTGGGATGTTACAATGTCCACAACCATCAAATACTACTACTAGTATAAATAAATAAATAAACACAAATCAAGTATCCAAACTTCTACACAAGTGTACCTCAAAGAAGATGCACCTCTTGATCTTGCACCATGTAGGCTACATGACATATCGAAAGACATATAGATCTTTGTAGAGAAAAGTTAAGCGTACCTCAATGGCATGCACCTCTTGATCTTGCACCATGTAGGCTACATGACATATCAGAAGAAAAAAACAGAAAAAAAAATTAAGAGTTGAATATATGGTTAAAGGATGCAAACTATAATATTGTGCAACATTGAGAACCCACTGACAAATTTAATATTCATAGCATAAAGCAAACCGTTGAGACTTTGTTCAAACTTCAAAGTTAACTAGTTTAAACTACTTTGATAAACTGATGTAGTGTGATTTATGCAATCTTGTAGGAAGATTGGTATACATAGCAAACTGAATAAGAAAATGGTAAATGTTAATTCATGGTTTTTCCAGGTAATTTATCTGTTAGACTGTTTCACAATTCACGGTGGAGGTTGAGGAATATGTCAAAAAACAAAAACTAACACGAATAAGTTAAAAGAATAAGCATTAATTGATTACTTTAGAAGCTTGTTTGAAGTTTTGAAATTAGTTTATGATGTTGGGGATATAAAGGAAGTAATAAAGTCTATATACTAAATCCAGAACCTTAATTTTATCCCCAGACACTGCTACAGTACAGGGCAATTGATGTAGAAGAGGTCCCGGAAGTTACAATGGAAAAGATAAGCAAGGTACAAGGCTCCTCTTCCTTTTCCAACAAACACACATTATCTACTATTATCTTGACACCCGAATCAGCATCTCCTTTTACTTACAGAGAAATAGTCTGCAATCTTGAATGATATTCAACTAAAGGGATTCTAATAGATGTTTCAATTTTTGTGAATGCAATGCTTTATCACCAGTTTACCAAACCCCAGAAACAGAAAAAGGACCAAAAAAAAATTCCTAACAGTAATTATCCTTCCATCAGGCCATCGCCAAATAAAAAGTGGAATACATTGAGCACATGGAGAAAACAAGGCTTTCGTACCATTATATTTCAATACCATTCATCATATATACCAATAAAAACTCCACTTTAGATGAACCTATAATTATTACAAAACCCGTTCAGTATACTCTATACCCTACACCGTGAAGGTGAGTTCACTGGGACACTATCATACACCCCTTTCTCATTTAATAAAAAGTCTGCATTCTGCAAGCTTGGTTTACTAGTCAGTAGTCAGTCAAATAACGGGCAATCATAAATTTTGTTGAATGATAATCAACTACAGGGATTCTGCCTAACGTCAATGGCAAATAAAAGTAAAATACTTTGGGGAAAAAAATAGAGAAAACACGTCTATGTTTCATAACCAGCGATCATATCTAATATAAAATATAAATCAATAAACAACTCCACCTCACTCAGTATAATCTAACAGTGAAGCGATAAGCCAGTGAATAAAGCAGAATTACCGAGCCGGCAGCGGTAATAGCTTGCCTATACTTCTTGTCTTGAACATCCCCGGCAGCAAAACTCCCTCAACACTGGTCTTTGTGGTCCCTGGCTTGGTCACAACGTACCCATTAGAATCCAGTTCCAAGTGACCATCCAAGAACTTCGTTGCAGGCTCGTGCCCAATTGCAAAGAACAATCCAGAAACCTTCAAATCAGAGTCAACTCCAGTCACCACATTCTTCACCTTCAATCCCCCAAGAACCCTCTTGTTATCTCCATCCCCATATGCCCTAACCACCACCGAATTCCAAATCACCTTGATCCAAACATAAATATACATAGTAGTTCACAAACTGGTATGCACGATAAGATATGGCAATTCATAGCAAATATAATATGTATTTATTTGTCTTCATGGATTTAAACAGTAGCAAAAAAAAAGTGAAAACAGAAAGCAGAATTGTTTCAAGAGTTAATCTTGTCCAAACCTGCAGCAGGAAGAGCGAGAGCTCCTGAAATCCATGTTCTAATCCACTTTCATAACCAGCCCTCCCATAATTTGAAGCAAAAAAGGCACTTTCTTCATTGAAAGAAAACAATTATGTAGTTAGCTGCTACCGCACGTCCTTCTGTAAAGATAATGATTTATGAGCTAGAGCGCACAAACGAGCGAGGGAGAACGGCGAGGGTGAACAAGCTAGAGAGGACAAGAGGGCAAACAAGCTAGAGACAAGCGGCGGCAAGAGGGCGACAAGCGGCGGCGGGGCGACGAGCAATGCAAGCGGCGGCAGGGGTGATGAGCGGCAAGCAAGTGCTCGCTAGGTTAAAAATGGGAGAAAATGAAATGGATAGAAAAAAGGCAAAGGGAAAGGGTACACAGAAAGCTTAAAACGCGAAAAGGCTCAACGACCGCATTTTCGGTCGCTACATATTTTTTTTTTTTATTTTTTTTATTTAGGGTTTCGGTCTCTAACACTTCTTTTTATTTTATTTTTTTATTTATTTTAGCTACCAAATTTTTGGTCGCTAATTATTTAATTTTTTTATAAATTTTGTTATTTAGAGACCGAAATATCGGTCTCTGATAATAAGATAAAATTTTTTTTTTTTTAGTGACCGAATTCGCGATCGCTATCTATTAAATTTTTTTTTATAAATATTTTTATTTAAAGACTGAAATATCGGTCTCTAATTCGGTCTCTAAAAAATTTAGAGACTAAATTAGAGACCGATTTTATTTCGGTAGCAAATTATATTTTTATTTTTTTATCGGTCTCTATTTCGGTCTCTATAGAGACCGAAATAAATCGGTCTCTAAAACCTAAATTTCTAATAGTGAAAATTTATAATTCTTGATCGGAAATGCCAAGATATCAAATAGTTTGATGATGGCTTCAGAAATACATTTAGCTTTGTTTGTGCATTATCCTATTAAGATCCATTTATGTATTATGCAGGTTTCTTACTCATTTTCTTATTATCATATATATATATTCTGTAAGATTTATATTATTACTGTCATAGAAGATAAAGTTTTTAAATTTATATTTTTAAATCATTCAGTTTTGCTTACAAGTAACTCGTGCAAAGCACGGGTACTACAACTAGGGCTTTTTTACCAAACTTTCATTAGTAAAAAATTATTTATCAAAATGTCATTTTTTAAAAATTATGTATTAAAATGTCACTCTTTTGAAATTATATACCAATTGTCACCATTTTGTTTAACGCGACATTTTTTAATAATTTTTAGTCCACGTACGATGCGCTAAACAAGGTGGCGCATCTACATAGATTAGGCCAACATGGTAAGCGTAATCTAAGTGGATGTGCCACCCTATTTGACATAATCTTACGTGAACACACCATTCTACATGACATTTTTTATGTGAATATGCCATGTAGGATGACATTTTTCACGTGGACAAAAAAAATAAAAAAAATGTCACGCTACGTGTGCTTCTTGGGCACTTAACCCATTTCACATAGATCTCGCACTCCTTCCAAAGACACATACATCTCACACGTCTACTAGAGAGTGCACCATAACGTTGGAAAACATCAGTATCAATTAGCTTATTTATAGGTCAAGTGTTTGCTTCTGATCCGTAAACTAGTCGATGTGGGACTTTGGTATTGGCAAGGGATCGAAAACAACTAAGTAAGGCAATAAGGTACTTTTATTCGATGTGAGACTTTGGTGTTGGTAAGACAAAACAACTAAATAAGATAACAATGTACATTTGTTCGATGTGAGACTTTAATGTGAATGAAACTAACTTACAATAGGACCCTTCGACTAATTGACACTGCAACCTTCCACTTTCTTAATAATTGTACAGCAATGCAAAGTTATAACATGTTCAGTTTGATTCTTGGGGAAAAATTTAGCTTTCAGTATGATTCTTTCAAAGATATTCAATATAATAATACTTCCAGAATATTTGGGTATATAGCATATTTAGCTCAACGCCCAACATATAAAGGGTAGCAATAATGTAACAACTTTTATTTTTTCTCGACGAATAAAAGTTTAAGAGTGGGAGAAGTTGTCATTCTAAGGTTAGGACAAGTTATAAAAGCCTCAACATAGTACTTCTAGTGTTCTAGATAAGTTATCAATTTTTAATAACATAAAAATAATGTAGAAGGTTAAAGAAATATTGTTAAAATATGATAAGATAATAATGCAGTGTCAATTGACCGATGAGTCCTATTGTAAGTTGGTTTCCTTCCCATTAAAGTCTCATATTGAACAAAGATACCTTGTTGTCTTATTTATTTATTTTGTCTTGTCAATACCAAAGTCACACATCAAATAAAGGTACCTAGTTATCTTACTTAGTTGTTTTGCCTCGCCAACACCAAAGTCCCACATCGACTACTTTACGGATCAGAAGTAAACACTTGACCTATAAATAAGCTAATCAATACTAATGTCTTCTAATGTTATGGTGTACTCTTTAGTAGGCATGTGAAATGTATGTATCTTTGGGAGATGTGAAATCTACGTGAAATGAGTTAAGTGTCCTATAAACACACGCAATGTAGCATTTTTTTAAATTTGTTTTGTCCATGCAATAAGTGTTTGAGTGTATCAAACATTCAGTTATAGGTTTCATTATTCAAATTCAAAGCCCTAGGCCCCTAGCTTAAGTATACCAAATAAATCGGCATGTAAATTACCTCTAAATGCATCTCTTGGCTCCTGAAAATATCAGCAATGGAAGGAGCTATTAACGATTAAAGGAGAAAAGAAATAAGAGTTAACTAGAGAATATGAACAACTTCTATGACTTATCTACACTGCTAACTTTTTTTTTAGAAAATAAAAAAGATGTTTAAAGCATAGATCGAGAAGATGACAGCGAGTTCTACGATATTTCTAGTTCTAGTCCAGGCACCAACAACACTGCAAAGGTCATTAAAGTGCAGTAATAGCAATTTGCATGTAAAGGAAACTCAAAAATCAAAGTCTACGTACCCCAACTACCAAAGATTATTAAGCATCTTCACAAGATGAGGTACATCTGTTTAATTTTGTTAAACTAAACTGTGCATTAATATAAGTGAAGTATATAACTCCACCTGTTTAACTTATTGTTAAAAAGATTTTTACAAGTGAATGGCCTGCACGGCTGCAAAAAGCATATCTAAGGATGGATGAAATTTAAACTCAAGGTATATTATAGAGTAGAAACAAAAGAATCTAAAATCACATGTATTCAAACCATGAACTGCACTAGGCATACCACCAATACCTGAGCCAGCCTATTCGATTAGAAACACAATAAAACATAAAAAAACAATAATACTCATACAATAAGAGATCAAGTCAAGAAAACTGACCACGGCAGTGCTCCTCCACATCCAAAGTTCCACACAAATGTCGAACCAATGAATTGGAGTTTAAAACATAGTAAAAAATCATTTAAAGTAAGTAAGTAAGGTATTTGATTTCATGTCCAAAAAAAAAACACTTAATTTAATCTAAAATATATCATAATTTTAATTTATTAAAATTTAATAATAAATACATCTTTATTTATTCACTTTAAAAATAAATTTAATTTAAAAGAATCTCTTCCTTAAAACGAAGCACTATTGTCTTTGGGCTTTGGCGCTCAATGGAATGCTTAAGCCCGATAAACAGTCTGATGCTTTAATGCTGCTCGCTGTTGAGAGAATATAAACAAACACGGGGGCAAAACCAAAGGTCTAAGCTCAAGTAGACTACAATATTTCTGTAAGCACCTGGGCATTCGCCTTCAATTGAAACATTCAAGACAAGCCCAACAAAGGAAAAAACATAATTAAGAACTAAGAAGAGAAAGTATCTCATGAAGTCGATATAGCTGTATTAATGTATAACACGAGCTATTACCAAAAATAAAAAAAGTATAACACGAGCTAAAAGAAATTGCCAATTTTCAAAGTCGGACTCCAACATTCGAACGTGGGTGATGCAAGTTAAGCAACTCGGGATTTCAAGGTGTGGCTCGTGTGACGCATGAGTGATGATTGATGAACGTCAATGTTCTGAATCTGAGCTACAATGTGTTTTAATTAGTTTTTACAGTCCCTGTCCTCCTCGCATTTACATTCTTTTTATTTACAGATGACCATAGTGCAGCAGGGCACTTGTCGTTGTCTGTCTATCGAACGGCCTTGACTTCTTATTAATTTCTTCAATAAGAATCGTTTACAATGCTGCTTTGGTGGCAGCCGTGTGCCCCGTGCTGCCATTTTTTATTTTCTTTCTTTCTTTTTTAATGCACGCTGCAAAGCATGCAGCAAAACAATTACCAAATTTGGCTTGCTAAAATGAATTGGCTTGCCACTTAAGCCAAGTTATTTAAGTTTTGATCGTATGTCATTGAGTATAATTATTGTTTTTAAACAAATTATAAAAAAAAAGTTAAAGAAACTTTTCCCTTCTCATTTATTGTTTTTTTTTCCTTTCATGGAAAATAGGACAACTTTTTTTTTTTAAAAATAAAAAATTTGAACTGTCCTAGTCTAATGGATATTCGGCTACTCATAAACTCGGCTCATCTTTACAGATGACTAAGTTGGGAGCTATAGATCGTCTTGATCCAATTGGTATCCGACCATAAGTTAAACCTATTTCGGAATGCTAGGCCTATGATAGTCTAGACTAATGTTCTATCTACAAAGTCTGACTGACCTGTATCTGAATGGGTAACAACTCGACAAAACACGTTCTTAATACGATCTACCAATAGACATAACGATATCGCGTCATAATAACCAGACATAACAGTTCTGTGCCATAATGGCCAGACATAACGTTCAAAATCCTAAATGGTCTGAATAGAAGGTATGTGGAGAGTCAGTCATCCAGATCTCTATATAAATTGACCTGGTAGCCTAGGCCATGCATGTTCACTCTTCTCTATTCTTACCTGTACTACTGTCTCGACTCGGAGACTGGTTGGTTGGAGTGTCTTGGCAGAAATCCACCTCATCTCCAACCAATGAACTGACGGGTAACCGACTTAGGATTCTCTGACGGCCATCCCTCGAGTAGAAGATGGAACATAACCCAAAGAATGGAGCATGGTTTTGCTGTTGAAGGTGCAATTGGTGATGGAAGAAAAAATTTAGTTCAAATCTCCCTTAGCCTATGTGTTCTCAAGTCTCACCGCATTACTTACATATGGGCAATCCCCATTTGTTTTCCCTTTCCCTTGTTCTCCTAACTTTGGTGGCAAACAAGAAATAAATAAAAATACATAGGAGTATAGGATTTAGAGCCAAGAATCTACAAGTGATTTTGCAAAGAAGATTGGGAGTATTTTTCCATTCTTTTTCTCAAGGGGAGTATTCATCATTTTTCTAAATGACACTATGGAGATTGATATTGTGATTGAGATTTAATAAAGTAGAAAGGTAAGTGGACCGTACCAACCCTGTTATCATCCGACCGCTTTTAAGTTAGACCCATCTTTATAGATGATCAAATTGAGGGGTTGTGGACCGTCCTATGCCTAAGACAGGTCTATTATAAACCTTTACCGACCGACTATGAAGACCAATCTATTGGGAAGGTCCATTCTTAAAACAACAAGCCCAAAAGAACTCGGGTTAACCCGACTGAGGTTATGCTTGTAGGATCTGACCGGTTTGTGCTCGAACATAAAAAGCTAAGCACATGTTTAGTACGGTTCCCCAACTGTCATTGGCTGACCGATGCCATTATGACCAATGGTCAAGAACGGCTTCGCCCCTTAATTACCGAACAGAAAGAATCCTAATGCTAGGAGCCTTAAATGGCCTAAATAGCAGGTATCCTAGGAGTCAGTGCTCATATCATCTATAAAAACTGGCCTGACAAAGAAGACGTGGCATGTTCCATACAACAGGCGTATAGCATTACCTTTTTTTGTTAACGTGTACTTTTAAATTACATATTAAAAATACAAAATTTTAATATTTTTAAATTTATTTTTTAAATAATTTTAAATTAATAATAAATATTATTTTAATTTCTTAACACGTGTTTTAAAGTTAGACATTAACATATTTTTTTTAATTCTTAAAAATAAGATCAAATTAGTTTATTATTACTACATTGGAAGGAAATAGATCTAAATTTATTAATTTTCTTCTAGTTTCACTAAATTAGATTGTCATTTTTCTAGTAACTTTTTTTGGGTAAATATTTGTTTAGTAACTTTTCTCTTTTCAGATTTTGCAACTTAAAATTGCAGATTCTTTTGAAAGTTAAAACGCTTTGGCGGCTTACGATGTTTGTTTCAAGGAAGTTTTTATCATGATTCAAAACTGAGTTTATAGGTAGATATTTTTTTAATTTGATAATATTTATATATAAATTTGAATATATAAAAAATTTATTAGTTAAAATTTATAATTTTATATATATAATTATTCATAAAAAGATAATTTAATTAAAATTTTATATAAATTTAAATATTATTAATTAAAATATATAAAGACTGAAAACGTCATGATGATCATGATCCAAATTTTCGTTGTTTGAATATCTCGTTGTTTGAATATCTCGCATGATAATTTCGGACACCCACATTTAACTAAATATAGTTATTATAATGCGGTACGTCCCGTTTATTTGTTTATTATTCCCACGTCATTTCGGCTTTCATTTATTTTTGACACCTCTACCCACAAGTACGTATCTTACGTCACAAACCACCAAAATTAAACAAAATGACAAAAAGTCAAAAACTACTCCATTATCAATGCCAACTATACAACCATGTGGGAGTTTACTAATCCAATATTCTTCCAATTCATTGACAAATTGATTATAGCAGAACTGCACAATTAGCTAATCCATTGTCAATAGAGTCCAATACCTCTTCACCACCCAAAAAAAAAAAATTCCAAATAGCTCGTCACATTCGTTTGTAAGCTATAATATAGCGAGCTCATCTAGCATTCCCTTATTTTTCTACATTTTCGTTGTGGTGTTACTGTTAATAATTGAAGTGAACTAAATATTCGACTATTCTAGAAGGATAAACGACCCATGCCTTGCATTCCCACCTTAGTATAAACAAAAGTCGCTAGCTTCGCAGCTCTAATGGTTTGCTTGCCTTCATTTCTCTAGCTTGCTGCACGTTGGAGACGGCACTCCATCAAAACCCAATCTATACAAAAGTCGAAATGGCCTTTTCACTTTTCATAGAAAATTAAAGGCATTTTATTTTAATATACTATTTAGTGGCTGTATTCAATTTGGTTTGTGTGAGAAGCAGAAGTGTGATCATTGAGGTTGCATTTGATGTTAAGTATTATTATTTTACTCTAAATTTAATGTTAGGTACATGATGTGGACATTCCTAATATTTGGCAATCAGCATATTACACAACCTTACTACTATAAAAAATAATTGGCAATCTTTATTTTGGTAGTTGAGATCGGTATTATGAATCATTGATTTAATTGAAATTTATCAAAAATTATTTTTTCAGCGCATTAACAAAGAATAAAATTCCTCTAAAAAAAGGCAGATAGGGTAAGTAATTAAATTGCAGGACATTAAAAAAAACACGGATACAAATAAAAAATATTAAAAAAATATTAAAATATTTAATACAATACATAATATTTGTGCGCCTACTATTTTGAAGTATTAGTATTTCATTGACATGAAGAAGTGGACAACGAGTCAAAGACGTACTATACCCAGAGAAAGACGAAGAAAGTAAGGACAAGACAAACTTTGAGGGATGCAACCATGCTCGAAGACAAAGCACAAGCACTCCTTAATAAAGGAATGTCCACATTATAGACGTAATATTAAATTATAAATAGAATACTGAACTGAACATCGTACCTAACAAAACGTAATACGGAACTTTTTAAATGCTACCTCAATGATCACTTCTATGAACTAGTGTTAAATTGATTTAAACAAATCCAACTACATATTATTAAATATCAAAACTTTATCATCAAATTAAATTACATTTAAATAATTAATTTATCCCATAAACGACTTCAAGTAACTAGCATTATTGAGTTCATGTTCAACATCTGCAAAGTAGCCAACGAGCTATGGCTCAAATGGCATCCTGTGTTGGCTTGTGCAGGAGGTACAAGTCTGATTCCCCCCAATGCCACTTTGGGACCCCGTGTGAGGTATCTCAAGGCCCCAATGCAGTGGTGGCCCTCCTCTAGGCTCATGGAGCCTTATACCAAAACAAAAAAACATCTGTATATTATCATGAGCTTTCATTATTCTCAAGTAAAAAATCTGCATTAATTTCGAAGTTACGTATTACACGGTAAGGATCTCCACAAAGAAAAAGGACATCAACACAAGGGACAAGTGGTCCCATTAGTACAGAAAAAAATCTTCTCGTTATTCCAAGCAGCTAATAATTTCTCTACCAACAAAAGAAGAAGGAGATAGTAAAGACAAAAAACAAAGAGAGAGGGATGCTGTAGAAAGCACTGGTTAATAATGGAAGACGTAGACGTTGTATTCCACGACAGCATCCCCTGTCTTGAGATTAAGAGTGTGAGTCTTAGCCTCAGCGTACCCACGTGCAAACCGGAAAAGCCCGCTCCCGCCAACGATTGGCATCTCCCTCACGGCGGACAACACCTTGTTCCGCCCCAACACGCTGATGGTGCTGCCGTTATACTTCCCTTCCATGAACGCGAAGTTTATCACCATCAACAGCCCCGTCTCGTCCTGGGCCGCAGAGGCGTAGATCCCTTGGGCCTTTCCTACCAGTTTGGAACCCGGTTCAGGCCCCACGGTCAACGGGTCGTCGATAATCACCATGAGCCCGAAGAGGGTGGGGGATTTGTTGGTAATTTGGGCCTCGGCGACCCTCACGGCGGTGGGCTTTGGGCCGCTGACAATGTCATGGAAGTAGAAGTGAAGGTGGCTGAGCTTCTCTTTGTGGAGACCCAGAGATGTTGGAGAGATGCGTCTATCGAAACGAGGGTCTTTGGCGGTTGCAAGGGAGGATGAGAGGAGGGTGAGGGTGAGGGAAAGAAAATTGAAAATGGAGAAAAGGGTTTTGGTTTTGGCCATCGTGGTGGTGGAGGTAAGGGGAAGTAATTAAGATGGCTAATAGCTATGAGAGAAGAGAGAATTATTGGAATGTGTCAATAGTATGATAAACTATTTATAAGGTGGAAGTGTGGAACTTTGGAAGGTTTTTTGAGTTATTGACCTGCTAGAATAATGTTAACAACTTCAATGAACTTCGCAGAGGTTGTGACAGAAACTTTATTGACCAAGAGCTTTCGTACCCTACACTCTGGAATCCCCTTTTCTTTTTTGGTGGTAGCTAGCTTTTATGTTTTTTTTTTTATTAATTGCGGTAGGGTGGTGGTATTTGGACTAGCTTTGTATGCAGATAGTTCTACTAATTCATTTCCCTGAGTTAAAGGACGACCATTTACAGTGAGATTAAGATAGTAGTTATAATAATGTTTTTTGCAACTTGACTTTAAAAAATTGAGATAATTAGAACTCAAACGTGCATTTTTTTAAAGAGAGATTATGATTTGTGAGTTCGTTGAGTTTCTTTATTGATATGACATTATTACTTTCTTTTTTTTTACACAAATATGACAGTAGTACTAATCAATTGTTTATAGTATTTTTTGTATAACCTAATATTAATAAAATTTGGGTTAAGGAAGATAAAATAAAAAACTTTCGACAAAAATAAGATATTTAATGTATTGAAAATAAAAAAAAAATTTCTATTTTAGTATCTTTAATAAATGCTCTTAACAAATTTTAATTTTTTTGAACATTCTTAAAATATATATTATATTTATAAGTTTCTAATAAAAAAATTAGACCAATTTCTATAAAAAAAATTAAATAATTATAATGATATAAAAGGCCCTTTTCAATATATTAGTTGGTAAGTCAGCATAACTAAAATGACATTACTTATGTACTGCTCTAATATGTATTACAATATAAGAAAATTTTGAGTAAAAATTTATCATTTTACATATACAAATCAATATTTGATGTATATAAAGTTAAGTTAATATATATACATATATAATATCATTTATATAACTTTACACATGTCAAAAATTAATTTATATGTCTAAAATAATAGGTTGCTGGCCAAGAATTTCTCAAACAAGAATATGCCAATCGGAAACACAAGAATATTCAAACCAGGAACTGCAGCCACTAAGCATAGCACCAATACATGAGCCAGCCCATTCAATGAGAAACACAAGAATACTCAAACAAGAAGACACCAAGTGACCAAGTCAGGACAACTGACAATGGCAGTGTTCCTCCAAATCCACACAATTAAAACCAATGAATTTGAGTTTAAAACACATCACTATTTCCCATTCATTCAGATTTAAACTGAAGTTTCCTACAAAAAAAATATTTTATTCTCTTATTAATCTTTTTTAATTATTAAATAAAAAATATTATATAATTTTTATATTTTTAAAATATTAAATACATATTTTATATTTACATTTTTAAAAAATATTAAATACATTTTTTATTTAATATTAAAAATTTATTAGAAAGAACACCGAAGGATGAATTAAATTAAATGCATTGATAAAGAAAGAGATAAAGTTTCGAAAAATGGAAATCAACTGCGTATATGATGATTAGATTAAAAATTACGCTAAGAATAGACCATGGGGCACGGCTGTGGCATCGTGCACCACGGAATTGATGGTCTATTAACTTTCTTCCAGAATGCACACGATCACAAACACAATGCCATGGAGTAAATTCATCGGATATATTCGCTACGCATATACACATGTAGTCTACATTTTCTTCCTCGCCTTTGGGGCTGAATGCTTAAGCCTCACGCACAGTTTGAGGCTTTAATTTACCAAAAACTAAATTTTCAGCCCATTAACAAAGAATAAATTCAAAAAAAAAAAAAAATAGGCAGAGAGAATAAGTAATTAAATTGCAGGACATTAACAAGTGAACGAGGAGTGAAAGTCTATACCCAGAGAAAGACGAAAGACAAAGAAAGAAAGGACAAGACAACAATAACACAACTTTGAGGGATGCCACCATGCTCGAACACAAAGCACACCTTAATAATGGAATCTCCACATCATAGACGTAATATTAATTTATAAATAGAATACTCTTTGTTACTTTTTTATCTATCTTTTAAGGTTTTTTTACAAAAAATAAAACATAATTAAATTATTTTATATTAATTAAAATATAAATTGTCATGATTAAATTATCTTTTTTACATATTTAAAAAGTATAGAAATTAATTAATATGTATAATTATTAAGTTTAGTAAATATAATAAAAGATTGAGTAAAATTAATTAATGTATCCTTAAGACTCTCAAATTAAGACAAATTTAAATGAAACATATTTTTTTAAAATAACAGATAAAAAAGAACGAAAAGAGTACATAACTGAACATCCTATCAAAATAAAAGTAGAGTTCTTACTAAAATATATCATAAGAGTACTTATTAAAGATTTAAAATAAGAAATTTTTCATTTTCTTTTCATTTTTTATATGCATTTTTAGAAAATTTTGTTGTGATTGAGATTTAATAAAGTATAAAGCTAACTGGACTGTACCGGCCCTGTTATCATCCCTCCACTTTTAAGCTCGATCAATTTTTACAAATGACCAAACTTATGGGTTGTGGACTGTCTTGTGCCTAAAACAGGTCTGTTATGGACCTATACCAGCCGACTATGAAAACCGATATGTTGGGTAGGCCCATTCTCAAACCAACAGGCCCAGGAGAACCTGGGTTAACCCGACCGAGGTTGTGCTTGTAGGATCTGACCAGTTTGTGCTCGAACATAAAACGATAAGCACGTGTTTAGTATGGTTCCCCAACGGTCATTGGCTGACCGATACCATCATGACCAATGGTCGAGAACAGTTTTGGACCTTAATGACCAAGCAGAGAGAATCATAACGCTCAGAGCCCTAAATAGCCTGAACGACATGTATCCTAGGAGTCAATGCTCAAATCATCTATAAAAATTGATCTGGAAGCCGAGACCCAACATGTTTCATCTTTTTCCTAGACACTCATACCAACCAAACTTATGATCATTCTACTGACCTGTGTAAGTGTTTTTGACTTTATTGCAGACTTACCTGTAGGTCTTTAGTGAGCTTCTCCCATCCTTTTGGATCACATCGACCTAGGTCTCGGTCAGTACTCAGAACAATAACATCGTGTGTTCAGGTGGAGGATAGGAGAAAACGGAAAGAGATGACATATAAATTCCATGTATGATGTCAAGTCATTTTGCCATATCATGACAGGCAAGTTTTCTAAGAGGATAATATTTACCTTTTGGGTTTTTGTTAAGGATAATGCTAAGTGGCCCGGATGGTAGAAGTTGGGATGCATCCTGGATAGCCACAATGTGTGGCAAAGGTCCCACAAATTTTCAATTTATATTTTATTTAAAACAATAACATTTCACATTATAAGGGAATCGGGTCATCCAAGATGTGTAACCTAGAGCGTATAGCATTACCTTTTTTTGTTAACGTGAACTATTAAACTACATATTAAAAATACAAAATTTTAATTTTCAATATTTTTTAATAATTTTAAATAAATAATAAATATTATTTTAATTTCTTAACACGTGTTTTAAAGTTAGACATTAACATAAATTTTTTTAATTTTTAAAAATAAGATCAAATTAGTTTATTATTACTACATTGGAAGGAAATTGATCTCAATTTATTAATTTTCTTCTAGTTTCACTAAATTAGATTGTCATTTTTTCAGTAACTGTTTTTTTGGTAAATATTTGTTTAGTAACTTTTCTCTTTTCAGATTTTGCAACTTAAAATTGCAGATTCTTTTGAAAGTTAAAACCCTTTGCCGGCTTATAAAATTTGTTTTAAGGGGGTTTTTTATCGTAGATTCAAAATGTTTTGATTTATAGATGGATATATATTTTAATTTAATAGTATTTATATATAAATTTAAGTGTATAAAAAATTATTAATTAAAATTTATAAATTATATATATAATTATTCATAAAAAATAATCTATTAAATTTTTATATAAATTTAAATATTATTAATTAAAATATGTAAAAATTTAATATTTTAACCTGATAAATGACTAAAAAGGTCATGATGATCATGATTCATATTTTCCTTGTCTAAATGTCTCGCAACACACCCACAAGTACGTATCTTACATCACAAACCACTAAAATTAAACAAAATGACAAAAAGTCAAAAACTACTGCATTATCGATGCCAACTATACAACCACGTGGGAGTTTACTTTTCTTTTTTTTTTTGGTGCGAACCATGTTGGAGTTTACTAATCGTTTAATTTAGGAGTAATCACGGATCGAGTCAGATTGATTTTACAAGAGAAAAAAATCTAAATCAATTATGTGAGTTGGAGTTGAGTTGGGTCAAATTTAAAAAAAAATTGAATAATCCGAATCGAACTAACTCGATTAGAATCGAATTGGTTAATTGGGTTGATCAGGTCACTAGATCGGGTTACAAGAAAAAATAAAAAAAACTTGAATATAATTAAAATGACATCGTTTTATTGAGTCATCGAATCGGATCATCAAGTTGGTTCACTAAACCTGTTATCCAAACTAATATTCGAACGAATTTATTGAATTTGTCCCGAATATCCAAATCAACCCAAATATATATGATCGAATCTAGTAAGTCGGATTGACGGATCGAAAGGTCAAGTTGTTCACCCCTAGTCTAATCCAATATTCTTCCAATTCCTTGACAAATTGATTATCGCAGAAGTGCGCAATTAGCTAATCCATTGTCAATCAAGAGTCCAATACCTCTTCACCACCCGAAAAAAAAAGTCTAAATAGCTCGGCACATTCGTTTGTAAGCTATAATATAGCAAGCTCATCTAGCATTCCCTTATTTTTTTTCTCTACATTTTCATTGTGGTGTTACTGTTAATAATTAAAGTGAACTAAATATTCGACTATTCTAGAAGGATAAACGACCCATGCCTTGCATTCCCACCTTAGTATAAACAAAAGTCGCCAGCTTCGCAGCTCTAATGGTTTGCTTGCCTTCATTTCTCTAGCTTGCTGCACGTTGGAGACGGCACTCCATCAAAGCCCAATCTATATACAAAAGTCGAAATGGCCTTTTCACTTTTCATAGAAAATTAAAGGCCTTTTATTTTAATATACTATTTAGTGGCTGTATTCAATTTGGTTTGTGTGAGAAGCAGAAGTGTGATCATTGAGGTTGCATTTGATGTTTAAGTATTATTATGTTACTCTAAATTTAATGTTAGGTACATGATTTGGACATTCTTAATATTTGGCAATCAACATATTACACAACCTTATTTACTACTATAAGAAATATTGACAATCTTTATTTTGGTAGTTGAGATCGGTATTATGAATCAGTTGATTTCATTGAAATTTATCAAAAATTATTTTTTCAGCGCATTAACAAAGAATAAATTGAAAAAAAAAAGGCAGATAGGGTAAGTAATTAAATTGCAGGACATCAACAAAAAACAACACGGATACAAACAAAAAATATTAAAATATTTAATATAATACAATATTTGTACGCCTACTATTTTGAAGTATTAGTATTTCACTGACATTAACAAGTGGACAACGAGTCAAAGACGTACTATACCCAGAGAAAGACGAAGAAAGTAAGGACAAGACAAACTTTGAGGGATGCAACCATGCTCGCAGACAAAGCACTCCTTAATAAAGGAATGTCCACATTATAGACGTAATATTAAATTATAAATAGAATACTGAGCTTAACATCGTACCAAACAAAACGTAATACTGAACTTTTTAAATGCTACTGAGGATGATAACGGAGCGGGACGGGAACGAATAATATCCCTTGATTTTTCACTCCTGTGAATAATATCTATTTTTGTCTTCGCCTTTATATTTGTGTTGATACTCATTTATTTTTTTTCTGTAGATAAACGAGTATCCACGAATATTAATGAATATTCAATAAATTGTAAAAAAAATTCAAAAAAATTAAAAAAATAAAATAAAAAATAAAAAATAAAAAAGTATAATACTATAATTTTTTTAAATTTATCCAACACAACTTAATCTAAAAATAATATCAAACACATAAAATACTTTTGATTTATATAACTTTACAATATTTTAATTTATATAATTAAATTTTTTAATAATTTTATATAAAATATTTATATAAATTTTTCTGCAAGTATCCATGAATACTGGAGAATCCACCCCGCCCCCATCCCGTTTATTAAATGAAAATAACACTAAACGAGTATTTATATCTGTGGAGAGAATTTGACGAGTATTACCCACTCCCATCACGATAATTACCTACGAGAGCGAATAAAATTATCATCCCTAAATGCTACCTCAATGATCACTTCTATGAACTAGTGTTAAATTGATTTAAACAAATCCAACTACATATTATTAAATATCAAAACTTTATCATCAAGTTAAATTACATTTAAATAATTAATTTATCCCATAAACGACTTCAAGTAACAAGCATTATTGAGTTCATGTCCAACATCTGCAAAGTAGCCAACGACCGATGGCTCAAATGGCATCCTGTGTTGCCTTGTGCAGGAGGTACAAGTCTGATTCCCCCAATGCCACTTTGGGACCCCGTGTGAGGCATCTCAAGTCCCCAATGCAATGGTGGGCCTCCTCTAGGCTCACGGAGCCTCATACCAAAAAAAAAATCTGCATGTTATCATGAGCTTTCATTATTCTCAAGTAAAAGATCTGCATTAATTTCGAAGTTACGGATTACACGGTAAGGATCTCCACAACGAAAAAGGACATCAACACAAGGGACAAGCGGTCCCATTAGTACAGAACAAAAATCTTCTCATTATTCCAAGCAGCTAATAATTTCTCTACCAACAAAAGAAGAAGGAGATAGTAAAGACAAAAGACAAAGAGAGAGGGATGCTGTAGAAAGCACTGGTTAATAATGGAAGACGTAGACGTTGTATTCCACGACAGCATCCCCTGTCTTGAGATTAAGAGTGTGAGTCTTAGCCTCAGCGTACCCACGTGCAAACCGGAAAAGTCCGCTCCCGCCAACGATTGGCATCTCCCTCACGGAGGACAACACCTTGTTCCGCCCCAACACGCTGATGGTGCTGCCGTTATACTTCCCTTCCATGAACGCGAAGTTTATCACCATCAACAGCCCCGTCTCGTCCTGGGCCGCAGAGGCGTAGATCCCTTGGGCCTTTCCTACCAGTTTGGAACCCGGTTCAGGCCCCATGGTCAACGGGTCGTCGATAATCACCATGAGCCCGAAGAGGGTGGGGGATTTGTTGGTAATTTGGGCCTCGGCTACCCTCACGGCGGTGGGCTTTGGGCCGCTGACAATGTCATGGAAGTAGAAGTGAAGGTGGCTGAGCTTCTCCTTGTGGAGACCCAGAGATGTTGGAGAGATGCGTCTATCGAAACGAGGGTCTTTGGCGGTTGCAAGGGAGGATGAGAGGAGGGTGAGGGTGAGGGAAAGAAAATTGAAAATGGAGAAAAGGGTTTTGGTTTTGGCCATCGTGGTGGTGGAGGTAAGGGGAAGTAATTAAGAAGGCTAATAGCTATGAGAGAAGAGAGAATTATTGGAATATGTCAATAGTATGATAAACTATTTATAAGGTGGAACTTTGGAAGGTTTTTTGAGTTATTGACCTGCTCGAATAATGTTAACAACTTCAATGAATTCGCAGAGGTTGTGACAGTCTGACAGAAACTTTATTGACTAAGAGCTTTCGTACCCTACACTCTGGAATCTCCTTTTCTTTTTTGGTGGTAGCTAGCTTTTATGTTTTTTTTTTATTAATTGCGGTAGGGTGGTAGTATTTGGACGAGCTTTGTATGCAGATAGTTCTACTAATTCATTTCCCTGAGTTAAAGGACGACCATTTACAGTGAGATTAAGATAGTAATTATAATAATGTTTTTTGCAACTTGACATTAAAAAATTGAGATAATTAGAACTCAAACGTGCATTTTTTTAAAGAGAGATTATGATTTGTGAGTTCATTGAGTTTCTTTATTGATATGACATTATTACTTTCTTTTTTTTACACAAATATGACAGTAGTACTAATCAATTGTTTATAGTATTTTTTGTATAACCTAATATTAATAAAATTTGGGTTAAGGAAGATAAAATAAAAAACTTTCGACAAAAATAAGATATTTAATGTATTGAAAATAAAAAAAAATTTAAAATTTTCTATTTTAGTATCTTTAATAAATGCTCTTAACAAATTTAAATTTTTTTGAACATTCTTAAAATATATATTATATTTATAAGTTTCTAATAAAAAAATTAGACCAATTTCTATAAAAAAATTAAATAATAAAATTAAAATAATTATAATGATATAAAAGGCCCTTTTCAATATATTAGTTGGTAAGTCAGCATAACTAAAATGACATTACTTATGTACTGCTCTAATATGTATACAATATAAGAAAATTTTGAGTAAAAATTTATCATTTTACATATTCAAATCAATATTTGATGTATATAAAGTTAAGTTAATATATATACATATATAATATCATTTATATAACTTTACACATGTCAAAAATTAATTTATATGTCTAAAATAATAGGTTGCTGGCCAAAAATTTCTCAAACAAGAATATGCCAATCGGAAACACAAGAATATTCAAACCAGGAACTGCAGCCACTAAGCATAGCACCAATACATGAGCCAGCCCATTCAATGAGAAACACAAGAATACTCAAACAAGAAGACACCAAGTGACCAAGTCAGGACAACTGACAATGGCAGTGTTCCTCCAAATCCACACAATTAAAACCAATGAATTTGAGTTTAAAACACATCACTATTTCCCATTCATTCAGATTTAAACTGAAGTTTCCTACAAAAAAAATATTTTATTCTCTTATTAATCTTTTTAATTATTAAATAAAAAATATTATATAATTTTTATATTTTTAAAATATTAAATACATTTTTTATTTAATATTAAAAATATTATTAGAAAAAACTTATAAAAGAATATAACATTACTCTTCCTACAAATCCCTTCAAAAGCTGACCTAAGGATGAATTAAATTAAATGCATTGATAAAGAAAGAGATAAAGTTTCGAAAAATGGAAATCAACTGCGTATATGATGATTAGATTAAAAATAGACCATGGGGCACGGCTGTGGCATCGTGCACCACGGAATTGATGGTCTATTAACTTTCTTCCAGAATGCACACGATCACAAACACAATGCCATGGAGTAAATTCATCGGATATATTCGCTACGCATATACACATGTAGTCTACATTTTCTTCCTCGCCTTTGGGGCTGAATGCTTAAGCCTCACGCACAGTTTGAGGCTTTAATTGACCAAAAACTAAATTTTCAGCCCATTAACAAAGAATAAATTCAAAAAAAAAAAATAGGCAGAGAGAATAAGTAATTAAATTGCAGAACATTAACAAGAAAAGGAGGAGTCAAAGTCTATACCCAGAGAGAGACGAAAGACGAAGAAAGTAAGGACAAGACAACAATAACACAACTTTGAGGGATGCAACCAAGCTCGAAGACAAAGCACACCTTAAAAATGGAATGTCCACATCATAGACGTAATATTAAATTATAAATAGAATACTACTTTGTTACTTTTTTATCTATCTTTTTTACAAAATTTAAAGACACAATTAAATAATTTTATATTAATTAAAATATAAATTGATATGATTAAATTAATTTTTTTATTTTTTTAAAAATTGTAAAATTTAATTAATATATATAATTATTAAGTTTAGTGAAGATAATAAAAGATGTAATAAAATTAAAAAATATATATATCCTTAAGATTTTAAAATGACAAAAAATTTGAATAAAACAAGTTTTCTAAAATGACAGATAAACAAAAACGGAAAGAGTACATAACTGAACACATCATATCAAAATAAAAGTAAATGTTTTACTAAAATGTGTCATAAGAGCACCTATTAAAAATTTAAAATAATAAATTTTTCATTCTCTTTTCATTTTTTTATCTACATTTTTAAAAAAATTATTTTATTTTAATTTATCTATTATTTAAAAATTTTAATGATGCATTAATTAAATATTTTCAATTTTATCATATCTTTTATTATCTCCATTAAGCCTAATAATTACACATATTAATTAATTTTTTTTTACAATTTTTTACATATATTTAATAATATAAAAAGAGTAATTTAATCATATTAATTTATATTTCACTTAATTTGATATTATTTATTGATATTCTTAATTCTTATATAAAAACTTTAAAAGATAAATAAAAAAGTACAAAGGGAATAAAGAATAGAGTATTCAATATATTAAAAATTAAAAAATTATATCTTTCATACAAAATTTCTTAAAAATATTTGTTAGACAAATCCTAAAATAATACTGACCATTAAATGCTATTGATCACTTCCATGAACTAGCGTTAAATTGAATTAAATATAGATAAAAGCTAATAAGATACTCTTGCACACCCACTCTTAAACACTTGCTCTATTATTGCGACACTTCATACACTTTTCTTTAAAATGTGATTGGTTTTCTGGTTCTATAGTATATATAAAAATTAAAATAGTATTCATGTGATGTATGAAATTATAAAATAAATTAAAATATTTAAAAGTAATATATGATAATTATTTTATTATTATTAAAAATATTTAAAATTTTTAAAAATGATTATGAGTGATATAAAAAATTTAAGTTAAGATTTAAATATTTTTTTTTTAGGATATCAAATATTAAGTTCATATATAACATTTTGAGAATATTTTAAAATTTTTAAAAATTATTAGAAAAGCATTTTGAGTTTTAAACTACTACTAATTCCATTGGATATATATATATATATATATATATATATATATAACAATAAAATTTAAATTCATATTTATAATTAGTCAATAATGACATAATTTAAAAATGATACTTATAATAAAGAACTCGACATAGTTTACTTTTTTCTTTAATTTAAAAATGAATTCTTTTTTTTTCTTTTAAAAAAAGTAATATTAAAATTTAAATTCAAATTACATTAGTGACACTATCTAAAAATGACAATTAACAATTTTTTATTATATATTTTCCTTTAATTCTTATTAATAGGATAATAATAAAATTTAAATTTAAATAATATTTGTGGGATAACCTAAAGTTACCACTTGGCATAATTCTATAAATTAATATTTTTTTTTATATATCATACTAAAATACCACGCGTATGCGATACACAAGATTATAAAAAATATTAAAAAATAATATAGAATAATTATATTATTATTATAAAAAATATATTTATAATTTTTGTAAGTGATCATAATTGATACATAAATTTTACGTTAAGATTTAAATAATTATTTTATTTTTTTAGATGTCAAATATCAAGTTTATATATAAATTTTTAATAATATTTTAAAAATTTCAAAAACTATTAAAAAAGTGTTTGGAGTTTTAGAGGTTGTGGCGGCTGTTAACTCTCTTAATTTTATCTTAGTATATTATATTATAGTTTGACATTATAACAAAAAAAAAATTTATTTCATAAAAATATCTCAAAAGATATATATATATATATATATATATATATATATATATATATAAACATTATTATTATATTAATAAGATAATAACAATAAAATTTAAATTTATAATAAATCATTGATAATAAATTTAAAAATAATACTTATAAGAAAAATTATAAAATCTTTTATATTTTTTTTATATAATGCTAAATTTAACTTCAAATAATATTGGGAATACAACAAAGTTACCATTCAGTAAAATTTTACAAATCGATGATTATTAGTTTTTAATTATTAGACTGGTTCGATCTCTTTCCTACGCACCTTGCCACTATCCACCCTCCGTCGGCAATGGCATAAGAGTCACCGTCACCACCACCACCAATCAATAGGGTGGCCTGCCATAACCATGAGTCCAAGGAGAATAAGCTTCATGCTTCAACTGTTGCCCATTTGGAGGAACTAAATTCGGAGGAATATTAATCGACGACGAGCCCTCACCGACGCATTCACCTGGCTGCTGTCCCCCACTGCCACGTAATCCTGGTGGGGAGACATCACCGGCGCCAACCGTACTTGCCCATGCCCTTCCTGATCTTCATCCTTAATGGGTATTCTCTTATAAACTACATTAGAAAACGGACCCACCACCCCTCTATAACTCTGGGGGTGGCAGATACCTGTCCTCTAGTTACAAAGTTTTGTAGGGGTCCAGAGCAGAGCAAGATCTGCAAACTGTTGTGGAGTAGCTGGAGGGAGGGACACACTTTATCTACGGCCCGTGAAATCTAATTGAAGGTCCTCAAAGATCTGAGGCATTAAAGCAACCAAGCAAGCAAAATAGCAATCCCCTATTACACAAATATTATTGGAAAATGTTAGTGTTACATCATTTTCAGAAATGCATTACTATTTACATTTTTTTTAAAGATTGTGAGTAAGTGGAAAAAAATGATAAAAAAAACATACATAATTAATGATATATGAAAGGGTATAAAAAGTGATGTAAAAAAAATGATAGAAAAATCAAAATTGAAAGTTATACATTTGTGCATCCACTATGACCAATAAATTTGAGAGAGGGACTTGGTTTGAGACTTGGGATCTTTTCTGGGGACTTTGAAGTTGCGTTCTCTATACAAAAATGAGACCTCTGTGTTTTCTATTTTTGGGGGCAGCATAGGTTTTTTTTTTTTTTGACGTGAGCATCGGTTTAATTGGATAATAATAAATCAATAAAAATATTTTTATGGGGTTTTAATCTAAGAGTAAGAACTTAGAACTCTTGCATAGAAGAGAAAAGGAAAGGTAAGAGGCCGGGAGCGTAGAATTAAGCAAACAATAATCTTATTTGTACATTTTAAATTTAATATCTAACTTATATCTCTTTTATATTAACTTATGATGAGTTTATTTTATTTTAAAATACGATATATGTTGATATTTATTTATGTTTATATTAATATATAATATTTATATAAAATATAAAATTTAATAATACAAATATCATTTTACTTGTAAAAGCATAGGTCACCTCCGACTGCTCCGTCACCAGTATCGGTCTCTTGCTTCCCCATTCTCTGCCCAAAATGCTTTTCCCTCGTGTTTTTATTATTATTATTAACACTTTGACAACCAGTTTCAAGTCTCACCATAAAAGAGAGTGATTGACCTGGTAATATTAGAGTAAGTGTTAAAAAAAGTACATTAATAGCATTTTTCTTTAAACAAATCCAACTACATATAATAAAACATCAAAGCTTTATCATCAAATTAAATTACATATAACTAATTAATTTGTCCCATAAACGACTTCAAGTAACTAGCATATTTATTGAGTTCAAGTTCAACATCTGCATGTTATCATGAGCTTTCATTATTCTCAAGTGAAAAACCTGTATTTAATTTCAAAATCACGTATTTAGAAGACCCAGTAAGGATCTCCACAAAGAAAAAGGACATCATCAACACAAGGACAAGGGTACCATTAGTACAGATAAAAAAACTTATCTTTATTACAAGCAGCTAAGAATTTCTCTACCAACAAAAGAAGGAGGATCGAGATAGTAAAGACAATAAGATAAAGAGAGAGGGATGGTGGATGAAGCACTGGTTAATAATGGAACACGTAGACGTTGTATTCCACGACAATATCCTTTGTCTTGAGATTAATGGTGTGAGTCCTGGCCTGAGCATACCCACGTGCAAACCGGAAAAGCCCACTCCCGCCAACGATCGGCATCTCCCTCACGGCGGAGAAGACGGCGTTTCGCCCCAACACGCTGACAGTGCTGCCGTTATACTTCCCTTCCGTGAACGCGAAGTTCATCACCGTCAACAGCCCCGTCTCGTCCTGGGCCGCAGAGGCGACAATCCCTTGGGCCTTTCCCAGGAGTTTGGAGCTCTGTTCGGGCCCCACCGTCAACGGGTCGTCGGCTATCATCACGAGCCCAAAATCCGTGGAGGACTTGTTGGTTATTTGGGCCTCGGCGACCCTCACTGTGGTGGGCTTTGGGCCGCTTTCAATGTTGTGCAAGTAGAAGTGAAGGTGGCTGAGCTTCTCCTTGTGGAGACCCAGAGATGTTGGAGAGATGCTTTTATCGAAACGAGGTTCTTTGGCGGCGGCGAGGGAGGAGGAGAGGAGGGTGAGGGGAAGAATGAAGAAAATGGAGACAAGGGTTTTGGTTTTGGTTTTGGCCATGGTGGTGATGGTGTTGGTGGTTAGGGGATATAATTAAGAAGGCTAATAGCTATATGAGAGAAGAGAGAATTCTTGGAATATGTGAATAGTATCATAAACTATTTATAAGGTGGAACTTTGGAAGGTTTTTGGAGTGACTGACCTGCTAGATACTGTCGGCAACTTGTATGAAGTTGCAGAGGTTGTGACAGAGATACTTTATTGAGCTTTTGTATGTACCCTACACTCTCTGCAATCTCTCTTTCCTTTTTCGTGATAGCTAGCTTTTAGTTTTTTTGTTTTTAATTGCAGTTGACTAGTGGTGTTTGGGCGGGCTAGCTTTTAAGATAAAAACATCATCATTTTACATCTTTAAAAGGATATATAAAAAGATATATAAGTACTATTTATATTATTTTTAAAAAATATAATTGGGTGAAAAATAATAATAAAAAATATATATAATGAATAATATTAAATAGAATGTAAAAATATATATATATATTATTTTATGTAAAAATATAATAGTTGTTTAAGATGTTTATACAAAAGTTTTTGCAACTTGATCTAAAAAATTGAGATAATTAGAATTATTTTTTAAAGAAAGATTGTGATTTGTGAGTTCATTTAATTTTTTTAGAGTGTGTTTGAAATGTAAAAAAATAAAAAATAATTTGATTTATAAATTTAATTAAATTAAATTTTGTGTTTAAAATTTTAAAAAATAAGAAATAATTTTTTTAAATATCATAAATTTCATTCATTTTATTTTAAAAATTTTATCAAATTTGATAGAATTTGTTAAGATTTGATTTGATTTAAAATAAATAAATTATTTTATCTTTAGTAACTACTTCTAACATAACAACTTCTAATAAGAGTTAAAATGTAAAATAATAAAATAAAATAAAATCAATTCTCATTTTAATGAATTTCAAACATAAAATTTGATTTCTAAATTAATTCAAATCTTTTTTTTTAAGTTTCAAATACAAAATTTAATTTCTAAATCAAATCAAATTAAATTAAATCATTTCTCATTTTTATTCATTGCAAACACAACCTTACTAAAATGACATTATTACTTTCTTTCTTTTACACAAATATGACAGTAGTACTAATCAATCAATTATTTATAGTACTTAAGTATAACCTAGTATTAATAGAATTTGAGATATGGAAGATAAAATAATAAGTTTAAGATAAAGATAAGGTCTTTAATGCATTTAAAATTGAAAAAAATATTTTTTATTTAAAATATTTTATTTAAATATCCTTAACCAGTGTTATTAGTAAAGTTTATAAACTTTTTTAGCATTCTTAAAGTATATATTATATTAATAGGTCTCTAATATAAAAGAGTTTAATTTTGATATACTATTAGTATAATTTTTTTTTATATTATTAACTAACTATACATTATCACATATATGACTTTTGGGATAGTTATTATAATAATGAAATATTTTTAATAATATAACAAATTATAATTAATTAACAATGTAAAAAATATTTAAATAACAATAATTTATATAAGAGTAAGAACTTAGAAGTCTTGCATAGAAGATTAAAGGAAAGGTAAAGAGGAGAGCGTATAATTAAGCAAACATTCATCTTATTTGTACATTTTAAATTTAATATCTAACTTATATCTCTTTTATATTAACTTAGATGAGTTTATTTTATTTTAAAATACGATATATCTTGATATTTATTTATATTTATATTAATACATAATATTTATATAAAATATAAAATTTAATGATACAAATATCATTTTACTTGTAAAAGCATAGGTCACCTCCGATTGCATCATCACTAGTATCTATTTCTCTTGCTTGCTTCCCCATTCTTTGCCCAAAATGATTTTCCCTCGTGTTATTATTATTATTATTATTATTATTATTATTATTATTAACACTTTGACAACCTGTTTCAAGTCTCACCATAAAAGAGAGTGTTTTACCCTGTAATATTAGAATTACAGAAATATTTTTCGTCTACCTAAAATATGGTGAATGTGTGTCTATCATATTTTTACGTGAGATAAATGTCAAATTAAATTATATGTAATTGTAGCATTCTCGAGAAATATAAAATAAGTTTGTGAATAGGTTACAAAAAGTTGAAGTATAAAAGTTAGACGAATAACGGAATTATTAGAATAAGTGTTAAAAGAAAGTTCATAAAATTATAAAACCATTTCAAATTAAAAGGGAATGTTACTAGATGATGGCTTAGGAATTCGTTTTCTCTGCGGGCTCTATGAGAGGTGTTGGCTTAGGGAATGAACCACCGGACAGCGGCGGTAGCAATAAAAATGTTGGTGAGAAAAGACAAAAGTGTCCTTCAAGGATATGGTGATGGGGAAGAAAGATGTCCCAGCTTCTAGACCAAAGGTTGATCTGCTTAAGGACAACCTGGCAAGGATAGAATATGAGGATGGTAACCCTCTAAAATCAATGGTGCACATTGCAGATTAGGTTTTTGAGGGCCTTTGTGCTCCATGGCAGGATGCCCTAGTTGTTAAACTTCTAGGGAAAAGCATTGGCTATAATACCATGAGAGAAAGGCTAGTGAAGATTTGAAAACTAGTCGTTGGGTTTAAGATCATGGGCATAATGAACGACTTTTTTATGGTGAAATTTTTCAATGAAGCTGATCGTATCAAGGTGATGGATGAAGGTCCATAGATGATCTTTGATCATTATCTCACGGTGCAGATATGGATGCTGGAGTTTATTTCTTCAACGGCACAAATAGACAAAACAATGGTATGGATTCGATTTCCAGGGTTAAATATGTTTTATTATAACCAGAGTATCCTGTTGGCTTTAGCTTCAACGGTTGGGAAGCCAATTAAGGTCGACAGTCATACATTGGATGTACGACGAGGTCGCTTTGCGAGGGTGTGTGTTGAAGTTGATCTTAAAAAGCCTGTTGTGTGAAAGGTCTAGCTCAAAGGCTTTTGGTATCAAGTTGAGTACGAAGGACTACACCATATCTGTACCATTTGTGGCTGTTATGGCCACCTTATAAGAAATTGCAAGAGCAAACATGAGGTGCTCCAAATCCCATCCCAGCAGTTTCCTGATAATGGTGCTAATGTTTCTTTTCCTCATGCTACGGTGTTTCCTCCTTCCAGCGAGGCTATTACGGTGGAAGTTAATGCAGATAACATTAAGGAGCAAAATCAGGCGAAACCATTGGTGATTAATGGTGGGGCAGTTACAGCTGAAAATCAGGAACCGTTGCATGGTGACTGGTTGATTGTTAAGCGTAAAAAAAGTAACAATTGTACATCCAAGTAGGTCAAAGATAGTAATGATTTGAAAAGCAAGGTTGTTATGACAATAATGGAAAGAAAGAGAAATTTCATGCAGCCAGGGATATGTCCATGCAATCCGGATTCCATGCAAAAGTAGTGCAACCGACAAATGCTTTTGGGGGCCTAGTGTAATACCCTAAATGACATGTTAGACTTGCTTATGTGTTAAAAAGGTAACATATGACTTGTTTAACATGTATGTTTAATTTTGTGACAATCTGAGTTCGTTTAAGTACTTAATTGCAACTTGAACTATGAAAAGTAGCTTAAAATAGCTCAGATAATAGTATAAATTACTTAGGAGAGGAAAATAAATATGGATAAGTTATTTTTAGGTCACATATATGAAGAACAAGTTACAATGTAAGTTTCAAGGTAAACTGAGCTAATTTGACATTTTTAGGCATACTGATTGCCTAATTATAGTTGATTTGACTAGTAGCAGATATGAAAATATCAGATAATGGTGAAATGACTTTTTATATGAATCTTAGTATTTATTTTAAAGTTGTTTGAAGCTGAAAATCTGGATTTAGCTAAATCTAAGTGTTTTTAGCGGATCATATTTTATCAGTTACGGCCTAAGGGCCAAATGAGTCTTAATTTCCACTTTTATAAGGATTTTCTCACTGCCAAACTGTTTCATTCAACAGAAACAGAAAACGTGAGAAGAGAAGTGAAAGAAGAGGAAAGAAAGACCAAGCAAGAGGAAGAAAGAAAGAGGAAGGTTAAGGGTAAAGTCAAGGCTTGAGGATCCAACCAAGTTTAACTCATCAGCACAGTTCCAAAGGTAGGGGTTATTTGCTCATCTTATTCTCTTTTCTCTACTTTCACCATAGATGCACTTAAGGTACATAATAGGTCAATTTGAATTCTAGAGGTATTTGATGCGTTTTGATTGCATGATTGAGTTTCTTTGGTCTTTTATGACTTGTTCATAGCAATAGTTGAAGTTAGAAGTTTTGAATATCTCATTTAATCATTTAGAAATCTCAAAGAGGGGTTTAGGTCACCCTATGATAGATTTTGGGGTTTGAATCCAAATTAATAAGTTTAAGTTAGTAATTAATGATTCCTAAATGTTTAAGAATTGATTAGGGATCTAAGATTACCTAGAAATTGGATTGAAATCAAAATCCAAGAAAAAAACTAATGGAACAGTACTACGATTTTGCAGAGCTGCTGTAATGCTTCTGGTTGGGCAACACGGCCCGTGTCTGAAGACACGGGGGTGATCGTGTCTCTCTCTGCCAGAGGAATTTCGTGAACAGTATTCACAAAGCAAGACACGGGGTAGGCCGTAAGACACAGCCCGTGTCTGAAAACACGGGGAAAGCCGTGTAATGTGACATGGCTCGTGTCTGAGGCCAGAATTTTTAAAAATGTCATTTTTGATATTTTTAAGTTCTTGATTATATGGAATCATTAGTATATGTTTCCTAAAGTGTGTTAAGACACTATTAGGGATAGTTTTCAAGAAGAAAATTATACCTAGTATGTATAGGAAAACTTGGTAGTGTTGATTTTGTGAGTATCCTTTAATAGTATTCATGAAGGCCAAGAGAAATCGAAAGGATGTCTGATAGACTCGATGGAGGAAGAACATAACCCTGATAAGTTGATAGTGTCAAGGCCAGAAGAGATAAGTAGGGATCTATTAAGGTTCTTCGAAATCAGGATTTAGGTCGAACTTCTCATGAGTCAGGATATATATGTGTATTGTGAGGAGATACCTCTACTTGCTATAAAATAACACAAGAAATCATCAATTCCTAAGTTTTACATTCTTGGTTCTGAGTTGAACTAGATATATGTATGAGATGCAAATTAACTTGGTTTATCTAAATGTTATGATTAGACCTTGTAGATGTTTTAAACATATTTTATTAGTAGTTATTATGATTATGTTTATATATGTTATGTATGCTGGTTTTGATTACTCATACTGAGATTATAGTTTCTCATCCCGCTGTATATCATGTAATTCCAGGTGAAACTTCTTCCAAGGGTAAGAAAAAGAAAGAAGCTAAGGATTATATTATGTTATGTTTCAAATTGTTGTACTTATTAGTATTCTTTTTGAGATGTATAGGCTTATGCATTACTTCAAGCATTTGCTAAGACTAGTGATGTAAATGTACTTTGATGCAATATAATATAAATATTGTATTTTCGCATTTCATATGACTCTCTATAGTGTTTCCAACAAAAATTATGGATATAAATATATGACTAGTATGTATGTAGTGACATTGTAATGCTATGTATCTCTTTGTATGACGTATATGCTGAGATACAGGTATTAGGATGTTACATTTTGGTATCAGAGACTGATTCATCCTGTTGAGTCGGGGTATGGACTGACTATGCCTAGGCATATAGGAGTTCCTTATTAGAAATTATGCTTTTTTAACTTCATATGTTAAATATGATTATAGAATTGTATGATTTCGCTCAGATTGGTTGTTATTGGGTTTTGTTACACGGTTATATAGTATTGAGACTGCAGCTCAATATATGTTATTTTTATGTGTACTGGAGACTATGAAACCAAACGGGCGATCTAAAGAAGTAGGGAGCTCGGCCCCATCGAGTCCAGATATGGCTGAAGCCGTTATAGTTATGGCCAATTTTATGACTAGGATGCTTGAGAGAATGGAATCAAATCTATCTCAGCAACCTGCACCAGCTGGTCACCACTCACAAGAAGCGACTCAAGTCGAAGAAATCAGAATTTTCTGAACTTGACAACTTTTCGTCAAATGAATTCTCCTTCATTCAGAGGTGAGTACAATCCTGCCAAGGCTGACGAGTGGCTCAGTGAGATAGAGAATATTTTTCATGCAATGGTTTACTCAGAAGAGTAAAAAGTGATCTTTGCCTCATATATGCTAAAAGTTGAGGCAGAGCATTGGTAGAAAAGTACCAAAAGGGTACTTGAAGCAGTTGAAACCCTAATGTCATAGGAGGTCTTCAAGATAGCTTTCCTGAAGAAGTTTTTCCCGCAGACTCTACACGATGACAAGGAAGTAGAGTTTATGAAGTTAAAACAAGGAAATATGTCCATAGGCCAATATGTGGTCAAGTATGATGAAATGACAAAGTTCTCTTCTCATTTCCATTATCGCCCTGACGAGAAATGGAGATGCTTGAAGTTTGAATCTGGTTTAAAGCAAGAAATCAGAGGTATGGTGAGATTAATAGAGATTAGAGATTTTCCTGCTTTGATTAACAAATATAGGATTGTGGAGTCAGAAGTTAACAACTCTTTGTCAGAGGAGAGGGTGCAAGACGTCCCAAAAAGAAAGAGGGAGGACAACAGGAACAAACAGGGTGCTTCTAAGGCAAGCAACCCTAAAGGAAAAAGTAAGAAGTGGTCTATGGAACCACGATGTGCTGAGTGTGGGAAGGCACATGGAGGCAAGTGCTTTGCGAGCCAGTCTATATGTTATACATGTGGGCAGCCGGGGCATTTCTCCAGAGCTTGTTCTCGGAATAAGGAAGATGCACTTACTCTAAAGCCACTAGCTAAGGGGCGAGTTTACACTTTAGGTGGGACAGAGGTGGCCCAGTATTCCGACCTAATCTAAGGTAAAGACATAATTCGTAATCATCTTTTAAATGTCATGTATGATTCAGGAACATTCAACTTCTTTATTTCTTATGATTGTGTAAAGATGTTGGATTTGCATATGTCAGAGTTACCATATGACTTATCTGTTTCCACACCCACTAGTAAGCCAGTTATAACATCAAAAGTGTGTCTTGACTATTGTATAAGAATCAAGGATAGAGTTTTCCTTGTGAACCTTATTTGTTTACCCCTTGTGGACATAGATGTTATTCTTGGTATGGATTGGTTGTCATCCAATCACGTGGTTTTAAACTGTTCAGATAAAATCCTAGTTTTTCTGTCTGATGTTCCTACCGGAGTTGTTTCTTCAGAGTCTGTTTATCTTAATGCTAATCAGGTCAATCACTGTTTGGTAGAAGAAGGTCTAGGATATGTTTTTCTTTGCTCATTAGATGTACAGGTTGAGCAGAGCTTAGACAGTTTACCTGTAGTGAGGGAATACCCTGAGGTGTTTTCGAGTGACATAGCTGAGTTACCACCTGAGAGCGAAATATAGTTTACTGTAGATTTAGTATCGGGTACATGACTTATATCTATAGCACCCTATAGGATGACACCCTTAGAGTTGGCTGAACTCAAAAAATAGTTAGAGGAGTTGTTAAATAAGAAATTCATTAGGCTTAATATTTCTCCATGGGGAGCACCAGTGTTACTAGTGAAAAAGAAGGATGGTACCATGCAATTGTGTATTGACTACAGGCAGTTAAACAAGGTGACCATCAAGAATAAGCATGCTTTGCCTAGGATAGATGATCTGATGGATCAGTTAAGAGGAGCTTCAGTGTTTTCTAAGATTGATATAAGATCTGAATATCATCAAATCAGGGTTAGGGGAGAGGATATCCCTAAGACTACTTTTAGAACTAGGTATAGGCATTATGAGTATCTTGTGATGTCTTTTGGGCTAACGAATGCTCCAGCAGTATTTATGGATTACATAAATAGAGTTTTTAGACCTTATCTAGACCAGTTCATGGTGGTGTTTATTGATGACATCCTTATCTATTCAAAAACAAGGGAAAAGCATGAGCAACATGTAAGGATTGTTTTAGAAATCCTAAAGGAGAATAATTTGTTTGCCAAATTGTCCAAGTGTGAGTTTTGGCTAATGGAAGTTCAGTTTTTGGGCCATGTTATTTCTAATGGAGGAATTGCAGTGGACCCTAGCAAGGTAGAAGCAGTGTTGCAGTGGGAGAGACCCACCACAGTGACAGAGATTGAGAGCTTTATAGGCCTAGTTGGGTACTATAGAAGGTTCATCAAGGGTTTTTCTCAATTAGTGTTACCTTTGACTAGGTTGACTAGGAAAGGTAGTACTTTTGAATGGACTCAGGACTGTGATAATAGTTTCTGAGAATTAAAGAAGAGGTTGACTACTACGCCAATATTGGTAATTTTAGATCCCCATGAGAACTTTGAGGTCTTTTGTGACGCTTCAAAGATGGCACTAGGGTGTGTTCTGATGTAGAATAGGAGAGTAGTAGCCTATGCATCAAAACAGTTAAGGTCACATGAGGAAAACTATCCTACACATAATTTGGAGTTAGCAGCAGTAGTGTTCGCCTTAAAGATTTGGAGGCATTATCTCTATGGAGTCTAGTTTGAGGTGTTCAGTGATCATAAGAATTTAAAATACTTGTTTGAACAGAATGAGCTGAACATGAGGCAAAAAAGATGGATGAAGCTCTTAAAGGATTGTAAGTTTGAGTTAAAGTATCATCCGGGTAAGGCCAATGTAATGGTTGATGCACTAAGTAGGAAATTCGTACATATGTCCTGAATGATGATCCAAGAGAGTGAACTTCTCGAGAGTTTTAGAGATTTGAGTTTAACGGTGACTGTGATGTCACAGAATCTCTTTGTGAGTAGAGTGGACATTGTAAATGACCTAAGGGCTCAAATTTTAGAAACTCAGAAGGAGGATGAAGCTCTAATGGATATTAGTGAGTAGATCTTTTTAGGAACCTTAGAGGATTTTGATATGATTGATGATAGAATGATAACGTTTAGAGACAGACTTTGTGTTCCAAGAGAGTCAGAGGTCAAAAATAGGATTCTAGAAGAAGCTCACAGTAGTAAGTATACCATCCATCCTGGAACCACTAAGATGTACAAAGATCTAAAGAGAATGTTTTGGTGGTCTGGAATGAAAAGAGACATAGCTGAGTATGTCACAAGGTGTTTAGTTTGTCAAAAGGTGAAGATTGAACACCAGAAGCCAGCAGGACCTTTACAATCTTTAAGAATCTCAGAACAGAAATGGGAGAAGATTTCTATGAACTTTGTAATGGGTTTGCCCAGAACTCAACAAGGTGTTAATACTGTTTGGGTTATAGTGGATAGATTAACCAAATCTGCCCACTTCCTGCCAATGAAAGCTAGCTATCATCCAGAGAGATTAACTCAACTTTATCTTAAGGAGATAGTTAAGTTGCATGAAATTCCCGTAAGTATAGTTTCAGATAAAGGTCCTAGATTTACATCTAAATTATGAGGAGCCTTGCAAGAGGCTTTTAGTATTAAGTGAAGACTTAGTACAACTTATCACCCACAAACAGATAGGCAATCAGAGAGAACTATCCAAACCCTATAAGATATGCTTAGAGCATGTATTTTAGAACAACAGGGTAGTCGAGACCAGTTTTTACAGTTAGCGGAGTTTGCCTATAATAATAGTTATCATTCGAGTATAGGTATGATGTAACATCCCGAAAATTGCTTATTTCATTATAAATAATTATTTTATAATATTTGTGATTTTTGGTGATTTTTGTGAAATTTTCTGGAAACGTTGAATATTTTAATATATTCCTCGTTTTGCGTATGCATCGAATGGAGCCAGGGGATAACGAAATGTTCTCCCGAGGCCGGTAAACCTTGACCGTCAACGTGTCAACGGGGATCTTACTAAACCCGAGGCCAGGTACGCTTAGAGGTTTGCATTTTTCAAGGTTTTATCTCGCTAGATAAAATCGTGGTATCATAAAATTATCTGATGAATAATAAAATATTATTTTCATCACTTGTAATTTTATTCACCGAGAAAATAATTCTACAATGTAATTGATCATCTATCGATGTATTTAATTTGGAGACTAGCTTACTATACACTTTATCGAGGAGCGCGTGCTTCTCAAGGAAGCTTCTTTCAACTATTATTTTATTATTTCTCTCTCCCCCTGTATTTTGTGTGCTGCACATTTGAATTAAGGGATCCAATTTATTTTTCATCCACACATTTTCCTCCTCCCATGTACGTAGCAGATCACTATTCACTCATCTTTCTCTCTTTCCATTTCTCCTTACAAAGAAACACCATCCACCCACATTCACATTTTTATCTTCCAAAACCGTCACACTCCTAGCACCATTTCGTGTTTGGAGAAACACCATATCCGAGGGAATCATCTTCAAAGTTCTACATTTTCTTCATCTTCATCTTCTCCACTCGTTGAAGCTTAAAGGTTGGAACTTTAAGGTAAAGCTCTTAGCTTTTTCCTCATCTCTCCTCATTTTCATAACCCACTCATTTTGATGACCATGGGTATCCATTTCAACACTTGATTCTGATTTTGGTGAGCTTGAATATTTAAGGATCTCTTGGAAACTGAAAACGTGATTTCTGACCAAAAAGGAGCAGCCTTTCTTTGTGCTTCTCCAAGGTAAGAGGAAGACACTCCTCCTCAACCTTTTCTAGCATTAAGGATCTCCTTTGCTTGCTTGGTTTTTATGATTCTGTGTTGTGCTGTATTTAGTTGTTTACGCCGTTTTTGCATGATTTGTTAAGTTTGATAATATATTCGACAGAGTGGAATGCATGATGTTTTGGTTTGACAATTCTGCATGTTAGTATGTTCACATGTTCGACTGAAAATTGGAAAGCATGGTACTTGGGTGATTTTGCATGTCAATATATATATTCGACGAATGCATGAGAGTGGAAGGAAATGATGTCGGATTCATCCCCGGGATGGCCATGAGTTTTGAGGCCCGAATCTGAATTCGGGTGAACTAGGATAATAAATGGAATTCAAATCAATTAGGTATCCAATCTTTGTAAGTCGTGAATTCAACTATTCGACACTGAACCTTGTCCAACTTTTGACAACCAACTTCTAAACCTTTAATGCTTCCGTCGAATAGACACATGGGGCCCTTTACAATGTCAAAATTTGTCGAGCTAGTGACCCCTTAACACCTCCGTCGGTTTGACATGCGAGAAAACTTATTTATGACTCAAAATCCGTCGGATTAGAACTTGTGACCCTTTGGCACAACCTTTGGTCGAACATGAATGAAACTTCTCCAATAACACAATTCGTGGACTTTAAATTTATGACTCTTAGCATTTCCGTCGGATCAGTATGAGTGAGAATCTTCCCTATTATTCAAAATCCGTTGAATTAGGAATTGTGACCCTCTTAGCATTCCTTTGGATCAGCATGAGTGAAACTTCCCTATTGTCCCAGAAACCTGTCGAATTTGATATCCTAATTACTTAGTGAAATGTTAAAACCCGTCGAGTAAGGACTTATGGCCAAACCTGTCGAATGTCACAATCCGTCGAGTTTAGATCTTTGACCACTAAACACAATGTCAAAATCCGTCGAGTATGAACCCCGATCATGCCCGTCGGGATTGATCTTCCGACCAAAACCCGTCGAATAGAGTCCCTGGACACTTACAAGAAAATGCCCCAAAGTCAATAATCGTCGAGTTTGAGAGACAATGCCCGTCGAGTAGATGAATTTCTCCCGCACCCGTCGAAATTAGAGATTTCGACCAAATTTCGTCGCCTTCGACGCTTGGGGATTTTCTCCAATGTCGACACCCATACCCGTCGAATTGAGGCTTTTTTAGTCGACCTTCTCGGAGGATTCGACAGTCCTGATCTTTGTTCGACAGAACCCCATCCGACAGAAATTGATTTCTTGCCAATCCTATTATAAAATGTTCTCCCCATTCTTCCCTCCTCCTGTTACACTATTTTTCGTCGAATGGCAGCTTCAATTATTCATAAAACGTATTGTTTTTGTCGAATTCAAAAGTATACTTATCACCCAACACCTAGTAATTGAAATCTGTGACTCAGTTTGTGATTCCGACCGTGTATTTCCCTGGACCCAAAACCTTGGGACTAATAGAGGCATATTGATTATAAATAAATGGGATGACTAGAAATTACTTAAGGATGCATAAACAGGGAAGAACATGAGAGTGTGAGATTTTGAGATCTTAGAATAACCTTCTAAGGGCATATGAATAAATCACCTAAGAGGATTCAAGTTAACTAAGAGAATTCCTTTAGAGACAAACTCTGTAAGTAAAGCTAAACCTAAGTAAGAATTCATAATACGCTTTAAAATGTATTAATTTATTTTAACAACAATATCATGCTATTGTGGGTCCATGTGGGTGACCATTGATTGGGTTAATTCTTACTTGGGCAAATTGTGACGTATGATGGATTAGTATGTAATAATGATCATACATGATTATGCATGAGTCCGTATGCATTGTGGATAAATCATATGACATGCATTTGAGGCATGATTGACCGAGTTGTCATGAGAAGCATGATAGAATCATGCATTGCACAAAAGAACGAGGATGTCCGTTGGACTTTGTTAAGGCCGAGTTGCCTAGGAGTTGAATCACACCTTAGTGCGGGTGCGAATAGATACGTGGGGTCCCGTAGATGACCTTGAGGGCATCGGGCGCGGGCGTCTCGCAGAGGGCGCGTGGTAGCTCCTCCGGACCGTGGAGACAGACCGATACACACGCACCGACGATCCTAATCGGCCACGCCCCCATATCGAGATCTTGTGAGAATGCCGCCGTATAAAGTCTTGTTGCGCAAAATGACCGATTATTTTCTCGAAAAGCACTTGTTTTTATGGTGACGAGATACTTGGCATGTCTCCCTGAATCATTCTCTCCGACGTTTTGTGTCTAGCTCCATGGAGTAGGATTTTGATTATTGAGGGCACATGTGCATAGTGAGTCCATGAATTATCTCGGCATACATTGTTATTATAATTGGAACTGTTGTATTTCGATATATCCATATATACATATGATTGCGTCTCGAAATCGACCCATCGGTTGATTATAATCTGCTACTAAATGTTTATTACCATTATTGCTATCATAAATGCTATGTGGGCGCCTTGCGCCGTTTGGTTTCTTGATGCTATGACCGGTAATGATGGTAGGATGTCTTACCTCTTTCTTGTACTTTTCTTGCTCTATGTTAATTTTTGGTTAGAGACTATAAGTGGGAACGAAGTTGGATTCCTTTGGATTTTATTGGTTTGACCTACTGCATTCGGTGATGCCGTCGCGAAGGAGCTCTTTTTGGGGTTTGTTCGAATTGTGTTCGCTTTGATACCAAGACCCGTAGAGTTGATTTGGACCGACAAGCGTATGTGACATGTTTGGGGATCCGACTTTGACCATGAAGAGGACTCGTGATTGAAGACCTTATCTTGTATTTCTCACTACACCGGTGAGCCGGAATTGCCTCACGCATTCTAGGATACGATGGAGTGCCCAACTCCTTAGTCGTAGATATATTATGGGTAGTTTATATTTTATTTTGCATTACCTATATAAAGTGTATTTTTGAGTACATGTATGCTTCAAGGCAATTATCCAGACTTAAATGTTGTAAATTGAGTACATATTAAAATTCATAATTTAACTGGTTGTATATGTAACTACTCATTCGTGGCTCTTATTTTCCTCATATAAGAAATGTTTTAATATTTTATGGTAAATTTGTTATTTGACAATGTTAGCACGCCGACATTTAGTGACCGTGACATAATGACGATTGTGCATTGGTTATTAAATCGAGGGGTGTTACATTTAATGGTATCAAAGCAGTTCATCCTGTTGAGCCGGGGTATGGACTGACTATGCTTAGACATATTAGAAGTTGTTGTGTACTTCCTTGTCTCTTGATTGAGATGTTGGGAAAGGAAGGCATGGCTTGCCGTAGGTTGAGTATTGGTAGCTACTGTTGCACAATTACGTGACATTGAGTACTGGCCCACTCAATGTGTAAAGTTCTGTGACTACAGGAAACTATGACTTCACCTTGGCATATTAAGGTAATAGGAGTCCTTTAGAAAGAAGCTCAGCTAAGATGACTGAACTTGCTTAGGAATTGTTTGCATTTACACCCTTGTAGTGTTACCTCTAGAATTGTTTGAGCCTATGGGTTAGAAAAAGGGTAGTTGAATAAGACTTGCAAGGTTAGTGGACTAAGGTGTCCAAGAGGTTTTCGAAAACCGATTCTCTTTGGAAAGGAGTATCTGGCATAAGCTTGGTTCGAGAAGCTGCATAGGAGTCAAAGACTTACTGGAGATCGCGCCGCGAAAGGCAGAATGAAGGAGCTCGAATTATAGTCTTTTGAGTTTGTCTTGATTGGGTTATGTGACTTTTGTGCTTGGTTTCCAAAAAGAGATAATATTGTTTGGAATGAATGCTTTTGATTTTCCCTTGTTACTTGACTTATTTGTTCTTGAAGGAAGACAATGACTCGAGGTAAATATAAGCACGTGAACGCAGGGAGTGACAATGATGACACAACTGAGGCAACCGAAGAAATACAAAGAATGGTTAATGTAACTACACGCCAAGATCGGAGAGTCGCACAACACAGGAATTGGAAGTTGAGGTTCGAAATTTGAAGGAAGAAAGTCGATTTTGGGGTAACTCTGGATTACCGAAGTTCCAAAGGAGGAACCGTGGGAAGGCCAAACAGTTTAAGCAGAAACCGTATATACTACGACCAAGGGGACAACAGCGACAACCAATACCTGAAGGAGGTATGAGTGGTAGTAAGTCCAATCCAACTGTGGTACCATTGTCAATGTGTAAGAAGTGCGGAAAGGACCACTTCACGAGGGACTGTAAGATCGAAGGAAGAATTTGTTTCAAGTGTAGAAAACCAGGACATGTGTCAAGAGATTGTCTTTTACATGAGACAAAACCTCCATATGCGATCAAAAGGGCAATCTGCTTCAAATGTGGAAAGGACCATTTAACCAAGGACTGTACGAACGGTGGGATAATTTGTTTCAAATGCAGAGAGCTAGGACATGTGGCTAAGAATCGTACTTTCGCAAAGGACGAAGCCTTTTGTTGGTGATGCACGCACTTCACAATCTCACGAAGAAAGGAGAGTTAATTTCTCAAGTGGAGTGGAAACGTCCAAGACCGACAAATTGCGAGGAAGCTTGTACTACGGTGGATGACCCTCTGATTATACTGTATAATTCCGGGGGTAACTCGTTTCTTTATGACGTATGAATGTATGAATTCAATAGGGATATTCATACCTTCGTTATCTTTTGACTAAGTTATTCCTATTTTGGCTACTAAGAACTTGTTGATGGTAGCCAAGTTGTTTAAATTATCCTACGACCTGTTAAAGACTAAATCTTTTGGTAATCTGATTCGTTTACTTCTTTTGCAAAATCAGATGTAATGTTAACAAAAGGGATTGGTTATCTTTCAACCATATCCTGTTGAAATATTCCAATGAAATTCTAAGAGTTCGTTTATGGAATTGAGTTGTTTATGTATTTACTTCCTTTCGACTCGAATGATATTGTTCTCGTTTGTAAGACTACTCTCATTACAATAGGTCCGTTTAGAACTATCCTATTGTTGTTAGAAATTGAAACCCTTTTTACCAATTCAATCACCTACTTTCTTCATGAATAGGCTTGATCTCGTGAAGAGATTGATCGTTTTTAAAATGGGTCTCGTCATTCGGTTTCAACTAAAACTAAGTGTTTCTTGAGACAGAAATTTCCTAGATGTGAATCAATGAAACTCACTCCTACGTTTATTAGACTATATCATACTCTTCGTTAGGCGGGCCCAAAGTGGTAAATCAAGTAACTTCCTATTTTTCTTTCTGACCTTTATAACGTTTCTAGTATACTTCGATTGAGTAAATGTGTTCCCGAATCAAACCATAACAACATGCTAAGCGTAGCACGATAAAGTGAGAACTTACCCTATGAGACATTTGTTCGAATCAAGGAAAGACGATTTGGCAAATCAATTGAAGGACGCCGTTATTTTCTCCAATATCATTTTGGGTTCTCAACTATCATTAAGATCATTTGAGAGAAGGGTATATTTCCAAGGTAACTTTCTCGATACGTAGTGAATACTACGGGTATTTTGTAATGTCGTTCCAAGTAATGAACACTTCCGGTAGTAACCATCGACTACACAAACAAGACCTCTTTCCCTGTTGAGACAGAAATTGTCATGTTGTTCTTCAAATTGTAAGAAGAATGAGGAGTTACGCTAGAAGCTGTTCAAGTGTGAATTTCGGTTTGAGGCACTTTAACTTTTGAGTCAAGTGATCTTTAAAAGAAGGAACTATTGAAGATCTGTCGCGAGTTGGAGCAATTCTTCAATGGGACAGACCAAAGATTGTATTGCAGATTTGTAACTTTAAAGGATCAGCTGAATAGTACGGGGGACTCACTGCAGAATTCTTCAGAATGGTTTTGTATGGACTAATGTATACGAGAGAAATTTTCAAAGATTGAAGAGACACTCGATTTCTTCGCCAAAGGTGATTCTGCCCAACCCCAATGAACTTTTGAGATACCTAGTGATGCTTCGCATTGAAAGTTTAGAACGTGCGCTTGATCAGAATAGAAGGAATGGTAATGTACGCTTAGCGACAATCAAGAATACATGAGAAGGATTACCTTACACCAACTCAGAATTAGCTTTGTAGTTGCATTGAAGGTCTAGAGGCATTTTCTACAAGGAGAAATTCTCAATGCCTATAGTAATCTTAAGAGCCAAAGGTATTTTGGTTTATTAGAATGAGTTGAATATAAGGCAGAAACGATGATTAGAAGTTCCAAAAGATTTTGATTTTTGTTTTGGTATAATATCAGAAGAGGTGAATGTCGTAGAGGACGCCTTAGGAAGAAAATACGTTTAGTTGTCTACAACAGTGAGCAAGAAGAGTTAGTTCGATAGAGACACTCAGAGGTGTACAATTGTTTTGGGAATTGGCTGTTGGATGGCTGAAGATTCAAGGAGCGTAAAATCTTTTGTTGATCGGCCTACGACGTCAACGCATTTTTGCTCGTTAATATAAGATGCTCAGGGGAAGGAAGCAACCTTATTGCCTGTGATTTGGATTGATGCAACTGAAGATGCAATACGAGAACTAAGAGACGAAATGAAAGAGACACAGTCGCGTTTGTTCTAAGATATGATGAATTTCGAGGACGAAATTCCTTTTTAGAAGGGGAGTGTTGTAACATCCCGAAAATTGCTTATTTCATTATAAATAATCATTTTATAATATTTGTGATTTTTGGTGATTTTTGTGAAATTTTCTGGAAACGTTGAATATTTTAATATATTCCTCGTTTTGCGTATGTGATGCATCGAGACGAGCCGGGATAACGAAATGTTCTCCCGAGGCCGGTAAACCTTGGACCACAACGTGTCAACGGGGATCTTACTAAACCCGAGGCCAGGCACGGCTTGCGAGGTTTGCATTTTTCAAGGTTTTATCTCGCTAGATAAAATCGTGGTATCATAAAATTATCGGATGAATAATAAAATATTATTTTCATCACTTGTAATTTTATTCACTGAGAAAATAATTCTACAATGTAATTGATCATCTATCAAATGTATTTAATTTGGAGACTAGCTTACTATACACTTTATCGAGGAGCGCGCGAAGCTTCTCAAGGAAGCTTCTTTCAACTATTATTTTATTATTTCTCTCTCCCCCTATTTTGTGCTGCACATTTGAATTAAGGGATCCAATTCATTTTTCATCCACACATTTTCCTCCTCCTGTACGTAGCAGATCACTATTCACTCATCTTTCTCTTTCCATTTCTCCTTACAAAGACAAGACCATCCACCCACATTCACATTTTTATCTTCCAAAACCGTCACACTCCTAGCACCATTTCGTGTTTGGAGAAACACCATATCTGAGGGAATCATCTTCAAAGTTCTACATTTTCTTCATCTTCATCTTCTCCACTGTTGAAGCTTAAAGGTTGGAACTTTAAGGTAAAGCTCTTAGCTTTTTCCTCATCTCTCCTCATTTTCATAACCCACTGTCATTTTGATGACCATGGGTATCCATTTCAACACTTGATTCTGATTTTGGTGAGCTTGAATATTTAAGGATCTCTTGGAAACTGAAAACGTGATTTCTGACCAAAAAGGAGCAACCTTTCTTTGTGCTTCTCCAAGGTAAGAGGAAGACACTCCTCCTCAACCTTTTCTAGCATTAAGGATCTCCTTTGCTTGCTTGGTTTTTATGATTCTCATGTCAGTGTCGTATTTAGTTGTTTACTGCTGTTTGCATGATTTGTTAAGTTTGATAATATATTCGACAGCAGTGGAATGCATGATGTTTTGGTTTGACAATTCTCGCATGTTAGTATGTTCACATGTTCGATCGAAAATTGGAAAGCATGGTACTTGGGTGATTTTGCATGTCAATATATATATTCGACGAATGCATGAGAGTGGAAGGAAATGATGTCGGATTCATCCCTGGGATGGCCATGAGTTTTGAGGCCCGAATCTGGAATTCGGTGAACTAGGATAATAAATGGAATTCAAATCAATTAGGTATCCAATCTTTGTAAGCTCGTGAATTCAACTATTCGACACCGAACCTTGTCCAACTTTTGACAACCAACTTCTAAACCTTTAATGCTTCCGTCGAATAGACACATGGGGCCCTTTACAATGTCAAAATTTGTCGAGCTAGTGACCCCTTAACACCTCCGTCGGTTTGACATGCGAGAAAACTTATTTATGACTCAAAATTCGTCGGATTAGAACTTGTGACCCTTTGGCACAACCTTTGGTCGAACATGAATGAAACTTCTCCAATAACATAATTCGTGGACTTTAAATTTATGACTCTTAGCATTTCCGTCGGATCAGTATGAGTGAGAATCTTCCCTATTATTCAAAATCCGTTGAATTAGGAATTGTGACCCTCTTAGCATTCCTTTGGATCAGCATGAGTGAAACTTCCCTATTGTCCCAGAAACCTGTCGAATTTGATATCCTAATTACTTAGTGAAATGTTAAAACCCGTCGAGTAAGGACTTATGGCCAAACCTGTCGAATGTCACAATCCGTCGAGTTTAGATCTTTGACCACTAAACACAATGTCAAAATCCGTCGAGTATGAACCCCGATCATGCCCGTCGGGATTGATCTTCCGACCAAAACCCGTCGAATAGAGTCCCTGGACACTTACAAGAAAATGCCCCAAAGTCAATAATCGTCGAGTTTGAGAGACAATGCCTGTCGAGTAGATGAATTTCTCCAGACCCGTCGAAATTAGAGATTTCGACCAGTGTTTCGTCGGTTCGACGCTTGGGGGATTTTCTCCAATGTCGACACCCATACCCGTCGAATTGAGGCTTTTGCTGACCTTCTGGAGGATTCGACAGTCCTGATCTTTGTTCGACAGAACCCCATCCGACAGAAATTGATTTCTTGCCAATCCTATTATAAAATGTTCTCCCCATTCTTCCCTCCTCCTCGTTACACTATTTTTCGTCGAATGGCACTTCAATTATTCATAAAACGTATTGTTTTTGTCGAATTCAAAAGTATACTTATCACCCAACACCTAGTAATTGAAATCATGACTCAGTTTGTGATTCCGACCGTGTATTTCCCCGGACCCAAAACCTTGGGACTAATAGAGGCATATTGATTATAAATAAATGGGATGACTAGAAATTACTTAAGGATGCATAAACAGGGAAGAACATGAGAGTGTGAGATTTTGAGATCTTAGAATAACCTTCTAAGGGCATATGAATAAATCACCTAAGAGGATTCAAGTTAACTAAGAGAATTCCTTTAGAGACAAACTCTGTAAGTAAAGCTAAACCTAAGTAAGAATTCATAATACGCTTTAAAATGTATTAATTTATTTTAACAACAATATCATGCTATTGTGGGTCCATGTGGGTGACCATTGATTGGGTTAATTCTTACTTGGGCAAATTGTGACGTATGATGGATTAGTATGTAATAATGATCATACATGATTATGCATAGAGTCTGTATGCATTGTGGATAAATCATATGACATGCATTTGAGGCATGATTGACCGAGTTGTCATGAGAAGCATGATAGAATCATGCATTGCACAAAAGAACGAGGATGTCCGTTGGACTTTGTTAAGGCCGAGTTGCCTAGGAGTTGAATCACACCTTAGTGCGGGTGCGAATAGATACGTGGGGTCTTGTAGATGACCTTGAGGGCGTCGGGGCGCGGGCGTCTCGCAGAGGGCAGTGGTAGCTCCTCTGGACCGTGGAGACAGACCGATACACACGCACCGACGATCCTAACCGCCACAAATCCTATATCGAGATCTTGTGAGAATGCCGCTGTATAAAGCCTTGTTGCGCAAAATGACCGATTATTTTCTCGAAAAGCACTTGTTTTTATGGGCCGACGAGATCTTGGTATGTCTCCCTGAATCATTCTCTCCGACTGTTTTGTGTCTAGCTTCATGGAGTAGGATTTTGATTATTGAGGGCACATGTGCATAGTGAGTCCATGAATTATCTGGCATACATTGTTATTATAATTGGAACTGTTGTATTTCTGATATATCCATATATACATATGATTGCCGAAACTGACTGGGTTGATTATAATCGCTACTAAATGTTTATTACCATTATTGCTATCATAAATGCTATGTGGGCGCCTTGCGCCGTTTGGTTTCTTGATGCTATGACTGGTAATGATGGTAGGATGTCTTACCTCTTTCTTGTACTTTTCTTGCTCTATGTTAATTTTTGGTTAGAGACTATAAGTGGGAACGAAGTTGGATTCCTTTGGATTTTATTGGTTTGACCTACTGCATTCGGTGATGCCGTCGCGAAGGAGCTCTTTTGGGGTTTGTTCGAATTGTGTTCGCTTTGATACCAAGACACAGTAGAGTTGACCGGACCGACAAGCGTATGTGACATCTTGGGGATCCGACTTTGACCATGAAGAGGACTGTGATTGAAGACCTTATCTTGTATTTCTCACTACACCGGTGAGCCCGGAATTGCCTCACGCATTCGGGATACGATGGAGTGCCCAACTCCTTAGTCGTAGATATATTATGGGTAGTTTATATTTTATTTTGCATTACCTATATAAAGTGTATTTTTGAGTACATGTATCTTCAAGGCAATTATCCAGACTTAAATGTTGTAAATTGAGTACATATTAAAATTCATAATTTAACTGGTTGTATATGTAACTACTCATTCGTGGCTCTTATTTTCCTCATATAAGAAATGTTTTAATATTTTATGGTAAATTTGTTATTTGACAATGTTAGCACGCCGACATTTAGTGACCGTGACATAATGACGATTGTGCATTGGTTATTAAATCGAGGGGTGTTACATATGACACCTTGTGAGGCTTTGTATGGAAGAAAATGTAGATCATCTCTATGTTGGTATGAAGTAGGTGAGAGAACCATCCTAGGTTCAGAATTGGTCCAGCAGACCACAAAGCAAATCAAGATGATAAAGGATAGGTTGGTTACTACTCAAAGTCGGCAGAAGAGTTATACAGATAGGAGAAGGAGACCTCTTGAGTTTAATAAAGGAGATCACATGTTCTTAAGAGTTACTCCTACTACAGAGATTGGTAGAACATTGAAAACCCGAAAGTTAAATCCTCGTTTTCTTAGTCCCTACTAAATTTTAAAGAAAGTAAGACCTGTAGCTTACTAGATAGCCCTTCCTCCCAGTTTGTCTAACATTCATTATGTTTTTCATGTATCTCAATTGAGAAAGTATAATCTAGATCCATTGTATATCATAGAACATGAATCTGTACAATTAAGAGATGATTTGTCTTATGGTATACATCTGATAAGGATCGTGGACAGAGGAGTCAAAGAGCTTAAAAGTAAGTAGATTCCTTTAGTGAAGGTTATATGGGATGGCAATGACACCGAAGAGGCTACTTGGTAGTTAGAGTCCCACATGCAGCAGGACTACCCAGATTTGTTTTTTTTAGGTGAGCAATTTTGGGGTCCAAAATTTGAAAAAGAATGGAGAAATGTAATACTGTAAATGACATGTTAGACTTGTTTATGTGTTAAAAAGGTAGCATATGGCTGATTTAGCATGTATGTTTAATTTTGTGATAATTTGAGTTAGTTTAAGTACTTAGTTGCAACCCGAAGTGTGAAAAGTAGCTTAAAATGACTCAGATAATAGCATAAATTGCTTAGAAAAGAGAAATAAATGTAGATAAATTATTTCTAGGTCGCATATATGAAGAACAAGTTACAGTGTACGTTTCAAGGTAAACTGAGCTAGTTTGACATTTTTAGGCATACTGGTTGCCTAATTATAGCTGGTTTGACTAGTAGCAGATTTGAAAATATCAGATAATGGTGAAACAATTTTTTATATGAATCCTAGTATTTATTTAAAGTTGTTGGAAGTTGAAAATCTAGATTTAGCTTAATATGAGTGTTTTTAGCAGATCAAATTTTATCAGTTATGGCCTAAGGGCCAAATGAGTCTTAATTTCCACTTTTATAAGGATTTTCTCACGGCCAAACTATTTCATTTAGCAGAAACAGAAAATGTGAGAAGATAAAAGAAAGAAGAGGAAAAAAAGACCAAGCAAGAGGAAGAGAGAAAGAGGAAAGCTAAGGGTAAAGTCAAAGCTTGAGGATCCAACAAAGTATAACTCATCAACACAACTCCAAAGGCAGGGGTTCTTTGCTCATCTTCATCTATTTTCTCTACTTTCACCATAGATGCACTTAAGGTGCATAATAGGTCAATTTGAGTTCTAGAAGTGTTTGATGTGTTTTGATTGCATGATTGAATTTCTTTAGTCTTTTATGACTTGTTCATAGCAATAGTTGAAGTTAGAAACTTTGAATATCTTATTTGATCCTTTAGAAATCTCAAAGATGGGTTTAGGTCACCCTATGATAGATTTTGATGTTTGAATCCAAATTAATAAGTTTAAGTTAGTAATTAATGAATCTTAAATGTTTAAGAATTGATTAGGGACCTAAGATTACCTAGAAATTGGATTAAAATGGTCAAAATCCAAGCAAAGAACTAATGAAACAGTACTACGATCCTGCAGAGCTGCTACAATGCTTCTGATTGGGCAACACGGCCCGTGTCGAAGACACGGGGGTGGCCATGTCTCTCTCTGTCAGAGGAATTTCGTGAATAGTGTTCACAGAGCAGGACATGGGGTAAGCCGTGTAGTAAGACACGGCCCGTGTCTGAAGACACGGGGAAGGCCGTTTAATGTGACATGGCCTGTGTCTAAGGCCAGAATTTTTAAAAATGTCATTTTTTTATATTTTTAAGTTCTTAGCTATATGGAATCATCAGTATATGTTTCCTAAAGTGTGTTAAGGCACTATTAGGGATAGTTTTCAAGAAGAAAATTATACCTAGTATGTATAGGAAAATTTAGTAGTGTTGATTTTGTAAGTATCATTTGATAGTATTCATAAAGGCCAACAGAAATCGAAAGGGTGTCTGATAGACTCGATGGAGGAAATATATAACCCTGATAAGTCGATAGTGTCAAGGCCATAAGAGATAAGTAGGGATTTATTAAGGTTCTTTGGAATCAGGATTTAAGTCGAACGTCTCATGAGTCAGGATATATATATGTAGTGTGAGGAAATATCTCTACTTGCTACAAAATAACACAAGAAACCATTAATTCCTAAGTTTTGCATTCTTGGTTTTAAGTTGAACTAGATGTATATATGAGATGCAAATTAACTTGATTTATCTAAATGTTATGATTAGACCTTGTAGATGTTTTAAATATATTTCATTAGTAGTTATTGTGATTATATTTATATATGTTATGTATGCTGGTTTTGATTAATCATACTGAGATTATAGTTTTTCACCCCGTTGTGTATCATTTAATTCCAGGTGAAGCTTCTTCCAAGGGTAAGGAAAAGAAAGAAGCTAAGGATTAGATTATGTTATGTTTCAAATTGTTGTACTTATTAGTATTCTTTTCGAGATGTATAGGCTTATGTATTACTTCAAGCTTTTGCTAAGGCTAGTGATGTAAATGTACTTTGATGCATTATAATATAAATATTATATTTTCGCATTTCATATAGCTCTCTATAATGTTTTCAACGAATATTATGGATGTAAATATATAACTAGTATGTATGTAGTGACATTGTAATGCTATGTATCTTTTTGTATGACGTATATGCTGAGATACAAGTATTAGGATGTTACACCCAGCGAGTGCAAAAAAGGAGTCAATGCCAAGTGCTTCTAATGCAAAAAATGAGAGGCAGAGGAAGGATTCAGATTCTGCAACTTGGCAACTCATACAGAATGGTTCGAAGGCTGGGGGTGCGGCTGTGAAGGTCACAAATGATAAAACCTCTAACTCTAAAAATGATGCAAGACATATGGAGAGCAATAAACACATCATATACGACTTAGGCAATGGAGCTAAGTCTACGGTGAAGATAAAGGCAGTTTCTGATTCTAGATTTTTTCTACTTCATGTTGATGTGGCAGAGACTCAAGATAATATTATGGAAGTTATTAAGGAAAATGACCAATTCTCCCAGCAGGGTGTAAGCCAGAGCACGGTACCTGAGACCCAACAGAATTCAGAACCTATGGCAACATAGGTTTTGGACTCCTTGTCTCCTCTTTGATTTCCTTTGTCTATGGATTTGTTTCAGGATTTATCTATAATTTCTTGTAATATTCATGGAGGCTTTGGTCGTAATATAAGGCGACATATATGAGAAATTGTCAAAATACACCATCCCTCTTTTTTCTTTGTTTATGAGACGCATGGTCTTTTTGCTAATATTGAGAAGTTGTGGTTATCTTTGGGGTATGAACTTCTTTTCATTCAGGAAGCTCGTGGGCATTCGAGAGGAATATGGGTTTTATCCTGCAAGGATGATATTACCTTTTCTCTTGTTGATAGTACTCATCAGGCAATTACCTTTTCTATTAAGAAAAGAAATGTCACTTGGTTTTGCTCAGCAGTGTATGCTTCTCCTATATATTCAGTTCGATGTGGCTTATGGGAACACTTAATAACTCTGAGAGGCAACATCACTAGTCCCTGGGTCTTAATCGGGGTTCTTAATGAAGTCTTATATTCATCTGAGGTTTCGGGTGGCTCCTTGAGCTTATCTCGTGCTAATTTTCTTGTCAATATGATCATAGAATGTGATCTCATGGATTTAGACATGGTTGGAGGCCTTTTTACCTAGCGAAAAAATATTCAAAATAGTGGCCATGTTAGGAAAAAATTAGACAGGTGCATGGCAGATGTTGAATGCCATCTCCTCTTCCTTCATGCGTTAGTGGAAGTTTTACCTCCTCATGATTCAGATCATGACCCTCTTCTTTTGAGTTGCAAGAAGTCTCAGAGCAGCAAGGCAAAATTCTTTCATTTTCAGGCTACTTTGATTTCTCACCTAGATTATGGGAGCTTGGTAGAGCATACTTAGAGGCAATCTGATGGGAATGCTATTATGAAACTAGGGAAAATTTAGGATTAATCCATTATTTTTAATAAGGAAGTCTTTGGCAATATCTTCAAAAGAAAAAAAATGACTCCTTGAGGCTCGTATAAAAGGAGTTCATCGCCAACTTGATACCTTTCCTTATTTTGATCTTATAAGATTAGAAAATGAACTACAGAGACAATATAATCAAGTTTTGGTAGAAGAAGAGCTTCTATAGTACCAAAAGTCCAGGGGAAATTGGGTAAAGTTTGGGAATAAAAATACAAAATTTTTTCATACTCAAACAATTATTTGGAGGAGGAGAAATAAGGTGACTAGGCTTAATATTGATAGTGTCTGGTGCACTGATGAAGGATTTTTAAAAATAGAGGCCCTGTCTTTTTTCAAGAATATTTTTCAAGCAAATGAGCCTTGCAACCTTCAAAGTTTGAAGCTGCATTTTCTACCTCAGATTGGGAATGATCTATATGAGAGTTTACTTCAATCTGCTTAGTGGAGGAGGTGAAGGAGGCTGTGTTTTCGATGAGTCCATATAAAGCACCAGGACCAGATGGATTTCAACCTATCTTTTTCAGATCCTATTGGCATATTATTGCTAAGGATGTTTTGGAGCTAGTTTCAAATGCATTTACTACAGGAATCATTGATACGAAGTTAGCTGAAACTCTTATTGTGTTGATTCCTAAGGTCGATGCCCCTGCAAGCTTAACGAATTTTAGACCAATAAGCCTTTGTGATGTGCTTCTCAAGCTCATTTCTGGTGAAAAAGATCAGACCGTATTTGGATGTGCTAATTCGACCTCTTCAAAGCAGCTTCATTCCTAATAGAGGAACTGCAATGCAGTTATTGCCCAAAAAATTGTGCATCACATGCATAAAAAGAAAGGCAAAACAGGTTACCTTCTCTTTAAAATTGATTTTGAGAAAGCATATGATTGAGTGGATTAGAATTTTCTTAGGCTTACCTTAACTGAATTTGGCTTCCCTCATCAAATTATTAATCTTATTATGAACTGCACCACTTCATCGAATTTGTCCTTGAAATAGAACAGTGAGAAACTAGAAAACTTTGCTCCTGAAAGAGGTTTAAGACAAGGTGATCCAATGTCTCCATATTTGTTTGTTCTCTGCATGGAAAAATTAGCTTTGCTTATTCAATAGAAAGTTCATGACAAGAAATGGCTTCCAATAATGGTATCTAAAATGGTCCAGCTATATCCCATCGATCTTTTCTTTACAGATGATTGCCTGCTGTTTACTCAAGCTAAGACTTCTCAATCCAAGTTAGCGAAGGAGGTCCTATAGTCCTTTTGCCTTGCTTCTGGATTGAAGGTTAATGTACATAAATCTCGATTCCTGCCCTCTAAACATGTTCCTCGATCTAAGGTTTCTAAATTTGCCTCTATCGTTAATTTTCATCACACTTATAATTTAGGCAAATACCTTGGCTTTCCCCTACTAACAAGAAGGGTAAGGAAGAATGATTTTGCTTATATTCTTGATAAAATAAATGGGAGATTAGCTGGTTGGAAAAGGAAGCTTTTTAATAGAGTTGGACGAGTTACACTAGCCAAATCTGTCATTGGTTATATTCCTATTTATTCTATGCAGAATCTTTGGGTGCCAGAAGGTATTTGTGATAGTATTGATGCTTATGTAGGACAATTTATATGGGGAAGAAAATCTTGTCACTGGGTGAATTGGAATACGGTTACTCAACCTAGAAATAGAAGGGGTGTTGGAATTCATATAGCAAGGGAATCTAATGTATCCTTATTAGGTAAGCATGTTTAGGATTTTTTGCATAATCAGGACAAGTGTGAGTGAGACTTTTATCTACTAAATATTTGAATGGTGCTCATATTCTTAATATTCATCCAACCAATGGTGCTTCATACATATGGAACTCAATTCTAAAATCTGTTGCTAGTGTCAAACCGGGTTTCAAAGTCAGAATTTGGAGAGGTGAGGTGTCAATATGGCATGATAGGTGACTAGATGAAGATTGCATCTGTAATTTAGTTTCCTATGTTCACATACAAGATACTCAGCTGCAGATCAAGGATATTTTTTATGATGGTGAATGGCATTTGGAAAATGTTGCTACACAACTTCTTTTGGACATTCAAATGAAAATGAAGAGCCATTTTGTGGATGGTATTTCTGATGATGTGGTGATATGGGGGAGTTCAAATTCTGGTACTTATTCAGCTAAATGTGCCTACCAGTGGCATGTCCATAAGCCTACTTCTCAATTTGCTCGCTTAGAAAATTGGTTCTGGGTCTGGAATCTCAAACTTCCAGAAAATATCAAACACTTTCTATGGCTTATCTTGCATGAAAGCCTCCCAACTAACTTAATTCATTTTCATTGTCATGTTTCTTTTGATGCTTCTTGTCACAGGTATGGTGCGGATCAAGAATCAATTCTTCATACTCTTCGTGATTGCTATAGATCAGGAAGGATTTGGGAAGTGCTGCAGTTTGCTCAAAAACAGGATTTCTATGTTCATGATTGTAGCGAGTGGCTTAGATCAAATGTTGCTGCTGCTAATGGTTCTATCTTTGTAGTCACATGCTGGATAATTTGGAAATCAAGAAATGTTGAAGTCTTTAATGATACTAGATGGGATGAGTGGTACATTCTAAATCACATTCGCTTTTTACAAGAGTCAATTCTTAAGGCTTTTGGGTCTCTTGACAATAGACGCAGGAAAAAAGAAGTTAGTTGGTCTCCACCATGAAAAAACTCTTTCAAAATTAATGTGGATGGCAGCTTTATGAGAAATCCTGGTAAGTTTGGCTTTGGAGGTTTAATCAGAAATATGTATGGAGAATGACTTACTAGTTTCTCTGACTTCAGTGGTATCACATCTGACTTGAATGCAGAATTATTAGTAATTTTTCATAGCCTAGAAATAGCTTGGAATGCAGGCTATAGAGATATTGTATGTGAATCTGATTCTAAGATAGCTCTACAATTGGTGATCCAGGGAGTCTATCGTATTCATCCTTATGCTCCCTTAATCAATCACATTCGAAGATTGATGTCTTACTCTTGGAATTTGAAATTTCAGCATACTTTGTGTGAAGGAAATGAATGTGCAGATTGACTGGCAAAGCATGGAGCTTCATCTAATTATGTCTTTGTTACATGAGATGCATGTCCTTCACAGCTTAACTCTTTCTTGTTAGGTGATGCTTTGGGTATAATTCGGCTTAGGCCTTAGTTCTTTTTCTATTTTTGATTGATTAAAAAAATGTTAAAAAAAGTGCATTAATAGCATTTTTCTTTAAACAAATCCAACTACATATAATAAAACATCAAAGCTTTATCATCAAATTAAATTACATATAACTAAATAATTTATCCCATAAACGACTTCAAGTAACTAGCATATTTATTGAGTTCAAGTTCAACATCTGCATATTATCATGAACTTCCATTATTCTCAAGTGAAAAACCTGTATTTAATTTCAAAATCACGTATTTAGAAGACCCAGTAAGGATCTCCACAAAGAAAAAGGACGTCATCAACACAAGGACAAGGGTAGCTTATCTTTATTACAAGCAGCTAAGAATTTCTCTACCAACAAAAGAAGGAGGATCGAGATAGTAAAGACAATAAGATAAAGAGAGAGGGATGGCGGATGAAGCACTGGTTAATAATGGAACACGTAGACGTTGTATTCCACGACAGCATCCTTTGTCTTGAGATTAATGGTGTGAGTCCTGGCCTGAGCATACCCACGTGCAAACCGGAAAAGCCCACTCCCGCCAACGATCGGCATCTCCCTCACGGCAGAGAAGATGGCGTTTCGCCCCAACACGTTGACAGTGCTGCCGTTATACTTCCCTTCCGTGAACGCGAAGTTCATCATCATCAACAGCCCCGTCTCGTCCTGGGCCGCAGAGGCGATAATCCCTTGGGCCTTTCCCACGAGTTTGGAGCTCGGTTCGGGCCCCACCGTCAACGGGTCGTCGGCTATCACCACGAGCCCAAAATCTGTGGAGGACTTGTTGGTAATTTGGGCCTCGGCGACCCTCACTGTGGTGGGCTTTGGGCCGCTTTGAATGTCGTGCAAGTAGAAGTGAAGGTGGCTGAGCTTCTCCTTGTGGAGACCCAGAGATGTTGGAGAGATGCTTTTATCGAAAGGAGGTTCTTTGACGGCGGCGAGGGAGGAGGAGAGGAGGGTGAGGGGAAGCATGAAGAAAATGGAGATAAGGGTTTTGGTTTTGGCCATGGTGGTGATGGTGTTGGTGCTTAGGGGATATAATTAAGAAGGCTAATAGCTATATGAGAGAAGAGAGAATTCTTGGAATATGTGAATAGTATCATAAACTATTTATAAGGTGGAACTTTGGAAGGTTTTTGGAGTGACTGACCTGCTAGATACTGTCGGCAACTTGTATGAAGTTGCAGAGTTTGTGACAGAGATACTTTATTTATTGAGCTTTTGTATGTACCCTACACTCTCTATCTCTCTTTCCTTTTTCGTGATAGCTAGCTTTTAGTTTTTTTTTTAATTGCAGTTGACTAGTGGTGTTTGGGCGGGCTAGCTTTTAAGATATTTATACCAATGTTTTTGCAACTTGACGTAAAGAATTGAGATAATTAGAATTATTTTTTAAAGAGAGATTGTGCTAATCAATCAATTATTTATAGTACTTAAGTATAACCTAGTATTAATAGAATTTGAGATAAGGAAAATAAAATAATAAGTTTTAGATTAAAGATAAGGTCTTTAATGCATTTAAAATTGAAAAAAATTATTTTTTATTTAAAATATTTTATTTTAATATCCTTAACTAGTGTTATTTGTAAAGTTTATAAATTTTTTTTAGTATTCTTAAAATATATATTATATTTATAAGTCTTTAATATAAAAAAGTTTAATTTTGATACATTAGCAGTATAAATTTTTTTACATTATTAATTAATCACACATTATTACATATATAACTTTTGGGATAATTATTATAATAATTAACTATTTTTAATGATATGACAAAATATGATTAATTAACAGTATAAAAATTCTTTAAACTTTTACACTAATAATACATTAAAATTAAATCCAATTAAAAATTAGACTAATTTCTACCCAAAAATTAAATAACAGAATAATAATAATAATAATAATAATAATAATAATAATAATAATAATAATATAAAAGGTCCTTTTCAATATATTAGTTGGTAAGTCAGCGGAACCAAAATGACATCACTTTTGTAGTGGTCTAGTATGTACTACACTATAAGAAGTTTTTGAGTGAAAACTTCTCATTTTAAGTATACAAATCAACATTCCACATATATAAAGTTAGGTTAATATATATATATATATATATACATATATATATGTAAAAGTTTATTTATATGTCTAAAACAATAAGTTACTAGCCAATAATTTCTCAAACAAGAATATGCCAATCGGAAACACCAGAATACTCAAACCAGGAACTGCAGCCACTATGCATAGCACCAATACATGAGCCAGGCCATTCAATGGGAAACACAATAATACTCAAACAAGAGACCAAGTGACCAAGTCAGGACAACTGACAATGGCCGTGTTCCTCCACATCCACAAAATTAAAACCAATGAATTTGAGTTTAAAACACATCACTATTTCCCATTAATTCAAATTTAAACCCAAGTTTCCTACAAATCCCTTTAAAAGCTGATTGAAGGATGAATTAAATGAAATGCAGTGATAAAGAAAGAGGTAAAGTTTCGAAAAATGGAAATCAAATGCGTATATGAAGGTTAGATAAAAATTACGCTAAGAATAGACCATGGGGCACGGCCGTGGCATCGTGCACGACGGAAGTGTTGGTCCATTCACCTTCTTCCAGATGCACAGGATCACAAATACAAGAATAATGTTTGTTGCACATCAGCACTAAGTCACTTCACACCTGTATGAGGTGATAAAATTAGAATATAAATGTGTAAAAAATGAGTTAAAACTTATTGTAATTAAATAATAAAAATTGTGAAAATAAAAAATAATATATGTATAAATATACGTAAGTAGCATTTTTGCAAATAAATGCATCGAACATCTCATTCTTAACGTATATAGCCCACATTGTCTTTCTTGCCTCTGAGGCTGAATGCTCAAGCCTCACGCACAGTTTGGTGCTTTGGTCGCGCATAAGTGAAAGTCCGCCGATAAGGAAACAGGTTTAAAGCCCAGAGGCCTAAGCCCATATCGACTACCATATATCTGTAAGCTCTTGTGCTCAATTGAAATGTGAAAGCCAAACCCAACAAAAGGGGGGCGGGGGGGGGGGGGGAATGTAATTATTTTCGGTAAGAATGGGTAAGAAATAGGTATATCACAAAAAGAAATATATTAAAACCATGTGTAGATAGAAGTTTCTTTAAAAATTGAAGTAAAAAAAATTCAAGTAAAAAAAATTCAAGATGAATTTCATATAAAAACTTGTCTGAAAGGTTCTTCAATAAGTTTTATTCTCTATTTAAAAAAGATATCGATTATGTAGAAAAAAATTAAAAAGATACCCATTCAAATAACAGCGGTGGCTCAAATTCAAAATATTTGAAGAATTTGAACGAGGGAGAGGATGCATGTGCGTAAATATTTTATGAAAAAAGTGAAAATAAAGAATGATTCATGTTCTTTACCTTCATTTTAGTTCGGACATTATTTAAATAGATAGGTAAGACTGCTAGCAAAAAGAAAGCTGTGACAAATACCTGGATTCCTATCCAAAATCTCTTTCCCACTATGTAGAAGAAGGGTGTGGGTTTGAGGTCAATTCACCTCGTCTCATCTCACACTCTTCAGTTTTAGAAAAAATATACTTAATTTATTTATTGATAAAATTAATTATATTACTTTTTTTTTACTAGTTTAACATGTATTATATGTGTTTTTTAATTTATATAAAACAATGTATTAAATTGTTAATTTTAAGATTATAATTGATTATTGTATAAATTTAATTTAAAATATTCATAAATACAAAATGCAGTGTTGATTTTAATATTTTTCTTATGAAACATATTTAGACTTTAATTCTATTTTTAATATTTTTCTTAAGGAAGATATTTAGATTTTAATCCTATAGAGTATAAGATGAGATCAGGATCAGTTAAACTTATTCTTACCTGTCCCATTGCCCAACTTACCTCCTTGTAAAGGTTGGATAAAACTAAATATTCTGAACCGTGATTCGGGATCCCGCTTCATGGGATCAACCTAGCATGTACATAGCCAGACTCTTCACAGGCTAGCATAACGGAAGACTCATAAGGTAGTCCAGACCTCGGAAAATAGCGCGTCAAGAGGTATTGGGTTGTAATATTATGCTTGATAGATTCGCGTAGAGGATAAATCCCTAAATATCTATAATTATTAATCATCAACTTACGATATTATAGGACTCATAATTACTCTAGATGGCTAAGTACTTTTTGTATCATAATCTCAGATTTACCTAATAATAATGGGAATGTGAGCTTTATCAAGATATTAATCCCAAATTACCTGCATCCAATAAGGATCCTATTAGGATTCTACATACGCTCTATAAATACAAGGTTAAGTCATCTTGATAAGGTAATTCATCATCCAATTACATAATCTTACTTGTGCATTGCCTGACTTGAGCGTTGGAGTCCCTTTGCAGGTACCCACCTTCCTGTTCAATACGCTCAGCTGCAGCTGCTCAAGGAGGAAACCACTGCGTATGTACCTATTACATGTACCCTCTGAATATACTTCAGAACATTGGCTCTTTCTGTGGGAAACCATAAACTTCAAATCCCACCCAAATCATTGTGAATACAAGACAGAATTTTAGGAGAGACGTTGCGCAAACTTTTGTCAACCAGCGAAATAAACCTGCTGCACAGCCCCCTCCCCCTGTCCCAACACCCGCTGCTGAAACCTCTGCTGAGAGAAATCAGGCATTCGAAGCAGGGAACCAACATAATGGGCACTCTACCTCTGTTTCTGATGATAGTCTAAACACATCACGGAGGGTTCCTGTTAGAGAAAGGCTCGAATTCCCAGTTTAAGGGAGTGACCGGCACGTTCAAGAACACAGGATCCCAGTACATCAGCGTTTGGGAATGCCAAACAACGAGCCCAACAACCTTACGTCTCACTCCGAACGTACACATCAGTCTCGTGCTTCCCAACGCCAATTTCAAGACTTTTTGCAACAACATATGGATATGCTGAACGACCAATTTCGGAGGTTGGAAGACATGCATCGCGCCATGCATGAAAACCAACCCAAGACACACCGTCGTGATAGAATGGCTGATGTGGAAAATAGTCAAAGGAGGGCTCACGCCGGCAATGCATTCCCAATACCGAAAATAATAACCAGAATCGCGGAACAACAGAACAACATTTCTCTGATCAACTTATGGAGTACTGGGTTCCTAGGAACTTCAAGTTTCTGCCAAACTTGGAAATCTATGATGGAACTACGGACCCCCAAGAACACATAAATGCCTATGAACAATCCTTGTGTTTCTATGGCGGGTCCATGGAGTTGCTGTGCCGAGCATTCTCCCTTTTCTGAAAAAAGGAAGCCCTCAAGTGGTTTACCAACCAACCAAAGGGGTCCGTGGTAGACTGGTCAGATCTTAAACAACGTTTTCTGCTGCAATGCACCACTAGCAAGGAGCAACCTAAATTCATCAAGTCCCTGGCTAAAATTCACCAAGGAAAGGACGAGACCCTCCGAGATTATGTCAGACAATTCATGGCGGCATGCACCAACGTAGAAAATTTTGAAGATAGAATAGCCTTACATTATGCCAGAAGCGGTCTCCGAGTAGGTTTTGAATTCTTTAAGTCCTTGGCAAAAAAGAAACCAGATAATCTGACCGACTTCCAGAAACAATCTGAGAAATATGTCTACTGGGAGGAGGCAACAGAAGACCACAGGAGGTGGGACAAAGGTGAGCCTTCCCCTCAGAAGCTTAATCAGAATTCCTCAAAGGCCCCAACCTCCTAAAGGTAGTCCACCCCGAAGAAATTATTTTGACTATACTCCCCTGAACACACTTTGGGAAACGATCCTGAGGGAAGTGATGCATACTGAATTTCAGAATATCCGGAGACCACCTCCTATCAAGAAGCACAAACAAAAGGATCATTCCAAGCATTGCACATGGCATAAGGGCTACGGCCATGATACGGATGACTGCTATCAATTACGTGATGCCATTGAATTCTTAATCAAGGTCGGACGCTTATAGCAGTATATTCTTCATGTCCAAAATAACGATGGGGTAATAGACGCAGAAACGACAGATGTAGTCCACGTCCGAGCCCATCCTCTCAGCGCAGAAGAGGGATAAGAAGTCCCAGGAGAAGATCCCGGACTCCACCTTGCTAAGATAGTAACGATCGTCAAGATAGGAATAGGGACGTTCCCCCCGATGATAACGATGACCATTGCTCTGAACCTAATAGGACAATTCATACTATCATCGGTAGCTTTGTCGGAGGAGGTTCTTCAAACTGAGCTCGAAAGAAAACTCTTAGAATGAGTATGTTTAGCATAGCCCACTCAAAACCCAAGACACAAGCAGAAGGCAAAAAGTTGCCTCCTATCACTTTCTCGGACGAGACTACGACAGAATTATCCCGGATCACGACGATCCACTTGTCATCTCAAGGATAATAATCAATGCCAAAGTCCACCGAATTTTTATCGACCAAGGGAGTTCAGCAGACATTATGTTTCTAGATCTCTATCAGAAGTTAGAACTTCTGCAATCAGACTTAACTCATCATGTTGGAGAATTGATCGGTTTCACGGGTGAAAAAATCACCCCGGTCGGCCATTACGAAACCCACTTGACCCTTGGATTGTCTAAGCTTTTCAAGACAGTCACTGTAAAGTTCTTGATTGTAGACTGCCCTTCAACTTATAATATCATCCTGGGCCGCCTTTCTCTTAACGCACTCGGCACCATGGTATCCACCACCCACCTCGTGATAAAGTTCCTCAACAAGAACAATGACGTCGTCACTGTCAAAAGTGATCAAGTGGCTGCTAGAAAATGCTACAATGAAACCTTAAAAATTTGTAGAGCACCCCAGAAGGAGAGATCTGTCGTTCCCAGCCTGGTCCTTGACCAGGTCAACATACTGATGACCGAACTGGATGTCAGAGAAGAAATTCGGGGTACTCGACCCTAGCCAGAAGGTGAATTGCAACCTCTCCAACTTGGAGCCAACCTAGAATAGGTTACCAAGATTGGAGCACGTCTAGATGAAGAAGAAAAACAACAACTGTCAGAGCTCTTACTAAAAAATAGAGACCTTTTCGCATAGACGTCATCCGACATGCTTAGACTTGACCCCACCTTTATCTGCCACCACTTGTCAATCAAAGAGGGCACCAAGCAGGTTGCTCAAAAGAAAAGAAATTTCGGATCCGAGAGACAGCAAGTCGTTGAAGAACAGGTCAAGGAGCTACTAAGTGGCAACTTTATCAGAGAGATCTCTTATAACACATAGCTGTCCAATGTGGTCCTGGTAAAGAAATCTAACGAGAAGTGAAGAATGTACGTAGATTATACGGATTTGAATAAAGCTTGTCCGAAAGACTCATACCCACTTTCCAATGTGGATAAGCTAGTGGATAGCTCCTCGGGTTTCAGATGGCTCTCATTTATGGATGCATATTCTAGGTATAATCAGATTTCTATGTATGCCGAAGATGAAGACAAGACCGCCTTCATTACTAATAGGACGAGGTACTGCTACAAGGTCATGCCCTTTGGTCTGAAGAATGTAGGGACCACCTACCAGAGGATGATGAATAAGGTCTTTGAATACCAAGTGGGGAAGATGCTAGAAGTCTATATAGATGACATGATAGTGAAAACCCCACAGGGTGGATCGCACACAGCAGACCTCGAGGAAGTATTCGCACAAGTTCAAAAGCACAACATGAGGTTGAACCTGGAGAAGTGCGCCTTTGGGGTCTAGGCTAGAAAGTTTTTGGGATTCATGTTAACCCACCGAGGAATTAAGGCTAATCCCAACAAGTGTCAGGAAATCCTTAATATGAGAAGCCCCCGAAATTTTAAAGAAGTACAACAGCTCACAGGGCGCATAGCGGCCCTCACCAGATTTTTGGCTAAGGCTACCCATAAGTCTCTCCCTTTGTTCAAGCTTCTCAAGAAAGGGAAAGATTTTGAATGGACTCAAGAATGTAAAAACGCCTTCGTGTCCTTAAAGAATTTCCTATCCTCCCCTCCTATTTTGACAAGGCCAGATACTGGGGAGACACTCTACTTATATTTATCCGTCCATGATGAAGTCGTAAGCTCTGTGTTGATTCGAGAGATTGACGAAGGACAGAAGACAGTCTACTTTGTAAGCAAGGTCCTGCAGGGCATCGAGCTTCGTTACCAGAAGGTAGAGAAAGTCGCTTTCGCACTAATTATCATAGCAAGAAGACTTCGGCAATATTTTCAATGTCACCCAATGGTGGTTAGAACAGATCAACCCATTCGACAGGTGTTGCATAAACCAGACTTGGCCGGAAGAATGATTGCTTGGTCAATTGAGCTCTCTGAGTTTGGCATTACCTATGAGCAACGGCTTGTAATAAAAGTCCAAGCATTGTCTGACTTCTTAGTAGAGTTCACATCAGACCAAGGCAACCCTAAGGGAGTCTCTTGGACTATCTTTGTTGACGGTTCATCGAATTCCAAGGGAAACGGGGCTGGGGTGATACTGGAAAATTCCGAGGGACTAACCTTGGAACATTCCTTGAAGTTTAAGTTCCCGACCTCGAACAACCAGGCCGAGTATGAAGCATGTATCGCTGGGTTGATAATGACAAAGGATATGGGGGCAACACAGATCACACTCTACAGTGATTCCCAGTTGGAAACTTCCCAAATCCGAAGAGAATACCAAGCCAAGGAGCCTCTCCTACAAAATACTTAATTAAGGTATAGAAACTCCTCAAGGGCTTTGAGAAGATCAAGATAGTGCACATCCCGAAGGAATAGAACTCCAAGACAGACCTTTTGTCTGAGCTGGCCAGTACAAAGAGCCCTAGTAACAACTGGTCCGTAATCCAGGAAACACTTTCTCAGCCCTCCATCGTGGATCATAACATGTTCCAAGTGGAGAAACATGAGTCATCTTGGATTACTCCTATACTGGACTATCTGCAGCACGGAACTGTGCCATCGAACCCAAATGAAGTCTCCAAATTGGCCAAGACCGCAGTTAGGTACACTATCTACGACGGTCGGCTATACCGTCGTGGTTTCTCACCCCCTTTCTAAAATGCCTAACTCCAAAGGAAGCAGAATAAGCTCTAGCCGAAGTCCATGAGGGAAGCTGCGGTCACCATTTAGGAGGCAAAGCCCTAGCCCAAAAAGTATTAAGGGCAGGATATTACTGGCCAACGATGGAGGCTGACTCTCAAGCACACGTTTAGATCTGTGATAAATGTCAGCGCCATGCAAATCATTATCAAGCTCCCTCTGAAGAGTTATTCATAACCTCAGTAGCATGGCCTTTTTATAGATGGGATATGGACATTTGGGTTCTTTCCCCCAGGCCCCAGGTCAGTTTAAGTATTTGGTGGTAGCGGTAGATTATTTTACAAAATGGATCGAGGCCGAACCCTTAATCACTATTACCTCAGCACGAATCCAGAAGTTTACTTGGCACCATATTATCGCTAGGTTTGGCCTGCAGGAATCCATTGTAACGGACAACGACACCAGTTTAAAGATAAAAGCTTCGAAGAACTACTTGCTGGCTTAAAAATAAAGCACCATTGTAACTCTGTGGAGAACCTCAGGACAAATGGACAAGCCGAAACAGCCAATAGGATCATCGTACGAGGAATAAAAATGAGGTTAGACGAAGCCAATGGGAACTGGGTTGAGCAGTTTCATCACGTTCTCTGGGCATACCGGACTACTCTCCACTCCATCACGGGAGAATCCCCATTCAAATTGACTTATGGTTGCGAAGCCATGATCCCAGTGGAAATAGAAGAACCGAGTTGGCGCTACCAACAGTCCTCTCCTGATACTAACCCCGGTCTAATCAGAGAAAATCTAGACTTATTAGAAGAAAGAAGAAATGTGACTCACATTCGAGATGTAGCCCTTAAACAGAAGATGGCGACCAAATACAACAAGAAAGTTGTTCCAAGAAAATTCTAACCAAGAGATTTAGTACTCAGGAGAGCTGATATAGGTGGGAAAAATGCCTCCCAAGGGAAACTAGATCCTAACTGGGAAGGCCCCTATCGTATCGTTGTCAATACAAGCAAGGGAGCTTATACCTTAGAAACGTTATCTGGCACCCCGATCAAGAATTATTGGAATGCAGATAAACTAAGAAAATACTATAGTTAGATGCCCGCAACGGCCTAGTCCTTTAATAAAATTGTGTTTGATCCGTCCTAGTTTTGAATAATATGCTCTGTATGGACTATTATCCTCCCAATATTATCAATAAAACTGAGTTATTCAGATATCAAATTCTATTCAAAAGAATTGAAGAAGCCCATGTTAAGAGGTATAACATCCCAAACCACAGTGATAAGTTATAGGGCTGATGCCCACCCTCAATACGTGGCATTGGCCGTTAAAAGGTCAACTAATTAAGAGGTAGTACAGATTATATGTAAACACTCCTTTTTTATAACTAAGCCAGGAAGGGATCCCAAAAATATAAATGATTAATAGGGTACCCCGGGTAAGGTCAAATAATATATATGCTTAAGGTAAAAGGGTTTTTGCATAATATACCCTGAACTAAGGTGTTATTCTTACCTATGTCTGAGATTTCAAATGCTTTATATAACGAGCAACGGAGTATAGACTAAGGCATTATTTTTACCATAAGTCAAGTGGAATGTCATTCACTCATTGATATGAGTATAGGATCCCGGACCATGGTCTTCCTATGTTGAAAAGTTTTTTCGAAGTCCATTAAACGATTATAAAAATGAGCATTGGACCTAAGTTGGACCATGGAAAAACACACAAACAAACATATAACGAAACAAAGTAATTAAATATAAAACACCAGTTATGAGGCAATTATCCTTACAAAAACTAAAATCCCATGCAGGGGGCAAAAAGCAAGAAAAAGAGAAAAACTCAAACCCCAGTCTCTTCCCCCTCCGGGTTATAAGCAGCATCCGAGGTGGCTGATGATCATATATTTGATACATTAATAAGCTTTCATTCTTAGTCATTTACACTCTCTATGTACTTAATTGATTAAGTTTGGTTATGTTTTGTAAGTTTGGACTCAAATTGGACTTAATTGAATTTTTTAGCATAATTTACGTCTTACGTTATTTCTGTATTTGGGCTATATCTTGGGATGTAGGTGGTCAAATGAGGTGAATCTGATGGCATTTTAAAGATAAGAGATAGCTCTATAACTTTTATGAAGACCTCAAAGACCCAATCACACGAGTAGATAATTCAAATTGGGGTTGAAGTAAGAACTAGAGTGCTGTTCCTGACAGCTTGATCTATATGTACTGTTCATGCCATATTTCGAGTTATAAGTTGTAAAATAGGCTGAAATTTTGATGCTGAATAGTTGAGACCTATATCTACAACCTTTATGTTAAACACTTTTCCAGAATCTGAGGTCTAATGGGTGATATTGGACTTGTAAGTCAGAACAGATGAATTGTGACTAGGCTTGACAAGTGTATAGTAATTTGAACGTATCTAGAGTTATAAAAATGATATTGGACTCAAACTAAAGCCATTTGAAAGTCAAGATCAATCCCTACAACTTTGATGAAAATCACATTTGCTCACTCTGATACATTCAATGACTTCAGAGCTAAATGATTTCGGAGACAAGGAATCTCCATAATTTTTCACTCACCAAAAGTCATTTGGCATTTTCCAATCATTTTCCACTCATCCACTCACTAATGACTCACCCCCTTGTCATTTTGTATCTTTAATCCTCTATAAAAGGGGGCCTTGGCAAATCATTGAGGGTGTTAGGTGTTAGCTACCAAAATGATGTTAGTTTATTACTAGATTTTCTTGTAGTAATTTTTCTTTGTTATAAATTAAAGTCATGTTCTTCTTCTTCTCTCTTTCTTTCTTCTTATCTATGAGTAACTAAGTTTCATTTTACTTGGGTGAAGGGGTGAAGCTCTTGGTAATGAAATAAGGTTAGATTAATTTCTCTCATGTGCTTAAATGATATGTTTTCAAGTGGTCATTATACGTATTGTATTTTATTTCCAATTAATTTAGAAACCCTCCTTGTAAAGTGGAGTTCTTGATTTGTTGCAGACAAGAGATTGGCACAATGAATGCTTTAACCCATTTACAAGTGGTGGTGTTAGAAACTCTCCTTATAAAGTGGAGTTCTTGATTTGTTGTAGACAAAATATTGGTACAATGAATGTTTTAACCCATTTATAAGTGGTGGTAATATTTTTCAGAAATATAATATAAATACGTATATTATTTTAAATGGACTTTTAACGTATTTTTCGATTGGAACCTCCATATTGCGAGGATTCTAATTGAGTTATAAAAGGAATTAATCTTACATTTACTTTATTTACCAAGAGTTGATCTTTTTACCCAAGTAAATAATTTTTACCGTAGTAACAAAATATTTACTTCACCTTAAATAATCTTCAACAATTCCCTGTAGATCAACCTCGAACTCCCGAGAAATTTATTACTTGAGATAACCTGCACTTGGGTTCGTAATGTAACAATTAATCTTACATCAAGTTTGTAGACTTGTTTGAAACTTTTAATTTGCATCAAGTTTTTGGTACCATTGCCAGGGACTTAATTTGAAGAACAAATTTATGGTGTAAATATGTTGTGTATATATTCTACTCTTTTAATTCTTTTTGTACTTACTAACGTACTAACTTAGTGGGGGAACCTCTCCCTTAACCATCTATAATCTGCAATCATTAATGAAATAATCTTTCTTCTTCTCTTCTCTCTCTCATTTGGAGCAAAAAATTGATTTTGTTTGATTCTCTCGGTTTTCATATTTTAAATTTACTTTTTGCACTTTATTTTCTGTATTTATTTTCTATGTTTTATTTTCTCAGTACTTTATTTTCTCGTATTTATTTTTTGTCATTTTTTTATTTATTTTCTGTCATTTATTTTTTTTGTTTACTAACTTACTAACTCTCTTATTAACCATCTAACTTTTTACTTTATCTGCTTCTAACATTTTAATTTTTTTTTTGCTTATTAACTTAATTGGTGGTTGGTTCATATCACACCTACTTTTGTTAATATATATATGGTGGCTGGTTTATACCACATCCTTATTAAGTTTCTTATGTATGCTTAATTGGTATCGGGATTTAAATTCTAGTCATTTGGTTAGAGTTAATCCAGGTACGTTACATATTGTTCTGTTTGAATCACAATCACACATATCAAACACTATGGTTGAAAACGAAAGTGTACATGATGAACATGAAAATCAACCGTTGCGAACCATGCGTGAGTATTTGCAACCATCTCGAAATTCTAGTTCATCATGTTTTATCTTCCACTCAATGCTAACAATTTTAGATTCAAGTCAGGTATGATTTCTTTACTTCCTAATTTCTATGGTTTAGAATCTGAAAGCCCATACTTACATCTAAAAGAATTTGAGAAAGCATGTACCGTTTTTCATGATCAAACTTGCACTGAAGAGGTTGTTAAGCTTAAATTGTTTCCTTTTTCTTTAAAAGATATAGCAAAAGCTTGGCTTAACACTTTGAAACCAAGATCAATTGGCACATGGCAAGAAATGCAATGTGAGTTTTTGAAGAAATTTTTTCCAACACATAAAACCAATGCTTTGAAAAGACAAATCCAAATTTTTTTCCAAAATTCAAATGAAGCATATTTTCAAAGTTGGGAACGTTTTAAAGATTTTTTAAATTCTTGCCCACATCATGGTTTTGAGAAATGACGCACTATAAGCTTCTTTTATGAAGGGTTAACACCCGAAACTAAGTAATTTGTGAAAACAATGTGCAATGGTGAATTTCTTGATAAAGAACCTGAAGAAACTTTAGACTATTTAGACCATTTAGCTAAAAATTCTCAGTCTTGGCATGGTACTAATCCTTCTGAAAATTCAATTAGATCAAACCTTACAAATGCTAGTAAAGAAAAATATCATCTTAGTCAAGAAGAAGATTTAAATGCTAGGTTTACTAGTTTGCTAGAAAGGTTGAAGCCATGGAATCAGGGAAAGTAAAAGAAATTAAATCTGTGCAAAATGAAGAAATTTGTAGCATTTGTGATGAATTGGGACACTCAACAAATGAATGTCCAAAAATTCCTGTTTTAAAAGAAGTTGTGTATGAGCAAGTAAATGCAATAAATAATTTTAAAAAGTCATTCACTTCTTCTTTTTCAGATACATACAATTCGGGATGGAGAAATCACCCGAATTTCAGTTGGAGGAATAGCAACCAGGCACAATTCATGCAACCATCACCTCCTTAGGCACAACAAGATTCTCAAAATCCTCAAGGATATGCACCTTATGTCCCACCATATAGGAAAAACCTTGAAGGAACATTGCATGCATTCATGGAAAAATAAGAGGCCATCAATAACCAAAACACTCAAGTCATGATTGACATAAAAGACACTCTTGCTAAACTTTCTTCTGCACTTGCCATTCATGAGAAAGGAAAGTTTCCCTCTCAACCTAAACCAAATTCTAAGGGTCAGTACAGCCTAAATGAGGGTAGTTCAGAAAGTCAAAAAATAGATCAAGTCAACTCAGTGATAACTTTTAGGAGTGGAAATGTAGTTGAAAAACAAATTCCTGAACTTTTTGAGAAAGATGATGAGTCAATTCCCAAAGATGAGGAAGGAGTTGATAAGCCACCTAGTCAAAAGGAGACCAAACCCTCTCTTTCACCCCCATTTCCTCAAGCATTAAACACTTCAAGTAAAGTGAATCATAATAGTGATATTTTTGAAATTTTTAAACAAGTGAGGGTCAATATTCCTCTGTTAGATGCTATCAAACATATTCCTTCTTATGCCAAATTTTTGAAAGACTTGTGCACTGTTAAAAGGAAACATAATGTGAAAAAGAATGCCTTTTTGACTGAACAGGTAAGCTCCATTATTCAAAACAATAATGAGTTGAAATATAAAGACCCTGGTTGTCCTACAGTTTCATGCATTATTGGTGAACATAAAATTGAACGAGCTTTACTTGATTTTGGTGCTAGTGTTAATTTGCTTCCATATTCAGTTTATCAGCAACTCAACCTAGGTAAGTTAAAACTAACTTCTATAACTCTTCTACTTGCTGATAGATCAATTAAAATCCCTAAAGGAATAGTGAAAGATGTGTTGGTTCAAGTTAATAAATTCATATATCCTGTGAATTTTATTGTCTTGGAAACTGAACCTGTGGTTGATAGTTCTAAGTCAGTTCCTGTTATTCTAGGTCGCCCATTTTTAGCAACATCTAATGCTTTGATAAATTGCAGAAATGGAGTGGTAAAGCTAACATTTGGAAATATGACACTGGAGCTTAATGTTTTCAACATTTGCAAGCAACCGTATGAAGTTTATGATGACAATGAAGAGATTGAAGGGATTGAGGCCATTATAGATGACTATCTTCAAACCAAGAGTTCTTCTGACCCATTAGAAATTTGTTTAATTAATTCATTGGATTCATCTACACAATTAGATGATGATGTTTCTGAAATATGCTATTTGCTTGACTGTACACAGGAAATGGAATACAAAGGAATGAAGCCAAGATTCGAAGAGTTAAAACCCATGAATGATGATACCCATGAAGAAGTACCCACACTGGAACTAAAGTCATTACCTGCTGGGTTAAAGTACACATTTTGGGAGAAGAACAAAGCTTTCCAGTGGTAATTTCCTCATCTCTAACCAAAGAACAAGAATGTATGTTGATAGAAGTACTTAAAAGGCATAAAAGTGCAATTGGATGGACATTAAAGGACATAAAAAGTATTAATCCATTAATTTGTACACATAGAATACATTTAGAGGATAATGCTAAAACATTTCAATAACCTCAAAGAAGATTAAATCCACACATGAAAAAGGTAGTTAGAGCTGAAGTTCTTAAGTTACTTGATGTTGGAATTATCTATCCTATCTCTGATAGCCAGTGGGTAAGCTTTACACAAGTTGTGCCTAAGAAATCTGGAATAACAGTGGTTAAAAATGAAAAAAGAGAATTAATACCTACCCGAGTCTCATCTAGTTGGCGTATGTGTATTGATTTCAGAAAATTGAATGCAGCCACTAGGAAAGATCATTTTCCCTTGTCATTTCTTGATCAGATTTTAGAAAGAGTAGCAGGACATCCCTACTATTATTTTCTTGATGGTTATTCAGGGTATAATCAAATATCAATTGCATTAGAGGATCAAGAAAAGACCACTTTTATGTGCCCCTTTGACACTTTTGCATATAGAAGAATGTCTTTTGGTCTTTGTAATGCTCCAGTAACTTTTCAAAGATGCATGCTAAGTATTTTCAGTGACATGATTAAGCATTATTTAGAGGTTTTCATGGATGATCTGACAATTTTTGGAAATTCTTTTGAAAATTATCTTAATAATTTGGAAAAAGTTCTTAAAAGATACGAAGAAAAATAATTTGTGTTAAATTGGGAAAAATGTCATTACATGGTTACCTCAAGAATAATGTTAGGTCATATGATATCTTCTAAAGGAATTGAAGTTGATAAGGCCAAAGTTGAATTAATTGCTCATTTGCCTTCCCCAAAAATAGTCAGAGAAGTTCGTTCTTTTTTAGGGCATGCAGGATTTTATAGAAGATTCGTAAAGGATTTTAGTGCAATATCTAGACCATTATGTAATCTTCTAATGAAAGATGCACCATTTGATTGGACCCAAGATTGTCAGAAATCTTTTGAAAAATTAATCAGTCTTTTGACTTCTGCTCCTATTATACAATCTCCTGACTGGTCTTTGCCTTTTGAGTTGATGTGTGATGCTAGTGATTTTGCTGTTGGTGCTGTTTTAGGACAGAGAAAAGAAGGTAAGCCTCATGTAATTTATTACGCAAGTCGAACTTTGAATAGTGCACAAATGAATTACACCACTACTGAAAAAGAACTACTTGCTATAATTTTTACATTAGACAAATTTCGAGCTTATTTAATTGGTTCTTCCACTGTTGTTTTTACTTATCATGCTGCTGTTAGATATTTAATGTTTAAGCAGGATGCCAAACCTAGGTTGATACAGTGGATCTTGTTGCTTCAAGAATTCAACATCATAATAAAAGACAAGAAAGGAGCCAAAAATGTTGTTGCAGATCATTTGTCTAGACTTACAACAGGCTCATCTTTTGATAGCACACCTATCAATGATTCTTTTCCTGATGAATTTGTATTTTCTGTCAATTTCATGCCTTAGTTTGCTAACATTGTAAATTTTCTTGTAACAGGTAAGATACCGCCTTAATGGACACACCAAGACAGAAAAAAGTTTTTGATTGAGGTGAAAAATTTCTATTGGGATGACCCATATTTGTTCAAATATTATCCTGATCAAATCTTTCGGAGATGTGTACCCTATAATGAGGTAAGTAGTGTCATTAAATTTTGTCATTCAGAAACATGTGGAGGTCATTTTTCTTCAAAGAAAACAGCTGCGAAAATCTTGCAGTGTGGATTTTATTGGCCCACTTTATTCAAGGACGGTTATACTTTTTACAAAAGTTGTGAAAATTGTCAATAATTGGGGTCCATTTCTAAAAGAAATATAATGCCTTTGAACCCTATCATTGTCATTGAAATTTTTTATTGTTGGGGAATTGATTTCATGGGTCCATTTCTATCATCATTTGGATTTGTGTATATTTTGGTTACAGTTGATTATGTCTCAAAATGGATTGAGGCAATTCCATGTCGACACAATGATCACAAAACTATTTTGAAATTTTTAAAAGAAAATGTTTTGAGTCGATTTGGAATCCCTCGAGCTATCATCAGTGATGGGGGAAAACATTTTTGTAATAAACCATTTGAATCTTTAATGAAGAAATATGGCATCACACACAAAATCGCCACCCCTTATCACCCTCAGACAAGTGGACAAGTTGAATTAGCAAATAGGGAGATTAAACAAATTTTGAAAAAAACGATTAACTCAAATCTTAAAGATTGGTCTTTAAGACTAAATGATGCACTTTGGGCTTATCGTACTGCTTTTAAAACATCTTTAGGCATGTCTCCCTATCGGTTAGTATATAAAAAACCTTGTCACTTACCTGTAGAATTGGAACATAAAGCATTTTGGGTCATTAAAGCTTTCAACTTAAGTCTTGATGATGCTTCCAAGTTACGCAAATTGCAATTGAATGAACTTGAGGAATTGAGAAATAATGCATATGAAAACTCAAAGATTTATAAAGTTAGAACAAAAGCTTTTCATGACAAATTAATTTTGAGAAAAATTTTTGAAATTAGTCAAAAAGTTCTACTTTATAATTCTCGTCTTCACCTATTCCCTGAAAAATTGAGATCTAGGTGGATTGGTCCTTATATTGTCAAACATGTGTATTCTTATGGGGCCTTAGACATTGACAATCCTAGGAATGGTATTGTATTTAAGGTCAATGAACAAAGACTCAAACCATTTCTGGAACATCAAGTTGCTGAGGTAGAATTCCTCTCCCTTTCTAATCCTTGTTATGAGTAGAATTTATTTTAAGTTTATTTTTTTTTCTTTATGCAGTTCTTTGTGTTCCCGGTTAAGTGGCGGATAACGGCACTCCGTGACTCTCAAGTCGGTTTATTTTTCAGTTTCCCATAATAACTGATTCCTTCTCCTTCAAAATGGATGTCATTCTCTCAAATCTAAGAAAGTATTTCCCTTCTGTTCCTAAAAAGGCTATAACCAAAATCTACAAAGCTAGGTGTGAAAGACTGAGACTATTAATGTACAAGGGCATCCCAGAAGATATACGCTGGATAATCGAAGCAAAAGTTTGTTTAGCTGGTGAATCTTCAGATTCATTTATCCCATACATGCCTGGTCTCGGTAAAAGTTCATTTTCAAAAAGGAGAAGAGCAAAAAGAATGAAAGTTTGTTACAAGTGTGCACGATGGAATTGTAACACACGATATCGCTCTTTGGGGATGATTTCCATAAACAGAGAAGATAAAATATTCTTCATTAAGAATGGACTGAGTAAGGAGCCATTAGATAATATCTTATTGACTCTTGAGACGCATTCTTGTGGAGTTGTGCAGCATGAACTTCTTAGTTTGTGGAATCTCTTTAAGGACGAGTAAGAGCGTTTTAGTCTTGGGAATCTGACTCAAAAAGACCCTGTTTGCCAATTTATAAGAAAATTGGATGAGAAGCTTATCCTCGACTCATAAAAGGCGTTTAAGCCGTTTCTGGACGTGAAACCAGAGGAAGATGTGAGCCACAATCACAACAACATGTATATATTATCTTGTACATCTTTAAAAAAAAAAAAAGAAGAAGAAAAAAAGAAAAAAATGAAAAAAATGAAAAAAAAAAAGAATAAAAAGGCGAAACTTCGGTTGTACTTGGTCTTTAATTAGATTAGGAGCCCCTGCCAGCGGCAGCCCCATCATTGACTCGGGTGGACCATCGCACGCCGGTCAGTAAATAAGGTTCGTGTGCCACACTCTGTAGAGAGTCGCACTCCACAACCTAATGTTCACCATCTAGGCACTGTGGAGTTGATGGACAGGTAAAAGCATCCCACTTTGGTTATTAGTGAGAAGTAACCCGCGGCTGCCAAAGCGTATGAGGCATCTGAGCTTGATCCTCTCTTTTATTAGAAGGGGCTCTCAGCGCCCTGGGATGGAGTGTTCTAGATCTTGGACATTGCGGGTTTCAGATTTTAGCATCTTTATTGATGTTACGAACCCAAGTGTGAGCTCTCCAGGTTCTAGACCCAAGATGGAAACCCACGATGGTTTCTTTATTCTCTTTTCTTCAAACAAGTGGAAGGGAGAAAAATTCCAAAATTAGCTGAGCCATCTTGGTATTACTGCATTCATGACGAGCAGTATAAAGATACGCCATGAATCCTGTACATAAAGGTATGTTATCATTTGTTATTATTATTTTATCTTTGTATAAATTTGTTGTATTTTGGTTTTGGACAGACGATTCTTTGGACGGGATCCTTCGGAGGTTTCTAGACTTCTTTACCCTGATAGTTTTCTTGAAGTCTAAAAAAAAAATAATAGAAATAAAAAAAAAGTTTCTTAAATTTAAACTTTTCTGACAACAGTCAACCTACCTATATAGGAGCTATTATTACTTTTTCTATTCTCTTCCCTATTTAAACACTCTATTTTCTTCACTTTCCTGCAACTCATAATCATTCAAAAAGAGTGTGAGTGTAGAAATGGAGGGAGCTTCTTCTTCAGTTCATAGATTTGCTAGTATTTGTGTATTTTATGGAACAAGTTATGGGAATGGTTTAGAATTTGTAAACGCAGCAAGCACTGTTAGTAGAACACTTGCTGCGAGGAACATTCGTATTGTATATGGGGGAGGTAGCATTGGGTTAATAGGGGCTGTATTACTTTCTGCTCATATAAGAGGTGGTCAAGTTTTAGATATCATTCCTGAACCTTTAACTCGAAGGAACATCATTGAAAAAATAATTGGACTGGAAATTCAAGTATCATCTATGCATGGACGAATGAAGGCAATGCTTGAAAATTCTGATGCATTCATAGCATTACCTGGTGGTTTTGGTACTTTGGAAGAAGTCTTTCAAATTGTCTCTTAGGCCCAACTGAACATCCACCATAAACCCATAAGTTTGTTGAATGTTAATAATTTCTTTGATAATTTGTTATTTTTTGTTAACCATACTGTGGAACAAAAATTTTTCACACCTTTAGCAAGACGACTCCTTATCTCTGCTTCCACTGTTGATGAGTTGATTGATAAATTAGAAGCTTTTGTTCATGAACCTGATCCAGTAACAGCTCAGATAGATTGGTCCGAAGGAAGCAGTGAGGGAAGCAAAATGAAAAGAAAGCCAGCCAAAACACTCCAACTATTTAAATAATTACAAGCTTTGGTTTTATTCATCATACTTTGTTTCTGTTTAAATTTGTGTGAGGTTTCTCTTTTCAGTAATTGCAACAACAGGTATTATCTTCTATCCTTTACTTATCTATATTTTGACATTAAGGACAATGTTGTGATCTGGTTAGGGGGAAGGATAGTTGTGTGTAAAAATAAAAAAAACTAAAACAAATTAAGAAATGTGTGTATTAATATGTTTGTTGTGTTTATATGTTTGTCAGTAACTTACTAAACCAGTTAAGAATGGTAGAGTAAGGGGTAAATTTTACTCTTGAGACGCATCTTAGTTGGGGTAGACAACTAATTTGTGTAAAAGTAGTAATTCAAATTCAGGGAAATTTGCATGATTGAGTTAATTATTTTCTTTCTTAAAAATCACATGCTTGGTTATGGATGTTGAATTGGTGAACTGAGAATGATAGAATTATGTCTTGTGAGATTTTGAGCCTATTGATGAATGGATTGAACATTTGTACCATTCTCTTCTTTCTTGTGTGAATTTCACTCATGAAATTGTTACTCTAGAACTTGCTTTGATTCTTTTTGAGACTACATTTTCATATGCATACATAAATATGATTGAGGTATTTTTCTTGAAATAACTACTTTAATCAAATAGCCAACCTTACTTAACAGCATATTGTCTCAATATGATATCAAGCACTCTTATGACTTCTTAGAAATTCTCTGATTCCTGCTAATGTAAAGCATTGGAAATGGCTTATTTCCCCTTACTTAACCCATTTGCGCTTATTTGACCATTCTTTGTTTCGAACTCATTTTGTGCCTTAAATGAAAAAAAAATATGTTCTTACTTAGCCTTAGGGAATAAGAGAACATTAACTTTGTCACTGGATGAGTTCTTGAACAAGTGTGGGGGTGTGTGTGCAGAATAATTAAAAAAATGTATATATGATGTTCTTTTTGTAAAACTAAAAATTAAAAAAAATTCAAAAAAATCAAAAATCAAAAATAAAAAAAAAGTAAGTAAAAAGAGAAAGAAGGTCAATAAGGCAATAAAGAAAAGGAAAAGAATATGTAAAGGAAATTTGTATTAGGTGGAGTTGAGATGAACTTTCATGCTTGTTAATTGAACTCAACATTCATGCTCTTTTATTCTCTTTGGTATTTAACTTGTCATATCTATATTACCTTCTCCTTTACCTTGACCCCATTACAACCTTGAATAAAGTCCTCATGATTTGTGTGTACATGTGTTCTGCGTAGTGGAGAAATAGAAGATAAGCAAGCTTATGGTAGTGCAATTTTCATGGGTTGAATTGAGTGAAATACCTACTTTTTAAACACTTGAGGGATTGAGAGTGAATCTTGTAAAAATCTATCATTCTTGACTCATGCTTTTCAATTGAAATATCATTGCTTGTTGATTTGAGATGTGAAGATATGTTACCTCATGAATGTTTTGATTACTTGAATTATTGATTGCTCTTTATTTTTAAATATTATTATAAATTGAGTCTTTTAGAGTGTTTAGCTTTTGAGTCTGTTTCGTTTTTTTTTTTTGTGAATGGTCTTATGTGTTTTGCTCAGAAGTGTAAAAAGCTAAGTGTAGGAAAATTTGATGATCACATATTTGATACATTAATAAGCTTTCATTCTTAGTTATTTACACTCTCTATGTACTTAATTGATTGAGTTTGGTTATGTTTTGTAAGTTTGAACTCAAATTGGACTTAATTGAATTTTTTAGCATAATTTACGTCTTACGTTATTTCTGTATTTGGGTTATATCTTGGGATGTAGGTGGTCAAATGAGGTGAATCTAATGGCATTTTAAAGATAAGAGAGATCTCTATAACTTTCATGAAGACCTCAAAGGCCCAACCATACGAGAAGATAATTCAAATTGGGGTTGAAGCAAGAACTAGAGTGTTGTTCCCGATAGCTTGATCTATGTGTACTGTTTATGCCATATTTCGAGCTATATGTTGTAAAATAGGCTGAAATTTTGATACTAAATAGATGAGACCTATATCTACAACTTTATGTTGAACACTTTTTCAGAATCTAAGGTCTAATATGTGATATTGGGCTTGCAAGTTAGAATAGAGGAGCTGTGACTGGGCCTGAGCAGTGTATAGTAATTTGAACGTATCTAGAGTTATAAAAATGATATTGGACTCAAACCAAAGCCATTTGAAAGTCAAGATCAATCCCTACAACTTTGATGAAGATCATATTTGCTCATTCTGATGCATTCAATAACTTCAGAGCCAAATGATTTCGGAGACAAGAAATCTCCATAATTTTCCACTCACCAAAAGTCATTTGGCATTTTTCAATCATTTTCCACTCATCCACTCACTAATGACTCAGTCCCTTTGTCATTTTGTATCTCTAATCCTCTATAAAAGGGGGCCTTGGCAGATCATTGAGGGTGTTAGGTACCAAAATGATGTTAGTTTGTTACTAGATTTTCTTGTAGTAATTTTTCTTTGTTCTAAATTAAAGTCATGTTCTTCTTCTTCTTCTTCTCTCTTTCTTTCTTCTTATCTATGAGTAATTAAGTTTCATTTTACTTGGGTGAAGGGGTGAAGTTCTTGGTAATGAAATAAGGTTAGATTAATTTCTCTCTTGTGCTTAAATGATATATTTTCAAGTGGTCATTATACATATTGTATTTTGTTTCCAATTAATTTAGAAACCCTCCTTGTAAAGTAGAGTTCTTGATTTGTTGTAGACAAGAGATTGGCACAATGAATACTTTAACCCATTTACAAGTGGTGGTGTTAGAAACTCTCCTTATAAAGTGGAGTTCTTGATTTGTTGTAGACAAAATATTGACACAATGAATGCTTTAACCCATTTATAAGTGGTGGTAATATTTTTTGGAAACATAATATAAATACATATATTATTTTAAATGGACTTTTAACGTTGTATTTTCTGATTGGAACCTACATGTTCCGAGGATTCTAATTGAGTTATAAAAAGAATTAATCTTACATTTACTTTATTTACCAAGAGTGGATCTTTTTACCTAAGTAAATAATTTTTACCGTAATAACAAAATATTTACTTCACCTTAAATAATATTCAACAATTCCCTGTAGATCGACCTCGGACTCCCGAGAAATTTATTACTTGAGACAACTTGCACTTGGGTTCGTAATGCAACAATTAATCTCGCATTAAGTTTGTAGACTTGTTTGAAACTTTTAATTTGCATCAGTGGCGTCAGGAGCACCCGGGACAAGATCCTTTGTATAGATGAGTTGGCTATTATGGAAGATTTTATCCGGGGTAATGTCATCCAAGACAAGGATAGCCCCACGATTGAAGTGTTAGATTTGAGCCACGACATTCTGGAACTGCTCTCCCTCAATCTTTCCAGAAATCATGTCTATCTCCTCCATTTCCTTCTCAAGCTGAACTATCTGGGTCTCCTGGGCATCAATGGTCTTATCTGCCTGGAGTTTCTCGGCCTTTTTGGTGGACTCGGAGTCGGCCAACGCCTTCTCCAACTCAACGATCCTTACCCGAGCATCATTGTTCAATTTAAGGGCCGTGTCCAGTTTTTGGCCAACTTCTTCTTTTTTCTTCTTCAAGGCCTTCAACTCTTCTGATGCTCTCTTGTCAGCATCCTCAATAGTCTCTTCGATAAAGTGGATCTCTGCAGCTGCCCGGAGAGCTTGATTTTGAAGTCTAGCCAAGATTTGGGTCAGACCTTGCTCAGCAATGTGTTGCCTGACCTCGTCGCTCTAAAGCCATTCGGTAATGAAAGGACCGACATCAGAACGCCCCGTAATGATTAGCAAAGGGTCCTCCCGTTCTCCATCACTGCCCTCCGATGACCTCCCATCTCGGTCAAGAGAGCCTTCGACAGCTCGCCTCTTTCTCCCCTGAAGATTTCGGGTGGGGGGAATTCGTGTGATCAATATTCTCCCCAATAACAATACCCCGACTCATTGAGGCCAGGGCGGCAGTGGAAGAAGAACCTGCAGATTTTATCCCATTTCTCTGGGATCTTGCAGCTTGCAGGGCAACAACAGAAGATCCAGATGTCATGTTGCTTACTGAAACAAAATAGTAAATGAGTATACGGTCAGCACAACAAAACAATAAGGATGCATGAAGATAAAGTGCAAAAACTTAAGGTCACTATGGGTAATAACACCCTAATTCCTACCTAACAAAGCAAAGAGAAGATCATCACCAAGAACATAGAGAACATCCCTGATATTGATGTTCCCATGTTGCTCAGCATATTGGGTTAAGAACTTGACTGACCTAAGCTCCTCGGGGTCGAGGTCACCTTCTTCTTTGTTAATAAGACTGATGGGGATACCCTAACAATCTTGCGTCCAATGAAGAGAAAATTGAGGTTCCCCATCGGGTTTGAGGAAGAATGGGTGAAATCCCTCCTCGACCTTAATTTTGAAAAACGTAGTCTTAAATCCTTTAAAGCTCTATTCAAAAATGTCAAAGGATTTGCGGCCAGGTCTAGATCAGATGACAAGCCAACTCGTTTGCTTTACTATCCCTTGGATGTTTATTCGAGTATAAAAATAAAAGAAAGTATTGACAGAGTATTTAAGGTTCATTAATCGGCAAAACCTCTCGAAGGAGATAATGTAACCTTAACCATTAGGATGGATTTGGGATGAGGCCACGTGTAAAGTCCGGAGAATGGTGATTTGGAAGTCAGAGAATGACAATCGAAACCCCAGCTTTAGGAAAAGGGGCTAATACAAGAACATGAAGTATGAACCAACTTCCTGGTAGGAACACACCCTCTCATTCCAGTTAGGACAAACGATTTGGAATTCTTTATCCCGTGCCTTGTTTACGGTCAACTCCAAGCTGAATAAGGACTCTCGGAGTACGGCTTCACTCGCAAACTTAGACTGACAATTCTAAACGTCTTCCACTACCCAAGGGCATACCAGTCCGGGACCTCGCTGGATTCAAATTAGGTCATCCTCAGCCTATTCGCGGACCTCGTGGAGCGGTGTTTGGACCCTAACCTTCTTTTTTCCTCTAGCCATGGAAATCCTGAGAACACCCAAAGAAGTCGATAAGTAATTGTCAGAATCAGTAATGCCATGTATTCCGACATAAAAAAGGGAGAACGGAATAATTCAAACTCCCTTACCGACCTCCGTTCCCACCAGAGTTCAAATTTCTAAGGGGACTCCTCTGCCGTGCTTGGCGCGGTGGAGACGGTGTTCCAGGGAGGCGACGAAGTTTATAAAAAGCTTAGAAATCTCTAAACCTATTTCGTGAAAAGCAAAGAGGACAGAGATACACTTCTACTCTACTTTTCAACAATAATAAGCATTTTGAAAAAGGAAATGACAGTAGAATTGAAAGAGAGTTACTTACTATGCAAAGATAAAAAGCGCTTGAACGATGAGGAAACTGGAAATGGCTGAACGGCATCTAAAAAATCAAGCTTTTGCAGCACGAAATTCTTAGTGAAGCAAGTTAAGAACAGTAAGGTGAGGACGATGAACCATTAACTCTTATTTATAAGGGCTGAATGGTTAGGGGACATTTTTGTCTTCCCAACTGTGAATTCAAAAGGTACCCATCATGGCACGCGAAGCCCCAGGCACGTCCCTCCGATAAACTCATGCCACGTGGCCCACACAGCTGTAATAGCAATTGAAAAGACAGTTGCACAACGATTCAAAACGTCATATGGATGTTTAAAAAGGAGCCCAGACTCTTTCGATGAACCAGTATCGAAACCATGGTACCCGTTTGGTTGACAGTGTGGACTACGGTAAAAGACAAAATATGCTTATTCGTGAGGAAAAATAACAAGCCTTACCGGTTTGATATTCAGAACAAGCGCAGGGACGGGGTTATTATGGTATTATGCCATAGTAAGCGTTGGACTTACCCCGGCAATATCATCACGGTATTATGCCAGAATAAGCGTTGGATTTTTTTCGGCGGTGTTATCTCGGCAGAAGAATAAGAAAATACAGGAAAAATTTAGAATATAAAATCTTTATTGATTCATTCTCATTCCATACATCGTCCTACATCTGGAAAAGAGGGAAAAGAAAATATTAAGACATGAAATGTATAAGGAAAGTGCAACAACTGAAGAGCCTGGAGGAAGGAGCAAACATCTCTGGCATCCCGGATCATGTCCTCCCCGGCCTCTTGAAAAAGTGGATTGGATTTGAAGAACTTTGGCAAATCGGGATCACGCCTCTGGGACTGACGCCAAGTCTTCTGCATTGCCTCATCCACGACGATAATGAAGACCGGGACACTCTATCCTTTGTTGGACGGAGCACTACATTTCATGCAGAAGGTCATTCCACCAGCCTCACAACCGTTCCAAGTTGCCTCAAATTGTAGAGTTGTTCCAATAGTCTCTCCTGCTTATTCGAGGACTCAGCAACTCGCACGGCAAACCACCTGCTTAGTTCTCGAAAAGGAGAAGGAGTGTAGCCTCTGTCTCTCCAAGGAGCTCCACCTAAAATGGCAAGTATCACAGATTTCCCTAGCAGCAGAGCGTAGATCAAACATTCCCCGGTACGCTGGGACAGAAAAGTGCCTGTTATTGTTACGCTGAGAGAGGAAAGTGTCCATGTATTACAAGCAGAGTGAAAATAGTGCTGAAGAGAGAATTTGAGAACGAAACCATGGACACCGTAGGAATGCCTAGATGCACTACCACATCCTTGGTTCCCTCGTTCTCCACCCCAAAACAGACTGAAGCCACTCCAAAATAGAATGACTCTACCAACTCATTCCCCTACATTCTTAACAGATGACGGTAGAGGCGGATACCCGGTGCTTCCTTGAAAGCAAGTCAAAGAAAGTAGATCAGCCCAAGTTACTCCCAGAGGGTTTTCTCTTCCAAGAAGGATGACTCTCCACTATGTCAACCCGGTCAAGCACTGAGAATCCCTTGGAGAAGGGTAAAGAGGTTAGTCAGAGCATTCTGCAGTATTGCTATGCACCGGACCATGGACGCATCACTTCATGCTAATAAGCTGGGTTAGACACTCCTGTGTACGCCGGGATAGAAAGGCTCTCGCCTGTCCAAATGCATAGCAACCCAGTTTTATGTTAAGAAAGAAAGGCTCCTATCAAAAGAAGAAAATGTCCGAAGAAAATCAAACACCTTCAAGAACTTTGGAAAAAATAAGAGTAAAATATCTGCAGAAGATAAAGTTCTCTTCACAAATATAGAAAATGAAGGAAAAGCTACTCTCATTCTTAGAACATAAACCATTCTTACATGAAAATGTAAAACGAGAAGAATGCAAACGAAGGGAATGCTAGCTTGTGAAGAAGCATTTTCTACTTATAGGGCGCATGAAGCATTCTGATTGGACCCATAAAAGGTGATCTGATCTCGTGAAGTCAGCTAAAACAAATGCTTCAAGTTTCTGTTTGATCACAGAGATAGGGGGCAGTTGAGAAATTCTGTATGAAACTGATATTCTCTTCAAAGGATCATTAATTCCCAATAAAGTCAAAGTATCAGTTTCCCGGAGAATCTCAGACTGTTACTACCTGCCAATTTAGAGATCGCGTTCAGAATCTGCACTAAAGATATCCCGAAGAATCCCCAGTACTCTTACTTAGGGGCAATGATTTTTTAAAAACATATCAGGTCATGGACACCGGTAATCATCCGAAATCTGACATCTATTTGTCGGACTACCATGTCGGCCATATGGCGGTTGATCTGTTCGAAACTTGACCTTCGTCTATCCCATCCAAGTGCCAACCTGGGGGGCAACTATTCTGAACCGTGATCCGGGATCCTACTCCATGGGATCAACCCGACATGCACACAATCGGAATCCTCACAGGCTGGTATAACGGAAGACTCATAAGGTAGTCCAGACCTCGAAAGATAGCGCGTTAAGAGGTATTGGGCTGTAATATCATGCTTGATAGATTCGCGTAGAGGATAAATCCCTAAATATCCGTAACTGCCAATCATCAACTTACGATATTATAGGACTCATAATTACCCTAGATGGCTAAGTACTTTCTATATCATAATATCAGATTTACCCGATAATAATGAGAATGTGATCTTTATCAAGATACTAACCCCAAATTACCTGCATCCAATAAGGATCCTATTAGGATTTTACATACACTCTATAAATATAAGGCTAAGTCATCTTGATAAGATAATTCATCATCCAATTACATAATCTTACTTGTGTATTGTCTGACTTAAGCGTTGGAGTCCCTTTGCAGATACCTACTCCCCTGTTCAATACGCTTAGCTACAGCTGTTCAAGGAAGAAGCTACTGCGTACATACCTATTACATATACCATCTGAATTTATTTCAGAACACTAAATAAAGATGGGGCTTTCAAAACAAACAATAATAAAGCTAGTTGTTGAGGCTTATTGGGGGAACAATGTGGGTAGTTGGTTGACGGGTTTGTGTATGAATTTGGGATCTTCTTCCGCCTTGGTGGCAGAGACGAAGGGAACTTGGAATGGTTTAAATCTAGAAACGTTTAAAATGCTCCACCAAATAAGTGGAGCGCACACATAATCAACCGTTGATTAAGTGGGGCAAAAATTCAACGGTATGAATGATTAAGGGCTACCCGTGGAACAGATTAACGTTTTAAGATTGTAATTTAAAAGTTGGATTCTAAAATAAACTAGCAAAAAGATCCTGAGGGATACGTCGTCAATTTGGATCATTCCATTTTATTTTTTGCATCAATTTGCAAAAACATGTAACGTATGGGCCTGTAATTGAATACTCTTTTTTAAAAGCCTTCCCTCTATGGGGTTTCTTGAGGACTGGTAGGAATGGCAACTCTGTAGCTTATGAAGTGGCGAAGATGGCTCTAAAATAATCAGCTCTCCATCAATTGGAATGTGTAGCTACCATCTAAGGTAAGGGATCTTGTTAGTCGAGACTCTTTACAGGATTGATAACCCCGAGCTTCTGAGCGTGCTTGATTAGTATGCCTTGTGATGTGCACTGCCGTATAGGAAGATGTTTTTTGAGGTTGCTTCAAATCTTTCCTTTTTCTATAAGTTTCAGAACGGTGCTCCCCCTTTGCTTGCCATTGATATCTATGATAGTAGATTTAAATCATCTCTAGATTTTTTTTGCCTTTGTTGCTTTGTCTTTCCTTTAATTTTATTTTTACGATAATAAAAAATAAAATTTACGGAAGTGATGAACCGTTGTTATTATTATTATCTGGTGATAAATGATTAATATTATGGATAAGAATATTTTTAGGTCAATTAGTAGTTTCTATGATTTTAGGGATTAGGAAATGTAAAAGGCAAAAAAAAATAACAGAAGTGGAGATAAAAAAAAGTTGACATTCACGAAAACCTCGATGGTGCAATCGAGATGAACTTTGCAAACTTAAAAAAATGTTTTATGCGCCCAACTAAGGGTAAGGACGAATGAGCAAAAACTAATTACATAAAGATTAAAAGATCAATATAACAACTTATAAATAAAAAATAAAAAATAGAACAGAATCGGTGGTGAAAACTTGCTATTGTAAGTTATTTAAGTGCTTTCCAAACTCTAAGTGGAGCATAAATGTCTCCATTAAATCTGGCTTAGTCCATGGGCTATACAAAAGTCATCCTGGAGATGGACTCAACAGTGGTTGTGGATATGCTTAAAGGGAAAGCTAGTGGAAATCACTCTACAGCTTGGATTATAAAGAAGATAACAACTATCCACGCGGTATTTTATGTAGTTTTTTTCTTTTCTTGGGCTTGAGCCCCCAATATACCAAAAACGAAAAACTGCTTGCAAAACATCCAAAAATATATTCGTTTAACTTTTTGGTGAATGAGATATGAATAAGGGAGAAAAAATGGACTCCAGCAGTCAAACGTGGAAGCAATTTACTTAATTTCTACGACAGATACCTTTGTTTATCACCATGGTGCTATTTTTGAAGACATTCGAATCTACATGCATAGACATAACAAGTGGTAGAGTTATGAAAATGAGTCAAGTTCAATGAGAAATTTCAAATAACGTAAAAAATGTATTTGTTAAATTAACAAAATTTAAATTTAAATTTATTTAAATTCAATTTAATCCATCGCAACACTGGGCAAGTCAGCTTGTTAACTTGGAATCTAATTTTGTTATACATAGCTTGGAATCCACTTTATTTTTTAATCAAATAAACTATGAATATATCATCATTTTTTGTTTAAACAATTCAAATTCATTTGACAAGTGTGTTAGCTTCCTAATTTGTTTACTATTGGCCAAAAAATAAGCTATTCAAAATTTTTAATTTTTATTGATTTGATTTTTTAAATATTAAATTCATTATATTTTTTTAAAAATTAGTTGTTAGGCTAGTGGACTTATCCATCTAATTTGTCGCCCATAATGAGTTAGGCTAATTTAATAAAATATTTGCCGAAAACATATTAAATCTAATTACTCTAGTTCATGTCATAAAAGAAGTTATTAAAGTTGTCAAAATATGCTAAGTTCAATTAACTAACCCAAATAACTTAGCGAAATGTGTAGATCAAGTTAACAAAATTCAAATACAAATTTATTTTAACATGATTTAACTTGGCCTGCAATTGGAGTGGCCCACCTTAAGCCGAATTAGTCCTTTTGTTTAAAATTTAATTCATTTTTAAATACAACAAGTTATCACCTAACCTAAGATTATGCTATCATTTTTTATTTAAAAATTTGAAACTCAATTAGCAATTTGGGTTAGTTTCTTGATTTGTTTGCTATTAGTTCATAATTAAGTTACTCAAATTTTTTAATTTTCATTAATTTAATTTTTTTAAAGTTTAAATTCATTAAATATTTTTTTAAAAAATAATAAAATTAATAGATTGGTAAGCGGCTTGCCGTACTTGCAGCTTGCAATTAGGAATAAGATGCTAGGTTGAAACACACGAAAGTTAATTTGACCTTATCCAAATAGCCTGACCTTCGAATGGGCAGGATTGAGCTATTTTAACACCTCTAAATATTTATTAATGCTTTTGCTCACTACCTTGCTAAGAAGAGTAGTCAAAGGGATTGATTGTTTGCCACTTTCTCCTTTCCCCCCTTGCTAGTTTGGAAAGCTTTCACCCTAATGTTCGTTTTGTAGTTTCCTTTGTTAGTCAACAGTTCTTACTTTTACTTTTTTGAAGCATTCAAAATAATAGTAGAAAAAAATTTGATTTACAAATCTATAGACAATTAAATCAATATATATATATATAATTATAATTATAAGAGTTATATTAAAAATACACTAACTTCTGTTACCAAAAAATAAAATTGACTAACTTCTAAAAGAGAGTTCTTAAATATATCAGCTATTAATTTGAGTACATGATTAGGGATGGCAATGTGACATGGTGGGACGAGGGCGGGTCATGGACACTCATTTGTGATATTTATGGGTAAGTGAGAGTGTTAACATATATTTGTAAACAATTAATAATTTAAAATAAAATCTTAAAAATTATAAAAATATAAATAAAATAAATTTTAATATCACATATTCAACTTTGTTCAATAATTTAAAATTTTTACAAAATTTAAAAAATATTATAAATAACAAATTAAATTCAATTATATTTTAAAATAATCAATTTACATAAATAATATATATATTTTTAATAAATTTTATTATTATGAGTGCATTCAAAAAAAATATATTTTAAAATAATAAAAATATATATATTTTTATCTCATATCAAAATAAAAAAATTATAATATATAATATATATTAAATAAAAAATATACTTAATAGATTTGTAAATAACGATATTATTATAATCTCCATCACCACTCACATTTATTAAATAAGACTCATTTTTTCTGTCTCATTACAAGTAATTTCTACAAATCTTTATAAATATGAGTAATTTTGTTATTCTTATACATGATAAAACTTATATATATATATAAACCTTTCACATATGCTTTATTTGTCAATATGATCCTATCCTCCTTAAATTAATTTTTTAAATTGTAGACGTTTCGATTTAAAAATCTTTCAATGTTATACTTTCATTCAATAACCACTAATAGTTTTATTAAAAAAAATAATGATCTTACATTTTTTTTAGAAGTATAAGTATTGTGCACACTTTTTTAAAAGTATATGATTAAAAGATAAAAAATAAAAAAAATTAAGTATAATAAATAATATTAAATAAAAAATAAAAATAAGTATATGTATTATTTATAATAAAAATATCAGAATTGTTAAAAAATCCTGACTTGTACCCTTTTTGCCAACGAAACAGTGACGTGTTCTACTTTGTGCCAACATGGTAATTATGTGTATTTTGTAATTTTTTTAAAAATATAAAAATATCTTTAAAGATTTAAAATAGTTAAAATTTATTTTTATAATTATTCTTTAACTATTATATCAAAATAATTTTTAATTATTTTAAATTTAATAATTTTTACAAACACAAAATGTCACATCTTCACCATGTTACGACAACTTATAAAAGGTGCAAGTTTTTTTTTTTTTTGTTGACGATGTTAGTACTTATTGGATGGAATGATAACTTTGGGAAATTCTTAAACTGGAAGGTCATTAATTGATAAAATTAATATAAAAAGACTAAATTTAAAAAAGTAAAAGGCATCTATGCGAGACTAAAATGAATATTTATCTAAAAAAATATGTAATTAGAGATAGGATTGATACTTTTGTCTTGTCTTGCATGTACCCAACTTAGAGTGGGTTTGAAACCTACTATATTGTGTGGTGGACATCCGTATATTAATAAACATTATATTTAATTAAATTATTAATTAAATTAATTATATTAACTAACTTTTATTAATTTAACAATTATTTTGAATATAATTTTAATTTATACAAGATGAATAATTAATTTTAAAATTATAATTAAATATTACACAAATTTAATATAAAATATTTATAAATATGAGAATAAGTGAGCCAATACAAATACTAATATATTTTTATAAAATGAGCACAAATTTTAATTTTAAAAATGTAATACGGGGTTAGGTTAAGCAAAAATTGGGCCTCCCCAACACATTGTCATGCCTATCTATAAACTAAAAGTCAAAGTGTGGAGCTCATGTGATGTAACGCTTGACTTTTAGATAATCCAACATTTTATACTGCTTTAAGTCGCAGACGCCGGCTGGGTGACGTGTCAAATTTTTAAATTAGCTTATTATTACCAACAAGGCAACAATAATATTTACACATATTATCTTATACTTACAAAAATAAATTATTTTAAGTAAATTTTTTATCACTTTCTCATATAAATAGAGAGATAAAAAAAATAATGAAATATATAATTTCACAAAATTTAAGAAAATTTTACTATTTAATGTGTTTATGTCTCTATTCATTTTCACATAATATAATCATATAAAAATTTCAAATGAAATAATCTATTACTTATATTTATATTTTTTTATTATCTAATTATAATTGGATTTACTCATTTTTTATATATCTTTACTTTGATTCAGTCATATAAACAACTGTGATAAAAATGTCTATAAAATTTATGTATAATTAATATTTTTCAATTATTATTACTTTGGAAGCATATACATATACGAAACATATATACCAAACAACGTTGATATATAAATATCACAAATTCTAAAAATTATAATATACAATATATAACATATAAATAATATAATACCTCAATATTTAATAAGTTAGCTTTGATCATTGTTAGATACAATAAATAATATTTTTTATCTAATAATTATAATATCTCATTTATATTAGTACAAAAACTAAAAAAAAAATGTATGTTAAAAGTATTCAAAAATATTCACAAAATATCCGATGCAATATTTGTTTGATACACAACTATTTTGAAGCTTAGATGCTTATTAAATTATCACATTGGATGAAAGAAATTAACTATTCTCTCTTCACATTTTGCAACAAAAAATTGTATATTCTTTTGGATTAAACCTCTGGTATTCAGAAGTTGTATTAACTCCAACTAATTTAAAGTTGAGTCAAATTAAATTATAAAAATATGAAGTTTTTTTAATATTAATTTTTTTTTCATTTACAAGATTCAAACTTAAAATTTTACTTAAATAAAAATAAATATCGAACCACTTAAACAAGTGTCGATAAAAGTTATAGATTCTTTAAATACTCTTTGCCGGCTTATGAGATATTTAAATTGTGGTTTAAAAGACAAAAATCATAATATTACACAAAATATTTTTAGTTGAGATTTTTTTAAGAACATTAAATAAAATCAAACATGTGCTAGACGGCAATAGCTCGTCACATTCATTTGTATTTTCTATAATGTCCTTTGGGGTTATTTGAAGTGAAATATTCGACTATTTCAGAATGATAAGCAATTCATGGCCGTGCATTTCTAGCTTGCATTTTTTAATTTATTTAATTTTTAATAACAACTAAGTTTTCCAATTTTTTAAATAAAATTTTAATTATAAATTATTTTAAACACAAAATTAGCTCAAACACACTATCCATACAAAAGTCAAAATGACATTTTTTTATTTGTATTTATTGGCTGCGTTTAATTTGTTGGTGTCATGAGAAAAAATTTGAAAGTTCAAAACCAAAAAAAAAAAAAGCAAAACAAATTAAAGGTTAAAAGAAATTTAAAAATTACTAAATTATAGTAGTATGAGTTCCTTAAGCATGTAGTTCTGTATTTGATCCTGAAATTCATATATATAAGTATTTTTATTATATTTCAAGATATTAATTTTTCACTTATCAGTGATGATATTTTTGGAAACCAAAAAATGTATATTAAAAAAAGTTTATGAATAACTTTTTTTGTACAAAGATTATAAATGATTAGAGAAAATTAAAGTAACAATTATTGAAAAAAAAACGAAAACACACTTAAAGTGATAATGTATAGAAATAAAAATACCATTTTAAAAAAAAAAAAAGCATTAAAAGAACACTGTACAAAATACTTTTATTAATTTTTTAATTTTAATAGAGTTTGATGACATAGTTGATTTACTAATTTTATATAAGTCGGTCTCATTTAATAAATAAAGCTTAATTGTTGTTATCCATTATTATTATTATATAAATAACAACTATTAAGTTCCTAAAACATTTTATATAATTGTTCTTGTTGTTGTTATTTATTATTATAGTAATATGTAAGTTCCTAAAACATGTTGAGTGCCAAATATAACTACGTAATATTAAATTCATAGTAAATATAATAATACTAAACATCAAATGCTCCCTCAAATCGCTTTCATGAATTAGCTTCAAGTTGATTTAAACATAATGAACCACATATAAAATAAATAATTCAGTTTTAATTTATCAACAACGTAAACCTGAATTAAACTATCATCCAATCACTTATGATTACATAATAAAAGAGTTAAACTATAATAATGATGGTTTACACAATTTAAAATATTTTGCTAATATGGCAATACATAGATGGATGATGGATAATAAGTCAAAATTAAACTTTATAATAAAACATATAAGTTTTACCATCAAATTAAATTACATAATTCTAACCCTGCGAGGTGTGACTCTGCTAGGGTTTGCCTAGTGTCACCACTCATGGATAGCAACTATCCGCACTTGACAGCTCGTCTCCGCATCTGGTAGTTTTGATTTCCTTTTGTGAAGCTTGATTCTCTATTGTTGGACTTTTCCCATGGGACTGCCATCGATTTTCTACGGTGGTAGCCCCTTTGCCCCTTTTTCTTGTTTTTTCATTTTTTTTCTTTATTTTTTAAGAATAAATTGATTCAGATATCTATATTAGAGGAATTTTGTTTTGAATCTTTTAGAGATGTATTTTATCTAGGTAGATTTAGAATTTCCTAACATTAATTTCTTACGTTGGCATGCCTGCCTTACAGTATAAGAAGAACATTAAATCTGCAGTCCAAAGCTACAAGTCATGGAGTTTCATGGAGATGAGATAAGAAAAGTGAGGTCTTGACGGTAGTAGAGATGATAGCGGCAACTGTGATGATAATGAAGACGATGATAAGGTCGTATATCTCAATAAGAAGGAGCTGTAGGAAGAACTTGAGGTAATAAAGTCCAACCTTCACATGACATTATGTGCTAACAAGAATCAGATCTATACTAATACATCTCAGTGCGATCTGCATTTTGAAAGAAAAAAAAATGATTATCCTGTCAAGTTATGCTATCTTGAGATTTCTCTTAAGCGTAATGAGTTACTTTAAAGCTTAAGTATTTATACTTGAGTCAAAGAAAGTAAAATTATATCTATTGGTTATATTTTTTTTTCATTAAATTTTGAGTCACACTTTCCAATTTATTAGACGTGATTTATATATTTTTGTAATTTTAGATCTTGTATTTGAGACTTATTTTCTCTCTCCATTCTTAGTAATGAAAGTATCTATTTTTAGAAAAAAAAAAATTAAATTACATCTTATATTATGCAAGGAAAAAGATAAAGATAAAATTATAAATTATTCGCTTTAATTTAAAGTTTTGGTAAATTATTCTTAAACTTTAATTTTAACAAATCATTACTTACTCAAACTTATAATTTGGCAATTCATTATTTTCCTAATTCGTCCTTGATATTATTAAAAGCAAATATCCTATTATTATTATTATTATTATTATTATTATTATTATTATTCAACATCTAAATACTAGCATGAACTTTCATTATTTTTCAATAATAAAACACTGCATTTATTTCAAAATTACGTATTCATTAGAAGATCCAGTCAGGATCTCCACAAACAAAAAGTTCAAGAAAGTAGCGATAAGAGACGCACTAAAACAAATGGGGTGACATAATTGATTGACATCAACACTAGGACAAATGGACAAAAGTCAAAACCTATATACCAAAGAGAGTAAGGACAAAATCCTAAGCAACTATCATGCTTGGAGGAGCAAGCAAAAGCACACAATGGTTAAGTTAACACTTAATAATAGAAGTGTACAACCTGATCCATTGATTCGTAAATCTGAATAACCCAACTCGATTCTATTAAAAATATCTGAATTAGTTTTGGTAATCGGACCTGTTCGGGTCAAACTTGATGAATCCGTCTAGATATCGGTTCGGATAACGGGTTTAAGATCATATATTTTAAATGTTCTTAGCTTTTTGCATTTCTGTGAATGTCAATACAAGTTAAAATTACCAATTGTCATATAACAATTTATTTATCATATTGTAGGAAGGGCTAGGGGGATTGACTTTGAGGAGTTTTACTCTTGTTTTGTTTTTGGAAGATCTAGTTGGAGTGTCACCTAACCTGAGGTTTGTCTTCTGTGAGACTATGACTCTGTCTCTGTGTACTTGTGTAGTCAGTTAGAATCTGTTTATATTCTGATTATATCTAATTAAAATTTATAATCTATTTTTGATAAGGAAATTAGACTGTGTATGATTATGTGTAGTCAATTGTAATTCTTTATATTGTTATTTCAGATATTGACTAGTAGCAGGGCAATGCCTTATTGTCTGACTCTGTGACTTTTGTTAGAAATTGCTGTTGACAACTTTCTTTTCTTCAGAATGAATTCATTGTTCAGTTTTTTGCATATGCTTAATTTCAAGGTTTGGAACCATGCTAATTACTTCAGAAGTAGGCTTCTGTGTTGCACTTCCAGAAGTGTAATCATGGCATGTAGCAATTTGTAGTGTATACTCATTCCTTAAATCTTTAGGGGCCCTTTATAATCGGTTTATATTAAGAGAATGTCAATTTCGTCTAGCTACACCTCACAGCTTTTATTAAATGTGATATTTTTCTTATTAAATATCTATTCGGTTTTTATTCAATTTTCCATTGCTCTTTAGATCAATTTCATTTTGATAGTATGAACTGGTCTTAATTATGTGTCTGCATTACTTTTATACTAGAAAGCCAAAAAACCATCATAAGATTCTTCCATCACAAATGTGCTTGGAATTTGTCTATTTAGATACTGAGGTGATGCTTTTTATTACTGTGGTTGTATTGTATATATGTAATTTTCTCCCGTAAGTATTACTTATTACTAATTCTTATGTAATAGAGATAAAACACTGAAAAGAAATATCCTCTACCTTTTCATGAAATGTCAAACTTGATTCTAATTTATAGGTTCTTGTTATGTTTTCCTGATGTTAACATTTTCAGGCTAATGTATTTTAGCTAGGGGTGCACAACCCGATCCGCTAACCCGCGAACTCGACCTGACCCGACCCGACCACATATATTTGGGTCGGTTCAGGTAATCGGATCTGTTCGGCTTAAATCCGTTCGAATATCGGTTCGGATAACGGGTTTAGTGAACCAACTCGATGACCTAATAAAACGACGTCGTTTTACCTATATTCAAGCTTTTATTTTATTTTTTATTGCAACCCGATCCGATGACCCGACCAACCCGACCAGTCCGATTAACTTGATTAGCCAACCCGAACCAACCCGATTCTAATCGGGTTGGTTCGGTTCGAGTTACTAAATTTTTTTTCCCAAACTTGACCTAACCCAACCTCAACCTCACCTAATTGGTTAGGATTTTTTCCCCTTAAACTCGACCCGACCCATAATCACCCCTAATTTTAGCTATAGTATTTGATTAAGATTCTCCTATTGGTTTATTTAGGATTATAAATTATTAATAGAGATTATTGTCAATTTCTTATGAATTTCTTTAGTGTTCTTGGTCTTTTAGTTCTCTGATTAGGTTTATTGGAGTTGTTTCTGCACCTATCTAATTGGTTAAGCTATGATATATGTGTTACCCGATTACCTGACCCGAACTAACCCAATTATAATTGAGTTAGTTTGGTTCGGATTACTCAATTTTTTTCTCTCAAAACTAATCCAACCCAATCCAACTTTAATTCATTAGTTTGAATATATTTTTTTCCTTAAACTCGAATTAATCCAACCCGGTTGCACCCCTAATTAATAATGAAACACGAATACGTGTAATTCTACAATAGCATCCTCTTTCGTGAAATCGACCGAGTAAAGGCCTGAGCATATCACGTGCAAATCTAAAAACCCCGGTCCCGCCAATAGGGGTGGAAATAGGTCAGGCTACCCGTCAGGGGCCTATGGCCTGGCCTACCTGAGGCCTGGCCTGACCTAGCCTGTTTACTAAACAAGTTAGGCCAATACTTTTTTAAAAGCTTGTTTAATTAAAAAGGCTATGCCTTAGGCCATCTAATAGGCCTTTTAAGCCCTGGTAGTAGCGCTACTGTCTATTTAATTATATATAATATAATATATAATGATTATAAATTATAATTATAATTATTAATTTATTATAATATATTAATATATTTTTTAATTAAATTTTAATAAAAGTCAATAATTAAAACTTAAGTTAGTAAGTTAGAATAGAAATAATATATTTATTAATATATTTAACGTAATATATTTATTAGAATGAAAATAATAAGTTAACACACACTCCTTACTTTTATAGTACTCACTACTTTCTTACTTTGATCTTTGATCGATGTGGGACTTGAAAGGATATAGTAAGAAACTGAGTAACTTGGTATATTTCCAAGTCCCACATCGACTAAAGATTAGAGTAAGAAAGTAGTGAACATCTATAACACTCACCCCTTACTTTTATATATGCTCACTATTTTTTTACTCTAATCTTTGGTCGATGTGGGACTTGAAAGACTAGAGTAAGAAAGTGAGCAATTTGGTACATCTCCAAGTCTCACATCGACCAAAGACTAGAGTAAGAAAGTAGTAAGCATCTATAAAATTAGAACGTGAGTGTTAAATTATAACAAATGCCTATTGGCTTTGAGTAAGCCCGTTGGCTTATTTCAAGGCTTAGGCCTGTTAACTTATGTAAAGGCATATTGACTTATTTAAAGGTAGGTCTGTTAGTCTATGTAAGACATGTTGACCTATTTAAAGGTAGGTCTATTAATTTATATAAAGGCCTGTTGGCCTATTTAAAAGTAAGCCTGTTAGCCTATTTAAAGGCCTCATTGCAAAGTAGACATTTAAATAGGCTTTCAGGCTAGGCTAGACTTTTAAAAAGGTCAGGCCAGGCCTTAAAAATCAACCTATTACAGGCTCATAAGTCAGGTTCAGGCCTTATAATTGAGATACAGGCCAGACCTATTTAAGGTAAAGTCTGGCCTGACCTGACCTGTTTCCACCCCTACCCGCCAACAATTGCCATCTACCTCACGGGTAACTCACGATCATGTTCCTTACCAACACGCTTAAGGTGTTTTTGGGATATTGATGCATAAAGCCCTTGGGCCTTTCCCACGAGCTTGGACTCACGTTCAGGCCCTAGTCGTCCATTGCCACTACGGTTCCAAAAGGCAGGGAACCTTCGGCCTTGCTATTGGGCTAGGCGAAAAACACCATGCTGGGCTTTGGGCCCAGACAACGTCATGGAAGTAAAAGTGCAGGTGTGTAAACTTCTCTTCACGAAAACCCAAAATTGTTAGGGACATAGTTTGATAGCAATGTTGTTCAAGTTAGATTGGACAAGTAAAATTAAAAAGTTTTTGGTTTAAGTTTAATAAATTGATCGATTTTTAAATAGAATGATATCATAATTATATTAAATATAAATTTTATATATAGTAATTTTTTTATATTTTAAAAATATTGTATATTAATAAATAATATCATATTCAAAATTCTATATTTATCTTTATATATTTCATTTTTTTATATTTAGATACATTATATATATAATTTAATTTAATAAACAATTATTTAATATAATATAAAAATTATCTACCTTAATTCAAAATTTTAAATTTGTTTTCATTTGAAATTCAAAATTTCTTATCTTAATTCATTCCCCCACCCACACTTTTTCCTCTCTCTCTCCGCCATTCTCTCTTCCCAGTACTCTTTTTCCTTTTTATCCTTCTACCATTCTTCTCTTTCTCAAATTTTCACTATTTCTCTGTATCCTTCCCACTTGATTTTAGCTTTCTCTCTTTCTTTCATTCTCATTGTCCCTCTCTCTTTTAGTCTTTTTGTGCGTGATGAATGTAATGAAAAACAAAACTAACTATACCTAGATTGGGGCGGTGGACCACGGCGATGGAGGCAGCGGCAGATTGACGACCGGGACGATGGAGGCAACAACACTCATTTTCTTAGGATTGGAGGCCAATTTATAAAAAAAAATTGGACAGTTGATCAATCTGACCCTGATTTTGATTGGTTTAATCCGATCAAACCATTCAAACGGTTTAGTCTATGAACCAAAACTAGAAATAGTATCGATTTTTGGTCTGATCGGTCTGGTCCAAACAACACTAAACGAGCCCAAACAATACTATTTGATGGTAAGCGGTGGCCACCAGGGAAGAGAAGAGGAGAGTAAGGTTTAAGAGAGATAAAGAGAGTGGATAAGAGAGCTTTGGATTTGGACATGGTGGAAGTTAGGGAAGTAAAAAAGCTAATAGCCTAATTATGTGTGTTTGAGAAAGTTGCAAAATTTTAATTATGTTTAGTAATTAATTATTGTATAAATTTTTTTGTTATAATCGATTCATTTTTATGTTTAGATGCATTAGTTGTAAAAAAATTTTAAGCTAATCTGATTTGTTTAGATGATATAAAAAAATTACTTTTATGCATTAAATTATTAAAATAGATATAAAATGATTAAAAAAATTATTTAATTGAAGATAAAATAATATTTACATATTAAAATATAATGAATAATTTATAAACTAAAATCATAAGTTTCAATTTTCAAGATATATAAAAATTAACTTTAAAAAACTTTTTTTATATTAAATTTCGTATAAAAAAGTTCTAAACTGATTTTACTGGAAATACTATTATAATAACTTTTATCTCAAAAAAATTAATCATAATCCAAACTAAAAACACTCTATACTATAGAACGAGTAAAGATGGGACTTGGTATTTATAACAGCCAAATGTTTCTTCCGTACATCATATTTTTACTTTTTCATATTAATAATGTATAAATTATTAGTTAATATACTTAACAACTTGTATTATTAGTTATCAAAATGGGAATCGTAATCAATTCTTATTATGATAAGCAATCGATATATGTTATTGATTAATAATTTACACATCCTTAATACGCTTGTGAATAGTGTAAAATTTTAAGTAGTAACTGGATTACCTTACTTGCACATAATTTTATTCTAAAAATATTTAAGAATTTTTCATAAATTATAGCTTCGTACCACTCAGGGAAAATAAAACAAAATTGTCTAATAACGACTTTGACTTTGAGTTACTAGCTTATTGAGTTCACGTCTGTATAGTGCATTAGCATATTTTTATAGACAAGTGTAGAAAACACGTCGGTAGGGATCTCCACAATGAAAAAATTCAAAAAAGTAACAACAGCAGACAGTAAACAAATAGCAGCACGTTAACATTAGGATGCTAAGCTATCATGTTTTAATAATCTTATTTGTACATTATTTTTATTTAATTATTTTTTAAATAATAAAATAAAAAACATATATTTTAACATATATATTATTTTTATCTTTAATTTTTTATTCATAATATGACAACATATTTATTTACTTCTAATAATTCAAAATTTTAAAACATTAATACATAAGTTCTTATAAAGTGAAACTATATATAAAGTAAATAAATAAAAGTATATTATTCTTAAATCATTTAGTGCATCAGTATATTCATGTACTTTATATTAAAATATTTAAAAAATAATTTAAAATATTTTAATTATATCTTAAAATATTTTAAAATATCTTAAAATATTTTAAAATATCATCTCTTATGTATGATTTTCTATTCATTATATTTTCAAATTTATTTTTTTATTTGATTAAGTTTAAGAATCCATTATTAATATAAATTATAAAACTATTGAATTTGTCTTTTTATATCATCATATTATTAAATTACATCGTTCACATCACATCTTTCAATATTATTCTCATTTTACAACTATTTTTTTTTTTTTCATTTCCTAAACATAAACCTAAACCTAATTCTTTAATATATTAGATTAAATAAAAAATAAATACATCCTTATTTTTTCCTTACTCATTCTAGTAAGAAGTTCGCTTTTAATAAACTTTTTCTTACAACAGGTTACCTCTGGCCAAGTATAGGATCTACCATAAATTCGAGTCCATCACGAAAACATTTAGGAGACGAATGTGCTTCGGCGGTTAAATAGTGGGAGACATATACGTTGTATTCCACAATGGCATCCCCTTTTGTGAAATCCACCGAAACAAAGTTGGTCTGAGCATAACCACGTGCGAACCGGAACGCTCCGGTCCCACCAATGATTGGCATCTCCCTCACGGGGATTTCAATCAAGTTTCGCCCCAACACGCTGAGGGTGCTGCCATTGAATTCCCCATCCATGAATGCAAAGGTCATCACCATCATTAGCTGCATCTCATCTTTGTTTACAGACGTGTAAAGCCCTTGGGCCTTTCCCACAAGTTTGGAATCAGGTTCGGGCCCCTGGGTAAGTGGGTCCTCAAACATCACCATGGTTCCAAAGGGTAGGGGGATGTTGGAGTGACCCTTACGAGGCTCGGAAACTATGAGCATGGTGGGGTTTGGGCCAGTGACAACATCATGGAAGTAGAAGTGGAGATGAGTGAGCTTCTCCTCATGAAAACCCAAAGATGTTGGGGAGATTCTTCGAGAGTAACTGGCAGGTTCAGCGGTGAGTAGGGAGGATAATACAAAGGTAAGAGTGAGTGGAATGAAAAGAGTAGACAAGAGAATTTTGGATTTGGCCATGGCGCAGTGAAAGCTAATTGCCTAAGACACTTGGTAGTATTCCATTAGGCATGATACACTATTTATAATAACTTAATAAGGTGCAGCAGTGTGCAGGTCTTTGGAGTGATATTAGATTATTAGTATTCGAGTGCTAGTCAAATATGTACAACTTTGAATTTTGTACACAGGTGACGATAACATAGAAAACGATAAATTCTCAATTTCTTAGGTAAAACTTTGTTGTCTTATTGAAAATGAGTGATTGTTTATAGGAAATTCCACACTTTGAAATTTCGATTTTGTTTTTTGTTTTTATGTCGTAGCTGTGACATTTGAGTTAATTTATTTTATATGACATTGATTTGCACTAATCAATTATTTATAATTTATTTTATAACCTAATAAGTATAAAATATATATAATTAAAATATTTTATCTAACATATTTTTTATTTTTATATACAAATTATAATAAAACAATATAATTATTAAATATGGTTCTTATTTTTTTCTATTACATTATATTTGACATTACTTTTTCATATGTGTTTCAGTAGTTGGTTTTAAACGAAGCACTCATAATATGATGTATTTTTTTTTTTTGTACAACATAATATGATGTCTTTAATATAAAATTTACACCAATTTCTATAAACAAATTAAAATGATACTATAAGATTTGGAAAACAACTAGTGTTTGAACTCGTCATACACTGAATCATTTTAAAAGAAAAAATAATGTGAAAATTTAGATGTAACGCACTTGCTTTGCTGTTTTATTTTTCTTTTCAATATAAAAAGAACAGAAAAGACAAAAAGCGGATTGGGGGCACATTACGACTTAGTGTGTGTTTGATTTATAATTAATAAATTTAAGTTTAATTAAAAATATATTTATAAATTTTAGTTTAATTAAAAATAAATTTATAATAACATGATTTATATTTAAAAAAATTTATCTTAAAAGTAAATTTGACAAAATAAATGATATTTGAATAAAAAATTAAAATTACTTTTAAAATAAGATAAAAAAAATGTTTTTTAACGAACTTTTACTTAATAAAAAAGTAAAATTTTTATTTTCATTCCAACATATTTTTAAAAATATTTTTTATTGAATTCAACTAAAAAAATATCAAATATAATTTTATACTCTTCAAAAATTCTAAAAATATGTTTGAATTTACCAACTACAATCTAAACATGCAATTAAACATCAAACTCCGAAACAGAATTCTATTTTGGTAATGATAAACCATTTTTCACTTAATATTAAGGTGAAAAGTCTTTAGAGTGATTGGACTCCTATTAAAATATGGTGGATACCTTTGAATTTTACACAGTTGATGAGATAGAAACTTTATCGTCTTACCAACTAGCGCTTGCCTGTCCTCTGTAGAGTGTAGACTATTCCTCACTTCAAGTCTGGAGTTTTGACTTTGAAGGAAAATGTTTTATATACATTAAAATATATATTATGTATTTATATATTGTATATATTAATATAAAAAATATTAAATTATTTTATATATAGTTATAATAATTTTATAATATATAAAATAATTTTGTAAAGAAATTAGATAAAATTAAATATATTTTAATTATAAAAATAACGAAACTGGACTTTGAAGTCTGTCTTTGCTTTTCATTTATATCGTAACTTTGAGTTTATTTTTTGATATGACAATAGTACTAATCAGTTATTTATAATTTATGACATAATAAAATTAGAGTAATTTCTATAAATACACAAAATAAAATAATACAGGATATAGAAAACAATTATAAATATAAAGGTCTGTTTCAATATATTAGATGCATCAACATTTGTTAAGCCGGTCAGGCTTTTCTTAATTAATTTTCTGATTTTATCATCTGATTAGTTTGGTTTAAAATATAAATTTGATTTAATCTAATATAATATAATTTTAAATCAGTTTAGATTAGATTATTTTTTTAATTTTTTTGTTATGTTTTTTATACACAAATTCATCAAATATATGAAAATTTAAATTTATTAAAATATATCAAATATAAGTTTAAACTAATTCATCAATATACAACAAATATAAATTCAAATTAATTCATCAAAATTTAAATTTAAATTATAAATACAAGTCCAAATTAATTATTAATATTATAATAAATGTCTAAATTTAAGAAAGATAAATAAGTTTGATTTAGAGAATAATAAGAAAATCTAAAGTAAGTATATGCCACATATGAATTTTTTAATTAAGATATTACTTTTAAAAATGTATATAAAATTTTGATTATATTTAGATTGGATCAATTTTTAAATTTAGATATAAAATATGATCTAATTCAATTAATTTTTTATTTTATTTTTCATTTTTTTAGTTATTCAATTTTTCGATTAAACATTTTCAATTTTAATTAAATTAATTCGGTTTTGAATACTCCTAGCTATCAAATTTTTTTTTAACAATTATACAATATCCTCCTCTAGCTATGGAATTGTTGTAGTATGTAATCCATCATCTTTTAGCCTATAAACTAAACTTGCCCATCGAAGTTATTAAACTTGGCAATTGGTCCATTAAAAAATAGTAAATGAGTTTGAGTGCTGCTTTTTGAGTAACAGAAGAACTTAAGTCTATTTTTTTTTTTTTTGTTAAAAGCAAGTTTCATTTGTGCTTTTAGACTAAAAAATGTATTTTTATTTTCTTATGCTTAGTTTGGTAAAAAAAAAATGATATAAGTCTTATCATCTTTTAAGTATATATGACGTAGTTAATTTATTAATAGATTAATTATATTTTTGGTCACCCCAAAACTTTTATATATCCAAGATTCACCATTGCCTAGTGCAACATTTTTTTTTTAATAAAAAGTTTATATACGAGGGGAGATTGTTCAATTTTAATGTTAGAACATGCCACAAGTCCCACTGATAATTTACAGCGATACTTACAACTACTAGTAAAGGACTACTAATAGAAATAGAAATCAAATACAAGACCTTATTATCGATGCTGTTCAATCCTACTAATTAAGTAAAAAAATTAATTATGATGTAGTATTGATCAATAAAATATTTTTAACTATAATAACAACAACCTAATAAACTTGGGCTGGACTTATGCTAATGATGCTTCAGTGGTATGTCACTTATAAGTATTATTGTAAGTCCTTAAGTTTATGGCATCTAATGACCTTATAATGGTGTAACCCCTCTATCTAAACTTTTATTTATAAAAATTCAAATAAAATAGAATCCTTTTTTTTTTTAGTAAAAGCATAACACTGTGTTGGAGATTGGAGAAATGAAATAAGAGTCATTTTGGAAGTTGAGTTTTATTTATATTTTGGTAAGATAATATGAAATTAATATGGATGTTGGGCTGATAGATTGTGAAATCCTTTTAAGTTCCAAACACAATATTCAGTTGGGATGAAGAGGAATCACTGAATTGCTCAGACTTATAAGTTAGCGGAACAGACTCTTGGGCTTCTGATGGGCTGGTCTTGCCAATGCTTGGAAGAAGAGGAAAATCTTCGTCTGAGAGCTCAAACAACTTTGAATTGCCATTCATGTCTGTCTCAGAATGAACCTGCACTAGTTGCTTTCTCTGAGGTGATTTGAGCAATACATTATGATTCACAGGAGCAAATCTCCTTCGCCTGGTCACCCTTATGCGCATATCTCTGTAGGCATTATGAGTCTGCAAGATTCAACCATTTTGGTGATGATATAGTGAGTTATCGCAATATAAATAGATAAAGAGAAAAGTTTGATAGCAATGACTATATACCATGTCAGGTATGTATGTGCCTGTTCCTCGTGATTTCACTTTTTCTTCAAGGCTGTAAGTTGCATAAGCATTTGGATGATGGAGTGTCTGTCTTGGGACATATACATCGGTACCCCTTTGATAAAACATACTCCAGTTTTGCTGTGTCGATAGTGCATGGATATCAGCCAGAGAAGGTAATGATGGAGAACTGGGATGAGCAGTGAGCCGCATGGTATAATTACGATACAACTGAACATATTGTAGGCCACCATAGTAACTGTCACAATCTCCACTGAGGACAGACTCTTCAGATCTTCCAGTACCAAATGCGGGAACAGGAACTTCAACATCTGGCCTTTGTCCTTTCCCATTTCTATCTAAAGTGTTCATGAAAAACTTCTCAAGTGCTGCACCCATGCTTTCTCCTGGAAGTGTAAGGATCTCCTTAAGCTTTCGAGCACCGAGGGAAAGAGCAAATCTTATTCGATGTAAATTGCCTGCGGGCAATAAGTAAAAAGTTGGCTAATAAGTGAAAGACAAGTATGCAATTTAAAAAAGTAACCATTACAAATTTGAAAGTGTCATGAAACATCACAATCTCTGTAATTATTTCAGCACCATGCACACTAGAACATATATTAAATACAACAACAACAACATATATTAAATCCATGTAGCCGACTTCACCTAGTGAGAAAAAGGCTAGTTGTTATTGTATATTAAATATTAAATATTAAATTTAAATGTCTGTAACGATATTAGAGCAAGCCTTGATGCATTTGTCACTAGCATGCAACATACTAGTGAACTTGTAGATGTTTTCCATCCATGTATTTGTCTTCCAAACTATAAATACTTTTCATGGGGTAACATTGGGAGCTACCAAAAATTCTCAAGTCTCTAAAACATTATGAAGTATGAAGTCAGGCCCCAAGCAATTAAAACGTAAACCAAAAATATTCACTGCAATCAATTGATGCTTTAGTGGGTAAAATTACCTCTGCTGACACTACGGCCTAGGTTGTTGTTGCTTCTTAGAGGATCCAAAATGTTCAAGTGCTTAGTGGGAAATTCATGGGTCATAGTCTCGCATGCCCTATCCGGAACAGAGCACATATCCCTGTAATTTCTCAGAAACTCTTTACTGAGCAACAATTCACCCTGATCACATTCTGGTGTCTCTGGAACAAGCAAATATGTTGGGATTATCATGGACTGAAGATTAAAACAAATAATCCCATCAATTCATGAATACATCCAATTGCTTATGCACTCCAATAACACTTACCAACAATTTCTGGAAGGGAAGATAAGGCTTTCGAACCATCTATACTGACATAATAATTCTCCCAATCAAATGTGCTGTAGTAGTCCAAAAATCTGTACAGCACCTGCTAATGGTAGCAGTTCAGTGGTTTTCTTCATCATGTAGACGTAAGTAGAAAAGCTGAAAGGATGCAAAGAAAATTGATGGAAGATTCGACTCACCTCTAGAGGACCACACGCTGATGAATGAAAACGATTGATAATATACAAGACTAATGTTTCCACTGCATATGTTGATAACAGGCCATGGTGTGCACCAAGAATTCGGCTCTCATAATAGCACCAAGCTTTGATTAAGATAATACTGCATTTGAAAAGATGGTTTTTCCCAACAAGTTGGTCAACCTGAGAAAATTTTTTAATAAAAAAAGACAGAATTAGAAAAGCCTGAATATGAACAGAAAAAAAAAAGTCCTAAATTTCAATCAGAAACGGATAAAATATGGTGGGGGAGAGAGAGAATTGACAACAATCATTTGTCATGAAAATGCATGGGGCAAAGAATAGAAAGGGGCTAACGAAACAAATAACTCAATATTGAGGCCACTTATAAGCAGTCTGAATGAACGGAGACAATAAAATTTATTGGATAGTATTCTGTATAGGATCATTCACACTGGTTTTGATCCTGTGGGGTCCCAGAAACAGAGCTAAAGCAAGTAGTACAAACTGTAAAAAGGGATGGGTAAGCAAAACAAAAATGAAAAAACATAACAGGAAAATGAGTCCAAAATGTCACAAGAAGAAAGCTGAAAAGGAGTAGAACGTACATATAAACTTGATATAAATGACAGTTCTGATATGGCATACAAGTTCATATTCACTACTAGACTAACCACTGATAAGCTCTCCTCAATTATCAAGTTTCACAATAACATACACTGTACAGACTTACAGTACCACAAGAGTGAAATTTAAGTAATAGATCCTAAGCATATCGTACGCAGAACTCAGAACATGAATTAGTTGCAAATATTAATTAGCACAAATAAGATTTATTTTTTTTTGTGGTAAAAAGCACAAATAAGATTTTACCTGCTCCAGAAAGTGCAGAGTATAGAGTCCAGCCATCTGATTAAAAGAGATGTCGACTGCTATATTTTTCACTGTGCATTTCACGACCTGGACCTGCAGTCCATCATCCCAAACATAAAAAATGAAGTCTGATAAAGTAGAGAGATATCATTTGACATAAAAACATTAAATACTACTTTCTAATCAGGACAAACAGAGAAAAGGAATAATTTTGAATATATAAAGATAAAGAAGCAATAATGACAGTGGAGATGCTCCGTTTTCACATAGGATGTAACATTCCAGAAATAATACATTAGCTACGGCATGGCAAAGTTAATTGGATGCCCAATAAGAAACTTTACAGGTATTTTAGTATCTATCTAAGAGGTCAAGGCCCCTTTAAGTTTTAAATTCTCTCTCTTGCTCTCTTTGGGAGGCAAAGCTGTTGTCATCACATTCCTCATTTGTCAATGATTCAATTAATTTATATTTAGAGGCAGCATTAAAAGACGGGTAGTTTCCAATTCCCTTACCAAACAAATAGAACCAAACTCCATATACAGCACCCATCAGTAAATGAAGTCAATTGAAACATTCCAATCCTTAGTCTTACCATCAGTAAGTCAAAGCATAAAAGGAATGCTTAAAATCCTATTAAGCCTAATCCATGTTCCTCAATTGAACCTTGTATGCAGGCCAAAATAAATAGAAACCTCATATGGTTAAAGTAGCTGTTGCAGATATCCAATAGTAAATGAAACCAAGTGGCTCCAGATAATTTAATATTAATTAGTCTAATCCTTTATTTAGTTTGTAGAGTTGTCAGCTCTGTTTATTAGTTCTACTAATTTTGCTTTTAAACTCAACAATAGCATGATCTACAGTGACTACTCAGAAGGTTCTAGAGGTATAGATAGATGTAAGATTCTTCTGACTGCAGTGCTAAAGGAAAACAAGTAATATATTTTTGAGCCTATGTGAAATTATAAAACATACAAGCCAAAAAAGCAAATGAAAAATATTCAAGACAAAGTGCAGACAATTTTTTTTTTTATATAAAAGAAGAAATTTTATTAGATAAAGAAAGAGATAAAAGTACAACAGATTGGAGGATAAGAAATCATCTACAAAGATAAAACAAAAAGAGGAAGAAAAAATAACAAAGAAAGGAAACTCCTAAAAGCTAGTCAGTGTAGGAGAGATTTCCAGTCCCTTTGCAAATCTGAAATACTGATATCCTTGAAGAGACCATGTGCTGAACGCCAGAGAGGAACCATGAAAATGATTCTATCCCATAACAAATTCAGAGGAGAGGAAACCCCCTTGAAAATGTGGGCATTCCTTTCCAACCATAAAAACCACAAAACCCCATAAACAGCACATTGCCACAAGATTTTACTTTCCTTATTCTTACCAAAACCTTGAAAACGAATTTGTAGAAACTGATTCAATCAAAAGTGCAGACAAATAAAGCTCCAAAGAAATCAGAACTCAATAATTACAATAATTTAAATAGAAAATTTGTTTCTAAACCTGTGCACGTATATATTGTATGTCTTTTACTTGGTATTCAGAGTCGTCTACACTTTCAAGTATACTGCACACTGCTTGTGCCAAATCCTCCTCTGCACTTTCATGACTGAGAGCTGTCAAGTCAATGTCTCCATCAGGAAGATAGGTTTTTAGTGGGACTGAGCCAAATGGGAAGACCTGTAGGTGGCCCAAAAAAAGGTAAAACATTCATTATGATCACCACTATAACATTACAAAATGATGAAATCAACTTGTTATTGGCACCTATAAGCTTTTAAACTTTAAAGTGACAGTCAAATCCACCAGAACCAAAAGCAAGGTAAAAACAAAATCATCAGCAAGTGCATTTAAGAAATTGTATCCAATTCCTCAAGACAACAAATGGTATCAGATTAATCCATTAATTGCAAAATATACCTTAATATTATCCCATTAAAGCATTTCTAACTTAATTATCTGGAGACAAAATTGAAAACCATGCATGCTGAAAGCCAATAAAATATGTAAACAATTTTAATCTATTCATCTGTCCATGGTATGGAGAAATGCAATTTATTGAATCTGGGGGGGCGGGGAGGGGGGGTCGCTTCAGGTTGCACAATTTTTGAAATATTCTGGCTGCAAATTTTAGGCTGGTAGGTGACAATATGTGCAGGCATGCTTGTGATCCTATAAAGTATCAGACCATATGAATTGGAAAAATGTTTTCTTTTCTGGTCAAGGTATGAGGAAGTGCACTGTGTAAAGGTAACCAAACACATAGCATGGAAAGTTGAAGCCAACCTGCAGAAGTAGAATTATATCGATCATAAGACTTGCAAATGATAACCTGGTCTTCCATGATTATAATGATTATTTAATATATCTAAATATAAACAACATGGTTGTCGGAGCCTAATAATAATAATAATAACCCGTACCAAATAAAAGAAGTAAAACAACTTCTTAAGGTAGTAAAATCATATTAGAATCTAACTGCTCCTAAAAGGAAAGAAAGATAAAATGGAACATAAAAGGGAAAGAAATTTCAACCAACCTTTTCTAAATAGAAATCAAAGAACATTCATAGCATACATCAAAATGGATCTGATTCATACAAATCATTTAAAGCAGCAAGCATAAGAAAAACACCCAACTAATTATGAGAGCAAAAAAGCAACTTGATTAAAAGAAGAAAAGACCAAACATAGAAAACCCACTCTACCAATAGAAAGTTATAAATATGAAAATTGGATCGAAATATTCTAACCTCTGCTCCATAATAACCTCTAATTAGCCTCTGAACGTAATCGATAACCTCCTTTCTGTTCACCTCAGAAACTACATTTGGTAGAATTGTACATAGTATCTCTTGGGCCCTCTCTTCAGCCATCAGCCAAAGTCCCTCATCAATTGATAACGGATGTTGGTTAGGTAAGGAGGAGGATAACAAATTTTCTTGAATATCTTCCATAGCTGCAGATACCAGTACTCAGATCTCCTGCAAAGAAAACCTAAACGACACCGCAAACACAATATCTCAGAATTGACTGCAATCACTGCACATAAAACAGTAAAACAGACCCCAAAATCTAAGATATTTTTATATGAGAACAACAATCATAAACAGAAAGAAATTAGCCAAATTACATTCGGGTGAACCTAGGATGAAAAATAGGGCTACAAAGACACTACTACCTAGTTGAATTTATAACAAATGAGCACAGACTGCAGTGTCAATTTTTTAATTTTGCATACAATTAAGAAGAAAATCAAATGCTTGGCCACCACGGCAGTCCTCCATGACCATTTTGTACTTATTATACCCTCAGGAACTTTTAATTTCATAAGCTTAATTTAGAGAGAGAAAGGGGGATGAGGGAAGGGGTGAGAAGAAAAGGAAATAAAGATTGTCCAAGGTATTAATAGGCATTTAAAACTTAGAATGATCTGGAATTCTATAGGTAAATCATAGAGTGCAGTCAATGAGCTTGTAATTGTAATTCAATTGGAATTAGCTCAAGTCTTTAAGACTTGGGTGTGATGATGATGTTGGAGACTTGGCTAGACTGGAATTGGCTCAAGTCTTTAAGTCTTTAAGACTTGGCTCAAGTCTAAACATCCCCTAGGAAGCACGGACACTTCAAAATAGTTGTTGTGTTCGTGTTGGACACATATCCATGTTTGACACTTCACAAACACTTCGGATCATAGTTACCAGGAACGCGGTACGGGAATTGGTATGCGGTATAACACTTTAAAAAAAACAATACACTTGAGGTAGACTTCTTCGGTTTGCTGCAATTGCTATATATATATATATATATATATAAAAAAATCTTTTCTTTTATTTATATAAAAGTTATTTTTTAAAAGAATTTTTAACTAAAAATTTAAAAAGTGATTTTTATTAAACTTCTTTATATATTTTTTAAACCAAAAATTAATTAGTTTTGTGCTGTGCAACCTAGTGTGTGAAACAGTGCAAGCCCAAGCGCACAGGAGTCTATTTAGAATGCTTGGACATTCCTCTCTCCATGTCATAACAAGAGTGCCCGGCTTTTATTCAGTTTAGGTTTCATTTTTCAGTCTTCCCTTCCTCTCTCCAGCAGTGCCTTCCTCCCCAACAGCCTGAGAGTTTCAGCCATGGCCACAACGCATTGCTTCCAGGTTCCAGCCATGCCACTTTCAGCAAACTGGATCGCATACCATAACGATCTGGATCGCAAAAGTACCGCGATCCAGTACGCACAAACTGGTTTGCGGGATGAGGGGGGAGGAAGCGAATCCGGTAACAATGCTTTGGATACTCCTTGCCGCATTTTATAATTTTTTTACTTTTAGTTTTTGAATTTTTATACCAATACATATGGGAATACCACAATAATCATATATAATATAGTATTTTATTAAGTCTACATTGACTAATGCTAACTTTTAAAACATTGATTCTCTCTTTTAATTTAAGATTTCTATTTTTATGTAAATTTTATACTAATTTTACATGTTGTACTATAGCCAAGTCGTGTCCTATAATTCTCAAAATTTTCCGTATCGCCATGTCCGTGTCGTATCGTATCTGTGCTTCCTAGCCCGTCCCCCTCTCCTACCCCAATGCTTGCACTTCTAATGTACCAAAGAAAAAAAGACAATGTTGGCTCATTCAAAAGAAAGACAATTATGCAGGAAAAGTAGTCTGAAAATACGATAGATGTGATATAACTAACGGGGAAAAAAATTGAAAAATAGAGCAACAACAAATTTTAAAGAGTTATAGGTTTAGGGTTAGGAAAAGGAGGAAAAGAGATAATAACGGTTAACACTGTATTATGAGATTGAGAGTAAGATGTTACACACTAATACAACAACCTAATGCACCTATTTATACTACTAATTAGGTCAAGTACAAGTGCTACTAGTACAAGCCAAAGCCCACTACTAATAACCTTAATATATTCTAACATTAAGAAAAGAAAAATGATTATAAATGCATTCAGCAGCTGAGGTGAGGTCTTACCAAAAACAATTGTAACTCACGAGTTCCTTTTGTTTTATGTTATAATAAAGTAAATTCTTCTTCATAATGAACCTACAACAGATGTGGTATAACTCATAGAATTGTATAGACAGATGGCCCTTGTCTTGTTCTGTGTTGGTTCATTAACGAACAATAATTCACTTCATTATAACATAAAACAAAAGAACTCATCAGTTGGAATTTTGACAGTAAATCATAAGTTAAACTTTTCTCCCCGTGTTTTTGTAAGACCTCACCTACCTCAGTTGCTTAATGCATTCACAATTATTTTCCTTTTCTTAAAATTTGGCGTAGCTCTATTTTTTATATTTTTTCCCATTAGTATATCACATATGCTGTATTCTATGATTGTTTCTCTTGCGTAATTGTCTTTTGTTTGAACAAGCCAACGTGCCTATATCTAAGAATATTTATTGCACTTTTTTCTTTTGGGTACATTACAGGTGCAATTATTTGGGTAGGAGAGGGGGATGGGTGGCTTGGTGGAGGATCAAACCTCCAACATCATCATCACACCTAAGTCTTAAAGACTTGATACTTGAGCCAACTCCAATTGAATTACAAGCTCATTGACTGCATTATGTGATTTACCTATAAAATTCTAGATCATTCGTGGTTATACTTTTACAAGCCTATTAATACCTTGGACAATCTTTCTTTCCTTTTCTTCTCTCTCTGACTCTCTCCTTCTCTCTATCTATCTCTCTCTAAATCCAGCCTATGAAATTAAAAGCTCCTAAGGGTATAATAAGCACAAAATAGTCACGGAGGACTGTTGCAGTGGCCAAGCACTTGATTTTCTTCATAATTGTATGCAAAATTAATAAATTGATACTGGAGTCTCTACTCATTTAGTTTAAATTTAACTAGGTAGTAATGTCAGCCTTGATATGTTTATAAATTGACTTGTCCTCGATCATCCATCTATATAGATAATAAGATAATATATTTATAAGACCAATTAGTTCGGCCTTGTAACAAAAAGAAAGTAGTTCAGCCATATATCAAATTAAGTACAGAAACCAGAATGAGCACATGATAATTAGTGTGACAACACTAGCTAGCATATTGGGGTCTACAACACCCATGACTTTGAAGCATATGCAGCACGGCACTTATAACACATCTATACTAAAGGACAAATAAAAATAGCTTACAGTCATGTTTACTGTAAAGATCATCATAATTGTGAGAGAACATATAAAAAGTAAATAATTAACAATATAAGAAGCATGAAACCTCAGACATTGTGCGATGTGGAGGAGGGCTGGAGGCTGCGATGGCGGAGGGGCTCGCGAGCAGAGGAGCAGCGCCCGCGGTCTCTCTCTCTCACAGTCGAACTCGCAGAAGCTGCGATGGCGGAAGGGATTCGCGTCTCGCGAGATGGTGCACTCACCGCAATTTGGAGGTTCAGATGAGGGCGTGCGTCTGCAACGGCTCAGTGTGAAATGAGAAAAGAGAGATGGGAGAAGAAACTAGATAGATACTAACAGATTACGAATCGGTGGATCAAGCTTGCCTCAGACATTGGGAGCGGCGGTGGACGCTGGACGACCGCTGGTGAGTCGAGAGAAGAGGATGGTGGGGTGGGGATGGGAGTGTGAGAAGGAGCCTGAGGTGTTTAAAGGTATGAATGAATAGATGAGTTGCCAAGATTAGATTTTTTTTTAATTTTTTTAAATGTTTTTTAAATAAATATTATTTTATGTTTGAATATAATATTTGAAAATTGCCTTTTTAATATTTAAATAATTTTTTATGTTATAATTTTTTTTGAAAATATTAAATTTTAATTTATTTTTTAAAAATATTTTTTATTTTTTTTAAAGAAGTCATTTAAATATAATAAAAAATGTAAAAAATACTTTTTAATAAAAAAGTCTTTAAAAAAAACAAATCTAAACAAGTTTTAATTTTTTAAGGGAGGGTATAATAGTAAATTTCAGTTCGGACAACAATGTAAAATAAGTACAATATTAAAAATGAGAAAAATAAATTATTAAAAAATAATTACTAGATACATCAAATTATTAATGAGAGACATGAGAAATTACTTGAATGCCTATCTACTTGAAAAAAAACTGATATTAGCAAATCTTCAAATGTAATAACAATTTATCTTAAGGTTATAAATCATATTAATAATTTTTTAAATAATTACTACTTAAACTCTTGAAGAGTGTTTTTTTTCCTTTAATATTTGATCTATATATTACAACAAATTATTTGATCTATATATTACAACAAATTAAACCTAATACAAAATTATTCTTCATATATAAAAGTGTAAAATGTAACTTTGACAATAAAATTTTAAAATTTTATATGAAAAATATGTTCTTATAATTATACTCATATATAAAATCATTAAATATAACCTTTTAGACATTATTGGCTGGGCAATGTCTTAAAGCATTATTTTCTTTTATTTTTTATATTGCAATTAACTGATATCCGAGATAACTTGCGTGTATTTTAACTAATTCACTTTCTCGATTCAATGAAAGGTAAATCATCCACGTCGGGAATAAGAAATTTACAATGATATTTCTTACGACTTGACCTCAAGAAATTAGTGTAGTTAGGATTAAAATCAATAACCATACGTTTATTCACATATTACATGTTCATTCACTACTGAACATCTCAAAGCATTACAAAATATAACAACTATATTCTAATTAATAATAACACAAATTAATAAAATAAATATTTATTTAATTTATAGTGTAAACATATAAATAAAAATATAAATGATAACAGGCTTGAATTAAAATAACTTTGTATAGCAAAATTTTATTTGATAAATTAAATAAATATTTTAAACTTAAATGTATAAATAGTTAAAGAAATGTATTCAAATTTAAACCAAAAAACTAATGTGTATTAATTCGAGTAGAAGAGGTTCAATCCCTTAAATATATGGTTTTGGGTACGATCCTAAATTTATGTGTTAAATTTATGAAGTGTAAATATTGGCTAAATATATGAATAATAATAAGTTTGAATTGAAATATTTTTGTATAACAAATTTTTAATCAATAAATTAAATAAATATCTTAAATTTAAATGTATAATAATTAATTAAGTATAAGTAATAAAAAGGTTTTATTATTAAATTGATGAATTGATGATGGTTATTTTAGGAACCGAAAAGATCTATCAAGTCAAGATCCTCTCCTAATGACCAAAAACAATAGAAGATTCTGTTAGTTAAAAATACATGTTTAAACTTATATACCGCATGTAGTATGTATAATTCTTTTTATAACATATCGCATGTGATATGTATAAATTTTACCATTTACATGGAACAGGACCTCTCTTGTAACAGGAGAGGATCCGTTTCCAGATCTATCCTTGCAAAACTTAACAATGGGCTTCCTTCTCAGAAGGAATAGACCCAAGCTTCTTAGGCAAAAGTGCTTCACAAGAATGCTTCTTAACTTCATCACCAGAAGACTCGTCATGCAAAAAGTTTCTAAAACTATCATAGCTTATAGGAATTCAAGCACTCCCTTGAAGAACCAAGCGCCTTTGAAGTTATTTTTGTATGCCTATTTATAAGAAGGCAGCATCTACAGTTTTTATCAATTAGCAAAGGGGCTAGTGTTTCTAAATGAATTTTCCTTAATTAAGACAAAAGCCTTTTTATACAAGTCAGAGACATAGAGACACTCCTGCAATAAGTGCTAACAAACTAAAGCACTTTAACAATGAAGGTTATTAAGGCGTTGGACACCACCTTATGCATTTCTTTGGGAGTTGCGTTTTTATGTGAATTAATAGGATTTTAGGTGAGGGACAACTTTATTAAGGCTTTAACACCTTGATAAGAAGTTTTCATTAGGAATTAGGTATAAGTATCCTAAAACTTCCATTGACTTTGAATAATAGAGAAACATCATCATACCCTTCTTTTTAACTCATTGAGATGTCAATTTCTCCACATTTAATTCCCCTTAACTACAACAAAGGACATGCCGTTTTCACCTTGTAAATACAAGTCCCCACCATGCCAAGCTTACTTACACAATGTAGACTTGACTGTCATTACCTTAGTCATTATAACTCTCTTTTTAACTCCCCTATAAATACACAAGCCAAGGCCAAGAGGAGGGCCACGATAATCTCCCGAACTTCCCTTCAAGCCTTCTTTTCCCATAGTTATTTTCATAAACTATTTCCTCCATAAAAGACCGATAAAGTCATCATCAGACAAAATGGTACTCCGTATTATTTTATAACCATAGATCTTAGACTCTTAAATTGTCCTACCAAATATTTTGGTTAGGTACCTCACTTGTTCTCACTGTCGCCCACTAAGTATTATATTTTCAATGTGTATGGCTCCTTGTATGTAGTAACCATCTCTAAAACAAAGAGTCACTTTGGAAGTTGAGTTCTATTATTATTTTGCAAAGATAATATGAAATATGGAAGTTGAGGTGATAGATAAATAGTGTTGTTGCCTAATGTTGGGCTGTTATTTACAAGCATAGATTCTGGGCAATTTCTTGGAGGAGAGATAACATTCTTTGGTTTCTTTAACAATAATATTTTTATCACATTTTTCTCTCACATAACTTTTTACACTACTTCTCATACTATTAATTACATCACTTTCTCTTCGTTACTTTCTCTCACTTAATTGCAACCATAAAAAAGTGACAAAAAAGTGGTAAGAGAAATTTTGTAGTGAGATAAATCTTTTCCATTCTCAAAAACTCAACATAGCAAGAAGCAAGAAGCAAGACGCAGCATGTTGGGTCGGCCCAAATTTCTTACCTGCTCATCGGCTTAGGCTTCTGCTTTCAGGACAGACTTTTTGACAGCAAATATATTAGGCTAACCCAAGTACGAGCCCAACTCTAATTTAGTTTTAATTCAAGCTCAGGCCCAATCCTAATAAAAATGGTAGAGCCAAAAGTATGCCAACATTTCTAATTACAAATTAAATAAAATTTTAGATAAAGATTACCTTTTTACATAAAAATATCATATATAATAGTGTATTGACAAGTATATCATTCAATTTTTTTTATTGAAATGAAAAACAAATAATAATAAAGAGTTTAAAGTGAATTATAATTATATAATGAAAAGTTAAGAAGTATTTGAATATAGTTGTAATTAGAGAGTAAGTAGTATTTATAATTTTATTTTTTATATTTATCTTTAAATTTATAAATGAATAATAAGACATAAGATATATTTATATTTATATATATTTTTTATATTTATCGATTTCTTTGGTCATTGACTAATGTATCTCTATAAGTATGGTTATAACTTTTAAGATTAACCTCTGAACATGATGTGATAGTTAAGTAAAATTCTTTTTGAATTGACTTTTTTTAGGCAAATAGAATATTTTATTGTCTTTATCTAATGGGAAAACACATAAGTAAAAGTTATTTTATTATTTTAATATTTTTTATGTTATTTTTTGGGATATTAATTCATTTCAATTTTTTACGGTAATTTACTTAAATTTTCTTAAATCAGTTTTGAGAAAAAAATTAACCAATCTAATTCAATCAATTTTTTCATATTATCATTTGATCGGTTTTGTTTAAAATGTAAATCTGATCGAATTTAAATCGATTTGAATTGGATTGATTTTTTTGTTATTTTTTGTTATTTTTTTAAGTACACAAAATCATTAAAAAAGCACACAAGTCAAAATTTATCAAAATACAATAAATATTATTTTAAACTAATTCATCAAGATATATCAAAATATAAGTCTAAATTAATAGTCAATCCTACAATATATGTCTAACTTCAATGTCCAAACTATAAAATTAGAGAAAGAAATCAGATTTCGCTTTGAATATAATGGTAAAGTTCTTATTTTAGTATAGGTAACATAGTAATTTTTAAGTAAAATATTATTTCAAAAACCATATATAAAATTTTTTGATTTGGATTGAATTACTTTTTAAAATTGGAATCGAAAACCAATTCGGTCCAATTAAATTTTTTTGGTATGTTCGGTTTTCAATTTTTTTTACTTAGTTTTTTCAATTTTGATTAGATTGACTTGATTTTAAACACCTCTACTTATGTGATATTGTATATCCTATATTTTCTTTAATTTCTTACGAGACTGATTAGAAAATCTGACTGGTGGTTAATTACAGCCTAGGTCACAACTCATGTTGGTAGGTAAAATAATTTTTTCTTTGAAAAAAAAAGTAGCTAAAAAGGACATTGTACTAAGTTGTTTTATTCAAACTTTGATTGCATAGAGTCTAATTAATGACATCGGTTGATTCATAATTCCAATCTCATCAAGTAAATTAAGACTTGAGGGTTGTTGTTATTGTTACGCAAGTAATTGAATTTAATTTTGATCTATTATTAGTTAATATAAAATTTTTTATATTATCATTTAATTATATATTGAGGCATTAATAAAAAAAATTAACACTCTAGATATAAGTTGTCATAGTAAAACTTTTTAATTATTATATCAATAAATGATTATATAATTGTTTTTTTGTTTTTTATAAAACTTTTATGTTGACAATGAACAAAATTAAATCTATATTAATATTAAACATCAAATGCTCCGTCAATGGTCACTTTCACGAATTACCTTTAAATCGATTTAAACAAGGCAACTATTCAGAGGAGAAGCCTCCTTGTCCGAAATATTCTTAAATTTTTAATTTTGTATGTAATATTTTCTCAAAAATAAAATAAAATATTTTAAGTTTGACTTCTTATATATATATATATATATTTGGTCTCTTGCCAATTTTGGCTAATTTCGCCCCTGAAATACACATATAATACAACATCAAACTATCAAAGTTTACCGTTAAATTTAATTACCACATATTCGTACTATATGTATATGACCATGGTGGGCTTTGGGCCGGTGACAATGCCATCGAAGTAGAAGTGAAGGTGGGTGAGCTTCCCCTCCTAATACCTAATATGTTGGGGAGAAACTTTAATAGTAATTGAGAGTGCAAGGAACAATGGAAATGAGTTCAGTCAAATTAGATATTTCAAGTTTAAGTTTGGTTTGTGAAAGAAAAAGGTTACTCAAATTTCACTTATTTATTTAAATGAGCTAAATTTAAAGTTTGATTTGTTTAAAATTATGAAGTTTGAATTTAATTTATTTAGCTTGTTTATAATTGATTTTTTTTATTAAATATCTCTTTAAAATATTAAAATTTATTAATTTAATATTTAGTTGACATCTTTATACTAAAAGGTAAGATAAAAAACAAAAATAAAAATAATTTTTTTATTCATAATCTATTGTATAAAAAAATCATAACCTTCCTATAAAAGCTTTTAGTAAGTAATAGCAATAAATAAATTTTTATTATCTATAACTTTTCTTATCTAAAATTATAATTGTTTTTTGTGATTAAATTTTTACTATCTGTATAGAATGAATAAGTAATATATACACATATATGAGTTATTTATGAATTTTTAATATCAAGTCTATAAAACTTGAACGTGACCCATTTATATAATCAAATCTAAATTTAAGTTTGAATTTTATTGTTTAATTAAATAAATAAACTTAATTAAACATTTAATAAGTCGAATTCGAATCATTCACGAATAATTCAGTTCATTTAGATTCTTAATGACGAGAGAGGAAAAGCCGTGTTGGCCTAAGTCATGTTACGTGATTTGTTATGATTGTTTGTAATTGTGTTGTAATTGATTGTAATACTTTATAAACTTAGGAATTAGAGTATTTGTAGGGACTGTAATTATTTTTCTAATCAGGAAAATTGACTACACTTAATATTCTAACATTATAAAATCCTTTAAGAGAGAATAATATGAATTGAACAAAATTGGCTCTAACTTTTAATTTTAACCTCATTTAATCTCCTTCAATGTATCCATTAACTCAAGTAAATGGAGTTAGAAGTAACAAATAGAGGGAAATTAAATGAGGTTGGAGATAAAAGTTAAAACCAAAGGATGAAATCAAGTTTTGTTCATATGAATTATAGCTTTACTTTACCCTATTTGAGTAGACGGAGGAAAGGGTCAACAAGTTAAGTAAGTAAGAAAGTTAATTGCCTAATACTGATATTATCCAATGAATAAAGAGATCGAGGATTCAATTTTAAAAAAAATACTACTTATACATAGTAGAGATATATATCACTTTACGTTTTAGATATATGACAAAATTTAAATATAGATGTACAATAAATGAAGTAAAATTAATCGTGATAAATAATAAAAATTGTGTAGATATAAAATGATATGTGTATAAATAAATATAGTCTCCTATTTATAACAAGTTGCATAGTGAAATCTTTAGAGTGACGCCAGACCAATTGCTAAATAAATATCTATATTGTCTCTAGGAGTGGAAATAAATTGAATTGAGTTATAATTAGGTTAAGATTTGCCTAAATAGGACTAGACCTATTTTGTAATATGTTGTTTAGAGCTTAACCTAACATGTTTATAAAAATATAAAAGTCTTACTTAATTTAAAAGTCTATTTAAAGACTTACATTACTTGAAGGTTATTATATAAATCAAGAGACTTAAGTTTTTTAATTTTTAAATAGTTATAACCTTTATCAAAATTATTATATTCTATATAAAATAAATATATTATACTAATATATAATTTATAAATTATGTAAATATTACAAATTATATATATATATATATATATATATATATATATATATATATATATATATATATATATATTGAATAAATAGGTCAACTTGGTAGGTTAAATAAAAAATTTTAAAGCCTAAGCCTTAACTTGTATAATTAAATAGGTCTTTTAATAAATTTAAACTTAGTTTATTTACTAAATAGGCTAAGTTTACTTAAATAAAAAATAAGTTAGGTTATAAACTTTTGATAAATCCTATGGTGTATTTCCACCCCTAACCATCTCTGTCAGCTTACATAGATATATATGCCCGTCCACGGATAAGAAGTTGAGTTCAAAATTTAAGTTTTCATGAATTACCTTTAAATCGATTTAAACAAAACCAACTACACAGACGCGGAGCCTCGTTGTGGGCAAGGCCTTCCAAAGTATTCTTAAACTTTTAATTTTGTATGAAATATATTTTCAAAAAATAATAAAAAATTTAAGTTTGACTCCTTGAATGTATAACTTTTTTTTTCGGCCTCTAGTCAATTTTGGCTAGGTTCGCCCCTGCAACTACACATATAATAGACCATCGAAGTATACCATCAAATTTAATTACTCCATCTTTGTAGTTGGTATAGCTGGAAAAATAAAACTAAAATTGTCTCATAAACGACTGCGAGTCACTAACATTATTGTCCGCGCGTGAAACATCTGCTACAAGCATGAACTTTCATTATTTTCAAGAAAGAAAAAGAAATTTGTACATCAAATTCTTTACACCACTTTTACATTAATGATCAAATATGTAAATATTACCGGCGATAAGTATGTATTATTTGATAATTCATGATGTTAATTGATTACCATTATATCGTGAACGGTGTATTATGTGGTTAATTATTATATATTATGTGATGACTATAAAAGTAGTGTTCAGATTTTGGTATGGGAATAGCAAAACTATTTCAAGAATTAAACTCTGGATTCAAAATCACGTAGGAAGAAGATTCAGAAGGGATCTCCATAAAGCAAAAAGGTTCAAAAAAGTAACAAGGAAGCGGTAAGGAAGTAGCAGTATTTACATTAACATTTAGGATACCAGGCCATCATGCATGTTTACTATATATGGACATAACTGATATATTACAAGGACATATATAGACTGAAATTTATAACATGACAACAGGTTTGTTTATTTTACACAATTCAAAGTTTTAAAGGTGTACATATTATAAAATTTATATTTTAGCAAGGATAGGGTTTCAACTCCCTCTCATTAAAAACCTCATGAGACGAAGATTTGGTTAAATAATGGATCACGTAAACGTTGTATTCCTCAATTCCATCCCCTTTCTCGTAATCGACCTTGTGAGTCTTGGCCTGAACAAAACCACGTGCGAACCGGAAAGCCCCGGTTCCGCCAATGATCGGCATCTCGCTCCCGGTGGAGAAGATGGAGTTCAGCCCCAACACGCTGAGCGTGCTGCCATTATATTTCCCCTCCGTGAACGCAAAGGTCATCCCCATGACAAGCTCCAAGTTCAAACCCTCACGCTGGGACACAGAGGTGTAAAACCCTTGAGCCTTACCCACTAATTTGGAGTCAGGTTCGGGCCCCACGGTCAAAGGGTTCTCGATCATCACAATGGTTCCGAATGGAAGGGGAGCGTTGGACTTACCCTCGAGGGGCATTGCCGCTATGACCATGGAGGGCTCTGGGCCCGTGACAATGTCATGGAAGTAGAAGTGAAGGTGGGTGAGTTTTTCCTCGTTGAAACCTAGATATGTTGGGGAGAGACTTTGATAGTAAGAAGTGGCAGTTACGAGGGAGAAGAAGAGGAAGGTGAAGGTGAAGGTGAGGGTGAGGGGAATGAAGAAAGTTGGTGAGAGGTTACTTTTGGAAGTGGCCATGGTGGTCTGGTCAATAAGCCAAGTAAGTAAGAAAGCTAATAGCCAGATACTGATGATACTGGCCTATGAGTAAAGAGAGGATTCTACTTATAAGAAGTTGGAACCAGACCAGCCGCTAAATAAATATCTAGAATGTAGATGCCGGTCCAAGGATTAGGTAGATGTGATGTAACGTAGAAAAATTAGTCCAAATTTAAGTTGACCAAGCGCTTTTATTTTCCACAATTTGGAATCCCATTTTTGTTTTTTGTTTTTGTTTTTGTTTTTTCATGTTGTAGCTTTGAGTCTTTTTTTTTTTGGGGGTTAAATGACAGTTGCACTTGTACTGTCATTCGTTTAGTTTTTATATATATAACATAATATTATGAACTTTTATTAAAATAATATTATAAATTTATATATTTAAAAGTTTTGTGTTTGAATTTGAACTTATTTTTTCAAGAAATAATTAAAATTTATATTTAAATAATATAAATAATTTTAATAAAAAATTATTATTATATATTCTTATCTATTATACTATATTTAATATTACTTTTTCATATACGTGATTGGTTCGTAAAAGATGCACACATATATGATTAAGCCTCTTCTATATGTAAAAATTATACTAGTTTTTACACAGATTAAAATTAAGACTTAGAAAGTAGCTGTAAATATATAATAATGTTATTTTTACATCTTATTTTCTATATTTATAGAAAAAAAGGAAGACAGTAAAGAAAAAAGTGAATTTCTTTATCTTCTTTTATTTTTCCATAAAAGAAGGTATAAAATAAAATTGTAGAAAATGAGATGTATAAATAATATTATTAATAAATATAATTAAGGATTTTTTATAAAGAAAAAGTTAGTTACACACCTTCAATACTCAGATTTCTTACATCAAGGAATAAGTGATATAAAAATTCATATAGAGATATAAAAAAAATAAAGTAAAACCTATTATAATTAAATAATAAAAGTTATAATAATATAAAGTAATATATGTATAAATATAAATGTATCATTATTCTTTCTATATATTAGATGACGGACTTGCTAGGACGCTAGCAGCATCTCTTGTTCCCACGCATTGGAGTAATATGTAATTTCCGTTTATTTGACAATATGAATTAGAATAATTTGATGTTTGTCATTGACATCGGTCAGTGGTTACTCTAACTAGTTACTACTTAAAATAATAATAACAGCAGAAAAGGAAAGTAATTTGATATTATATAAGTTTAACATAGCTCTCGCAACAAAATATAAAACAGAACTCTCGATAAGGTGTATAAAAAATAGTAACGATTCTTGCATATCAAATCTTTGGTATGATATGTTTACACTCTTCCCATTTCTTTTATAGCAATCGATCTATCTTCGTTGATAAAATTGGTGTCTATTTTCTTGTCCAGAGGCTGAGTTATACTTGAAGCTTATGTTTGGAGGTTTTAAAGAAAATGAAAGAGAATGTTTTATAATGGAGTGGAAAGAAAAGTAAGGAATAAAATATAGAATATAATATGTTACTTTATTATTTGGTTAATTAATTAGTTTAATGAGAGAGAAAAGTAGATTATTCAAGTTGTTATTTTCTTAGCTTTTAAATTAGAGAGACAAAAATTAAAAATTTTGAATAATAAAGAGAAATTTCTTGATTTTTCATTATCATTCCAATCTTTCTTTTAAAATAATTAATTTTCAAATACATTTTTATTAAAATTTATAATTCTATTCTATGTCATTCTTTCTATTATAATCTTCTCAATTATAATCTAAAAGTCAATATTTATGCAAAAAAATAGAATATAAAAATGTGGTATATTAAATTTTGACATGCAAATAATATCTCTAATAAAAAATAAAATACTAAAATAAAACTCTCACAAGATAAATAGATCGAATAAAACTCTTTTAAAATTAATTTGTTAATAAAGTGAATAAATAAATATATATTTATTATTAATTTGATAAAATATATTAAAATCTTAATTTATTAAATAATTTAAAAATAAATATATTTTTATTTATTCACTTTAAAGATAAAATTACTCACAAACTTGTTTTTGCCACATAATCACAATACCTAATAAAGACTAAAAAAAATACTAGTGGGACTACTTTACACCGCGTGAATTTCTAACTTTTTAATTTTTATACAATGACTCATCCAAATTCAGTAAACTATAATAGTATAATTACATCTGTGGTCTTATTGTTGTACATAATAATATTACTCATATATATTTAGACACATTATTTATATTTATATAATTTTTATTATTTAATTATAGTTGATATTATTTTATTTTTTTATATTTATATTTTAATTTTGTTACATATTCTTCGATGTAAGTGATGTGAGAGCATATAATATGCGTCTAGCAGTTACTGAATTTTTTTAAAAACAAAATTAAGTACTAGTAGTTAAAAGTTTTAAGACTTAAGTATCCCTAAAAAATAACATTATTTTCCCTTATATCCTTTAAAGTCCAAACATAATAAATTATTTTCCATCTTTCTAATGGGCAAACGCCGTAAACGGCGAATCCCAATTCCAATTTAATTAGCTATTGCAATTCTTTTTGGTGGAGTCTCAAGTCTGCACATTGGCGAGTGGGGAGTGGCAGCAACATCAAGTCAACAGCTCCTAAGTAATTAAAGCGGCATCCTTTCTTGTGTTGGTTCTCTTTTTTCAATTGATTAAAGATTCTTCTTGACCACAGATATTTATCAATTTTTCTACTCGTATTTTTAATTTTTTTTAAGCATAAAAATTCTATTTTACTTATCAAGTTAATATTAAATCTATCTATTGAGCATTCTCTGCTATAAAGATTGTGAAAAATTGACTAAAAAATCGAATAAAAAATAATTAAATAATAATTATTTGATCACTTATATTAAGAATGATATATTTATTGACATTAATAAGAAACTTCTTCTTCAATAGTTTTAGAACATAGAACTCATATAAGATAATTATAGAAGATTTTATTATTATTATTATTCACATGAGAATAATCAATTATATTTATATCTTTTATATATGTCATTATGTTGTTAATAGATTTATAACATAGATTTTTATAATTATTAGTGCTTAAAGTCCAAGACCTGGCTACGTCACTTACGCCTGCCAATTTTTATAATTCCTATACGAATGTTGCACTCTGATTCTGCATATACGAATATTGTAGTCATTCTTTATGAGCAATGTTAAATATACATTATTTACACACATATTATTTTATATTTATATAATTTTTATTATCTAATTGAAGTTGATTTTATCTTATTTCTTATACACTTATATTTTAATTTTACCATTTTATTATAATATAAGATGATATACATTAATATAATATACACTAAACATTATTCATTTTTTAAAAGTAATGATAGATACATAATAACTTTCTTTACATAAATGACATAGATATCGAAATGATTAAAAAGTTTTCAACCATTGGAAATAATTTATGTATATCAAAATATGTATATTGTATTTATATTATATATTAATGTAAAAAAATGTCAAATTATTTTATATATAATTATAATATTTTTGTAACATATAAAATAATTTTATGAATAAATTAAATAAAATTAAATATATTTTAATTGAACAAATAACTGAATTATAACCAAACTGTTCCTTATATAAATAGAATTCAAACATTCTCTGCCTTTCATTCATGTCTTGTGAAACTTCTGTACTTGCTATTTTAGTGAAATTATTATTACTCTTCTCTAAAACATGTTTCAATCATTTTAAAGAGTACGTAGACCCCAGTATACCAGGGAAAAAAGAAAGGGAAACTAATTAGAGTAATGCTAAAACTTTTGAACAAATCTTTTTAATACCTTCTTAAATGCTAAAATCATAATATTAAAATCCTCTCGTAAAAAAAGATATTCAATAAAAAATGAAAGAATTAAATGTTATGAAAAATTATAAAATAGTTAATATTTAAATTCAATTTTGATATACTGACAATATAATTTTTTTTTTTTTTGTAAATACACTTATATCTAGTAATATGTTTTTATACTGTTTAATAAATTTGACATCTCATATGATTATTAACATAAAACTCATTAAATAATATAACAATATATCATTAGATAGAGTGTATTTTTTTTTATACTAACAATGCACTACAAACTCTTAGATGACATTTGGTACAAATAATGCGATTATATATGAAATAAGAATTGGAGTAAGAATAAAAATTAATGAATTGATGAAATAGGAATTATATTCCAATTTTATAGTTAAGTATAATTAGAAATGAAATGTCATAAAAAGTAATTATGTAGTTTGGTGTGTGAGATACAATGCAGATGAAATTTAAATTAATTTAAATGACATAAATATCTCAAATAAAAAAATATGAAAAATTAACATTTTTCTTTTATATTATATATATAATACAAATATATATTTTTAAATTAATATTTAAGATTAATTTTTAAACAACTTTAATAAAATAAACATTGATAATATATTTTTAATAATTAATATGCTATAGTTATGGCCATAAGCTTTGTCATATTGGTATAATAATAATTTTAAGATAAAAATTCAATAAAAATTTGATTGAAAAATTATCTAACTTATTATAAAAATAATCAATAGTTCGATGATAATTTTAAATAAAAATTACACTAAAAAAAACCAAGATTGAATATCTAAAAGATTGAAAATTTACAACATATGAGAATATATGCATTTTTTTATAGCTGAAAATTTACAACACATAAATACTTTGTAAATTATAAGATGATTAAGTTATGTCATTTTATAAATTAGTTAATAGTATATTAATAAAAATATATAAAATCCTATTTCATAAAATGTGAAATTGTAATCTCATATTTTTTGGAGAAATAAAATTATATGAATTTATAAAATAAGATTTAAAATAAGAATACTATATATATATATATATATATATATATATATTTGCATCAACAAGCATAAAAAATTATAATTCTAAAATTAAATATAAAATATCATTTCGTTTCTTCACACTATACGTAACCTTAATATTTTACTCTTCAAATAATTAGAAGTATTATTAAAAAATTCATTAAGAAGATATTCAACTATTTATAGGTAATGTGGAAGATTGATTAGGTTGCTATTTTTGTGAATTTTGGACGGCTGATGACGTAGAGACTTTATTGACATATATTAAACAACCGCTGGTTTAATTTATAGACGATTCCACGTTTTGGATATTTATTTAAAGTCGTAGTTTTGAATTTTTTAAACATTGTGAGGTCAAGCACGTGTCTTGAAATATAGCAATATGTGAGGTCATTGAAGAAAGTTGATGTTTTTTTGTTTGTTTTTTTTACGATAAGAGAAAATTGATGTTTGTCCTTGCTTCTTCGCACATCAGATGAACGCTTATCACGTACTCGCATATTTGCAGGTATACATTGGATTAAGTTAACTCACCAATTTTTGAATTTATAAATTTTGATTTAATTTAATTTATAAAATATGAGTTAAATTGAATCTACGAATTAAGTTATATTAAAAAATATTTCGATTCAAAAGATATGAATCGGATAACAAGTTTAAAAAATATAAATTTACATAAACTCAACTTATTTAATTAACTTTTTTTTTTATAATAGAAGTCATTTAAACATTGTAACATTTCAAGTTATTTTTCTTTAGCTTTTTTATAGTATCAATTAAATTTAGGTGTAAACATTGTAGTCACATCGAGAATATGATCAAGAAAATATTAATGAGAAATTCATGAATTATCTAATAGATCATTGTGATAAAAATTTAGTGGATCGCTTGGATGATAGAGAGTATGTTGAAAAAATTGATAGTGAAGTAAATGACTCTGTCAATCTATATACTATATGTGATAACATTAATTTCAGTTGGCTAATGTAATTTGTTGTTTATGACTTTTGAGACTTGTTAATTTACTTTATTTTATTTCAGATTTATGTTAACTTAAAAATTTGTTATGTTTATTTATCTTATTTGAGACTTATTATGTTTGTGTAAAACTAATTATATTATATTTTAGTTTATTTGAGACATATGTAATTTTTAACTAATATGTGTTGTGCATAAATAGTTTTTGATTTCATATTTCGATAATTATTTTAGTAGGAAAAAGATTTTCTAATATATGCTACGCCACGAATTTGACCGATTGGTTTGAAGGAAAAAATTTTCTCGACCTAACTCAACTCACTAATTTGATAAGTGGAGCGAGTTCAAAAATGCCTTAAATCCACCTAACCCCCCATCAAACATCCTTATATGCATACTCTAAACAAATTCTCTACTATAGCCCGTTTATTAATATTTATCAAAGATTCCCTATATTCTTTGATTTTTCTTAGAAGTCCTAACTCTTATTTTGTGTTTAGAGTTTCATGGAGATGTCTCTGCCGAAATCCACCTTTGATATCTTTGCTCCACATCGATGTCTTGCTTTCAGTGACTCAAAAGACACCATGTCCCTACCATGCTGCTTGGCCAACACCATCACATCCTCCTCCGTTTTCGCAATTCTTTCTCAACAAAAAATGCCTAAATATTTATGTTTGATTATGGGTTTTGTTCCATTTTTTTGCTGGGCTTTCTTTTTCTGTTGAAATAGTCTGAGAAATTGAGATCGCGAACTACAAAAGCTCAGTTTGGCCAACAATGGTAGAAACTCATTCAAATTTTTCGTATAATCTTTCTCCTTTTTTTCACTATAAATCATGCATTTTAATCCTGAGTTAGGATCATTTTTGGTGGGCATTTGTTTACGATTTGAATCACATGAAGAAATGATGAAAACTGCGAGCTTGAGGAACTTGTTCTGCCCAAGCCATAGAGGAATGTAGGTTGACTCGCAAAGTGGAGAAGACCTGACTTGGGTCTGCTGGATTCAAAAAAGATATTAATAAAGATTTAGTTTTTGTTAAAATAATAAGAAATGAAATTAAATCATTTGGAATGAGATTTTTAAAATCACCATCTTTTGTTTTAGAAATTATCAAATTTGATAGGATTTGATTTGATCAAATGCATTTTACTTTCTTAATAATTATCTCTAATCCAACATAAAATGTAAAATAATAAAATCAATACATATCAATTATCATTTTAATGGATTAAATATTTATCTCAATTCAATTTTTATTTTTTTTAAAGTTTCAAATATAAAATTTGATTTCTAAATCAATTCAAATCAAATCAAATTATTTCTTTTCCTTTATTAATATATTTATGGTTTGCTGCAAATGATTAATATTGGCAGGGGTGCCAACTTAATTGGGATGCCTGCCTTTAGATGGAATTGAGCTCCCATCTCGTTGAGTAGGGGGTCAGCATACACGCCAACATAACAATTAATATAACGATATCATATTTGCTTTTGGAAATATTTATCTCAATTTCCAATGGGATAATTTACAATATTTTATAAACAAAAATATTATTAAACATATACTTAAGGGTGTCTGCTAAGTAAGTTGAGTAAGTTTTGTGATATTTTTAGACTCGATCTGCTCATTAAACCAATGGGTTGGTTAGGTTGGGTCTAAGGAAATTTTTTCTTTAAACTCGACTCAATAGTGAGTTAGATTGAGTTAAACTCCTAGATCTGATGTACTTAAAAAAAATTTGAATATATTGTTAGTGTAAATTTTTTTTACACCATAAATTAATTATGTATTGTCGCATCATAGAAATATTTGATTCTTACAATAACTACTACAATTGTCACATACGTGGTAATGAATAATTAGTTGATGGTGTACAAATATGTACATTAACAGGGTATCAAACTTAAGCAAAAAAAAAATTATTAAAATAAATATCAAAATACGAAACTCAAAATTCATTACACTTAACACGTCTTAATTAAAAATATATATGTCTTAAATATATTAAAAAGTCACATAACTAATCTTAAACATAATAAGTTAAATAAATTAAATAAACATAACAAGTTTTACTAAGTTAATATAAGTCAAAAATAAATTAAGATAAATTAACAGATCGTAAAAATTATAAATAATAAATCATATTAGTAAATAAAGTCAATATTATCACACATAATCTATAGATTTACATAATCTTTTATTTTATTCTCAATTCTCATATATTTGAGGATCAACTTTCAAATTACAAATTATATCAATTGACCTGTTCAACAAGTAGCCTCCATCATTCCCTACCATTGATTTTTTCTCCCACTTAGTCAATGGCAAGCAAACGTATGGAGTATCTACACCATGTGAAACGCTTCCCGGATGGACAAATTAGTTTACTTCTCAAACATCATATACATTACGTGGCTCAATAATGCACACACATTAATTATTATTGTAAAAAATTTCAAAAAAAGAACAAGAATAACTCTTTCTCTCCATAAATCACCTTTGACAATGTGACGGACAGTTGAAATAAAAGGCAAAGTTGAGCCCTTGAGCTGATGCCTGATAGATTGATAGTGTTATGTTATTAAATTTATAAGCATAGCCTGGGCAATTTCTTCGAGGGAGAGTACCCATTCATGCAACAGCTATTCTGGGCTTGTAACAAAAAAAAGAAGCTATTCTGGGCTATTTCTAGTCCAAAATTGTCTTCAACTATTTTAATTTATCATTGCATGCGCACCAATTCAGCATAGCTACAAGCAAACGCAGTATATTGGGTCGGCCTAATTTTACCTGTTAATCAGAATAGGCTCATGCACTCGGGCATGACTTTTGAACTTGAAATATATTGGGCTAACCCAAGCACAAGTACATGCCCAAACTCAATTTTATTTTGTATTTAAGACTAGGCCCAATCAATACAAAAAGAGCAAAGCCTAAGGCCCGTCCATATTTCTAACGAAGAATTAATTTGAAATCAGAAAAAAAATTTAGATAAAAATATTTTTGCATAAAAATTTATACTGAAAACATAATTTATCACGAAACTAAAATTTATACTAGTAAATAATGCATACGTTAAAAATATTATATACATAATGCATTATGCTGAATTAAATTGGCTTATCCTCATCTATACCCATATATTTATATATCTATATTTTATATTTTATGTTTTTTATATGAGAGTTTTTTTTAAAAAAAAAACTGTTAATGTTAAAAAAAAATTTTTGTCTATTAATATGTACATACATATATTTATATAAATTTTGTGCATAATGTTAAACATCAGTTGAAGGGGAGCTTTAACGCAACGGTTGAAATTGTTATCATGTCATTATCCCATTGTTTGTTTCAAGAGAAAATGAGTGGAAAGAAAATGGGAAGAGAGAAAATGTGAAGATTTTGGCATTTTCTCTTGTTTGGATGAGGAGAGAAAAGAGAGAAGAAAGAAAAAAATAGTGGTGGAGCCCACCAAAAAATTTTCTTCTCCCTTGTGAGGAGAAAATGAGAGAGAGAATGAAAAATTATTTAAAATTATAAATTTATCCAAAAATACTTATATCTATTATATTATAATAAGGGTATATAAGTCTTTTAAAATATTTACATTTTCTCTTTTCTACACAATCAAACAAGAGAAAATATAATTTTTCATTTTCTTTCTTCTCTCTTTCTCTTGATCCAAACAATAAGAGAGAAAATACAATTTTCTCTTCATTTTCTCTTCTCTTCATTTTCTTTCTTTTCATTTTCTCTCCTCTCATTTTCTCTCTACATCCAAACAAAGGGTACAAGTTTGAGCTGCAAAATCAGCCTCTTGCAAATACAAAGTATAGCTGCTTATAATAGACTTACATAATGGGTTCGACTCTTCCCTGAACTCCATACATAGTGAAAACTTTATAGAACTAGGTTGTCCCTTATGATGTCACGGTTTTTAAAAAGGTACAACTTCAGTACAAGAAATGAGGATTGTCTCACACGCAAAGTGTAGGAATACCACATAATATTAAAAAAAACTAGATAACCGTTCCAAGGAGGCTTAAGAGTTAAGACACTTGAAGCAAATTGACCTTACATGAAGCCAGCAGCAAAGTAAGCTCTTCCTCCCAAGAATGTAAAGAATCCTTTCTCAAATTCTCCTAGAAAAGCCACTAAAAAAAAGATGGTTTCTAGTCTCCGTTGTCAAGTGGCAAAAGACACACTGCACTTGACCGATATAACCCCATTGTAACAATCCATTTCCAGTAGAACGTGTGCTAAGAAGCTAATAGCGAAGACCATGTTATGAATGAAGTATTTAAACCAAATAACCTGCTGCAAAGCCTCCCAGATTTGCGAACAGGAATATATACCATTTTCTGCAGTAAGCCACCATATGGAATCTTCTTTGCCAGTATGAATAGCATCATATATTATTCGCAAGGCAAGGTTTCGGGTTCTGGGTTTCGATTTCGGTTTAGGTTTTACTGGGGAATGTCTTGGAGAGATGTGGTTCTGCCATTGAAGACTATAACTCACAGTTATAGTCTTGCAATTTTGACAACAAAAATATTTCATCCAGTACTTTATAGATCTCCTCAGATTGAGGGTGTGATTCATCAGCCACCAAAAATTCTTTGAATTCACCCTCTATCTCTATTAAGCTATGACCAGGAATCTTCTTCACACCCTTGTCTCTCATCAAACTTCGCACCCTCTTTACATCACCCCATTTTCTCTCATTAGCACAAATGTTTGCCAGCAGCACATATATTCCACTGTCTTCTGGATCCAAGCTTAGAAGATTACAAGCCGACAATTTAGCCAGCTCAACATTGCCATGCATTCTGCAAGCATTTAGAAGGGCACCCCAAGCAGCCTCACAAGGTTGCATTGGCATATTTGTTATTAACTTGTAAGCTTCTTCAAGGAGTCCAGTTCGACCTAGTAGATCAATCATGCATGCATAATGTTCCCTTTTGGGTTTTATACCATAGTTCCTTTCCATGGTGTCAAAATATTCTTGACCTTCAGAAATTAACCCACCATGACTGCATGCTGTTAACAAACTCACATATGTAATATCATCTGGCTTAAATCCCTTATATTTCATCTGATCAAATAGATTGACAGCTTGCTTCGCTCGACCATTAGCAGCATACCCTGCAATCATGGAATTCCAAGAAATCAGGTTTCTCTCTGACATTGCACTAAAGACTTCTGCTGCTGCATCTATGCTTCCACATTTGGCATACATATCTATAATTGCATTTCCCAGAGTAACACTAAGGTGCATTCTTTTTCCATGGACAAAATATTCATGAATCCAAAGACCCAAATTCAAGCAACTCAGCTGGCCACAAGCAGAGAGCACACTTACTATGGTGTGCTCGACTGGAACCATACCTGTCCCAATCATTTCATGAAACAATTTTAATGATTCCTCGGGTTTCTTATTCTGAGAATAACCCGCGATCATTGCATTCCAAGAGACCACATTTTTCTGAGGAGTTTGATCGAAAAACTTCCTTGCAGATTCCAAGTCACCACATTTAGCGTACCCATTAACCAGGCTAGTCCATGAGAAAACATCCCTAGTTTCCATTCTGTCAAAAAGCTGGCTTGCACCCATCAAACAACCACATTTCACATACATGTCCAACAAGGCATTGTGCAAACTTAAGCTGCACCTCATACTCTTCTTTTCTATGCTTTCATGAATACTCTTTCCCATTCCAAGGTCACCCTTCTGAGAACACGCCGAAAGCAGCGCAATCAAAGTTACCTCATTTGGCTCAACATCACTCATTAACATCAAATTGAACAATTTCAAAGCCTCATCAGAACAGTTATGAGCTGCATACCCATCAATCATTGTGGTCCAAGCAACAACATCCTTGTCAGAACTTTCGTCAAACACCTCGCGTGCATTTTTTAACCAACCACGATCCCCGTAAAAATGGATCAACCCATTTCGCACAAGCAACTCAGAATCAAAACCCATTTTCAGAATCACGCAATGCACCGATTCCCCCTCCGAAACTCCCGAAAACTGCTCGCAAACCTTGAGCGCGAAAACGTAGCTCCTGCAATTCATTTCAACGTGTTCTCGAAGCATTTGGAGGAAGAAGGAGAAAGCCATGGTGGGGATTTTGGCTTTAACATAGCCTCTGATCATGGTGTTCCACATGTACGTGTTGGGTTTCTCAATCTGGTCGAAGAGAACGTGGGCATGGCGAATGTCTCCAGCATCGGAAAGAGCGCAGAACGCTAAGACCCGACTCACGGGGAACGTGTGAGTGATGAGACCGGTTCCGGTCATGTGGGCTTGGATCTGCTTCAGTTGGTGCATGGTGGAACAAGATTCCATGATTACAAGAGTTGGGTTTGTGATGACAACGTTGGTTGTTGAGTTCCATTTGAATTGGTTGGTGGAAACCGACGCAGACGAGAATGGGTTACGAGGTTGGAAAGGGAGATGATAGAATGGTTTGGATTTTTTTGGGGTTGAACGTAGAGACTGGGGAACAAGCAGTTTTTTCATTTCATGCCAGCAACATGTATTGAACCAAGAACAATGTTCAAGAAAGAGTATATAGCTAGGATTTTGAGCTTAATAATAATGTGCATTTCTGAGATACGAAAAATTTTCTGAACAGGAAGGAACTCACCATTAGTTATGAATCCACCATTTTTACGTAGAAATAGATCATGTGTCGCACTTTAGTACCCATACCTATTCCCTTACCCATAAAATGACATTTCCAGAGATGTTATGACTAAGAATGGAGTTCTTGGATAAATTAAAAAGACATGTTTGTTTATTATTTATTATATTTGAGAATGCTTTTTAAAAACATGAAGAAAAAAGTGGGATTAGAAGTTAATGATAAGTATTTTCATTCATATATTATGGAAAAATAATATATGCACTCCTCATGGTAGGAATAAAAATTAAGTAAAACATGATAATATAGCTTTCTTGGGAATCAATAATGCCCAAGAATATATTTTCAAAGCTTGTGCAAAATGTGGTAATGTATTAATGTGTGTTTGGATTAGAGTATATATATTTAAGTTTGAATTAATTTATTTTTGTAAATTTAAGTTTGGTTAAAAGTAGGTTTATATTAACGTAATTTATGTTTGGTAATTTTTGTCTAAAAAGTGAATTTGACAAAATAAATATTAGAAATAAAATTGTAATTTAAAACTCAAAAATAAGAATTTTTTGCTTTCACTCCAATGATATTTGGAGGCAATTTTTACGTTGAAATACTACAAACTAAGTTTTATCAAATTTTATCTAAACAAATTTTTTCTTTCGTTCTATGCAAATGAACTCACGTTTGGAGTGTCTAACATGTTCCCAAACACACTTCTCCCAAGGTCACATTTCTAAAAAATGTATTGACAAACCTTGAAACAAATGCACTATAAGTGATGTGACATAGTTAACTTAGTCACGTAATGATTCTATGTAATAATTATGCAACTTGTAAGAGAGTTAACAATATTTTATGTCATATTACATGAAATGATATATCACTTAAGACTATTATAAAATTTTCATTTATTTTGTGAGATCATGAAGTATATTCACAAATTCGACTTATTTGAATCATTTATGAAAGTAATCTCCAATTTTCGTTCGATCACAAAAACACGAAAGTTATACGATTTCTCCAAGAATTTAAAATAGCACCCTTCTCCAATTTAAAAAAGCCTATGCGCATGGAAGTCCAATTTGCTTCATGTAATGATGATGATCTTAGATGGAGTTAGATGATGGGTGATGATGACGATGGACCCTCCACCATAAACTTTGTGATGATGATATAAGAGCTTCTTCCTTTTATCCAAGACCATTCGGATTAAATGTGGAAGAAATAAGCAGCGGTTCTTTGGAAGTAATACTAAATTTTGAGACCCTACTGCCAAATTTCTTCCTCTTGTGGAGTACTAAGAGTTGAGAGACGCATGATCAAAATGATATAAACAATTTATATAAAGGGAAAATTTACATAATTATTTTATGATACAATATACATGCTAATCAACCGTATTCCCTCCCTAAGTCATCCCTATGTTGAGGGATAGACGATACTAACACATCCCTTCCTTTTCATATATGTTCCATGCGTTATAAATCCAATCTCCAGGTGATAATCACCCATTTGCTAATTAGCTAACATGAAAATGCACTCCCTAGCTATTTGTACACTAAACGATAATTTTCTTTCCTGCAACAAAACAAAGAGACCGCACTAAATGTTGTACACTGTCAACAGTGGCAGATATGAGTGCAGATCATACAGAGGGCAGGATCAAGCCTGGCTGAGAAATCTCCAAGTACTACATTCCAAGTCCTGAATTATGTATCATATGTATGCTAGTGAGCTGCGGTCAAGGTCAGGCTGTGGCCGACCCCGAGTAGGAGTTGGCGGCCTCTGAATATTAAGCTCCTGGATTCATGGAGATATAGAACAGCATATAAGTTATCATGCTTATATCTACCATTTGAGTCTCCAACAGTTATTTCAATAATAAAAAGTAACATTTAACATTCAACAAATTACTTTTTTTTTTTCAGTAATTGTTAAGTCCAGTTCAGGGAAGCAAGATACTGCATAAAGCTCACCTGCATCCATGTCTCATCCATGACACGCTCAGGTGATGTCTCTGGGGACTGAACGGGAGGTGGTAGGGGATGAATTAATTTTGGAACCACAACCAAACCCCTACCAATTACTAATATAGCTCCAGCATTGTTTGCCGTCCCTACATAGCATACCTAACGTGAGACTGAAATCAATGCTATCACATATTAAGGAGAACATGGGTGAGAAAATGTGCTTACCACAATAGTTAGTTGCGGAAAAAAGTGTTATTAGTTGTCCCAGGGCAAATCGCTCAAAACCATCCATGACACATTCATGGGCCCTTATAATAAGCTGTAATTTATTTTTCTTGCAGAATTCTATGACACGATCAGGCTGCATGGAATAAGAAAAACAATGGTCAGCTGCGCATTCAAGTCACAAGAACATTTAAGACTAATATGACTGGCTACTGCACTAATATTCCATTCTATAAAATGGTGTGAAATAGTAAAAAGATAACAAGAAGTTTGAATTTTGTTCAAAAACAATTATTGATATTTTATGAAGTTTTGGCATATTAAATGGTGTCTGAATTGTAACTCCCAAGTCCTAACCCTTTTTCGACATTAGCATAATAGTATAATAAAGGCATCAACCGAGACAAGTTTATGCAATAATCTATAATCTCAGCCATAAACAATAAAATACATTTTCAAACATCATGGGAAGTGGGATTGGAAGATTCACGGATAGCATGAAAGATCCATGTTTGCAATGAACTCTGCATACATACCCCAAAAGTGACAAGCCCTGGCCCTCTAGCATTTGGCCTCAAACCTTCTACACTGTCATTTTCTGTGGGATCAGACCTACAAATATAGATATTATAAGACAAAACGAATGCAAACATAAAAAATAGCCTAAGAGGCTAAGACATAAAAAATATAGAAAAGCATACCATAAAAGGTCCATTAAAATAATAGATCCTGCATCCATTGTTATGGGCCTTTCAAGCTTCTCTATTTGTTCTACTGAATGGATAGACCTTCCAATGCCACCATGCATACAAATAATTTTCTTTTCAATAAGAGCAGCAAGCGGAAGATAGTTAAAAAGTTGATTGAACCGTGTCCATGCCCATATTCCGTCATTTTCTCCCTACAAGCACAGTTAGTTGCAGAGTTAAACCTAAGGATTGATTGACAAATGACAAGTACATTTCATCCCTACCATTCTTTCAATGCACTCTATACGAAAACCAAATAGCGCATTTATGTCAGCAGCTTCATGGTTTCCACGTATCAAATGAACATTCTCAGGATGCTCAATCTGCACAATCACAAGAAGACCAGCACATGGTCAATTATAAAGAAAAAGTAAACCAAATACAAAAATATCTGAAATTGACATAATTAAACAGTAGCCTGCCTTAAGAGCAAGTAGCAAAGTAATGGTTTCCAAGCTGTGCTGTCCTCGATCAACATAATCTCCCAAAAACAGGTAGTCAATATACCTGAAACATTAAATGAGTGGCTAATTACAAAACAATCCCAAGCTGTTTTCCATGATAGGTCATATCAAGGAGAACAGCAAGAGACCAAATGTCTTCAACAAACTCTCACTTAACCATTAGCTAGAAGAATAATTAACTGTATGAGTGGTTTATTAAGTAAATATATGATTAACTTATTAAAAAATCTTTAAACATCATTAACCAGTCATCCGATTTTTTGTTCCTAGACTATAAATGTTTTTTTCAATAAGGACCTAAATTGTAATTCTCCAACACACAGATTTACAGTTAACAACAGGCACATTCAAGTAATCCTGATAAACCAAAACCATATTATATTTATATGAAGAGTGAAGTCAAATACCTTCAACAACCTTGATTTTCAACATAAACTAGTAGACCAAAATACTACTGATGCTTCTGAAATAGGGATGGGAGACATTTTACATTATGTTAGTCTATGACTAGAATGTCAGAACTAATTTCCAATAACAGGATGGGAATAAAAAGATTCAAAATAACAGGAACAGAAAAGAGCTGATTGACACTCAACCTATACCACAGCTACTTTTGGCACAAAAGATATGTTAGTCTACCAATGAATACATACGTGATGTCCCCTGCAGTTGACGGAAATCCATATTCATCAAATAACCGCATCAAATCACCAAATTGTCCATGAAGATCACCAAATACTTTGACAGGAGCTTTCATTTGAAGAACAGTTGGTTCATGCATAAATATTTGCTCAGCAGCATAGCAAAGTTCACCCACTTCATAAGAATCCAAGAAGAACTGCCTGTTTGCTGGAGCTTTCCAGTTGCGAGGCCTAAGTAAAGTCGAAATTATCTGGCAAGAAGGCAATGATAATAAACAATCATGTATGCAGCAATATGATGAATAAAAGAGTAGACAACAATATGTCAAAGCCAACAACATAGACAACAAAAGAATGTGCATCAAATAATCCTTGCCTTTTTATGTAAACCTTGATGGGATTTCTGCCTGGTGAACTGTTTTGCAGGATTTGACAAATCATTGTTTGTAGGAAACATGCGCCTGCTCTCATTTTCAAATTGATCCAGCGATAACAGTCTCACCATTCCACCCAGGTTACCCACAGCTTCTTTAGCAACTACAACCTGTAACAAGATATGATTTTGCAGCCTTGAGAGCTATATTATCAGCAATAAACAAGGATTCCAAGCACATACAGCTCTGGGATGAAGGTGAACATCTCCCTCTGTGTCACTGCCCTCTGAAACTGTTTCTGCAGCTTGTGAGTTGTCATCTGAGACAGATGTTTCTTCAGCAGGACTGCCTGATATAGCCTGCACAGCTTGCCAGACAGCACTCGCTGCCTCAGCTTCAGCAGCTGATGCTTCCCTCAGTTTCTTCATGGAGTTTTTGTCCATGCTGCTAAAAATGAATGTATCTAGTTGTCATAAAATTGAAAAAGCCTAAGCATAAGAAAAGTAAGTTAGTAGCATTAAGCTTCCAAAGAAAGAAGCAACAAATGAAGTACCCCATGCCAACAGAGGAGGAGATGTCTGGTCCACCATCCAAACTTGGTGTTGTTCCATTATAATGTAAGTTGGACTGATTCCGTTTGGAACTTGTAATAGGTGAAGTTCTCTCAGATGTTAAAACAGGAGAATTAATGTCAGATTGAAATGGTGAGTTTTCAGCCACTAAGAAATCACCTAGTAGCATATCTGTACGGGTATAGCATGGTCACATTAGAATTGGTGAAGAAAGATAAGTAAAAGCATAAGACAAATGTCACAAATCTGCATCTAATTTAATTAGTTCCAAGTAGGACTTATATTGACTAGTGACACATGGATCATACTTATTTCTTGCCAAGAAGAGACACAGGACTAGAGCTCCACACAACTGTCAATAACACTAATGTTAAAGGGATGATTATGTATTAATTCCATTTAATATAATAAAAAATTACATAATTAGAGGCTATTGGTTAAACATGAGAGACTGTCTTGATGGTATCTTTATCCGGTAATTCTTAATGACTAAGCCAAAGCAACGAACAAAAGAGAAAGGCGGTCTATTCTTCTGACTTGTGAGCTAGACTCTTTCTGTAATAACTAAGAGTTTGTTTGGATGAGAGGTACTATGAGGGGGATGGAAAGGGAATAATTCCCCTTGTTTGGGAGTTTACAAATTTATGAAGGGGGAAGGAATGTAAGAGGAACCCCCCCCCTCAAACTACCACTTTTTTTCCCCTTCAAATTGAGAGGACCAGCTTTGTTTTTATTTTTACTTGTCATTTACAGTTTTACCTAACTCTGCCTATGTTGAGCTTTGTTGCAGATCCCTACATAGTCGGTCCCAAGTCCGGATAAAAGAGGAGGGTTGTGTTAGGCAGTCGACAGTCAACGTAAAATGTTATCGAATCTTTATGACATGGATAAACGATGTGATTGTGTTAATACTAGGTCGTTGCCCCCTAAGCAACGCGCTGTATGGCTCGAGTACAGTGTCAAATGAGCAAGAACTGCTGCATCACCGCTTGAGTGTAGTGAAAAATAAGTAAAGGTTTCTACATTTTCGCGAACGGTTGTCGGTAAAGAAGCTAGTTCACAAGAGTAGGATGCGTTTTGGAACTTGAAATATAGACACACTTGTAGGTAAATCAATGAAAATAATTGACACCATGATTAGGAGGAGATTTAATTTTATGTGCCTACAAGAAACTAAGTGGGTTGGAGAAAAGGCAAAAGAACTTGACATTTCGGATTTTAAGCTTTGGTTCATCGGCAAGATAAAATCTAGAAATGGGGTAGGCATAATAGTAGATAAGAATTAGAAGAATAATGTTGAAGATATAAGAAGGTTCAAAAATAGGATCATAGCATTGAAGTTTGTTGTGAAACAGAAGACTTTTAATGTTATTAGTACATATGCACTCCTAGTAGGGTTAGACGAGCACTACAAGATAAAATTTTGGGAAGATTTAGAAGGTTTAGTTCAGGGAATACCATTAGGAGAGAAGATTTTTCTAGGAGGGAACCTAAATAGTCATGTAGGGAGCGAATCTAGGAGGTAAGAGGGTTTGCATGGGGGGTATGTCTAGGAGTAGCTAATGCAGAGGGCAAAACGATTCTAGATTTTTTAGTAGCTTTTGATTTTACAATAGCTAACACGTGTTTTAGGAAGCGAGAAGAGCATCTTATCACATACAGAAACAGGGGTTCTTGTTCTCAAATTGATTTTTTTTCTAATAAGAAAATCTGATAGAAAGCTTTGCATGGATTGCAAAGTCATCCCTAGAGAGAGTTTGACTATCCAACACAAGGTTTTGGTTATGGATGTATAAGTTAAGATGAGAGTAAGGAGAAATTATCGAGACAGGGTCCCAAGGATCAAATGGTGGCAACTAAAGGGAGGAAAACAAATGCTCTTTCAGAGAAGGATTATAGAGGAAGAGATTTGGGAGGTACAAGGGAGTGCTAATGATATGTGGAACGAGATGGCTAAAGGGATTAGGAAGGTAGCAAAAGAGACACTTGGTGAATCAAGAGACTTTGGATCCAAGGATAAAGAATATTGGTGGTGGAATGCAAGTGTACAAGATAAGGTTAAGGTTAAAAGGAAATGTTATAAAACTTGGCACATGTGTAAAAACAATGAAAATTGGGAAAAATATAAGACAACTAAAAAAGATACTTAGAAGGCGGTGAGCGAGGCGAAAGCTAAAGCGTTCAACGGGTTATATCAATCTTTGGGCACCAAAGATGGAAAAAAGAATATTTATAGGCTTACTAAAAGTAGGAAAAGGAAGACAAGAGACTTAGATCAAGTGAAATGCATTAAGGATGAAGAGGGTAAAGTCTTGGTTACGGAACAAGACATCAATGATTGATGAAAGGGTTATTTTCACAAGTTATTTAATGAGGGACATGCGACATTAGGGGACTCGGACATTCTAAACACTAGAGAGGAGGACCAAAATAAAACCTTTTATCGTAGAATTCAGGAGTTTGAGGTAAAAGAAGCATTGAAGAGGATGGATAATGAAAAAGCAGTCAGACCGGATAATATACCTATTGAGCTATGGAAGTGCCTAAGAGAGAAAGGTATAAGTTAGCTCACAAAGCTGTTTAACAAGATAATAAAGTCTAAAAAAATGTCAAATGAATGAAGGAGAAGCACTTTAATCCCTATTTATAAGAACAATGGAGATATACAAAACTGTGCCAATTACAGAGGGAGTAAGCTCATGAGTAATACTATGAAGTTATGAGAAAGAGTAATTGAACAGAGATTAAGACAAGAGACTCATATTTCAGAGAATCAATTTGGTTTTATGCCTAGGAGGTCAACCATGGAAGCAATCTATCTTGTATGAAGATTGATGGAGAGGTATCAGAGGAAGCAAAAAGACCTACACATGGTTTTCATTGATCTGGAAAAAGACTATGATAGGGTACCGAGAGAGATCTTGTGGAAGGCTCTGGAGAAGAAAGAAGTTCGTATCGCTTATATTCGAACAATCCAAGATATATATGATGGGGCTAAAACTAGTGTGAGAACACAGGGTAGGGTCATAGAAGATTTTCCTATAACTATAGGACTGCATCAAGGGTCAACTTTGAGTCCATATCTTTTTACCTTGGTCTTGGATGTGCTTACTGCACATATCCAAAAGTCGGTGCGATAATGCATGTTTTTTTGCAGATGATGTAGTCTTAGTTGGAGAGTCGAGATAGGAAACAAATGGGAAGCTAGAACTATGGAGACGAGTTTTGAAAGAACATGACTTTCGTCTAAGCAGAAGTAAGACGGAATATATGAAATGTAAGTTTAGTAAGAAGCGTGCTAATGCTAGCTTAACGGTGAAAATTGGAGACTATACCATACCACAAGTCACACGGTTTAGGTATCTTGGATCTATCATACAAAATGACAGAGATATAGAGGGAGATGTAAACCAAAGAATTCAAGTTAGATGGATGAAATAGAGGAGTGTTTCAGGAGTTATTTATGATAAAAAAGTATATCTCAAACTTAAGGGTAAATTTTACTACATAGTTATAAGGCCCGTGATGTTGTATGGTACTGAATGTTGGGCGGTAAAAAGTCAGCAAAAGCATAAGATCAGTGTCGTTGAGATGAGGATGTTGCGCTGGATGTGTGGCCATACAAGCCGAGATAGAATTAGGAATGAATGCATTAGAGAGAAAGTGTAGGTAACACCTATTGTGAAAAAGATGGGAGAATCTCATCTTAGGTGGTTTGGACATGTAAGGAGAAGACCCTTACAAGCCCCTGTAAGAAGAGTGGATCAGGTGGAGGATAACCTAATAGTTAGAGGTAGAGGGAGACGAAGAAAGATTATAGGTGAAACTATTAAAAAAGATTTAGATTTGAATGGCATTTCTGAAGACTTGGCTTATGATAGGACACAATGGCGTCGTTTGATCCATGTAGCCGACTCCACCTAGTGAGAAAAGACTTGATTGTTGTTGTTGTCGTCATTTACAGTTTTACCCCATAGACTTAATTAAAAAAAATTTATAAGGGTTATATTGAAATTTTACACTTACATCCTCTCTTTTTTGGTATAAACACTTACAACTTTTTACTTTCTTCCCTAATTAATCATCCAAACACGGGGAAGGAAACTCTTTTCCATTCTATGCCATTCTCCCAAACATAATCTAATTGAACATGCCACACTTCATCACTCAATTGCATAATGTGACTACCTACCTCCGCTGAGACCACCATAAATATATATACGAACACCTACAGCTGCAGCCGCATGGCGACAACGACGCATAAGCTCCAAAGAAGAGTCATAATCATGACTTTTATTTGTGAGCGAGGAGGATACAATGCCATTTCTGTCCAGCCAAACCCCAGCAGCAGTGTCCAGTACTGTCAAAACAGGAACAAGAAACTACAGATTTGTATAGGAAATGGCTAGAACTTTGAAAGAAACACATGCAATAACAAAATCTGGTAATAACATAGAAAAGCAAAGTTACCTGCAATAGCTGCTTCACCTTCTACAGCCCGTCCTCCCCTGAGAACACCTCCTGTAACATGCAATCTTGCACCAACAAAAACCTGATACGATGCAATGCCACATTCAATTACAAAGCAAGTTTCAAAAGGAATGAATATATGTGTGTATATATACATTAGCCAAAATCAATTGATGTTGTGTGTATATATACATTGGCCAAGATCAATTAACACCACTGTAAGAATAACTGTTACACCAGTTCTAAGCCATTGATCTTGTTTTCATGCAATGACTAAAAATATCTATATCTTTATTTTTTCTTATAGAAAGATATCCAAATCCTACTGTGGAATCTAACATTAATTAGGACAGAGATAAATCCACTTAAATTCTATTAGAATTTCACACATTCCCAGTTTTCCCACTCCCACCATGTGAATTTTTTAAGTGATAATGTGAGACTCATGCACACAAATGACAGCGATGACAAAAACCATATCACAAATTTCTTGTAGGAATCTCTCACTTACCGCAGCATGTTGATAACTTGGTGAAGGGGAAACTCCAGGTGCCAAGGTCCACTCCCACTGGCCATTCCTATGCATGAGCAGTCCATAGGCATCTGCTAGTGGCTGCAGGGGATACATACAATAAATGCAATCATATTTCATTAAATAGGCCTCAATAGCAAGATGCATAACAATAAGATTCTACAGAAATATAATTTTCTGCTTCATAAAAATTATTTATTACTCAACAGACCATAATTTTACAACCCAAATGAGTAAGCATGGTAGATTGGCATTAAGTTTTCTAAAAGCAACAGATTGCAATGATCTGATGAAAAGAGTATGGTTGATCATACTGATCCAGAAGAGTCTCTTCCACCACACAGCAAAAACATTCCATCAGATCGGGCACTAGCAGTTGCATACCTATAAATTGATGTAGAAAAATGTTAAATTCCAATATATAGTATATTATATATACTGAAAATTGAAGACAATCATAAGCTTCACATGTCAAGAGACTAAACAGACTTACATTCTTGCAGAAGGTCTATCACCTTCTGGATTCAGCCTCTGCCACACATAAGGTTTTTGGGCAGTATCCAAAGCCCAAGCATCAGATACAACTCTTTTCCCTACCACATGATAAAATAAAATAAAATAGAAATTGTTATTTATAAATCAGATGACAACAGAAATTTTCTTCACAAGAATGTACTAAGACCTGCATGTTATAGCCAGATTGATATACGTAGCGTATGAATATACAAGGAAGACAACCTACAAAAGACTCCACTACCAGTTTAATAGTGTTTATTTTCAACATTTTTTTAAAGCAAGATGCAGGTTTTATGTAATGAGATCTGGAAAAAAAATAGTCAAACAAAGATCAAATTGATCATAGATCCTGTTTTGACAATACTTTAGTTTTCCTTCCCAAACTTTCATTCTATATGAAGAACCCTGATCCAAAAGTAACTTACATGCCTGGCATATAAGTCATGCTGTCTAGCTTCACCGTTTTGCCTACTCAGTGGTTTGATAGAAAGTTTGCACCACATATCTTGCTTTTACAACAACATACATGATTCACCTCAATTTTTACAAGAAAATATGAACAACCAAAAACAACAACCAGATACTGAATTTTTCTCACCATCATTTCCGCTGACAGTAACAAGATATCTCTGAGCAACCAAGTCCATGACATGGCCATAGCGAGGCCCAGGTCCATGCCCTTGTACAACGACTCTACATCAACATTAATTGCAAAATTGTCTAACACCATAAGCATGGAATGGAATGGCAAACCTTAATGAAAGTGTGTTTGAGAGTTATTTTAAAGGAGGGAGCGGAATGGCAAAGGAGGGTCAAGGAGTCCTTCCCTTGCCCACTCAAAGCCTCTATTTTTCGTCTCTCTAATTTGGGGGATCAAGGAAGGAATGACTTAAATACTCCACTCCCTCCCTCATTAAACATTCAAACAATTGAGTGACGTATTTTATTCTATTCCATTCCTTGCCTTTCCATTCCATTCCATTATGAGTCACTCCCTTCCATCCTCTTTAAAATTCCCAAACATATTAGGAAAAAGAAAAACTTGTTAACACCACAGATTTAATCAAACATATTAGGAAAAAGAAAAACTTGTTAGGACCATAAATTGAATCAAACTTCCAGAACTTTTTAGGAAAAAGAAAAGCTTGTTCAACTAAGCTCACCTGTGCCACTTGAATTTATCATTGGTCAAGTCAAGCACATAGAGATCATCAGTGGAATGCCCAGCAGGACCAATCCCACCCTAGCCAGCCACACAGCATCAATGAAACAGATCACTTCAACACATTATCCAAAACCCAGCATCACAAAAATTCTAACAAGGAATCTCAGCCCCCCAATTTATCCCACAATCACCTGAAAAAGGACCATGGTGCCAACAGCAGCAGCAGCGTGAGCAGCCCGAGGTGACGGGGGTTCCCCTGCAGGTTTAATTCTGCACACTCATAGTCACATAGCAGCAAAAGATCGTTACTTGAGCAGCAATTCAATGACCCAAAAGAGAAAAAAGAACCAGAAATTAAAAGAAGTTCCAAAAAAAAAGTAAGAATTGGAAAATGGGAATCAAGTATCAACTCACCTAGTCCATTTTCTTGTTAGAACATCGTAGGAATGAACCAAATTTGTAACTCCCGCCAATCCTACGGAACAAAAGCAAACAAGAGAAGCATTAACTGACAGAAACACACATACTCACATGCACAGAGAGAGAGAGAGGTCGTACGAATGCCGGGAGCTGAAGAAGAACCTCCATCAATGGCGGTGGCGCCGCCGAAAAGGATCAAGCGGGGGCCGTGGGACTTGGTGGCAGCGACGGCAGTGAGAGTGTGGCCACAGCGAGGACCAGGGGCATCTTCATCGTTGTCCCAGTAGGTCTCTAGAGTTCGATAGGACGGAGCTGGGTGCAGGCACGGCTTCGAACCCATCACCCAGAAGACCCCAGCTTTTGCTTCAGATCACAGTGCCCACCGCAACTCTGAACAAAAAAGAGCACAATTTTCCAAATTCTGATTGAGAACGCAAAAAGAGAACCCCCAGAATCAAAGTTCAGCAATAGTAGCTGTGATCACTTCTCTTCGATTTGGTCCTTTCTGTTTTTCATTTTGTTGTTCATCACCATAGGTCAGCAATTCTTTATCTTTTTCTTGTTTAAACCCAAGTAGAATTGAACTATTGACGAATTTGACGTACAATTACCGAGGAATGAGGAAGAGGGCTTTTCCTTTTATTGGAGTTTGATATATGGATGCAGTTACAGATTGGAGAGGTAGCATAGCACAGCAGATAGCGACTAGCTCAGCTCATGCTGTGGGGTGCGGGCTACACAGGTAAAATGGTAAGTGAAAGCCAAGCATGACAAATGATGCTATGATTACTATCCTAACATCCTAGTCAAACAAAAATTGGTAAATTTGTGGGTCATTTTCAGCAGTTCGCATTGTGCCATGATGCCATTAGCTTTGTCGCAAATAAGCCCGGCATAACAATAAGTGAAAAACTTAAGGTAAATTTTTTTATATTTATTATATTTATTTTATTAATTAAGTTATGATATATATTTATTAATATTCTTTCTTTTACTTTCTTTTTTAAATAAATATATACATATCATAATTTAATTAATTAAATAAATATAATAAATATAAAAAAAAAATAACCTAAGTTTTCTCCTCCCAATAATAACATGCAAAGCACGGATTATTGGCTTTTTCGTTTTGGCCCTTTTCTCTTTCTGGCCTTGAAGTCTTGGGCATTATATCGTTTGACAATGACTTCATAGGTTGCATTATGCCCCCACTTGTCACTGGTTACTGATATTGGAAACCGAGTTTCAGTGATGATGCTATTTGGGTACATTTTAGATGTACAAACTTATAAAGCTGACCAAATGGCAATATTATGTATGGGTTTAGGAAACCAAAATAGGAGTTAGAGGCTTGGAGCTGGATCGTACTGCCTCAATTCTCATCCAGCTATTCATTAATTCAGCTTATTTTTATAGATGACCAAATTAGGAGTTATAGATCGTCTTGAACTTAAAACATAATAAGTCTGACAAGATTAACATAGACATTGATAGACCGATCATACAAGGCCAATATCTATATTAAGTAGGTCTATTTCAGAATATCAAACCTATGAAAATTGAGACCAACTTGACCGAAGTCTTGTCTACAAGACCTGATTAGACTATAATCGAACGGGTAATGACTCGCTAAATAAGTGCTTAATATGAGGTAATGTCATCGGCCGCTCGGCGCCATCATGATTAACGGTCGTAAATGACTTCACACCATAATGATAAAAAATAACGTAATTCTAACGATCAAAATCCTAATAGCCTGAACGAAAGGTATTTAGAGTCTCTGGAGCCCTATATAAAGCAGCTTGGCAGCTAAGGTCGAGCATGTTCCATCTTTTACCCAGACACTCTAACCTACCTACTTTGTGTACAGCCCGACCAATCTCCTGACTTGCCTAAGTTTACTTGACCTCGTTGTTGCCTTCCCTGTAGGTTTCTAGTGAATTTCTTCTGCCTACTGACCTAGGTCTTGGTCAGTATCCGAAATAGGAGTCATGTAAGTAAAGTAGATGCAGCGAAGTTATACAACTGTGTGAATGTGTGTAATTAAAAATTGAGCATTTAGTATTATTTAGTTGGGAGAAAAAAGGATTTGAAGTTTTAGATATTTGAAATATTTGAAACGAAAATCAAAGAAAAGAGATTAATAAATAAAGATATGCAAATTAGCTGTTGGGTCACTGTTTAGAAAATAGTTGTACAAGATCTTGACTCTATAAGGCTAGCGTAGTTGTTGACTTGTTGTCTACTGTCTATTAGGAGTGTTTGTGTTTGATTTGGATTGTTTTTGAATCAAAAAATTACTCGATCTAAATAATATTATTTATATTGGTTTGTATTAGATTAGATTGATTATATTTTAAAAATTGAACTAATCCAAATAGACTTAAATCGATTTGGTTTGGATTGTTTTTGAATCTGCAAATAGGGTGGTCGTTAATTGAGTTCCAAAATAAAGACGTAGTGAAATATCGGAGACACTATTATCAATCTTGGAGTCAGATTGATGAAGGCATAGGTAGAGAAAAATTGAACATGCAACTTTAGACTACTAAATCGATTTGGATATGAGATCGGGGACTCGACTCTCCTGATACCCTTCATTAAGGCCATTTAAGATTCTAAACGTTATGTTTGGTGAGAGAATTATATGGTTATTATGACGCGAGACGTTATCTTGGAATTAAAGAGGCCATTATTACGTTTGGTACGTGAAAATTAAACGTATTTGTCGAGTTGTTACCCATTCTATTCCAAATTCCTATACTAATGAGCCTTTATGGTCGGATACCAATTAGGCCAGGATGGTCCACGCCCCCGGCTTGGTCATCTCAGAAAGATTGAGATTATAAGTTTGTCAATTAGACCAATGGGATCCACATTTCCCAAATTTACTTAGAAGATGGGCCAAACTTATAAGTTCAATTTATACCATTGGGTCGGGACGGTCCACGGCCCTTCAATAATCTACCTAAATGGACCGAACCTTATAAGTTATACCAATCATAAACCTAGTGATCAATGGTATATCCCGAAGCTTACATTATTAAATGTTTATTCTTATCTAAGCTAGGATCCATATGTCATTTAAATCACAAAGTGAATGATATAACTTTTCCGAACTCTTTGTAATTTTTAAGCTTGGTAACGTTCAAGGAGTTAAAGTGAGGTCATTTGTGCATGTATTTTCTACCTTAGCTATTAAATTTTCCGATCCGATCCTCTTGAGTTTCTTCAATTTAGATCATTTTCAAAGACATCTTGGTTTGATAATAACCTCGGATAGCTTCACACGTCTTCTTCTTCTTATTTTTTTCTTTTTAGAAGACCTTGACCTCGGAACTTTTTCTATTGGCTTTATACATATGACATTTTCAATTAGCATCTTGATTAAATTTCTCCTCCGTTGTTTGTTAAATTGGCAGCGAATGACATTGACATTTGCAATCAATTCGAGGTTATGTACTTTAGGTCACATGTGGCTCGGGACCGATTTAATTAAATAAAATTTCAGTAAAGCATATGACTCGCAAATTAGAGTTATAATTTTTTAGTATCAAATTTAATAATCGAATAAATATATTATATAATAATAATCAGTTTGGATTGGATTGAATCGGTTTAAAAATCGACATCACCGGTGAAAAGTTGATTTTTCCATCGCCTTTGGTCGGCATCGATTTAGTCTAATTAGTTTCAAAATCAAACAAAAAAATCTAAACTTCTTCCATCGATTTTGATTGGCTTTCATCTTTTGGTTCAACTTTTTCAACTTTACTGGCATTTGATTTTCGGATTGAATTAATTTAAACAACCCTAATTTTGTCCATCGACTTTGGTCGACAACAAATATTTCTAAAACTTTGGTCGGCATCGACTTTGTAATCGACCTTTTTTGGTCGGCATCGACTTTGCATCGACGATTTTTGGTCAAGCACTGGCTATCGAGTTTTGATGACTTATATCTACTTGGTCGACATGACTTTGCGATCGATTTTTGGTCAGCGACTTTCTCACATGTTGAGCATCGACTAATAATTCAACTTTGGTATCGACTTTTTGAAACTTGAAAGCTTTTCGTGGCCTTTGGATTTTCTAATTTGTTAGGAGTTTAATCTAACTTCTTAATCTGGATGATCAATACTAATATGCAAACTTGAAATAAATATGACTAAATTTGAAAAATAATTTATAATGAATACAAGTATTCATCACAAAAATATCACATTATATGTAAATGCTAATGTCATTCGTGGCTATAAAATATCCTTATTATTATGTAATTGATTAATAAATTAATAAATTAAAGCGATATGATATTATAATTAGTCTAATGTTATATAATTATTAATTAATAAATTAATAAATTGAGGACAATAAATAATATTAAAGAATCCAATTACAATGAATATTATCTAACATATTAATTAATATTAAATCAATGTTTCACATCAATGTTATTCACTATTATGTCATATATGTTCCTTAATTAGTAATAAAAAATAATAATATATAAAATAATGACTAATCAAGAATCAATTATTTTCATGAAATGACAATAATGCACATCAATATTTTTACTATCAAATATGTATGTCTAATTAGTAATAAAAAATAATAATTCATAAATATTTGAATTATAATTACTATCATTATAATATAATTTATTAAAGAATAAAATACTTTAAATGTCTTGTCTATAACATGCTATTACAAGTAATATTTGAATGTATAACTAACAAATAATTATCATTATTAAATAGATATAAATTACAAAAATTAATAAATTTTAATATTATGATAATTACTCTATTTGACTCATGAAAAATCCAAAATTTTGCACATGATAAAAATTAATTATTTAAACTATTTCATGTCTTTACAATAAAGGCAAAATTTATTTAATGAGCAAGCAATTGATTGTGGCTGTTAGGCAAATATTAACACTAGTTGATGAGTATGTTTTAAAATTGATGATGATATAAAATGGTAAATGATTAGCGTATAAAACTATAGTAGCCAAAAAAGAAAAAAAAGTGGTTGAAATCTACGGATGACCTTTGACTTTGGTCAATTTTTTCAAATATAAAATGAGAATTAACAAAATATACATAACAAAAGTGACCCAAATCTAGAAAGATTTTTTCATAAAAAAGTAAGTTTTCAAAGAATATGTACTTATTCACCTCAAAAAAAATTTTTTCTTTTAATAATAGTTTTGCCAACAAATATATTTTAATTTTTATTTTAAAAAAGGTAACGTTCTAAAAAACTATGTTTTAGCTTATCTAAAAAGGGTTTTCTTTTTAATCAAATTGTTTGCTATAAAAATAATGATAGATGCAGATTTTTATCTTACAAAAATCATATACAGACCTTATAATGAGTGGCTATGATATATCTAATGTGTAGAAGCAAACACTAAATTGATTCTTCAGGAATTATAAGAACTAAATGGAAAATCAATTACACCTCCAAACATATCATAGTTGGCTTTGTACTAAAGGAAAAAAAACAAATTGAGTCACGAAAATGCTATCCATCATTTTATAAAAATACTATCTATCATGAATTCAACATCTTTTTAATATAAATTTCAACTTAGTTCCAATTTCACACTCTTGACATGACAAAGAACCAACAATAAACCACTAATAAAAGAAAAGTGATATAAAATTTCAAACTTAACTCACTGTTGGGCCTCTAGATCTAAACTTACAGATTCTTTGTTGATTTGTATAGAGATGGAGCCCATTGTTCCTTGCTAAGTTTAGAGGCTTTTATGAGAGTGAATATGTTTTCTATGCTACATCAAGAAAGCAATGAAGTTGGGGAAAGGCAATAGCCAAATCTCATGGCCAATAACTCCCAATATTGCAGTCTTCTTTGTAATAAATGTCTCATCTTCAATTGCCACCGTGGCGAACCAATAGCGTTTCTTGAAAGTCATCTTTAATTCATGTAAGACTTAGAAAATCAGCCCCACCTGTATTAGGCTTCGCCTCCCTAGATTTGTTCTGCAACAATGACTACAGGGTATAAATGGTATAAATTATATAAATGGTATAAAAATGATATATCAATCAAGCCAACAATGAAAGTCTAGCAATTTAAAGGCAATGAGTAGTAATGTAAAATGGTATAAATGATATAGTATTTTTCCTTTCATGACGCCTCATCGCGACGCGACAGGTTCGAGCCGGACCATCACCAGGCGAGATCTTAGTGCAAGGGAGGCGACTGGGTCCGGTAGGTCGAGCATCTCGCCACGAGCTTGGTCGACACCTCGTCGACGAGTGGAGCTCGTCGCCGGTCTTGAGTGAGGATGGTTTGGGCGATGCCCATTCGACGTTGACGACGCCGATGGACGAGATCTTGTTGTGGCGGTTGGTGGGGGAGGAGGGGCGCGGATTGGTGATGGGCTTGAAGAAGGCTGGGTTAGATCCAGGCCCCCGAACTGAACGACGAACATGAAAGGCTTTGGACATTGTGTTTGAGGTTGTTGAGTGAGGGGGAAATGGAGGTGGATTTGTTGCACACAAAGGGGTCAAAGAGGTTGCGGATAATAGTGTGAGCACTATGAAGAATGTTGAGACTTTTTACTAATACTTTGGATGGAAAAGAGGGAAAGAAGTTTCTTTGAGACTTTGAGTATTAAGAGCATGTCATGAAAATCTAATGAATTTGATCGAAAATGTCAGAGTAGCGGCTTTTGAGATAGTAGGGAACATCGTTTTACCGAATTCCCACAAGTAAGCGCCAAATGTTTTGGACTGCGATTGAACTTTGGTCGTTGGAGAGTCCCAGACTCGTCCGGAGACGTAGTGAAATATCGCAGAGATATGATCGATCGGTAAGTCAAGAGAATGTGAAGGCATAGGTAGAAAAAGTGAACATGCGACTTTAGACTACGAATGCAAGTTAATAGACTGAGTGTTTGGATACCCTTCAAAGGCCATTTAAGATTCTAAACGTTATGCTCGAGTGACATTATATCCGACCGACTTGATGCGAGAATGTCCGCATTATGAAGAGGTATTATGTCTTTCGGTGTTTAAGCGTGTTTATCGAGTTGTTACTGGGCATTATGGCATTCAAACATTGTAGAAATGGGCCTAGCTTATGGTCGGATACCAATTAGGCCAGGATGGTCCAGATTGTTTTTGAATCAAAAAATTAATTGATCTAAATAATATTATTTATATTAGTTTGTATTAGATTAGATTGATTATATTTTAAAAATTAATTGAACCAATCCAAATAGACTTAAATCGATTTGGATTAAATCAGTTTAAACAATTTTTAACTGAAATTCTTATGTTATGTTTGGTGTGAAGGAATAAAATGGTATTCCACATTCAATCTTGGAATTAAAGGATTTTTACGTTTGCTAATGAAAATAAATATGGAATTACATTCCTATTCCAAATTCTATGCTACAAATTTATAGAATTTCAATTCTTCCAAAAAAAAGAAGGATTGAGATTCCATATTTTTGTGAAATGGGATTCCACATTTTTTTACTTAATATACGCTTGTTTAATTTATAAATTGACAAAGATTACCCTTCAATAATCTACCTAAACCTAACCTATTTAACTTCATATAACCTAAGTAGGGAAGAAAAAAGTAATAATTAGGGATAATTATGTCATTTATATCAATTTAGATTCTATTCTATATTATATCTCACACATTAAACTGAAGAATTATTTTCTATTCCATATTATTTCACATCGTACTAAACTGTGAAATTAGAATAAGATTCTCATTTTAATTTATCAATTCTCATTCTTATTCCTATTCTTATTCCATGGAATTCTATTCTTTGCACCAAACATAAAAATCTAAAATTTTGTGAGTTAAAAGCAATTTATCATATTAGAAAAAAATAGCTTATTTCACATGTTTAAAAAAATATTTAATTAAATAAAATAAGTAAAGCATATGAGAAATTAGAATTATAATAAGTAAAAATACAAATTCAATAATAAATAAATATATTATATAATAATAATCAGTTTGGATTGAATTGAATCAGTTTTAAAAATTAAATCCAAAAATTGATTTAGTCTAATTAGTTTCCAAAAAATCAAACAAAAAAATCTAAACTTTTTTTTAATTTTGATTGGATTTCATCTTTTTGGTTCAACTTTTAATTTGATTTTCGGATTGAATTGAATTTAAACAACCCTAATGTCCATCAGACAACAAATATTTCTAAAACTTGCATGTAATATGCCCCATCACGATTTAAAAGCATGGCTATAGTTTTGATGTTATATCTATTGGACATGACGCGATAATTGAGCCTTTCTCACATGTTGAGCATCTTAATAATTAAAACTAAATTGAAAGCTTTTTGGATTTTTCTCCATTGGAGGAAGATGAAATTTCTAAAACTGGAATCAAAGCTCAAACTTGATTAGATAAACTTTGAAAAAAAATGATTTTAAAATAGTCTAAAATATTGATTTTTAAATTTTTTAATGAAAAATAGAAGTTATTTTGTATTTGTATACAATTATAAAATGTATTTTTTACTTTTTTTTCTTCTATTACATTTTTTAAAACTTATTTTTTTTAAAAGATATTCATTTCAGCTTCTGATTAAAAGTAAAAAATTATTTTTTTTAATTTTTTTGGGCAAACAGGACATGTATGAGAAGTAATTTTTTTAATAAAAAATATTTTTCTTATAAATTAAGTATAAATAAACACACTAATAAGCTGAAACTTTCGGGTCAATCATCATTTGCCCTCCAAGATAACCTTTAAGTCGGTTACTAATGAGAGTCCAAGTTCCAAATAACAAAAGAGCTAGTCATTTGAAATAGAGAAAAAAAAAAGTGGGATAGATGATCAAGTTAGTAACTCAAAGTTGAAAGACTAACGCAAAATAATAAGTGAAGACAAGCTCAAAATTTTGAGCTTTGGTAACATTTAAGTCTTTTAAGAAAATTATTTCGTCCTAAGTTTAAATTCCTTCAAAGTTGCTTTATCTCAACTTTAGCGTACTACATTTCCCTACTAACACACTAGGTCTTGAGCCGGGCTGACTCTAAAATGCTACTTGTGCACCATGTAGATGACCGGCTATTAGAAAAAGTCCTATTCTTTTAACCATTTTTCCTTTATTTAGATTTTAACCCCATAATTTGTGTGTTTTTAATTTTAGTCCTTCACTAAAATTTTGTTTTAGAAACATTTCCTCCATTGCACCAACTGACAAAAATTGCATCAAACACCATTCATCCCCAGTTATCTAAATTGGATCGAAATGGTCTTCTTTGTACAAAGGTTGGGTCACGTTATCCTTCTTATATAACTCCTTCATTTTTGTGTTTACAGTTTTTCCTACCAAATTAACAAAAAGAGTTTGCAAGTCGTAAAAATGTGAAGCTTGCCACCAGCAGTGGCACCTGTTGGTGGTAATGCTAAACGACAGATTTAGTTGCTTAAAGAGGAACTCTAATTCTATAAAATTTTACTTGATGGGGATTGGAATCTTCTAGGCCTGGAGCAATGAAGTTGCAAGATTGAAATTCAGCCAATAACTTGGTCTTCTTTGTACAAAGGAATCCTCTTTCTCTTTGCCACCTTGGCCACAACCGATTTCAAGTCATTATGTTCTTGGGTTCCCTTAGAAAATCCCCGTCCTGCCACTAGGGGTGTGCAAAAAAACCAAATGAACCAAATTGCACCAAAAACTAAACCAAACCGAATTGTAAAAATCCATTTTGTTAAAACTGGTTAATATAACTGAACCACATCTTACCTTTATAAATGATTCGGTTAACTAATAAAAGAAAAAGGTTTGGTTTAGTAAAATAACTGAACCAAACTGCATCTCAATTAAAATCCAAATCAACATTCATTTCAACGGTGAAATCCTAAAATCTTCTTTCAGAGAATCAAATCAGAGAATCAAAACAGCTTCTGTCACCATACGAACCCTAGAATCCCAATCCGCCAATTGATTCTGCAACGAATCCCATTGACGAACCCCAATCGCGATTCGTGAAGTCTGTGCTTCTTATTCGCGCGATTGTGGCTTCTTGTTCACGATTGTGGATTCTCATTCGCGCGTGTTTTCTTGTTCGCGGATTTCGTTTGAAGATCGTTCGTGGATTACTTGTTTTGAAGATCGCGTGTGGCTTCTAAGTCTCTCACTCTCGTTGAATTAGCTCCACCGTTCTTTTCTCTGTGGTCTGTGTGTGCAACGTTTTAGTAAGATACTCTTAGTTTCTCCTTATGCTTCCCTTGAATTCCAGTTGCTAAGGTGTTTTTTGTCTTGCTATCATGTTATTGCTGCTTGCTAGATTGTGGGTTTTCTTAGTTGGGTTCAATTTCCTAACCTAGGTAAGACTTCATGCATTACAGTGTTAATGAGGGTGCTATGTTTCTCATTTTCTGGTTTTAGTGTAATGGTTGTGTGTGGCGTGGGGCCTCTGTTTTTGACTAATTTATGAGATGATTTCATGTAGATCTTATGAGGTAGGCTCTTTTGATTTGAGGTGTTAGTGCTTAGGATGCTATGGTTCATTTTTCTTGTGTGCTCAGTAGTAGGTAGAGACGCTAATAGATGAGTATCAGGTAATGGAGGTGTAGAGGTAGATATTAGGTGAAGGGTTTTCAAAGCCCTTCACGTGTGTTGGTCCTTGATGCTCCACATATCAGTTACTTTTAGATTATGGTATTTTGGTGATTGTTGGAGTTTTAATTTCTGGCTGAGTCAGCAACTGTTGAAACTGTCTTCAGTTGATGAAGTCTCGTGTCCAAGCTGGGGTACTTCTGAAGTTCTGATCCTTTGTGGTCTCTGCTACTGATATGGCTCCATCCCTATCAAATTGTTAACATATAAGTTACTGGATAAGTTGACATTTCATGAAACTAAACTCACTAGCTAGGTGCATGTATAATTAATTTGTACATTTTGTTTTAACATATGATCCCAACAATGTAAGCAATAATCTTAGATTTACTGATTTTTATTTCCCTGCTGTAAATGTGCTCCTGATGCAGGTGTTTCACCTTTAAACAATGTAGTTAATGATCTGATGCACTGCTACCTTATCATAGGATTTCCTTGAGCAATTTTTCATGCATTGTATTCTACGTTATACAATTATATATATAAACTTGATCGTTGTGCTTCTTTTGACTTCTTATAATAAATGTTGAACTTTCGATTATTATTATTTGTTAAAGCATTGTTAGTGATGCATGATGGATTTGAGTTATTCCGAGGCTATTGTAGGATTGATTATTAACCAAAAGTATTGAATAATCATAAAGGTGCACTGATGGTGGTTTGCTGTTTCTTCTAGATTCTATGGATTATAATGTTTATTTGTATTTAATTATGCAGTGTTAAATAGGATAGTGTTGCGGCTGAAGGAAACACAACCTTTACATGAGAATAGCTTTTGACATTAGTCTTTTTTTCCATTTTCTGCTCTTCATCACCTCTGCAGGTGTTAAACTTATCCATAATGTTTTAGAAATGGATTTTCCCCCCTTTTTGAGAAGTGAAATGAGATTGCTACTTATGTTTAATGTCTGCATCTGTGTTGTGTCACAAAAAATTAGGGATTGATGTATCAGTCTTATCATTATGTTAAGCGATGGGAAAATTTCTACTTAATTTATATTTAAATTGAAATTATGTATTGCATCAAATGGTGCAGAGAACTTGTAGTCAAACTAAGCTATTAGTTAGGAAGTTTCATATCTTAAGTGCAGACAAGCAAATTTTGTTTTCCATGCCATTAAACTAGCAATGGCGAGAAATTCTTATTAGCTTTAGTAATCAATGCTTAAATGGGTTGTCTTACTCCATATTGTGTATATGAAATCATGTTTAGCCCTAAAATGAAATTTTGGGTGTTCAAATATATGTCTTCTTGCATTTTTGGATTCTTAATTGAAAGTGACAAGTTGTCCTTTAGCAATCAATAACTATGACGTGTATCATAGCCTAATACTGTCCAGTTATGGGCATAAATGCATGATTATATCCGGTCAAATTGAATGTAAATTTGCATTTTGTTGCAGGTGGATATGTGGTGGTGCAAGAAAAATTGAGATACATTGTTAGCAACTTTATTTCTTAAACTGCTAGTAGACACTCCCAGCATCTAATATTGGCAAATTTCCATCAACTGTTCTTTTCAGTGATCCAAATATAAGAAAATCAAGTATTTCGTGTTGAACTGCAAGTTACTTTCATGATAAGAATAGAGTTCTAATGTTACCACACCTCTTTATATCAAACATTGGAGGATCTCGCCCATCACAACTTCTAAACGTACATTCACAAATTTCTGATAACTGCCTATATTTTCTTTGTTAAATTCTTGATAATTCTTTAGTAGTGGTTGCCTGATAATTCCTAATAACCTCTTTATCTGTATATATGCAGATGAAGTATTGGATACTATTATTGTTGTGTGCTCTCTGATTCACCCTTAATATTTTTTGTTCTCTTCTTCCCTTGCAGCTGTTTTTGATGAAAAGAGGAGGACAAGTGATTTATGTTGGACCTCTTGGCCAGCATTCTTCTAAGCTCGATCCATTCTTCCAAGCTCATTGAGTATTTTGAGGTTTAATATCATTTCTTTCTTTCTACTTGAGCCTAAAATATTAATGCCTTCAATTTTAGTAAATATGTATATGAAATAAACCCAAGGTTCTAATCCTAGTCTATTTGTATATAAAAAACAACTTCTCTGCTAAACTTGGTTATGTATTTGTTTAGTTACCGGCAATAAACTTTCTTCAAATGACATGTTTTTTTCTAAAATTAATATTGAAGTGTACATTGGAAGATAAAAATAAATTGGAAGAGATAAACTAGGTGCTTGTACTGTTGCTTTATATATACTCCAGCACTAAGCCATGTAAAAATGTGACTTAAAAGTCAGGTTCTTCTAACTTCTGTTTGGTTTATGATGATGGAACTGGTTCACAAACCCAAACCGGTTCAGAATTGGTTTTGAATCGGTTCAAACCGGCTTACCGAATTCAAACCGGTTTATGAACCGATTTACCGAATCCAAACTGGTTTGTGAACCGGTTTACCGAACCTAAACCAGTTTACCGAACCCAAACCGGTTCTGAACCAGTTCCAAACTCAAACTGGTTCTGAACTGGTTTATCAAACTTAAACTGGTTTGGACCCAAAAGAAAATCGGTTCGGTTTGAAAATCGAACCGTTTTACTGGTTTGGTTCGGTTCGGTTTGGTTTTTCATGCCAAACCGAACCATGCCCACCCCTACCTGCCACATTCGGCTGCGCTGTCCCTTTCACTGCGCCGCACCCCATCGTCTGCGTGCAACTTCCGAACTCACATAGCCTGTGAATCAGCAGAGCCGCCGCCATCAGTCGCAGAATCTCCTCGTCGCTGGTGAACATCCTCCCCCACTGACGCCTCATCGTTGACGTGACACCATCGAGAAGCCCATCACCACGGCAAAGAACATCAACACCACCGCCGATAACTTGGCTCGGTAAGACCGGCTCGCCCTGACCTTGGTCGACACCCTCGCCGGTGGAGGACGGTGCCGGTGAGGGATGCTAACGTGACGAGGTGGAAGACGCCTTGAGCACGAAGGTAGGCACAGATTGGGTGGGGGAATGAGTTGGTGACACTGACGAGGTCCTAGGGAACGAAGAGAAGGTAGGTTTTGGACATGTTGAGCCACAACAGTTAAATGGAATGGGTAGGGAACATGGCAGTAGGAAGATGACACAATGGTGAAGGGTGAGGGAGAGAAATTGGATGAACTATGTAATTTTGAATTTTTAACTTTTACTTGTTCTGTAAGTTTCTGGTCATTATTTAAGACCATTGATGCATTGATGTATTCTGTAACAAAATCAACGGCTTAAATGTAGGGAGCATCGATGTTCCCTAATAAGTAAGAAGCATGTTTTGGACTGCGATTGGAACTTTGGTTGGAAGACTCGCCGGAGACCTATGAGAAAGGCAACAATGAGGGTAATAGAGAATTTAGGCTGGTCAAAAGAAAGTTAGGAACGAATGCAAGTTAATAGACTGAGTGTTTGGAGAGAAAATCAGAACATGTCTTGCTCGAGTGGCTAGACCGACTTTTTAAAAGGCTTCAGAAGCTAAACTTTCGGTGTTTGCTTATCACTGGGCAATTATGGCATTCAAACATTGAGTATTACATTCGATCCTTAAGGTTCTGTTTGTCCTGTTGACGATTATTCTTAACTTGATTACTAATGTTTTAGATCGTTATGACCAATCCTAATAAAGGAGGAGTAAGTTCGAACGTTTTGATCACGTGCGAATTGCGTATCGGGTCGGTCTACTTGTGGAAGACCTAGATGATCCGACTCAAATTCTCCACATTCCGACTTGATGATGAGCTCGATGAGAATCTTGAGAGGTCAGTGTTGACTTTCATTGGCCCATTGCTTCCAATTCTGATCGCGTATGAATGATAGATCGAATTTGTGACCGGCGTTCAGAGCATGTTTGACACAATCCTTGAACCAACCTTATACGTTGTAACTAAACAAATAAGTGAACACAAAGTTGAAGATAAATAAGTGGGCTTAACAATACTCTTGCACTCTACAGAAGAAAAGGATAATCATGAACCAAGATTCTATTTTATTGGTCTCGTGATTTGGCTCGAATTGTCGCATGGATCACAATGTTGCACTAGATGGAAAAAAAATTGTATACTTCAAGAATACTACACTTAAAAAAACTTGATCTAAATTTTATTATATATTATTTAATTTAATTTCATGACATGTATTATGTTATTTACGTGTTATAATTTTTGTGGATTGAGTGTAATAGTATAAAATTATATAAAAATTTATCCACTTCACACACTTGCCTCTCACACTATTTCGGCCCGTTCTTATCTGTATTTTCAATTTTTAACTCACTGAGTATAGTTTTGTTGTTACATTGTGACCAGTTTTCTTTTCCCCTTTATTTATATTAATCGATTATATAAATTCATGTCTTTCTTGAAAATTTTCACAAGTACTCGTTGTTTTTAAGGTATACAGTATCGACTATTAGTTTAAATCTCATCGATGAGGAATTTATAGAAGGAAAGAACACTTTTTCCCCCCGAATATAATTTATTGCAGAAAATAGAACATATATAATTATCCGGAGAGTGATAAAATACAGTTTTAAAAGAAGGAATAAACAAGATTACACATTCAAACCAACCTTAATTTCATATCTCACAATATGTGAAAGTAAAACTTTGAACATCGATGAAAAAAATCCCAAAAAAAAAAAGTTCGAAGTCATAACAAATTCACAGTTTCTTATTGAAACGTCATGCTAAAAACCCCAAAAAAAGAAGTATACTAAATGTTCCACGACTATAAATCTAAAACTCCGGTACCAAAGTAGAACACGCCAGATGAGTCTAAACTGGGTCAATATTAAACCAAAATTTTCCTTCGTAGGGGTTGTTTAGTATAGGAGTAATAAGGGGTGAAAATTTAAAGGAATAAACTTTCAATAACGGCATCTACAGGAGGATTGTACCAAGTTTGAGGGCAAATGTTATTCTTGCTATATTAATGATATTGATGAACTTATACATTTACAAGCGAATGCTGGAGACTTGATAGGTTAGGTACAAGCAGAGGAATAATTATCACAACACAAAAGACAAACATACATTTGCTAACGAGTCATGGCCTCATGGGGTTGAAAGCTTATATAAGGTGCAGGAAGTAAACATGCCATGAATGGTTTGTCTAATGATACATTGCAACCTACAGACAAGTGGAATCTCACCATTTTGCTCAACTGAAGTATCCATTCCAGTTCAACACACTAAGGTTATCTGGAAAAATCTTGGGGACTTCGGAAAAGCGTGCATTTATAACTTCAAGAATTTTGAGGTTTGTCATATTCTTGAAACCCTTTCCATCCCAAGACACTTTTTCACCTTTAGGCAAGTTAATCTTCACGAGTTCAACGCTAGGAGTTCCCTTGAAAGCCATAGTATAAGTCAGCCACTATATATTTTATACATATTTGTTAGGAAATTGACATAAACAATTAGAGAAATTCTCATATTATCAAGGATGCTGCTGGATATTCTACTGCCAATAAAGTTTATCAACATTCAAAATTGAAAAGCCATGTCATCTAGCACATATTCATCAACATAGGAAAGTGAAGGGATTCAAAATAAAAAACAACAAAACAACCATGCAGATCGATCTAACGTGCCCTTTTGCTTTGCAAAACCTCGAGAATATCTTCATAGGACCATAATCTACTGCGTCTGCCAGGCTCTCGTGATTCCTGCCGAACAATTACCATACCCAAATCCCTTACCATGTCATGCATTCTCCCCAGACCACCATCAATCTTTATGTAAGATTTGAAAATCAACACTTGAAAAGCATATTCTGGATTGAAACCACGACCATTTTGCAGCAAATCAGTAACATGGTCCAGTTTGTAACCATGGAAACAACATGCAATGTCAAGGAAAACTGTTTTCACAACATCATCCAAACTAGAGAAGCTGACCATAAGGATATTGTAAACATCTTCTGCTCCAATTTTTTTGTATTTATCCACCAGAGATTCCCATTCACGTATTTGCTTACTAAACAAGTTAGAACCAATAAGTTCCAAAGCCAATGGAAGGCCAAGGGAATAACGTACTACACATTTTGACATTTCCTCATAACCTGGATTAGGTTTGTTATTTTCAAAGGCCTTCCAACAAAACAACTCAAAAGCTTCTTTATCATTTAATGGCTTGACCTCATATACTCTATCAACATCATGGCATAAAAGCAAATCTCGATTCCTTGTCGTTATAATGACTTTGCTGCCAGAACCAAACCAATCACATCCCCCAGCTAATGAACGTAACTGCTTCAGCTCGCTAACATCATCAAGAATCAAATGAACCTTGACATTTTCAAACTTGATGTCCTTCTCCTCAACTATTTCAGAAAGGAGTGTCTCCTGCAGTTTCACTAGGCCAAGGTCATGTGAATTCTGCCTAACATCAGCAAGAAAACATAAACTTGGAAACCGACCAGAAATCTTATTATATAAAGCTCGCGCAAGTGTTGTTTTTCCTACTCCACCCATTCCCCAAATCCCTACTACTTTGGTTCTCTCATCAGACTCCAATTCTAGAAGTTGGTTTATTTTTGAGAGCTGAGGTTCCAGTCCAACTTGGAGGTTACCAATAGGTAAAAAGGTGCGTTTGATTTTTCTGGAGACCACTCCAATGATCTTTCGAATAAATATATATTTAGATTCAAGCCTGCCACGTTACAGAAAATGAATTCCTGTGAACTAACACCAAATGCGAATTTGGATAAAAAAAAGTACAAATTATTTTGTAATGGTAGATTCCAAAACATTTTGCGTCTTTTTTGAAGACACTCTTAAAAACAAGAAGTTCACCAAATTTATTAAAAATAAAGTCAATTTTTGAATTTAAAAAAAAAGAAATTATTGGTTAGGAAATTAAAACACTGGGTAACTAAGATTAAAAAAAAAATAGTCAATGACTTATCACTTATTCACATAACATAATTGATCATTTAAATGTTCTTAAGATGAAAACATTTTTATCGAATTCATTTTCTGAAATTTTCTTTTGGATTTTTCAGTTTCACACATTGAAGCAAATTAGATTTGTGTGCAGTGCAAGTGAGGAATAAAGAAAAGAAAAGAAAAAATAATAATAATAACACGCATACCTTACTTTGATAATATGCCAGCCTGACAAATTAGCAGCATCAGATAATGCCAGCCTCCATCTTTGCAGCTTCTCCTCTTCAACCTGGTATCGCTCCTTATGCTTAGCAAGGGCTTCACCATAAGTCCCTTTCTGATGTCTTTCGTGTGATGGATCCACGTCCACGAAAACCGGCAAAACCAACCGTTCCTCACCCTTACATCAAGGATATGGACAAGTTCATCAAGGCAATACGTTGAGGACGCATAATTGAAGAGAATACAACGATGCCAATCCTGGATTCTTCGATGGCACTGAAGAGGGAGGAGCTAATTGGTTTCCCTCTCCTAAGGTCGTGGTCATCAAAATAGGTTCGGATTCCTTTTTCTTCCAGAGACTCATTGAGAGGGATGATAAATTCATCGCGAGTATCTACTCCTCTGAAATTCAGAAACACATCGTATGCCCATTGACCTGTTGAATAATAGGGAATTCCTGCTTTTCCTTCTGTCATCGTGTAAGGAAGAGAATTGAAGGACAAGAACACCGATCTGCTATGCAAGATTTAGACTATTTAGTAAACCTATGACTCCCAAAACCAGAATGACAGACATAAATGGTCAAATCATTTTCATGAGTTAGAAACATAAACATGTAAATAAATATTAGTAATTTGTGTATATTTTTTAATAAATGAATATAGAAGAGCTAGACTCTATTTATATAAGAAGACAGTTGTACAGAAAAAGAAAATAATAAATTATAATTGATAAAGAATTCAAAGAAAAATACAAGAATATTTGTGAAGAAGAGACAACGGTTTCATTGATTGTTGAAATGTAAAAATTAATTTAACCTAAATACAAAGAAATTATATATAGGCTAAACAGGGAAAGGAAATTACTCTACCCTTAATAAATAATAAAACAAAATAACTCAATATTTCTTAACATCTCCCCTCAAACTCACGATGCAGCAGCTATAAGCATCGAGAGTTTGCCAACCAAAAAACGAAAATGAGAGATGGAATGCGACTTGATAAAGAAATCTGCAATCTGCAAAGAAGAAGAAACAAAGGGCAAGGTAATGGTTTCATGCTTGAGATGATAACGAGTAAGGTGACAATCGATCTCAATGTACTTAGTTCGTTCATGAAAAACTGAGTTGTGAGCAATCTGAATAGAACTCTGGTTGTCACAATACATAGGAGTGGGATGAGAAAGAGAAACTCTCATATCTGCAAGTAACCAACGTAACCAACGTAACCAAACAATCTCTTTGGTAGTAGATGACATAGCACGATATTCTGCTTCAGTTGAAGATTGAGAAACAATAGATTGTTTCTTGTTCTTCCAAGAAATAAGAGAATCGCCCAAAAATATACAGAAATCGGTAACAGACTTACGATCTGTGGGATCACTGTCATGATCAGCATCAGAGTATCCACGCAGCTCTAAGGAAGAGGTTGATGGAAATAAAAGACTATGAAAGACTGTACCTCAAAGATATCGCAAAATACGAAGTACAGCTGCCCAATGAACTGTAGTAGGAGAAGCAACAAACTGACTAACAACATAAACAGCATATGCAATATCTGGACGAGTAATAGTAAGGTATACCAAGCTCCCAACATTAGTACGATATAAAGTAGGATTTGACAAAGGTAAACCATCAGAAGAAGAAAACTTTGCATTAACCTCAAGGGGAGTGTCTACAGTCTTATTATCAGTAAGTCTAACTCGCTCAAGAATATCTGCAACATATTTCGATTGAGAAAGAAGATAACCTCTGGGCGAGTAGACTACCTCAATACCCAAGAAATATCATAGAGAACCCAAATCCTTCATTTCAAACTGTTTAGCTAACTCTGTCTTCAAAACTGAAATACCATGAATATCGTCACCAGTGATAATCATGTCATCAACATATAAAGACAAAATGATACGACCTGCATCAGTACACTTAACAAAAAGAGCAGAATCATGACTACTTGAAGCAAATCCAAGGGAAGAGATCACAACAGAAAATTTCTCAAACCAAGCACGGGGTGCTTGTTTGAGACCATATAATGCTTTCTTGAACTTGCAGACATACCCAGAATCATGTAAAACACCAGGAGGGGGTGCCATATAAACTTCTTCTTGAAGATCTCCATTCAAGAATGCATTTTTAACATCAAGATGAAAGATATGCCACTGACGAACCGAAGCTACTGCAATAAGAGTACGAATAGTAGTTATTTTTACAACAGGAGCAAATGTCTCCTCATAATCCATACCATACTGTTGAGAATACCCTTTTGCAACCAACCTAGCTTTGTATCGCTCAATAGATCCATCAGAATTAGTCTTGATTTTATATACCTAACGACAACCAACAACAGTCTTACCAGGAGGTAGAGGAACCAAGTCCTAAGTACTTGTCTTTTGCAAAGCAAAAAGTTCCTCATCCATAGCTTGCTGCCAAAAAGGATCAAGAATAGCCTCTTTATAGGAAGAGGGCTCAGAGAGACAATGAATAGAAGCTAAAAAGGAAGAAAAAGATGAAGAATAACAAGAATAAGCAAAATTTGGTAACTTTGTGGACTTACGAATCCGTATGGATTGACGTAAGGGTGGATCCACAATCTCAGACGGAGCTTGAGGGACCATAGGAAAAGAGGAAGCTTCAGATGTGCCGGAGAGTAAAGTGTCAGTACCTGCAGAAAGGGTATTTGAAGTACTAGGAACCTGAGATGACAAACTATCAGAATCCTCAGAAAAAAGATCTATACGAATAAGGTCAGATCTAGTCAAACTATGAGTAGTGGATGGAATAGAAAAGAAAGGTATATGCTCAAGAAAAATAACATGACGAGACACATAAAGTTTCTAAGTTATTGGATCAAAACAACGATACCCCTTTTTACCTTTACCATAACCAAGAAAGACACAAATAGCAGATTGAGAGGACAACTTGTTGTGTTCCACATGAGGACGAAGAACAAAACAAGTACAACCAAAAACTCTAAAGAAAGAATAATCAGTAGCATACCCATACAACTTTTCAAAAGGAGATAAGCCTAAAATATGAGAAGATAGAATTGTATTAATCAAACTTACAGCAGTAAGGACAGCTTCACCCCAAAACACACTAGGAACAGAAGCAGACAGAAAGAGAGAACGAATAGTTTCAACAATGTGCCTATGTTTTCTTTCAGCAACACCATTTTGCTCAGGAGTATATGTACATGAAGTTTGGTGAATAGTTCCATCTAAGGCAAGCAGCTCACAAAATTTATTAGAGGTGTATTTCCCACCCAAATCATACCTAAAACATTTAATAACAGCAGAATGTTGAGTTTTGACAAGAGCCCGAAATGCTGTATATATCTCAAAGAATTCAGAACGGTGTTTCATTAAATAAACTCAATAATAACGAGTATGATCATTAATAAAAGAAACATAATATCGAGACCCTCCTTTTGTGGCAACAGGAGAAGGTCCCCATACATCAGAATGAATCAAATCAAAAGGAGAAGAAGAAACAGAAATACTTCGATTAAAAGGTAAAGCTGAAAATTTTGCCAGTTTACATCCACTACAATCAGAAATATCACAAGTTTGTAAATTTCCTAAAGCCCCTGTGGATGCCAAAAATCTCAAACGAGAAGATGAAACATGACCTAGACGAGAATGCCATAAGTAAAAACTAGAAGAAGAATGACTCAAATGAAAAGAAGATAAATCAACACTATTAGCAGCAGCAGCAACTGGCACTTTTAACTCATCCAAAATATATAGTCCCCCCTCCCTACGGCCTGTCCCAATCAGCAGAGGCTGAGATCATCCCACATAACAAGAAGAAGAGGAAAATGAGACTAAATTACTAGAATCACATAACTGACCAACAGAAGTAAGATTTAATTTGAGTTTAGGAATATGATAAATATTAGGGAGAGACAAGTTAGGTGTAATAACAGAACCAACACCTGCTAAAGATATAGGAGTGCCATTAGCAGTTATAACAGTAATAGAAGACGAAGGAGACACAGAAGCAAAATGTGAAGAATCTGGAGACATATGATGTGAAGCACCAAAATCCAAAACCCATACAGAATGAGACATACCTGAAGAACTATGAGGCAACTGACCCATGGAAGAAGAAGCAAACATAGCATGTGGCTGTAAGGAGAGAAACTTCTAAAATTGCTCAGCCAGAGTACTAGGATCGGTGAAAGGACCTGATGAAGCAACTGCTGCAGTATTAGGCTATGGTGGTCTGTAACCCTGAGGTGGTCTATATGCATTAGATTGTGACTGGTTACCAGGCTTCGAAGCTTGAGATTGTTATTACGATTGGTTATGTTGTCTCAACTTAGGACATTGAGCCTTCCAATGACCTTTCTGTTTACAGAAACTGCACTCGTCAATGGCAACCCTCGTATAAGACTTATTCTGATTATTGGAGGGTGGCTTAGAGGATACCGCTAACATAGAGGGATTAGATGTAAAAAGAATTCCCTTTTCAGAATAAGACTTAAGACGTATTTCTTCAGCCAATAACTCACTGCCAACTGAGTCAACAAAAGGAAGAGGAGAACGATGTAAAATTGAACCTCTAAGTCCTTCAAAATCACTGCGAAGTGCCATTAAAAATTGTACCAATCGCTGCTATTCTCTACGAGCAATATAAGCACCACATGCCTTTAATTCTGCTGATTCTGTAAGAGCCAATTCATCCCAAAGATCTGTTATAACAGAATAAAACTCCTGAATACTCATATTCTTCTGCTGAATAGCTCATATATCATTCTCCAATTGATACTGCTTTGCAAAATTTGATTGAGTGAATAACATTTACAAATGATCCCAAACCTCCTTTGCAGTCTCATACTTCGCCAGTTGTGTACCTATGGAATGCTCAACAGAATTGTTAATTCAAGTAATAATTTTTGCATTGTTTGCTTCCCAGGTATCTATCAAAGCAGCATACCCCTCAACAGTATTCTTAGATTTCTCAAAAGTTCCACTAACATATCCCCACAACTTTTTACCCTTAAGAAAGTTTCTCATCACATAACTCCAATACGAATAATTCTTTCCATCCAACCTCACACTCACAGATTGAAGCGAATCATCTCTTTTAGTAGCCATAATAAAAAAACCAAGAAAGTCAAAAGAAAACGAAATACCAGATTGCAGAAACTGAGCGAATACCGAAATGCCAAAATATAGAAATTGAGCGAATACCCTCTCGAAATTGTACGGTCACCTCACAAACTGAACGAATATTGTCTCAAGTTGGATCCGCGAAAGCTGTGTTTGAGATTAAGCCTTGTCCTATGGCTTTCTCTGATACCATGATAAAGAATTCAAAGAAAAATACAAGAACATTTGTGAAGAAGAGACAAGGGTTTCATTGATTGTTGAAATGTAAAAGTTAATTTAACCTAAATACAAAGAAATTATATATAGGCTAAACAAGGAAAAGAAATTACTATTCTACCCTTAACAAATAATAAAACAAAATAACTCAATATTTCTTAACAATAATTATGTACTAAATCAAACTCATTTTGTACTACATCAATTACGTCCTTAAAATTAATCGTAATCAATCACGATTAATTACACTAACATCCCCCTCAAACTCAAGTGGGTGTAGAAGAAACTAACTTAAGTTTAGAAACCAGAGCGCAAAATCTCACAGGATGATGAGTTTTGATGAACAAATCGGCTAACTAATCAATAGTGCTAATAGAAAAGTGACGAAGAGCACTACGAAGAATGTGTTTACGGATGAAGTGACAATCAATCTCAATATGCTTGGTGCACTCATGAAAAATATCGTTGTGAGCAATCTGAATAGCACTCCTATTATTACAGTAAAGAGCAATGGGAGAGGATTAAGAAATACATAAGTCCTCAAGAAGCCAATGTAACCAAAGTATCTCAGATGTGGTGTCAGCTAGTACCCGATATTCTGATACAAGAAACCAAGGAAAGACAAAGTCTAGTTTATTTTGTCAGTAAGGTCCTACAAGGCCTTGAATTCCATTATTAGAAGATCGAGAAGCTAGCTTTGACGTTACTAATTATGACAAGAATGTTACGACAATACTTTCAGTGTCACCCTGTGATAGTGAGGACAAATCAACTGATCTGACAAGTGCTGCATAAGTCAAATCTCACCCGGAGAGTGATTGCTTAGTCGGTGGAGCTCTCCGAATTCGGTATCACTTATGAGTCAAAACAAGCCATAAAGGCTCAAGTCTTATATGATTTTTTGGTTGAGCTTATACCGGATTCCGACCATCCTAGAGTGAATTCTTGGACCATCTATGTTGATGGATCTTTGAATCCCAAAAGGAGTGGTGCCAGAGTAATGTTAGAAAATGAAGTCAGACTTGTGTTAAAACATTATTTGAGGTTTGAGTTTCCGATTTCAAATAACCAAGCTGAATATGATGCATGCATTATGGGCATCAACATGGCAAAAGAGATGGAGGCTACAGATATAATTCTATGCAACGATTCACAGCTGGCGATATCCCAAATCCAAGGTGAATACCAGGCTAAAGAGCCCCTGTTGCAGAAATACTTAGCTAAAGTAAAAAAAGTTAATAGAAAGTTTTGATAGTGTTAAGGTAAAACATATTCCAAGAGAGCAAAATTCCAGAGCCGACATCCTATCAAAACTTGCTAGCACCAAGAGTCTTGGCAACAATGGGTTCGTAATTCAAGATACCTTACTCATTTCTAATATTACGGACAATGAAGTCCTTCTACTAGAATATGAAGAAACCTAAATGATGCCTATAGTTGCCTACCTCTGCAATGACTTATTACCGAAAGACTAGTAAGAAGCCCAAAAAATAGTACGAATAGTAGCTTGGTATACTGCCATTGATAATCAACTCTACCGTCACAAGTTTTGTTCTCATCTCCTAAAGTGCCTCGGTCTTAAGGAAGTGGAATACATCTTGGCCGAAATCCACAAAGGGAGTTCTGACCATCACCTAGGCAGAAAGTCCCTAGCATGGAAAGTGCTAAGGGCTGGATACTATTGGCCTAGTATAGAAGCTAATATTGTGGAACATGTCTACAAATGTGATCAATGTCAATCGTTCTTGGATATCTATGCTACCACACCAGAAGAACTATTTATGATGCTCGTCCCTTGGCCTTTTTACCAATAAGGGATGGATATCCTAGGTCTTTTCCCCTAAGCACCAGGGTAGATCAAGTACTTAGTGATGACTGTTGATTATTTTACTAAGTGGATTGATGTTGAACCATTATCCACATCACCTCAGCCAGGACAAGAAATTTACTTATAATAATACTATCAATAGGTTTGGTATCGTGGAATCTATCGTCACGGATAACGGAACCTAATTCACTGATCAAAAGTTTAAGGATCTCTTACTCGGTCTCAAGATCAAACAACATTTCACCTCAGTGGAACACCCAAAGACCAATGGGTAAGCTGAAGCCGCCAACAGGGTCATACTTCGAGGAATCAAAAAAGGGCTCGATAACGCTAAGAGGAATTGGCTGGAGCAGCTTGATCATGTCCTATGGGCATATCGGACCAACACCATTCCTCCATAGGAGAAACTCCTTTTAAACTGACTTATGGTTTCGAGGCTATGATACCAGTGAAAATAGGAGAATTGAGCTGGAGGAGCTAGAACTTTTTAGAGGAGGCCAACTCGGACCTCATTTGTCATGACTTAGACTTGTTGGAAGAACAACGTCGCGTTGCTCATGTCCGTGAAGCCGCCATTAAACAAAGGATTGTAGCATGATATAATTCTAAAGTGATACCATGAAGATTTATTCCTAGCGACCTCGTACTTCGTAGGGAAGATTTCTGAGGTAAAAATGCAAATGATGGAAAATAAGCTCTATTTGGGAAGGACCATACAAGATTGTGTCTAAAACAAACACAAGAGCCTATACTATAGAAGCCATCTCTGGCAAAACTATCAAGAATTTCTAGAATGCTGATAAACTGAGAAAATATTATAGTTAGATGCCTTTAATTGTTATCATGTAAGTGACGAGTTTCGACATGAATAACCAATCATTATTTTTTCAACACTTAGTTATTGTATTCATCTATAACTATTGCAACCCACAAGGTAATCGTACCTTGGAGTGGTCCGAGGAATACAAAGTCCAATTAGGATCAAATATTTTGATGCATGAATGAAGGTCAAAAAAGGGAATCCACTTGATTGATCTCTGAGTTCAAGAAGCAAATTCAAGGGTTTTAACCAGTACCCTAATGAGTCTGACCTTAACCCATAAGCTTAAAAAATGTTTAAAGAGGTCAAGAGTAGCTGACTGTTTCTCGGGATAAGGCAATAACATTTGTCGTGGATGCTACTCCAAGAGGCTTCTGTGTTAAAATCATACTTCATAGTTTCACACTTAAAAACTTGACCAAGTTTCAACAAAAATGGAGAAACATGGTTGATAAATATACAAAGCGGACCCCGAAAAAAGAACCACCAAGGTCGAGCATTAGACTTATCTCAGTTGGGAAAAACATGAGTGTTCGCTAAGTGTAAAAAAGAAATACCGAGATCAAGGGTCGAACTCATCTCGATTACAAAAAAGAAGACAACAGGAATATGTACAAAATACTTTTAAGTATTTAAATAAAAAATGCTCAATAATTGAGACTTGTCCAAATACATATAAAATTAGCCCCACGCAGGGGGCAAATAAAACCAAAGAAACAGAATTTATCAAGCATCTAGGTTGGGCTCTTCTTGAATAATTAGATCAACCTCGGCCTCCTCCAATTGGCCACTCTTCGAGCTCTCCTCAACCTCCTTCTTGCCGCCACCTATAGTCGGGACCTGATTCACCAAAGTGGCATCCGAAATGGTGTCCACAATAAGGCCATCCTGGACCACTTTTCATGAATCGATTCCTTTAACTACGAGATTCGGGTTCAATAGATGCAGTTGAGCAAGAGCATTAGAAAAAAGATTCATCAACTGCGGATGCCCATTCGTCTTCAAGGTACAAAACATCCCACTTGAGCTGAGCCTCAGATTGCTTGAGAATCTCGTTCTCAGCCCAGAAAGCAGTAAGATGGGACTCGACTGAAGAAATTTGCTCCTTGACAATATTTTCTCGAGCAACCCCTTCTGCAAGCTTGACTTGGAGCCCAGCAACCTCAGCCCTGCGTATCTTGAGCTCCTCGCCCACTTGAGCCAACTACCCGTCTTTCTGAGCAATAGCCAACTCGAGTCCCTGCTTCTCACCCCAAAGGTCTTCTAATTCTTTTTCCAACTCCCAAGTATGATGAACAGACTCGAAAGCGAAGGACCGAGTTGTTGCGCAAAGCCCTCACTTGAGCATCTCGGATAATCTCTATCAAATCCTATTCAATAACGATGTCTTGGTCCACTAGGGTCAGTAAAATGTTATCGATAATCCAACCAAGATCAACTCCTCTACCCTAAACCGACTGCCCAGTGAATTAAATAGGAGCACCTTCCGTGATCTTGGATTTCTAGTTAGAGGTTAAGTCCATCGGCGCAGCTTCAACCACCAGCCTCTTGCCTCGTGGTTCTTGTCTTTCCTCCCTCTTCCTCTTCCGAGTCTAGAGTGGTTGAGTGGGAGAACCAGAATCAGCATCTTGAGGTTAGGCTTAAGCTGGAAGGACTGAGATGGTAGGCTAGCATCCAGACCCCAAAGTTCCAACCTTTCACTGGGCCAACCACATAGCTTCGAGCTTCGAGCACGCCTAGAGGAGCCATGCTTTTTGCAAATAAGAAACAAGAATGTTACAACACTTAGAAGTAAATTTGGAAATACAAGTTTACTAAACATATATATGACAAGATACCTAAGAATGGTTTTATAGAATCAGAGGGCTCATCTAGGACATCTTTACAATAGATGACCCTACTTTTATCGGCCCACTCAACCAAAAAATTGAGGACGTCGACCTTGTCTTCAAAAAGGGCGGACATCGGAGTCTCAATCTCTTTCAGACTCCGGTTCCAGACTGCCTGTGTCTAATTCAAAAATAACCTGGGTTCGCCCTCTGGGGTAACAAAAAATGTGTTATCCCCGGAGCTCCTTCCACCCTGAAGAAATCCTTTTTAAAATTCTTAAAGGATTCTTGATACGGCTTGAACACTTTATGACCTGTTTGCTCACATAAAGTGACCCATCCTTTTTGAAAGTTATTTTCGGAGGACGAAAACCAGGTGCAGTGGAAGAAAAATGATTTCACAGAGTATGGTCATCCGAAGGTTCTGTAGATAAGCTCAAAAGTTTGGATGAAACCCTAAGCATTTAGGTGTAATTAGGTTGGAGCCACACACAAGTGATTGAGGACTTCAATCTCGAACTTTGAGAATGGAAGTCAGACACCGATGCAAGTGAATAGATCTTTGTACATATACATGAAATAATCACCCTCCCTTCTTGTTGAACAGACCCTCTCCTAATCAGTCGGAGCTCGGACAACATATTCTCTATCTCTTAACCTATCCTCTATTAAGTGTAAATATTATTGTTTGGCACAGGCATTGTCCAAGCTCTCCACGCTAGAGAGAATGCCTAATATTTCTCGGTCTACCCAATAATAAAGACCAGCATTTTTGAGAAAGACGAACTCTCTAAACTCCAATGTAGACGTTCTCCAATGCAACAAGTGCGTTAAGAAATTACAATTGCATAAAGATACTCTTTTCCTTAATTTGTCTTCCATGTTCAGCTGTTCCCAATAATTGAGCAATACAATACAATTGGATGAACATTAGACTATGGGTTCATACAATCATACTAACTCAAATTACTTAAATCATGTTGTTTAGTGAATAACAAGAATGCTAGGGCCAAGTGAAAGAGACACAAAGAAGAGAAAGAAGCCCCGCTAGTAATTATTTATTTTCACCTAGTGGAGGCTGTCTTATTGCATCGTGTTGTATTAACAAATGTTAAGTGCACTGTGAAGCGCACCTTAAGTCAAAGATGAAAAAGAATAAAGGGTAGCGGAGATAGATCACAATACTTGCCATCCACTCATTGTACGAGGCAATACTAAAAACCAAAACTTTTGCAAAACGACAAAATTTAAACTTTTTAAAGATTATCCTTCTGCATTTATAGATCAAAATGATTTTTTAGTATTTTGTCAAAGAAAGACATTTTCTTTTTTGGTTAAGTAAAAGATTTTTTTTTTGGTAATAAGAAAATTAGGAGAGTAGAGATTCTTCCATTCCAAGATCTAAGTCATGTTACAAGCCTCACTCGGGCTTACAATGATTCCTAAAGATTTTCAACCAAACATTGTTTTAACTTAAAGAATTGATTTTGAAATTTTTCAATTTCTTTTAATATTTTTGGCATATTACACCGAGTCAATGGAAAGAAGTTAAAAGTGATCTATCATGTTAAATTTAAGTGAAATTTTAAATTTTAGATATGATGTACATGATGTATGTGATTGTCTATCATATTCGAATCCATTTTGTAAACGATTAAGAAAAAAATTTTTTAAATTTTTTTTTTTAATATTTATAAAAATTTGATCCAACAGATGCATGATCCAAAGTATGGAGAAATCCAAATTCATGTGTGTAAGAATCTTTGACCAAAGACTTTATCCTTATTATGATACCTACAGCGGCCATGTTAACTTAACAGAGTTCTCCAACAGAAGTTGACATTGGACAACTAGCCAATTTGTTTTTAGATTATTCTGCAAATAATGTGTCTGGTAGAAGCTCCATAAATAAAAATCAACCATGAACGTAATTGTTTGATAGCTGACTATATTCTCTTAAGTATTAATACCGGTGGCTCAAAAGTGTCTAATACAAGTAGTTCTCATCTTTGTCTGCTAATAGACCATAAAGCATCATTATTAATTAATAAACTACGGTAATTCTCCCTTATATTTTCAAAATTAAGCAGAAAAAATTATCTTATACAAGGACTGGGTCACGTGGAATAAAAAGATTGTCATGGTCTTAAAACTTGCACTCCTGCTTGTATATTGGATGACATCAAATTTGAATAGAGTATTAAAAGGAAAACCCATTTGCGATTATTTGGATAAAGAGAATATGTCTGCTATGATACTCGTGAAAGAATAAGCTACCACCAAGATTCAAGATGCTGTTTGCAAGATTATTTAAAATAGAAGATACTTTGATTACTCAGAAAGAATCCTTATTCTTTATTACATATATGGTAACCTTATCCATTAGGTGCACCCAAGAACTTTCCATACTTGAAGAGTGGGCGTAAGGAAAATTTTCTACCTATAATGAACTATGTGGAAAATTGCAGGTTAATTCTTCTACCATACAGCATACATTGCTTTAGCTTGTACATATGGTGAAACAACAGCTCACTGCACGACTTATTTAAAATTTTTATGCTGAACTTAGCAATTTGTTTAGAACGAGATTCTAAGGATTATCTGAGAAGGTAATTGAAGGTGGAAATCTTTGTGGTATGGCAGCGACAGCAGTGATGCGTGGGAGTAGATACCTACATAAGATACTTTGATGCTTAAGTCAATTTGTGCGTAAAGAAGGCAGTGTATATTATTGGGTGTTAGATGTGTACCTTTTTTACCTTGCAAAGTGTATGTATGAGCATATTAGGGCGTTGAAGATTGTGACATTCAATCTAAAATTGAATGTTGTTAACTAAAATCAGGGAGACCGTTATTTCCTGTAGTTAATGCCCTATTTATGTGTGATATGATTAGCATTCATATATCTTAAATAAGATTCCGAGTGATTATGCCTTGCAAATAGGAAGTTACTAGCGTGCAATGATATCTGGATTCCATTCTGGCGGGCCGGGTTGCTCTAGATCCATAGACCCATTATCCGATCTAGAATATTTGTTCCCTAACTTGACGCTTAGGTGGGATAACTAAGTGTTAAGATATCTGAGTTTAATAAAAACATATGACAAACAGTGGACAAAGGGATCCAAGTCATGGTGTTGACGCTGGATCTCGCGATGTTTCTTCCAAATGGCTGAGGTCTATGATGTATCATAGTATGCCCCCAAGGTTAATGAGTAAGGTCAGGATCTAGAATGGATCACTCTGCTCACGTCATCATACCGTTATCCGGGATACTTGGTAAGTTGCCCCCATGTGTAGTTTATAGGATCCATGTTATGAGTGTAGTTTAGTTTAGAATCGAGCTTCGAGTTATGATTGTACAACGGTCTTGATGAGAGTCAATGATCTAGCTTAGGCGTCCTTCTCAAATGTCATGGGTCATTTCAACTTTTGAACATTCTGTACATTGCCTTTTCAGTTGCTTTTGTTTAGAAACAATGTGTCACGTGGTTGAAGAACAGTGGAGGCCACCATTTGGCATTCGTAATGTCATGATTAGTCGTTTTCAAATTTCTAAACAAAGGCATCATGATTAGCTGCTGTAAAGTTTCAAAATGAATGAAAAGACGTATTTGCCCCCATTAATTACAGTTGTTGGGGAGATTTTTCCTCGATTATAAATAGAAATGAGTTTAACTCTTCCCACTTTTTTGCCTACTCTTGCACTCCAGACTTTGTCCTCCAGTGAACTAGGTGTCTTCTAGTGAGCTCTCGCGGTGGCTATTGGTGGTTTTAAGCTTCTTATGCACTTTCTTCATTGTTTAAAGTTCCTTTCTCCATCCAAACCTGAAGGTACTCTTTATTTTCAGCATTTTCTTTCTGTAAACATTTAGTAGGGGGAAATGTCAAGAAGTGAGGAGATGGTGCAAAACAGTGGCCAGTCAGTGAAAATTTTGAGTCCTTCATCATCCTTATCGCCTCAACCATAATGGAGGCTTCAAGCCCATAGTGGGGGTTCTGACGAAAATCCAAAATTCCTTGACTGGGATGAGGATTCTGGAGGTCATTCGAAAAGCGGATCAAGCCAGAAAGCTGGCAAGATAAAGGCCAGCTCCTCCGCTCTTCGAGCTTATGGTAGCATTAGGAGATTTAGGTGATTCTTCAGAGTCTGATACGGGTGCGTCCTCTGTAGGTAACGTAATGGCACAAAATTGGAGGGTAGCACCTGCGGAACATAGGGAACTGAATCTTCCTTAAGATGTGGGCTTATACCAATGGGTTGACTAAAAAGTTCTGGACACCCATTCTAATGTAAAGACTGCCAAAGACGCCAACTTGAGGAAAAAAAGGTTTGCTCCAACCGTACAAAGAGGGCGAGCATTTTATATACATGTACAAAGCACTCTTTACACAGATTGGAGTGTGGCTACCCTTTACCGAGTTCGAGATGGGTGTCCTCAACTACTTTCGTGTGGTATCTACCCAACTCCACCCAAATGCCTAGGGATTCATCCCGACATTTGAGCTCATTTGTCAAGTTTTTGAATTGCCTTACTCAATTAATTCTTTTTTCTTTCTCTTTACTTGGTTTTCCCCCATCGAGAACAACCATCAAAAAAGGTAGGTTACCCTGTGAACTCAGTTAAGATGCAAGGTATTCAAATCATATCAAGAATCCTTTAAAAATTTTGAAAGGGATTTCTTTAGGATAGAGAGAGCTCTGGGGTCAACTCTTTTTTTTGTTACCCTGGATGGCTAACCGTGTCTCTTTTTGTACTGGACTTTGTCTGCATGGAAGCAGAGGAATGAAGAGATAGAAACTCCGCTCTCCGAGCTCTTTAACTCCGAGGGTAAGGTCCTGCATTTCCTAATAGATTGGACTGATCAGAAGGGGGCCATCTATTATAAGGATATCTTGGATGAGCTCATCGATTCTGTAAAAGCTTTACTAGGTATCTTGTCTTGCACATTTCTTTTTCTTACACTTAATATTTGTCTAAATGATGTAATACTTTTTTTTTTTGCAGAGAGCATGGCTCTACAAGATAGACTCCAGCACTTGGCTCAAGATAAACTCTGATCTCGGGCCTTGGCTCCCCCAAGATTGTTCATCCACCTTCGAGAGGGAATCTAGAACGCCTTTAGCCGAGGTTACACCCCTACCTCCCACCAAGATCCCAAAAGAGGCAAGCCTGCGATCCCAAAAGAGCGGTGAAAGCAAGGGGTCCAAGGGGGAAAAGGTCAATCATTAAGATAATCTCAGAGGAGACCGAGGTGTTCGAGACCATATCCGACCCGGGGTCTGCTATCTCAGAGAGTGCTCTGCTCTGTTTCCCATCTGGATCAATGTGGATTCATGAGGCTGATCCTACCACTTTCATTAATGGCGCCCTATTGAGTCTTGTTGAGTTTGACGTGTTAATTGAGTATGACATAGCAGAGCTCCTCCATGAAGCCCAACTCTAGAGTCTATGCAATGCCTTTTTCCTTCGATTTATGGAGGATGCTTGGGAGTCTGTTCGGAAGGCTTTTGATTTAGAAAGGGAGCTTAACACCCTTCGGGGTGAAAAGCAATGTCTTGAGCTGGAATTTGCCTAGAAGAATAGGTAGATGGCTCAAGCTACTAAAGATCTCGAGTTGCGTAACATCAAATCGGCAGGCTCTGGGTTGACATCACCTATCTTACTGCAGATACTACTGAGGTCGTTTCTCTTCGGGCTCAAGTTGACAAGATGGCTTCGCTTCGAACTAATGTTGCTGACGCGCTCCGAGTCCAACTTGATGAAGAAACAACTCGGGAGAATGCGATAAGAGAGAACTTAGCCTCTTATGAGTTTATCCTCACGGGTGTCCAGGCTCAATATGAACTTCTATGATAGACCGAGACCAGGATGAACAAACAAATTGTAGAGATGGAAGGTGACTAGTCGAGGTCCGTGGAGGAGTCATTCGAGAATGCTCTTAACCAACTTCGCCTTCTTAATCCTAGCCTAAATGAAGAAGGAATTAGTGCTTTGAAGATGGTCCGGGATGGCCAAATTGTTGATGTTGTTATTCCTGAGACTGCCCCAAATGATCAAGATGACTAGGGGCGGATGGCAGGGAAGGGGCAAAAGCAACATCGGAAGGGGAAGAGGTTAGGGCAGTAGTGACTAATGTGGCAGAGGCCAAGGTGGTCGAAGTGACTATAGAAGGTTCAAGCCCCATCTTTTAGCTTCTAACTTGTTTTGTTTTTCATTTCATTGCCCCATGCGATGGGTTTTGTTGATGTGTATGGACAAGTCCCGACCTTAGGCATTTTTTCTTTAATTTTAATGCTTAGTATCTTTTTTGTATTGTTCATGTCTGCTTTCTTTTACATAGATGAGTCCAACACTCAATCTCGGTGATTCTATTTTATACTTATTGAATTTTAGCATTTGTAAAGCCGAGATGGGATGTTCGTTTTGCACCTAGCAATTTGCTTGTGTAGCCTACCGAGATAGGTCCAACACTCGATCTCGGTGGTTATTAATGAACTCTCATTTTTTCTAGCTGAGATGAGTCCAATGCTAGATCTCAGAGGTTGGGTCCATTTAGGAATAGTTGACACTTAGTCAAACTTTAGGTGTAAAGTGACACGGAAGCCTCTTGGAGTAATGTTCATTATCCCGGGCAACGATCTAAAGCATATAACCACATTAAACTTTTGGCTAGGCTTATGGATTAGGATGTGTTGTAATCGTGCTAAACCTTTTAGGTTTATGGGTTAATTTGACATTGTAAAGATGACATGGAAGCCTCTTAGTGTAGAGTCCACTATCCCGGGCTACTGTCAGTTACGCCTAACCTCTGTAAACCTAGTCGATTTATGGGTTAAGGTCAAGTCGTAAGGGCATGGGTGAAAGCCCTTGAATGTACTTATTGACCTCAGATAATGGTCAAGTGGATTCCTCTGTCTAACTATCATGTGTGAATGTCGGAATGCAAGATCCTCTTTGGACCTGTAATTCCTTTGAACCTCTTTGGAGGTGTTATAACCTTGTAAGTTGTAGTGGTCATAGACAAACAAAGCAAATATTGAATAAATAACTATTTTATTCATATTGAAAAGACATCTTACATGATAAAAATGATAATTTAACAATATTCAACTATTATATTTTCTCAACTTATCTGCATTCCAGAAATTTTTTACGGCCTTACTAGAGAGGGTTTCTAGGGTGTAGGTTCCCGTATGAGTTTTGAGCGTAATTCTATACGACCCTTCCCAATTAAGGGATAGCTTTCCATTTTTTACATTTTCCCCTCTGATATTCGTTCTGTGTAGCATGCGATTGTCGGAGTTAAACCGTCGTGGAATCACCTTGGAGTTATACCACGTGGCAATCCTAGGTTTGAAGGCGACTTCCCAGATATAGGCTATGCAACGCTGCTCCTCTAGAAAGTCATGTTCATGGTAGATAAGATCCGGATTAGTTTCCTCATAAAAATTATATTTTCTCCAGGTCGACTTTCTTATTTCCACCGAGATTATAGCCTCACAACTGTAGGTTAATTTAAATAGAGTTTCCTCAGTGGAGGAATGTGGTGTGGTTTGATATGCCCATAGGACATGATTAAGTTGCTCCACCTAATTTCCTTTGGCATCATCTAGTCTATTTTTTTATCCCTCTAAATATAACCTGGTTGGCACCCTTAACTTTCCCGTTGGTCTTTGAATGCTCCACTTAGGTGAAGTGTTGTTTAATCTTGAGTCTGGCCAAGAGATCCTTAAACTTCTGATCCATGAACTGGGTTTCGTTGTCTGTGACAATTGATTATGGGATTCCAAATCTGATAATGATATTCTTGTAAATGAATTTTTAGATTCGCGCGGAGGAGATTGTGGCCAACGGTTCTGCCTCAATTCACTTGGTGAAATAATTAATAGTCACTACTAAGTACTTGACCTACTCTAGTGCTTAAGGAAAATGGACCTAGGAGATCCATCCCCCACTGATAGAACTACCATAGGATAGATATTGTAAATGACTCTTCAGAGGGTGTTACATAAATGTCTGAATTGCACTGGCATTGATCACATCTCTGTATGTGCTCCTTGCTATCAGCTTCCATGGTGGGCCAATAATACCCAGTCCTCAGCGCTTTCCTTGCTAAGGATTTTTCACCGAGATGGTGGCCTGGGCTTCACTCATGAATCTCAGCCAAGACATATTCAACCTCTTTAGGGCTAAGACACTTGAGGAAGGGAGAAGAGAAACCACGACAATATAGCTGGTTGTCAAAAATGGTGTATCAGGTTATTGTTCATACTATCTTTTGAGCTTCTTTTTGGTTCTCGAGTAGTAAGCCAATGTGAAAGTAGCAAGTATATTTATCATCCAAGTTTCATCATCTCCTAGTATGAGGACTTCATTGTCCATGATATTGGGAATAAGTAGGGTGTCCTAGATCACGAATTTATTATTGCCTGGGCTCTTAGTTCTAGCAAGTTTTGACAAGATGTCACTTCTAGAGTTTTGTTCCCTTGGGATGTGCTCCACTCTGACACTGTCAAAGTTTTCCATCAACCGTTTTACTTTAGTTAAGTATTTCTGCAATAAGGGTTCCTTAGCCTAATCTTCCCCTCAGATCTAGAATGTTGTCAGCTAGGAGTCACTACATAGGACTATGTCTGTGGCTCTCATTTCCTTTGTCATATTTATGATTGCAATGCATACCTCATACTCAGCTTGGTTATTTGAGGTAGGGAAGTCAAACCTCAAAGAATGTTCTAATACAACGCCGACTTCATTTTCTAACATGACCCTGGCATCACTTCCTTTGGGATTCGAGGATCCATTAACATAGATGGCCCAAGAATGTGCCCTAGGTTGGTCGAAGTATGATGTGAACACAACTAGGAAGTCGGATAATACTTGAGCCTTTATAATTGGTCTTGGCTCGTAGGTGATTTCAAACTCAAAGGGCTCCACTGATCAAGTGACCATTCTCCTCGCGAAATCCAGCTTGTGGAGTATTAGTTTGATTGGTTGGTTTGTCCTCACTATTACTGGATGGCATTAAAAGTATTGTCTCAGCCTTCTTGCAGTGATTAACAGTACTAAAGCCAGCTTCGCAATCTTTTGATAATGGATCTTAAAGCCTTGTAAGACTTTGTTGACGAAGTAATCGCCTCATTGCTAATAGAGAGGTAGGTATAAAGTGTCTCACCGAGGTCCAGCCTCATCAGAATTGGTGGTGTGGACAACATTCTCTTCAATTCTTGGAAGGCAGCCTCATATTCTGAAGTCCACTCAAAGTTCTTTCCCTTTTAAAAAGTTGTAAAGAGAGGAAGAGACTTTTGAATAACCTTAGCCAAGAAAGTTATGAAGGCTACAATTTGGCCTGCAAGCTGCTGCACTTCTTTGATGAACTGGGGACTGCGCATGTCAAACATGGCTTGGCATTTCTTTGGGTTAGCCTCAATACCACAGTTTATTGATAGAAACCTTAGAAACTTTCCAACCTGTACTCCAAAAGTGCACTTCTCCATATTCAATCGCATGTTGTGATTCTGAATTTCAACAAATACTTCCTCTAAGTCTTTGATGTGGTTATCAGTGTCAGCCGTCTTGACTATCATATCGTCAATGTATACTTCTAGCATCTTACTAATCTATCTTTCGAAGACTCTCTTCATCATCCATTGGTAAGTTACCCCTACATTCTTGAGTCTGAATAGCAAGACATAGTAACATTAGCTCTTCATCTCGGTTATGAAGGCAGTCTTGTCTTCATCTTCTGAGTTCATGGAGATTTATTTGTATATAAAATAGGCATCTATGAAGGAAAGTAGCCAGAAATTAAACGAGTTATTCACCAGCTTATCAATGTTGGGAAGTGGGTAGAGTTTTTTGGACACGCCTTGTTTAAATCGATGTAATCAACACACATACGCCATATCTCACTAGCTTTTTTTACTAAGATCACGTTAGAGAGCCACGTGGTGTATGAGACCTCTCCAATGAACCTGACGTCTAGGAGCTCCTTTACTTATTTTTTGGATCACCTTTTGTCTTTCTAGACAAACCTTCCTTTTACGCTGGGCCACCAATTTTGCATTCTTCATAATAGAAAGTCAGCGGCAAATAAAGTCTAGGTCTAAACCCAACATGTTAGGAGAATTTCAGGCAAATAGATCCTTGCTTTTCTGTAGGAACTTTGTCAACTGGGATCTTTCCTCCTGACTGAGTTACCCTCCAATCTTGGTTACACAGTTTGTCTTGGCACCGAGTTGAAGGGGCTAGAGCTCTCCATCAAGTTGGGGGCGTGTACAGCGGATCTCTTCGCATACGTCCAACTCAGTCAAGAGGACATTGACGATGTTCATAGTGGCTGGAGTCGAATCATTGCGTCGGTCCGTAACCCAAGGCTTTTTGGTGATTCTTAGGCTCTCATTTTAGCATTTCCTCATTGTGGCTTAGTCTCTTTTGATTGTCACAACTCTGTCCTATTGGTCCATAAATTTCATGGCCAAGTGGAATGTGGAGATCACGACTGCAAAGGCATTAAGTAAAGAGTAGCCCAGTATGACATTATAAGTTGAAGGACAGTCAACCACTAAGAACTTGACCTTGACAATTTTGAAGTGGGAGTCTTTTTTGAAAATCTGGTAGGTCTCAATATACCCAACCAGGGTGATCTTATCGCTTATAAATCAGATCAACTCTCAGGTATACAAGATTAGTTCTTCTTTTGATAATCCTAACTTGTTGAACAAGTCTAGGAACATAATGTCAACAAAGCTCCCCTGATCCATAAATATTCTGCGAACCTTGACCTTTGTGATTATCTCGGTAATGACCATAGGGTCATCTGTAACATCCTAATACTAATATCTCAGTATTTATATTAAATAAGAGATAATTAGCATTACAATGTCACGCCATACATACTAAACATATATTTATATCCATAATGTTCGTTAGAAATACTATAGAGAGCCATATGAAATGTGAAAATACAATAGTTATATAATAATGCATTAAGTGCATATACATCACTAGCCTTAGCAAAGACTTTAAGTGTTTCATACCTTAAACATTTCAAAGTATACTAATAAGTACACAAACAGAAACATTACATAAAACCTAGTCTAATCTTTATCTTCATTCTTCTTCTTATCCGTGGAAGAAGATTCACCTAGAATTACATGATATACAGCGGGGTGAGAAACTACATTCTCAGTATGAGTAATCAAAACTAGACATACATAACAATAGGAATACTAGTATGTAGAAAACATAGGAATACTGGTCTATCCATAACATTTAAATTAATCAAGATAACTTACATTACATACCTAAATCTAGTTCAACTCGTAACTAATACGTAGAAAACATAGGAATACTGGTATAATACGTTATTCTATGGTAACTAGAGGTATCTCCTCACAATTATATATGTGTGTGTGTGTGTATATATATATATATATATATATATATATATATATATATATATATATATATATATATATATATATATATATATATATATATATATATATATCTTGGCACTCTGAGAAGTTCGGTCTAAATCTCGATTTCGTAGAACCTTAAGGATCCCTACTTATCTCCCTTGGCCTTGGCACTATCAAAATATCAGGATTATGTCTTTACTCAAAAGAATCTTTCAGACACCCTTTCAATTTCCCTTGACCTTCAAGAATAACATCAAAGGATATTCACAAATTATCATTACCATTTTCCTTTATACATAATAGGAAAAATTCTCCTCTTGAAAATTGTCCCTATTGATGCCTTAACACTCCTTAGAAAACATATACTAACGATTCCATATAGTCTAGAACATCAAAACATCTAAAATAACGTTTTTAAGGTTCCTACTGTTAACGTTGTGGCATTAACTGGGTGCACGTTGCGGTGCCCAAGCCATGGTTTTACTACTGATGCCACATTTCCTCAACGCCGTAACATGGCGCTATTAACGTTTCAGTGCGTGATGCGAAATTGGCCTCATGTTGCGACGTAACCTTCCCAATGTCGCGACATTCAAGCTGCTCATCATAACGTTGCGATGTGGAGACTACAATGTCGCAGTGCCCATGACAGAACTTTGGTTCTACATAATTCTACAGACCGTGGTACTGTTTCATTAGTCATTTTCTCAAATTTTGGCCATTCTAACATGGTTTCTAAGTGATTTTAAGTTCCTAATCAGTTCATGAGCACATAGGAATCATCAATCATCAATCAAAACCTCTTAATTGGGAGTAATGCACCAAAATCATGCTAAATTACCTAACCCCTAAAATTTGGGATTCAAAGACCTAAATGACTAATTCTAAGTTTCTATCTCAGAATTATGCTTTGAATAAGTCACAAATAGCTAAAGAAACTCAGTTATGCAATCAAAACACCTCAAATAACTCTAAAACTCAATTTGGCATAATAGGCAACCTAATAGCCTATCAAGCAATCTAATTGCACAAAGTGAGAAAAGAGTAACAAGAAATGATTTTTTGATCACAGAACCCCTACCTTAACAGCTATAGAGATTCTAGCTTAGTTGGATCTCAAACCTTAGCTTTTCCTTCGATTTTCCTTTTTTTATATTCCTCTTCCTTTTCCTTTTCCTTTATTTCCTCTTGTTCCTTCAGTTTTCTATTTCTGAGTTTTTTTGAGAGACAACAACTGTGTAAGGCTTATAAAGGAGAAACAGAAAACCCTTAAGGCCTTTAGATCATAACTGATAAATCTCGATCTACTAAAAATACTTAAATTTAGCTAAATCCAGATTTTTAGGTTCCAACAACTTTAAAATAAATGTTAGGATTCATATAAAAAATCGTTCCAAAATGATCAGATATTTTCATATTTGCTGCTAATTAAACAAACTATAATTAGACAACCAATATGCCTAAAAATGTCAAACTAGCTCAATTTACCTTAAAACTTTAACTGTAACTATATATATATATACATATATTTGTGACCTAGAAATAAATTGTTCATATTTATTTCTCTCTCCTAAGCAGTTAATGCTATTATCTGAATCATTTTAAGCTATTTTTCACAGTTCAAGTTGCAACTAAGTACTTAAATGACCTCAGATTGTCACAAAATTATACTTACATGCTAAACAAGTCATATGCTACCTTTTAAACATATAAACAAGTCTAACATATCATTTAGGGCATTACATCATCATGATCCAAGATGGTGTTTCTATAATCCTCATCAGAGAATGAGATTGGTGGGGTCTTTCTTAGCCTTCTGCCCGACTTAGTTTCCATGAGGGTTGCTATACTCAGCACAGCCCAAAGGGCCTTCTTCTTGGTGTTTCTAGAATCACCACCACTTGCGAAGCCTCCCAAAATAGTGTTTATTATCTGGGTTACTTCAGTGTGGCGATGGTTGTCTTCAAGATTATCATCCTGGGGTTATGCCCTGTCACGATTTTGGGCATCCTGAGATGTACCTGCACCGGGATTATCGTTCCTAGCTGGAGAATGTCTTCTCTGATAGGGCGAATATGGACTTCTCCATGGGCTATAACTCGGTTTTCTATAGTTTTGCCCTCCCCTGTAGCTGCTCTGAGATTAGCTCACATAACGGACTAGACGACCATCTCGAATCAACGACTTGAGTACATCCTGGAGGTTAATGCAGTCCTCCGTGTTATGTCCATGGCCATTGTGCCATGCACAGTGCTTAGACTTGTCTTTCTACGCATGCTTCTTCAAAGGGAAAGGTCTTTGCACATCACAGAGCTAGATGTTCATTACGTCCTAATAAATCTGAGCCCGAGATATGTTTAGAGGAGTGTAGTCCTCATATTTTCCCTAAAGGGTTGTTTTGAATTCTGGACCTGTTAATTGGGTGGTCCGAACTTAGGCTTGGCATCTTCTCCCTTCTCAATATGCTTCCTGACTCAAAGAATGTCTTCAGCATTGATGTATTTATCAGCATAAGCATGAAACTCATTCATAGTCTTGGGCTCCTTCTTGATAAGGGAAAAGGACAGTGGTCCAAGTCGGAGCCCATCTCTTATATAGTATAATCCGAGCCTTTCATCCTAGTCACACATGTTCACAATCTCATTGTTGAACTGGGATATAAAGTCTTAGAGAGACTTCTCATTTCCTTGCTTAATATGGAAAAGGTATGAAATGGATTTAGGTTGCACCTTACTAGTGGTGAAGTGCAGTAGAAATCTCGAGGACAGGCCCTCCCAGTTAACAACAAACTTAGGAGCTAAGGTGATGAACCATCTTAAGGCGACTTTCTTCGGTGGCAGAGGAAAAGTACGACTCATAAGAAAGTTATCACCCCCAACAAATAAGAGTGCATAAACATAGGCATCCAGATGTTCTTGAGGGTCTATAGTCCCATCATGGGCTTCAATATTAGTAGGATACTTAAAACACTTAGGAATCTCATAGGCCATCAATCCGTCAGAGAAAGGTTGGTTTTGTGAAACTAAGTTCCTTACTTCGGGTTCCTGCTCTCTTGCATAGGCGAGTTCAGCATTGGGACCAAGATTTGAAATCTTAGAGTTTTCTGGATAGCGGTCATCTCCCTGAGGTTTGCCTATTCTATTTTCATGATTCCTTCTCGAAGATCGGTTTTCACCTTTATAGTCCTGGTTAACCATTCTCTCCAGGCTATGAATTCTTTCATCTTTACGATGAATTCTCTTATCTTGAAGTCTAACTAGAGAGAGTAGTTCTGCTCTGGATAGTTCTTGATGATCAATTTCCACACAGTGAGACCGAACTTTTTTCTCCACTCGATCTCCAAGGCGTTAAAGCACTGATACTCATTGTCCAGCATCTCATGAAGGTGTTCTCTTTGGACCGAGACGTTGCTTCATCGAAAGTCGCAAGGGAAGAGAAGGGAGATTATCTCTCCTCGTGTTAACCTTGATGATGATGGTGATAGGAATAGATACGAAAAATTGAAGTCTCCCAACCAATTAAAGTTTAATTGGTTCGGTTCTCGATTTGAAATTTCAAAACCGAACCAACCCGAACCAAACCAAACCATATATTTATATATTTTATTTTTAAAAAAAATTTATGCTACCGCTACTACTTGGTTCGGAACTCCTAAAACGTCGGTTCTAGGACTAGTTCATGAGCCAAGATGGTGGGTTACGCGTAGAGAAGCACGATTCTGGTTGGTTGAGGCTTGTTTTCTCCTCGTGTTAACCTTGATGATGATGGTGATAGGAATAGAAGTTTATCTTTTTTCAAAAGCTTTCTCATTGTCCATTTAGAAGGTAATAAAAAATTTTGCTTGTATTTTGCGCTAATGTTCGACATTACATCATTAGAGAATGAGATTTTGAGGGTTACTTGAAAATGCAGTTGAAAGTGAAAACCTCCTTAACCTTGGAAACGATGAATTGACTTTAAATGTTCTAGTATTGACTTTAAAAAAAATGAATTTCGGCTCTAGTTTATGAGTACTTAAGTAATGGGAGCGACAAAATGAGTTACGACAACAATGATAGTGAAGTTCTATTGTGCATTGTGATGTGTGGGGGGTGAATACTTGCAAAAGACACTCTGACGCTCAAGTAAGTCCATGCACAAGGTAGGCAGTGTATATTATTGGGTGTTAGATGCGTACCTTTTTTACCTTGCAAGGTATACATATGAGCGTATTAGGGCGCTAAGGATTATGGCATTCAATCTGAATTGAATGTTGTTAATTGAAATCAGGGAGATCGTTATTCCTTATAGTTAATGTCTTATTTATATAGGATATGATTAGCATTCATATATCTTAAATGAGATTTTCGAGTGATTTATGCCTAGATAATAGGCAATTATTAGCGTGCAATGATATCTGGATTCTCTTCTCTTAAATGAAATTTTCGGTGATTTATGCCTAGATTAGGCAATTATTAGCTATAGATCTGTAGACCCATTACCCAATCCAGAACATAATTTAAACGGAAAACAGTTGAAAAATTGGAATTCCATCACTTCTTCGACTTTGTACGCTTATGTAAAACTAAAAAATAATAAAGCACTGTAATAAAGCACACTGAACTAGCTTTCTTTTATTTTCCCCAGTATTTACTATAAATCATGTGTGTTATATTTACCTTAATTAGAGTTGCTGCATATACAATTATGGATTGTTAATGAGAAATAGACTTATGAGATTCAATGACAGACTAGGGATGAATTAATTACATGGAACTAGATGTTATAGAAGGTATAACGAAAATACTAGTCAGTGGTTACTTGTCCTTGCTGGAAGCTGCCTCTGGAAGTTTAAATGTGGGAGGCTTATCAACATCCCTCCTTGAGTACTTCCTCCATCTTCGAGCAGCAGCAGCAGCTCTTTTCGCTCTTTCTTTGACTTCCTGTTCTGCAAGATGATTACCATTTGAAAGACTAAGTAGCAAACAATATAACCTTCATATTACAGTAATTGCCACACTGAAATAATCAGGTATACTGAAGCTTACATACTAGAGTTTAAATTTGATGCACTATCAGTGTAAAGTTTTTTACAATATCATCCAATTGTATATTAGCACATTATTAAAAAAGTTCGATTTTCGTAGTAGTAATTGTGATAGTCAAACTTTTTTAATGATTTAGTAATAAATTAATTGGATGATAGTTTAAAGAAACTTTAACAACAGATTAAAATTAATCCTATTTACAATATGGAGCCAAAATCTGTTAATACCTATGTTGAGATCAGAAATTACAAATATAAATTCTCCCTCTATATTCATGAATTACTGAAATAAAGTTCTGAAACAATACAACTCCTAAAACAGAAACTTTTGGCAGATTAATATTATAATTTCCAGTAATTAAAAGTGTACACCATTTTTGTACTTTCACATCCCCATGCCTGAACTTCGGTAGTCTTTTGGCTTTCCCCAAAGATTGTCCCAGTATGAATCTGTTTTATCAGAACCCTTCTGCTTCATCATTCTCAATTTTGCTTGTTCCTGCAAGAAACTCATCAGTGTTTAGTTGTGCTGGAAACCAAACTAATCATATGCATAACATATTTTATACTGTGAAACTAACCAATAACAACAAAATTTTCTACACCATGAAAGAGTGTAGATGGTGTGAAATTTCTGTCATACAACGATTCACATTAGTTTAAGGCATCCCTCATTAATGTAAAATTTAGTAGTTGCTTTGTATGTGTTTAAGCAGCTTGGGTCCAAGCAAGTACTAAGAATTTTCAAAAAGAGTTAAGTACTATTCAGCAAATATTGCGTTATCTTAAACTGCAGAGCCTCTCATTTCTCATAAAAGAATAAGCATTCTAGATTTTAAAATTCTGTTACTTGTGGACAAGGATGGATTGGAATGCCTAGATTACTCTCGGTCTATATCAAATCTAACAAAAGTCTATTCACATAATCATTTTCTGAGCCATTGATTTACATTTATACTTGGAATAATTAGTTACAGTGACTTGTAGGAAAGTAAACAATCATATCATCACAATCAAGGACCAAGGCGAAATCTTTAATATTTTAGACAGGGAAACTTGCACAGACTATCTTTATTCCTTAAGAACCCATACACTTTCCAGAGAATAGCAGGACAAACCATGAAAATTCCCATAAGATTAACCGCGTGTAAATAAGTGATTAAGTGAAAACAAGGTGAATCAGAGTATAAGAGTTCTTACCAAGACTTTTCCCTGCATCTTTTCCCATCGGGAACTTACCTGTCATTAGTATGGTTAGATCATGTTAGAGGAGTACAACACTTAAATAGTACATATATGCTAAAAGACTAAAATCTCAGCCCTCAGGCATACTGATTACAAGATTTTCGCTGAAATAAGCTTGAAACTTAAGAGGCGTCAAATCTATAGGATGGAATGATGAAAGTGCTACTATGAAGTATAATATTATGAAAAACTACTTCCTTAATCCATGTTACGATGACGTTTTAACCACTGTTTCAAGAGTCAGGATGAAGGAAGTTCGAAATTCAAGTTCTTTCAGCCAAGTTATACGGCATGCAGAATATGACAATTTCAACCTTACTTCAAATTAAGAAAATTGTTGGGATTCACTTAAATTCCTAATTTGAAGATTGTTAGAAATAATTTTCTATTTTATTAGTAAATTTATATTTTGTAATTACTATTGAAATATGTAATAAATATAAATGATATTTGAAAGATATATAAAATATGAGAAAAATTTATTTTTAATAAGAAACTAACTCATAAGTATAAAAGTAAGGATAGAATTCGAGTCATTAATTATCATGTAAATTATTTGTGAATTATAAATATTTATATTAGGAAATTAATAAAATTATGAGAATGGATGTGGAGATTGAGAATGGTGAGAAGTTGTAGAATAAAGGAGGTTAAGAATATCTAAAAACATTATTTTATAATCTTATTTTAATAATAAACTTTTCTTATCTTTAGATGTAAATATGTTGATTCCAATTACATTGCGTATGATTTGTGTGATAATTTTCATTAATTACTAATATTTATGCAAAATACTGAAGAAAGAGACGAGGGTATCTCCCAACAAAAAGATCATCAACTCCCAAAATATCCACAAAATGTAGATAAAATATTAGAAGAAAACCAATGAGCATTTAAATAACCTACAAGTCAATGAGTTAATCTTACCATTTTGAAAACATCATTTGATGTTGATCCCATACCTAAAAGCATTAGCGCAACCTGCTCATATTTAAGAGGCTCAATAAATATATAAATGTTATACAAAAAGCTTAACTAGATTACAAGCATTTGCATGTTCAGAATCCATTTGGTGAAGATTACACCATTTGGAGAAAAAAAAAGCCACCTTACTTAACAAAAGAAACTTCCCTCTCAAAAGCCTATGGCAACAATTTCCCCCTCAAATCAACAATTGGTTTACTAAAAATTCATATAGTAGTGTTGAATGTCTTTGCTCCATTTAAAAAACAGATTTAAAGTTATAACTAAGAAAGGTGAGCTTCATGTTTTGAAAATAAAGAAATAGTAGAAGCTTAAAGACTTCAAATTCGTATGGAGAAACACTTAGACTATCCTAAACTTGAAAATCGTACGCTGCTTGATCAAAATTATTTCATGTATCAGTAGCCATCTAACAGAGAGGGAAAGAAAAAGAGGTGATTACGTTATCTTAGGAATATGGTTCATAAGAAACAGTAAAAGGGGAAGAAATAGAGTTTATGACTAAGGCCTTACATTGATTCTCTGAAACTCATTCAAAACAAAACATATTATAGGCCGAAACAAATCTAATTAAGTTTCACAAAATAGAAAAGCTTTACACCATTTAATCCTAACCCTAATCTCACTACATTGAAAGAGCAACTAAAATGACAAGATTACAGCTGTTCATTCCAATTCTCATCTTTCACAACAAGGAAATGAGTCCTATGTAACTAAGAGTCTAAAACTCCTGACTAGCAGATCCAATCTCGCCTTTTCCCTTACTAGCGACCTTCTTAGGCAACAAATTCTGGTGAATATTGGGCAGAACCCCTCCGTTTGCAATGGTCACGGACCCCATCAGCTTGCTCAGCTCCTCGTCGTTCCTCACAGCAAGCTGAATGTGCCGAGGTATGATCCTCGTCTTCTTGTTGTCCCTCGCAGCATTCCCAGCAAGCTCCAGAACCTGAATCATAAAAGTTCGAATCCATCACGAAAAAGGGAAAAAAAAACAAAGAAAAAGCAAAAAGAGAAAAGAAGGTTAAATTAAATTAACAAAATGAGGAACCTCAGCAGCAAGATATTCGAGGACGGCGGAGAGGTAAACTGGGGATCCGGATCCGACCCGCTGAGCATAGCGACCGACTTTGAGGTAGCGGGCGACGCGGCCAACGGGAAATTGAAGGCCGGCCTTGGTGGAACGGGAGACGGCCTTTGAAACCCTGGATTTGCCTCTGCCACCCTTGGTGGTTGTGGCTGCAGCCTCTGAAGAGCTCATGGTATATTTGGGGTTTCTTTGAGTTTGAGGTTTTGAGATTTGAATTTGCAGAGTTTGCGAACTTGAGGGGAGAGTGCGCTTGGGTTTGATTTATATAGAGCGTAAGCTTAACCCTGATTGGTTGAAAGGGGTTCTCGCGGATCGCCAACGTGGCAACCGGAGTGCATTTTGAGTTTTGAGTTTGCGCTTTCAAGCGGGAAACTGTAAATTTCAGATCTTTGAATTTTGAGGTGTCGTTTCCGATTCTATTGGTCGTTCCTTTAGTTTTCTCTATGCTCGTGCGCGATTGTCGTTTCAAAAGCGGTTTCTTCTTTTATTTAAAAAAAAATTGTTGAAATTTTAAAAAATCAAAATTGTCCTCTTGGAACAAGATAATGCAAATTCTGTGTCCAAACTATTAATACTAGTGGATCGCATTTTTTATTTTTTGTTTCTCTTTAATTTAGCAATTTTTTAAGGTATGTTTGGAAATTAGGGTTTTGGAAGAAAAATAAATGGAGGATTTGTTTTTTATTTTAAGTAAACACTTTTTATATTAGAGACATTTTTAAAATGAAAGTATAAAATAAAAGATAATCATATAACTTATCAATTATTTTTTATTTATTTTTATAAATATTTTATGACTCTTTTTATTTAAAAATAAAAAATAAATCTTCTATTTCTTTTCACTTCAAAATCCTCCATCCAAACATATATTTAGTGGGTGAGTAAGAAAAGTTAAAATTGTAAGTTAAAATTAAGTAAATTAATTAATACTATCAAGTTTTATCATGATTGTATAATCATATCGGGTTAGCCTTTTTATCGGTTTAAAATTATCCCCTCCCTTATCATAGGATAAGACCCGATAAGCTTTTTATTCCAACCCTACCCTTCATCCCATTTCTCCTGCTACCTCCCCTCTTCGTCCCTTTCACTTGCCTCCCCATGGACACCATCTCCAAGTCGCCATGGCCGCCGCCATAGTGCCTCGATGGCATCACCGTCATCCACTCCAACACCACCCCTCCCGCTAGGCCGCCTCTCATCCGCGCCACCAAATCTCACCGCATCCCCATCCTCCACAACCCCAAAAATAGAAAAATCCCCAACTTCCTTCATCATCCAAAAATGAACCATCTTGAATAAGCATCCAAAATTCCTCCACACTCCTCTGAATCCAACTCTCCTCCACCGTCGTTGGAAATCCACCAGAACCTCACCAAAGTCATTCCTCAGCCTCGGGCTACCACCATCTGCCATTGAGCCGCGATGTCGTCCACCCAACATCAGTCTTCCACTGCCAAAGCCGTTGTCAAATTTCTCATTGGAGTCACCTATGTGACCAGCAAAGCCTCCTCCAAGCCACTCCTTCTCAGTTTTCTTCTTCTCTTTCATTTTCTCAGATACCTCTGAATATATTTTTTTAATTATCTGAATTTTACTTTGATTGTAGTGGAGTAATTAACGTGGGTTGATTTTATGTTTGTTTATTAATTTGGGTGAAGTTAGTTTAAGAATCCTTTATTTTTGCTTTTGGGTTTGAATGAAAATGACTCTAATTGCAGAGGATGACTATTTATATATATATATTAAAGGGTATTATTGTAATATTAAATAATTATTCTACTATCAAAATTCTTATACTATTGGTTACCAAATGTTTGATTGTATAAGAACTAATCGTGTCTTTTATACTATCGGTATCCTATATCTTATATATAATTATATTATCATGTGTTTGTCATGTACCTGCCTACATGGTTTAAGAAGAGGTTGTGAGAGATGGTAGTTTTGAAATAGTGGGAAGTTGATGGTTATTTAGTATTTTATTTTTTACCATTTTATCCATATATTTATTTTTTGTATAAAACGTGTAAAAGTGAAATATAATGACAAAATAAGAAACAAAAGTTTGAGGCGAAAAAGATTAATCCCCTTTAATAAGTAGCATAGATATTAAATTATTTATTTTGTAGGGAAATAAATAGGAATATATATATATACATATGTGTGTGTGTGATTGTTAGTGTATGCTTGGAAAAAATAATTTTTTTTCAAATTAGCTTTTTTTTTAAATTGAGTAACTTGTGAGATGTTTGGAAAAAGTGAACCAAATTGATTATAATCAAATGATTAATTTTTTACACTACAAATTAATTATAATTAAAAAACTCTTTTTTAAGCATTTTGTTTATAATCATTTTGATTATAATCAAAATTTAAAATCTTTACAAAGACTATATAAATGTGATTTATTTATACAACCCAAGCAAAACATCATTTATATATAAAAGAGAATATTATGGTATTGTACGGTTTACTTTTCCTCTTAAAGTTTGGATAATTTAGGTAATTTATATTTAATTAGTTTTAATCTATATCTATATTCTATATTAATATATAATTGAAACCTCATATCAAAAAATTTGTCATATGTGATAACTCTATAATATTTAGTTATTTGTGTCTTATATCTGTGTTATATTAGTTACTTAGTCCTTGTTTGTATGCATGAGTGGAATATTTTAACATCAAATTTATCTGATTTAATCTTGATGACTTCCATTATGATTTGGAGCAAATACTTCTAAATCTTTGATAAATTGAGTACATTTGTATTTGATATTAGAATGGTAATTTCTCTATTACATACAAGACTCCAAGTAAGTATAAAAATGAAGACTTTGGAGTAGTTTTGGACCAGGAAACTCAAGAGAAAGTCAAAATTGAAGCCCAGCATTCAACGCCACGGCGCATGCATGTTAATGTCGCGACATTATGCATCCCCTGCTTTCAGTACAGAGACCTGAGGCTAGAGCGCTAAGAACTGGACGCCACAGCGTCTGTGACCTAATTGAACGCACGTCGTGGCGTGATGTGTTTAATGCCGCGGCGTGACTTTGTTTTTACAACTTATAAATACTGTTGTATCAGTTTTACACGGGATCTTTTATCATTTTTTGGAAAGCAGCTGTTAAATTTAGGGTTTTGAAACCTAGAGAAAGGTAGAGAAGTCAAGGTTGGAAGTCATCCTCTATGTGGAGGGTGATTCAAGCTTAGAAGATGAAATTTAATAAGTTTCCTCCCTTTCCTCTATTCTTTCTATCCTTATTGCTTCATGAACATGATTTATATGTTTGTAATTTCGTGTTTCATGGCTAGCTAAGTTGTATGTAGGGTTTTCTTTAGATCCTTCTATGAATATTGATGATTTTGTAATCTTTTGAGTATATATTGATGTTTGGTTATGTTCAATCATATGGTACTTAATACTTTTGATTGTTTGATCAACTTTTGATTGATTTGTTGAAATCTAATGAACCTAAACATAGGAATTTGGATTTTAGATCTAATGTATGGTTGATGCATGTTTGATTTTATTCAATTGGCTTGGACAAATTGATTCACTAACTGGATAGAAATATACATTTTAACCATGCATAGCGGGTGTTTGAGAATAAATCATTGATGAGTGGAGTTTACACTAATTCTCATGGAAACATAGTGAGTTAGGTAAATGAAACTATGATTAATTGACTTATACATAAGCTTTTAATTAAATCAGAGTTTCAAGCTAACTTAACAATTCATTGATGTTACATGTCATTAGTTGAAATAGGAGGTGAAAAAGGATCCCCTATTCTCTATCTATCTATTTATCTTAGATTTATTGTTTTTCAGTCTTTATATTTCTTCTAAACACTATTTTATAAATTTGATGTTCTTAGATGGGATAAATTAGATTATTAGTTAATATTTGACTTTTATAAGAAGTAAGTATTCCTCGTGAGAACGATATTTGACTCCTAACTATATTATAAGTGTGATCCGTGCACTTGCGGTAAGTAAAAGAGCGAACACTATGTCACCTTCTAAGAAACTTTAATTCCCTCAAAATTTTCAAACCTTTCCTAATAGTAAGATTTTTAAAAGTTTAAATTTGAAAAACACAAATATATGTAAACAAATAAATTAAAATAATAAAGTGATCAAAACAATAAATAATAATTCAATTTGATTACAATCATATAATAAATTTATAAAAATCAATAAAAGACAATTAACTTAATTAAAGCTCTTTTATAGCAAAATTAATTGATTAATTGATTATTTGCTTGAAGAAAATTGATGTAAATCAATTGATTAATTGAATAAAAACTTAATTCTATTTTTATTCTACAATTTTTTTCATAGTATTATGTAAATTTTTAGTAAATGCAATTGATTGCATAATAAATAATATTTTCTATTAATTAGGTGTGATAATTGGTTGGCATAAGCTTTTTAGGATTTTTTCTTTTTCATGTACTATATAAATATTTCTTTACTTTATTTTATAATTGTACATTTGTTTTTTAACTATGGTGTCTTCTTTGAATGCATATGAAAGTAAGTCACTCCAATTTCAAGTTATTTTTGTATACTACTTTTCATCTACTCATGCTATTTTATATATTTTCATATTGTACATTTAAAATATGAGATATCATAACATTCAATATATCAATTATTATTTAGTCCCAAACTATGCAAATAATAATAGTGTGATTAAGAGTCAATAAGAGTCATTATCATATTAATCTTCTCATTACCCTGTAACTACAATTGATGGTAATGTTTTGCATTTTTTTGGAGGTTCTGTTACATCGCAATAGACTTGAGATGGTCTTATTATATCTTTTCTTTCTCACCACCTTTTTTTTTTCTTTTTCAGATATAGTTAGGTTTATACGGAATCATCTTATTTATTTTCTACACATCCATTATTGCGAGATCTTCAGAAATCCAAAACCTATGCATGTAAGGATTTCATTTTTATTTTTAATCTTTGTCTTCTTCAAGTTCCAATTTTTAAATCTTTCTCTTCTATATTTTCATTCATATTTTTCAAATTGTACTTTTATTGTGGTATTATTCTTTTTATGCATTTTTTTTCTTATTGCGAGTTTTTTGTTTATGCGCATTTTAGGTTTTGAGTTTTCAAAAGAATTGTCTTCATATTCATACTAGAAATCAATTTCTTCTTAAGCATTAACTTCATTTTTTTATGAATTTTGTTCTTTTAATATTTTTTTATCAAACTCAATTGTTTATCTACAATGCATGCATTATTTTATTAATGATTCATGTTATCAATAAGAATAAATTCTTAATTGTATAAATAGGTTTTCTTTTTCTTTTTCTTTTTCATTATATATACATATTTACTGTAAAAGACTTTTGGTGCTTCATTTAAAAGTCGTGTATGTTTAGTTATGCAAATATTTACTAAAATGTCATATATGTAATTAGGTTCCTATTCAATCATGATATTTTGAAAATATTGATATATACAATCATAGGATGAAAACTGTATAAGAAAACTTTATAAAATTAATTGAAATGTAACTTATTAATAGAAATCTAAATTAACTAATGAGTGTGACTGTTGACACTTTAATATGCTTATTTACACTCTATATTTTTTAATAAAAAAAATAACTTTTTAAAAAACTAAGAGAGGAGAAATTTTAAAAGTGCACCAAAAAATAAAAAGTAAAAGTGTGAATAAACATACTCAAGTGTCAATAATCTCACCCATTATATATATTTAAAATAATTATTTATTTATGAAATAGTTTTATAATATTTTTTAAACACTAAAATTAATTGTTTGACTATTATGTTTATTTTTTGTATGATATATTCTTATTATTGATATAATACATTATAAATGAACTAATAGTTTTTTAACCATATTTTTAATAACTATATAAATAAAATTTCTATTAATTATCCCACTAACATATAAAATTTGGCTAAAATTCAAGGAACCTCCTCCAACTATATGTCATTTTTCAGAAAACTTTCATATAGTTTAAAAATTAACAATTTGACTCCCTAAACTTACTAAGAACATGTTTGAGACAAATTATTTTCATCCTCAGCATATGTTAGCTACCAAAAAAGTTGTTGTAAACCGATGGTAACATGTTTGGGTAATGTTGATGCCCAAATTGTGTACGGCAACAACTTTTGGAAAAAAGTTAATGTTTGAGCTATTTTATAAAATTTTATTGGGATTATTTTTAACAGTGATATGTAAATATTATTTTGTTGTCAAATAAATATTTTTTTAATCAATCAAATAATTTTTTAATTATTCTATACTATTTTAGTAATTTAATTCATAAAAATAATTTTTTTATACTATCTAAACAAAACAGATTAGTTTAAAATTATTTTTCAAATAACATATCCAAACATAATTTTTTTTTCTTATAATCGATTATAACAATTTTTATACAATAATTAATTATTAAAATAATTTAATTTTTACAACTATTTCAAACACGCATCAAATTGTACAATATAGTGTAAAATTAACCCCTATAGATGTACAAAAAAACCCTGTTTGGGGTCAATATGCATGATTTGATAAGTTGAATGAGTCAAGTTATTGAATTTTAAATCACATGGAGGTTTTTTTCAAACTGACCAATAGTTGAATGAAGTTTCTTGTATTTTAGCCATAAAATTTTTACTAATTACCTTGTGCATCGCTCAGGTGCAAAATGTTAGTTGAATTACATTGTACTAATTAAATAATTATATTGTACTAATTAAATAACTTTAAATTATTTAATTCCTAAATTAATTCAATAAAGTCATAATCTCTTTTTTTGATTTTGTATTTTTTAATTTATGTTCCTGAATATATTTTTATTATTTTCATATTTCTATGTATATTTCTTAATTGCTTTTGTATAAAAAAATAAATACTATATTTATTAACCACTTAACAATTTTTAAATGTTTTATAAAATAAAAAAATTAAATGTTTTAAATTTCCTAACAAACTATCTTAATTATTACTTTAATACCCATACTATATACATGGTTAATTAGTAGATTTTTTTATTGATGAACTTATTTTAATTGATTTTATTATTATAAATTAATGAAAAGAATCACTCCTATGATATAGTATAATATTTTTCCATATAATTATTTTAAAATTCAATATAGACATTAAAATATTTAAATATTAATAAACAATACATATAATAGAATAAAAATAGATATTTTTAAGAAATATAATCAATTTAACAATATCTCCAAAAAAATTATATTTTACTTAGTTTTATTTTGTTTTATGTAAAAACTTTACCTGATGCAAGATATATAAAAATAATATCTTAAGATGTATCAAATAATGTAGATATTAAAAAACCATAGTAGGTTAGTGATTGTATAAAAATTTGTAAGGAAAAGATAAATTATTGATAAAAAATTATTAAATATAAATCATTCAATTAATTTTATTATGCTTTCTTATTAAATTTTCTCTCCTATAAATGAAGTTATTACATGTTTTCATGTAAAGTATTCATCCCTTGCAATTTAAATATTAAAATATTAACATTTTATAGAATAAAACATATATATATATATATCAGTTCTGTATGTAAGTCTTTTTTCTCTTACACCTATTTTCAACCGTTAGTTTCAATCTAATGGTTGAGATTATTTCATTAAAGGTAACCATTAGATGAAAGTATTATAAAAGTAACCATTAGATGAAAGTATGATTAATTAAGATATCTTATTAATAAATTTTAATCATTAATTTAAATATGATTTCATGTAAAATTTTCACTCTTGTGTGAAGTAGGTATTTAAATATTGTATAAAAAAATTATTTTAAAAGTAAACAAAAAGCTTTGTTATAAATATATGCTTTCCTCCAATAGTTTTGTTTTAAAATATTTTAATTTATTTATTTTATGATATCATAACGTACATTTTAGTTTAATTATAATATCATGCTATTTTTCTCCCCCATTTTATTTTCACCTCAATGCTCAAGTGCCATGTAAAATTAGTAGTTATTATAATCAGACAAAAATTCAATGAGAAAACACCATAACTTTTTTCTTTGTCGTCATACAGTAGAGTCCTTGTATATCATATTTGGAATCTAAAATCCAAAAACAAACTTAGTAACAAAACTATTACAATAATAGAAAATCTAAAAAAATATTGATAATCAAAATAATAAATGGGAAAGTCGTAATAAGAAAAATAATAAATTCAGAAAAATAATACTATCAATATGGAAGTACAATTTGAAATATCTGAATGAAAATATATAAGAGAAAAATTTAAAAATTGGAACATGAAGAAGATAAAGATTAAAAATAAAAAATGTAATTCTTACTTGCTTGGATTTGGAATTATGGGAGGTCTCGTAATGGAGGTGTAGAAAATAAGAAAGATACTTCATATAAACTTAGCTACAACTGAAAAAAAAAATAATAAGATGGTGAAAAAAACAGAGATAAAAGAACAAAAATGGTGACTAAAAAAATGAAATGAATTGAAACGACTTCATATTTATACATAAACCAATATAAATTGTTCAAAATCCTATAATCCTACGTTCAAATTTAAAATTCAATGATGATTGAAAATCTATTATTTGATTTCTTAATATAATAATGATAATTGATTTAATTCATTAATTAATAAAATAATAATTATTAACGTTGAATTGAATTGATTCCATATATAATAATGATAATAATAATTAATTAATTTTTTTAATTAAATGAATTTCAAATATGTGTGTTTTTCAAATTTAATTTTTCAAAATCCTTGCTATTATTAGAAAGTATTAAAAAATGAGGGAATTAGAGTGTCTTAAAAAATGACAAGTGACATGAATTTTCTTAATAAGAGTCAAATCTGTTTTATATGATTATCTATTATTTATTTATTTTTAATTTTGAAATTTTTTATTCTTATCATTTATTATATCACTAAACCAATTTTCAATTGATTTTATTATCTCCCATTGACTCTAGCTTTTACTAAAATACTGAATGATCGTCTCTCTCCTTTATATCCTCTCCATAGCGATTGGATTGTCATCTCCATCCCTTTTAGGTCTTATCAGTCGAACATCTATATTTGTTTGTTCTCTCCATCATTCCTTCCGCTTGGTCTTGGCTGTTCTCAACATTTTGTGGCTTCACTTTTGCATATCAATAATATCTCTTCCATTCGTTCTCAACTAGTGGTACGTTGTCTACCATTTCTCAGTTGTAACCATTTGCTTTGCTGCTTTAATTTCTCATTCTCCATGCTTGACGAGTTGAGTCTAATTATCATCTGTCAAATGAAATAATACTTTAATACTCTGAGTTGTTCGTGACTTGACACATCTTAATTAGATTATATGTTGTCACGAAGATGTAGAAACTATAGTTCATTGCTTACGGGACTGCACATTTGCTTTCAAAATTTGACTTTTGTTAGAATTTTTAAACATGAAAGGATTCATGTCGCTAGATATTTATAATTGGTTGAAAACATTTTCTTCTCAACCTAGAGGGAATGTCTTCTTGGTGACTTTGTGGTAGATTTGGTACTCTCGAAATGTTAGTTTTTAGACAGCAAGTTGTGCCCAGAGATATGATTATAAGACATATTCATCAATCATGAGAAATATGTTTGAAGCTCTTTGGTGTCTAGCGAACCCATCTTTGTTCGGTGGATGACTCTTCCTTTGGGACATATCAAGATTAACGTAGAGTCTATATTTATGTATTTTAATTAATGATTCTCTTTGTTATTAGATACTCACATCCTTTAAAGGTTCGAGATTCTGTAACTGTTTGGTGAAATATTTTAATAATCTAGAATAATGTATGAAAGCTTATTTTGTTGATTGAAGGTGATTATGTTTTCATACTATTATTCACTTCTAATTTTAATAAACCATATTTTTTATCCATTATCTATTATATTTTGCATGTAATTTTCAATAAAAACTATTACTTTCAGTTCTCATTGTAAGTAGTAAGTGTGCAGAATTTAATTTTATCAGTATTTGATGTTATGAACAATCAAGTAGTAAAAAATTGTAATTGATAGTTAAAACATTTATTTATAGTATGTGAATAAATCTATCAAGCGTTTTTTTTATTCTTTAAAAAAAAACATAATTGTACAAAGATCATTGAATCTTACTTAGGTCCATTGGGGGAGTTATTATTTAGCATCTATGATCTATGATCATAATGTGGTTTTGAATGTTAAATTGAAAAGCAGGTTTACAAAATTTAATTCTGTTTTAAACACACACCTGGCACTACATCTCAATCTCAAATACTTGCAAGTCGCAAGTTGCCAGTTCAACTACTCAAAATTTGAAATCAATCTCTCAGGCCCAAGATGATAAACTGAATTGTGATATTCACATCCTCAAGCAATCAGAAACTGGATTACACGAATTTGCCCGAAAAAACAAACAGCCAAGCTTGCCCAGCTTTGTACTTAAGCAAGAATGTGACTGAAATATGCACGTAGTAATTAGAGAAACTTTCACTTCACCTAACAGTCTTTTAATTTAAACTAACCTTGCTCTTCCTTACATACACGAGGCATGAGGAAAAATCGAAGACACAACCACAACAAAAATGCCTTCTCAACTGGATAGCTTCAAGTAAAAACCCAAATTACAGAACTATATACAGAAAGCAGGCAAGTAAAGAAAAACAAAAAAAGATTTAATAGCTATGCTCTTCCTTTCTCATGATACAGAGGATATTCAAGAGCTACATGTTTTCCAAAAGAATCCAATTTAAGTGGGGCACCACCTTGAAAATCAAAGCTCATAAGACTTGCGCAAGAGCCATGAGCAATCAACAACAGAGCAACTTGCAAATGCCCCGCGTCAACAGCACACCTGAACGGAGTGTACCCATGATCCTCAACAGCATCAACCTCAGCACCATGTTCAAGCAACATCTTCGCACTCTTAATCCTCCCTTTGAACGCAGCCCAATGCAAAGGGGTCCAACCATTCTGGTCCCTCCGATTCACCACCGCCCCACCCGCCAAGCAACTTATCATCCCATGAACATCGTCAACCCTTGCAGCCCTAAACAACACGTCATCCCAATGCAACAAATGAAGCAAGTGCAAATGCCCATTCTCCACCGCAACCGCAAACGCCGTTTTCCCTTCTTTATCCACAACGTGTTTCGCGTTGGAGCATTCCAACAAACACTCCACTGCCTTCAAGTGACCCTCTGAAGCAGCACAATGCAGCGGGGTCCAACCCTTCCAATCCGCACCGTTTTGGTTCCCTCCGATCGAAACGCAAAACCTAATCACCTCCACGTGCCCGCAAAGCGCCGCCACATGAATCGGAGTCCTACCTTCTGAATTCACCGAATTCACGCCAGCTTCACCGACAGATTCCAAGAAAAGCTCCATAAAATTCACCCTGTTCGTTGCTGCGGCTTCGTGCAAAACGAAGTCGTTCGAGTTGTCGGTTCTGCAACCAGAAGCTACCAGAACCTTCACAACATCGATTTTTCCAGCACGGATTGCCAAGGGTATAAGGGATTTTCCGTTTGAGTCCTTGAAATTTGCGTCTGCGCCAGCATCGATCAAAGTGGCGACGGAATCTGCGTTTCCATGTTCAACGGCGTGGTTCAGCAAGTTGGTGAGTTGTGATGATGAAGCACACCCAGATATGGCTTTCTTCAAAAGGATGAAACTTTGGGGGATTTGGGCGTGGTGGGAGATGAGGAACTCAGCGACGTGGGGACCCACCAGGGAAACGGGGATGACAGCGTCGGTGAAGACTTGGGATCCCGGTTTGGAGAAGAGACGGCGAAGATCGTGGTGGTGGTGGTGGGGCTTGGTGGTGTCTGCGAGGAGCATGGAGGTTCGGACGGTGACGGCATCGGAGAGAGGAGGGGGTTGATCGGAGAGGTGAGAAAGCGTGAGGGTGAGGGTGTATGAAGAAGAAGAAAGGGGTGGGATTGTGGAGAAAGGAAGGTCGAGGAAGAACGCGGAAGAAGGGTTTCTGATGGTTAGAGACACTGCCACAGTCATGGTGTGCATGAGATTGGTGAGCTTGAACGATGTGCTGCACTTTTGGCCCATTTGGAAATTCAACTCCAATTCCTTCACATCTGCTTTCACCAACCTGTCCATGGTGACGCCCAGTACAGTTTTTTCTGTTCCTTGTTCTCTTCTGGGTTTCAGTTTCAGCCTGATAAGACGGGTGCTACAATGGGGCTCAATGGCAGTTTGCTTCGTTTATGTTATTATTGTTCTGTTTTGTCAATTATTTATTAGAGTGATTTAAGTTTAACTAATATAATATTAGTGGCATGCTCGTTGTTTTGGGCATGACTGTGTGGCGTGAAGATGGGGAGGGGAAAAGGTATTGACAACGAGATAATCGAGAAGGACTGAACCAGTCATTTTTGAATATGATGCAGCCGTATTTTTAGTCAAACTGATCCCTATTCAAATTGGATATAGGATAAAGACAATGCAAAAATGTGTTATACAAAACCGTGTTGGTTTGAACCATTTCAAAGTCTTCAACTGTCCGCGTCCATAAGATTGGTGGATGTTATGTAATTTCTGGGTAAGACCATTTTGATCAAAATTATTACTATTTTTTATTATCATTTTTCAAAACATTGATACAGAAAGATTGACGAACGAATCCCCTCCCCTGAGTAGTAGGTACTACCGTACTAGGATTGTTGTCATTTCGTGATTTGCCTTATTTTTTAAACCCACTGAAAGTGAAGGCAGAGCATCCCATCTTCATCCCTTGCGTGGAGCTGAGCTGAGTCTGCTCATTGTTTGTGGATACATGTTGGAACGATTTTTAATGTGTTTGTTGGCATTTTCAATTGTTTATTTATATTTTTTATAAAATTATGAGAGGTTTGTAAGAAATATTAATAGGTAATTGAGAATATCATTAGATCCATTCCGATTATTAATTGATTATTTGGTTAATTGAAAAATGCAGTGGTTGCTACTTAAAAGATCATTTTTTTAAGTATAATGAGCTCATACTCAGCAGCCGTGGGCCAATTCTTTGTAAATTTATGGTCATACCACTGGTATTTTATTCGACTATTTGTAAAGAAAAATACTCATTGGGGTACTTAACTCAGCTGCTTGCCAATTTATTGGATGCTGTTTCTTCGCTATATGGTATATGCATTGACCAGTGTATTTAAAAGAACTATTAGGCGGTTTGGCAAGAAAGATATAATAAAATCTGATAGTATTAAATATAATAATATAAAATTTAATAATATAAGATTTAATATATAATAATTAAAATATTAAAATATTTAAAATTATAATAAAAATATCTTTATAACAGTTTAATAGCTTATATATTAAATTTTAATAAAATTTAATTTAATTTTTTAAAATTTGATTAAATTATTTATTATTTTAATATATAAAAAATTTAATTAATAAATTTATAAAATATAATATTTATATTAAATAATTAATAAAATTATAATATATTAAATGAATTTATCCTATCAAATCTAATTTAGTATGTCAAACAGGTTAGTGTCACTAATGATGCATACTCTTGCACATGACTACAATCAAGGACACGGAGTACGATTCTATCGTACATGACTAATGATGCACATACTGTTGCACATTTTCCACTCCACATAGCTCTCTTTCATTATATAATTATATCGCTACTTGCCTTGAGGATAAATGTTGACACAATACTAATAACCGTGTCTGGAAAATGAAACTCCAAATCAATATAATCATTATCAATGTAATATCGAAAAAAATATAATTTAAAATTTTATTATCTATCATTTATGTTAATTAATAAATGTATTAAATTTTTAATATATATTAAATATATTATTTAATTTTTTATTATGTGTGATTTGATATAACAATTTAAAAAATATTGATACATATAAAAAAATTTCACATATATATCAATATATTCAATTAATAAATATAATCAATTAATCAATATAATTAATAATAATTATAAATATATAAAATGAAAATATATGACCTAAAATTATGATATACTTCATCTAAATCAATTAGTAAATATATTAAGTTTTTAACATGTGACAAATACATTACTTAATTTTTTATTATATATCATCTGATGTAACAACTTAAAAAAAATATTGATACGTATAAAAAAAATTGAGACATATACATAAAAATAAATAAAAAAATAAAAAAAATTACAAAGAGAAAGAACGAACATAAATTACCAAGAAAATTGTTACCAAGTGGCTTCAAAACTCAAGAAGTGAGTGAATTGAGTTTTTCAAAACTTTTCGCAAACAATCCCTTTTTAATTTTCGTTAAAGTTATTTTCTTAGAAGTGAATGGATTTATGACAATAAAAAGTTCTCACATAAATTTAAAAACAATGAATAAGTGGAGAAAAAAGCAATAAGTATGCAGAAGCAATAAATAAGCTTGAAAGTAAAAAGATAAAAGTTGAAAAAATTACAAACAAGATTTATACTTGTTCAATTACCTTTGTGATCTACGCCTAGTCTCTAAGATCATTCATCCAAGAGTTTCTACTATTTCAAGTTTTACAAGGTGCTTGACAAACCTTTACAACGATTGAGTCATTCCTACACTTTAAGGATCATCCACTTCTTTGTGTAGAAGCCTATTTGAATTCTCAAGAGATCTTCCACCCTCTAAAGTGTTTGACAATATGATTTGAATGAAAGTAAGCTGTCTCAGAGTAGATAATATAAATTGAAACTTTAGGTAGAAGAAAGATCACATTTTAAAGCTCAAAATAGAATAGTAAGATAGAAAGCTTATAAAATTCATATCTAATGCTCAACAAATGATTTCAGAATGATTTAATCTTACCCTTAAGTCTCTAATGACTTGTATTTACAGCTCAAGTCATTAAAGAGCCGTTAGGAGGTGGTTGGGAGCATTAAATGCAACTTATTAGCTGTTAATTTTTTCATTTGGAAACCTAGACAATCGATATCACTTTTGCCTAATCAATTATCTTCATGATAGCACAAAAGGATTGAGTTTTTGGAACTCAATAATCGATTACGCACTTAGCCTAATCGATTATTGTCTTTTTAAAAAGAAGCGTGCAGAACTCAATAATCGATTATGCACTTGGCCTAATTGATTATTGACTTTTAAAACAGAAGGTGCACAATGCCTTTTAAGTGCAATAATCGATTATTTGCCCTGCTCTAATCGATTATTGCTTGATGGAAGTGAAACTTTGCTATTTTGACTTTTGCTAATCGATTATGAAAATCTCATAATCAATTATGTCATTTGAAAAACTCTTCAAACAGCTTTGAAAACTTAGTTAAATGTCTCCAAAAGTTTCAATAAGTTTTTAGACATTTAAAAGTCATTTATTATTAATTCAAAACTCATTTTAACAACTTGAAAAATTAAAGTGCCATCTTGGGTTCTTGAAAAATATATTTGAAGTTTAAGTGTGAATCATTTTACCTTTACAAATGATCTAAGTATAATACTAGTCTTAAAAGGTCTTGGACTTGATCTTGTCATCATCTTCTTATTTGTTATCATCAAAACTATCTTCAATGGCCAATTACAAAAATAACTCTGATTTTCTTATATCACTTTTTATTCTACTCCTCATATCATTAATTATATCATTTTTTTCTATCATTTTTTCTCATTTAATCACAACCATTAAAAAATGGTGTGAAAAGTGGTGTTTTAGGAAAAATAATGTAGGAAATCATTTTTGTTACAAAAAATAAATTAAAAAAGTCAAAGAATCTATGAAACCTAATGTCAAATGATTAATTTAATGAATGTATTGTTTTTATTTAGCCTACTTAAACAGTATGAACTAAATGTATAGGTTAGAGAGTGTTAAGAAATTGGAATATATTGAGTATTATTTAACAATATTGTTATAAACTATTATGACTTTTGGCATATATATATATATTTATTTAATTGTCACTTTGTAATATATATTGACCTAAGAATTTTTTTTAGATGGAATTTGACATGAGTGGTTAGTTTGATGTAACTTTGACAATGGAAGTGAAAAATGAAGGATTTAATTGACAACATAATTTTATATGAAAATATCATTAATGAACTTTTCTCTAGATATTTAATATTTAGTAGTATTTTATAAATAATAATTATAAAAGAAGATATTTTTTGCATTAAAGACTTAACTCGATATACTTTTAAAAAATATGGGTGAAAAGTTAAGAAATGAATTTCAATATAACTTTATTTGTATTCTATATATGAATCTTTTTCTGACGATATACTAAAATGATTATAAATGATAATATAATTTTTACATTATGTATCATTTTGTTATAACTTTAAGAAATGAGTTCCAATTGTACCACTTAAAAATATTTATTAAGCAATAAGATTATATAATGAAATAAATTAATTGTAAAAAGACAAGAAACCAATGTGATAAGAGCAAAAATAGTAACATAGAAACATGTTAGTAACAAGATTTATATTCCTAGATTAGATTTAATACTATCAAATCTTAAAAATTATAATTATCAATATTTCATAAAAAATATGAATCAATACCTCAATTAAAAGAATCTATAGTGATAAAAACTCAAATGAGTAAAAAATATAAAATTGATATCTTAACAATCGGACTAAAATCTAAACAAATAATCCAAAAAAATTTAAATAAGTAAAAATATAATAAATAATATAAATAATTATAGAATCTAAAATTAAAATTAATTAAAATTATATAAACAAATTATTTATTTTAAATTTTTCTCTAATTATTCCATCACACGAGTACAAAATACTAGTATTGTAAAAGGCATCTCTCAGAAGCTGGAGCAGGTAATGTTGACCCCGCAATCAAAAGGATTACTTAACTTTGATGAATACACAGTCTCTGTTTTACTTTGTTGAACATATTGTTTAGACACTTATTTCTGTTGTTTAACTACAATATTGGAAATGCCCTCAAGCACATAATGCTGTCTTTATTTTCGTGTCTTGATTCCCTAAAATTCGGATCAAATGTTTGCTAACTTTACCTTGGATTTCTCTGAATGAATAATATATTGATTTAATATACTACCAAACGGGAAATCACGTTTTTTTCTTGCTACTTGTTGCCTACCAAACAGGAAATTTAACCTTTTTACTTACCACCTGGACAAATGTAACGCCTACTTCTGGTTTCATACCCATATTTTTTATTTTTTTATTTTTTTGATTTAGCATACCCAGATTTTTTAGTTCTATGGAAAGAGCACATGTGATGGAAGTTGTAGCAACCAGTTACGAAGGGCAGGGTAAATTCAAATAACCAACCAGTTTTGAAGCTTTTCCCCCCTTCCTAGTTTTGTTCATTGCTTTTGTTGTCCAAAGTAGTAGTTCTTCTTTGATCTCTAGTTGCCTGTTATGGCAATCAACCACAATGTGGAAGATGAACAAAATTGAATGAGAGCTGACTTTGGGGAATCATTTATAAAATAAATAAAGAACAGGGATCAAGACTCCAATCTTGACAGGAAGAGTAGGAAAAGAAGACTCCATAGCTATTGTTTTCTTAAGCAATATTGTAGCAGGTTTGGGCTCATATGAATTTGCTTCCTGCGTAAGTAAACTTTCTCTTCGGTTCGTAAACAGTTTCTCTACTGATTATAAATGTATACTGTCTTCTTCAGCATACGTCTTACTTGAAAGTTAAAAGTCATTGGAAGCTGATGAACCAATATTAATTGACGTTCAACTGGTTCAAAGGTAGTTCATAGGTTTCCTTCAGCACTTTTGGTTCAAAATTAAGAATAGCTTGTTGTCTATTTTGATTTATATTCGTATGTATTTACTGATTGTGCAGTTGGGATGCTACAATCCTCTATCAATGCATGTATTGGAAACTACGTCACAACAATGTATTATTTCCTTTTTATCTTCGTTCTTTCTTTTTTTGTTTCTTTTTTCTCCTCTTCAAACTGGGTGAAATATGCTCCAGATTGCAAATGAACGTAGTAATATCTTATAAGAGAGGATCTGGAGTCTGGACTTGTCAATAGCAGAGGTGAGTTTGAAGGATTGCAACCAACACTCATGACTAAAACGCAGTTCATTTGTTAGGTTATGTACACCATTGTCTTTCGCGATTCACATTAGTCCAATTATTCCAATCTATAAAACTAATTTTCTCTAAAGTTCATAAATCATAATGGTGGCCACTGACATGCTTCTTTGGATATCCTAAATTCAAAGTACAAAATTAACATCCAGTGGTGGAATAATAAAAATGAGAAACGACTGTGGGAACCCTGAAACTTTGCATGTTTACTTCTGCGTTTGAACCATGAAGAAGTTCCTTTGAAGAAATGGTGCCAACATATTTTGCATCCATAACATAGAATCATGTGGAGTCATCCCAGTGTGATTTTGGGTGGAAAGCTTTTTTTTTTTTGCTTCTCTAATGGAAAATCATGTTTGGATGCATATTTTGAAAAACTTAAAAAAATAAAATTTCAACCAAACACACAACCAAATACTCCTTTTTGGTAATTACACATCCAAAATTGATTTGTTTTTGGTACAAAATTTGATTTTTAATAATAATACCTAATAACATAAGCACTTTACTGTATACTCACTTCTCAAGCAAAATCATGTATCTAACAAGAACACACACCAAGTTTTTTCGGACAAAAATATGCTTGTAATTATGGTAGCCTGATATCAAAAGAGTTTCACAGTTTATGGGTCTTCTTGTGGGCTATTGTGAAATCCAACCCATGGTCTATCCAAGCCCATTATTACTTGGAATCTATCACTACACCCATGACTCGATTCCAATATGGACCTGGTCATTGTCCAGTCCATCTCTATAATGTTCTTTTTGGCACATTGATGTTTTCTTTCTTTGTCCGAATTAGAATCCAAACTAATCAAGCACCCTCTCGATCCAATATGACAATTCACAAATCCTATCTATTATGGGTATAAACCTCTGGTATTTAGAGTTCATATTGAGTCTTTAGAGTTGAGTCAAGTTAGATTATAAAAAAAAAAAAAAAAAATTAACATTAATTTTTTTTGTTTACAAAATTCAAAATCAAGATATTACTTAAGGAAAATAAATGTCGAATCACTTAAACTAATCAAATGTTTGTATATATATATATATATATATATAAACTGTTTTCCTTTTTTTTTACGGTACAGATATAAATGTGAACTTGTATTTTTCTCGTCTCTAGTATTCGCTGCTATATATGTCTTTATGTTATTTCTAAGTTAGAAAACTTGAAACAGTACATTGTATATGTGTATAACAGTTCTAATTCATAGCAATTCTAATTCATGAAACAATATATAATGCTGTTCCATAATTTAAACATTTTAAAATTTGGATTATTTTTTCTCATTTCGAGGAATCGGAACTCTGTAAGTCCTTGACACTTCTAGGGCTATAACAAGTCAACATTTGGATTTAATATTGGAAGTTTGATCAAAACGAAAAAAAATAAATAAAAAGTAACAAAACAATATTTTGAAAGTGATTTCCAAACCCAAGCAACTAGTAAAAAAATGAAAATGATTAAAATATGTAGGTCAAAATGCAAAGATTTTTGACGAATAATACCATCTGATTTTAGTTTAAACAATTAAATAATTTAAAATTTTAATTAGTGAATAATCCATTCCATCCAAAATTTACAAAATTTAAATGTTTCAATTAAAATTATAATTACCCAATCATAAAATAAGCATATGAACACAATTGTTGAATCAATATATATTAAAATATTTGTCATCAAATTTTGTATAACCACTAACATCAATTTAAGATTGGGATGTGATGATGAAGTAATAGATTCCATCCTTCATCAAGCTACTTATACTTATTTTTTATTTAAGTGCTTATACTTTTAATGTAACTAAACAAATCTATTAAAATATTAAATATCTACTCAAAATTAAAATTACATAAATTATTTACCTTTTAATCAATTACTTATTACCTTGTTGATGAATATATAATCTATGACTTGTTTAAACATTTCACTTGTTTTTTCCCCATCTTGCTTGCATTAAATTAATGGAAAAATGTAAGTCCCGTGTTTCAATTTATCCCGCTTTGAGAAATCTTCATCAAAACCATTAACAAGAGGAACCGCATCACAGTCACCATGGTCGTTTTCTATGTTATTTTTATATATCATAACGTCATTGCTGTCATCATCATTCTCAAAAATCATATTCATCGTTTATAATGCTCAAAGATCAGTATTTAAATTGATTGAAATTCAAAAGACAACGAGATCGCAACATATTTATACTGTGACTTAAACCCTCATCCATTATACATGAAAACAGCATAAACATATATATGATAGAGTCATATATAGCCATCTTAAAATAAAGAGAATTTAGGATATTCCCATATGCATTCATGAATCATTTGATGTTTTATTTAAAATTTATTTAATTGATTAAAAGTCTTATTTCTTATTCCTTTACAGTTGAAAAGTGCTTATCCATTGTGCTTGTGTGAAGTTAATATGGACAAACTAGTGGGTTGTTAAATATCTCATTACAGGGCCAGGGCCTTTCTGGACCTGTCCGCGTTCCTTGTAGAGATCAAATTATTCATAATTAATTGGACTAGGCAACACCATGCTATAGAGTATAGTTGGTATTTCTTCGAAATTGTGGAAGTTAGAGATCCCACGCCACTGTACTATCTTTTTACGTAATTCTATTGCCACTTGTGATATTTACATTACAGTTACTGATGCCTTCCGTGAAAACCTGCTCCCCACCATGGTTTCAATTATTAGGTACGATTAAAACTCGATAATCGCTCTAATGGGCAAGCAAATGTTCCATGAACATATATGGAAATGGAATAAAGCCTGAACTTAAAATATCTGAAGCTTGAAGTAAGCTCAAGTTTTAATCGAACTAAAATTTGTGAACCAATTAAATGAGATCAGTTCATGAGCAATGCATTATTTATATAATATACTTGTATATGTATATGTTTTTTTTTTTTTGAGCTGTATATGTATACAGAAATTTAACTAACATATACAATATTTTATTTTATATTATCATTTTAAATGGTTTACAAACTATTTTAAAAATCTGTTATGTTATGTACAATTATAACAATAATGACGTGTGTGTGTGTATATATATATATATAATATATATAATATATACACACGTGTATTTTAAATGAATTATTCGCATATTAAATTAATCGAACTTTAAATACTTAAACTCCAGCTTATATAAATAAACTTAGTATTATGTTAAAATTCATTTATTTAATAAAATAAATCATAACTAATTAAATTGAATCTTTATAGGAATGGAATCTAAAGAATTCACCGATAGCTGTGTAACATAGCCTCCGTTTTTTCAAGTCTCTAGTGCAATTGTGCAAAGCATATGTTGTCAGAGCCAACCGGAGTTGTGGAGCAGTGCAGGCTGATATGAGCTATAGAAGTGGCCTCTCAATGGATACGCACGGAGTTCAGCAAGAGTGTTTGGTGCATGCATGCATTACTCTCGCTAAGAGTGAAACCCACCTCAGCAACCTATTTCTTGGCTAGAAGCCTAGAACTGGAATATCTGCTAGCAAATTCGTTTTAGTGTAATGATTAACTTAATTAGACACACAACACAAGGTGGATGGCCTCTAAAGTTTAAAGAATCAGTTAAAACAACGGTTCAATGATAGTTGGCACATCCTAGATATAGTAACTAAGGATAATTTTAGTATTTCACTAAATTTGAGGTGAAATGTTTAGCAGTTAATTTTAATGAATTTTTTTAAGATAAACTAATCTTCAAACTTTTTTGTCTTAAAAGAAAGACTGCACAATGTTTTTTTTTTTTTTGGAATAGATAATTTGAAGCTAGATTTTCTAATTAATTGGTGTAATGGGAAGTGAGATTTGAATCTGGGCATCACCTCATGAGAGCATTCATTGGAGCATTTTTCCTAGTGTGTGTTGTGTATACTCCACAGTGTTTGGCACTTTGGCTAAACATATAAGAAATATTAGGATTTTTTAGAGATGTTAAAATGAGTCATTCTACTTTAACTCATTCCATCTTATCACAGGTTAGCTATGTAAACGAGGGAGGTTGACTTGTTTTTATTAAATATGTTAAAAAGACTAATTCATCCCGATTATGGTAGGTTGAATGATTAATTTATCTAGAACTTTTTTTAAAAAATATAGTGACTTAATAAGATAGGTGAGTCAACTTGTCTTATATTTAATTTTTTTAATAAAAAAATAAATTAGACAAGTCAAACCACCTAAAATATAAAAAATGAGAGTTAAACGAGTCAACTCGTATGACTTAAATCATTAACCTATCCAACCTAAGGTTAATCTGTCATCCAACAAAATAACAAAAAACTTACCCCACAAGTTAATCCACTACCACAACTCTCGGGTTAGATGGGGTGAGTTAAGGAATTTCATATTATTTTGCAATAAAGCATGCCTCTGAAATTTTCTTGACTGCTTATGGGGCATGATGATCTTCATGAATGAAACTACAATCTTGCTTCACCTAAAGGAGTAGTCAAAATAAAGTGAATAGTTTAGGCTAGCTCTCCTTTATGTGTGCAATTCATACGAATTTCGACCATTCTTCTTTAGATTTGAAGAATGAGTGGATGAGAAAATTCTCCAGCAGGAGACCGATAATAATTGAATAATAATATATTACTTTTGTCAATTAAAGTTGACTCAATTAGTAGGATGAAATAATATTAGTAAAAAAGAATTATCTTCTCATTGAAGTTGGTAGAATCTTGGTTTTGGAAGGAAGAGTCTCTCATTACTCTAAACTTTTATTTATCTAAAAAAATAATATATTTGTAAGAAAAGGAATATTAGATTTAAAATCTTCTAGTGATTTTTTATGTATTTTTTTTTTGGTGATCTATAAAGGTTAAGCAAAAAAAGTTAATCTCTCAAATCAAGTTATACTTAAGAAAAATCCTCTATAAAATAATGCGTCCAGCAAGATGCGAACACGTTTATCTTTAAAGAATCACAAGTCACTTATCACTTAGACCAATTAAATAGAGCATCTTTTATGTTTTGATAAATCACATGGAAGTATTACTACAAATCTTTATTGAGTTTTATGGCATGATGTAAACGTGGACAATTTTATTTTAAAAAAAGTGTAACTACCTTTGGTCATGGAAGAATCTTTGAGATTAATCAGCCAATATTGGCACAAATGCATTGCACCAAGTTTGGTGGGTATTTGCTTTATAATTAAGATCACAGGAGGGAATTAATCTGCCAAAAACCATGCATTCATTGCATGTAACAGCATCCTTTGTCTTTATACTCGATGAAAAGGTAACCCTAGTGGACTTAAAGGGAGCCGTAACTAAAGGCAACGCTTTGTACAATCATATTATAACATTTATTAAATTGCCACTGACTATATACATGTATGTAGCACAAAAACATTTGACGATGGTGTTCTTATTTTATGTACATTAGTTAAGCATTTGACTATGTTATTCTCAATAATCCATTCCAGTGACCCATGACCGGTTAGTGGTTACACCAATGCACAGATGGATACCATGCATCCTTCCAATACTGAATGGATCCCTGGAAATTGAAGGATTCATTAGAGTAGCTGGTAAAAACCCCCCCGAATCAGTCACGCAGAAATGTATATATATTGTACTAATTTCATTGTTTTCACCGAATAAATGTTTAAAATAGCAGTTATTGCGAAAAGGTATATTGTTGGGAATGCGACCAAAAGTCCCATATTCATCATGATATAAGTATGTATATCTCTACATTAGTATGAGGCAAAAACAAGAGCAATCCACGTGAGGCTTTGGCCCAAAGTGGACCCCATCTTACCCCCATGATCCTTACTGAAGTGGTATCGGCCCCAATGAGTTGGTATGACGCATCTATGTGAAGAGTGTATCTTCTATGGAGGTTAGGCGGCGTGTTATGGACGACGACGGTGCAAGTATGACACCATATCAAAGTCATGCCCCGAATGTTAGCCATGGTGAATAATTTCGAGAATCATTGTGGTGGGCCCCGATTAGCTCACGATGGATGGGATCAGTAGATAAATGTTTAAAATAGGGCTCGATGGTCCTTTGTTCGAGGGTGGGCTCCGAAGTATGACATCAAAGTATCGCGAAAAGGTAATCAACAAAGTGGTGGGCCCCGGTTAACTATCCGTAACATATGATCGTTTGAGGGAAGGCAATTCGAGGGGAGTTGTTGGGAATGCGATCAAAAGTCCCATATTGGTAGAAGTGGGGATCGTATGTATATAAGTATAATATATAAAAGGCTAAATATATGGAGATATGTGGTGTCTGTCTCCTATTCTTAAACATGTGGGTTGTCTCCTATTCTTAACATTATCTAATCGTAAATTAAGGAGAAAAATATATCATAAAAAAGTGGCTGTCTCAACGGGACCCATATTTGCTTAAAGGAGTGGGTTTAGAATTTTCAAAGACAAATATGCTACAATAGTAGTAAGGTTCATTAATAATTAATAAAAAATAAAAACCGCTTAATATATGATTAGGAGGACAAATAACAGGAACAAAGATAGAGTTAATTAGATGAAAATAGATTGATGAAATGGACATGTATTGGTGCCAGGTGGGAGGGATAAGATGGGACGCAACGCATATATACAAATGCAAAATTTACAATCCAAGAAAGATTATATAATTAATATTAATATTGGAGATAATCCAAAACCGCACGCGGATTGGTTATTTGATTTTGTGTTTAGCATGGCAATTACAATCTCTCTGTCTTCGTATTCTGACGATAAAAAAGACACAGGCATAAAATGAACTCTTTTCCATTTGGTGGGATTAAGCCAATCGGCACAAGAGGCCAAAAGCTGTTCCTAGTTGTTGACCTAACGCACAAAAGGCCAAACCCAAAGGTGGCCCGCACGTTATCGATGCAGAAGCTTTTTTATTTTGATTATTAAAATGAAAGAAAGAAAAAGAAGACAAAAACAAATATGAGAGAGAGAGAGAATTCATTACCCGAAAAGAAACAAATGGCCCATTGAATACAGAGTGAGAGAGAGACGAAAGAAAACGAAAAGGAAAAGGAACAGGAAAAGGAAGCAGACGAAGAAACAAGGAAGCAGTAAACAACACGGCAAATATGTTAGGAATAAATTGTATGTGTGTGGCACATGCGTAGCCACCGCTTCTATATTAGGACAACAGATGCTGCCAAATACTCGTATAATAATGTTATTATATATTATATATACATTCACACATCATTTTATTTTTATATAATTTTTATCATTTAATTATAATTAAATTTATCTTATTTTTATACATTTATATTTTAATTTTATCAATTAAACATATATAAGATATGTGAGGGAGTAAGTAAGTCAGAAATGTGCAATTAACATTTTTCATATATGTTTTTTTTGAGCTGAACATTTTTCATACTTAAATGCACGCTAGTACTTTTGTTTTATTTTACTAGACTAGACTATGATGTTCCTTTTGGTTAGCATTTTATTCGTACAATTGACCTCAACCCCTTAAAAGGAGATGAATAAATAGCATATATTAAAAGAATTGAGAAATGGATTTACCCTTTTCGGGATGTATCCCTTTGAGCTTGTGTTCTAAAGGCTCTTCTTCGTAAAGGAAATAAAATCTTTTTCTAAAATAGAATGAATTTCCCAGCAACAAAATGAGAAAAATGTTTGCTTTTCTTCTTTGAGGTGGAACATATGTGTTCCTTCTCTTCCTTACTTGTATCATTATCTATTGTAGTTTTATTATTTAATATTATCCTTTTGTCTTGCGTCCTATATCTTTCTCTTCGAAAAAAAAAAACACATTTGGTATGTGCACAATTGCCTAACCATGCACTAGCAAGAAGGCATATCCGTATATACTATGTTTTTGTAATTCATCTTTGTTGTTCATTTTGTTTCGATTTTATTTGAAGTAAAAGAAATTTTATTGTGAACTTAGTCCCATTGAGCAAGTGCGATGGAAGATGTCTATAAAACTCCACAAAACTCTCTGTGTGATCATAAGCAACAATTACCTAAATGAATAACTAAATGGCATGGTCGCCAAGCTGATCTCCAAAACACTAAGTCAAGTATTATATCATCTAATAACACAAATGAGAGTCTTTTATTAATGTTCAAAATGTTCAATCGAAACCCAACAACTAAAAATAGGTTGAACAACAACCAACTAGACCATTGTCACCAATCAAACGCTATCACACACCATCGACATGAACTCCACAAGTGCACCGCTTCGGTTGCAGCCAAATGTGGCACCACTGGCCACCCAAATGCATTCAGCAATGACGAGCTAGCTTCGTTGTTCCTCCTCAAACAATGCTATCACCAAGAAAAAGAGAGACTTTACTCACATCCAAGGCGACTCCACCTCGTTGATAGCCATTTTCTCCTAAGATAGACCAACTACCTTGGGGTGGCATCATCTAATGGGCAACCTTTCCTTTAATATCTCTGGGGTGGGTCCACCTCATTAACAGCTCCTTGTCTATCCCATAGGCGGCTACACCAAATGGGCAGCCCTTTCCTCTCAGCTTAAACATACTAAGACTGCAACCACATCAAGGAGATCGAATAAAGAAGAAAAAAGAAATTGGGAAACTCTTGCTCCCACACCTGTGACACCCTTGGTCACACCTTTTTGGATGGCCAAAACCACAAGTTACTGGGATGACTCCTGCTCCCAGACCTACGACACCCTTGGTCGCATCTTGTTGGCCGGCCACGACAGACCCGGTTGCCAGAAACACTACCCACGACACCTTTGGTTGCACATAGAAGAAAAAAAGAGGGAAGAAGAGCCAATTAACAGTCACAAAACACTCCAACAATAGAAACTCAAGTCTGAATCATCTCACTAGAATCTCCTCTAGTCAAACTAGAGACCATCACTGAACATAAGCCTCAAAAATCTCTACTTTGCAATCTCCACAACTTAAATTTGTCACGCCATGTATCGCAACATCATTACGAAGTCATCAATGGGAAGCCAACTACCACGCCAGTCACCGTTGATATCAACTCCTCACCATTCTTCGGTTCTTGTCGCACCTAAATACAACACCTCCATCCATTTGCAACCTTCAATTAAACATGTAAAATGGAGCATGAGTGCGCAACACAAAGGAAGTGTTGCCATCGGCAGCCACCGCGTGACATGTCAATCTATACCTGGAAATAGAAGGCCACAACCAGCCTATACCCATAAATAACTACTGCTAGGGTTGCCTGGAAACTGAAATCGTAACCACTCTTGCTCAATCACCCAAACACCATGATCTCCCATTTACCGCCAATCTCCAAAAACTACCCATTGGCCCTCCGGCCAGCACTGGTCCATCACTGTCAGTCCTTCTCCAGCTCCGATCGAAGACACAAACTGCCACCATCGACCACCAGCAACTTTGCCGGTCGTATTTCCAGCCACGTCCGACCATCAATCACTGGCGACTACTCCTAGGTCTCTTGGAACACAAAAACACAGCCACCCTTGGTTGTGCACTGACATGAACAGTGACCTAGGTCATAATTACAAATAGCTATTTTAAAAAAATAGTTTCACAAACTAAAAAGTGAAAACAGAGGAAATTTTTTGAGGAAAACAAATAGGGAAGAATATATAAAAGAGTTTTATAAAACTCAACACAGTGGAAATGTGAGGTCTTCAAGGCGAATGATATCGCTCTGATATCATGTTGAAGAATTATAGGATTAAGATTTTGGAGGAACGAAAAAAGAGTAAATGACTAACGCTGAATATATTATTGATAGGATGAGATGTGATACAATTTCATAACCTAGTACTCTTATTTATACTAATATTAATATATACAAGCCTAAACTCACTAATACTACGACTAATAACTCTAATATCTTCTAACACACTACATTTGTCAGTGTTGATTAGTTATGACAATAGATCTACGATTGAAATGCATTAATTGGAACCTGAATAATTGGTATATAATTATGGATAGAATATTTGCACAATGGTCTGGTGCAGCTATTGTAACATCATCGCTGAAATTGGGTGCCTCTGCTGGTGCGTAGGTGTGTTTCAGATCAACTTATCTTTTAGTGCCACTACTGCCGGAAGTGACAAAAAAAGTTGAACCAACAGATTTGGATGAATCTAATGGATTATATATATCCTCAATCCTCATCCAATCTTTATGAATTAATTTAGGAAAGGTTGAATCGGCAAAGTTGGATGGAACGTTTGTGAAGAATAACTTCAAGCTTTGTTTTTGACACAAGCAATCCAGGGTCATGTCCAAAGTTGGTAATTATTATATGAAACAAAGTATTCTTGTAATTCTGTTGTAAGTCGACCTAAAACATTAGATGTAAGAAATTGTTATTAGATTTGATTCATTTATCTTTATTATGCTATAAATTAGCATTAAGATTTTGATGTTTTGCATTCAATTGTCTTCATTAAGCATTCAAGATTCATTCTGTTGTATGTTTATTGATTTTTCCTATTCTTACTGAAATTATGGCATTGTTGTTGGTGCATTGCCTTTGAATTGAATTCATTACTAGTGATCTTGCTAACCTCTATTCGTCATCTCAACTCAGACAAAGGGATGGAGAGCAATTATATTTTTGGATGATGGGATCTTTGTCCGGTTTAGGTTATTCATTACTCATAATTTTGTCTAGGGACTGAAGATTTAATAGAATTACTAGAAGGATTACAATATAAATTTAACATAACCTAGGATACCAAGTCAAGTCAAAGGAGTATCCATACTTCTTTGACTTCAGTGAGTATTTTAAACATATCCTTTATCAAGACCTTAGCTTCTTCATAGCTAATCTCTAAAGTTAGGTGTTATGCCTCTCAATGGGTCCTAATAAATGCCTTTTCTTAGCTAGGCTGTGGTGGATTTGGCAGGCTTGTAACATGCAATCCATCAAGAAAAAGGCTATAGATGACAACTCAGTAGTAAAAATCGTCAAACAATTATTGTGCTTAGATATGTATGCCTCTAATTAGGGGTGAAAATGGGTCAGGTTGTCCGTCAGGAACCTATAACTTGACCTGCCTGAGGCCTGGCCTATTTACTAAATAAGCTAAGTCAAAGCTTTTTTTAAAGTTTGTTTAATTAAAAAGGTCAAGCCTCATGCTATCTAATAGACTTTTTAAACTTGGCAGGTCGACATAGTCTGTTTAACTATATATAATATAATATATATTATTATAATAATTATAAATTATAATTATAATTATTAATTTATTATAATATGTTAATATATTTTTTAATTAAATTTTAATAAAAGTCAAGTAACTAAAACTTAAGTTAGTAAGTTAGACTATAAATAACATATTTATTAATATATTTAATGTAATATATTTATTAGAATAAAAATAATAAGTTAATACTTACCCCTTAATTTTACAGATGTCCACTACTTTCTTGCTCGATCTTTGGTTGATGCGAGACTTGGAGATATACCAAGTTACAACTATATGCTTCTAATAATTTTAAAACTTGGTATATCCTCAAGTCCCACATCGACCAAAGACTAGAGTAAAAAAGTGGTGAACATCTATAAAATTAGAAGGTGAGTGTTAAGTTATAACAAATGTCTATTGACCTTAAGTAGGCTCGTTGGCCTATTTTAAGGCTTAGGTCTATTAGCTTATGTAAATACATGTTGACCTATTTAAAGGTAGGTCTATTAACCTATACAAATACATGTTGGCCTATTTAAAGGTAGGTCTGTTAGCCTGTGTAAAAGCTTATTGGCCTATTTAAAGGTAGGTCTGTTAGTCTATTTAAAGGTTTCATTGCAAAGTAGGCCTTTAAATAGGTTTTCAGGATCAGGCTAGGCTTTTAAAAAGATCAGGTCAGATCTTAAAAATTGGCCTATTACAGGTTCACAGGCTAGACTCAAGCTTTATAATTAGGATATAGGTCAGACCTGTTTAAGGCAAAGTTTGACCTAACTTGGCTTGTTTCCACCCCTACCTCTAATGTCAACAATTGCCCACTTCGCATAGTCAGTTGGAGTGCACCAACAATAGATTAGGTCAAGATAAATATAGATAGTAGCGCTTTGGGCAATCCTAATATAGTTGGCCTTGGTGGTATAATCAGTCTTTGGATGGTTCTTGGGTCCTTGGTTCCATGGTATGCATACCTAGACCTTGGTCTTTTCTATTTGGTGTCAGGGTTCATTTTATGTGGCAAGCTAGGAATAAGAAAATCTTTGGTACTCATGGTAGAGACACTAGGAACGTCTTGGTTTGTTTTTGGATGCGAGTAAAGAGTTATTCTCCTGAAAATCATATTTTTGCCCTTGTTTGTCAACCTACTAATGCTAAGAGTGATTACCATGCTTGGGCTTTTCCTCTTGATGATTGGGAGTGTTTGAATACAAATGAGTATGTTATTAAGATCTATAAAGCTGTTTGTGGAGGTATGTCGAGGGATGCTTATAGTATATTTGTTGGTGGATTTGTAGCGAACTTAAGAATGTCCTCCATCACTCAAGCTGAGTTATGGGGTATATTGTATAGCCTGCAATTAGCTTGGGATCTTGGCTTCCATAAAGTGCAAGTTTAACTAGATTCCCAAAGTGCTCTTCGTCTCATTAATTGTGTTTATCAACCTTCCCATCCAACGTTCACCATCATTTTGCACATCAAATAGTTGTTGCATTTGCACAAGACCATCCATATTTGTCATGTATTTTGTGAAACTAATAAGGTTGTTGATGCCTTAGCTCGCCATGGTCACACACTTCTAGATCCTAGGGTTTCTCACTTCTTACTTCCTCCTTAGTGTGCCATTGAAAGTCTACTTTAAGATGTTGCTGGTATTACCTACCAACAGGGTTCTTTGTAATATTTGCTTTCTTGTTTTGGGTTTTTTTTCCACCCCGATGATTACCAAAATTTTTTTTCCTCATCTTCTAAACTACTCCACCAAAACATATAAAAAATTATATCCAAAATACAATTTTATAAAACAAATTAAAATTAGATGATGGATATTGGACCAATATAACAAAAAAAGTCCAAGAAGATTCAAATAAGCCAGCCAGTCTGGCCTGCTTAGGATCACCATCTCAGGACCACTCAAAACTAGAAATAATAAAATACTCTAATTCACCTAGATACAAACACACCGGCTATAATAAATACATGGGCACATGTAAAACTATAACTAGTGATTGTTTGAATTCACGCACACCTGCATTTATACTCTAATAATCTGTTAGGATACTCTCGACCATTAGACCACCTGTAGATTAACTTTCCTAAATGGTCCAAGGCAGGTCTCACATAAAAAAAAGGATAACAAGCGCAATTCAGATGTGTTCATCTATGCCTTACTCTTTTCACTCGTATCATACTCTTGTTGACTTAGGAATCGAAATATCATTGCAAGTATACCTCCTGTGCAATCATCATCATTATAGCTCTTAGGATAACTCGAAGTTCGATTTCTTGATCGTTCGACCATCGAGAAAATTGGCGAGAACAAATATGTAGAGTATGAAAAATAGATGTATTAAGAATTAAAAAAAAAGTAATTGTAAGAAAATATGTAGATTAAAAAATGTTATTATTTTTAGGGAATTTTCGTATTCTTGTAGAAGATCAGATTTGTGACTTGGTAATCTCGTGATACTTGGTGACCTCAACCAAATAGATTTTATATGATACATTCAATTTGAATATAGTCTCGTGATTTGTATAATTTTTATACGTTTATTTTTTTTAATTTATTTACAAATTTATTTTATATTTCATGAAAATATTACAATTATATATAATATAATTTGACATCTTTCTTACACATAACTACTATAAACATATAGTGAATATATTTTTGGTGGATACCAACAATTATCCATTTAAATAAGTCATTGCAATAGGATTAAGATTCTTTCTTATTATTAAGTAATTGGAGAGAGTTTTCTTGAAGAGAAGATATATACTTTATTCTTAATATATCTAATGAGTCTTATAATTAATTATGGTAAAATAAAATTTGTGTTTATCTTTTTTTTAACACAATCATCCTATTACACGAGAAGATCTAAACCCATTGCAATATGATGAAAAAAATCTCGTTCCTTTAAAAGTGATAATCCATGAACTCCCTTTTTTTTCCATATTGATAAAAATAAATGGTTTAAGTATTTTCTACGCTAGTATTTATTTTTAATTAAAACTTGTATTATTCCTATATCCAGGTAACAAACGTTTGAATTGATCACGATTTTGTTCCTTGAAGTAATTAATAAATTCTTTAAAAATAATGTTACATACATTCTCAAAGTGTTATATAGTCCTTCATAATACAACTTATAATATTAATAAATCTTTAAAAATGTTATTATAAATTTGCTAGGTATTTCTAGGCACTATGAGACAAAATTAATTTTTTAAAACAAAATAAAAAAATAATGATGAAATAAATTATGACGGTAAATTATGGGGTGGGGTTTATTGTCTCCAAATGAGAAGGAACACAATAGAAAAATCTTCTTTAAAATGAGTTGTCTTTAAAATGAGTAAATTATAATATATTTATTATTAATTTAATATAAAATATATTTTAATCTTAACTTATTAAAATTTAATAATAAATAAACTATTTCTCATTCACTTTAAAAATAATTTTCTTTTATCCTAATAGAATAACATGGAAAATGATAAGCTCTCTAGCAGATGGAGTAGCCAGCATGATATAAAAAGGAATTTGAAGGGGAGGAAAAGAAAACCCCGTTTTTAAGTGATTGAGTCGGAAAAAAATCGCAGGACTACCAAATTTGAGCAAGCCGTGATTAATAAAATCAACAAAAAAAAGAAAAAAGAGAACCAAAAAACCACTAAAGAAAAAATCAATACCCTTCTCCATGACCATGACCTTCAATAACCAAATGGTCCAAACTCCACGATTCTATCTATTACAGGCAGGCACTGTGATGGCTCATTTGATTTGTCACAAACACACGCTTTAATCTCATTCTCACTTCACCCTTCAGATGATTCAAAGCTTTCATCAGCTTTCCATCAAACAAACAAAAGAAAACAAACGGCAGTAATCCACCATAGGGCCCGCACCAATCGTCACGAGAAAAATCTGATCAAACGGAAGAACCAGAAAGCAACCTGGTAAGACACGTGTCGAGTGGCCAAACCCAAACCAGCTCCAGTGGATCAGAGCGTCTCCTCGAATCGTGTCCCACACCGAAAGGGCTATTGATCATCGTATCAAACTCGTTTTGAGAATAAAGACTTCGCAAGCGGGACACACCCAAGGAACCAAGAGCAACGTAAGTACGCCACTTGTTCGTAGTGGACGATGAGAGATAGAGATAGAGATAGATACAATGGAACCGCCTCGGTTACTCAATACGACAAAAAATCCAAAAAAACTCTTAACTTTATTTTTTTGGGTTTTATAAGTATTTTCATATTTTTTTTGGCGTAAGAGTAGTTTTTCTGATGAAATATTATATGATTAGGTGTTTTTTACAAGTAATATTGACTTGAACATTATCATTACTTGATAATGCAATTTGGGAGATTTTTATAACCATTTTTTTAAGATTTGAGATTTATGATGAGTTATTAAATATTTTAATGATTGTTAATTATTTTTAAATATTTATTATAAATTTAATATTCAATAAAAAATTGATAACTTACTCTAAGTATTTAACTCATCAAAATACCATAAGAATTTCTTATAATGTGCTTGTGACTGTATTCAATTCATTAGAAAAATAATAGTTACACATCTTCTTAAAGAGACACATATCTCATATATAAAGATATATGATAAATTTTGAGTGTAGCTGAAAGATAAGAGTGTGTTAATAGATATGATTCATGCTTAATTGGGAAATTTTTTAAATCAAATTTTTTTTGACTCAAAAGTTGTTTTTACTATTTATGAATGTTTAAGTAATTCTATTTCAGTAAAAAGCTTAATAGATTACAATAAATTTTTTCATAAATTTAAAACTTGAGGCTTATGATTTAAAATTAAATTATTTTAAAAATTTTAAAATATAAATATTATTTTGTCTTTAATTAAATAATAATTTTTAAAATATTTTATATTTTTTCTTGATAATTTAATATATAAAAATAATTTTTTATGTTATATAAATAAAATAAATTATTTTAAAATTATTTTTTTAATTAATATGTTTAAAAATAAAATTAAGTATATTATAATCAATTATATATAGAATTAATTATTAAAATAATAAAATTTTAACAATAAACAAACACAGCCATGCACAATCGATTGCGGGTTCTACTTTTTTTATAAATTAATAAAAATATACAAAGGACGAAAACGGAGACCCCTTTCAGGCTCTGACAAAAAACATGCCGTCACGCGCGACCCGCTACTGGACAAAACACGTGTCGTGGTCAGTGGCACTTTTGGGGGTTTTGTGTGGAACGGAGAGGGTAGTTTGGGGAATTCGCGGGGAGGTTGTGTTTGGCAAAAGCGTGGAGACGGAACCCTTTGTCGCCACGTGCCTTGGCGTCGGCTGCACGCAGGGAAACTCTTTTGTCTCCTTCTTTCAATCTTTTCTTTCACTTGTGTAACGTGTTTGGTGGTTTCTCTTTCTTTCTTCCAAGATTTTTCATTAGGTACGGCTATTACCAGACCCTGTTTTTGACTACTTCCAGTCTCTTCCAGATCTACTGTCTCTATAGAAAATGTACTTTTGAGTGTATTAAAGTGAATGCTATCTCTTCAATTCGTTACAACAAAATTATTATCCCCGTGGAAAAGCTTCCTCCATTTTAGGTAGTACTAATGGATAATTGGATCTTCTATTTACTCAAGTTTCATAAATGAATTTGTTTTTTCTTTTTTAATTTGATGAGTAAATAATCAAGACCCCAACGTACTAAGATGTGTGGCTCAGATAGTAAATAAACTTTATTTGCAATGCATAATTCGAATTTTGATAAAAGCACATGTGGCTAAGGCCACATTATTGGATGCACAAGGACGAATCAGTCAGTCTAGCAGTAGATGATCATAATTAAAGGTGTCTAATGGGTGAATGAGTCATAAATTTATAACAACCATTATATTCTTAAATTAAATTATATATATATATATATATATATATATATATATATATATTTAATATTTATTTAATATTATTTATTTTATATATTTTTTATTATTTTTTTCATTTAATCATATGTCTTAAAAAATATATAAATAATATTTATACTTTTTTAAAAAATATAAAATGATCATTTTTAAATTTATAAATTTTGATCTAATTCAACTCAATTTAATTTATAAAATATAGGTTAAGTTAAGTTTATTAGTTAAATTAGATTAAAAAATATTTTAATTTACAGTATATGAATTAGATAATGAGTTAAAAAACTTTTAATTTGCACAAACTTAATTCATTTACTTTTTTAGTAAAAATTTATTTAAATAATAAAGAATATACGAAAAAAAAAAAAAAAAGTGAAATTAATAATTATATCAATATATATTATATGTGTGATGATATTGACTTCGATTAGTTAAACTAATTTATTGTTTGAGTTATGATTTGTTTTGTTTAATTTAGTTTAGACTTAATAAGATTTAATAATTATTAAATTATTATGTATTTATTGACTTATGATGTTTAATTTATTTATGATTAAGACTTACTATATTTGAATAAAGTCAGTTAAAATTTATGATATTAATTTATTAGATTGAAACCTATTATATTTAAAATTAAGACTTATAATGTTAATTTATTAAATTTTGTATTTTGACTTTTTTTCAATAATTTTTTGTTTTAAAAAAAATATGTCAAACTCACAAGTTCGACTCAACCCAACTCATTCTTCAGCGAGTCAGATTAGGTCAGATTGAGTAAAAAAATCTTTTCGATCAATCCAACCAAACTCACTGCTCTAATAAACGAGTCAGGTCTAAATATACTATTAAACCTACCAACCCACCCACTCACCAAACACCCTTACTCATAATGTGTGAATAGGTATGTAAATGAATTTTTTTATGTATAATTTTTTCATGATAAAATAATGTAAAGATTTAGATAAATACAAATATTTTAAAGAGTGAGACTCTTTTAAAATTTATGGGTCTTATTTTAAGATATTTGTGTTTATTTATCGCTTCATATGATCTTATCATATAAAAAATAATAAACAATACTTGACTACAACATTTGACTCCAACTCTTGGCTCCAATCTCATTTAATCTCCTTCTATTTTTAATTCTATTTAATTGAGTTAATAGACACATGAAAAGAGATTAAATGAAGTTAAAACTAATGGTTGAAGCAAAGATTAGAGTTAAATTTTGTTTAAAAACAAATATAAAAAAAGTTGTTTGTGGGTAAAAATTTAATTACAAATTTAAATTATAACTATATTAATTATTTGAAGCCAAACTAAAAAAAATGCCTAATTTTAAGTTGTAGTTATTTCAATTATTTGAGGATAAACTAAAAAGAATACACTTGTAAATTTTGTTGTCCTAACATAAAACGCCTTTAGACATTCCTAGAAGGTGTATTATTTAAGGTATGCAACATTTGACTAGAACACCAAAACAAAGAAGAATGGAAAAATATCTCGTTAGAGGAAAAAAAAAATAAGTACATGACAAGCTAAAATACAAGAAAAAAAATAATTTTGTCTAATCGGTCTAAAAAAATGTAATGCTATATTTGTTAAACTTTTTGGGCCAAAATTCACTTTCACTCATTATTAATATAATTTTTAATATTTATTTAAAAACCAAATTACTTCAGCTCCATAATTTTCCTTTTTCCATCACAAACTTCTATTTTTTTTCTGGCCATAACATTGAAATTTTTTTCTGTCAACAACTGTTCACATAATTAGTAAGGACGAACAATGTTAATTATGTTGGCTGAGATTTGATTTTTACCAAGATTTATTAATAAATTATTTATAAATATTTCTGTAAACATTTATTAAATCTAAAGACACTTAATCTGACGGTGAAATGAGATAATCACTTACGACTCTAAATTTTCTTTTATAAGAAAAAAATGATCTACAGAGTTTGTAAACCAGGCCAAAACGGACTTGTCAATAGCAATCAATACACACAGGGAAAAAAACAAAAGAAGAAAAAGAAAATGGAGATCGAAAAAAAAGAGGAAAATAAATAGGAAATGGTGGGACCCATATAAACAGTTTAATTCGGCCGCCCGCTTTGTCGTCTCTCTCGTCTCCGTCCATTCCCGTCGTTCCCTTGCGTTTGACTCTCATACCTTTCTTCCCCCTTCTTCCTCTCTCTCTCTCTTCTCTGCTCTGCACCTTCTTATCCTTCTCACACCTCACACACTCTTTCCCCACTCTTCTCTCCTTCTCTCTCTGATATCTGCGATCTCTCTGTTCCCTTTGTTTCATATATACAATATACAATACCAGTGTACCTTCTTCTTCACTAACCTTCAACCAGGATTCAATCAAAGCAGGTACCAGTACCACTGCCACAGGCACCATCCTAAGCGAGACGTACGTAGATACGTACGTGCGTACATACATACATACATACATAACATACCCACCACCACAACTCTTGTTCCTCTCCCCACATCACTTGAAGTTCCAAGGCCTTTTCCATCGTTATTATGAGGCGGCACAACAGGGCGGTTATCACTGTTGCTGCTTCATAGCCTTCTTCTTCCTTGAGTTCCCCCTTTCATTATTTGCTGTAGAAATAGATAGAAACAACAAAACATGGCTCGCAGTAATGAAGTCAACCTCAATGAATCTAGGGTAATACTTCCATCCGGGAAATTATCAATTTTTTTTTTTTTTGTTAATCTCACATCACATTATGTTTTGGTTTTGTAACTCTATTGCTTGCTTTGTTTCTTTTAATTGTGTGAAGCGCTAGCTTGTTGATGTTGGGTGGGAATAAAGTTGTAACCTTTAACTTGAATTGCAAGGACTGCATCTTCTTTGGGGGACATATCTTGAGTTACAGAGGATTGGTTCTTTGGTTCTTCTCTCATGGTTTTTTAGTTAATAATGATAAGACACCACCTTTTATATATATATATATATATATATATATATATAATTTTTGGGGTTGGTTTAATTTTTTCTTGTACTTTCTATTTCTTCCTTGTAGGCCTTGTGTTTCTTGTTCTGGTAAGTTGGAAAAACTCGAGTTTTCATTTGGTGCCACAGGTTGGAAATTTTCGTTTTTACCTTGAAGATTTGTGAGGTTCATGTTATAGGCGCATACCCCCTTTATTTTCTCCTTTTGCTGCACAAATTTTTCAATCCTCTTTCCAACAATTCCCTGCTTTTTCTCTGATTAATGGGATTCATTCACACGATCAATCTGCAGTTTGTTTTAGAAGTAGTACAGACTCTACAGAGTGGTGTGAACTACTGCCGAGTTTGATATAGATAAACCTGTTCTAATATCTTCAATCTTTGGCTTATTTTTTTTTTAGAGTGTTGTTCCACTCAATACGTGGGTGCTTATCTCCAATTTCAAGCTAGCTTACAATCTTCTAAGACGTGCAGATGGAACATTCAACCGAGATTTAGCTGAGTTCCTTGACCGTAAGGTCCCAGCCAATATAATTCCCGTTGATGGGGTCTTCTCTTTCGATCATGTCGATCGAAACACCGGACTCTTCAACCGGGTGTACCTACCTGCTCCTGAAAATGAGGCTCAATGGGGTATCATAGACCTCGAAAAGCCACTGAGCACCACCGAGATTGTACCTGTCATAATCTTCTTCCATGGTGGAAGTTTCTCTCATTCCTCTGCCAATAGTGCCATCTATGACACCTTTTGCCGCCGCGTCGTTAGCATTTGTAAGGCTGTTGTAGTCTCTGTCAATTACCGGCGATCGCCTGAGCATAGGTATCCTTGTGCATATGATGATGGCTGGGCTGCACTTATGTGGGTGAAATCAAGAACATGGCTTCAGAGTGGAAAGGAATCCAAGGTTTATGTGTACATGGCTGGGGACAGTTCAGGTGGTAACATTGTTCATCATGTGGCAGTGAGGGCCGCCGAGTCAGAAATTGAGGTACTTGGTAATATTCTTCTTCATCCATTGTTTGGTGGAGAGAAGAGAACTGAGTCAGAGAAGAGGTTAGATGGGAAGTACTTTGTGAAACTGCAAGACCGTGATTGGTATTGGAGGGCTTTTCTCCCTGAAGGAGAAGATAGAGACCATCCTGCTTGTAACCCATTTGGCCCCAGGGGTAAAAGCCTTGCAGGACTCAAGTTCCCCAAAAGTCTTGTTTGCGTGGCTGGTTTGGATCTTCTTCAAGATTGGCAATTGGCATATGCGGAAGGTTTAGAGAATTCTGGGCAAGAGGTCAAACTTCTTTACCTAAAGGAGGCCACTATTGGTTTCTACTTTCTGCCAAATAATGATCATTTCTATTGCCTCATGGAGGAGATAAAGAACTTCGTGAATTCTAACTGTTAATATACTACTACTACTACTACTACTACTACTACTACTTAACCTTACCTACAGGAGGCCATACATAACAAAAGCTTGACATTTCCCTTGGGTTCTCTTTTTTTTTTCTATTTTTGTATCTTCTTTTTTCTCTTGCCCTATTTTGTAGTAATGGTGTGTAGTTATATAAAATTGTGTAGCATTACTTCTTACTGTCATAACATCTATGGTGGTCAATTTGAGAGTTCTGTAACTTGGGGGGACTACTGCTTCCTGTTCTCTCTGCTCATGTCTTTTGGAGGGTAGCACCAGTTTCAGCAGTTAGAAGTACCAGAACTTGGTTTCATTTTGGGGGTTTTGGCTGAACCACTGTATACAAAGCTTTTACCCCATTTAACTTTTTGACCTCAATAGTAGGAGGGGAGATAGAAGATAAGGGTTGGTTGATCACTTTGATTAAGTGGATGGATGCATTCCTGTTGTAGCACTAATTAGTGAATGTGAACAGGAGGCAGATCCCAACCCTTTATGAATTTGTATGTTATATATATATATATATACCCATGTTCTAGAGTTATATAAATGTGTTGTATGTTTGCTTTTTAGTTTGATTCCTCCCGGCAGAAGCCAATGTCGTGTTGCATCCTGCTACTGTTCCAATTAAGCAGTTTCGATTACGTATGTTACAAATGGTGTTACTTGTATTGAGTTCTTCAACATATGTTACATTCATTGAGATGTTTGCTCAAAAACTTGGGTGTGCAGTTATTTTTGCCTTTCCTGATGGAAGGGGCTATTACGACAAAAAAAAGGGGGGGTTTGAAGGCCTATGATAAAGGCGAATGTGACACAAGTTAAATGGTGGGTGGTGTGTCCATTTGACCAGAAAAGTAAGAAATTTTTTACCCTTTTGTCTGTATTAATTAAAGGGCCATTCTTTTCATACTTACTATTCAGACCTCCCAAAATCTAAAGTAAGCTCATCATCTTTGGCATCCGAATCATCAGCAACAGTATAGTATAGAAGTAAAAGGTGGTACTAGTGCAAAAAAAAGATGAAGCATTTGATTTATTCTCTGGTTTTCCCCCAATTTTCATTCTAGTTACGTTCGAAACGTAAGAGAGTCGCCTGAAAAAGTTGATGCCAAATGTCAAGGTGGAAAAGAGAGACTTGCGTTTGCTCAATTATGTGTTAGTTACAAAGGAAGAATGAAACGTGTAATTGATCCCCGCAGGAGGGGCGAGGACTATTCTTAATGGAAAATAAAATTTGTACAGATATGACATTTAGGTGGATACCATATCTTAATGTGATGTGAGTGTAATTAGATATTGTTCGTATATAGAGATGGAATGGATGTAGATGTGAATGGAGTGGGTAGAATATTGCCTTAGTGTTCAATATCAGAACTCATTCTTAATCCTCATAGGCTTAAGCCAAACCCCATGTCACCTAAAGGACATGAAAAACTTTCACGCGAAGAATGATTAGCAGGAGTTAGGATCATAAAATTTCGCCATCTTTCAACATCAGTCTGATTAGTTCTTGTCATCTCCTTATTGCCTGTTCTATCAGGTCTGTCTGGAGCTTGGGAAAACAGCAAAAACGGGAATTTGGCATTGTTTTGATGGGGGAAACCCATTTTTCTAGTGGTTGGAATTTTGGATGTATTCTTAGGGACCACTTTTGGGAACCCACGAACCCAAAAAGTCCAATTAAAAAATTAAACCTGTTGGGATTGCTTTTAAGTGTTTAATGGTCACTAAGTGGTAGGAACAGCTAAGCTTGGACAAGGACGTGGAACCCTGTCTTTTATTGACTTTCTTGCGCTATATCCAAGTTTTCATATCCGTAAATAAATAGACAAATTATTGAATGAATATGGCAATGTTAATAAGTAATAACTTGATGAGATTTTAAATTTATTAAATAATGTGACAATACGTTATTAAATATAAGTGTAAAAATATTTTATATTAATATATTAATGATAATTTTATAGTACTCAATTTTTGAAAGATATGGCATTAAGAGTAAGTTATTAAGTGATTATTTTTAAATATTTATTATAAAATAAATATTTAATGAATGTTTGACCACTTATCTTAAATATCATATTAATTAAGATATACAAAAATTATCATATATAAAAAACATATTATATATTTATATAAAATCTTTTGGCTGGGGCCTAGGCCTCTGTCTAACACTCTTAACAGCAAAAGTATTCAATTTGGTAGAAAGACTTTGGTTTGAAGCTTGATTTTCACCTTTCTTGTGCAGATTATCCTGCATTACTTCATGCCTTACTGTGAACTATCCCTAGTAAATTAGCTGTTTATGCCTTTAAAATATTCCCTAATGCGACAGCGTGGGGAGTCATTGTCAACAAATTGGTTTTCTTTATTGGGGATTATGGACAAAAAAACTTCATTTGTTGGGTTGGTACCTTGCTTTTTAATACAATATAAAAACTATTCATTGCTTGTGGTTAGGGCGTTCACAACATTATGATGATTCTTCTATTCAAGTGTGTCATTAGTGCCTAATTTTATTTAGTTTATACTCAAAATCATAGTTCATAAATCCTAGTTACTTTCACCTTTCAACTTAAAACCCATATATCTGTTGTTAAGTGTTATTAAGACTAAAACAGCAGCTTCTTAGTGACTTCTCCCTTAATCTTCGGTTCTCAGAAGTAATTTTCTATACTTCTTAGATGAGACATGGACCTCTTAAGTCCCAACAACTCTAGAGCGAGTTTGGGTCAATATTCGGTGCTAGCCATATGGTCAACAATTCTCATTTGAAAATGCTATAGCTATGGTTATCTTTTGAACAACTTAAACTTATATGATTCATAGTTGTAAAAATCGGACCGGAGATTAACTCAATCAAGAGACCGGATCACTAGGCTGCTGGTTCAACTGTGAGTCTGGCGATCTGACCAAAAAATGCTACTTACAAATAAATTTAGTTAATATCAGTATTTTTTAACAATAAAAAAAGTCACATGTTAATTTGATAGAATGATTTGAAAAGTTTTGCAAAGTTTCGTTTCATTCTTTGAAAAATATATTAAAAAAACTAAAAGAATTGATTTGTACATCACATGTCATTTGGTTCATAAAAAATGGTAGGCCAAGTCTTTTTTGAATGTGAAGAGTCATGTCAAAGGCTGACTAGTGCAGAGCTAGATGCATAAGTGTAAAGAGTCTCATATCGTTAGCCTCAATCTTTTAGGTGTGATTTATATATCTGTTGGGTCATTTCACTTATGTCAATTGATTTTAAGTAAGAATCTCACATCAAGGAAGAAATGTTTTAACTTTTAACCTCATTACCCTTTGTTACTAGTTTCACTTCCCTTTTCTATTTTTTCTCTCTCTTTCTAACGTTGAGCCATCTCTGCCAAGTACGAACTTCACATAAGTCATCTTGGCCAACTCATCACTATCTTCGTCCACCAATTTCATGGTTGTCATCCTCACCATCGTCCACCAACTTCTTGGTAGCAATTCTCGCCTTTATTGTCACACTTCACGGCAACAGTCTTTCACTGGTCCAATAGGACAGCTTCGTCTTTCATCTCCTATAGTGAAAATTCTTACATAGGCATATTCAACAGCCTAATCATCCAATCGGTCTATTACGATTTTTAATCGATTTCACCAGTTTTGTACAAAAAATGGTCATAGTCTTCAACCGGACCGACTAGGTGGCTGGGTCATCGATTTTCCAATCGGACCGGTTGAATCGGTCTGATTCTTACAAACTATGATATGATCTCCTTATTATATTTGAGTTTTGTGAAAAAAGTGCCTTAAAAACATTTATTAATGATACTAAAATAAAAAGTTTTAAATATATTTTTTTAATTTTCAATACATTAAATACCTTATTTTCATATAAAACTTCTTATTTTAATATGCTTAAACCACTTAAACTAGTGCACTTAGGAAAATCCCTTATATTTTCAAAGTGTGACATTGGAAATGTGACATGAACTTCTTAAAGATTATTAAAGAGCTTTTGATGAGAATGATAAAATAAAATATTCCCAATATGATATTCGTTATAGGCTTTGAATGATTGTAGGTCAATTGGGACACGCCACACCAAACACCCTGACAAGAAGCAATCTTATAAATTATAATCCATAGGCCTCAGGGTGGTTTTACTATCTTCGTGGTTTTTTTTTTTTTGTAATAAACTATATTGGGGTCGAAGGAGGAGTCGGCATTGAAGAAGATCCTGAGCTGCAACCATCACGAGATGAATGTTTCCACCAAGATGGGTATCCAATCTTTGTGTAGCAACGACTGTTAGAGTGACCATCGACATTGCAAATGGAATAATCATAAAAGGGTTTGGGATTGGATTGTTGAACAACCATTGCTGATTGAACTAATGCATATGAATCATTTAGGCCTTGTAGAAAATCCATGAGATGATCATTAGCATAAATATCATTGAAATTCGGTATAACACCACAAGCACAAGCTGGAAGAGTACGGTAAGAGTCAAGTTAATATCTATAAGTCTTGAGCTGCGTAAAATAAGCAAAAATGGAGTTGGTGCCTTGAGAAAGATTAGAAATAGCTAGTCTAATTTCAAGAATACGAGGTGCATGCATTTTTCTTGTTAAGAGTCTCACATCGTCTACCTCAATATTTCGAGTACAATTTATATATCTATTAGGTCACTTTACTTAATAGTAATGAAGGTTTTATGTTAGAATCTCATATAGTATCAAAACTAATATTTCATCTTTGTCGCCTACTTCAATAGGCTCACTTGTTCCATCCAGATATATGTAGAAGGGGATCGGGTTGATTGATGGCAGCCATGGGTGGGAATAAGAAGGCTAGGAACGAAGGTAGGTTGATACCTTGTAAAGAAATTATGCAGAAGAGTGAATTTGGTGAAAAAACTATGCTAAATTATTTTGATTATGTATCATGTGTTTATATACAGAAGATAAGGATAGTAGCATGTAACATATTATAGATGGTAACAAAGTCAGTGGCATCTCATAATTTGGGTAGCTCATTATGTATGCAAAATTGTATATTAATAAAGAGTTTTGTTATATCATATTAAAATATCTTTTTAATAATTCTCTTAATATTTAAGAAACGTTATTTCACTAATGAGAATGACTTTTGGGGACAAAAAATAAACGAAAATGGAAGGGAGCCAACGAAATACAACATCTACGTATTCCCTTATTTCTTTTCTCCCCTTCCACAATAGAAGCAATTTTCCGATATAATTAACAAAGTTTAAAAAACAAAGGTAAAACAAAAGGGGAAGGACAAATCATTAGCAAAAAGTTTTTAAAGATACGGCAGATGGAACGGGAGAAAATACAAAAAGTTACTAAGGGCTTAGAAAATGCTGTTCACATATAAGAGGAACACAAGCACTATAATGACAAATATGATGAAAAAGATTATAAAAGAGTGTCATGAGTAAAACATGGGAAGATACAAACATGGCTGGCACTACAATCACACAGGTCTATATGCTTGATTTTGCTGGTTGAACTGCTTTAAGTAGTTGTATGAACCATGAACACAGAAAAGCTTTGTCTTTCCAAAATTTAAAAGCTTTAATCTTTTATACAATAAAAAGACTTAAATCTTAATCTAATGATAATAACAGGAAGGTTAATCACTAAGCATATTTATTAAGTCAATGATTTGAGTAATATTATTCATACAATTAATAGTCATACAAAAATATACAACTACTTGTGTTAAACTATTGGATAATTCACATAAAAAAAAGAAGCGATTTGATAATTGATTACTTATTAAAACAAAGACCTGCAAAACAACTGTATATTTGTATAACTTTTGGTTGTGTAGGCAGGTTTACTCTCTATAAATCCACTTGACATGATACAAAATCTTCATCTTCATAACCATGTAATTTGTCAGCAATAAGAGAGAGGAAAAAAAAAGAAAGACAGGTTGGATATTAAAATAACGGGGGAAAGAAAAATCAAATATCAACTACCACAAAAGACAGAATTTATTACAAATAGCTTGGTATTACCTGATTTGAAGTCAAAATCAAGCAACAGGTAATGTCTCCTACGGGTAAATGAGGTTGGGACCTACTCATCTTGTTGGGTGTATCTAGCAAACAAACTTCCAAAATTGCTCTCTCTCATTCTGACGCTATCCAAAAAGTACGTAGTCCATACGCACAAGGAATTTAACTTTTAGAAAGAGAGAAAAAGAAATGAAACCAACCACGGATTGCAAAAGTTGCTGACTCCCCCACCCCAAAACAAAGAAAAAAAGAAACCTTTTTCTTTTTCTTTTGGGTACAGTTGATCATTCGCATGTACTCACTTCATAAAACCCTTGATGAAAATATTCTCCCTATTTTTCATATTTTAGAATAACATTTAATCAAAAGCTTTTTATCGAACGAAAAGCAATGTAATTTAGAGTTTTCTTCGTCAATTGAGAAAAAAGTTACGTGTAATCAACTTGAGGAAATAAATTTTTCAAACAAAAAAGGTCTATCAACAAATATCTTATTTAGCTATTGCGGTTAATTGATATTTGAATTAATTTGTGTTAACTTCAATTAATTTATTTTTTTAATTTAGTAAAAAATAGACTATTCATGTTCTTATTAAAAAAATTATAAAAATATTTCCTACTCCAAATAATTGACATAATTATAATACAAGAAAAATTTTAATATGGACCTCTATAATAGAAGTCTATTTATGTTTTTTGAATCATTGATTTATTGATAAAATAAATTAATAACTTAAATTAAAAAATAAATTTTAATTAATAACATTTAGATTTATATAAAAATTTAATCAAATTATTTTTTTTTTTCATATAATAATTATATATACAAAAAATTTATAAATTTTAATTAATAATTTTTACATACATTCAAATTATATATAAATATTATCAAATAAAAAATAAAAAATTATCTATAAACCCAAATTTATTGAGTCCATGATACACTCCTCCATAATACAAACTTGTGAACATGTAACTATTTACGTATCATATGGTTGTCCACTATTAAATCAACTCGTCGAGGATGACTAATATCTTGTATTTGGTTGGGGACAAGAAACAACATTTTCTTGGGACATCTACTTCAGAGGTAGCTATACTCCAACAAATCCAACTAGGGAGGTGAAGTGACACCCACGAGAATATTGCAGTTTGTACCAAAGGGGTTCTGAAGTTTTGGGGTTTGTGATATTGGGTAGTTGTTGGGAGTGATAGTCCTTGAAGAGGCTACGCACTGAGGATTTTGCACTTGAAAATGAGATCCTTTGATTATTCCTGTTATTCAGCTTGCTTTGAGATTTTGGGAAGGTTGCCATTTTGAGCAAGTTGCATTTTAGGAGTTATGCAGAGGAAGCTTTTATTGTGCATCCATTTGGTAAGCGCTGCACCGGTGGGTCATTGACCCAACCGGGTATAGTGGGTAAGTGCATATTTGTTAGTTTTATATACCAGTCCACTGTTTAGCATAATTGCTGACCGAAATAATATTTAACAAAGTGAAAGTTTTAAGTATTAACACCTCACTAGTTTAAAATTGATTCTGCTAACATGCACTTCACTTAATCAATGACTTAAGCCACAAAAGTTGAAAGGCAAATTATGTTTCTTGCCTGCATAGCTCCTTAACCAATCCACCCACTGGAGAAAAATATGATCATCAACAGTCCCATTTTGTATCCCAGTGACAGCAAAGAAAGCAATGGCAAACAATATCCTTTCACCCAAATTAGTAGACAGGAAACCAGCAGCGATTCTGCAATTTTCTTATGAAGAAAACCAGGACCAATAGCATAAAGTTAAGAGAACAAGCTTAAAGTAAACTAATTAATCATTTACAACTTACATAGAACAATTTACATTTATAAAATAAAAATTGACAAATCACAAATAACAATTTCGATGAAATTATGCAAATTCATAATCACCACAATTAACACTAATCTTCATCGCAGCGGTGGTGGTTCCAATGTTTCGTGCCAAAGCCGCCACTCCCTTGTCATAACTCCCCTTCCACATGGTCATCTCATCGGTTGTGGGTAGTGGCAGCTTCTCATCATTGGAAGAAAACCTTCATCACCGTCCTCGAGCTGACACCAGCATTTGTCTTCCAGAGAAGGACTTCTCTTGCAATTTCCCTTCTTTTATTAATTTACCTGGTAGGTAGGTAGCCTATGGTCAATGCCAGCCATTGATTAAATTTGCCTTATATCCAACGGTTTAAGAATAACAGAGCACTGGTGCACCCCTTTTTAACACCAATACACACTCTTAATCATGGTGGAGTACAGAGAAAAAAAGCCCCTTCACTTTATTGGCTTATTGATGTTAGCGGCCATTTGAAATTGGTACACAAATTTCTTTAGATTGGCAGACCTGATTATACATGTTTTACGTTTTCTCTGAGCTTGTTAGGGTTTACGGTGCTTGCCCACACAGTGTGATAAACTCCATTCTATATTCAGGATATGTAACATAATTGTATGATTCTACCTTCAAAGAATAAAGATCTTTGCAGTGAATAGTGTATAAAAATTTTTCAGCTTCAGAAATTCACACTTGCAATTCTGTTTATATGCTTTTTGTAACATTTCAATTAGAGAAATGTTTTGTGTATAACTTTTATACGCACATCGTATTTACATCGTATGTTAATGTGATAGAGATGTCAAATCAATTTATATGTAATTGTAATATTCTCGCGAGATACAAAATGAGTTTGTGAGTAAGTTGAAAAAAGTTGAACGTATAAAATTTAGACGAATAAAGATACATAAAAATATCTGTGAAATATTTTAAAATAATATATATGAAAATAATAGTCTTATAAATTAATTATACAATGTATTATGTAACAAATCTCAAAAGAAAAAGATGCAACTTTTTAAATGAAGTTATTCGAATAGGCACTTTTGCTATTTGAATAAATAGCTAGTTATTTGAATAAATATTCTGTTATTCAAATAAATTAGCTAATGAAAATAAAAAATAAAAAACACGTTGCCTTATAACATAATGAAAGCTTAGTTTTCATTCAGTTCTTTTCATTCAGTTCTTTCTCTCTTGGTAATGCAATCCCAATGGTTAAAATGGAACCAAAAGATAAAGTATGATGGTGATTTGGTAAAGCACGACTGTGAGAGAATAAGTGTCCAAATATTAATAACAAATGAGATAAGCAGGTGAGATTAGCATAAACATGTGTCATTAAGGGGAGCTCTTGAAATTATGATAATGATTATTGAAACAAGTTTCTAAAACATGATAAAGAACTAACAAAAATTAAGGCTCATTTAGGAAGATTCACGAAATTCTTATTTGGGGGAAACAATGATTACAATGGAGATTTTTGTGAAGAAAAATTATCATCTTACACTCTTAAAAAGAGGTATAAGTACTATTTACACCCTTGTTAAGAAATGTGATTGAGTGAAAAAAAGTGATAAAAAAAATATGTATAATAAATAATATTAGATGTGGTATAAAAATAGATATATACACTATTTGATGTAAGAATATCAAAGTTATTTTTTTGAAGGGAATGTAATCTCCTTATCACACTTAGCCATCCTACTTCACTTCCATACATAAGACAGAACCAATTTTGCCTCTATAAATACATCACTTCCCTCCGTTTTTTCATCACAAAACACTCAACCAAACTAACAAAAGTAGCTCAGTTTTTTGCAACCAATTCGTTCATTTTCAACCACCAACAAACTCCCTCTTTTTACTCGTTAAAATTCAGTGAAAAGATAGGAATTAGCAAAAACTCACTCTTTTTTCTTTATTTTTCTATCCATACCTCTTAGTCCAATTTATTCGTTTTGTTTGCATCCTCTATTAGTGACTCTGAATTGACTTGGTGGAAGAATGACCAAAAATGGCATTGACTGGTGTCAACAATGCATTTTCAACTATTTTATTCAAATAGAATCTTACATAAAGCTGCAAATAGTAGTTTTTAAAGAAATCTGTTCAAATAAACTTTTGTCGATTTGAATAAATTCTATTCAAAATGCTAGAAATATTAGTGTTATTCGAATAGATCGAAGAGTTATTCGAATAACATACATCAAAAAGTTAAAAGTAACTTTAATTGAAATTTTTTTAATAAGGATAATTCTTTTATCAATTTTTTACATGAACTATACTTTTAACTCTTTTTCACCAATTTTACATAAGCTATTTTTTTAAACTCTTTTTCATTGATATTTTTATTGCTCTTTATATATTACTGTTCTTTATATGTATGAAATTAGAAAGTTCCTATTTTTACATTATTTATGTTGATATCTGATATTTCTTGAAAAGATTTAATTTAAGTTATTTTCTATGAAGAAAGTACTTAAGAAATGTCATCCCATGAATAAAAATGAATTATTGTGCAAAAAATTATTGTGATCATTATTAAAGATTATTGAGAGACGCCTCAATTAAAGATTATTATTCCATGATGATAGAATATTGAGGTTGCTTCAACTAGAGATTATTATTGTGACCATGATGAGAGGATTGGTAGACATCTTGATCAAAATAATGATTGTGGTCATGATGAGAGCATTTGTGGACGCCTCAATGAAGAGAAATTTGCACAATTGGTTGAGAATAATAAAATGGGATGAGAAGAAAATATAAGTTACCTATTCTTTCATATTTTTTTTATTTAAAATTTTTATGTTAGACTCTTAGATATGATTTTAAGAAAGAAAGAATTGAATAGAATGAAAAATATTTTTTTCGTAGTTGTAAAGGCTGAAATATTATTAATTTAAATTTATTATTATTTTTGTTCTTTTCTATTGAGTTTATCTCACATTTTTTGATGTAATATTTCAGACAATGCTAACAGTAAGGTTCCTTGTTAATTTTCATGTGCAACAAGTATATATGTTAGAGTTAGGGGATTATATTTTTATTGTCACTTTGGGAGATCTGTTTGATAATTTTGCTTTTTTATGAGTAGTTATATTAATTAACGTTTGTAAATATGTAAATAATAGTACTTAGTGAAAGTTTCTATAAGCCTAACTTTTGAAAAAAAATATAAGTGCTTAACTTAAATAATGATTGTAACTAACTTTTGAAAGATTTTATCTCTTAATGTAAAATATTGTGCGTTAATCTTTTAGTAATAATAGTAATGTGTTGATCTAAATTACATCTTTAATATTATAAGATTGAACTAGCACGTTACACTTCTGCTGATGCTTGTGCTTGAACCAATTGGATTTGTAATTGATAATATGGGTCAGTACATCGGCATATGAATTTTACTGTTTTATTCGTTTGCCCTATTTTGACTTGAATTTCGGATTCGAGTTCGTGTTTAGTTTTAAGAATTTCCATCTGTTTATATAGAATGTAATCGGGGGTACAGAAGAGTCAAAAACAGTTAGACGAAGATACAAATGGACCACTTCTGTTTATATAGAATGTTCATGTTCATTACACTTGACAAAAATGTATGCAATTATCAAATACTCAAATTTATTAATCACTAAGAATAATTTCAGCCCTCCTCTGGATTAACATATATGTTTCACTCTAACTCTTTATTATTATTACAAGCATAACCTGCCTATACAATTAGAAGGGCATCTACATCAGACAAAATTTAGCTGACAAAACTATTGAAAGAATTAGTTTCTGATCCAATGGGAAGAGGACAACCATTCGAAAGAATTGATTATTTGGTGTATGGTAAGTAAGTTCCAATTCCATACACGTTTCAACTGTAGTTCCCATATCACCTTCATTCTTGCTCTTCCAAAGTTCCACCAGGGTTTTAAGACTGTAAATAGCCTGTCCATATAATCAACAGTTGCTCTGTGCTGTGTAATTGTAGTCTCCTATAAAATTCAATGGATATGGACTTTAATGTCTTTGGCAGACAGATATTATTTCCTGCCTAGGTGGAAGAGTGAAACTGAGTTTGGGTTTTGCAAGCATTAAAGCACTCAGCATATGCTGGGGCCTTCATTTCCCAAAGATTACACATGTACAACACCATCTGCAATAATTACTTTCAGTAAAAAGCCATCATACAATGAGAAAAACCACAGCAACAGAATAATTTGATATGCTTTGAACAATAAGCAATCAGTTTGAACACAGGCACACGGATGGGATTAGAAATGAGTACCTGCCATATTCAATTTTTTTTTAAAATATATATATATGTGATGATTGATAAAATTAAAAAGATAGTTATCTTAGAACTTAAAAAAGATAATTTATCTAAAAGATACAACGAGAAAATTAGTGTAGGCAATACAATGAATTACAAGAAGAAGAGAGAGTGGCGTGGCAACATGAACATCTTTTCTTGCACCAAACATCAACATATTCTGTAGGAAAAACCCCCCAAACACTGTAAATTCAGAAGATCCTGTGAATTGTTTAAACCTATCTTATCATAGGTGTTGAAAAGAATAAATTGTTAAAGTTAACTATCTAGATTTCATAATAAAGTATTACTTGAATTTGAATGTTAATTGGATAGGCATGATCATGCATCTTAAAATGAAATAATACTTTCAGTAGTATAGCAACATATAAAGTCAGGTTGATGAATGGCTGAGTGCCATTCATATGGGCAAATGATGAAAAACAAAGACCACTTACTGTTATTACTAATCATTGGGAGTTCTGGATCTAGGGCTTCTCAAATCAGTAAGGCTAATGTGATTTGTTATATTCATTTATTAATTTGTAATTTGAAGATTTTAATAAATCAGAAAGGATGAGTTAACTCCACTGCAGTGGCAGTGGATGGTGCTTCTGTGCAGAGCCAGTCCAAGAGGAGCAACAAGAAGCTCAAAACTAAATCCAAGCAATAGGAATTCAAGAATATTATTAATGCCATGAAAGATAAAAGAGGTAATCCAAGTGAACAAGAATATCTTAATAGAAACCTTGAGAAAAGATGCATACCTACAAACTATTTAAGATGGCAATCCACTGAAGAAGTCCATTGTACTTGTTCAAAATATTTTCTAATATTAGGAATATGTGCAACCATGGGTGTAGAATCTCCTTGAATGCATTCCCATCATAAAATATATTCAATGAGCTACACGTCCCTTTGAATATCTTCACATTAATCTGCTGAATGTGTTTACAATTACTGACACAGGCGATATGCACCTCAGACAACATATTTTATGATGGAAATGCACCTCAGACAATATATTTTATGATGGAAATGCATTCAAGGGAACTTCATAACCATGCTTGAGCATTTGTCCCAATATTTTCAAAACCATGGATCTCTGACCACAGCTCAAGTAAGCTTTGTACAATATCCAAAATGTTTTCTTTGTGCAATTAATGTTGACACCTCTCATCTCATTGAGGACACTTTGCATTTCCTCAAAGCGCTTCTGTGATGAATACATGACCAGTTTACAATGATATAAGGAGCAGCAGATTCTCCACCCAGCACTTTCAGCACGTCTCACAAATTTTTTTAGCTTTTCTACTGCATTGCACCGAAAATAAGTTGCAATTATGCATTTCATAATACCGTTGGTAGTTACAGGGGTTCGGTGCTCAAATGCCTCATTTATTGCTTTCTCCATTTCCTCTAACCAGTCCTCCCGGGCATAGAGCTTAATCAACAACACATTTAACCATGGCCTGTACTCTTCTTCTGGAATAAACTTCAACAATACCTCTACCTTCTTAATTCTATCTGCTTCAGAACTTTTACAATATGCACATATCATGGACCTGATCAACGGGATTTCATTTTCATTTACATGATCCCTTACCAAAGAATATGTCTCTTCCATCTTCTCCAGATTACCGGAATGCGCATACCCGCGAAGCATTAGCAGGTAGGTTTTCAGGTTAGGCTTGACAGGGCCTGACTTTAACATTTGAAAATTTTTTTCCATATCATCCCACATCCAAGCGGCGATATATCCGGAAATTAAATAATTATAAGTGCTTATATTAAGGGAAAGGTCTAACTTATTTATCTCCTGGAATGTTGCTTCCATGTGTTCAACCAGCATCAGGCGACCGAAAACAGATATAAGAATATTGTATGTGGCAATGGAAGGAGTGCAAGCTGCATCCCTCTTCATATCACAAAACAGGGACTGGCATCTATCAGCAAGACCACTGAACATAAAAGCACCCATCAGTGCATTGTATGTGCTGGTTGTTTTGATACCCTTTTTTGCAGCCTCCTTAAAGAGCTCAACCGCAAGATCAATGTTCCTAGATCTACCTGCAGCTTTTATACCCTTAGAATACTCATATGCATTCATGGGGTTGCCAAAATCAGAGCTCTTTCTTCTCCAATTAAACACCTAAATGTTGAACAACACAATCCAAAAACACAGGAGTTACTGTCAAATTTACAAATTACAATTTTTTATTTAACTTGCACTAGCTGGTGATAACATGAACAGTGTCCATGTTTGGATTAGCTTAAATCTTAGGGAATAATCGCTTTTTTTTCTCTCCAAAAGCTCTCTCAATAACATTTTGATTAAAAGCTATTTTAATCACAAAATAAGCTAATCTAAACACATGTTAATCACTGAATCCAAGTTAGAAAATTGCAGGTACCTCCACAGCCAAGGAAGGCCATGAATCCAACTGTTTCAAGAGCTCAAACAATACGGATCCACCGGGGTGAGACCGATTCAAAGAGTCGGAATTCTCGTCCAAAATCTTGAGAACCCTAACAGAGTCTGAGCGTTCCCGAACCAATTCGTTCCTCAAAATCGCAACTTTATTGGCGAGATCCTCTTTGGGTGAAAAACCATGCTTTGCAGTGAAAAGGACAACGACATCTGAGACCTTGTGAGGAGGTAGGGTATTGACTTGGCGGTTGAATCCGTATGAAGTTGAAGCTTTGAGCTTGGTGGTGAAGGGGGGAATGGATTTGGGCTTTGAGGAGAGAAAGATTGCATGGAATTGGAAGCACAAAAACTCTGCTTGCGCCGCGTCTGAAGAGAATCTGCACACTCGCTTCATTGTCACAGCTCAGGATTTTCCTAGGGTTTTACAGAGAAGAAAATCCGCCAAACACAAGCACAACATAACACAGGGTTCTTCTACCTATATTTGGGTTTGGGCTATTCAGCCCACGTCCACTAGGGCCGGCCCAATATGTGCACCACACTTAAAATTGCTGAATCAAATTAAATTAAGACCACCAACCACATTGCTTCGTAATTTTTTTTCCCACTGACTTCTCGCATTGTTGATTCATGTTTTTCCTTTTTAATTACGAAATTAGTTTTTTTATTACATTAGAAAAGTATCATTAAAAATTTCACGTAAAACATAACATCAATGTTATTTTGGTATGAAAGTTTTTATAGCCATTACAAATTACAAATACCAAACAACTAATCATTGTTTTTTTATTAAATAAAAATTTAAAATCAAGAGTGATTGCCGTAGTAGAATCAGGATAGACTTTCAAACTCAACAACTCAACAAATATTTATAGAGATACTTATAGATAACTTTATCAATAATAGATCCTAGCAAGATTTGAATTCCAACCAATTTAATTGGTGTAATCCGTTCTTATCCTTTAAAAGAAGAAAAAAATAATATTAAAAAATAAAAATATAATTAACAAAATATAATAAATTTCTTTTACTTTTCTCGTTTCTTTACTCACGAAAACATATTTGTACCATTTAATATTTTTCAAAACATAAATATAATCTTGTTATCTATCTATCAATTAATCTATCTATTATCCATTATATAATATATAAAAATTATTCTACTATAATTGACACGTGACATTTTCTTAAATTTTGATTTTTTTATTCTTTTTAATTAACTCTAACTTTATTTGTTTTTTTTTTTACTTTTGATTTCTTTCATTCATATCTTTATTGACTTTTCATCTCTTCAAACCTTTTGTAATTTTCATTTTCTGCTTGACTTTTTATGTTTTCTTGAGTTTTAAATTTTTTTTATGTCAATTTTATACTTTTTTTAAAATAGCAATCAAGGTGTATTCATTTTTAATAAAATAAAAAATGCTTACATTATTTCATAAATTAATCTTAAATAGAGAAAAACAAATATATATATATATATATATATAATAGTAAAATATTCTTTAAACACTATTCTTTTATATAATTTAATTTTTTATTGTCTTTTAATTTTAATCTTATAAGTCATAATGATAAGAGCAATGAAAAATATTATAATTTTATTTAATTTCTATATATTTCATTGACTTGTGGCATTTTTCCTAAATTTTAATTATAACTTTATTTTTGTTGACTTTTCATTTTTCTCATTCATATTTTTATTGACTTTTCATTTTTTCTAACCTTATAAATGTTTTTTTTTTTACTTCTTCACTTTTCATATTTTCTTCACCTTTCAATTTTTTCATTTCAATTTATTTTTATAATTTTTTAGAAAATATAAATCAAAGTATATTCAATTTTGATAAATTATAAAAAAATACTTACATTATTTTATAAATTAATGTTAAATAAAGAAAAAACAAACATATATGTTAGTAAAATATCCTTTTAAATACTATTCTTTTACGTATTTAAAATTTTTATTGTCTTTTAATCTTAATCTTACAAGTTCTAATGCTAAGAATATTGAATGTATTATATTTCTATTTAATTTCTATGTATTTTATTGATAATATATTACTATTTTATTTATACTAATAATATTAGCATAAGATGTGTTTGAATTTTTTATAAATATATAAATATAAGATAATAGAATAAACATATATCTGGCTTAGTACATGATGCCTTTATTATGTGAAAAGTTGTCAAAATATAATTAAGATTGAGTTAGAAAATGATTTTATAAAATTAAAATAAATAAAAGATATAGAATAACCATTATAAATCATTTCCATGTCATGAAAAAATCATCTTATATATCAAAATAAATATATGGCTTTTTTTAATTTAATATTTTTATATAAAGTCAAAAAGTGCATTTAAATATTGATAAATAAAATAAAATAAAATTGAGTTATATAATTATTAATTCTTAAATATAATACTTTCTATTATATTTTATAAGATTTTAAATACGGTTAGATTGATTTATTTTACACTTTAAAAAAACTTTTAACTAAATGTCTTTTTTAAAATATTTTAACTATAAGTTTTTCTTAAAATAAATTAAGCTAATTCAAATACGTACTAAATATTTATTTATTAAATAAAACTTTATAATCATGTATATTTAATTTAAAAGACTCGTGCGTACGGATAGCATGTCTAGTATAATTAATATCTTTATTAAAATTTACATGAGTCATTGGCCTAAAATTTGCACCTATGCCAATCAAACATTAACAAGAAGCCCAGACATTTATAATTGGGTTACGAGGATTATTTGAGAAAGTAAGTTATGATTAATTTTTTTACGGTGCAATCAATAGTAACGACTGAGAGAGTAGTTATTTGTAAAAAATATTTTGATGTTTAAGTCAATAAATACGTAAGGAGAATATCATGTTTATTGTTAATTAAGTCATATATTTTTTTTTACTAATAATTTATATATGAGAGTTTAAAAATATTAAAAATTTGAGTATTTAGTACATGTATTAAATATTATTATATAAAATTATAAAAACTATTACTCATATAATTAATCCTTATTTATGTGAGATGTGGTAAACATTTATTCCTTTCAAGGATATTATGCTTAGTACACGTGTGTATTAACGTTTGAGTTTTAGTTTGATAGGTTAAATTACTCCAAATCTATGAATTTGTAATTCAGTACAGAACATTAGGAATTTTTTTTTTGTTAAGGTTGAATAGGAAAGGAATGAAATCGAAAAATGTATCTATTTTGAAAAAAAAACTTACTTATAAATTTTATGTTTCCATATAAAAATGAATTATTTTCATTGGATTTATGCTCTTATTCTTTCCAAGAAATAGAAAATAAATAACTACTCGCCACAGAAGAAAGAATAAAAAAAAAAATCTGAAGCAAAGTCCTGTTCGCAATGCATTCCTTCCTGCACTCGCAGTGTAGACAATCTTCTTCACCTTCACCGGCTTTATTATCCATTATATATACAAGTATCTTCACCCAACAGCAGAAAAATCTGTTGAATCTACTCTTTCTGTTGGACATATAATATTAATAGGGGAGAATCTTGGGTTGAATACAAAAGAAAAAGGTAGAATCTTTGGTTCTTCTGCTCCAAGAGGTATGACATGACTGATTATCATGGTAGTATTTTATTTGTCAGACATTTACACTTGATACTTGTTATTTTTTTTATACAAATGAATTGTGATTCTTATCATCTTGAAGCCACTGGTTGGAAATGAATTCCATTTCCAGCTATTTAGTATGTACCAGGTTTGATGTTTCAGCTGACTTTTACTTTGCTCAAGTGTTCGGTTATTCATGAATTCCATTTCTAAAATGATTTACTACCAATGTTTCAACTTTCACTCATTGGTTTTTTACACAGTAATAATTACGTATTACTCAGGAATGTTTAATTTTGAGGCGATTCACAAAGCGAGTGAGGGTTATAAGGTATTGGGTATGATTCATCTTTGGCTCTGCTCATTTCCTCTATATTTGTGCATTATTGAGAAATGGTTTAACTTGATTGAAGATGATTCACTAGGCGGGTGAGGGTGAAGGGTACACGAGGTATTGGGTATGATTCCATTTCTGGTTTTGCTTGCTTTCATGTAAATTTCAAGTTACTGATTTTTCCCGGAACAAGGAAAATGTTTCAGTTTTATCAGGTGGGGTTGTTCTGTTATCCTCTAATAACCACCGAAGACAAAATACATGATAAGATGCTTGCCAAATTCCCTGTAACCTTATATGGGTGGAGGGAACATTCTGGTATTTCTTTAAATTTTATGCATCAAAACAACAGACAAACCCCATTAACTAGACTTGGTGGCTGTTCCAAAACAATACTACTAAGCAGATGCTTTTGACAAACAAACAGCTTAACTTTAGTCAACTGTGTTGCATTAACTTCAAAGTGAGAAGGGAAATAGATTTCTCTTTGAGTACTAATTGTTTCAATTTTTTTTTATTTTGCTAATTATTGCTTCAAAAATTTATTTCTAGAGAAATGAATTCCAGAACTTTTCTCATGTTTTCGTCTAAAACTTATTTTTTGTAGGATTGACAAGCATAGAGATGTTATGAAGATTTTGTAGTAGATAAGATGCTTCGGCATTACAAAATATTTCCTGTTGCTGTGAGTTATGTATGCTCTATCTAGTGCACTTCACATTGACGAAATGGGTTATGCTATGAGTAGACTGGAGATAGATTCCAACCTTTGTGATGATGGAAATGCCATCCATGAAGATTGTAGTAGTCAACCAACTAAAAAGCCATTGAACAATTTAGACAATGAAATTGCTCAGATTACAAAATTGAAGTCAACACCCCATCAACTGCTAGGCCAAGTTGGACCTGGAAGGCCGGAGTTGCCTGTTTCCCCTGTGAAGTTGCTGGCAGGTCGGGAATCTAATTATTCAGGGCGGGGAAGGTTTTCATCTGCTGATTGTTGTCATCTTTTGAGCAGATATTTGCCTGTAAATGGTCCCTCACTTGTTGATCAAATGGCAAGTCGAGCATATGTCTCTCAGTTTTCAGCTGATGGTTCTCTTTTCGTTGCTGGGTTTCAGGTAAAATGTTTTCAGCTTCAACCTTGATTTAATTCTTTCAATGTTCCAATATGTCGCCTATTCTATGATGTAAATCATTTTGAATTATGGAAGCTACGTAGAAAATAATTAAATTATAAAGCAAGAACTATGTCTATGAAATCTTTCTTCCATCTAGAAAATTGGAAAGCTTGCTCCATTTATGGTCATATCAGGCATGGTTCTTTATTGATCTCTTATTGGAAAAATGGAAAATATGGATGCTGTAGTTTTAAGTTTAATTAAATCAAGAACATCTACTTTACAGGGAAGCCACATAAGAATATACAATGTGGATAAAGGTTGGAAAGTTCAGAAGAATATTCTAGCCAAAAGTTTGAGATGGACAATCACTGATACATCTCTTTCCCCTGATCAACGCTATCTTGTGAGTTCTGTGTTTTATCTTTATAATAGCATGAATAAAAAATATCACATTCTTTTAATCCATTGTTTTCCTCTACGGGTCTTGGGGGCGGGGGTGCTGTAGATTTGCTACAATTGTCAGCTTTTTCTTATGGCATCGACACTCTTTGGTTTCAGGTTTATGCCAGCATGTCACCCATTGTACACATTGTAAATGTTGAATCTGCTGAAACAGAGTCCCTAGCAAATGTTACGGTATTGACAACTAATGTAGCTCTTTGGTTTTTAATTGTTCTCCTAATTCCATAAATACTGCACTTATTTTGAAAGCTATAAAATAGTACGGAGGAGTAGACATTCAAAAATTGGATCTTTCAAGATGTGTGTCAATCACGAGTGGTGGATGTTTGGTCAAAGATTATTTTTTATGGTATTCTTTTCCTATCCATAATGTGTTTCAGTTCTTATAATATGCAGGATATTCATGATGGTTTGGATTTTTCTTCAAATGATGATGGAGGGTACTCTGTTGGAATTTTCACCGTGAAATTCTCAACAGATGGGAGAGAATTAGTTGCAGGAAGTAGTGGTGATTCTATATATGTATATGATCTTGAAGCAGATAAGCTTTCACTTCGCATTTTAGCACACACGGTATTGTTACTGGGCATAAACACTACATTTATTTAGCTTCACTTCCCCTTTATTGTTTGATATTTATTGGTTTATTTTGTGGGACGAATTAAATTGTGTGACTTCATAATTTGGTCTCTGGCTTTAGGGCTGTGTACAAATTGATTGTGCATAAAATGAAGGGGACTGTTCTATATTCCATGTGATGGTATATATTACTGAAGTGCATAATGGGAATTTGACTCCCTTTATGTATTGGCAATGCTTTTACATTAATGCCTGTGAAACTCTATGAGTTTTCCTGTGTTCGTTAATATATTTGTAAAAAGAACTTAAAATAGATGAAGAACATTGGAGGATATGGCTAGATTTTCCTATCCCAAGGGGGGACATTTTTGGTGTTATTCCTAACCTTTGTTTGAGCTCACAATGCTAAGACTATACTTTGCTTTCTTATCTACAAAAATCATGATCATTTGAGAAAAAAGTTTTGATTAGGAAATACACATTTACCAGTTGTAGCGAGCAGGTTTCTGCTCTTCTGTTTTTTTCCCCCCAACTTAGTAGTTGGTTTGCTGTTGGACCAAATGTAAGCTCCTATCATGATCGGTAGTAATAAAAATGAATCCCAAATAGTCTAGAGAAGACAAATAAAGGACAGCTCAGTGGATGAGGTTCCCACCACTGTGGGTTATGGGGAGGGTAAGATGTACAGTCTTACTTCCGTGAGCAAAGAGGCTGTTTCCGCGACTAGAACATGTGACTGCTATGCAACAACCTCACAACTGTGCCAAGGCTCACCTCAATATAGAGAAAAAAATATAAGTATTTAAATGCATATTCAATTTCCTACCGGGTTCTGTTACATAATACATATCATACGTGGATATGCCACTAACTTTAAAGTGTGTCCTCATTTATTTAATCTTATTCTACCAAAATCATACAGTATATAGTCTTTGGTATGGCTAACTTTTGATAAAAAATGAATGAAGGGATTATGTACTTATGTGTTAAGCTGCTTTTTGTTTGGTTGAGAGGTGCATTGAAGGCCTATTCCCTTCTTCATCTTCAAAATATTTGGGAAAAAAACTTACAAATATGATTAACTATGTTGGTGTAGAAGGAATGGAAAATCCAGAGATGGTCTGCACAATATGTCCTCAAATATAAAATAAATAAATAAAAAATCCAATGGATTGGACTTACATAATTTATTTTTCGTTTTTTGTGGAGAAATGTTTTCCTAATGTGATTTCTGATGGATCAAGAATATTAACCTGGAGTGGTTCTAAGTTCTAACATTTGGTTTTTATTTTATGTTTCAGTCTGATGTTAACACTGTATGTTTTGCTGATGAAGCTAGCCATCTTATTTACTCTGGGAGTGATGATACTTTCTGCAAGGTATGTTCTACATTATAACTATAGGGTGGATTTCTGTTAAAATTTTATGTGCTATTTTCCTCCACCTCAGTATCACAACTGCTGATTGTATATGGAAGTTACTGGCATCTTTTACATAGGAAATCATTGTCATTATCATCAAGGTTTAAAAAATAGTGAAACTGAGAGTTGTTATTAGTTGAGATAAGTCTCAAGAGTTCTTTGCTTTCGTCATCTTTACTTATTGCAGAGTTTCCATATCTCATAAGTAGTCTGGCTCCACAATCGAAAGGCAAGTAGAGTAGTTTTGTCCTTTTTGCCCTGTTTTTTAGTGAAGGACACATTCTAATGTACAAATTTGTTTAGGTCTGGGATCGGCGTTGCTTAATTTCTAAAGGCAAGCCAGCAGGGGTTCTAATGGGACACCTTGAGGGCATTACATTTATTGATAGCCGTGGAGATGGGCGTTATTTCATTTCAAATGGTAAAGATCAGACCATCAAACTTTGGGACATACGCAAAATGTCATCCAATGTTACCTGGTATGCTCATTTTTTGCTTCCAATATTATTCTGATGTTCATTTTTTTATAGTTGTAAACTTGGTGATATGTTTTGATCCAAAAAAAAAAAAAAGATATGTGGTGGTTTATTTAAATTTGCTAAGAGAATGATTTGTTTTGGGGGTAAATAAACATGCTAGAGATATCCATTTTTAGACTCCTATAATATGTCTGTCTTATGAAGTGTCTTTACCTTTCTGGGAGTATGATATTACGATAATTTCTAGATGAAATGGTTACCAATGAAATGGCATGCTATAACAGAAATTTTCCTTGATTCCAGCAATCCTGGGTATAGGAGTTATGAATGGGATTACAGGTGGATGGATTACCCACCTCAAGCAAAAGATTTGAAGCACCCTTGTGATCAGTCCGTGGCTACATATAGAGGCCACTCAGTCTTACGTACTCTTATCCGCTGCTATTTCTCCCCAACATTTAGGTGAGCAACCTTATTCTGTAATTTCATGTGTGTGGTTCCCTTCTGATCTTTTTCTTCCTTAAAGCTCAGTTTTTTTTTTCTGAAATAATCGAACTATCTGAACAGTCTTGTTGGTCAACCCTAATTTAATATTTTCTAAATATGCTAAATTGGTTGTGGTTAAGAAAGGATTTTTGCTTTTGGGGCCGGGGGGAGGGGGAAAGGAAGAAAAACTTTCGCGGTTCATATTTGGACTAGCATGCAGCTTGCTTGTGCATATTAACTATTAAGTTTTTATACTGGTTATTTCCAGCAAGTTTATTGACCTTTGGTAACTTGGAATTATCAACATTTTTAAAATATTTCAGTTAACCTAATGTTTTTTTCCATTTGCAGCACTGGCCAAAAGTACATCTATACTGGATCACACAATGCATGTGTTTATATATATGATTTGGTATGTATATCAGTTACTGCTGCTCTAGCTATATCTGCATGTTTTATGATAGGGTTAATTTTATTTAGGTACAGGTTAACAAATAGTATAATCCCTAACCACATCTTATGACGTTATATTCATTATTATAAACATCAGCCAAACTAAATTTCTCCTTTATAATTTTGTTATTCAAAGTTATTTCTCTTTTATGCATTTTCCATTTTTTATAGATAAAAATGGGGATTTTGATATTTGAAGCATGAGTTTTTGAACACTTGAGTGGTAAGACTAGGAGATACTATCTTCTTTCCCTACCAAGTGTCTATGCCTTTATTAAAAGGAAATCCTAATCACAATGTGCTGAACATCTAGCTTTGAAATGTTCCCTTTTGCCAACTTTATGGAGAATTCCACACGTAGGATGTAGCAACTGTGAACAAAATTTTAAAGGAAGTACCAAGTAACACAATAATAATCCTCATAGCCACTATGCATGAGCATGCTTTGTCCCAATCAGGGAATTTTGCAGTTAGATTGAACTTCTGTTTTAATTTATTTTATTTCCACTCCCCATCCTCTCTAACAAAAACTAGTTGAAGAAGAAATGAAGTTTCTGTTGGCTCTCTATTGTTGATGGTGACTTTGATAATTCAATACAGGTCAGTGGAGCTCAAGTTGCAACACTAAAGCACCATAAATCACCTGTAAGAGATTGTAGTTGGCATCCTTTCCAAACTATGCTTGTTAGCTCTTCTTGGGATGGGGATGTCGTGAAATGGGGATTTGATGGGAGTGCTGAAGTACCTGCCCCTTCGACTAAGAAAAGGGTCTGGAGAAGACATTTTTAGAAGATTACCTTTGATGTTAGTAAAATCAGTTATGAAATTATCGAGGAGATCAATGTTGCTGATGAAAGTTGTATATGGTGTTGGCATAATAAGGCATAATATGAAGTACCACATAATCTTGTACAGAAATAGCCACGTAAATTATGTACCAAAATAATAATAATAAAAAATAGCCACGTAAATTAGGATGGAGGTTGATTCATTTGTACGCAGTGTATGTATGCAATAAATTATTGTTATGTGACATTGAGTCAGTAATTGGTATGTCCTTGTACTGTAGTGAATCTAGTCGTTAGCCTTGTACTCTTGCTGAAGCATCTGTACGACACCCTAATTATTGTGCAGGCACATTTTATAAAGATCAAGAATAAAGCCAAATGCTTCTGGGTTCTCGGAAGTTACTACTCCAAAGTTTAAAAAAGCGGTAATAGAATAGCATGTTTGCATGTACCCACCCCACCCCCCCAAAAAAAAAAACATGTTTGCATAAGCACTAGTCCCAAGATGGCCATAACTTTGGGTACACAAGTTGTGTATTTATTGATTAGCTTAGTATACACCTATACTTTTTAAGTGTATACAAGAATTTCTCTATAGTCTCATTGTCCTTGTCTTTGGATTTACCATCTCACATTCGGTCATAATGTCGCGATTCCTTAAGTTTCATAGGCCTTCTAATTATAGAAGAGCAGGTTGGTTATCCCTGTTGCTTTAAAAGCAGAAGTGTTTCCAAATACTTATCAATACAAGTTTATTTTCTATAAAACAAATTTCTCACATCAATGGCGTGAGATAACTGCTTCTCTGAACCTTCTTTTTTTTTGGTCAGGGGCCACCCTTCCGAAGGTGGTACCTTAGCATATTGTCATCCTGTAAAAATTGGGGACCCTGTTGTCTGGAAAGTGATAATGAACCCAAAGATGTTCCTATGAGGGCTACAAACAAATAATGAGATTATAAAACAAATAATTCTATATGAAAAATGACTGAAATGTCGAGTAAATTAGCTACTTCAGTACGATAACCAAAACAAAACATGGATGGTCGGGCCTAGGCCTTCAGTATAATGTCTGTCATATTTTTTTTATATATATTTTTTTATAGTTACAACGGTCGGCCAAAATTTTAACAAGCATATATGATTTTTTAATTAGAACATTTTCATCAAATTCTCATACTTCATCTGCGCTTGTTAATATAAAAAAAATGTAAGATTACGTGTCATTTGTCTCTAAACGTGTCATACATTACCATTCATTTGCGTAGATTGGAATAACAAGAACTCCAATAGTGATTTAGAAATAAAACAAACAGAATGCAGATGATAACAACAATCATTAATTTCTTTAGAGATCTTACATAGATTCCGTGTAACGGTGTAAACTCACATGTGCACACATGTCAAGTATTGAAGTTGGCCCTATACAATTGAATCGAAATTCAACATTCATGCAAACGACACGTGAGTTTAGACAACGTATACGTAATATTTTTTAGTTATATTTTATGAATGAGCCAGTAATGAGAAGGGTCTTTTTTTTTTGGTGTGAAAGAGAGAAAGTAATGAGAAGTTGATATAATTTGTTTTTTTTTTAAAGAGATTTTTGTGCTATCATTATATTTTCGTACACACACAAAAAGACAAACCTTACTCTTTATTTGGCGAAACTCTCGTTTTTATTTTTTTCTTAGTTCTTTATATTTCAATGCACCCAAATAAAAAATGAGTGGTTTTTCTTTGAGTTTTTATCCTATTCTATCCCCTTATCCATCCAAATTATAAAAATAACCCTTTAGTTTTAATGAAACTTCTTGAATCCTTCTTACCTTCATATTCTAACTTTGGCTAAAGAGAATTGAAATGGTTTTAAACGTATATAAGGGATTGAAATATGTATCCCCCAACATGAAAGCAATTGTTATTTTGGCAGATATAGATATGCATTGTACTAAAAACTAAACATTTTAGTGGAGGTATTCTTGTATATACACAAATATATTATACATACACTTAAATAGAATAATTAGAGAGTAAAGTTTATCTTATATAAGTGTATATATAATACATTTGTGTACATGTAAAAATTTTCACTTCTAGTGTGACATGTCAAGTAGAACATGCAATCTAACAAGGTAACAAGCCGATACGACAAATGTCAATGACTCAATGAGTTACATATAGGAAAAGCCACCATTTGTGTGAAGTTGTTGAACTGCTGCTTCCCTATTTTCACTTTCCATGTGCCCACATTAATTGTAGTCTCACTAGTCTAACCCTACCAAATCACAGTTTTTTTATTTTATTTTTTAAACATTTTGCTTTTGCTCCCATCATTTGGTTCGTTGTCCCTATAAAGAGTTAGTGCAAAGCCAAACCTCAAATGGCTTATAATTACTAGGGTATCCATTGGTGGGTTGAATAGGTTTAACAGTATTTTTGGACCTGATTTGTTTATTAAAGTAGTAAGTTGGGTTAGATTAGATTGAGTCGGGGATATTTTTTTTTGCTCAACCCGCCCAAACTCGACCCACTCAAAAGTGGGTTGGATTTGGTTGAACCTATGGATCTGACATTTTTTTAAATAAAATTTTTTTAAAAAAAGTTAAAATACAAAATCTAACAAACTAACATTATAAGTCTTAATCTCAAATATAATATATTTTAATTTAATAAATTAACATCATAAATCTCAATATCAAATGTAATAAGTCCCAATCTAACAAATTAACATCATAAGTTTCAATCGACTTTATTCAAATATAATATATTTCAATCTTAAATAAACTAAACATCATAAGTCAATAAGTACATAACAAATTAACAACTAATAAGTTTTACTAAATTTGGAATAAATTAAACAAAATTATCCATAACTCGAATATTTGTAAGGAAACTTACTCTACCTTACTTTTGTTCTCTAACTTTTTTGAAATGGGTTATAAGTTTATTACCATGTAAATTTTCCTAGTAAGTAAATAATCTCTTCTAAGATTTTTCATTCAGTTATGAAATTTTAGTAAAATAAACATTATTTTATTTGAGTTATTTATTCCCTTTAATTGGTTTATAAACATAATAAATATATGTAATCTACAATTTTGATTCTATGTTTATTGTGTTCTTTTAATCTTTTTAGAGAGTTTGTTCTAAAGAACACGAATTAATGTTATAAATAAACTTAATAAGTTTTACTAAACTAACATAAATCTAAAATAAATTAAAGCAAGTTAGCATGCCTTAAAAGTTATAAATAACAAATCACATTACCTAATTAAAGTCAATATCATCGCATATAGAATATGGATTGACATAATCATTTACTATATTCTCAATTTTCTCATGATATACTTTGTCATTCAAGCAGTCAGTTAGATTTTTATCGCATTGGTCTGTCAGACGCTTTATGAATTTCTAATAATTATTTTTTTAATCACATTCTCAATTTTCTTGGTCACAGTGTCTACAATTAAACTTAATTGACTGTATAGAAAAGTCATAAACAAAATAACATAACCTGTTATTATGGCTAAATGATTTGACAAAAAAAATCTACTCGGATGGATTGAGTTTGTATAGATCAACACTTTTCAAATCTATCATCCAGTCCGTACTTTATGAGTTGTAGTATTTTTCAATCCTATCTAACTCGTAAATCCAACTCAATTCATATTTTATAAATTGAGTTGAGTCAAAATATATAGATTAATAAGTTGACCCAACTCGTTAGACATCTCTCATAATTACAACCCAAAAAGAGAAGTCTAAAGTGAGAGATGTATATTTGTTCACTTATTGTGCTTTGCGGCTTCCCCTACAAACCTACAACCATTTTCTATTGCACCTCCTGATAATGGAAAGCTAAAACCCGGCAAAAAAAAAAAAAGGAATAAGAATAATTTGCACCTCCTGATAATGGAAAGCGAAAACCCAACAAAAAAAGAAAAAAGAAAAGAAGAAGTCTCGAAGTGAGTGATGTATATTTGTTCACTTATTGTCCATTGCAGCTGCCCCTACAAACCTAGAACCATTTTCTATTGCACCTCCTGATAATGGAAAGCTAAAACCCCAAAAGAAAAAAAAAAAGGAATAAGAAGAATTTAAGGTAAACACACCCCCCCCCCCCCCCCCCCCCCCCCAAAAAAAAAAAAAAAGAAAAGAAGAAGAAACATTGCAGTACAGCCAGTAATCACCACTATACAGCCGCTTTTTTTCCCGAAAGGAAAGAAGCTGAAACATTGCAACTATTCATTACCATTTACCACGAATAAAGAATAAACTATCATTTTGATTATGAAAGATATGGTTGATTTTAATTTGGTCTTTAAAAAATATGTGGCATTAGTTTAGTCTTTAAAAGATAGAGAATAATATCAATTTAGTCTCTTAATAATATAAAAATAATAGCAATTTAATTCTTTAATCATAAATAGTTAACATCAATTTAATTCTTTTATAATAAAAAATGATATCAATTTAATTCTTTCATTTGAGATTTGTGCACAAAAAGATAATTTTAATATTACTTTCCATGATTAAAGAATAAATTAATGTCATATATCTTTTAAAGACTAAATTAATCTCAATTGAATTTTTCAAAGATTAAAATAATAATTTACTAGTAAAACAATTAGTCCTTCTAATGCTCAAAAGAATATTTTTATATTTCCAACGCTTTATATGAAATTTCTTTAAGAGTTGAATCATAAAGAATTTGGCAAGACTCAAGACATAGATAATTAAAAATGATAACTTGACAGAGAGAAGTAACTCACATATAACCCTTACAAATATTAAATATTACGTTGACAAGGAAAAAAACTTACATAGCCCTTACAATTATTAAATGAGTAGTTAAGAATTTTTGTATATTTTATAATAAAATAATTTATTGAAATAAAAGTCTAACAATACTTACAATCTCAATGAAAAGTTAATAGATCTATCAAGAAGAGAAAATAAACACAATCTTCACTTAAAATTAATTCATGATCTATAGTTTTACCTTTAATTTGTAGACTATTGATGATGATGCATCTTTCACTATAAAGATCGATACAAAATTTAATTTTTATAATTTATTTGTTGATTTCATTATTTTAATTTTTTTTAGGGTAAAATAAATATTTTCAAAGATTATTAAAAATTTGTAAATTAAGTTTCCACCCTTCCCTACACATAACCACTGATTATTCAATGATTCTTTGATAGAATCCTGCTTATTTTGTTGATAGCTAAATTATTTATTATTATTATTATCAAGTAAATTATTATTTAATTTTCATTTTTAAAGATTATTTAAAGATAATATCATATCTCTTATTTTAATGGATCTAAAGCTTTTAAATTTTTGTATGGTCAAGACATGTAACTGATATGAGGTAACTAAAGCTAAAAAAATTATATCTAACCAAAGCTAAAAAATTTATATCTATAGTAACAATAGGTAGATTTGATAAATTTAAAACTAAACGCTAGATCTATCCAAAATATTTGGATAAATTTATTAAAAAACTTAAAAAGTAAAAAAAGTAAAAAAGAAAATAGAAAGGACTGCCATTGAATTATATGGGTGATAGTCCCTATTAGAAAAATAGTCAAAAGAGGATATCAAAATGACACAGAAGATAAATAACATCACAAAAGAGAAAGAAAACTAAAGTCAGCTCGATCTTTTTTTCTCTTAAGAATTTTTTAATCGAATTTAAAGAATGAAAAAAATATAAATTTACAATTATATATTAAATGAGTAGTTAATAATTTTTGTATATTTTATAATAAAATAATTTATTGAAATGATAGTCTAATAGCACTTACAATCTCAATAACAAAGTAATAGATATATCATAGTTTTGATTTGTAGACTATTGATAATGATACATTTTTAGTACAAAAACTTACACATAACGTATTGTTATTTAAAGATAATATCATATCTCTTATTTTAATATATCTAAAGTTCTTAAAATTCCGTTAAACCAAGACATACAATTGATATGAGGTAACAAAAGCTAAAAATTTTATATCTAAAGTTAATAGGTAAATTTGATAAATTCAAAACCAAACTCTAGATCTATCCAAAAGATTTGGATAAATCTATTATAAAAAAAAACTTAAAAGTAAGAAAAGCAAAAAAATAAAATAGAAAAATTGTTATTGAATGATACGGGTGATAATTCTTATTAGAAAAACATCAAAAAAAAAAAAGGATCAAAACGCCACAAAAGAAGGTAAATAACATCACAAAAGGGAAAAAAAACTAAGGTCTAGATCTTTTCTCTTAAGAATTTTTGTATTGAATTTAAAGCAATGAATGAAAAAAAAAATATCAATTTACAATTATATATTAAATGAGTAGTTAAGAAATTTTGTATTGAATTTAAAGCAATGAATGAAAAAAATCAATTTACAATTATATATTAAATGAGTAGTTAAGAATTTTTGTATTGAATTTAAAGCAATGGATTAAAAAACTTCAATCATTAATGAATAATGATTGTGAGAATTATATGAGTTACTTTTCCGTATATATATTATTTCTATTGGTAATTTTATGACGGCAAATAAGACTTTCACCCTATACACAGAATTTTGTTTTTTTTTTTTTTTTTAAAAGAGTCATAATAAATTAATGATGCTACAGAATATATTTATCAACAATTTCTGCTTTGTTTTTTTCCTAATGAATCAAAACGATAATACAAGAATATATAGAACATTATAATTTAGAACCTCCTACACTCTTCCAAGTATTCACAATCATCTTATTCATCATCCTTTTCACAGAAATATTATAAAAATTAAATAATAATGAATCAAAAGGCTAAAAAAAATTAAAATACATATAGAAACAAGAAAATCTATATAATTTTCATTTCAAAGCTCAAACTTTCAACATTCCCTGTGAATTGAATGTAATGTAGTAATGTATTTATGAATGTGATATGAATATGAATATGATATTGTTTCACCCCCTCCACTGGTTGCACTCCTCAGCAGGCCTGATTTTCTGCTTCCCAGCCTTCAATGGGCACGCCGTCTGTATGGGCGGCACCATGCAATTATACTGCACACACACCGAGCTACTCACCGGAATCTCCGCCGTCGGATTTATCGCAATTCCGGTCAGGTAATTATGCTGCAAATACAGTATCTCTATACCGGCATTCAATAACCGATCCACGAAGCTACCCGGAACCTGACCCGAGAACCCGTTGTTATTCAAGTACAGGTTCTGCACGCTCGCCAGCATGGGCGATATCTGACCCGTTAACCGGTTGAAACTTAGATCAATGGTCTGGATCTTGACCTCATTCACCGGTTGGACCGGACCGGAGAATTGGTTCCTTTCTAGTTGTAAATTGGTCAGCGGGAATGAAAACAGCTGAGCCGGAATTGAACCGGTGAATTGGTTTAGACTAAGGTCTAGATAGTTCAGCTGGTTGAGCTGGGTTAAAACCCGGTCCACCGGTCCGGTGAGCTGGTTCCAGGACAGGGACAGGTACTGGAGGGAGGGAGGGAGAGAATCGGGGGCGAGCGAACCGGACAGAGTGTTGTGCTTGAGGTCAAGCCGGGTTAGGGTTTGCGACGATGCGAACGAGGGAACCGGACCGGAAAGACGGTTGTGGCAGAGGATGAGGTTGGTTAGCTCCGTCAAGGTTCCGATGGACTGTGGAATGGTTCCGGCAAGCTGGTTATAGCTAAGATCGAGGGTTCTGAGTCTGCAGAGCTGGCCCAAACCGGCCGGAATCTCGCCGGAGACGAAGTTCCGGCTGACGGCGAGGAACCGGAGGTTTTTCAAATCGGAGAGGGTTTGGGGAAGAGGACCGTAGATCCGACCGGGAACGACGGAGAATTCGGCGAGAGAAGAGAGCTTGGAGATGGCCGGGTCGAGTTTTCCGGTCAGACCGGGCGAACCGGCTCGGGGGTCGCCGAGATTGAGGGAAATGACCCTGTCGGAGGAGCAGAAAACGCCGTCGAAGTTGCATGGGTCGGAAGTGAAGTCCCAAGAAGAGAAGAAATTGGAACCGGGGACATCGTGAAGGGACTTGCGAATGGATTGGAGAGCCAAGAAATCGATGGGGTCTAAGATGGATTGCACGTGTATGTGTAGGAAGCAGATGAAAAGTAAAGTATAAGAAGCAATGGCCATTGAAAAGTTTGGAACTTGGAGAAGAAGTGAAGTGGGTGTTGATGGGTTTTATAGGAGGAAGCAAAGGGGTCTTTTGAGTTGGAGGGGGTTGGGTTTTCCGTGAGGGGAAAACCTTACTAACGGTTTCTCGTGGGAAAGGGTGTGAAGGTTTTAATGGCGGAAACTATCAGCATCAAACTGTGATGGGTGTCTTAGGTTAAGGCTTGGAGGAGAAGCAATTCCTTTTCTCTGTGAATGTTGCTTTGCGTCAATGGCTTTGCCTTTTCATCATTTTGGTTTTGTTTTTTTTTTTTTGGCTTCTCACAGAAGGCGCAATGCAATGACTGCCAGTGCCACAAACCAACCACACCACCTGGCACCTGCTGCTGCTGACTATCACTGCTTACTATACCATACAATCTCTCTGTCAGGTATCACGGTACCAGCTACAATACAAATGCAAGCATCTATGGCTGCTAAACGATAATAATATTATTACAATTGAACACTAATTTTTTGCCATTTTTTCTTAGTTGGGAACAGGTTCGGATCAAACGGTTGTCCGAGCCGCGACTTGGGCTCCATGCCTCAGCTCATGGAGGGATTGGATCATGTACAGTTTCATGGAAACTGCAGACAATCCCAACCGTGAAAATTATTCCATTTTATAATGAAAAATAAATTAAAAATATAAAAAAATATGCGAATCACTAAATTTATAACTGCACCTCCAACTCTCTTCACATTTTATATAATTGTGTAGATTAAATTAATTAATATTTAAATAATTACATAAATTTTTATGCTATATTTTATTTTAAAATAATAATAATAATAATAATAATAATATATTACTTAATGATTAATTTAATCTATGCAACTCATTTAAACAAAATTTACACAAATATTTCTCCCACTCAGAGGCCAAGAACGACAGCCAGGATGCAGAGTGGGATCATAACGCAGGCCAAGTGTACATTTTACGTGAGAAACATTGCAGAGATTGTTAGTACGATGTAAAATTTGTGAAAAGTAAAACCAGTTAAACACTTAAATGCGTTGCAACGTTATTTGTTTTTTCTTGCTGCGCATGTGACACGTTAATTGTTATTATTATTATTATTATTTTTGGTTGAAAACGTTGGTCATTATTTATTTTTATTTTTTAAAGTATGCGTTTTAACTTTTAAGAGAGGATTGTTATTGTTATTTGTTGGGTCAAGGTCACTGAGAGTGACAGCTAAGCAGTTCATGGTCAAAAGTAAGAGGTGGACTGGACTGGGATTCAGTTTCACCCACTTTCAGTTCAGTTTATGTTGAAGGAAATGGCAAGTCAAGCTCATACTCACATGCTTCCTGTCTTACGCTACGGTAGCTGTCCTATTTCGCTTTATAACAAAAATCTCATCACAGTAATAAATGTGTACCTTATTTTGCTTCCATTTATTTATTCAGACTGTGGTCAGTGGTGATCATTGATCACAGTTCAAGGTTTGCCAAGGGATACTTCGATACATGACTTCTATTATTACCTTGATTGCGATACATACTTGCACATAAGCTATTAAGCCCTCTTCTACTTAAATGGCTAACATCATTGATTAGTCACTCATAAATAACTGCTACTATAATCATTAATAGAAAAAAAATAAAACTCTTTTTTTTAATTTTGCTTCCCTCTTTCACATTCAAAATCAAGCAACTATCTGTAACCCAAAAAAAAAAAAGAAAAAAAAATAAAGCAACTATCACAGCAACCTATAACTTGAAACACATTGTATGTTTCTTACGGGTTTGATAATTGTTATTAATATACTTCATATCGTGTGGGAAAATAGAAAAAATAGGGAGAACAGCACATCACCAATTAGCGTACCTTTTTTTAATTATTTTATTATTATAAAAGAAACATACACTATCTCTCTCTCTTTTGGATGAAAGGACAAAGGAGGAAGGTGGTTTGGAGCTCAAGCTAGCTGGAGTGCTAACTTAGTCATTAGTCGTTGCAATCAGTCCAAGATATACATGCTCTAAAGCTTGTTTCGCAATTCACATTCTGCTTTCACCAATTACTTAGTGGAATGAGCGAGTACTTGGCCTGTTCTCTTTCTTGGTGACGAAGAATGTGAGTCAACATAACAGAATCAAATCATCCATCATGTGCTGCGCTGGGAAAATTCTTTTACCCACTGGGAGAAAGAACAGGTGAATTTTTATCCGTTGATTTCATTGATATTGTGTGTCTCATTGTGAGACTCAAATGAATTGAATGGCTTGAAATTTGCTTAGAGGAAGAATTTTTTCTTCTCGATTTAGGGATAAATCTCTGGCTGCGCTGCCAAATACAGGTTAGAAAGAGTAATGCTAAATACAAATTTACAAACAAATTACTTTATATTAATATAAATTTTAATTATTTAATTACTGTTAATTTTATTTTATTTTTATATAATTACATTCTAATTTGACTACTATACATAAATATAAGATAATGTACGTTTATGTGGTGTGGATGAAACATCTTCCATGTGAAAATTTGTTCCATTATCCTGAATTGTTCATCTCTTTCTTGGGCTCTATTTCTTTTTTCGTCCCAAGGTTTTTGCTTTGGGGTCTTCTGCCTGGATCGAAAGCCATACCACTGTAAAATCAAGCTATATTTTCAACTGCCACTGACTGGCAGGCCAGTGATAAAATGAATCATTAAAAAAAAAAAATACAAAAAGGAATCGTACACGTTAAGGTTTGACTTATATATGTAGCTAGATTTTTTATGTATAAGTAGGGAGGTAAATAAATTAAACTATTCGAATTTGAGTTATTAAATATTTGATAAGTTTATTTGTTTAATTAAATAAATAAATCTAAATTTTAATTTAAGTTTGTTATATAAATGAGTCAAATTTAAACTTTATAAACTTAACTTAAATTAAAAGTTCACAAATAATTTGATATTATACATATATATATATATATAAAGACAAAAATTATCATAATTAATAAGAAAATAAAAAACTATAGAATTGTTAGAGTTATTTTATCTTAATATATATATATATATATATAAAGTTAACTATAAATATATACAATTGTCAACTGTTTTTATATCTATGCACAAAAGAAGAAAATCATTTTATTGTGAAAATATGTTGAACATTTTTAAGTTTTAAAACTTATTTTGATTTTTTTTTTTTGTATTGGTGGAAGACTATAATTTTTTTTATCATTTTATGTAGTGAATTATAAAAAAAAAAAGTCTAATATCTATTTTTAATTCATCTTTTATTATAAAGATGTTTACAAATTATTAGCTTAATAAATTTTAAAAAAATAAAAAATACTTTAAGAAGAGATTTGGTAAAAATAAAAAAAATAATCAAATTATAAATAAACTAAAAACAAGTTGAGCTTAAACTTTATATTTTTGAAATAAATTGAGTTCAAGCTTTAAATTTAATTTATTTAAATAAATGAGTTAAATTTAAATAACTTATTTTTTTTACAAACTAAGCTTTAAGTACTTGAATTAACTTGAATTATTTACACCTCTATATGTAAGGTTTTCTTGACGTTCATGTTGATGGTGCCGTAATGACAAATTCGCTCCTTAAGCTGCGGTTATGGTTCAAATCAAACACTCCACCAAAGGTGAAAACTAATATGACAATATTTAAATAAAAAAAGATTATTATATATTTTTTAAAGATGTATACATTATTAATATATTTTTTAAAAATATTATATTTAATAAAAAATAATATTTTAAAAATATAATATATATATATATATATATATATATTATTAATGATAAAAATATCAAAAGTGTTAGGAGGTTGAATATGCTCCTACTCTCACTCCATCTTTTCTCTTAACAAAGTAACTGCTATACTATATTCTAAACCAAAAGAGAGAAGGAAAAAAGGGGGGAGAAAGGAGTCCTAAACAAGCCTAATCGATTAGCCTATTACTCTTCAGTGAATCATTTGCCACACCAGGCTATTACGTCAAGAGCAAGTTTTTTTTCACAAATGCGCAAAATAATTCCAAATTGTATTATTGTGCACTAGCCTTATAATTAGTTATGATTAGGGTAATTGATTATGAGCTGTGTTATGAACGAGATACACTAACAGTAATAGAGAAACTGCCACATATTGCCATTATGCAGTAGCCCGAAGAATCATGTAATTAAATGTGGCTTCGGACACAGCAAGAGAACCCGACAAAAACAACCCGGCTAGTTATTAATATTGTGGGGGAGATGTGTCAACCTCAAACCCATAAATCATGACAAACAAAAGGACACGTACGTACGTAAATAGAAGCATATATTTATGAATGCAAAAGAATGATGTCTTTGAATTTGCTTTGATTCCAAGAATAACCATAGTAATAAATAACTATTTAATATAAAATAATATTATCCCACTTTTACACAACTTGTATAAACTTCATTTTTTGGTGCTTTTTTTGTTGTGCGCCACAATTTGTATAAGACTATCCAGATTCATAAGCTTAGAAAAAAAAATATTAATAATACAAGTTCAGGTTATCATTAGTGATTATTTAAGTTGGGAGATTATGAATCATCTTGTTTCAATTGGCATCCGGTCATAAGCTAAGCTTATTTCGACAAATACATGTTAGTACAATTCATCAACAGACATAACAGGCTCACGTCATAATGATCAGATATAACATTTTGTGCCATAATAATCAAGCATAATGATCTTACATCATAATGATTATACATAACGTTTAGAATCCTAAATGATATGAACGGAAGGTATCCGAAAAATCAGTCCTCCAAATTTCTATATAAATCGTCATAACAGCTTAGGCCAGACATGTTCACTTTTCTCTACCTATGTCTTCATCATGGTCTTAACTCCAAGACTAGTCGGTCGGAGTGCCTTGACAGGTATTCCGCCCCGTCTTCCTCGGGTAACTGTCGGACAATCAACCTGAGGTTCTCCAACGACCTCTCCTTGGGTAGAGGACAGAACATCTGGCTCCGTCTGTGGGGATTTGGTAAAACGGTTCCCACCATCTCGAAAGTTACAAATCTCAGTATATTTCTAATCAAATTCATTGGATCTTCGCTTGGCATACTCCTCATACTCAGATCTGGCATCATCAAGCTCAGATCTCAACTCCTCCATTTTTTCTCATGTCCTCAAGCTCAGATGACGAGTCCTCCCGTCTTTCCCTCAAAGTTGTTGGCATTAATCGAGAATGATGATTATAATAACATTTGTGTGACTGATTCAAACTCAAGTGATTCCTTCTCTATTTTGCTTTCCTTTTTCCATATTTATAGTTATATATCTGTGTGTCTCATGTTATAGCTAACAAAGAAACAAAATAAAGAATTTGGAGAAACACTTTTACATATATAGAAAAATAATATTGGCTTATATATACAGCCTTATATAGTAACTGAAACTAGAAACCAACACCCCACGTTTGATAACTTCTAATAATGGGATAGAATTAGAATAACTGACAACAAACAGTTATTTACAAAGTAGTAACTACCTACTTACTAAATACTAACAATTCCTCCCTTAAGCTAAATGCTATATGCATCAGTTTATATCAATTTCAGAATCAACTCCTAGCAATCCTCGTAGCTTCAAGAAGGCATCCAGCTTTAGTGGTTTAGTCATTATATCAGCTAGTTGTTCCTGTGTACCACAATGCACCAACTCCACTGTTTCAGCCTTTGTGAGCTCTCTAAGAAAATGAAAATGCACATTTATGTGCTTGCTTTGACCATGCGTTACTGGGTTCTTTGAAAGCTTAATTGTAGAACTACTGTAACAATGAATAATCAGTGGTTTGCTTTGATTTTGACTTAGCTTTTCCAATACTCTTCCTAACCATACCGCCTGACATGCACATGAAGCTGTAGCAATGAACTCTGCTTCTATAGTATATAGACTCACTACAAGTTGTTTCTTCGATGACCAAGATAATGCTCCTGAACCCAATAAAAACACATATCCTAAAGTGTTTTTCCTGTCTTCCAAATCTCCAGCATAATCACTATTAGTATAAGCAATGAGTTCACCATTTCCTCCCTTCTTGTAGAAAATTCCAAACTCAGTAGTTCCTTTCAAGTATTTTAGCACCTTTTTTGTAACACCCACCGAAGGGCATTACATTTCAGACCAACTGTTATTAAATAAAATACTTTAATTACAAAACATCATTCTAACTTTATTTTCATACTTAAGGTCGAAAATTAATCCTTTAGAATAATAAAACTTGTTTCATTTTCTTTCTTTTTTTAATTTATAAACCCTTAAATCTTATTTTAATCACCTAATCATCTACGCTCTCTACTAACAACATATTTTTTTCATGGATGCCCATTTCTAGGCCAAAAGGTCGTGAGCCTCAACTGGTCATTGGGACCAAAAATCTTATTTTTCACATGTGATTCAAGGCATACAAAACATACCAATCATCAATTCCTACTATAACAATCTCATGCATACTATAACAATCATATAAGCACATATCACCAAACAAGCATAAATCATTAAATACACACAATTAAGTGAATAAATCCTCACATAAATTTTTCACTAACAAACCACAAATTTGTTTCTCACCACCAAATCGTGTTTGATGAGGTTAATCTCCCTCTTATCTTAGATGACGCTCCAAAGCTCCTTGTATGCCTTTTTGAAGCAAACTTACACCACTTAGTTGTTCTTGAAATCAAAACCAGCATACAAATATTAACGTCTAAGGCTTGAACAAGATGACTATAGATCAAAATATGGTCTAGAACTTGAAAATGAAACAAGAAGTGAAGATTCAAGAACTTCACCTAAAAATCCTTAAACTTGAGCTTGAAGAAAAAGCTTGAAGATGGATGAACTAGATGTTGGTCACAACACAAAAGTGTCTTGAAATTATGTGTAGGTTCAAGATATAAGGTTAACTTGAATTAAGGAAGATTGGATAATGGATTTTGGGTGTGTGGCCATGAGCTTAAAAGAGAAAATATGAAAGAGTTTTTGCGTTTCTTTGTGTCATGAAAGATGATGAGTGAATAATGAGATAGCAAAATCAATTTTGGCTCTCTAATAGCTCTTGGCCATGGGACTCCTTGGAGAGCAAGATGTCCATGGTGAGTCACACACCATGAGTCACACGTGAATCACAAGTGTGTCATATAATGAGTCATGTAGTGAGTCCCTTGGTGAGTCACAAGATGAGTCATGTAAGTGTGAGTCATGTAAGTAAATTATATGGTGAATCACATGGTGAGTCATGAGAAAGAAAGATAAAACTCATGACTAGACTCATGACTAAGCACCTACAAGATATTTTATCAGTAGTTATTAACTAATGGACAAAAACTACTGCTAGCAAAATCAGTATTTATTATCCAATGGATAATAACATTATCCAATGGATAATAGCACAGAATAAAATTTCAGAAAAAAAATCTTTGAAAATTATTTTCAGTTTTGGGTTTAGTAAACTCCCTCGGTCCCGCATTAACAGTCTAAAGTTTTTTGGTCTCGAAAATTTTTTATTTTTCTAGGCCCGCCTCAAACACACATATAGTCTAAAATAATAATAAAATAATCAAAATAAATTAAATATTCACAAAAATTATAAAACTCATAAATATCAAGAAAATAAAAATTCGGGGTATTACATTTTTTGCCACTTGTAAATGGAGCTCTGTGGGATTCTCCGTATATCTACTGATAATACTTACCACAAATATCAAATCTGGTCGTGTAGCTGTGAGGTATATGAGACTGCCAATCATTCGCTTAAAATAAGTATTGTCCACCTTATCTCCACCTATATCTTTCACAAGCTTAAAACCAAAAACAAATGAATTATGAACTGGATTACTTCCATCCATTCCAAACCTTTTGCAGCACCTCCCAAGCAGACTTCTTCTGATTAATAAAAATTCTATTTGACCTTTGCATGACTTCAAGACCAAGAAAATATCTCATTTTGCTAAGGTCTATCATATCAAACTCACGTTTCATGGAATTTTTTAGTTCTATAAGCATGGATTCATCATTTCCAGTATAGATTAAGTCATTAACATATAAACTCACAATTAAGACTTTACTTTTTTTCCTTGTCTTGATGAATAGAGTATGTTCATAATCACATTTCTCAAAACCTTCCTTCATAAAATAGCCTTCTATACGACTATACCAAGTACATGGTGCTTGCTTTAATCCATAAAGTACCTTTTTCAACCTGTAAACCTTCTGCTCACTCCCCTTTTGCACATAACCACAAGGCTATTCCACACAAACTGTTTCATTCAACTCACCATGTAGAAATGCATACTTCACATCTAGTTGGTAAATGATTCATCCCTTTAAAGCTGCAAGTGCCACCACCAAGCGAGTGCTTTCCATGTGTGCAATTAGTGCATATACTTCTATATAGTCTATTCCATACTATTGAGAATACCCCTTCACCACAAGCCTAGCCTTGTATTTGTCCATCTCTCCATTTTCATTAAATGTGGTTTTATAGACCCACTTCACTCCAACCTTCTTTCCTCCTTCGAGTAGCTCTATCGATTCCCATGTGTCATTCTTTTTAATTGCTTCAATTTTTGCATCCATTGCTCTCCTCTATTTCTCACTTTTAACAACATCTTCAAAGTGTATAGGATCTACAGTTGCAGTAGCAAGCATGGCCAAGTGAACTTCATTGTCTTCTTCAGAAAGACTTTCTTCTATTTCATAATTTCTTATCCAAATTGGTGGTCTCCTATTCCTTCCTTGAGTAGAGCTAGAAGGAATTTCTTCATTTGATGAAGAAGAAAAAGAATTCTCCTCTCCTCTCCTTCTATATCAATGTGAGGTTCACTCTTCTATTCAATTCCATCAGTTACAGCTACTACTTCCTCATTATCTCCCCATTCCAAATCACATACAGTGACTTCTTCATACTTCTTGTCCCAATCCCAATTTTTATCTTCCTCAAATATAACATCCCTACTTATTATAATCTTTTGTTAGATTGGATCATAAAATCGATAGGCTTTTGATGTCTCACTAACTCCCAACAGAATACATGTCAAGCTTTTATCATCTAATTTACTTTTTTTATTGTCAGGCACATGAACATGAGAAAGACACTCGAAAACTCTAAAATACTCAACTGAAGGCTTGACTCCACTCCAGGATTCTTCTGGGGTCTTACCTTTTACTGCCAATGTTGGGCTTCTGGGCTTCTTTCCTGAAAGCTTACAATAAACCATATTCATAATGGTTCTATTTTTTCATTCAGCAACTATATTCTGTTGTGGAGTATATGGTGCTATTAGTTGTCTTCTTATGTTGTGTACATCACAAAATTTACTGAACTCTTGTGATGTGAATTTTAAAGCTTTTGAAAATAGTAGAAGCTTCTGATTTCTCTATCAAGAAATAAACCCATGTTTTTCTACTGAAATCATTAGTGAAAGTAATCAAGTACCTCTTTTTGCTATTGAAAATGGGTGTGATTGGTCCACAAATGTCAACCTGCACCAACTGAAGAATTTTTGTGGCTCTGTATATACTTTTCTTTGGGAAAGAATCCTTTTGTTACTTTCCTACCGAACAGTTCCTGCATAGTCTTGAAAGAGCCTTCATCTTCGGTAAACCTTTCACCATATCCTTTTGTTAAAGAGTCTTTAAGCCCTTAAAGCTCAAGTGTCCATACCTGGAGTGCCAAAGTTGCTCTATATCTTCTGTAATTGTGTTAAAACACGTGAATGCTACTGGCTGAAATATAGCACATAGTGCAAACATACAATTTGAAGACATTTTGTTTCCATGATCAAGCCTTTCTCTAGGTGAAATACCTTACACTTTCCATGTTGAAATAGAATTGCAAGCCCCATTTTCTTCCAATTGCCCAATACTCAGCAGGTTGTTTGTCAACTCCGGTATATAAAATACTCCAGTGATGATTTGCACTATTCCACTCACTTGCAACCTTACATTGCCTTTCTCTCTTACAACCATAGATGTGTTATTGCCCAACTTAACTGAATTTCTAAAATATCCATCAAAATCTGAGAAATATTTTTTTTACCACACATATGATTGCTACAACCAGAGTCAAGAAACCAGTTATCTATTAACCTTGTTCATTTCTACATAAGCCATCAATAACATTTCTTCTTGTGTTTTTGCATAGTTGGCTTCCTCTCCTTACTTGGACATTCCCATTGAAAATGCCCGAGCATATGGCAATTGTAGCACTCCACTATATTTTTGTTAAATCCTTGTCTACCTCTTCCTCTTCCTCTAAGATTTTCACGGCCTCGACCTCTTCCTCCAAATTGACCTCTATGAGTGATCTTTAAGGCTTGCTCTTCTTCAACATGTGAACTTATGCGTTGTTCATGCACAAGCAAACTGCTTTGTAACTCATCAATAGACAAGGTGTCTATGTCCTTATATTCTTTAATTGAACACACCATATAGTCAAACTTCGATGTCATGGACCATAAAATCTTTTCAACAACAGCTACATCTCCCTTATTCTCACCATTCGCCTTTATCTTGTTGACTATGGCAAGTGTCCGAGTAAAGTAGTCATTTATAGATTCATCTGCTTTCATGTGGAAAATTTCAAACTCCTTTCAGAGAGCTTGCAGATGGGCACTTGACTCATGTTGTACCTTGATATTTCTGCTTCAAAGAGTCTCATATGACCTTTGTCGTATCCTTGTTGAGAATTGTCTCTAGGACTGAATAATCTAAGGCTTGAAATAAATAATTCTTTGCTTTCAAGTCCTTCAACTTCTGCTCTTCAATGTTCTTCCTCTGTGCATATGCCAAAATAACTTCCTCTGCTGCTACAGTTATTCTGTTTTCCACTAAACTCCAATATTCCTTTGATCGCAAGAAGTTCTCCATGAGCATTGCCCAATGATCATAGTGCCCATCAAATTTTGCAATTGTTGGTTGCACAAATGAACTCTTTGTCATCTTGCTCCAATACTTGTTTACGTAGAAGACTGTTGTTTCCAATTCGTATCAGGCCCTATATTAGAGCTCTGATACCAAATGTTATAGCTAACAAAGAAAGAAAATAGAGAATTTGGAGAAACACTTCTACATATATAGGAAAACAATATTGGCTGATATATACAGCCTTACACAGTAATTGAAACTATAAACCACCACCCCACGTTTGATAACTTCTAATAATGGGGTAGAACTAAGATATCTGACAACAAACAGTTATTTACAAAGTAGTAACTACCTACTTACTAAATACTAACATCTCAGCCAGTTATCATACTGAATTTTAACCAAGCAGCTTTGCTGTTGTGATCTCTTTCTTTTGTTTTATTATTTTCTATTTATCTGCTGATTACTCAACACTGAAACCGTTGTGTGCTATTTTGATTCTTCTTATTATCTCATCTTCTCTCTTATCTCTTTGATCTTTTAAAACTTGATTGTTATTCGGTGGGATCAGATTCTATTTTGCATATATTTTGCTATGCTTGATTGTTATGGTTATTTCTCTATATACTTTGTGTTGTGCGTAGCAAACAATATTTGAATATGGTTCACTCTGATCAGAAATAGTTGCATCATCTGTTCATTGTTCTTATGACATTAACACTCAAATACGTATCATTAATTGTCATGCATAAAAAGCTACATTCGTACATAAATAGTTGTTGTCCACAATTTTATCTGTACAATCTGAAATTCGTGAGGTTTGTATTTCATTCCAAACAAATATGGTAGACGAGCATTTTAAAGTGGGATCGGAAGATAATAAACCAAAATAATGATCATCCTTTGAAGCAACGATTGTTTATTAGGACACTACCATAAAGATGTACCTGATCTTGGTATTCTGATTTTACAAATTTGAGAAGTTTCAATAAATTGTTCATTTTTTACACATTTAATCCAATATGGAACTGCTTTACAGATAATGACCTCTAATGCTGAAGGCTTAATGGCTTTATTGCGTGACAAATTGTTCACCTGCTCATTTAGTTAAACATATGGATAGTACATAGTAGTTATTTGTCAAAAACTAATATTTTTATAAGAACTTGGTGACTAGAAATAGAAAATCTTGCAGCAAAAAAAAAATCTTATTCTCATTGAATAATTATATAACATTAAATTGATTATGATATATCTTTTATTGTCATTTTTTATTGCTTTAATTTCTATTTATTCTCATTAATCAATAATTATATAACATTAAATTGATTGCTTTAATTCCTATTTATTATCATAATTTATTAATTAATAATTACATTACATTAAATTGATTATAATATCATATTGCTTTGATTATCATTTCTCATTACTTTAATTCTTATTCATTGTCATTAACTTATTAATTTAATAATTAATAATTACATAACATTAAAATGATTATAATTTCATTTTGACTTCATGTGAAGATATTTCACAGTCATCACTAGGAACGACATTAACATTTATATTTATATGTGATAAATTCTGTAATGAATACTTGATGAATACTCGTATCCATCGTAATTTAATGTTGTTTACTTTATATATTCATTATTTCTGAAATGAGGCACACCTTTTAACTCTAATATATTGCTTTATCTTAATTTAGAATTCAGAATATAGATTACCTAGGTATTTTGATGCCTTGAAACCGATCGAGGACCCAATCTTAACTAGCCCTACGAGCTGATGCCGGTCAAAACCAGCCCTCTAAGCTAATATCAGTCAAAGACCGAGGAAAACAAACCCTCTGAGTTGATGTCAGTCAAAGACCGAGGAAAACTAGCCCTCAGAGTCGATGCTGGCCCAGAGTCAATGCCGGCCCCGAACCGAGGTCGGCTCTGAGCCCATGATGCCGATTGAAAAGTCCATATGTATGAAGTTGGTCAAGCTCAGAAAAAATTATGAGGTCAAAGTCTTCCATTGAAAATGAAGACATGCGAAGATATTCGAGGTCATGGTCAAACCATGATGCCTTTGAAGACTGGCCTAAATCGAAAAAACTCAAGATCGGATCAAGTCGAGAAAATTCATAACGTCGGGAAAATATATGCTCAAAAGATCTCACCACTCATCTCAAAAGGTTACCCAGAAATGAAGCTTAAAAATTACGAAGAGTTCGGAAAAGCTTGGTCATTCACTTTGTGATTTGCCCAAGCTGAGGGGCTGTGGACCGTCCAAATTCCTAAGCTTGGATAAGAATAAACATTAATAATACAAGTTCGAGTTATCATTACTGATTGTCCAAGTTAGGGGGATGTGGACCGTCCAGATTCATAAGCTTGGATAAGAATAAACATTAATAATACAAGCTCGGGCAATCAGTAATGATAGCTCGAACTTGTATTATTAATGTTTATTCTTATCCAAGCTGGGGGGTGTAGATCGTCTAGATTCATAAGCTTGGATAAGAATAAACATTAATAATACAAGCTTGGGCTATCATTACTGATTGCCCAAGCTGAGGGTCTGTGGACCGTCCTGACCTAATTAGTATCCGGTCATAAGCTATGCCTATTTTTGTAAGATTTAACCGACCTATACCTGAATGAGTAACGACTTGATAAGTATGTCCTTAATATGACCCACCAACAAACATAATGGTCTCAAGTCATAATGACTAGACATAATGCGACCTTGCGCCATAATGACTATACATAATTTTCAAAATCCTAAATGGTCTGAACGGAAGGTATTCGGAGAGTCAGTCTTCCAAATTTCTATATGAACTTTAGGTCAGACATGTTCACTTTTCTCTATCTATGCCTTCATCATGGTCTTAACTCCAAGACTGATCGGTCGAAATACCTTGGCAGGTATTCCACCCCATCTTCCTCGAGTAACTATCGGATGACCGACCTGAGGTTCTCCGGTGACTTTCCCTCAGATAGAGGATAGAACATGTATAAATTAAATCTACTCAATTTCACTAACAAATGGTCCTCGTCTTGTTAAAAGTTGTATGTGGATGTGCCCCAAGACATCCCCTTTTGTTTGTTTATTTTTTTTTGCCTTAGTATGACCTTCAATTTTTAGAGTTTGAGTTTGAATTTAAGGTGGGGACTAAGGTTTTAAAACTGGCTCGGTTGAATCGATCGAACTGTCGATTGACCATGTTATCAGTTTTGAATGAACTATAAAATCACTTACAATGTGTTTGAAATGACTAAAAACGAGAATTGATTTCATTTACAAATCAAATTTGTTGTTTGGAATCTTAAAATTTGAGAAATGATTTCATTTGATAATTCCCATGGATTTGATCAAATTTATGTTCTTTTTATTTACAAATTCTATAAAAAATGATAGAATTTACTTTGATTTGGTTTGATTTCAGGTATAATTTTTAGAAAGACTATTTTAATCCTGTTTATTTTTCAATTTTACATCTCATGCCTCTTTCAAGTTTTCAGAATTTGCTCCTCTTTCACGTTCTTTCACTTTCCTCTTTCATGTTCTTTCACTTTCCTCTTTCATGTTCTTTCTTGTTGCTCTGCTCCTCAATCTCACCCTCTCTCTCTGGTTGTTCAAGGTTGATTTGCTACAAATTTTTGGTCGATCTCACCCTTATGTTCATATTTCTTGCAGGTTTGATCGATCTCATCCTTTTTTTTAATTTTGGATTGCGTTTAATTTCTCTAGATCTAGATCTGGTTGTTCAGATCCTTCTACTTGTTTTCTCTGTATAATATCATGGTACATTGGTAGAAACTGACTTTGGAAAGCCCTATAGGAGAAATAGGGTAGAAGCACGCATACAACAACCAAAAGGGTAACTAGCCAATATAGACCACTAGGAGCACATGCTTCCACAAAAACCATGTAAGTTGTTGTGGATATGACTAGAAAGAGATAACCATAAACCAACAAGAATAAATACCACAAGGCAATGCTACCTTAGATGAAGAAATGTTGGATCCAAGTGAAATAGTTAATGGAAAGTGTCATTTGGAAATTCACAGTCCACACCACACAAGTATACATTGTGACTCCAAGTATTTCAAAATCAACTACTCGACCATCTCTTCTAAAGGCCTGATTAAAGGCAGAATTTGTGGTCAAGAAGAAGATAACTACAGAGCTAATGACACCAAGAGTCCAAGAATCCAAAATTGGTATATATAAAATCTTTACCAAGATTATTAATAAGCATGTTGAGATTCTATTTTTCTTTTTCTTTTTCCTTTGAATTTGAACAAGCAAAGCTCCTAAAAAGACTTATACATACATTTGATGCTTCCAAGAAACAGAGGGAACAATAGATTCTGGTTTTTCAGTCACTACCTTAACAAGAATTACAGTTTATACTTTTTTTGTGTTACTTGTAATAATAACTTGCAATGTAAAATACACATTATTATGAGTAATGATTCAAACGTAGTTTTTATTTCTTAGTTGGATTATATTTTTGTAATTCAATACCTTGATCCCTTTTGTGGAGCTTTTTAATCGAGAGCTTGTTTTGAAGAGTAATGATTTTTTTCTTTTAATAATTCAAGAAGAGTAATGATTTTATTTGTTTCTTTGTCACAGGCTATTGTAGCAGATCTCCAGGAGACTACTTATAGATGAAGTAAGTGGAACATGTGATTTTTCTGTTAATCTTATGTATAAATTTGATTGAATTTTTATAAATTTTGAATTATTTTAATGACTTCTGAGAAGTAAAATTCAGTTAGTCATAAGCTTATAATTGGATGTTGCTAATTTTTTTCTACAAGTGGTATATTTATGTGATGGCTAGATTTCTAGAAATGCCTGATTGATTTTTAACTTATTCATTGTATATATTGTGTGATGATAGTCTCATTCATAGCTCTGTTGGCTTCATAGTTCCATTGATAAAATTGTTGAAGTTCCTTTGAACCTTAGGTAAAGTATGAATAAGTCCCTTTTTTTATCACTGTAAAAAGACCAAGAAGTTCTACTATCATTTATTAGATCTGTAAGTCTTTTTCAATAACTTCTTATTTAAACGAGTCCTAGATAATTCCATTTCCTGTATTTCACATTTTGTTGGCTTCAAAATATTTTCTAGATTGTTGAACTTATAATTAGAATGGAAATTTACTATTAAATTCAAAAAAATTAAATTCATTAGCATAATTAGCAGTTGATAATTTTTCTAATTAAATTTTGGTTGGGTGAAGGATGAAAGATTTTGAGAAAAATTATGTTGTTGTCGTAGTTGCTGATGTGGGTTGGTTAGTAATCCTGCTTCGTATTTATTAATATGCTACTTGGGTTGAAAGAGAGATCCCAACATCAAGAGTAGAAAGGGAGGAAGTAAGAAGAGAGCTAATGAGAAGAATACAAACTGATGAAAGGTCACGTGACATTTTGCGTATGGGGCCTAACACATTTAATCGTCTAGTTAACATCCTACAAATGAATGGACTTCTTAGAGACACTAAGTATAGCTGTATTGAAGAACAAATGATGAAATTTCTTCACATTTTATCACATAATATTAGAAATCACACTATTTCTTTTTTCTTTCGTTGCTCTAGTGAGACCATTAGTAGGCATTTTCATCAAGTTTTTAGAGCAATCATTACACTTGAGGATTGGTTTCTTGTACAACTTGATGGAAACACAACCCCACTTGAGATCTTCAATAGTACGGGAAGGTTTTATCCTTATTTTAAGGTAAAGTCAGTTTTCAAATATCATGGTTCATGTTTCACTTTTTCAATCTCTAATTTTTGTTTTAGTTTCACTCTATATAGGATTGTATTGGTGCTCTTGATGGAACACATGTTAGGGTGAAAATTTTGAATGAAGAAGTACCTAGATATCAGGGTAGGAAGGGTTACCCAACAATGAATGTGTTAGCTGCATCCACTTTTGACCTAAAGTTTACTTATGTTTTACCTGGGTGGGAAGGATCTACTTTAGATTCAAGAGTGCTTGAAGATGCTTTACATAAGGATGATAGACTTAGAGTTCCTACAAGTACAGCTCTATATTAAAAAAATATTTATTAATCAATATAAATATTAAAAGCTAATCATAACTTTATACTTAGAAAAATTCTATTTGGCTAATGCTGGCTATATGTTGAAGCCTGGTTTTCTCACTCCTTATTGGAGCACTAGATATCAGCTCAAGGAGTATTATTGTCATCCTCCACAAAATGCAAAAGAATTATTTAACCTAAGACACTCATCATTGCGCAATTCAATAGAGCGAGCTTTTGGCGTGTTAAATAAGAGGTTCCCGATAATAACAAGTGGAACAGAAGCGCAATACGATGTTGGCACTCAATCAGAAATTGTGTTGGCATGTTGTATGCTACACAATTTTTTTATAGGTCATGATCCTTATGAAGAACTTATATCAGAAGTTGATAGAGAACTTTTGGAAAGAGAGCTTGAACGTGAACAGCCAGAAAGAAGAGAGCTTAGAGATATTGATGGAAAAGAAGCAGAAAGAATGAGAAATAACATTGTTAGGCAAATGTAGAATGATTATGTCTCTCATAATAATTAGTTTTTGTTATGTAATCATGTTGACTTTCCTTGATTTTTGACTTTGTATTTCATGAGTGTTTCATTAGTTGTAGAATAATTAACTTTTTGTTCAATTTTTTTGTTACAGTTTTGTATTTCATGAGTATTTCATAATAATTCCCTTTGTTACAGTTTTGCAAAATTCTTCCTTTTTTTTTCTTTTTTTTAGATTCTTTTTCTTTTCTTAGGAAGAAACTTATGTTTTCTGAAAATGGAAATGTTGGGTAGTTTGTTATCTTTGTATTAATATTTTTGTTTTTTTTATATTTTTATTTTTATTTTATTTTGTTATTGTTGTTGTTGTAGTTAATGGCATCCACGAATCAAGAACTGATTTAGAGGATTCCTTTGTTCAAACTTCCCACAAAGATTTTTTGTCGCATCGTGAACATCCATTTACTTGTAATTTTCTCCCTAATAATCATCTTTCATATTATTTTTTAAAAACTTTTATTTTAAATTTATATAAAAGAAGAAATCTTTTTTGGTTGCTGAGAAACTGGTCAAATGAACATCTGGGTTCTGAAGTTACTATGTAGAATTTGGTGTTAAATTATTAATGAATATGTTTTGGGGTATAATGGAACCAATTGATAGGCTCAGGTTTTGGTAAAGCAAAAATGAGTGTGTGGAGGTTTAGATAAACTTATGTGCCCTGGATTATACTATTTATGCTACATATATGTACTTATATTGTCTCTCTGTTTGTTTTTTTTTTCTTAGACACAGACATAGGCAAATATAGTTTACTGATGTCTTTGCCATTTAGCTTAGCTTGTTGGGATCCTTGTTTCATCCTGGTTTTCACATTCTTCTTGTTTAAACTCTAGCTAAAATGGGCACGCTTGTCATCAGAGCATGCATATCATGTAGTAAGTATGACTCTGTTGGAAAAATATTATAGGAAAAATATCATGTAGTTAGATGGCCTTGAACAACTTCTTTTTATGTAAGCATATTGTGGATCATAATTGGCAAAAGATTTATAGGTGTTATCATTGAGAAGTGGAATCTACTAACAAAGATATGGAGAACACTGTTGGAAAGGTGGAATATGTTGATCAAACAAAGTTATCAAACTATAGGAGATGGACTACCCAAATGAATTCATTTCTCCTTGAAGTTTTGAAAGAGCAGAAATTGAAAGGGCAAAAACAAGATAAGAACTTTTCAGATGAAGCATATCGAGTTGAAGTAACAATAATCAACACAGAATTTAGGAAGAATATGAAGAAAGAGAATATTCAAAATCGACTTAAAACTCTCAAATCACAAATGGCTACTGTCATAGATGTTTTGAAACTAAGTGGATTCTCATGAAATGACATCACGAAGACCATAAAAATTGAGCCAGGAGTTTAGGATGAAGCTATAAAAGTAAAATATATTTAACTAGCTTCTTTTTCAATATATATATTATTTTTAGTTATATTTGTTTTTATCTTTGCTTGGCTAGGGAAAAGAAAAAAGAAAGTTAGTTTGTGGGAAACAACTCTTCAATTTGGATTTGATGCGTGACATCTATGAAAAAGATAGAGCTACTGGTTCAAAAGCTGAAAGTGTGAAAGAAAAAGTTAAAAGGCAAAAGGAAGGGCCAATGGTAATTGAAGACATCGACATTGACAATGTCATTAATCTTGAGGCATTCAACCCAATTGATGGGAATGAGAGCAATGTGAAGAATTCCCAGCCCCTTTTATCTTCAACAAGTGATCTTCCAAAGCAATTTGCAGTTAAGAAGAGAGGAATCAAGAGAAAGGCTTCTTTTGGTGACATCATCAATGAGGCAGTTCAAGACATTAAAGTAGCAATGATTGACATTAAAGAGGCCTTACGCAGTAGCAGTAACCCGAAACCAGTTGTCAACATTGAAGAACAAGTGGTGAAGATTCTCAAATAGGCAAGGTTGGATGGAAATTATCTTTGTGATGCTTTAAAGATTCTTGTGGTTGATCCAATTTTGGCAAGATCATTTATTGCCATTAATGAACAACTACGCCTTAATTGGCTTCGTGAGAAAATGAGTAAGGTTTAACCTTGATTTTGAGTTAATACTAATGATTTTGCTTACTGTATTTGAGATGTATTTAAACTTAGCCATGGACATATTCGCCTTAATGGACATCTATATTTGTATTAATCATTGACTACATTGTATTTGAGTTATTTAAATAGTTATTTAAATCAACAAAGTACTTGCTATTGCTTTGAAGTTTAAAGAAAATAGTTTCAATCAATTGAATGTCTCCTCTATATGGATATTTGAACTTATTATGCAAGGAAATTATGATTTTAGCTAGTAATTTAGTTTGAGTTTTATGTAAATTTTGGATTCAAGTTGTTAATATGTCCAATTTTAAGAGGTGAAAATGGTATCACACTAAACTAGATAACAGCCGTTGGTTGGCAGTATGCCACCAAAAATGGTGGTATTTGCTAAATTGTTTTTATGTATTTGCAGCAACTGGAGAGGAAAGTATACTGATTCATATATTCATAGGATGCATATTTTAATGGGAGAGAGAGAGGAGAGGGGATAAAGAGGAGTGAGAGAGTTTTTAATTTTTAGAGAGAGAAAGAGAGAGAGAGAGGGGATATAGAAGAGAGAGATAGCTTTTAATTTTTAGAAAGAGAAGGAGAGAGAGAGGGGAGAGAGGAGGAGAGAGAGTCTTTAAATTTTTTATAATATTTTACTTAATTATTTATAAAAATTAAATATAAAATAATAAAATTAAATCAAATTAATTTTTATTTTAATTAATATCAAACATAAAATTTAATTTTAAAATCAATTTAATTTTTTTTTAATTTTAAACACAAAATAATTTTTAAATCAAATAATTTTCTATTTTTATCTGTTACAATCACATCTATGTTTGGATTAATGAGATTGAGTGAAATAGAATGAAATGAGATAGGATGAAAATAAGTTCTATTGTTTGAATATTTTAAAAAATGATGAAATGAAATAAAAGTGAATATCCCACTACAAACTATTAATTTTATTCCTTCCTAATTTAGGGATATGGGATAAAATTATATTTTTTATTATAATTATAATTAAGATTTTACTATATTAATTTCATATCTTAACATTAGTGTATTTATAATAAAAGTAATTTAGAAAAAAATTATAACTCTTGCTATTTAATTCACTTCTCAAATAATAAAATAATAACTTTACTTTATTTCATATTAAAATATCCAAATAATAGAATGATACTTTTATATCATTCCATTCCATTCTATTTAATTCCATTTCATTCTATTCTATCTCATTCTATTTCATTTTATCAATTATTAAATATCTAAACATAACTTAAGGTTGTATTACGAAAAATCAAAAATAACTGGCAAAATTGGTCAAAAGTCAAAACCGGCCAATCAGCCGATTTAGTGAAATCGGACGATTTTACATTTAGACTTTTCTAAAAAAAAGTAGGAAAAAACACAGAGAAAGGGTTGGAGCCTTCGGCTATGTTTGGATATTTAGTAATTGATGGAATGGAATGAAATGAAATGAGATGGGATGGGATGGGATGGAATGGGATAAAAATACCATTCCATTGTTTGGATATTTTAAGATGGAATGGAGTAAAGTTATCATTCCATTGTTTGGGAAGTGAATGGAATGGTATGAGTTATAACTTTATTTTTCCTAAATTATCCTTATTGCAAACACACTAATTTTAAGATATGATATTAAAGTAATAACATACTAATTATAATTATAATAGAAAAACTGATTCCATCCCATACTTCCCAAATTGGGGGGAAGAAAATTGAGAGTTTTTGGTGGGATGGGATGGGATCCATCCCACCCACTTCCATCTCATTTCATCATTTTTTAACATAACCAAACAATAGAACCTATCTCTATCCCATCCCATTCCATTCCATCTCACTCAATCCCATCAATCCAAACATACCCTTCGATTTTCTCCACTCTCTCACGCAGATTGTGGTTTCTTCGCTCACGTCTTCCTGCGGGTCGGTTGGATCTGCGTTTCCAGCGACTTGTTCGACATCTCTGGCGAGGTTCTGCACGATTTTGACTGTGACGATCTGCTTCTCCGGCATTGAGATCGTCTCCGATGTGGTCCTCATCAGTGCGCGTCTTCACAGGGTGTTAGACGTCACCCTTCTTAGGACCCCCTCGGACGGCTATTCTAGTTGTGAAAGGAATAGAGATGTCACTTCTAGGGTTTACTTTATTCACTTGGCAGATTGGGCTTTAATATTAAAAGCCCATAATATTTGTTAAGCAAGTTTCCATTTCCACCGTAATTGGGCTTTCCGCAATCTACTATCGTTAAAATTCTTAAACTGTACTCTATAATTAAAAATATATTTTAATTTATACAATTAATATTTGAACAGTTACTTCTTATAATTATAGTAAAATTATTATTATTATTTATCAAGATAATCATTTACTAACATATAAATCATCTTATATAAATATGTGTAGTCTAATAATAAAATATATATTAACTAAACAATATACCTTATTTTAAAATATTTATAAATTTATAATATTATCCAGTTCAACGGTTGAACTGATGGAACCATAAATTGCTAAGTTCATCGGTTGAACTGATTTTTAAATTACTTAATAAGAGCATATTGTCTAGTGATAGAGTGCATTTCATTATAACAAGAGTTTTTTATGTGTTGTGTTCAAATCTCATAAGTTACATTTTTGAAACACCAATTAAATAAATAAGAACTGTGTCAGACTGATTTGACTTGTCCGAATGGTTCACCTAGGTTTGACTGAATTTGATTGGTTTAACATGAAAATCCGTTATGAACAAGAACCAGATCGGTTCAAAAGTCGAGTGACGAGTTTTCCAACATACATCCCAATATTAAAGAAAAATACTAATAGTATTCACCAACTACGAGTCATGTTTAGAAAACTTTCATATACTTTAAAATTCACCAATACTATCTTTTAAAATGATAAAATATTACGTATTTGTGTATAATGACGCCTTGTGGATTTGCAGAAAACTTCCTTAAAAGGAGTCCATATGCATAATTTGGTGAATTGTTGTGTTGGTGAATGTCAAAGCATAATGGAGTTTTCTGCATATGACCAAACACTAGAAAGAGTTTCTTGTATTTTACCCTATTAATATGTACTAATCCTACATGATTTTTCGCACCATTTGATACATAACTCAAACTCAGTGGTGTGCTGAAAATTTGAATGATGCAATTTATGTTTGAGTAAATTAAAAATATTTAATTTTAATTCACTATAAAACTTCTTCACATTACCTAATTTTTTAGTTAAATATAATTTTTTTAAAAAAATACTATTTAATGTTTTTTTAAGATCATATTCTGATTTTTATATTAATATATTTTTTTAAAATTATCTTATGGATAACTACTTTCTATTATAGAATATCTATAACTAAGAGTACAATTATTTTAACAAAAAATATGGTTATTTTTTCAAATAATTTAATTATTATGAACATTAATTGACTAACTACTCTTCACAACACATTAACTATACTTTTTTGTTATGATTATTTTATTTTTTAAAAATAAATTTAAAATAAACAAGAATTAACATTAAATGACAATACCGTGTCAAAATTGATATTAAACAATAATAATTACTTTATTTTAAATTAGAGTTAATTACTTGTCATAGACAGTGGTCAGTGGAGCTAAACTATAAAACATAAATTTAGCAATTCCATCTCCCAGTTTCTAGGCCAACAATTCCCTCAGTTCATTGTAGCTGGATGGATGACCAAACAAAATTGAAGCTGGGACTTAAAGCCTTAAATTTTTTACAATCATGACACCACCATTATCATCTCGCCATCATCCAGGTCCCCACTGCACCCCTCCATCCCCATCACCTTTTTTTTTTTTCAATTGCATTTTTTAGTCGGAACATCTCTCATTTTCTAAAAATTAAAGAATTAAAGGAGAGAGCGACTAGGGTTGCCTATTGCCTCCACAAAAGACCATAGAGAAAGTTCTAGTTACTTTGGTCTTACATGTCACACTTGCGTTTATCAATCAAGAACATCAAAACTTGAACTAAAATCAAAATCAAATTCATACAATGGTTCCTCATTATAATAACCAATAAACTTTGTCACCTCATTGAGTAAAAAACAAAACTCCAAACAAGCTAACAGTTTATTGGGAAAAGAATCATATATCCTGTGGCAAACTAGGTAAGAAATACTGATATCCTGTGGCATTCGTTCTCATTTCCACCAGTTGTCAATCATGTTACTGCCATCTATTCCATTGTGGGAATTGAACCACCACCAGCCTGGATTTCTTGCTGCAGCTGCAGTAATCAATATAAGGAATATAGTTAAGCACTATTAGGATTCAAACAGTTTGTAAGGACAGTTCATGCAAGGAAGGACAAGCATACGAAGCTACAGAATTACTAAATGCAGTTTTCCTCTCACGATACAAAAAACAATTTCAAGCTTCCTTGAACAAGATATTACACTTACCCTAAACAAGTATTGAAGATTGTTCTTCAGTAGAGAGTATTCATGTTCCAATTGTTGCAGACATCTCATACACCTGCATAAATATTCTTTTTTTAGTGATTCTGATTCTAGTCCAACTATTATAATCAAGGCCATATCAGCATGCTTAATGTCAAGCATCCATGCAAGATCTCCTATATTAATAATGGGTATGACGCTTTCTAAAGTGCTCATGGAGAAGCATGCAATAAACATGTTATCTATGAGAAATCATTTTAGGCTCAAAGGAAAGGCATATTTTGTAACTAAATGCTCGAGCTGCAAAACTTTTCTAGATACTTATATTTAGGATAGATTAAGAGCAGTTTTTAAATAGCAAATATGAACACATGTGAACAAACAGCTTACATTAACTCTGATAATCGATTTATCTCTAGAGTTTTGAAGGAAGAAATAAAAAACATTGACGGGAACTACATACTTTTATCTTATTCATCAAAACACAGATAAGATAAGCAAAGGTATAAACAAGCATTATTGACTTCTGCAGCATATTCATGACAAAAATATATAGAGGTCTAATATGAATCAGAAGTTCATAACAGAGATGAAAATATTCATAGCTCTCATCAATTATCATTACTTATGTTTCATATTCTTAAACCTCTCGATCCTCATTATTTCAATAGGTGATTTGAAATTTTCATTATTATCGAACAGCAAGCTCACTTGTTCCAAAAGAATAGCTAGCGTTGGCTGTCTAATCTTACAAAAATTGATTGCTTCTTGAGGGCCGTAAGATTTGGTTGTCTTAGTTCCCGAGAATATTCCATGAAATTTTCGAAAGTGTTACATCATGTGGCAGGTTTAGCAATGGGGTGGGTTGAGGCAGGTTTTTTCTCTGCTCGACCCATAGGGATTAGAACCTGCACTCGCCCTACAAGAATTATATTAAAACCTGCACCCGTCCTGCTCCACCCCACACATGTAAATATTTTAAACTAAATTTATATAATAGTCAATCACTATCTAAAAATTAATTCTTCTTATATAAACTAAAAAATATGTTTATAACAAGCATTAATCTAGTAAAAATAATTAATATAGTTGACTTTATGAGTAAGTAAACAGTGAAATAACATCGTTAGGAGGTAATCCCGCTTAGGCACCTGATCATACTTCAGGAGATTAGCTTCTCACTTATCGTATGAGGAGATACTCTAAGAAATCAAAACTAAGCATAATGTTTATGTACCCAAGAAAACTAAGCATAATATTTATGTAGATGTAGGGTGTGGGGTAGGGCAAGCAAATTGACCCTAAACCTGCACCCGACACAAAATAAGTTTTCAACTTGCCCTATGCGGGATGGGGCGAAGTGAGTACCCGTGGGTCGAAATGTGATTGTAAAGCCTATCGTGTGGTAGTGGGGGCAAGTGGCAAATGTGGTGTGGTGGTGGTACATGCAGAAGAGTGAATTTTGAAATCTTTTTACATTGCACTCATGAATATATATATATATATATATATATATATAGGATATATCTAGTGAGAGGAGTTTCTATTATAAGAGAGTAAGAGGAGTAAATCTTGACCATACAACTATACATGGATGGTTAAGATTAAAAGTTACTTAAAGGTCATGTGACCATTTAAAAAAGTCACATGCATTTATGTTTTAATCTTGACTATTCATGTAAGATCCAATGGTCAAGATTCACTCCTCTCACCTCTTACAATAAACACTCCTTTCACCAGATACTCTCTCTCTCTCTCTCTCTCTCTCTCTCTCTCTCTCTCTCTCTCTCTCTCTCTCTCTCTCTATATATATATATATATATATATGAAAAATGCTAACAATACATTCTTTTTGGACACTTTTTTCAACACTTGTTTTATTATTGGTCCAAAAGCAAGTGTTGCTAGCATTCCTCCTCTAATAATCCTTTTAAGTGTATGAGGTGGACCAATAATAAAACAAGTGTTGAAAGGAGTACTCAAAAAAGTATGTTACTAGCATTCCTCTATATATATCCCCACCTGGGCCACCTCTCCATCCTTATAGGAAATTTTTTACTAAAAGATGAAATTTTGCACTCTCAAAAATGACAATTTCTGAAGTAAAAAAAAGACTTTAAACCGAATATTACAATATTCTTAAAAATCTAAAAAATATTCTCAACCGAGAAACTTGAAAAACATAATACTATACCAATTTAAGATATATTTTGTACTTGTAGCATTTCCAATTTTTTCTTTGAAATTGATTTTGGGATACTTCAGGCTTTAGAAATTAATTACATGTAAAGTCCAATTGAATCGACCACCGAATTAACATTCGGATCTTTGAATGCATTTTATAAACCAAGCAAAGCAATGACTACAATATATGATATATGAATGTTAAAGCAATAGCCTAAAGTGCATGTTCAAAGATTTAACACAGACGGGAGGGGAGAGAATATATCAGAAAATGAGTTTGCGCAACTCACCCTTCCAGGTTCTGAGCCTCACAAAAATTTTTGAAGGTAGCGCAGACATTTTTAATTCTCGCAGCACCAACACTGTTAGCCAAAAACAATGTCACAAATAATAAAAAATTTCTCCCAGTATATAATTCTTCTGGCTAGTGCAATATACAGACAACAGTCAGGATATTCGTCCAACTTTTATATTTCAACTTTTTTCTAATCCATTCACAAACTCATATTATATTCCGCAGGAATACTACAGTCGCATACAGCTTGATTTAATACTCCTCTCACACAAAAATACGGTAGAGGAAAGTTGGAGTATTTTTTATGGACCAAAAATATTTTTCAACAGACAATGATAAACATAAAGGAAAAAGCAATCCTATAGTATACCTGGCACTACTTCCCTTGTACTGATGGACATGAGAATCTACTCGTTTGAAATCCACGGGTCTTTGTTCTCTGCACAGGTCAGGTTAAACATAATAGTTAACATTTCCCTTCATTCACATAGATTCTATTAAAATTTAAAAGTATTCCTACCCATGAGAGAGAGACAGACAGAGGGAATACTTACAGAGCTCGTCCCATGTTGATGAGAAGTTTCTCAGAATCATCAAAGAACATGGTCACAACCTCAATCACAAAATATGGACTAGTCTCATCTTGCAGTTTCTGAAGCTGGTTGAACTGATCATCCAGAAATCCCTACTCACCACCAACAAGAACCCATTACCCCCCACGCTCAGAATTAGCCATGTCCAACAAATCCAAATCATCCAATGAAATAAAAGCTTAAAATTGAACATGGTAATTGGTAACCATCAAAGTGATCAAACTTTTGACTTGGTTGGTTCATAAAAATACGAAGAAAATATAAACTTCATAATTTGAAAAAAAAAAAAAAGGGAATGAAAGGTATTTGGGGGGGCGGGGGGAGTGGGATTTAGTTTTTATGACGGAAAGGGACATAATTCAATCCCCAATAAAATACAGAGTGACAAATGAAATTCAAATTATGGAATTAAATGGTATTATATAAATATAATAAAGTGTGAAGAGAAAGCTCAAAAAAACAGAGACACAAAGATTTGCAGTTGAAGAAGGTAATGGGTGAAAAATAGAAACGAACCTCGTGAAGCATAGCAGCTTGATGGTCGCGGTGCTTCCTCTGCAAGTGCATCACATCCATGGTGGTTTGGTTTGGTTTAGTTTGGTTCAATCCCAAAGGAAACACATACATACAGGATTGGACTTGGAAGGGGCTTTTGAGTTGAAACTGAAAACTGAAACGGAAAAGAAAGCACTGAATTTGAAAACGTTGTTTGTTGTTGTGTAGTGTGTACTTTTTGTTTCAGCCAAGGAAGGAGGGAATTAAAGGCAAATGGGGATTCCTCCGAAATTGTCGACTTGCTGCTTTTAGTTTTTGTCTCACCATTATTAACGTCATCAAATAAAAGTTCTTTCCCTTTTTGTTACCCATGCAATTGTAAAAGGCCATGTCATTGCTAATTAATTCTTGCACAAAATAATAATATTAGAATGTAATGGTAATATTAAATATAATTAAATTAAAGCAGTTAAAACGAAACAAAATATAATCGAATTTAAATACAAATAAATAAAAATATATATAATTAAACATATTTATTACTATAACAAATCAAAGAAAAGGTACCACTTATACCTCATCCACATGTATATAATTGCCTTCGCTTTTTTATTGAAACACACACAGAAGAATAATATGTGTATCAAAAATGATCATCTTATCTTATTTTTGATCTAACACTATTTTTCACACTCAAAATAGGTAGATATGATTAAGTGAGAAAAAGTGATAAGAAAAAATAAATATAATAAATGATATTAATAAAAGTATAAAAAGATATATATATATATATTATTTGTAATAAGAATATAATTGTTATATGCATATTTGTGATACAATTGATTTGTTTATTTAATTTGGAAATTATTATAAACCAAAGAAAAACCATGGCCACATGTATAAATTGATTGCACGAGAATTGTGGTCATAAACATGAAGGGGAAAAAAATTAGCATGAATTATTTTAATACAATTTTTCAAAAAAAATGAGTTCATGGAATTTACTGATATCGAAATCTGACCTTAATGTAAACCTTACAAAGAGAAGGGAAGAAAAGAGTTTCGGCTTAAACAAGAAAAAAGAAATGTAGATGACCACTAATTTGGGTCCAGTTGTCGGATTTTAAGGAATCCATGATCGAATAAAATCTTTATCTGAGCCGACCAATCCTACCAACCAGCCACATGTGGTTGTGGATCCATGTATCCTCTACCTTTCACCCCCATACAACCACGTTGCCCATTTTCCCATCCTATATTTTCCTCTGGTCTCTCATTGTTCTTCTAATAATAATAATCCCACTTCCCATTGTTTCTTCCAATAAAAGAAAATGAAGGAAAGCTTAGAGTCACCAATGAGGATACTCTTAAGTTGCTCAACAATAATATGATTAGATCATGTTATGAGAGAGAGATAATTTTTTTATAATAAAACCCACCATTACTTATGTATGATTCATTAATTTTGCTTTTATGTTTTTTTTTCTTTTATAACATGACCATCCATGTTAATAAGTAACGTAAGAAAATCTTAACCCGAGAAAGTCAGTTCTCTCCACTCATTAGCACCAACATAATCATTTATCATACCACACCCGCAGTATGAAGGGAGGGAGAAGCATCAATGAACACACTATTAACAAATCTTTTTACAACTTTCATTTCTTCTCCTTGCCAAATTTAAAAATTAAAAAAATTATTATACAACTTTAAGGGAACTTCATGCCCGATTCGTATTTACAGACAAGCTTGATAAATGATCAGCTTAGGACTGTGAATGCAAACTCAAAATATCTTATACCCAGAGCTGTCCATACTACAGGCCCCAAAGTTAGCAAACCCATGAATATATGAATTTCCATCTACACAATGTACAAGGGTGAGACTTGAGACACGGACGGAGATCACACAATTGAGCAACAAATCAATCCAAATTGTTGCTCATAAGCCATTTCTTTTTCACAATATTCACATTGATTTTATATTTCCTAACTAAGACTCCAGACTCCAGTGAGCACAGATGATGAGATGACTTCATAGATGCTGCAACTTATTCTTCAATTGTGGTAATCAACCTAAAGAAGTAAGAAATTCATGAATTCATTGATAATAGATGATAATATGATGATACCAACGAAACAATCACAAAAGATTTAGAAAATAGATGCAGCTCCAGCTACAGCCTCATATTATTACCTTCTTCAGAAAAGACAAATATGCCACCAAGCATTTCATCATTCTCCCCATCCTCCTCCAGTTGTTCTCTTTCATGGTGGCTGCTGCTGCTGTCAACATCATCAGTTACAACTTCAGTTAACCCATCACTTCCAACATGACCCAATGTCTTGCAGTGGCCATCCTGGAAAGATTGGCTGACACCTGCATTTTGCACTACCGAGGCTACTTCCACAAGGTTGCTCTTATCCGAAGCGTGTTGTTCCAGGACCAATGCTGAGTCCTCACTGATCCCAACACCTACAGAATCTCTTCCTTCAGAAGTTATATTTCCACCTTGGAATATTGGACTGCCAGTGATATAATGGTCAACATGAAAATCAACATGTTTCAAGTTTCCAGATAGAGATGATGAATTTTCCATCACAATCTGGTTTTGTAGGGAAGGCTCAATATTGATGGCCCCCATTCTTTCTAGGTATATCTCACCAAGCATTTGATAACTAGAAGCAACTTGATCCAGGTCAAGCAGATTTTCAATTCTTCTTGATGAACCTAAAGTAAATTACAAACATCATATCAATGGAAGGTCACCACAGGAGATTCAAATAAAATACTAAAGAAAGACTTAGAAGAGGATGTTGGCAGCAAAACATCAGAAGAAGGTTTTGTATTTGTCAAGCATTCCATTGAAGGGGAAAAAAAAGTAATATTATGAAATATGCATCCATATTCTTGCACAAACTCCAACAGGTCTTTAATGATTTTGTCCTTTGTGCTCCACAAAAGTTATAAAACTAAAACCAGTTGGCTGAAGTATATTTTTCTGTAGACTAGTTTCTTACCCCCATCAGAGCTTTCGGTGGAACTCAGTGATGCTGGCTTTGAATGACAAATAACTGTGACATCAGCAGTTTCCTTGTCTTCAGCCTGGTGGGGAACTGGAGACGTAGGGCTTATATCTCTTTCCCCAGCAAGGCCTCTAAATCAAACAGCCAAGTAAGCATTGAGTAAACAGCATGACCACAAGAAAAGATCATTGACAAGCACAGACAAACCAAAAACAGTTCCTTTAGGATAATGGTTGTCACCAATGATAATGTATGCATTTTGCAGGACATAATACTTAACTGGTCAAGGTAATAGTTCCCCACAAATGCCTCCAATTCATATATTGAATGCAAGCAGCAGATACTTAAAATATGGATGAGCTCATGTCATGTAGACCATAAGAAAACCCTTGCAACATTTGATAATATTGGTGTTTATTTCTTTTTCTTTGTCCTGTTTTTCCAAGGAGTGTGCATGTTGAATTTTGTTCGACTTTGAAACAAATACCCAATGCAGATACATCAAAAGGAAAAGGATAAAAGACAAGACAATTTCTCATTCAAAGAATCAGCCAGCAAGCATGATTCAACATTCAACAAAGGTGGGAAAACCAGTTTATCTACAACATGATACAGTGAGTCAGTTAGGGTGAATTTACAATACCAAGGTTGTAGTTGGAAAGATATAAACTACAATCCTGTATAATTTAAAGGCACATGTTCAACGTCAATGAATATCATCAGGTGCTCCCAAGGTAGCCAATTAAGTGAAATCAATATCCAAATAATAAACACTATCCTTATGCATTCTTTTCCCTTGAGACATTCTGTGAACTCTAAAGCTTCTAAATAACCATTATACTTTAATGTCTTTGGTAAAGCCCATTTTGTTTTATTATATACCACTATCACAGTCAATTTTGATAATCTAAAAGTAGTATGGATCAGATAGAATGACATGATTCAATAAAGTAATGGCGCACACAGATAGCAAAATCTGCAAGGAATGAAAAAGAAAATAGTCACCACCTCTCATTCCAGCGTGGTCTGATGCTATGATAATGGTCAAAAATAGGCAGCAATTCCTTTTGTCTTATTTCAACTTCATTAGCAGAGACCTTTTCAATTTCAGACTCTCCACCAGCACTAAAACTAGTTCTTGCACAACTCATTGTATAGAAACAAATCTGTAGAAACAAGATTGTTAACAACCAATGCCTAGCACTGTATATGAACATCAAAACTTAGCACAATGAATACCTTAGATTTTTGCCATATAGGCAGCCTTCCAAAATTCACTTGCACCTCCGCATTAGATAGATATCCTCTAGAAGATTTTACCATGTTTTCCCCTCCATCACTTGTATCCAAAACATCCAATTCATAGACATCACCATAACATATTTTCTCTTGAACTCTATCATTACCTCCTTGTCTATCAAAGGTATTGCAGCAACGATCCCCTTTTTCTGGCCATTCTGACCTTCTACATACGTCCCACCATTGAATAGGTTCCACTTTGACTCTGAACTCATCCTCCTGCATATGCAGGAGTGAAGCTGACTGGTTTCTCGAACCACTATCACTTGTTTCTGAACCAACAGATGGAAGAAGTTCATGTTGAACTACATGACCTGAAGGTGTGTATACCAATATATGCTCTAAGGGTTTTGCCTTTGAGTTAACAAGCTGCTGCGAGTGAGATAAGGAATTATGAAAAATGGCAGCAATAGCACCAGATGGCACAAAAACTTTTCCTGTCACATTCGCAGCAGAATTGTGAACGGTATTAAGCCATCCAAAACTGCTATATTTTATCCGGCTAGCCACAGAAAGGACAACAGGTGCTGGAGGAGGCAAAGATTGCTGATAAGAAATGGATGATGGAGTAGACCACCAAGGTAGAGAAAAAACCGGAAATAAGGAGGGTTCTTCACCCTGAGAACTAATAATTCGGAAACCAGTATCACCTCCAAAGGGTGACAAAACAAAAAGATGACAAGTCCCCTTGGATGAGACAATTGCAATCCACTGACTAAAATGACTAAAACAAATGTCCTGGATCATCTGTAATATATGAAAACAAAAAGATCAAAAGGGCATGAACGCAGGCTATAAAGGAATATCAAACTTAAAAAAAAAAACAAATAAAGTAAGCATATTACAACTAAGATATACTAACAGCTGGTGTTATTCCACGATGAAGTTTATAAAGATGCACATGAGAATAGCTCCAGTCGTAGCCTGGAACACCCGAACCCTTGCGTGTGCTTGATGGCATTATCCGGAAGATATTAATGTTATTCCCATAGACTGATGCCGTGACCAGAAGGGTCCCACTAGGGTCAAAGCATAGTGCAGATATAGGACTAGTGTGAGCTTTGAATTGTGATATGATAGCTCTGGAAACAAAATCCTTAACAACTACCTGCAATCAACCATATGAACCAAGAACAAGTCAGAGATTAATGTTCTCATCTAAAGCCCACAAGTTTTAACTTAGCAATTGGTCGAGCCATCATGAAACAATACCAACCATTCCTGCATTATCCATATCAATTCCTGTAACCCTACTGACTTTCCCGCCTGAATTTGATGGCATTGAAGAAGTAGAACCATCAGGAAGCAGCTCTTGACAGTATTTGATTATTCCAGCAGCCAAATGTCTACTGGACTCCATTGCATAACGAGCCACTAGACTACCACTGCTTGGAGATGTTGATGGACTAACTCCTGGAGAAGAACTGAGGTTATGTGGGCTTAAGTGACCTAAATTTGAGGGCAGTGGGTTGTTGGAAGCATATGCTAACCACCTTGGACCCACAGCCATTGGACCATAACCAACATTAACAGCGGTTGTTCCTTGTCCCGCTAACTGAGGAACAGGATAAGTAAGAACACTGAACTTATTCTCAAGGGTGACAGCATCAAAGCAGTATATCTGCAAAAATAATCAAGAAAGTAAATCAATTATGGTATACATGACACAAAAAAGCTAAGTCAAATAGATCCTATTATGTTTTATCTGACAATAATGCTCTAGTGTAAGTATTAAACAATTCTAAAAGACACTGGAGAAACCAGTGCATACTTGTGTGGCAAGACCAACGGCTACTATCTGCGAACTGCATCTGATCATGCATACGGTGGATCGGAATCTCAAAACATGAACATAACAATGAGACTTCAAGGAGTAAAACCGAACAGCTGTTGCAGAATTGACACTGTTCCCAGATCGAGTCTCCACCTTACCATCTCTTCCTAAACCACTCAAATGGGTACTGTTTTGGTTTATACTGCTAGTGTCATCCCCGGCAACAACCAATAGTAAAGGATGGGACTTTCTGAATCCCTCCTGGCCATCAGAGTCTACAGGGAAGGGCTGCATCTGTAAGAAAGAAACTGGACCATCACGCTTTGAGACCAGCTCACTGAAGCTAGAGGCATCCTCCACATCAAGAACTTGAAATCCGTTCAGATAACCAAGTAAAAGAACGCGTTTGAAGATAGAGGGATCAAGCTCTAGTATATCAAAACCAGCCCAGGTTACCTGCCCACCAAGTAGTAAAAGGTAAAATTATAATTACTAGGAACATGATACTGTATATATGAGCACATGAATTAGGCTAATAAAAAAGTCAAAGAAGCAGAAACTCTAATCATAACAAGAACTTTTAACTGGAAAATGGCAAAATCACTGAAATTGCAGATCAGCTAGTGGGCAAAAAATTGGGAACTCAAGTCAAAGCTAATAAAGCAAGCACTGCAGCTAAAATCAGTTATATCTCTGAGTATATAAAGTTCACATTGATTCCAATAAGTGATTAACAATAATATAATTATTTCATATCTTACCTGGTCGAAAGGAATTATTTAAATTAACATATCATATTCCCTACAACAGCTTATAGGTCCTAGAATCCTGCCAAACAATTGAGTAGATTCACAAATGTTTTCCCTGGAATCAGTTTGGTATCCCCATAAAATTGGAGGTGGAAAATTCAAGGTTGATTTTTTTCATATAAAGCTCATCCATGAATTTTTAACGGCTTATCTACATCAGTTAACAAATTAGTTACGCCATCCCAGTATGCACTTTAATTAGCCAAAATCTTGGTGCAAAACTGCAAATAGATAATATTTGTCAATATCTTCAGTCTAAACTAACGTATGCATATTAATAGAGCTAATTCAGCAAGAGTTACACATTTGTTCCTGTTCGTTGTGCCGCAGCAGTAAGAGTTATCAATATCATTACTGAACAAGCACCAATAAATAGTTTTTTTTTTTCTAATTGCAGGAAGTAGTAGAACCTGATCTTTGTGATCCTCAGAAGCAGAGGCAATGGAAGTGGCAACGGAGGCGCCGGCGGAGCGTACGGTGGAAGCAACGGTGGTAGCATTGGTGGACACAGTCTTGAGGCACAGAGAGATAATCCTCAAAGAATTAGGCAACAACCCGTTGTTCTTTCCCTTCCCTTTCTTCATCCTTCTCCTTCCTCTCCTTCACCACAACAGTAGTCAGCCACATCCAACTGCGGCACCGCCGCCACATCCGCCGGAAACAAACATTTCCGATCAGAAGAGACCGGAAATATCAACCGATTGGGAACGCGATCGCAGACTGAACCTCGCTTGGTTCCTCACTCGGTTTGACTTGAACTTGAACCTTTTATAAGCAAGTTCCGATGTCTCTGTTTCTCTCTCTCTCTCTCTCTATCTTTCTCTCTCTAGCTTGTGAGTTCCTCAGTTTGTATCAAACTTCGCTTTCGCGCTCTCTCTATCTCATCCATGGATGGCTGCTGCACTAGCAGTTTTTTTATTTCCTATTTTCTTTGCTTTTTCTGTCTACTCAGTCTTCTTCCCATTTTTCTACTTCTATTCATTTTTTTTAAATGGTTTTGGTAAATGCAATCGTTAAAGAAATCAAAATAAAAATTTTAGATAAAAATAATTTGAATAATAATTTTTTTAATATTTAATATATTAAATATTTATTTATTTTAACTTTTTTTAATAAGTGTTTAATAAAACCTTTTAAAAAAAATAATGGGATTAATAATGAATTGTGCTTTTGAAAAAGATATGAATCAAATCAACATGTGTCTGAATTGTATGGGTTTAAGTTTTTTAAATATGTTATCTTGATTTTGATTTTAAATTTATGTATATAAAAATAATATTATTAGAAAAAAATTATTTAAATATTTGATCATTGTTTAAGATATTAACTTTTCGAGATATTCTGGAAATAAAAAGAAAAGATTTGAACAAAAAATTTCTCTATTTTTTTTTCACTGTATTTAGTTGTTTAAAATACAAGAGATTGGGTTTGGACTTTGGAAGAATTTTTCGTCTTTTATTCCCATTTTGGACCTAAAACTAGGATCGTGTTTCTTTTTCATTACAGGCCATGGTAATACGAAATTACTAATAGTAATAATGAATACTAGTATTATTAAGTTTCAGATGATAATAAATAACAATGAACCTTTAAGATATTGATTAGCTTATTTCAAATCAATAGTATTAGGATGTATTTAGGATAGTTGTAAAAATTTAATTATTTTAATAATTAATTATTGTATAATTTTTTTTATTATAATTGATTATAAGAAAAATGTTTTATATTTAGATATAGTAGTTAAAAAATAATTTTAAGTTAATTTATTTTATTTAGATGATATAAAAATTATTTTTATTTATTAAATTATCAAATTAAATATAAAATAATTAAAAAATTATTTTATTAATTAAAAAAATTATTTAATTAAATACAAAATAATATTTATATCTCAATGTATAAAATAATCCTAACAGTTTTTATGAAAAATGCTCACCCAATAGTTTATGCTCCAACAACTTTTTTTTCCAATTAAAAGCTGTTAATTTTTTATAAATATTCACCTAAACATATTGCTTTATTTGTGCAACAACTTTTTTTTACAGCAATTTGTGCAACAACTTAAATGGTAAAAATAAATAAAATTGTTAAAGTGAACCAAATATGCTCTTACATCATTAATTAAATTTAAAAAATAATTATAAATAATTTAAAAAATATCCACAAAAACTAATTTAGCTTTTAATTTATATATTTTTATTATATTTATTTAATGATGTGATAATGATAACTTAAATTAATAAATTATTTAACCACAAATTATGGTTCAGCTAATAAATTGAGCTATCATGTGAACGAATTTTATCCGCAATGCAATGATAATCATTTTTTCTATATGGATAAGGTCATGCTATTAAATACTTGAATACGGATGAGTCTCATACTCAAAAGGTGTGAGAACATCTTGTGAGAAAAAAAAATCACATTATAATAATATGAACCAAGTATTTTACACTTGTAGCATCACTCGCTTTTAATTAAATCACTTTTTTGTTTGTACCAAAAAACAAATATCACTCTTTTGTGCATACTAAGATGGTAGATCATTTTAGTGAAGTTGGATGGCACCATTTTAGTAACATGATGTGCTTATGATCATGTGATTTTCACCACTTATTTGGAAGGTAGAACATTAATTGGTTTTAAGTGGAAAAGGAACCTTGAACTTGTGGTATTGATGGGAGATTGGACCATGGATGAGACCACTCTTTCAACATTATGGAGTTTTATATATGACTTGATACTTTTTTTTTTACAAGGATTAGATACATTAATATCGGCAAAAATAAATAAATAAAAGTTTACATTAATATATAATTTTGTTATAAGATAAATGTTTTCATAAAATTCACTGTTAAATTGAAAAGTATATACACAGTATATATGATACTCAAAAAGTTTTTCAAAGATTGTTTTCTCTTCCATATTATATTAGAATTAAATATGTACAATGATTTTTAAGAAAATAGAAAATCATCCACTTCATAATTTTTAAACTTTGAGATGTTATTCACATAAACTGTGGAAAACATGAAGAAAAAAATGTTAAGTTTTTCCAGATATATATAATAGTCTTCGTTGTTTTTCCTACTGAAACATTTTATTTAAACAAACATTTGTACCCATGTGATATACAAGATAATAAAAATAAAAAAATTATAAATAAATAAAATTAAACTAAATTAATTTTAAAGAATCATTTTAATAATTTAACATTAAAATGTGTTTGATAAATATTTTTAATACAAATAATAAGTATTTATAAAGTTTAATTAAAATTATAAAATTAGGTATACATATATAACATATAAAAAAAATAAAAAAAATTAATACACAAGAAGAAAAACGTGACTTTCATGTCAATGATTTGAACCCCTAACAAAAATTAACAAAATGTCTTCAAAGACTGCAATGCTATAAGTATTTATCTCATTTACAAAGTACGAAGAGAATAAAAGAAATATATAAACTTAGCTAGACAAAGATGATAAACACAACCAAAGAGGGAAATGATTTTTGTCCAACTCAAATATGTTTATTATATGTTTATTGTATATTTATGTGAGAGAGATGTCAAATTAAATGGTATATTACTGTAATTTTCTTGCGAAATATAGAATAAATTTGTGAGAGAATTAGATGAAAGTTAAAATATTTTAATTAGGCGAATAATACTGCTGAACCAAAAAGCTGAACACATGGAACAGTAAAGCAAAGAAAGATAAATTTAACCAAAATGAAAAGATGAAATCGTAAACCAAATACCCTAATGTGAAGGGATGAATAATATCAGAGAATTTATATAGTGTGAATCCTTTGTATTTTGAGATTAGATAAATTTGATTTAAATAATATCTTATTAGACACAATCAATCCTTTGTAGGTCAAACAAAATATTATTAGATGCAATCACTGAATGAATGAATTAAAAGGAGCAGTTTTTAATTTTAGAATTTGAATCCATATATATATATATATATATATATATATATATATATATATATATATGAGGCATTGAATCGTCCTTTGAAGGTCAATAAATTAGACTATATTTAGAAATTTAAAGGGATATAAACAGATAATCATGTGAATGAATTAAAGCTATATTGAGAAATTGCATGCTAGATTGAATGCCCAACATGGAGCTCCATATTGATTGAAACAAACATTTATTGATATGTTTTTATACTTGAGAGCCACCCCGATGTATGGCTCTTTCAATATTACAGAGGAGAGATTTTTTGCAATATGGCAAGAGATTATACATTTGTCAATTATAATTCTACACATGTGAAATGTCTTTGTACAAATGGCATGATCAAATGCCACATTGTAAGAAATTTTGGCATATAATTGCCACATCGTAAAAAATTTAGTTATGTAGTAACTGAAATGGAAAACATATGGTAAAAAGATAAGATATATACTTTCTCTTTATACATTATATAATTATTTAATGTAATTGCCATATAATAAAAAATTAAGTTCTGTAATAATTAAAATGAAAGACACATGGCAGAAGAAAAATGCACATATATTCTCCTTATATATTATATAATTATATAATTATTGGTCAACAATTAATCATCCATCAATATCTATTTCAAAAAGTATTAAAAAGTAACAGCAATACGCGCTCTAAAATAAATGAAAAAGTCGTACAGCAATTAAGGGTTCAAAAAATACACTAAACATGGATTTTATAATAGATGTGAACTTTTTTTTTAATGGCTGCTTGACTCTTTATTATTTTGCTTTATTTATTCAAGATTATTAAAACAATTGAGACTAATTCTACCTAAAAGCTAGCTCAAGGAAGATAATTGTCTAAGTTATATTATAAATAATTCTTTACTCATATATTTAATTAATGTGAAACTTAATACATCTACTCACGCTTAAGATTAGACATTTAGAGCGTGAAGGTTGCAGAACTAGACATCTATAGGTGACTCAATTAGAATATTAAAATAGACTTTGATATTATATTAGAATAATTGAGTTTAATTCTACCTCAAAAATTAACTCAAAAAGAAAAAGTTGTCTAAATCATTATAAATAATTTTTTGTTCATATATTCAATCAATATGAGACTTAATAAAAATGTCAAGTTGTTGCTACTTGATGATTAAGCAATAATTGAGGCTCATGTAGTCAAAGAAAGTAATATGTATACAGATTTTCTTGCTAAGTTTAATCACTCAAGTTATCTGCTAAACTTAATCACTAAAGTCATTTCTCGTGTACTATTGTTGTACACCCCCTTAGGACTTAGTCATCTTATTTTGATAAGACTCTAGGTATAATTAATTCACGTATGATTACTTAGTTTTGTTTATAAAAATAAATAAATAAATAAATAAAAGTAAATTACAATCACTTTCTTTTTATTTTGAAAAATTATATTCTCTTCTACTAAAAGATAAAAATATGTTACACTATAGTCTATTTTTATGCTTTTTTTCTTAAAACTCTATTATACCCCTTTTTAGATAAAGGGTAATATGGTAAATTTAAAATAATATAATACATATTTTAAAAATATATTAACAAATTTTAGTTCTTGAAATTATTCTCTACTTACAGTTTAGTCATTAAATTTAATTATGTGTATGAGTTGGTCCTTAAATTTATATACCTCATATTATCCTAGTCTTTTTTTGTATCTCACATTAGTCCATAAAAATGACTAACTTCATGCAAATTTTGTATTCAGGATTAGAATGCAAGTGGAGAATAATTATAGTGAATAAATTATTAATTTACTATTAAAATATACATTATATTATTTTAGATTTACTGTAATACCTTGTACCCGAAACGAAGTATAATAGATTTTTAATAAAAAATATAAAAATAAACTAAAGTATAATACATTTTCATTTTTTAAAAGACAGGAGAATTTTTTTTAAAATAAAAACAAATGACAGTATAATTTAAGCATCTCTCTCGGAAAGAGATGTAATTGACCTTAAATGAAACAATAAACGTGTGATGGCCTTTTAAATTAATTTTAAAATCACGTGGCCTCAATTCATTTGCTGCATTTGCATATAGTGCTGTTTCTAATTCGCGGGCGGTTGATTGTTAACTGGTAAACGTAATATCATCAAACACTAGGCACTTGCAATCAAAAGCATTTTTTTTTCAATCATCAGCTTCAAAGAAAAAAAAAATTGAAAAAAAAATGCTAATCTTAAACAGCAAAAATTTACATTCAGTCTCTTCATAACTTTTTTTTTTAAAAAAAATTCTTTTTTTATATCAGAGGTACATGAAAGAAATGTAATTCAAAAATGAATAAAATATCTTACATCATATCTTAATTTTTTTTTATTTTCTCATATCTCTTACTCGATAAGTAAAAGATTAATTTCTCAAAATATTGTTAAACGCATAAAAAAAGATCTCTCTTAAAGGTATTAATTGAATTACAAGCTTAATTATACTTTTTTTTGTCTTTTAATATTAATTTTTTTTCGTCTCTAAATATGTATCTTCATAATGAATTTGACATCTCTTAAAATAAATTTGAAAATAAATCTATTTATAATATATAAAAGTAGGCTCGTGGTATGTAGAAATGCCATGTCTATTATTTTAACTTTTCTACAATTGTCACATTCATCTATGTTGGTCTCTCTAAAATTGCCATGTTAGCAATTCTATTATTCTACCATGTCAACAAATTATCCCCAATATTCTTATTTATAGAAAAGTATTTTCTCAATTCTCAACTCCAAGTTTCACTCATTTACGAGACTCAATTAATGTCATGCTCTTATAAAAATAAAAGGCTTAATTAATGTCATGCAGAAACATTAACTCAGCTCAAGACATAATAGAGCCATTATTGCATGTGATTCAAAGAGTGTTGAATGATCACTAAACCAACAAATTGATGTCATAACATTATAGAAAGAATAATACACAATTAAAACAGAAAGAAAATAAAACGAAATGAACTCTATTTAACCAACGGATATGAAAGTCATAATATACGGTGCTCATAATTATGGAAGGTTGCTTTTTTGCCATGGAATAGGAGATAGTCGGACTAAAAGCTTGACGTCAAGCAGAGAGTGGGGATTTTAAAGTAGTAACATCTCCGTGACCATAAGGCGGCGAGAAGAGGCTGTATACATTGGTTCAAGGTCATTTAATTAAGATTAGTTTATGCACTCACTTTTAGTCTTATTCAAAATTTTATTATTTTCTCTTCAACAAACTTAATAAATATGTCTAACAATATGATTTGAGTGTTTGTCCTAAATATGTTTCTTCACTTTTAGTTGTAAGTAATTTTTTTTTATATTTTTTGATATAGATTAAAAGTCAAACTAAACTCTAACCAAATGAGATTAAAAACATTGTTGATCAACCGGGCAACGCAAGGTTCTAAATCTAGTTTTTCATATAATCTTCATCTTTTAATTTTTCACACTTATTTATATGAAGATATTATACTTAGCCTGAGAAAATAAATGTAGATGAGAGAAGAAAATATGTCATTCTTTCACATGATTAAGTATTTGACCTATTTTACAAAAATATACTAATGTGACATGTACACAGGTTGAGTGAGAGACAATGACATCCTTCTATTGTGCTTCATAAACTGCAAAAAATTCGGTTTTATGGGGCAATTTCTATCTGCAGAAACTCCAATCCCATTAATGCCGTATGGGGGAAAAGAACTTTCTTTTTTATAAAAAAAATGGGAAAATAGAAAGGGATCAGATAGATCATCATCACCATTCAGTAACCACAATTTTTTTAGTGTTGCTGTTGCTCATGTGATTCATGTTCCTTTCAACTAATCATAATCAAGGAGCTCTTCTTGAAAGACTTTTCGAAAGAATGGAAGTCGAGATTTCTTGGTGAACATAAAGCAGCTAAGGTTGCCATTCAGAAGCTGTACAACCTGCATCAATAGGTCAATTGCCCAATGATGAACTTTGTTACAATTAAACAGACACAGACCCCTTTGTACCTGAATAGTAAATACAGGGTTCCATGTTCCCGGGACTTAATATATAGCCATAATAGGGTAAAATGAATAACAGATTTAACATTGGGGGAAAAACAATCATCAAATTTTCTAAGTCAAGCTTGAGGTTGGTTTAGGTCAGTTAGAGTTGCACATTGTCTACCACTAAAATTTGGACCACAATAAGAATAGAAACTGGTATGGAAGATATGAGCATCATGTAATATTCAATACGCCCCACAAACAATCATGCAAAAATAAAAATAAAAAAAAGTAAAACAATTGCTCACATCTCATAGCTAGAATATTAAAGGCAAATCTCAAGATAAAATTTTAAAGGAACTAGAGAACGTGCCTGTCTCATAGAGGGACGACGAATTGAGGATTGTTGTATGCATAAAGAAGCTGCCAAGAGCATAATATTAATCTGCTGAAAGTCAAAGTCATTGGCTAGTGAAGGATCAATCAGCTCCCTAATATCATTCCTTTTCAGCAAAGGTTTTGCCTGGAAAAGTATTAAAAGGAAAAAGTTAATGGAGAAAGAAATTATCCAATATTATCTTTCATAATTAGAGGTTCAAACAAGCATGAATTTTTTCTTTTTCATTTTTTGTAAATTGCACAACGTACCCACAAAACAAGGCTTTGCTGTGAATAATCAAGTGCTCGCCGCCCAGTGACTAATTCTAATAGCACTACACCAAAGGCAAATACATCTGTTTTCTCGTCTACTATGCCATGAAGCAAGTATTCAGGAGCAACGTAGCTGTGACAGTCATAATTGAAACCTGGATTAATAGGAAGTTACAACAATTTATTAGAGAGTCATTTCTGAAGATCACAAACCCAAAAGTTCCTTCAAATTTTGAAACGGTGTGGTGAGTCCAATTCTCTGGTAGCCATTTTGCTAGCCCAAAATCACAAATCTGCGCAAACATTTCTTAACGTTTCAAATTTCAATTTATTCTTAAAGTATTATGCAGAAATAAAGTTCCACCAATAAAAATAAAAATAAATAAATAAATAAAGTCCACTCATGCATTAAACTTAGAAATTGTGCAATTCATTTGAGGTGGATTAGAGTACTGATGGGAAAAAAGACAGGTTTCAAAATTTCATGCCTAACATAAAATCAAGAACCTTCCAAAAATTGTCTTTAGGGCTAAACACAAACTGCCATAAAGCAGAAGGAATATGCGGTGATCAATCACAGAATTAAACTTGTATAAAAAGAATCCAAAATCATATCCATACCTGCGGCTCAAAGTCCTCAGTAAGCAAGATATTTGCAGCTTTTATATCTCTATGGATAATTCTTCTTTGACAACCCTCATGAAGATATAATATACCCTTAGCTGTTCCTAATGCGATTTTCTGCCTAATAGACCATGGTAGTTTCTCCTTGGAACCTAATTACAGGAAGAAAGAAACGAAAATTTTGCTTGTAATGGTAAAAATTGCCTCAATAATAAAGTAAAATAGGTGAATTTAATTGCCTCAATAATAAAGTAAAATAGGTGAATTTTCAACTAGCTCAGTTGATAAAATTCTTTGTAGGTGAATGTAAGGACCTGAAATCAATTCCCGTCTGCACATCTGTAGGATTTTTCACACCAACTATCTATGGCAAAAAAAAAAAGTAAAAAAGAAAAATAGGAAAGGCATTAAATCATTAATTAACCCCTACCATAAAGCACAGAAACTAAGCTTCCTTTTTCAGACAATTCAAGCACTAGATGCTTTCCCCCTTCTACCCCATAGCCAACCAACTTAGCAGTATTGGGATGATTTACATGCGCCATTATGCCGAGTTCTGATAAGAAGTCCCCTATGATTTCATCAGCTGTTCCTCTTGTTAGCCGTTTAATCGCCACTAGCTGATCATTTGGCAAACACCCTTTGTAAACCTCAGCATAACCACCCTTTCCAATCAAATTTTCTGCACCACCAATGTAAAATTCTAACCAAGTAACTGAGTGTAACTTAAAATGAGAAATCTAATTCTGAACCACGTTACATAGTACATACCTTGGCTGAAATAGTTGGTAGCAATTTGTATCTCATGCTGAGTGAAGATCTTCCAAGGTGACCTTTGCAAAGACGAATCTGCATCCATGCGAGAACTTGGAAGTATGGTCTCCCTCATGCTACTGCTCATTCTTCTTGAGAGCTTGAGGACACTGAGAGGATGCAATGTGTCTATGGGTTTCTTTGACCTGGTCCTCAACAATTGGAGAAATGCATGCCACCTAAAAGCAGGTTTTGACTTGGAATTATCTTGAGACTCAGAATCCACAGTGGGTTCTTTGGAAGAACTTGTTTCTGACTCTGAGCTCCTGAAATAGTCCTCCAGAAGACCAACTGGGGAATCCACCTTGTCCTTCATTTCTGAGACCCCACAAAACCCAGAAATCATCTATTGAAGACAATAAATTATAATTTACAAACCCACCAGGAAAGTAAGAAACTTTTTGAGGCAGGATAAATATACATATAACTTAAGGAACACAACACATAACGGTATTAGCCCTAAATATACATTAGGAGACGGGCAGAGAACAACATGAGGAATTAGAAGCGAACCGTCAAACAGAAATTCATAGCAACTTAAAAAAGAATGAAAGAAATTCAATCAAACATGGTGAGAAGAAAAGAAGTTGGGTAGCTGGAATGCCATAGAGAAAATCACAAATTTATTGTAACTTTTATTTTTTTTGTCTATTGAGACTTGTAAGAGAGAAACAGAGAGGGCAGGGAGACAAAGAGACAGCAGAGTGAACAGAGACGCAGACATTAGACGTTATTACTTAGCCTTCTCACTTCAACAAACAACCATAACTGCCTTTTTCAATGCAGTTCTATTATTTCAACAGTCATAATTCGATACATTACTCGCATTTGCATACGCTATATTCATTTTAACTTTGACATATGATATACGAGAGCACTTAATTACACTCATATCAAGATATAGTATCATAACAGATGTCATATTCTAAATGTACAAATTTTATTTTCCTTTTCAATGTTGCCCAGTTACTGCTCACAATGTTGCTTTCATGTTTAAACAACATTTTTATTATTCCAACCACAGAAAAGAGAACAATTTGATGTTAAAAAAAAGAATGAATGGTAATAAAATAAGATGTTAGACTGTTATCTTGGTTTTATAGAGTTATAATTGCGGATTATCATCGGTCGCCGTAGAAAATAAGAAAACTTGAAGATGATGATGATTATTATTATTATTATTTTTTAGTATGGAATTTGGATTGTCGAGGACCACGAAAGAGGCAGTAAAGAGAGCTTTATCTCCTTGTCAAGGTAGCTTCTTTGGTCAGAGACGGCTCTGTTTGTGTCTGTGGTCTCCACTTGGATAAAGCACGTGAAAACATGGTGCTTTGGCTTATTGCTTAGCTGACCAACCTCACATTTGGCTTCATTCATCAACCTGGTGCTTTGTCTTACGATATTTACTGCGAAAAGTGAATGCTATACAAGTTCAGGTGAATGGTAAAGTAAAAAAATAAATAAATATTTAAAGATTTAAGTATAAATTATCTTAAATTGCAATAATTTTACAATATACCAAAAACTATGAACATTTTAAAAAAAGGTAATTATACTTATGTTGGATATGTTATATGTATATTCAATATCCTGTGATATTTCTAATTTATATACGAGTTTAGATTTTATTATATCTAACTGCACCAATCGGTGTACTTAGAAATTAGAATTTTATACTTGTTATAGTAAACCAGTGCAATTTAGGAAAGAAATAAGTAACACAAGTGAGATATTCAAAAAATAAAAATAAAAATATGTCAGCAAAAAACAAAGGAGGATTATAAAGTTTGTCGATTTAATTTTACCTGATATATTTTTTTTTTTGGAGTTCAAATATTGAGAGAACTATGTTCAAGCGTGGCTGCAACTCTGGCTGCAAGAAAGATATAACCTAATAAACTGTTCTTCTTAAAAAAAAAATAGCAAGGAAATATACCAAGATAAGACAGTTGGACATGAAATACGGAACATTCCCTCAGATTCCACCTCATTTCAATGTCTTTTTTTTTTTTTAATCTGTGTTTCATAAATCTTTTTTCTATAGCTGGTTTTTTTTTTTTTATGAAAGAAAAGTAAGACCATAAGTTAGTTACGTGTGTACCCACACCATAATTGTTGTTACTATTATATGGGTGAGACCTGAACACCTATGTGGAAGATTATCACATTCCAATTATTAAAGACGTTACTTAAGACAGAGCTATTTATTTTTTTAAATCAGAATAATATTAGAATTTAAAAAAAAAGTATTTATGATCATTGAGCTACACATAAATTTTAAAAATTAATATAATATATAAATTTAAAAATATAGTACTATGAAAAATATTTAATGTATATATTAAAAAAAATGCTAGATATATATCACTAGTTTTTCTTTTTTTCACATAAGATAGAGGCGCACACCAAATGTAAGAGGACCCCATAATCAATTGTCATTTGCGTACATAATCAGCCTAGAAGCAACGTAACGTACTAGCCTGCAAATTCCGCCAATTAAAAAAAAAATTGATTAGCTATCATTTCAGTTTAATTAACACAATCACAACGCACAAACCAAACCCCTCAGCGAAGAAACTGTATTGCAACACTCTAATACGTTATTATTATTACTCAGCATCCTTCACCACCAAATCAACTGCGAGGGTCCACACTCCACAGATCATACCAACGTAATAAATACTCTTTTTTTTCTCTTTACCCCTGTATATTTAATATACACATATATAGTTCGTGATATATATATATATATATTCTTGCATAAAGATGAAATACGCAAATTGAATATATTAGATTAATTATGTCAATAAATAAATTATCATTATAATTAATTATTAATTATTATAATTAATAATATAATTAACTTAATAAACTAAAATTAAGTGATATACATCTATGTAAGAATCTCTCATATATCATAAGGATTGCTTGAGGTTTAAGCAGTGTCAACATTCATTTGGTTATGGTTGGTGGCTCTTAGTTCTTACCCCCATCACACCACAGAAGTCGATTGTGTCATTCATAGAGGATTTAGGTTTGGCACTACCTAACAACTCTAGAGTCTAGTCTTCATTCATTTTCTATTCAGTGTAAAAGATGTCAATAAGTTGAAATTTTCTGTCAGATACAACAAAAGGCTTAACGGTTTTCTTTACCAAGAAACTGACTGAATACCTAGTTTTAATATTTTGTTTTTCGAAAAAAAAATTGTCGTGGACTTTCTTCCAATCGCGCGTACAAAATTATAGACCATATATTTAACTAATTTTTATATATTTAATTTTTTTAATTTACTTATAAATTTATTTTATATTTTATAAAAATATTATAATTATATATAAATTAATTTAATATTTTTATATTAATATATAATATAAATATGATGCACATATAAAAATTAGACATAAAATATTTCTCTTAAATAAAACCTTTTTGAAATTGAGCAGTCACGTGCAAGAAATGATCATTTATCAATTTAATCTAGCATGATAAATTTGACAAGTTCCTAATTTATGTGAAAGATAATTTAAAAAGAAAATCGCTACTAATGCAAGTTGGAACTGATGTTGATGTTGATGTCAATTCAAGTTCTTTAGTGTTTTGAGTTTTTCTTGACATCTAATATATTTTCTTTTAGGTTTTGGACAATGCTCATGAGGTTAGTTCAAATAAATTATTTTGTTGATCGAGTATAATAAATTTATGGCATTATAATTTATAATTTACTATTATACTTTTCACAGAAGGGCAGTGCTATGGAACGGAGCGCTCCACGTTTTGTACTTACAGCCTTCTTTGAAAAAAAATTCACAAATCACACATCTTCAAAGCATTTTTTCAAATCCATTAATGCAAATGCTTGAGCATTAATACTGGAGCTTACAGTAGCAATATCCTTCACATAAAATCAAAGGCGATGTTTCGAAAGTGCAAGCTACAAATTTATTTGTTTTCAGATTAAATGTGGCAAAATTCCTGAGCAGCAACAATTAATTGCATTTGGACTCTGGAGTAAACGTGCATCTGTGCCCTCTGCATCGGAGTGAGAACAGAGTTATTGTGGTTGTGCATGCACAACCGACACACAAACTTTCTTTCCTCTTGGGGATCATGCCATAAAATATGGCAAACATTGTGGACAGAGTGTTCAAATCAAATTCAAATAAAAAATTAAAATTTAGTTAAAATTGAATAAGTTTGATTTTTTAATTGAATTTTTGAAAATTAATTGAATCGGATCAAATATAGATTTGATTTTCAAATCGATCTAATTCAATACAAACTAATTAATATTATATAATATATTTATTTATTATAAAATTTATATTTTATTTATAATAACTTTAATTTCTCACACATTTTTCTCATTTTACGTGATCAATTTTTTTAGACATATGAAATGAATTATTTATACTTTCTATTTTATATTTTCTTTTATTTTTTTCTTTTTAATAGGTTAAATTATCTTTAACTTACAACAATTTTTGTTTAAAAAAATTTAGGTAAAAAATTAATTAAAATCGATCTAATCCAAATCAATTTAAATCGAATTGAATTTGTTAAGTTTTCAAAATGTAATAAGTTCAATTTAATCAAAATCGATCTAAATAATATTGTTTAAATTGATTGACTTTTTGACTCAAAATTTGTTCAAATCGAACCGCGACCACTCCTAATTATGGATAGGTTTGGAAAACCTAAATTTTTGTGTAAATAAATATTAAATGGAGAGAGTAGATGACTTAAGGGATAAAAAATATACGAAGTTTTATATGAAAAGTATAGCTTTTTCAATTTCATATATATTAATTATTCAACTTTTCATGAAAAATTTCTATTTTGAATCTTTAAGGACATTTACTAACAAAATCCTTTGATCAAAAATCAAAATACAAATTATACTAAAAGAAAAATAAGTTTTTTTTTTTCAAATGAAAAGTAAATTTTTTAATTATTAATGTATTAAATATTTATTTTTTATTTAAAGATTTCTTCTTTTTTTATTTCTTAATTAAAACTATTATAACACTTACTAGCAAAACTTAAAAATAAAATAAAAAGAAGGAAAAATGTATTTTAGCTTCCTAAACTTTAGACATTGTGTACTTTAGTCCTCGGTGTTTAAAAATATGTATCTCGATCCCTAACATTTTCAACATGTGCAAATCGACCATTCAATCCATTTTTCTGTCATCTACTAACGGAAGTTGTCACGTGAGTGACACATACATTTTTTCGAGACCAAAATGTCCTTAAGTGAGTCAAATGCTCCTTACATGCATCTCATCTAACCCTAACCTCAATTTTGCATCATCATTCAAAATTAAACCTCCATGAACAAGCATCAATCCTCATCCTTTGAACAAAAAATCTCAAAATCTCAAACTTTATCATCATATCTCAGTAACAAGTTCCTCTGCAAACACACAATACTTAAACCTCAACCAAAAATCACAAGCTGTCCTAATCTCACCCCCTGTCATTCATAGCCAAGCCTCTGCCGAATGATTAACAACAACCACCATCAACATCTACTTCATCCATAGAACCTACAACAACCTTAACTCAAGTTCCTTCATCCCCACATTTGAAATCTCCATCACGAAAATCACCACTAACAACCTTCACCTGAGCTCTGTCCGCCACCGCCACCAAACGACCTTAGCCCGCAACCTCAAATCGCAAACCACCATAATTGCCCTCCACAAACCACCACGCATCGCCCAAACTTTGGCCAGTAACCATTGAACTTGATCTTGAACCTGTTCCCTCACACCATCGCTCCACCATGATCAAACTTCCATGGCAACCGTGCCTAAACCATAACACAACGTTCCTCACATGCGTTTGAATGGAGGAAAGGGGAAGGGGAAGGGAATTGGGATTAAGGTTAGATGATATGCATTAGAGGAGCATGTGACTCACTTAAGAGCATCTTGGTCTAAAAAAAAATGCATGTGTTCTTCACATGACAACTTCCATTAGCAAATGACGGAAAAATAGACAAAAGAGTTGGTTTGCACATGTTGAAAATGTTAAGAATCGTGATATACATTTTAAAATATCAAAGACTAAAATGCACATGACTTAAAGTTTAAGGTGATAAAGTATATTTTTTCCTAAAAATAATCCCTTTAAATTTTAAAGTTGTTCAATTTTTACTAAATAAGAAAAAAAACCTTTAAATATACATATAACTAATGGAAAAAATGTACAAAATAACTATACCAAAAATATATATATATATACAAAATAATTAAAACATATGTTCATTTTTGTGCAATTTGACCTGTTGCGTGCAGTGTATAAGGAGCGTTCCTTGATACTACTACTCCTCTCCCAGTCAAGAGCCGTGGTGGGACACTTGCAAAAGTAATCCAATGATTAAGTCAGCAAGAGTTCTCTAGTTTGGTGTTAGCTTAAAACAGAAGATACTACTTACAAGTTACATGTCTTTGTGACCTTTTTTTATATACGTAAGATTAGTTGTCCTTAAGCATTAAAAGATTAGATTGTATATTGGGGAGAAAATCCTAGTTAAGTATTATTTACTATGTCATTTTTTAGAAAATTTATTTTAAAATTAACATATACAAATGCATTATTTAGATATTCGTAATATTAATTATATAACTTTATATATGTTTAATATTAAATAGAATATGATAATCTCTACCCAAGAATTACTCATGATTGGGTGACTGGAATGATTGATAAGACGTCTGGGTTGTCGGAAATTGCTAGAACTGTGACTGACATGATAAACAGGGTCCAAGCACCGCTGTCCTCTTGGAAGGAGTTGAGAGTGAGACCTAGGAGTAAGAGGAGAGGGAGAAGGAGTTGGACCCTTAGGGGCTGGTGGATGGGATTAGGCTGAGTGTAGAATTCGGCCCAAGAGCAATCCTAACCGACTACTGTACACCACCCTTGACTAATTTAATTTTTAATTCATTCACATATTCATTTTATATTTTATAAAAATATTAAAATAACCCTTGACTAATTTAATTTTTAATTCATTCACATATTTATTTTTATCTTATAAAAATATTAAAATAATATATAAAATAATTTAATATTTTTCTTTAAATTAATATATATAATATATATATATATATAAATTAAACACAAAATATTTCTCTTTTCAATTTAAGTTGTGTTATGAATCAATTATTATCAAAACAAATACAATGAAATGATTATTAAACTTAATAATATAAAAAATTGTCAATATCTATGGCCCTCCTTGTATCCAAAAAATAATTGCCTTGTCGGTGGCTACTTCGGTGGCTCATAAAACATGAGTGCACCGGTGGCTTCAAATTTTTTTTTTTTAGATGCTTATTATTCTAAGTAGAATTTGAACATTCTCTAGGTATTGTTTTTGCAACAAATCATCGAATTTTTCTTTTGTTTGTTTTTCTTTTTGAAGTAGATCATCTATAGATAAGATATTGACTTATTCTTTTTATTTCTCTATCTTTTTATTCATTATTTATTCTTTTACTTTTTATAAAGTATTCCATTCGATCAGTTAATTTTTATAATATACTAATTTTATGTTGAATTTCTAATTTTTTTTCTTTTCATTTTTAAAATTTTATTTTTATTCATTCTTTTAAATTCCTGCTTTGATACCAATTTCTTGGTCCCATTAATTTTTAATTACTTTTAAAGTTTTGATTGATTTTTCTAATTAGTTTAGTCATATTCTCTGTTTTAAATATTGCGATAAATCGTTTACTTGTATTGCTAATTTATTAGTTTCTTTTTCTTCATTAGTATTTTCAGGCTCATTAAATCTAATTGATTTTGGGATCTGTTCTTCTTTAAATTTTAATAATTTTGGTTTATTAAAAAATATTCCTAATTCTTTTATGTCATTTTTCCTTGGATAGTAAATTTTTTCAATTTCTATAAATAAATATGGTATATCTATTTTATCATTTTCTTTAAATGTTATACTATGATGTAAGTTTGTTAATGCATAACTAATACAGTAAGTTACTGAAAATATTTTATCTCCTAGTTTCATTAAAATTTTTCTTAAAAAATTATGTTCTAAAGTTAGAGTTTGTTCTAATCTTTACGTATTTAATGGTATCCCAATGTTTGGTCTTACTTCAAATTTTAATTTTTCATGTGTTAAATTGCCTTCTATTATTCCTAATATTTTATCTTTCGGATCATTAATTCTTTCATTTTTTAATATTAATTTTATTGGTGAATTAATTTCTTCTTAAAAAGTTGATTTTATTAATACTTATATCTTTATTCCTATATGAATATATCCGATTTTTCTTCTATCTTCTTCTTTCTTTATCTTTCCTTTTAATTCCATAAGTTTCTTTTTATTTAATAATTGTAGACACATATTTCCTCAATCTATCTCTGCTATATCCATAGGGGTTTCATTATTTAGTTTTCCATAATAAATAATATTTTTTCTTTGATTAAAATTTTTTAGTATTCCTTTAAGTTTTCCTTTTCCTTCCATATTTGCATCTTTTGTTAAGTCAAGTTTTCTTTCTCAGTATTTTTCTAAATAGAGTTTTATTTATTAAAATACTTCCTTCATAATTTCATTATTCTTCAATAATATGTAAATGTTCAATATCATCTAGTTTTTCTATTTCCATTATAAGAATTTAATTAGGTAATATTTTATTGCATAAATACTTAGATGGATTCTTGGAACTTCGATTTTTATATTGTTTAGGGTTATTATTAATTTTTTCAGATCTTATTTCGTATGGTTTTACTACTTCCAGAAAATCTATTCCTAATAATAGTTTAGTATTTGTTTGGTTTGAAACATATAATTCAGTCTGAATATTTATTTCTGAATTTAAATAAACCTCTATTCTCGTTTTTTCTCTAAATGTATTTTCTTTTTGATTGAATTTTACTATTGTTCGTGGTTTTGCTACTTCTATTTTACTTGTTAGATCTCTACTTACATAACTTAGACATGATCCAGTATCAATAAGTATAGGCATAATAATTTCATTTACTCTTCCTAGTATATGATATTGACAGTAATTATCTGGAATGAGTTTGATAAACATACCTGTTTTTTTATTATAATGATCTACTGCTCTCCTTCTCTTCCGAGATCTTTGATAAGCCCACTGCTGCTTTCGTAAATAGAGTGATTAATTTTGAAGAATGAATAGAAAAAGTATTTAAATGAACTGGTTAAAAATAAGGATTTTATTTATAAGTGATTATAAGTACAAGGGGTTGGACACACTCTCAAGTGCCCGACTAGCTCTTATGGGAGACTAGTACAAGGTTTTCCTGAGGAAAACACTCTCAAGGTTTGAGAATTTTTGAAATGAAAAATTTTGATTTGCCTCAGCATAAGAGGACTTATTTATAAGCTAGGATGCCATGAGCTAATTTACAAGAGTGTCCTTACAGACGTAAGTGCTTACATCAAGAACTTAATAATTTTACATAGTGACGTAATGACTTACGTTACTCTTCTATGATTGCTTCGTCTGATGAGCCGTCTTCTTTAAGTGTGTCGGCCATTTTGTCTGCCACCTCTTTTCCTTTTACACAACGTTCGCATGCGTGGCTTCCATTAGTCCTTATCATTGCACATAGGCCGTTAAGCACAGCTGGCCTATATTCCATTAGTGGTCCCTGAAGTGCGGAGAACGGAAATTCAAAGCTTGTCAGTAGGTTCATGTCATTTTCTTTTACTACTTTACCACTCGTCTTGCTAAGTAATAAAGTTGTCGGTGCTTTGTATAAGGTCTTGATAAAAGATTCATTTCCAATGCTTTGACATTGTGAGTAAATGCTTGCCAGTTGGTTTGTCAAAATCTGAGTGATTTGGTCATCGTCATAGACAACTCCAGGTGGCTCGTCTTTTAATGGAAAGTTATTATTACTAACTCCCACATATACTAAGTGCTTTGCTTGTTACTTAGTAATGAAGTCTGGGTAGGCTAAGTAGAACTTCAAATAGATACTTCTTTCTCTGGCTACATTTTTCTTGAACATCTAGACTACTTCTTTAAAATTATACGAAATAAATTAATTTCTTCTAGATTTAAACTTAAGTAAAGACAATCAATAAATTTGAATTGGAACATATTGAATGTTAGTAGTGGTGGTGCTGCAGAGAGAATAATTGCCTTGATTCCAAAAAGCTTTCGTTCAACCATGTAAAAACAATTGACTTTTTCTTTGTCATTCCAATTTACTAGTCTTTGGAAATTTTCCCAAAAATTTTCTTTTGAAAATTGAATTTTTAATTCGTGATCTTTTCGGGAAGTAATTTGGAAATTATCTAGAGAAGAAAGAATTTTCCCTAGAATTTTGAATGGTGATTGTTTTACTGGTGGATTCTTAGTTACTGCTGAAAAAGTTCTTTGTCCAAGATAGAATTCCTTCTCTTTTTCTTTTTTCGAATATTCCCTTAGCGCCTTCTCTGCTTCTTCTTTAGTTGAGTAAGACTTGTGTAAGACTCCTGAAATCTTTTGGCAATGTGGTGCTGCTTTGGACCAATCATCGTAGATTCCTGGAAATGGTCCGTTAAAGATTACATACCACTTTTGGGTCCCTTTCTCTTCTTGTTGAAGTGCTTCTGCAAGAAAATCTTCGGCTTTTATTTGTAAATTAAGGACTTTGATATCTGCTTCAATGAGTTCTAATTCTTTCAGCTTCTGAGCTCTTAATGCTTCCTTGAGTTCCAGTTGTCGCATGATTATTCCTAATGTTGTTCGTTCCATTCTCTGGATAATATATCTGCAAGAACGTTCTTTTCTCCTTTAATGTGTGAGATTGAGTAGTTGTACTCGGTGAGCTTCATTTGCCATCTGATTAATCTTCCTTGTTTTTAAGTCCCTTTGTGATTAATGTTTTCAAAACCTGCAAAATAAGTAGAGTCCGTTCGAACAATAAATTCTTTATCAAACACATAAATCTGATGTTTTTCTAACATCCGAATTAGTGCTAATGTTTCCTTTTCATGTGTAGGATAATTAATTTCACTGTCTGAAAATGTTCCAGACATGTATCGACATAGTAATTCCTTCGTTTGCTCAGGGGTTTTGCTTTCATGACACCACCCCAATGTTCATTGGATGCGTCGGTTTCAATAATAATTGTATCATCATCTGATGAATGATATAATTCAAGAAGATCCTGACATAAGTATTTTAATTTTGAAATTATTACTTCATCTTCCTCTGTCCTTGACTAGATAGCATATTTCTTTAGTTTTTTCTGAAGTATTTTCCTGTCTGCGGCAAGGTTTTTAATAAATCCTTCACTGGAAATATACGTTAGTAAACCAAGAAAACGTTGTAAATCTTTTTTATCTTTTAATTTAGTTGGAAAGTTCTGAAGTTTTTCTAGTACATGTTTTTGCATTATTATTTTTCCTTTTTTAATTTCTAATCCTAAATAATTAATTTTTTTCTGAGCTAAAACAACCTTTTTCTTACTTAAAACTACTCCATGGTTTAGACATTTATTAAGTATTAATTCTACTTTACTAAAATGGTCATTTAAATTTTTGGTAGTGAAGACTAATATATCATCAATATAGATAAGGCAAAAATCTTTAAATTCTTTAAGTATTGAATCCATTCGTCTTTGAAAAATGTCTGGAGATTGTTTCATTCCCATTGGAAGTACATTCCATTCATATTGTCCTTGGGGGCAACTAAATGCTGCTAAAGCTTTAGATTCTTCTATAAGCCTAATTTGATAAAATCCCGACTTACAATCGAAAGTACTGAACTAATTCATATTTCTTATTTGTTCAATAATTAAATATTTTCTTGGTAAATAACATGCATCTCCTTCCATGGCATCATTCATTTGCTCATCACCATTCGCCTTTTTCCACGTTTAATTTCATTATGATTTTTAACATAGAATGCTGGAAAGAATGTTTACTTTTTGATGGTCTTATTAATCTTTTATTTTTCATTTCTTTGATATCTTTTGCAAATTCATCTCTGTCGTATTTTGTGTAAATCATAGGTTTACATTTTATTTCTTTTGTTGGGTTTTTTAATTTTAATTCAATTAATTCTGTATTTTTTTGTTAATTTTTGGGTCAAGAGCATTTTCACTACATGTTTTTTCTAAAAGTTCTTCAATATGGGCTGGTATTTTTCGTTCTGGTTCTAAATTAACTAATACTTTGCGAATTTTTTGACATACTATTGCTAGTATCTCACCACGTTTCAGTCTATTAAATTCTGAGTGCTATTTAGAATAGGTACAGTCAGAATAGTGAATAATTGGGATATTTAGTATTTCACGCAATTGGGTATTATTGATATATGGGGTTTTGAGTGATATATAATCTAAATATTGACAGAAGGGAGAGTATAAGCGTAAGAAATTATTTCCTAGGATCATATCAAGGCCCGTTTCTTGTTGGTATATAGTGGGGATGATAAATAATTTTTGTTGGATAATTAAAGTAATTCTGTTGGCTACAAAGTGTAGAGGATGTATAGATCCATCGGCAATTTGAATCTTTAATGGTTTTTCTAATTTGTTCCATTTTTCAAATAATAATTTTGTGGCTAAACAAATACTTGCTCTAGTATCTATATAGGCTTCTGTCTCTTTATTACTTTTTTCAATTTTAATTTTGATATAAGTACTATTCGGATTCTGTTTCTTCTAGAGATAATTCCTTTAGGAGTACTCATATATACTATCTTTAGTAATACTTAATTCTTCTTCTAATGGTTCTAGGTTATATATTTTGTATACTCTTTTTATTAGTTTTGTTTTTTCTTTAAATTCTGTTTCATTTCGTTGTGGACATTCATTTGCATAGTATCCTTCTACATTACATATCCAACAGACACATTTCTTTTTTCCTTTTGGACAATATTTTCTTAGAGTTTGTCTTCTTTTTCTAAAATATTTTCTCTTCGTATTTTTATAAGCTCTTTGTTTAGGATAAGCTTTTCTTAATCTAGGTTTTCTTTTATAATATTTTCTTTTCTTTGTTGTTTGATTACATCCATAATTTTCAGGTTTTTCTATTTATGGAATATCACAACAAATTACAAATCTTCCTTTATTTAGTTGTCTAATTGCTTCTCTTTGTATACATTGTTCTCGTAATTCATGATACAATATTTGTATAATTCCTCCTAATGTATTAGCTGTTTCCATAGGTTGAGTTTGCCAGATAGTTCTTATTTTTGTATTTAGCGGATATGATAGTTTATCTATAAAGATATCCATATATATTTGTTTTGTTTCAGTATTTAATTGGTAATAGTATTTTTGGTATTCGCATATAAAACTATCTATTTCACACATGTTACATATTTGCATTTTATTTAAGTGTGCTTTTGCTTTTTCATGGAGAAATCTATTTACTTCATCTCTATGTTCAATCGAATTATATCCTATAAATTCTTGGTATATTAAATGCATAATTAATCTAGCAAAATCCTGATTATTTCTTATTGTTCTAGTGTATTGATTCTAAGTATCGTCACTTATACTTATAAGGAATTTTTGTATGTTTCCTTCAGTTTTATAGACTAATAGATTTTTAACATCTAATAGATTTAGTCCATTAAATCTTTCATCTGTTGATATTAATAGTGTCATTTCATCAGTCCATTGCAATAATACTTCTTTATTTATTGCATAATCAATATTTAATTTATTTTTGATTCGAAAATTTTCATATCGATGTTTAAATTCTTCTGGGATTTTTGTCCATCTTCCATATTTTCTAGCATATTTTTGCTTATGCATTGTTTTCTTTTTTTTTTAAATATTTTTCACTTGTTTCTCATTTTTTTCATAAATATTTCATCATATTCTAAATTTGAAGTGTTATAATTTAGTATTACTTCCTTATTTTCCTTTTTTATTTCGTTTTATTTTACATTTTGTATTTGGTTATTTTCTTCTTCAATTATTTTTAATTGTTCTAATAATTGTTGAATTTCTTCAATATCATTTGAATTCCTTAATGTATCCATGTATTCTTCTTTTATCCTCTCCATGAGGTTACTGGTTTTAAGAATTTTGAGAATTCATGTTCTTTTTGTTGGACTAGTTTTAATATTTCTTTTGGTTTCTTTTCTGATAGGTCTTCTAAATCTTTTATTGTGATATATTTATTATTTTGTTCTTCTATTAATAGGTTTTCAAGTTGTAGTAAAATTTCTTCAAATTGATTGTCTTTTTCATTAACTTCCTTTCTTTTACTTATATTATTAAGTGTATTTCTAATATTATTTATTTCATTTATTTCATTTTGTGTTCTATCACATGTACAATTTGCTATTCTAGTCGTATTTTGTATTAAAATTATTATATTTTTATTTATTTCTTCCATCATTTTAATTAATTTTTACTCATTATTTTAATTTCTTCTAAAATTTCCATTATTTTAAAATTTTCAATTTAGGTATTATTTGTCTTTTGCTTATTTTGTTTTATTAGAAGCGCCGTGACCTTAGTTTTCTAGGTGCACCAAATAATCCTCCTTGTCTATATCAAAACAAATACAACGAAGTAATTATTACAATCAATAATATAACAATCATCTATATCCATATAATAAATAAATTCAAAGGGTTGTTAACGACCTTTTATTTTAATAAAAAAAGATATTAGATTGATTTATTTATTTTTAATTAGGGTCTACTTCTAGATGCAGCAATAAGAAAGGAAGAAAACCGAAGAAGATAGAATTTCAGATTTTACTAGTAAAACAGTAAAACTAACTAAGCTTGAGTTCCACATGTCAAAAAACAATAACAAAAAAGGTAACCTTGAGTTCCTGGAAGCACCGTGCAAAGAGTGAAGTGTATTTAGTTGTAAATAATAAATAACGTTATTATAAATTCAAATTTATCGTAAATCTTATATATAATAAAGTGAGATACATCTTAAATTAACATTGTGACTTTTCAAATATATAGAGCGATATGAAATTTTCCGTTCTCTCTTAAATTATGTTTTAAATGATAAATATCATGTTATTATAATAAAGTTTTACGATGAATCGAGTCAATGACAACATTACTCTCTAGTTATTGGTCTTACATTAATTAATTAATCAAAAGAAGGCAAAATATGGGTGGGTGCTGACCATTGAATAAGCTCAGCAGATAGCATTGACAGTTGACACAAGCTGATATCCTCCAAACTCAAACCCCAATGTCCCTTCTCTTCTACCACCTCTTCCCAATCCTCCTCCTCACTCTCCCTCCGCCATCCCTCTCCGAAACCACCACCACCACCAACACCACCACCGCCCCATGCCCCCTCAACATCACCATCCTCACCGTCGTGAGCGGTGGTTCAACACCTTCCGTCGAATCAGGAACCCAGTGCCATTACATCCTCCAAGCCCTCCACCTCATCGAATCCGACTACCTCCGGCGCACCAACCTCTTCGTCCCTCCCCTGAACTCCTCCTCCTCCTGCTGGACCTCCTTCCAAACCTTCATAAACCAATACCTACCCAACTTCGACGTTCGCTCCTCCTGCGGCCTCCAAACCTCATGGATCTCCCAGGGCTGCATGAACCTCACCACAAAGAAACAATTCGAAGCTCAAGTCCCCACCAACGCCCTTCAATCCGTTCAACGAAACTGCAACCAATCGCTTGAAAACAGCGCCCCCTGTGCACTCTGTACCACAAGCTTGTCCAGCTTGCAATCCTACTTGACCGGACCAACCGTAGGGAACGTCTCTGATTGCTCTGCTTATTCTTCCATCTATGCCGCTTCTCTCTCCGATCCCACTGACCCAGGAACCGCTAAGTGCTTATTCGGCCTTGATTTTTCGTCTTCTGGTTCAGGTGGTAAGAGTAGAACAACTGTTATTGTTGTTGTTTCGGTTTTTTGTGTTTTGGTGTTGTTGGTGGCTGGTGGGTTTTGGGGTTACTGGAGATTGAAGCAGAAAAAGAAGGTTGTTGGGATGAAGGGTAGTATTGGTGGGACTGAGATGGGTTTGAGTTCTAGGTTGGATTCTATGAATGAGAGTACTACTTTGATTAGGTTCACGTTTGATGATATTAAGAAAGCAACTAGGAACTTCTCAAGGGATAATATAATTGGAAGTGGGGGTTATGGGAATGTTTATAAAGGGTTGCTTTTAGATGGGACTCAAGTTGCGTTTAAGAGGTTTAAGAATTGTTCGGTTGCTGGTGATACTAGCTTCACTCATGAAGTTGAAGTTATTGCAAGCGTCAGGCATGTGAACCTTGTTGCTTTGAGAGGTTATTGTACTGCTACCACTAATTTGGAAGGTCACCAGAGGATTATTGTTACTGATTTGATGGAAAATGGGAGTCTTCATGATCATTTGTTTGGTTCTGTTAGGAAGAAACTCAGTTGGCCAATTCGTCAAAAGATTGCTCTAGGCACCGCTAGGGGGTTGGCTTATTTGCATTATGGGGCACAGCCTTCTATCATCCATAGGGATATTAAAGCTAGTAACATACTTTTGGATGAGAAGTTTGAAGCCAAGGTAGCAGATTTTGGACTAGCTAAGTTCAACCCTGAGGGAATGACACATATGAGCACTAGAGTAGCTGGGACTATGGGGTATGTCGCTCCTGAGTATGCTTTGTATGGACAGTTGACAGAGAGAAGTGATGTTTATAGTTTTGGGGTTGTGCTTCTTGAGCTTTTGAGTGGGAAGAAGGCTCTTCAAATGAACAATGATGACCAACCCTCTGCTCTCACTGACTTGGCTTGGTCATTTGTTAGAAACGGTAGAGCTTTGGATGTTCTTGAAGATGATATGCCAGAGCCTGGTCCACCACAAGTTCTTGAGAAGTATGTGTTGGTTGCTGTGCTATGTTCTCATCCACAGTTATATGCTAGGCCAACAATGGATCAGGTTGTTAAAATGCTGGAGACAGATGAATCAGTACCCTCAATACTAGAACGGCCAATTCCTTTTATTGCTGAGAGGATTGATATTGAGAAATCTGTCAGCAGTAACTCGGGTCAGCTGTGTAGTCCAACCGGTTATCAAGCTTATAAATTACAAAGTTGCCACCCTTCTAATTCAAAGGAAGAAGAAGGAAGTTCGGGGTCCGGGACTGTAAGCACAACAGATTGAGATTGGGGAAATTGGATTTCTTCCACTAGCTAGTTTCAGCATGATTTGTTTGTACATTTACATTTTAGATTGTATGTTTCCTGAAGAATTTTCTGTTGTAAAGCCAAAAAGGGTGTACAAAATTTGATTCTTTTTAGAGTTTATTTAATGGCAGTAGAGTCTGAGGTGATCAAGTTTTACTGATTTCAGTGTCAGATTAATCTATTATAACTAATCTTTCATACTGAAAGTCTTAAATGCAAGATGTTGATGTTTTAATTTCAATAAGCGTATACTTAATTGAGCTCAAAGCTCAGTTGACGCTTGTATCTCTCCTTGAAGCACAACTTACTACTATTTGTTGAACTAGATCAGCGCTATTCGTACTGCAGTTTATTTTCTATGTCCATTGCAGGATTGAAGAGTTGCATCATGGTTATGTGAACCTTACAGTTGACATATGGATCACCTTAGTGGCTCATCAGGGGATAACGATATAGGTTAAGTTTCTATTTTTTTGGTACAAATGGGTTAATGTACAACTGAAACAAGCATTAATGCTAAATAAAGATAGTGCTATCTATAACTAAACACTTCAAAAGATATAACTAAACACTTCAAAAGAGATAAAGAAAAAGAACAATTATATAGACAGGGTGTGCATAAGTAAATTTATGGGTTAATCCAGGTGGCCTCTGTTTGTGATGCTTGGTTGGATTATTCTTATTCTTGATAACTTGCCCAACTGGCTTTTGTTTTATTGTACAACGGTCAACGGGCCATAAAAATAAAAGAGCTGGCTGGGATATTAATATTATTATCAGACAAATATACAAATTACCTTGTTTAAATAACAGGATTATAATAGGTGGGGTTAACTTAAATTAATGCATTCTTTGTAGGACAATATGGCAATATGCTGAATGAAATAAATTATTCAAAAGCTTCATGATATTTTGGAGCTCTAATTGGTGTCATCTAGCATAATTAACGATAACAACATATTAGTCTCATTGTAGCTATAAGGGAATAAAAAGGTGCTATGATTTATCAGTTGCATGTGCGATCTCTTGCAAGTTGCATCATTCTATAATCTGTTTCAAATGCCAAAAGCTTTTGTGACAAAATCAGTCTAAAAAAAGCTTGTTTGAGATTGAAACAGCCAACAAATTGATAAGCACCGAATAATATGCAACTCTATTTAGTGACACCTTCTGATGATTGAAGCATAATCATCTTCATTAAAGGCAGAGAATTAGCCATAGAAGTCCTTTAGCTGCAAAGATCAAGCTCCTTCCTGCTTCATAAAAAATGGAATAGTGTAGGATTTTCAACCTCTTTTGGAAGCTTTTCGGCTGTCCTTTATAATGGATCTGGGCCTGGGTCTTTTATTTTTTTATTAATCTCTAATTGGTTGGTCCTACGATTTCAGTTTAGTTTGTTCTGCAGAATAGAAAAAATGTAGTTTACTTATTATTTTTTTACATCAAAATTCCTAATTCATGGACAGTGATGTGACCAACTACTGTTTAAATTTATACAGATATAACTGAAAAATGTTTTATATACTTATTTATATTATATATTAATGTAAAAAAGATATCTAATTATTTTATATATAATTGTAATATTTTTATGACATATACAATAATTTTTGAAAATAAAATTAGACATTTGATTAGATGAATAACATATAAAATTTAAAAAATTGATGTGCAAAATTTAAATTTTTTTTTGTAATTGAATTTTTTTTATATTTTTATTGAGCATTATTAATTCTGAATCCGGATCGTTGCTTGTTGAGAATTGAATATAAAAATATATCTAATTTGATACTTATCTACAATCTCCTCATTTGTACTGCTTTCAGAAAGGTATCTCGGCAAGTTATCTTTAGGAGAGGACATTGCCTTACCGCTTCCACTTGTACATTTCTACAAACCACTTATGTTCACCATAAAAGCACAAACAAGCTTCCATTCCATGTATGCGGCGGGCAAATGTGCTAAGTTGCAAACCCAACTAGCCGAGAGCAATCATCCACTGCCCAGATGATACCCTCTACCTATCAATCACGCTCTGTATCAGACACATCCACCAGACTTAGGTTTAGGGCGAACTAACGGTACAAGCCTATAGAACAGATTCTGTTCAAGTAAGGTCGAGCCCTCTTAGGTCAGCGTTTGGTTATAAAAATCCTTGTCCATTTTTCTTTCAATGTGGGACTCTTATTATGTGTTTGCCCCTTTTGTCACTACAGGATGCCGACTTGGTTATCATGGTCTGCAAATTGTAAAATGTTAAGAGGCGTTTGTCCAACACGTTGCTGCTGTACGGGGTTCGGATCTTCTTAAAAAATGACGAAATTTTAGAGGTAAATCCATAAAACTTTGCCATTAAGTGTTAGTAACAACCTTACAGGTTCTTCTATAACAAGGCATGGCCAATCCAAAAATGAATGCAAAACAAAATGTTAATCATTAAAAGAAACTGAACCCAACATGTTTAAGCTATGATTCATAATTTAGATGTCTCGAGTGTACTATGTACATGTACATGGAGTACAGCAGGGGAATTGGTTCTTTTGAATTCAATCATCTTTATACTTTTTTTTTTATAATTATTCTTGTTGTTAAATATGTTGGAGGCGTGTTATTCTTGTTGCAAAATGACGGAGAGATAGAGAGAGATGTAAATCATAGGATTCAAGCTGGATGAATGAAATGGAAGAGTGTTTTAGGAGTTATTTGTGATAGAAAAATGTTTCTCAAGCTTAAGGGTAAATTTTACCGCACAACTATAAGGCCCGCAATGTTGTATGGTATTGAATGTTGGGTGGTAAAAAGTCAACAAGAGCATAAGATCAGTGTAGATGAGGATGTTGCGCTGGATGTGTGGTGCCATACAAGATAAGATAGGATTAGGAATGAATGCATTAGAGAGAAAGTAGGGGTAGCACCTATTGTGGAAAAGATGGGAGAATCTCGCCTTAGGTGGTTTAGACATGTAAGGAGAAGACCCGTAGAAGCCCTTGTAAGAAGAGTAGATCAGGTGGAGAATAGCCCAATAGTTAGAAGTAGAGAAAAATTAAGAAAGATTATAGGTGAAACGATTAAAAAAGATTTAGATTTGAATGATATTTCTGAAAACTTAGTTTATGATAGAGTACAATGGCGTCGTCTGATCCATATAACCGACCCCACCTTGTGGAAAAAGGTTTAGTTGTTGTTGTTGCTGTATTCTTGTTGCTAAATGTTTTAAGGTGAATTAAGCAGGAGAATTGTTGCTTAATGATATTTAATACTTTTTCTTTCATTTATTCTACTTAACCGCGGGTTTTTAAGTTATGAGGTTGGTCCACCTGTATCTTTGGCATATTCAATACTACTGCTAGAAAGGTGGAGACTGGAGAGTTACTAATCAAATCCAATGAATATATTTATTTAGCCGTACAACGACTGCAATTGTGTTGCTTATTCCATAATAGCTCACAAATATATCTGTATGTCAATGATAGGAATGAGAATAAGATGCAACACAGTTTCTGTACAAACGGAATATAATCTACAAGCCGATGGAGCATTTTGGTGCATCATGAAGTAACCTGCACAAAAGCGGCCATTGCATGATACATAAAACTAATTGTAAACTTGATTAGTATTCTCATACATTATCATCGATTCTGCTGTCATATTAACATCCATTACCACATTGTCACATCCAACAGCATTCCATAATCTGTGTTGTACGCAGCGATGTGCCTTTTTTCTACTGTTCCTCGAGGCTAATAAGTGTTTTTGTACTGTTTTGTTCCTAAACGTGTCAAAGTATTTTTATATTTTCAAGAGATTGATAGAAGAGTTTTGAGGTCCATTGGCTTTATAAGAAGTTTTGAAGTTCCAGCATCTCCAGTCCTAAACTCCTAAGTTGGTCCATCATCAGCTCTGTGCCAAGGTTCCCTTGACTGACCCAGGTGAACTGCAAAAATTAGTCATATTTTGATTGATTCTGTACCTTTTTGTTGCTAAACATGTCAAAGTAATTTTATTTCTTCAAGAGATGGACAAAAGAGTTTTGAGGTCCATTGGCTTTATAAACTAAGACAAGCTTTCAAATTCCCGCCTGGGTAGTCCCAAACTCAAAAGTAAGCTGGTCATCAGCTTTGCCAACATGAATGTGTTCTTTGACAGACCCAGGTGAACTGCACAAATTACTCATACTTTGATAAATTAGTATGGTCTATTTTTCATCTTTCCTTTTCTCTTTGATAAGTCCCACATTGTACAAGCATAAAGCAGTGAGGCACAAGCCAACTATAAATAAAATCATCTGCTCCAATATAAGGCATACCTTTCTCGGCCTTTTGGCTAAGATCAAGTGTAGTATCTGTTCTTATCAGTTTAATATCTGATACGTGGGCCATTGGTCCGCATGATATTAAATTTATTTTTTAAGGGAGAGGGTCCATAACAGTAGCTTGCTACTGTGGCTCTCGCGCGTCGTCCATGCCCTGCACTACATCATGGGCCTGGCGCATCCCACCCAAATCAGTGTAATTGTTGTTAAATGTTTTCTAGGATATCTTTCAAATCAGACGTTTCAATGAAAAAAAAAAACGTCTTAGGTTGTAATCATTTAAAAAACTGAAGCCAACATGTTTCAGCCATATTATCTTTTTTATAACGTGTTGTCTCAAGTGTACTTGTAGATGGAATACAGTAGGGGGATAATTATGCTGGGGAATTGTTGCTAAATGATATTCAATACTGCTTCTAGTTTTTAAGTTATTCGGTTGGTCTAACTGCAGCTGCTAGCTTTGGCATATTCAATAAGATTATAAGATAGTGTTACTACTACTAGCAAGGTGGAGTTTTACTAATCAAATCTAATGTATTATATTTATTTATCCCTATAATAGCTTGCTTATTCCATAATAGCTCACAAATCTGTCCGTAAGTTAATGACATGAGTCAAGAGGAATGATTGATGCTACACAAGGTTTCTGTACAGAGGGAATATAATGTATGAGATGATGGAACATTTTTGGTGCATAATGAAGTAAACTACTTGAAAGCTGTCGTTGCACAGTACATAAAACTACTTGTAAACTTGATTACTATTCTCATACCATTGTCATTGTTTTTGTCGTCATATTAACCTCCATTGCCACATTCTCACAACCAACAACAGTCCATAATCAGTATTATCTCCAGGAATGTACCTTTTTTTCTGCTGTTCCTCTTGGATAATAAGTGATTCTGTACCTTTTTGTTGCTAAACATGTCCAAGTAATTTTATTTCTTCTAGAGATGGACAAAAGAGTTTTCAGGTCCATTGGCTTTATAAACTAAGACAAGATCAAATTCCCGCCTGTGTGGTCCTAAACTCCAAAGTAAGCTGGTCATCAGCTTTGCCAACATGAATGTGCCCTTTGACAGACCCAGGGGAACTGCACAAATTACTCATACTATGATAAATTAGTATGGTCTATTTTTCATTTTTCCTTTTCTCTTTGATAAGTCCCACATTGTACAAGCATAAAGCAGTGAGACACAAGCCAACTATAAATAAAATCATCTGCAACAAAATACGGCATACCTTTCTCGGCCTTTTGGCTAAGATCAAGTGTAGTATCTATTCTTATCAGTTTAATATTTGATACGTGGGCCATTGGTCCACATGATATTAAATTTATTTTTTTAAGGGAGAGGGTCCATAACAGTAGCATGCTACTGTGGCTCTCGCGCGTCGTCCATGCCTTGCACTACATCATGGGCCTGGCGCATTCCACCCGAATCAGTGTAAATGTTGTTAAATGTTTTCTAAGATATCTTTCAAATCAGACATTTCAATGAAAAGAAAAAAATGTCTTAGGTTGTACTCATTTAAAAAACTGAAGCCAACATGTTTCAGCCATATTATCTTTTTTATAACGTGTTGTCTCAAGTTTACATGTAGATGGAATACAGTAGGGGGATAATTAAGCAGGGGAATTGTTGCTAAATGATATTCAATACTGCTGCTAGTTTTTAAGTTATTAGGTTGGTGATAGAAACTGGTAATTATAACTAATTTATAAACTGAATATGCAAACTATATTGATATATCCTCTGGAGAATTGTTCTCAAAACAGAGGATTAGATTACAATACTTAGTATCAGATTACAACAAAGAAAAGAGAAGACTGGAAAGACAGAAAAGGTGGTTACAGGGTGGTTTCCTCCAAGAGTTTGAGAGCTTGGTCTCTCCCTTCCAATTCCTACCAAATAACTGCCTAACCGCCCCACCCTTCTCTCTCTCTATTTATTCAAAAGACAGACTTGCAGTTACAAACAGAAATAATAATAATAATAACTGACACACTAATAATAATAACTGACAACCTAATAAGAATAACTGACAACACTAATTTGGCCTAAGCCTCCTATTATATTGTTTACTAATAAGAGGTCTAACAATACTCCCCCCCAAAAGAGTCACCTTGTCCTCAAGGTGAAAAGAAGGAAATTGCTCCATGATAGTTGCAACCGGTTCCCAAGTGGCTTCGAAATCGGGAAGATCTTGCCATTGAATTAAAACTTCAGCAGTGCCATCTGCAGTGTTGCGAACAGCCTTGACGTCAGCAGGGAAAACTTGTAACTCCAGGTCATCAGAAAGCATTGGTGGAAGTGGTTGTGGTTTAGCTGAAGGAGAAAGAGCTTTTTTGAGTAATGAAGCATGAAATACAGGGTGTATTTTGCTGTCAGATGGAAGGGCCAACTCGAATGCCACTGGACCTATTTGCTTTATGATCTGATAAGGGCCATAGAAACGGGGGCTCAATTTTTCATTTCTCTTCTTAGCAAGAGATCTCAACCTATAAGGTTGTAACTGCAAATAGACCCAATCACCTGTAGCCAAACTAACAGGGCGTCTTGATTGATCTGCATAGGCCTTCATTTGGCTTTGAGACTTCAACAAATTGCTCCTTAAATCATGTAAAAGTTGGTCTCTGTCTTGAGTCATCAAATTGACCTCTTCAACTACTGATGGAATAGTTGTACCTTTAAGTAAGTGGGGAGGATCTCGGCCATAAAGGGCCTTAAATGGAGTCATCTTGGTGGAGCTGTTATAGTTGGTATTAAATCAAAACTCAGCCCAATTGAGCCATTTAGGCCATTGTTTTGGCTTGGTCCCAGTGAAATATCGCAGATAAGTCTCCAAACATCTATTGACTACCTCTGTCTGGCCATCTGTTTGTGGATGATATGCAGAGCTAAATTTCAATTTGGTGCCTGCCATCCTGAATAATTCAGTCCAGAAGTGGCTAAGAAATATCTTATCTCTGTCAGAGACAATTGTGGAAGGAAATCCATGTAACTTGACCACTTCTTGCATAAACAACTCAGCAATATCTTTAGCAGTAAATGGGTGACTCAGTGCGTTGAAATGAGCATATTTAGTGAATCTGTCCACCACTACAAGAATAGCATTCTTGCCCTGAGCTTTAGGCAAACCTTCTATGAAATCCATTGACACATCAGCCCAAACCTGAGTTGGTATAGGAAGAGGTTGTAACAATCCAGCAGGAGACAAAGTTTGATATTTATTCAACTGACAAGTCTCACAAGTAGCCACATAGTGTTGAATGTCTTTCTTCATTCCTTCCCAATAAACTATGGCAGAAAGTCTCTTGTAAGATCGGAAGAACCCTGAATGGCCTCCCATGGCTGAATTGTGGAATTCTTCAAGTAGGATAGGGATCCGAGAAGAGCTTTTTGGCAACACCAATCTCCCTTTGTAAAACAGTTTTCTGTTGTGGAAGCTATAACCCGGATGAGAGGCAGCATCTTGCAAAAGGTCTTGTATGATACCTTGCAACTTTGGATCAGTCTGAATTTCAGATTCCCATGCTTCCAAATCATCAAATCTAACTGTGGATAGTGCCGTAAAAGTCATTCTTCTAGAAAGAGCATCAGCAGCCCTATTCTCACTTCCTGGCCTGTATTGTATTTCAAAATCCAACCCCATCAATTTAGAAGTCCACTTGAACTGCTCTTCCCCCAAAACCCTTTGATCAGTTAAAAATTTGAGGCTCTTTTGATCAGTAAGGATGATAAAGTGTCAGCCAAGTAAGTAATGTCGCCATTTTTGAACCGCCATGACTATGGCCATTAATTCTCTTTCATAAACAGATTTGGATTGAGCCTTATCTGAAAGTGTTTGACTGAGAAAAGCTACTGGTCTCCCTTCTTGCAACAAAACTGCTCCCAAGCCTTTATTTGAAGCATCAGTCTCAATAGTAAAAACTTTTGAGAAATCTGGCACAGTCAGAATGGGTAATTCAGCCATTACCTTTTTAAGTTGATCAAAAGCAACCTGTGTTTCTGATGTCCATTGGAAACTATCTTTCTTTAATAGTTGGGTTAAAGGCCGAGCCATTTTGCCATAATCTTTCACAAAACGCCTGTAATAACCAGTAAGGCCTAAAAATCCTCCTAAAGCCTTAAGATCTTTTGGTGTTGGCCACTCCAACATTACTTTAATTTTGTGAGGATCTGCTGCCACCCCGTCAGCCGAAATGATGTGACCAAGATACTTTAACTGAGTTTGCCCAAAAGTACATTTTTTCTTGTTGGCAAAAAATTGATGCTCCTTCAATAAAGCCAAAACTGATTGTAAATGTCGTTTATGGTCCTCTACAGATTTGCTGTAAACCAGAATGTCATCGAAGAAAACTAAAACAAATTTTCTCAGATATGGTTTAAGCATCTCATTCATAAGAGATTGGAAAGTAGAAGGGGCATTAGTAAGGCCAAAAGGCATGACAACAAATTCATAATGCCCTTCATGAGTTCTGAAAGCAGTCTTGGGAATGTCCTCTTCCTTCATTCTAATCTGGTGATAACCAGATTTCAGATCTAACTTGGAAAAAATTTTTGTTCCTCCCAATTCATCAAGTAACTCATCAATAATAGGGATAGAAAATTTATCAGGTATGGTGATCTTATTCAAAGCCCTATAGTCTACACAAAAACGCCACCCTTCATCTTTTTTCCTGACTAGTATGATTGGGCTAGAATAAGGACTCACACTCGGTCTAATGATACCAGAATTAATCATATCATCAACTAACCTCTCAATCTCATTTTTTTGATAATGTGGATACCTGTAGGGCCTGAGATTGGGAATGTTGGCTCCTTCCTTTAGGACAATTGCATGATCTTGTCTCCTGGGTGGAGGTAATCCAGTTGGCTCTTGAAATACTTCCTTATATTCCCCCAAAACCGATTCTAACCAATCAGGCAAATTTGTATTGGCTTCAGATTCGACCTGCAGATTCTGATATTCTAACAAAAAACCTTGTCCTTCATCATTGATTGCCTTGATAATGGATTTGAAAGAAGCAGCAGACCGAGCCAAACTAGGTTCTCCTTTCAGCACTTGATAGCCCCTATTACTTGGAATCTTCAATGTTAATTCCTTGAAATTGGCACGGATTTCACCAAGGCTAGCCAACCATTCCATCCCCAACACCACATCAACGCCGCCTAAATCAAAGACAAAAAAGTCTTGTTGAATCTATAAACCCTGAATCAACAATTTGAGTTGAGAGCATACTCCTTCACAAGGAATCTTCCTACCATCCCCCACCTCTACAGTATACAGTAAAGTCTCATTCATCTTCAACTTGTGCTCTTTAACAAACTTAGATGATATGAAATTATGTGAGGCTCCACAATCTACAAGGATTATCATCTGCTTATCTTTTAATGTTCCCCGTAGTTTGATAGAGTTCTTGGAAGTAAGACCAGAGATACTAAACATGGACAATTGTAGTGTTTTCACTTCAGCCTCCGTTTCTTGCTCATTCGATTCCTCTTCTTTCTCTTCATTATCTCCTTCTTCCTCCAACAGAAGTACTTGTAATTGTTTATTTGCACATACATGGCCTGGACTGAATTTCTCATCACATCTAAAACAAAGTCCTTTTCTAGACCTCTCTTGCATCTCTGCATCAGTCAATCTCCTAAACCCCCTTCCCCTAAAGGCTGCAGTGGTTTTCGAACTGCTTGCTTCTGCCACTGAACTTCCGCTTCCAGTTGAAGTCTGAATCTGACTTTTGCTTCCGGGTTCCCAAGTTACAGTTCTGGAATTATTGTAAGTTCTGATCGAACGTCCCCCTGAACTTATGGTCGGAATGCCTTTACTCAACAAATTATTCTTCTCATCAACCCTCTGAGCATAATCCATCAACTCTGATAATCCTTCCACTGGATGAAGTTTTAGCTCTGCCCTTATAACTTCTTTGAGTCCATTCAGAAAAATCCCTGTCAAATATGCTGGTTCCGTGCATTTGAGAGGGCCTGCATACAATTCAAACTGCTCCCTATATTCTACCACTGTTCCTGTTTGCTTGAGACTTAACAACAATTCAAAAGGGTTTTGTATCATGGACGGTTGGAACCATCGAATCACAGCGGAACGGAAATCAGTCCAAGTCGGATTTTTTGCACAAAATTCCCACCATTGATACCATGTCAGCTCCTTCCCCTCCATCGCCACCATAACCGCCTGTAACTTCTTAGCGTCCTCCATTCCCTTCAAGTCGAAATATCTTTCCACGTGATTTATCCACCCGTAGGCATCTTCTCCCTCAAAAACTGGAATTTCCAATTTCCTCCAACGTTCTTCACGTCTCCTGGAATTAACAGGGCCCTCTTCACGTCTCCTGGAATTAACAGGGCCTTCAACATCATTGTTATTCTCTGTATGACTCTCTTCATTTGAGATTTCATTTTGTTTTGAACAGTTTGAAAGTTCTCGCACAGAATTCATCAATTCGTTCAACTGCCTCCGCGTTTCCAGGCACTCTAATCTTTCTTGTTCAATACTTTCCTCCAGATTTTCTCGCATGGCTAACAAGCCTTCAAACCCGCGCTCCAAAACCTCCAAGCGTGCTTCCATTCCTCTTGTGGAAACCATTAATTCGCCCAAGATCTTAGTGCTTTGATACCAGTTGATAGAAACTGGTAATTATAACTAATTTATAAACTGAATATGCAAACTATATTGATATATCCTCTGGAGAATTGTTCTCAAAACAGAGGATTAGATTACAATACTTAGTATCAGATTACAACAAAGAAAAGAGAAGACTGGAAAGACAGAAAAGGTGGTTACAGGGTGGTTTCCTCCAAGAGTTTGAGAGCTTGGTCTCTCCCTTCCAATTCCTACCAAATAACTGCCTAACCGCCCCACCCTTCTCTCTCTCTATTTATTCAAAAGACAGACTTGCAGTTACAAACAGAAATAATAATAATAATAACTGACACACTAATAATAATAACTGACAACCTAATAAGAATAACTGACAACACTAATTTGGCCTAAGCCTCCTATTATATTGTTTACTAATAAGAGGTCTAACAGTTGGTCTGACTGAGCTTTGGCATATTCAATAAGATTATAAGATAGTGTTACTACTACTAGCAAGGTGGAGTTTTACTAATCAAATCTAATGTATTATATTTATTTATCCCTATAATAGCTTGCTTTTTCCATAATAGCTCTCAAATCTGTCCGTAAGTTAATGACATGATTCAAGAGGAATGATTGATGCTACACGAAGTTTCTGTACAGAGGGAATATAATGTATGAGATGATGGAACATTTTTGGTGCATCATGAAGCAAACTACTTGAAAGCGGTCGTTGCACAGTACGTAAAACTAGTTGTAAACTTGATTACTATTCTCATACCATTGTCATTGTTTCTGTCGTCATATTAACCTCCATTGCCACATTCTCACAACCAACAACAGTCCATAATCAGTATTATCTCCAGGAATGTACCTTTTTTTCTGCTGTTCCTCTCGGATAATAAGTGATTCTGTACCTTTTTGTTGCGAAACATGTCCAAGTAATTTTATTTCTTCAAGAGATGGACAAAAGAGTTTTGAGGTCCATTGGCTTTATAAACTAAGACAAGCTTTCAAATTCCCGCCTGTGTAGTCCTAAACTCCAAAGTAAGCTGGTCATCAGCTTTGCCAACATGAATGTGTTCCTTTGACTGACCCAAGTGAACTGCACAAATTACTCATATTTTGATAAATTAGTATGGTCTATTTTTCATCTTTCCTTTTCTCTTTGATAAGTCCCACATTGAACAAGCATAAAGCAGTGAGGCACAAGCCAACTATAAATAAAATCATCTGCTCCAATATAAGGCATACCTTTCTCGGCCTTTTGGCTAAGATCAAGTGTAGTATCTGTTCTTATCAGTTTAATATCTGATACGTGGGCCATTGGTCCGCAAGATATTAAATTTAATTTTTAAGGGAGAGCGTCCAAAACTGTAGCTTGCTACTGTGGCTGTCGTGCGTCGGCCATGCCTTGCACTACATCATGGGCCTGGCGCATCCCACCCAAATCAGTGTAAATGTTGTTAAATGTTTTCTAGCATATCTTTGAAATCAGACGTTTCAATGAAAAAAAAAATGTCTTAGGTTGTAATCATTTAAAAAACTGAAGCCAACATGTTTCAGCCATATTATCTTTTTTATAACGTGTTGTCTCAAGTTTACATGTAGATGAAATACAGTAGGGGGATAATTAAGCAGGGGAATTGTTGCTAAGTGATATTCAATACTGCTGCTAGTTTTTAAGTTATTAGGTTGGTCTGACTGAGCTTTGGCATATTCAATAAGATTATAAGATAGTGTTACTACTACTAGCAAGGTGGAGTTTTACTAATCAAATCTAATGTATTATATTTATTTATCCCTATAATAGCTTGCTTTTTCCATAATAGCTCTCAAATCTGTCCATAAGTTAATGACATGATTCAAGAGGAATGATTGATGCTACACAAAGTTTCTGTACAGAGGGAATATAATGTATGAGATGATGGAACATTTTTGGTGCATCATGAAGCAAACTACTTGAAAGCGGTCGTTGCACAGTACGTAAAACTAGTTGTAAACTTGATTACTATTCTCATACCATTGTCATTGTTTCTGTCGTCATACATTCCATAATCAGTATTATCTCCAGGAATGTACCTTTTTTTCTGCTGTTCCTCTCGGATAATAAGTGATTCTGTACCTTTTTGTTGCTAAACATGTCCAAGTAATTTTATTTCTTCAAGAGATGGACAAAAGAGTTTTGAGGTCCATTGGCTTTATAAACTAAGACAAGCTTTCAAATTCCCGCCTGTGTAGTCCTAAACTCCAAAGTAATGGTCATCAGCTTTGCCAACATGAATGTGTTCCTTTGACTGACCCAGGTGAACTGCACAAATTACTCATATTTTGATAAATTAGTATGGTCTATTTTTCATCTTTCCTTTTCTCTTTGATAAGTCCCACATTGTACAAGCATAAAGCAGTGAGGCACAAGCCAACTATAAATAAAATCATCTGCAACAATATAAGGCATACCTTTCTCGGCCTTTTGGCTAAGATCAAGTGTAGTATCTGTTCTTATCAGTTTAATATCTGATACGTGGGCCATTGGTCCGCATGATATTAAATTTAATTTTTAAGGGAGAGCGTCCAAAACTGTAGCTTGCTACTGTGGCTCTCGCGCGTCGTCCATGCCTTGCACTACATCAAGGGCCTGGCGCATCCCACCCAAATCAGTGTAAATGTTGTTAAATGTTTTGTAGGATATCTTTCAAATCAGACGTTTCAATGAAAAAAAAAATGTCTTAGGTTGTAATCATTTAAAAAACTGAAGCCAACATGTTTCAGCCATATTATCTTTTTTATAACGTGTTGTCTCAAGTTTACATGTAGATGGAATACAGTAGGGGGATAATTAAGCAGGGGAATTGTTGCTAAATGATATTCAATACTGCTGCTAGTTTTTAAGTTATTAGGTTGGTCTGACTGAGCTTTGGCATATTCAATAAGATTATAAGATAGTGTTACTACTACTAGCAAGGTGGATTTTTACTAATCAAATCTAATGTATTATATTTATTTATCCCTATAATAGCTTGCTTTTTCCATAATAGCTCTGAAATCTGTCCGTATGTTAATGACATGATTCAAGAGGAATGATTGATGCTTCACAAAGTTTCTGTACAGAGGGAATATAATGTATGAGATGATGGAACATTTTTGGTGCATCATGAAGCAAACTACTTGAAAGCGGTCGTTGCACAGTATGTAAAACTAGTTGTAAACTTGATTACTATTCTCATACCATTGTCATTAACAGTCCATAATCAGTATTATCTCCAGGAATGTACCTTTTTTTCTGCTGTTCCTCTCGGATAATAAGTGATTCTGTACCTTTTTGTTGCCAAACAAGTCCAAGTAATTTTATTTCTTCAAGAGATGGACAAAAGAGTTTTGAGGTCCATTGGCTTTATAAACTAAGACAAGCTTTCAAATTCCCGCCTGTGTAGTCCTAAACTCCAAAGTAATGGTCATCAGCTTTGCCAACATGAATGTGTTCCTTTGACTGACCCAGGTGAACTGCACAAATTACTCATATTTTGATAAATTAGTATGGTCTATTTTTCCTCTTTCCTTTTCTCTTTGATAAGTCCCACATTGTACAAGCATAAAGCATGGGGACAAGCCAACTATAAATAAAATCATCTGCAACAATAGTGAGGCACAAGCCAACTATAAATAAAATCATCTGCAACAATATAAGGCATACCTTTCTCGGCCTTTTGGCTAAGATCAAGTGTAGTATCTGTTCTTATCAGTTTAATATCTGATACGTGGGCCATTGGTCCGCCTGATATTAAATTTAATTTTTAAGGGAGAGCGTCCAAAACTGTAGCTTGCTACTGTGGCTCTCGCGCGTCGTCCATGCCTTGCACTACATCATGGGCCTGGCGCATCCCACCCAAATCAGTGTAAATGTTAAATGTTTTGTAGGATATCTTTCAAATCAGACGTTTCAATGAAAAAAAAAATGTCTTAGGTTGTAATCATTTAAAAAACTGAAGCCAACATGTTTCAGCCATATTATCTTTTTTATAACATGTTGTCTCAAGTTTACATGTAGATGGAATACAGTAGGGGGATAATTAAGCAGGGGAATTGTTGCTAAATGATATTCAATACTGCTGCTAGTTTTTAAGTTATTAGGTTGGTAAATGAGCTTAGGTTGGTCTGACTGAGCTTTGGCATATTCAATAAGATTATAAGATAGTGTTACTACTACTAGCAAGGTGGAGTTTTACTAATCAAATCTAATGTATTATATTTATTTGTCCCTATAATAGCTTGCTTTTTCCATAATAGCTCTCAAATCTGTCCGTAAGTTAATGACATGATTCAAGAGGAATGATTGATGCTACACAAAGTTTCTGTACAGAGGGAATATAATGTATGAGATGATGGAACATTTTTGGTGCATCATGAAGCAAACTACTTGAAAGCGGTCGTTGCACAGTATGTAAAACTAGTTGTAAACTTGATTACTATTCTCATACCATTGTCATTGTTTCTGTCGTCATATTAACCTCCATTGCCACATTTTCACGACCAACAACAGTCCATAATCAGTATTATCTCCAGAAATGTACCTTTTTTTCTGCTGTTCCTCTCGGTTAAGAAGTGATTCTGTACCTTTTTGTTGCTAAATGTCCTTTTTTCTGCTGTTCCTCTCGGTTAAGAAGTGATTCTGTACCTTGTTGTTGCTAAATATGTCAAAGTAATTTTATTTCTTCAAGAGATGGACAAAAGAGTTTTGAGATCCATTGGCTTTATAAACTAAGACAAGCTTTCAAATTCCCGCCTATGTAGTCCTAAACTCCAAAGTAAGCTGGTTATCAGCTTTGCCAACATGAATGTGTTCCTTTGACAGACCCAGGTGAACTGCACAAATTACTCATACTTGATAAATTAGTATGGTCTATTTTTCATTTTTCCTTTTCTCTTTGATAAGTCCCACATTGTACAAGCATAAAGCAGTGTGGCACAAGCCAACTATAAATAAAATCATCTGCAACAAAATAAGCCATGCCTTTCTCGGCCTTTTGGCTAAGATCAAGTGTAGTATCTGTTCTTATCAGTTTAATATCTGATACGTGGGCCATTGGTCCACATGATATTAAATTTATTTTTTAAGGGAGAGGTTCGATAACAGTAGCTTGCTACTGTGGCTCTCGTGCGTAGTCCATGCCTTGCACTACATCATGGGCCTGGCGCATCCCACCCGAATCAGTGTAAATGTTGTTAAATGTTTTCTAGGAGATCTTTCAAATCAGATGTTTCAATGAAAAGAAAAAAATGTCTTAGGTTGTAATCATTTAAAAAACTGAAGCCAACATGTTTCAGCCATATTATCTTTTTTATAACGTGTTGTCTCAAGTGTACATGTAGATGGAATACAGTAGGGGGATAATTAAGCAGGGGAATTGTTGCTAAATGATATTCAATATTGCTGCTAGTTTTTAAGTTATTAGGTTGGTCTAACTGCGGCTGCTAGCTTTGGCATATTCAATAAGATTATAAGATAGTGTTACTACTACTAGCAAGGTGGAGTTTTACTAATCAAATCTAATGTATTATATTTATTTATCCCTATAATAGCTTGCTTTTTCCATAATAGCTCTCAAATCTGTCCGTAAGTTAATGACATGATTCAAGAGGAATGATTGATGCTACACAAAGTTTCTGTACAGAGGGAATATAATGTATGAGATGATGGAACATTTTTGGTGCATCATGAAGCAAACTACTTGAAAGCGGTTGTTGCATAGTACATAAAACTAGTTGTAAACTTGATTACTATTCTCATACCATTGTCATTGTTTCTGTCGTCATGTTAACCTCCATTGCCACATTCTCACAACCAACAACAGTCCATAATCAGTATTATCTCTAGGAATGTACCTTTTTTTCTGCTGTTCCTCTCGGTTAAGGAGTGATTCTGTACCTTTTTGTTGCTGTTGATATTGTTTGATTTAGATTTGATATAGTCTGATATAGTTTTGATATAGATAGATATTGATTGATGTAGTTGTTAATAGTCAATCCCTAAAATCAAGGGATTTTGTATTCAATTGTTGTAACTTATCATTCTTTAAATTGAGGAGGCTGAGAAGGTTATTCTCAAGCCATTCAGCTATCATAACTTGGTATCTAGAGCTAGGGTTCGATCTAGTCAAGAACCGCTCTCCGCGATCAAATCTCTCATATTTCGATAAATTAGTATGTCATCGTTTCTCCTTAAGGTGACCGGACAACTCAGAAAGCGCCGGCGATCCGTTTCCGAGAAGACCCACCTCCGATCTCCGCCTCACGCGCCGTCGCAGGCTGCCACCGTCTGCAGATCTCCGCGCGCGTGAGCTCCACGCGCCGCCTTCCAGGCGCCGTTTCGTCCGCGTGTCTTCTCCGTCTTGCTCGCTGGCGTCCTCTGACCTGCTTTTGACTATCAAAGTCCAGTTTCAAGAACTTTCACTCTTCTCCTTCTCACCATGTCCGATTCAACCACCGACTCTTCCAAAGGTTCTTACGTCAATTCTGTGCTTGGTTCCGGGGCTTTACGCTTTCGGGTCTCATCTCTTTTGCCTTCTTTGGAAGTCCCATTATCACATCGGAAAAACTCAATGGTAAGAATTTTATGGATTGGTACAATGCAGTTGAAGTTTGGTTTTTAAGTCAAGGGCTTTATGAACATCTCACCAAGAAGGAAGCAGAGATTGATGAGAAGATTCATGATGAATGGAAAAGGGCCGATTATCAGTTGGTCTCTATTTTATGGCAGTCTATTGATCCGAAGTTGATGGTACACTTTCGCCCATACAAAACTTGTTATGAATTATGGAAGAAAGCTCAAAATGTCTATTCCAATGATCTACAACGTCTCTATGCTTCTGTCCACAATTTGGCCACTCTTCGATGACAGATCATGATCTTCCTTTTATCTGACAAAGCACAGGTCATGTCATTGATGACATTAAACGCATTATAACCGGTGATGATCTTACGAAGGTACTAGCAAAACTTGATAATATGTATATAGTCTTTGTTCTTCACGGTTTACATAAGGACTTTGAATCTGTCCGGAATCAAGCTCTAACTAATCCTAACATCCCCACGGTGGAGGAGCTCATTGATTGTCTTCTACGAGTTCCGTCACCAGTGGAGACATTTGAGATTGGCTCCCAGACAGCTTCAGAGTCCTCGGCCTTTGTCTCTAATTTAGCAAACCGTGGAGGATGAGGCCGTGGGCGTGGTGGAAGAAGTGGTTGTGGTAGAGGTGATCGTCCTCAGTGCTCTTATTGCAAGCGCGTGGGTCATACCCAAGACAAGTGTTATTCTCTTCATGGTTTCCCAGAAAAGTCAGCCAATGTGACGCATTCTCGATCGATCGAAAGTCGAGGTTGTGTATGATACTCGACAGTCACAATCGAACAAATTTTCAATTGATGAATATAAGAGTACCTTCGGTTTAAGGCGCCCAACAAGCCTTCATCTTTAGCAACTATAGCGCATTCTGGTAATTCTACGGTTTGTTTCTCTCATTCATCTCCTGTTGGTTCCTGGATTTTGGATTCTCGGTGCTTCTGATCATATTCTTTGGTAACTCTTCTCTTTTCTACTTTATCCTCTACTAAAACACCACATCACATCACCCTTGCTAATGGCTCTAAAACTCAAGCCACTGGTATTGGTCATGCTTCACCTCTTCTCTCTCGTCTTTAAATTCACTTATTTGTACCGGATGTCCTTTTAATTTAATTTCTATTAGTCAACTTACTCGATCTCTCAATTGTTCCATAACCTTCACTTCTACTTCCTTTTCTATCCAAGATTGAGTACGGGGAAGACGATTGGAGCAGGATCAAGTCACGCGGTCTCTACTACTTACAACCTCCATCCTCCACCATATGTCTTTGCCACTTTTGTCGCTAGTCTTCTTCATCGTCGTTTTGGTCATCCGAGTTTGAATAAATTAAAGAAAATGGTCCCTCATCTCTCTAATTTACCGGCATTGGAGTGTGAGGCATGTCAGCTTAGAAAACATGTTCGGGCATCCTTTCCAAGCAAGGTTACAGGTCGTGCTGAGTCTCCTTTTAGTCTTGTTCATTCTGATGGTTGGGGTCCTAGTCGTACTTCTTCTTTCTTAGGATATAGATATTTTGTTACTTTCATCGATGATTTCTCTCGTTGTACCTGGTTATTTTTAATGAAAAAACGTTTTGAGTTATTCATTATTTTTCAAAATTTTTGTGCTGAAATATATAATCAATTTGGACAAACTATTCATATCTTACGCAGTGATAATGCCAAAGAATATTTTTCTACCCCTTTTAATTCTTTCATGGCATCGCACGATATAGTTCATCAATCGAGTTGTCCTCACACACCTCAACAAAATGGTGTGGCTGAGCGCAAACATCGCCATATCGTTGAAACAGCTCGTACTCTCATGTTACATTCTAATGTTCCTGTGAAATTTTGGAGTGATGCTGTTCTCACTACAGGTTATTTAATAAATCGGATGCCTTCTTTTGTTCTCAATAACCAGGTTCCTCACTCTATTCTATATCCTCAGGAACCCCTTTATATTGTCCCCTCTCGTGTTTTTGGTTTCACCTGTTTTGTCCACAATGTTGCTCCAGGTCTCGATAAACTTGCTGCCCGCGCCATTAAGTGTATCTTTCTTGGTTATTCTCGGGTTCAAAAGGGGTACAGATGTTATTCTCCATCCACAAATCGTTCTTACATCTCTGCAGATGTTACCTTTTTCGAGGATACACCTTTCTTTGCCTCACAAGTCTTGTCGGAGTCTGTTTCTCAAGTCTTGCCTATTCCTGTCTTCGATTCTCTTGTTTTAAGTCCACCTGTCTCACATATACAAGAGGCTGCCCCTGTTGCTCCTAAGTACCCCATGGAGCCATTTCGTCCCACTTATCACCGTCGTCCTCATCCTACTACTCCGGAGGTTGCACCTGTTGTGGACACCAGTGACTCCCCTCCTGCTCCTCTTTGTCTCTGTCGATTCCTGGTCCAACTTTGAGCCTACCACTGACCTTCCCATTGCACTTCGCAAAGGTAATCGTTCTTCTTGCAATCCTCATCCTATTTATAATTTTCTAAGTTATCATCGTTTATCTTCCAACCATTATGCCATTGTATCTGCTTTGTCGTCCATTTCTATTCCTAAAACTGTTCAGGAAGCATTATCCCATCCAGGATGGCGACAGGCTATGATTGATGAGATGACAGCATTAGAATCTAACCACACTTGGGCTCTTGTTCCCTCTCCTTCAGGGAAGTCTACTATTGGTTGTCGTTGGGTTTTTACTGTTAAAGTTGGTCCTGATGGGATTGTGGATCGCTTGAAGGCTCGTCTTGTGGCCAAAGGATATACTCAGATTTATGGTCTTGACTATGGTGATACATTCTCTCCTATTGCTAAAATGGCATCTGTTCGTCTCTTTTTATCCATGGTTGCTATCTCTTGGCCTTTTATATCACCGGATATTAAAAATGCATTTTTACATGGTGAGTTGGAGGAGGAGATTTATATGGAGCAACCACACAGGTTTATTGCTCGGGGGAGTCGTCTTGTTTGCCAACTTCGGAAGTCATTGTATGGGTTGAAACAATCACCTCGAGCTTGGTTTGGGAGGTTTAGTAAGGTCAAACAGCAGTTTGGCATGATTCGTAGTGAGGTTGATCACTCTGTGTTCTATAGACATTCACCGTGTAAAAAAGTCATTTATCTTGTGGTCTATGTGGATGATATTGTAATTACAGGTGATGATCATGAAGGGATCACTAGACTAAAGCAACATCTGTTTCAGCATTTCCAAACCAAAGATTTGGGCAGGTTGCGATACTTCCTTGGTATTGAGGTTGCTCAATCAAAAACAGGCATTTCCATTTGTCAAAGGAAGTATGCACTTGATATTTTGGAAGAGACTGGGATGCTAAATTGTAAGCCGGTGGATACTCCTATGGATCCGAATGTTAAGCTCATGCCAAATCAGGGGGAGCCGTATTCAGATCCAGGCAGATATCGAAGGTTGGTGGGAAAGTTGAATTATCTCACTATGACCAGACCAGATATAGCCTTTGCTGTTAGTGTTGTGAGTCAATTTCTTAACTCTCCTTGTGACAGTCATTGGGATGCAGTGACTCGCATTTTAAGGTATATTAAGGGATCTCCTGGAAAAGGGCTAATATATGAGAACAGAGGTAACACATACATTGTTGCCTATACAGATGCAGATTGGGCGGGATCTCCAAGTGATTGGAGGTCAACTTCGGGTATTGTGTTTTTATTGGAGGTAATCTCATCTCTTGGAAGAGTAAGAAACGAGTGTTGTTGCAAGATCAAGTGCGAAAGCGAGAATATAGGGCTATGCTCTTACAACATGTGAACTTATATGGTTAAAACATCTACTTCAAGAGTTAAAGTTTTGCAAAATGGGTTCTATGCAACGATTTGTGATAATCAAGCACCTTACACATTGCTTCTAATCATGTCTTTCATGAACGAACTAAGCATATAGAGATCGATTGTCATTTCATTCGAGACAAGATTCTTTCAAAGGAGATTAGTACTTCCTTTGTCAATTCTAATGATCAACTTGCAGATGTTTTCACCAAGTCTCTACGGAGCTCACGAATAACTTACATATGTAACAAGCTGGGTGCTTATGACATTTATGCACCAGCTTGAGGGAGGGTGTTGATATTGTTTGATTTAGATTTGATATAGTCTGATATAGTTTTGATATAGATAGATATTGATTGATATAGTTGTTAATAGTCAATCCCTAAAATCAAGGGATTTTGTATTCAATTGTTGTAACTTATCATTCTTTAAATTGAGGAGGCTGAGAAGGTTATTCTCAAGCCATTCAGCTATCATAACTGTTGCTAAACATGTCAAAGTAATATTATTTCTTCAAGAGATGCACAAAAGAGTTTTGAGGTCCATTGGCTTTATAAACTAAGACAAGCTTTCAAATTCCCACCTGTGTAGTCCTAAACTCCAAAGTAATGGTCATCAGCGTTGCCAACATGAATGTGTTCCTTTAACTGACCCAGGTGAACTGCCCAAATTACTCATATTTTGATAAATTAGTATGGTCTATTTTTCATCTTTCCTTTTCTCTTTGATAAGTCCCACATTGGACAAGCATAAAGCAGTGAGGCACAAGCCAACTATAAATAAAATCATCTGCACCAATATAAGGCATACCTTTCTCGGCCTTTTGGCTAAGATCAAGTGTAGTATCTGTTCTTATCAGTTTAATATCTGATACGTGGACCATTCACATGATATTAAATTTATTTTTTAAGGGAGAGGGTCCATAACAGTAGCTTGCTACTGTGGCTCTCGCAGGGCGTCGTCGTCCATGCCTTGCACTACATCATGGGCCTGGCGCATCCCACCCAAATCAGTGTAAATGTTGTTAAATGTTTTCTAGGATATCTTTCAAATTAGACGTTTCAATGAAAAAAAAAACGTCTTAGCTTTTAATCATTTAAAAAACTGAAGCCAACATGTTTCAGCCATATTATCTTTTTTATAACATGTTGTCTCAAGTGTACTTGTAGATGGAATACAGTAGGGGGATAATTATGCTGGGGAATTGTTGCTAAATGATATTCAATACTGCTGCTAGTTTTTAAGTTATTAGGTTGGTCTAACTGCGGCTGCTAGCTTTGGCATATTCCATAAGATTATAAGATAGTGTTACTACTACTAGCAAGGTGGAGTTTTACTAATCAAATCTAATGTATTATATTTATTTATCCCTATAATACCTTGCTTTTTCCATAATAGCTCTCAAATCTGTCCTTAAGTTAATGACATGAGTCAAGAGGAATGATTGATGCTACACAAAGTTTCTGTACAGAGGGAATATAATGTATGAGATGATGGAACATTTTTGGTGCATCATGAAGCAAACTACTTGAAAGCGGTCGTTGCACGGTACGTAAAACTAGTTGTAAACTTGATTACTATTCTCATACCATTGTCATTGTTTTTGTCGTCATATTAACCTCCATTGCCACATTCTCACAACCAACAACAGTCCATAATCAGTATTATATCCAGGAATGTACCTTTTTTTCTGCTGTTCCTCTCGGTTAACAAGTGATTCTGTACCTTTTTGTTACTAAACATGTCAAAGTAATTTTATTTCTGCAAGAGATGGACAAAAGAGTTTTGAGATCCATTGGCTTTATAAACTAAGACAAGCTTTCAAATTCCCGCGGTGTGGTCCTAAACTCCAAAGTAAGCTGGTCATCAGCTTTGCCAACATGAATGTGTTCCTTTGACAGACCCAGGTGAACTGCACAAATTACTCATACTATGATAAGTTAGTATGGTCTATTTTTCATTTTTCCTTCTCTTTGATAAGTCCCACATTGTACAAGCATAAAGCATTGAGGCACAAGCCAACTATAAATAAAATCATCTGCACCAATATAAGGCATACCTTTCTCGGCCTTTTGGCTAAGATCAAGTGTAGTATCTGTTCTTATCAGTTTAATATCTGATACGTGGGCCATTGTTCCGCATGATATTAAATTTATTTTTTAAGGGAGAGGGTCCAGAACAGTAGCTTGCTACTGTGGCTCTCGCCCGTCGTCCATGCCTTGCACTACATCATGGGCCTGGCGCATCCCACCCAAATCAGTGTAAATGTTGTTAAATGTTTTCTGACGATATCTTTTTAAAAAACTGAAGCAAATTATCTTTTTTATAACGTTTCAATGAAATAAAAAAGTTTTTAAGTTATTAGGTTGGTCTAACTGTCTTTGGCATATTGATTAAAGATCATTTAAAAAGTTTTACTAATCAAATCTGAAGCCCTAACATGTTTCTGTCCAGACATGAGTCATATAATGTATCTTTTTTTGGTGCATAACGTGTTTGTCTCAATGTACAAGAAGTGATTCTGTACCTTTTGTTGCTAAATATGATGGAATACAGTTTCAAATTCCCGCCTATGTAGTCCTAAACTCCAAAGGGTTATAATTAACCCAGATGAACTGCACAAATTACTCATACTTTGATAAATTAGTATGGGATTATTGCTAAATGATATGAGGCAATATCTGCTGCTAGGCCTTTTGGCTAAGATTGTAGTATCTGTTCTTATCAGTTATTAGGTTGGTCTACTGCAGCTGCTAGAATCTTGTTGGCATATTCAATAAGATTATAAGATAGTCTTACTACTATTAGCAAGATGGAGTTTTACTAATCAAATCTAATGTATTATATTTATTTAGCCCTATAATAGCTTGCTTTTTATTCATAATAGCTCACAAGGTGGATTTTACTAATCAAATCTCCCCTATAATAGCTTGCTTTTTCCATAATAGCTCTCAAATCTGTAAGTTATTGACATGAGTCAAGAGGAATGATTGATGCTACACAAAGTTTCTGTACAGAGGGAATATAATGTATGAGATGATGTAACATTTTTGGTGCATCATGAAGCAAAGTACTTGAAAGCGGTCGTTGCACAGTACATAAAACTAGTTGTAAACTTGATTACTATTCTCATGCCATTGTCATTGTTTCTGTCGTCATATTAACCTCCATTGCCACATTCTCACAACCAACAACAGTCCATAATTAGTATTATCTCCAGGAATGTACCTTTTTTACTGCTGTTCCTCTCGGTTAAGAAGTGATTCTGTACCTTTTTGTTGCTAAATATGTCAAAGTAATTTTATTTCTTCAAGAGATGGACAAAAGAGTTTTGAGGTCCTTTGGCTTTATAAACTAAGACAAGCTTTCAAATTCCCGCCTATGTAGTCCTAAACTCCAAATTAAGCTGGTTATCAGATTTGCCAACATGAATGTGTTCCTTTGACAGACCCAGATGAACTGCACAAATTACTCATACTTTGATAAATTAGTATGGTCTATTTTTCATTTTCCTTTTCTCTTTGATAAGTCCCACATTGTACAAGCATAAAGCAGTGAGGCACAAGCCAACTATAAATAAAATCATCTGCAACAAAATAAGGCATACCTTTCTCGGCCTTTTGGCTAAGATCAAGTGTAGTATCTGTTCTTATCAGTTTAATATCTGATACGTGGACCATTGTTTTGCATGATATTAAATTTATTTTTTAAGGGAGAGGGTCCATAACAGTAGCTTCCTACTGTGGCTCTCGCGCGTGGTCGTCATCCATGCCTTGCACTACATCTTGGGCCTGGCGCATCCCACAGGCCCATCCACCCAAATCAGTGTAAATGTTGTTAAATGTTTTCTAGGATATCTTTGAAATTAGACGTTTCAATGAAAAAAAAAAAAGTCTTAGTTTTTAATCATTTAAAAAACTGAAGCTAACATGTTTCAGCCATATTATCTTTTTTATAACGTGTTGTCTCAAGTGTACAAGTACATGGAATACAGTAGGGGGATAATTATGCTGGGGAATTGTTGCTAAATGATATTCAATACTGCTGCTAGTTTTTAAGTTATTAGGTTGGTCTAACTGCGGCTGCTAGCCTTGGCATATTCAATAAGATTATAAGATAGTGTTACTACTACTAGCAAGGTGGAGTTTTACTAATCAAATCTAATGTATTATATTTATTTATCCCTATAATAGCTTGCTTTTTCCATAATAGCTCTCAAATCTGTCCGTAAGACATGATTCAAGAGGAATGATTGATGCTACACAAAGTTTCTGTACAGAGGGAATATATTGTATGAGATGATGGAACATTTTTGGTGCATCATGAAGCAAACTACTTGAAAGCGGTTGTTGCGTAGTGCATAAAACTAGTTGTAAACTTGATTACTATTCTCATACCATTGTCATTGTTTCTGTTGCATATTAATCTCCATTGCCACATTCTCACAACCAACAACAGTCCATAATCAGTGTTATCTCCAGGAATGTACCTTTTTTTCTGCTGTTCCTCTCGGTTAAGAAGTGATTCTGTACCTTTTTGTTGCTAAATATGTCATAGTAATTTTATTTCTTCAAGAGATGAACAAAAGAGTTTTGAGGTCCATTGGCTTTAGAAACTAAGACAAGCTTTCAAATTCCCGCCTATGTAGTCCTAAACTCCAAAGTAAGCTGGTTATCAGCTTTGCCAACATGAATGTGTTCCTTTGGCAGACCCAGGTGTACTGCACAAATTTCTCATACTTTGACAAATTAGTATGGTCTATTTTTCATTTTTCCTTCTCTTTGATAAGTCCCACATTGTACAAGCATAAAGCAGTGAGGCACAAGCCAACTATAAATAAAATCATCTGCACCATTATAAGGCATACCTTTCTCGGCCTTTTGGCTAAGATCAAGTGTAGTATCTGTTCTTATCAGTTTAATATCTGATACGTGGGCCATTGGTCCGCATGATATTAAATTTATTTTTTAAGGGAGAGGGTCCAAAACAGTAGCTTGCTACTGTGGCTCTCGCGCGTCGTCCATGCCTTGCACTACATCATGGGCCTGGCGCATCCCACCCAAATCAGTGTAAATGTTGTTAAATGTTTTCTAGGATATCTTTCAAATTAGACGTTTCAATGAAAAAAAAAATGTCTTAGGTTGTAATCATTTAAAAAACTGAAGCCAACATGTTTCAGCCATATTATCTTTTTTATAACGTGTTGTCTCAAGTGTACAAGTAGATGGAATACAGTAGGGGGATAATTAAGCAGGGGAATTATTGCTAAATGATATTCAATACTGCTGCTAGTTTTTAAGTTATTAGGTTGGTCTAACTGCAGCTGCTAGCTTTGGCATATTCAATAAGATTATAAGATAGTGTTACTACTACTAGCAAGGTGGAGTTTTACTAATCAAATCTAATGTATTATATTTATTTAGCCCTATAATAGCTTGCTTATTCCATAATAGCTCACAAATCTGTCCATAAGTTAATGACATGAGTCAAGAGGAATGATTGATGCTACACAAAGTTTCTGTACAGAGGGAATATAATGTATGAGATGATGTAACATTTTTGGTGCATCATGAAGCAAACTACTTGAAAGCGGTCGTTGCACAGTACATAAAACTAGTTGTAAACTTGATTACTATTCTCATACCATTGTCATTGTTTCTGTCGTCATATTAACCTCCATTGCCACATTCTCACAACCAACAACAGTCCATAATCAGTATTATCTCCAGGAATGTATCTTTTTTACTGCTGTTCCTCTCGGTTAAGAAGTGATTCTGTACCTTTTTGTTGCTAAATATGTCAAAGTAATTTTATTTCTTCAAGAGATGGACAAAAGAGTTTTAAGGTCCATTGGCTTTATAAACTGAGACAAGCTTTCAAATTCCCGCCTGTGTAGTCCTAAACTCCAAAGTAAGCCGGTCATCAGCTTTGCCAACATGAATGTGTTCCTTTGACAGACCTAGGTGAACTGCACAAATTACTCATATTTTGATAAATTAGTGTTGTCTATTTTTCATTTTTCCTTTTCTCTTTGATAAGTCCCACATTGTACAAGCATAAAGCAGTGAGGCACAAGCCAACTATAAATAAAATCATCTGCACCATTATTAGGCATACCTTTCTCGGCCTTTTGGCTAAGATCAAGTGTAGTATCTGTTCTTATCAGTTTAATATCTGATACGTGGGCCATTTCCATTGTCCATGATATTAAATTTATTTTTAAGGAAGAGGGTCCAAAACAGTGCTTGCTACTGTGGCTCTCACGCGTCGTCCATGCCTTGCACCATCATGGGCCTGGCGCATCCCACCCAAATATTAAATTTATTTTTAAGGAGAGGGTCCTGAAAACAGTAGCTTGCTACTGTGGCTCAGTAGGGGGATATTTAAGCAGGGGAATTGTTGCTAAATGATATTCAACTGTCGTCCATGCCTTGCACTACATCATGGGCCTGGCGCATCCCACCCAAATCAGTGTAAATGTTGTTAAATGTTTTCTCAGGATATCTTTCAAATCTAGAAACTTGTTTCAATGAAAAAAAAACAACGTCTTGTATCTTTTTACTGGTTGTAATCATTTAAAAAACTGAAGCCAACATGTTTCAGCCATATTATCTTTTTGTTCTTATAACCGCATGTGTTGTCTCAAGTGTGTATCTTTCAAATCAGATGTTTCACAAAGGCAACATGTAGATGGGATACAGTAGGGGGGATAATTAAGCAGGGGAATTGTTGCTAAATGATATTCAATACTGCAGCTAGTTGTTAAGTTATTAGGTTGGTGTCTAAATGCAGCTGTTAGCTTTTGCATATTCAATAAGATTATAAGATAGTGTTACTACTACTAGCAAGGTGGAGTTTTACTAATCAAATCTAATGGATTATATTTATTTAGCCCTAGATTGGCTTGCTTATTCCATAATAGCTCACAAATCTGTCAGTATGTTAATGACATGAGTCAAGAGGAATCAATGATGCTACCCAAAGTTTCTGTACAGAGGGAATATAATGTATAAGATGATGGAGCATTTTTGGTGCATTGTGAAGCAAACTACTTGAAAGCGGTCATTGCACAGTACATAAAACTTGTTGTAAACTTGATTACTATTCTCATTGCATTGTCATTGTTTCTGTCTACATATTAACCTCCATTGCCACATTCTCACAACCAACAACAGTCCATAATCAGTATTATCTCCTGGAATGTACCTTTTTTCTACTGTTCCTCTCGGTTAATAAGTGTTTTTGAACCTTTTTGTTGCTAAACATGTCAATGTAATTTTATTTCTTAAAGAGATGGACAAAAGAGTTTTGAGGTCCATTGGCTTTATAAGCTAAGACAAGGTTGCAAATTCCAGCATGTTTTGTCCTAAACTCCTAAGTAAGCTGGTCATCAGCTTTGCCAATATGAATGTTCCTTTGAAAGGCCCAGGTGAACTGCACAAATTACTCATAATTTGATAATTAGTATTGTCTATTTCTCATTTTTCTTTTTCTCTTTGATGAGTCCCACATTGTACAAGCATAAAGCAGTGAGGCACAAGCCAACTATAAATAAAATCATCTGCACCAATATAGGGCATGCCTTTCTCGGCCTTTTGGCTAAGATCAAGTGTAGTATCCATTCTTATCAGTTTAATATTTGATACGTGGGTCATTGGTCCGCATGATATTAAATTTTTTTTTTAAGGGAGAGGGTCCATAGTGGTAGCTTGCTACTGTGGCTCTCGCGTGTCGTCCAGGCCTTGCACTATATCACGGGCCTGGCGCATCCCACCCAAATCAGTATGAATGTAATTAAATGTTTTCTAGGTTATTGTCAAAACCGTGATTGCTCACTATGTTTTTTAGGAAGTTTTATATTTTATCCTTGCTGTAATTTTATTCTGTATCACAGCTGTATCTTGCTATTAATACTAGGATTATGTATTTAGGAACAATCCCATAATCACAGGGATTTGTCTCCTTAGAATTAGCTGTCCATATTTCCTAAAATAGCCAACAGGCTCATGTATATATAGGTCAATGACCTCATAATTCAATATAACAAATATATATTCCTTCTAAATTTGAGATGGTATCAGAGCTCCCGATCTTTGGGAGTCTCTGACCGTGCCTAGAAACCCTAAGTCGCAGCCTTCATTGTTGCGCGACCTTGAGCCGTATCGCAGCCTTCATTGCTGCGCAGTCCACTCTACCTTGATCGCACCCACCTATGATGGCTGAGATCGTGAATCCTGTTCTGGAAACTGGGGACAGATCCCAGACTGCTGGAGAATTGCAGAATGTTCATTCTGCTTATCGATTAAACGGAAAGAATTATCTCAAATGGTCTCAACTCATTAGGACCATCTTGAAAGGAAAAGGAAAGGTCAGACACCTGACTGATAATGCCCCTGATGCAAAGGATGCCAAGTTCCAATCATGGGATGAAGAAGACTCCATGATCATGGCATGGTTGTGGAATTCAATGGTCCCAGAAATCAGTGATACCTGTATGTTCCTTAAATCAGCAAAGGAAATTTGGGAGGCAGTAGAACAAACCTATTCTAAGGCCAAGGATGCTGCTCAAATCTATGATGTAAAGGTGAAAACTCCATTGCCAAACAGGGAAACAAATCGCTACTATGCTAATCAACTCAAGTCCTTATGGATGGAATTAGATCACTATCGAGTTATAAAAGCAAAGTGTTCAGAAGACTCAGCAATCCTTAAGGAGTATATTGAACAAGATAGAGTCTATGATTTTTTGGTAGGCCTCAATCCTGAATATGACCAGGGTCCGAATCCAAATCCTAGGAAAAGAGAAAGTCCCAGGGCTGAATGAAGTGGTAGCCATCATCCTTTGAAGAAAGCTAGAGAATTGATGTTGGAGACCTCAACTCCAAAGCTCAAGCAATGATAGCTTTGCCAAGGAGGAATGTGTTCCATGGTCACTAAACCGGAGGAAAATTTTCCCAATATGGAGAAAAAACATGAGGAGGTTTGGTGTACCTACTTCATTTTTTGGAGATTACACTTCTCCGAGAAAGTGGGGCGAAGGAAGGACCTCCAAAAGCAGGGAGGGCAAGGGCAAGCACACCTTGTTAATGGACAAGGTGAAGAATCATCTGAATCATGAAGAGATAGAAAGGGTAAGATCCTTCCTTAGTAAATTGGAGAAGCCCACAGTACGTGTTCTCCTTAACATATTCTCGGTAAGTTTCCATTTTTTTGGACTTAATGTTTCGTGGGCCATACACCCTTTACCCATTACTTGGATACTAGATTTGGAGCCACCGACCATATGACCCTCTACCCAAATACTTCTCCACATATTCTCCATGTCCTAGCAACAAGAAAATTTCCACATCATGGAACCCTTATAACTCGTATCCAAGGAAAGGTCCAAATAAGCCCATCCATAACATTAAAAAATGTTCTTCATGTCCCTAAACTGTCCACTAATCTGATTTCTATACAAAAACTCACAAAAGATCTCTCGTGTAATGTTGTGTTTCATAACAACTCTTGCATATTACAGGACAAGAACTCGGGAGGACGATTGGACATGCTAGAGAATGGAATGGCTTTTACTACATGGAGGACCCTGTTGTCTCAAGAGCCACTCTCTCATATCCGAATCCACCATGACCAGAGGGAGAAAGCTCAACTATACCATTGTCCTACTGGGACACCCTTCATTTCGAGTTGTAAAAGTGATTTTCCCTCTTGTTTAAGAATTTAAATGTGAAGAGTCTCCATTGTGAGGTGTGTGAGCTTGCTAAACACAAGCGTGTACCTTTCCCCATTAGCAATAAGAAGAGTTCTTTCCTTTTACCCTTGTTCATATTGATGTATGGGGTCCCGCTAATGTCTCTAATATCTCAGGTGCTAAATGGGTTTTAACCTTCATAGATGATTGTACCCGGTGACTTGGGTTTTCCTATTGAAAGCTCAAATTTGAGGTTAGCTCCATTTTTATTCGGTTTGTCTCAATGATTAAGAATCAATTTGGAGTCAGTATCAAGAGAATTAAGTCTGATAATGCCAAGGACTACTTTAATCTTGTGCTCAACTCTTTTTGCCAAAAAGAAGGGATAATCCATGAGTCTTCATGTGTTAACACACCCCAACAGAATGGGATTGCAGAAAGGAAAAATGGGCACTTATTAGACCAAACTAGAGCCCTACTTTTTCAAAATCATGTTCCTAAGAAATTTTGGGGGGAGGCCCTTCTTACTGCCACCTACCTAATCAATAGGTTACCCTCTAAAATCTTAGAATCAAAAAGCCCAATGGAAGTCCTACCCTCATTCTACCCACACTTGGACCCTACAAATAAACTCCAACCTAGAATATTTGGGTGTGTATCCTTTGTGCATGTTCATAGCAATGAAAGGGGAAAACTGGACCCTAGGGTTGATGTCAAATGTGTATTCTTAGGGTACTCAACCACACAAATGGATACAAATGTTTTCACCTTCTATCGAAAAGATTCTATGTGTCAAGGGATGTCACCTTCAACGAACAAGAGAGCTACTTCAAATTCATCTTCTGTGTAGAATGTAAGAGAGGAAGATGAGCCTCTCATGCTTCCAAATATGGCATTTGGACCAAATGGGACAAATAGTGTTGCTTTGTCCCGAACCGAGGGAAGAACTGCAACAAGCACTCAACTTTGATAAATTAGTGAACTACACACAACCTTTTTCCTTTTCTGGTGGAAAATTTGGGAAAAATCCCATATTCAAGGAGAGAAAAAAGGCCATTCCAAATCTATCCATGACCAAGAATCCAACCCACCATCATTACATGAGGTAATACTTTCTAATCCTATAAATTCCAACAATTCTAATGAGTTTGTTTCTGAAAATTTAGAAGTACATGTGGACCAAAACCTAGATCTTCCCATTGCCCTTAGAAAGGGAACCAGAACATGCACCCAACAGCCACTTTATCCTCTATCAAATTTCCTATCCTTTGAACAATTCTCTCCTACCCATAAAACCTTTCTCACAAACCTAAACTCTACACCCACACCTTCCTCTCGTATCTGAAGCATTATCTGACAGAAATGGAAACAAGCTATGGATGTGGAAATGGAGGCGTTAAACAAGAACAGACCAAACTTGTCACCTTACCAATGTTGAAAAAGCCGGTAGGGTGCAAGGGGTATATCTAAAGTATCGGTGATGGGACCATTGAACGTTACAAGGCGAGGTTGGTCGCCAAAGGATTCACTCAAACCTATGGAGTGGATTACTTGGAGACATTTGTCCCAAAACTAAAATGAACACGGTTCAGCCATATTATCTTTTTAGCAAAGTGTTGTCTCATCATGATTGGGACTGCAATTAAGCAGATGTGAAGAATGCATTCCTACATGGAGACCTTGAAGAAGAAATATACATGGAGTTGCCCCAGTGTTATGATGGACAGCTTGGTCTTTTGCATTTCTAAAAAGGCTCTATATATAAGATAGAGCATGGTTTGGAAGCTTCACCAAAGTCATGACAGGTGTGGGCTACAAACAAAGCCAAGGGATCACACTTTATTTATCAAACATTCGGATTAGTAACAATATTATTGGTGTATGTAGATGATATTATAATAACTCATGACAAAAAGGAGCAAAGAAATGTTAAGTCAATGTTTGCCATGAATTCGAGATTAAGGCGTTAGGGAGACTTAAATATTTTTGGGAATTGAAGTGGCCCATTCCAAGAAAGGAATCTTCATATCTCAACAAAAGTATATTATACTTGCTTAAAGAAATGAGCATTTTACTGGTTGATCCAAATATAAAGTTGGGAAGTGCGGAGGAGGATATTGCCGTGGACAAGGAAATGTATCAAAGACTTGTTGTAAACTTATTTACTTATCTCACACTAGACCAGACATTGCTTTTGGTGTGAGTCTAGTCAGCCAATTTATGCACCAACCAAAGGAAGCACATTTACAAGCTGCCCTTAGAATTGTTCATATTTAAAAGGGACTCCAGGAAGAGGGATTTTGTTCAAACGAAACAAGAGTGTAAGTCTTGAAGCATATACGTTGCTAAATGCATCAGTTGTCAAAGATCAACTTTTATATTTCTTGGTGGAAAGAGACTTGGAAGAGCAAAAACAGAGTGTAGTAGCTAGGTCCAGTGCTGGCTTTATAAGCAATGGCCCAAGGAATATGTGAGCTTCTATGGCTGAAGATTATATTGGAAGACTTGAAGATAAGGTGGGATGAACCTATGAGGTTATATTGTGACAATAAATCTGCAATTAATATAGCCCACAACCCGATGCAGCATGATAGAACTAAACATATCGAGGTGGACATACATTTTATCAAGGAAAAGCTTGACAGTGGCTTGATTTGCACCCCATATGTGTCCACTTTGATGAGTCAACTTGCAGACATACTCACCAAAGGGCTGAACTGCATTAACTTTGAAAGAATTATATCCAAGCTGGGAATGGAGAACACTTATTCACCAGCTTGAGGGGGAGTGTCAAAACCGTGATTGCTCACTGTGTTTTTTAGGAAGTTTTATATTTTATCCTTGCTGTAATTTTATTCTGTATCACAGCTGTATCTTGCTATTAATACTAGGATTATGTATCTAGGAACAATCCCATAATCACAGGGATTTGTCTCCTTAGAATTAGCTGTCCATATTTCCTAAAATAGCCAACAGGCTCATGTATATATAGGTCCAATGACCTCATAATTCAATATAACAAATATATATTCCTTCTAAATTTGAGAGTTATCTTTCAATATTCTGATGTGATTTAAATGTTTTCTTGGATATCGTTCAATAATATTTATGTATTTAACTAATAGATGTGGTCCTTTTTATCTATCAAATTGGGTAACTTTTGAGAATAACTGTTTTTGTGGTTCAATTTACTTTCGTGCTGCAATTACAAAATTTCTATCCAGTGTTGCATTGGTTTTGAAGATTGAAGCATTTGGTAACCATGATTCCATTTGCAGGCATTCTTTACAGATGTTGAAGCTTTTAGGTTCTTTGCAATAAGTAGCTTCCCCAGAAATTCAGTAGCATGATTCAACTCAGACATTTGGTTTTAAGCTTACCTGAAATGTGTATTTGGGAATTGGATGTCCCTTCAGTCCTTGACAATTATGTATTATACATAATCTTGCTTTTTTGTTTGATAGCATACTGCAATCAAGTCCTCTTTGAAGTTTGAACACTGCGTATCCATAACTGTAGCAAATTAAATTATTTGCCAAGGTGTATAAGAAACTGCACTGCTCTTGATAATCTGGAGGTTGTCAACTGCCCAAACAGAACTTTTAAGGTCTATCAAAGTTAGTAGTTCTACCAAATTGGTTGGAATTCTATGCAAGAACTCTGTAATATCTATTCATGTGCCTCAGTCTCGTGACATGTCTAAATGCCTGGGGAATCTCATGACATTGCCTGAATGTTTAACTGATTTTGTTGTCTTGCAGGTTTACACGTACTGAAAATTGACCAACTCCCCCCTTTAGGGTTTAAGTACAAGATAGCAAAGGAATGTTGGCGAGGATTGCCCTAGGATAGCTCATGTGCCAGATATTTATGTTGACAGACTAAAAATATGGTTATGCTTTATTTTAGCTTACAGGTTTGGTAGTTTCGTCTATTTTTCTTAATTAGTAGTTTATAATTGTATAAATCTGCCTCCCTTTTGTTCATAAATTTTATTTCACTTTGCTAGGTTGGAATTGGGATGTTTTCAAATCTGATTTGAGGAAGGTCAACATTCTATTTTAGGCAGGAAGAATTCTGTTATTATTATGCGGGGAAATTGTACCAAAAATATAGCATTCAATGTACATATAATATCAAAGACAATTCTGAAGTATCTAAGCAAATTATTCATCTAATATAAGATATTTTCTCTCTCCTCCCTTTAGTTTTAAAGCTTAACTAGTGGTCTGCATTTGGATCAATTTGTAGGATTGTAAATCAATATCTAGATAAACATTAACCCGAAACGCTACGATCGCCATGAACTTGTTATGCAATTTCACCCTCACTAGAGATAACAAAGGCAGGTAAAATTTTATATTTCCAATTTAAGCTACTCAATTATGATGAAAAGAATTAATATACGATAAAGTTTAGAAAAAACCATTTCCTCCAAAATTAAATATTCTAATATATTTTGATATGGTTTTATTTTATTACTTAAGCCTATCACATTAAAATTTATAAAAATAACTTTACAAAATACTAACTAAAAACATAAAAATACAAGCTAAATTTACTTCCACAAAAAAAAAAACTATTGCGAATGTTAGTTCAGGATAATTGGTACACGAAGCCTACTGTTATACCTGCTATTACGAACTCATATGGTCATATTCTAACTCTAATAATTGAAAGGGATAATGATATTTGTATATCGATTTTATATATGTAAATATGACTATATATATCTTAAACACACTTCAAATTTAATTCAACATGCTTAAACATTTTTCGTATGGCATAAAATTCTGTAAACCACTTATAATGTATAAAATGGTGTGTAAAAAACTGTTCTCTAATTAAAAGAGTTGGAATACTCCAATTGGCAATCCTACTTGGTGATCAATTTTTTAAGGTCTTTCAATTTTTAAAGGAGGACTCTATGATGTACCTACTTAAGTTTTGTCCATTAATAGACCTGTTTAAGAGTAAAATATGACCTGCTATGACCTATAAACGCTAAGTTCCCATTTTTATATTAAAAGAATATACTTTATACGTTTTACAATGACCACCATTCTCAACTGTTAGTCTCTGATTCCGATGGGACCTGCCTTATTTGTCACCTCAAAACCCATAACTGGCGCCGCGGCGGGCCAGTCCGATGGATCCAAGGATGAAGGAGTGGGTCTTAGGTGGGTTGAATGATGAAGAGGGTACAGCTGATTAAAATGCCGACGAGGATGAAGAGGAGGCGTTGTTCTTGCAGGAGGGAGTTGATGGATTTGGGGAGGGATCTGGGGTGTTTGAGGGCTTTGGGTGAGTATTGGGCAGTCGACATCTCTTGGTTCAGCGAGGAGACGTGATCGGAGCTGTTGCTGGTGGCGGTGGCGCCGTTCTGGCTAAGCGTCGGAACATAGTTGTTGCATTGGTCAGCGAATTGGTGGTTGAGAGGGGTTGGGAAATGGAATGATTTGTTTGATTTTGAATTGCATCATAATAATAGATTTAAAAATAAATATTAATTTATTTAAGAGTTTTTATAAAATACTTAATATTATTCAATTTGTTTTATGTTTAATTTAATATATAAATATTTAATTTATTTATTAATTTTTTTAATATAATAGATAGATGAATATTTATTTCACTTATTTTTTTAAAATTTTCATTCTTTTTTTCAATTTTTTTTCTTTTTAAAAAATATTTTTTTCTACAAATTTTCATTTTCTTTTTAAAAAAATTTCTCTCTTTAAAAAATTTCTTTTTTCTTTAAAAATTTTATTCTCCTTTTAAAAAATATTTATTTCTCTAAAAAAATTTATTCTCTTTTTAAAAGATATTTCTTTCTCTTTTCTTTCTCTTTTTAAAAATTTCATTCTCTCTTTAAAAATATTTTTCTCTCTAAAGAAATTATTATTTTTAAAAAATATTTTCTCTAAAAATATTAGACTTAATACTTTGTTTTATGAATTTTTAAACTTTAATGAAAGTAAAAGTGTTAAATAAAAAAATATAAAATATATTAAATATCTATTAGATATTTAATTGATGTTTTGATTAAATTATTAATTATTTATAATTAAATTTTATTTATTAGATTTAATCTAATAAAATATATTATTTTAATTAAATAAATTATTTTAATTTTAATATTGATGGGTTAGATAAATTAAAAATTAATGAATTTTTTGTACAAACTGACATTGTGAATATTTTGCTCGCAGTGAAGTGCACGGAGGTGAAGCATAAGAAGAGCCCCGGTGGAGCCTGAGATGGTTCATGTTCCACCGGAACCCTCAGCTCCACCAAAGTGAACGCTTCCATCACCGGCGTTCCGTCACGTCGCAAAAATTAGATTCAATTTCTCCTAATCTTCTGGTACCTTCTCAATGAAATCTCCCTGTCGATGCAACATCGATTCAATTAAAAGAATAAAGTGAGAAAACAAATGCTAATATATCTAATCAAGAATGACGGAATTCCGAGTACGCAAGGTGAAGCTCCTCTTGAATCAGTAGTGGCAGCTATCTCCAGCACTGGTGATCGAAAAGTTAAAAATATGCCTCTAGTGAAGAGTGGAAAAGTGAAGGTCTAAGGCTGTTCAAACAATTTCCACTCAATCATCTCCATAATTGATTTTTTAAATAATAAATTAATAATTTATTATTATTAATCCTTCAATAAATTATATATTTTTAAGTCCATTAAAGACAAAATCGCACAAGAATCGCATATAAAAGAATAAATTTTCTTTACACCAATGTTATTCTTACATTTGGTTGAAATTTTCCATATAAATTGGCAAAAACTTTACACAATATTATTCTTCCACTTTATTCTTTTACATTTTTTAAAAACTAATATTTTAGGCTTTTTTATTTAAATAATACATTTTTCGACTTTAATTCTCACTGTATGGTAATTTGTAAGATTAATTTTTGAAATATGCTAATCTTTTTTAATGTTCAGAAGTCCGTCTAACATAAATCGACTTCTCAACATTAATGTTTATTTTTTTTAATATTATTTGAGAAATCAATTGACTAAACGACTTTTGAACTGTTAAAATTGAATACTTCTATCTTGTAACTTGTTTCCATTTTCCTTTATATCTCCTCTTTCTTTTTCATTTGTGAACTTTATTCTTCTTTGTTTGGTGACTGAAACGCATCTACTTTTATGGATTACATTGAATTTGATGCAACCCCATTTGATTTCTTTAATGGACTTAGATGTATTTTGGTCTTGCTTTTGGATGAAATTATGAAAATATATCGAATGCAGAGGATAATGGGTAATCTCTTCCAGATTTTTTGGAGAAAAAAAACCAAAGTTAAAAAACACACTAGCCAAGAGTAAAACCCAGTCTGCCGTTAATCTAAGAGCATGAACCAAAATTGTCCTGGGAAAAAGAAAAGATCTTCCTTACCTTACCTGATGTAGTGTTGAACCCAAAAATAGAAGATTTGTCACCTTCCTTTGCAATGAATACGAAAGACTAGAGAGAAGGAAGCAATCTACAAGTGATTGAACCCCTAATGCTATTGCCACTATAACTGAATGTGAGGGTTCTTAAATTTCTTAAATTTCAAGGTGTATTGAAAAAAAAAAAAAACAGTTGGGAAGTCAATTCTTAATCCACTAATTTCTCAACATATATTCTAAAAATAAAAAAATTAATCTCATTATTTGTTTAATTTTTATACTTTAATTTTTTTAAATTTATTCACAAACTTTTTCTCAGTATCTTATAAAAATACTACAATTATATATAGTTTGATTTGATATTTATTTCACATAAATATATTGTAGACATACATTCATTATATCTTAAAATGAATAAGAATTATTTTCTAAAAAATACACTTACATTGAGAAGTTAATTTTTACTAAATTGACTTCTCAACATTAAAAAAAAAAGCACATTTTAAAAATTAATCTTGTAAGTACGGTATAATAGGAGTTAAAGTTGAAAAATATATTATTTAAATAAAAAAACCAATCTTTTAAGGTAAAAATAAAAAGAAAAGGGGAGGTCAATTTTTCTCTCTTTACATAGAAGATAGGTGTAAAAGAAAAATGTAAAAAATCAATGTAGAATAACATTTTTTTAAAACTTCACATAGTTTTAAATTATAGTTTGGTTATTTATTTAATTTTTATATATTTAATTTTTTTAATTTATTTATAAATTTATTTTATATTCTATAAAAATATTACAATTATATATAATATAATTTGATATTTTTTTATATATAAAAGTTAAACATACTATAAAAATATAAAGGTCGAACAAAAATTATTTCCCATTAAATTATCACATCCTAGACCGCAATGTACAGTCACATCTACATCATCACTTATTTATAGAATGGACAAATAGTACATGAAAATATTGATATTGAGACAGCTCATTTTTACCTCACTTTTGATCGGATAGAGTTCATTACATCAAATCTTTCCCACAAATCACAATCCACACCAGCCGCCAAACGTTAGAGTTAACATACAAAGTTAAAGACGCAAGTTCACCTCCAAAAAAAAAAAGGGACGCAATTGTTGTCCCAAGACACAAAATAACAAGAATAATTATTCCATTTATTGATAATGTTCCTCGTAAGCTGGCTGCTCTACTCACGACAAAGTCAAGTTTTCTTACTTAGACAGTTAGACTGCAAAAGAAGCGACAGCTGCTCCTCCCTTGTCCACCCAATAATAACATGAGTAATAATTTTAATTTTTTTTATATAATCTTTTTATTAATTTTCTTAATTATTAAATTAAAAAAGATTAAATATTTTTTATATTTTTAAAATATTAAATATATTTATTTTTTATTAAATATTTTCTTTATTTAATATTAAAAAAATTATTAAAATATTTTTTAAAAGAATATAAAAATCCTCTAACGTGATATCCAGTTGAGCAAGTTGAAAATTAATACGATGAATGAATGCCAGCTTTGCGTGGGATAAAGCTTAGCATGTTGTAATTTTACTTTTTACCCCACATGGTTTATAAGAGGGGAAAAAAAAAATTAACTTACTTTCATAACAGCATGCTTCTTTACATTTGAGTTTTTCTTTGAGTGCCCCTCCTCTTTTTCCTATATATTCCATCTTACAGACTAAGGAACTAGTGATTGTACACAGAAGGTGAACATGGCGATCAAACAGGATGTGGAGGATGAAGTGCAGAGAGGAGTCAGAGAGCCACTGATTGGGGAACAGGAAAACCAGCTGGTCCATGAAAGCAAAGGGCATCCATGGATGGTTTACTTCACTACATTTGTTGCAGTCTGTGGTTCCTATGAATTTGGAGCTTGTGTAAGTGTTTAGTATATAGTTGAGCTTAGTGTAACTGTAACATTACCCATCACAAAATAAATCGGATGTATAGTTAAAATCCGAAAAAGAAGCACTTTTTGGGACCCGTTGAAACAAGACAAATAAAAAAAAAAAAATCTGAGAACAGAAACATGTTAGTTTAATTTACTAAGAGTTTGATAGATACATATATTTCTCTGTGGAATGGTTATTTTTGTGTTTGCAGGCTGGCTATTCATCTCCCACTCAAGATGCTATCACAGAGGATCTCAGTCTGTCTTTGGCAGAGGTAAGCCAGTAGTTGTTGAAGCTTTTATCCCACTGCATCAGTTTTAGGATTAATGAAATCATAGGAAATAGAATGAAAATGACTATAAAAATTGAACCTTAGCGGCTAGTCTTTCAGTAAGCTTCATGAGGGCCAAGGGTTGTTGATAGGAATAATGGAATATGCAGCAAGAAATACAATGTTCAGAAAGTTCATGGCTCAGCTGATCAAAACTGAAATGCAAGATAATGATCTACAAAGTTTCACTGAAAGATTGACTGGCTTCATAGAAAAAATTTAGGAAATTGTTTAGTAGCAAACTTTTGATTGTTATGTAATATGTACTCATAAAATATATTCACTTAATGGATTTGATGTCAGTGTTAGCAAACTAGCCCTGGATTTGATCTAATTTTCCTTGCTTTTCGTGTATTGACCATCTGCAGTATTCCTTGTTTGGCTCCATCTTGACTTTTGGTGCGATGATTGGCGCAATCACAAGTGGACCAATTGCTGATTTTATTGGACGAAAAGGAGTAAGTTAAGGGAAATTATGGTGGTTGTATTGTGATTAAATTCTAACTTGTTATTTTCATTTGGGGTGTTCAAGGTGTTAAAAAAGTTGATTTCGGAGTATATGCAGGCAATGAGAGTGTCAAGTGCTTTCTGTGTCGCAGGGTGGCTTGTTATAACCTTTTCTGAGGTTCTTACTACAAAACTTGTATAATGTTTTTTTCCATAAACGTTCTCCAAGGATTATGAACTAATATAACAGAACTTTTTTTCTTTTATACAGGGACCAGTGCCTTTGGACATTGGGAGGCTAGCAACAGGATATGGAATGGGAGTTTTCTCATATGTGGTTGGTTGTAGTTCCCTTCCCTTCTTGATCAATGAAATAATTCACAAAATTTCATTTTAGACACTTGCATGTTTATCAAAGTCTGAACCGTATATTTGATGGATTATATAAGGTTCCTGTCTTCATAGCTGAAATTGCACCAAAAGATCTCCGAGGGGCACTGACTACCTTAAATCAGGTAGATTTTGAAGAAATGCAATACTTATTGTAACTTTTGGGATCATTGTGGACTCCAGATATATATTTCTTTACAGTGATCTGATTGAATATGTAATAAGTACTAAGTAGTATGCAATAAAGGTAGCAATGGTATCTAAGATTTGTTTTATTCTTTTCCCCTTGTAGTTCATGATCGTTGCTGGAGTGTCTGTGGCATACATAATTGGAACAGTACTTTCATGGAGGGCTTTAGCTTTAACTGGTGAGTTTTCTTCTCAATTTGAATCTAACTCCAACAAGAAGATGGGGATAGGTAGAACAGACAAATTCAGAAAATAGGAGGTATTTGTCAACCTTCAACCCAGATAATTAGGTACAACGAAGTGGGTTTTAGAATTTTATATTTCACTTAAAATTTGAAAAACTAGTTCGTATTTGATTAATTTTTTAGTCAAAACTAATTCAACATAATAAGAAGTTGGCTTTAAACTAACCAGATTATATTTGAATAAAAGTTTTATTTCCCTCATCATTTCTCTCTTTTTACTTGCAGGCCTCTTTCCCACTGCTATATTGCTTTTGGGTCTGTTTTTCATTCCGGAGTCTCCTAGATGGCTGGTAAGAAATAAATTGTCATATTCTTTTTAATGTGTTTATAAGAGGACAATATGCAGTGGTTTGCATAACATCAAGAGTACCAATCAAACAATGACTGCAGGCAAAGAGAAGACGTGAAAAAGATTTTGAGGCAGCACTGCAGATACTTCGTGGCAAAGATGCTGATATATCTCTAGAGGCAGATGAAATTCAGGTTCCTATGCTGTTAGATATAATTCTGTGACTTTGCCTCCATGCACAATGTTAAAAGACAAAGCATTCCAAAGATAATGAGATTAAGAGGGTGTATCTGTCACTGCCATACAGGATTATATAACAAGTTTAGAACGGCTCCCAAAACCCAAGCTGCTGGAATTGTTTCAAAGAAGATATCTGCGCTCGGTTACTGTAACTACCTCTCTCTACTCCAACTTATGATTGGAAGCTGCCTTTTTTTTTTTCCTTTTGGATAATGCCCACTGTAATATCACTTCACTTTCTTTGTGTATGTGTTTGCTTGACTAGGTGGAGAGGTGGAAAATAGAGTACAGGTTGAAAATCATGATTTTCAACCTAGGGGGAAAATGAAGTATATTTTATTTTCCACTTTCTCATGTTTTTGTTGTACCAAGCAAATTTGAAGTGATTTTCATTCAAACTTTTTCATCTTACCAATTTTCAACTACCGAAGCAAGTACACCATAAAGACCAACAAATGACTAATTTTATATATCAATGACCAGATTGGAGTAGGGCTTATGGTCTGCCAGCAATTAGGGGGAATCAATGGAGTTTGCTTTTATACCAGCAGTATTTTTGAGCTAGCAGGTACTTACTTTGAGAATTGCTGTAATTGTAACTCTTCATTCCGAGTCTCTGACACCATCATACTTTCTTGCATACCACCATTTGCACATGTTCCATAATTCCCACTGCCACACCTATCATTGAATATAATTGAAAGCATGTTAGATAAATTGAATAAACTTCATGAAGCATTCAGATTTTTATTTTGTTTTGGCAATGAATATCTGTGGATTTTATTATGTCATAGGATTTTCTTCCACCATTGGGACCATATTATATGCTTGCCTTCAGGTTCTTAATTCTAACTTGCTCACTAGTTCTTGGAAAATCTGATATTTGTTTCCCGTAAACCAACTCATCATGATTTTTGTTTTGCAGGTTGTGATCACAGGTCTTGGTGCAGCCTTGATAGATAAAGCTGGCAGGAAGCCCCTATTACTGGTAAATTCAAAGCACAGAACAGTTTATCTTCAAACTTTCATTTGCTTATCAAGATCTGCTTCATGTATAATATTCTTATTGTTCTTTCTTGGTTTCGTTCAGGTCTCTGGATCGGGATTGGTCGCAGGTTGTATATTTGTAGCAGTTGCATTCTATCTTAAGGTACATCGCAACTAAGAACCCTACAGCTTCCAGTTTTCCATCCTGATATTTATGTGAAAGTGATATCATTGTGTGAACCAGGTTCATGAAGTGGGTGTGGGGGCAGTCCCAGCACTTGCTTTAACTGGCATACTGGTATGATCATTATTGTTTCTTTCATGATGCTATTTTCTTGGATGAGTCTCAGAAATATTGACTCATTCTCCTTCTGACATACATTATATGACTTCAACTCTTTTGGTGATATTAGGTCTACATAGGATCATTTTCAATAGGAATGGGAGCAATTCCATGGGTTGTGATGTCCGAGGTACTTCTTGCCCCCACTCTTAAGGTCAATAAGATAAGCACAAGCAAGAGAAGAGATGCAAAATTAATTAAACATTTACTACATGTAATTTCCAAAATAAATGTTGTACTTAAGAACTATCAAATGTTGATTCTCAACTGTATTTACCTTTTTTTTATCCTTTGATTTGGGAAGTAGCTATTTGTGTGTGTTACTATGCCAAAATCAACTTGCAAATACTCCAGTTCTAAAACTTGTCCGCTGTTATCAGAATCAGCAAGTCTTTTTTCAGCAAAGAGATAGCATAAATCTTGCTCAATATTACCTTCTGTTGCAGATATTTCCTATCAACATTAAAGGGCTGGCAGGAAGCATAGCCACATTAGTGAACTGGTTTGGTGCATGGTTATGTTCTTATACTTTCAACTTTCTCATGAGCTGGAGCTCCTATGGTAAATACAACTCATATTTTTCAGTTTCATTTCATTTAGAGGAGTAATTATTAGCATTATTATATAATGATTATGATAATCAGTCTACCACTTGGGAATAATCATAGAAGATTGATGTTCAAGAATCCTGTTGAAGTGTAAATTCACTTGTGTGTGCCATTTTCAGGTACCTTCATTCTTTATTCTGCAATCAATGCACTGGCCATATTATTTATAGTTGTAGCAGTGCCAGAAACCAAGGGGAAAAGCCTGGAACAATTACAAGCAGTCATTAACGCGTAGGAAGCAGGAGTTTTGCAGTGTATGGCGAAAAAGAAAAAGACGCACGTTGATGATTGAATTACTAGCCATATTAATTATGGTTGAATTCTTTCTCAAGGTTTATAATTCACAATGGTTGTATTCATGTCAATGATTCAGGAAATATACTCCAAGGCAGCAGTATAGGATTTGCACTCAGCTCCATAAAGGGGGAACCCCATTTTATTGCATTTGAAAATAAAGAACTCAAATTTATTAAAATGATCTGGTTTGAAAATAATTAATTACAAGGTAAATTAACCACAAAAAGAACAAATGTAATAGATCCATGTCTTTTTTCCCTAAAACATACATTACTTGTCTCCCAAATAACTAATCCTTCAATTACACAGATTTTAATTATTGTAAAAAGCAACTAAGCTTCTTTCAGACATTATGTTACTAAAATGGGATCAGATTGAAATCGACATCCATCAAGAAAGTTGAATTTCAGAAGGTGGAGATAGACGTATTGGTAGCAATCCAGTCCTTTCACTGCATATTATTAGCCATCCAAAGATACTGTCCCAAAAGCTAATTTTTCCAAGAGTTTGACAATTTCATGATTCCGTATAATCTTCGGTGGTTTATATTGACTAGCTGGTGTTCCATTTTTAATGGCTACTTCTGATAACTGATCAAAAGCTCCAGGCCTTAGGATGAATATCAATAAGTTCCCTAGTTGACCTTTATCCCTCTGCACCTTGTACATAGCTCCCAAGCCACTCTCAAGAGAGGAAATACACCTTTTAAAAATTATAACTGACTCCTCCAGTTTATCCTCCGGAAAATTAGATTCCTCTTGGACTTCTACAAATACCTTCAACTGCTTTGGCCTTGACTCCTGGTCCAAGAAACTTGCAAACTCAACAATCTCAATTCTCATAGCACCTCTTAGTGCAAGTTGAAAATTTTCGACTGCTGAAATCAAGTCTTTCTCAGTTAGAATCTCAGCCGGAGTTTTAGGTGCTCTCATTACAAATTCCACTTGTGGAGATGAATTATGGAAACCAACAACTCTCACTATATCCCCCAATCGATAGCGATAAAATCCTCTATAAGTAGTAACAACCACTTCATACATCTTCCCAACCTCTACACCACTAATGTCCACTGTTTCTTCGCCAACATCATTGCCCTCATTCATGTTAAATGGAAGAAACTCAAAGTAAGCAGCAGTTGGAAGTATTACAAATCGTGTTGCCTCGGGGGGTTGCATTATGTCTAAATTTATACCCACACAGCACTCTGAAGCAAAGTAATCTCCTCCTAAAATAGGTACCTCTCCTGCATAATACTTAAGCTTTGGATAGTACTGCTTCATGCTTCCAGTGGTAACACACCTGATATAACGGATGTTTGGCCACAATCTGCATACAATTCCACCCCAGTTTTTACCTTCACAAATTAACCTTATTCTATTTGACAATTCTGGTTGAGGACCACCAAGTGTCCTAGTTACAGCTTCCCTCATTGCCACCTCTAAAATTTCAGAACTTGGAAACCCATGGTTAAGATCATCACATAGCTGCTCCCACTTGGACTCCAGAAAACCAAATGCTTTAATCAAGCCTATGGCATAAGGGGTTCTAATCCCATCTATAACATCAAGATTCCTAAGGCCACAGAGAAGGTGGCAATACATTTGATGCTCAACATGAGATCCAAGAATAACTTCGGGAGGACTAGAAAAGGTAGCAAGTTGTTGAGAGGTGGCCTTACCACTTTGCAAAGGGTATGAAGAGGCAGCCATGACCTTCAAGCCACACTTAGTAGTAGTAATATTGTCAGCATAGAGAAACCATAGGATCTTGTTGACTGCAGGCCTCGGAGGAAACAGCCTGCAAGGAGGTACAGGTTTAAAACTCTCATCTCACCAAACAAAGATAAGATCCTTCAAATTTTGGCAGAAATTAAAATTAATTTGATTAATTTACCTCTGAAGAACAGCAACACTGCCTCGGTGAGCAATAAAGGAGGCAGCTTTTGAAAGGCTTGAATCAAAGTAAGGGATCAATTTAGGCTTCATGGAGGTTGTTCCAGAGCTGAGAAAGAAAAAGCCACATACAAAATTATAACATTTTATCGTCAAACAAAAATTAAGAAAAATTAACATACAAAATTAACAAAAATAAAGAAAAAGTCACATACAAAGCTTAGAACCATAGTGTAACTATTTCTGATGACCCTTCTACCAAATAGATGTAAAGATGAAGGCATTTGGGATATTGATTGAGATTAGAGGGGTGCCCACCTGTAGAAGAAGCAGAGGAGAGGATCAACAGAGAGAAGAGGGTGATCATGATCTTCTTTCCCATCTGCCATTTGGTTGATACAGTCAACATAGTCTTCGTAGGAAGACAAGGGCACCACACGTCTGAAAGTAGCAGAATCAACAGTGTCAGTGTCTCCCTCGAAGGATGAGAGGTAGGGGTGGAGATAGCGCACGCAGCCATTGTGATGAAGGATTGAGAGGAGAGTCTCCAACTGGTGATGCTGTGCGTTGATGGTGGAGTCCTCCAGCTTCTGTATGAGTTCCTCGTCTGTCATGTTGGTCGAGTGTATCATGGGATACGCGAGTTGCGCTCAGATAATTTGTCTATGTTCTAGTTCTATGTTCAATGGTTCTGTGTTCTAAGTTCTATGTATGTTCATGTTCTCTGTGTTGGACTTTGACTAAGAACGGAGTTAAAATCAAAACTTTTGGTTTTCGTGATTCCATGCCGCTGGTTTTCAGTACCAAACAAAAAAAAAAAAAATACAAGTTTGTTTTGCCCTTGGTTTTGAGTTTTGAGTTTTGACTTCTGATCAGTGGGTGACAGTAAGAGATTTTTAAAAATATAAAGAAGGTTAAATTAAAATTTATTTTTTATATTAGTCACTCATTTTTAATTTATTTTTTATATAATTTTTAAATTAATCATCACATTTGTAAATATTTTTAAAATAATTTTACCTTCAATTTTTATTATAACAATTTTAATTACTATTAAATATTTTACAAAAATAAAAAGAGTATATAAAAAAATACATACTTAATAAATGAATATCTACTCATAAGAAATGAACACATATAAAAACATTTATTAAAATATTGGAGTGCAAGAACACTTATTGAATGTTTTATAAAAAAAATATTTAAAGGAATACTTTATTAGATAAAGAAAAATTGATGATAAAAATTATTTAAAAAATATTTATAAGTATAAAAATTAATTTTAAAAAATTATAAGAATTAAATTAAAAATAAATTAAAAATGTAGGAATTAAAATTTTAATTTAACCTAAAAAAAATAATAATTATGTAAAATAAAATTAATCTAATGATACAGTAAAATTATGTAAAATAATACGGTGATTACTTTATAAGTAAATAATCAAATTAACTGTTATTATTCAATTTTTAAGACTGAGACTAATGCCAGTTAAGCTACAAGTTCGATGGCATAATACTCCAAAATGACTAGTGAGGAGGATCAATTAATTATTTTATATTTTTTTAGAGATATAGGTATTGTATATAGATTTTTAAATATGTGTAATTAAAGAAAAAAATAAAAAATATATAATAAATAATATTAAATGAATATAAAAAGAGATATATATATATATATATATATTATTTATGTAAGAATATAAGATTTGATTCTCTCTGTCCCTGTGAGGAAGATGGAAAAGTTGTACCTTGAAGTGGATCATCAATCATCATGAGTATGAGTGATTGTAAAATATGTCGAAGCTGGATTTGACCAGCAGGTCCAACACCAGCACTATCATGTGAAGGACAGGAATGGCCCCAAATTCTTGGGATCGGGTTTTAAACTCTAGCCTGCAGCATTCTTTGGTACGATTTGGAACCATAATAAGATAAATTATGGCTCAAATATATTTCTTTCCTTCCTTCACCTCTACACGATCACTGTCCTAGGATATGTTTATGGCATAGTCGTTATTGTTTTGATTATTTAAAAAATGGAATCAATGGACTCTTGTCTTTCCGTTTATTTTTTAAATCATACAATAGATCATTTTATTTTATTTTATTTTATTTATTAATTGATATTAAAATTATAGTTTACAAATTATAGATTTATTCAATGGAAAAATAACTTTTTTACTTCCACTCAAATCCGAGACTAAAATCTTGATCAAACATAATTATATATAATTTTGTCAAACATATTATTATTTGTTAGTTTAGTCTGGTGTATGTTCAGTCATCTTATACGATTCTACTAGGTGAATTATGCTGAACTAATGAAAAATATTTTTTTTAAAGCAAAATTTTATTTTTATCACCATCCAACTATTTGATTGAATTTCATTATTAAATTTTAGCTAATTTTTAGTAGAAGTAATATCATTTTTTGTTAATAAAGTTTAAATAAAATTAAAATTATTTCTTTTAATTATGTTTTATTGTGTTAGGTAAAGTGTTTATTGTGTGTTAAATGTGTTCTTATAAGTGACTAACTAAAAGAAAAGATGAAATGTTTGAACAAGAAACAAGAAATGAAAAGAAAGATTCTGATGTTAAGTGATTAGTTGTCCACTTTTAATTGATTAATCATCCAAGTCCAACATTTTGAGTCAAATGCATAATTAATCGCTCACTTTTAGTTGATTAATCGCCCATGAAAAAAAATATATCGTCTGTCACCAATTAGTCGGTCAAAAATTGGGTGATTAATCGATTAAAGAAAAACTAACACGTGCTAAGGCTGCATATATAAAGGAAAGGAAAGAGATCTGGGGAAGAAGAGCAGCAATTGGAGGCGTCTTTAAAGAGAGGAGGAGTCATTCTACCTTGAAAACTAAGATTTCTTTAATTTTCTCTTAATTCTTCCATGGAGTTTGCTTCTCTGCTTTGTTTTTCTTCCATTTTCTTCGTGTGTAATTAAATCTCTTAGTTAGGAGATTTTGTTTTTGGATGATGTAAACTCATTTTTTTTCTAATCCAAGTTTATATTCGATGATTCAAGTGTTTATTTCTTATCTTAATATTTTTATTGACTTAACTAATCTTGATTTGATTTTAGAGTTTACGTATGATTTGAAAAAAATTTGCATGAGTTTGGAACTTGAAATAAACAACATAATCTCTCTAATATATGTGTTGTGAATTGTATGACCTTACTTTTGATTCTTTTACTTATGGTAAAGCCTTATCTAATTAGGATTAGACTAAGAAATTAATTAACTCTAATTAGTTTGAAGAAGATTAATTATTAGATATATATTGGTTAATTTTAGAAATTTGGTCATAAATTTTAAAATATAACTTGGTTAAGCTAAATTTTGAATTTGCATAAGAAAAGAATAAAGTAAAATCGGAATCTTAACATTCTACTATTATTGTTTTCGCCTCTTTCTTTTACAAGTCAAATTTATTTTTATTAATTGTAGTAATTTCTTGTTAAATTTGTTACTCTTAACTTTACATGAAGTTGTTTCTCTTTAATACTTTTAGAGTTTACTTTGACTCTAATTTATTATCGCCTAAATAGTATTGGTTTAACAATTCTGGTGTTTGACATGTATAATCTTTAAAAAATGATACTCACTAACTTATTATATTATTTTTACGATTTAATATACTTATCAAATTAAGCAACAAATTAGCAACAAATTGAACAAGAGGATCTTGGTCTTATCTTATTACTACATGTTGACAAGCATAAAATTGGAAAAACTAGTTACACAGATATTGAAATACAGTTACGTTTTACATACTCCCGTAAAGTTTTGGAGCGTTGATACTCTAGTAATGAGCCGTTGATATTGTTAACAAATTTATCAACAGCTGGTTTTAACTATTGAGAACCTGAACAACAAGTAACTCTTCTAACAATGTTGGTCTTTAAAAATATGAAGAATTTTTTAAATAACTCCTTTTATATTTAGAAATTGTTAAATCATCCCCTTTCTTTTTCAAACATGTTCTAAGATTAACCAGGGATTTTTCCAGAAAAGAAAAGAATAAACAATTATGGAACAAATTTTTTTTAAAAAAAAAATCTTGATTTCTTATTTGGAGAGATATTTCTAGGGGGAAGGATTGGCATATCTACTTGTAATCTATCAAGCACTAATACGTTATTTTTTCTGGTGTTTTTTTTTTTGATCGTATTTATGTTATATTCATACAACATATGTATTTTATGTGTCTAAATATATTTAATTAAAAAGATTATTTTTTCGGTTTATTGTTAATCATCTAGAATAAGTTCAAACACATTTGATTTAGGACATGACTTGACACGTTTTTTTTAAGTTTTATCTTTTCAATACGCTATTTATTCTAATAAAATCGAGTTATCCATTTTGTTGTCACCGAAATTTGTCTCATATCAATATTCTCACTAGTTTTTTTTTTTTACATGCACATGTACTTGTACATAATTAATTATATTAAGAGAAGTTAGTTTAAGAAATTTTTTAAAAAACGTTAATAAAAATTATGTTTCATATTTTTTTGAGATACACTCGTAATAAATATTATAATTATTATAAGATATTATAAATATTTAAATTTATAAAAATGATATTAATAAATTATAAATTTTTTTGTTAAATTTTATAATTATATATATATATTGTATCTGTATCTGTATGTAATAATTTTTTAAATTTAATATATATTTATATTCATATCTGTATCTATTTGATATTCATATTCGTATTCGTTTACGTGTATGTAATTCATAGCTTGTAATGGACTCAACAATTAGTTTCAAAAACCCAGAAAGGTCCAAAAAATCTCACGAAAAAATTGGTGTTTGTCTCCTTCCTGTCTTTTCTCTTTCCCTCGTTTTCTGCTCTCTTTCTTCCTTTCTCTCTCCTGTTTTTTCATTTTCTCACTTGTCTAACGCCCAGATCCAAAATTCTCTCTCTCACCATCAATTCCTTACCCCGAAACCCAAACCCTCTCGATCCCACCCCAAACAACCGACCTCGATCTCCGGCAGATGGATGTCGGGCACGCCACCTCCCTCGGCCGCCGCTAACCCGCCGCCAACTTGTAGTCTTTGAGTGAAACTGTGTCAAGCTTGATTGACCATGGATATTGGTAGTTCTCGCAGTGACACCCACATGTGAAGATGACCTCTGCATCCTCATTGGCTTTGGGACATTTCTTCCTCCCATTGAAACTTTTCGTCGGATAGAAGGAGAAAGTGAGGGAAAGTTAGAGAAAAAGAGAGCAAGTGAGGGATAGTTTGAGTGAGAAATTTAGAGAGAAAAAGTAAAGCAGAGACTATTCAGTAAAATAAGATAACTAAATGTTTTAAAAATAAATAAAACATCCTATAATTAAAAAACATAAAAATTTAAGTTCAATACAAAGTTACTTGTAATAACTGTTAGGGAGAAAGGATGAAGAGACTTAGTTATAATAGTTAGTGTAAGTTAGTTAACTGTTATGAGTTAGTTAAAGAGTCTGTTATATCAATTGTAATAACGTGTATCAGTTAGATGTACTATAAATATAATAGCTCGGTGTAAACAAAGTCGAGCAATTCATTTCACACTTTTTCAGATCAAATTCTTTTCTCTGTTCTTTCTTGTTCTCTTTCATTTTTCATCTTCCTAAGCCTGGCCCTAATACCTTACAGTAACAGGTATTTTTTTAAGAATATCCTTACTCAAAACATTTTAGGAGTATGCTAAACTTTACCACCTTGAAATACATATATGACACGTAAATGAAAGGCAATCCTTGATTTTGGTGAGAAAAGAGAGAGAGGAAGTGAGAAAGACCATAATAAATGGAGATGATGAACTCTGTAAAGTCTCCATGCAAAAACTGTTTTGTGTCAGTGTCATTGCTCCATAAAATAACTGATGTAGAGTTGTAAAAGCATTGCAAAACTTATAAAAGATATCGAGACATTGGCCTAACAAAAATATCCAAATAAAAGGTAAAACCCATGTAACATTTTCTTTTCAGGATACTTCTAATAAATTTCAATGCAGTTAGTTTTTTTATTTTTTAAATGTATCATACTTTCCTGACAATTTATGTATTTGATACTCAGAACGTGCAGTTTTAGAATTGTCATGTGAAATGACAAATCATTTGGAATGAATTTTTTGCAGAACTCTTGGTACCTTGAATGAAATAATTCACTTTCAACTCACAAGAGCTTCATAGTCTTGAACTTTAGACACTCACAAAGAACGAGAAGCAAGAAATCACTCTGTAGATTTTTGAGTTCGTAATCAAAAGCTATACAAATCCAAAAAAAGAAGAAGTGTTAACACATTGCATCTCTCCCTTTTCTCTCATATTCTTCTAAATCTTTTGAGGAACACTGTATACAGAACATAGGATTAGGAAGCAGTAACAAAACCAACTGCCCCATCTCCAAAATATAAAGTTGTACTAATCTAAACTAAGGAAAGAAAAGAACTCAATCTATCTCTCCGGTGTGTGTTTTTCATGTACCTTTTGATGGAGTTGACTGCGTTATTCTTACAACTTTCTGTCTTGGTTGTCGCTGCTTCTGCATATTTTTTTGAGGATTGCTATTTACTTCTTTTACCACATCAACTTTCACTATGTGATGATCTGATGTCCCTTTGGAAGAAAGGACTAAATAGGATCCCGGAACGAACTTATATGGAGAATCAGAGGAAGATAATATATAATCTACCCGAGTTCCATACTTGCATGTCCCTTGGACACCTGCATAATATTTATAATTTAAAGGAATTTTGTATAAGAACAAAGTTGAAATTCCAAAAACCAAAGACTTAAGGTTCAAAATTGAACTTTCATAAAATAAAAGCTTAAGAGATTGTTGTTGTACTTTGGCCTTTGGCAATCATGACAACTGACTCACATTCTCCTGCAAAGTCCTTAGCATCCGTGTAGTCTCTACTCTTGAGATATTTCATCACTTCAACCTTCGGTGTTGGCTTTCCCATCTCTTCATAGTACTGGACAAAAATGAACCAATTGATAGAAATTAATTTTATTTTTGTTTTTATCTTTAACACAAAAAAGTAAAAGGAGACAAATAAATTGAGGTTCTGCTGGATATACCTTTACAATATCTGTCCATCTTTCTTGGGAGTAATCTGACTCATCTAGTGAATTAAGGCCTCCAGCTAAGATGTGAGGCCCGTCATTAGATAGGATTATTGCATTTATCTGCTTCATCCGCCACTTCTCATCAAGATGATCAAGGTGAGTACAGTAAAAGTTGAGTTCACCTGCTTGGGGTACATCGATAGTGGCCTTCAGAACATTCCTGTTGCCAAGAAATTACACACATTCACCCTTGTTGTTCTGTCATTCTCTAACCCCAGAAGTTCAAAGAGGTTTCTTTTATTGATCTAGCTTGATTGTTTTCACACGCTGGATTTCCACTAATATTTCCACAATCATTCTTTAGCAGATGGTCATTAGCAAGATATACCTTTGGAGTAAAGTAAGACAAATTTCTTACTTTAATTATTATGATTTATGAACTTGTGCAAGAAACAGTAATGTATTATTCTTACTCTCCTTCAAGATCTGACAAATTGGCCGTCTAGCTATTTCTTGAAATGGCAGCACTATTTAGTTTTTGCAATAGATATTCCATGATGACAAAATGTACCTTCATTGCATTATACAAATTTACTTGACGCCGAACATAAATTATTTTATGATGCTTATAGTGATGTTTTGCCTAAAAACAAAAACAAAAAACAAAAAACAAAAAACAAAATAAAACAACAAAAGAAGCAACTTATTGTGGAAGAATGGTTATAATTTTCAAGGAAATAGACGATCAAGTCAAAAATGCTGAAGGACTCTAACTAAATCTTCTGTAGAGGCAGAGTCATATAAGGGGGTGTTTGTGAAAAATTATTCCCACCCGCAACATGTTATTTGGTAAAAAAAGTTGTTATAAGAGTAATCTTGTATGTTTGATAAATTCAGTTTTAACTTTTATATGAAATTCAATGTATTTTAAATTTTTTTTTATAATGCTAAAATTTTAGTTTATGATTTTAGATTATAAATTATTTCTTATACTTTGAGATGTAAATATCATTTTGTCTTTAATCAAATAATTTTTTTATTCAATTAAATAATTTTTTTAATTATTTTATACTTATTTTAATAATTTAATGTATAAAAGTGATTCTTTTTATACTATCTAAACGAAATGCATTAATTTAAAATCACTTTTCAACTAACATATCTAAACGTGAAATTAATTCTATTATAATCTATTATAATAAAAATTTTATATAATAATTAATTATTAAAATAATTAAATTTTTACAATTATTCCAAATACACATTAAATTGATGTTCCTTTATTAGAATATTTTGAGGTGTAAGTAAATAAAATATGTACTCAACTAGTCTTGAGTCTTAATAAATTATTCATCCATAAATTTCTTCACAGAAATGCTGATTGTGGCATGAAATAAAATAAATGAGTACGAGAAATATATTTTTTATCACATTTTTTTAATATTTTTTATTAAATTATGTCATATATTAAAATAATATTTAAATTTAATTACATTTTATTAAACTGAATTATACACTAATCAAATTTAAGTATTATTAATTATATATTAATTAAATTTAAATATTATTTTAATGTATTACTTAATTTAATAAAAAATATTAAAAAAATATGATAGAAAACATATTCTTTAACACTCTTAGATAAAATATCAGTCTCAAAGGAACATTAATGACAACACACAATGCTGAAAGAGTAGGGGGGATCAACCCTGCCTCGCTGCATACAGCTAGTACAGTTGGAATGCCGTGTATCTTATCATTGCCAGTGGCACCTAGAAGAAATTATAGAAAGAACTAAAGAAGGGTGTGGCAGTTTCATGATTGATGCAAAATTACACTTTGAGAAAACCTATGTCTAAACAACACGTAAGGAAGGTCATTCAACAAGCATTTGCAAGGACAATTAAAAAGTGAGTGTGAAATACTCCTATCTGGCTTTTGGGAAAAATTCCCTTGTTTTACACTTTTTTTTTCTTTTTTGGTATTAGTTTTAGACTTTTTTATTTTATTTTGCAAAGAAATGGTATAATTGGAGACTTTTACGTGTAACCCAAAAAAAAAAAAATATTTACACACCATATTTTTATACTTTTTGTTTACATCTATCACTTTGAAAAGAAAAAGAAAAAGAAAAAGAGAGAATGTATATTAGAAATTTTTTTTTTGTTTTATTATCTAAAAAATAAAAAAATAAAAATTTAAAAAATATAAGAAAAATGGTGTATAAAAAGAATAAAAAATTAAAAATATAAAGAAAAGTGATCATCTTAGGCATGAAGAAGTTTCAACGAAAAACAGCAAAAGGCATCATAGTTATACATATTTTTAGGTTCCATCAAGAGAATAAGAATATATTTAGATATTTAATAATTAATAAAATAGAATAAAATGAGATGAGATGGAATAGAATATGATAGAATGTAATAAAATAAAAATATTATTTTATTATTTGAATATTTTAAAATAAAATTGAGTATAATTATTATTCTATTATTTGAAAAATAAATGAAATAATAAGAGTTATAATTTTATTTTTTAAATTACTCTTATTGTAAATACATTAATTTTAGAGTACGAAATTAAAGTAATAAAATTTTAATTATAATTATAATAAAAAAGATAATTTTATCTCTTACCCTTCAATTTAGAGAAAAGAAATTAATATTTTTTTGTGAGATAGAATGAGACCCACTCACTTTTATCTCATTTTATCATTTTTTAACATAACTAAAAAGTAAAACATATCTGAATCTCATTTCATTCTATTCTACTTAGTTCTATTAATCCCAACTTAGCCTAAGCCTCTTCACATATAATTTTTTTTAAAAAAAAAAAGAAAGAAGAAATAATTAAAGCTGCAAAACTGATTTCATTAAAACATGCTAAGAAATCCAAACCTGAAATCGGTGTCGTCAAAGACTTTCTGAACTTTCCACCGTTTAATCGGCCACTTGGACAAAACGGCGTTGCCGTATTCAGGTGCCCAGCTCTCAGCAAACACATAGTTCATCCCCAAAGCTCTTGCCAAATCAGACAAAGGCTTCATCCCATTCTCTTCCTCTGCCTTCACATCTTGCAAACCCAAAACGTCAGCGTCCAACTCTCTCAGAACCTCAAGCACCGTTCTATTGCTTCTTCTGTGCACAACACCATCACCATTCCCCACTGCAAAACCAGAAAAACTCGCAGAGTGTCCCATGATCACACTTCTCCATGCTTTACTCGAAGACCCTTCTTTTTCGTGTTCCGAGAAACTCGATTGTCTGCTTCTTAACAGCGAAATCTCGTTGTCGGGCAAGTTGATGGAAACTCTCAACTTGGATTTCGAAAACTTGTGATTTTCTGAACCGTTCATGGAACTGGGGTGCAGTGGAGAATGCTTGAGAATGCTTTTGGGTCTTTCGTTCGCTGACTTTGCTCGCAAGGTGGTTCGTCCAAGTTTGAGAGCAACGCCATTTCCGTTGTTAAAGGTGGTGGCTTTTTTTTCTTCTTCTTCTGCGTTGGGAAGAGCTGGTGCCATGGAAAACAGGGCAGCGTTGAAGGTTGCGATTCGTATTGGTTTAGATGATTTTGGACTACCCAGTTGGGTGTTGGGGTGAACCAACGAGTCTTTTTGAGGTTTTGTTGGGGTGGGTTTGCCGAGCCTCTTGATGATGACTAGTTTGGACTTTGAACGGCGGCGGCGGAGTGGCCACCGGAGGTGGGAGCAGAGGCGACGGATGTTCTTGTTGAGGAGTTTGAGCATGATGGAGAAGTGGGTGTGGGACACAACTGGCTCTTGGGTTGGGGAAACCATGAGATATATAGTACTTGAGAATTGAGATCAAGTGATGAAATTGCAGAGTTGTTTTCAACTCTTGTTCCTTGTTGTGCTTATGTTTGGCATGGGTTTGATGAGGGGAGAGAACTAGAATGGTGCCTTAGAAGGAAATACGGAGGTTTAAAACAAATGATGGATTATATTATGGAATAGTTGCATGTTTTCTCTGTATTTAAGAGGAGTAATTCTCCGGTAATCAAGCTTACTATAAACATTTAAATTATTATTTAATATATATAATGTAATAAAAATTATTATAAATTTGTACTAATTTAATAATACTTTTATATATATTAAATAATAATTTAAATTAAATACTTAAGAAATAATGTAATAAATCGTGTGCAAATAAAAATTTATCATTTAGGAGACCTTTTTGGTGTTGCATGCCAATAAATTTTGTATTATTAAATATGTATAACGTAACTTATAGCCGAGCATGTAATGTTACGGGTTTGATTCAGTGGTATAGACGAGCATGTCAGAAATCCTAAATTATCGCATTAAAAATATAATTAATGTAACTGACTTTGATATTAGGAGTTTGATTTAGTAATGGATGAATATTTAATATGTAGATAAGTAAACGACCATAAATTCTAATTTTAACTATATTAATTATTTGAATTAAATTAAAAAATATCTTTCTAATTTTTTTAATTTCAATATGAATAACATATCTTTAATTAAATTAAAAATATAAATTAGTAGAGATATATATAAGACTGACCGCAATAAAAAAAGAAACAATGCAAGCGATTTTTCTTACCCTACAAGCACCATAGAATTTCTGTCTTTAGTGTTTAGAGTGGTTGAAAAGAGGAAGGTGTCTTTCCAGGAAATGAGTGGGTGACATTTGGCACTCATTTAAGGTTTTTTATTTTTTCCTTTTCTTTCACTTTCCATTTCCAGATGATATCAGTGACACAGACTTGTTTAGTTTAATTTTGAAGGGAAATGCCATTATTCAGCACAAAAACAATAGAAAAACAAGAAGATAGGTGGGACTGGGACATGCCATAGCTATATTGCCATTGTCAGCCCCAACTGCTCTAGAAAAGATAACTGACTTCCTTCAGTTGTTTATTGGACACAAGGACAACGTCGTTTAGCCTTCAAGGGAAGTGAGGCTCTTGAACACAATTCATTTTGGCATAGAGTATGCACAAATTATTAATATAATTTATACTCGTTGCAGCTACATTAAGTGATTTGTGCAGAAGTTCATAGCATTGATTGCTCTTCAGCAGGTAAACTCTTCTTATTCTTTTTGTTTTCCTAGTTTGACTAAGATAATCAAGCAAGACAATTAAGGAAAAGGAAGTGTAATAATAAATGAATGAGCTAACAACTCCGGTCTTGGCCATGCAAGTGAGATTCTTATTTATTTGGAACGCCACGTTACATGAAACCCGCCGTACCCATCTCCCATGAGCCTACCATTTTTCCAAATAATCTTAAAGAATTAGAACTGCTGACAAGTGAGGACTTGTGTGATAAAATCCCATCTAACGTGAGTTGGAGTGGGGGCCTCAACCTCGTCTCATCACTTGGGGACATGGATTCAAACATCTTCGAGCAAGTAACAGTAGAATGCCAGAGAATATAGGAAGTAGGAACGCACCTTCTTCTTTGTGTTCTTCAGTATTTTCCATTTAACATTGGCTTTTTCTTTTCTCGTTTGGATTTAATGGAAAGATGGAGACAGCAAAATAATTATAAATGGAAAATGATGTTCTTAACATCATGTTTTATCTTAAATTATTTTTTATTATATTTTTTAATTATTATAATTAAGTGAGAGAAAATAATAATATAATTAATGATACAGAGAATAACATAAAAAGTAATTTGAGAAAAAATTGTAAATACATATAGTAGTACTTGTGTTAAGAAAAATATAATTAGCCTTTTCTTAAAAGAAGATATTATAAGAACAAGAGATATGTATGGTCTTATTAAGATATATGCTTCTTACAGTTTTATTTTTCATCAAACATTAATCTCTTTTATCATTTTACACTGTACGATATTCTTGACTTTGCCAATATGATATCCATTCACTAACAGTTACAGGGTAAATATAAAATATGACTAATCTTGTTGGTATTTGATCCCATTAGTTATATAAATTGTTTCGATTAACGATATTTTCATACTCAATTATTTGACTTATATATAGTTAATTAAAAGCCTAATATTAAATGAATAAAAACTATAGTAAACCAGGAAGGTCTATTTGTAAACGTAGCCTACACACTTAACGTATATCAGGAACAGGTAATATGTAAAATGTAATATTAATCATCTCGTATTGTCACTTTCTGTAGAAAAAGAAACGTAAGCTTAAGAGTGAAAAAGAAAGACAGGAACGAGGGACTCTTTGCCATGAGACTGAGTCAAAGCCCAAAAGGCTTATAGGTATATGTCATCCTGCATAACATAGTGGAAATGTTTTTAAAGAAAGGGAAAACGCAACGTCAAAAATCAAAATGTTGACAAATGGTGCGCACTCTAAATCAATGTTCTAAAAATAAAGAAAGATTAGGTAAAGTAATATATGTTTGTTACTATAAATTAATATGTGGGTCTAGCTGGATTTGATGTATCAAATAAGATGACAAATGAATAAATTTGGTCTGCGAAGCACAAAAGGATCTCAGCTAGCTCATTAACAAACTTCTTCCTCTTTGTCGCAGACTCAGATATAACTCTGACCGTCGGAAGTTTCTTTCACTATAATATTATTTATGGGAGACCATTTTATATTCATACATATGATAGTGATAGAATTCAAGAAGATTTGTTAATAACTCTGTAACCTAATGATATTAACTTTCTTTATATAAAGTCTGTGATGTACAATTTAATGTTAATGAGTTTTAATGCTTATATACTTTTTGTAACTGTTTTTTCATTCTCTGATCACCAATATTATTCCTTGTAACTAAATAAATAAATAAATAAATTATAACAAAACAAATAAATAATTAAGGAAAATTAAATTACGGTGTTTTAGTAGTTTATATGCCAGAAATAAGAGAATCTCAACCTAATACTATATATACTATGTACATGAATTCTCTTACCAATATTTAACGGCTCTGTATAGTGTTTATTTATTTATTTATTTTTTTGGGGGACTCTTTGCAAAGGGTATTTAAATATATAGCAGTAGGCCAGTACGCTGTGAATGAGCTGTGGAAAACATGCATTTTTAGAGAATGTGGTTCAGTTGTAGGTATGCCCTACATATATATATAATATAACGCAAGCGTTTTGCTTTTACAGTTGCAATTTAGCATTTCTAAAACAAGCACTAACTTCATCAGCTCCTCAAGAAATGTCAGCCTTAATTAGAATTCCATTTTAATTTTACAAGAATCAGTGATAAAATAATCTTACAAGGGGAGTTGCCTCAAAGATTTAGTGAATTGGACAGATAGTATTCATTCGTTACCTCATTGATTGTTCTCAAAAGGGAAGACCATGTCATTTGCTCAAATTGTCACCTTTTTCTCCAACTGAAACTCAAAGAAACACAGGTATGAGCACCCCAACTAGACGGCATTCATGAGCTTAGCTAACTCTATCCTAATCAAGGCCAGTGCTTTTGTTGTTGGAAGATGGTTCTATATATCTAGCTATGTTGATTGCTCAGTGCTCCTGAAAAGCCAATAATAATGCATGGTCGTTAATGAGGGCTATTAATGCAGGAGCTTAATTCAAGTCCACAAGGGCCAGAGCCTCAAAACTATACTACTACTTGTGTGCCAAAGAGCCCCAAATTAATACCATTAATTGTAGCCATAAACTTAATACAAATATCCCATTATTGTAAAATACGAACCATTATATAATACCCAACTCAATGTGGTCTGTATTTGTCGTGGCATTGATGTAATCGTGTGTATATTTGTAACCCATCTTAGTAGACAACTTTAGCTGAGTACGTCCGAAGGACTTTAAAATACTTCAGCGTTGGATCTTATTATCATTATTGTGAATCCACCTATGATTTTTCAGCCAAACTCCGATTTTTCTTTCTAATCAGAAGATTAGTGCCTTGGTTTTTTTGGTTTTACAGCCTAAGAGGGGCAAGTTAATACTTAGTGGTTGCATTAGCAGCATTTTATATGAATGTGCATGGTGGAAATATTAAATTAATCTTCCAAATTATGTTGATCATTTGATATTCCATACAAGTACTCGATAATCAACAAAAGGACGCAACAATACGATGCAGCCAAAACAACAAAATTCGTCGACAGCAGGGTTCGAACCTGCGCGGGCGAAGCCCAACAGATTTCAAGTCTGTCTCCTTAACCACTCGGACATATCGACCTTTGATGCTAAAGTCTGCTCCTGAATTAAATTATAGATATATAAAATCAAATCCATAGGTTGTTTTTGTAGCTACATATTTTAATTACGAGTAATGACACTTCAATATTTTATCATTACAAATTTCCCTTATAATGTCAAACAAATAAGTTATTAGATAACAACTTGATGTTACTGTAACATTTCTATGCAAGTATAATCATTCTTTCATTACTTACCTTCGTAACTATAGATCAAGAAACTAGAAAATTGAGATTGATCTTTGAATTATTGAGGTATCATCAATGCGAAACCTTCTATTTGTAATTTTAAAAAAAAAACTAATTGGGCCATCACTGAAACAAAAAAACAAGAACAAACTAAAATAATATTCAAGGTGCAATATAATAGTATATTTTAATTTTTCTTTCTTTCTTTCTTTTAATCATTACATGTTCAAAACTGGATAAAGTGACAATATTTACACAATTTTCATTATATTGTGGATTGTGCCTCAATGGTAAATTTGATTACATATTAGTTTTAATTACCTCCTTTAAACATTTTCTTGGTCAAATACAAATAACTAAATCAAGTCTTAAAATATTTAAAACATATATTAGAATTAATTTAAACTTAATTTTGTATTATTTTAGATATTTGATTCACACATAATTAAATATATTATTTTAATTATATTTGATGTATTTCTTCTTCATATAAACTCTCTCTTTCTACAAATAAAAATTCATCTTGTACACACTAATTAATTCAGATAATATATAAAAACATTCTCTAAACTTTTTTTGTGTCCCTGTTTCTCTATTTCTAACATGATATCAGAGCGGTATCATCTTCCGTGACTTGTCACATTATTAATTATTCCGCTACATAATTCCCAAAAACTTGGAACTCTGATTAGTCTCCTTTCATGTCGTGTTTTCTTTCTGACTTCCTCTCTCTATCTCTCTGTCGTCACTTTCTCTCTCCTATTTGTAGTTGATTTTGTCTCTGTTGCACTCCTTTGCTCCTTCGTTGCACTCCTGATCAATTTCGTCTGATCTCGCATCTCCGATCAATTCCGCTTAATCCAGTATCTCTGATATGCATCTTTGTTCAATTTCGTCGATGAGTTTCGCCTAATCCAGCCTAAAAGATTGACTCTATCTCCGTTACTCCAACCTCTGATCAATCGTCTAATCCAGCCTAGAAGATTGGTTCTGTCTCTGTTGTTTCAGCCAAATGCAGATTGGTTCCATCTCAGATGCAGTTTGATTCCGTTCCCATTGTAGATTTTCCTAAATGCAAATGGTTCTATCTCAAATGCAATTTGAGCCTCTTGACTTCTCTAAAATCTCGACGTTATATTTTTAGAATATTTTAGTTTATTTTATTTTCGTGTGTCTAATTATAACAAGCTAAAGTTTAGTAGCTTTAGCTTAAGTGAAGGTATTAGAATATTTAGAACATATCTTGAAATTAAATTAGGCTTGATTTTGTGTTATCTTAGAGATTTGATTAGCACATAATTAGAGATATTATTTTGATTATATTTAATATATTTTCTTCTTTATATAGTCTCCTTCTCCTATAAATTGTGAATCTTCTTATACACATTAATTAATTTAGAGATAATTCAAATAATATGCAGACACATTCTTAGACTTTTTCTATGTCCCTATTTCTCTATTTCTAACAAATAGTTTATCACTTTATCTAGAGATAAACAATATTTGCACAATTTTTCTTTATATTGTGCATAAACAATAAGAGCATGTTTTGGAAAGATTTTTCCCATCCTCAACAATTTTTTTTGTTGAAAAAAAGTTGTTGTAATAGTGTTCAATTATATTTAGTAAAATTAGTTTAAGCTTTTACACGAAATTTAATATATTTTAAAAGTTTTTTCATAATGTTGAAATTTCAACTTATGATTTTAAATTATAAATTATTCTTTATATTTTAATATGTAATTATTATTTTGTCTTCAATTAAATAACATTTTTAATCATTTTATGCTTATTTTAATAATTTAATATAAAAATAATTTTTTTATATTATTTAAACAAAATAGATTAGCTTAAAAATATTTTTTAGTTAACATATTCAAATATAAAATTAATTTTATTATAATCAATTATAATAAAAAAATTATACAATAATTAATTATTAAAATAATCAAATTTTTACAATTATCTTAGTACACATTAAATCAATAACCTTTATATTTATATAAACTTTGAATGTTCATATACGGTAACAATCTACGTGGCATTTTTCAATGCTTTACCAATTCATTTTAGTTCGCGTCACGTGATTTGTACATCGACTCACTGTTTGTTTAGATGCGCTTTCGTATTGATGAAAGTCTTGCGTTTCACGTGTATAGTGTTTTTTCATTCTCACGATCGATACTCATTTATGATCATACACTGGAAGGGGTTGATTAATAGGTTAATCGAGTTAATTATACGTTAATCAAGATAATTACCCATTAATCAAAATTAAGTGTGTGCTTTAGTGTATGACGTGACTTAATAAAAAAGTGTGTGTTGAAAAGAGTGTGTTAGAGAGTGTGTTTTTAGCATTTTCCTTTGTGTAGATGCGCTTTCGTATAGATGAAAGTCTTGCGTTCCACGTGTATAGTGTTTTTTTCATTCTTTAACATTGAAATGCATGCCTACTTTTTTAAATAGCACATGAGAGATACACCAAATTTAAAAACCTACTTTTAAATAGTCAATATGTCTTCCATATATATATATATATATATATATATATATATATATATATATATATATATATATATACAAAAAATTTAAGTAAAAAATTCGTAATTTATTAATATCATTTTATGTATAATTTGAAAATTTACAATATATTAATATATATATGTTCACCACTTTATTTGTTACCTAATAAGTCATTCCTAAAAAATATGAAACATAATTTCTATTGATATATTCTAAAAAATCTCTTAAACTAACTTCTCTTAATAGAACTAACCATGAATGAGTACATGTGCATAAAAATTTAACTAGAGAGAATATTGGTATGAAGCAAATTTTAATAACGACGAAATAGATGATTTAGTAGTGTTAATTTATTATTTTCATTCTAATAAATATGGTATATTAAAATAAAATTTAAATATCTTAATAGTATTTTAAAAGATAAAACTTAAAATATTGATGTGTTTTAAAAAAATTTAATTTAAAAATATATTAATATATTATAATAAATTAATAATTAATAATTATAATTTATAATTATTAAAATAATTAATATATTATATTATATCCTAATTAAATAGGCGTATTTAAGTGTGTCCGAAACGTGTCTAAGCGTGTTCAAGACGTGTCCAAATTGAAAAAAATAATCTTTTTAATTAGAAACATTCTGACACGCAAGACACGTGTATCATATAATTGTCCTCATCTGTCCGACATGAACATGTATCTGACACGCGGACACGCCTTAACAATAGTGTATCTGTGCTTCATAGCTCACAACGACTGATACTCATTTATGATCCCGGGATGGAGGTGGATACCTACGAGTGTATGTATGTATTTAATAATTGAATATAAAATTTTATAATTTATTAAAAAATAAATTTTAGCATCTATAAATATGCTGAAGTTAATTTTTATTTATTGAAAACAGTTTCAATTGTTGAAAACTCTATAGATAAAAAAAATTTATTGGCTACCTTACTAATTTTTTTTTATCTATATTATTTACATGTTTTGAGATTGGAAAGTCAATATAGCAAATAATATTTTCTCGTCCTATCACATATACTCATTTATAATATCTGTAGGGGAGGTAAAAACCTATGAGTATTTAATAATTTAATATAAAATTTTAAAGTTCATCAAAATAAAATAAATAATAAAATAAATTTTAATATCTATCGAATTTAATTTGCTGAACCTAAATTGTATTCACAAAAATAATTTTTTGGCTAAAAACTCAATGAATAAAAAATTTTATTAGCTATATTACTAATCTTATTCTTCTTTTTTAATTTTTCATCTACATTATTTGCATGTTCCTAAGTGGATATATCAATGGGGCGAGTCCCGTCAACATTGCGGGTACCCATGGATATCTGTAAATATTTAATAATTCAATATAAAATTTTAAAAATCACTAAAAAATTGAAATATTGAAATATTTGTAGTATATTTAATATTTTTTATTATTTGAGTTTAATTTTGATGCATTATTAGTATAATTTTTTTATACTATTAATCAATTATACATTATCACATGCATGACTTTTGAAATGATTATTATAAAAGTCAAATATTTTTAATAATATAATAATATATAATTAATTGATGGTATAAAAACTTTTACACTAACAATGATATAAATTAATTTTTTTTGTATGATATTATCTTTTACAATTGTTAGTGTACAACATTTTAATTACTTTATCTTTCTAATTACTAACTTATAAAATGAATCAGCATGTTAGATTAATATTTATTTTTAGATGAATAAATTGTTATTAAAGTAATAGAAATAAAGAGTAATCGTGCAAACGTATGGGCACTATGCTAGTTTAATTACATAAGAGTGGGCTAATAGTGAAGGGTTAAATTTTTTGTTTTTTTAGGGATAAATTGGGTTAAGGTATTTTGCATCAAATCATAAGCTTTAATCCGAATGGGATCAATATAACTATACAAGTAAAATAAATAAATAAATAAAAATCTACCCGCGTAGTTTATAAGGAGTGTTATATGAGCAGCACAAATATGCCAAATAAGTACTTTCGTTTTTTTTATTATCTGAAAATCAATTTCATTAAGAAGCAAAATCAAGAGCCAATAGGTCTGGAATACACGAGGGGCATTCCTCTAGCCATATGCCAAGGTTGCAGATCTTAGTATAAGAGGCTAAGAAGTCAGCCACTGCATTACATTTTCTACGATCAAAACCAGTTTTAAAGCGGACCATAAATGTCAAGCAGGATGTTGCCATTGTAGAGAGGTCTGCAGATCCATCTTCTAAGTTGCTGTAGACGTTTTTTGCATCACCTTCAAGCCAAATGCTTCTAAAGCCCAACTCCCAAGCAAAAATTAAACCTTGTTTAATTAGCTGCAATTAGCTCCCTCTATGAGCATCCACTCTTCCATTCATTTTCTGTAATTTTGCTGCCATGAAGTTGTCAAGCCAATCCCCAATTACAATTCTCACTCCAAAGTAATTTTCTGCATCAAAGATAGCCACATCTACATTTACTATATATACAAGTTTAGTGGTGGGGACCTAAGAATTTTAATCAACGGAGACAAAGTATATATACTAAAATATAATTTTAAATATTTATATTTAATATCACATATTATTATTAAAAATAAAAAATAATAAGACATCAATATATTATTTAATTACTCATTTATATATTATACATATGATTTTTTAATGATATTTATAACATATAAAATTATTTATACTATAAACTTAAAATTTAAAAAAATATTTGAATATATATTCTATAATTTTTTTTTTTTTTTTAATTTTCATTAAAAAGCAAAATCAAATCAAAACAGTAAAATAATATTAACTTGTAATTATTAAAATTTTAAAATTATTACATGAAAAAAGAAAGATTTGATGAGTTGATTTATTATTACTTTTTATAACTACTCGTGCACAATAAACAATCAAAGAATCCGTCCCTCCCATTTAGTGGGAGGCTCTGCATATTTGCACCAAATTCATCTGATGGTGGAGTCGCTGCAAGTCCTTCAAGCCACACATTACACTTCTCACTCCAAAAATTTTGTTAATATGGGTAAAATTTTTAATTTTTGTTAGTGGTGGGGTAAAATTTTTTCATTTTATCGATGAATAATTTTATTTAAAATTTTTTAATATTTATTATACTTTTTTATTATATGTAGTATTAATATGATTATTATTATTTTTAATGTATATATGTTTTTTTAGTTTATTTAAGAGGAATTTACATATAAATTATCTAAGATTTGTTCATAATTATACACATAAATATGACTCTTTTTATTTGCAATAAAATTAAAAAATTTATTTAATTAACTTTATATTTAAGTAAAATCTTCTAAATTTTATGAAAGATAAAAATAATGATATTATGTATATATTAATAGATATATTTTTTAATGGGGGCATGTTTGCCCCAAAACCATCTACGTGGAGTCCGTCCTTTGCCACACCCAATTTTATTCCTTCCACGAACCAGCCCAAACCATTACTAAGCCTTCATTTGGATGAAGAGAAAATGAGAGGGAAAAAAAAGAGTAGAAAGAAAACAAAGAGAAAATGCATTTTTCTCTCGTTTAAATGAGGCAAGAAAACAGCAAAGAAAGAAAAAATAACGTGACGCCCACAGTAAAAGTTTTCTTCACTCAAAAAGCGAGAAAATTGAGCAACATGCGAGAAAAGAAATGGCAGCGTAGGCACAAGGATGAAACTCAACTATAAGCACTCACATCAACAAACAATTTGACCAAAAGTTTACTAAATCATAGCCAAAATGTAGAAAAATCTTTACTTTTCTTGTGATTGGGATGAGGATGGGAGAGGGAGGGTGTCGACAGCTTCAGGTACTGATATGCCCTAGCCCAATATGCCCCAACAAGAAGCCTTAGCTCATTCAAACAATTCTGATGCATAGGAGGAAGTCCAGAACACTAGGCCCAAAAGGACTACTACTAAACCAAAGAAATGGGTAGACTTTGTTAGTTACAAATAAAGGACACAAGTGGCTGATTCTAGAATTAGTACCATGTAGGAATATCTATTGCTGTTATTTGCTGTTATTTGTTGTATTTTCCTTTTGTTGAGGAGGTAGACGTTGGGTGTGTACCCACCTCCACTTTATATAGCCATGTACTCCTCATTGTGAGGCAATGAATATCTATTAAATTTCCCTTCTCAATCTTAATCTTGCTGGAGGTATCTCTGTCCTCGAATTCAGAGAATATCACACATATCATTGGTGCTCTCGTTGCTCTGACTTCTCCCTTCCCATGGCTCATTCTACCCGCTCTTCTGATGACAAGCTTGAAGAGCTCATGCAACAACTGGCTCAATTTCAGTCCACCTTCTCTAACAAAATGGATGAGGTATCCAACCGTGTTGCTGCCTTGGAAACCCGCTGCCCGGAGAGCTCCTCCACCCCAACCCCAACTTCAGATGCAACCCAAAAACACTTCCTCAAATTAGACGTTCCGCGTTTTGAGGGAGTAGACCCACAAGGGTGGATCTTCAAAATTTCACAATTTTTTGACTATCATGCAACCCCTGAGGAAGAACGCATCACTGTAGCATCCTTTTACTTGGATGGTGCGGCTTTGTCCTGGTATCAGTGGATGTATCGCAACGAACAAATTCATTCCTGGGAACAATTCCTTCAAGCCCTGGAGACGCGTTTTGCTCCAACTGCATATGATGATTCGTAAGGTAAGCTATTTAAATTGACACAAACTTCGTCAGTTATTGCTTATCTTAGCGATTTTGAAAATCTTGCTAATCAAATCATTGGGCTCTCACCCCCATTTTTGTTGAGCTGCTTCATTTCTGGCTTGAAACTGGAGCTCAGACGTGAGGTTCTAGCTCAACAGCCCAACTCTCTCTCTCAGGCAGCAGGGTTGGCCCGTTTACATGAAGATAAATTCCAAGATCTCCTTCGCCATAACCACCCACGTCCTCGACCTCTATGGCATAACCCATCGATCTCCAGGACTTTCACTCCACCATCGCGACCAAGCTCAGACCCTCAACAGTCGCGACCCCTGCCACCACTCCTTCCGGCCCCTCCTAAGCCTCGATTCAAACAGCTCTCTAAGGCGGAAATGGCGGATCGAAGGGAAAAGGGACTTTGCTTTAATTGTAGCCAAAAGTTCTCCAGAAGCCATCAGTGCAAGGGACGTTTCTTACTACTTGTGGTAGAAGAAGATGATGACCCCTCCATTAAAGATGTGGGCCAATTTTTAGAAGCATTTGATGACAACATAACTGACCCGCCCCAGCATATTAAAGCCCAACAACCAGCCTAATTAAGTTTAAATGCTCTATCTGGAGTTCGGGCCCTAGAGACTCTGCGGGTCACGGGTCATATTGACCAACGCCAGGTCCACATATTAGTTGATGGGGGCAGTACCCACAACTTCATACAAGCAGCACAGGCCATCGAATTGGGTTTAGCGTATAGCCCAACTCCCTACTAAAGGTCTTGGTAGGAAGTGGGGAGGAGCTAAGATGCTCTAGAGTATGCAAGGCGGTCCAGCTAGCAATTCAAGGTAATATTTTTACTGTAGACCTATTTGTCTTGGACATGAGTAGGTCTGATGTTGTACTGGGTGCTCAATGGTTGAAACAACTTAGCCCAGTATTAATGGATTACCAGGCCTTAACATTGAAATTTTCGGTTGGGCCTAATCTTATTGAACTAAAGGGGGATACTGGAGTCCTTCCCACACCTATCACCTACCATAAACTCCAGAAACTCTTGTTGGGGGACCAAGCGGCCCAATTCTTCTCCCTAAGAGCATTCGACCGCCATCTTACGAACACACCTGACCCTTACTAGTTAAAACACTCCAACCTCGATGTGCAGCAGCTTCTATTACAATACAAAGCTCTCTTCGCTGAACCTAACCACATACCTCCCACAAGATTCTCATATAATTCTATCCCTTTGATACCTAACTCCACCCTTATTAACGTCTGACCATACCGCTAATCACATGCCCAGAAAATGGAGATTGAGTCCCAAGTCAGTAAGCTCCTTGCTAACGGGTGGATCCAACCCAGTAACAACCCTTCTCATCGCCGGTCCTACTCCTGAAGAAAAATGACAAATCATGCCAAATGTGCATGGATTATCGGGCCTTGAATGCTCTAACTATCAAGGACCGATTTCCATTGCTGACAGTGGATGAACTACTCGACAAGTTGGGTCCAGCCAGGGTATTTTCCAAATTGGACCTTACTTCTGGGTTTCATCAGATTCGCCTTAATCTGGCAGATACTTCCAAGACTGCCTTTCGCACTCATGAAGGGCATTACGAGTATCGAGTCATGCCTTTCGGCCTTTGCAATGCCGCGGCAACCTTTCAGGCAACCATGAATGATATATTTCGACCCCTACTACGCAAGACAGTAATCGTCTTCTTTGACGATATACTACTTTACAGTTCCTCGCTCGAATTACACCTAAAACATTTGGCTCAAGTATTTTCTGTCTTAACTCAACACCAGTTCTATTTGAAGCCACAGAAGTGCTCATTCTGTCAGAATCAAGTAGCTTATCTGGGTCACATCGTGGAGAATGGTACCGTTACTCCAAATCCTGCCAAGATCAAAGCTATTATGGTGTGGCCGGTTCCTACTTCGGTCAAAGGATTGCATGGGTTCTTGGGACTATCCGGGTTCTACAGGAAGTTCATACAGAATTATGCTGCCATTGCTCAATCATTAACCAATTTGCTCAAAAAAAGGAATTTTAATTGGTCTCCTAAAGCCCAAGGGTCCCTGGAAGCTCTTAAACTCGCCATGGTTGCTGCCCCAATATTAGCCTTGCCTAACTTCTCTGAAACTTTCATTGTTCAGACGGATGCATCTGGATTTGCTATGGGGGCTGTGTTACTTCAATCGGGTCACTCAATTGCTTATTTTAGCAAAGTGTTCTGTCCTAAGTTGTCTAGAGCATCTACATATATAAGAGGGCTTCATGCCATTACTTGTGTGGTTAAGCGTTGGCGACAGTACTTGTTAGGTCACTTTTTTTAATACAAACGGATCATAAGAGTTTGAAGGAGCTACTCTCCTAAGTAATTCAAACCCTAGAGCAACAACATTACTTCTCAAAATTATTAGGGTACCATTATAAAATTCAATATAAACCCTGAAGAACAACCACTGTAGCAGGCGCTCTCTCTCGGTCTAATGAACTTGATACTGCAGGGTTCCACTACCTCTCAGCCCCAAAATTCCTTTTCCTTGACGAGCTCAAAAAGGAATTGCAATTTGATTCTGAATTTTAGGAATTAAGTTCTCGTTGGTAGCAGAATCCATATTCTCTTCCAGGTTTCAATTTGGTGGATAAGTTGTTCATTTATCAGGGAAGGATATGGATACCCCCATCTTCTAGATTCAAGAAACTATTACTGAAGGAGTTTCATGAATCACCAATAGGGGGTCACACTGGAGTCGCAAAAACCATGAAGAGGTTGACGGAGAATTTTTTCTGGGACCACATGTGGAAGAATGTGCAGGAGTTTATTGGCCAATGTATGGTGTGTCAACAAACTAAATACAGTCCTAAGAAGCCTAGTGGGTTGCTCCAGCCACTCCCAATTCCGAGTAATGTTTGGAAAGACATTTCCATGAATTTTATCACTGGGTTGCCGCCTTCACAAGGTTACACTGTCATCCTTATTGTTGTTGACCGATTTTCTAAAGCCATACATCTTGGAGCCCTTCACTCTAGTTTCACTGCGTATAAAGTTGCTGAGTTATTTGTTTCAATGGTTTGCAAACATCATGGTTTCCTTAAAAGTATTGTTTCGGATAAAAACCCAATTTTCATTAGCCGGTTCTAGTCCGATCTCTTCAAACTCAGTGGTACGTTGCTCCAGATGAGTTCCTCCTACCATCCTCAAACTGACGGACAAACCGAGGTCATGAACAGAACCATTGAGCAGTATTTGTGGGCATTTGCTCATCATAAGCCATCTCTCTGGGTAAGATTCCTTCCTTGGGCTGAATTTCATTACAATATGTCGGTCCATTCTAGTTCTAGGTCCTCTCCTTATCAAGTGGTGTTTGAGAAGCCTCCTCCTTCAATACCTGACTACGTGGCTGATACATCAGCAATAGCTGCGTGTGATTCTCTTCTCCTTTCCTGAACTGAAATCTTGGAGACCCTAAAAAAGAACTTGCTAACAGCTCAAAACACCATGAAGGCAAATGCTGACAAGCATAGGCGTGAGGTTTTGTTTGCTGTTGGGTCCTGGGTTTATGTCAAACTTCAGCCTTATCGATAAACTTCACTATCCGGAGCAAGGTACAGTAAGCTCTCCAAGAGATTTTATGGGCCTTACCAAGTGAAAGAGCGAATTGGGACAATAGCATATAAATTAGAACTCCCTTCATATACCAAAATCCATGATGTTTTCCATTGTTCACTACTTAAGCCACACAAAGAACCCCCACCAAAGCAGATTGATCATATCCCACCCCACTCTTTAGACAACAATCCTCTAATTACCCCTCTCACTATACTTGGGTATCAAACCTCCAATACCAGTGATCCACCTCAACATATGGCGCTGATACAATGGCAGGGACTATCTCCAGATGACATTTCTTGGGAAAATTGGGATGACTTGAAGGCCCTTTACAACCTTGAGGACAAGGTTGGATTTAATGGGGAATGTATTGATATGACCCAGCCCAATATGCCCCAATAAGAAGCCTTAGCCCATTCAAACAATTCTGATGCACAGGAGGAAGTCCAGAACACTAGGCCCAAAAAGACTACTACTAAACCAAAGAAATGGGTAGACTTTGTTAGTTACAAATAAAGGACACAGGTGGCTTATTCTAGAAGTCACGATTAGTACTATGTAGGAATATCTATTGCTGTCATTTGCTGTTATTTACTGTATTTTCCTTTTGTTGCGGAGGTAGACGTTGGGTGTATACCCACCTCCACTTTATATAGCCATGTACTCCTCATTGTGAGGCAGTGAATATCTATTAAATTTCCCTTCTCAATCTTAATCTTGCTGGAGGTATCTCTATCCTCGAATTCAGAGAATATCACACATATCAGGTACAGTGGATAGGGTGGGTTGAGAGAAGAGGTCACAAAGACAAAAAAAAAAAGAGGAGGAGAAGGAAGTAGGGGATGAGTGAAGAGGTGAGGGTGGAACATTAGCAAGATGTAAAAAACGAAGGGGGGATGAAGATGAAGGGGAAGGAAATAGAGTGCGAGTGGCTTGGGGGGGGGGGGCGAAAGGTGGTTGTACGAGGGAGATGAGGAAGAAGGTTACAAATAAAGAAAATAATTTTTTATCTTTTATTTTTGTTTAATAGTAAAAAGTATTTTTAAAGTATTTTTTTTAGTTTTTATCTTCTCATTTTATCTTCATCCAGACAATCTATTTCCATTTTTACTTTTTTTTATCTATTTTCTCTCCTTTTATTTTCTTTCTTCTCATTTTCGTTTTTATGAATCCAAACAAAGCATAAGATTAAATTACTAAAATAGGTATATTTTTAAAAAAAATTTGATTGAGGACAAAATATATTTTATCAAAGTGTAAGAAATAATCTATAACTAAAATCATAAGTTTCTTATTTTTAGCTTATGATTTTCTTAGCAAGAAAAGTTCTTTTTATCAATTTCGTGTAAAAGGGGTTTTTTAGAAAATAATCATTTTATCCAAAATAATAATTATTTCACATCATTTTCCATAAAATTAGTTGATCTTGGGAAAGATCGCTTAATCACCTTCCCAAACATTCTTAATTTAAAATCTTCTACACCAAATAAGTACTTTTCTTACCATTAAAGATGAATTATTATAATTCTTTATAAAGTGAGGTAATTATTTAATGTATTTATATAAATAACTTTGACATTGTCTCTTGTATAATCATAATTGATTATTATAATAAAAAATCTTATGCTTTTAATTTAAACTATACAATTGCACCAGATCCATCCGATAATACAAAATTTATATCTAAAAACTTTATAAAAATAATTTCATTGAAATGAAATAACCTAATAATTGTTATATTATTGAAAATAGGTATTTTGTCCTTTTTTTTATTTTAAATTGGTCTCTTATTTTATATTTTTGTCAATTTAGTTTCATATATTACAAATTGTTATTCAATGTTGTCCTCCTTAGAAAATTGAGCAATAAACTCTAATGAAATGGCAACGATGCATTATGAAACTGGCAAAATAAAAACCCATAACATGATGACAATTTGGCCAAAAGTTTACTAAATCATAGCTTCAAAAGATTGACAAAATCTCAATAAAAGATCACATTGAATAATGATGTATAAGATAAAGGACCAAACTGACAAAAATATAAAGAAATGGACCAAATCAAAAAAAAAATAAGGAGAAGGAAGTAGAGGAGGGAAAGTAACTTATTTTTTAAAAAATGAAGGGGGATGATATTATTTTACTTTGTTACTTAAGTCTATCACACCAAGATTTATAAAAAAAAGAACTAAAAACAAAATAAAAAATGTTTCTTCTTTTAAAGTAAAAATATTTTTTAACATATTTTTTGTGAATTTAAAATTTATTCTAATTTTAAATCTTCTTCCGCATAATCTTTTCTATTTAAATACAAAAAAGAATATAATATTTTTTATATTTCTAATACATTAAATGTCCTCTCATTTTCTTTTCTCATCCAAAAGGTAGAGATTAGTTGATCTTCTTAGATCGCTCATTCTCACTCACTACAAGCTACGAGTTATGGACTACACCAAATAAGTACTTTTCTTACCCTTGCAGAGGCAATTATTTAAATTCTTTATAAAGTGAGGTAATTATTTAATGTATTTATATAAATAACTTTGACATTGTCTCTTATATAATCACTTGATTTTATATAATAAAATCTTATACTTTTTTTAAACTATACAATTATAATTGTCAAAATTTATATCTAAAAACTTTATAAAAATAATTTCATTGAAATGCCTTATATTGTTATATTATTGGCAAAATAGGTATTTTAATCCTTTATTTTTATTTTTATTTTAATTTGGTCTCTTATTTTATATTTTTGTCAATTTAGTTTCATATATTACAAATTGTTATTCAATGTTGTCCTCCCTTACAATTCTGAGGGCTCCAAACTCAATGAAAATATGATGTTTGAGCTATAAGAGGAAGAAAGCTAAATATAGCATTTCGATGATCACGTGACCACCAGTTAGTACACATCATCACTTCTATTAAGAGATTGACGAAATTTTAATAAAAGATCACATTGAATAATGATGTACAAGATAAAAGACCAAACTGACAAAAATATAAAGAAATGGACCAAATAAAAAAAATAAAGATACGGGATCAAAGTACTTATTTTTTTCTATATTATTTTACTTTGTTACTTAAGTCTATCACACCAAAATTTATAAAAAACTAACTAAAAACAAAATAAAAAAATGTTTCTTCTCAAAAACTAAAATACTCCAACATATTTTGTTGTGAATTTAAAATTTATAGAATAATTTTAAATCTTCTTAAATAATCTTTTTACTTACTAAATACAAAAAGAATAGGTTATTTTACTTTTCTACATTAAATTTAGTTAAGGTTTTAGGTTAGATAAGTTTTGCCTTTCCATTCATGCACTTAGTAGCTACGAGTCAAGGGGATAAAGGAGGATTAAAGCTTAAGAGAGAGATAAATCAATGAGTTTCCTTTTTCTTTTTCCCTCTATCAAGCTATGAGCTTTGGGGGTTGTGTACTATACTAGGATAGTAGGGGTAGTCTAATATTTCGACATCATTTTCATATATTTAGCTATGAGCTTCTTATGGACCGTATCATGGTAAGAGGATGTTTGGTTATTATTCAATCACAATACACTCTACTGAGCTTATGGATCGTACTAGGATGGGAGGGTAGGCAAATCACCCTCTACACCATTGTTTACTCGAGGATCCCGTTGAGCTAATCCCCCCACAAGCCTCCCAAATGGTTATTCAATGGGTACCCATATGTCCTAAGCCAACCCCGATGTCCTATCATTGGGCTCATACAGGGCTATTATAAAAAAAAAAAAAACGAGACCACCCAAGATCTCCCTAGTAAAAACTTAGAACATTCTTTTCACCTGAAAGGAACATGTGGTGATCCCTGATATGCCACTCCCTTTAATAGATTTTTCCCTCCAGAAGTCACAATGGGCATGACAAACGTGAAGCGAAGGATACTATGCACTCTCCCCCTCACGCAAGATAGATGGCCTTAGCATCTACAAGTAAAGATGATTTCAGCATCCTAAGTGAGTTCATGTTTAGCCTTTACATATCATTTTCAAACCATTACTGTGTCTGAGCTACCCTAAGCAAGCCACTCTCTCTGGCCCCATCATTGTGCCCCTTGTCACTTAGGTAAGTTAAATACCACCTAGGGTTTGATTGACGTAAACAGAATGCATTTATTTTTTTATTTAATATATTTTTTTATTAAGTACTAATGTATTAACCAACACTACATGCTTATCAATTTACATTTTTTTAAGATAAAAAATAAACAATGATAAATATTATTTAAATTTTATTTTTGTATTTATCTTTAAAAATTTAAATAAGTAATAAGATATATTTATAATTTTATCATCTTTGTATTTATCTTTAAATCTTTAATTAAGTAATAAAATATAATTACAATTGTATGCTATATTTATATTTATCTTTGAATTTTTAAATCAATACTTAATAATGGTAGTTTTGGAAAAATAAAAAGTACATACCAGAGTAAAAAAAATCTACTTTATACATAATATAAATATAAATATAAATTAAGAGAATATTTCGTACTAGGATGGGAGGGTAAAATTTATAAACTCATGGAGCTCTACACCATTGTTTACTCGAGGATCCCGTTGAGCTAATCCCCCCACAAGCCTCCCAAATGGTTATTCAATGGGTACCCATATGTCCTAAGCCAACCCCGATGTCCTATCATTGGGCTCATACAGGGCTATTATAAAAAAAAAAAAAACGAGACCACCCAAGATCTCCCTAGTAAAATTTTGATAAGATTAGAACATTCTTTTCACCTATTATTAAATGTGGTGATCCCTGATATACTCCCTATTATTATTTTATTATTCCAGAAGTCACAATTATTATTATTAAATTAAATTCGAATTATTATTATTATTATTAAATCACGTAAGATATTATGGCCTTAGCATCTACAAGTAATTATTATTTCATATCCTAAGTGAGTTCATGTTTAGCCTTATTATTATTATTATTATTAAACCATTATTGTGTCTGATTATAATTATATTCCAAATTCTTATTAATATCATTGTGCATAATTATTATTATCATTAGGTAAAAATTCCACCTAGGGTTTTATTACGTAAAATTAGAATTATTATTTTTTTATTTTCAATATATTTTTATTAATATTATTAAATTCAACACTTATTATGATTATTAATTTACATTTTTTTAAGACAAAAAATTAACAATTATTATTATTTTATTTAAATTTTATTTTTAATTTATCTTTAAAAATTTTAATAAGTAATAAGATATATTTATTATTTTATCATTTTAGTATTTATCTTTGAATTTTAATTATTATAATTATATAATTACAATTGTATTATATATTATATTAAATTCTTAATTATTATTTTATTAAATTAATTATTATTATTATAATTAGTAGTTTAACAAAAAATAAAAAAATGTACATAATAGAGTAAAAAATCTATATTTATACATAATATAAATATAAATATAAATTAAGAGAATATTTTAAGAGGTTATAAAAAACTAAAATTTATAAACTCAAATGGAACGAGTAATATAGACCGTTAGAGTTTAAGCGGGTTCCTGGACGTTGTCGTTTAGCATTGTTCCAAGTCCACCTCCACCTCCTGCTCTGCCTCACATTCCTTATCTCCAATGTTCTCATCGTCGTCGAGTTTCCGATGACAAACCAAATCACAACCTAATTTCAGACAACAAAAATGAACACCCTGCTCTCACCGCGGGTCCCTTTGGTCTCTCCGGTCCTTAGCAACACCAGCCTTCCAAGGTTCCATTCCACCCTTTCAATCTTTAGAGCAAACTTGTTGTCGCGCGGCACGCTTTCTGCACGTGCCACTTCCGATGAACTAGACACACAAACAGTAGATGAGGAGGAACTTACAGTGGAGCCGAACGTGGAATCCAACGCCAAAGCTGGAAGCACTTCCACTTTTTCTGACCCATTCGACAAAGAGCTTAAAAAGGTTGGTTCCCACTTCCCACCCCTAAATCATCCTTGAATTTCAAATCTAAATCAATTTTTAAGGATGCCCATTTCGTCAAAAACCTTGCTTTCCTATAAATTTTTTTACATAAAATAGTAATGCATTCCCAAAGTTTGCATTTTGGTGAGTAAAAATCACTATGCTTTGGTGAATTCTGGATTTGGATAATCCACTTGAAAAACGTTTCTGCTGTTTCATGTTAACACAGTATACCACTCCAACCCAAAACCAAGCCCAAAAGACCAACACACTCACTGATACAACTACAAAAGCTCAGCTAAATGAGCCCACTTGAATCATCACCTGTTGATTGAGTTAGTTAGATTGCTACCAGAATCAGTTGATTAGTTACAGTTAATTATCTGTATTAACCTTAGTTAGTTAATCATGGTTACTATAGCTTAACTATAGTTGGCCACCGTACCTATCATGTATATAAACTCTGTACTTTCATTCTGCTGTTGAATAAGATTCATTTGCAAGTTTCTTACAAAATTGTTACATGTTGCTGAGAGTAAGTAAGGCATTGGATAGGGTATGCTGATTTTTATGTCTGTTTTACATGACAGGTTGCTCAGAAGACTGCTGCCACCTTTGCGCCGAGGGCTTCCACAGCTACAAAAAACCCTGCAGTACCAGGAACTGCCTTGTACACTGTTTTTGAGGTTCAAGGGTATGCGTCAATGTTGTTAGGTGGAGCTTTGTCTTTTAATCTCATATTCCCGTCAGACGAACCTGACATTTGGAGATTAATGGGAATGTGGTCCATTTGGATGTTCAGTAAGTTTACATCTTCCAATTTTGATCTGAATTGAAAGCTGCATGAAAGAACAAGTGCTTGCTTGCTACTTCATGCTTTACCAGTTACCATTATGCAGGAAGTTTGATTGCTCAGTATGACAAATTTCAGAACCTTTTTAAGATGATGTATTTATGGGAAATAATTATTTGTATTTGAAACCACTTGTTATTATGATCAGTAGTTCATGCAAGATGTTGTTCATGTCCTATGATTCTTTAGTTAGTGTAAACATTTTATGATGAATACAACTCCTTGTTTATGCAGCAATTCCTTCACTACGAGCTCGAGACTGCTCAAAGAATGAGAAAGAAGCTCTCAACTATCTTTTTCTCCTCATCCCATTGCTCAATGTTGTAATACCATTCTTTTGGAAGTCCTTTGCTGTTGTTTGGTCGGCAGATATAATAGCCTTCTTTGGAATGTATGCGTGGAAGGTACATATACTTTCTAGTTATCCAGATTTGCTGTTAGCTTTGTTTTCTTGTAACTAGTCATCTGAATCATATCTCTTGCAGTTTGGATGGCTTCAGAGAACGGACTAGGGAACCAAACTTGGCGGTCAACTACTATCAAGGCTTATTGTCTCTTGATTTTCTCATGGATCTCAATTATATATCACACACAGCAATTGAGAAGCGACATTTCTTGGAGCATTTCAAAGTCCCAACACCATGGGAGAATGAATTCTGTGTTAAAATTGCAGCAGCTTTTACATCTACTAGGCTAGGGGAGCAAGATACCATCTTCGCATTTTTCCTGTTATCAAATGAAGAAATGATATAGGCTCTTTAAAAGTTTTGCATTTTGTTATTTTCTCATTTCGCGCCTCACATTGTAGAAAAATTGAAACTCCCCAGTGTTATCAAGAACCTCCGAAAGATGAAATGTGACTTAGCCATGTTTATAATACATATTGTATCACTGACAATTTTGATGGCTGTAAAGTATTTTCTTAACTGGAGAAAAATTTAAATTGAGAAGACAGTTATATCCTGTTTGTTTCTGGTGCAATAATGTTAAAATGGACGGAAACGGCAAAATATCTATTGTTGATAGTGTATCACTATTTCGCCAAACATATTTGAATATTTGAGCCACTGCTTAATTTTTGCCACAATTTGGTTAAGATGACTATGAAAAAGGAAGAGCCAAAAACAACTAAGACTATGCAAACGGAAGGAATCGGATAGAGGCATGGCCCGCATCGCAAGTGGCAGCGTGTCAATAAAACTGTTCACCACACATAGCCGAGCACCTTACGAAAAAAAGAAAGAAAAGAAAACTGTCCTCCCCAGTTTTTTGGGACTCACTACATTTTTAAACTGTCGGATCCTGAGTCTAAAGCCATCTAAAGTCTAAACAATATTCCAAAGCTAACGGTGTCAATTTGAGTAGGGTAAGGAGAGTGGATCTTTTCTCTTTTTTACCCCTTTGCAGAAGAGCAAACAAATAATAAAACTAGTAAACTTGCTTTATAACCACAACGTCACAATCTACCGCTTCTTTTTATTTGAGCTTCTCCTTTCTGCCTCTCTTTCAGCAACCAGAACACAGAACTCCGAACCAAGCATCTCGTGTATATCAAGATTCAGAGAAAGACTTAGATCAACAATTCCCAAGATGATTTCCACTGTTATATTGAAGCCCAAAGTAGATAATACTCTAACAGCATTAGCAGCCCTGCATATGTATTTTCTTGTCTCCAATGCTGTGTAATTTTTCTCTTGTTCTTCAAGACTCGCAGAATTTTTATTCGGCCATAAAACTTGTGGATCAGACTGGTTCACCGGATCTTCTACCATGTCATCTTTGGCTTCAATATGTTCCCCAACCCATATGAATCCATTACAGCCAAGTATCAAATCAACACCATATTGCTCCAAATGATGAAAATGTTGTTTTTGTCTCTTCACTAAATAAGGTTGGACTGTAAGCAGTTGACCTCTATTAAGCTGTCATACAACTGAGAGCCATTAGTAACAGTATAAGACTTGAAAAATATAATCCAATAAATTTTAAGCAACCAGAATATATTATATGCCATATATATATAATCCCTGTAAGCACCATGGCAACCAGAATTTTATTCTCCCTCATTTCAGGTTGTTTGCATTACATCTAAATCATAAAAAGCCAGTTGGAAGCTGTGTAGTTTTATATCTGTAAGCAACAATACCCATCTCATATATAATTTTCTTTTATCTACATTCTCCTACATTATGTAACTATCACTTTTTGAGGAAAAAGAAGAAGCAAGTAAAAAAAGTAATATGATTTAGAAGGCTTTTCAAGACTACAAACCTTTCCATATTTCTGACTTCTTGCTTGAAGGTGTAAGCCATCATGCTGGAAACCACGAACTTCAGCCTGTGGCCATGTATATAATTTAGGACACCAATCAACTGCTGTTTCCTTTATCCAATATAAGTAATTTTTAGTATACACAACATAACTGGACTTACACAAACAACATCCTTCTCTTCAAAAATACCACGCATATTTAGTTCATCCACAGCAGTCCGCCGCCTCTAGCAGTGGAAAGAACAATTCTGAATGAGGGGATTTCAAGTTTAATGGTGGCAGAAAAGCCAACAGTATATGATAAAGATGAAAACAAAATAGCAAGAAATCCGACTGAGTACTTTCAAAACTGAAAGTTGTTATGCATGATACTTCTTTCTCTGTGTTTATGAAAACTTTGAAGGACTTCACTGCATCTGATAACCATAATTGTTTTGTAATTGGCATTTGCACCCATGACCTTGTTTTACTGATTTCTTTGAGCATAATTTCTTCCAGGATTAGTGTTTGTTTACACAAGCTTAAAAAATTACACCTCAAATCAGTTTATCCACATCATTAGGAAAGACATACATGTACCAGCAAATGTCGACCCAGATCTAATACACAGTTCAGGTCATAACTAATACTTGCATTCTAACAAACATATTATCACTTTAGAGTTTAGACTGCACCAAAAAGCAGAAGATCAAAATTAACATTGGCTCTGAACCTAAGAGCCACCCAAAGGCTCCAAAACTGTCCCAGGGCACTATTCCATCTGAATCAGTCTAACTCTTAACATTGCAAAATATCCCAGTATCAATGCAACACAAATCTAAAAATCATTAAATAACTATATTCATTATAGACAGCAGAGAATGATAGGAAGTAATAGTATTATAACAGAAACTACTAAATACATACGTGCTTCCTGTTTATGCATTCTTCCACTCAACAAAAGCTTGATGATGCTTTGCCAACAAAAAGCTATGTCAGCAATTTGAGACAGCAAAAACTCATCAATACTTCCAATTCTATTATAGTTGCCCAAAGCTAGCTAAATTATCATTTGCTGAATTCTCTGAAAGAGAGATGAATGCAAGCTATACAGATACTCTTCCGATAAAGAATGACAAGATATCCAAAACGCGAGTTAATCCTTATCAAATACCTGGATGCCATCAGGCAAATTCATAGAAGAAAGCATCAAAACTGCATCTTGACTGTAATTTATCTCCAATCTCCAACGCTTTTGAGAAACCTACACAACAATCAGCAAGATGAGGAAAGTGAAAAGAAAAAGCAGATAAGCATGGTACATTTTCACTGGACCAATAGACAGCAGTCATAATCATAATAATGTGTTAAAAGCATTTTCACTGCCACATTAGAAACTTTCACATATCCCACAATGTGTCACATGGAAAATAAACCTCCTGTGTCCATAGGCTAAACTTAACAAATGGAGTGAAGCTGTTGATGATATAAAAGGGTATTATCATGTTTTTACCTCAATAACACGCCCTATAACGATGTCACCAACCTCAGGTTTGTACCTATCAATCATTAACTGAATTCCATTACCGAACACAATAACACAAGAAAAAACGATTAGGAACTTGAAAAAGTTAAGAAGCACGAGATTACCTGGAGCGCAATGCGCGGACATAGACGAGCTTGTTGACTCGCTCGACGACGCCGCAGACGGTGGCAACGACTTCGCCGTTGAGGTCAGCGGTTCCATGTCCCTTGAGGACGGCGTCTTCGTGGTTGACAGGGATGGAATCGGCAACGGTGACGGAAGCATCGGAATTGACCTTGGATGACAGAGACTCGAGTTGTTCCAGAGCCTTCTGAAGACGAACCTTCTGAGTTTGGCTCAACGGTAACTGTATCCCTCTCATCTCTCTCTCTCTCTCTCTCTCTCAACAGTAAAGCAACAAGAATACCGACCCTAAACCCTAAACCTCACTGTGCCACCACCTCCATTTCAGAACCTCTGCTTTTTTTTTTTTTTTTTTTTTTGGTCGAACAGAACCTCTGTTCTAACTCTTTGTTTTTTTTAACAGTAGTTTTGGGCCACTAAGCCCACCGATTAAATGGACCTTGGCATAACAGGCTTTGAATTTTACTTTTCTACTATTATTGTTGTTATTTTTAAAAACACTTCACAAACTGTCATGTATTTGACCCAAAAAAAAAAAAAAACTATCATGTATAAGCCATCCAAATAATTTTTCACATGCTATGATACCTTTTATATTTATTGATCATAGCCATAGAATTATATATCAACATTGTTTAATATCCTCAGCTCAAAAAAGAATTTTTTTTAATATCCTTAAAACTCTAACTAGAGAAATGTATGATATTAAAAAAAAATTCAGAGAATTATTAGTTTTCAATTTATAATTGCATTTATAAATAATATTTGTGCTATAAATATACTTTGTGTTTGTGACGTACAAATTGTTAAGTGTGTCCAGTGAGTTCCAAGTATTTTTTTTTTATACATATATATAAAAGTCGTTTACCAAATTTTGATAGGTACCTTCTGTAAGAAAACTAGCAATGAACTATCCTCCATGTATTCAGGCAAAAAAGATGGAGAGTATATAGGAAAATCTTTATTTCTTTTTTAAAGTAACTTTTAAGAAAAAGCAATGGGATTATTTGGAACAAAGATATTGGGACAATGCTAATGTGCAACAAAATATCGCAAACATGTTTGGCACTACAAAGCCTTATTTCCCTCCGAGGAATGTTGTCTTCCATACAATCCCACCAACCTCCTTCCTCTTGTTTCTCTGAATCCACCAACATTGTCAAACTTATCCTAACAATGGCTCCCACTCTGAATCCTTGAATGCCACACAGGACAGGACAGGATGGCCTCTTGGAACCCACCACAATATTCCACCCAAACCCAACTCCTCCTTGGCCTCCTGTCTCTCCTCACTCTCCTCCTCATCAACCACCACCACCTCACAACTGCCGCCGCCGGCTTTCGCCTCGGCGTCATCCGAAAACCCACCCCTGACGTCCCCATCTTCACGGAAGCCCCTTCCTTTCGCAATGGAGACACATGCAAGCCAGAAAGGATCCACATTGCCATGACATTGGACTCAAACTATCTCAGAGGCACCATGGGTGCTATTCTCTCCATTTTACAACACTCAACATGCCCCCAAAACGTAGAGTTCCATTTCCTTTGGGCTAGGTTCGAACCTCAAGTCTTTTTCAGCATCAAATCCACCTTCCCTTACCTCAAGTTCAAAATCTACCGCTTCGAATCCAATAGGGTGCGTGGTAAGATATCCAAATCGATTCGCCAAGCGTTGGATCAACCTCTAAACTACGCAAGAATCTACCTTTCCGATATAATCCCTGGTTATGTGAAGAGGGTTTTGTACCTAGACTCTGATCTTGTGGTTGTGGATGATATTGCAAAGCTTTGGGAGGTTAACTTGGAGGGCAAGGTATTGGCTGCACCAGAGTATTGTCATGCAAATTTCACCAAGTACTTCACAGACTTGTTCTGGTCAGACCCGGATCTTCCTCGAGCATTTGAGGGTAAGAATCCTTGCTACTTTAACACGGGTGTTATGGTTGTGGATGTGGAAAGATGGAGGGAAGGAAGGTATACACAAAAGGTGGAAAAGTGGATGACAGTGCAGAAGCAAAAGAGGATTTACCATTTAGGGTCTTTGCCTCCTTTTCTTTTGGTCTTGGCTGGGGATATAAAGGCTGTGGACCATAGGTGGAACCAACATGGGTTGGGAGGGGACAACCTTGAAGGTAAATGTAGGACTCTGCATCCTGGGCCTATTAGTTTGCTACATTGGAGTGGCAAAGGTAAGCCATGGTTGAGGTTGGATTCAAGGAAGCCTTGCACTGTTGATCATCTTTGGGCACCCTATGATCTCTATCGTCCTAACACTCATTACTTCGAATAATGACAATGGAAAGATGGGAAAGGATGGAAGAAGTTAGAACTTAGAAAAGCAGCCAGCTGAATGAAATCAGACATCACATGAGTCACGGGTGGTAGCCAAGATTGATCCCAAAAATGGGAGAAAGAAAGTTAAAACAACAAAATTAGAGGTAAGTACCAATAACCATTTATTATTTTTTTCTTTGTCTTTTATCAGACAAATAATTGAAAATTTGTTGAGGGAAAAAAGTTACTAAAGTAGTGTGATGTAACTTGGTTGTAAGTGTTAATTACAGGGGGAAGGAGTAACAATACATTAAGCTAGCTTTTAGCTGTTTGGTGTGGAAGGAAAGGGAAGATCAAGCTCATTTCAAGGAACTCAAGAAGGCAAGGATAATATGGAGCAATTTTAGTTATGGGTTTTATGTTTTCCCTTTAATTTTCTGGGATTTTTGTCCTTTGGGTTGGGGGGGGGGGGAGGAGGAACCTTTGGCATTGGTTATGGATGATGGTACCATTCGCATCAGTGACTGGTTGCCTGATCGATGAACCTCATCCAAACTTTTCTGTCTCTAAACATGATATCTATGAATTTCAATATGTTTTGAATATCCCGATAGATTTTGTACATGTTTTCAGTTCATTTGTTTTTGCAAATATAAAAAATTATCGTTTTATCTTTAGTTTTGATTTTTTTATTAATTATTTTTACTTTTGATTGAATGTGCACAGCGATGGCAAAACTATCCAGCTGCTTGATCATCCACTATATATAATTCATAGTGACTATCTACGAAATTGACCCTAAAAACTATCTATGCAAGCTATAAATATATTAATTATTTAGAATCTTATAATCAGGTTACTTTCTGGTTGATCACAAGTCGGAGAATTCAATACTGGATCATTGACAGGTTTTTGGAGATGTATTAATTGTTGTTTAAGTTTTAACACTGATATCCATCCACTAATATAACACCCGCGTCTTTTTTTTTAACAACCTGTGTCAAAATATTTGAATAGTTTCCGCTAATACGATATCTTATAATTCACTAGTTTGTTTATAGTGGATGAGTTCTACCAGTGAATAGTCTAATTCTTAGATTTCATTTAATAAGGAAATATGGAATTATATTTTGAAATACAATCTAATGGGATTATTTAAAGTGTTCTTTTAATATTTTTCCTATTAATATTAATGCACATTGAAATTACAATATGATTTATGATCCTATTTCAGTTGGTGTCACTTAATAATATGAAAATAAATAAGTAATTCTATTAACAATATAATAATTATTGAAAATACTAGTAATATATTCTTTTAGACACTCATTTTAATATTTATTTTATTATTAATTTAAAAATAAGTGTTAATTACAAGTACCTATCTTCTAATAATCATTTTAAATATATAAAGTGAATTAATAATAAAATAAATATTGAAAGAAACGTTCAAAAAAAATATTACAAGTATCTCTTTAAGGTGGTAAAAAAAGTTTAGAAAAAACTAGGTTGTCACCTTAAAAAAGTTAAAAAAAAAAAAGAGATTTCACCTTCCAAGTTCATGATATATCACATGCCTTAATAATGAATCCAACTTAAGATCTTTTTGTCACCGCTATTCAATCTTATTATGTGAGTCAACTCTTATTGGCATTGACAATATAATAATAATTTTAAATTTTCAATGTTACCACAGTTTATATTACTTTCATAATATCTGCATAAAAATATTGAGTAATATTTCTTAATGTAAAACAATAATTTTCACCAATAATGCTTTCTATGCTATTTTATCCAAAATAGTTTTGTGCTGATTATTGTCCCAGTCAATGAACATCATTTGATCCCCAAAGTGAATTGTGGGGCAATAGTGCGTTTTAGACTTAGTTCTCCATAACTGTTAAAGTAAAAGTTTATTTTGGTCATCTGGTAAACTAAGCATGCAATGAGTAGTTTAGCATTGATTCTAATATCTTAGTTGTGGTGAAGTTTAATATGTAGTTATTAAAAAATAAATAAATGAGGTGTGTCTTAGTTGAAAACTTGAGTTACCATATTGTCAAGATTAAGCCATCGTACACCATAACAAGAATTAGTCTTACATTCAAAAAGTATGAAAATACTTTATGGAATTAAAAAAAAAATTACTAGATTTTAACATTATTTTATTGAAAAGATTAACACTTTAAGTTTTATTTTTAGTATAATTTAAAACTTGTCCAATTCGGATAAGTTTCTATTTGAATTAATTATGATGACTGAGTTCAAATAAGATAAGAGATACCTACAAACATTTTGAAATTTTGAAACTCAAACATAAGTAGAGACATATTACTTTCATAATATCTGCATAAAAATGTTGAGTAATATTTCTTAATGTAAAACAATAATTTTCACCAATAATGCTTTCTATGCTATTTTATCCAAAATAGTTTTGTGCTGATTATTGTCCCAGTCAATGAACATCATTTGATCCCCAAAGTGAATTGTGGGGCAATAGTGCGTTTTAGACTTTTAGTTCTCCATAATTGTTAAAGTAAAAGTTTATTTTGGTCATCTGGTAAACTAAGCATGCAATGAGTAGTTTAGCATTGATTCTAATATCTTAGTTGTGGTGAAGTTTAATATGTAGTTATTAAAAAATAAATAAATGAGGTGTGTCTTAGTTGAAAACTTGAGTTACCATATTGTCAAGGTTAAGCCATCATACGCCATAACAAGGATTAGTCTTACATTCAAAAAGTATGAAAATACTTTATGGAATTAAAAAAAAAATTACTAGATTTTAACATTATTTTATTAAAAAGATTAACACTTTAAGTTTTATTTTTAGTATAATTTAAAACTTGTCCAATTCGGATAAGTTTCTATTTGGGTTAATTATGATGACTGAGTTCAAATAAGATAAGAGATACCTACAAACATTTTGAAAATTTGAAACTCAAACATAAGTAGAGACAGATTATGATTTTTTTTTCCTAGGGTTCTTCCTCTATATTTGGGGTTGTCTCACCATGCTTTCTTACAAATAGCGTTGGCAGAAGCTTGTCTAACCATGGTATGGGGCTGGCACTAACTCCAAGCTTGCTAGTTAGCTTGCTGTATGTGTAACAAGGCAACAATGTTAGATGAGGCTGAAATTTGTGTTATAAGGTCTTAGTTTTAATATCATGTAAAATTTTAATTTTAAATTAATTGGTATTAAATGGAATGACTTAACATATTATAAACTGTATCTGAAAGATTGAAGTAGACGATGTGAGACTTCAAATGATTGCGATTGAAAGGTATAGGTCCAAAATTGAGGTGGAAGATTGGCATGATGAAGAGTCCTACCGATTTCAACGATGTGACGGTGTCTCCGTTCAGCTGTGCCATTATTTTTATGATTGTGGGGAGGGAAGGTTAGGTGAGAGTGTTGGAGTCCACTTCATGATTGATAAGGTTTTTGTGGTAAAATTCACCTCTAAAATTGAGGTGGAAGATTGGCATGATGAAGAGTCCTACCGGTTTCAACGATGTGACGGTGTCTCCGTTCAGCTGTGCCACTATTTTTATGAGTGTGGGGAGGGAAGGTTAGGTGAGAGATACCATGAGTAGCAAGAAATCGTTTGATCTTGAGGAATTCTCCTCTATTGTCAGAGAAGGGTGTAATAATTGGCAAATTAAAAAACTTATCATCAAGAGACTTGAGAGAAAATGGAAAAGACATCTGATTTATTCTTCATGGGGAACAGTCATATATACTTTGAGAAATGATCGACAAAAATTACATACTAAAGGAACCCATCTAAAGACCTAAGAGATGTTGGACCCCAAACATCCGTGTACTGAAGCTCAAGAGGTCTGGAACTACTGAGATGATGATCCGAGAAAGGTAGCTTATGGCTTTTGGCATAGTGACATGAGCTGTAGTCCATGGAAGGAGGAATCTTTATTGGAAGAGAGTTGTTGGCTGCCAGATGCATTATTTGAATGGATGGATGATGTCCTAACTTAAGATGCCAATTGGAAAGAGGAAGAATGCTGGTGACATGAGCTTGAGGTGATGCAGAAGGTTAAGAATTGATTGGAAAATGGTAGATGTCTTGCTTAACTGGTCCTCTTAGAAGTACCTGCTCCATCCTCAGATGATCAGATCCTTCACCATAAATAAAGAAGGGAAAAATTGAACGGAACAGTGATTAATTTTGCATAATTTGGAAACTGAAAGAAGATTGTAATGAATGGTAGGAACACATAAAACTTGAGATAGATATAGTGGTTTAGATGTGGTCTGTAGTGAGGTATTACCAGTGTGAGTGATGTTCAAACCTATCCCATCACCAACCATGAGTTGATCAACACCCATGTAAGGGCTAGAAAGAGTGAGATTCAGTGTAGATCTTGAGTTACATGGTGAGAGACACCCGTCTCCATGAGCCAGCTAGTGGATTGCATAGGAAGAGGATTCCAAGTGGCCAAGCTGGCTGTTGGGTTAGAGTTGGACCTTGGTGGATATTCTTTTATTTTATAGCATACTTTTGCTATGTGTCTTGGCTTCCCTGAATACTGGCAGATCACTCTTTCCCCCTATGAATTCTGGTGCATTCGAGCAGGTGAAGAGGAACCAGATGAAGACATAGACTTGGAGGCACCTTGGAACCGAGTGGCCACATTTGCAGTAGAAAGAATGGGATCTGTAACAACAGGTTCATCACGTTTGAAGATAATGTCAAAATCCATAAGTTTCTCATAGAGTTCTGTAAACGCAATTGGTGTGTCTCTGCTACGTAATGCTACTGAGATCTCCCTATACTTTGAACCGAGGCCATTTGAGGTGTGAATGACCAAATCATTGTCATCAAGTGGGTTATCAATGATGGCAAGTTCATCAGAGGTTGCTTTAATATTCTGAAGGTAGGCAGACATCGTTTGATTACCTTTAGTGAGAGTTTGTGCTCAAGTGCCATACTTGTGTCATAGAGCAGCCAGCATACCATTTACTTGAGAGTGTCCCAAGCTTGCTTCGAGGTAGTGAGTGCACCAAGATAAATTACCACTGTTTTAGCAGCAGAGGAGACTATGGCATGAAGAATTAATTAGTCCTGCCTGATCCAATGGGTATAGGCAGGGTTGATGGTGCTGGCTGCAGCTAGGTATTTGATGGGGCACAGTGTGGTGCCATCAATATAGTGTTGTGAAAAATGCTTTATTTCAAAAGAATAAATGTCTCACATTAGTTGGAAAATAAGTTTTTGAAGAAGTTTAAAAAATGATTTTGTTTTATCCAGAAGCTTTACAATAGGTAAACTTCCAACTTATATTCCAGCCAACTATTCCAATCCAAACGTATTAACTAATCATTAAAACATATTTTAACAAACTCTAACTATATTCTAACTATTTTAATGACGGACATATTCCAAGGTGTACATTACACTTCCACTTGGGATATTACAAATGCATATTCCAAAGCTCCAAATGCTTTTCCATCATACAAGATAGAAGCTCCAAATGCTTAACCACCATTTTATGGTTAGAGAAATATACAAAGAGAAAGCTTAACTCATTCATTATTCTCTACTTAACCACTTAACTTTCTCAATGCTTAACCACCACCATGGTTACGTGACTTAAATATCTTGTAGCCTTGAACCATTCATGACAAAGCTCACATCAAAGAACTTAACCATAATGGGATTTTCGCTACAATAACAAAAAATTTCAAAGAAGCAAACCACCAAACGCTTGGTGTGCACAACTTCACGATTTTGTAGTTTCATTTATTTGCGAAGAGACATCGATTAAGGTTGCACGGGAGAAAATAATCTACAACAATCTCAAGGATTATGGAACCAGGCAAAGCGCAAACATTCGTTTCTTGATACTACAACAACGGATGGTCACTCGGATGGTACCCGACAAATCGGGCCACCTCCTCTAGTGCATCTTGGTGAATATGGTGTTGGAAACCATTCAATGTTTCAAAGATCGAAATGTTCGGAGGACAAAATTTCAAAAGATGGCAAGAATCGTGTCTAGGCTATTCTAGACATGCACGGTGTCGCTATTCGCCTCACCGATCAAATGCGCTCGCGACACATCTGAGGACCGAACAAGAAAACACTTGACAATTGAATTTCTTATGCCATAAGGTATGTAGGCATTCACAATTCTATACCACATTATCTATGTACGAGATTGTTCGAAGTTACTAGCGGATCGGAAACATCTCGAAAGCGAAAATTTGGGAGTCTATGATTGTCCAAATACAATGCCGAGGATGATGTGCAAACAAAAGTTAAGATTTGGCCTTTGGGAACTACTACCGATGGGAGATAACAAAGAATATGAAATTGATATCAAGACTCAAATCAACCAATACCACAAGTTATTAGAAGAATTAAAGTCTCATCAGAACATCACCTTGCCTAATGAATTCCATACAGGGGAAGACATTGAAAACCGCGGCAAAAGTTTGGAAGGACTACAAACAACAACTCAAGCATAAAAACAAACAACTATCCGAGAAATTCGATCTTCGAGAGGGTTCCAATCACGATCACAAAATCATTGAGGACACAAATGGAAACGAGATCAAGGTTGCAAAATGAAAGGCATTGGCTTCGAGGGCAAAATGGTACAATTCAATAAGAAAAGGTACGAATTCATTAAAGTCTCAAAAGGACTGAATTTCAATAAACCTAATTACGTGCCAAATGAGTGATATAATCTCACTTTCAAAAAGTGGAGAAACTTGTTTATATAGCCAACTAATTCAAGTTAATTAACTAATCATTAAAACTAATTCTAACAAATTCTAACAAATTCTAACTATTTTAACATTCACTTTAAGAGAAATGACAATCCTCTACCAAGAAGATGAACTATCATATCGAAGATGAGATAAATAATTTTTCTAGCGGTTGGCGCCTCATTTTCAAGTTTTATTGATGACAGGTTTTTTAATGTGAATGATTGGGTGGTAGACTGGGGGCATATATGAACAACATAGAGACAGAGCAACATAGAGAGAAATGTTTACCTCCTATATTTGGGGGGATGGAGAAGAACAATTTATCTTGGTGATTGCAGTGTAACCACATTTTCTTCAAAAAGAAATTTAAAAAAAAAATTCTTCATGTGAAGTACTTGCTTCCGAAAAAATAAAGAAGCTCGGTGATAGCTTTGCCATTCCCATAACCCAGCAATATAAAGAAACTCAGTAGTCAGTATTTGTTTCCGAAAAAATAAAGAAACTCAGTACACCATGAACAGAACCACCTTCTCCTTCGTGAGTCATCTTTGAAGAAGACAAAATAGGAACAAAAACTAATGTCTTTGTAGGAAAGGGTTATTGTAATCAAGGCTGTTTTGATACTCAATATTGCTAAAATTAATGAAAATGCTAATTTAGTGGTATATGATTAACTTACATAAATGATTATGGTGGTGATTAAATATTAAGACATGTTAGTTAACTCCAACATTTATATTAAAAAATGCAATATCTTGAGATTAATTTCTAGTTTCCTAGTGATACATTAGTCTTTTCTACAAATGTGAAATATGTACCTGGTCAAAAATAACTAAAAAACCATGCTTATCATGTGACTAAAAATGTTGAAGTTCTTGAATTAATTCATTCGATTTAGGAGACTTAAAAAAACTATAAAATTATCATTAATAATATATAAAAATATTATGTAACTTTTATTGATGATTTTCTAGATACACTTATTAAATTATATTTACTTAGAAATAAAGATCAGGCTTTTGATATGTTTCTAGTGTATAAATCATAGAGAATCAATTAAATAAAAAATTAAAAGAGTTAGATCGGATACGTTGAATACACCTTTAATGACTATTGTGAAAATAATAATAATTCATCCCTATCACACCTCCTTACTTTTGTCAACTCAGATCCAATGGTGTATCATCTTGTGTAGGTGAGGGTAATGACGTAATTTTGTGATATGTGGTTTGTTTGATGGAATGCCTATGTCTATTATCCTTTAGTGTTGCTAGGTGCTATATTTTTAACAATTATTGTTAGTTGACAAAATCAGTGAAAGTATGACGTTGAACATGTTTGTGGAAATGTTTCATGCAAATGGGTGCTCTATATGGATAACCTTCATGAGTCTAACCAGTTTAAGTTCTTTGTTAGTTCTAGAGGAAGCTTCATTATGTATTGATGCTATAAGTGATTACATGTTTTCGTCATCATCACTATGATGTACTCTCTATATGTTAGGAAATGTTTTAATGAGAAAATGATATTATAGTAGTAGACTTGGTATAAATATCTTAAAGTGTGGGGGTTTCTATCTAAAATTCTTTCACCTGAACCAAGGAAGAATAATGTGATACTTCTAATTTTGTGAAATAATTTTTAGAAAGATATTTTCTTTTGTTAGATTTGTGGTGTGTTCTCATAACAAGTGAGAATTTTCTCAAATATGTATAATGTGGTGCATCACAATATTTCTATTTCTCAAATATTAGTAGGATCCTGTTATGTAATTGATTTTGCATGTGTTATAATTTGATTGATTAAGTAAATACATACACATAATCCTTATAATGGTTTGTGTATAGTTAAAAATTAAAATAGAGCATTGAGTGCTTCATATAATGTCTTACATTATATCTCATATACCATTGTTATCTTTGAGTTACTATTTAACTTGGTTATGTGACATGCATAGTTATATATGTATAGAGTGTGATAATTATGATCTAGATGTATCTTCTGATCAAGTATTTGATAATGTTTGCATAAATGAATTCCATGTCCCTTACGTATTGCACTTTGAATGAGATTAGTTGAGATTGATGAGACTATGGACCGCAAGAGCCATGGTGTTGAATTTGAAGTGTGACATGATAATCATAATGTTAAATAAATCATTGATTCAAATGAGATTAAATCCACTAGTGATTTATTTTTAGCCTCAATTGAAGTGATGTAGCTTGGTAAGTCATCTAAGTAGACTTGAATCCACATCTCCCGCCATATCTATAATACCCAGAGGCATAATTTATTACTAAACTTAAGCACTTTTGCGGATCCTCTCGATACCTTAGTAAGAAATTCTCAAAGATTCCAAATATTCCTTTATGGAAAATCTACTCACAACATAGATTCTTGTCTGGTCTGTGATTGCATAAAATGGCAAATAGTAAGACTACAAACAAAAAATGTGTATAATGAAAAGTTTCATATATGTATACGTTCATTCCCTGGAATTGGGTTTTATATGCTTTAAGATGACCAGGAATTAAATCCATAATTATGTGAAGTCAAAACTTTCTTGAAATTTGGCTTCCTGACATCAAAATCTTTGTCGAGAAATTTAATATATACCACATCTTTCATGGCAAAAGATTTGCTTAATGCTTTCTTGAAACTAACTATCTTTGTCTTAACTTTTATGAGTGGATATCATCAACATGAAAAAAGTTCATATGATGGATTCACCATTCTCATAGTTCTTCACAAACACACAATGGTCTCAAGGAGGTCTTCTTAAAATTGTGTGGGTCATGAAGAGATCTTTACTTCATTTATTGCCTTGAGCTTGCTAAACCATATGAGGCTTTTTTCGGACGACAATGATGTTTTTGCCCGGTTCTTCAAACCTTCTGGTTGCTCCATATAAATTTCTTCCTCTAAATCTCCATGTAAGAATGAACATCAAGTCGTTTATTTCCAGTCTAGTTTTGCAGCTAGACCAAGTATCGCTCTAATGGATGTCATCTTCAATGGCATAATTTCTTCAAAATCATATGTCAACCAGGTTGCACCCATTCACAAAATCCTTGCTTTGTACGTTTGGGTTATTCTCTTCGGATAAATGAGTTTGAACAAATGTTTTTCAATGCCTTTCTTCCATTTGGTAATCTCACCAAAAATGTTTTGATTCTCTTTCGTGGAGAAGTTTTTCTTCTTGCTTCACTTGCATCCATTTCTCTTTATCATTCGTTCAATGGCTTCTATGAAACTTTGAGGTTCTCCTTCATAGTCCAAATCATCCGAGAAATACCTTCAATGGTTGTCGACTCTCGTTGATCTTCTCACTTGAAGTTCTTTTCTAAAAATTATTGATTTTATTTAATATTCTTTGTTCGTATGTGGGGATTGTTCCGTGAAAAAATGCTCCATTCAAAAGAATAAATGTCTCGATCATTAGTTGGAAAATAAGTTTTTGAGGAAGTTTAAAAAAATGATTTTATTTTATCCAGATTTTGAATATCCTGGATTGTCGATCTTCATAGAATACCACGTCTATTAACAATCTTCTTATTTATAGGATCCCATAATTTGAAGCCAAGTATTCACTTGGTGAACCAAAGTATATGCACTCCTTCGTATTTGCATCAAGCTTTGCTCTTTCATCTTTAGGAATGTGGACAAATGTCCTGCACCCAAAGACTCTCAAATGACCATAAAGGCTTTCTTTCCGGACCATAGTTCTTATGAATCTCTCCATTTAAAGGTCTTATAGGAGACAAATTGATCAAATCAACTTCATTATTCTACTTCTATTCTCTTTCTACATGCCTGGGGAGTTTTGCATGAGAAAATCTCTCGACTTTCTCTTGAAATCGTTACCCTCATTCTCTCGCAGTCCATTCATTTGAGGTGTCTTGGGAGGTATTTTCATGTCTTATCCCAAAAATAATCCTCAAATGGACCTCTATACTCTCCGCCTTATCGCTTCTCAAGCATTTTAACTTTGTTCCGTTGCTCGTTTATTTGCATGGAATTCCTTGAAAGCTTGAAGAAAATAATCTACAACATATAGCCCATGAAATCATAACCGATCAGAAGGGCCTGAAATTGGATTCTCCAAATTGGGGTTTGAATTGAGAATTGAGGTCGTCTCTGTTTTTTCACTTTACAGGATTATTGACTAACCTTCTACCAAGAAGATGAACTATCATATAAGATGATGATCAACCACTTTTTCTAGCGGTTGGCGCCTCATTTTACATTTTTATGACAGGTTTTTTAATGGTAAGCTTGGATTCCTTAGAACATATATGAACAACATAGAGACAGAGTAGACATAGAGAGAAAGGAGGCAGAATATTTGGCATTGAAATAGTGCACAAGCATACTAATATGTAGAGCAATAAATAGTTGTGAATGTGCGCTGTAAGTCCATAATTTATTCACTGAAAAGCGTTCTTGAAATTAAATTAAAAAAAAATGCCTGGTGAGTCAGTACTTGCTTCCGAAAAAATAAAGAAGCTCGGTGATAGCTTTGCCATTCCCATAACCCAGCAATATAAAGAAACTCAGTAGTCAGTATTTGTTTCCGAAAAAATAAAGAAACTCAGTACACCATGAACAGAACCACCTTCTCCTTCGTGAGTCAGTGCTTCAGTGAAGAAGATAACCACGTGCTTGGAACATGATTAAACTTCTTCTTCTTCTTCTTTTTCTTTTTAATTTTCTGTTTTGATTTACAAAATTTGTTTAAAGAATATAAATTAATTTTGATTTAGTGGTGGAGATTAATTTACATAAATGGTTAAATGGTTGAGGTGATTAAATTTAATTAAGGTGTGCATAAGTTAACTCCAACATCACTTATCACAATATCAAAAACAAAATCACGAGTCATAACAGTGTCGTAGTGTCCTAGTGGCGAACGTGCGGTGAGATTAGTCTTCTATAAATGCATATAAGATACCTGGTCAATGATTAATAATAAAAAACTGACAGTCATGTGACTAATAATTTATGTTGTTAAGTATTTAGGATACAAATCCTCAGTCTCATATATATATATATATATATATCAACAATTATATTATTACCATAAATAATATATATTTTTTTTTCATATTTTTTTAATATCATTTATTATATTTATTTTTTCTTATTAATTTTTTTGTACTTAATCATATTCACTTAAAATAAATATAAAAAATAATATTAAATAAAAAATATGATAAGATGACCACTTTTGTATATATATATATATATATTATAATTCTTATATTTTTATTATTAATAATATATTTTTTTATATTTTTTAATATCATTTATTATAATTATTATCACTTTTTTAATTAAATTTAACATTCTTAAAAAATATATTAATAATATATATAAATATAAAAATATATATAATCATCATTTTCCATATATATATATATATATATATATATATATATGAAAAATGATGTTTATATACACACGTTATACTTTTAAATGATGATATGTTATATATATATATATATTCTCATCCCTATCCCACCAATAAAATTTTGTCAACTCAGAAAAAAAAAACAACATATCATCTTTTAAAATTATAACGTCGTTTCCTCATTGTCCTTCTTCTTCAACAATGCCTACTGTCTCTCCTCGCTCTCTCTTTCTGTCAACACTGTCAAAATCTCTCCCACCAACGAGTCCACAGCACCAACAGATCAAAGATCAGTCACCACAAGTTGACACAAACCCACCATTGTCTTCCTCTAGAGGCCTCACCGCCAAACCCCAAATCTGCACTTGAAACATCAACCTTCATCCCTGGAGATCAAAACACAGATCCAATGCAATCCATCCTTACTGTGACCCAAAAAGCCCCTTGCCTCCATTGATTCAACGGTCTCAGCCTTGTACCACTGCCAGAGAGCCACCTCTTTATTGAGTTGTGCTGTCGTCCTTACCACTATCACTGGGAACCTGTATGCCCCTACTCCACCTCCTACATTCCTTCGTCTAAGACCTACATATAGGATGAATAATAGTATTTTGGTCCTTCTGATTTTTTGGTGTGGAAGTCATCCTTTGAATGTGTACTTTGCAATGTTACAGTGTTGATTTTACTGGGGGTTTATAGGTCTATGACAAACCTTTTGCTTGGTCAACCTAACCCTCTACTACATATTACTATTTTATTTCCTTGTTTCGATTTATAGTGTCTATTTGGGTTTGTAGGATGGGTTTATTTGCATTAGGTAGAAAATGGGTTTGTTTTCTTTTCCTAGATATCACTATTTCTTGGGTTACTCTCCAACCCAGTCCTCTATTTGTCATGGCAGGGGATTCAATGGCCTAATCACATTGTTAAATGGGTTAAGAATTAAGATAAGCATATTGTAGAAAGTGTCGAAGAAACCTGGGAATAGAAGTTCTGGTGCAAACGAGCACAGAGCGGAGAAAGCGCATAGAGTAGGACAACGCCATTAACCTTTTTAATGGATGGTAAATTAGATTATGTGTTATTTTTTCTTTGTTAGCAAATTTTTATTGGTGTGACAAGGATGGAGACAAATACATGGGACAGAGGATTTGTATCCCACCACCAAACTCCAAATCTGCACCTGAAACATTAACCTCATCCTGGAGATCAAAACTCAGATCCAACGCAATCCATCCCTACTGTGACCTACAAAGCCCCTTGCCTCCATTGACCCAATGGTCTCAACCTGAATTCGGATTGTCTCTAACAAGGTGCTGTCCAGCATCATTTGAGTTCTTTATTTCCCATTGACCCGTTAATGGTATTGCTGGACAACAGACAATCCGGATTCGTCTCAACCTTGTAGCACTCACTGCCGGAGAGCCGCTTCTCTATTATGCCTCGCTGTCGTCCTTAACGACACATGGATGGAAGAATGAATTGAAATAATCTTATTAATTTAAGTATTTAATAACAATAACTTAGAGTTTATGGTACCTATTTGCAATCGTCTCAAAGTTAAGGCAGTGGTGTTGGATGCATTTTTTCCTAAAATATTTTATAAAACGATTAATGTTATATCAATTTTAATCATAAATACTTGATCCAAAAAAAAAATCATAAATACATTACATATTCGTCACATTATTTGTTTAATTAAAATATATCTAATTTTATTTAATTAATTTATAAAATTATTTTATATGTTATAAAATATTATAATCATATATAAAATAATTTAATATATCTCTTTCATTAATATATGATGTAAATTAGGTATACTTTTAATGTTGGTAAAACATTTTCTACTTAGATATTGATGTTAGATTGACGGTAAAGTTCAAAATTAGTTCTAGATGTCATTTAAAAATATATATATAGATGTGTGGAATGCATTGTTGTTGGGCCTCAGCCTCTTCTTCGCCAGACGTCACAATCCAACAACCGTTCGTTACGGGCTATGATATGGCTTATGGTTGCTACGCTGCGCACCCCAGGCGCATTTTAGCTGTGTCCCCTAACAGACATCTTCTGATATATATAGATAAACATTTTTCCTCCCCACTTTGTTACTCCAAATCCAATCTCTCTGCATTTTCTTCTTTACGCCATGAATTTCTTCAAATCCGTTTTCTCCGACGACCCAGATCCTCCCGGATCCGAATCCAAACCCGAATCCGACTCCGACAATGCCTCTCACAACAAAGCTCAACACGCACCGGATCGCGATTCCTCCCCAACCGAGCACCGATCCGACGCTAGTCCTAGCGCCGGTGCTTCCGTTGCCGGCGCCGGCGGGTGGAACTTCGGTGGTCTGATCAAAACCTTGAGCGCCAGATCCGAATCAATCATCGAGACCTACCGTCGCGATCTGCAGGAATTCGGCACCGGTTTGAAGAAGGAGATTGAGGTTGCGCAGGGTTCTCTCGAGACGGTAGGCCACGCCATTGACCAGTTCGGAAACACCGTCGTTAAAGGAACGGCTCAGATCATATCTCAAGGTAAGGATGCCATCCTCGCCGCCGATCTCGAATCCGATTCAGATAATAATAGTAACAAGAACAAGAAATTCGGTAGCTTAAATTCGAAACGCTATAGTAGGTTTGATGCTCAGGTTCGTGCAATTCAGGGTGACGCTAGTACTTACATTGAGGAGCCTGAGGATTTGAATGAGTATGAGAAGTGGAAATCGGAGTTTTCGTTGGAAGGGAAGAGTGAGGAAATGGAGGGTTTTCTCAGAGAGAATGATGCTATGGAGAGTGTTTACAAAAGGGTTGTGCCAAACAGTGTGGATCGTGAAACTTTCTGGTATAGGTATTACTATAAGGTTTATAGACTCAAGAAAGCTGAGGATGTGAGGGCTAGGCTTGTGAGGCGAATGTCGAGGGAAGAGGAGGAGTTGAGTTGGGATGTTGAAGATGGTGATGAGGATGAGGATGAGGATGAGGAGGAGGAGGAGGAGGATGTGGGTCATGGTAAACAGCAGGTTGTGATAAGTAAGGAGGTTGGTGGTGAAAATGTGGGAAGAGGGGGAGGTTCTGAGTTGCGAGATGGTGGCTTTGATGCTAATAGTGTCGTGGGGACAAAGAGATTGAATGTGGAAGAGGTGCATAATTCTGGTGGGGAGGAGTCCAACGTAGAAAAGAGAGACAATTTATTGCAAAGTAAGGAACTTGGCAACAAGATGGATGAGTCTGTTGAGGAATCAAAAGTTGAGAAGAATTCAGAAGTTGTTTGTGAGATGGATGAGGGAAGCAAGGAAACTATCAAGGAAGCAGGAGTTGATAAAACATCAAACTTGCAAGTGGATAACACTGTGAACAAGAATGATTCTGCAGCAGATTCTGATAAGAAAGTGGTAATGGAAAGGAAGGCTGAGGATGGAAAATCCCCACTGATTGCAGCAAATCAGCACTCAGCGCATGAGGAGGAAGAGGAGGATCTTGGGTGGGATGAGATTGAGGATCTTAGTAGCATTGATGAAAAGAAGGCAAGTCGGAGTGGGAGCCCAAGCAAAGTCGATCTGCGGAAGCGCCTGAGTGCTGCAGAAGAAGAAGAAGAAGAAGACTTGAGTTGGGACATTGAAGATGATGATGAGCCTGCTAAGGCTTGAGATATTTGATGCATTCTGTTCTGATTTCTCATGAGATATATACATGTAAGTGTGATTTTGATAAGAGAAATTAGCATTTTCTTCTTGGTTTTTATATTTGTATAAATTGACTTAGAAGTAGTAGTGTCATTGTTCTATATCTTAAATGTATGAAAGGCAACTATTTCTATAGACTACAGACATATCTCTTCTCTTTAAATTTTGTCAATTGTTTTGGATATATATCTTCAAAATATGGTGACTACAAAGCAAACGGATATAGATTATTGTATAACTCTCCCTTACAATCCCTGTGGTGCTTTTGTCCGATCCGGCTTCTCTCCTGCTGCTGGCCTTCCAGTAGTAATCTGGATCATTCATTTTTCATCCAATGATATTAAAAAATATTAAAATATTAAAAAATATTTTTAATATTAAAAAATAAAAAAATACTAACCATTAAATAAAAAATAAAAGTCAGATTGCTGCTGGAATCCAGCAGCTGGAGTGAAGCCGGATTCTGCTTTTGTCTGCCGCTTACTATTTATTTGGGTTTTGTTCAAGTGTGCAGTAAGGTATATATTAAAGAATTAAAAATAAAAAGTATAAGTATGTGATGTCTTAGAAATCTAAAAGCATTTTAATACTTTCTTTGTTAAGTAATTAGTATAAAATAATAATGTTGATTTTATTTCTTAACATTTATTTTAAGACCACACGTTAATAAATCCTTTATTTTATTTGATAACAGTAACAATTATAGGTGGGCAGTAAATCCGTCCATTTTGAAATCATTGGCTATATAGCTCCATCATGTGGGAAATTCTGCTTTAACTAGCTCTTCCATTTAGTATCTAATTTGTTTTATTGAAGTGTTTTCTTCAACAATGACATGAAGCTATGCTTCATATTGCATCAAATAATAGAACAATTAACCAATAACTTACACATTTGAAGTAAGTATAATGTAAAAAATTTGAATTGTGAGTGCATTTACCATTTTACCCCCATAAATATATAAATCCTTGCAAAATTTAAATGGAAATATTAATCCCAAGTAAGAAATTATTGAAAGATGCCAAATAGTATGAAACAACGAGGATCAGAGAGTATTGCAAGTTAAAAATCTTCACTGGAAGCATTTAGAGCAGTCCCTTTAACTCTGTTGAAACTGTATCAACGGGTAATTATCAAGATTAGAGATGACTACTTATCTACAGAAGTTTATATGATAATCAAAATATTCCACAAGAAAGACTGATCATCACATATAATAACGGTAAATTAAGTAGATGATCATAACTATGCATCCTGATGATGATATGATTTGTCTAAAATGAAAATATAAATTACCATTCTTACAAAATTCTACCCTCTGAGATAATTCACATTCTTCAAATTTAAAAGCTAGACTTCTCTAAAGCCCTTAAGCTGATTGGAACCCATAATAAACTATTGTGAACACTAGATTCTAAGCTTTCCATCTAAAAGTAAAAATAAAAGGGAAAAGGTGAAAAATGAATGAAACAAACTCTTCTAGCAGCACCAGGGCTCGTTTGTACAACAAAATAAAATGCTCCATAGGCCAGAGCAAATAACTGAGGCGTGAAAGCCACATTTCTTGATTCACATTTCTTTGAACCCAAGGCTGCTTCGATATTAAAATCATACCTATCCTTCAACAGTAATGCTGGGTTCAGAAGTGGACTCTCCCATGTGTGATTCAACTGGGGAAGGCAATGCCATAAGCCGTCCTTTTTGGGCACGCGGTGGAAGATGCCTTGCAGGTTTTTTGGATGGCACCTTCCAAGGCAAGAAAACCCCAGTCCCACCACAAGGAAGTTTGCGGGGGTTCAATGCCATAGGGCGCATAGGGGTTAGCATGACCATTGGAGCACGAAGTATTCCCCATTTAGGCATCATATCCATAGCCTCATAGCCACTTAGAGCTCCATTTGGCATAGCAAATGAGCTAGCAATGCCAGGTTGCCAAAGAGTCATCGCATTTGTAATGGTAGGAGTTGGTGATTGGCATTGATCAGAGTCTGGCCTCACTCTAAAGAAGGTGATGCTGACCCTTCTGTTAGGGGATGGACACATTACGTGCCTTGCCATGTCAGCACTGTTTCCTCTCATAACTAAAAGAGACCTGCAAAAATGAGGTGTTCCATCATCTAATCATATGTCTTGTGTTACTCATCAGTTTTAAAAGATACATGCTACTTTTCATGATGGCCCAAATTTCATTGCATAAGACAAATATTATCATCAGTTTTTTAAAACATGTCCAATCGTATAGTATTTCTTAATGCAGCCCCTGAAATGGTCTGAAGCCATTTGTCAAATGATGATAATGCCATACCCATAAGAACATTCAACAAAGAGAACTTAACCACTTAAAACACATAATTTATTATATGAATGAGAAAAGGATATATGTGGAAAAATAAGCTTTCCAGGATCAGAGTGGAGACTTCTAATGCGACCTTTATGCAACTACTGAAAATTTAAAACTAGGTGTCACTTCTACCGCAATCTAGCAATCGATATTTTCAAGAGAGAGAAACAATCTATTTTTGACCCTCAAAGTGCCTGCAAGTTTCTATATTACTCAAAAAGGAAAAGGAGAGATGCAATCTAACCGAATAATATGGGCATTATATGAAGTTATGAACACATAGTTGCATTTCACATTATTCACTTACGTGCTGTCCAATAAATGTTGAAGGTATTCTTCCTTTCTATCTTAAATAATAAATGGAAGATTAGGACTGCGAAGAGTATAAGTTGTTTAATATATACCCTTTCTTCAATGAGAGCATGAGTGGCCCCTTGTAGTTTCCATCATTTTCACTCATAAGGATACGCCCAAAAGCCATAGTTGATTCAGAGAGAAGAAAGGTGGATACAGGTTGATCCAGATGCGGTGGTTTCAGGAATGGCTGAGAAAATTCCCCCTAAAAAATACAAAATTGTATAGACATTGCTAAATAGTTATTTCATTGCACAAAAAAATGCTTATAGTACCTTTCTGTGATTTGACTGATACAGGATAAGGGAAGTAACCAGGAAAAGATGAAATATTTACCTCTTCAAAAAAGTTGATGATACAACCATTTGGCCTTTTGTACTCTGGAATTAATTGCCATTGAATAAGGTGATCAATGACACGATGGAGAAGTGCGGGAATTGGCTCTATATTGCCTGTAAATGAAAATGGAAAAAGAAAAGCAGAATTACATACTATCCCTATAATTTAGAGTAATTTTTGTAAAATCCGGGATTAGAAGAACCAAATTACAGTTTTGTTAAGGTGAAGAACTACTATCAAATTATCAAATTTTCCTTTTAATAATTTCTTACTTTTTGCATCATCCTTTATCTGTCCAAATATTGGAACACCCAGCTGAATCAGCTCTCTCTTGTTCCCCTTCATCTGTTTGTTGAATAGTATAAAAGTTTCACCTACATTTATTCAAGAAGATTAAGTTAGTATGATAAAAACTATAGACAATAGGACAGCTTGCATTAATCATTACCTGTGTCTAAACCTGTCTTGTGATTGGCGACATAGAAGTCAAACAAATACAATGAATAAATAGTCGCAAAATTGTCAAGAAAGATACTAGTTTAGGTCCTAAAGCACTCGATTTATTATTAAGGATAATATAGAGCCTGATATTGCATGTACTATATCGATTTATTAAATAAATTGAAAGAAGTTTGCTGTCCATTGTGTAAGACCCTACATTGATGCAGTACATTAAACCCACAAAAGTCATTATTCGACCACAAAAATAAACTGGAGATGCCATGCATGGTCTTGATATTTCATTTGTGATGACAGATGAGCAAGACAAATGAAAACTTAGAAATTAGCATGAAATAACGAAATTAAACATGAGGATACCCATACGGGGAAAGAAAGAGTTAATGGTGATTTACCTGAGAGATCCCCATTCTGGCCAGCAGCATGGATCTCATTCACAAAATCAGTCAGCTTGCAGATTTCTGAATCAGAGAAAATGTCCTCATATAACTTTAATCCTTTCACAACATTCACCTGCTAATTGCAATCATCTGTCAATCAGCAATATGCAGCTGCTTCTAATGACATAAACTAGTGGATATCAGCTCTCTGAATCCAGGCTTCTTTATTAAAAAGAATGTACTGAGTTTGTGAAAGAAAGAACTTGCCATATGCCCCTTCACTGACTCCTTTGCTGTGAACCCTTTTGTTAACTTAATCTGTGAAGAACGTCCTTCACATTCTTCATGATTGGAACATATATTTATGTCCGTTGAACCGGCGTGCATTTCTTGAGATCCTGCACATCAGATCAAAGAAAATCCATGCAAATTTTAATACTCCGCAAAAGAGTGGGGATGGACTGGTTTAGTTCATAAAACGTACAGAGGAATATTCAGTGAATATCCTCAGTTGTTCTTTCATTTGGTTTAGTTGCTCACACATTGCAACAAACAAAAGCATGACGGCAGCACATTTCCCCCCATTTGGAATAAATGCATCCGGCTGCCCAAACATGTTTTGTTTTACCTTTTTCTTTTGCCAATTGCAAATTTTTCACTTTCTACATTCCAAGGTAAGAGAAATTTTCATATGCTTTTCGTATATAAAAATAAAAGTTTTTGTTGTGTATTATTCAACCTGTGTCATGTTGATTACGTGGATTAACATGTGTCATCTTAATCATGTGAGTTATTACTGTTCTTACTTTAATAAGATTTTTACTTTATAGACATGTTAAATAATTCTCCCCTAAAAATTTCTCCCTAACCAAAAACCGTTCATCGAATCCCTCGCCCATTTAGCTGGAGCTGGACAAAATTGACCCGCTAAATTGGACCTCAAAAAAGGGTGTCCATGTTTCATAGGGAATGGCACCCAAATTGTCAAAACCCAACTACCCACCCATTCAAACCCGAACCGGCACGTGGTATGACACAATTAGATGGAACCACTCACGTGACGTCAACAACAGCAGCATCATGCCGTCGGTTCTGATCTTTCCGCCGCCTGTAATAAAAATCATTGCACACATCTCTAGATGTTTCCTCCATCAATGTTGTGGTATTCGCCACACCCCCAACTATCCCTATTTCCCAAAATATATTAAAAAATTAAAAAAAATGTCAACCATATTCTCGGCCTTCAATTATTTTAATAAAAAATTTAAAAAAAAAAGGTTTTGTTACAAAATCAATTTTGTTTATTTTTTAAAAAAAATTTAACAAAATCAACGCTATTTGTGAAGTGAAGTCGAAGGAAAAGAAAATTCCAACCGTTACTATGGTTTTGCTTTGCATGAAAATATTGAAAGAGTGTAGAGTGTTGGAAATTAGATGGATCAAAACGTTGAACGACGTCTGCGGTGTTCCCTTGCGCAACAGAAATTTGACTTCAAAGAAGAGAAATAGTATGCATAAACAATCTAGAAACCTTATTCTCATGCCAAATACCGGTTCGTTCGATTCTTTGCGAAACAGCAGGGAAAAAATCATAACATTTTCTGATATAATTTTACTTTTTATAAAACTGAAATGAGGGAAATAAAAAAAAGTTTGCTCCTTTGAAGAAAAGTTTCATCCTTTATAATATATCACTCAACAAAAAATTTGTTTTCGATGAAAAATAAGAAAAAAAAAGCCACAAAAAATACCTGTGCTCCGAAGCCAAACACAAGTTATCAAAAAATGGGAAAACTGAAATAGAATTCCAGTATTTGGCCGTTTGAATAAAAAGAAAAACCACAAAGCCGTTAACAGATCACTCAATTCCACTACTTTTGAAGCCAATTTTTTGGGAAAAGGAAAAAAACAGTGAATGAATATTGAAAAGCAAGAAAAGAAGGTGAGTGTGCAATTTTAATTTACCTGAATCAGTAATCTCACTGTCCGGTGAATCATACTCCTCAGGCTCCGCAATTTCTTCGTTTACTTCCTCATCCATTTTTCCTTTCTCATCATCGAAGCAACTCTCACTCTCCACATTCTCACTACTTTTCTTTTCACCTTCGGCCTCCGTTTTCTTCTCTGAAACCTTTCGCAGCTCGAGAGCGACGTCGGCTATGGAGTGATACTTCTGCATCTGGATGACGGGGATCCAGTTGAGCCTGCGGCGATGGATGGCGGCGAAGACGGAGTCATAGTCGGAGGATGCGGCGGCCAGGTGAGCCAGGTGGCCGCAGAGGGAGTCGATGATGGCGTTGGCGGCGGCGAACTCGCCGCGGAACCAGTTGAGAATGGCGTCCTTGGCGAAGGAGTCGGAAACCACCATAGGCACCATTGTTGGATCGGTCTGAGATGCTGGGACAGCCGCCATAGGCATCATCAAAAGGTAGAGAAGGATGTTCCAATGGTGTGTGCGTTGGATGTTTGTTTTGATGAGGAAACGGAGAGAGAGAGAGAGAGAGAGGTTTTGGTTTTGGTTTTTAGTTTTTAGTTTTAACTCTCTTTTTTTTTTCACTTCACAATTGAATTGACATGCAGATCAGGGTCAGGGGAGGAGAAGGAGGGTTTGGAAAGGTATGCGATTTTAATATAGTATGTTGTCTGTGTCTCTTCTGTTGTGTTGTGTGCCAACTCCGTACAGTTGGGTTCTCCCCTCCTGTAACGTGGCACCATGACACTCTCCTTGACGTGGCAAAACCATCGAAAATTCAAGGTTTGATATAAGAAATACTTTTACTATATTCTCTTCAAATATTTTTTAAAATTTTTTTTGTAATACTTATTAATAAAAAATAAATATATTTAAGCTTATTTTAAAAATATTAGAATTATTCTAAAAGAATCAAAATGTGCGTGCGTAAAAAATGATATAAAATCAATTAAAATATATATAAATGTATGTGAAAAACATTATTTATTTCATAAATGAAACTAAAAACACTTGTTTAGCGTTATATAATACTATATATTTACATATTTTTTATATTATTTTATATTTATATAATTTTTATTTTTTTAATAATATAATTTTTATTATTTAATTGTAACTATTTTTACTTTATTTTATATACATATGCACTCTAATTTTATCAAGTTCTCCTAATATAAGGGAATGTATTAATATATAATATGTAACAAACTTTATCCAATAGATTTGTCCACTGGCAAATGAATTACAATCTTAAGAAAAAGATAAAATTTGAGTATTAGAAATTCTAATTATGGAAAGGGTATAATTAAAAAATCACATTATCAAAATATAAATAGAAAAAATTTAAAATTGTGTAAAGTATGTTTACTAAATAATGTTTTTTTTCCCTTTTTTGTTGGTATTCAATATAATGTTATTCTTCTAGAATAACAATTACTTGGTTCAATTATTGAAACATTATTCACAACCGATTGGAACGTTATAATCTAGATTTTCAACTCCAAACAAGGGGTGGTTGGTTATAAGTTTTGGCCCCAAATGTAGAAAGAGTTACAGGTTTAATTCCGATTATAGGAGACAGACTAATGCTAATGCTTGTGGACAAGGACAAATATGTAATGTCAATGATGGCATTTTAGCATTTACCAAGTTGTGGAAGCCCCTCGGAATGACCGAATAAGTAAAGGGCCTAAAGGCGATAGTGTGAGTCCCTTTCCCTTTGCAATTAGAAGCATCGGGTCCATTCCATTCCACCACGACGAAGGAGCAGCGTGTGAGGTGCTGTTTTGGGGCCCATTGAGAGGAGAAATTCTTGCAAATTTTTGAAGTATTACACTATTTTACTTAAAGTATAACATATGGTATCAAATAATCATAAATGCTGTAAATTAAAAATATATTATTTAATTAGATAAAAAAAGATATATTATTTAATCAGATCTAGATAGTTACAAAATTGTTGAGAGTATTACTCTCAGTATTTTTCATTGATAGCCTCTATTTGTTGGTTGACACTTGGCATACTAAGAAAATTCTAAAATACTTATAAAATATTATTTTAACTAAGTTTATAACTGTTTAAATTTAATTTAAAAATATTTAATTTTAATCTATCTGTCTACGTGATTACAAAGCACTATATATTATAATTTCATTAGAGGAATGTAATACTCCATAAATGTAAAAATATCTATAGCAGACGAGGAATAGGAGTAAAAATGAGTTAGGTTAAGATATATCTTATCTTAATGAGTTTGACTTATTTTTTAAATATAAAATCTAAACTTAATTTATTTATTTAATATAAATTATTTTTTAAGACTTAATTTAATTTTTTATAAGTTGATTTAATCTTATTTAAAAGTCTATTTAAAGATTTATTTTATAATAAAATCTTTTATATAAGTTAATATATTTATTTTTAAATAAGTCAATGAGATAAGTTAATAAGTCTAAACTTTTATATAATTAACATATTTAAATTTTAAAAATATTATATTATTTATTAAATTAATTATATTATATAAATATTAAAATTTTATTATAATAATAATAATAATAATATATAATTAAACAAAATAATCTATTAAATTTAAAAGAATTTCAAAAAATTTAAAAATTGACTTGTTTAATTAAATAACATTTTTTAACTTTATTAAATGAATTAAGTCAAACTAAATTTTAAATAACTTATGTCATAAGTGTCTGACAAGTTGTCTAACTTATTTATACCCTTACCTTATGTTTTTCATTAATAGGATGAATTAAAAGTCAAACTATTCTCTTTATTTTGGAAGTTTTATTAATAACTTATGTCATATCCAGTATCTGAAGGGAAGTTGTTTGAGGGGAACTTATTTTTATGTATTTTAAAACTCCTAAACAAGAGAAGTTATTTCCATTCCCCCCATTTCCTTTCCGTTCCTCTCATTACCTATCATCCAAACATAGTGTTAATCAGGAAGAAGAGAGACTGAGCTGGGTCCTACTGGGCTAAGGTAAAAACCTTTGAAATTGAACTGTGAGGCACTACTATTTATGTTGTTGGTGTGCCACTGTGGTGGTTGTACTTGTTTCAGTTTGTAGAACCAAACGACGTTGCTATGAGTCAGCCACCTTCGGCTCGGCTCAGATTCCAGAAGTCCAAATTGGCTCATGTTTGCTCAATTGATGAACCACAAATACATCATTTTTTAGACGTATTTCTATGATAGACATATAAGAACATCGGTACAGCATATGTGTCATGTATATCTAAATATATTTAATTAAAAAAATTATATTTTTTAATTTAAACACATTTCAGATATATTTAAATAAATTTAAAACATGATCTATTAATATTTTTTAAAAAAATTATTTTTATGACTAACTTTCAATTAATAAGTTAAGTAATTTACTCAAGCCTAATCACATGATTAACATTTTAAATTATTATTTTTATATACTAATATTTTAAGTTTTATCTTTTCATACACCAATATTAGAATTTTAAGTTTTATTTGTTTACATGCCATTATTTTAATCTGCTTTCAACCTCTCATTCATCTTCTCGATCGTTTTACTTCATTGTCACTTTGAACATTGCCTCACATTAATATTTCCTCTAATTAATATTTTTTGATGTACATGTATTTGTACATAGTTAGTTATATTAGGAGAAGTTGATTTAAGAGATTTTTAAAAATTATCAATAGAAATTATGCTTCATATTTTTTAAAAAAATTTATTAAGTAATAAATATTAACACATATGATATATATAAAAATATTATAAATATTTAAACTTATAAAAATGATATTAATGAGTTATGAATATTTTTTCTTAAATTTTATAATTATATATATATAAATCAAACTCTTTAATTTACTTTAATATTAATTTATATATATATATGTCATGTTCATATTTTATAATTTTTTAAATTTGATATGCATTTATATTTATATACGTGTCATGTCTTGTATTCATATCCGTGTCTATACTTCATATAACACGTTTCCTTTGCTTAAAATGGAACATTGTCTAAGAACATATGACGTTCGTGAATTAACGATAAAAAAGCCAATTAAATATAGCACTTGAAGAGGTGTTATATTTATATCTTATTTTATTTTGAGTTTTATTAAATTCTTAATTAAATATGTAAAGGATTTTTTATTAATTAAGTAAATATTTCATTCTTTTATTGTCACTAGGTCAAGCAAAGTCCATCACTCACAATATTAATGATCTTAAAAGTGTTACGACCCATAATCATATGATCGATAATTTACTCCATTAACAATAAGTACTACCTCTTTCGCCTTTTATCTATTCATCTATTACATACTAGCGTGCCGCAGTAGCATCACAATTTGTTATTTTGGTATTAACATGCAAATCAGTAATTTCTTCATTGTTTGGTGTCAACATGCAAATAAAAAATTTATTTGTGGGTATTCTTTGCCATTAAATCATTATCATTATTTTCTAAAAAGTATAGAGATACATTTATTCAATAATTCGTGATCGTTTGGTTGAAACTTAAGAAAATACATTTTGACTTTGTTGATGCTTTTTATGACTTATTTTTGAGTTATTGTGTTAAATAAATTTCAAATTTGCCTCATCAAACTTAAGATGCTCGTGATAAGTCAACATAGAAAAGAAAGTAAATTAAAAAACAAGTCAATTAATTAATAATTCACATGATATCAACTACAAAAATAAGTCAAAACATCATACAAAACCAAAAAGACAAAACATATTGCTTTCTCAAAGAAATATATATCTATTATAATGTATTATGATGTCTAGATTCGATTAATTATTCATCTATTTTTTATTTATTTCTTTTTTCTGAGAAGAGAATAACTAAACAAAACTATTAATCCGGGAAATTTGTTAGCAATCCACGATAAAGAGCAGTAAAAATATATAAGAATATAATATATCCTGCTTTAAAAAACTAAAGCGACATATTAAACATATATTTATTAAAAAGCAAAAGGGAACTCCTATAGTTTAACATTTTTACGTATGAATTATTTAATATGCAAAGAAAGAATTATAATTGTTGCCAAAAAAATATGAAAAAGACATGCTCAATTTTTGTTTAAAAAAATTTCTCTTTAATTCTGAGCGTTTATTTTCTGATATTACAAGCTTTATCAGATTCTTTTCTAGTAATAATTGAAAGATGCTCTTTATTAGATTCTTAGACGACAATCAAGAATAACATAAATATTAAAAAGGCTAAATTTATTATAACTTTACTTTATAAATAAGTTTTTATAATTAAATAATTATATTTTAAAAAAATTGACATAATAACTAAAATAAAATATTTTATTTTATCTCTTTGTAATTAAAAAAAAAAAAACTGCTCCGTTGATGGCTAATTTCTTGGCAGTTGAGAGCAGCTAAGCTATAAGCTGACCTTGAAAAATAAGATATAAAATTGAAAAGTGGGATCCACCGTACAAAGCCCCTGATGCGTGTATCGTGATTCCATTTTCCCTTTTAGTTTTTAGCCGAAAAAGTGAAGGCCACCCCACAAGAGGCTCGTGTTCTTTTGAATATTACAGTTAAATGATCTCTGAATCAATTTGTGTATATTTTAATTGAAATTTATAAAAAAAATTGTTACACTTTGATTTTAATAAATTAACATATTTGATATTTAAATTTATAATTCTATGTCTATTTATACATGATATACTTGTCCATTGCTAAATTAACCCTATAAGAATTACATAAGGATCGTGTTCATTGTTAATCCCCCACACCTGCTACCAAAAAAATAATAATAATAATCCCCACACCGCAACCACAAATAAAGCCGAACGAAATTAAAAAATAAAGAGGGTGGATTTATAAACTCAACTTTCAATTTTCAAGAGCAATTTCTCTTCTCTCATGTATGTTCACATCATTGCTAAACTTTCGTGACATAAGTTTGCATCATAGACAAGCATATACTTTCAGAGATCCGTGATGCTGTTGACATTGATATTCAATTTTATCTTCCTTTTCTTTGAAATCATTATCATTATTATTATCTTTTATGTTGATTCATGCACCCGAAGTTTGGTGTTTAATTTTACAACTAATTATATGCACTATTATTCAAGATAGTTGTTCTATTATTCTTATTGCACGGATGAAAATGATTGGGCATAATCATATACCTATTTTGAATTAATATATGAGTTTTCCTATTTGAGTATACGGACAGGATAATGTGTCTGAGTTTTCAATTTGGCCTGGGTTTGAGTGTGATATACAAATCTGTCCATTTATATATATAATTCATATAAAGTTTTTAAAAACGAAAAACATTTCATTCTTTTTGACAAATTTCAATAAAAAATCTACATCAAAAGTTAAGAAATTGGGTTGGTCTAATGGTTAAGAAATTGTGTTTTTTTAACTATTTAAGTTTAAACTTTAGACCGACGCTTAAAAGGAATAATTTTCCAAAATACATGAGTTCACCTTTAAAATTGTTGAGATAAGACTTTAATTCAATTGGCGTAAAAATTAGTTTTAAAACACCCTTATAAATAGTGTTCATTCACACATTTAGGTATACAAAAAAAATGCCCTATTTGAGTTCGGGTTCCATTGATGTAAAATTCAAAATCAACCTAACTTAATTACTACTATAAACTTTTTTTTTTGTAAAAAAAAAGCTTAAAATAATAATTAAACTAGGTTCACTTTAGCATAAAATAACAATGCTATATATATATATTTTATTGCAGTTAGTCTATTTTTTAAGATAAAAGTGTGAAAAAAAAAAAACTGTGGTGCTATTTAGTACGTAATGGTCTCGCATAAAAAGTTACGAATTGGTCACTGGCCAATGACGGGAAGCACAACCATACATGGGTAGTTGAAGGTAAAAAATGTTTTCCAATAAAATTCAACCTGATGGATTTGCATGAGTTTCGTCTCGTACTATCAAGCATTTTTCAATAAAAAGTAGTCAATGTTTATGTTTAAATTAATTTAAATTTACTTTATTTTTCCCTAAACTAAATAATTTAAAATAATTATATATTTATATATTTTCTCTTTTTTCTTTTAAGTACAATGATATCACTTTTATAATAGTCTCTCCTTTCTTTTCCTTACTAATTCCATCTTTGATTTATTTTTATCTTTTCAAAAACAATGTACAACTATAAGGTATATTTCACCTTAGATCATAGTGAGATAATAAAATTAAGATGTAAATATATAAATCAAATATAATTAGTGATAAAAATATATATAAATATAAAACAATACGTGTAAAAATTTATATGAGTATCATTATTTTTTCAAAAATACCAACCGTAGCATGAATTTCCGATGAGAACGTTACCAACAAAGCAATTGCCAATTTGATAAGATTTTTTTTTTCTATCCTACACGAATCACTCACATCCACGCACGGACTCACTTTTAATAATATGCTTGTGCCAACTTCTTTGAGAACTTTGCCATTGAGATAGAGAATCAAGTAGACAACCCAAAGAGTACTGTGTGGTTCAAAATAAGTAGAATCGGTCATTCACCCTTTTTGGCATGAACATTGCAAGTGCCCAAAAAGATGCCTTGTTAGTTCGTCACAACCATTCATGCATGAAGTGGCAAACTTTGGAAGAAGAAAGATACTTATTTCTAAAGATTTGTCCCTTAACAAGATGGTAGGCAAGAGAGAAAAAGAAGGAAGAAAAAAAAAATTAAAGACAATGTGCTTTAAAAGGTAAAAACTAATTTTGAGAATCAAATCATTATTTCTCTTTTTTTTATTTCGTTGTTTATCGTAGTTTATCGTTTAGCTAGTTAGTTAAGATTCTTCTATTTAAAAAAAAAAAAATAGAACGTACGCAACTTTTGATTTTTTTATTCAGATAAAAAAAACTTTTGATTTTTTAGTTTTCTAAATATAAGTGCGCGAAAAACAATTTAATGAGATCAAGTTTATATACTACCTTATATAAATTTAAAAAATTATCTAGATTAATATTACACATATTTAAATTTATTACAATTATTATTCCTCAAATGATATGATAATTTAAGTTAGTAGTATCATATTATTAATTTAACTTTAAAATAATTGAAGAAAAATGCATGTATTAAAAATTATCTTTGTTTATGAGTAGTTGATGAGGGAGAGATTTAGGGAGTTTGAAAATAACTTAAACAAATGTTAAATTGGACTCCACAAGTTGGGATCAAGAAAGGAATAGATAATTTCTATTATCAAATTTTATTAAGTGTTCAAAATATTTAAGTATGTCATTTTTCCTCTTCGTATAAGCTATTTATAGGCTAGTAACATTACCATTCACATTAAACATAAATAAGAAATTAAATTTAAAATGCTAAAAACTAGAGGCTTTATCTTTCAAAGTATAATTTTCAATACATCACTTTAAAGCTTCACAATTCTCCATATGCTTAGAATTTGAAAATGAGTAAAACTAGAAGCTCTACAATTTTCATTATGTTTAGAATCTAAACAAGAGTTATTACTTGTAGGAAAGGTGAATAAGTGATGTGTGTATAAAACTAACATATTTTATACTTATTTAAATATAGATTTAAATGTTTTGAGATAAGAATTATGTCATTTATTTATGATATTTAGTTAATTCTGAACCAATTAAATTAAATGTGTTTTTATTGTGTTTTATAAGAATTTAAAAACTTTTGTAATATTTTCAACATAACTTTTGTTACAAAACTCGAATTAAGTTAATATTGGTGTCTATGGAAAGATAAGAAATTTTCTACAATTTTCATGAAGACATCGAAACTCAGTTCATACATTAAGAAGGTAAAAAATTGTGTGCAAAGTGAATGACAGAGTTTGATCAAGTCAACTAGCATTCATAAATTTTAAAAATCAAGTTAGATTCTTAATTGGTGTGCAAATAATTTTTATTTAGTGACCAAGTATCTCCGTGTTTAATGCAATGATCTCAAGGAGTTTGAGTCGAATATTTATTTCCTAATTTATATGAATTCAACAAAAAAAATTAAGAAATAAGAAATTTGGTCAAATATTAATTAAAGAATGTATCGCTATCAAATAGATCTCAATAAATTATGGATAAGTTTCTCTATAAGTATGCGATTTACTTAATTCTGATGGCGTTTGAAAGTTAAGAAAGAGATTTACAAATTTCATGTTGACAATTTTCCTTAATTAAGCTGCCATTAATGTGAAATTTGCACCCCAAGAAGCAGTAAAGTAAGACTTGACCTATTTTACTCTAGATTCATTGAATTTATTATAAAATAAAAGATAAGACTAAGGATTTGGGGTGTGACAGCGGTAGCGGAGGCAAAAAATTCACTTTAGAGGCTTAGAGGAGTTCACCATTGGAGACTTCCAAGATAAAGCTCTTTTAAGATTTTCTTCATTATGTATCTTTTACTCATTTATTTGTTTTGTACCTCTTTTGCCATGAGTTACTAAACTCTTCTATTACTAGAGTGAAAATGTAATTTGATTCAATTGATATGTATTGAGATTGAAGTTTTAATTAATTTCTTTTCTATTCAATTTAAGTATTTATTATGATTTTTAATGCTTTTATGAATTAGGCATTCTTCATAAATTGATCTAGTAAAATGCGTGTAGAATCGAAAGGTTTGCATATTACTTAGTCCATAAATAATTTGTGTCATGGTTAATAATCATATAGGAATGAATATTGTAGGTTGTGTGAGAGAATTGTGATATTTTTCATAAGAATTCATAGAGTGAAAGTCATGCCTTTAAGAGTTAGGGTTTATATCAAGTATTTGACTAGTTTTTGATAATTAAAGAGAATTAGTCCGTTAAGTAATTGAGTTTTAATTAATTTAAAGATTTTCTCCATCAATTGAATGACTAAAAATTAATTAGAATGAAAGTGTCAAAACTACTCTATTGTCTATGATAGATTATTGAATTAAGTGAAATTGGATTTCTAATATCTTTACCATTTCTTGTTTACACCTTAATTTGTTATCATGCTCTCTTACTATTTTTAATTTTTATGTTTTTACCTTGTTTTGATTTTTCTTCGATTACTTGTTTTCCTTTAAACTCTTTTTAATATCAATTTCCTATAACCTTAATAATGTTGATTTGGTGAATTTGGTACTTGATAATGTAATCTTTGTGGGACAATACACAGTCATCATTATATTACTTTTGCGATTTAATATATTCTTGCCAATTGAGCAACAATAAGTCTAATTTCTAATACTACCAACCATACATGAACTTTGAACCACTATATCAATAGTTCTTTTAAGTTTTTTTTAATACTTATAAAGATTTAATTTTGATACAGGTTGAGTATTAATTTTTTACACTAACATCATTAAAAATATTTAACGTTCATAATAATTATTTCAAAAATTACATTTATAATAATGTATAATTGATTAATAGTATAAAAAAATTTTACACTGTACATCAAAATTAATCTCTAATTATAATCCTTAAAATTTAATCAATGACATGACAGTACTAATTTATACTATCATATTATTTGAGGAAAAAATTAATACAAAATATTTATCATTACCATTTTATTTTAAATTAATTTTATTGTTATTGTCACCTGGTGCGCGTGGAGCATTACATATGGTAGACATGTTTAGAACTTTAGATCATGCGTTCCACAGCTCTTTTAGATTATTATTATTTTTTTTTAAAAGAATCCAGTGTAAGAAACCTCTCGCCAAAGTTGAATTGAAATCCATTTGCAGTTGCACTTCTTAAATATTGAAAACAACTCCTTCATGAAAATTTTGATGATTCAGTTTAGTTTTGGTTTGTGACTCAAAATTTCAATCTCAAACTAAATTATACCTCATATTAGAAACTAAATCAAATCATATTTCTCTGTTATGTTCAATTTCAAATCACAGGCTATTGATATTGATATTTCAAATTATGTTAAAAGATTATTTTAATATGTTCAAAAAGTATTATCAACTAGATAATAAAATAAAACAAAATAAAAGCAATTATAATACATTATCAAAGCTTTAATATGAAACAAGTCAAAAACTTCAATATCATTTTTAAGAAAAAAATTTCTTTAAAATAAATTTATTTTTAAAAAGAGCAATGTGTATCCACCCCTAATTTAATTTAAAATATATAGTGATCTTAAGTTTCAATATATCTAAAATTTAATCATATATATATATATATATATTTACTTATTCACTTTAAAAGAATCTTATTTCGTGTTTAATATAAATAAAATATGACATGTATATGCAATTTAATTCAGTTTATATAATTCAATTTAACTCCCAAAATCCTAAACAAGTCATACAATAAAAAAAAATTACGATTTAGATCATTTTTTTTTGAAAGGGTTTATAATGAAAATGATTTGAAATTAATTGTTTTATCCTATTTTGTTAAATTGTAAAAAATATTTGAAAATCTAAGCAGATAAATGAAAAGCGCTTAACAGTTAGCAACAATAAGCGATTACCAACAATAAGTTTACGATAGATGCCCCTTTTATCTGATTTTTGTTTGAACTGCAGTTCATATTGAACTGACAGAACTGTTGATAAACATTTTACTGCATGCAACGGCATTTATTTTTTCTCATTTGCATAATTGAATGCAAATGCAATAAATAGCTTGATAGGTGACTTATATACACATCGAAAAATTGGAATTGATTCGTCTTTCCAAGAAAACGACATCTTACGTCTTTGCTGAGGCTGGTCGTTTGTTATTTGTTACGCTCAATGACGACGTGCATTCGCACATCTATTGGATTGGATGCTAAGTAAGATTTTATCAGCTATTTTCAATTCAAACGGAAAGGCAGCATATGTCACACCGTCGTTTTGTTCTTCCCCTTTCTTCTCTTCACATTTTTTCTTTCTGGCTGGGTAATAATATCAAACGAATTATGTACCAAAAAAATAAAAAAAATATCAAACGAATTTATTGGGTATTTTTTTAGCCACTAGATAACACAAGCAGTAAAAAGTTCAAATTCAGCTATTGAGGAATCTTTTGTAATGTCAAGGTTTGATTTTGTGATAAAACACTTACAGAAGGATCGGACTAGGGGTGTTCATTGTCAGACTTGGCCCAATAATTTAATTGGACTTAAAGTTAATTTAGTTACGTTGAACTTTTGAAATTAGAGTTGATGTAATTTTTTTTTATTCGGGTCACACTTTGAGTAGATTCAACTTATTTTGATGTTACTTATTATATTAAAATTTATAATTTTATAAAATTAGTAACAAATTATAAGATTTATTTACTTAAATTAATATTTTTGTATTGATATAATTTGTTTTAAAATATATATATTATAAAATATCACATGGTTTTGTTTTATACTTTTAAAATTTTATGACTTAGTTATATATAATATTCAAATTTGTGAATTTTATCTAAATATTGAGTTAGTTCGATCCCGACTCAGTCACTAGTTGAGCCATGATTAGGTCAAATTTGAGTCTTAAAAATTTGGTCTAATAAAAATATCAGGTCGAATTCGAGCTAAGTTAAACTTGTCACAATCCAGCTCATGAACACCCCTAGATTGGACAATCCAAGACTAGTCTCACTTCTAAATAATATGAATTGAGAGATCTCTCGATATACAAAACACTTTTTTAACCTTTTTTTTTTTGACTTTTTTTAAAGGAGCAAGACCCTTAACTAACAACAATTGTTTGAGTAATTCTTAGTTAGACAATGTTTATTTTATTATCTTTTAAGCACTCTATTTAAAAGTTGACATGTCTAAATATATTATTTAGAGATTAGTATATTTTTACTGTAGGTCATACAATCTCACACATGTTTAATATTGAATGTAATGCTCGTGGCACTACAAGAAATTCAGCATTTAGCAGCGGTGATTTCTCACTAATCGAGGCCATTGGTAATCTAGGTAATTTCTGGTAGAAATATCCGCCTAAAAACCAATCACCGAGTAAAAAAAAAAGTAAATTTCTAGCGGAATAAAATAAATTTATTTATTTTTTACATTTCTGTTGACTAATTTGCCAGTAAATGTTTTGGCTCCTTTTCTCGAGGTTTTGTAGCAGATTATTTTTGGCGAAAAATTCCTCCAACTTTCGAGGAAGAGCATCAGCCAAATTCTCGCGACTTTTTCACCGGAAATGAGCCTCTAGAATACTCGGGTAATAAATCGGTTACATATTCTAAGGTTTCCCGTGAATTCGCCATCAAAAATTTGAAAAAAATTGTCGAAATCCGCTGAAATTTTTTTTAGAGCCTTGCGCTGTAACTTCCCCTTCCATTTCTTCGCTTTCTCAACCATTTTCTCTCCTCCTTCCTCCTTCCTCCTTCCTCCCTTCATGCCAGACGAATATGGTGGAGAGCACCACCATATTGATGCCATTGTCGCCTTTCTCTTTCCTCCTTCTATGTTCCACATTTCTAAAGCTAAAGACCACCACCACCATTAGAAGGGTGGGCCCGTTCATAGTGGTGAATGAAAAGGTGATGAGTATTAGTTTGGGGACGACTAACTTCACCGTAGCTGCCATGGAAGGTGGAAAGCCCACCATTATAACAAACGCAGGGGGCTAGATAATGACACCGTTTGTGGTGGTGTACACCAAGAACGATGACAAGTTGGTGCATCAAATTGTGAAGTGTGGTGAACCTAGAGAACACCTTCTTCTCGATGAAGTGGTTCATTGGGAGGAAGATGTCAGAGGTGGACAATGGCGTGGTGCATGCATGGAGACATGGACGTAGTGTATGGTGTAACATTCTAATTTTCATAAAATATTTTTGTAAAGAATAAAATTTTAATTTTTTTAATTCAAATATTTTATTTAGTTTTAATGAAAGGAGATTAAATAAAGTTTGTAAGAATTTAATTAGTAATAGTTTATGAAAATAGAAATAAGAATAAAATTTAGCATTTAATCTTAGTAATAAAGATTAGAAGTATTATAATTGATATATTTATGAAAAGATATTTATGATAAGATATTTATAAGAAAATATTTATGAATTAATTATTATTTTAATATAAAATTTTAAAAATAATCATTACTTTACATTAAATAAAATTAAAAAAAAATAGAAGGCTACGTAGTGGTGTAACGTGCCAAAGACTGGATAGAAGTAATTATTACTTTAAAAAAAATATAGTTGCAACGTGGTACGTAGCCAATTTAGTTGGCTATATATAGAGGCAAAGAAACAGGAGAGTCAAGGTGTGAAATAGTGAAAGTGGGAGTGAGAGAAGGTTGCTGAGCGAGGGAGAGAAAACGTAGAAATGGAGAGAAAGAAAAGAGAGAGGAAGGGAGAGAGAAGAAAAGAAGAAAAAAGAAGATTTTGTAAGAGGTAAGAATTAATTTTTAAAAAAAAATAGAATTATGATTTTTAGTATGTTTATTGTTTTATTAGTTAATTTATTATTTTAATATTTTATGTATATTATTATTTTTATTAAATTTATTATATATATAATATTATGAAAATTTGATATTTATTTGACTTTGAAATATTTTTGATATTTGACAAAATTTAAAATTATTATAATTTAAATGTTGACTTTTTCATGAGATCAATATAAAAATTATAAAAAGATTAAAATATTACTCAATACTTAAGTTAAATAAATGTTTTTAATTATATTGTGTAATAAATATATGTGTATAATTTACATGAACTTTTTTATATTTATCTTAGTTTGAGAGTAATTTTATGACCTTTATTTTGATCTTTGCAATAAAAGGACTTCTGTGCATTGAATGCACTATCTGAATTAAGACAAACTATGGATCATGATAAAGACTTAATAAACTATGAACTATGATGTAGATTTGATAACTATGAATTATGATGCGGACTTTTAAAAGCACTATTAAATTAATTTTAAATCATAATTGGTCCTTTAAAGAATTGACATTTAAATTTAATGATTCTAAGTTTTGTGAATTTTATTTAATTACATGATTTATTTATAAACTTATATATGATGAATTTATTTGTGATATATTGATGGTTTGTATTGCTTATGTTTGTGTGTGATGACAAGCAAGTGATTCATGAAAAAATTTGCACATAATCGTTAAGAGGCAGATGGGTGGAACTTGCTTGCTAATATTGCTGATGATTGGTACTTGTTTGCTAATGTTTACCGATGTTTGAAAATTGTTTACTGAGGTTTAGGGCCCTTGCTAATGTTTGCTAGTACTTGCTGATAAATTTGTACTTGTTTGCTGATATTTGAGAAACTTGTTGATGTTTATATATATATATACATTGTATGATTTATTTAGCAGTCGCTCGGTTATGCTGGAATTGTGTTGCTCTTGTCATACTTAGGTTGCCATAAGGTTTTCTATATACATTACACAGCTGAAACTCACCATATGTTTTCAAACGTTTTTATAACTGTTCATTTCCTACTGAGATTTTTCAATTCTCACTTTGTTCATGGTGTTTTCAGATTAGCACATGCTGCATAATAGTTATCATCATTCAAATCGATCATGTATAAATTCTAAATTAAAATGAGGGAAATATATGCATATTGGAGTTATTAGAAATATATGTACTTTTGGCTAAATAATGACTCTCATATATGCAAGTAAAATCATGATTCTATTACTCAGTTTATTAATTAGCACTTCTATTTCTTATTTTGTTTATTTATTTACATTTATCTTGAATTTGATTTTTAAGATTTTAATTACTGTTCTAAGATTTCGATGTTTTTCAGTTTTGATCTCAATTCTTCGATTTTGATCCCTGTATTTCAATTTTGGTTTTCTATTTTGATTCTTTAGATTATTTTATTGAAAAACTCTTATCTCTATTTTGTATTTCATTTAGAAGGAAATATTCAGATTTTAAATGATTTCTTTTAAGTTTTTGAAATTACTAAACTTTATTTTAAATAATACCCTCAATTAGTAATTTTGCTATCAGATTATTAATTTAGTAAGGGGATTACATTTATAGTATCAAAGCATAGATTTCTGGCGCTAGATATTTATATCTATGTATTGAATGTTTGTCTATGTTGAATTTCTGCATGATGATTTATCTTATTATTTTGTGCATGCCGTATAAAAATATAACTAAGTTAACCTTTTGCAATATTGAGATTGATCACCTCAATGTTGGGAGCCATGAAAGGATTGGTTGATGCTGTCGGGGTCCAAACAGAGTCAACCAACCTTATTTTTACATATGAACAATAAATCACAAACCTAGTTATCTAGGCGAAGGTAGTCTTTGTCACCTGCATGCTAGAAAGAGAGACAAAGTACTGGTGGAAAAGTGATAGGAACTTGTTAGAATCTAGAGGAACTAAAATCACCCGGGAGGTATTTTTAGCTACATTCCTTGATAATTACTTCCCTGATAATAAAAATAAAGCAGAATTCATTCAACTTAAACAGGAAAACATGATTCAAGGTAAATGTTTTCTTAAACACATTCTCTTAATTGGAGAAGAGGCAAACCAATCCCCAACGTGATTGAAGGTAAATGTTTTCTTAAAAACACTTTCTTAATTGCATTATTTGACTCAGGAGCTACACACTTTTTTATATTTATTAATTGTGTGAAGAAGTTGAATTTGCCTATAGCTTCCTTGTCTTATGATCTGTTAGTTTCAACTCCCATAAAGGGAAAAAGTTTCTAGTTCTCAAGCTTGTTTAAAATGTCCTATTTTAATTGAAGAAAAAGCTTCCACTTTGAACCTTATTTGTTTACCTTTGATTGGTATAGATATCATAATTAGAATAGACTGATTGTTTAATAATAATATTATCTTGGACTGTTTTAGAAAACTTGCCTACTTTCCCAATGATCCACCCAATGAACCAAAATCTACCAATACCCTATTCCTTAATGCCACTCAGGCAGAGAAGTGTCTCTTAGAAGGAGATCAATGGTTTCTTCTTTTATTGTCTTCAAATTCAAAGGTTAGGTAGGAAATAAACAACATACCTATAGTAAGAGAATTTCTAGAACTATTTTCCAAAGAGATAGTGAACCTACCTACCGTTGAAAGAGAAGTTGAATTTTCCATTGACTAAGTTCCTAGAATAGGACCTCTATCTTTTGTACCTTATAAAATGTCCCATTTGGAGCTAAGTGAACTCAAGAAACAAATAGAGGAACTACTAGCTAAAGGATTTATCAGGTCCAGTGTATCACCGTGGGGTGCACTGTAACACCCCAAATTTTCTATATCTTAAACAGTAATTTTGACAGTTAACAGAATTTTACTGTTTAGTAAATTCTGAGCGCTGTAAAATTATTTTGAATATCCCATCAGCGTATTTAATCGTTTTGAGTGATTTACTCGTGTCGGAAAATGATAATTTTTGGTAGGAGAAAATCTTTCTGTATTTATTTCTCTTGATTGTTAATTATTTTTAACAATCTGACTTGATTTTCATACGTTTTCTAATTTTTGTAATTTTATGTGTGATTTTGAATTTTTTTCTACTTGTGGGCCCCACGAGGGGTATGTGGGCCCAATTAGCCATACGTGGGCCCGTGGGTCCCAAGAAAGTGAAAAAATTTTCTACGTATAGAAAAATTTGTACTTGTTTAGACGGAGACGAGGATCTTACTAAACCTGAATCCGAAAATAGTTTTAGAAAATTTGTTTTGTACTGTATTTATTTATCAAAAGATAAAAATACAATAAATATATTCTTTCGTGAGATTTTTAGTAGATAACAATAGAAATTATATTGTTAAGTCAACATTAGTGGTTTAGATATCCACCATTAATTTAATTAATAGTTAAGAAATAAATTTAATAAAGAAGTATAAGATAATCACCATTAATTTAATTAATGGTGTTAGAATAAAATTAGGCAAGCTTCAATATCAACCGTAGATTTAATCAACGGTGTAAAATTGATGATATAAGATGACCATATTATTGCATGCATAATGGGGGGGACGGTTTTGGCTTGTTAGGAGACAAAAGAAAAAGTTTTGATGACTAATAATAGTTACTTTATGTCATTGTTAAAAAGTCTTGATCAATTATGTACTACATTGAATTATTTGCACACTTAGAATGCATGGAAGGGAGAGGCTACGGTGGTGGACATAGAAAAAAAAAGTTTGATGACTATATTATTTCTATTATTGATTTCCTTTGTCTTCTCCAAACACAATAACTCCTTAAACTATTTAAGCCTAATTTGATTAATCTAATGGCCTAATTAACAAGTTAAGTAAATTAAATTAAATGTTAAATTGTTATAATCTAATTCTTAATTAGATATCCTAATTTTAATTAGAAATTATAATATATAAAATAATATGTCTAATTAATTAGTTATATAATTAGAAAATTAGTTAAGATTGATTAGTAATGCTTCAAATAATGCATGAAAAGATGACAAACTTCATGCATGCATGATTAGGAGGGGGGCGGTTTTGGAAGCAAGGAAGAAGGGGAGACATGTTCAAGACATGTTGGAGTAGCCTTTTTAGGCCAAAGAAAAAGTTTGAAGACTTTAATTAGATGCCTTGACCAATTATTAGTCATTTTTCTAAAACCAAATTATTTCCTTCCTTTCTCTCCATGCAAGGCTACGGTTTCCACTCCAAAATGCAGCATCCTTCTTTTCATTTTATCACACTTAACTCATTTTCTCTCTTCTCTCTCTTCCAATTTGTCAAGAACACCAAGAACACAAAGAACAACACCATTTTCTTTCCTTCCTTGAACCATTCGGTCACCACCCATGGAACCATTTCTAATCTACCATAATTTTATCTAGCTACATATCTTGAATCCTCTCATCAATCCAAAACACTTTCATGTTAGGGATTTTCTCTAAATCATTCATCTTCATCACTTAACCAAGCCAAGAACACAAAACAACTATTTTCTTCCTTTTCTCTCCATAGATTCGGTCAAGCAGCCCAAAAATACCATCCATCACTTTTAATTTCATCCAACTTGATTTTCTAAACCTAAACACCATTCTAAGAACATCTCTAGTTATGAGTTTTTCCAAAATCATTCATCTTGAGCTTCAAATCCAAGCTTCAAGTTTCTATCAAAAATAAAAAATTCCATTTTTTGTGCTTCAAGAGAGACCATTCGGTCAAGACACCTAAAATCACTCTCCCATCTCTTTTAATTTCATCCAACCATAGATCTTGAATCTACATGATATTCTAAGCAACTTTCATGTTGGAGATTTTCTCTAAATCATCCATCTTCATGGATTTTCTTCAAGGTCAAAGTTCTTGGGTATTTATGGTAAAGTTTACTAATCTTCACTTTTCTTTTGATTTTCAAAGTTTTAAACCATGTTTGATCCATGGTTCCTCTTAATCAAGCTTAGTATCCTAATTTTTATGTATTTTGTTTTGGATTTGAGAAGCCTTTGGTATTGAAGGACTTGGAAAGAGAAGCAAAATCAAGAAGCTTGGAGGATCTTCAAGAGGTAAGAGGGAGATCCATCTCACCAACCAATTATGGTGGTGGGAGATGGTCTTATATTTGATGGATTGTGAATTCATGTGAGAATTCCAATCCATGGTCATGTAATAATTAATTGTATGTTTTGTGAGCTTTGATTATTTTCCTATGCCTTGATTATTTTTGTCTATGCTTAATATGCTTTGCATGATTTTATGATCTTGATGATATGCTTATATTATGCATGATGAGTATATGGCATGTTTGTGATATTCAAGATGAAATATATATATGTATGCCATGATATGTGGATGGAAAGAAAATTAATCTTGGTTCCAATGGTCAAGGAAGGATTCGGTTTTGATTACCCTTGATTAGGATTAATGTTGAAATTTTTCAAGAACAAGAAAATTGAATTTTGATCCCTAGAACAATGAGAATTTTGATCAAGACACCTCAAAATAGGTGTTTACAAATTAATATTCTTATGAAGAATAAAATTGGATGGATTTGAGAAGTATGAAAAATAAACTAAAGGTTTATTTTTTTTAAGAAAACATGAACACAAATTTTAGAATGAATTTTTATTGATTTATTTTGTGTAGAAACAAGAAATAGAATTTATTTAAGTTAAAAGAAAAATATTTCATGGTTCCAATGACCATCTATAAGGTTTTGATAATTTATAAAAATATTTTGATGTTATAAAATACAAGAATTTTCAAATAAGGATTTTGGAAAGGGAATTAAGTGTTATCGATTAAGTGAAGTAGAATTTTCATAAAGAAGATTGAAAGTGTTGAACTTCAAATTATTTTAAAGAGAATCTATTTTTAGAAGTGATTTAGAAATATAAAAGAAAACGTTTGCAAACTTAAATTTACTAACGAGAATTTATTGAGTTTTGGAAAACGTTAAAAAATTTAAAGTTAGAAATAATAATTAAATCAACTAAATGTGATTGTGTAAGACTAGATCAATAAAAAGTGATTTTTGAGAAAAATATATTAAGGAATTTCTATTAATTTATTTTGTGTAAAAAGTTTCTAAGTGTTTTACTAAACATGAGTTTTAAATGAAAATAGCAATGTTGATTTTAAGGATTTGCAAAGAAAGTGAAAAAGAATTTGAACAAATGGATTTGGTTTTATAACCAAAGTGAAAATATAATTGATTTAATACAAGAAGTTTGAAAAAGGAATCAGTATTTTACTCACTTGAGTAATTAAATTTTGTAAACAAAAATATTTTCAAACTTCAATTTATTTTGAAGAAAGGATTAATTGAAAATGATTTGGAAAAATGGAGAATATAATGGCATTTTAAAAATTTACTAACGTATGACTTATTTTCAAGTTTGGAAGTACGTTAGAAAATATTAAGTTTTGAAATGATGATGAAAAAGAATTTCTTAAGTAAAGAAACGTGGAAAAAGCTTTTCTTGAGTAAGAAAATGTGAAAAATGAAATACAAAGTCATAATATTTTGAGAAAGGATGAAATGGAATTTTTGAAGATTGAGAAATATTTTCGTAATAGAATTATGGTGAAAATTTATTTACGTATCTTAAAAACGTATTGAAAAGGATATTGATTTATTTGAAAGTCCAAATAATGTTTAGAACATTGAGAAATATTTTGAACTACTGTTGAAAAATCACTAAGTGATTAAATATTTTTACGCGATTATGAAAAAAATGGTGAAAAATTGTTATGAGATTTGGAAAGTGTTTTAAATATTTTGAGAATGATAGAAAATGATTTACGTAACTTAAAAGAATGATTTTTTAGTTACGCGATTTTGAAAATGATGAAAAATCATTACGCGATTTGAAAACGTATATTTTTATGCGATTAAGAAAAATATTAAAAAATTAGTATGTGATTAAAAGGTGCAAATGAAAAAATTGCAAGATTTTTGAAAATGTAATAAAAATATTTTGAAGTTTTAAAAACGTAACAAGAGTGTTACGGTGTTGAGAAAATGTAAAAAGAAGTGTTGTGAAATTGTGAAAACGTAATATAAACGTTTTGGAAATTGTGAGAACGAAATAGAAATGTTGCACAATTTTGTGAAAAACACGGCGAAAGTGTTTTATAACTATGAAAACATGATAACATGATTTTGTGTTGAAAATACAAAGATAATTATCGCTTAATCGGTGTATGGACACTTTGTATGAGAGAATGACGTGTTTTGCCTATAATTGGTATTTGGTGCATTTTATATGCATTGGAAAGAGATGCTTGTATTTGAAATTGATGCATTATATATGCATTGAAAAGATTTGACCCGTTAGGGTTGGACTTGCACTGATATAGTCGTGCATTGTATAAATGAAATTGAAAAGATTTGACCCGTTGGAGTTGGACTTGCACTGATATATTCGTGCATTGTACAAATGAAAAGATTTGGCAGTTGGGGTTGGACTTGCACCGATAAATTCGTGCATTGTATAAAAGATAGCTAAAAGCTATTATGGCCCTTGTGGTTGAAGAGGAATGAGAATTGATAGTGAGATCTATGACGGATCTTGGGGTGTTCGAGGCGCGGTCGACTAGTGGACAACCGGCGAGTACCCTGTGCCACATGGCGATGCAAATCCGTTAACGCATTGACGATACCCGACAAGAACACGATTCTTTTCTACTACTTGGAAGATTGTCTTTGGAATAAGGTTTGAATTGACCGAGCATTCTTATCGAAATTTGGAAAACCTCCATGGAGTTGTTTTTAAAAAAGCCGAGTCTTTGTGCACATGCATAATCAACATTTATATCTCAGTGTGATATATTAATTGAGGAATATTGGTAATGAGCTATGACAATTGTTTTGAATACTTAGATGATGATGATGATAATTGTTGAGGACATTATTATAATTATTGTTTATGATGATTGAACTGATAAATGATTAAATGATGATAGTTGATTAATGCTGATAGCATGAATATGGTATGATCTATCTGTATGATATTATTGGTCGTGTGTTATCTCTCGTACGCCATATTGGTATTGGTGTAGGTGATCTCACCTCTTTGTTATGTTATTTTGTTGTGTTTGTACTGTTAAAATCAAATAATAGAAGGATCGAGTTGTCTTAGACATAACGGGCGATGGATACTCTGAGATTGGTGATAATAATAAGGAGTGGACATTCAGGACTCGAAGATGTGCAGTGTTGACAAAGGAACAGATGTCTGATGCATCAAGATGGACAGAAAAAGGAATAAGTATGTTAAAGTTTCTCGTTAGTGTTATACCGTGCTATTAAGTAGGACCCGTCATGGGGTTTACTACTGTCAAAAAAAAATCTGTTAATTTTATATTTCTCTTTAAATTGTGAAGTTTCAAATTATTAATCAGTGTTAGTATTGTATATTAAGCTCTTTAAATATATTGTTTGCAGTATGACCTATAAATTTTAGTAAGTTTATATTTCTCGCGAAAAAGAAATTTTGAAACCTATATTTTTTTATAACTCAAACTTTGTGCAAACTTATTTTCGATTATGAGTAGGAAGTCGAAATGTGATGCCTTAGCTAGGGTGTTACATTAGTTGGTAATCGAGCTAGGGTGTTACATTAGTTGGTATCGAGCACGGTTTGAGTCTTTTGGGGTTTGTGGTTAGGTCTATGTTGCTTGTGTTTTCGTGATATTGTTTTCTCGAAAGGAAACAATGTTATTTATAATGGATATCGATCCATTGTATTTCGATCCGCACGCCTTGAGAAAAAGAAAATGGCTCGTGATAGTTGTACTGTGTGGAAGTGGAACATGTTACTAGTAATGCGATTCTGCTACAAAAGCATTGTGGAAGAATGATTGGCGTGACAGTACAACAGGAACAGAGGATCACAACAATTAGGGGAATTGGAAGTTGAAGTTCGAATCGATGAAAAGAATCAAGTATTGGAAGAATTGTAATTTTGGCACTGATATTTCTTCTTAGGAATATTGGGAAAGTGATTGATTTTGACGGAAAATGTATTTTCACCATTGAGAAACCGAAGCGATGAAGTGATGTGGAAAGGACCATTGAGGAAACCAAAGGAAGTAAAAGATGCGAAAGAAAGTGTTTAATGAAGTATAGTATGTCGGAAAACAACTTATGAAAAGTTTAGACACATTTTTTTAGAGATTGTGTTTCTTTGAAAATAGAGTTTTCTCGTTAATAAAAATCTCGATAGTGGGAAAGTTGTTACTCAATGGAACGGGAGTATTCGAAATGAAGACTTAAACAATGGAGATCGTGTCATTGGAGCTAATGCTATAAACTATCCCGTATATATTCCGGGGTAACCTATTCTTTGTGGCATATGATTGAGTAGATCAATTATATGTTAGAGTTATTCGTAATCCTCTCGATCTATTTATTTCTATTTCTTTATGACATATGATTGTGTAGATCAATTGTATTATTTGGTATCATGTGTCTTCGTTATCCTTTACCTTGTTTACTTCTATACCTATTCGTAGCCTATCAAACTACTTGTATTATTCAAATTATTGTTATGGATCAAATTTTTGTATTAGTTTAATCTGTTTATTTCTTTCATAAACAGATACGATCTTTGAAAAACAGATTGGTTATTTTCCAACCATATCCTATGAGATTGTCTCAATAAAGTGTTAGTATTCCGAAAAGTTCATTCCTGAAAATCGACAAAATCAAATTCTTGTTGAATATGTTTGGTAACATATTTGATCGTCTTGCTATCTTTCAAAATGTTCTTTCATATATTGCATTTGCATGAAAGAATATGTTGCAAGAAATGATATTCCTAACCATGTCATAGTATCGGAGTGACGCAGCGGAAGCGTGGTGAGTTCTTCATCTTGTGGAGAAGTTTGTCAATGGGAAAAGTTGAAATGGTAATGGAAAATTTTTTGAATCATAAGACTTCTCACTTAGCTTATCAGAAAGTGAAGTGATACAAGAATAAGGAAGTTTTACGTGATACGTTACAGTTGTTGGTATCAAAGCTATGGAGATACTTTCTTTCTGGAGTAACATACAATATCTTTCGTAATTATAAGAGTATTGAGATGTCTGTTTGATCAGTAGAAGGGAACAAGAAATAAATGACTTTCATTGGATAAAATCATTTGGAATGACGTAAGAGGTGAAACTACGTGAAAGCTGGAATAAAAGAATAGGAGAAGGATATCCATATTTATTTTGTGGGTGTGAAATCATGTTCATCAAATTTCGAGGACGAATTTTCTTTTTAGAGGGGGAGAATTGTAACACCCCAAATTTTCTATATCTTAAACAGTAATTTTGATTAGCAGATAATGCAATTTTACCGTTTAGTAAATTAGCGTAAAATTATTTTGAATATCCCATCAGCGTTTTAATCGTTTTGAGTGATTTACTCTGTGTCAGGAAAATGATAATTTTCGGGCCGGGAAAAATCTTTTTGTATTTATTTCTCTTGATTGTTAATTATTTTTAACAATCTGACTTGATTTTCATACATTTTTTAATTTTTGTGATTTTATATATGATTTTGAATTTCTTTCTATTTGTGGGCCCTACGAGGGGTATGTGGGCCCAGGTGGCCATACGTGGCTCAATGGGTCCCATAAAGTGAAAAAATTTTCTACGATAGAAAAATTTGTACTTGCTTAGACGGAGATTGGATCTTACTAAACTTGAATCCGGAAACAGCTTTTAGAAAATTTGTTTTGTATCAGATTTATTTATCGAAAGATAAAAATACAAAAATATATTCTTTCGTGAGATTTTTAGTAGATAACAATAGAAATTATATTGTTAAGTCAACATTAGTGGTTTAGATATCCACCATTAATTTAATTAATAGTTAAGAAATAAATTTAATAAAAAAGTATAAGATAATCACCATTAATTTAATTAATGGTGTTAGAATAAAATTAGGCAAGCTTCAATATCAACCGTAGATTTAATCAACGGTGTAAAATTGATGATATAAGATGACCATATTATTGCATGCATAATGGGGGGGACGGTTTTGGCTTGTTAGGAGACAAAAGAAAAAGTTTTGATGACTAATAATAGTTACTTTATGTCATTGTTAAAAAGTCTTGATCAATTATGTACTACATTGAATTATTTGCACACTTAGAATGCATGGAAGGGAGAGGCTACGGTGGTGGATATAGAAAAAAAAAGTTTGATGACTATATTATTTCTATTATTGATTTCCTTTGTCTTCTCCAAACACAATAACTCCTTAAACTATTTAAGTCTAATTTGATTAATCTACTGGCCTAATTAACAAGTTAAGTAAACTAAATTAAATGTTAAATTGTTATAATCTAATTCTTAATTAGATATCCTAATTTTAATTAGAAATTATAATATATAAAATAATATGTCTAATTAATTAGTTATATAATTAAAATTAGTTAAGATTGATTAGTAATGCTTCAAATAATGCATAAAAAGATGACAAACTTCATGCATGCATGATTAGGAGGGGGGCGGTTTTGGAAGTAAGGAAGAAGGGGAGACATGTTCAAGACATGTTGGAGTAGCCTTTTAGGCCAAAGAAAAAGTTTGAAGACTTTAATTGGATGCCTTGACCAATTATTAGTCATTTTTCTAAAACCAAATTATTTCCTTCCTTTCTCTCCATGCAAGGCTACGGTTTCCACTCCAAAATGCAGCATCCTTCTTTTCATTTTATCACACTTAACTCATTTTCTCTCTTCTCTCTCTTCCAATTTGTCAAGAACACCAAGAACACAAAGAACAACACCATTTTCTTTCCTTCCTTGAACCATTCGGTCACCACCCATGGAACCATTTCTAATCTACCATAATTTTATCTAGTTACATATCTTGAATCCTCTCATCAATCCAAAACACTTTCATGTTGGGGATTTTCTCTAAATCATTCATCTTCATCACTTAACCAAGCCAAGAACACAAAACAACCATTTTCTTCCTTTTCTCTCCATAGATTCGGTCAAGCAGCCCAAAAATACCATCCATCACTTTTAATTTCATCCAACTTGATTTTCTAAACCTAAACACCATTCTAAGAACATCTCTAGTTATGAGTTTTTCCAAAATCATTCATCTTGAGCTTCAAATCCAAGCTTCAAGTTTCTATCAAAAATCAAAAATTCTATTTTTTGTGCTTCAAGAGAGACCATTCGGTTAAGACACCTAAAATCACTCTCCCATCTCTTTTAATTTCATCCAACCATAGATCTTAAATCTACATGATATTCTAAGCAACTTTCATGTTGGAGATTTTCTCTAAATCATCCATCTTCATGGATTTTCTTCAAGGTCAAAGTTCTTGGGTATTTATGGTGAAGTTTACTAATCTTCACTTTTCTTTTGATTTTCAAAGTTTTAAACCATGTTTGATCCATGGTTCCTCTTAATCAAGCTTAGTATACTAATTTTTATGTATTTTGTTTTGGATTTGAGAAGCCTTTGGTGTTGAAGGACTTGGAAAGAGAAGCAAAATCAAGAAGCTTGGAGGATCTTCAAGAGGTAAGAGGGAGATCCATCTCACCAACCAATTATGGTGGTGGGAGATGGTCTTATATTTGATGGATTGTGAATTCATGTGAGAATTCCAATCCATGGTCATGTAATAATTAATTGTATGTTTTGTGAGCTTTGATTATTTTCCTATGCCTTGATTATTTTTGTCTATGCTTAATATGCTTTGCATGATTTTATGATCTTGATGATATGCTTATATTATGCATGATGAGTATATGGCATGTTTGTGATATTCAAGATGAAATATATATATATGTATGCCATGATATGTGGATGGAAAGAAAATTAATCTTGGTTCCAATGGCCAAGGAAGGATTCGGTTTTGATTACCCTTGATTAGGGTTAATGTTGAAATTTTTCAAGAACAAGGAAATTGAATTTTGATCCCTAGAACAATGAGAATTTTGATCAAGACACCTCAAAATAGGTGTTTACAAATTAATATTCTTATGAAGAATAAAATTGGATGGATTTGAGAAGTATGAAAAATAAACTAAAGGTTTATTTTTTTTAAGAAAACATGAACACAAATTTTAGAATGAATTTTTATTGATTCATTTTGTGTAGAAACAAGAAATAGAATTTATTTAAGTTAAAAGAAAAATATTTCATGGTTCAAATGACCATCTATAAGGTTTTGATAATTTATAAAAATATTTTGATGTTATAAAATACAAGAATTTTCAAATAAGGATTTTGGAAAGGGAATTAAGTGTTATCGATTAAGTGAAGTAGAATTTTCATAAAGAAGATTGAAAGTGTTGAACTTCAAATTATTTTAAAGAGAATCTATTTTTAGAAGTGATTTAGAAATATAAAAGAAAACGTTTGCAAACTTAAATTTACTAACGGAGAATTTATTGAGTTTTGGAAAACGTTAAAAAATTTAAAGTTAGAAATAATAATTAAATCAACTAAATGTGATTGTGTAAGACTAGATCAATAAAAAGTGATTTTTGAGAAAAATATATTAAGGAATTTCTATTAATTTATTTTGTGTAAAAAGTTTCTAAGTGTTTTACTAAACATGAGTTTTAAATGAAAATAGCAATGTTGATATTAAGGATTTGCAAAGAAAGTGAAAAAGAAATTGAAGAAATGGATTTGGTTTTATAACCAGTGAAAATATAATTGATTTAATACAAGAAGTTTGAAAAGGGAATCAGAGTATTTTACTCACTTGAGTAATTAAATTTTGTAAACAAAAATATTTTCAAACTTCAATTTATTTTGAAGAAAGGATTAATTGGAAATGATTTGGAAAAATGGAGAATATAATGGCATTTTGAAAATTTACTAACGTATGACTTATTTTCAAGTTTGGAAGTACGTTAGAAAATATTAAGTTTTGAAATGATGATGAAAAAGAATTTCTTAAGTAAAGAAACGTGGAAAAAACTTTTCTTGAGTAAGAAAATGTGAAAAATGAAATACAAAGTCATAATATTTTGAGAAAGGATGAAATGGAATTTTTGAAGATTGAGAAATATTTTCGTAATAGAATTATGGTGAAAAATTATTTACGTATCTTAAAAACGTATTGAAAAGGATATTGATTTATTTGAAAGTCCAAATAATGTTTAGAACATTGAGAAATATTTTGAACTACTGTTGAAAAATCACTAAGTGATTAAATATTTTTACGCGATTATGAAAAAAATGGTGAAAAATTGTTATGAGATTTGGAAAGTGTTTTAAATATTTTGAGAATGATAGAAAATGATTTACGTAACTTAAAAGAATGATTTTTAGTTACGCGATTTTGAAAATGATGAAAAATCATTACGCGATTTGAGAAACGTATATTTTTATGCGATTAAGAAAAATGTTAAAAAATTAGTATGTGATTAAAAGGTGCAACAGAAAAGTTGCAGTATTTTGAAAATGTAATAAAAATGTTTTGGAGTTTTAAAAACGTAACAAGAGTGTTACGGTGTTGAGAAAATGTAAAAGAATTGTTGTGGAATTGTGAAAACGTAATGTAAAATGTTTTGGAAATTGTGAGAACGAAATAGAAATGTTGCACAATTTTGTGAAAAACACTAAAGTGTTTTATAACTATGAAAACATGATAACATGATTTTGTGTTAAAAATACAAGATATATTACTGTTTAATCAAATATGGATACTTGTATGAGAGAATGACGTGTTTTGCCTATGATTGGTATTTGGTGCATTTTATATGCATTGGAAAGAGATGCTTGTATTTGAAATTGATGCATTATATATGCATTGAAAAGATTTGGCCCGTTAGTTTGGACTTGCACTGATATAGTCGTGCATTGTATAAATGAAATTGAAAAGATTTGGCCCGTTGGGGTTGGACTTGCACTGATATATTCGTGCATTGTACAAATGAAAAGATTTGGCCCGTGGGGTTGGACTTGCACTGATAAATTCGTGCATTGTATAAAAGATAGCTAAAAGCTATTATGGCCCTTGTGGTTGAAGAGGGAATGAGAATTGATAGTGAGATCTATGACGGATCTTAAGGCGCGTCAGTAGCGGCGATCGACTAGTGGGATAAATTTAGCGAGTACCACATGTGCCACATGGCGATGCGATCCAAATTACCGCGCGCATTGACGATACCCGACAAGAACACGATTCTTTTCTACTAAAGATTGTCTTTGGAATAAGGCTGAATTGACCACGAGCATTCTTATCGAAATTTGGAAAACCTCCATGGAGTTGTTTTTAAAAAAAGCGAGTCTTTGTGCACATGCATAATCAACATTTATATCTGTGTGATATATTAATTGAGGAATATTGGTAATGAGCTATGACAATTGTTTTGAATACTTAGATGATGATGATAATAATTGTTGAGGACATTATTATAATTATTGTTTATGATGATTAAACCGATAAATGATTAAATGATGATAGTTGATTAATGCCGATAGCATGAATATGGTATGATCTATCTCGTATGATATTATTGGTCAGTGTGTTATCTCTGTGTGTCATATATTGGTATTGGTGTAGGTGATCTCACCTCTTTGTTATGTTATTTTGTTGTGTTTGTACTTGTTAAAATCAAATAATAGAAGGATCGAGTTGTCTTAGACATAACGGGCGATGGATACTCTCCGAGATTGGTGATAATAATAAGGAGTGGACATTCAGACTCGAAGATGTGCGGTGTTGACAAAGGAACAGATGTCGATGCATCAAGATGGACAAAAAAGGAATAAGTATGTTAAAGTTTCTCGTTAGTGTTGTACTTAGTGCTATTAAGTAGGACCCGTCATGGGGTTTACAAAAAAAAAAAAAAGTCTATTAATTTTATATTTCTCTTTAAATTGTGAAGTTTCAAATTATTAATCGGTGTCGATATTGTATATTAAGCTCTTTAAATATATTGTTTGCGTATGACCTATAAATTTTAGTAAGTTTATATTTCCGCGAAAAGAAATTTTGAAACCCATATTTTTTTATAACTCAAACTTTGTGCAAACTTATTTTCAGATTATGAGTCGGAAGTCAGAAATGTGATGCCTTAGCTAGGGTGTTACATTAGTTGGTAATCAGAGCTAGGGTGTTACATGCACCTGTTCTATTAGTCAAGAAGAAAGATGGGAACATGAGATTGTGCATAGATTATAGACAATTAAACAAAGTCACAATTAAAAAAAATAAGTATCCACTCTCTAGGATAAATGATTTTGTTAGATCAATTGTTAGGAGCCACAGTCTTCTTACAGATAGACTTGAGATCATAATATCATCAGATAAGAGTAAAATCATAAGATGTGCCCAAGACAGCCTTTAGGACCAGATATAGGCATTATGAATACCTTGTGATATTCTTTGGACTTACTAATGCTCTTGCAATATTCATAGATTACATGAATAGAATTTTTAGACCCTACCTTGACTAGTTTGTAGTAGTCTTTATAGATGACATATTCATCTATTCTAAGACTAAGAAGGAGCATGAACAACACCTTAGAATAGCACTACAAATCCTAAAGGAGAAGCAATTGTATGTCAAGTTAGAAAAATGTGAATTCTGATTTAGTGAAGTATGATTCTTAGGTCATGTGATTACTCAGGGAGAAGTAGTTGTGGATCCCAGTAAAGTCGAAGTAGTAGTTCAGTGGAAAAAGCCAAAGACAATTATTGAGATTAGGAGTTTTCTGGGATTGGCCGGATATTGTAGAATATTCATTAAAGGATTCTCCTAGCTAGTTTTATCTCTAACTAGGTTAACTAGAAAGAATAACCCTTTTGAGTGGGATTTAGCTCGTGAAGAAAGTTTTTAGGAGTTAAAGAACAGATTTGCCTTCACTCCTATCTTAATAATTTCTGATACTAGACAAAGCTTTGTAGTATATTGTGATGCATCTAAGAAGGGTTTAAGATGTGTTTTGATGCAAAATGGTAGAGTTGCAGCCTATGCATCTGGACAACTTAGACCGTATGAAGAAAATTACCCAACCCATGACTTAGAGTTAGCTGCAGTAGCTTTTGCTTTGAAAATTTGGAGACATGACCTATATGGAATCAAGTTTGAGGTATACAATGATCATAAAAGTTTAAAATATCTTTTTGACCAAAAGAAATTAAATATGAGACAACGTAGATTGATTGAGTTCTTAAAGGATAATGATTTTGAATTAAAATATCATACATGTAAAGCCAACGTAATGGTCGATGCCTTGAGCATGAAGTCCTTACACATGTCCTCAATAATGAGAATGGAACAAAAGTTGTTAGAAAATTTCAAGGACTTGAAGATTTTAACTGAGGTACATTACAGTAAGTACACTCTGCATCTTGGAACAATCAAAATGTATTAGGATCTCAAGAAATTGTTTTGGTAGGATCGAGATGAAAAGAGACATAGCTAGTTTTGTAGCTAAATGTCTAGTTTGCCAAAAGGTTAAAATAGAACACCAAAAGCTTACTGGATTATTGCAAACAGTTGAATATCCCTAAATGGAAATGAGACAATATATCAATGAATTTTGTGTTATGATTACCTAGGACTCCATCAAATTATGATACAACATGAGTTATTGTTGATAAGTTAACTAAATCTGCTCACATTTTTTTTCTATTAGGATCAGTTGCCCATTGTATAAGTTGGCTCAGGATTACATTCGAGAAATTGTAAAATTATGTGGTGTACTAACTAACATAGTTTTAGACAGATCCCCAAAATTTACCTCAAAATTCTGGGTAGCCTTATAAGAAGCTTTAGGTACTAAGTTCTGTTTTACTACATCTTACCACCTTCAAACAGATGGTCAAACTAAAAGAACCATTCAGACCTTGAAAGCTATATATAGAGCCTGTGTATTAAAATTTTAAGAAAGTTGGAATACCCATCTACTATTAATAGAGTTTGCCTATAATAATAGTTACCATTCTGGCATAGGAATGACACATTTTGAAACTTTGTATGGTAGAAGGTGCAGATCACCTTTGTGTTAGTTAGAAACGGGAGAAAAGAGTTTATTAGGACTTGATATAATACAGTAAACCACAGAAAAGATCAAATCTAACAAGAAAAAATTACTTACTGCTTAGAGTAGACAGAAAAATGATGTTGATCAAAGAAGAAAACCTCTGGAATTTGAAGAATGGAAATTAAACATGTTTTCCTTATAGTCACTCTTACTACTAGGATTGACAAAACCCTTAAATCCAAAAAGTTAAATTCCAGATTCATTGGTCCACTCCAAATTCTTAAAAAATAAGACCTGTTACCTACCAAATTGCACTTCCCCTAAATTTTTCATGATATCTTTCATGTATCTCAGCTCATAAAATAATGTTTTGATCTTTCACACATCATAGAACATGAAACAATGCAAGTAAGAGATTATTTGAATTATGAAACAAAACTTGTACGAATCATGGATAGATTTGTCAAATAATTGAGAAAAAAATTCTTTAATTAAAGTGAGAGTTAGAAGATGACATTCAGAAATCTTAACCAAAGTTATTTTGATAAGGTTAATGAATATTGAGGACAAAATTCTTAAAATGATGAAAAAATGTAACATCTTATTTTTTATAAAATATTTTTTGTGAAAATTTTAATTTTAATTTTTTTAACTCAAATATTTTATTTGGTTTTAATCGAAGGAGATTAGATATAGTTTGTAAGAATTTAATTAGTAATAGTTTATGAAATTAGAAATAGGAATAAAATTTAGTATTTAATTTTAGCAATAAAGATTAGAAGTATTATAATTGATATATTTATGAAAAGATATTTATAAATTAATTATTATTTTAATATAAAAATCTAAATTTAATCATTACTTTACATTAAAAAAATAAGAAAATAGAAAGCTACGTAGTGGTGCAACGTGCCAAAGATCGGATAGAAGTAATTATTACTTTAAAAAATCTAGTTGCAGCGTGATGCAACGTAGCTAATTTAATTGGTATATATAGTACTTGTTTGGAAAAATTGTAAATTATAAATTATATTGATAATTGATTATTGTTATAATTGATTATAATTGATTTATTTTAATATTTAAATATATTAGTTGTAAAATAATTTTAAGTTAATATGATTCATTTGGATGATATAAAAAAATTATTTTTATGTATTAAATTATTAAAAAATAGGTATAGAATAATTAAAAAAATTATTTGATTAAGGATAAAATAGTATTTACATATCAAAGTGTAAGAAATAATCTATAAACTAAAATCATAAGTTTCAATTTTTAGCTTATGATTATTAATTGTAAAAAGTTTTTTTCATTGAATTTTGTGTAAATTTTTTTTTAAAAAAATAATATTTTTATCTAAATATAATAATTATTTTATAAAATAATTTAATCTTTTAAAAATAACTGAATGAAAAATAATGCATCTTTTTCAAACATGCTCATAGAGGCAAAGAAATAGGAGAGTGAAGGTGTGAAATAGTGAAAGTGGGAGGGAGAGAAAGTTGCTGATGGAGAGAAAACGTAGAAAAAAAGGGACAAAGAAAAGAGAGAGGAAAGAAGGAGAGGAAGGGAAGAAGGAGAGGAAGAAAGAAGGGAAGGAAAAAGAAATAATTTTTTTTTGTAAGAGGTAAGAATTGAATTAAAAAAAATAAAATTATGTTTTTTAGTATATTTATATATTTTATTAGTTAATTTATTATTTTAATATTTTATGTATATTATTATTTTTATTAAATTTATTATGTACATATAATATTATGAAAATTTGATATTTGTTTGACTTTGAAATATTTATGATATTTGATAAAATTTAGAATTATTATAATTTGAATGTTAACTTTTTCATGGGACAAATATAATAAACTGTAAAAAGATTAAAATATTACTCAATACCTAAGTTAAATAAATATTTTTAATTATATTATGTAATAAATATATGTGTATGATTTACGTGGACTTTCTTATATTTACTTTAGTTTAAGAGTAATTTTATAACTTTTATTTTGACTTTTGTAATAAAAAGACTTTTGTGCAATGAATGCACTATCTGAACTAGGACAAACTATGAACTATAATAAAGACCTAACAAACTATGGACTATGATGTGAACTGGATAACTATGGATTATGATGTGAACTTTTAAAAGAACTATTAAATTAATTTTAAATCATAGTTGGTTCGTTAAAGAACTGACATTTAAATTTAATGATTTTAAGTTTTGTGAATTTTATTTAATTACCATAATTTATTTATAGACTTATATATGATGCATTTATTTGTGATATATTTGTAATTTTGTATTGCTTATGTTTAATTGTGATGACAAGTAAGTGATTCATGGAAAAGATTGCACCTAACCATTGAGAGGCAGATGGATAAATTTTCTTTTATGTTACCTTCCTAATTAGTGTGGATATGTCTGGCTTTGTTATCACGATGTTAAAGTAACACCAGAGATAGGACATATTCCCTATGAAAGTGAAGGCATTTGAGTAAAACGTGAGACGAGCAGACATGGAAAGAAAAAAATAAAGTAAAGGGTGGATTCTCCATGATGACGAACTTGCTTGCTGATGTTGCTGATGATTGATACTTGTTTGCTAATGTTTGCCGATGTTTTGGAAATTGTTTACTGAGGTTTGGGGACCTTGCTGATGTTTGCTAATACTTATTTGATAAATTGGTACTTGTTTGCTGATATTTGAGGAACTTGTTGATGTTTATATATAAGATTGTATTGTATGATTTATTTAGTAGTCGTTTGGTTATGCTGGAATTGTGTTGCTCTTGTCACATTTGGGTTGCTATGAGATTTTCTGTGTACATTACACAGTTGAAACTCACCATATGTTTTCAAACGTTTTTATAACTGTTAATTTCTTACTGAGAATTTTTAATTATCACTTTGTTTATGGTGTTTTTTAGATTAGCACAAACTTCATAATGGTTATCATAATTCAGATTAATCATGTGTGGATTGTAAATCTAAATGAGAGAAATATATGTATATTGGAGTTATTAGAAATATGTGTATTTTTGTCTAAATAATGACTCTGATATATGTAAGTAAAATCATGATTCTATTGCCAAGTTTATTAATTAGCACTTATGTTTCTAATTTTGTTCATTTACTTACTTTTGTCTCGAATTTAATTTCTAAGATTTCAATTACTATTCTAAGATTTTGATGTTTTTCAGTTTCGTTCTCAGTTCTTCAATTTTGATCCCTATATTTCGATTTTGGTTTTCTGTTTTGATACTTTTGATTATTTTAAATAATACCCTCAATTAGTAATTTTGCTATTAAACTATTAATTTAGTAAAGGGCTACACATGGGAGCGCCAAACAGTATTTTGTTTTTTGTTTATTTTTTATTTAAATTGAATGTTATATTTGTTTATAATATATATATATATATATATATATATATATATATATATATATATATATGTATGTGTATGTATGCATGTATGTATATAATGTTTATATTTTGAATATGTGTATTTACTTGTATATTTATATGTATAATGATATTGTTATTCATTTGTGTTTGTCTACTGGTATGATAGATATATGATTTTCCATTATGATGTTATAAGATTTAATTAATGATATTACATTATATAAGATTAATAGTAATTTATTATTTATTATAAGAATAATATAGTACTATGTGCTAATGTACTAATTTTAAAATTAAAAAGTGCTACAAAAATAGTAATATGAAATATTAAACTTTTAAACTTTTAAGTGAAGAGGTTGAAAAATTATTTAATTTAATAATTTATATATTAAATTAAATTAAATTAATTATTAATTAATATTAATATTAATAAATTAATAAATTTTAATATAAAATAAAAGAAAGTGAAAATGTAACAAAATATATATAATTAAATAAATAAATAAATAATTATTAATTAAGTAATTACATGAAAATGATAAATTATAAAAATGTACGCCTAACTGTCAAACGTATGATATATATGCATAGGTTGGAGACATGAGAAATGTGTAATATAGTAATTGTTATTGTTATTAATTAACACTTTGCATGAATGTTGTGTTTGAATTATTGAAATAATTAATGCTCTACTAAATTAAGAAGGTCTAAATCCTAAGTTAGAAGATATTAGTTTTGCATTGATAGGTCAAGTGACTCTGAGTAGTATGAGATTTGATTGTTCAAATAATTTATCTTTTATCATCCACTGATAATGAGGATGATGACTCTAGTGATAAAATTATCAAATGGTAAATGTGATAGAAAGTTTGAGTAGTGACACGAGTCCACCTCTTATTATGATAAGAAGAAGACTAGGCAGGGTGATGTAAGAAAAGGAAGAAGAAAAACAATGCGGATTAAAAATAAATAAATTTGCATGTTTTTGTGAGGTAGATTTTATGAAGGAAAAAAGTTGCATTATGGAACAATTAGAGAATAAGATAAAAATCGAAAGCAGATGAAATTTATATAAAAAGTGATATCAACAATGAAAACGATGCTATACAAAAGTCTCGTAGAGAGGATATTTCAGATAAAATCATGAACTTGACATTGTTAGGATTGAGAAAGTTGAGTGGGTAGTGCCTAGATTATTGCCCTTACTGGTGGTACTGAAAGCGTGTATCTCCTTGTACTCGTCTATCGAGTTTTGGAGAGTAGTTGAGAAAAAAATAATTTCAGTGGTATTTGGCTGAAGTTAGGATTAAGGTTTTGATAGTGACTGTGAGACAAGTGGGGTAGATGTATTTTTCTTATTACATGTAATATAGCTAGAAATCAAGGGAAGACTATTTATGTTTAATGAATGAGTTTAGGAACTAGGAGCATCAATATCAGGAAAAGGAAATTTTCTTTTGATTTTTAATAAATTGCTCTCGTTCATGTTAAAAGATTTCCGTATTGGATCTCTCCGGGTGAGTTTGGATAGAAATGTTAGCAACTATTCGAGAAGTACTTTTTATTTTCTAAGTAATGTTTGTTACGAAATACGTCAATCATCTTCATTGTTTTCAACAGTTAAATACTTCAATTTTCTTAACATTTTTGCATTTTTCCTTACACTTAATGATGGTCACATCATACAATTCAACCTATATGTCTTTTTCAATCTAGAGACCTCTTCGGATTAGAAAAGTTGTATAGTTCAGATCTCTGGATTAGATAAGACATATGAGTTGACTTCTGTAAGATTTGAGTATCATCGACAGTGTGGAAGAACGTACGTAAGAATATTAATAAAATTCATATATTTAATAGTTGAAAACAATGATGATGATTAGTATATTTCATAATGAATATTGCTTTTGAAAAAATTGTACTTCTCAAATTATAGTGAGTAAGATTGGTATTCCAATTCATCAGGAGAGAAACTAACACAATTTTTTTTAAACACACGAGTGCGATTGATTCAAGAGCTAAAAAAATGACTTTCTTTGATACAAACACTCCTAGTTTCTAGACTCATTCGTTAAATTTGGACAGTATTTCCTTAAGTTCATATTGTATTACATGTAATAAGATAAATATATCTGTTTTCACTTGTCATCATCATCACTCTCAACCAAATTCTCTTAAGATTAATTTTTTTTGTTACTCTTTAAAAATCGTTACATGATTGCAAGCAGACACATACTTTATGTGCCATTAACAATGGTAATGATCTCAGGGCTATCCTCTCAATTATCCTAGTTCTAATAATGTTGAGCACATGATATTATCAAAATATTCCTCTCTATGATACTTTGGTACAATGTTAATTTCATTAGTGTCATCATTATTGATAAAAAATTTCATTTGCTTTTGGTTTCTTTCTTATTCTTCGGCTTCTCCACTAGGGGGATGTTGTTCGCCAGAAAAATTACTTCATAAAATTATGTAAATTCATTATTATAATTCGCAATGTTTTTCTCATTTCTTTTTTATAACTTGTTACCTAGTTTTTTCCTCATCATCATAAGAGGTGAAAATGTTTTCACTATGAAAGCTTTTGATCATATCAATCGCTTGAAAATGTTATTATTAGAGTCATCATCCTTACTATCAATGGAAGACAAAAGGTGAGTAGAGCAATCAAATCTTAGACTTCTCATAGTTACTTATGTAGTAATTTTGGCGGATTTTGGGAAAGAATTTCGGTAACAAGTCCTTTGCGGCAGAAGAAAGTCATGCCTTTTGACAATTCATTTTTTTTCCAACAATTAAATTTGCCAATATTTGTCGACAAGCATTTTTCAGGGGAACCACATTCTGCCCGAAAATATGCTTAAAATTCAAATTTTTAGCAAATGTATTACTGGCGAATTTGACCGCCAATAATTTGAGAATTTCTTACAGTGTAGTATGTATTGCCTACCCAAGAATTACTCCACATAAGAAAGACTCCATCATGATAATCTGTTAGGAATCTAAGTGTGAGTGAATAAAGTCTCACAACAAGAAAGGATAGAAAAAGTAAGGATCATATAAGTGGTCGTACTCGGCTATTAGGGATGTTTAAATTCAATCCAAACTAAAAATCAAACAAAAAATCGAACTAAAAAACTAAAATCTAATTAAAATTGAATAAATTTGATTCTTTTTTTATTGAGTTTTTGAAAACTAATTAGATCAAATCTGATTCCGGATTTGATTTTTAAAATCAATTCAATCTAATTAAAATCGATTAATATTATATAATATATTTGTTTATTATAGAATTGATATTTTTACTTATAATAATTATAATTTATCACACACTTCTTTTATTTTATATGAGTAAATATTATTTTAAGTATATAAAATAAACTATTTCTACTTTTTATTTTTTTAATAAACAAAATTATTTTTAACTCACAAAATTTTTTACGTAGAAAATATTTATGTCATAAACCGATTAAACCAATTTAATCCAAATCGATTTAAGTCGGATTAGGTTAGTTCAATTTTCAAAATATATCAACGTCTAATCCAATCCAAAATGTATCAATTTGGCGTATAGAGGTGCCTCAGCGTCTTCGCTCTTTTGTATGGTTAGCTGCTAATGAGGCTTTGCTTACAAATAATTAAGAGTCTCTAAACACTTGACACAGGATAGTAGCTGCAGTGTTTGTGGGTGCAGAGGGAGGAATCGGTCGTTCATAAGCTTTGGGAGTGAAATAAGCTGGTTCAGCCTTCAAGGTTCCAGCGTTTTTATAGCTCGCAGCTCCAGGATTGGTTTTCTGATAATATTACTGAGAGTATGGGTCATGCTCCTGATAGAAATTGGAGTTTGTTGTTTGCCACGTCTTGCTCCCACCTTTGGTCTCGTCGAAATAAGGTAAATTTTGAGGGCCTTAATGTGCCTATCAATCTTTTCCCCTAGGGTTGTTTCTCCTTAGCAAACAATTATTGTCAGGCTTTTGCTTCTTAGTCTGAAGTCTTGGCCCGTGTTCCCATTATGAATTCTATTCACGTTAAATGACATAGTCCTCCTGAAGGGTGGATCAAGGTGATGTGGATGGATCAGTTTTTATGCACCAGATTTATTTAGCTCATGGATATAATCTATTTAGCTCTATGCCTAGTTTTATTTCTTGTGCTATTTTTGCTAATGCCAGTAATACTGTTTTTTATCGGTTTGTTGTAGCGTAGTTCTTGGTTGCTAGTCCCGTTGTTCATTTAAAAAAAAAAAAGAATTTTCATCATGTTTGGTCCCTTTGTTCAACTTCAATTCTAGTCACAGCAAATAGATGGAGCTTTTACTTTTGCACTATTGAAACGTGCATTGTTAATTTACCATACTATCCTCATTTATTTATCTCTTTATTTCTTTAAGGTTATACTATAACTTAAGCTTATCAAGTAAAAACATTTTTTTTAAACTAACTTTTAAAATATCATTCCCAAACACAAATTAATTCTCTTAACATCAATTCTTTTAAAATCAATTATTTCAACATCAATTCTTTTAAAATCAATTAATTTAAAACCTAAACCAAATGGAGACCTAATGGTTGAGTTTAACTCAAATTCTTAAATTGAAATTGTTAGTTTTTTTATTAGTAAATTCATATCTTGTAATTAATATTGAGATATATGAAATATATATATAATAAATATAAAAGATATATGAGATATATGCAAGACAAGAGAGAGATTAGTTTTTAATAGAAACATAGAAAGTTATAAATAATGTAAAAAAAGTAGTAGCATATCAAGTAAGTTATTGTATGTTATAAATACCTGTATTGAGAAATTAGTAAATGCATGAGAATGATGGAGAAATTTTTTTGAGTAATGTTGCAGTGAAAGATTTACAACATTGTCCTCGAAAGTTTGCATTGGTAGAAGGTTTGTAATTTTTTGATCTTTAAAAGTTACCTTCGTAGAATATTTGTCCATGCCAAAGTTCTTGTGACAGAAAAAGAAGGATGATTTGCAACTTTATCATTGCAAAAGTTGTAGTGTGTATAGTTTTATCCATGCAAAAATTATATTTTGATATTATTCATAGTGAATTTGATCTCTTATCATCTATAAATATAAGTGTATTGGGTTAAACCAAATTTTATTATGCTTTTCCTAATTACTCATATTTATACAAATGTGTGTAGAAGGAAATGTGATATTATTCAAACATTGAGAACTAACAAGTTTATACGTTTTTTTTTTTTTTACGGTAATGATATATTTAAGTTAGCTTTTATATCAATTGGTACTAACAATTTTAAGGATGTATCGCACACTCTTCACATTGGCGTTTGGAAAATAAATTCATTTAGATACTAATCTAAAGTTTAAAATTAAGATAAGAAATCTGCCTAAAAAAAATTGAGATAAGAAATACATCTTCCGAATACACTCGATCCTCATGGAGAACGTAAAGTTTACGTTTGGATGGAGCTAACAAAAAGTTGTCTACCTCCACAGTCCACCGACGCTGAGCCCACAAATAAATTATCTGTTTGTTCGACTCAAAATTTTCATTTAATCAGTGGTCCTAACATTTCGTCAGATCGCCAGTGCTGGGCTGGGTCATGGATCGACGCCAGATACTCATACTGAGACGCCTTATAGTATTCAAAACCCACATTTTATTATTTGTAAATTGTAACATCCTCCTACCATCTCTCAACTCCTGAAAGACCCCCCCCAAAAAAAAAGCTGTACTTCTGGGGCTTGTTGATTGAAAAAAAAAAACAAGAGTAAGTAGGAACCTAATGCAATTTGAATTACACATACCAGAATAAGGGAGAATCATTTAGCTGGAACTTCTATGGAATGGTTGCTTAGGGAGAGACTTGTATCCGATTATTTTTGTGTGTCATTAGTAAGCATTTGATCATAAAAGAAACAGTAGGAAGAGAAGGGTGGTTGGCCTGCCAAATGCCAGCCAATAGCATTATATGACAAATGTGGATGAGGAATTGAAGGTCTGTGATTCTTGTGATCAGTAACGAACTTCCTCCTCTTCAATACAGGAAAATCTTAACCGAACATCTTAAGGAATCAAATTCTTCGCGCTAGGTACATTCTTAAAAATGGAGTAAAAAATTAAGGGATGAGTTTTCAATGTAATTTTTAATATAAATCTCATTCTAAAAATTTTCTCATCATTTTTTTTAAGAGTGTAGCAAACTAACTATAAACAGTATGTGTGAAAGCTTTGGTCATTAATCTTCTCTATGAGATTGCTATTTGAGGGGAAGTCGGTGGGAGAAATTCTTAGATGTGAGCAAGAGAAATATTGTCAAATTGAAAGATAATGACAGTTCATAGAGTTGAGATGATACACAATAAATGGTATAAAACAAGAACTTTTTCTTACTCTGAGTGGATTTTACATTTTCTTAATTTTTAATATTTTTAATTTTTTCTTTGGGAAAATTTTTACTTAATCGCTACTTTCTTATCTGATTTTGCGTGAGCAATTGTGTGTAAATATATATATATATATATATATATATATATATATATATATTTAAGTTATTAACACCTTTATTAAATTGTTGAATACCACGAACAATAAAATGAAATTCAAAATTATGCCACCAAAAACAAGAAATCAAAATTATAGCACAGTAGATTCAAGTAAAAGAAAGAAACGCGCGGGGGGGGGGGGGATTAAAACAAAAATATACATAAATGTTAAGACCTCGACATATATTCCGTGCAAAGAAACCACCATTTAAAGCATTAAATCCAAATTATTCTCCATCCTCCAAAAATACTCCAAATGATTCTCCTTAATATAGTTATTATCATGCTTCTCAATTTTAATAGAATAGGAAGATAGAAGAAAATATACAGACAGCATATCTGCTTGCAAACCCTTGTAGGGCCTTATTTGTATCCACTCCACTCAACAACGAATATTAGATGCACAAGCACAACACTTTGAACAACATCAAGTCACCAACTGACCAGCATTACTAATCAACATTCTCTGCGAGACTCCCCGCTTCAATGTTCAACATCTTACCCTCTTTTCAAGGAACTAGTCTTTCCAATATTAGATGTAGTTCTGAACTTCTTCTTAGCATGCTGAATGAAATCTGCAAAATGGTCCTTTTGATTTTCCTTTTCCATCTTGTTAGTACTACTACCATTAGCCTCATCTGGTGCAGAGTTGCTCTGCCCCCTCCCAACGTTTGACATGGTTCTGATTCTGTACTTGGCACGTTGAATGTACTCGGCGAAAGTATCATTAATATCTAGTGCCTTCAAAGTGCCTGGGGTCTCTGCCTTATATTCATTTGTAGTAGGGGTTGAGTAATCAAACATGATGGGGATTGATCCTCCTCCTCCTTCTGTATTAACCTTGATATGTTGAGGGAGAGGGGGGTTGGCTCTGGTAGCAGTGTTTTTTGCTAGATGAGTAGTGGGGGGTGATGGTGGAGAATTTGAATGAGTGTGGTATTGATTGATGCGAAGAATAGCTCGGAAAGCGCTTGCAAGTGCTTGACGAATTTTCCTGCATATAGAGGAGCTTGAGGTGTTGTTTTTCTCCATAGAAAGTGCAGGGTATATGGTACACAAACAAGTTTAAATTGAGAACTCAGAAGATTATGGGTTAAGTGCAACTTGCAAGGAGCTGCCAGAAGCTTGTTTTATAGTAGTGTTTATCCATGTGTGAAAAGGAAAGATGGAAAGACTAGGATGACTAAAATAAAAGAAATAGAAACATCTTTTGAATTGTGATCTTTGTAGGTGGAAGTATGGAATCAATTGTATTTGAAGAAGCCATCTGGGTAAGATTCCTAACAGCGACTAATGAGAGAGCTTTTTTCTTATTTTCCATGGGATGTGATGGCAGGGATCAATTCCTTCTTGTTCCCTGCTACACTCTAAACTAACAAGTACAACTATCACGTTATGGCTTTTGTATCTCGTGCCCATATTGCCACGTTTTGTGGCTTAATTTGTCCTTCAGAAAAAGAAACGAGTGAAAATAAAATAAAATACGTATTTCAAAGTAGATGGTATCCGATTCAACAAAGACTTGTAGTATTGGAGAAATAAACAAAGTTCAGTTGGAAGAATCACATTTTTGCGAGCTTCCCACGTAGCTCACGTGGTTCCACTGCTTATGCGAAGGTAATAATAATGGCTTTCTGGTGGAAAACAACTCAATTGTTGAAATTAAGCCCAGAATGTTAGTGTCCCACATAACAAAAAGCAAGAAAAAGAATCCATAATACAATATTGCTATTTTTTTTTTTTTTGCTCTTAGATTGAGCGTAAAAACCAAGCCGGAAATTTCTGTAATTATGTCTCAAATGCTAGTTTATGATTTGAAGTTTTCTTCAGTATCACTATCACGTTAAAAGTACGGTATAGGTTGCGACTAGCCGTCTACAACTTCACATGCATATTTACTATTTAGTCTAATTTAAAAGCGGATACCTTTACTTTATCAAATGAAAGGCAGTTCAGTTACGGGATATTAGTGTGTAAAGTTCATTTTGGCTTATATGTTGTGATATTATTAAAAGATTGATATTACAACTATATCAAATGTCACTCTTTTATTGATAGAGATATTTTTGTGAGATGTAACTCTTTTATTGATAGAGATATTCTTGTAAGATGTAACATGTTATTTTTATACATAAAAAAAAATTTAAAAAAATTTCATTAAATTTATTCATCACAAAAAATTATTATTATTTTTAATTTTTTTATAAGTATGTATAAAAATAATATGTTACATTTATATACAATCATGATAAGATAAAATTTTATACTGATCGTCGATAAAAATTAAAACCAGTGCTATATAAGAAATTGTAGTTCATAAAATGGGGTATCTGTGAGTGATCAATATATGGTCAATATTGAGAGATTTCATATATAAATAAAAAATTAGTAGCATTTGACATTTTTCAAAAATTAAATCTGTCATTCAAATTGTCCAAAATTTAAGTTACCAGATTTTAAGTTCTTAGGATCCGAATCAAGTGCAGTTCTTTTTTGAACTGCACCTCCTGTACTTGGTGATCCAATGGTAGGGTTTATAAATCATGTTTACTTTTAATATTTTATCACAGAAAATAAAAAAATTTAAGGCCTGGAGAGGATTCTTATCGTTTATTAATATAGCAAGGGAGGAAAATCAATGGTTACTGCTAGGCGCCAGCATCTGGAATATGCTATAGCTCTAATTTGATCCTACGATTGGATGGATCAAGGAAGGTTAAAGAAAAGAATTTTAGTTTGTCATATCCCCACCCCACAGAAAAAAGAGCAAGTCATTCCGTAGAGTTCTAAAGAACAAAGCATTCCCATTAATGAATATGATTGGAAATTTTTAGTTTTCCTCCCTTGTTCTCTCACCAATTATTACCCATTTTACTATTCTGCATGTGCTCAATGTTTCTCTCCATCCTTTATAGGAGAAAATCTTACCTCCCTTTAGAAAGGAAATTAAGGATATATTCCAAGTTCCAACCTGTTACTCGTATACAGTTCTAGGATCAATTTTATTTCAAATTCTAGCAACTAAACAGCACTGTAAAACCCTTTTTTTATTCCCCATAAGAGAATTTTGACTACGCACAGCATTCTGCTTGCCCTGGTAGACAAAGCACATAAACTACTTTAGACCTAAAGATAAAAAGTCTCAAATGCAGGCTCTTGTCTGCTTTACATCTGTCATGTCAATAATGGTAGTGGATATTTGATATTTGATAACCCACTACTATAACATTACCACAAATCAATGACATGAAGGCAATTCAAGATGCATCAACCTAGTAGTTAACACTATATATATATATATATATTTTTTTTTTGGCGGGAAGTTAACACTATATTTTAAGGGAAGAAATTATAAACACTATTTTCCTGAATAATATACTAACCCATAATAGTTAGTTCAGAGACAATATAATCCAATATCAAGTCCATATGTATGCTAAGGTAACCCTGACCCATAATAGTTAGTTCAGAGACAATACAATCCAGTATCAAGTCCACATGTATGCATGCTAAGGATAGCAGGGCACATGACATGCTCCTGGTAAGAGCGTAACAAAGTGCTTGCAGACTTTCAGTGGTGGAGCTAGGTAAGTTGAAAACAACTATACTGCGGGAGGCCATCTTTAGAAAAATAAAAAATAAAAAAATTATATAACAAGAAATTTATTAAACTTTAAAACATGTTGAGAGGGGCCAATGCCTCCTTTAAAGGCAACAACGCGCCTCACTTGCATGCATTGTATGGTTTCTAAAATGAAATTCCTAGGAGTAAGTTATAATGTGAATAGTCAACAAAAAATACAAAACATCTTATATAAGAAAAACAACAATTTTTACAATTAATTACAGTAACATGCAACTTTTGTGATAATAAATATTTACAATTTGAGATGCCAAAAGCATCAATAGTAATAACACACTAACAGACACGAGAATCGTGTTCTTGGTATTTCTTTTAAAGCACTGCTCATAGGCAAAGTGAGTGAAATCGACTGAGGAGCAGAGGCAAGAGGGAGAGGGAACCTGCGATGTTATGGTCCCCATAAGTTTGTAATTTTTTTTCATATTCCTATTCATATGTTTAGTTGATACCCTTATAAAGTGAAATTTCACATAGCACCTTTAATTGATGATCTTCTCTTTTAATATTTTATGTGCTTGGTCTACCCTTCATAGTAAATTTCTAGCTCCGCTCACAAGGTATTGCACAAATCATATAATCATTGAAAATGTTGGATTATGATTCAAGATTCCATGTGGCTTTATATAGGTGGGCCTCCGTGTATGCTTAATGCTCAATTACGAAGTGTCTTCACTACCTGCTATCCGGCCCGCAAAGCGGACAACAGGTTAAATGTGAAGAGCAAGTTGTACAGTAGCACATATCTCCACCTGACATTATATTTTAGGGATTGTTTGGTAATGATGGTAAGATAAAATCTGATAATATAAACTTTGATATATAATGGTTAGAGATATTAAGATATTTAAAATTATAATAGAAAAGTTTTTGTAAGAATTATACATCAAAATTTAATAAGACTTATGATGTGTCTATAAAATTAATATATTTTATATTTGTTTAAACATGGATTTGAATATTTTGAGATAATAATTAAGCTATTTTTTTATGATATTAAGTGAATTATGAGCTCATGAATTAAATGTATTTTTATTATGTTTTGTAATAATTTAAGAATTTTTGTGATATTTTAGACATAGCTATTAAAATCTTGGTGAAAAGCATAAGGACATCGTTATAGTATTTTGAGTATAACTTTTGTCTTAGAACTAAGATTAAGCTAATCTTGGTGTTTATGTAAAGATAAGAAAATTTTTTACACCTTTCATGTAGACATCGAAGTCCAGTCATGCATTAAGAAGGTAAAAAATTGTGTGTAAAGTGGATGATGAAGTTTGACCAAGTCAACTAATATTCATAAATTTTAAGGATCAAGTTGGATTCTTAATTAGAGTGTGTCACAACCAGGATCGCGACACGACAACAAAAAAGAATAAAGGTTTTGGAAATCAATGAATTTGTCACTAATGTTTATTTAATTTGAAAAAATATTAAAAAAATCATTTAATTAGAAAAACTAGTTTTTTGAAAAATGAATTTAGATTTGAGAGTCAATTATAGGTAGAGAAAGTATTAGCACATTACACTGCCCGTTCCAGGAACAGTAACTTAAGTTAGTCATACAAATTTTAATAATATCAAATATATTTATTTTACCTCTCTTAAAAATATTATAACTATTTTTTTAAAAATAATCAAATTATAAAAAATTAATTTTGACTTGACAGAAATGAATTTATGCTCCTACATATTTCTTAGTGTAATAGTAACTCAAAGTCACGTAATTTTTTTAAAAATGATTGTAGGTTGATTAATTTTAATTAAAAAGAAACTTAAAACTTTCAAATCAAATTAACATCAAAAGATTAATTCAAGTAACGTGTCAACTGGTATAATAGTAAGACAACAAGCTAAACAAATAACAAATTGACAAAGATAAGTGCCACTCAACTCTAATCAATCCATAATTTCACTTTCATCACTTTTGATATTTTTTTCTTTTTATCTTTATTTTTTTATTTAAATTTTTTTATTTTTTTATTTTACTTCAAATTATTCACAAGACTCAACATAAAATATACCATTAAATAAAATAAACACTATCGCACAGTAATTAATCCTAAATAACACAAATAACTAAACTCAAAACAATTTTGATTTTAGATTTTTTTTAAGAAAATAAATCTACTTAAGAAGTAAACTTAGCCCAAACAAATGAACTTAGCCTAAACACTACTAACACATACTCAGACAATCTTTGGCCCAAGTAAAACCATGGCCGTTAATTTTTTAAGTAAATAACAAATTTTCCATTTATTTTTTAACCTATAACACCACTTGTCAAAAATTTACTTGTTTACCCAATTACTATTCATATTTTTTAAAATTACATTCCAAAATTATCTTTTCATAAATAATTGTGTATAAAACTCTACAAATTTTAATTGGAATATTTACAATAATAAAATCAGTAAATTTTTATATGATAATTATTTATAAAAAAATATAAAAATTAATACAATTTTAATTAATATTATTTTAATAATAATTTTTTATACCAAAAATAAAATAATAACTGTGTAAAGAATCATAAACAATAAAATTTCCATCGTAAATAATAAATTTTTTATATGAACAATAATATTTTGGCTTGACCAATACTGGTAAACAGTCGCAATAAATAGATAATGAATAGTATAATAAGCGATCATTAATCATAATTATTGATATATTTTTTAATAAAATTAATAATTGATATATTTTTTAACAAAATTAATTACTGAGATGCAGGCAGAAATAGCCGTAAAACCATAACAATATTTTAAATCCCATTCCACGTTACCGAAAGTGTTAGAGGAACAAAGACACAGAGGAGTGGAGCAGGCGGGGCTGACCTTGAGGCGTGGTGGACGGTGGAGACGCGGTTCGTGTCACGGGTTCCGGTTCTGGAGCGTGGATCGCGGTGGCGTGCGGTTGCTGCACATAGGACGACGTTCAGGGGCGGTGACTTCCTGTGCTCGTGGTCGCCGGTCGGTATAGCAGTGGTTCTGGTCACGGATCTGGGTGGTTGCTCTGTTTTTGTGACAGATCTGAACGGTGGTGGTGCGTGGAGGAGCAGATGGCAGCCGGTGAAGAGGACGGGCTCATGGTGGTTCTCGCTCAGATCTGCGGTGGTGGTGGCGCGCACGGCGCGAGGGCTCGAGGCTAGGAAGAGCTCGGTTTGGAATGGTGGTGCTGGGTGACGCGAACGGAGATGCTGGTTTGCTGCGTTCTGTGTAGGTGCTGGGTCGCGGTTGCGGGTGTACGACGCACGGTTCAGCTGCTGTGTTGCGACGGTGCAGGACGGTGGAGACGCGACGGTGCTGCTGTGGTGGTAGCTTGGTGTCGTTGGTTGCTGTCTTCACGGTGGCTGGTGAGCACGGTTTGGGGTGGTTATGGCAGGATGTGGTGGTTACGGGGTGGAGTTTGAAGGGTGGTGGTCAAGGTGGAGGTTGGTTATGGAAGGATGGATGGGGTTGTTTTAGGAAGGTGGTGAGAGTGGTTATGGAAGTTGTGTGATGGTGTTGTTTTTGGTGGAGCAAGGGTGAAGATGGTTATGAGGTAGGATGTGACGAAGGTGGTGGCTTGATGGATTGTTGGTTTGTGATGGTTGAGGGCTGTTTGTGAATGGTGGTGAAAGTTGGCAGGGGTGATTGTGGGTCACTAGGGATGGCAACTGGGCGGGGACGGGCTCGCGAATTATATCTGTCCCCGCTCTCGCTTTCATATTTGTGCGGGTATCCGTTTATCTTTCTTCTGCGGATAAACGGATGGGGATATTCGCAGTCTTCGATAAATTATAAAAAATTTAAAAAATAAAAAAAATATAATACTATAATTTTTTAAAATTTGTCTAACACAATTTAATTTAAAAATAATGTTAAATATTTAAAATATTTTTGATTTATATAACTTTATAATATTTTAATTTATATAATTAAATTTTTTAATAATTTTATATAAAATATTTGTGTAAAATTTTTTTTTGCTGCGGATCTGGATAAGGAGGAGTCATTCTTGTTCTCGTCTCGTTTATTAAATAGAATAACACAAAATAGATATTTATATTCGCAGAAAAAATTTGACGGCATTATCGGGGTGAGTAAAATTGTGGGTCACTATTTTGGAATGGCAAAGGATGATGAAGGGGAGGTGGTGAAAAGGTTGAAGATGGGTTGATGGCTTCCAAGATGGTGAAAGCTGAAGAGAGCTTTATCTTGCAAAATGATTCTGAAAAAACTGAGCTCTCCCCTATGCCTCTGCGTCCATCTCCCTTCCTAAGCAAGGGTGTGTATGAAGCATATGGGAAAAACAGGATGTGTTGTGTGCGTGAGTGTGAGGCAGCTGCTGGTGTGTGGTGGGTCGTGGGGAACACTGCAGCTTTTTTTTTTTTATCCTTGGTGAGTACTTGTTGTGAAGTGTGTTGTTGTGCAGCCTGTACGTGAGAGTGAGTGGGGAGCCTTCAGCATTGTTGGTGTTGTTGGGTGTGTACTTACAGCTTGATGACAGAAAAGAGTGGGAGCAAAGAAGTGTTGTTCCCTTGCAGTAGTGTTGTGTGTGCCTGCTGCCAAATGCAGCAAGGGAGTGTATAATGTATGCCAAAAAAGAATAACAAACATAGAGCAAGAGAAAGGAATTTGGTTTTCACCCAAAAACAGAAAAAACAGCATACAGCAGGAGTTCTACGATTTATTATTTTTTGTTTTTGATTTTCACATTTTATTTTAAAGAAAGCGAAGGTGGGCTTACGTTTGGGCTGTAATTAATTTTTTTTATTACTTTGTCTTTTTTTTAAATAAAACTTTAAAAAAGGTTTCAAACATTGCAATTGAGTATCAATTAATATAAAATTATTAATTCTTGATTAAGTAACAAAACTAAAAATTTTATAGACAAAATTAAGTATCAATAGAGTGTAAATAATTTTTACTTGATAACTAAATATTTTTGTATTTAATACAAGGATCTTAAAGAGTTTTTTAATTTTAATAAGATATTTGTTTCTTAATTTATATGGATTTAATAAAAAAAAGAGATTTGGTCAAAAATTAATTAAGTAAAGTATCATTATTAAATCTGTCTCAATAAATTAGCGATAACTTTCTCGTTTGAAAGCTAATAAAGAAATTTACAAATCTTACGTTGATAATTTTATGTAATTAAGTTACCATTAATATTGAAGATTTGATAAGAATTCTCAAAGATATTTGATTCGAATTCTTGCACTATCACGACTATTTTTCATTAATTGAGTTATATCTTAAACTACGGATATTAGATTAATGCGCTGTTTGCGACATTGAAAAGCTAACAAAAAATCTTACAAATTATCTATTGAGATTGAGGGTATATTCGACCATATGAAGGTTGAAAAAAAACATGCAAGATTATATACGAAAAAAAGTTAGTTTTCTATAAAAATGGATAAACGAGTTTAATAAATGAGCTCTTTTAGTTCAGAAAATGCACAAAATTACAGAGTTTTGGAGGCTTAAGGGCAGTAAGGGGACAAGCCCTAAGAGATAAAGAGGAGTCGTTATGGAGCTTTCATGAAGTTGGAGATCGAATCACCATTGAAGGCGCTTTGATTTCTTCTCTACGGTTCTATCATAATGATTTTTCTTTCATCTTCCTATCTCTTCTCTTTTGTCATGAGTAGCTAAATTCTTGTTTTACTAGGGTGAAAATGTAACTTGATTCAATTGACATATATTAAGATTGAATTTTTAATTAATTTCTTTTCTATTCAATTTAAGTGTTTATTATGGTTCTTAATGTTTTTATGAATTGACCTATCAAAAATTGATATAATGAGATATATATAGAATCAGAAGGTTTGCATATGATTTAGATCATAAATAATAAGTGTCATGATTTATAATCATTTAGGAATAGAGGTTATAGACTGTGTGGGAGAATTGTGGTATTTTTCATGAGAATCCATAGAGCAAAAGGTCATGCCTTTAAGAGTTTGGGTTTATATCAAGGAATTGACTAGTATTTAATAATTAAAGATAATTAATTTACCAAGGAATTGAGTTTTAATTAATTAAAGAATTATTATCATTAATTGAATGATTAGAAATTAATTAGAATGAATGTCTCAAAGCTACTCTATTGTCTATGATATATTGTTGAATTAAGTGAAGTCAGATCCTTAACATCTTTACAATTACTTGTTTACACTTTAATTTGTTATCTGTTCTCTTTCTATTTTTGATTTATATGTTTTTAAATTATTTTGTTTTTCTTTTAATTACTTGTTTTCTTTTGAACTCTTTTTAATCTCAATTTTCTGTAGCCTAAATAATGTTGATTTAATGAATTTAGTACATGATAACGTAATCTTTGTGGGACGATATTCACTCATCATTATATTATTTTTGTAATTTGAGATACTTGCTAATTGAGCATCAGCCTAATCTTACTTATAAGATTTAATTAATTTATCTATCATTTTAATGTATAAAAAGTATTTAATAGATAAACTTCTAAATATAAAATATTTATATTAGATAATATAAAATTATAATATATTGTATTAATTAAGTCAATCAGGCCTTATATACAACATACCAAACAAGCCATTAAATCATAGGGATTTAATGTGAAACTACTCAAAAAAAAAAAAGATAAAGAAATGTGAAACTAAATTGATAACTCTAGTCTAGGGCTATGAACATCTCAGATTAAGCGATAGTACAAAATGAGATTATTTAAGAAACAATATAGTGCATTACAGGCCTAGTAATTTACAAAGTTAGCTTAGAAGGGAAGGCTATGTGTGTGTGTGTGTGTGTGTGTGTTTTTTTTAATTAAAATGCACATAACCGTTTCTTAATTATGGGTGAATTGTAAAAAATCTCGTGGGGTTTAAAATTTAATAATTTACCTCTTTAAATTTATTAAATTTATAAAATAGTGTAAATTTAACTTCTTGTAATGAATAGATTTTTTTTAATAAAATGTCAAAATGTATTACAACAATAACTAGGCCTTTTTTTACTAGGTAGGGTCGGCTATATGGATCAAATGATGTCATTGTGCTCTATCATATACTAAGTTTTTAAAAATGTCATTCAAATCTAAATCTTTTTTAATTGTTTTACCTATAGTCTTTCTTAGTCTTCTTCTACTTCTAACTATTGGGTTATTCTCCACTTAATCTACTCTTCTTACAAGGGCTTCTAAGAGTCTTCTCATTACATGTCCAAATCACCTAAGGTGAAATTCTCCTATTTTTCCCACAATAGGTGTTACTCCTACTTTCTCTCTAATGCATTTATTCCTAATCCTATCTTGTCTTGTATGGCCACACATCCAGCGCAACATCCTCATTTTCGCGACATTGATCTTATACTCTTATTGGCTTTTTACCATCCAACATTCAGTATCATACAACATCGCGGGCCTTATAGCTGTGCGATAAAATTTACCTTTAAGCTTGAGAGACATTTTTTTATCACAAATAACTCCTGAAGCACTCCTCCATTTCATCCATCCAGCTTGAATCCTATGGTTTATGTCTCCCTCTATCTCTCCGTCATTTTGTATGATAGATCCAAGATACCTAAACTGTGTGACTTGTGGTATAGTATGATGTCCAATTTTCACCGCTAAGTTAGCATTAACACGCTTCTTATTGAACTTACATTCTATATATTCTGTCTTACTTATGCTTAAACGAAAGTCATGTTCTTCCAATGCTCATTTCCATAGCTCTAGCTTCCCATTTGTTTCCTCTCTCGGCTCTCCAACTAAGACTATATCATCTGTAAAAAGTATACATTATGGCACTGGCTCTTGGATATGCACAGTAAACACATCCAAGACTAAGGTAAAAAGATATGGACTCAAAGTTAACCCTTGATGCAGTCTTATAGTTATAGGAAAAATCTTTTGTGGCCTCACCTGTGTTCTCACACTAGTTTTAGTCTCATTATACATATCTTGGATTGCTCAAATATAAGCGATACAAACTCTTTTTTTTTCTCCAAAGCCTTCCACAAGACCTCTCTTGGTACCCTATCGTAAGCTTTTTTTAGATCAATGAAAATCATGTGTAGGCCTTTTTGTTTCCTCCGATACCTCTCCATTAATCTTTGTAGAAGATAGATTGCTTCCATGGTTGACTTCCCAAGCATAAAACTAAATTAATTCTCTGAAATATGAGTCTCATATCTTAATATTCGTTCAATTAGTATTTCCCATAACCTCATGGTATAAATCACGAGCTTAATCCCTCTATAATTTGCATAGTTTTATATATCTCCCTTATTCTTATAAATAGCGATTAAAATGTTTCTCCTCTATTCATTTGGATTTTCTTAGACCTCATTATCTCATTAAACAGTTTTGTGAGCCAGCTTATACCTTTCTCTCTTAGGCACTTCCATACCTCAATAGGTATATTATCCGGTCCAACCGCTTTTCTATTATTCATCATCTTCAATGTTTTTTTTACCTTAAATTCTCAAATTCTACGATAAAAGATTTTATTTTGGTCATCCTCTCTAGTGTTTAGAATATCTGAGTCCCCTAATGTCCCATGTTCATTATTAAATAACTTGTGAAAATAACCCTTCCATTGATCATTGATGTCTTGTTCCGTAACCAAGACTTTACCCTCTTCATCCTTAATGCATTTCACTTGATCGAAGTCTCTTGTCTTCCTTTCCCTACTTTTAGCAAGCCTATAAATATTCCTTTCACCGTCTTTGGTGTTCAACGATTGATATAACCCATTGAATGCTTTAGCTTTCGCCTTACTCACCGCCTTCTTAGTATCTTTTTTAGATGCCTTATATTTTTCTCAATTTTTATCATTTTTACACACGTGACAAGCTTTATAACATTCCTTTTTAACCGTAACCTTATATTGTACACTTGCGTCCCACCACAAAGATTCTTTATCCTTGAATCCAAAACCTCTTGATTCACCGAGTGTTTCTTTTGTTACCTTACTAATCCCTTTAACCATCTTGTCTCACATATCATTAACACTCCCTTGTACCTCCCAAATCTCTTTCTCTATAATCATTCTTTGAGAGAGTATTTGTTTTTCTCCCTTTAATTGCCACCATTTGATCATTGGTTCTCTGTCTTGACAATATCTCCTTATTCTCATCTTAACCCGTACATCCATAATCAAAACCCTGTGTTGGGTAGTCAAATTCGCTCCAAGGATGACTTTGCAATTCATACAAAGGTTTTTATCAGATTTTCTTATTAGAAAGAAATTAATTTGAGAGTAAGAACTCTCGTTTCTATATGTGATAAGATGCACTATTTAATAAATTTAAAGAATGGGTTGTTGAATTTTAAATAATAAAAAAATTTATGCAACTAAACTATAGTTTAAAGAAGTTATTTACACTTTAGCCTTTTCTTTTTGTTTTTTGTTTTAAGTTACAAAGGAGGGTTAACACTTGTGTGAGAAAGGGAGGGTAGGATAAAGTTCTCCCTTTTTATATTATCTATTTGAATACAATTGTATTAGGCTATTATACATGTTCTCGAGTCTTGATGGGGAAATGTATACCCAATTAGTTTTCGAAACTTTTTTTTTTTGTGAATTAAGTAACTCTTTTATTTTATTTTTTAACAAAAACAAGATTCAATTTTAAATTTTTACGTCAAATGTAAAAACTTTATTAATTAAATCAATTAATACCTGCAATTGAATACAAACACCAAAAACATTTATTAATTACATTTTGATAAATTCAAATAAAAGAAAGAAATAGGATGAATCAAACGGAAATATAAATCAGTATACAAATCCAAGTATATTTCGTACAAATATGAAATCATCCTAATATTGTACACCCATCAAATCTAAATTATTCCCCTGCCCTTAACTAAATATTTCATATCATGCTCAAATAAAAGAAAGAAAAATATAACAAAGTATATTATTGCATGCCCTAGATAGGGCCTTATTTTTTATGCACTCCACTCAACAACGAAGATTAAATGCAGAACACATTACCAACACAAGTCACCAACATTACTAATCCACATTCTTTGAGTCTCCCCGGCCGGTTCAACATTGTTCACGGTCTTTACCCTCTTTTCAAGGAATTAGTCTTTCCAATCCTTGATGTAGTTCTCAACTTCTTCTTAGCAAGCTGAATAAAATCTGCAAACTGGTCTTTTTGGTTTTCCTTATTGTTGGTACCATTTGCCACATCTGGTGCAGGTGCAGGTGCAGGGGCAGGTGCAGGGTTGTTCTGATCCCGACCAATGTTTGACAAAGTTCTGATTTTATACTTAGCATGTCGAATGTACTCAGTGAAAGTGTCATCATTATCAAGTGATGATTCCTCTGAGTACACCCCAACACCATGCTGATGCTGTCCCCTCAAAGGGCCTGGGGTCTCTGCCTTGGGTTTGCCACTATATTCACCTTTGAATGCAGCACCTTTGGTCCCATGGCCTTCATCTCTTGGGAAACCCTCCACCTCTGCCTTTGTTGATGAGGGTTTCCCATGCCTTGGAACAACATGCTGTGGTTCAGTTGAAGCAACCTTTGCTGTCTGGCCATGTCTCTTTGACTTTGAAATTGATGAGTTTCCATTCCCCATGGATGTAGGGGTTGAGTAAACAAACTTTATGTGGACCTGAATGAATTAACCTTGGGATGTTGAGGGAGAGGGGGTTTGGTTTGGATGGATGGCAGTGTTTGTACAAGATGGAGAATTTGAATCAGTGATGGCAGGCCTAGGTTCTAGGTGGTGGTGGTGTTTGATGCTTACAAGGGTATGGTTCTCAAACAGGTTTAAGCTCAGAAGATTATGGGTTAACTGCAACTTGCAAGAGGTGCACAAGATGGTTTTATAGTGTTTATCCGGGGTGTAAAATGGAAAGACGGAAAGATTAGGAATTAAGAAAGAGATTAAAAAAAAAAACACGTTTTGAATTGTGAGTCCGTATTGTGGGAACCAATTGTATTTGCAGAAGCAATGTGGTTAAGATTCCTAGCACCGATGGTGACACCGATGGTGACAGAGCTTTTTTTTAATTTTCGATGGAACACCTAAACGGTATCGGATTCCAAAAAGACTCGTAGAATTGGGGAAATAAACATAGCTCAGTTGCAAGAATCACATTATTTGAGCCTCCACCAAAGGAAAGGAAAATGTTCATTAAACACTATTTTTCTCTTACATTATTTTACACTTTACTTGATTTAATAAAAAAAAATATGTTTTGAGAAATGTTTTTTTTTAAAGAAAAAGAAATAATATAAAAAAGATATAATGAAAATAATGTGTGAAAATTGAAATTCAAAAAGAAACTACTCTTATGTGAAGGTAATAATAATGCTTTCTGGTGGAAAACAACTTGCAATTGTTGAAATTACAAATTGAAGGCCAGATTGTTAGTATCCTGTGGCATAACAAAAAAAAAAAAAATTCATAATAGAACTTGAGTTTTGTTTTTGATCGTAGATTGTTGTGCGTAAATGCCAACCCGAATCTAATTCTATTTGTATATAAAAAAAGGACGTGGAGAACTCCCTAAATTCCATCTGTAATTATTTGTCTCAAGTGCTTGTTAATGAGTACACATAACAACCATACTTGAATTTAGATGAATTCTATCAAAATCCTAGATAATTTTTTCTCGGTGTATGATCAGTATATATGGCATTACTCGGTTGAGTTTACATGTATATTTTAACAAGTTTAAAAGCGATATATCTTTACTTTATCAAATGATTGAATCATTTATTTATTTTCTCGCTATATTAATCATTTATTTATATTTATATTTAAAAGCGATATACCTTTACATCACCTCACTATCATCTAGAATATGCTGTAGCTCTAATATGATCCTACGACTGGGTTGGCCAATGCAGCTTAAAGAAAAGGTTTTCTATTTGTCATGTCCCCTCAAAAACAGAAGAGCAAATCATTTCGTAGAGTCTAAAAGAAGAAAGCACTCCCAATGAATTTGATAGGAAATTTCAGTTTCCTTCCCTTGTTCTCATACCAAAGATTCCCTGTTTTACCGTCTATGTTATTCCACCGCTGATCAATGTTTATAACCATCTTTTAGAAAAAAAAAAAAAATATTCCACATCCTGTACACAATTCTACAACCAGTTTTTTAGTCAAATTCTAGAAACTAGACTGCACCGAAAACCATGTTTTTTATTCCCCATAAGAGAGAATTTTTGACTAGACGAATTATTCTGCTCGCTCTGGTAGATAGCATATAGAAACTAATTTAGACCTAAAAATCAAATGCAAGCGCTTGTCTCCTTAATTTACATCTGTCCATAATGGTAATGCATACAATTTGATAACCCACTATAACATACCACCCACAAATAAATGACATGCAAGCAATTCATGATATGTAACAACCTAAAAGTTAACTTTATACCAATAAGTAGTAGCTTAAATGATATTTTTCAGACCCACCAAAAGTGCAGGTTTTGGATTAGTAAAGTCAATCCCCCAACTATCTATATTAAAAAAAAATTAACACTATATTTTATGAAGAAATTTTTAAACACTGTATTTCTGAGGAGTATATTACGTAATAGTAATAGCAAAAAAGCAAGAAAAAGAATCCATAATACAATATTGCTAGAAATTGTTTTTGCTCTAAGATTGTTGTGCACTCGTGCGTAAAAACCAACCCCAAAACAGAAAAAAAGTGGAGAGCCCTCAAAATTTTCTGTAATTATGTCTCTAATGATTTGAAGTTTTCGTCAGTATCACGTTTAAACTTTAAAGTACGTTATAGGTTGCGTTTACTACTTTACATGCATAGCTAGTCTATTTTAAAAGTGGATACCTTCAATCACCAAAAAAAAAAGTGGATACCTTCACTTTATCAAATGATAGAGGCAGTTTAGTTACAGGATATTTAGTGTGTAAGATTCATTTTGGCTCATATGTTGTTATATTAATAAAAGATTGTGATTATCCAGTAAAAAAATAAAAGATTGTGATTGTGATAACAAAAATATGAAATGTCAAACTCTTTTAATGATATAATAATATAAACTTTACATTGACCATAGATAAAAATTAACAGCACTATATAGCATGAAATAGGGAATTGACACTTCTAAAATTGCAGTTTGCAAAGAGTGGTATGTGTGTGTGGGTAATCAAGGGCCATTATTATTCTTAGTGATTTCATGGAAAGTTTTTCGTCATATTCAACGTTTTCCAAAAATTCTATTTGTAAATTAAATTGTCCAAAATTTAAGTTACGAGATTTTAATTTCATTATTAATATAGAAAAGGATGAAAATCAAGGATCACTTCACTGCCAGCATATGGAATATATATGCTGTAGCACTAATTTGATCCTACGATTGGATGGCTTCAAGGAAGCTTAAAGAAAAGAATTTCAGTTTGTCATATCTCCTCAGAAAAAAATGATAGTCTTGATTGCTGCCAGAGCAGGATTATTGATGGCCTGGGACCTTGGTGCTAACGAGGTGATTTTAGAATGAGATGCTCTTAGGGCCTGTTTGGTGGTCAGGATAAAAGAGGTAGAATAAAATAAGTTATCATATCCTACTTTAATCTATAGTTTGGTGAATCAATAGGACAGGATATGGTTATCCTGTTAGCTTATCCTATCCTACTCACTAGTTAAAATTTTATCTTAGGGGTGAGGCTGAGTTAGAAGCAAGTAGGATAGAATATCATTTTTCTTTTCCACTCCAACCCTCCATCACAAACACTAGCCATCCACCGTCCCAACCGAGACCACCACCGTCCAACCCCTCACCTCCATAACCAACGTTCAACCTCCACCCAAACAAACCTCTACATCTCAACCACCAAGCCCGGAATCACCGACCGCCATTGTTGTTCCTGCTGCCACTGTCGCAGATCCGTCCATGTCACGCACTAACACCGCGAGCCGCCGTCGGGTCGCGCCTTTGCCGTGTTGCACCTCCACGTTGCAGATCCGAGGCCACCATCGTTATCCATGCACCATTCGTGTCACCTGAGGCCGCTCTTTCACCACGAATCAACCACCTCTTCACGCAGCAGCCGTAGCAACCCAAGCACCGTGTCTCCCTCCAAATCTTTAGTCACACACAGATAGCCCTATCTCCTTTACCTCTCTGTTTCTTGCTTTCGTTTTTATTCTATCTATTTTATGCGCTTTTTTATATAATTTTTTATAATTTAAATGTACTAAATGTAAAAAAAAAAGTAATTTTTTTTTAAAAATATGTAATTCGATATAAGGATAAATTTGTCATTTGCATATAATTTATATCATATACTGATAATATCTAGTTTACATCAAACACAAGACAAGATAACATAATACTATCCTGTTGGTTATCTGGTGACATCAAACATCGAGGGATAACAACTTATCCTCGCTTTCATATCCTATCCTACTCATATCCTGCTCTCTTATCCTATCCGTTATTATCCTATCCTGACCACCAAACGAATCCTTAATGCCTACAAGAGTATTAAAAACACAGAAGAGGACCAGTGCTATAATGTTAACATTTTATGCGATATTTTTATGTATGTTTCCTGATTTGAATGTTTTGATTGCAATTTTATTCCTAAAACTTATAATAGGGCTGCAAACTTGGTAGCAAACTTTGTTAGGGAACGGAATTTGATGACTTGGGTTGAGTCACCTCATGATTCCCTTTGTTATATTCTTCAGCTAGATTCATCTGACTCTTAATAATATTTCTATTCTGCTAAAAAAAAAAAGAGCAAGTCATTCCGTAGAGCTCTAAAGAACAAAGCACTCCCAATGAATATGATTGGAAATTTGGTTTTCCTCCCTTGTTTTCTCACCAATTAATGATGACCCTTTTTACTATTTCACATCTGCTCTATAATTCTTTCCATCCTTTTGAGGAGAAAATCTTACCTCCCTTTAGAAATTAAATTGAAGGATATATTCCAAGTTCCTACCTGTTATATCGTATACAGATCTAGGACCAGTTTTATTTCAAATTCTGGCAACTAAACTGCATTGAAAAACCATTTTTTTTAATTCCCTGTAAGATAGAATTTTAACTACGCACAGCACTTTGCTCGCCCTGGTAGACAAAGCACATAAACTACTACTTTAGACCTAAAGATCAAATGCAGGAACTCGTGTGCTTTACATCTGTCTGGATATTTGATAACCCACCATAACAAACCACGTACCCCAATCAATGACATGAAGGCAATTCAAGATGCATACATGATACACCTTAAAGTTAACTCTATATTTTACGGGAAGAAAAATATAAACACTATTTCTGAAGAGTATACTAACCCATAATAGTTAGTTCAAAGATAATAATCCAGTATCATGTCTATATGTATGCTAAAGGATAGCAGGGCACATGACAAGCTCCTAGTGAGTGTAACAAGGTGCTTTCATTAATTAGCATGCATTTTACAGTTTCTAAAAAAAAAATCTTAGGAGTAAATTATATTGTGGATAGTCAACAAAAAATACAAAACATTTTACACCCTTGGTTCTTTTTTATTTGTCTTTTAAGATTTTTATAAAAGAATTAAAAATATTATTAAATAAAATTAAGTGAAATATAAGTTGATATGATTAAATTATATTTTTTATTTTTTTAAAAATTATAAAAATTAATTAATATATATATATGATTATTAAATTTAATAAAAATAATAAAAGATAAGGTAAAATTAAAAAAATTAATTAATGTGATGTGAAGAGCAAGTTACAGCAGCAGATATTCCCGCACCTGACATTATAACTTAGACCTTAGGGGACTTTAAAGTGTGATGTGATTAAGGCGTGTGCTATTATAAACCTTGTTTTTATATGTAATAACAAATTTTTTTTTTAGGTTAATATTTTCTTTTAAGTTTTTAGTTTTTTTAGGTTATTTTTTTTTTTTTTTTTACATAGCATCACTATCATTATTCTTGGTTAAGAATCGCTCACCTTTGTTAGTCAATCACCATTTGTCGGTCATCATTTTTTTTTAGGTTATATTGTTTATTTTTAAGTTGTATAACTACGTAAATAATACAATTAAAAATAATAGTAGTTAAAATTATATTAGTTTTTATATTTTTTCATAAATAAATGTGCATACTAAAAATTCTTCAGATTTTAACTGGTAATATTTATATACAATAAAATTTGTAAAATTTTTAATATGCATAATTATTTATGAAAAAATATAAAGACTAATATAGTTTTAACTCAGTATTATTTTAACGATAATTTTTTACACAATTATACAACTTAAAAATAAAATAGTAATCTAGTAAACAAGAATCTCCGACTATGAATAATACAATTTTTTGGTGATGAACAAATTTTTTTTAGTATGAATAGTATTTTTTTTGATGAACAATATTTTTTCCGATGTAAATAATATTTTTTTATTTTGAATAATATTTTTTTAGTGTAAACAATATTTTTGACAGGGATAATGAACAATAATAATGAATAATGTAATAAGTTATAGGTTATTGATCATAATCATTAATATATTTTTTAACATAATCAATAATTAAGATACACAAGGTATATCATACACCCTGCTATGCAGGGTGTATATTAAAAATGGCCTGTGATTAATTGATTATGTGAAACTAAACAGTTAAGTCAACTCTAGCCTCTAGGGGCTTTGGACAGCTCATTTTGTGTAACTGTACAAAATGAGATTAATGTTAAAAGGCAAAATATAGTGCATTGCAGGCCTGGTATTTTACAAGGTCAGCCTAGTTGGGAAGGTTGCGTTAATTTTTTTTAGTTACAAATTAAGGAGATTTAGGACTTGTGTGATAAAGAGAAGGTAGGTTAAAGCAATGTTTTAAAAATTGGATTGAATCATTTAGTTGAATTTGTTAAAACATGAATCATTGGTTCGAGTATTTTTTAGTTCAAATATACAGTTCAATCAAGATTAAATCATAATTTTGTCTGATTAAATTAATTAAATCATAACTAGCTTGGAGGCCTTGCTAATCTGATTTAATTTTTAAAATATTGGGATCAAGTTGTCTCCTTTTATATTATCTTTTTGATACAATTGTATTAGCCATCTTGTCTAGACTGTGGAGTCTTTGAATGATGTATGTATACAATGTTTTAAAAATTGAATTTGATATTGAACTTGTAAATTTTTTTGTCATGATTTGATTAGTTTAACTGAATAAATTTATGATTTGATTGGTTTAATTGAATAAAGTTGTGATTAAACTGTGATTGAGTCATAGTTAAATTATATAATATTCGAATTAGAAACATAACTAATTTACAGTACAAACGGTTGATTTGGTCCAAATTTTAAAATTATGAATGTAAATCAAATTAGTTCTTGAACTTGATTTTATTTTTTGGGTTTGAGAGTGAAGTAACTATTTTTTAAATAAAAACAAAATTCAATTTTAGTTTTTGCGTCATATGTTAAAAACTTTATTAATTAAATAAATTGACACCTTCAATTGAATACAAAACACTAAAAAAATTATAATTACAGTTTGGTAAATTCATGGAAATATAAATCAGTATTAAAACCTCAACGTATATTTCGTACAAATATGAAATCATCCTAATATTTTACACCCATCAAATCCAAATTATTCCCCTTAACTAAATATTTCATATCATATCATGCCTCAAATATTTAAAAAGAAAAAAGAAAAAAAAACTAGAAGAAAGTATGTGCTTGCATGCCCTAGTTGGGCCTTATTTTTGTTATTTTTTTGCACTCCACTCAACAACGAAGATTAGATGCACAACACGTTACTAATACCAGGTTACCAACCAATATTACTAATCCACAATATTATTTGAGGCTCCCGGGTTCAACAGTGTTCAGGGTCTTTACCCTCTTTTGAAGGAACTATTCTTTCCAATACTTGATGTAGTTCTCAACTTCTTCTTAGCAAGCTGAATAAAATCTGCAAACTGGTCTTTTTGGTTTTCCTTCTCGTTGGTACCATTAGCCACATCTGGTGCAGGTGCAGGGTTGCTCTGCTCCCGACCAATGTTTGACAAGGTTCTGATTTTATCGTTAGCACATCGAATGTACTCAGTGAAAGTGTCATCACTATCAAGTGATGATTGCTCTGAGTACACCCCAACACCATGCTGATGCTGTCCCCTCAAAGGGCCTGGGTTCTCTTCCTTGGGTTTGCCACTATATTCACCTCTGAATGCAGCACCTTTGGTCTCATGGCCTTCATCTATTGGGAAAACCACCACCTCTGCCTTTGTTGATGGGGTTTTCCCATGCCTTGGAACAACATGCTGTGATTCAGTTGAAGCAACCTTTGCTGTCTGGCGGCCTTGTGCCTTTGACTTTGAAACTGAGTTTCCATTCCCCATGGATATAGTAGGGGGTTAAACAATCTTTATGTGGACCTTGATGTTGAGGGAGAGGGGGTTTGGTTTAGATAGCTGTGTTTTCTGCAAGATGGAGAATTTGAATCAGTGATGACAGGCCTAGGTTCTTGGTGGTGGTAGTGTTTGATGCTTGCAAGGGTATGGTTCTCAAACAGGTTTAAGCTCAGAAGATTATGTGGTTAGTGCAACTTGCAAGAGGTGCATAAGATGGTTTTATAGTGTGTATCTGGGGTGTAAAATGGAATTAATGATCGGAAGATTAGGAAGTAGGAAAAAAATAAAAAGGGAAATGTTTTATATATATTAGAATATTTACACTATATTTATACCGTATGTTAATGTGAGAGAGATGTCAAATTATCCTGTATACAATTGTAGCATTTTTGTAACATACAAAATAATTTTATGAGTGAGTTGAATATAATTGAACGTATTTTAGTTGAACGAATAATAAAATTATGAAAAAAACATGTTTTGAATTGTGAGTCCTTGTGGAACCAATTGTATTTGCAAAAGATATCTTTGTTAAGATTCCTAAGACCTACGACTAATGAGAGAGCCTTTTCTTAATTTTCCATGGAATGTGATGGTAGGATCTGACAAGTAAAACTATTACATTATAGCTTTTGTATGTGGAACTGTTGTAGCCAAATTTGGCGGCTTATTATTCCTTCAGGAAAAAAATACAAACATGAGGGTTTTCAAAGGAGCACCTAGATGCAAACGGTATCGGATTCCAAAAAAGACTAGTAGAATTGGAGAAATAAACAAAACTCAGTTGCAAGAAGCACATCATGCAAGCTTCCCAAGAAGGAAACGTGGTTCCACTACTCGCATGCATGTGAAGGTAATATTAATGTCTTTCTGGTGGAAAACAACTGGCAATAGTTGAAATTACACCTGTAAGGCCACATTGTTAGTGTCCCGTGGCATAACAAAAAAAGAAAGAAAAAGAATCCGTAAAAGGATATTTCTAGTTTTGTTTTAGCTCGTAGATTGTTATGCTTAAATACCAACCCGAATCCTAATTCCTGTTTGTATATATAAAAAAGGATGTGGAGAACCCCTAAAATTCTGTAATTATTTGTCTCAAATGCTTGTTAATGGGTTCACATAACAACATCCTTAATTTAGATAAATTCTATTAGGATTTTAGATTATTTCTCTCTCTGTATCAGTATAGCACTACTCGGTTTAGTTTACATGCATATTTTAACGAGTTTAAAAGCGATATACCTACATTATCGAATCAACTTCTTTTTTTTTTTTTTATAAACTCAAATGATCTTATTTTAAATATAGATAAATAAGTGATTCAATCAAGTTATTAAAAAAACTATGGGATTTTTTTTTAACTTGATTTAAAGTAAGGACTCTCATCTAGAATATGCTGTAGCTCTGATATGATCCTACGATTGGGCTGGCCAATACAGCTTAAAGAAAAGCTTTTCAATTAGTCATGTCCCCGCAAAAAGAAGAGAAAGTCATTCCATACGTCCATAAGGAACAAAGCACTTCCAATGAATATGATAGAAAATCTGACTTTTCTTCCCTTGTTTTCACACCAAAGATTCCCTATTTTACCATCTTCCACCGCTGATCAATGTTTATTACCATCTTTTAGAAAAGAAAATATACATTTCAACCTCTACAACAATTCTACAACCGGTCTTTTTTAGTCAAATTCTAGAGACTAGACTACGCGAATTTTTTTTTTCTTGGGTACACACAAATCAATTTTTTTATTCTCCTTAAGAGAGAATTTTGATTCGGCAAATTATTCTGCTCGCCCTGGTAGACAAAGCATAGAAACTACTTTACACCTAAAAATCACATGCAGGCGCTTGTCTGCTTTACCTGTCCATAATGGTCATGGTCAATTCGATAACCCACCATAACACGCCACCGCCAAATATATGACTTGAAAGCAATTCATGTAAAACAACCTAGAAGGTAACACTATATTTTAGGGTTTGCCTTTAATGCACCTTTTGTTTGAGAGGTATATGGATGTACCTTAAAATCTAACCATTGACATAGTAGAAAAAGGTAAAAAAAAAAGTCATGAATGACCCATATGAAAGAAGGGGAACCGATTAAAGAAGTAAAACAATAAAAAGGGATAAACTGGTTGCAACATACCCAAATAGTACAGACCACCATCCACTAAGAGCCTAACCGCCGCCACCGCCACCCCTGGCCATCCTAAACTACCATTGGTCCCAACCTCGAACTCCACCACAAAACCTCTGCTACAAAGCGCTGTCTCAACCCTTCATTGCGCTTCCCTCCGTCATTATTGTTTCCTGACCAACCGACGAGGTCGCGGTGGAGCAGCGGTGCTGGTTCGCGAAGACAAGAAATGGAGTTGGGTGCAGGTGAGAAGTGGCAATTTGTTGGTTCTAGTGGCAAATTCGATGGCGAGGTGGCCCAGGGATTCGCGCGGCAAGACTCGATTTTGGGGTGACCAATTCGTGTGGTTGCAGATTCGACACGATGAAACTCGGTGGCTGTAGATCTGGCACAGTTCTCATATGAGCATTGGTATTCAATGATTGATGGTTTGGTTGTTTACAGGGGCTAAAGAGGATTCGTGGTGGCTCCTGGCGATGCTTCACAGTGGTAGAGGCAGAGGCTGATTTCAAGTTTGGATGGCTCGACCATGATTGCAGAGATCGACAACGAGATGGTGGATGTTCCAAGTGTAGGTGGTGGTGGGGATTTGGGGGGGGGTGGAGAAGGGTTCGATGTTGGTGGTGCTCATGACTAGGGGTGTCCACGGGTCGGGTTGAACCCATGAACTCGCGGGTTTCGACCCAACCCATGCGGGTTGGGTGGGTTGAGTCGAGTTGAAAAATTCTCGCGGGTTGGGTCGGGTTGAAAAATCTTCGACCCACAGTGTGTGGGTCGGGTAACGGGTTGAAACACTCCCAACCCACACAACCCAACCCAACCCACCGTTTTTTTTTAAGTGGCCAAGAGACTGACAGAAAAAGTTTTAAAAATATCTTAACTTTGTAATGTAAATATCAGGAGGATGATATAGAGGATGATGTTGATGTCTTTGATATTCTGACATAGTGAAGCCTAAATGTCCATGGTGGCATTTTAGGATATTTTCTCCTCATTTTCGTGTTGTTTCAATCAAGTTTAAGTGTAGGCATTGTAGTGTTACTTTCAAAGTGAACAACGAAAATAAGTTCATAAGACTTTCGGCGCATCTGAGTGACAGTTGTGTTAAAAAACCAATTGATAGCTTAGATGATAAATAGTATATGAAAAAAATAGAGAGTGAAGTCAATGATTATGTTGTCCATAATTCATGTGACATGCGTGATGATACTGACTCTCATTAATTAGACTAATTTGTTATTTGAGTTATGACTAGCTTTGTTTAATTTATTCAAGATTTAGTAAGACTTATTAGTTGTTAATTTGTTATGCACTTATTGACTTATAACGTTTAGTTTATTTAATATTGAGATTTATGGTATTAATTTGTTAGATTTTGTATTTCGACCTTTTTTTCAAGATTTTTTTTTTTAAATGTCAGACCCACGGGTTCGACCCAACAAGTGGGTTGGGTCGGGTGGGGTCGAGCGAAAAAAATTTCATGATCGGGTTGGGTTGGGTTGGGTCGACCGAAATTTTTTTTTGAACGGGTCGGGTCCAAAAACGAGCTAAACCCACCCAACCCAACCCACGAACACCCCTACTCATGACTGTCATCTCAGATCTACGTATCTAAGGTCCACTTTTGTTCCGACCAATCCCTTCATCGTGTTTGCCACCTTCCCCTCGGCCAACCACCAGAACCACGCCGCATCGGAGTTCCAACGCGACGCCACACGCCACTTGCCAAAATCACACGCCATTCATTGGAATCTAGACCCATTAATTGATGGAACCTACAATCCTAGATTTCCTTGTGGTGCATGCATGCACCTTGAAAACGCAGGGTACACTACAACATTCTCCATGTATTTTATGGGAATATATAAACACCATTTCTGAGGAGTATACTAAATCATAATAGTAATAATGTAGACAAATATGGAGAAGTAAACAGAGAAGAAGAGAACACGGTGGTTCTCGTATACTTTCATATATATCAAATGGAATGTTTTTAACAGAATATATAGAAGATGAGAGAACAGAAATCAAAACCTGAAAAACAGAAAATCAGGGATTGATTTATTCTCTTCTAAAACATAGGAAACTGTTCCCCTAATTTATTCTGAAAATAAATCTGTTTCCTTAACTTATTCGAAGATAAAAAATCCTAACTTCCCTAAAATATCGACACTCCCCCTCAAGTTGGTGCAAAGATATCTATCATGTCCAACTTGCTAACTTGAAGTTCAAATGGCTGTCTTAATAGCCCTTTAGTCAACACGTCTGCCACTTGCTATGAAGTAGGTACAAAAGGAGTACAAATTATTCCCTCTTCAAGTTTTTCCTTTATGAAATGCCTATCAATCTTAACATGTTTCGTCCTGTCATGTTGAACAGGATTATGAGCAATGCTGATAGCTGCCTTGTTATCACAATACAACTTCATCAGAAAACTCACAGGTCTCTTAAGTTCTTCTAAAACCTTTTTTAGCCAAAGAACTTCACAAATTCCTTGAGTCATTGCTCTAAATTCAGCCTCTGCACTACTTCTAGCAACAACACTCTGCTTCTTACTCCTCCAAGTGACTAAATTGCCCCATAGAAATGTACAGTACCCAGAAGTTGACCTTCTATCTGTAGTAGATCCTGCCCAATCAGCATCGGTATACACCTCAACTCCTCTCTCATCGTTTTTCTTGAAGAAGAGTCCTTTACCTGGTGTGCCTTTTAGATACTGAAGGATTCGATACACAGCTTCAAGATGAACTTCATAAGGGGAATGCATAAATTGGCTCACCATGCTGACAGCAAAAGCAATGTCAGGACGAGTGTGTGATAAATAAATCAATCTTCCAACCAACCTTTGATATCTTCCCGTGTCAACAGGTACACCATCCTTGACTTCTCCAAGCTTAGAATTTACTTCTATTGGAGTATCTGAAGGTTTACACCCACTCATCCCAGTTTCTTTCAAGAGATCAAGGATGTGCTTCCGTTGTGACACAACTATGCCCTTTTTTTATCTTGCCACTTCCATTCCAAGAAAGTACCTTAGTTGGCCTAAGTCTTTAATCTCGAATTCCTTAGCTAGGCTCTGCTTAAGTCTGCTCATCTCTTCTATATTATCTCCAGTCAATATTATGTCATCTACATAGACAATCAAAACTGAAACTTTGTCCTTGGTGGAACTTTTCATAAAAAGAGTATGATCAGATTGCCCTTGACTATATCCTTGGCCTTTAACAAATCATGTGAATCTTTCAAACCATGCTCCGGGAGATTTTTTGAGCCCGTATAGAGATTTGTTTAGCTTGCATACCTTAGTTCCAAATTTTTCAGAGAAACCAGGTGGAGGCTCCATATATACTTCTTCTTCCAAATCTCCATTCAAGAAAGCATTCTTCACATCTAACTGATTCAAAGGCCAATCAAGATTAACTGCAATTGATAAAAGTACCTGAACTGTATTTAGCTTAGCAACAGGGGAAAATGTCTCAGAGTAATCCACTCCATATGTCTGAGTAAAGCCTTTAACTACTCGGCGAGCCTTGTACCTTTCCAAGGATCCATCTGAGTTATATTTTACAGTGAAAGCCCACTTACAACCAACAGGTGTCTTCCCACATGGTAGATCTGCTTTCTCTCAAGTAGCATTCTTCTCCAGAGCTCTCATCTCGTCAAGAACAGCTTTTCTCCACTCAGAAACATTTAGAGCCTCCTGGATATTATTAGGAATAGCTACACTAGATACTTGTAAGATAAAGGCACAATATGAAGCTGAAAGATTATTGTAGGATAAAAAATTTGACAAGGGATGTTTTGTACAAGACCTAACACCTTTCTTAAGAGCAATGGGAAGATCAAGTTGACTTGAAGAATGTGACTCAGAAATACCTGGAGCATTATTTTCAGAAGACTTTGAAGAATTTTCATGATCCAACCTCTGATTAGATTCTTGGTGATGCTGCATAATGGTGACTCTCCTTTTCTGTGCTTGATATTCCTTAGAATAAACAAGAGTTTTAAACCGTTTCGCACACATCTCTGTAGTTTCAGCATTTACATTTTGAGATGGCATTTGAATTTTAGAGGATTCATCATTTTCAACATTTAATTCATTTAATTCCTCATTTTCATTCTCAACAGTTGAGTCAAAAAATAAATCAGAACCATCAAGAAAACCATCTTCACTAGTGTTGCTCTCCCCCTGAAGATGGGAATTGCTGTAGTATGGAGTTCCTTCAAAGAAAGTAATATCCATAGAAATAAACATTTTTTTCAAAACAGGATCAAAACACTTGTAACCTCTTTGATTAGAAGGATAGCCAACAAAAATACATTTATGTGCCTTTGGATCAAGTTTTAAGCATTTTGGGTTATGATTATGAACAAAAGCCATACTACCAAAAACTTTTAAGGGAATATTTGTTGTAAGCCAAGTATGTGGAAAATAATTCATAAAAACTTGTAAAGGAGTTTCAAAGTCTAAAATCCTTGTAGGAAGTCTATTAATCAAGTAAGTGGCCGTTAAAACAGCATCTCCCCACAAATACTTAGGAACTTTAGTTCTAAAACTTAAAGCTCTAGTGACTTCTAGGAGATGTTTTTTCTTTCTTTCAGTCACCCCATTTTGTTGAGGTGTATTATTACATGAACTTTGGTGAACAATACCTTTCTCAGCAAAAAAACTCCCTAACACATTATTAAAAAACTTCATTCCATTATCACTTCAAAAAATTTTAGTTTGAGTTTGGAATTGTGTTTGAACCATATTATAGAAATTTTTAAACACATTTTCAGTATCAGATTTATCTTTCAACAGAAAAACCCAAGTGACCCTAGTATGATCATCAATAAAAGTGATGAACCATCGTTTTCCAGAAAGAGTTGCTACTTTAGAGGGACCCCAAACATCACTATGAATCATGGTAAATGGTTCAGATTTTTTATATGGTTGAGATGGAAACACAGCACGGTGGTGTTTTGCTAATTCACATGATTCACACTGAAAAAACACATGATTTTTATTCATAAATAATTTTGGGAACAAATGTTTTAAATATTAAAAATTAGGATGTCCTAAACGATTATGCCATAACATAATTTCACTATTACTAGGTACAGAAATAGAATTGAAACAAGTCTGCTGGTCTTGCCTTCCAAAGGTTGATCCTTGATGGAGAAAATAGAGGCCACCATCTTGTTTAGCACCCCCAATCATATTCCCCGAGGTTAAATCCTGAAATTCACAATGAGAAGACCAAAAATTAGCTTGACAGTTATGATCAAAGGTTAATTTACTAACAGATAGGAGATTATGTGATAGATGAGGGACATGCAAAACATTGTTAAGAATAAGAGAAGAGGAAATAGGTACAGTTCCTTTTCCAACAACAGTGGCAAAGGAACCGTTTGCAATTTTTACCTTTTGATTCCCTGCACAAGGTGTATATGATGAAAAAAATTGCAAAGTGCCGGTCATATGATCAGTGGCACCTGAATCTAATATCCAGGAGCCATCAGATTTTGTACAAGCAATAGCTGCAGTAAAGAGATTACCTGACTGAACTAAAGAACAAGATGGATTAGAGTTTCCTAAAGATTGAGATTGAAACATTTTATATAAATGCTCTATTTGTTCCTTTGTGAAGGGAAGAGATTCTGAGGATGATTGCTGCCCTTGTCCTAAATTGCTTACTTGGAAAGCCCTAACAGCTCCCCCTTAATTGTGATCACCACTCATGTTTTTCTTGGGATTTGCCAGTTTACCATTTAATTTCCAGCAAGTTTCCCTAGTATGCCACGGTCTTCTACAATGATCACACCAAGGCCTTTGCTTTCCTCCTTGCTTTTCTCCATCTGAGGCTGCACTTGCACCACGGACCACAAGAGCCGATCCCTCATTATCTATTTTGATTTCATTGGGACGCATCATCACTTGCCTCTGAGCTTCTTCTCTACGCACTTCTGAGAAGACTTTTCTGATGGTTGGCAGAGGTTTTCGCCATAAGATGCGACCCCTTACTTCATCAAGATCCCTATTCAATCCTGCCAAGAAAACAAACACCCGATTTCTTTCTTTCTTCTTCTTATACTGAGCACTGTCATTCGGACTCTCCCATGTTTCATCATCAAAGAAATCCAACTCCTGCCAAACAGTCATCATCTCATTATAGTATGTTGTCACTTCACGTGCTCCTTGCTGCATCTTCCACATTCGGGTGTTTAATTCAAACAATTGGGAGTGATTGTCAAGATCAGAACAGGTCTCCCTTACGGCTTCCCACACATCACGAGCCGTGGGCAAGAACATAAAGGGTTTTCTAATCACCAGATCCATAGAATTGATTAATCACGCCGTAACCATCAAGTTTTCAGAACGCCACTGCCGGTATTTTGGATCGATGGTGGCTGTTGGTTTCACTTCACCATTCAAATAGCCGAGTTTCCCCTTGCCGTCGATCACCAAGCGCACGGACTGAGACCACTCAAGGTAATTCTTTCCATTCAATTTATGAATGGTAATCTGCAGAGAGTTCTCAGGTACAGAAGCTCCCACCGTCTGCTGATTTCCTCCTGCCGAAGTCATCACGCCACTGATAGCATTCGAAGGGGTCGAACCAGAGCCAACCATGGCGGCCTTAAAGTTCATGATCGGAACCTTAAAGCTTTGATACCATGTAGACAAATATGGAGAAGTAAACAAAGAAGAAGAAAACACGGTGGTTCTCGTATACTTTCATATATATCAAATAGAATGTTTTTAACAGAATATATAGAAGATGAGAGAACAAAAATCAAAACCTAAAAAACAGAAAATCAGGGATTGATTTATTCTCTTCTAAAACATAAGAAACCTGTTCCCCTAATATATTCTGAAAATAAATCTATTTCCTTAACTTATTAACTTATTCTGAAGATAAAAAAAAATTCCTAACTTCCCTAAAATATCGACAAATAATAACAAATATAATAATCTAGTATCAAGTAAATATGTATGCTAGTAAAGAGTAACAAACTGCTTTCACTAGCAGGCATTATATAAGTCTAAAAATAAATTCCAAGGGGTACGTTATATCTTTATATGGGACAGTCCACAAAAAGTAGAAAACATCCTATAAGAAAAACGGCAATTTACAATAGATTACAGTAACATGAGACCTTCGTGATCATAAATCTTTACAATTTGAGATGCCAAAAGCATCAATCAGTAGTAGCATAAACACACAAGAATCATGTTTTTTATATTTCTTTCAAAGCTGTAGGTTTCAGAATTGCTAGTAGGCAAAGGCTGTCGACTGATGAAGAAATGCAGAAATCATATAATCACCATTTACCAAACTGTTACTCTTGGATTCTTAAGGCACAATTCAAGATTCCATGTGGCTTTATCTAGTTGAGCCTCCATGTATGCTCAATGTCGGAAAGTCTTCACTACCTGCTCTATCCGTCGCCGGCAAAGAGGACAAATGGTTAAGTGTGAAGAGCAAGTTGTACAGCAGCACATATGCCCACACCTGAAATTATAACAGACCTTAGGGGTTTTGAATTTGTAATGTGAAACGAAATAGATAACTCTACTATAGGGGCTTTGAACATCTCAGTTTGGGTGATTGTAGCAGGCTGTATAAGATGTATGAGACTATAATGTGGCTGAATGTGTATAATAATACAAAACCCACCACTGCCTAGCTGAGGTGGTTGGATGGGTAGAGGTTTGGGTAAAGGTCCTAGGTTCAATTCCCAATATACCCAAAAACATTGGGAAATAATAGAATACAAATAAGAAAGGTTAATTCAAAGAAAACATTTCCTCCAAAGCCAGAGTTTTTTGTTTTAGGGGTTGTAAAACTCAGCCTGAATTTAAGATTAAAATATAGCTACAAGGCATATTTCTGGCCACAATATATTTTGCATCACTCGGTAAAGCATGCATTTTCATCTCATGCTTAATAATAATCAATAAAGATCAAAAGGACGAAATTGCAAGAGAAATTTTATATTAAATTGGATTATGAATTTTACCCACAGTAGTTGCAACTCTAACTAAACTATTTCATTCAACCTTTTCAAAATGATTATCTAGAAGGCCAGAAGAGTATTGGCAATGCCTAGTGCAATCTGTTTGGTTAATCAAAGTCGAGAAAAAGCTGCAATTTTGGCTTTTATTTTATAATTTATAATTGCACAGGAAGCAAGTGATGATATTCAAGGCACCATAGTATGCTATCATATAGAAGTACAATAAATTGGAATTTGTGCTTCAATCAAAGATGAAATCAATGGTAAGATGGTAACCATAACACAACTATAGCCCATTAGTTTAGAGAATAGCCAATCAGGCCCTCATGCACAGCTAAGGGTGTGGGTGAACATTAATTACATCAAACTAACTAGGTATTGACATAAAAGGGGAAACATGATAATTAGTTGAAGATTATTCTTTCTGACAAGATACATTCGCATATAGAAAAGCATGCAATTGCTTGTCATTCTCAACGTCACTGCTTTCATTAATAGCAAGTGACGGTATGCAGAGAAACACACAAAATATCAAGCATTGAACTCCAGAACATTTTATTTCAAGCAAGAAAGAGAATAAGATTGGTAGCTTACGGGACAAAAACAGCATTATATTCCTGCTCAAGGCATATTACACACAAATCTGGCATTAAGCGATCTCTTTTACCACCATCTGATAAGCTGTCAGCCTTTTCACCTGAGAAAGAGTCACAATCTCTGGCACCTATTGAAACAGCCATTGCAAAATTAATAACATAGAATATTAGCAATTTACCTTCATTATCTTTTCCTGACCTCTTAGCAGCTGCAGCAAGAACCCTGCATAAACAGATATTAAGTACTTTGTTCAAACTGATTTAAGAATAAGCCAAAATGGTGCATTGGAATGTTGAATGGTGTGAAATTGTAATGGAAATATCAACTTAAACTCGAGAGGAAAACTCTTGTTCAAGACAACAACATTGTATAACTCTTTTCCTGATTCAAAAGCTTTAGATGACATTCAGTTCTTCACCATTAATGAGAAGAGAAGAATCACCAGTGGTGTACCTTCTTTGCAGTTCAGAACGACGACGTCTTTCCAAGATGTACTGAATAGCATGCTTAGCTATTAGATAAGCACCACATATTGTCAAGCTCACAGATGCATACTTATACCACCTAATAAGAACATTTCAGATTTTCACTCAATCTCAAACAAAAAAATGGTACTCCAAAACACGCAATAAGCATTAATCCATCTTCAAAGCAACCTTGCCCATTTCCCAAGATTTGCAATGAGCTGATCGATCATTTTGGGAGAGACATAAAATGGCCCTTTGTGGGGTCGCTGAATTCGAATGGTCCCAATGTCATCTTTAGCAGCCTGATCGTACAGTTTAGAAACTATGAAAAAAGTGTTTAAAAAAGCAAGAGATATATATTTAATGGACAGCGATTCCCTTTAATGTTGAACACAGAAAGGAAGACCTAGTATAAAAATAGAAACAGCAATCCCCTTTAATGTTGATTGTAGTTTTTTATTCTATATCATGCTGTAATGCATTCAATTTGTGAGAAACAACAGTTACTATGTTCACAGTTTGATAACTCACAAAGTGGAGTTAAGCTCACTTCAATGTGTCAAATCTGCAATGCAGTTTACTGATCTAAAATTTACACCATGAATATTCAAGTCATCAGGTCTATAATACAGGAGTACAAGTTTAATAAAAATGATTGTTCCATTGAGTATCAGTGGAAGTATTTGTACTTTTTGTATCATTACCTATCTACTCTGAGTCTCTGACATCACTAATACCAAATATGACGAAATTCTACAATATACAGCACTCTTGTGAAAGTAGCAAGGCATATTCTTGAAAATAATACGATTAACTGATAGGTACTCAAAAAATAGCTAGAACAGAGATGAAAATTCACTGTATTACTGCAGATTTCAGGCCTGTATCAAGGTGATAGCAGTGCCTGGATCTGGAAAATGGAAATGAAAATACAAAGCAAGAAAGAAAGATAGCCTAGGCAGTTAGGGAGTGCCTAGTCTCTCCCAAAAGTCCTAGCCAATCCCAGCCTACCTCACACAATCATCGCTCCCTAGCCTTATACTCATTACAACCAAATCACACTCCCACTATCCTCCCTACTGCCAACTCAGCAGTTAGTTACATAGTGGATAGCCCTTCATTTTCTCTCTCTTGGTCCCGATCCCCTACATTGCAACCCCGCCTCCTCCTCACGTACACTTAGTTATTTTAGGGATCCTATCAACACTTCCCCCCTCAAGACACACCTTGTCCTCAAGGTGGAAGTCAGGAAACTGATCTTTGATTGTAGACAAAATCTCCCAGGAGTTCTCAAAGTCTGGCAGATTTTTCCACTTAATGAGAACTTCTGTATCTCCATCTGAATTAGTTCGGATAGCAAGTGCTTCAGCTGGCTGTACTTTCAGTTCCCAATCCTCTGCTAAAAACGAAGGTAATGGTTGGCTGGTTACATCTGCAGAGATGGGTTTCTTTAGCAAGGAAGCATGGAAAACTGGATGCACTTGGTTGCCATCAGTTAACTGCAGCTTATAAGCAATTGGGCTGATTTTTTCCACAATTTCATAAGGTCCATAGTACCTAGGACTCAATTTCTGATTCACCCTCTTAGCCAAAGTCTTCAATTTATAAGGTTGAATCTTCAGAAAAACCACCTCTCCAACTTGATATTCTACCTCTCTTTTGTGTTTATTGGCCTGATTGCACATTCTGTTTTGGGCCTGAACCAAATGATCCCTCAATTCATTCAGCATGTGATTTCTTTCTGTCATCAGCCTGTTAACTTCTTCTACTGAGGACTAATTTACATCACTCTAATTAGTGCAGGGGGGTCACTCCCGTATAATGCTTTAAAAGAGGTCATTTTGGTAACAGAATTGTAGTTGGTATTATACCATGCCCAACTGAGCCATTTAGGCCATTGTTTAGGTTTAGTCCCCGTGAGACACCTAAGGTAGGTCTCCAAACATTTGTTAACCACCTCGGTTTGCCCATCAAATTGGGGGTGATAGGCAGAACTGAATTTCAGTTTAGTACCAGCAAGTTTAAATAGTTTTGTCCAAAAAGTATTGATGAAAACCCTGTCCTAGTCAGAAATAATGGAGGAGGGAAATCCATGGAGCCTAACTATGTCTTTAATGAAAATCTCAGCAATATCTAGAGCAGTGAAAGGATGAGTTATTGCTATAAAGTGTGCATACTTCGTTAATCTGTCTACTACCACTAGAATAGTATCCATTCCAAAAGCCTTAAATAATCCTCCTACAAAGTCCATAGAAAGGTCTGACCAAATGTGTGTTAGTATTGGAAGTGGTTGTAGTAAACCCGCGGGACTTAAGGCCTGATATTTATTCTTCTGACAAACTTCACAACCCTACACATACTGTTGTATTCTTCTTCTCATTCCTTCCCAGAATATCAGTTCAAAGATCCTTTTGTAGGTCCTAAAAAATCCTATATCCCCCTAATGCCAAATCATGAAATTCTTTAAGGATTAAAGGAACTTTGGGAGAATCCTTAGGAACCACCATTCTCCCTTTATAATACAATCTCCCCTTCTTAAATTGGAACCCCAGATGAGAGTCAGGTTGCCTCAACAAGTCTTGAATAATCCCCCTGAATTTTTCGTCAGCCTGGATTTTATCTACCCATCCCATTTATTTATTTATTTTTTTGATAAAAGAAGAAATTTATAGATAGAAAAAGAGAGAATTACAAGCAAAAGGGAGGATAAGGGATCCTCCTATAACAAAAGTAATAGATAGAAAAACGAAAAGAGTAGCTTCCTTCATCATATCTGTTAGGGATACCCCAAAAAAAAGACCATGAGCTTTACACCAAGTAGACGCCAACCGCCTAGTCTTATCCATAATTAGGTTGCTGAATATTGTAGCTTCCTTGAAAGAGAATCGGCTACCCTGTTTTCATTTCCTAGTTTGTATTTTATCTCAAAATCAAACCCCAACAATTTCGAGACCCATTTTTGTTGTTCCTCCCCCATGATTCTCTGGTCAGCAAGAAACCTTAGGCTTTTCTAATCTATATGCACCACAAAATGTCTCCCAAGCAAATAATGTCTCCATTTATGAACCGCTAGAACTATAGCCATTAACTCCCTCTCATATACAGACTTGTTTTGAGCCCTGTCGGATAAGGGTTGACTCATATAAGCAATCTGTTTCCCTTCTTGCACCAACACTGCCCCTACTCCTTTACTGGAAGCATCAGTCTCAATAACGTAAGGTTTCTCAAAGTTTGGGACTGCTAACACAGGTAAAGTGGTCATGGCTTCCTTAAGCTGATCAAAAGCACCCTGAGCCTCACTTCCCCATTTGAAACTGTCCTTCTTGAGTTGTTGCTTGAGGGGCCAAACTATTTTGCCATAATTTTTGACAAACCTCCTATAATAACCGATTAACCCCAAGAATCCTCTCAATCCCTTCACATCCACAGGGACAGGCCAACTAATCATATTCTTCACCTTATTTGGATCTGCAGAAACCCTTTTTTTTTTTAAATTAGGTGCCTTAAATACTCTAGTTGCTACTAGCCGAAACTGCACTTCTTCTTGTTAACAAAGAATTGATTCTTCCTCAACAACTGAAGTACTAACTTGAGATGTTCCTTATGATTGTTTTCATCTTGACTATAGATTAGAATGCCATCGAAGAATACTAAAACAAACTTCCTCAAATACGGGACCCTATTCATTAGAGCTTGAAAGGTCGAGGGAGCATTGGTTAAGCCAAAAGGCATGACCAAAAATTCATAGTGCCCCTCATGCATCCAAAAAGTTGTTTTGGGGATGTCTCCTTCCTTCTTCTGAATCTGGTGATAACTAGATTTAAGATCCAATTTAGAGAATACCATACCAACCCCAATTCATCAAGCAACTCATCAATTATAGGAATAGAGAATTTGTTAGGTATTGTCAACTTATTTAATGCCCTGTAATCTACACAGAACCTTTATCCACCATTTTTTTTCTTTACTAAAATAATAGGGTTGGAATAAGGACTAGTACTGGGTCTAATTATACTCGGATGCATCATTTCACCCATTATCTTCTCAATCTCATTTTTCTGGTTATAAGGATACCTGTATGGCTGGATGTTAAGGATTTGAGCCCCTTCCTTGAGATTGATAGCATGATCCTATTCTGTCCTTAGGATAACCCGTAAGGTTCTTGAAAGACATCAGCAAATTCTTCCAAAACAGCCCTAATTTCCTTGAATAGAAGCTGTTGTACCCTCCCTTCTTCTTGCAACTGCTTGTAGTCTACATAATACCCTTCTCCTTCATCTTGCAAGGCCTTGAGCATGGTTTTCCAAGATGCTTGTGCTTTACAAAGGGAAGGATCCCCTTTTAGAGCCATCTTGATACCTCCCATTTCCCATTTAATTGTCAAATTTCTGAAATTAGCCTCAATATCTCCAAAACTAGCCAACCAATCCATCCCCAAAATCACCTCCGCTCCTCCCAAATCAAAGAGGAAGAAATCCTACTTAATTTCCACACCATGCACCTCAAATACCACTTCCCTACATAACCCTCTACTCCTCACATTTTCACCAATTCCCACCACCACTATATATTCAAGAGTGTCCCCAAGAGAAAGGTTTAACTCCCTTACTAGTTTTTAGGAAATAAAGTTACTGGATGCTCCACAATCAACTAGCACCAGCACTTGTCTTTGACCAATTCTGCCCTAAGCCTTCAATGACTGATTGTAAGTCAATCCTATTATGCTGTTCAAGGATAGTTGGAGGGTCTTGTCTTCCAATTCCTGTTCTTCTCCTTCTTCCTTCTCCTCCATTTCCTTATCATCTTCAACCATGTCTTCCATCGTGAACAACGGGTAGTGCTTGAATTTGCATACATGCTCAGACCCCATTTTTCCCCACACCTAAACCATAGTCCCTTTCTACTTCTTTCCTGTAGTTCAGCTTGGGAGAGTTTTCAGCCCCCATTAATTCATTTCTCTCCACCTTGCCCATCTGGAGGTTTAGGTTTCAATGGGCCTTTACTCCCATAGTTGGGCTTATGTATAGTGGGTTGGTTCCTCCCAACTTTCCCCACTGAATTGGCCTTGAAAGTAGAAGGCCCTTTTCCATACAGCCCACCCTTGTCATTCGGTGCAAATCCCCCCTTCCTCAATGCCCAGTTCTTCTCTTCCAACAACAAAGCTCTATCCATGAGTTCCGATAGTGACTCTAAGTTGTACAGCTTCAGTTCAGCTTGTAACTCCTCTCGCAATCCGTTCAAGAAAATCCCTTTTAATATCGCCTTGTCCACATTTTTCAAAGGAGCAGAATTCATCTCAAACTTCTCACGATACTCCATAAGCGAACCTGTTTGCTTAATATTTAACAATGGCTTGAAAGGATTCTAAACTAACCCCAGTTGAAAACGTTGAATTACTACATCCTTGAACTATTCCCAACTCGAAGAGGGTGTTTGTTCCTCCCATCACTGGTACCAATTCAATGCTCTGTTTTCTAGAGCTACCAACACTGCATCTAATTTCTCAAAATCCGCCACATCATTTACCTTGAAATACCGCTCAACTCGGTTAATCCAACCATAGGTATCATCTCTAGAAAAGATCAGAACCTCCAGATTTCTTCCTCCATCGTTTTGCATCGAAGGGCGACTTCCCCTCGAAGAACCTCCTCTGTACTTTGTCGAAGAATCGCAAGTTTTGGAATGCGATTCAAAAATTCAAACTGAGCCCACACTGCTACCATGCCTCTCGCCCTCACTCTCCTCCTCATTGTGTCGGTTTGGAGAATGTCAACATCGAGATCGACCTCGGGTGTAATCTCGGGTATTCCCCTTCAACAATCGCTTGATCTCATTCAGCTATGTTTGACTCTCATGCCTCCATTCTTGCAAATTCTTCTCCAAGCTCTCTACTCTGGACTCCATTGCAACTCACGTAGTTACCATCCAAAGCCCCCAGGATCGAGAGCTCTAATACCAGTTGATAGGTACCCGAAAAATAGCTAGAACAGAGATGAAAATTCACTGTATTACTGCAGATTTCAGGCCTATATCAAGGTGATAGCAGTGCCTGGATCTGGAAAATGGAAATGAAAATACAAAGCAAGAAAGAATGATAGCCTAGGCAGTTAGAGAGTACCTAGCCTCTCCCAAAAGTCCCAACCTACCTCACACAATCATTGCTCCCTAGCCTTATACTCATTACAACCGAATCACACTCCCACTACCCTCCCTATTGCCAATTCAGTAGTTAGTTACATAGTGGATAACCCTTCATTTTCTCTCTCTTGGTCCCGGTCCCCTACATTGCAACCCCTCTTCCTCCTCACGTACACTTTAGTTATTTTAGGGATCCTATCATTAACTGTATTGATATATTATATTCTCCCCAATACCAATTGATGATTAAGGTTATTGGAGAGTCTAGTAGTCCAGCCGTTACGCTTTTTTCCTTTTTTTTTTATCCTCCATTTTGTTAGTAAGAAAGGAAGTAAAAAGCTTTGAATTTTTCTATCACAACATACCTCACCAACAATAGTCAAGGAAGTGCCAATTGGAAGTACCCGTTCAATTCTCTTGACACCAAGCATCTGAAAACATGGTTCCAATTATGTTAGTTTACAAAATAAGTAACTAACTGCTTCTGCTTTTCTTTTATATGTTTTAGGGGAGAGGGGGGAAGAAGGGAGATGGATGGATGAACGACTAACACTCCCACCTTGAGACCTTGGAGATAATCCAATGTTCCACGTACAAGTGATCGACCTGACTCTTCAAATACCTCACTTCCAACAGGTAATACAAAACCTGTAGCACCCCGAGCTCCAATTACATGCACACGACCAGTCGCATCTTCCTAACACATAAAAATGAAGTAGTTATGATCTTAAGTTCTTAACTATTTACTTCAGGTGAATTTGGTTTTCACTCATAGAACATACACATACACTCCCCCAAAATCATTTTGGTGTTTCTATTATTTTCATTTTCCTTATTAAGTTAAACAAGCAAATATATCCCATCAATTCAATAACCAATAATAGTAACATCTATAAAAAGTCTATTAGAGGAAGAGAGGCAGCTCCACACCAGATACCAAGGAACCTCTTTACTCATGGACAGCATTAAAGCAGAATCTTGTATCCAGGAACCAGCATCACTGTGTTTAAGAAAATGTTGCTCTGCCTAAAAAGAAAATTGTAAAATGAGTTAAATATTAATTGTAAAGGACTGAAACAAGATATGCAGAATCCTCATAAAATGAGATTATTCATGATTTCAGAATATTATATAAATGTACCGTTTCTTCAGCTATTACACCCCTTAAACCACTGAACTCGCAGTTAATTGGGCTTTCAGAGGCAACTCTTCCAGAAATTGCAACAATCAAGGGAAAAATTTCAGCATCTAACAGTTGTGCTGAAAAGTAAAGTAATCCAAAGCATGATCAGACACCAAAACATCACAGCTTGCATCATTAAGTATAAAGTCAAGTAGTTCACTATAATTAAATTGAAAGTGCATCTAAAAGCCTTGATCTTTTGTACCATAAAAATGGACATCAGTTTTGCATAATACCAAGTATTGGTTGGAATACATATCAAGGAGGCCACTCATTTGCGAATTAAGGTTTTCAGGCTGGCCCTTTGTTGATTAGAAATCGTTATAGTTTCATTTTTCACAGTTTTGAAAACCGTGCTCTATGTAATTTTGGACTGTCCCACTCCAACGTGATAGTCCTGACACTGACTCTTCATAAAGTGCAGAATATGAGGGTCTGATATTGTGATTTGTGACATGACCCACGTGTTGGTGCTGCCTAGTATATATTCTTTGGTACAATGGCAGCTCAGATATTTTAACCTATGACATCCTACAAACTATTCACCACTAGCCCTCACCTAGTGGCTTATATAATTCTTCTTTAATTTCACACAACTCATAACTGTATTTTCTTTGTTATTAGATGAGAAAATTGGTTTTATTCATTTTATACTTATATATAATATCTGAAAAATATTACATAACTACATAATTATAATATAGACGCACTGAATGCACACCTGCATGTAAAAATTTTACAATTAGACACTTTGATGAATTCGTGCTAGCTCCCACTATCGTACCCGTACTATCAATTGGTCAATTAGGGTACAACAGTTGTGAAAAATATCTTCCAACCTAAAGCTCAGCAACAAGGGTGAATATAACATGACATTTAACTATTGGCAAGCAATCTAACTAAGGTCAATCTCAAGGCCAACTAACACATTTCAGCCAAATGCCACCAAAATTTAGTTCTAGCAGCTACCAGTCAAAAACAAATCAAACTTAAGAATTTCTACAAATACCAATTAAGTGGCCTACATTATCTATGTGGAAAGTGAGATTGTTAATGTTGTACGGGCTGATTTGTACTTTCTTTAATCTGTTTCAGTAAGAATCTGTGTGTTAGAGATATATTAAAGTCATTCATGTGTTTTCACCCAACAGCTTAAGCTTTTGGGAGAGATGGTTCATGACATGGTATCCGAGCTTCTTACAATGCCATAGGTTAAAAATAAAAATAAAAATTAATTCCATTCTTTAGAAATGATTTTATGCAATTATTTATGAAAACAGAAAAATAAACCGAGCAACATACATATATCCGTGACTCAAACCATGTTATTCAGAACAACAATGCAATATATAACTTCTTCCATAAGTATACCTCCAACTCTTTTCAGCAAGCATAAGAAGAACAAAATCTCTCCATAAAAACACATACCTAGTTCCTTTAGCTGATTGACCCGGGTTACAGATTTAAGAATTTCCACATCCCTGTACCACCAAAAAAAAAAAAAAACCGCACGTCATAGAATGCCACTTATGTGAATCTTATGCATAGATTACACTAAAATAGTCACAAATTTTAGCTTAAGCCTTAGTTTCGGTGAAAGAAAAACGACAGCAAATTATTTACCTGCCACTGCTTCTCCCAAGAAGGTAGAGAGCAGCTGCACTCAAACAGCAACTGACTCCACCCCAAGGAATCATCATCATCCAGCTTCAATGCTAAACAACACTAATTCCAATCACCAGCTTCGCAAAGTCATTGGCAAACATCCCAAAATCGTCAAAATTTATAGAATAAAAACCCCAAAAGATTCATTGCAACTATAATGAGGAAAAGCTGGGAGATTACGACCCTCTATGAGAGAAGAAAGAGAGAGAAAAAAATTTTTTTTTTTTGGCAGAAGGGAAAGTGCAGAAAAATCTAGGTACTGATTGTGTTGCGAAAGTTTGTATCTTTCTTCGAGAAAGTAAACAAAAATGATGGAAAAACCGAAGCTTGAGAAAGTGAGAGAATTTGATGGAAGGAGTAAAGGGAAGGGCAAAGGAACAGAGTTGTTAAACGTTGGCACAGTTTTGGGATGTGGGAAGTTACTACTATCCTGCGTGTGGTCGTGTCAACCACAAGTTCGAAGCAAAAAACTATTTTCATACATACATAACTGTGTCAAATTCTTGTGGCCACCAGTCGAGTTGTAAATTTTTGGTGGATCTTTTTTTTTATTAAAAAATTTAGGGTTAAGAATGCTATTCCATAGGGTCATATCAGACAGTGTTTTTTTTTGTGTGCAGATCAAACAGATTTTTTTTATGAATTGTTTTTTATTTCATTTTTTGATAAATTGTTATTGTGTTTAAAACAGTTATTTGTGATACTTCACAATAAAAAAACAGTTATTTGGTATAAATGTATAAATAAATTTATGTTAACATAATTTTATTATTAAAATAAATATTTTTACAACATAATAATCATATATTTTACCTTAATAAAAAAATTAACAAATTTAAACTTTTAAAATATTAATTTTTAAGTACTAAAATAATAAGTAAATTGAATTTTTAGGTATTGATAAATATTTGAGTCATAAACACATTTCATTTATTAAAAATGTATACATGTATCACTTTAAAGAAATATTTTATGTATATCATAATACATATATCATATTTTTGTAATATATAAAATAATTTTATAAGTAAATTAAATAAAATTAAATATATTTTAATTAAACGAATAACGAGACTGATCACTTTATATATTAAAAAAGATTAATTTTCAAACTATAAAAAGTGTGGAAAAAAAATCTTTCACAAAAAGTTGGATATAAAATCTTTAAAAAATAATACATTCTTAAGGAAATGCCACACCTTTCCGTGAGTAGTACATATAAATGTTTTTGGTACAAAGTTCTTAATTTTAGTTTTTTATAAAAAAATTGATGTCTTAACTTTAGTTTTTGTGTAGTTAGAGAGAGTTTTTTTAGAGTGTAAAAGAACCTTTTTTTTTAAAATAAAATAAAATTTTTGAGAGAGAGATAAATTTTTTAAAAGAAAAGAATTTTTTTGAGAGAAATTTTTAAAAAACAAACATTTTTTTTAGAGAAAATGAATTTTTTATAAAGAAATAAAATTTTTAAACATTAGATTTTTTTTAAGAGAAATAGATTTTTTTAGAGTAGAAAAAAATTTTAGAGAGAAAATAAAATTTTTTCAAAAGAAAAAGAAAATTTTTAAATTTTTTTTAAGAAAATGAATGACTTAAATATTTATTCATCTAAGTCATTAAAATAAATTAACAATTCATCTATTAAATTAAGTTATAAATAAATTAAATAATATTAAATATTTTATAATAAATTTTAAATAAATTAATAATTTATTTTGATCCATCTATTATGATAAAAATAAAATCAATTTATCTATTTGTAATCCCTACTCCGAAACAAACTGGGGGATTGCGAAAATTGGGCCGCACGACTTTTACGGGTTGGTATCTGTGTCGGGTACCCATTTCTGTTGTAAAACCCTGAACTTGAAGTGACTCACTTGTGCTTGTTTATGCTAAAACCCTCGCCTCTCTCTCTCTCTCTGTCTGCAATCTGCATCTTCTTCTTCTTCCACGCCTAGGGCTTCTTCTTCACCTTCCAACTCCAATGGCTACCCTTGCTCTCCGAAGTTCTTCTACTTCCAGGCGACTCTTCCCATTCTCTTCTCAAATCTACTCTTCCTGCTGCCTACCCTCTCTCCCATCTCATTCCCCTCTCTCTGAACCCCCTTATGCAAATGACAGAGCCTCTTCTTCCAATCCATGGTGGAGATCCATGGCCACCTTCACTAGAACGTAAGTCATTCACCCCCCCTCACTCTGTCCCTATTGCAATTTGCAATCCACAAAAAAAATTTATATATTGCTGAACCAAACATTCTACTTCCTTTTTCACTTTCAAGCCTTATTTGCTATAGATATAATTTTTTTTAAAAAAAAATCAAATTTTTACTAGTCAAAGGAAAGTTATGATGAAAATTTTGAAAGTTATGTTTCCCTTTCCTCGTATTGTTTGATGTTGTTTTGCTGACAGAAAACCCCATGTTAATGTCGGAACTATTGGACATGTTGATCACGGGAAGACTACACTTACTGCAGCAATTACCAAGGTTTCAACTTTCTCTACATTTCAATATTTATTATTCAAATTTGGTCCAGCTGGTGCTTTCCCAAGTAACTATAATATAAGCTCGAATATGGGTAGAAGCAGAAAGAGTCTTAAGTCTTTACTCAATTAGCTTATGAAGTTCTTTGCCTGACCTTTGATCAGGTGCTAGCAGATGAAGGAAAAGCTAAGGCTGTAGCCTTTGATGAAATTGATAAGGCTCCTGAGGAGAAGAAGAGAGGAATCACAATTGCGACGGTTGGGACTTGTATTACTTATTCATTCAGCCAGGCCTTTTTGGCCACGCAATGAATTGCACTATTTTATATCTCATTACTCTGAGTATTTTCAGGCACATGTTGAGTATGAGACAGTGAAACGACACTATGCGCATGTAGACTGCCCTGGACATGCAGATTATGTTAAAGTAAGCTTAAAATTTAATCTAATCTCTCCAAGAAAGAAATTCTTGATTATAATTACTAATTACCTAACAGCAACTGGGTGGCTAAGTTGTGAAAGAGAAGATTGATATACCTAGGATTGTTTTACTAATATGTGGAGGGTGTGGAATGAAATTAAGTAATTTTAGCAAATAATTCTCATTTTTTAATGTACATTCCTTATATTGTTAAATGTGGAATTTAACGTATTCCGGTGCTTGTATAGCTTGATCTTCTATTAGTCAAAATGGAATGGCAACTTTAAGGTTGGAAGTAGATTAGTTTCTAACCTAAACTTATCTTTTCTTTTTTTTAAAAAAGAAGCAAAAAGTATTATTGTTTAGCTGCGTCTCTCAGATTACTGCTATATCTTATGAACAGTCGTGGCTTTAGCATTCCAGCATGCCTAAATGCACCTACCTGGTGTTTATCTGATGCCCTTCTTTAAGTGTAAATCACAAAATGATGCTTATTCAGCCTATTACTCTATTACATAAGTTATGTTTCTGCAATTTTGCACTTGTTTAACTATGCACATATTTAATAATTGTATGTTCTGCAGAATATGATTACAGGAGCTGCCCAAATGGATGGTGGTATACTTGTTGTATCTGCACCTGATGGACCGATGCCTCAAACCAAGGAGCACATTCTTCTTGCTCGCCAAGTAGGTATTCTATTAAAGTGGTTTGTAAATAATAATAATCCAAGCATACTTTTAGGGATCGAGATGCCTTCTTGCTTCTAGATTAATGTACACATAAATCTTCAAATGTATTGTGCAGGTTGGTGTGCCATCTCTTGTGTGCTTTTTGAATAAAGTTGATGCTGTTGATGATCCAGAGTTGTTAGAGCTTGTAGAAATGGAGCTCCGTGGTAGGGTGTTTCTCTAAGACTTCACCTTCCCTCCCTAGTCCCTACGCATGAAAAGAATACCCGTGCATAACTTTCTGTTGTCCTCCTTGTGTTTGTTAGAACTTAAAGTTAATTACGTATTTGGCAGAGCTTCTGAGCTTTTACAAGTTCCCTGGGGATGAAATCCCAATCATTAGAGGTTCAGCATTGTCCGCTTTACAGGGTACAAATGATGATATTGGAAGAAAGGCCATTCTAAAACTAATGGATGCTGTAGATGAATACATTCCTGACCCCGTTCGCCAGCTTGACAAGCCTTTCCTAATGCCAATTGAAGATGTATTCTCAATTCAGGTAAAAAGACATGAACTTCTTTTCTGTTAGATTATTGTTTTGAAGAATGCCATTGAAGTAAAGATGAGCTTGGATATAATATTCTTACAATATTTGTTAGTCTTGTGGTATTTTTAATCATGTCTTGTAGAGCCTTGCTGTTGACAGTGACACAACACAGTGTGGCATTTATCTAATTTCAATTGGATATGAACTTTAAAAGACAAATTGTTGCCTCATTTTTTTTTCTATTTTTTTATGATGGGATATCAAAATTTCTATTCTTCGATGCTGTTAAGTGCTCACAAAATCTGCATTGGTTTCCTCTTGTATATTGGAAAGGCACATCATAATTAAAGCAATGATTTCCAGAATGTCACTTCAGCTGTTTTATATGTTTAATTTGTGTTGAAGGGACGAGGAACAGTAGCCACTGGCCGTGTTGAACAAGGGATCGTGAAAGTTGGCGATGAAGTTGAGGTTTTGGGTCTAATGCAGGTGTGTTCATTGAGTCATTTCATGGATTTAGGGCTGCTTTCTGATTCTCATGCATTCCTTTTGATTAAACTGCCAATTGCTTATTTCTTTTGCTTCTGTATTTTTTATTTGCAATTACAATTAGTGATGATTAATGGTTTGTTCTTAGATGGGCATTGGTCTATTGTTCATTTGTTCTGTATTAGAGGTTTTAGTAAACTACTTGCGATGTAATGGTGGGTTCTAAAACTGAGTTTTCCTTTGTAGGGTGGTCCTCTGAAAACAACTGTAACTGGAGTTGAGATGTTCAAGAAGATTTTGGATCAAGGACAAGTGAGTAACTGTTTCATGTCATCATCTACAAGGGCTATTTGCATAGCATATATTAAACTAACGTGGGTTTTTTACATTTTCTTAGGCTGGTGACAATGTTGGTCTTCTTCTCCGTGGTCTGAAACGTGAAGACATTCAACGTGGACAGGTTTGTTGCAATGATCAAGCTTTTTCATCTTGTTAGACCTTGTAGAATCATCCAAGAGACTGTATATTATCTGTATTTGTTTCACTATAATTTGTGGAGTTTTGAATTCAAGCTAGTATAGTTGAGAAACCACTTTCCTAACACTGCCTTGTATTAGAAAGGTCATTGCTAAGCCTGGTTCTGTAAAAACGTACAAGAAATTTGAGGCAGAGATATATGTACTCACAAAGGATGAGGGTGGGCGACACACTGCGTTCTTCTCTAACTATAGACCTCAGTTTTACTTGAGGACTGCTGATGTCACTGGAAAAGTAGAATTGCCTGAAAATGTTAAAATGGTTATGCCTGGAGACAACGTTACTGCAGTGTTTGAATTGATTTCACCTGTTCCACTTGAAGCAGGTCAGTATGACGATTTGAAAAAAAAATGTCATTTCGGCCTGTCCACCATATCTTACCCAAGCACCATACATACATTATCCATATGCCGCAATGTTATCCTCACCATTTATTTTTGTGCTATTTCTGCTTCATTCTTTTTACTGAATATTATTGTACACTTTATGCTGGCAGTGTGGAAACTTTGATATATTGCTTGCTGTTGATTTTACAGGACAAAGATTTGCCTTGAGAGAAGGAGGCAGAACAGTTGGTGCAGGCGTGGTGTCAAAAGTACTGAGCTAATATGCACGCTTTGTGATTCAACTTTTAGTCTACACATTTGCAAAAGGGGTTGGAAGCCCTGAGACCTGACTATTATCTTGAAAATACAAACCATGTGGCAATCAATTAATATTTAGCATTGTGTTGGATGAAATTGAGCAAATTGAGTATATTTTAGAGAAGCTCATCTTCGTTATTCATTTTTGTAGTGCAAAATTTGTCAACATACATAACTCTTGATCTCTGCAGACTGTTCCTGCTTTATTAAAAATAATTTGTGAATCATCTTTTTATGTTTTACAGACATGTTGAGTTTTGCAAATCTTTTTTGTATTTTAGAAAATGCTCCTTTTGTTTTAAGCTCTCTTGTTGATTAGATCTATTGGTTTCACATATAAATAGATTGAGACATGATTTTGTTAGCTGTTTTTATGACATCATGTGTCTGATAGTCTCGCTAACTGGGAAATCGTCATATTTTACAGTTACTGATGTGCAAGACCTGGGGCGGTATTGCATTGCCCCAGAGCATGAAAATATTAGACTGAATTCTAGGACATACATATATCTACTGTCTACTATTAACCGATATCCATTTGAATGGTTAATGAATTGGTTAAACAAATGGGGTTGCAAAAGTAAAAGTAAGGAATTAAAGTGAATTTTAATTGAGTAGAAAACATCACCAGTTTTAAACATTACACATTTATACGGGTACTTTTACTCAATAAACTGCGAGATTAACTGAGTTAAAAATAAATGAAAATGATGTACCAAAAAAATGAAGATGACTGAAATGCCCTTCATTTTGTGTCTCCTCAATACGCTTTACTGAGGTAATCAATGTTCCTAGTTTGCTAGGTAAACCCGTTCACGGGTGCTAAATATTTGCTCAATGATGGATCTTGTAGCTCACGTCATATGGGAGAAGTCCTCATGCGTGGACCAGTATCATACGGTTTTGTTCTATTAATTTTTTAACAGAAAAGTAATAGAGTCAGTTGATTGATTCCTTTGCAAAATTCTATTACACACTACATACAGTATGTCTTGCCGCTATATTACCAAGAAAGATAGCTCTTACTGTCTGCTTTGGTATTTGCTTCATCTAAAGCCATCACCGTAGACATCCAACCAACCAGATATAACTGAGCATTACCCAGTTAGCTATGGCATTTACAGTTCTTCAAACTACATTGTACATCTTTGGAGATGGTACTTAAGCAAGCCTTAGCACTGCCACTGCTAGCAATGCTGTAGCGCTGAAGTAAATATCTCTTATGCTCTTGTCCAGTTCATGAATCATTTCCTCTTCTTTTAATCCTAACTTTCCTGCATTCTTGCTGATGCTGACAACTGTGGCCCTTAGCTTATTTACTGCCCAAGAAAGCCAAACCAACCCAAATCCGAGCCCAGTATTGAACAACTTAGATGCACAAAAGACAACCCTTCCACAAGCTAGCCCACAGATTACAGACAGCAGGACAGCAAGGCCAGTACCAGCAATGCCAGCAGAAAATTGTGTCAGGAGCTCAGGAAGCTCGGGGCCAGATTTCTTCAGTGAAAGAATTGCTGTTTTACGACGTTGCTTCTTGTCAACCATCAAGGACAGAAGGCTCTCACATGCATGTAAGTAGTTCTTCTTGTAGAGATCTCTCTCCCTGCCTACTTTCTTGTTCTTTTTTTGTGATGGCTTGACTTTGAGTTTCTCAGGACTGCTAAACAAGGCAAAGCATTAATTTTATATATTTCTTGAGCAAGAAATTACTATAGGCATTGTTATTCAGTAGATGAGACTATCCACAACTGGGTAGATACATCCAACTTAAATTATGGCAATAATGCAGCCCAACAATTGAACATGATACCTCTATATCATCATGATGTCGAAAATTTTACCCATAACCATGTATAATGTCAGTATTAAAAGAAACTCTACAAGAAGATAATCCTCCCTCATCAGACGAGTATTCAAAAAATCAGTTTAGATGGACTATTCTCACAATCTCATAATGTAGAGAAAAAAATTGCAAAACAGTGATGCATATGTTTAATCCCTCATTAGATGAAAAAGTCCTTATACAAAGGCTCCATTTGTTTTGCAGAGAAATAGCATGATTGTGCAAATTTTCTTACTGACCAACATCAGAGCATATCCGAAAGACAGAAAACAGGTCAACAATTCTTCGTACCTCTTTAAAGGAGCAGTTAAGGTAGATTGAATCTTCAATGCCGAGGAATGACTTCTGGCCTCTGCTTCATTGATATTCAGCCTATCCATATAGAATCTCAGCAAAAGTCAGTTCCTTAATACAAAACTAACAATAATAGACTGTAATATCTGGAGATTCAAAAGTGATAGGTGATATCTATTACTGAAGAACATAATGACAACATAAAAAATTTATTGAAAAATCAATCAAAAACAAGGAATCACCATGCATACACAGGTTAACAATTGATTTAAACTAATTTATATTAATTACCATACATGCATTTATATAGCACAATTTAATAAATTTATTTGCAAAAAATGATCTAAAAATGAAAATATACACTGATACACATAAACTCCACACACAGCGATGCAGTGAGTGATAATGCAGGTTTATTGTTCCAGTAATCAAATTTTCAGGTATCAAATAAAAGTATAAAAAAATAACACTGTAGTCCTGCCAAGACAAGTGGAACAAGAGGTAAGTAGTTTTTCTAAGTGACAGCAATATATACTTTTTTCATTTGATCCTGCAGCTTACATGAATATAAATATGCATAGTAGTCAATGCAGGTCGAAGGGGGTCAATTATAATTAAACTGTAGCACAAGTCCTGTTTATGCTACAATAGCACAGATATTCTAGCAGTGTTATTTTAAATGGTTAGGACTACATCTGTTCTAAGGGTGAGGATTTGGTAGGGTTTCTCTATGCTATATAACGGGGCTTAATCGACGTAATAGGTGATAATTCAGATTTAAGTCCCTTCTATTTTGTCTTGTTTCTTACCAGAAGACAACATCTAAAAGGATAATATTTTGACAAAATACTAAAGAATGGACATATCATTTGCAAAGATATTTTGGTGAAGCTTTTAATTTGATATTGAATATCTAATTAAAGTTGAATTGTTGGTGCTAATCCAAAGATAAACATAGTTTACAAAAAAAATAAGATGATCATTCTGTTCTACTATGAAAAAGGAACTGTTAAGTAATTCAAATATTCCTTTGGATATCTGGACAGTCAAAATTTCATGTAATTGGTTGAAGTTTAAACAGGTCTACATATTTATACCTGCTGAAGTGTGGAACAAGCAAAGACTGCTTTTCACCCTTATGTGAGTTTTTTGACAAGTACGACTCAGCAACTATAGAAAAATCTTTTATCTCAATCCCAGTACCCATAAATGTGATTTGACCATCTGGATGAACTGTAATCTTTGAAGTAAGGGCTGAATCTTGAACAAAATCCAGTAAAGGCTTCTGGATGTAGAATTTGCTATTCGGGTAGATAAGATGTGACAATGGTTGTTGAGGTTCATCAATGCCTGACAACTGCAAATTCATCAAGTCCGATAACAAAGATAAATTTACTCCATCTATCCCTGCTTCAGCAGTCCTGGACATTAGGAACTGTAAAATTTTATCACGCTTAGTGCATTGTTCAACAATGCCAAAGCCAAGAAGTACTGCATTTGGGAAGGTTGCTGCAACCAAAGATAAACAATGTTACTCAGAATAAGATACATAACATAAAAACACAAAGGATTTAGCAGCATAAGTCATCTTAAGCATTCATCTCATAGTAAATGCAGGTACAAGAAAAGTTATCAACCAAATTTCTATCATGTGCTCTCCGGTTTTTTACAACAACGTAGCAATACATGACATCTGAGAGAGCAAACCAACCTTCACTGATTACTCTAATCTATTGGTCATTGGATTTAACATCTTGCCACTAAATTAACATGTGAAAGAAAGATGCACGATCAATAAACAGAGACAAGCACGATCCATCCCAAATGGTATAATGACACATTCAATTTAATTTTGGATGTCATCAAGACACAGGAAGCAATCAGAGAATGTTGAAATTCGAAGTGTATTTGCAGAGTCATTATATCAACAAATAGAAGTTCAGTGGTGTAGCTAAATGTGCTATATTTCCACATGATTAGTCTATGAGAAAACGAGATAGAATCATAACATAAACAGACAACACAAGGTGGGTAGGGGGAGTACTGTACTTGAACTTTTCACATGTTCTACTAATGCATGGGAATGATCAATCAATTACATAACATTATATAAAAAGTTAACCATAAAATGGTTGGATCAAACATACCTTGGACATCGATAAGCATGGGCCTTTGAGCTAAGAAGTCAGCACTGACAAACTGATTGTAATCGAGCCATTCACTTTGAGATTTCCTTGACTCCTCATATGAGTTTGGCTTAAGACAAGGAGACTGGTATCTGATAATGTCTGGTTTTGCTACATGAGAAGGCAAGAATGTTTGACAGCCCTGCCTTAAACAAACGTTTAAAGAAACAAACACAAATTAAAAAATTATGCATATACAGTTGTCCAGACTACTCAGCCAGACTGCCATAATCATAGGCTCAATAAGGCTATGTTTGGATGGAGGATTTTTTTTTTTTTGGGGGGGGGGGGGGATTTTCTATTTTAGGTAAACATTCCCTTATTTGAGGAATTTTTAAAATCATAGGAATGAAATGAGAGATTATCATGTAACCTTCAAATCATCCCTGCATCATGTTTATAAAAATTTTATAATTCTCTAAAATTTATAAATGAAAAATTAACCCTCCCCTCCAAACTCCTTCATCCAAACATACCCTATAATGTTCATACAAAGGTTACATAGTCATAGTCCCTCTGTTAATATACCCATTTTACTGCATAACATACCCATTTTACAGCATAACACCATTCGTTAATATTGATGTTGTTAAAACATACTCACAACACGATACATCACCGGCCCTTTTATTTTTTTTAGGTACATACATCACCAGCCCTTTATTAGAGTATAACAACAAGTCAACAATCACAAAAATCAACTACAACCAACAGAATATCAAAACTTGCAGAGATTTTGACATCATAAACCAGATGCTACCTTTATATTGCTGCCCAGTTCATGCTGTAAGACAAGCCCTGGAGGGTAACCATGAGAAGCCATCAAACACAGTCTCTGCAGCATTTTTTAAATAAACGAGTTGCTGTAACCAAAAGTCCCCTCTCCCCTCCTTTCGTGCCTCTGTCACACCCCCATCGACTTATCCCTACCTGGACCTCAAATCCCAAAGATTTTCCACAAGTTCGGTTTTTGGGTGACATCAATAAGCTTAAAAAGATTTAAAAAAAATAAAATATATATATATATATGAATATATGATTCATTTATTCTCGCAAAAAAGGAAATAAAGAAATAAAGAAAAACAGAGACCCACTTGTTTAATCCAGAAACTTCCGAAATGGTACAGCCAATGGCACGCACGGGCGTGAGAATCCAGGTCGGTGGAGTCCCATAAAAGACAAACAGAGCTTGTCGTCTGCTTCGTATTCTTTGTGCAGAGTTCTAATTAAAATAGGTTTAATTAAAATAGGTTTAAAATATTTTTTATACATAAAAATATTATAATAACATACAAAATAATTTAATATTTTTATATTAATATATAATATAAATATAATATGTGTATTTTAATATACATAAAATATTTCTCTTTTTATATATACACGTTTATTTATTATGGAAAACTATTTGTTAAAATATGTTTATTTATTACTCATTTTATTTCTCAAGCCAATACATAAGAAGAAAAGAAAATTAATATTCGGGTATTCAATATTATTGGTGACTCTGTAATCTGTTAATCAATTAATAAGTATGATATATTAGTATAAAAAAAACAAGTATGATATATTGAGATTATTTAAGCTATATCTGTGTTTATTTACCAAAGAAAAATATATCACCATTAACATATAATTATAAATAATGCTACTAGTCAGGGACGGATTTAAGATGGGGCGGGCATAGGTCTTGGCTCCTTTTTTATTAATTTTTTTAAATATTAATAATTTAATTAAATTTATTAAAAAATATAATTATATTAATTTTTTATAAAATTAATATTTATTATATTAAAATATTATTATTTAAAAATTATACACATATTCTTGATTTTATATATTATTATTACACTTTAATATCTTTTTTGTTTACAAAATTATATATACATCATTTACTTTATATACAAATATTACACAAAATCTCATTGAAAATACAAAGTAAAAAAAGTATGAGTAATTTTTCAAATAAAAATTGTATCAATATTATAAGAACTAATCTCAAAATAAATCAATAAAATTATACCAAAGATAAAAATGATAAAGTTAAAAGAGATTAGACTTAATATGTATTTGACATGTGATTCACGATTATTTTATATATATTGATATTATAATTTTAACTCATCTTTCTATTAATTTTTAATCTTTATATAATAAATCTACTAACTCCTCTCACTTTTAGCTTCATTATATTTCCTTTTTATATATATATATATATATATATATATATTTATTTATTTTACTTATAAATTATGATGTAAAGGACAACTACTATTGGGATACATTTAATATCTAATATAAATATTTTTTTTTTTTTTTTACTTTAATCATAAATCTTCCTATATAATAAAAAATATTATTTTAAAGTGAATAAATAAAAATATATTTACTCTTAATTTAAAATAATATATTTTGATCTTAACTCACTAAATAATTTAAAAATAATACATCTTTATTTATTAATTTTAATTTTTTTATATTTAATAATATGATTCATAATTTTCAACTCTTGCATTAAATATTTTCTGATCCGTCCCTGCTACTGGCATATAAAACTTTACATCTAAATAAATTTTATTATTTAATTATTATTAATTTTATTTCATGTTTTGTACACTAACACTCTAGTTATTAACTTATGCACGATGTTGGGTAGTATGTACTTAAAAAATATGTATCTATAATTATGTCTAGTTCTATAGATTTTTTATTGTAATCAATTTTTTTAGTAATTTGCTTGCTACAAATGGAATTGCTAAAATCAAATTATAAATTGATATGAACTATGTACTACTAAAAATAATAATGTTACAAACATACTCTCTATCATACTCTTTTCAATATATTCTTTTCTATTGAGTCACATCACACGCAAAAAATATATATTTAACTTCAATTAATATATAATCAATTCGATTAACATATAATCAAATTTAAATATATGTTTTAATATGTATGTGGCGTGACTCAATAAAAAAAATATATTAAAAAATATGTGATAAAGAATATATTCTTTAACACTTCTAAAAAAATAGATACGACTTTGAAGCGATTAAATGAATAGCAAAATATATCAATATATATATATATATATATATATATATATATATATATATATATAGTAAAGATAACCCTAAAAATTCATCTTTCATAATCTAACAAGTTTTCTCATATATCAAAGTTCAAACCCTCACTATAAAACATATCTCCACTTAATTCATTTATCTAAGTCAAACAGTACAAACTCCAAACCATACCCCAACTCAAGACATCGTTGATCGTTGACTGATCAGTTATAGTGCCTTGCTTATGGATGACAATAACATTCTCCGAGAATCTGCAACAACCTCAAACTCATCATCATCAGCATCAATTGTGGAGACAGTGAAATGTTTTCATCAGTTCAAGATCACTGGGTATTCGTTGCTTAAGGAATCAGGAGTGGGAAATACCTAGCATCCGAAACGTTCTTGGTGGGTGGCCATGATTGGGCTCTCTATTTTTACCCTGATGGCAAGAACTCTGACGACAACGCTACCTACGTTTCACTCTTCATCGTGTTTGCCAGCGATGACAGCAAGGGCGTTAAGGCTCTTTTCGAGTTGACCTTTTGGATCAGAGCAAAAATGAGAGGCACAAGGTGTATAGCCAGAGTTCAATCTGGTTAGATTTCAATCTTAGTATGTGTGTTAACTTCTGTATGATGCATGTGACTCGACAAGATATTGATTTCCTTGTATAGTTACAAGTTACATTTGAGAAATTATTGCATTTTCTTATAACAGTAATAAATATATGATTTAATTTAGAATTTTGCTAACAACTGTATTTGTTAAGAAAGCATCTATTAAGAAAATCAAAATAAAAAGTTTTAGATGAAAATAAGGTATTTAATATATTGAAAATTAAAAAAATATTATCATTTGTATTATTTTCATCAAAAAAATTTATTTTAATTTCCTTAACTAGCAAAGCCCTTTAAGTTATATCACATAAATTTCAAATAAAATAACTTCAAATTAATTGTAGAGATCATCTATAAACATGTATTTATTGTTGTTTTAAGAACAAACAATAATTTCTTGTTGAATTTAAGTATTTAGAATTTAATTGATTAAAAATTGTATTTACTTTCAATCATTTAAGTCTTTTTTCTTTTTAATGAAAGTATCTTAACCATTAGATGAAAGTAAAACTAACGGTTGAAAATAAGTGTAAAAAAAAAAATTTACACTAATGTAAACTGATTCCTCCTTTATTTTAAATATTAATTATAAAATTAACATTAAATGATACTCGATGACCTACGTGCCTACCCATGTACCATAGAAATTCTCTTAATTATAATGTTGTGTATGTTGTGCTTAAAGAGTGCGTTAGAAGTAACGATACCCTTGCTACCTCATCCTGGAAGCACCTGTTGTACTTGTACCATGTTGTGTTCTGATTCTGATAAATAAAATAAGTCTCTTATGTTAACAGGGTATTTCCGTATGATTGTGTTATTTCTCTAATGGAGTGGGTTTTATGGAAAGAGAAATGATAGAGGCATAAAATAGTGAAGATGTGGCTGAGAACATTTGAGCTGGATGAAAATTTATTTAAGAAGGCACGGAGACATCGTTTTTGAGAAGTATCTTTGTCAAATATATGTGTTTTATGTGTTTGAATGTGTCTAATTAAAAAATTTATTTTTTTTAATTTAGATGCATTTCGAATACATTTGGACATCGCCTCGATACGTTTACACGTTTAGGATACGACTTAGACATGACCTATTAATATTATTTTTTAAAAATACTAATTTTCATAACTAACATTCAATTAGTAAGCCCGTAATCTACTAATCTACTTAAGTCTAATCATATGACTGACGTTTCAAATTACTATTTTCACATACTAATATTTTAAATTTTATCTTTTCACAAGTTATTATTAGAATTTTAAATTTTATCTTTTCACACAACATTATTTTCATCTACTCTTTCTACCACTGCTCATACCAAGTCGTTCTTTTCATCGTCATCGAAGCTTGTCTCACACCAATGTTCCCTCTAATTAATTGTTTTTATTCACATATACTTGTACATGGTTAGTTCTATTAAGATAAGTTAATTTAAAATTTTTTTAAAAATGTCAATAGAAATTATACTCCATATTTTTTATGAAGAAACTTACTAGATAGTAAATATTAAAACATGTAATATATATTAAGATATTATAAATTTTTAAATTTATAAAAATGATATTAATAAATTATAATTTTTTTAATTTTAAAATATTATATATATAAACCAAGTTTTTTGATTTACTAATTGGTAAATGATATTGGTAAATGCTAATTGTTTGATATGGAGGATGTTTCAGGGGTTACAAGCGGTTTCTAATGAAAACAGTTCTAGAGACATCGACCTACCTTAAAAATGACTGCCTCTATGTGAATTGTAGCGTTGGTGTTGTGAGTACAGGCACCGGCCACGGGGGGCCCCAAGTGATGCATATACAATTGTCCAGACTCCTCTGCCACACTGCCATATTCCATGCAGTGATATGGACAAGAAGTACCAGAACCAGCTAAACTATACTTTGTTCATAATTGTAATAAAACATTATGACTCTATGGGGGACGTTACTAAGGTATAAAGGAAAAAAAAAAAAAAGAATAAGATGTGATATTATAAAATTGATGATAAGTCCTGTTAAAAAAAAATGAATGATAAGTTCATTTAATATAAAGTGTTTGGTTATTATTGAATAAATGAATTGATGTCTACGTGATTTTTTTTTTGTTACAATCATTTTTTTTATACGATGGTTATAATGGTGCGACTATTTTTTTTTTAAGGAGAGGACAATGTATCTCCATAGTTACAACACATTTGAACTATCCATAACACTAATTTTTATTTGATCGCGCGACTAAAAGAATTAAGTAATTTTTTTATAATTTTTTTTTTAAATTCAAACTTACATTTTTGTTTTAGCTAAAGGAAGTTGTTTACTACCTCAATACACCCTTTATGGGTTGAGGTCATTGGGACACCTTTTTATTTATTCACACTCTTATTAACTATTTTTCAATGTTAATTTTCTAAACTACCTTTCACTAAATTGTCTCTTTTTTAGTTTTCAAACTTCAATTTTCTCTTTAATTATTATATTTTAGGCTTTTTTATGACTTTAATATAATTTAAGTAGCATTAATAAGATAATCCTAAAATATTAATAAAACATATTCTTGCTCTAATTTACGTCATTGTGAAATACCCATAGAACTCTAAGTCATATTTTTTAAAATGAATGATAATTATTATATTTGATTTTTTTAATAAACATGTAGTCTTATTTTTATTTCTTACAAAATATAGCAATTTTTTATTTTGAAATAGTTGTACATCTACTTAGACAAAATTTATAAAAGAGTTATGTCAATTAATTTAGGTTAGACGATAAGAAATAACTTTATCTCCTAGTTCTAATGTAGATAGGCTTACTTTGACTATATCAAAAAGGTAAATTAATCAAAATATACAATAGCTAACTCATACATCACATGATTGTAATACTTAAAAAATTATGAGTTAAATTCAGTAATTATGTTGCATAGTATTCATTTGAAACAAAAGCTATCAATAATTGATTTAATAATTAATTTAATATTAATTTATTTTAAATAAGCATGTTAACATTTTGAACATAAATTTTATTTAATAATGTTGCATAATATTTCTTTACTCAAAAAATTATTTAATAATATTTGAAATACTTAAATATATTTTTAATTTCTTTAAATATATTAATTTTTAGTTTTGATCCCTCACAATTTTTTTTGTTATAGTTTCTGTAATTTCTTTTTCTTTTATGTGATTGGGAGGGCTAAGTGCCCCACTACAGAACAAGAATATTCCTCAACAAGGAGACACTAGCAAGGTCTTCTACGAGTAACCTGCCACAGCCATGAGGTGGTGCATCAAGAACATAAAGTCCCATTGTAAAGCTATGTGAGAGATTTGCAAGCCGGTCTGCAACTCTATTACCTTCCCTATGCCCATGAGATAATCTCACATTCCAAGCATGCTGAAGTAGTCCACGGATACTGGAAACCAACCCAGCACAAGGATGAGTATGACTGCAACCATTCTGAATGAGATGAACAACACTCAAGGAGTCAACTTCTAACCACAAACAAGGCACTTCCTTGTCTCAAGCTAGCTCTAAGGCAGAGGGAACCCCCCCAAATTTCTTCATAACAAGTAAGCACGGTCCTATACTTTTGACAAAGAAATCAGTCCCTGCCTTCATTTGAAAAGTGGGTAAAATTGGTTCAATTTAACTCTCCTCATATTAAATATTCGCTCTTTTCAAGGGTTAAGAAAATTTTAATATGAATGAGTTGAATTAAGTCAATTTCACTCATTTTTCAAATGAGAGCAAGAACTATTTTCACTCATTTTAAAATTACAGTGACACAAATCATAACAAAAATTTTGAAAGGGCTAAAATCAAAAACTGATATATTTAAGAGAACAAAAACATATTTTTTTGGGTAAGGTGGAAAAGAAAAACAAACCAACTAATGCCTAAGGAAGGCCACTCCCATGGAATCAACCAGAAGCAGAGAGCTAAGAGCAACAGGAGGAGAATGCCAAATCCTCATACCATGATCTTCTCTAGCACTAGTTTTAGCCAAGAAATTAGCATAGGAGTTCTCATCCCTAACACTATGTTTGGATGATAGGTAATGAGGGGAATGGAAAGGAAATGAGAGAAACAGAAATAACTTCTCTTGTTTGAGAATTTTAAAATACATGAGAACGGAACGGAACACATGGAGAATCATTTTCCCTCTCTTTTAAAATACATGAGAATGGGAGAAACACATGGATAATTCCATTCCGTTCCGTTCTATTCTATTAATGAAATTTTCAAATAAAGAAAATGAAAACTATGTTCCATTCCTTTCTTTTCATTTTCACTTCATTTCTACTTATTCCGTTCCAATGAAAAGACATCCAAACATAGGATAAAAGTATGGATAAGTTGAACATCCCAAGACCTCAACAAGATATCTTTTATGTCCCAAATAATAGCACCAAACCTGTGGAAAGAAGGGGACTAGTCCCTCACCAGGCGAACATCATTGCAATCTGAGTTGCACAAGACATTCCTGAAACCAAGATCCCACGCAAGCCCAAGGCCACGCTTAATAGCCATCAATTTTCGAGCAAGAGGTTGGTAGAGAAACCGGCAAAACCAGAAAAACCAACTATTCAATTGCTGTTAGAACCCCGAAAAGAATTCCGGTTAAGTATTGTTATTTAATGAGAAAGGTGAGCTACTAGAGCTCTTACAGCAGGAAAATATCACCAGAGCCTAGAGCTCCTATTCTAGAGAGATGCTCTCCTAAAAGGTCTATTACCTGAAAAGCATGAATGCCCCCCTCTATCCTTCCTGACCTATTAAGCCCTGAATGCTAACTGAATTCCCCTACAAATGCGGTAACCATATCCAGTCACTAACTAATTCTCTCACTCCTTTGGACCCACTTGCTTCCTTCTAGAATATACCCTCCATATGATGGGCTTCTTTGGATTCATATCCAACACTTGATCCACTTCCCCATCCATCCTCAACACCGGACCCGAGGGTCCTATCACCGCCTCCTCCTCTGGAAAATCACCTTGTCCTCAAGGCTAAAATGAGGAAACTGACTTTTGAGAACAAGATCATCTTCCCAAGTTGTGTCTTCAATAGCTCTACCTCTCCACTTGATCACCCATTGCTTAACTGTTTTTCCAAAGAACATGAACCTCCCTACTAGCCAACACACTTTCTGGTTCTTCAGCCTCATTCCACTCTACTTCCATGCCTTCGGGTAGAGTAGCTTCAACCGGATAATCCCCAAGAGCTTTTTTGAGTTGAGAAACATGAAATACAGGATGAATCCTAGAGGACTCGCAGTTTGAGCTTATAAGAAACTGCTCCCAGCTTTTCCAGAATGGGGAATGGACCAAAATATCCGGGAGCCACTTTTGGTTGATCCTTTTGGCCACCGTTGTTTCTTGCCTATGGGGTCTAAGCTTGATGAAAACCAACTCCCCTACTGAGAATTCTGATCCTTCCTTTTTCTATCAGCATATTTCTTCATTTGTTCTTGTGCCTTGGTTAAATGATGTTTCAATTGTCTCAAGGCCTCATCACGGTCTAACAACTCGGATGCTACTGCTGCCACCTTAGTTTCTCCTTGTAAAAACCTCACCAAGGTGGGTGGCTTCCTTCCATACACCACCTCAAATGGAGTGGTTCCCGTTGACACATGGAAGGTGGTGTTGTACCACAATTCAGCCCAAGGAATCCAGGAAGACCAGTTCTTAGGTTGTTCTGCTGCGAAACACCGCAAATAGGACTCCAAGCATTGATTAACAACCTCGGTTTGTCCGTCCGTTTCCGGGTGATATGAAGAACTCATTTTGAGCATAGTCCCTTGTAATCGAAACAGTTCCTTCCAGAATAGGCTAATAAAAAAGGGGTCACGGTCACTAACCATAGTTTGTGGCACTCCATGAAGACGCACTATTTCCTTGGCAAACAGCTCCGTAATTTTCCTTGCTGTATAGGGATGCTTTAGGAGGATAAAGTGTCCATATTTGGAAAGCCGATCAACCACCACCATTATTGCCTCAAACCCCTTTGACTTCGGTAGACCCGTAATGAAATCTAGGGAGATATCTTCCCAGATCTGATTTGGGATTGGCAATGGCTGTAACAAGCTAGAAGGAGAGGATGCTGAATATTTTTGTCTTTGGCACACGTCACAACTTCTCACAAAGTCTTGGATGGTTTTCTTCATACCCAGCCAATACAAGTTCCCAACAATCCTCCTATAAGTTCTCATAAATCCAGAATGGCCCCCTGCGGGGGAGGAGTGAAATTCCTTTAAGAGTAGGGGAATGTAGGATGAATTTGAAGAGATGACTAACCTGTTTTTGTAAAGCAAAATGCCCTGATTCCAACATAAACCAGGTCTGGACTCAGAATCACGTACCAAATCAGCAATTACTTGTTTCAAAAAAATATCATCTTGCACTTCTTGCTGCACTTGCTGCACTTGCAACCAAGTAGGGGACGAGACATACACTCTTAATTCCCCTTCCCCATAGATTCTGGACAAAGCATCCGCAGCTTTATTTTCGGGCCCGGGTTTGTAGACTACCTCAAAATGATAGCCCAACAGTTTGGCTATCCAACTCGCTTGGTCTGCCGTGGTGATCCTCTCGTAGCAAGTAACGAAGGCTTTTTTGATCCGAATAGACCACGAAATTCCTCCCCAATAAATATGGTCGCCAATGCTTGGACAGCCAACACCAAAGCCATCAATTCCTTCTCGTAAACAGACTTGGCCAGGTTATTCTCGGAGAGTGCTTTGCTAAAAAAAGCAATGGGCTTCCCTTTTTGCATTAAAACTACCCCGACCCCTCTACTTGAAGCATCACACTCTATTTCGAAGGACTGCGAAAAGTTGGGTAATGTCAACATCGGCGAGGTGGTCATTACTCTTTTTAATTCTTCGAATGCCTTAATTGTCTCGGGTCCCCAGTGAAATCCTTCCTTCTTGGTTAACTCAGTAAGTGGTTTGGCGATCTTACCATAACCCGCAATGAACTTCCGATAGTAACCCGTGAGTCCCAAGAACCCTCTTACTCCTTTAACATTGTGAGGAACTGGCCATTCAAGGACACTTTTTACTTTAGCAGGATCCACTGCCACTCCCAAATCAGAAATGATATGGCCCAAGTATTCAACCTGACGGTTGCCAAAGCTACACTTCTTCTCATCAGCCACGAAGTGATTTTTTTGTAAGACCTCAAGAACCCGAGAAAGATGGACTAGATGAGTCGCCCAATCAGCACTGTATACTAGGATGTCATCAAAAAACACAAGCACAAATCTCCGGAGATATGGTTTGAAAATCTGATTCATGGTGGACTGGAAAGTTGCCGGAGCATTGGTCAATCCGAAAGGCATGACCAAGTACTCGTAGTGTCCTTCATGTGTCCGGAATGCTGTCTTGTGAACATCCTCCTTCTTCACTCTAATTTGATGATAGCCTGACTTGAGATCCAACTTTGAAAAATACGATGCTCCATGTAATTCATCCAAGAGCTCATCAACCACCGGAATTGGATACTTATCAGGCACCGTCACCTTATTAAGTTCCCTATAGTCAACACACATACGCCATGATGAATCTTTTTTCTTCACCAATATCACTGGACTGGAAAAAGCACTGGAGCTGTGCTTGATAATTCCCTGCCTTAGCATATCCTGTACCTGCTTCTCAATCTCATCTTTATGATGATGAGGGTATCTATAAGGGCGAACACTAACAGGGCCAGCTCCTTCTTGTAATACGATTGAATGGGCAATCTCTCTTTCTGGAGGAAGACCCGTTGTCTCCTCAAAAACTTCAGAGAATTGAAATAGTAGTTGTTGAAGTTTTGTTTGTTGTAGGGGTAAGAGTCCCTGCCCTGGGTCAACCTCTGCTTCGCCATTTACCCCTTCTAACAGACTGTGGAGAGAGACTGAGACTGGTTCCTGCTGCACTTTCCAACTTCTCTTGGCTTGACCCTGCAATTCCACTGTCTGTCCTTCCCAATTGAAGCTCATGGTCATCTCCTTCCAATCCATCACAACCTTACCTAATTTTTGTAACCACGTCACTCCGAGAATCATGTCGATACCACCCAAATCCAGTACGTAAGCCTCTACCGTAGCTGTAAACTTTTCGAATTGGAGTTGCAGCTCGGAACACTTCCCTTTCGTGGACACCCGGTGGCCATCACCTAAACGAATACCCATTACCGGAATCAGGGATACCGTCATCCCTAACGCCATCGTGACTTGTGGTGAGATGAAGTTGTGGCTTGCCCCACTATCTACAAGAACCAAAACCGAGACTCCCTGCAATTTTCCCTCCAACCGCATGGTTGACATTTCGGTCACTGTGGTTTCAGTGAAACTGAAAAGCCCCATCGTCTTGCAATCCAGCGTTGCCTCTTCGGTCTCTTCGTCCATCTCGATGGCGATAATCTCGCCTTCTTCGTTCACCGCCTCGTCGTCTCCCAGAATCAAGAGTCGTAGCTGCTTCTCGGGACACTGGTGTAAGGGATGGTACCGATCCCCACATCGGAAACACAGTCCCCGCGCTTTGCGCTCCATGAGTTCCGAGTACGGGAGATGCTTGGTTCCCCGATTCTTTTCGCCATTTCCTTTTACGCCCTCTTCACGCTGGAAACGATTAGTAATAGAAGAGGAAGCCCCTCGTGTTTGGGTGCCTCCTGATGGCCCAAAACCATAATTTGTTCGAATTGGGCCTAAATGTTGGTTCGGCCCAATATTGTTTCTGCCATGGAGCCCCTGGTCCAGCTCCCTGCTTCCTGTACCTCCTCTAAAATGTCTTGAGGAGTTGAAATGTGAACTCCCCATCCCCCGCATCTCCACCTCTATGTCACGAGCCAATTTCATCGCCTGAATTCTATTACGAGGATTAAAGGTTCGAACCCTAAGGCGTAACTCCTGGCGAAGTGCCCCCATAAAATATCCCAAATATTGCTCTTCTGGAAGACGACCAACCTGAGATGAAATATACTCAAAATCAGCTATATATTCTTCTACATTCCCAGTTTGTTGAAGGTCAGTCAGCTCCTCGAATGGATTATCATTCCTCCTTCCCCCATATCGTTCGATCAGAGCTTGCTTCAGTTTGGACCACGTTAAGTCATCTTCGGTTTCATGCAACAAGTTAAACCAGTGGATGGTGGATCCCTCCATACTCAGCTTTGCCAGTTTCACCTTAACCTCTTCAGATGATTCTTGCACCTCGAAATAAGTTTCTGCCCGTGTTACCCATCCCACCGGGTCAGTTCCATTAAATGACGGAAGTTCAACTTTCTTAGCCGCCATACGATATTCTGCCAAGGAATCTACGTTAGAGAATGAAGCACCTCCTCCACCACTGTCCTCTTCCTCTGTAGAACGACGACCCAACAGTCTCGCCATTTCTGACAGCATAGCTTGGCGAAACTCAGTTAAGGATTGCTTGACTGAATCCTCTAGTGTAGTCATCCTAGCCTCTAATGCTTCTACTCTGTCGACCATCTTCGGTGGCATGTGTTGATACCCAATTTTGTCTATAAAAATTTTTATACTTAATTACAATATTTTAAAATGAAAATTTTTAAAGGGGCATTGCATTTAATACCTTATGCCTGCACACGTAAAGAAGAAAGCATTAAATGCGTTGAGGCAGCAAAGGAAAAAAGAAGGAAATGTCAGGGGTTAAAAGAATGGAAAGGAAAGAAAAGGTTCTGATAAAAGGAGGAGATGGGGGGCTCAACGGAGGAAGGCTCACGCAAAGAAAAAAAAGAAGGAAATGTCAGGGGAGAAATGATGAAAGCGTGGAGGTATTTAAAAGGGAAGAGCATCAGAAAAAGGGGATCTTTTTCACACATTTTTTCACCTTCAAGAACCAGAAGAACACCTTCCATTTTCACCACCCTCATCACCCAAAAACAGCACCTTCACCCATTCTCCACTGAGACCATCGTCTTTATCATCCTTCATCTCATCTTCGCCTCCAAAAAGAAGAAAACGTGAACCATCTCCATCTTCACGACCACCATCTTTTATCTTCCCCAAATCATCCCATCTTCAGCCAAGGAAAGAAGATTGATGATGTTGAGTTGATCTCTGGTGGTAGCTGAGAAAAGAAAAAAAGCAAGAATACTGGGGAGGCTGCTGGGAACGAAAGGGATTTCTGATTCTTTTTGAGTTGAGTGTTACTGGTAGCACAAAAGAGGTATGCCCTTTCTCATCACTATCCTTGCACTGTTGTGAGTAAAAATGTAATGTTCAAATGCATGCTTGGATACTGGCTGGTTAGTTATATTGTCCATCTTCTTCTCCTATTCTTGTTTTTAAGCCATGAGCACCATACGTCCAAACACCTTGCCTCTCCATAACCACACCTCCACCTTCATCATTCTCATCCTTCAATACTCATCTTCAACCATCTTTTTTCAACCTCCCCTCACCGACCGTCGAACTACATCACACCATCGACCGACCGTCGAACCACACCAGTGACCCCAACCGACCGTCGAACCACTTCACAAAATACCATCATTCCCTCTACCGACTGTCGAACTACATCACACCATCGACCGACGGTCGAACCATTCAATCTCCCTAAACCGACCGTCGAGACCCAAGAAGCCAGATCCTACCCCTCAACCAACCGACCGTCGGACCCCCAAACTCCATCATATCCGACGGTCGAACCATTCAATCTCCCCAACCGACCGTCGGACCCCTGAATCCCTCTGCACCGACCGTCGAACCACTTCACAAAATACCATCATTCCCTCTACCGACTGTCGAACTACATCACACCTTCGACCGACCGTCGAACCACACCAGCTACTACCCCTCACCGACAACCCATCCAAATCTTCACACCATCAACCAATCTCCATCACATTCGATTGTCGGTCCCACTTTCCAAACCGTGATCCCATAATCCCCATCACCCAAGCAATTTCCATAACCTCTCCAAACACTATCAAACCCAACCGAACCGACCGTCGGACCGTAACCCTTCAAACCAAATCCTCTCTCCTCACTCGACCGTCGAACCATACCATTGCGACCTTCACCGACCGCCTTCACAAACCATCACATCCTCCAATCGACCGTCGAACCCCAAAACAGAACCCCCATCTCCTCAAACCGACCGTCGAACCTTAGCTAGGTCGCCCTCATCGACCGTCGAACCCCAAAACAACCCCCCATCTCCTCAAACCGATCGTCGAACCTCGCCCAGGTCGCCTCACCGACCGTCGAACTCAAAACACCAGATCCATCATACCCCAACCGACCGTCGAAACCCAAGAAGCCATGTCCTTCCCCTCTACGGACGTCACCCCCATCATCCTCATCAACCTTCATCCGACCGTCGAATCTTAAACCGAATCCCTCCCCAAATATCCCCGGCGTGTCCGCCATGGTTGCCAAAGTCCCCAAACCTTTATTTCTTTAAATTGCACTGTTGATTATCCTGTTGAGTTTGAATTTGATTCACGTGGGCTGCTGTCCATTTCATATTAAGGCAAAATTGATACACTGTTTGGTAAAAAAAAAGAGAGAAGGGTAAAGAAAAAAAAAAAAAAAAATCTTTTGATCCATGCAATGACCAATGATGATGATTGAGTAGTGAATACTACCTTCAATGTCATTTGGATCATAAGGGTTTATTGAGTAGCCTAGTGCTAACTTGAATCCTGTGCAAGAATGGATTCACTTTCAAATAAAAATCTTTTTTTTAAATAAAATCAACTAACCCACACTTATTTTATAAAGAATTACGTGACTTTGAGTTCCTCATTGCACTCGAGGATATGTAGGAGCAGAATCTCTATTCTGTCAAGCCAAAAAAAAAATAAATTTTCATAATGTGGTTGTTTCTTTTATTTCTTTTCAAAAAATGAAAAATAATGAATAATTACAAAGTCTTTTGTTTAGAGGGTTAAAATAAATATATGTGATATTATTAAAATTTGCACAACTAATATAAGGTACCGTTTCTAGAACGGGCAGTGTAGGGTGCTAATACCTTCCCTATCTGTAATCGACTCCCGGACTCAAACTCATTTTCAAAGACCAGTTTTCCTGATAAAAGGGTTTTTCTAATGTTTTCCTAATTTAAATAAACATTGGTGGCGACTCCATTGATTTTTATTTTTTTCGGTCGTCCCGTCGCGATCCCTAATGACAAATGGCGACTCTCAATCGGGGACACTTAGAGAGTCAGGCCTATTATTGTTAGTTATGCAAAATTTGATAATCTTTTATTTATTTATTTTACCCTCTTTGTCTTTGTTTTTGTTTTCTTATTTGTTTGTAAATATATTTTATTTAGTACTTTTATGTAAATATCAGATAGCATGTATATGGTGACTTGTATATATATTTTGTGCTTAATTGTTAAAACCCTAGGGTAGACGATTGCTGGCTGGCTGTTGTATATATGTTTTGCAGGTTGGGGTTAGTTTTATCTTTAAGTTTTTGTACAGGTTTGTATGCTCCTTCACACACATCACTGATCACTTACCTCACACACTTTTGGGCTCTATACCCGAGTCTGTGCGAACCCGAGGAGTAGGAGGGGTCTCGACTTTTGTTATTGAGGAGCCTTGTGCTCACTTGACATTTATTGAGACACCACTCAGATTGTTACCAGTATCATGGACTAGTCACATTGAGAGGGTTTATCCCTACTTGTGATTAATTCATGAACTGGGTCCTTATCTTTCGAGATGGGGGCAATCTGGGGACCATGACTTTTTAGAAGATAGACCCGTCCTGAAAAACCTCGCACTGATAGAATGAACATAATGATATAGAAGCTTTAGAGTCATCCATCTCCTTAGGTTGCACCTCATTAGGACACAAATGGAGCATACTTTTTCTTTATTTTTCCTCATGTCATTCATCCATGCATTCTTGTGGTTAAAAAAAAAAAAAGAGAAAGAAGAAAAAGATACATGATATTGCATTTGCATTCCTAGTTTTTTTTTCTTTGTTCATTATCCATCTATTCCTCATGTCATTCATCCATGCATTCCTTTGGTTAAAAAAAAAAGAAAAAAAGAAAAAAACATATGATATTGCATTGTCATTCTTAGCTTTTTATTTTTTTTCATCATCCATCTATCTCATGTCATTCATTCTTGTCTAAAAAAAAAAAATCATCTTGCATTTTCATGGCTGGCATTTTCATTCATTCTTGCGTCTTCATAAGAAAAAATTCAGCAGAACAAAACACACATCATCTTGCATTTTCATAACAGTCTCAGCATTTTAGAAGAAAAAAAGAAAAAGAGACAAGGCACCCTTTGGGTTTACGACCCTGTGAGGGCTTCTCCACTTAGACTGTTAATACATTTTCTTTAGAGTTACCTCGATGAGAGGTATCCTTAGGGTGCATTCTTCTTTTTGTTTTGCTTACATGTTCCCTTCATTACTTCCTTTTTAGGGTGAGTTCTCTTGGCAAAGTGGAAAGGTTAGCACTCGTCAATAGCAAGGGATGGAAGAAACATATCAAGGACAGAACTCCAAAGAAGGAACGACCTCAAGAGAGTATAAGGGTTACAAGAACGGCAAGATCTAAGCTATGTGAGGACATTACCCAACAAATGACCCCGAGGCTCGATCCGAGTTCTCAAGCGATTCGCGCGGTTCTCGGATTTGTTGCGCATTACGCTTGAGAGCCCATCTTGAGTGGCCTTACCCAATTTTGGAACCATTCTCTCAAATGTTTTGAGTTGCCTAACTTGGACATTACACCAACCATAGAGGAGTATGCGATCATGTTGAGACTTCCAATGAATAAGCACCCAAATGTTTATCTTTATGGAGGATATTACGTATCAGTAGGGAAGATAGCGGAGCTGATAGGGGCTCCAACAAGTCAATTGGGCATGGAAAAGAGGGGAGGAACAGAAGGCTTGAAGAAAAGTTACTTAGAAGCACATCTTCAATATCTAGCACAACAAGAAAAGTGGGATTTCTTCAACAAAACACTGGCCTTAACAATCTTTGGGTTAGTTTTATTCCCATTTACCTCAGATGTGGTAGATCAAGCAGCAATGGATGTATTCTTCAAGTTTGAGAAGTATAAAGCAAATTCGGTCCCTCGCTATCCTTGTGATACTTTCCTCGACGATGGAAATCATCATCAAAGGGTGGTGGAAAAATTCGATGTTGTACACATATGTTGTACGTTTGGATCATGACGCATATGGATGTACGAGATCGCTGGGACTCCTACCCGACCCATTGAGGAACTTTGGTCGCATACCGGTGAAGCCACAAAAAGCTTATGAATGGAAGAACGAGTTCATGAGGATGGGTCGATTCTTTTAAATGGGTATGCCCGTGGTATCATGGAGAAGAGATAGTTTTTAGGCAGGTGACTTTCCTAATGTTCCTTTGATGAGCCCTAGAGGTGGTGTATCATACGCGCTAATCCTCGTGCTTAGGCAACTCCGATGGACTCAATACGTGCCCAACGAAGAGCAACTTGAAGGGTTCGGCTTCTTATACCAAAGCCAGATGGAAGCACAACTAAGCGAGAAAAGAGATTAGAGATGCTTGGAAGAGTATTCATATGGCGGGAACAAAGGAATCGGGGAAGCATGTGGTGGTTTGTACCCCCGAATACACGCAATGGAGAGAGGTAAGAAGGGTGCGAGAATAGTATCCCTCGACGGTTTCAAATGATAAAGGTCATCCTCAAACCATACCTCAAATGGCCACCGAGATTGAAAGATTGAAAGCACAAATGAAAGCCTTGGAACAAGGAAAGGAAGCCGCTGAGTTAAAAATAGTCATCCACCAGAGTCGAGGCCAGAAGCTAGCTGATGAAGTTGAATATCTAAAGGATACGTGTGCGAGATATGGTGGGACCCCAAGCCGAGGGAAAAGGGCAAGGAAAGGAAGGGAGATAGAATTTGAAAAGACCACAACAAGTTTATGAATTACGAGCCAAGATAAGTGCTCAGGAAGAGACAATGGCATTGGTTTTGCAAGAGAAAGAAAAGTTGGAGGCGAATGCTAGGGTACAAGATCGTAAAATGCAAGTCTTACAAGAAGCTCGATCGAGGCGAAGCGCCACTCAGACCAAGGCGAGCATTAGCTACCAAATATCACGATGCACTCTCGGAAGCAAACCAAAAGAATGGGTATTTGAAGCTCGAAATTCAAGAGTTGGGGCGAAACCATGAGCAAGGAGACTTGAGGCCCAAAGACTATTGAGGCAAAAAGAAGAATGGGCGAAGTGTGGCAATCAAGAGCACAAGACCAAAGTGGCTGAAAAAGAAGAATAGAAGAAGAAATTTGAAGACATATCTCGATAGCTTACAATATCACGCCACGCAACCGATTACTCATTTCAAGAAGCAGACATTCAGGCTCACACAAACCCCAGTTACGACTACCATAAAAAATTATTGATTTTATGAAGTATTGTCGAAGTCTCGCTAAGGGTTTTAGAAAAAAACAAATGAAATTGTTGATGTAATTGTGTTACATTTTGTGGGAACTAAATCTTGTACTTCTGAAGTTTGAAATGAAAATGGATGCTCATTGCTGTTTTTTGTTATCCTTTTATCAAGATATTGTTCATTGAGGTGTGAATTCTTCCGTGATTAAATTGTCAACCATCTTTCCACCTCGGGACGATTTGTCCTTGAGTGAAAGTACGGAGAGTTTGGTTCTACGTCTGCATTGCCAGTGAATGGTGTCCATTGAGGAATGAATATTCCCTTGGATTTACCATCAACTACATTTTTGCCTAAGGAGCGATATGCCCTAGTGCTAAATGTAGGATTTTGCCTTGCTATCGAATGTTTGTGCGAACCTTCCACGGTCACCAAGTATCCTTACGGGCACAAACTTGTTCCTTTCGCTAACAAGGAATTGCATGCAGAATCATATTTATCTGCCCAAAAACATCGGCATAAATAGTCATTGCTTTGCATACATGCATTTTGTCATTTTGGTTTAGTCCATACTAATAATCGCATCATGTTTCCTCAAGCGTAAAAAATAGACACTATAGCAGAAAACAACTTCTACGACACCCCACAGGACTCGTTCCCAAGCAAAGATCATGGATGAGATGAGCAGACGCAAGATTTGAGGGATGAAGTGAACCACTCGGGAGCAAATGTCCAAAATGATGGAAATGTTACAGGTCTATGGAGAGTAGAAAGAGCACGATGGGAATCCTTCGGTGGCAAATGAAGGACATCCACCACACCTCCTGCTGCCTTTGGTTTTGCCGCGTTCCCTTACAATACCAAGGCTTTAATCCTCAAGGATTACGATGCCGCTCACCATTTGCCCAAACGGCACCACTCAACCTTCGCGCGCTACACAGGGAAACCAGGGACGTCTTTTCCCCGTATGGCCTCCCTCCAGGTTATCTACCACCATTAGCCACTAATTCCCCCAATAATGACATGCCAACAAAGTGTCCCCAACTCCAAATCCTTCAAACTCTACCCAAAATCAAGCCACTACCAAATGTCAACGAACCCCGCCAACACAACACCTATACCCTTTCTTCGTCCCGCCATATGGTCTCCATCTTAGTTCTGTACCACCACAAACTGCCAATCCTCCGAATCAAGAGCATGCCTGCTTCAAACTCCTTAAGTGCAGCTCAACCACATGCCGGTGGAACCCCACTGGGCAACATTCTGTTCCCACCATCATGCCACAATACCCGTTGAATTCCTCTCGTGGAAAACCCCCGGTCCCAAGGAGAGGTGGGAAGTTCTTGAAGAAAGACTACGAGCCGTTGAAGGGCAAGCGGTTATGGTCTTTTGGATGCTTCGAGCTCTGTCTTGTCCCAAATGTGGTGATTCCTCCCAAGTTCAAAGTCCCGATTTCGACAAAGTACAGGGAAACTACTTGTCCAAAGAACCACTTAACCATGTACATCCGCAAGATGGCTTCGCATGCTTACGATGACAAGCCGTTAATCCACTTCTTTCAAGACAAATTTACTTAACCTGGGGCAGCTTCGGGTTGGTACACGCATCTTGAGCGTGCCCATATACGATGTTTCAAAGACTTGACCGACGCTTTCTTGAAGCAAGACAAGTATAACATTGATATGGCACCGGATAGACTACAATTGCGTAATATGGCTAAGAAGGATGCCGAGACCTTCAAGGAATATGCTCGAGGTGGAGGAAATGGTCGCTCAAGTAGAGCCCCGTTGACGGAAAGAGAGATGGTGGCTACGTTCATTGACACTCGCAATCACCCTTTTATGACAAAATGATAGGGAGCGTGTCATCAAATTTCTCAGACATGGTTATCATTGGAGAAAGAGTTGAGGGAGGAATGAGAAGCGGGAAGATCGTTGAAAGTTCAACAGGAACATTCAATGCCAAGAGGCCCCCAATGGGGAAGAAAAGAGAGGGAGAAACTCATGCTCGTTACCTTGGACAGAGAAACTTCACCCGAGAGAGATATAGCCAAGCACCTGTGAACCATCAACCATCCTTCCAAACTCCTTTCGCACCTTACCACCCGTACTTTCCCACTACTCCACCAATTCCATATCCCCAGCCGTATCACCCCCATGTCGCCAACGCTTCACATGTTCCTCATCCTCACCTCATCACCCAACGAGGCCTCACCAAACGCCATATCCTAATCAATACCGACACCCCCTACCTTACCGCCTCAACAAGCTCACCATGGACCCAAAGCCCAAACACAAACCAAAGAAGACCACCATATAGCCAAGAAAGGAAACATCTTGACCCAATCCCTATGACTTATACCGAGTCATGTTACCCCACTCATCCGTAACTCTCTCTTGGTCCCTTGCCCGATGAAGCCGGTGGAGCCCCCATACCCTAAAGGATTTGACCCAAATGCCAAGTGCGACTACCATGCGGGGTCGCAGCCATTCCACGTAAAAATTGCAGACGTTGAAGTTTAGGGTGCAAGACCTAATAGATGCTAAGTGGTTGAATTTCAAGACAAATACTCCTAGTGTGGGTCACAATCCTTTACCAAACCACGAATCCCACGCTTAATGCTATAGGGGAGTGTTACGCCCAAACTCATAAGACAAGCGACGGATGTCAAGACCCCACGAGGGTTATCTTCAAAGAACTGTGTAAATTGGGATGATGGAAGCTCATATCGAGAAGAAAGGGGCGACGAAGGTGAAATAATGTGCAATCTCCATGGGAATGTGGGGCATTCTATCGAGGAATGTGGTGAGTTTAGACAAATCCTTCAAGATCTAATGGATATGCATTTAGTGCAAATAGGTCATCTATGGGACAATGGTGGCGTAAACATGGTGGATAAGTGTGCTATTCCACAATTGCAAGAAGGTCGGGAAGCCGTAAACTCTCTCGGTCCCTTCCATTGCAAATCCGGTTATCAAACCGTTGGTTATCTATTATACTTGAACTCGCATATGTGCCATCCCCTTGTGGCCCGAAACCTATCACCATTCAAGTTCCCAGTCCTTTTCCTTCAAGGACACTCGAGCCGTGCCATGGAATTATGATGTGCAAGTCCTTAGAAGCAATCCCACGAATGATCACTCGGAAGTTGCGTCTGGTTCGACTTCTTTTGTTACCAATATATCGTGGATTGGGGAGTGACCCGGAGTGGCCGCGTCTACATTCCCGAGGAGCCGCGAAAGACCCAAGAAGAAGAAGAAAAGGGAACCGTAAAGGCAAAGTCGAGAAAGGGAAACTTCCATTGGGAACGAAGCAAAAGAAAAAGAAAGGCCGGAAAAAGTCGAAAGAGTACAAAAAGAGGTATCGATGAAGAAGCTTGTGAGTTCTTGAAGTTTATAAAGCAAAGCGAATATAGAGTGGTGGATCACCTGAATCCGCACCCTCGCGAGGATATCGCTTTTGTCCTTATTAATGAACTCTGAATCGCACAGAAAAGTATTGATGAAAATACTGAATCAGGCTCATGTTTCCCATGACATTACAGCTGACAAGTTAGGTGGTATTATTGGCAACATTACTGCTGATAATTATGTCACTTTCACTGATGATGAGATACCAGCTGAAGGAATGGGGCACAACAAGGCACTGCACATTTCTGTCAAATGTCAAAAGCATATAATGGCTAGAGTGCTCATTGACAATGGTTCCTCCTTGAACGTGTTACCGAAATCAACCCTTTCCAAGCTGCCTTTTGATGGGACTTGCATGAAACCAAGCACGATGATAGTAAGGGCATTCGATGGCACCAGAAGAGAAGTCATGGGGGAGATTGAAATACCAGTTCAGATTGGTCCCTGCACTTTCAATATACTCTTCCAAGTGATGGACATTACGCCATCCTACAGTTGTCTTTTAGGACGACCATGGATTCATTCTGCTGGAGCTGTTCCTTCTACCTTGCACCAAAAAGTAAAATTCATAGTTGATAATAAGATGATTACTGTCTTTGGCGAAGAGGACCTACTGGTGAGCAAGCCATTGGACACTCCTTATATCGAAGCTGCAGAAGAAGCTCTTGAAACCGCGTTCCAAGCGCTAGAGATTGTCAATGCCACCTATGTGGAAGAAGGAGCTCAAGGTCTGAAGCCTCAGCCATCTAATACATCCATGATGATGGCCAAGGTAATGCTTGGAAAAGGATATCAATATGGAAGAGGACTAGGAATGAATGGACAAGGCATCGTGAAGTTCGGGCACCCTGCGAAAACAAAGACAGATTTGGGTTAGGGTATAAACCCACCAAAGCGCATGTGTAAGAAGGGTCCTAGAAGAGAAAAGGAGAGGAGGTTGGCTAGGTTGGAAAATCGGGAGCCTAAAGCCGAGAGGATCCCCATCTGTGACATCCGACGAAACTTCCGAAGTGCGGGATTAGTGTTTCTGAACCAAGTGACCGCCATCGAAGACGATCTACCCATCAATCATTGTGTCAACTTGGTGTACCCTTGCTCCCCAGATGCAGAACTCAACAATTGGGAGAGCGTTGATTTTCCCATGACTTATGAAATTGATTCAAAGTAATTTTGTAATGCTAATCCTTTAGCTCTGCCCAAGGCTTTAAGATAATGTGTTGTGAAAGCGGGCTCACATGTTTCCATTTCAATATTTATTATCAATAAATGCATTTTCAGATTATCTTGCTATTTCCTTTTTCTTCTTTTTAACCTTTTGCTTGACCATTTCATTAACCTTTATTCATTACCCTTTTTTACTTGTGTTAACACCAATAAATGCAGATCTGAAAGTGACTCTCTTGAAAATGACAGTGCTATGACCCCATTATACGATTTTGACCACCCCGTTAATCATGTTGATGAGGATAATGATGACAATTGGGAACCCTCTCCCGAGCTAATGAGATTAATGGAACAAGAGGCCAAGGAAATTCAACCCCACGAAGAGCCAACCGAATCGATTAATTTGGGGACCGAGGATGATAAAAAGAAGTTAAAATTAGCACTACCATGAAAGAAAATGAGCGAAGCAAGTTGGTTAAGCTCTTATCCGATTATTGTGATGTTTTCACCGGTCGTACCAAGATATGCCTGGCCTAGATACTAGCATAGTTGAGCACAAATTGCCTTTAAAACCGTAATGTCCTCCCCAAGCAAAAGTTGAGACGAATGAAGCCGAGAGATGTCACTAAAAATTAGAGAAGAGGTTAAAAAGCGCTTTGATGCGGGTTTCCTCGCGGTTGCAAAATACCCTCAATGGGTTGCTAACATCGTCCTGTCCCCAAAGAAAGATGGGAAGGTGCGAATGTGCGTTGACTATAGAGATTTGAATAGGGCCAGCCCTAAAGACAACTTCCTCTACCTCACATTGACGTTTTGGTGGACAACACTGCTCAACATGCATTTTTCTCCTTCATGGATGGTTTCTCGGGATATAACCAAATCAAGATGGCGCTTGAAGATATGGAGAAGACCACATTCATCACTCTGTGGGAACCTTTTGCTATAAGGTGATGCCATTTGGATTGAAGAACACCTGAGCAACTTATCAAAGGGCGATGGTGGCATTGTTCCACGACATGATGCACAAAGAAATAGAAGTTTACGTGGATGACATGATTGCAAAGTCAAAAACAGAAGAAGATCACTTAACCGATTTGCAAAAGCTCTTTGGACGATTGAGAAAGTTCGGCTCAGACTCAATCCTACTAAGTGCACTTTCGGGGTAAAATCAGGCAAGCTCTTGGGGTTTGTGGTTAGCGAGAAAGGGATAGAAGTTGATCCAGACAAAGTTCGAGCAATCATAGAGATGCCAGCTCCTCGCACTGAAAAAGAAGTTCGTGGGTTTTTGGGAAGGCTGAACTATATTGCTAGGTTTATATCCCAGTTGACAGCAACATGTGAGCCAATCTTCAAGTTGTTACGTAAAAACCAGACAGTAGAGTGGAATGAGGATTGTCAGGTGGCATTTGAGAAGATCAAGCAGTATTTGCAAGAACCCCCAGTTTTGGTACCTCCAGTGCCAGGAAGGCCACTCATCATGTACTTGACTGTGTTGGATGAATCCATGGGTTGTGTATTGGGACAACACGATGAAACTGGCAGAAAAGAGCAGGCCATCTATTACTTGAGTAAGAAGTTTACTAACTATGAGGCAAAATACTCATTGTTGGAACGAACATGCTTTGCGCCTTGGCATGAAATTTCCACCAAGTTAAGGCAAGACATGTTGTGTTGCACTACTTGGTTAGTGTCCAAAATGGACCCGATCAAGTACATCTTTGAAAAACCTGCCTCACCGGGAGGATTGCACGCCGGCAAGTTTTGCTATCGAATATGACATTGTCTATGTCACGCAAAAAGCGATCAAAGGCGGTGCTCGCGCATTTCTTGGCTAGTCAACCGGTGGAAGATTATGGGTCTATGCGGTGTGAGTTCCCGATGAAGATGTAATGGCTTTGTTCGTAGAAGAAAAACCCTCGGAAAAAGAAAAATGGACTTTGTTGTTCGATGGAGCTTCCATTCACTCGGGGCATGGAGTTGGGGCCATACCGATTTCCCCGAAAATAATTTCATCCCAATCAATTGCTTCTACAGGTTGTGCTTCGACCGTACAAACAACATAGGTGAGTATGAAGCGTGTGCCATGGGAATCCAAGCAGCAGTAGACTCAAAGGCAAAAGTTCTTGAGGTATATGGGGACTCTGCCTTGGTCATCCATCAGCTAAAGGGAGAATGGGAAACTCGAGATGCCAAATTAATCCCCTATCATGCCCACATCAAGGAGTTGATTAAACAACTTGACGAAGTTACATTCCGGCATATCCCTCGAGAAGATAATCAGTTGGCTGATGCCCTAGCCACATTATCGTCAATGTTCAAAGTATGTCAGGATAGGGACCTGCCGCTTATAAAAATGGAAAGTCGAGACCAACCGGCATATTGTCAGATGATAGAAGTGGAACCAGATGGGAAACCGTGGTATCATGACATCAAATGTTTCATCAAGAGCAGAGAGTACCCTCCACATGCTTCAGAAAATGACAAAAGGACCCTCAGAAGACTCGCAATGGGTTTCTTTCTAAATGAGGAAGTGCTTTACAAAAGGAACCATGATATGGTGCTGCCAAGATGCGTTGATGCGGCGGAGGCGGAGAAGATCATCAAAGATGTTCATGAAGGTTCTTTTGGAACTCATGCAAATGGGCATGCGATGGCAAGGAAAATACTAAGGGCGGGATACTATTGGTTGACAATGGAGACTGATTGTTTCAACTATGTGAAAAAGTGTCATAAATGCCAGACATATGCTGATAGGATTCATATGCCACCAAAGACCTTTGAATGTTTTAACGGCACCACTGGCCATTCTCGATGTGGGGAATGGATGTCATAGGACCCATTGAACCAAAGGCCTCAAATGGACATCGCTTCATTCTCGTTGCAATTGATTACTTCACTAAATGGGTCGAAGCCGCTTCTTCTTATACCAATGTCACCAGGAATGTAGTGGTCAGATTTGTCAAAAGGGAGTTGATTTGTCGTTATGGCTTGCCAGGCAAGATTATTACAGATAATGCCACTAATCTGAATAATAAGATGATGAAAGGGATGTGTGAGAATTTTAAAATTGAGCACCACAATTCCTCACCTTACCGCCCTAAGATGAATGGGGCAGTTGAGGCAGCAAACAAGAATATCAAGAAGATCGTCCAGAAGATGGTTGTAACATACAAAGACTGGCACGAAATGCTACCATTTGCACTGCATGGTTATCGCACGTCCGTTCGTACTTCAACTGGGGCAACCCCTTTCTCTTTGGTTTATGGAATGGAAGCGGTACTCCCTATTGAAGTGGAAATCCCATCATTAAGGGTGCTGATGGAGGCAGGACTAGAAGAAGCAGAATGGGTCCAGACTCGACTTGATCAGTTGAACCTCATTGAAGGAAAAAGATTAACCGCACTATGTCATGGTCAGCTTTACCAGAAGAGAATGATGAGGGCCTATGCGAAAAGGTGCGTCCTCAACAGTTTCAAGAAGGAGACTTAGTACTCAAAAAGATCCTTCCCATTCAAAAGGATTTTCGAGGAAAATGGACTCCAAACTATGATGGACCTTATGTCGTAAAAAGGCCTTCTCGGAGGAGCTTTGATTCTCACAAACATGGATGGCGAAGATCTATCACTTCCGTAAATTCGGATGCGATCAAAATGTACTATGCTTAAAAAAAAAAAAAAAAAAAAAAAATGGCTCGCTAGGTGAAAACCTGAAAAGGCGACCTAGGCAAAAGTTAGAGCGACCCGTTAGGTTGAAAACTCGGAAGAGCGACCTAGGCAAAAGTTAGGGTTAAAAATGGTACTTGACACATCCGAAGAAGTGAACATACCTCAAGTCACAAACTGGGGCAGTTTGAGAGTATCTGGGCCGAACCGGGGCAGTTTGAATATATGAAGTCTTATCGGGAGACACTCCCAATATGTAAAAGCCGGGTCAAATCATATTCCTAGAAACAGACAAGGGGATGTTCAAGGTCGCGTACATGGGAAATTAGCACTGATCATCCAAGAGAGCATCACTGGAAGAGTTGGAAAATTCCACTCCAACATTTCTTTTGTAAACCTTTTCAATTCGAGTCCCATTTGTACTACCTTTCTTGTACTTTTCTTGTCCATAATGATAATCCTTTTTGTTGCAACCCATTGTTGATTTAATATGCATTTTTATGATAGTTTTATATTGAGATGTGAAACATGTGACAATATGACAAAAACATTTAGATTTGCTTTAACAATCTCGAAGGTCATGGGAAACGCAATGAAATCCTAACAAGAGTTGATGAGAAAAGTAAGATTTATCAAGCAAATCATAAGGCCAATCAGCAAATATTACTTTGTTCAATCTCGATTCTGCTGTGGATGAGTCTTTAAGGGTTGTGGAACCAAAGCTCCGATGTGCAAAAAAACAAAAAACAAAAAAAACAAAAACAAAAAAAAAAAAAAAAAAAGATTTGCTTACTCAAGATGTAGGGCATTCATTGCATCATGCATCATTTCTAGCATCACATGCATTGTCCTCAAGCATCACATGCATTGTACTCAAGCATCACATCCATTGCATCATCATCCATTGCATCATGCACCATCTCTGACATCACATGCATTCACAAAACCTTTGCTTTTAGTTTCTGGGTCCCCGTACCCATTATCTTTTAGTCTCCTGGGTCCCCGTACCCATTGTCTTTTAGTTTCTGGGTCCCCGTACCCGTTGTCTTTAGTTTCCGGGTCCCCGCACCCATTGTCTTTTAGTTTCTGGTCCCGTACCCATTGTCTTTTAGTCTCTGGTCCCCCTGTACTTGTTGTCTTTTAGTTTCTGGCCCCGCACCCATCGTTTTTTAGTTTCCGGTCCCCGCACCCATTGTCTTTTAGTTTCTGGTCCCCGTCTGTTGTCTTTTAGTTTCGGGTCCCCGCACCCATCGTCTTTTTTTAGGGTCCCCGCACCCATTGTCTTTTAATTTCTGGTCCCCGTACCCATTGTCTTTTAATTCCCGGGTCCCCGCACCCATTGTCTTTTAATTCCGGGTCCCTCGTACCCATTGTCTTTTAATTCCTGGGTCCCCGCACCCATTGTCTTTTAATTCCTGGGTCCCCGTACCCATTGCCTTTTAATTTCCGGGTCCCCGCACCTATTGTCTTTTAGTTTCCGGGTCCCCGCACCCATTACCTTTTAGTTTCCGGGTCCCCGTACCCATTGCCTTTTAGTTTCCGGGTCCCCGTACCCATTGCCTTTTATTTTCTGGGTCCCCGCACCCGTTGTCTTTCTTTTTGGGTCCCCGTACCCATTGCTTTTTAGTTTTTGGGTCCTCGTACCCATCGCTTCCAAAGCAAGCAGAGGCCTTGGGCCCGTCACCTTTTTCTTTTCTGTCAAGCTTCAAGGATACCCGACTCCGCAAGTTTTGTGCCTTTTCTGTTTTAAGTTTCGACAAGTTTCACGGGTGCACTGACTCATGAACTTTCTACCTCATTTAATGTCCATTCTTTTTTTCGTCAATACGCTTTCCAATTTTAAAAAAAAAAAAAGAAAGAAAAGAAAAAAGAAGTGAAAATTTTCATGGACAAAATTAAATCAATTCCTTTGCTTCCCATTTATGTTAAATGTAAAGCAAAGGGGGGCAGCTGTTGATACCCAATTTTGTCCATAAAAATTTTTATACTTAATTACAATATTTTAAAATGAAAATTTTTAAAGGGGCATTGCATTTAATACCTTATGTCTGCACACGTAAAGAAGAAAGCATTAAATGCGTTGAGGCAGCAAAGGAAAAAAAAAGGAAATGTCAGGGGTTAAAAGAATGGAAAGGAAAGAAAAGGTTCTGATAAAAGGAGGAGATGGGGGGCTCAACGGAGGAAGGCTCACGCAAAGAAAAAAAAGAAGGAAATGTCAGGGGAGAAATGATGAAAGCGTGGAGGTATTTAAAAGGGAAGAGCATCGAAAAAAGGGGGATCTTTTTCACACATTTTTTCACCTTCAAGAACCGTAAGAACACCTTCCATTTTCACCACCCTCATCACCCAAAAACAGCACCTTCACCCATTCTCCACTGAGACCATCGTCTTTATCATCCTTCATCTCATCTTCGCCTCCAAAAAGAAGAAAACGTGAACCATCTCCATCTTCACGACCACCATCTTTTATCTTCCCCAAATCATCCCATCTTCAGCCAAGGAAAGAAGATTGATGATGTTGAGTTGATCTCTGGTGGTAGCTGAGAAAAGAAAAAAAAGCAAGAATACTGGGGAGGCTGCTGGGAACAAAATGGATTTCTGATTCTTTTTGAGTTGAGTGTTACTGGTAGCACAAAAGAGGTATGCCCTTTCTCATCACTATCCTTGCACTGTTGTGAGTAAAAATGTAATGTTCAAATGCATGCTTGGATACTGGCTGGTTAGTTATATTGTCCATCTTCTTCTCCTATTCTTGTTTTTAAGCCATGAGCACCATACGTCCAAACACCTTGCCTCTCCATAACCACACCTCCACCTTCATCATTCTCATCCTTCAATACTCATCTTCAACCATCTTTTTCAACCTCCCTCACCGACCGTCGAACTACATCACACCATCGACCGACCGTCGAACCACACCAGTGACCCCAACCGACCGTCGAACCACTTCACAAAATACCATCATTCCCTCTACCGACTGTCGAACTACATCACACCATCGACCGACGGTCGAACCATTCAATCTCCCTAAACCGACCATCGAGACCCAAGAAGCCAGATCCTACCCCTCAACCAACCGACTGTCGGACCCCCAAACTCCATCATATCCGACGGTCGAACCATTCAATCTCCCTAAACCGACCGTCGAGACCCAAGAAGCCAGATCCTACCCCTCAACCAACCGACCGTCGGACCCCCAAACTCCATCATATCCGACGGTCGAACCATTCAATCTCCCTAAACCGACCGTCGCGATCCCGGTTGCGACAGCATGGACACCCCGCTCTTACTGGCTCCCTCCTCGAGGATCCGGCAGGTCGGACCAATGTTAGAACCCCGGAAAGAATTCCGGTTAAGTATTGTTATTTAATGAGAAAGGTGAGCTACTAGAGCTCTTACAGCAGGAAAATATCACCAGAGCCTAGAGCTCCTATTCCAAAGAGATGCTCTCCTAAAAGGTCTATTACCTAAAAAAGCATGAATGCCCCCCTCTATCCTTCCTGACCTATTAAGCCCTGAATGCTAACTGAATTCCCCTACAAATGCGGTAACCATATGCCAGTCACTAACTAATTCTCTCTCTCCTTTGGACCCACTTGCTTCCTTCTAGAATATACCCTCCATATGATGGGCTTCTTTGGATTCATATCCAACACTTGATCCACTTCCTGCCCATCCCCAACACTGGACCCGAGGGTCCTATCAATTGCCATGCAAATCTCGAATTAAACTACCGAAACCAACTCTACCCAAATTTTCCAAGCAGCTCCCATCCACATCTAACTTGACAAAGCCTTAGTTAGGACATTGCCAAGCCACAAGCCTAGGAGGGCGACTTAGAGGATTAGTAACGTGCCAAGCCTGGTTGCAGTCAAACACAAGCAAATGAATCTGACTGATCAACCAAGCAACACCAGCACAGGGCTCAGAGAGGGTCACCATATTATGATGCCACCAAATCCACCAAATGGCAGCTAAGAAAAAGGTGCATTTTTTTCCTGAGGCAAACTTTCGAAGCCAGAGTAGAGGATTATCAATCAAGAACTCATCATCTTGCAAAATGCCCAGGCATCCCCAAACCTGGTTGGCAACCTAGTAGTCCTTGAGGCATGTAGCACATCCTCCTCTTTATGATTACATCTAACACAAGCAGGATTAGAAGCAAGGCCACGGCGAAATCGAAGAAGTTTTATTGATAGAGAACCATAAAGAATTAACCAAAGAAGGAATTTAATCTTCTCAGGCACTTGAATTTTCCACACCCACTGCCACATGGAGTTATTAAGGAGAGCTCTAGAGTTAGAAATTAACCAAGAGTAAGCTGATTCAGTATCACAAGTTCCATTGGCATTGGGACCCCAAATCACACAATCTTCAAGCTCAAAACTAGGAGAAAAGGGAATACCCAAATTTTTATGGGTCAAGGAAACAGAAAAACAAGTTGTGAGCCTCTCAAAGCACCAAGAATCATCTACCCAAAGGTCCTTAACCAGCAGATCCAAATATGAGATGTTAACAAAGTCAATTAGGGATCCCAGGGGGCCTTCATCAAGCCATTTTATCATACCAAAGAGAAATATTTCCTTTCCCAATTCTATATATGAACCCTTCTTTGAGGCATTCAAAAGCCTTCATAATTACTTACCAGGTACAAGAAGCAGAGGCAAGGGCTCATTATAATGGAACAGGTTCTGATATAAGTGGTACTTACGTTTGAAAATAGGCACCAAAACCTTGTTAGGGTTGTTAAAAATACGCCACACAAGTTTTTCAAGCAAAGACACATTAGCCAATATAGAAGGCTGAACTCCCAGACCACTAAATTTCTTATGACAAGAAATAACATTTCAATTCACCAAATGAAAGCCACGATAAGCATCTGCCTTGTTCCATAAAAAGGACCTTGAAGTCCTATCAATATCATCATAAATGAATTGTGGTAACCACATTGTTTGCATATGGTAAATAGAAATAGTTGAAATCACCGATTTAGCAAGAGCCAATTTTCTTGGCTTGTTAAGTAATCTACTCTTCCAAGCAGCCAACCTCCTATTGATTTTTTCCAATATGTAATTGAAGTTAGCCTTCTTCAGTCTTCCTTAAATAAGTGGAAATCCAAGGTATCTCCCAAAATGATTCATGAATCGAATGGATGAAAGTTGAGAGAATTTCATCTTTTTCATTTTGGCAACATTCTTAGAACACACGACTCTGGACTTATCAAAATTCACCTTAAGACCAGACGCCTTACAAAACTCATTTAGGATGCTAGAAATGAGGCAAACCTAAGAATTATGAGCTTTTGTAAACTAAAGAATGTCATATGCAAACAAAAGGTGCGAAATTCCAAAACCCCCTCGAGATATATGAATCGGTTTCCACTCATTAGATAGAACCTTATTAGTGATCAAACATGACAATTTTTCCATACACATGACAAAGAGGTAAGGTGACAATGAGTGCCCTTGTCTCAACCCACGTGTTAGAGCATAACTAGGTAGCTTAGAACCATTCCAGAGGAGAGTAAGCGTAGACGAGTGAACACAGAACATAATAAGTCTGATAATAGGAATAGGGAAACTGAAATCCTTCAACGTCTCCTACAAGTAACCTCAATTCACCCTATTATAGGCCTTCTCTAGGTCAATTTCAAAGGCCAAGCTTACTATTTTGTCTCTAGATCTATGCATATGATGCATAACTTCTTGAGCATTAATGGCGTTATCCGCAGTACCTCTACCCACAACAAACCTACTCGGGAGAGGGCCGATTATCTCATTCATAAAAGGTCTCAACCTATTGACCAGCACTTTCGTAATCAGTTTGTAAATAACATTACACATGCTTATAGGACGGAAGTGCTTGAAGTTCTGGGGTTTGTCCTCTTTCGAAATAAGCACGATCAGTGTTTTCGTAAGCCTCTAATCAAAACTGCCAGTCAAGAAAGCCTCTCTAACAAGCCTCCGAATGTCTTCTCTAACCACATCCCAATACGTTTTGAAGAAGAAGGGTTGAAATCCATCTCGGCCAGGAGATTTATAAGATTCCATACTACAAAGAGCCTTGTGAACCTCATCATTGGTTACTGGTTTTAGAAGATGCTCCACTCATACGGAGGAGTGTTGAGGAAAATTTTCCAGCTTAAGAGAGCCTGATTCCAGCTGATCATTAGAGCGGAATAAGGATTTAAAAAATTTTAGAGCCTCCTCTTGCAAAATATTCTTCTGTTCACCAAACTCCATTTGGGAGAAAAGCCCACTAATACAGTTTTTCTTCCTTCTAACAATAGGTTGGGCGTGAATGAACTTAATGTTCTTTTCTCCAAATTTCATCCACTGTTCCCTGAATTTTTGATACCACAACATCTATTCTTGGTGGAGGATGTCATTATATTCTTTACGGATAGAGCGGTCAAGTTAGGGAAGAGAATTGCTTTTAAAAAGCTCAAACTCCTCTGGATACCATCAAGTCTAGCCTCAATTCGACACTTTCACCTGAAAATGTTGCCAAAGACATGCTTATTAAAATCAATAGAGTCATCTTGCACCTCCTGGAGACCTGTAATATATGGAGACTCAAAAGTGATAGGTGATATCTATTACTGAAGAACATAATGACAATATACAATATAAAAAATTTATTAAAAAATCAATCAAAAACAAAGAATCACCATGCATACACAGGTTAAGCAATTGATTTAAACTAATTTATATTAATTACCATACATGCATTTATATAGCACAATTTAATAAATTTATTTGCAGAAAATTATCTAAAAATGAAAATATACACTGATACACATAAACTTCACACACACAGCGATGCAGTGAGTGATAATGCAAGTTTATTGTTCCAGTAATCAAATTTTCAGCTATCTTAAATAAAAGTATAAAAAAAAATAACATTGTAGTCCCGCCAAGACAAGTGGAACAAGAGGTAAGTAATTTTTCTAAGTGACAGCAATATATACTTTTTTTTATTTGATCCTGCAGCTTACATGAATATAAATATACATAGTAGTCAATGCAGGTCGAAGGAGGTCAATTATAATTAAATTGTAGCACATATATTCTAGCAGTGTTATTTTAAATGGTTAGGACTACATCTGTTCTAAAGGTGAGGATTTGGTAGGGTTTCTCTATGCTATATAAAGGGGCTTAATCGATGTAATAGGTGATAATTCAGATTTAAGTCCCTTCTATTTTCTCTTGTTTCTTACCAGAAGGCAACATCTAAAAGGATAATATTTTGACAATATACTAAAGAATGGACATATCATTTGCAAAGATATTTTGGTGAAGCTTTTAATTTGATATTGAATATCTAATTAACATTGAATGGTTGGAGCTAATCCAAAGATAGACATAGTTTACAAAAAAAATAAGATGATCATTCTGTTCTACTATGAAAAATGAACTGTTAAGTAATTCAAATAGTCCTTTGGATGTATGGACAGTCAAAATTTCATGTAATTGGTTGAAGTTTAAACAGGTCTACATATTTATACCTGCTGAAGTGTGGGACAAGTAAAGACTGCTTTTCACCCTTATATGAGTTTTTTGACAAGTACGACTCAGCAACTATAGAAAGATCTTTTATCTCAATCCCAGTACCCATAAATGTGATTTGACCATCTGGATGAACTGTAATCTTTGAAGTAAGGGCTGAATCTTGAACAAAATCCAGCAAAGGCTTCTGGATTAGAATTTGCTATTCGGGTAAATAAGATGTGATAATGGTTGTTGAGGTTCATCAATGCCTGAACTGCAAATTCATCTAGTCCGATAACAAAGATAAATTTACTCCATCTATCCCTGCTTCAGCAGTCCCGGACATTAGGAACTGTAAAATTTTATCACGCTTGGTGCATTGTTCAACAATGCCAAAGCCAAGAAGTACTGCATTTGGGAAGGTTGCTGCAACCAAAGATAAACAATATTACTCAGAATAAGATACATAACATAAAAACACAAAGGATTTAGCAGCATAAGTCATCTTAAGCATTCATCTCAAAGAAAATGCAGGCACAAGAAAAGTTATCAACCAAATTTCTATCATGTGCTCTCCGGTTTTTTACAACAACGTAGCAATACATGACATCTGAGGGAGCAAACCAACCTTCACTGATTACTCTAATCTATTGGTCATTGGATTTAACATCTTGCTGCTAAATTAACATGTGAAAGAAAGATGCACAATCAATAAACAGAGACAAGCACGATCCATCCCCTACGGTATAATGACACATTCAATTTAATTTTGGATGTCATCAAGACACAGGAAGCAATCAGAGAATGTTGAAATTCGATGTGTATTTGCAGGGTCATTATATCAACAAATGGAAGTTAAGTGGTGTAGCTAAATGTGCTATATTTCCACATGATTAGTCTATGAGAAAACGAGATAGAATCATAACATAAACAGACAACACAAGGTGGGTAGGGGGAGTACTGTACTTGAACTTTTCACATGTTCTACTAATACAAGGGAATGATCAATCAATTACATAACATTACATAAAAAGTTAACCATAAAATGGTTGGATCAAACATACCTTGGACATCGATTAGCATGGGCCTTTGAGCTAAGAAGTCAGCACTGACAAACTGATTGTAATCGAACCATTCACTTTGGGATTTCCTTGACACCTCATATGAGTTTGACTTAAGACAAGGAGACTGGTATATGATAATGTTTGGTTTTGCTACAGGAGAAGGCAAGAATGTTTGACAGCCCTGCCTTAAACAAACATTTAAAGAAAAAAGACATTAAAAAATTATACATACCCAATTGTCCAGACTACTCAACCAGACTGCCAAAATCATAGGGACAATAAGGCTATGTTTGGATGGAGGATTTTAGGAGGGGGGCTTTCCTATTTTAAGTAAACATTCCTTATTTGAGGAATTTTTAAAATTATAGGAATGAAGTGAGAGATTATCATGTAACCTTCAAATCATCCCTTCGTCTTTTTTATAAAAATTTTACAATTCTCTAAAATTTGTAAATAAAAAATTAACCCTCCCCTCCAAACTCCTCCATCCAAACATACCCTAGTGTTCATACAAAGGTTACATAGTCATAATCCCTCTGTTAATATACCCATTTTACAGCATAACACCATTCATTAATATTGATGTTGTTAAAACACTCACAACATGATGCATCACCAGCCCCCCCTTTTTTTTGGGTACATACATCACCAGCCCTTTATTAGAGTATAACAACAAGTCAACAACCACAAAAATCAACTACAACCAGCAGAATATCAAAACTTGCAGAGATTTTGACATCATAAGCCAGATGCTACCTTCATATTGCTGCCCAGTTCATGCTGTAAGACAAGCCCTGGAGGGTAACCATGAGAAGCCATCAAACAGTCTCCGCAGCATTTTTTAAAACAAACGAGTTGCTGTAACCAAAAGTCCCCTCCTTTCGTGCCTCTGTCACACCCCCCATCGACTTATCCCTACCTGGACCTCAAATCCCAGAGATTTTCCACAAGTTCGGTTTTTGGGTGGCAACAATAAGCTTAAAAAGATGAAAAAAAAAGTTTTATATGAATATATGATTCATTTATTCTGGCAAAAAAGGAAATAAAGAAATAAATTAAAACAGATACCCACTTGTTTAATCCAGAAACTTCCAAAATGGTACAGCCAATGGCACGCACGGGCGTGAGAATCCAGGTTGGTGGAGTCCCAGAGCTTGTCATCTGCTTCATATTCTTTACGGTGTTCAACTTTTTGTTGGATCCCGTGATTTGCGAATTAAAATAGTAAAATTTTGAAGGTTGAGATGTGCAGAGCACTACTTTAAAAGATTATTTTGATATAATAAAAAATTATTTAAGATATAACTGATTTTGGTATAATCATTTTGACAACGTCAAAGTTTTCCAGAACTGTAACAGAGATGAGTCAAAAATGTGGATAAAATCAAGGGCAAATCAAGGATTAATATTAGTCACGACCCTTCTAAACTATTTTTGAGTGTCCTAGTCTATCACCTAATTTAATTTTTATTAAATTCAAGTTATAAGTTAATATATAATTTTTTTTAAAGTTTTTTTTTCAGTAATGTGAGATTTTATTTTTTAAAAAAAAAAATCTTTTCATAATATTTTTATACGCTTAATTTTTTTAATCTACTCATAAATATATTTTATTTTTTATAAAAATATTATAATTACATAGAAGATAATTTGATATTTTTTTATATTAATATATAATATAAATATGATATATATATAAAAGTTAAACAGAAAACATTTTTTTATTCTTTATATACACAAGTTTATTTATTATGGGAAACTATTGTTAAAATATGTTTATTTATTACTCGTTTTATTTCTCAAGCCAGTGCATACGAAGAAAAGAAAATTAATATTCGGGTATTCAATATTATTGGTGACTCTGTTAATCAATTAATAAGTATGATATATTAGTAAAAAAATTAAGTATGATATATTGATATCATTTAAGCTATATCTATGTTTATTTACCAAAGAAAAATATATCACCGTTAACATATAATTATAAATAATGTTACTCACATAAAAAATTTCATATCTAAATAATTTTTATCATCTAATTATAATTTATTTATTTTATGTTTTGTGCACCAGTACTCTCATTATTAATCTATGTATAATGTGAGGTAGTATACATTCAAAAAATATGTATCTATAATTATATCTAGTTCTATCGATTTTTTATTGTAATCAATTTTTTTAGTAATTTGGTTCTTATGAATGGAATTACTAAATGCAAATTATAGATCGATATGAACTATGTACTATAAAAAAAATGGATACTGTTTTCTTTTTGTTTGAGTCTAGCACCCACACCAATAGGAAAGATTGCTCTATTCCAGAATAATCACCAGCTTCCCATATTCCTCCAAAAGGCCCACCCAATCTTTTGAACACATATCTCCTTATTGGGCTAGCCCTTATGTTACCATGTTATCCTCTTACTTTTTAACCCTCCACTCATTAGCAGTAGGAGTCTTGTCTTTATTAAGGTTATATCTCACCTTTTTGAAAGAGGAGCCCTTTTTGGAATTGCCAATATCACTCGAGTTTCTGCTGCTCACCACTACTGGGAGTCGTTGTCACTTATCACCCCTTTCTCTGCGCAACGAGATATTTAATTTTCGATTGGCTACGTCTTTGAGTGGATCAAATCTATTGCTTTTTTTGTGACCACCAGAATCACTAATTTTACGCTCCACACCCATACGAGGTTTTGGTTTCCTTCACGTGAAACCACTAACCAATCCCCATATCCCCATGCACATCTACATGTTCTTTTGTTCCAAAAAACATAAAATTATTTTATATTTAAGATTGAAAAAGAGTTGAACCGGGTCATATCTAACTTAAAGGTATGTTTAGTTTAATTATCAAAATTTTAATTATTTTAATAATTAATTATTATATAATTAATTATTGTATATTTAATTATAATAAAATCAATTTTATGTTAAAATATATTAATTAAAAAATAATTTTAAAATAATTTATTTCTTTTATATAATATAAAAAAATTATTTTTATGTATTAAATTATCAAAAAGATATAAAGCGATTAAAAAATTTATTTGATTGAGGATAAACGATATTTACTTCTCAAAATTTTTGAATAATCTATAATCTAAAATTATAAACTTAAAACTTATGAAAAAATATTATTATAATATATTAAATTTCGCATAAAATTTTTAGAGAATTATCTAAATATACCATAAACAGTAAAAAAACTTTAGAACAAAAATAAAAGTTGTTGGTTTGAAAAATAATTCCAACCAAACATGCACTTAATCTTAACTCAATAAGAAATCGAACTTATTTTATTGGTTCGAACTCAGTTTGTCTTAAGTCATAAGTTGTTTGAGCTTAGTGAGTCAATATTAAACTTAGTTTTCAAGTCAACGAGTATTTGTCGGGAAAAATTCAATTCAAAAGATGAGTATTTAATTATCTATGATTTGGTCTAATAGAGTCTCACTTATTTATAGGGATGGTAATGGGGCGAGGGCAAGTAATGCTTCCCCCGAGTAGGCGAGGATATCTATGAGTATCTGCAGGTAGTTAATAATTTAAAATAAAATTTTAAAACTTAAGAAAAAAACATAAATAAAATAAACTTTAACATCATACACTATAACTTTGTTCAATAATATAAGATTCTTACAAAATTAAAAGAATATAATAAATAATAAACTAAATTCAATTATATTTTGTAATAATCAGTTACATAAATAACTATTGCATAAATAATATATTTTTTTAACAAATTTTATCATTATGTGCTCATTCAATAAAAAAAAAATTAAAATAATAAAATATATGTAATTTCATCTCATATCAAAGTAAAAAAAAAAAAAAAATAATCATAATATATATATATATTAAATAAAAAAATATATTTTACGGTTTGTGAGTACCCACCTCTAATCCTTTCCGCCCCATTTATTAAACGGGTACTCATCTGTGTCCCATCGTAAGTAATTCCCGCAAATTCCTATGGATACGAGTAATTTTGTCATTCTTACCTATTTATAGTTGCTCCACATACTTAATAGATGATAGTGAAAGGTGAAAATATAGTCAAGTGTGTAATAGGAATAGAACTCTAAAACATTTCCCACCTTGACTTCTAAAATATCTAAAAATTTATAAAGTCTATAAAATATTTTTTGTAAATATATATGGAGATCTTTAGTAAATATCTAGAATATTTACAAGTAATTTTTAAAAAATTCCTTAGCCTAATTATACTTGAAATATTTTTTTGAAAAATATCAAAATCTAACTTCTAAAAAAATATAATTTATGTTTTTCTATTTTTAAAAAATTTCATTTATTAAAAAATATTCAACTCATTATTCATCTTTAATATGAAAAAATGAATAAAAGTATTTATTTTTTTAAAAAAGATTCTTTTATTTAAAAAAAATTTTTCTAAAAACAGATTTTTTATTTAAAAAACATTTTTTTCGTATAAATATTTTGATATCCAAAAGTCACATTAAATATTGACTAATTTAGAATCAATAATAATCAGACTAAAAAGATGTAAAGTTTTAAATAAAAATTTAAATTCAATTTATTTAATAAGCAAGCCAAAAAAATTTAATTCATTAAACGGTTCATGAACCGAGTGAAGAGTACGTTCCCGACCCGGCTCAGCACTATCTATGTTACGTTAAAGTCATTATCCGTCATTTCATTTCTGAATTTCCTGCTTCGTTCTCTCTCTCTGAGTCGAAACCCTAGAAAATTCATCTCTCAGAATCTGACAACTTTCCTTAATCGAACCCTAGATTTTATCGTTAATCTCTCACTCAATCGAACTCAGATAGTCCAATCCACACCCTTGGGCACCGATCGTCTCCGCCCGAATCCCAATTCCTTCGTTTCCCCAATCCCTCGATCGGCGTCGTTTCCGAACAATTCAATCCAAAGCATCGTCGATTCCGTTACGGTGGCTCGCGCATGGGTAAGATTCTCCGAGAAACCGCGAAGCCGTCCACCAATTCATCATCCCCTTCTCCCTCTTCAGTACCATCAACGACCTCATCGACGTGCGTCACCGAAACCATGAGGGGTTCTCACCAGTTCAAGATCACAGGGTATTCGCTGTCGAAAGGGATTGGGATTGGGAAATACATAGCTTCGGACACGTTCTCGGTCGGTGGGTACGATTGGGCGATCTATTTCTACCCGGACGGGAAGAGCGTGGAGGACAATGGCACCTACGTTTCCCTCTTCATCGCCCTCGCCAGCGAAGGCACCGACGTCAGGGCGCTTTTCGAGCTGACCCTTTTGGATCAGAGCGGGAAGGAGAGGCACAAGGTGCATAGCCATTTCGAGAGGACGCTGGAAAGCGGGCCTTATACGTTAAAATACCGCGGTAGCATGTGGTAAGTTGAATTTGCATCAGTTTATTTTTTTGAGCTGTTAATTTAAAAATTGAATTTTGATTTTGATTCCCCTCCACCCTCTTGCCCTTTTTCTTGATTTTATTCGTTTCGTAGAATATGGTCCAAAAATATTTGGAGTTTATAAAGTTGGGACAGTTTAAATTTTCACGTTAAGTACCTACCTTGCCTATCTCATACTGAATGCAGCTGTTGTATATACCAAGTTGTGTGATAATTTTCTTTTGATGAATAAGGTAAGTCTTATGTTAAGAAGGGTGTAGCCGAATGATTGTGCTATTTGTATGATGGAGTAGGTTTTATGGAATAATGCAAGGGGTGAAATCTTTTCTCCCTTGCTCCCACAAATGCGGTTGTGTTTGCGATGCCTTAGAAAAGGGATGAAGGGAATAATAATTTGAGAGAGAGAGAGAGGGGTGGGGGAAGGGTTCATGTCATATAAGAAGTATCCTTTGAGAGAATTACTTTTATGGATTGTAAATATGCCATCAAACCAATACTCACTTGTTGAGCTGCCTTCAGTTTACATGTGGGTGGGGTTGTTTTAGAATCCTCCTCTTATGAGTGAGAACACATTTTTTTTCTTCTGATATTTGTTTTTTGGAAATTAATTGTCTCACTTGTACAATTTCTGCACACACACACACACATCAGAAGGGAATCTCAACAGCTTGGTAAACGCCTAATTGTTTGATATCGGGTGTTTCAGGGGTTACAAGCGGTTTTTTAAGAGAACAGCTCTAGAGACGTCAGACTACCTTAAAGATGATTGCCTCTCTGTAAATTGTAGTGTTGGTGTTGTGAGGTCATGCACGGAAGGCCCTAAAATCTATTCCATACCAATACCGCCTTCTAACGTTGGTCAGCAATTTGGGCAACTGCTGGAAAGTGGAAAGGGAAGTGATGTGAGTTTTGAAGTGAATGGAGAAATTTTTGCAGCTCATAAATTGGTACTAGCAGCTCGCTCACCTGTTTTCAGAGCCCAACTTTTCGGTCCTATGAAAGATCAGAATACCCAGTGTATAAAAGTTGAAGACATGGAGGCTCCAGTTTTTAAGGTTTCATTAAATGCTCTTTGTGCTTCCTGTTTTTTTTTTTTTTTGTAAGGTGGTTGCAAAATATGGTTTTGGTTATTATTTTTTGTCTATATCCTAACCATACACATTATGCTTCATGATTTTGCACATTTTTTCCTTGACTTTTCCTTGTTAGTTCCGTTGTTAGGCATATTGACTTACTCAATACCCAGCCATATGTTCTGGTTCATGTATTAGTTGGGGTGTATTGTTCCAAAATGTGTTTGCAAAAAAAAAAAACAAGAGAGAGAGAGAGAGAAAGAAAAGAAAAGAAAGTTTAGGGTCCGTTTGAATAATGGAATTAGAATTGAAATATAAAATTTTAATTTTAATTTCAATTCTTTTAGAATTAGAATTGGCCCAGAATCTTAAATTTTATGTTTGAGGTTGTCAAAGAATTAAGATAAGAAATTGTAATTCTAAATTCAATTATAATTTTATTATTTAAAGGTATGATCTAAAATATTAAAAAATTATTTACAAAATTAAAATTAATAAAAATATTCATATAATAATATTTTTATAATATAATAGTCATTTTTTTCATAAAAAATTTTCATGAATTTTTTTAGAAAAAAAAAGCTATTATAATAATTTTTATATAAATATAAAAATAATTTTTTATATAAATATAGAATATCAATAAATATAATTGTTCATAAATAAATGTGGAGAGAGAGAGAGTTTAATTTTTAAGTTATGGAATTGGTAATTCTTAAGATATAGCCGTATAAGCTAAGAATTGAGAAAGACTTAACTTAGTTGTTTTTCAATTCTATGGAATTTGTTTATGGAATTATAATTCTAATTCTAAATGACATTCCAAACATAAAAATTGGAATTAAGAGGTCCAATTCTAATTCCAAGCTCTAATTCCAAGCTCTAATTCCATACTCAATTTTAGGAACCAAATGCACACTTAGTGATTGTTTCAATCTACATCTCTTTTGTAGCTTCTCGCTTATGAGAAAGGGAGACACATTTTATTTTGACATACATTTCTTCATATGAATGGAAACTTGTATGTTAGGAAAATTGAGAATTCTATGGTATCCATAGTAGTCAATAGCGCGCGATAGTGGCGCTATCGCATCGTGGCAGCTGTCCGCTACAAGCTTTCTGTCACATTGCATTTAAAAAGGAGCAGGAATCACAGATGCAATCGCAGCTGTTTCGCGGGAGTCGCGGCCACTACTCCTTCACGGGGCAAAAAACTGATTCTGCCTCACCTCTCTCTTCGAAAAATCAGCTTTAACTTAGGGTTACTTTTAGGATTTTAATCGTTTTCTGCTTTAGAAGGATTTAGGGTTCACTTCTCTTTAATTCTTCGACAGAACCCAGTCCCCTCCTCCTCTCTTCTTTGACAAAACCCAGCTCCCAGGCTTCTCCAGCAGGCGATTTCCAGCCAGACCCGGGCGTTTTCCGGCAGCCACATGCTTTTCCGGGTGTTTGCACCTCTGTTCCTGTAGCATTCAGTTCGTCCCTTTTCCGGCAGTTCTTGAAGGCCTCTGTTTCCACTCCTCAGACCCATTCTCCTAGTGTTTGTGTCTTTGAGATATGGCTTTTGACTATTAATGATGAATTTGTCTTAAATTTTGAGTACACTTTGATCTTTGAGCATTTATATGTATATCATAAATTATTTGATTTATATCCCCTATTGGCCACTATACCGCTATAGCCGCGATCCGGGATTGACTACTATGAAGGTATCCCTGCCTAGATGGTAGTATTATTGACTGTTGGACAATCATTCAGTTGGTGGCTGTTGACTGAGAGGGCACATGAACCTTTCTATTACCTAACAAAAAAAATACCTGAGACAAGACAATTATCATAGAAATTGATCATAATTATGAGCTTGTTTGTGGTTCCTTAGTTTCTAGGTTCCTCTTTGGTAGAGTAGTTTCAGCTGGTTCTGACTTTATAATTGCTAAAGCTGTATTTTCTTCTTGCTGAATATGAAACATGAATTCAGGCACTAGAAGAAAATTTGTACTGTATCATATTGTAATGTAGTATTTTGCATTTAGAATTGGCAGATTCACGTGACTTTTGGTCATGGGAAGAAGTTATTTGATGCTTTTTATAATATATGCTTTGCTTGGAAATTGCTTCTTGTAAATCTACTGAGTTGAACTAGTACCATATATCTAGGTGCTACATGACAGTTTGATTTTAATCTTTGAGGTTAATAAACATGATTTGATGTTTCACATAATAATATAATAAAAGATGTATTTAATATCTTAAATATGCAGAGAAAATTGAGTAGAAATAGCAACAGAAGGTGAAATATTTTCTTATTGATTTCTTTACTTTCGGATATAGTTGTCCTGAGGAGGAAATATCATGGTTATGTTGTTCGTAAATACATTATGGGAATGCATGGTGACTCCATATGGTTTCCAAACAATTACAACATGAAAGGCTTGTGCCTAATGAGAATGTGGCAGTATTTAGCTTTGATAAATTAAGCTGAGCAATATGCGTGTTGAATGACTTGCCAGCTGTGCATTTTCTCTATTTTGCAGGCCTTGCTTCATTTTATATACTGGGACTCGCTACCTGACATGCAAGAGCTTACTGGGTTGAACTCAAAATGGGCAACAACCTTGATGGCTCAGCATCTGCTAGCAGCAGCTGATCGGTATGGCTTAGAGAGGCTTAGGCTGATCTGTGAAGCGAGTCTCTGTGAAGATGTTGCTATAAACACTGTGGCTACGACTTTAGCCTTGGCAGAGCAGCACCATTGTTTCCAACTGAAAGCAGTCTGTCTCAAGTTTATTGCCACCTCTGAAAATCTTAGAGGTGTGTTTTTCTTCTCATAACTTCTACTTTGCCCCTCACAAAAAAAGAGTGCAAGATTAGGGGGCTACTTGTGACATTAAAAAGTCTGAAAGTCAGTAGGTAACTATGATTTGAAGTTAAATTTGTTGCTGAATATTGACAGTTATGCTTGTCACTATTATTGGGATGGCAAATGGATGGATTGGTTTGATTTTAGATTGGATCATAATAGATGGATTCAAAATAAATCATTAATTTAGTTAAGATCCATTACAAAATGTTTAATATTATCCAATCCATCCATGACCCAATTTAATGGATGGATATTCAATCCATCCATTAATCTATTTTAATGGATTGGATGGATGTATATCCAATCCACTCATTTAAAAAAAATGTTTCTCTCTCTAAATTTTTTTTTCTCTGTATCTAAATTTTTTTATTCTCTCTCTAAAGAATGTTTATCTCTCTAAAAATTTTCATTCTCTCTTTAAAAATTTTCTTTCTCTATCTAATTTTTTTTCTTTCTAAGAAATTTCATTCTCTCTCTACAAAAAATGTTTGTCCCTTTAAAAATTTCTTTCAAAATTTTTCTCTTTCTAAAAAATTTCTTTCTCTAAAATATTTTATTCTCTTTCTAAAAAGATTTCTTTCATGCTCTAAAAAATCTCTATCCAAACAAAATTTACTTCTAAAATATTATTCTTAAACATAAATTAATTCTTTTAATATTAATTCTTAACAGTCATTATGATTTAGAAATTTATAATAAAAATTAATGTTAAGAAGGAGCATTTAACAGCAATGCTGCAACTCTTTTACAGTCTAACATAAAGGATGGTCTTTTGATTTTATTTTCAACAATGGTCTTCGTTCCTCAAGGGTCAAGGGGCCCATATCTGGAGAAGCTACAGACTACAGACTCAGCATTGTTAATATTATTCATTCCAATGAATATCACCTAGCAATGCCTTGAGAAGATATCGTGACACTACCTATATTTAATTCAACTGGAGCATCCATGAATTTTTTTTCCCAAATCGTTAAACTCTGTGTCCAAATAAGATAAGAATAAATTCAAAAATTCAAAAACTGTGACCTGAAAAAGTTAAGTTGTTTTAATTAAAAGAAACATAAAATATATTGGATATCCATTGGATTGGTTTTTAATTGGATATCCAATATATATTTTAGTTAGATTACTAACCATCTATAATTAAATTTAATCTATTAGATTTAATCTAATAAGATATATTATTTTAATTGAATGGATTGATTTTAATATAGATAGATTAGATGAATTAAAAATTAATGGATTTTATTGCTAGGCCTACTATTTTGTCCTTCAGCTTGAACTTGAATGAAAAAATCTAAGCTATGACACATTCATCTGGTGTTGCTTTAATGCGATTCTTTTTATTTACTATTAATTTATCCATGCTAATATAGTTCAGTGGTTGTCCCAAGTTGACCTCGTAGTCTTGTATTACCAGTTAACCTCATGAACCCTTATTATTTTTTTTCTTAGGGAGGGGTTGTGAATATTTAAATTTTGCTTTTGTGCTTCCTTTTTCCTCTTCTAAATATTAATTTTTATCAAAAAAGAAGACAAAGGAGTGCTTATAGATTATTGAACAATTAGTGTATGTCTTCCAGGGTTTAACGTAGGGATGAAATATTTGGTATTCATATTGTAAAAACGTCTCATAGGATAGTTTATAAGATGGCTATCACCGAAATTTTCTGTTGTGGTAAATTTATCTGGACCAATTTGAACAAATTTGTTCATACATTTTTATTTTTCATCCAGAAATATGATTATTAACTGAAGTATTTCTTTTTGGTTGTTCAGCTGTGATGCAAACTGATGGATTTGAGTACTTGAAGGAAAGTTGCCCATCTGTTCTGACTGAGCTATTGGAGTACGTAGCTAGATTTACCGAGCATTCGGACTTCATGTGCAAGCATAGGAATGAAGCAATACTTGATGGCAGCGACATAAATGGGAGGCGGGTGAAGCAAAGGCTTTAGTGTGAACAGTGAACAGTGAACAGCTTTCTGTACAACCCTCTTCTACTCTCCTTTTTAAAAGATAGCGAGAGCCATAGTTAGAGGGAGATGATAATCTTTTATAGGATTAGAGGCAATTTTTAATTTTCTTAGCTTATTCATGTGTAAGTGATGTAAATGTAATTTATGTTGGTGCTGTAACTGGTCTGTTTGACGCATGTTTCTGTAATATCTAGTTTTTCTTTTTCTTGGAAAACATTTGTCTTAAAGTATTGATCACTACTCTACTCCGTTTGTTTTTGTATTCTTTTACTTTTGATATTCTATATGTTTCTTCAATCTAGCAGCATAAGTCATTTTAAACATTTGAGCGGTATATTCGGATAAAATTACCTGTATGTCATGCAAATATGTCATCATGCCAATACCTGTTAAGCTACCCTAAAATTTTTTGTGGTTGGGGATGTTTCAGAATCCTCCCTGGCCTTTTAGGGTGGAAAAGAAAGCAAGAGTTCCTTCTTCCTTTGATTGCTATCAACTTAAGGATGAAAGGGAAGCGATTCATCTTCCTTTACTTTCTATTGCGTTTACATTATTCCTTTCCTTTTTGTAGGGATTAGGAGAGGAGGATTTTTTTTTTTAAAATATACTTTACTCTATTTATTTCATTAGAGTAAATAAAAGGTAATAAATAATTTAATATTTATTTACATATATATATTTATTTATTTATGATACTAAATAAGATAAAGGATAATTCTTTTACTTCTCTTTTGCTTTTTTTTTTTAATTCTATTTCTTTCTTTTCTATTATACCATACAAAGAATAAGAGACCTCATTGCGGTGTGAACATAGTTTTTTTCCCTTATATTTCATTAAAACTAATTATTTCTCTAAAATTAATTCTCAAAAAAGAGTTTGATAATAATAATAATAATAATAATAATAATAATTTAAAAAATTAAATTCAACTATAAAAGAATTATTAGATAATAATGTAAGCATTTTACATTAAAAAATAAATTAAAATTTTAAAAATAATGAAAGAAAGCTGCATGTTTATTTTTTTTTTTTTTGTCTTAGTTTTCATTTTTACATTTCTTTTGTTGCAAACTCATAACATTGCAAAGACTATTTATTTTGTATAATAGCATGTGTTTTTCTGACAAGTATTCTTAAGAATCCAAAATACTAAGGTTACACTCGTATATAGCACAGGTTTTATATAAAAAATAATTTTTTTTCAATTCTCGATACATTTGATACTCAAGTTTTCATGAAATGCTTCCAATTTTAGAACCTATTAGATATGTTCCTATAGGACAATTTACCGGGGACAATTTGACGCGGGTGGCAATTTCGACAGAAGAGTAAATTTTAATATTTATATTTAGCGAAATGTTAGTGACAAACTATTTTAAATATTTTTTTAATATTTATTTTAATCTCATACACTTAAAGAATGTTATTAAAAAAAATTAATAATATTTACTTTAAAATCAATAATAAAATATTTTAAAAAATATTAAAAGAGTATATTATTAATATTTTAATTTATATATATTTGTCTGGTGCGCAAGGTTACACTCGTCCCCTTGTTACTTGTTTCCCACTTCCACACCCGTTTTACTCTCTCTACTCCGTTGTTCTTCGCCTTCCCAAAATGGTAAAGTTTCTTCTTCTTCTTTTCTGTGCTTTCGATTTTGTGGTTTTTTCTTCTGCGGTTTGTGATGGGTGGCAATGGTTTGGTTTGGGGTGTAGTTGTTCTTCTCGTACTTCAAGGATTTGGTGGGCAGAGAAGTAACCGTTGAGCTCAAGAACGACTTGGCCATCCGAGGCACGTTGCATTCTGTTGACCAATACCTCAACATCAAGCTCGAGAACACTCGCGTTGTCGATCAAGACAAGTACCCCCACATGGTATGTTTTCCCCTCTCTCTCTTTCTCTCTCTCTCTCTCTCCTTTTCGTTCTAGGGTTTATTCTTTTACTCCCCAAACAATAACAACGCCTTTTTTACTTTTTTTTAAAACCCCCATTCTTCTTTTTTTAACATTTTTTAGTTGTATTACATATTGGTGGTTTGAAACTCGGGAGTTGTTTGATCATGTGAATTTTTGGTGTCGGATGTAGGGTTTATGAGGTTTTAATATGTCATTAGGGATTAAGATTCTACAGACTGCCTAGTAGCCATTGATCTTCTGGATACCTAGATAACTGGTATTTGAGTAAATTTGTCAAAAATGTCTACTTAATTAAAAATAAGGATTTGTCAACGAGCTTGTTGCTCAATTGGCACACTGGCCCAAGGAATTTTGTGTAATGTTGATGTCGGAGGTTTGATCCTCCGCCAAGCCACCTTTCCCCTCCCTTACCCAGGTGTTTGCACCTCTAAATGACTGGAAATATAATATAATGTGTGTGTATATATATATATATATAGAATGCTTCTTGGTATTCTTAAGTTTATTTCTGGTTATTGATTGATGAGGTGTTTATGCCCTTAGGTGCTCATGCAGATTAAATAATAAGATTATTCTTTAACCAGGATTCAAATTGTGTATTGGTGTGGCAGAGATTGGTTAATTTTGAAATATGAATTTAGCTGTAGATCATGATTATATTGTGCATGTGATTTGGATAGTGAATTGCAAAAGAGTGAAAAGACTATTAAAAAATATGTAGTCTTTGGCTGAAGAAAAATAGCAATGTAGAGAAAGGGGATTTTCTTCTTTTTTATTTTTATAGAAACCTAAGGGGATTTTTAAATGCTTCTTTGACGAGAAGCAGAAAATAAGTAGAACTATGTGCTTGTGCTCATGGTGCGAATGCTGATTGTAATTACTGTTTGTGAAGGATTTTTGCCTTAACCTGACCATAACTTGTATTATATTCTTATTACCATTCTTCAACTTAATCATAGCCCGAGGGATGTTGGAATCTTATAGCTCTATTGGGTTCTTATAGAAATTTTAAATATGAGATTGTCTATTGCCTAGTTTCCTGATTCTTTTTTTGGGCCAACATCATGTTTCTTGGTTGGTCTATCTTTTTGTCACTCTTCTTCTATATGTCTGTTCATGTGTTCATATGAACATGGATGCACATTGAAGGTGTGTGTGGATATGTTTGCTTCTGATAAATTGCTTTCATTACTTTAAATTTATGCTAAATGTTAAGGCTTAAAGGACTTATTCAAGGAGGTGATGATTTTTCACTTCATCTGCATTTAGACAGAGTAGGACAATCAACAAATTGGCATAATTCTATCAATAGTGGGAGAAATTTGGGGATTTGACAGGGGCTGCTAATGCTCATCTTTCCTATTTCCGTTATGTTAATAATTCATAAATATGGAGAGATTGAAATGGTTATAACATATCTCATAGACTGTTGGGATTTGGGAGTTTATATTCGATTGATAGCTTTCTGTTTGAAGGTAATGCCCCATTATATTTAACTTTTATGGCCCTGAGCTTTAGGTTATTGAGGTATGCCATTAGGTATGCCATTAAGAAAAGATATGAATATAGTCAGGTTCATGTGTTATATTGTTGCACAGAATAAGATACGATAAATACCAAGATATGCTGCTATAATAGAATAGATAAATGAGGAATGGTCACTTTATGGATATCATTGCAAAACGATTACAGAACGTAGCTTTGGGTACGAAGGAACGTAATTGTAAAATTAATGGAGATTTATACAAATTTCTCAAATCATCACCTGTTGCGTGCAAAAAAATAAAACTGTGTCCTTTTTCTGTTAATTTTGTTGTATTCGATTCCCTTAATTTTGCATATGACCTAACTAGCTTTAATATTCATACTATTTTGATTCTTCACTGAACCCCTTATGATGACTACGTAACTATGATGGGTGTACATATAACATGTTACTATTTGATGTCAGCTTTCTGTAAGGAACTGCTTCATCAGAGGATCGGTGGTGAGATACGTGCAATTGCCTCCAGAAGGGGTGGACATTGAACTATTGCATGATGCCACAAGGAGAGAAGCTCGGGGTGGTTAATTTGGTTATTCTTGTAATGTATCTTTATATGACAATTCGGTTGGCCGTAATATCATGGATGTTATTATTCCTACAGAAAGAAACGTTTTACAAATGTTGAGACTGTGTAACTGCATTGCTTTTACCTTTTATTTATTTTCTAAGCATTGTCCAATTTTACTGGGACAAAGTGATACTAGTATAACAGCATTGCTTTTTTCTTCCCCTTGTCCTTCTATTCAAAGAAATATGTTTCAATGAATGGAAAGCAAGTATAATGCATAATATATACAAAGTGTTGAAAGAGAGAAAATAGAGAGACATATGAAAAAATCATGTGTTTTAACTATATAACGGAGGTTGAATATATACTTAATAAGTAAAAAATAATTACATAATTTACATGATGTGAGATTAACAGTTATATTACTAATTACATCTAATTACATATGTTTTCAATAGTTTTTAATACTTTCCTTCAAGCTGAAGCATATGGATTATATGCACCAAACTTGTTACACAAATAACTTATTCGTGAACCTCTTAAAGACTTGGTAAAGACATCTGTTAGTTGATTATTTGAGTTGATAAAGTTTATGATGATGTCTCTTGATAGAATTTTTTCCTTGATGAAATGACAATCGACATTAATATGTTTAGTCTTTTTATAGAACATTGGATTGGAAGTTATATGTAAAGCAGCTTGATTGTCACATATGAGTGTCATTTTCATAACCTCACCAAATTGAAGTTCTTTGAGGAGTTGTTTCAACTAAATGAGTTCACAAGTGACTGAGGTCATAGTTCGGTATTCTGCTTCGGCACTAAATCTTGCAACTACATTTTGCTTCTTACTTTTCTAGGAATCTAGGTTGCCGTAAATGAGTACACAATACCCATAAGTGAATCGTCTGTCAGTTGGAGAACCTGCCCAGTTAGCATCTGAGTATCCAATAACCTGAGTACGCCCTTTATCTTCATAGACAATGCCTCTTCTAGGAGCTGCTTTAATATACTTTAGGATGTGAATCACTGCATCCTAATATGCAACACAATGTGAATTTAGAAATTGACTTACCACACTAATCGCAAAGGAGATGTCAGGACGAGTAACAGTGAGGTAATTCATTTTTTTTTATCTAACCTTCTGTATCTTCCTAGATCCGAGAGTGGCTCCCCTTAATTTGGTAGAAGTTTAGCATTCAGATCCATAAGAGTGTTAACAGGCTTTGTATTCAACAGACTTATTTTCTCAAGAATGTCCATAACATACTTCTTCTGTGAAATTACTATACCATCATTGGATTGTGTCATCTCTATTCCCAAGAAGTATCGAAGTCTGCCATGATCTTTGGTCTGAAAGTGATGGCCAAGATACTTTTTTACCTGAATTATGTCATGGTGATCACTACCAGTGATAACAATGTCATCGACGTACACAATCAAATAAATACACCCTTGAGCTGAATGACATAGAAGACAAAGTGGTCAGCCTCACTGTGTTTTCTACCGAACTGCTGAACTACAGTACTAAATCAGCCAAACCAAGCCCTAGGAGACTGTTTAAGGTCATACAGAGATTTATGAAGACGACAAACTAGTCCAGAAGTTCCCCTTGAGCAACAAAACCCTGGTGGTTAGTCCATGTAAACCTCTTCTTCTAGATCACCATGGAGAAAAGCATTCTTGATGTCCAACTGGTGAAGGGGCCAGTGGCGAATAGCAGCCATTGACAGAAAAAGTCGAACCGAAGCCATCTTCGCCACGGGTGAAAAAATGTCCCTATAATCCAAGCCAAAAATTTGGGTCACCCTTTGGCCACCAGATGAGCCTTGAGGCGATCAATCTTGCCATTAGGGCCAACCTTGACCATATAAATCCACCGACAACCTACAACAGACTTCCCGGTAGGAAGAGGAACAAGTTCCCAAGTACCACTACTCTGAAGGGCACACATCTCATTGATCATAGCTTGTCTCCACACAGGATGAGATAAAGCGTCACCTAAAGAGTTAGGAATAGACACAGAAGACAAGGAAGAAAGATAAGCATAATGCGAAGATAGGTGATGATAACTCAAATTAACATAATGAGGAGAAGAGTTATGAGTAGACCGTATATCTTTTCGGAGAGCAACGGGAAGGTCATGGTTAGGAGGCAGTGCCAGAGCTGGTAAAAGAATTAGTGCCAGAGGAGAGTCCATATTGACCTCTGCAACTTCTGGTGGAGGTAGGGGCAGTGGAGATTATTGTGGCTAACGATGATAGACCTGGAATGGACGAATAGTAGTGGTGGTTTGCTCGACATAGGGGGTTGGAGGTGTATCTAACTCAACAGTGATAAGAGGAAGAGGGACGGGTAAGACCTCAGAAATAGGCTCAAGAGTCGATGAAGGAGACTGGAAGAAGGGAACATACTCAAAGATGGTAACATTGGCCGAGACGAGGTAACGTCAGAGATCTGGAGAAAAACAACGATAACATTTTTGGGACTGAGTATAACCAATAAAAACACACTTAATAGATCAGGCGAAAAGTTTATCAAGACCAGGAGTGAGATTATAAACAAAACAGGTAGACTCAAATATACGAGGTGGTAGGAAATGTAGAGGCTGTTGGGGATATAAAATAAAGTAAGGGACCTGGTGATTAAGCACAGAGGAGGGCATGCAGTTAATCAAATAACATGCAGTAAGAACTGCATCGCCCCAGAAGCGAAAAGAAACATTACCATGAAGTAAAAAGGTCCGAGTTGTTTCTATGAGATGACGGTTTTTACGTTCAGCTATCCCATTTTGTTGAAGGATATGAGTACAAGAGGTTTGATGAAGAATGTCATGAGAAGTCATAAAGAATTGAAAAGGTTGAGACAAATACTCACGGGCATTATCACTACGCAAACTATGTATAGGAACACCAAATTGAGTTTTAATTTCATGATAAAAGTTTTGAAATATGAAAAACAACTTAGACTGATTTTGCATAAAAAATATCCAAGTGCAGCGAGAGTAATCATCAATGAAAGTGACAAAATATCTAGATCCTAGAGTAGAAACAGTACGATTGGGACTCCAAACATGAGTACTAAAGTAGAAGGAGAAGACGCTCGACTGCGGACTTTACCAGGAAACGGACTACGAGTGTGTTTTCCTAGTTGACATGACTCACAAGGGAGACTAGACAACTTAGAGAGGCTGGGCATCAATTTTTGTAGTTTAGGAAAGCTAGGATGATCCAACTGTGCATAGATGGTGAGAGGGGAATCCTTGATAGCTCAAACACGAGAGGGGCTGGAGAGCTGGTAAAGGCCATGAGACTCACATCTGGTGCCAAGTATCCAACCTGAACTCTGGTTCTACAGAATGACAGAATCTTTAGTAAAGGTAATTATACAATCAAGAGATCGAGTCAAATGACTAATGGAAAGCAAATTAAAAGGAGACCCATGAACATAAAGGACAGAGTCTACTAAAAGGGAATGGAGGGGATGGGTAGTGTCGATCCCTTGGGATTAAGACTTGGAACCATTTGCTAAAATGGCAGCAGACAAATAACCATTGTGAGAAAGGTTGGAGAAAAGAGTCTTAGTACCAGAAATGTGGTCAGTTGCACCAGAATCAAGAACCCCAGTACCAATGGATTGGGAACGAGAGAGACAAGCAAATGAAGTACCAATATGTGCAACAGAGGCAGTGGAACTAGAAGTCTGACGTTGCTCAAACCACTTCAGAAAGTCGGCATAAGCAGCTGTTGGAGCAGAGGAACAAAGGGACTTACATTGTGCAAGCCATTGTAAAAAATCTGCGTACTCAGCCTTCGGGGCGTCCTTAGAGCTATCTGAGGAGGTAGAACTAGCCATGGATCAGTAAACAACAACCAAAGAGTACCTGAATGCACCGATTCAAAAGGGGGTCGCGACAAACAGTCACGAATACAAAAGGCGAGGGCAGATCCAGATAGGAGAGAGAGAGCCGAGCACTGTGCAACAAACACCGGCCTGAAAGGATGGGCTACGTGCTGATGAAAGGGCGGTAGGTGGAGCTGCGTGCAGAGGCCTTGGGCGGCGCGTGTGGACGCGTCAAAGGGTCTCTCTGGTTGGACTTTCGGGTTCTGGTTGAGCAGAGAAAGGCGGTTCGATGGTGGGGTTGTCGGCTAAAAAATCGTCAGAAAAGTTGGCTGGTGATAGACGACAGTGGATAACGATGGGCTGCTGGAAAGAGGACACAATAGAGGTGAAAGGTAGACAAACCGGAATGGAAACACGGTTAGCCGAAAAAAATTTCATCGGAGAGCAATAGGCTCACCGAGCGTGCACAATTTTTAGGATTGTCTTTCTTTATGCTCTAGATACCATGTTGAAAGAGAGAAAATAGAGAGACATAAAAAAATCGTGTGTTTCAATTACACAATGGAGGTTGAATATATACTCAATAAATAAAAAATAATTACATAATTTATATAATGTGGGACTAATGATTGTACTACTAATTGCATTTAATTACATATGTTTTCAAAAGTTTCCAACACAAAGCTTAGGACATCAGATGTTGGAAGTGATGATTCACATATTGTCTTCTAAAATTTGCCATATCTACCCAGATGCATGGCATTGTAAGAAACCTCTTGTTAAGTAATAAATGACTTGTGAAGATATGCCCCTTGACACTTCTTAAGTGCAAATTTTAGTTTTGCATTTGAACCCTGCGAAACAGACTTATTGTAATATCTCATCTTGTACATTTTCTAAACCATCTATTATTTAATTAGCTCTGCACCAAAGCTTGATTTTATGCCCCAATAGAATTTGATTGCTCTTGTTTGCGAGCCAACTAGCTAAACTGTCAAATCTTAATTTCAGTTCTGCAATTTTGGGGTTTGTTCCGGGGGGTGCGGGGGTGCCGGGAATGTTATCTATTGTTGCATACAATATTAGCATATGATAGAAGTGAAATTCAATTTAAAAATAAACAGTTTTCAAACAAATTTGATGTCACTTGAACTAGGACTCTTCATCATGCAAAATTATAACTTTAGCCGCAAAAGTTTCATTATATTTTTGAAATAAAGTGGTACGCACCAATTAAACTCTATTATATATATATATATATGAGGGACATATATAATAAGTGAAGATTTTATTGTGAGAGGGTGAAAGGAGTAAATCTTGATCATATAATTATATATAGATGGTTAAAATTAAAAGTTATTGAAGGTCATGTGACCACTTAAAAAAGTCACATGCATTTATATTCTAATCTTAACCATTCATAAAAGATTCAATGATCAAGATTTACTCTTCTCACCTCTCACCTCTTGCAATAAACATTCACCTCACTTGAATAAGATCCTATATATATATATATATAAAAAGATGGAATTGCAATAGTAATTAATACTCATTATCACGTTATCCTTAATTGATTATCTTGAGATTATTGATAAAAATGAAGTTGCCAAGAGAATATGAACTCTAAGAAACAAGGGAAGAAAGAACAACACATACTTAACTTGTTTTGAAATTTTATTGTTATGTTTTGAAAAAGAAAAAAACATTGGTACATTGTTTTGAATTTTTTTGTAATTGTTTTGAAAATATTTAAAATTATAAATATATCTTAAAGTTTCAAATATAAAAAATATATATATATAATATTAAAATAAGAAAATAAAATTTATATCTTTGTCAATATTTCCATTCTAATATTATTCTTACCCTTTATGCCATAATATATATATATATATATATATATATATATATATATATATATATTATCTATGTTGAGAATAAAACTATTTAGAGTATTATTGTTATTTATGACAGTTTTTTTTTTAATTGCCACAGAAGAGGTCTACAACCTGATGCGGAAAGAGGGAAGGTAAGTAAGTTATAGGTGTTTTATTTTATTATTATTATTATTTGTTTTTGGTCTTCACATTTTAAGTATAAAACTAATCTTCGTTCAAATGTATGATGGCATAATCCTAATCACAAGGTACTGTTAACGAGACTCGAAAAATAAGTTTAATTTACTATAAGTGTAAAAATATTTTTATTATCATCTAATTATGTATTATTACATTATTAAATATGAATATTATTAACAAGTGTCCTACTTGTTAAAAATATCAAAATAAAAATTTTAAATAAAAAATATTTTTTTAAATTTTTAATGCATTAAATGTTTTTTTATTATCTAAAATTGCTTATTTTAATATTTTTTAACACTTGTTAACAACATTCATTAAATATTATTTATACAATAATATTATCATAATTAAGTCAACATTGTGTGACACACAAGATAATATAAGTAAGAAATGACCGAGATTATAGGTTGTTTGATTCAACATGAATAACATAGAGCAGTATATAAAGATAGGAAGACCCAGTCAAAAAATAATAATAATAATAAGAGATAGGAAGAGTATGGTATTGATACTGTAGTACGTAGAACAGTGTTTATTTTATTTTATTTTCTTTTGGTTTTTCATGATACCTTTATATTGTGATACTAATGCTTTCAAACATAAAGTGGTACAATTAATAACTTAATAGGTAGAAGAGTGTTACGCAGATACGAGAATATGATCAAATAAGATTATTTTTCTAAAATCCTTGATATTTACACACAATGTTTTTATGTATTTAATATGTAATAATTTGTGATAAAATTATTTCTAAAATTATAAATTTAAAATAAATTAAAAAATATATATGTCAAAATATCATTTCTATATTTAATATGTAATAACTTACATTTATAATGGCACATGTAAAAAATAATGACACTTCCTAAGAAAAATATGATGTCATTAGCTAGATCTTTTTATAAAGTGCAGGTGTTGCACGGCAGTAGTACCACTTGTCACAGTTTCACTAACAAAAGTTATTTCTTTATATAACATATAGAATATAGATATAGATATCTATTCATTACCAACTAATTATTCATGATTCTAGTAATTCTTATATTTAATAATTAATAATTAATTTATAAAAACTTATATCTCCAATGTTAAAAGGCACATTTTATTTTATAGTAAAATTATAAAAAAAATCCTGCATAGAATTTTCATAATAACATAACGAATGACAATAAAAAGGATCCTATATAATATTTCCATCCCAAGGCGAGGAGGCAAAAGGAAAAGGAGAAAATATGGAAAGATTTAACGTGGAGGGGAAGGGGAGGAACTATTGCATTGGTGAATGGACAACACAAGAAGGTCAAGAGAAACAGAATTCCTCAAATATATATATATATATATATATATATATATTGTGGATATATCTGAGATGAGTTTTTATCCGAGAAAGTGATAGCTGTAAAATTTAATTATATAATTATATATTGATGATTAAGATTAAAAATAATTTAAAAATTATATGATTATTTAAAAAAATTATATATATTTATATTTTAATTTTAATTATTTATAAAAAAATTAATAATTAAAATTCACTTTTTTTATTTTTTATAATAAATATTTTTCTTATGTTAATAAGTTCGTGTATATATATATATATATATATATATATATATATATATATATATATATATATTTTATATTTATATTTTATATTTTATATAAATAAATAATTGTCTACATAATATAATTATTATTACGCGGGCGAGCCACCCCATGCACAAACACAAACTTTTCCGCTCTTTGAATTTCGTCAATAGCATATATCGTTGATCTCCTTCTCCTTGCTCTTTCTTTCTCTCAGTCACTTTCAATTTCACTTTCTTCTTCTTCTTGTTTCACAATACTCATGGTCATGGCGGTTCCCGCGAAAATCACAGAGGCCCAGCTGAGCCTGTGGGACTTGGTCCTACGCCAAACCAAGCTGGCTCAGGAGACCAACACCGATCCTGACCTGTGGGCTTTCGAGGTCGCCTCCACACTTCACTCCTCCTCCGTCGCCGTCTCCCTCCCTTCCGTCGAGCTCGCCCACCGCTTGGTCTCTCACTTCTTCTGGGACAATCACTGCCCCATGGCATGGAAGCTTCTCGACAAAGCCCTCTCTCTCAACATCCTCCCTCCCCTGCTCCTCCTCGCCCTTCTCTCCACCAGGTCCCTAATTCCGCATTCTTTCTTCTTCTTTTTCTTTCTTCTCTGATTTCTCTCTCTCTCTCTCTCTCTCTATATATATATATATATATTTTCTTTTTTAATGTCTTTGGATTGAGGTTTTTGTTGATTAATCTGTTGTACGCATTTCGAATTAGGTTTATTTCGTGCTAATTGATATCCTTTTTTGTTTCTTGAATGTGCTTTTTTGGTAGCGAGTTAGTTATTTCATTGATTAAGATTTACTTAATTTCTTCACTGGTTAAATTAATTTAATTTACGTTCACTGTTTTTTAAATTATGAGTGCAGGGTTGTTCCGTGCAGACAACTTTACCCTGCAGCTTACAGACTGTATATGGAACTCCTCAAGCGAAATGCCTTTACGCTCGTGTCTCATATCACTTGTCCAAACTATGAAAAGTGAGCTCCAGCTCCATCTCAATTTGCTGCACAAAAATGTTGTTGTATTAGCTCCTGTTTTAGATTTTTGGATATTCTTTCTATTTTCATTTTATTATTATTATAATTTTTTTTTTTTTTATAAAAGAAGGATTTGTTTATAAAAAGAAGAGAAGTACAACAAGGACCATAAGAAATCCTCCTATAACTGCCAAAAAGAGGAAAAACATTAGCTCACAAAAGCTCTTCAGCACCCCCCCCTCTCTCTAAATCCATTAAAGATACCCCCTGAAAAAGCCATAGGTGAGTGAAAACCCCAGAGAAGCCAAAAAGACTACTTTATCCCATAAAAGGTTTAAAGGAAGAAATCTGTATTTAAAAACTCTGGCCTTCACTGCAGTTGTAAACAGTGTAAGCTCACAAATACAGCTCACTGCCAGATTATACAAAGTTTATTTCTAATTGTAACTAAATCTTCGGGGATTTTTTTTTTTTTTTGGGTATAGGAGAGATTGGAGCAAAATAACTATTAAACTCACAACCCAATTATAAGGAGAAATATAGCTTTATGGGGCTTACCAGTATATAGCAGAATGTCCTTCGGAGTACTTTGTATCTTTTAAGGAGCCTTAACCACCCAAAAAGATTTGGATAAATAAAAGTTCTGAGCAGTTAAATCTTGAATGAAAAACTGAAAGAAGGATTTACAAGAGATTTTTTAAATACTTAAAAGAATATTTGTACCCATCTCATGTACTTTGAATGCCCTTGGGCTGTCTCCACCTGTTTGGAACTAGTATATCATTATTTATTTCCGAGGAAGTGTTTATAGATGGAATACTCATCTCTTTAAATTCCCTTAAATATTCTCACATACTGTGTGATCTATGTATCATAGGAAAACACTAATTTCACCTTTTGTATGTTTCTTGCAAAATGTACACTAGGTTTAAACAATATGCGGGACAATTTCACTTATTAAGGTTCAGACTTATGTAGGTCTGAATATGAACCATATCAATGTACTTGTAACTACCATATCATAAGATAGCGAGTGATTAGGGGTGTTCAATTCTAACTGAAGTGAACTAATTCGATCCTACCAAAGCCGATTCTAGCCAGTGATGTTGTATTGAGTCTTCATGTCTTGGTAAATTCTATAGTTTTAGAAATTTGTGTTGTTAGGAGGTTGGTGTATATATGTTACAGTCTAATGTCTATCTTACATGCTAAAGATTCATTATAGAAGTTTAACTCCCCGAAGAGCACTGGAATATTTAAAATGTTATTTAGAACCTTCATGTCTTGGTAAATCCCGTAGTTTTAAAACTCTTAGTCCTTAATATTGTTGGAAGGCTGGTGTATATTATGTTTCTGTCTATTTTATGCGCTAAAGGTTCATTATGAAAAGAGTTTAGCGACCAGAAGAGAACAGAAATATTTAAAATGTCAAGTAAAGGAATTGGGTTGTATAACTGAAAAATCCCCTTCATTATGAATACAATGATCATCCTTGAATGATGCTGACAAAACTAAACAAAAGCATCTGCTATCCTGTTTGCTGATTTTCAATAAATTATTGATACTTAATGAGTATGTTTAGGTCCTGACTATTTGCAAGCCCACAAAGGAAAATGCTTTGTTGTTATGAATATCTTGTTTCTTTATGGTGCTAAAGTAAGCTATTTGGGTGAAAGCAATGAAGCAAATCTTGTTAACTTTGTGTGGTGGTACTAGAAAGCGTCATTATGTAGGCTTTATGCTGTCAACCTGAAGCCACAAGTTGCTGTTTTTAACATATTGTCTGTCCCTCAAACCACCCACCTCATGAAAAGGGATAAGATTTTAGAGCTTGATATTTTGCATTGAGAATGAGATGTATTTGTTTTCTATATAGATAATGGGTATGGTAATGTTTGGGCAATATCTCAAGGATATATGCAAAAAGTTGCATCTAGTGAATTGTTGGCAAACAAAGATTTGGCTTTTCTTTAGACTTCAGTTTTATCTCCTCAGACTACATTTTCTTTATCATTTGCTATGAGATATTTATATTATTGTCTTTTACTGCAGACTTGTTAACTTGTTGACAATTACTTGCTTTGGTGCTTGTAATTAAATCCTATGCCTGTGGCAACCTAAAGAGACTGTAAATCTAGAGGAACATTTTAGCATAAAGAGAACATAAATCTGCTCAAGTGATTTCTTTCCATTTTTTTTAGTGTGTATGTTTCGCTGTCTCTCTCTTTTTCAGGGGCTGGGGAAGGTTCCTTGTGTACTTCTGAATACTAATAATGACATTTCATACTGATGGTATCACAGGATTATGAAATCAATTGATGATGTTCTTCAGCTTTCCAAAGTATACAGTCAAAAGGTGTGTGAGCCGGGAGTTATTCTTGTTGAATTTGTCTTTTCAATTGTATGGCAGTTACTTGAAGCATCATTAGATGATGAAGGGTTACTGGATCATGCTTCAGAGAAAAAGCCTAGATGGCTAAGCCGGTCACATGATATGGATATTGATATTCCTGACTGCTTCAGTGAAAAGAAAACTGAGCAGATGGAGGGATTGCAGAGGGCAAATACAGCAATGGCTATTGAGATCATTGCAGAATTTTTGAAAAACAAAATGACTTCAAGGATCCTTTCCTTAATTCATCGAAACATGTAAGAACTTAATTCTGATATTCTTTGCATCTATGAGGTGAATATGCATTTGAGTGAATCTCAATTAAGATTTTGGAGCCTTCATTGAAGGAAAGTTATCTTTGTAGGCCATCACATTGGGGATCTTTCATTCACCAACTGCAGCTGCTTGCATCAAACTCTTCAATTTTGAGGAATTTGAAACATATTACTTCAGAGACCCTTTTGCTTTTGACGGAAAATATCCACAAGGTCGTATCTCATGAATGCAGACCAAAATTTAAGCTAGAGTCTAATGTAGTCATTGCTGCTGGTTCTCAGATATCTTTTGCTGGTCAATATTATGGTGATAGTTGGACTTCACTCTGGCTTCCTATTGATCTTATCCTGGAAAATGCTATGGATGGGGGGCAAGTGGCAGCATTTAGTGCTATTGAAATTCTTACTGGTATGATTGATTTTTTTTTTTATTCATAATATTAGGGGAAATTCCTCCACAAAGCAGAAAATCAAACCCAAAAAAAAAAAAAAAAACTTACAGAAAATCAACATGTAAGAAATGCAACGTGGTTTGTAAGTTGCCTACATCCACGGCTCCACTAAAACATCCACTATTAAAATCGACAAATGATAATCAATCAACCTCGCAAAAATCTCACACTAACCCAAACCCCAATATGCCCAAATCTCACATAACACATAAATTTTGTAGCCCAACAACCCTGTGTTTTACCTGGCAGATTTCACATACAAAATCTCTCTCAATTTTTTTCTCTTCAGTGGTGGAGGGCTCAAGCCCCACATGCATGCTCAATCTCACTGATCAGCCTTTTTATATTCTTAGCCACACAAACTTGAAGACCATGCGGTCAAGTCAGATCACCTCATTTCTTTTCTTTGACTTCATGTTCTTTCCTATATTCACTGCCACAAAATGTATTTCGACACTAATTCCTCTTCGTTAAGACATGACTTTTTCACTTCCACAAGTAAACTCCTATAAATATATATATATATATATATATATATATATATTCATATGTAAGAAATCATTATCAACAATGCTTCCATATTTTAGTGTACCTGGAATGGGAACAATTTCTAGTCCTACCATTGTACTCAATACTATTCCCACTCAAAAAATGCCGGTTGGATTGTTTTTCCACATCAGTATTCTGACATGGCCAAACTTACTGCATCATCGTTTTCTATTTTTATTTCTTCCACCAGAGGTACAGTCCATTGGTTGTGATGGAGAGAGATGGTAGACTGTGAATTGTGAAATAGTTTGAACTTCTGCACTCGTCCTTGAGAATGGAGTTTAGCATTAAGACTAGCTTTAGAACTCAGCAGAAAGGGCCTGGGCATTAACTGTTCTAAATTCTGTTCTAGCTTTCCTTTCCTTCCAGTTTTGATTTTATAATTGTGTTTGTTCTTCCTTCTGATTCTATATTTTTTCTCCATGCACAGATATTTTGAGTCTCCAGGATTTTTTTTTGGGTTTCCTTTCAGAAATTAATATGATGCATATAGTTTCTAGAACTTCCTTCTAAAAACATGGTTTTACACACACTGAATAAAATTAATGTACAAACCTTGCCAAACTTTCTGATTCAAGTCAAGGGTAAGATCTCAAAGAGATATCAATGACCAACTCTCATAAAGCTTAAGTTGTTAGGTGAAGGCACAAGATTGGTTTAATATCTCTAACATGACCCTTCACATAAGATCTCTTTGGGCTTGAAGCGTGGACAATGCACAGGCCCACTCTACCTTGTGCTGAAATTCATTTTTTTTATTAGAGAATGAGGACGGCAAGGATCAAACTCTAAACTACTTAGTCAAGTAGGCTTTGATACCATATCAATGACCAACTTTCCTAAAAGTTTAAGCTATAAGTGAAGGCAAAAGATTGGTTTTATATCTCTAACAAATAGAAACTAATATTCCCCTGCCTAATAACATTGACACTTTCTAGCTCCATCTAAATATGGAGTGCCTGAATCATACCAAACCACACCAGCAGCAATGGCGTTCTCTGCTCTGGCAAATGAAAAGGAGAAAAATAAGATTAGAGAATGAGCAAGAGAAATAGCAAAATATAGACAGAGGAAGAGGATGTTACAGAATCAAATACCTGCCTTGTGACAAATAGAATTGCCGCTATTACTTTCTATAAAAAATGTTTAAAATGGTGTGAAACAAATGTGAATAGTTATCTCAAGTTTTTCCATGTGAGGATACTGACATGGAAAAACAATCCAAATGACATCTTTTGAGTAGGAGTAGTACTGAACACTTCAAATGGATAACTTTTTCTTTTTTTCCCCTCTCAAATCAGTATTATTTATTTGAAGTTATTATTGCAGGTTTGGTGAAGGCTTTACATGCAATTAATGGCACTACATGGCACAATACATTTTTGGGTTTATGGGTTGCAGCACTGCGGTTGGTTCAAAGGGTAGGAATTGATCCAATAAAAGGGATGGGGGAGCTAATGAATTCTTTGGGAAAAATTGCTTGATGAATTTATTCTTGTGTATGACTATGATCTGGTGATCTAATAATAGATATAGTCAATCATCAACAAGGAAAGACCATGCTGCATGTCATTTACATTCTACTTTGTCTGTGTTGGCACCTGGCAATTTTACATTTAACTAACTGGTTCTTTAATAAAAAGTCTAATGACACTGGAAATTGCTTGCAATTGGACTCTGTAGTCTGCATAATCTTCACATAACGACACTTACATTTTCCCCGTTATTTTAGGAGAGGGATTCAAGTGAAGGCCCATATCGCCTTGATACTTGCTTGTGTATGTTATTGAGCATTACAACCCTCGTGGTCACTAATATTATCGAAGAAGAAGAAGGCGAACTGATTGAAGAAGCTGAACGTAGCCTTACAAATCAGAGGAAAGATAAACAGGCTCTGGGGAAGCGTCGTGGGGAATTGGTTACCAGCTTACAGCTATTGGGGGATTATGAGTGCTTACTGACTCCACCTCTATCTGTTCTTTTAGAAGCCAATCAAGCTGCTGCCAAGGCTATTATGTTATTATCAGGAAACCCTGTTGGTAGTGGGTACTTAGAATATATGAGCATGCATGACTTGCCCATGAAATGTTGTGAGTAATTTATTTTCTTGTGGTAATCTGAATCTGAAAAGATTTCCTTTTTATTGGCATGTGCAAACTGAGGCAAAGCTAGGACTAAACTATTGGAGGGGACCAAAGTAAAAATAATCCAAGGGATCTATGGAAAGAGAGAAAATCTGAGGGGGCCAGTCATCTCTTTATAAAAATTATAACTATCAATCTAAAACTGAGTAACATGTTTTGGGAAGTTCCCCAACCTGCCTCCCCCAAACAGACAACGTAGGTCTCCCCGCGCACAAACAGTCAATGTTTGCTAATTTTCATTTAATTCTGTTGATTCTCTCTCTCTCTCTCTCTCTCTTGGTCATCACTACTTTATCCATCAATAGTTTTTTGGTTGCACCTTTACCTTAGTTCTATGGAATTTAATCATATTATTGTTGTCAAGCAATGCTCTTTTGTCTGTTCGCTTCTGTTTATTTGATTTCATATATGGTTATCTCGTATAAGTCTTTTCATATGTTTGTTTTGGGCCCCTATTTTTATGTCTTTGGTGTAAGAGTGACAGTTTGTCATATTTTGTGTTTTCCTTGCAGCTGGCAACTTACGGCATCTAATTGTTGAGGCTTGCATCTCAAGAAATCTACTTGATACATCAGCTTATATTTGGCCTGGCTATGTGAATGCATGCAGCAATCAAATTCCTTGTAGCATTTCTAGCCAGGTGGCTGGCTGGTCTTCATTGATGAAGGGGTCACAGCTAACTCCTGCATTGGTTAATGTCTTAGTTGCAACTCCAGCTTCCAGGTATGCTACTGACTCATATCATTCCAGCGCTGTTCCCCCCCCCCCCCAAACAAGATTTAGGGAAGGTGATTGGTTCAAGCAACTAACTTAGATGGTTGTGTTTTTTCAAATATATATTTTTTTTCCCTTTCCTGAGTGCTGCTTTTTCCAACTTGGCAAAGCAGCAGTGACCTAGGATATTAGGTCCTTTAGTTTTTTAGCCATCCTTTTTTTTGGTCTTCTTTCTGACTACATCTCCTACTCCCTGGTTATCTTTTCACCTTGAATTGAATTTGTGTTTATGTATTTCACCAGCAACTTCATGAAAAGCCTTGGTTACTGCCATTCATGCTACTGACCTAGAACACTGTTCATGCTTTAGTAGTATGAATATTTTAGCGGTTTTATTTGTAATTTTTCTTTAGTTTATTTTAAAGGTTTAGGATTTAACAATTGACTTACTTATTTAGAACTCTTATTCTATATAAAGGAATTTTCTAAGGCTGCTACAGGGAATTTAAATTTAGTTTGCTGGAAAGAGTTTCTTCTCTTGAACTGAATTTTAAGATCAGAAGACAAGTCACCATGTACATTTCATTCTTTATCGCCCACCCCTTCTAGATATTGTCTAGACAAAAGCTAGTTTTTTCTGAAGAGTTTACCCTACTTCATATTCATTTTGTGTGAGCCAACACCATGCAGAATTGCACTTTTTGGGAATGCATTGCTGAATCTCATGTTTCATCACTTTCATGTTTGATCTCATGTAAATAATTATTGTGCAGTTCTGCATACTTGCCAACTAGGTATTGCACTGTTTTTTTGTTAATTCAAAAGGGCAGCCCAGTGCATGAGGCTTCCATCATTGTGGGGTCTGGGGAGGGTTAGATGTATGCATCCTTATCCGCATGAGTGGAGAGGCTGTTTTCTGCTACTAGAACCCGTGATCACCAGGTCACAAAGCAGCAACCTTACCGATTTGCCAAGGCTCACCCTCACCTTTTTTTTAATTCTTTAAAAAAAATTATATAGAATTCTTACTAGCATGAAATATATTCATCCTTACATCAATGTTCCCTCCCTCTCTTTATTTGCCACTCACAAACATGCACTCATTGGCGAGTATATGAATGTATTTATGGTTTTAATGTAAATTAAATATGTAGATATTATGGTAATACTTAATACAACAACAACAACAACCAAACCGTTTCCCACTAGGTGGGGCGGTTACATGGATCAAACGACGTTATTATGCCCTATCATAAACTAAATCTTCAGAAATGCCATACAAATCTAATCTTTTTTAATCGTTTCACCTATAGTCTTTCTTGGTCTCCCTCTACCTCTAGCTATTGAACTATCCTCCACCTGATCTACTCTTCTTACAGGGGCTTCTAAGGGTCTTCTCCTTACATGTCCAAACCACTTAAGGCGAGAATCTCCCATCTTTTCCACAATAGGTGCTACTCCTACTTTCTCTCTAATGTATTCATTCCTAATCCTATCTTGTCTTGTATGGCCACACATCCAGCACAACATTCTCATCTCAGCGACATTGATCTTATTCTCTTGCTGGCTTTTTACTGCCCAACATTCAATACCATATAACATCGCGGGTCTTATAGCTTTGTGGTAAAATTTACCCTTAAGCTTGAGAGACACTTTTCTATCATAAATAACTCCTGAAGCATTCCTCCATTTCATCCATCCTGTTTGAATTCTATGGTTTACATCTCCTTCTATGGTAATACTTAATAGAATATTTAAAATATAATACATAAAAACATTAATGTGGTAAGTAAAATACATAATATACAATGAATATGGAAATAACATATATATACTATATATATGAAAGGTTGTTATTGATAGGAACTAGATCAGGTATGCAAAACAGAGCTGAAATAATGTGTGTATTCACCTCTACTGACCTGATATCATGGTGATATCAGAATTCAGGGGGGTCTGTGACTCTGTATGAAACTGAAGAAAATTACAAGAGCAGAAAAGAAAATACAAGGATAATCCAGGCATTCGAGAGGCCTGGTTCTCTCCCGCCAATTCCCTTACTCATTTATTTCCTCCTTTCTCTTCCATCCTTATTCTATTTATATGCTCTCTAACAGAAGTTCCTCTAATTCCCTCTCTCCACCTTGCTTCCCACGTGATCCAGCATAACAGAATTTCCTCCAATTCTGTTTCTTCCCCTGTGGTCCAGCATAGGGGGTGCCTAACATTATAGAACACCTTTCCTTAATACAGCTTGGCCAGGGTAGTACCTAACCTATGGCCTTTATTGCTCCCATAGTTCCTGGATAAAAAGACTTAATTCATCTGGAAAAGACAAGGAGATTCTTGTTTTTTGGACGAAATATAGATTTATAATTTATAGATACTAGATATGCACACGCACTTATGGAGACTTATCATGTGTGTGTTAAAGTGGCGGCTGTCTGATTAACGATAGTATTGCCTAATACCTGGACTATGGATACACCCTTCTTTTCCTGAAGCCAGGCATATTAGATGCTATTTTTTGTAAATTTACCAGAGGTAAGACAACTGAATTTAAGCTCATGGATTTGATGGAAGCTTAGCAGAGATTGAGAAAATATATGAAATTGCAATCAATGGTTCAGATGAAGAAAAGTTATCTGCTGCTACCATTCTGTGTGGGGCATCTCTAGTACGTGGATGGAATGTACAGGTAATCCTGACACCAGTTCATTTGGCTTTTTGATTTTACCAGAAAGACTACTATTTTTTCCTTGCTTAGTTCTTTGGCCTTCTTTAACTTGTCTGTTCTTTCCTTTTAGGTTTATGATGATGATTATCTTTGTTTGCAGGAGCACACCATTTCTTTTATCACAAAATTGCTCTCACCTCTAGTTCCTCCTAATTACTCTGGGACTGAAAGCCATTTGATCAGCCAAGCTCCATTTTTAAACATCCTTCTTATTGGAATTTCGTCTGTAGACTGTGTTCATATTTTCTCCCTACATGGTTTGGTATGTTCTGTTTTAAATAATCCGTGTATTCTGACTCACAAATGTAATTGTCAACGACCCTTTTTCTTTTTCAAAAAAGGTACAATTTTTCTGAGGTGTTTGTTTTTCTAGTCTAGGAAGGCCCTATCATCATTTCAGTTCTTAGGTTTAATAAAATATAGTTCCAAAACTAATGAAAGAAGGGGTGTTGTGGAAGAGAACTTGCAGATGTTGCATGTATCTTGTTTGCTGATATATGTTGTGAATTTGCTATTTACTTTCAGGTTCCATTACTTGCGGCAAGTCTAATGCTAATATGTGAGGTTTTTGGATCATGTGTTCCTGATACCTCACAGACTCTTGCAACCGGAGAAGAAGTCTCTTATCATGAGGTGTTCTCTAATGCATTTACTCTTTTGCTGAGGTTCTGGCGGTTTGATCTTCCACCTATTGAACATGTGAGGAGGGATGCAGCAACTCCACCATTTGGTTCACTAATTAGTCCTGAATACCTTTTGTTGGTTCGGAACTGTATATTGGCATCTTTTGGAAGATCGGCAAAGGATAGAATAAAGCTTAAAAGAATGTCAAAAATTATAAGTTTTCCTGTAGAATATGTATTTATGGATTCCTTTCCAAAATTGAACTTTTGGTATCAGCAACATCAAGAATGCATTGCTTCAATCCGCTCTGGTCTTGTGCCTGGTGGGCCTGTTCATCAGATTGTTGATGCTCTGTTAAGCATGATGTTTAGGAAGATAAATAACAGTGCTGAGCCTTTGACACCTAAGTCTTTAGGAAGCAGCAGTTCATCTGGGTCTGCAATGGATGATGATGCTCTAATGAAACTAAAAGTGCCTGCCTGGGATATCCTTGAAGCTATTCCCTTTGTGCTGGATGCTGCTCTGACAGCATGTGCTCATGGAAGACTCTCTACCCGTGAACTGGCTACAGGTTTGCCTAGTTCTCTATTGGCCTTAACAATTTTTAACTTAAATTTATTATGTTATCATATTGAGTCAGGATTATAATGAGGCACTGATGCTTTAAAATGTAAGAATGTCAGAAAATGTGGAGTGAGGATGTCAAGATTGAGTAAGACATATGACTCTTGGAATAATTTAATTGGCAAAAAGCTGAATATAATGTATAGCTCCAATTGAATGTAGAGATTGAAAAGTGAGGCATGTTTGTCCTGTTCTCTCTCTTTCTCTCAAACAGTTTTAAATATAAAAATACCAAACAGTTTTTAAGAATATAAAACAAAAAAAAAAGTATTTGGAATAGTATCTTTCAAACAGTTTTCAAAAGGAGAAAATATGTTTGAAAGTTATAACTGAAAAAACTATTTTTAGAACTTTAAAACAATACTTATTTGGTTAGAGCTGGTCGAATTATAGGATTTAGGTAGGAAAGGAGAAAAAGAGAAAGTAGAGATTCTGAAAGATTGATTTAGTGTAATAATATTGATAGCGATTAATAAGAGCCATTCATATGCCTTCATCTAGCAGCTTAAGCTTTTAGAATTCATGACTTAGTATCAGAGCTTCTATAACCAAGTGGCCTAGAGTTCGATCCTTGTTGCCCCATTCTTTTAAATAAAAGTTGAATTTCAGCATATGGTAAAGATGGGCCTATGCATTGTCCACGCTTTAAGCCTAAAAGGCTCTTGCATGAGGGGGTGTGTTAGAGATATAATAAAAGACATTCATGTACCTTCACCTAACAGGTTAAGCTTTTGGGAGAGCTAGTTCATGACAAATATGTTACAACATACTAACACAGTGGTCTTATTTATACTAATAATTAGGTCAAGTACTAGAGTAGTAATACTAGTATAAGCCCAAGTTGACTAATACAATAAGACTACTAACCCTAATTAATTAAAGAAACAAATCAGGAAATATAATAAAATTAGGAAACAACTCCTAAGATTGTCTCAATTAGATGACTAATTGATTCCAAAATACATTCTAAAGATATTCTAAAATATTACAAATATATTCTGAAAATTTGCTAAGATATTCTAAAATACTCTCAAGACATTATGAGATATTCTAACATTCTCCCTCAAGTTAAAGCTTACTAAGTTTTAAGCTGGTTACAAATAAACACTTTAAAAAATATAATAAAGCCCCTCCTAAAATCACTGAAGTCTATAGGAGAAGGAAAGCCCAAGATAGAATGGGTGTGGGCCGAGAAGGTGAGGCAAATGGGGAGCCTTAAGGTTGTAACTAACTGCTGATGTGGCAGTGATAGTGGAATGAAAGAGGATTCCACGTGATTCTGTTAGTGGGAAGTGGGGGATATAGCCATGGGTTAATGGTTAGAAGAGGGAGGCTAGAATTTGGCTTGGACTTGGGAGAGAATTGAGCACTCTCTAATTTGCTCATTCTTGTTTCTGTTACTTTGAATTCCTAGAAGTTGTTTTCAGCACTTTCGGGATTGATATCATTTTGATATCAGCGGGAAGTCCATCAATATATCAATATTTCCTTTCATTTTTATTTTATGATAACCTCATTTACAGTCAAGATGAAGACATCCATATGGAGCATCTCAAGTTCGTATTACAGCAATTGAGGGATAATAGCCTTTTTGTCAACAAGAAGAAGTGCAGCTTCAACCAGTAGCAGTTGGAGTATCTAGGGCACCTAATTTCAGGGAGTGGAGTTTCTGCAGATCCCAATAAGGTGGAGGATATCGTAAACTGGGCTGTCCCTGTGGATGTGAGAGGATTGAGGTGATTTTTGGGGCTCACGGGCTATTACAGGAGGTTTGTAAAAAATTATGGAAAAATAGCTTGGCCCCTCACCCAGTTGCTTAAGAAGGACAATTTTAAATGGGGAAGTGAAGCTCAAACTGCCTTTGACCAACTTAAGGTAGCCATGACCACCTTGCCTGTGCTGGCTGTCTCAAATTTTGAGAAAATCTTCATTATTGAAACTGATACTTCTGGAAAGGGAGTGGGGGCTGTATTAATGCAAGAAGGGAGACCGATTGCCTACATGAGTCAAACCTTGTCTGATAGAGCTCAGAATAAGTCTGTGTATGAGAGAGAGTTGATGGCTATAGTCTTGGCTGTTCATAAATGGCGACATTACCTGTTGGGAAGATATTTTGAGGCGCACATGGATCAAAAAAGTTTAAAATTTCTGGCTGAACAAAGAATCATGGGTGATGAACAACAGAAATGGATTTCCAAATTGTTGGGATTCGATTTCGAGATAAAATACAAACCAGGAAGTGAGAATAGAGTGGCCAATGCTCTCTCCAGAAAGTTGCAATATTCAACAATTTCCTCCGTTCAGTTTCATGAATGGGATGGGTTGGAAGATGAAGTACAAGCTAATGAAAGATTAAGAGGGATTATTCAGGATTTGTTGAGACAACCTGAATCTCATCCAAGATTCCAATTCAAGAATGGAAGGTTGTATTATAAGGGAAGAATGGTGGTCCCAAAGGATTCCCCTAAGATCCCTTTGATCCTTAAGGAATTTCATGACTCAGCACTAGGGGGTCATTCAGGTTTTTTCAGAACTTACAAGAGGATTTCAGGACTGATTTACTGAAAGGGATGAAGAGGAACATTCAACAATATGTGCAGGGCTGTGAAGTGTGTCAGAGGAATAAATATCAGACATTAAGTCCTGCGGGGTTACTGCAACCACTCCCAATACCCACACACACATGGTCAGATCTTTCTATGGACTTTATAGGAGGGTTACCTAAGGCTTGTGGGGTGGATACCATTCTTGTAGTAGTGGATAGGTTAACAAAGTATGCTCATTTTATAGCAGTAGCTCACCCTTTTACTGCTCAGGATATTGCCAAAGTCTTCATCAATGACATAGTCAGACTTCATGGATTCCCTACATCCATTGTGTCAGACAGGGACAAGGTGTTTCTTAGCACTTTTTGAACAGAATTCTTCAAGTTTGCTGGAACCAAACTGAAATTCAGTTCAGCATATCACCCCAAATATGATGGATAGACAGAGGTGGTTAGCAGGTGTTTGGAGGCCTATTTGAGGTTCTTGACAGGGAATAAACCCAAACTATGGCCAAAATGGCTCAACTAGGCAGAATTTTGGTATAACACCAATTATAACTCGGCCACCAAGATGACTCCTTTCAAAGCTTTGTATGGCAGAGACCCTCCTGTGTTGGTTAGAGGGGATGTGAATCAATCGTCAGTTGAAGCAGTTAACAGGATGATGACAGAAAGGAATCACATGTTGGATGAATTAAGGGACCATTTGATTCAGGCTCAGAACTGGATGTGCAATCAAGCCAATAAACATAGAAGAGAGGTGGAATATCAGGCGGGAGATGTGGTTTTTTTGAAGATCTAGCCTTATAAATTGAAGACCTTGGCTAAAAGGGTGAATCAGAAGTCGAGTCCAAGGTATTATGGACCTTATGAGATTATTGAAAAAATCAGCCCAGTTGCTTATAAATTGAGGCTACCTAAGGATAGCCAAGTGAATCCTGTCTTTCATGCTTCTTTGTTGAAGAAATCCATTTCAGCAGATGCCACTAGTCAGCCTCTACCTTCGTTTTTAGCAGATGATTGGGAATTGAAGGTTCAACCAACTGAAATACTTGTTGTTCGCAAAAATTCAGAAGGAGAAACAGAGATTCTAATCAAGTGGCACAATCAGCTAGATTTTGAGAGCTCTTAGGAGGTTTTATCCACCATCAAGGAGCAATTTCCAGACTTCCACATTGAGGACAAGGTGTGTCTTGAAGGGGGGAGGATTGATAGAGCCCCTCCTAAAATCACTAAAGTCTATAGGAGAAGGAAAGCCCAAGATAGAATGGGTGTGGGCCAAGAGGGTGAGGTAAATGGGGAGCCTTAAGGTTGTAACTAACTGCTGATGTGGCAGTGATAGTGGAATGAAAGAGGATTCCACGTGATTCTGTTAGTAGGAAGTGGGGGATATAGTCGTGGGTTAGTGGTTAGAAGAGGGAGGCTAGAATTTGGCTTGGACTTGGGAGAGAATTGAGCACTCTCTAATTTACTTATCCTTGTTTCTGTTACTTTGAATTCCTAGAAGCTGTTTTCAGCACTTTCGGGATTGATATCATTTTGATATCAACCGAAAGTCCATCAATATATCAATATTTCCTTTCATTTTCTGGAACCTATCAAAATATATATACAAATTATAAATTAGGCTCTATAAAACATGGCTGGAAAGGCAAGACGTTAGAGAGATGAGCATTGCTAGGATGACAACTCAGCAAGATGGCTGGAATAATCATTTGCCTAAAGAGCTAGTTGGAATATTTGACCAAGGAAGAAGAGACTTCAAACCGCATTTGACCAAAAGTTGCCAAGGATTGGATAAGCAGCAAGTTTACCGTCAGTACCTCTATTTGGCGTACTAAATCGGGGTGTTTAGTGGGAGTGGGGAATGCCTTGTAAAAGTCCAATCCACCTAATGAAATGAGTTTTACTCAAAAGTGATATTGATTTTGTACTTTTTTTTTGTACAATGGGAATTTGTTATGCCCCCCCCCCCTCTTTTTTTTTCCTTGACTTGAACATGAGACTTCTACGGTTCTGCCTAATCCTCCACTCACTCCAACCACCTAAGCTATGCTTAGATGCCTTTTAAGTTCAAAATTATTATAAATAGCAAGAGCCTTTTAGGGTTGCAATTACAGCCCAGCAACCATTGAAAATACTAAAATGCTAATCTAATAAACTTGAATTTTGAGTATCATTCACATAATTAAAACTTTGGTCCTAGACCACCACCTGCTTTTTTTAGAATTTGCATTCTCTTAAGTAGCAACTCTGCCTATGCTGAGCTTTGTTGCAAATATCTACGTAGCCGGTCCCAAGCCCGGATAAAAGAGGAGGGTTGTGTTGGGCAGTCGATTGCCAACGTAAAACTTTGTTGAATTTTTATGACATGGATCAACGAAGTAATTGTGTTAATGTTAGGTCGTTGCCCCTAAGCAACGCGCTGTATGGCTCGAGTACACTGTCAAATGAGCAAAGGCCGCTACATCGCCGCCTGGGTGTAGTAAAAAATAAGCAAGGGTTCCCACATTGTCGTGAACGGGTGTGGGTAAAGAAGCTAGTTCACAAGAGTAAGATGCGTTTTGGAACTTGGAATATAGGCACACTTACAGGTAAATCAATGGAAATAGTTGACACCATGATTAGGAGGAGGATTAATTTTATGTGCCTACAAGAAACTAAGTGGGTTGGAGAAAAGACAAAGGAACTCGACTCTTCGGGTTTTAAGCTTTGGTACACCGACAAGGTAAAATCTAGAAATGGGGTAGGCATAATAGTAGATAAGAATTGGAAGAATATGGTTGTGGATGTGAGAAGGCTCGGAGATAGGATCATAGCTTTGAAGTTTGTTGTGGAACAGGAGACTTTTAATATTATTAGTGCGTATGCACCCCAAGTAGGGCTAGACGAGCACTACAAGATTAAATTTTGGGAGGATTTAGAAGGTTTAGTTTAGGGAATACCATTAGGAGAGAAGATTTTTCTAGGAGGGGACCTAAATGGTCATGTGGGGAGCGAATCTAAGGGGTATGAGGGTTTGCATGGGGGTTATGGTCTAGGAGTAGCTAATGCAGAGGGTAAAGCGATTTCAGATTTTTCGATAGCGTTTGATTTTACAATAGCTAACACTTGTTTTAGGAAGCGGGAAGAGCATCTGATCATATATAGAAGCGGGGGTTATTGCTCTCAAATTGATTTCTTTTTAATAAGGAAATTTGATAGAAAGCTTTCCATGGACTGCAAAGTCATCCCTAGAGAGAGCTTGACTACCCAACACAGGGTTTTGGTTATGGATGTACGGGTCAAGATGAGAGTAAGGAGAAATTGTCGAGACAGAGAGCCAAGGATCAAATGGTGGCAATCAAAGGGAGGAAAACAAATGCTCTTTCAGAGGAGGATTATAGAGGAAGAAATTTGGGAAATACAATGGAGTACTAATGATATGTGGGAAGAGATGGCTGAAGGGATTAGGAAGGTAGCAAAAGAGACACTCGGTGAATCAAGAGGCTTTGGACTCAAGGATAAAGAATCTTGGTGGCGGGATGCAAGTGTACAAGATAAGGTTAAGGTTAAAAGGGAATGTTATAAAGCTTGGCACGTATGTAAAAATGATGAAAATTGGGAAAAATATAAGGCAGCTAAAAAAGATACTAATAAGGCGGTGAGCGAAGCGAAAGCTAAAGCGTTCAACGGGTTATATCAATCGTTGGGCACCAAAGACGGAGAAAGGAATATCTACAAGCTTGCTAAAAGTAGGGAAAGGAAGACAAGAGACTTGGATCAAGTGAAATGCATTAAGGATGAAGAGGGTTAAAGTCTTGGTTACGGAACAAGACATTAAGGATCGATAGAAGGGTTATTTTCATAAGTTATTTAATGAGGAACATGGGACATTAATGGACTCGGACATTCTAAACACTAGAAAGGAGGACCAAAATAAAACCTTTTATCGTAGAATCAGGGAGTTTGAGGTAAAAGAAGCATTGAAGACGATGGATAATGGAAAAGCGGTCAGACCGGATAATATACCTATTGAGGTATGGAAGTGCCTAGGAGAGAAAGGTATAAGTTGGATCACAAAGCTGTTTAACGAGATAATGAGATTTAAGAAAATGTCAAACGAATGGAGGAGAAGCACTTTAATCCTTATTTATAAGAATAAGAGAGATATACAAAACTGTGCAAATTACAGAGGAATAAAGCTTTTGAGTCATACCATGAAGGTATGGGAAAGAATAATTGAACGGAGATTAAGACAAGAGACTCATATTTCAGAGAATCAATTTGGTTTTATGCCTGGGAGGTCAACCATGGAAGCAATCTATCTTCTACGAAGATTAATGGAGAGGTATCGGAGGAAGCAAAAAGACCTACATATGGTTTTCATTGATCTGGAAAAAGCCTACGATAGGGTACCGAGAGAGGTCCTGTGGAAGGCTTTGGATAAGAAAGGAGTTCGTATCGCCTATATTCGAGCAATCCAAGATATGTATGATGGGGTTAAAACTAGTGTGAGAACACAGGGTGGGGCCACATAAGATTTTTCTATAACTATAGGACTGCACCAAGGGCAGCTTTGAGTCCATATCTTTTTACCTTGGTCTTGGATGTGCTTATTGCGCATATCCAAGAGCTGGTGCCACAATGTATGCTTTTTGCAGATGATATAGTCTTAGTTAGAGAGTCGAGAGAGGAAACAAATGGAAAGCTAGAGCTATGGAGACGAACTTTGGAAGAACAAAGCTTTCGTCTAAGCAGGAGTAAGACGGAGTATATGGAATGTAAGTTCAGTAAGAGGCGTGTTAATGCTAGCTTAGCGGTGAAAGTTGGAGATCATATAATACCACAAGTCACACAATTTAGGTACCTTGGATCTATCATACAAAATGATGGAGAGATAGAGGGAGATGTAAACTATAGGATTCAAGCTGGATGGATGAAATGGAAGAATGCGCCAGGAGTTATTTGTGATAGAAAAGTGCCTCTCAAGCTTAAGGGTAAATTTTACACGCACAGCTATAAGGCCTGCGATGTTATATGATACTGAATGTTGGGCGGTAAAAAGCCAACAAGAGCATAAGATCAGTGTTGCGGAGATGAGGATGTTGCGTTGGATGTGTGGCCATACAAGACAAGATAGGATTAGGAATGAATGCATTAGAGAGAAAGTAGGTGTAGCACCTATTGTGAAAAAAATGGGAGAATCTCGCCTTAGGTGGTTTGGACATGTAAGGAGAAGACCCTTAGAAGCCCTTGTAAGAAGAGTAGATCAGGTAAATAATAGCCCAATAGCTAGAAGTAGAGGAAGACCAAGAAAGACTATAGGTGAAACGATTAAAAAAATTTAGATCTGAATAGCATCTCTGAAAACTTGGTTTATGATAGGGCACAATAGCGTCGTTTGATCTATGTAGCCGACCCTGCGTAGTGGGAAAAAGCTTGGTTGTTGTTGTTGTTGTTGTTGTATTCTCTTAAGTAGCCCGTGCTGCTTTTTTAATGTGGCATAGAATAGTATTTTTTTATTAGATATATCTTGATATCGAATTCATATGTTCAGGAAATAAACACTGGGTTGCTAATGCTGGTTCTTCTAATCTTTTATTTAGGTTGTTTGCTGTGTAATTTGATTTCTATGTGTTTTTTATCTCAGGCCTCAAAGCTCTAGCTGATTTTCTTCCAGCATCTTTGGTTACCATTGCAAGCTACTTTTCAGCTGAAGTTACAAGGGGCATATGGAAGCCAGCTTTTATGAATGGAATTGATTGGCCTAGCCCTGCTGCAAATTTATCCCTTGTTGAGCAACAGATAAAGAAAATTCTAGCAGCCACAGGTGTTGATGTCCCAAGCCTTGCTGTAGGTAATTCATCTTAATCTCTACTCTAATTGTGCCTTTTTTTTGTTCTTTTGGGTTCTAAATAACCTTTAGGAGAGTAGTAGTCCTTGACGAATTAGTCAACTAGCTGTATGGTTGACCAATGAATATCCACTCATGCAGGCATTTATTTTTGTGGTGGACAAAGTTTGGTTTTTAATTTCAATGTATGTGGAAAAAAAGTTCATTTAATCATTATGTTGACACTATTATTTTAAATTCCATCTAAGCAGATGCGGACTCTCCAGCTACACTTCCTTTGCCTTTGGCAGCTTTTGTCAGCCTCACAATAACATATAAATTTGACAAAGCCTCTGAGCGATTGCTTGTCCTGATCGGCCCAGCTATTAATGCCCTTACTTCTGGTTGCCCCTGGCCCTGCATGCCCATTGTAGCTTCTTTGTGGGTCCAGAAGGTGAAGCATTGGAATGACTACTTTGTGTTCATTGCTTCCGGAACTGTCTTCCACCACAACAGGAATGCTGTAGTTCAACTACTAAAAAGTTGCTTCACATCCACCCTTGGGCTTGGTTCTGCCAGTTTTCATAATAGTAGTGGTGTTAGTGCCCTCCTTGGTCATGGCTTTGGTGGCAAAATATCCGGTGGGATCTGTCCAGTTGCTCCAGGGATTCTTTACTTAAAAGTGTACCGGTCTATTGGAGATATCACGTTCTTGGCTGAAGAGATTGTGTCTATTCTAATGCTTTCAGTTAGAGATATAGCAAGTAGTGAGTTACCCAAGGGGGAGGTAAAGAAACAGAAGAAAACCAAGTATGGAATAAAATATGGACAAGTTTCTCTTGCCAGATCCATGCAACGTGTCAAGCATGCCGCTCTACTCGGGGCTTCATTGGTTTGGATATCAGGTGGACCAAAGTTGGTTCAATCTTTGATAAAAGAGACTCTGCCTTCCTGGTTTTTATCAGCTAATATGTTGGAGCTGGATGGTGGAGAATCTGGAGTTTTGGTTGCTATGCTTAGAGGTTATGCACTGGCATTTTTTGTTATGCTTATTGGGGCATTTACCTGGGGTATTGACCATTGTTCACCTATATCAAAACGACGGGCAAAGGTTATTAGGCTGCATTTGGAATTTCTTGCAAGCGCCCTGGACAGGGAGATATCACTGCGTTGTCATTGTGCTACTTGGCGAGCCTATGTGTCAGGGTTTGTGAGCTTGATGGTGGATTGCACTCCATTGTGGGTACAGGAAGTTGATGTGGAGATGTTAAAGAGACTGAGCAGGGGATTAAGACGGTTGAATGAACATGAGTTGGCTCTTCGCCTTTTGGAAATTGGAGGGATAGGCGTCATGGGTGCAGCAGCTGAAATGATAATTGAACTTGAACATAGATTTTAATCTGTCAGAACTGGGAAGTACTCTACCAATTCATTCATTAATACATGTTTTGTTAAGTGTAAGGGATGTTGGTAGTCTTCTGATTTTTCAATCAGTAGAAGTAGAAAAAAGTTACTCCATCTGGTATACCTTTCTGCAGGTAGAAAGACTCGTCAGGAATCAGGATGGTTATCACATCGATCACACAGAACAATGAAAACATGATCCACCATGCAATGAATTATAGTTTGTCACGATGTTGATTTTGCATATAAATATGAGATTAAGTGATAGATATTTTTGACTTGATTGATAATTATATTCTACACTAGTTTTAATATAAATTGATAGAATATAAAATAATAGATGAACATAAATTTATTAACATGATAAGCACAAAGTATACTTTAAATTTAATAGTAAATTCTAAAAAATATTTATATCATAAATTCAATATGATTGCTGTGTTTATTTTTATATTATGCAGAAACTGTTAATATGATTGTATTAAATTTTGATAATAAAAAATTAAATAAGATTACTTAAAAGAATGAGTATAATAAAAGACACTTATGGTCAAATGGCTTTCACACTGATTGTGTGTGTTTTTCTAGAACTTGTATCTCTAGCATTATCTTTTGATTACTATGAGGGTGTGATTTATTTTTGCGGGTGTGATTTATTTTTGCGGATGATATATGTAATATGAATATCATAATCCCTAAATGCATGTAAACTATATGGTTGAATCCCCGTATTATTAGTTTTCTCTTCAATCTTACATGGTTCAAGGGCCATAGCGAGCACCACTTCAGTCCCCGTAAGTGAGGTGAATGCATTGCTGCAAGAGGTTCGTTCAGAACAGAGTGGAGTATAGAATGATCCAGGGAAATGCTCGACTGATCTACAGTATTTCTTACCTTAAAAAATTTAATAAAACAATCACTCACTAAGTTGAATAGATAAAGATGACAATCCCAGGCTTGCGGCAGTGACTTGATGGGGAGTGGAATAATTATTGTTTAGATGATATCAGGTTGGCTAGGATAACTGAATCCTCCATCTCTGAACATAAGAAACCATTGCAACGAAACTACCAGCAGACATTGCCTAGTACATATTCTCAACAATTTATTATCATATTATATTAATTAATCTACAAATCTACAAATGAGAGGGCAATTGCTTGTAATGACAATATTTACAAAGAAGATGAGGAGGGAGGTCTCGGGCTGAGGAAAGTAATTTTTAACTGCTACAGTTGATTGCCTCAAACAAAGTGCAGCTGTAAGACTTCATTTGATAAGTAAACAATCCTGCTGTCTGCTCAGAGACAAATTCACCACTGGTCAAGAAAAACCCAGGAAATGGAAGAGCCGTGTCAACTAAACGGTACCATGACATCCCTTCTGGAGGCAGGGGTAAAACTACAGTTTCTGGATGATCAGCTGCATTGAAAGCAATAAATAAATCCCCCGATATATCACAAGATACAGAGCTCTCTGGGAACTCCATTTTTTCAGCCTTCAAAGTCATGGCCAGGAACTTGCAGGATGGGTCTTCCCATCTTGGTGGAGCCAGGTCACTTCCGTGCCATTCAATGTTTTCTTCTTTTAAGAAGCTCCTACTCTGAAGAAGATCACTCCGCCTCTTTCTCAATGAGCTTAAAAAGAAAATGAACTGTGTGGTTTGTTTACCAAAACCTGTTTTCAAACCACTCCAATTGAAAGGTTTTATGTCACCGTATGCAGGAGAACCACCAGAAGACTGACCACATTCATCTCCCATGTTCAGAACAGGTACTCCTAATGAAACAAACAAGATGAAGAGGAAATTACGGGTTTGTTTGAGTCGCCTTTCAAGGACACTGGTGTTATTAGTAGGTCCTTCTTCTCCACAATTCCAACTTAATTCTGCAGCTAGCTCACCACTACTGAAGCTGACTAAGTCCACAAGAGAAAGTCCAAAATTCCTGGCAATGAAATTAAAAGAGAATGCAGGGCCTCGTCCATCAGAAAACATGTCCCCACTCCCACAAAGTCTAGTTGCAAGGTTGCTAAGAAGACTTTCACCCCTTAAAAAGTTTCTCACATCATTACAAAAATTTGTATTTATTTCAGCCCATTTCATCCAATGAGGAAAGCGAGTTTCCTTTGCTATCATGTCATGCGGATCCCAGCAATCTGCAATGATTTTAGTCTTTGAGAGTACTGGGTCAAAAGCAATTGCTTCAACCAATGGAGGTCGAGACAAGTATTCTCCATGAAACCCCCTCAACAGATGTGAAGCATTTATGAAAGAGAAGCCATCAATGTGAAACTCAATTACCCAATGCCGAAGGCTATCCAGAATCAAATTTTGCACTATAGGATAGTTACAATTCAAAGCACTCTGTATCTTCAAATCACCAACTCCATTTGCATAATAGTAGGATAAGTCATCAATTCCTTGCAGAGCACCAATCCCAGCAGTATGGGAGAAAACAACTTCCATGAGAACTTCTATCCCATTGGCATGCATAGTTTTAACCATCTCTTTCATAGAATTGATAGTAGATACAGGACCCCCAGATGGCCCATAAATGTGCATTAGAGAAAAAAAGTGAGAAGGAAAATATGGACCTTTTTTCTCATCAAATGTGAAAACCGGCTCTAACAGAATGGCATTCACACCCAGATCTTTAAAATGCTGCAGCTTCCTAGCCAAACCAGAAAAGGTCCCAGCTAAATCACTTGGAAATTGGCTGGACTCGTGTTGCGTAAAGCACTTGACATTCAACCTATAGACCACTAGTTTTTCCAAGGATAAATTCGGATGATAATCATCACCCCAGTCAAAAGCAGGTTCCTTGCCCAACTGTCCAAGATTCTTCACCGATGCATGACCATAAGGATATGAATTCCCAATAATCTTAGCATACGGATCCAAAACAATATGTTCAGCATAATCATCATCCTTGTTTCTCTGAAGAAGAGCCCCTCTGCAGCGATAACCATAGCTCACAAAAGTCCATGCACTCTCAAATGAGATATGCCAGATATCACCTGATCGATTGACATAAGGGTCCAGATCAAGCTCTAAAGCAGGTTTCTCTAGACTGGTGTCATCATACAAGCACAAAACCACACTCTCCGCATGCCTTGAGAAAATGGCAAAATTCATAGTACCATCAGGACTAAAAGAGAGACCTAGAGGAGCAGGATATCCCGGAAGAGAACCAACCGGCACACAAAAATTTGTTTTCCTGTGGCTTCTGATTTCCAAGCCAGCATCTGACAATGATTTCAAGAAAAATGACAAGTACAAGGGAATTTGTTTAGCATCAAATTCCAACTCAATTACAAACTTGCCGAGAGAAGTCTGCGCAAACGGGCTCAGATTCATCCCTGTTCCGGCATCTACATTTGAGCTTATCGAATCCAAATGCACGAAACATGATGAATCGGCTCTATACACGCCCCAACACAACACCAGTCTTTCTCCTTGGCTGCATAACTCCAAGGAAGAAACCTCAATTAAGACAGAATACCTAACGTTTTTCTTTGTAACATAAACTTTCACCAATCCACCACCAATTTCTGTCCTAAACAAATAAGCCAATGCCCTTTTCAGATCTTCGGATTGGGTAAAGGTAGTGAGTTGCTGCTGCTCAGTTTCCTCAATAGATATTCGCGATGTGGCCCACAATTTGGGAGTGAGATTCTGGGAGAAGGGGCTAATGAGATTTTGCAATCCTCTACTAACAAGTTGGTGTTTCCTTTGGATACAGGATTTGTGAAAGCAAGACCATTTGTTTCCGTATTTGTACGGATTGCAAGGAATCACCGAGAATGATGGCAGAAGATTCGCCATCAATTGAATCCGCAAAGCAGAAAGAGGCAGGAAGGAGATTCGTAATGGTAATGGATTTGGGAAGTGTTGTGCTGTGTCCGCAATAACAGTAATTGCTAATTAGAGCATTGCATTGGACAATTCATGATTACCTAATTTCAATTTTTCTTACAATATATGTTCCGCAAGGAAATCGATCACATATAGATATAGATTAGAGCAAGAATTCAAGTGATGGAAACTTACGATATCGGACTAAAGAGAAACCGAATATTCGAGAAGATGAGTTGAGTGAGGAGGAAGAATGAGATAGAGCCAGTGTCGTGTGGTTCACTCTCCTAGTCCTTGAGTTGTGTATCATTGCAAGGACCGGACAGGACAACGCTTGTTGTGATGAGGTCGGTTACTTGTTACTGTTTGGAGAATTATACTTATTTGCTTTCCTCTCTGAACTCTCACTCCTAACCGTTGGCTAACTATCACTACCTATCAAACGTCATTTTTTATTGAAACTATTTTTCAAAAATGAAAAAAAAAGCATCTCTTAATTATTTTTCAATGTTTGATTTTTTTTTCTTGGAAGCAACTTGATATTTGTACGAAAATTGACTTAATTTCTATCTATACCAGAGTTTCGTCGTGTAAAAGTACAAGAACCAGTCCCTTGTGTAATAAATTAATATAAAAAATAATGTAAAAAGTAATACAAATATAATTTTTTTCTAAAATGTATATAAATCTCAAACCTCTATTTTTAAAATTTTTATTATAAAAATAAGTTAATTTTCATTCCGTGAGGATTGTTTCTGTTGCGTTGGTGAATCAAATCAAATGAATATGTTTTTCACTGATTGTCTATTAAGTATTAGCACAGTATTTTATCGTCAAAAAAAAATTTAACACAGTATTTTCTATAATAATTACAAGAAAACACATACATACAGACATTTTTAAAAAAATATTTTTCGTACAACAAACAACATTTTCGAGGGCAATTGAGAGCAACAGAATATGTCACCTAGGCCAGGAAATATATCAAAGGGTATGAATGATGCAATTGGTTTTGGCATTTGGGAATGCTGCTTGCTGCATCTTATAGTTTCTACTGAAAATGGCTGATTCTCAGTCACGAGTAATTACTCCATGGTAGTTCCCTGGAATCTCAAATGGCAACTGTACCTTAGTAACTGCTGGCACTGCCGCCACTGCCGGCTTCATTATCAGATTCTGGCTTGCTACCCCGACGAGAAGCTCTCTTTGTTTGAATAAGTGGATTGTCCTCTTCATCATCAATGATCGCTGGTTTTTCCAACTCACCGCCCTTAAAAACTGGGTGTAAGTAAGCATCCTGAAGATAGAGTCTCAGGTTCAGGTTTGGTTCAACAGCCCGTTCAAGTGTATCCTTCACCATGGCATCCTGTCATCATCTCATATATATCAGTATCACATGTTGATATGGCTAATACCTGACCACCGTTAATATCTGGCTCCCATAACTTCATCTAATTAAAAATCGTTTAATTACTATGCACAAACCAAATACCATCTTGTTAATTTGCATAAATTATTACTCTCAGATTAACATAAATTAATAAATAAATAAACAAACAAATACATAAAGAAAGAAAGAATTAACATAAATATATGTATGCATGCTTAACCAACCTCTAGTGGAAATTTTACAAATGCTGATTCGAAGCGCCCTTTGCAATATATGTGGAACCAGATTGTCAAGACAGGTTGTGCAATAAGCATTAGCGTCGACATATCTGCACCTCTTGTACTTAGCAATCCCATAAGAAGAAGTTGAGATATAATCAAGCCAATAATTACTCGACGGTGGACGTCTGGCCAAAACGTTGCTCCACTCTCATATTGCTGGTTATACACATTGATGATCTTGTGACAAGAAAAAAGAAGCGCCAATTAAGCATAATGATAAACAGAATGATATTTACTCTTATATGTTTATGTAGGAAAAAGAGGTGTAATGCAATGTTATTACGTGAAGCAATCAAATAATAAACTAATGCAATGTTATTACGTGAAGCAATCAAATAATAAACTAAGTTCATAAGCAACAAAACATGGCAGCAAACTCTATCCAGAGCTCACCTGATGCCGAAAGACCATGTAGGAAAAAGCAAAGAAGACTACAATGAAGGGGAGAAGAAAAGGTGTGACAGGAGAATAAACATGCCCCAGCATAAAATATAACTGTATGCGAGGTTCAGATGTAGCAAATTCCAAGCTACCAGGATCCATAGCATTCTCCCTGTCTTGCTCCGTCTTCACCAAGAATGTGTTTTTCAGGTGGAACGTAATTAACGGAGATAACCTGAGGATCTCTGCAGCTATTCCAGCCCAACCGTCGATCATTATATATGTGATAAAGAATGTGGCTTTCATGGGGATTGTACTGCCAACAGTTTTTGTGAACCTGCAAATATTAATAGAAGCACCACGTCACTTGTGGCCAATCTGGATGCCCAAATAAAAGCTATCGAAACTTAAGCTCAGAGCCTACTCTGTAGAGGGCTTGTCAATAAACTGCTGAAGTTGCTGAAATGCCGTTCCTGTTATAACGCTCCCAAGGAACACATTGACGAGAACAAAATAGTAATATTTGGAAGCTGACCTCCGTTCCAAAGACGAAAGCGATGTATAACCTTCTATTTTGGACATCGTCATGAGAATTCTTGGAAGCATAATAAGAAATATCTTTAATGCTAGCCCTGGCAGAAATCCTTGAATAACAGACTTGACAGCTGGCCTGCAACGAGTTACTCAGGGCGTGAAACCAAAGGCATTACTCTACAAAATGACGCTATAAGACACTATGCATTCCATTGTAGCAATCGAAAAAGGAAACTACTCCCTCCGTTCAGTATCAAATTGCGTTCCGCTGAAATTGCAATGCCCTTCACTATCAAATTGCTACATTCATCTCTCTCAAGAGAATCACCATATATAACATTGGGTTCTTCATAATTATTGTTATAACTTTCAAATTTACTGATAGTTCAGACACATTTCTACCTCTTTTGATGGATTAAAAATGAATTTTATGACTCTCTTCACATTAGATTTCAAAGGAAAAAGAAAACGTTTTCCATACTATAAGAATAAGCAATGGGGAATCAGGGAGGAATTAATTAGCAATTTAGCATTGAAAATTAGTATATTGATTAACTGGTATAAGATTGAATGCACTTACTTTTCAATTATTGGCTTCAAGAAAGGAAGGACCTTCTCAATGGCCTCAATGTTGGCTAGAGATTGGACCACTGCTATTGGTATCATAAAGAAGAAAGTTAGGAAAAATAAAGATACAGACATGAGCAATCTTCGAATATTGAGGTCAAAATACGGAATCGCAAGATTTTCCCAATAGACATCCCGAGGCTCAGGAGCCCACTCTGTCAGCCAAACGGTAGGATTACTAGTTTGTTGAGTTTGAGCGCACACAGCCGCCCCCCATCGGGTTTTGAATGAAACAAATGCTGCAGGAACAACAGTATTGGGATCCCTTGTAACATTTTCTCTTTCTTCCTCTTCCTGCTTGAAATGAACACGAAGGGATTGGCCCCATATGAAGAGATTTTAAGAGGACACACGCAACTAAAAGCAAATGGTAAAATTTAACCACAAGTAACAGTTGCCTCTAATCCGTTCTGAACTGACTATTGATATCATGTATCTTTTTATTCTTATCCTTCACTTTTTTCCTCTTGTAGCCTTACATATCATGCCCTATTGGTGTAATATGAATCTTTTCTATTAACATACATATCATATCATGTCATGACAACTAGAAGTTCAAGTAGCCGCCATTCCTACGATTATTGTCAATTAATAGACTAGCCATATGTTCAGTTTATGAGTTACTGCAAGAGAGAACTGAAACCATACGTGCCATGTAAAACTAGGAGTTGGCCAACCTAATTAGCGAGACAAATATAGATCTGGCAATTTATTGACCTTCTGCTAATATGTCGTTAGATATTATATACCAAGTAATATTCTTCGGTATACTCAAACAAATTCTATAATAGTGTAACAGAACTTAGCATGCAAAATGAGAGCAGATGATGAAGAGAAAAACACGATGTTTTGAACTCCCCTGAACTCTTAAAAGCATAGCCCATTATATCCAGTGATATAACAATGAAAACCAATTACCATAATTTGATTATTTCACAAATATTATAAATAAGTGAGAAGAGTTGCATAAATGACTGGATAATAAATCTGTACAAAAAAGTATATCCAGAAAGCACTAAGGAAGGTGACACTGACATAACCATTGTACACTTAAATCAGTACTTACTTGTTTGCTCAACTCATCAATTACTGAAGTATAATAATCAATAGCATCTACTTTAGTTCCCAATAGACCCAGAAAACCTGTCTATATAGATAAGAAATCAAATTGTGAAATATAAAAGGTTATCAGTTGATATCACCTTATGGTTATTCTCATGAAAATGAACAAGCTAAAAGAAGGCCTCAATCTGCTCAAATTATAAAAAAATTAATTGATAGTAGATCGTGAAGAGAAAGCTACCCGAGTAGTTGGCCTCTTTGAAGGATCTCTTTCATATTTGTTTTGGTAGTAAACATACCAGTTTAGCAATTTCTTCTTGCTTGCAACTATTGATGCAAGCTTGTTTGCATTATAAACAACCTATCAATTATTCAGAAGAAATGAATCATTCGTTACACCAGAGAAAATCACAAAAGTAATATAAATTCAAGATTCATACAGAAAGTCCTCAATCAGTTAAAGAAAACCTCAGTAAATTACAATTCCTAATTCCTAGGTGAAGAGCAATGAATCAAAATGTTGTATTTGACCCAAATTCTTATCTAGATAATTATTGTTCAATTCCTATTTTTGAGTTGTAATTACAAAGATAAGTGAGATATCTGTTTTTAATAGGAAACTAATAATAGGATAGTCCTCATCTTGATAAAGAGAGTGTGGGAGTTGTTGCTTGTCAAGAAAATTCTTGTAAGTTATAAGTACTTATATTGGGAAATTGCTAGGGTTTTAAGAACGAGAAAATAAATTGTGAGTAGTATAGTAGTTGAGGGTTTGCAACTATGTCTATAAAAGTTGTGTTGGAAGAAGATTTGCAGCGTTGTCCATAAAATTTGTAATAGTGCTGGGAGAGGGTTTGCAACTTTATCTCTGCAAAATTGTAGTAATAGTAGTAATGGGAGAATGTTTGCAACTTTTTCGTGAAAAAGTTGTATTGTAATGTTTTTCTTAGTAAATTTGATCTCTTCTCATCCGTAGATATAGACATATTGAGCTGAACCATGTTAAATTTTGTACATGATGTGTTTATGATATTTTCTCTAATTGTCAGTGTTTATATAAGCACGTGAAGAAGGGGGGATATAGTAATTCCCAACACAAAACAACAAAAAACAGTATACATCTTTGCCAGACTATATGTAGTTGTAATTAAGCAACATACTTGATGCATCAGATAGTGATCAGGATGATTGACGCAAAAAAAATGTTCGATATGCTCACTGACTGATTCATCGGGATCTGGGGGAACATTCCTCACCAGGACCTGTTAAAAAATCAAAGTGGTTATTAAAAACCAATATTCAGATTGCTTCAGGACAGCTGGAAATTGGCTGCAGCTATTAGCTCAATTCTTACAATAACTGGAACGAAAGCATGCAAATATACAAGAGAGAAATGAAAGCTACAACTTTAAACTCTCTTGGAAAGTGGCCCAAAAAAGAGAATATGATATCCAACTTAGAAGACAAACATCTGAAAAGGATAGTTTCACAAGCAAGTCTGCTATAAATACTAAAACACTGACCCTAAATGCTGATTGCCAATGTCTCATTAAACAAATACAAGCTGAAAGACTTAGCATCAAATTTAGTTGTAGAATGCATGACATAAAAATAGAAAGATTAAAAATTCCAATTATTTATATATCTCCATGCACACACATTGGCATGCACACTTGTGCACACACACACATCATCATAGTCATAGGATTAGATTCCATGTCTTGAGATTTTTTATGATTTTTAAAGGGAAGAAATGGAATCAATATTTTAACTAAATCCCCAAGATAAAAAATATTCAAGTTTGGATCCACTGATCCAGCCATATTTGAGCTTTGAGGGAAATCATAACATGTCAAAGAAATACAATGGCAAGTCAGCCATAAAATATTAGCATATAGAGTCGCATATGGTCTGATAAGGTCAACTTTGGTAAATATGAATAATCATTCTCTGCATATCAGCAAGAAAATATATTCATAGGTGCCAGAGCACCACAAATGCAGAGGCTTTGAGGTCCTCCTCAAACACATACAAAGAAGAGAACAAAAATATTATCCGCAGAAACCAGAAAAGAAAAAAATTACAATTAGAAGAGAACTGAGAAGTCTCAGGTCAGAACAATTTTATCATGAGTGTTTGTGTTTCTACTGATTCCGAATTTCATTTCTGAAAGGTTTTGCAAAAGCTTATAGCATAATTACTCAGAATCTGAGTCCAACTGTGCTTTCTCTTTCCCCTCATGTTAGAAAATCTAACTGCAGGTATTTTATCTGACTCATTCCGTTTGGACTTTATTACTACTATTTACCCCGAATATATATATTTATGTATGCATATGTGCATCACATCAATAAATCTGACTGGTCTCATTATTGTCATGAGTACAGGCGAGTGAACAAGGACATGTATTACTACCATTTACCCTGCATATGTATGCATATATGCACATGTACATAATATATGCATCTCATAAATCTTTTTTTATTTTCTTATTTCGTATGGGTGATTGTCGAATGATATAGCTTAGAGTTTCAAATGTATTTCTTGTTCTGTAGTATAGGCATCACTGAATCAGCTTTTCAAACTACTAAACACATTAAACTCCAAAGCAGTCTAATTTTAACATTAATCGGCAGCATTTGTATGTTATATCTTTGAAGGGTGGTGAAGCAGCAAAGAGTACAGCTCAGTGAAAATGAGACCAACTTACAGTAAATTGGTCTGCACGACGACGTTCAGATGCCAAAAATCGCAATCTCATCGCTGCTATATGCTTGTATTCCTTGTAAAGACTATAGCATGTCCAAGATGAGAAGACATATGACATAACAATATGCGCCCAAAACCTGGAAGAAATGAGATGGAATTTCATAACATAAAGTATGAAGCAGTCATATTTCAAAACATGAGATTCATGATACGAAGAATCTGCAAACCTATTATAACCGAAAAAAACAGGAGAAGCAATTAATTCAATTGATATTGATACTCTTAGTGGTACTCTTATTTGGTTTGCTAAAGAGACAAATATCAAAGTTGCAATCAATAACTCCTTCAATTCGTTAAGTGTGTTAGAGAAAAAAAGAGAGACTTAGAGCTAGGAAAACAGTGTCAAAAGGTGATATCATCTCACCTCTTTGATCCAAATGGAATGTTCGATATTGAAATCTTGTCAATATCGCTAAATGTCAAATCCTTGGCTGCCGGTGCCTCCAATGTTTTCCCAGTCCAGTTAACGGGAACCAAAACCATAAAAGCAAGTACGGTAATTGGGGCAAATATTTTGATGCTGTATATGAGTATTCCCATCAGAGAAAAGAATTAAGCATTAAAAGGGAAAATGAGATCAAATATTTAAATAGAGAACAGTAGACCAGAGAGTGCTGTGTCTTTTAAGTATATCCTTGTGTGTAGAGTTTTAATTAGAAACTTGGTGTACAACTCACCCAAGAACATAAATCCGAATATACACGGCTGAGTCAAGCCCTGCATGATCAATAAGCTCAGGTTCTGGCATATGCAATGCTGCAGGCATCCAGTTCAGAAACCTAATATAGGTCCTAAAGTCCAGGTTAACAAATTTTTTAACAGATGAGTTGGAACTTGTTGGGCTGCCTCTTATCCCCTTCAGATACCATTTTGGGAAGTAGACCCGATCGTTAAAGGGCTGAAGTCGCAATATTGCAAATGCCACCAGGAACGCCAACGCAGACAAGAGATTGATGGATGCCGAAACAGAAATATCCCCAATACTCGCCATTTTCTTCTTACTTTGATGCACTTAATCTGCATCAAGTTTCATCATATAGAAACAAGTGAAACTGGCTTTTTCCAAATTCCAACTAGCATGCCTTACTATTTTCAGTAACATTATAACATTTTTTTTCTTTCGATAGAAAAAGGAATTCATTAAGAAGAGTAACATTCTAACATTATTCGCACTAAATTGAATTACACATGCTGCCGTATCTAGTTTCCACACCACAATGATCATAAAAAATTAACAATTTACCGTTCAAAACTCGAAATGGTGTATAGGTACAGGCATTAATGTTCAGTCACTTTATATATTCAGCAGTTCCTTGATGAACCAGAACAATATTCAGGAAACAACGAAAGCAACTAAGAAAACCTATTCATTTCATCATCTATTGTCTTACTTAGCATGCTCACGATCGTACAAACCAGAGTGATCTTCGAATTATTGTTTAAGAGCTAGCAATGATATGATTATCACATCGCCATTTCTAAATTTTTAAAATAAACATTTAAATCTAATATACATAGGATTGAGACGTGCAACATGGAGTATGGACACATACTTTTCTAGGACAATTTCAAAGCAGAAATCTTCATCCGCCAATGAATTCCAAATGCGTAGCCATGTTTGGTACACGAGAAACTGCGAGAAAATAAAATTTGAGCAGATGCGGCAGTTTCCTTGATATCGAGGAAACCGCAGGCTTTCGATTCGACCAAACAATTACAATGGGAGTTGATTCTCAAGAGTTAAAAATTTCTTGATTGCTCTTGATCAACCTAGAGAACACAAAGCAGAATTTTCTTTTGGTTTATCGCGTTTTCGCGGTGTCCAAACAGGGAAAGTAGGCGGCAAGGGGTTGTTCCGAATGAAATGGTAACTGAATTTTCGTTTTCAGAGAAATGCCGTTCTTTGAGAATGTGGAGCGTACGGTGCGCAGAGAGTGAGAGAGCGATAGAGTTTGGCGGCAAAAGGTTCGGAGCCATGTCTCATTGGTCATTGCCACCACCCATTTTAAACGTTTGGACTTTGGACTTTGGATTTGCTACTTACTACTGCTCCTACTACCGTACTTCCCTTCAATTCGGGAAAATTAGGATGTTGGTTGGTTGGGTTCGGTGAGATTTATAGCATTTTTAAATTTAACCTGTTCGTTAAATTAGTGGATTAGGTTGGAAGTTAAGAGAATATTTTTTTCAACCTCACTTTTCTATTACACATAATATATCTTAATTATAAATAATACATCTTCTTTACACTAAAAAAATAAAAAAAAACACATGTCTCAAATTAACAAACAAGTCACATAATCAGTCTTATACAAACGTAATAAGTCTTAAACAAGTTAAATAAACATAATATATCTTATCAAGTTAACATAAGTTTACAATAAATTAAAGTAAGCTAACAGGTTCTAAAAAGTATAAATAATAAATCACATTAACTAATTAAAATCAATGTCATCACATATAGCATATGGATTAATATATTTATTTACTTTATTCTCAATTTTTTCATGATACACTTTGTCATCTAAATAACGTATTATATTTTTATTGCAATGGTTTGTTAAATACTTTATGAGTTTCTCATCTCTGTTTTCTTAGTCACATTGTTAACGTGACAATGTGATCATAATGTCTACACTTAAACTTAACTAACACTACAAAAAAGTTAGGGAAATGCAACATGAAATGTCACCATGGTTTAAACAACTTTTATTAAAAAAACAAAATAAAATACTTGTATGGGTTGACACTTTTCAAACTCGCAACCTGATCCGTACCATGCGAGTTGGAATGTTTTCTAAGCTGACCAATCCACATTTTGTAAGTTGGGTTGGGTTGAAATGACGTAAAACGTATAGCAGTTAACTATATGAAGCGGGTTGATCATTAGAAGCCCAAACAGTTTGTTCAACTTTAATTAGACATAACTTTTGATCTGGGTATCAGAATCAATATTATTATATATCAACGGAAAGCTCATGAAGTGAGCGTTGACATAACGATTGAGCATGGCTCGATTAAGGTCATATACAACCCCAAAAAAAAAATTTTAGCATTGTTTTCAGTTATTTTCTATTTTTGCTTAATTTTTGTCATTTTATTTTTGTAATTTGTAGCTTTAATTAAGGTTTAGTCGTCTTTAAATACCTTTATTTTGAGTCCTTATCATCATATTTTAAATAAACAATTTCACTAAGTTTCTTTCAACCCTATGTTGTTGTTGTTATGCTTTACTCCCTACTTCATAAAACCAACGAACTTGTAGGTTAACCCAACCCACCAGAAACTCCAAGAGAAAATGGTGAAGAAAAATTATGTTTTTTTACTACTTTTTTTATATAAATAGATAAACCAAAAAAGTTATTAAAAAAAAGAATTGTCCTTCATATATTCATTTTTTTATATATTTCTTTCATTTGTTCAAGCCACCTCATTTCCAAAGTGCAAAGTTTTATTTTATTTTATTTTCAATTTTTCGTTTGTTCAAGAGCTTGAATGTATAAAGTATAAACACTTGAATACACCATCGACCACTTTCAACTAATTAGTGATCAAGGGTCCTGCCTATTCTGGACCATGGTCCAGGATCTTATCTGGAAGGATCAACCCGACACACGCTCCACTGGACTCCACCATTAACACCCCGAAAAGGTCTATAAGACCTCAGACAGAGGCTTTGGGCATATGACGAGGATCACTGAATCAGCGCAGATTCTTGTAACTACCAATTAGGATCTTACGAGATTATAGGCTCCATAACTACCAACAATGGACAACTGTAACGTCCGCATTCCAATAATACCTGCACTTAATATCACGATTCCAGTCATGCTCTATAAAGAACAGGCTAAGTTAACCTAATGAGGTATCTGTTATCTAAGAGCATAAACCCTACTTGTGCATGACCTAACTTGGGCGTTGGAGTCCTTTTGCAGGTACTCCCCCTCTAGTTCAACATGCTTGGTAACGGCTGTGCAAGGAGGAAACCACCAGTTACGTGTCTTTCTTAGGTATTCTCTGAATTCACTTCAGAACACTGCCAATTGTGAAATTTGGGAATGTATACAATCTCCTTATAACACCGAATTAACAAGGAAATAGTATTTTATTTCAATATTTCTTTTTATAATTTAGAGTAAATTTATTTTATTTTTAACACTTCATTTTGTGGGCTTGTGGCTTAAAGCAATTATTAGAAGCAAAGGTGTTCAAAACCTGTCCTATCTTGATAACTTGTTCTAGTGTAGAGTAAATTAAGACAAGTTTGAGTTCTAAAATTTAGATTCAACATATTCAAGTTTAGGTTACATTTTAAGTTGACCTAATCTAGCTCTAATGTCACACAATATTTTAAAATTTATAATTTTTTTAACAATTAGTGCTAAATAAAAAAAATTAACTTTAATTAATATCTTTTACATAACATGATAATATATTTATATTAATATAATTTATTTTGAAATATATATTATAAAACATTCCTTAGTTCTAGTTTTTTATTTCTAAAATTTTATGACTTATGCATAATGTATAAATTTGTATAATTTATTTAAATATTGGGTCGACTCAATATTAACCCGGTCATTAGTCGAGGCCAAGCTCAAGTTTGAAAATTTTATTTGATCAAAACAACAGGTCAAGTTTAGATTAATGTAAACTCGACCTAACTCGTCCTATGAAAACCCCTAATTGGAAAGACCCAATTTGTCCTCAAAATCATGGTTTCCATTCTTCAAACTCTGACTATTTAATGTCATATACAGTGGGAATAATGGAAAACGATGATGACTATGTCATGATGAGCAGGGCACTGAGTAGGACTATCTGACAACGATGGTAATGAACATAGAGCAAAGATTGACAATGATGGTGGTGATGGGAGAATGGTGGCCATCTCATTGGATGCTTTAAAGCGAAAGATATGAAGTTAAAGGTTGGGATTGAATGAACAATTTATCAGGTCATATTAGGTGGTGAGAGAGGCTAGTATTATATGACTATAGTCAAAAAAGAAAAAAGGATTTGATTGTATTTGACTATACTATTATGTGAGTGTACCAAACACTTTTTAAGGCTTGATAATATTTACTTATATTATTAGGTCATCCTCATACAATGCATCAAAAGTAACCTTATAAGACTAATTGGTGTGTAAATTAAAAGTATAAATTTTACATAAATTAGTGCTTGTACCAATGAGATGCACATTTTATAAAATAATTAAAAATTCATTAAAGGAGGAGAAATTCTTAAATAATTAAAAATATATAAATTATTTATTTACAAATTAAATTTAAAATTACATTCATACAATCACTAATATGCCACATCAATCCATTAATAATTAGAAACATTGATCAGATTTATTATAAACAAAATGTTATAAAAAAACTTAAAAGATAGTATGTAAATAACAAATTCTTATTGAACAAAATACAAAATCCCAAAGTAAAGAAATTATGTGTTTCTATAAATATAGTTTGCTTGATTGAGATATTTTGTTTGCTAATTCTTTGTGGGGTTTAACACCCCCAATAGAACAATCAATTTCTATCTCTCCTTTCTCGAACCTCCTTGTAAGGATCCCTTAGGCCCAACCCAAAAGGATATATGCTTGCAAATTTTTCATGGGGAATTCAAATATATAGTATAAATATTGAAATTTTTTATAAATGCACATATATAGTACAAATGCAAACTTTCCCTTAATACATCTGCAATAAAAATAATACTAGATCATTTTATTTTATCAAATAAATATATATTATGTTTTATCACGTTGAATTTTCTCTCCTAGGATATGTTTGGTACACAATTAAAATTTAAGAGAGTAAAATGTGAGAGATAAGCTTTTCATGGAATAAATGTTAAAGGGGTAAAATTTCCTATCCCTAAAAAAACAATGTTTAATAATTGAGTTCTGATATTCTTACCATTAACAATGTATACAATTCTTTTCACACTCCTCCTAATACTATTCATCATACTTACTTTTTTCTATCACTTTCTCTCACTAAATCTGACACCCTTAAAGAGGGTGTCAACAGTGCATACATCCCTAAAAGGGAGTGTATGATAATCTTTTTCCTTAGTAATTATTGCAATGAGAGAAAAGAAAGAGATAAACCAAAACTTTTGGAATGAAAAAGTGACTCTCTCTGCCATTGTTTCCTCTTCTTAAAAGTAGTGAGCTTGTCCAACAAGCTAATACAGTTGTACACAACTTTACAAAGAATATGTATACTAATAATAATAAATAACTATTTATCTAACACCTTCCTTAATTTAGAGCATATATATAATATATTCTAAGCTTGTTACATAAATAACTTATCCTTGGTCCTTTAAGGGATTTTTAATAATGTTAGCTAGCATGTCATTTGAGTTAACAAAGCTTATGACAATGTCACCTAATATGATCTTTTTTCTTATGAAATGACAATCAATCTTAATATATTTTGTTCTTTCATGAAAGACTAGATTTGAAGCAATATGTAGGGTAGGTTGATTATCACAAATAAGACTCATATGTCCTACATCCCCAAATTGTAACTCTTTGAGTAATTGTTTCAACCAAATAAGTTTAGAGGTTGTTGCAGTCATGGCTCTATATTATGCTTTAGCACTAGACCTAACAACCATACTTTGTTTCTTATTTTTCCAAGAAATTATGTTCCCTCCAATAAATACACAATATCTTGAAGTGGAACGCCTATCAGATGGACAATCTACCCAATTTGCATTAGAGTAGCTAACTACATAAGTGTACCCTTTATCCTTAAAGAGAAGACCTTTGTCTGGTGCTCCTTTAATATATCTTAGAATGCGAATCATAGCATTCTAATGACTATCACATAGAGCATTTAGGAATTGACTAACAACACTCATAGTAAAAGAGATATCGGGCCAAGTTACTGTGAGATAGTTCAGTTTTCCAACTAGTCTTTGGTACCTGCCGAGATCTACTAAAGGCATCCCTTATCCTGGTAGAAGCTTAACATTATGATCCATTGGAGTATCAATGGGTTTAGCATTTAGCATACTAGTCTCCTCAAGTATGTCTAATGCATATTTCCACTAAGAGATTGCAATACCATTCTTAGATTGAGTCACCTCAACTCTCAAGAAGTATCGAAGTTTGCCCAAATCTTTTGTTTGGAAGTATTGCAAGAGGAATTGTTTGAGTTGCTGAATACCAAGAGAATCACTTCTTGTAATGACAACGTCATCAACATAAACAATTAAATATATGCATCCCTGAGTAGCATGGCGATAAAAGACTAAATGGTTGTTACCAAGTGACTTCTAGTACTTAAGAGGGGGGTGAATTGAGTAGAAAAACTTTTCGTAAACACTTTTAAAACAAATACAAATATAGAAGCTATTAGATAAAAGGAGAAATTATGAGATGAAGAAAAAGAAAATTAAGAAACGCAAATAAATGAATATGCAATAAAATTAAATTTGCGTTAAATAAAAAGATAAAGAGAAGAAGAGCTGACATGATATTTATCCTGATTCGACCACCAACCACTTGTGGTCTACGTCCAGTCCCCGAAACACAATTCAAGATTTTTTACTATATATACAAACTTCAATAGGTGCTTGCTACCGTTACAAAATAGAGCACTTTTCACACACAGGAAAACTCTACCCTTGTGCTAAAGCATCAGCCTGTAGGGATACCTCACCTTCAATACAGAAGAGCAGAAATAGATGAAGAGAAACTCTCACTCAGAGCAAATAATACAAATTGAAGTGCTAAAGGAGCTCACATAGAATATCTCACAGTTTTAGATCGAAAAAAGAGTGTAGAAAATATAGTTCACGAGTTAGAGCAAGTAGAAAATTATTTAGAAGGTTAGGCAAATTTAGAAGTGACCCAAAGCCTCTATTTATAGAGCAAATAAAAAAAATGGTCGTTGGGTGTAATTAAAACTCGTAAATTCAAACAAATATGGCTGTTTGTTTCCATATCAGTATTCGTAAACATCCGTGTTTATTCGAATAGATGAAGTGTTATTCAAATAACACTGTTTATAAAAGCTTCGTAAAAAATAGACTGATATGGGTTATTCGAATAACCTATATGTTATTCGAATAATTCTGTTAAAAACAAAGTTCTGAAAGACTAGGATTATTCGAATAACTACTGAGTTATTCGAATAACTCATTTGAGAAAACAGTTCTGGAGGCCTTTTTTATTCGAATAGCTAATGTGCTATTCGAATAACAAATTAGAAAACAAAAGCTCTCAGCAAGTTTTGAAAGGCATGATTCGAATAACTTAAGTGTTATTCTAATAGTAGTTTAAGAGACAGAAAATACTGAAAGGTTTTATTCGAATAGAAGAAACATTATTCGAATAAAATAATTAAAAATAGTTTGAAGATAGTTTTAAATTCCTTTCAAAAACATTTTAGTTCTTTTTTAAAATAATATATTTTCTCTTTCAAAATAGTGAGATATTAAAGTGAGCTCCATACAAAAAGACTCTAAGTCCTAAAGCTATCCTTAGAAGGTCGTGGACTCGGTCTTCATCTTCACTTTTATCTTCATGTTTGTTATCATCAAAACAATTCTTCAAAGACATAGGTTCAATCACATTCTCCCCATTTTTGATGATAAGAAACTATCAATGAGGAAATAGTTAGTGCATATAATTAGAATTCATAAAGAGGTATTAAAAGCTTACTCCCCCTCTTTAATTATAAGAGGTAACGTATTCAGAGATATTAGAGATGTGCGCGCAGCTCCCCCTTTCATTTGGAATCCAAATTCTTTTTAATTTTTACCTGTCTTTTCTCAATTACCTGTCTTTTCTCAAAAATAAAATTTTCTCCCCCTTTTGTCATGAGCAAAAAGGAGGGGTAAGCCCCATAAATAAATTTCCAAGTGTAAGAGCACGAAAAGAATCAAATAAATAACTAGAAATCATATGCAGAACAAGCAAGATAATAGGTCACAAAAAAATAATATTTATTCATTAATCAAAAAAGATGCAATGACAAGAGCCAGAAATAAATAAAACACAGGCAAAACAAAGATCCTAAGAATTAAAGCTCCTGGAAATAGGCATCTAGTGGCGGAGGTGAAGAAGCAGGTGCAGGGGCAGGTGATGCAGCTCGTAAGGCAGCAACATCACGTTCAACACCTTCTATTCTGTCAAAAAGAATAAAAAATGTGTGTTCCATATAAGCACGGTTATCGTGCAAGGTAGCCATGATTTACTCCAAAGTGACTGGAGCAGGGGTAGCAGCAGGGGCAGCAGGATCCGTTGGGTCAAACTCATCATCAACTTCATCTGGGTACACCCAGCCTTCATCAGTCTCGATCATCTTTATTTTGCGCAAGGTGTGGGAGCCGAAGACATTGTGATGAGTCAAGGCGATAGCACGTTCAGTCTCCAACACCTGAGGATACTTGCCGAGCAAGGTAGTGATGAGAATACCATAAGGCAATTCAGATTTTTCCTTGCCCTTGGCCTTCATCATATGCTTCATGATGAAGGCAGGCCAGTTGATTTAATGATTGCTCTTCAAGATCCAGAGCATGAAGATGTCATCTTCACCAATATAGGCATAATTCTCGCCCCGTGGAGCCAGGATATGTGCATAAGCATAGTGCAAGAACCTATCTTGGCTTTTCAGCACTCCTCCCTTAAGGCCCTTGTCTGGCAAGGCAAGACTAGGCTTCAGCAAATCTTCAATTGTTTGATTTCTGTCGAACTCAAAGAGGAGAGGGTTGTCATCTTCTTCAATAGGTGTGCCAGCGAACTACAACCCAAACATTGTCTGCCAGTCCTGTGGAGTGATGATGATATTCTGATCGCAGACCTCAGATAGGAGGTTTTGGCCAGCAATCGCCAGATTGCAGTAAAACATCTTGAGTAGAGCAGGGTAGAGAACAGCCCAGTGAGAATAGAGCTGCGGAACTCCCTGATTTTGTAACAAGGTTAGAAAGTCAAAACCCCTGTTCTGCTGAAAGAAGGAGAGGTCAAGGTATTTTGGTTGGACAAGATTGCGCTCCCAAAAGTGGGTAATGAAGCGGCCACGGTGTTCTTCATTGGTGGAGAGCCTTCGCAAGTCAAGTGGATTGTTGCAGGGGGCAGTCTTTGTGCTAGGATGCTTTCCAAAAGAAGAGGCCATGGTGTTTGGAGGGTTGGTGGATAGAGAGAGAGAAGGAAATAATGGAGGTGTTGGTGTTGGCAAGGGAGGAGAAAAGCAGAAGAAGAAACAGAGAGAAGAGGAGTGAGACGTTTGAGCGCGTAGGGGCCTTTTAAATAAGAGGCCCGAGTTTATTCGAATAACCAAAGGGGTTATTCGAATAACCCTTTGTAGAAACTCAAGGGTCAAAGGGTGCCTGCTAGGGTTTATTCGAATGGATGGATATCTATTCGAATAAAGGATCAGGGAAAGCCAATGTGGCCTTTTAACCGATTTTATTTGAATAACCTATGCGTTATTCGAATAGTCAGATATCAATATAGAGAACTGATAAAACAAGTCTCAAGTTATTAGAATAAGCTGAACTTTATTCGAATAGAAATGAGGCTACAGCAAAAGGAGAACTGACATGGAAGTCAATTTATTCGAATAAGCTGAGATTTTATTCGAATAAGCAGAGATTAAAACAAGAAATTGTAGTTGCTAAGGGTCAGTTTATTCGAATAAATGTAGTGTTATTCGAATAACACTGATACGCAACACATTTTTGAGCAACTGGTTTATTTTTATTCGAATAAACTTATATTTATTCGAATAAAACTATCAGAAACACAGTAAAATACACGTCCAAAATTGAAATTTAAGAGAAAAAATTACCTAAATATAATAAACCTGTAAAAACAAGATTTGGGATATCTCCAATGTTCAAGTTAGTAATAATTCGAGAGAGATAAAACCATAAATAAACAAAAATTACAAACATTTATATATTGATCAATTATACTCAATTCTCCTCTAATATAAAAGAATGCTTCTTTTGCTAGGAGTTTAGTGAAAATATCTACAAGTTGCTTAGATGTTTCAACAAATTCAAGAATGCAATCCCATTTTTGGACATGATCTCTGATAAAGTGATGTCTTATCTCTATATGCTTTGTTCTAGAATGCAAAATGGGATTCTTAGAGAGATTTATTGCACTAGTGTTATCACATTTTATCGGAATGTGATCAAGCTGAAGACCATAGTCTAGAAGTTGTTGCTTCATCCATAAGATTTGAGCACAACAACTCCCAGCTGCAATGTATTCAGCCTCAGCGGTAGACAAAATCACACTATTTTGTTTCTTGCTATGCCAAGAAACTAAAGAACTACTAAGCAAGTGACATGTCCCACTAGTACTCATTCCTATCCAATTTGCATCCTGCAAAATCAGAGTCGTAATAGCCTATTAGATTACATGAGGCACCCTTAGGGTACCACAAGCCCATTTGTGAAGTGCCCACTAGGTACTTCATTATTCGTTTAATAACACTTAGATGAGATTCCCTAGGGTTTGCCTGATATCTAGCACACATGCATACACTGAACATAATATCTGGCCTACTAGCAGTAAGATAGAGGAGAGATCCAATCATACCTCTGTATTTCGTTATTTCTACTGATTTACCTCCTTCATCTTTGTCCAAATAACAAGAAATGCCCATTGGAGTTACCATGTATTTAGCGTTGTCCATTTTGAACCTCTTGAGCAATTCTTTGTAGTATTTGGTTTGACTTCTGAAGGTCCCTTCCTTTGTTTGTTTGATTTGAAATCCGATGAAGAAATTAAGCTCTCCCATCATAGACATTTCAAATTCATTCTGCATTGTCTTAGCAAATTCTTTGCAAAGGGATTTATTTGTAACACCAAAAATAATGTCATCCACATATACTTATACAAGAAGAATATCATGCTTTTTATTTTTAATGAAAAGGGTTGTATCGACTTTTCCTCTTGAAAAATTATTTTCTAAAAAAAACTTACTCAACTTTTGATACCAAGCTCTAGGAGTTTGTTTTAAGTCATACAAGACCTTTTTAAGTTTAAAAACATGGTTGGGTAGTTCATGATTTTCAAAACCTGGAGGTTGTTCAACGAATACCTCCTCTTGAATAAAACCATTTAGAAAAGTACTTTTAACATCCATTTGATATAATTTAAAATCTATGATGCAAGCATATGCAAGTAACATTCTAATAGCTTCTAATCTAGCTACAAGTGCATAGGTTTCTTTATAATTTATTCATTCTTCTTGATTATAACCTTTAGCAACTAACCTAGCTTTATTTCTAATTATTAAATCATTTTCATCAAGTTTGTTTCTAAAAACCCATTTAGTGCCAATTATAAGATGATTGATAGGCCTAGGAACTAATTTCCAAATTTGATTTCTTTTAAATTGATTTAATTCTTCTTGCATAGCTAAAAACCAATGTTCATCATCAAAGGCTTCAATTATATCTTTAGGTTCAATTTGAGAAACAAAGGCTAAGTGATTACATACATTTCTAAAGGAGTTGCGAGTACTTACACCTTTAGACACATCACTTATAATTTGATCAAGAGAGTGATATTTTGAAGTCCGCCATTCTTTGGGAAGATCCTAGACTTGTGATTCCTCTTATCTTTGCTTATCTTCTTGAGTTTCTTCTTGCTCCTTGTCTTCTCTTTCTTTACTATCCAAATGTGTTTCCGCTAAGATTTTTGCAACATCATCAACAAAGTCCTTTCTCGGCTCATTTGGTTTAGATTCGTCAAAGGCAACATGAATAGACTCTTCAATAGTCATAGTTCTTTTATTATAAATACGAAAAGTCTTACTATGATTGGAATAATCAAGAAATATACTTTCATCAGACTTAGCATCAAACTTGCCTAAGTTATCCTTTTCATTATTTAAATCAAAATATTTACATACAAAAACATGAAAATGTGAGACATTTGATTTATTTCCCTTGTATAATTCATATGAGATTTTCCTTAAAATTGGCCTTATCAGGGCCCTATTCATTACATAACACACGGTATTAACCGCATCAGCCTAGAAATACTTAGGAAAAGAAGCTTCATTGAGCATAGTTCTCACCATTTCTTATAAAGATCGATTTTTCCTTTCTACAACTCTATTTTGTTGTAGAGTTCTAGGGGCAAAAAAATTATGTTCAATGCCATGTTCATCACAAAAATTTTTAAAAACATGATTTTCAAACTCACCACCATGGTCTCTTCTTATGGATGTAATTGAAAAACCTTTTTCATTTTAGATAACCTTGGCAAGTTTCTTAAAGGCTAGAAATGCATCACTTTTGTGAGAAAGAAATGAAGTCCATGTGAACCTAGAAAAATCGTCCACAATCACCAAAGCATAGTAATTTTCATCAAAATTCATAGTTTTAGAGGGTCCAAAAATATCCATGTGCAAAAGTTGTAAGGGTCTAGATATTGAAATAACATTTTTAGCTTTAAAAGAGACATTTACTTATTTTTTCTTTTGACATGCATCACATAATTTATCTTTTATAAAATTAAGCTTGGGTAATCCAATTACTAGCTCTTTAGAGACCAACTTTTTTAAGTGATCCATGTGAATGTGTGCAATTCTCCTATGCCATAACCATGAATCATCATTCTTACTTAAAAGGCATTTCGCATCATTTGAAGATATATCATTAGGACTAATCATCTAAATGTTATTTACTCTATGACCAATGAACTTAACATGCTTATCATTTTTATCTTCAATTATGCAATAGTTTGAATAAAAAATTATTTTATTTCCTCTATCACATAATTGACTAATGCTAAGTAAGTTATGTTTCAAGCTTTCAACAAGCAACACATTATCAATAGAGGAATTTGGATTCTTGCCGACTTTGCTGATTCCAAGAATTTTTCCTTTGTCGTTATCACCATATGTAACGTGTCCATGATTCTTAGGAATAAGCAAGGTGAATTTTGAGTCGTCCCCAGTCATGTGCTTGGAGCAGCCGCTATCGAGATACCAATTTGAGCTCCTGGCTTTCAAGCATACCTACAACACAAGTTCAATTTTTAACTTTTGGTACCCAAATTTTCTTGGGTCCTTGTGTGCAGTTTTGGGTATAGTACCCTTAGGAACCCAAACCATCTTTATTCTGATTTTTGTATTAATGTTTTTTCTTACATTACATGTTGATGCACTATATCCTTTCTTTCCACAGTAAAAACATTTAATAAAAGGACTACTTGAAGTCTTGAATGCACAAAGAAATTCTTATATAATTTTTGTTGATTTTTCAGGTTATAACCTATCCCGGCCTTTTGAAAAATTACTCTTTGTTTTCCTAATAAAATATTTAAGTTGTCCCTTCCACAGGTGAATTTAGAAAGAGTATTCTTTAGATCTTCAATTTCTTTTTCAAGTAAATGGCATGAAGAGCAAGATGAAGATGTAGAAGCATGTGAAGAATGATTTGTGCATGCATCAATAATTCCTAAAGTTTCATTCTCAATTTTCAATTCTTCTATTTCTTTGTTTAGAACAAGAATTTGATTTTCTAGAGAAGAGATTATTTTCTTAGAAGAAGAAATTAATTTCATGAGTTTTAAAGATTCGCCATGCAATTCTTCAAATGCATCTTATAACTCATTGTAAGAAGGTAATAAAATAGTATTAGAACTTACCTCATTTTTGCTTTCTTCTTCTTCTCCTTTGGCCATGAGACATAGATGAGCTTCGTCGCTATCTAAACTGTCAGTTGAATCCATGTCATTTTCATCCCATGCGATGTAGGCTTTTCTTCTTTTTCTTTCTTTGAAGGGTTTCTTTTCAAATTTCTCATTCTTCTTTTGGTAAACTGGGTACTCCATTTTCATATGACCCGATTTTTCACATTCATAGCAAATTGAAGTTGATGATGTTCCTTCCCATTTGTGATGGGTTTTCTTTGGAGGAAAAGGAGGTATTCTTTGTATTCCTTTCTTCCTGAGAAATTTTTCAAATTTTTTAACTAAAAGACTGAGATTCTCTTCATTTACCTCGATGTTTTCTGAGCCTTCTTCATCTTCTTCATCATCATTTTCAATTGTTGAGGAAGTGGCTTTGAGTGCTATCCCATTTTTCATTTTGCCACTCTCTTCACTTTGACTTAATCTGCTTAGTTCCAGTTCATGCTCATAAAGTTTTCCAAAGAGGGTAACTAGTGTCATTGTCGACAAATTCCTTGATTCTGATATGGCTGTTACCTTGGGTTGCCAAATCCTATTAAGACATCTCAACACTTTGTTAATCAAATCATCATTAGAAAAATTCTTACGTAAAGATGCAAGATGATTTACGATATGGGTGAACCTCTTTTGCATTTCCTGAATGCTTTCTCCTTGGTTCATTCTGAATAATTCATATTCACGAGTTAGAGAATTAATTCTCGACCTCTTTACTTCACTAGTACCCTCATAGGTAACTTGTAAAGTGTCTCACATCTCTTTGGCAGTTTTATAATTTGAAATTCTAAAAAACTCATCATATCCCAAAGCAGTGGTAATAATATTTTTGGCTTTTATATTATATTAAACTTTTCTTTTGTCCACATCAGACCATTTATTCCTTGGTGTTTCAGTCCTTACACCATTGACTTCATGAGTAGGTATAAATGCGCCGTTTTCGACAACATCCTACATATGTAGATCAATAGTTTTGATGAAGATTTTTATTCTTTCCTTCCAATATGCATAACCATCCCTATTGAAAAATGGTGATCGATTTATGGAAGATTCTTCTGAAAAACTATTTGAAGAAGTCATGTTCTCTTGAAGCTGCTAAGCTCTTTATACAAGAGTCTAGCTCTAATACCACTTATTACTAAGTGGCTTCCAGTACTCAAGAGAGTGGTGAATTGAGTAGAAAAACTTTTTGCAAACACTTTTAAAATAAATACAAATATAGAAGCTATTAGATAAAAGGGGAAATTGCGAGATGAAGAAAAAGAAAATTAAGAAATACAAATAAATGAATATGCAATCAAATTAAATTTGCGTTAAATAAAGAGATAAAGAGAAGAAGAGCAGACATGATACTTATCCTGGTTCGACCACCAACCACTTGTAGTTTAAATCCAGTCCCTAAAACACAATTTGAGATTTTTTACTATGTATATAAGCTTCAATAGGTGCTTGCTACCGTTACAAAATAGATCAATTTTCACACACAGGGAAACTCTACCCTTGTGCTAAAGCCTCAGCCTGCTGGGATATCTCACTCTCGATACAGAAGAGCATAAATAGATGAAAAAAAACTCTCATTCAGAGCAAATAATATAAATTGAATTGCTAAAGGAGCTCACACAGAATATATCACAGTTTTAGATCGAAAAAAGAGCGTAGAAAATATAGTTCACGAGTTAGAGCAAGTAGAAAATTATTCAGAAGGTTAGGCAAATTTAGAAGTGACCCAAAGCCTCTATTTATAGAGCAAATCAAGAAAATGGCTGTTGGGTGTAATTAAAACTCGTAAATTCAAACAAATATGGCCATTTGTTTCCATATTAGTATTTGTAAACATTCGTGTTTATTCGAATAGATGAAGTGTTATTCGAATAATACTATTTATAAAAGCTTCGTAAAAAATAGACTGATATGGGTTATTCGAATAACCTATATGTTATTCGAATAACTCTGTTAAAAACAAAGTTCTGAAAGACCAGGATTATTCGAATAACTACTAAGTTATTCGAATAACTCATTTGAGAAAACAGTTCTAGAGGCCCTTTTTATTCGAATAACTAATGTGCTATTCGAATAACAAATTAGAAAACAAAAGCTCTCAGCAAGTTTTGAAAGACATGATTCGAATAATTTAAGTGTTATTCGAATAACAGTTTAAGAGACAGAAAATGCTGAAAGGTTTTATTCGAATAGAAAAAACATTATTCTAATAAAACAATTCAAAACAGTTTGAAGATAGTTTTAAATTCCTTTCAAAAACATTTTAGTTCCTTTTTAAAACAATATATTTTCTCTTTCAAAATAGTGAGATATTAAAGTGAGTTCCGTACAAAAAGACTCTAAGTCCTAAAGTTATCCTTAGAAGGTCGTGGACTCGGTCTTCATCTTCACTTTTGTCTTCATGTTTGTTATCATCAAAATAATTCTTCAAAGACATAGGTTCAATCACAATGGTCTGCTTCACTATGAATCATTCTAAACAGTTGCATAACGGTGCTAAAACGGGTAAACCAAGCATAAGGTGATTATTTAAATCCATAAAGAGACCTTCGCAAGTGACATACTAGTTCACCAGAATCCTCCTGAGTAACAAAACTTAGTGGTTACTCTATATAGACTTCTTCTTGCAACTCACCATAAAGAAAAACATTCTTGATATCAAGTTGATGAAGAGTCTAATGGCGAATGATAGCCATAGTGACAAATAATCGAACGAAGGTCATTTTAGCCACTAGAGAGAATGTGTCCTTATAATTAAAGCCAAAAATTTGACTGTGACCTTTTACAATTAAGTGAGATTTAATGTGATTAATTTGACCATCTGGACCAACCTTAACAGTGTAAACCCATGTACAACCAACAGTAAATTTTTCTTCTGGAAATGGAACCAATTCCTAGGTACCACTCGATTGAAGAGCAGACATTTCTTCAGTCATAGCTTGTCTCCACCGGGATAAGAAAGTGCCTCACTTATATTCTTGGGAACAAACACAGATGACAAGATACAAAAGCATAGTGAGAGGAGGATAAACGATGATAGCTCAAACCAGTATAAATAGGAAAATGGTTTCGGGTAGAACGAATACCTTTGCATTGAGAAATAAGGAGATCAAAATCACTTGGCAATTCCTGAGTAGCTAGAGAGGGTGTTGGATCAGAACATGAGTCATCAAGAACCTCTTCAATAACATCAAGAGTACAAATAGGGCTCAGTGCAAGAAGCTGCATAGGTCATGGATAATGATGATAGGTTAACAATGGTTGAGCAGAAGGTAAAGAAAGTGGTGGTTCAATTATAGGTGTATTAATTGAATTAATTGTATTTTATTCAAGAGGAACAACATGAGAAGGAAGATAGAGTACCTTAGGGGTATTCTGGTCTGTAGATGATGTTGAACTAAAATATAGAGTGGACTCAAAGAATGTGACATCTATAGAAACCACATATCTTCAGAGATTAAGAGAAAATCACTTATACCCTTTTTTTGTAACCAAGGATAACCAAGAAAAACACATTTAAGTGGTCGAAGAGCTAACTTGTCTTTACTCGGGGTAAGATCATGGACAAAACAAGTGGATCCAAAAATACAAAGAGGAACATGGTAAAGAAGTTAGTTTAGAAAAATAATGGAGTGAGGGACTTGATTTTGAAGGATAGAAGAAGACATTCGATTGATCAAGTAGCAAGATGTAAGAACAACATCTCCCCAAAAACAAGGTGGTGCCTTGGCATAAGTAACAAGGGTACATGATGTTTCAAGTAAATGTCTATTTTTCTTTTCAGTCACCCCATTTAGTCGTGAGAGCTCATGAAAAATTGAAATTGTGTGGGAAAACATTCACAAGCATTATCATTTTTGAAAGTAAGAATAGAACACCAAATTGAGTTTGAATCTCAATACAAAAATCTTGAAAAATGGAGAATAATTATGATATATTTTCATTAGAAACAACCAGGTACAATGTGAATAATCATCAATAAAGTTAACAAAGTATTGATATCTCAATATTGATACAACTCAGCAAGGACCCTATACATCGTAATGAACCAAAACAAATGGAGACTCAGCTTGATTACTGACACGATTGGGAAATGAACTACAAATGTGTTTTCTAAGTTGACAAGATTCACATTCCAAAAAGAAGACTTGGACAAAGTTGGCACCATATTCTGAAGTTTGGATATGGTAGGATGTCCTAATCTAGCATGGATAAGGCTTAGAGTCTCTAAAGCAGAATAGGCACTGGTTAAGGTAGAGAGTTGATAAAAGTCAGATGACTCACGATCGGTGCTAATCATCCTTCCCGTACTCTGATCCTACACAAGAATAGAATCTTTGGTAAATATGATAGCATAATCTAAAGTATGAGTTAGGCGACTAATAGACAATATATTGAAAGGACATCTAAGAACATAAAGGACATAATCAACAAAAGATGATGGTAAAAGATCAACTTTTCCAATCCCTTTGGCTCGAGTTTGGGAGTCGTCAGCTAGGGTAACTGTAGGAAGATGTGATGAATAAAAGAGAGTAGTGAACAAGTGTTTGTTACCAAAAATATGGCCAGAGGCACCAAAATAAAGTACCCATGGGCCAAGAGATGGTGAGCGAGTTATGAAAACTATGGAATTACCGATATGAGCAACTGAAGTCATAGATTCAAAAATGACTGTCTACACTCAAACCACTTTAGAAACTCCTCAAAATCAGCTTGTGATAGTTGATAAACATGTTTCTAACTTGAAGTTTTTGGTATATTAGAATTACTGGTATGAGCAATGTTGACAGTTTGAGTTAGTTTTCCATGTAAAATCTAGCAACGGTCAATGGTGTAGTTAATCCTTTTATAGTGATCAAACTTAGGGTGAGTACAGTTGTAACGTCCTACTCTAATAATAATAATTTCTCTAATATGTTTACTAGACAGTTACATAAATCTGTTATTAATATCAATTTAGTTTTAAAATTTTACATCAAGAATTAGTAATTAATACTTATACATGCCTGTATAAGACAAACTTCTCCTAAAGGAAATCCATGCTCCTCCAGACTAGGCTTAAAAAAATCTGCTTGACGCGAGCATCAATCATGAACTTGAGAGTGTGCACTTTCTGAAATATCATGCAAAATCATGTAAGATAAAACTCAGTATGAAAGAGCAAAAACACATATAAGTTTTGAACTAATTATATTTCAGCCGTCACAAGTACGAAAAATATTTTACCACCATTTTCCATTTTTATTTCTGAAAATCCATAACTCAAGTCGAAATCAAAAAATAAGTCAAAGACCCAAGATTGAAATTGAAGTCAAAATAAAGTCAAGAACAGAAATTGAAGAGCAGTAATCAAATTCAAAGGAGATCGAAATCAGAATCAAGACAAGTAATTTCAACAATAACTTTTCTTTTGAAAAATACAAAGATCAAAATGGAAGAGCAATGATCAAAAGATAGAGATCGAAATCAAATTTAAAAGAGAATAAAATATCCATAATTCTTCAATTTCTCTTCTTCAAAACATTTCTTCTAAAATCTCTTTGAAACAACTCTTGAAAAGTCTCTTTAAATCAACTCTTAAAAAAAATCTCTTTAAAACATCTCTTATAAGATCTCTTCAAAATATCTCTTGAAAAATCTCTTTGTAACATCTCTTGTAAAATCTCTTTAAAACACCTATGATGTAATTAAAAAATAGTTTTTTTTCTCTTCATCCATTTGTTAAAACTCTTCAACCAGATGTGCATATTTTTCTTCATTAGGGCGTCCCAAAACACTTTCATCATGATCACAATAATTTCGATTAAGGCGTCCATTAATCCTCTCATCATGACCACAATCATTATTAATGATTAAAGTGTTCCTTAATTCTCTTATCATGGTCCCAATAAATTTGATCAAGGTATCCCTTGATCCTTTCATCATGGCCATAATAATAATAATAATCTCTAATTAAGGCGTCCCTCAATTCTCTCATCATGGCCATAATAATAATTCTCTTACACATTGATTTATTAATACAATGGGACAAAATTAGTGAGCTTTTAAAAGAATTGAATTTAGCAAATCAAGAGGATTTAATTGAAATATGATGATTTTTCTAATTAAAATACAAAGTAGAAAAAGATAAGTTAAGAAATCAAAATCAAAGAGGAAGATAAGGAAATTTTAAGAGTTCAAAATTTAATAGTAAAGAACAAAAATTAAAATAATGATAAAAAATTGAATAACAGTTTGAAATCACATAACATAAATTGAAATCAAAATCAAAATTCGAAATCAAAGAATTAGGAATCAAATTCGAAATTAGAGATCAAAGTAGAGTTTGAAATCGAAATAAAGGAAATAAAAGTATACTTAGGAGTCAAAACAGTATCAAATGTAATTCGAAATCGAAGACAATATTGAAATAGAAATCAATATAGGAAAGAAACAAGAGCTCTTAAGAGTCAAAGCATATCATCAAAATCGAAAGGTAAGGATCGAAATTGAAATAAGAGAAAAATGAGTATGTAACATATTATCAAACATAATTGAAAATCGAAGAAAATATCAATATCAATATCAAACAAAAAAGAGAATCTCAAAATCAAGAAAGTAAAAACGAAATACTAAAGTAATTTCGATCATCTCTGAAGAAAATAAGAAATCCCACATCAGCTTTGAATGTTAGAAATTCAATGGAATATACAGAGATTAATTAACGATGAACCAAAATTAAGATCAGTAGAAAGAAAGGGGAAAAGAATGGGTTTTCACCCTTCCTACCTTTTTGTCAAATTGTAGCTCAAGTAAAAATGGGGAAAGTTGACTGCTGTGAAGTTTGGAAGTTCTTTAGTGTCGTAAGTACAGGGCTATGGGAACACTTTGGTGTTTTCTGTTAATTGGATGAGTATTTATGATTAAAAAGAGGAGAGGTGGGGAGGTTTTTGGTCATTACAAAGGGGAAAGATGAAAACACGTTTCTCTTGATTCTAGAGAAGGAAATAAGTTGGCTTATATAGAGGTGTGGCTTATCTAATAAGCTTCAAGATTTTTGTTAGTCTTAAGCCCGTTGCTCGACACTTGTTTTGTAATAATGACTTTGCTTGATTTTTTATTCCAATGGCTTCTTCAATAAGCCTTGAGATATTTATTCCAATGACTTCTCCAAGAAGCCTTGAGATATTTATTTCAATGACTTCTTTAAGAAATCTTGAGATATTTCTTTCCAAAGGCTTCTTCAAGAAGCCTTGAGATATTTCTTCTTTATAATCATTACATTTGGAAAATAATAGCTCATCACTTAGTATTATTATTATTACTATTTTGAGGGTTGTTACAACAATTACTAGAATGACCTCCTCCTTGGCTATTGCCAATGCATCCACGATTAATGGTTTAAGAAATAAGAGCTGAACAATCAGTTGCATAAGAAGTGGAGATCCTAGAGGAAGTTTAGGTAGAAACAGATCCATCTACTCTAAGAAGGCTAGACCATGTTTGTGACAAGGTAGGATCCATAGGGCTCCCTAGTATCTAGTCACGCATAGTAGAATACTCAGAAGTTAACCCCATATAGTGCAAGAAGCATGAAGTGCTCCTCTGTTCATACTCTTTTTTTCGGTGAACTAGCTGGAGGTAGAAGCTTATTGAACTCTGATAATGCAACTTCAATTTTTCCTAAATAAGTGGACATATGGCCTTCAAGTTTTCGAGGAGCAATAAGAGACACAAGGTTCGAACAAACCGCTTACATACGCTGCACATCATTATTATACACCTGTTTTGCTTGTTGTCAGTTGTCACACCTTGTAGCAAGTAGTGCGGGGTTTGAAAATTTACTTCAAAGAAAGGTGAGCGGCTTGTTTTATCAAACCACATAACTAAGCATAAATTTTCTTCCATCTCTCCCTTTTAGCTTCAGGAACATCTTCAGCTTTCTTGGTTAGGTGTTTGGTGTATCATTGCCCTAGAAGCCATAGTTCAATGTCTGATGCCCAAGTGGTATAGTTAGACCCATCTAGCTTATCAGTAGAAATAACAAATGAAACATAATTTGTGAAAACAAGATGTTCCACTTTAGAATCCTTAATTTTGGAGGTGTGAGCAGTCTTTGGGACAGATTCTGTTTTAGGAGTTTTGGGCTCAACTATGACAAGAAAGTGGAGGAGAGGTTGAGATTCTAAATATGGCTCAAACATTCCAAAAAAAGAGGTGAAAAGGGGCCGAAAAGAGGATTTAGGAGGTCTTCAGCGTCTTTGGGTGGTGGAAGGTGACTTATATGCCGAAAACATGACGGCGTGTGGCGTGAGTGAATCTCACGCACCGAGAAGCATGTGGCGTGTGAAAGCGCATAGTGCGGCGGGCTTCCTAGGTCTTGTCAGTCGGACACTTCCGAGGCATTGTGGAGCTAGCTACTACGAATAGGAAAACTCAAGGAAAGGTGGCTAGTATAAGACACAGCAAAGGGAGTCACCACCAGTAATGTCGCGTGTGGGTAATGGAGCTTTTGGGATTTTGGTTACTTTTAGCAGTGGGCCAAGCAGTTGAGAAGCTAGAGTTTATCTGTCCTAAGCTCTAGATACCATATTGACGATGATGGAAAAGAAAGAGATAAACTAGAGCTTTTGGAATGAAAAACTAACTCTCTCTATCACTGTGTCGTCTTCTTATTTTATTCAAAGTAGTGAGCTTGTTCACCAAGTTAGTACAATTGTACAAAACTTTACAAAGAATAAGAACATGTTTGGAAATTATTATTTTTTTTCCCAATATATGTTATTTGGTAAAAAAATTATTGTAATAATAATTATGTATGTTTGGTAAATTAAGTTTCAATTTTTACACAAAATTTGATGCATGCTAAAAGTTTTTTTTTTTATAATGTTAAAATTTTAAACTTATGATTTTTGATTATAAATTATTCTTTATACTTTTGAGATGTAAATATCATTTTGTCTTTAATCAAATAATTTTTTAATTAATTAAATAACTTTTTTAATCATTATATACCTATTTTAATAATTTAATACATAAAAATTATTTTTTATACCATCCAAACGAAACAGCAATTAGCTTAAAATCGCTTTTCAACTAACATATTCAAACATAAAATTGATTCTATTATAATCGATTATAAAAAAAATTATACAATAATTAATTATTAAAATAATTAAATTTTCACAGATTATTCCAAATACGCATTAACTATACTAATAATAATAAACAACTATTTATTTAACAGTAACAAATAAGAATTTTAGTTAAAAAAAATCTTGGATCTTCTCTCCACACAAAACCTCTTCGGTCCTAATTCCCCTCTCTTTGCACCCAATTTCTGCCTCCTAGTTCAAAGCTTCAAGTTCCATTCTCTACAGATCAGGTCCCATGTTCAGTCTTACCTCTTCTCTCACCATCACAACTTCGCCAACCTCTTCCCCTTTTGCAATGACGCATTTTCAGAAACTCGCTGGATCTTCGATGACATCTCTGATATTCAACAACTGGTATTCAACCTTCCAATTGACGCCAAGGTATGTAAGGTGGAGGCAGAAATGAAGGGGAAGAGGGATGAGCTTAAGGTGAAGAGGAAGCTGTTGAGGACCATTATGGGAGTGAACCAGAGGTTGGAGAGCATGAGGGAAGGACTGAGGAATGGGAAGCTAGAGAGAGAAAATGATTCACGAAGATGGAGAAAGCTAGAGCATGAGCTTGAGATGAGAGAGAACTCTTTGAGATGAAAACAGAACAACGAGAAAGAGAGGTTAAGAGAGAATAATTCTTGCCTAAACCTAAAGCACTATAGTTAGATGCATCAAGTTAATCAAGATTTAGTATTTTTATTAATAGATACTCTAAGTTTATTTAAGAATTTCTTGGTTGAGATGATGAGAGAGCGAAAAAAGAGAAATCTAGAAATCGAAAGAGAGAAAGAGAAAAAATTATCCCTCTTACAATCAAGGGTAAAATTTACCCCCCAGATGAGGAGAAATATTAACCTCTTATAAAATTTCTCCTTCTGTTTTCATAAACCAAACATAAGTTTTTTTTTTATAAAATTTATCCCTTTAAAATTTCTTCTCCGTATTACCCCATTCCAAACACACCCCTAATGTTAAGTTTAATATTCACATTTTAATGGAATAACAATTAAAACCATGAAACTACACATCTTAAAGATATGACCAGTCAAAAGAAAATTGATAAAAATAATAATCTATATTGATAAACCTACATTAATTAACAACCTTTTAACCACTTGAAACCAAAATAAATAAAATTTTATGAGATAAAATGTTAGATCCAAACAATTGATAGTGTGTGGTTAAGCAAATCCAAATAGTATGCAATTCTCTTCCAAATTATATTGAAAACCTCTATAAACTGAGGTTCTTAACATATATTTTCATTTGCGTGCCTAAGGCTGTGTAATGTACAACGTGTGTAAATTTAATACTAACATTCTAGTATAATTATTGTACGGTCCACTATTATTGAGAAGAATGCACACTTTTTTTTTAAATTTTTTCAAATGTTACCATGGCAAAATCATATCGTCTCTTTTCTCCAACTTTGTTTTATAAATCATTCTTTGCTTCCCTTGATTGTAGCCCTTCTTTCTCTACTATATTCTCTACGATACTAATATGAACCAAAGTGAAACATTCAACCAAAAATAAAATATTTATTCTAGTAATATAGTATTGGAATTAAAAAGAAAATATTATGAACCACAACTATTTCAGCCAAATTTTATTCATACTCATCTTTTGGAGTCTGCTAGCATTGCCATTATGTGTGAAGTAGAAAATTGTCAGTGGAGTCAAACTCAATGCTATGTAAGTAGAATTCATGATTTTTTTTTTTTGCTTAGCATTTGATAGGGTAACAAATTCCTCAACCATGACAAAAGGTCCTCCAAATCTCTTATGTCATGCTTGAAACTCTAGCCGCCATCCTCTCCACTCCTTATTTTGTTACCCATTTGCTGAATCCCATAATCGTCACCATTAAAATGAATGAAGAAGAGGGATAAATTAAAACAAACTTTATGACCGTGTGATCAGAGCGTGATTAATAGCCTAATGATCCCTCAAATGGGGGTCTCATTTGGGCAGTGGAGGATCGTTCTCAACCAGTTCCATCTGGCTGGGATGGTCACACGGTTGTCTGACAGACTAAAACCATTTTGCTTTAAAAAAAATAAAAATGCAAAAGCAAACATACTACGTACAAAGTAAAATGAAAGGATAAGAGCAAACTAATAATAATGAAAGGAACGAAAATAATTTTCATACTTGCAAAAGAAGAGTGAAGCCCTAAAACACGAAAACAAAGATACAACAAAGTAAAAAGAAGCAAAGAAGTAAATACAACTATTGCTAAAACAAAACAAAAAAATCCATCATGGTTGATGTCATATATCAATTCATGAGTAATATTTGAGGGAATATTATGAGAAACTGGAATAGGATGAGAGGAGTTCTAAAAGAAATATATCGCAGATGCTAGAGATTTACCTATAAAATCTAGCTAATAGCAATAGGAAAAAAAATAATTTAGCCATTTAACAATAAAAAAAATTAAGAATCAAAAGAAAAAAAACATGTATAGAGAAATTAAAATACAAAATCAAACCTTAGTAAAACATTTGACAAATAACCCTAACCTTTTTAGCTCTTGTATTTATACTGATCAATTAGTTATTAAATTAGTTAATTAGTTTCAGTTAGTTATAATTAGTTACAGTTAGTTAGTTATGTTGTTAGAAAAAATAGCTATCAGTTACAATTAGTTAGTTATAAAGCAAAAGCAGAGTTAGAGTTCTGCAATAGACATTGTAGCTATAAAAGCTTGTACATTGAATACTCAATACACGTTTTTCTTATAATTCAGTTCAAATGAGTTTCTTTATTAACATGGTATCAATAGGTCATTGATTATTTTCTTCCCCGCAAACTCTTCTTTTCTTCACGATATTTTTTTTATTACCTGATTTGCATGGTGCGCTTCCAATCTGCCATTGATGATTCTTCCAATCCTTTCTTCATTTATCCTTCTGATTCTCCTAACTTGATCTTAGTATCTCAGCCACTTACATGAGATAATTATAATTCATGGAGTAGATCCATGAAAATGGCATTAAATGCCAAGAACAAGTTTGGTTTTGTCAATGGCACGATTTCCAAGCCTACAGATGAGGATTTCCAGCTTTTTTCTTCTTAGGAGCGAAACAACAACATTGTAAGCTCTTGGTTACTCAACTCAGTTTCAAAGGAAATTGTAGCTAGTGTCATCTATGTTGATTTTGCATCAGAAATTTGGTTGGATCTAAAGGAAAGATTTCAGCACAAAAATACCCCAAGAATTTATCAACTGAAAAAGGATTTGATCACAATAAGGTTCTTTGACAGTGAATTAGTACTTTACCAAGCTGAAAGCAATTTGGGAGGAACTCAATGATTTTCGCCCAAGCTATAATTGCACGTGTGGTGGTGCTAGATCACTCATGGATCATGCTCAACAAGAATATGTTCTTGTTTTTCTCATGGTGTTGAATGACAGTTATGCTCAGGTTTGCAGTCAGATCCTCTTGATAGATCCATTACCATATATTACAAAAGCATATTCTCTACTTGTTCAACATGAGAGGCAACATGATATTGGTGCTACTTCTGTTCAAAATCTTGATTCTCAGGTTGCTTTTGCTGTAAAATCAGCAAATTCAAAAGCTGTTATAGATCCTAGATCCAAGAATGGTAAAAAGGATCGTTCTACTTGTACTCATTATGGCTTGATTGGCTATACAATGGTCAAATGCTATTGCATTCATAGCTATCCACACGGTTACAAGTCCAAGAAATTCTCAAGTTTTATAAATGTGCATCAAGTCACAGATTTTACAACTTCATCTTCAGATGTTTCTTCTGTGCTAACCACAACACAATACAAGCAATTAATCTTATTGTTGTCATCCTAAATGTCCCAGGCAGCCAAACCAATTTTCGATCCATCCACTCAAGATAATTCTGAAGGTATGGTTTTGTCCTCTATATCTTATTCTTTTTCTGTGATGTCTGATTTTAATCAATATTGGATCTTGGATTCTAGAGCAACATGTCATATTGCTTGTTCTCTATAATATTTTGTAAGTCATACTCCAATTTCTAATTCATATGTCACATTGCCTGATAAATCTACAATTTCAATTCTCTATAGGAACAATATGTCTTGATTCTAATTTCGTTTTACATAATGTCTTGTACATTCATTCTTTTCATGTCAATCTCATTTCAGTCAGTGCTTTGTTGCTTAATTCTCAATTGTCAGTTAGTTTTACTGATATGTCATTTACTATATAGGACAACAGTCTCTCGAGGAGGATTGACAAGGGTGATTTGGTTCAAGGACTCTATGTCTACAAGCCTAACCTAACCAAACTTCTAGATTCTGTTGGTTCTATTTCTGTTGTAAACAAGTTTGTTCATAATTCAGTTTCACATTCTATTTTGAATAAAGTGCCTATTGAATTTGGCATGCTAGATTAAGACATATTTCTCCTAAATGTTTACAAACTTTGAATAATAAATTTCATTTTTCCATTCCTAGTTCTTACTCTAGTAGTTCTTGTCATATCTGCCCATTATCCCAACAAAAAAGGTTAAATTTCATTTCTAACAATCATCTTGTTGTTGCACCTTTTGATTTGGTACATGGTGACATTTGGGAGCCTTACCATACTTCGACCTATGATGGGAAAAAGTATTTCCTTACCTTGGTAGATGACAACACTAGATTCACTTGGATATACTTGATAAAGAACAAATTTGAGGCATTAACACTAGTCAAACAATTTTTTTCCTTGGTGGAAACTCAATTTCATACAACTATCAAATAGTTCAGATATGATAATGCTAATAAGCTATAGTTAATTGAATTTTTGGCCAGCAAAGGTGCATTACATCAGTTCAGCTATGTGGAGAGACCTCAACAAAATGTTGTAGTAGAGAGAAAACATCACCATCTATTAAATGTTGCTAGAGCACTATACTTCCATTCAAGAGTTCCAATTCCTTTTTGGGGTGACTGTTTAAAAACAACAGTCTTTCTAATTAACAGGACTCCAACACCATTGCTCAAACACAATAGTCCATACCAGCTCCTGCTCAACAAGGACCCTGTTTACTCATACTTCAGGGTATTTGGTTGTCTGACCTTTGCTTCTACTCTCATTTCTACAAGAGACAAGTTTACTCCAAGAGCAATTCCATTAGTCTTTGTTGGTTATCCACTTGGGTATAAAGAGTACAAATTATACAATCTACAAACCAGAAAATTCTTTATTTCTAGGGATGTAGTTTTTCATGAAACCACTTTTCCTTTTCATACTTTGACACCATTTGACCTTGCAGTTGATCCTTTTCCTGATGTGGTGATTCCTTTGTCAGTACCTAAAAATGTTTCTCATCCAACCCAATCAGTTCATACAGAACCTGTACAGCCTTTTCACCTTGATCCTCTAGTTGAAACAGAATCTATTCAACTTGATCCTTCTCATTTAACTTCTAATTCATATTTTTTCCACCTGCAAGAAGATCTTCTAGGACTTCTAGATCCCCCTCATACCTTTAGCAGTATCATTGTAATAGTGTCTCTCCATATCCTATAGCCAATCATGTGTCCTATGCAAGACTTTCTCCTAGTTATAGGACCTTTGTCTTACAGGTGACTGATGTGTATGAGCCATAATTTTATCAACAACCTGCAAAATATCTTGAGTGGCAGAAAGCCATGTAGGAAGAAATTTCAGCCATAGAAGCTAATCACACTTGAGATGTTGTTCCTCTCCTAAAAAGCAAGCACACTATTGGCTACAGATGGATTTATAAAGTTAAAAGAAAAGTTAATGACAACTTTGACAAACTCAAAGCCAAACTAGTAGCAAAGGGATACACTCAACAAGCTAGGGTGGATTTTTCAGACACTTTCTCACCTTTAGCTAAGTTAACCACTGTCAGAATACTACTAACATTAGCTACTGTAAAGAGTTGGCAGCTACTTCAACTTGATATAAATAATGTTTTTCTTAATGGTGATTTGTTTGAGGAAGTGTTTATGAAGTTAACACTTGGTTACAAAGTTGAGGGGGATAATATGACTTGTAAGTTAAATAGATCAATTTATGGTCTAAGGCAAGCTTCTAGGCAGTGGTTTAATAAATTTTTTTTCTGCCCTGCTATCTCATGGCTTCAAGCAGTCCAAATCAGATTATTCCTTGTTCACCATTGGTTCAGGTCAATCCTTTGTAGTACTTCTAGTCTACGTAGATGATATCATCATAGCCAATAAGAATTTAGCTACCATCGATCAAGTTAAAACCATTTTGTAGCAGTTATTCAAGTTAAAAATCATTAGACAATTGAAATATTTCCTTGGTTTGGAAATTGCACGGTCTAAACAAGGAATTTACCTATCTCAAAGGAATTATACATTGACATTACTTGAGGACACAAGTTTTCTCGATTGCAAACTAGCTTCACTACCTATGGACCCTAATCTTAGATTAAGTTCATTTGATGGAGATCCTTTGCAAATGATTTTCAATACAGAAGACTAATTGGTAGACTTTTATGTTTAACAATCTCAAGGCCTGATATATGCTTTGCTGTAAACAAACTCAGCCAATTCATGGCTGCACCAAAGAGGTCCTCATTTGGATGTAGTTCATCACTTATTGAGGTGCCTCAAATCTTCTCTAGGACATTGCTTTTTTCATCATCCTCATCCCTTCCCCTCAAGGCATATGCAAATGCAGATTGGGGGAACTGTGTTGACACAAGAAGGTCGACTACTGGCCATTGTGCTTTCTTAGGAGATTCTTTGGTTTCATGAAAATCAAAGAAGCAAAACATAGTATCTAGATCTTCTGCAAAGGCAAAATACCGAGCTCTAGCAAGTGTTACTAGTGAGATAACTTGGATCACTACACTGTTGCTTGATTTCGAAGTTGTCATTGGTCCAACTCTTGTGTTTTGTGATAATCAAGTTGCTATACACATTGCTTCAAATCCTTCCTTTCATGAAAGGTCCAAACACATTAAATTGATTGTCATTTTATCCGTGAAAAGGTTAATGATGGTTTGATCCATTTAGTACATGTTAAATATGCACATCAAATTGTAAACATTCTCACCAAACCAATTGCTGCACCATTATTCAAGACCCTATTATGCAAGACAGGAATGATTGATATCTACTTCCCACCTTGAGGGGGAGTTTTAACTCTTGTATTTATACTGATCAATTACTTATTAAATTAGTTAATTAGTTTCAGTTAGTTACAATCAGTTACAATTAGTTAGTTATGCTGTTAGAAAAAATAGCTATCAGTTACAGTTAGTTAGTTATAGAGCAAAAGCAGAGTTAGAGTTCTGCAATAGACATTGTAGCTATAAAAAGCTTGTACATTGAATACTCAATAAACGTTTGATTGGTTAGTTATATATTTAATTGATTATAGTAGAGAATCAGCACCTTAATTGATCCATGTTTGATTGGTTGATTATATATTTAATTGATTAACATAAAGAATTAGCACCTGTTATATACGTGATTAACATTTGGAATGTCTATACATGGTAAAGCCCTAATTATAACACGAGAATTAATAAAGTTATGTTTTGATATTTAATCAATTGCCTTTTTTTAAAAATATTTGCTTAATGAACATGATTGGCAATTCTAATTCATTGCATTTATTTATTCCAATAAAGTAAAAACGTGACTGGTTTTGCAATCAATAAAATGCATTAAAGTAATTTTAGTAAAAGTAATTTATAATTTTCAAATTTCTATTATTAAATTTTTTAATTAATTTTCTTAAATAATTTGTGATTTGAAATTTAAAGTTTCAACAAATTTACTATTGGAGGAAAGGGTTTGAAAATAGAGGGGAAGGAGGGTGTCTGTGGATGCGACACATGTCCAAAGATTAATGTAAGTTATATTTTGATATTTAATCAATTATTATTTTGTACTTATGTAATGCGCAAGACTATTAGAAAAAAATTTAAAATAAATAATTTATTTATATAATTTCAGTTAATTTTAATTTTGGACATTATTTTTTTATATATTTTTATTATATTTTTACTTATTTGAATTATTTGATCACTCATTTAAATTTTAATCCATCTTGTTAATGTATCAACTTTTATATTTTTTACTCATTTGAATTTTTATCATTATAAATTCTCTTCATTAAAGTATTGATCCATATTTTTTATAACAGATTGATTATTATAATTTTCAAAATTTGATGATATTAAATCCAATCTAGGACTATAAATATTGTCACCAATATGTTTTTATGTTACTTACTATTCTTGCTCCTATCACATTAATTGGTCTCTCATTTTTTTATAATTAATTTATCTCATTATATATTTTTATTGCTTAATTAATATTTTTAAGTAGTATAATTAAAACTCATTTCTTAAAATTATATCAAAATAATTCATAATATACAAATTATATTATCATTTATAGTCATTTTAGTGTATCGTTAGATAAGAGATTCATAAATAGAATATAAATAAAATTATATTGAAATTCTTATCTTAACTTTTTACTCCTACTTTTTAAAAATATATCGACTAAGTCTTAATGCAAAAAAATTATATTCTTTTATAATTATTATTGAATACTATTAAATATTAAATATCTAGAGAAAAGTTCATTAATGACATTTTATATAAAATTATATTACAAATTAAATCCTTAATTTTTCACTTTCCTTATCAAAGTTACATTAAACTAACCAACAATGCCAAATTCTATCCCAAAGAAAAAAAAATCTTAAGTCAATAGATATTCCAGGTGATAATTAAAAATATATATATATGTCAAAAATTATAATAGTCTATAATAATATTGTTAAATAATACTAAATGCATTCTAATTCCTTAGCACTCGTTAACCTATACATTTAGTTCATACAATTTAAGTAGGCCAAATAAAAATAACACATTAATTAAACCAATCATTTAATATTTAGCTTATTAGGTTCTTTGATTTTTTAAATTCATTTTCTTTGTAATTTCTGTTATTTCTTTCTCTTTGTAATTTTTTGTTTTATTTTTTATTTTTTTTTTCTTTTTATGTATATGTGACAATTTTTTTATAAGTATCAATATTTCTTTTAGGTTGTTACATCAAATGACACATAGTAAAAAATTAGGTAATGTATTTGTCACATGTCAAAAACTTAATGCATTTACTAATTGACTTGAAAGAAGTATGACATAATTGTAGGTTATGTATTTTCTTTTTATATTAATTATAATAATTATATTTATTAATTGATTATATTTATTGATTGATTATATTGATGTATATGAGATAATTTTTTTTTACACGTGTCAATATTCTTTTTAAGTTGGTATATCATATGACACATGATAGAAAATTAGGTAATATATTTATCATATATCAAAAGTTTAATGCATTTACTAATTAACTTTGATGACACATGACAAAATTTTAGGTCATGTATATTTCTTTATATATATATATATATATATATATATATAGGTAATGCAGAGGACAAAATAATTTTAGATTTTTCGGTAGCGTTTGATTTTACAATAGCTAACACCTATTTTAGGAAGTGAGAAGAACATTTGATCACATATAGAAGCACGGGTTCTTACTCTCAATTTGATTTCTTTCTAATAAAGAAATTTGATAGAAAGCTTTGCATGGATTGTAAAGTCATCCTTGGAGAGAGTTTGACTATCCAACACAGGGTTTTGGTTATGGATGTACAGGTTAAGATGAGAGTAAGGAGACATTGTCGAGACAGAGAGCCAAGGATCAAATGGTGGCAACTAAAGAGAGAAAAACAAATGCTCTTCCAGAGGAGGATTATGGAGGAAGAGATTTAGGAGGTACAAGGGAGTGCTAATGATATGTGGGACGAGATAGCTAAAGGGATTAGGAAGGTAGCAAAGGAGACACTAGGTGAATCAATAGGCTTTGGACCTAAGGATAAAGAATCTTAGTGGTGGGACGCAAGTGTACAAGATAAGGTTAAGGTTAAAAGGGAATGTTATAAAACTTGGCACGTGTGTAAAAATGATGAAAATTGGAAAAAATATAAGGCAGCTAAAAAAGATACTAAGAAGGCTGTGAGCGAGGCGAAAGCTAAAGCGTTCAACGAGTTATATCAATCATTGGGCACCAAAGATGGAGAAAGGAATATCTATAGGCTTGCTAAAAGTAGGGAAATGAAGACAAGAGACTTGGATCAAGTGAAATGCATTAAGGATGAAGAGGGTAAAGTCTTGGTTACGGAACAAGACATCAAGGATCGATGGAAGGGTTATTTTCACAAGTTATTTAATGAGGAACATGGGACTTTAGGGGACTCGGACATTCTAAACACTAGAGAGGAGGACCAAAATAAAACCTTTTATCGTAGAATTCGGGAGTTTGAGGTAAAAGAAACATTGAAAAGGATGGATAATGGAAAAGCGTTCGGACCGGATAATATACCTATTGAGGTGTGGAAGTTCCTGAGAGAGAAAGGTATAAGTTGGATCACAAAGCTGTTTAACGAGATAATGAGGTCTATGAAAATGCCAAATGAATGTAGGAGAAGCACTTTAATCCCTATTTATAAGAACAAGGGAGATATACAAAACTGTGCAAATTACAGAGGGATTAAGCTCATGATTCATATCATAAAGTTATGGGAAAGAGTAATTGAATGGAGATTAAGACAAGAGACTCATATTTCAGAGAGTCAATTTGGTTTTATGCCTGGGAGATCAACCATGGAAGCAATCTATCTTCTACGAAAATTAATGGAGAGGTATCAGATGTAACACCCCAAAATTTTTTATCTCTTAAACAAGATAATTTTGACAAACGCAATTTTCTTGTTTAGTAATTTCTGGATACTGTAAAATTATTTTGATTATTCCATCAGCGTATTTGATCATTTTGAGTGATTTGCTCCGAGTCAGAAAAATAAAAATTTTCGGGCCGGGGAAAACTTTACGTAATTTAATTTTTACCATTAGGCTTTAATTATTTTACGTAATCTGATTTGATATTTGTGCGTTTTCTAATATTTGTGATTTTTATGGATGATTATGAAATTTTTTACTGTTTGTGGGTCAAAAGAATGTATGTGAGCCCAGGTGGCCATACGTGGGCTCAGGTGGGTCCCACAAAGTGAAAAAAAAATTCTATGCATAGAAAAATTTGTACTGTTTAGACGGAGACAGGGGATCTTACTAAACCTAAATCCGAAAATAGTTTTAGAAAATTTTTTTTACTGTATTTTGTACTATATTTAATTATCGGACGATAAAAATACAGTAAATATATTCTTTCGTGGGGTTATAACAGATAAAAATAAAATTCTATACTGTTAAGTCAACATTGGTGGTTTGGATATCCACCATCGATTTAATCACCGTTGGAGATTTAATCTTGATTTAATCAACAGTGGAGATTTGATCTTAAAAGTGAATAGGATCAATTATAACCGTTGGATGGAAATTAAATCAAGGGTAGAGATTTAGTCTTATAAATGGCTATGACCATTATCAACCCTTGGATGTAAATTTAATCAATGGTGGAGATAGATCATTAATGACCATTGGATTTAGATTTAGATCAATGGTGGAGAATTGATCATCAAAAATGACTACAACTATTTTGGACCCTTGGATGTAAAGTTTGAGGGTGTAATCTTGACCCTTCATTTTGGAGACACATTCAATGGTTAGGATTGCAAACCAAAAATGATCCAATGGCTCAAATAAAGTCTTCCATCTATAACCTAAACCTAATAGCTATTTTAATCCAAACCATTCTTTTAATCAAGGGTTAGGATGACTTAGGATGATGGCTATGAAATTGGTCACATTTTATGAAGCATGGAAGGGGGGACGATTTGGAGATGCAAGGAAGAGGGGAGACAACTTTGAATAGGCTTTTTAGGCCAAAAAAAAAGATGAAGTCAACAATAGTAGCTTGAATTTGATTAGTAACTAATTAATCCTAATTTGGTTAATCTAATGGTCTAATTAATAAGTTAAGTGAACTAATCTAATTATTAATTAGTGATAATCTAATTACTAATTAAATGTCCTAATTTTATTTAGAGACTATGATATATGCCATAATATGTTTAATTAATTAGTTATATAGTTAGAATGTTAATTAAGTGAAATTAGGAAACTAAACCTAATTAATTAACTAATTAATTAGCATACAATTAGATTTTAATTGAAAACAATTAAGTCCCTAATCCTATGAAGAGCCACACGGTCATTCAGCTTGGAGAGCTTATCCAAGGTTCTTGAATTATCTAGCATGTCAATTTAATAATTCAAAGATGACATAAGCCATGTGTTTTCAATGTGAACATAATTGGTGATATTTTGGGTTGAAACTTATCTCCTAATATTACCTACAAACTACTACACGGCTGCACCATTCAATTTACTATCAATATTCATTTCTTTTCTCTCACAAAAAAGTTTACACTATTTCCTCTCAAATTTCCCAAGAACACATAGAATATTTTCCTTCCCTTTTTCTCTCTAGAATTCAGCCCACACCTCTTGAACCACTATCCATCTCCTATAATTTTTGTTCTCATCATTTCCTAAAGCTAAACTACCTCCTAAACACTTTTCATTTAGGAAGTTTCTTCAAAATCCTACCCTAAGTGCTTCAAAATCCAAGTTTGGTTTACTTCCCTAAAGGTAAACTTTGGTTTTTATGGTTTAAATTTTAGTTTGTGATTTTCTAAACCATGTTTGTTCCATGGTTTGTCATTATTAAGCTTTGTGATTTTACTAATTATTTTAGAATTATTAGGAATTATTGTGAGCCACACGAAAATTAAGGAGAAGGAGGAGAGCTTGAAAAGTTTGTCTTCAAGAGGTAAGAGGAAGATCCATCTCACCAACCAAATATGGTGGTGAGAGATGGTTTTATATTTGATGGATGGTGAATCCATGTGAGGATTCATATCCATGGTCATGTAATTATTTGTGGGTGTTTATGTGCTTTGATTATTTGCCTATATTTGGTATGATTTGCATGATTTATTGCTTTGATTATGATATGTTTGTGATATATATTTAAATATGTATATGTATGCTATGATTTGATGGTAGAAAGGAAATTGATTTTGGCTCCAAAGGTCAAGGGGGAGGCTACGGTTTTGAGTTCCCAAAAATTAGAGTTCATGTTGAAAATTTTCAAGAATAAGGGAATTAATTTTTGGTCCTTAGAACTTAGTGAATTTCGGCCAAGACACCAACCAATTTGGTGTTCACAAAATTATATTTTCATGAATGATAAAATTGAATGATTTGAGAAGTAAAGAAAACAAACAAAATGGTTTGTTTTGCAAAAAGAATGCACACGGTTTTGAGTTATGTTTTCATGAATTTATTTTTTTGTAGAAACAAGAATGGAATTTATTTAAGTTAGAAAGAAAAAAAAATATTTCATGGTTTCAATGGCCATCTATAAGGTTTTGATAATTTAGAAAAATGTTTTGATGTTATAAAATACAAGAATTTTTAAATAAGGATTTTGGAAAGGGAATTAAAGTGTTATCAATTAAGTGAAGTGAAATTTTCATAAATAAAAGAAAAAGAAGATTGAAAGTGTTGAACTTCAAATTATTTTAAAGAGATTCAATTTTTAGAAGTGATTTACAAATATAAAAGAAAATTTGTAACTTAAATTTACTAACGTAGAATTTATTTATTGGGTTTTAGAAAACGTTAGGAAATTTAAAGTTAGAAACAATAATTAAATCAACTAAATGTGATTTTGTAAGACTAGATCACTAAAAAGTGATTTTGAGAAAATATATTAAGAAAAAGATTTTTAATTAAGAATAAGAAGGGAATAAAGCAAGAAATTATATTATTATAAAAAAAGTCCAAAGTAATATTTTTAAAGTTAAGAAATATTTTATGAAGGATAAAAATGGTGAAAAATGATTTACGGAACTCAAAAACGTAAATTTTGAGTTACGCAATTTGAAAAATGTTAAAATATTTCTACGCAATTTTTTTAAAGTTAGAAACATTGATTTAATTCAATGGAATTGTGAATTTGTGGAATATACTTGAAAAAGGATTTTCTTGAGTAAGAAGATATATTAAATAAAGTGGAAAGTTATATTATTTTGAGGAAGGTTGATTTGAAAATGATTTGAAAAAAATGGAGAATATAATGGTATTTTAAAAATTTACTAACGTATAACTTATTTTTGAGTTTTGAAGTACGTTAGAAAATGTTAAGTTTTTGAAACGTTGATTTATATCAATGGAAAAGTGATTTTGTGAATTATATTTTGGAAAAGAATTTCTTGAGTAAAGAAATGTGAAAAAGATTTTCTTGAATAAAGAAAATGTGTTAAATAAAGTATAAAATCATATTATTAGGAGAAAAGTGGAAATGGAATTTTTGAAGAAATGAGAAATATTTTCTGTAATAGAATTGTGGTGAAAAAAATTATTTACGTATCTTAAAAACGTAATTTTTAAAGTATGTGATTTGAAATACAGTAAAATATTTCTAATTGTTTGAAAACACAGTAAAATATTTTTACGCGATTTGAGAAAAGTATATTTTTATGCGATTGAGAAAAATGTTGAAACATTTAATACGTGATTTAAAGATGCAACAAGAGTTGCGGATTGTGAAAAATGTAAACAAACATTTTGGAATTGTGAAAACGAAATGGAAATATTGCGCAATTTTGTGAAAACACGACGAAAGAGTTTTATAACTATGAAAATGTGATAATATGATTTTCTTATTGAAAATATAGTATAAATACTGTAGAACCAGTATATGGATGCTGTGTGAGAAAATGACATGTTTTGCCTGTGATTGGCATTTGGTGCATTATACATGCATTGGAAAGATATGTATCTGTGATTGGATTTGGTGCATTATACGTGCATTAGAAAAATATGCGTTAAAGCATATGATTACATTGAACAAATGAAATTGAAAAGATTTGGCCCTTTGGGGTTGGACTTACACTGATATATTCGTGCATTGTATAAAATATAATTAATAGCTATTATGGCCCTTGTGGTTGAAGAGAGAATGAGAATTGATAGTGAGGTCTATGATGGATCTTGGAGCGGTTTTGGAAGCGTCGAGTTGGAGCGGCGGTCGACCAAAGTGGACGGTTGGCAAGTACCACCATGCCCACTTGGCCATGCAAGTTTTCATTTCCGTTGCAACACATTGACGATACCCGACAAGAACACGATTCTTTTCAACGACTGAGAGATTGTCTTTGGGCTAAGGCTGACAATTAACCAGAGCATTCTTCTCGAAATTGTGAAAACCTCCATAGAGTTGTTTTTGATAAATTGAGTCTTTGTGCATATGCATAGATCTGAGCATTTATATCTGTATGATATATTAATTGAGGAATATTGGTTATGACAATTGTTTTGAGTACTTGGATGATAATTGAACTGATAAATGATTAGATGATGATAGTTGATTAATGCTGATAGCATGATTATGGTATGATCTATCTGTATGATATTGCTATTTGTGTTATCTCTGTGCTGCCATGTTGGTATTGGTGTAGGTGATCTCACCTCTTTGTTATATTGTTTTGCTTTGTCGTATTGTTAGATTGAAGGAAGAAAAATATTTCATGGTTCCAATGACCATGATTATACGATAGAAGGAATGAGTTGTCTTAGATATAACGAGTGGTAGATACTCAGAGATTGATGGAAACATTGAAAAGTGGCTGTCTCAAGTTCGAAGATGTGCCGGGTAGACAGGGAGTAAAGTTCTGATGCATCAGTTGATACAAGAGAAGGAACGAGTATGTTAAGATTTAATGTTAGTGTTGTACCGTACTATTAAGAAGGACCTGTCATGAGGTTTACTACTGTTTAAAAAAATAAGTCTGTTAATTTTATATTTCTCTTTAAATTGTGATATTAATTGGTGTCAATATTGCATAATGAATAGTTGAAATATGAATTTCAATATTACCTAATATTTTCAGTAAATTTACGTTTCAGTAAAGAAGAAATTTTGAAACTCATCTTTTATAACTCAAACTTTGTGCGAACTTCTTTTCAGATTATGAGTCGGGAGTCGGAAATGTGATGCCCTAAGGAGGCTGTTACATCAGAGGAAGCAAAAAGACCTACACATAGTTTTCATTGATCTGGAAAAAGCCTATGATAGGGTACCGAGAGAGGTCCTGTGGAAGGCTTTGGAGAAGAAAGGAGTTCGTATCGCCTATATTCGAGCAATCCAAGATATGTATGATGGGGCTAAAACTAGTGTGAGAACACAGGGTGGGGTCACAGAAGATTTTCCTATAACTATAGGACTGCACCAAGGGTCAACTTTGAGTCCATATCTTTTTACCTTGGTCTTGGATGTGCTTACTGCTCATATCCAAGAGCCGGTGCCACAGTGCATGCTTTTTGTAAATGATATAGTCTTAGTTGGAGAGTCGAGAGAGGAAACAAATGGGAAACTAGAGCTATAAAGATGAGTTTTGGAAGAACATGGCTTTCGTCTAAGCAGGAATAAGACGGAGTATATGGAATGTAGGTTCAGTAACAGGCGTGTTAATGCTAGCTTAGCAGTGAAAATTGAAGATCATACCATACCACAAGTCACACAGTTTAGGTACATTGGATCTATCATACAAAATGATGGAGATATAGAGGGAGTGTTTCAGGAGTTATTTGTGATAAAAAAGTGCCTCTCAAACTTAAGAGTAAATTTTACCGCACAGCTATAAGGCCCGTGATGTTGTATGTTACTGAATGTTGGCGGTAAAAAGCCAACAAGAGTATAAGATCAGTGTCGCGAAGATGAGGATGTTGCGTTGGATGTGTGGTCATAAAGACAAGATAAGATTAGGAATGAATGCATTAGAGATAAAGTAAGGGTAGCACCTATTGTGGAAAAGATGGGAGAATCTCGCCTTAGGTGGTTTGGACATGTAAGGAGAAGATCCTTAGAAGCCCCTGTAAGAAGAGTAGATCAGGTAGATAATAACCCAATAGCTAGAAGTAGAGGAATACCAAGAAAGACTATAGGTGAAACGCTTAAAACAGATTTAGATTTGAATGACATATCTGAAGACTTGGTATATGATAGGGCACAATGACGTCGTTTGATCCATATAGCCGACCCCACCTAGTGAGAAAATGATTGGTTGTTGTTGTTGTATATATATATATATATATATATGACATATTTAGTAAGAGGAATTTTTATTATGAAAGGAGTAAATCTTAACCATATAATCATATATGGATGGTCGAGATTAAAAGTTACTTAAATGTCATGTAACCACTTAAAAAAATTATATGCATTTATGTTCTAATCTTGACCATTCATGTAAGATCCAATGGTCAAGATTCACTCATCTCATCTCTTACAATAAACACCCCTCTCACTAAATATTATATATATATATATCAAAACTTGCCTCCAACCCTGAGAGGAAGGAACTCCCTCCAACCCCATTTAATCGAGTTAATGGATACATGACAACAAATTAAATGGGATTTGAGGGAGTTCCATCTTCCTATGGTTGGAGCCAAGTTTTGTTCTATTATATAATATATATTGATTATATTGATTGCTTTTCTTTTTTTTTTTAAATATTTACTTAATGAACATGATTGGCAATGCTTTCATTTATTTATTCTAATAAAGGAAAAACTTGATTGGTTTTGCAATCAATTAAATTCATTAAAGTCATTTTAGCAAAAGTCATTTATGATTTTCAAATTTATATTATGTAATATTTTTAGTTAATTTTCTTAAATAATTTGTGATCTTGAAATTTAATGTTTTAACAAACTTACTATTAGAGAAAAAGGTTTGAAAAATAGAGGAAAATAAGGGTGCCTGTGAATGTGACACATGTCCAAGGTTTCTCTAAAGGGAAATATTTTATGTACACAAGAATATGCACACTGTATTTATACCGTATGTTAACATGAGAGAGATGTCAAATCATTTTGTATGCGACTGTAGTATTCTCATGATATACAAAATAATTTTGTGAGTGAGTTGGATAAAGTTGAACGTATTTTGGTTAGACAAATAACGATACTATTCTCTAAAAGGAACCTTGAATTGTATGATACACACACACACATACACACACACACACACACACACACACACACACCACACACCCACACACACACACACACGTACACAGAGGACATCCAGTGAGAGAAGTTTTTATTGTGAGAGGAATAAATCTTGATCATACAATTATACATGAATGATTAAAATTAAAAGTTACTTAAATGTTATGTGACAACTTAAAAAAGTCACATGCATTTATGTTATAATTTTGACCATTCATGTAAGATCTAATGGTCAAGATTCACTCTTCTTACCTCTTATAATAAATACTCATTTCACCAGATACGCTCTTATACACACACACACACACACACACATATATATGTATCTATGTATGTATATAGGTCATATTTAGTGAGAGGAATTTTATTGTGAGAGGGTGAGAGAAATAAATCTTAACCATATAATTAAATATGGATGATCAATATTAAAAGTTACTTAAAAGTCATGTGATTACTTAAAAAAGTCACATGTATTTATGTTCTAATGTTGACTATTTATGTAAGATTCAATAGTTAAGATTCACTCATCTCACTTCTTACAATAAATTCTCTTCTCACCAGATACACTATATATATATATATCAATATTTTTTATTTATTTTTTATGAATTCAGTAATTTTTATTTAGACACTAGGATTTGGGCATTGTTTTTTTTTAAGTAAATTTTATATTGATTTTGATTTTTATGCAATGGTTGGTTGGCTCTAACACCTAAATATTTTGTGTATGCATGAACTAATTATACGGGTTTGAAAGTGGTGTGAAAAGACGTTGAGCAAAATCGTTATCCATATAAGAAAAAGCACAATATGCCTTCTCTTTTAATCCAAAAGCCCAAAGCAATGTTTTAAAAACTAGATGCATCACACCGGCTATGAAGTATTGATACGATGAACTCTCTTCCCCTCCAATATTTAGGATGTGTCATGTCTAATACCGACACGGACACACTAGATCCGTACTCCTCCTGTTCCCTTTTTTTATTAAAAAAAGAAGAAGTTGCAGCACACTAGCATGACACAGATGCAGTAGCAAGATGGTTGAACACTGGTGGGAGATGCTGACGATACATTTGGACATTGAAACTACTGGGCTGTTGTTGCTTTCGAAATTCCTATTGATGCTATTGTAGTCGAATCGTTACTGCCTTTACTAGATTGTCAACACATTTTACGGTTGAGGTTGGTATTGTCGTCTCTGTGATTGTTGCTGTCAAAATTACGGTTATTCTTTCATGGTAGCTAAATCATTACTTCCTTTTGTTGCATCAACTGCGAATCTTGCCAAGATAATGAATAAGCTGTTTGTGATCCCCAAATTTTATCATTTTACCGATTTGGTTTAATATTCGCATGCCAAAGTTTTAGCCAAATAAGGCCTAAAAAGGCAATAGTTTAAGCCAGTATGTTACTATAAGATGATCAACATCAGTACATGACTAATATGGCTGGTAATAAGCCGAGCAAGTCATAAGTTAGTCATGGTTCGGTTTATTAATAACTCATTAAGTTAGGCTTACAAGTTAAAGAACTAAGCTAGACTTGGATTTTAGAACTCATTTATTAAAATAAGTTGAATTTGAGCTTTCACGTATTGGGCTCATTAACTCGTGACCTGCTTATATGTGTGTATTAATGTTAAATTTTAATATATATTTAAATATACATGTATTAAACTTTTTTAAGTGAATAATACACATATATATTGAATTTGAACTTTATTAAAATTGAGAACGGGTTGAGCCTAACTCAATTTCAAAAATTAACTTAATGGAAAGGATTGTCCAAATCATTATAAAGTATACTTTTGTCATATATTTAATCATAGGAGTGTAAATAGGTTAAGCAATTTATTAGTGGCCTATAGGCTGACTTAATCCATTTAATAAAAATTTCAAGTCACGACTTTTTAAAAAATTTATTTAGTTAACAAATTAGAATTCAGGTTTTTAGAAAAACATTTTAGGTATAGTATGTTGATTTAATTATTTATATTATATATATATATTATGAAATTTTAATATTTATATAATATAATTAATTTAATAAATAATATATTATTCTTTTAAGTCTAGGTCCATTAGTCTATATAAAAGTTTAAGCCCATTAACTTATCTCTCCTTGGTTTATTTAGTGGTAAGCTTGTTGACTTATTTAAAAACCTTATTATAAAGTAAACATTTAAATAAATTTTTCAGCTAAGTTAAATTTTTAAAAAGGTTAAGTCAAACTTTAAAAATAGACCTATGTTAGATAAATAAGTTAGACTCAAGTCTTATATTTAAAAAATATATCAAATTTGTTTAAGACAATGTTTAACTTGACTTGATTCGTTTCTACTCTCATTAGTTAATATGATATCTTAACACACTTTTCATGCCTAAGATTACACATATTGAGTATGAAATTTGCAATGACTCAATTTTAAGATGAGATAAATTTTAACACCATATTAAAATTGAAAACAAACTGAGGCTAACTAAATTGCAAAAATTAACTCGAGAAAAAGGATTTGTCTAAATTATTATAAAAGGTACTTTATTCATATATCCAACTTATATCCAACTTATGTTGAATCTTAACAACTTGGGTGTTCGATATTTTATTTTTAGTATATAATAAGTAAATGTTATTGAGTCACAAATGTTGAACATAACTCTTAATGTAACAGCTTGTTTGTATTAGATTTTACAAGTAGTAAAGTTTCACCAAAAGAATCATTTACTTGCTTCTAGCAACAGTATTTCGAGAAGTAAAAAATTCCCGTTTTTAATAAAAGAAATATAATCCAAACAAGCATTAACGTATAACATAAATGCAAAATATTAAATTAGTACACTTATTTTCTTACTAAATCACAGCTAAATTTATCATATTTTATTAAACTAATTAAACTAAACTTAAATCAAACCTGATTCGTGCTGTAACTCTGCTAATTTCCTAACATAATTTCTGTTAGTGTACAAATATTATTTATCTTTTTTACCATCATAAAGGATATTTTCAAAAAAGTAATGATACATAAGCAAATTCTTTTTATAAATTTTATATAATTTTATTGTAATCATTCACCTTTTCCGTTTTTCCTTTTTTTTTTTAATTTCAACCAATGGTTGAATATAACATTTGTCAAATATATGTGCATTGGAGTTAGTGAGCACACAGCGCACAATAGCCCACTTCACGGAAAGTATGTAAAAAACCCAGACTCTCTTCCCTGCGCACCCTAGGTCAGCTTCCACCTCACCGAACTAGCTCATATATCCCTCTGTGAAAAAATTACCCCTTATTATAATATTCCACAAAAACTCCTCCACTCTCTCTCTCTCTCTCTCAAGGGTTTCTTTTCTTCCCTTCCCACCCTGCCTCCATCACCCTCCTCTCTTCCGTTTCTGGATTTTCTGTGACCTCTCGTGTTTCAATGCCAGCAAATTCCATCAGAAAATTCATAGGGTACCAAGCGGTTCGATTATTTAGCGAATTTGACATATCATTGAGTTTGGTCGTTCGATTCAGCTCAAATCACTTGCGGTAGCTGCTGCTGTGGGTTACTCTCATGGCGCCTAGTCGCAGAAAGGGCGTTAGCAAAGCAGCGGCGGCTGCTGCCGCTTGCCGGCAATGGAAGGTCAGCGATCTTGTGCTTGCCAAAGTTAAAGGGTTCCCTGCTTGGCCTGCTACAGTAGGTGCCACTTGCCAATTTCTAGTATAAGTTTGTATTTTTCGGTTGATTGTGCTGTTTACAATAACGCCTTTTTGTTACTGTCTTCTCTTGGATTGCATGTTACATTTTTTCCCCTCAGCTGTATTTTGGTCTAGTGTAAAGGGTTTCCCTTTTATTAGTTAGGTTTTTTGTTGTTGTTGTTGTTGATTTTTTAGGTATTGGGTCTGACCTTGGTTATCTGGGTTAAACAACCTGGAGCTGTGACTAGAGACCATATATATATATATATATATATATATATATATATATATATATATATATATATATATATATATATATAATAACGCCTTTTTGTTACTGTCTTCTCTTGGATTGCATGTTACATTTTTTCCCCTCAGCTGTATTTTGGTCTAGTGTAAAGGGTTTCCCTTTATTAGTTAGGTTTTTTGTTGTTGTTGTTGTTGTTTTTAGGTATTGGGTCTGACCTTGGTTATCTGGTTAAACAACCTGGGTGACTGAGACCTTGGATCTTATCTGAGGTTAAAGATGAGAGGAGTGAATCTTGACCATTAGATCTTTTAACCTGAGATAAATGCTGTGACTTTTTAGACCTTCAAGACCAATATCCATGTATATATATATATATAAAATTCCTCTCACTAGATATATATATATATATATATATATATATATATATATATATATTGTGCCTTTCATTTTCTATGGTCATATCTAACTTATATGTTTGTTATAGCCACTTTCTATTTCACTAATTTTTATTTTTTTCCTTCTTGTTTGTCATGGAGATTTTATTTGGCTGATCAAGTTCTTTGATGGTGGCAGGTAAGTGAGCCGGAGAGGTGGGGTTACTCTACTGATTGCAAGAAAGTATTTGTTCACTTCTTTGGAACCAAACAAATGTATGTATTTAAATCCATGTCTCATTTGGTTAAATTGCTGTTAGTATGCCTATGGCAATAGTGTGTTGTATAATTTCAGGAATCAAATATACATGTTTAAATTTAATAACCAGGCTACTTGAAGCTTAGTTTCGGTAGATATATGATGTCATTAATGTCATGTTGTTTGGGCTAGGGATATCATGCTAAGTAGTAAGATTTGCTTGTGGTATTCTCATTGATATCTCACTGATTTGGTATTTTCTGCAAAGTTATTAGTGGTTGTGGTATTAATAAATAATTTTCCTTCTATACGACCATTCTTTCAAGGACACCTAACGCCTTGATTAGGCAGGTATTGATATAATAGTGTTCATATGTCAAGGTGGCTTTCTGTTTGCATGCTCAGTTGAATTATTTGACAGTACATTGTCTGTTTCAATATTTTTTTTAGCAAGGTAAAACCTGATGGTTTCAATCATCGTAGCTCACTTGTGATGATAATGCTTGTTGATGAGATGCTTATTATCAGTTAGCTTGCCCTTTATGGCATGGTATGTATTATGGTTGTAACCACATTTAGAAGATTTTCTTCTGTGATAAAATTTCTTAATAGTTATGAATTTTGTGCTTAGATGAGGTTTTACCTTTAGGGCATGATTCTTGTTGTGAGAGTCAGACCATAAATGTGCTTTTATTTTAGTGTCAATTTTAGCTTGCTAGTTTTTGGTTTATTTATTTATGCAGAGAAGGGAGAAAAAATTGAACGCTAAGGGTTCTTATCTCAGTTATTCTTAGTTTTTAGGGGATTGATATTGGTTTGTGGCATATTGCAGTGAAGTGAATTGTGTTGCCAACGCTCACTTGTTTTTGGACTATATTTTGCATACTTGATTTTGCTGATAAGTGGGTTTGCAGTGAAGTGATTTATGTTGTTTGGATAGTGTTTATAAAAATAAAAATTACTTTTGGATGTGTAATTACCAAAACAAGGGTGTTTGGTTCAGATTGTAAAAAAATAAAGGGTCTTTTTATAAAATATGCACCCAGGTTATGTTTGGTAAGGGAGTAACAAGGGGAGAACTTTTAAGGGCGAAAAAATTCCAGAAATAAAACATGTCTGGTTAAAGAGTAAAAAACGAGGGAAAAATTTCAGGGAGTAAAATCTCCCCTAATTTAGGGGGTAAATCTTACCTCATCATAGGCTGGGGTAAAGTTTTCCCACACTCTCCCGATGATCAATTCCTCTCCTACAGTTTCGCAGACAACATTGCCACTGTTTATGTCTGTCGTCAGCGAAATTGGAGAGAAAGATTCTGGAGATGATGCTCATCGTGTTGGCCATTCTGAGTACAACATTGCCACTGTTTGGTGTTTGTGGGGAAGATTGGGTTTGTCCTAACTCTATAGAGACCTTTTTGACAATAAGGTTTAAAAGGTTTGGAAGAAGAAAAGAGGTCAAGGTTTTGTGGAACTGTGCAGTGTTTGCTATTTTGTGGTGAATCTAGTTGGTGAGGAATGCTTGGATTTTTCAAGGTGTACCGATGTCTTTAGAAATGTTGTGGGATAGAATAAGGTTTTTTGCTTCTCTTTGGTGCTCTGCCCTTGGTCTTTTTAAGGGGGTTGCCATTTCATATCTGTATAGAGATTGGGCTGCCGTTGTGCATTATTTTTCTTGAGTTTTATATGCTGGTTTCTTTGTAATTTTATCTTTTTATAGTCTTCTGGTGGAGGATATCTTATCCTCCTATTTTTGTAATCCTCTTCTTTCTGAATGAATTTCTTTTCCTATATAAAAAGAAAAATCGTGTTGGCCGTATGTGTATTTACGACCTACCAGCCATGCTTTGTAGCCACTTGCAGATCCATTATTGATTGCATCACTAGCTCTTCTCACCCCTTTGATCCTTCCATAGGAAGCTGTGCTGTGATACCATGATGAGGCCAATGAAGGCAGAAGAGAGACAGAATTTGGAAGAGAGAGAAAAAGCAATGAGATACAAAAGTTTGAAAAGCTTTGGTGGTCATTAGTCGTGGTTGGTGGAATTTGAAGGATTCTTGTCTATCTCTAAGTGGAATTCAAAGCCTCTCATTTTGCCATTTCTCTTGCTGTGTTTTAATCGGTTAAGAGTTACTCTATGTTTTCTAAGAATACCAAACAAAGTGAAAAATAAATTTTAATCTATTAGCTTTTACTCCATTAAAAAATTTTCCCTTAAAATTTTCACCCTTAAATAGTTAAATTTTAAGTATGTTCCAAATATACCCCCAAACTGATTTTCTACCAGAGAAGCAACAAAATGTTGCTCTTCAATTTTGCACCCAAAATCATGTTGGATGACCCAATATGATTGTGTGCTAAATTTGCCAAACATGTTGGCATCAATTTCAAGGCACATATGATGCCTTAAGCGGGATTCTCCTTGATTCAAATGTGGAGTCAAACATGCCCTGTTAACATGCTTTCTGCACTTCCTCTTATAAGTACAATTCTATATCAGTAACATGAATTTTTACTGTAAAGAAATGAGATGAAAATATTCACTCCCTTGTTATTTCTATTTAGGATTTCAGCTTTATACTTCAATCATGTCACTTGAGATTCATAGAATAACTTTGTCTTCTATCTCATTGTTGCCATTGTAATTATTGTCTTAAACCTACATAATTCCTCCTTTTCCATGGTTTCAAAGAATGGAACCCAGGAAAATAACCTGTAAGCTTACTTATATTTTCCTTAGTGTGTGGCATTGTAGGGAACATTTTTTTATATATCATAGTAGTAAATCCTGGATAGCAGTGTAGAGCAGCCGAGTCCTCTATACCGAAGATAGCGGGTATATTACAAATAATTTCTAATACACACATTCATAATTAATCCTCAAAAGTCATAGCTTAAAGACACAATCATCATTAATCTAAAACATAACTAATAACAATGTCAATAACAACAAAAAGCATAACAAAACAGAGGTGGGCTTGGTCAGAGAAGGCTGAAACAGAGGCTGAGAAATGGAGAGTGCAGAGGCTGAAACAGAGCAAGAAGCTGCACGAAACAGGCGTGGGCTACTGGGATGAAACTGAAACAGGGATGGGATCTTGCATTTGTGAGGACAGAAGGCTGTGAACTTGCAATTCTGACGACAGAAGGTTGCGAAATCCATATGGCTGGCTCTATGTGTGCAATGGATTTGTGGGAGAAAGAAGAGAGGCTGCTAACCCTAACAATTGGTCTCCATGTGTGATGAGTGTTGGTCTATTGGAAGACCAGAAACTCCTCCATTGGCAGAAGCAGGTCTGCAGGAGGGTTTAAGTGAGGGTAAAATAGACATTACTGAGTTTAAGGGAGGGTAAATAGAAATTTGTTAACAGGGGGTAAAATAGAGATTTTATAAGTTTAAGTAAGGGTAAAAAGTGTAAAAGGGAGTTTTCATTAAAAAACAAAATAACAGAGATGTCGTCTTTGAAGCCATGACTTGCTGCTGTTCATGCCGCGATCAGCCACTATCTCGGCCGTGACTGGTGCGACATGGAAACACTCTTTGATGGAGCTCCTGTAGTGGCCAGAGGCCACTCTGCCCTGCCCCGCCCGCGGTGCTATAGCTCCACGAAAATGGCACTATTAGCTACTTCAATATGTGGATTATAATACAAGCAAATATTATCCTTGGTTGAATTCTAGTTGATAGAAGCTTAAAAATATCTTATAATTCTAAAAACCCTATATAAATTGAAGTACCTGAACATCCTTTTCTTATTATTTGTTGCTCACAGAATTTTGTAGATAACATTTTCAAACATAGCACTGATTTTTCCAAAATCAATGCTTGCAAAAGTGATTGTCTTCCAAGTCTGAAGTTTCAAAGTTTAGCCAAATGCACACTGTCAATGTCCTGCAAAAATTCTACATAAAAATGTGATCGTAATATCTATGATGCAAGTCGGTGTGACATGTAATTAATGAGTAGTTCTTCTAGTGATTTTATTGGTTTGAAATGTTTTAGATATTTGATCCCAAGTCAGGCTTTGTAATTGTGAATGTTCGTGTCCCCAATGTTTTGGTTTCTGCTTGGTCCTTTGTCTCTTTTTTGTCTGCAATAATTTTCCTGCTTCTGTTGTAAAAGGTGGATTCTAGATTTAGTTAATCATTTGCTGTGTACCCTATTCCCAGGGGCGAGTGTAGTTCAATTTGCGGGGAGGGAATTTTTTTAAATATGAATTATAAATGTGTTTTTTTTTTTAAATAAAAAAGTAAAATTTGGTTCCCCCTCAATTTTTTCTCACTATACTCCCCCTCTCATCCTTCCTCTAGCTTCACCCCTGCCTATTCTTAAGCTTATGGAAACTAACTAGGCACTTTTTCTGGTTCTTTACTGAGTTGATATCCAAGGAAGTTATAAACTGGTTGAACATGCAGTGAGAATATAGCAATCTTGATGTATGTGCAGCTCTGATATAAGAATATTGATATATCTCCATTGTTAGGTTCGCTTTCTTCAGCTTAAGTGCTAGATTATAAAGTGGATTTAATTTTTATGTTGTGTTGAGATCCTCATAACCTTTTGTCTCTTTTATTTTAAAGTGGAGGATTATTTATGTAATTTGGGAATTACTAGTTTGTTTTTAATTATTTTAAATATTAAACAAGATTCACTGTGATATAATTACGTATGGTGTGAATGAATGTTGATTGAATCCTAACATTCCTACTTAATAAGGGAAGGAAGTGATTTACACCAACCTGAACGGGGAAGGAATGATAATATCAAGAGGCGTTGGAAATTGCATTTCTATTTATTTTAAGTTAACTGCGATGGCCTTATGTAAGACTTATATGTGTTGCAATGTGGAATGTTAGGTAGTTTGAGTAATAATAAAGTATTGCTTTGTGCTCTCTCTTAGCATTTAGTTGTTTACCCATGTACAAGCCTGAATTTTGTGCAGCTTGTAAGTTGTCTTAGTTTTGAAATGGTATTATGTTGTGCAGAGCTTTCTGCAATCCTGCCGATGTTGAAGCATTTACTGAAGAGAAGAAACAGTCTCTTGTCAAACGTCGGGGAAAGGGTGCTGACTTTGTTCGTGCAGTACAGGAGATTATTGATAGTTATGAAAAATTAAAGAGAGAGACTCAAGTTAATGAAACCAGCTCTGGTGTTGAAGTTGCTAATGCAAATGTCTCAAATCCAGTTGACCCATCTGCTAACTTAGGGTTAAAGGATCAGACAGATGCTCCTTTGACACTTTGTTCACAAATGAAATCTTCAAATTCTGTGATTGATAAACATGATGAGCTAGTTTGTGCAGCTGAGGATGACTCAGCTGTTGCACTGAGGGATAAATCTTATAATAAGGAGGCATCATTGGAGGAACCTACTGCTAATGTTGTTGCAACTGCGTCTGTAAAATCACCTTTGCCAGTAACTTACTCTTCTCGAAAGAGATCTGCAGACTTGCGCCTGCAGGTCTGTGTAACACACAGAAATGCACCAGTTCAAAGGTCTAGAAGCTCATCACAGGTCCAAAACTTTGTTGGACCTTGTAGTGATGGTGGAAATAGTGCTGGCAACATATCAGTTGATGCAACTCAAAATGTGTCTGTAAGAAGGAATAAACGAATCAGGAAATCACCTGATCTTTTTGGCTGTGATGATGCTGATTCATTTGCATTTGCCTCCAACGGTAGCATGGAGGATGACGGTTCTGAAATTCTTACAATTGAGTCTGATGCCTTTAGCCTAAATGAGGGAAGTACAATAGATTCTAATTTTAAACTTGAACACTCTGAGACTATTGAGTGCCCTGAAGGTGAATCTGAGTTGAACGAAGGGCTTGATCTTGAAATAAAGGGTGTAGTTAATAAGAAGAAAAGAAAACCAAACAGGAAGAGGGCAACTAATGATGCTGCCAAGCCTACCATTAGACCAGAGGAAGAGGCTGGTGCTCAGAATGCCAGTCAAAGTTCGCAGAATATGTGTGGAAATTCAAAAGAGAGGTTCTCTGACCAAGACGGAGATGAACACTTGCCCCTGTTGAAACGAGCTAGAGTCAGAATGGGTAAAGCATCATCCACAGAGGCGGAACTCAATAGCATTGCACAAGATCAAGAAAAATGCTGTAAGGAAGATATTATTAACTCTCCACAGCAGGTAATCACATCCTCAAATTGTGAAAATGGTAGCCCTGCTGATGTAGACTCATCAGCATTGAATGGAGCTTTGGTTAATGTTTCTCCTTCAAAGTTATTAGCTCCGTTTTCTGAAAGTGGGTCTCAGGTTTGTAAAATTAAGAAAGACCAAATGCTTGGCTGCTCCATGGTTGGTGAAGCTGCTTTACCTCCATCTAAACGCCTCCATCGTGCTTTAGAAGCTATGTCTGCCAATGCTGCTGAAGAAGGTCAAGCTTGCATGGAATCATCATCCTCTATAATGACGTCAAGTGGTAGATGCTGTATATCTGCCATCAAGAGATATCCTTCTATGACCATTAATAATCAAGGTGGTACTGGTCTAGATCTGCAAGGTTTGGATTCTTGTGGCATTGATGGTTCTCATATCAGTGTGTATAGTTTCTCAACCTGTTCAAATCCAATGATTTCAACAGAGAATAAGTTATCCACAGAAGTGGATAAGCAGTTGACCAAGTACCAACGACATGAAACTGGCAAGGATGTCCTCCCTGGTGCTAGAGACCAGGTTGGTGAAGATCTTAGTGATTCTATGGTTTATCAGACTGCTAAAACAGATTCACAAATTCAGTTACACGGAAAAAATTCTCCTAATCTTGATGTGAAATGTTGTGAAGTTGGAAGCAATCAAGATTCACCAGGTCCATCATTGCCACCAAATGATGACGACAATATCAGGCCTGAGAACCATTCAAATGCATCTGATATATCAGAACATAATGGAATAAGTCTTGATCCTATGGCAGGTGCTGAAGAAAGTGGTAAATTGTTGCCTCAAAATATTATTAATGTGCCTCAGGACAAGGTTGTTTGTGAGGATTCTCGGTGCTTGAAGCAAGGAGTTGGTGACAGCAGCAAAGTTAATGACAAGTAAGCCTAGTTCTGGTTTGCTACAGTTACTAGTTGCTAACCACCTAAATCCTTGGAGCAAAAGAGAAGAAAGAATGAAAGAAACAAACCATTTTTACTGCCTGTTTATTGGAAAAGTACTTTTATTATTATTGTTATTATTAAAGAAAGAAGCTCTTATGGAGAAGCTAGAATTTTAGCTGCTGAAGAAAGCACTAAAAATGCTGTTTTCAGCCTATTCTAAGAGCTCTTTGTATTTCTTTTTATTCTTCTTAATAATTTTTTCTTTTAGAAAAAATAACTGATATTTTTGGGTTTTACGAAAAAGCTCATCCAAATGTGCAATAAGTTATAGTATTAATTAAACCATTAAAGTTTCTTGCTTTCCCCTTCTCTGTTATGACTAACGTTCATTATAGAATTTGATAAGGTGAACTTGTGCTTTTCTCATTTAGATCATACTTGTGTAAGTAGTCATGTATTCCAACCTAAACTCAAATAGCGGGCGGTCAGTTTGGAAGAATTGCATAGGATAAACATATATTTTAATCAATCAATCTTTTAATGATAGTGAATATGAAAAGAGAACAATTGTTTAGTGAAAGTGATTTGTGCTGCATTTCTTTCAATTCAAGAAAGCTCATGTGTATTCTTTCATTTCAGGCATGAGGTTGTGAAAGAGGTAAAATTTAAAGGACAAGAAGAGGATATGAATTCTGTTTCAATATCCAATGATTGTTCAGGTGAAAAGGGTACTTTGGGCATCCGGTCAAGCCCATCATTTACTGATGGGGGAGGTTGCCTTCCACAAGGATCACCTCCAAATACATCAGTTTGCAATGTTTCTACATCGGACAGTAGTAATATCCTTCAAAATGGAAGTTGTAGCCCTGATGTACACCAGAAGCACACTTTATCTGGTCCTGTTGTTGGATGGAAAGATGGTTATGTGGCAAATCGACGATCAAGATCGATGGGGAAGTCAGATGAAGCAGGACATGCTGCTTTGTTGTACTTTGAAGCAATGCTTGGGACATTGACAAGGACAAAGGAAAGTATTGGTCGAGCAACACGCATAGCTATTGACTGTGCAAAGTTTGGCATTGCAGCTAAGGTAATATGATTTTTTTTTTTAACAAAAATTATTTTCTTCCCTTGCATCTGTAGAAAATACTTGATCATTGAATTGTGAATACTTTTCGATTTAGTTTAGTTTTACTTTCATCCTGACAAATGCATCTGTTTAAGATTTCATTTTTCTTTCTTAAATTTTTTTTGGAGTAATGTGATTTTTGTGGAATAAAATAAGGGAATTATATTGTACTAGCTTTCATTGTCAAGGGGTATATCCAATTTATGCTTCTTGAGACTTCATAGTTCTACCTTTCAAGTTTGTTAGCTTTCTTGATTTTGACTAAGAAATTTAAATTGATCCATGACCTCTGGATGTGTGGGTACCTTATCTGCTTCACTACTTGTGGTATTAACTGGACAGTGAGCTCATGCAATCTAAATTTGCCACGTGCACGTATTATTACCAATAAGCAAAAGAAAAATGCAGAATTTCAGTGAGGCAAAAAAAGAAACAACCTAGTTTTATATATATATATATATATATATATATATATAACTAGTTTTTGTTCTTGGTAATCACAATGTTCCAATTCTTCTGCTTATGTTTGAAAAACTTATTGGAAGTATGGCTTCAACTATGATGGAATGATGGGATACTAGTATGAGTATTGAGCATGGGAACAACTTTGATGTCTCACTTGCCCTTGTTCTTCAAGATGACCTTGATTTTCTTTGCTCTTTTTAAAATCTGTAGGTACAGGATGTAAATAGAAGGCTGATAGGAAATGATTAAAGTTGTGTGTTTGTGCATTATAATTTTGAATTTTGGAGACTTTTTGTTATTAACCATATTGTGTCTAGGTAGAATTTGGATTTGTCAAGACCAACAATTTGGCTTGGATCTTGAAGATTGTGTTGTGCTTGTTGTGGAGTCCTGATGCGAACCCGATACTTAATAGGCCCCCTAGGCCCATTAAAGTATATGTGAGGAAACACAAAAGGTGCAAGGCACCTGATCAGAGCAAGGGAGGGAATGTTTTAACAAACTCTGTCTAGCTGGCAGAGTGAGGGGGGGATGCGCATGTGCTGAGGTCATGAGGGAGAGTATAACATGAGGAAAGGAGGATAGAATTGGTTTGGGGGCTGGAATTGAGTGGGAACTGGGAGAGAATTAGGCACTGTCTAATTTGCCTACCTATTTGTAAATTCCTTTCTTCTTCCTTGCACTGTAATAACTTGTTACAGGCTAGGGAACATCAATAATACACTCTCTTCTTCTACATTTCTATCTTTAATTTCTGGTTCTCATCAATTGGTATCAAAGCTCTCGATCTTGGAGCTTGAATGGTCATTACCCGCGCGACAATGGAACCCAGAGTTGAGAATTTGGAGCGTAGCCTTCAGGAATGGAGACTCGAAAATCAAAGTCAGATGGAGGAGCTCAAGCAACTCCTGGCGAGAAAGAACCGAAGGCATCAGGGCTGGACTCGACATCGCGTTGACGAGAGCCCACCTAGCCACACTAGTTGGTCGCGATCGAGGTCCAAAGCGAGGGAGGACAGCCGTCCACTGCCGTACGACTCAGGCGGTCGGAAGCTGGAAATCCTTGTGTTTAATGGTGACGAGGCGTATGGGTGGATCATGAAGGTGGAGAGGTATTTTCGAGTGAATATGGTGAGGGAAGATGACAAGCTCGACGCATTGGTGATCGCGTTGGAGGGTCGAGCTTTGAACTGGTATCAGTGGTGGGAGGAGTAGATCGCTGATCTGAGCTGGGCTGAGTTTAAGCGCGCGGTGATCCGACGCTTTCAGCCAGGGCTGGTCCAGAACCCGTTGGGACCTCTGTTGAGCATTAGGCAAACAGGGTCGGTGATGGAATACAGGGAGCAGTTCGAGATGCTCATAGCACCACTGAGAAGGGACGAAAGAGTGATGCTGGAAAGTATTTTCCTCAATGGATTGAAAGAGGAAATTCAGGCAGAACTGAGACTCTATGAATTGAGATCCTTATCGGAGTTGATGGACAGGGCGTTGTTACTAGAAGAGAAGATTTGGGCCTTCCAGAAAGGGAAGAGAGTCTCGAAGGAGAAAATGGAGTGGGGGGGACAAGGCTAGTAGCTGGGGGAATTGTACGAGTGGAGAAGTGGGCCGAACCAAACAATACGCACCTAGGCCCACTTATGGGAATGCAAGCCCAACTGAGCATAAACAGGCTTCTGGGAACGGGGGAGAGAAGAAACTAGGGATAGGGAGGAAGCTGTCTCAAGATGAACTCCGAGAATTGAGTAGGAAGGGGTTATGTTTCAAGTGTGGAGAGAAGTGGGGACCCGAGCATATATGTAAGCTTAAGAACTTCTAACTTGTGCTGATGGAGGGGGAGGGTGAAGGTGAGGTGCCCGTAACTCAGGAAGAAAAGGAGGAGCTGGAGATGGAAGCAAAAATCCTTCAACTATCACTAAGGAGTAAGGAGGGACTGACTTCAAACCGATCTTTTAAAATTTGGGGAGAGATTCATCAAAGACTGGTGCTAGTGTTGGTGGATTCTGGAGCAACTAGCAATTTTATATCCCAGTTTTTGGTACGAGAACTGAACTTAGTGGTGGAGGATGCCCCGAAGTACATTGTTGAAGTGGGAACAGGTGATAGAGTGAGCAATAAGGGAGTGTGCAGAGGGGTGAAACTGAGGGTGCAAGGGGTAGAAATTGAGCAAGATTTCTTCATGATGGAGTTAGGTAGGACTGAGGTGGTTTTGGGAATGGATTGGCTTGCAAGTTTGGGTGATATTGAGGCCAATTTCAAACATCTGATCATCAAATGGAGGGATGAGGATAACAAGCTGGTATTGATAGGGGATTTGGAAGACCATGATCAAGGCCTTGTAGGATGAAGGAGAGGGGTACTTTATAGAATACCACCAGCTGTTAGGGACTGAGGCAGAAACACAACCCTGGGCAGCAGAGATGGACATTGTTTTGGAGGCCTTTAATGATGTCTTTCAGGAACCAGTAGGGTTACCCCCAAAGAGAGAGCAGGATCATGCGATTACTCTTAAGGTGGGAGCTCAAATACCCAACGTTCGACCCTACAGGTACCCCCACTACCAGAAAAATGAAATTGAGAAAATTGTTGGTGAAATGTTGCAAGCGGGAATCATTAGGCCTAGCATTAGTCCCTTTTCCAGTCCTGTAATTTTAGTTAAAAAAAAGATGGGGGGTGGAGGTTTTGTGTGGACTACAGGGCCTTAAACAAATTCACAATACTTGATAAATTCCCTATTCCAATCATTGATGAGTTGCTTGATGAATTGGGAGCTGCAGTGATTTTCTCTAAGCTGCACTTAAAATCCGGCTGTCACCAGATTAGAATGAGAGAGAAGGATATTCCCAAAACAGCATTTAGGACTCATGAGGGGCACTATGAATATTTGGTCATGCCCTTTGGCTTGACCAATGCCCCTTCCACTTTTTAAGCCCTCATGAACCGAGTCCTCAAGCCTTATCTGAGGAAGTTTGTCTTGGTATTCTTCGATGACATCTTGATCTATAGCCTAGATGAGGGGAGTCATAAGAAGCACCTCAGGACAGTGTTACAAATATTAAGGAAATCAGCTATTTGCTAATAAGAAGAAATGCACCTTTGGCCAACCACAATTAGAGTATTTGGGGCACTTGATTTCAGAAAAAGGAGTCTCTGCAGATCCAAATAAAATCAAAGACATGGTTAGCTGGCCCCCTCCGAAGGATGTAAAAAGTTTGAGGGGATTTCTTGGGTTGACTGGATATTATAGGAAATTCGTGAAGAACTATCTTAAGGCTGCTTGGCCTCCCACCCAGCAGCTGAAGAAAGACAATTTCAGTTGGGGAAGTGAGGCCCAAGAGGCATTTGAGCAGCTCAAGCAAGCTATGACAACAGTGCCAGTGTTAGCAGTTCCAGATTTTGAGAAGCCTTTCATTGTGGAAACAGATGCATCTGGAAGGGGGATAGGGGCAGTACTCATGTAGGAAGGGAGGCCAGTAGCATACATGAGCCAAACTTTATCAGGAAGGGCCCAAAATAAATCAGTGTATGAAAGGGAACTGATGGCGATTGTGTTCGCTGTACAGAAATGGCGCCACTACTTGCTGGGCAGACACTTTACTGTTCACACGGATCAGAGAAGCTTAAGATTCTTGGCAGATCAGAGGTTGATGGGTGAAGAATAGCAGAAATGGATCTCCAAGTTGTTGGGGTTTGATTTTGACATTAAGTACAAACTAGGGAATGAGAATAGAGTCGCGGATGCCCTCTCTAGGAAGCTGTAATACTCAGCTTTATCCAAAGTCCAATGTCATGAGTGGAAAGGGTTGGAGGAAGAGATACAAACTGATGAGAAGCTAAAGGGGATAGTTCAAGATTTGTTGGGTCAATCAGATGCCCATTCAGGGTACCACATAAAAAAGGGAAGATTGTTTTACAAAGGAAAAATGGTGATTCCTAAGAATTCTCCAAGGATTCCCATGATCCTCAAAGAATTCCATGATTCTGCCATTGGGGGCCACTCGGGCTTCTTTAGAACATATAAACGGATTGCTGGATTGGTGTACTGGGAAGGAATGAAAAGGCAGATACATCAGTATGTTCAATCATGTGACATTTGCCAAAGGAACAAGTACCAAGCTTTGACCCCGGGAGGTTTGCTGCAACCCTTGCCCATACCAGATCAGGTTTGGACTGACATATCAATGGACTTCATAGGTGGGTTACCTAGAGCTTTTGGGCTGGACACCATACTGGTGGTGGTGGACAGGTTAACAAAGTATGCACATTTTATAGCATTGGCTCACCCTTACTCAGCCAAAGATGTTGCAGAGATCTTTCTGAAAGAAGTAATTAAACTCCATGGTTTCCCTACTTCCATTGTGTCGGATAGGGACAGGGTCTTTATAAGCTCTTTTTGGACTGAATTGTTCAAATTGGCTGGTACAAAATTGAAGTTCAGTTCTGCCTATCACCCGCAAACAGATGGGCAAATTGAAGTAGCAAACAGGTGTTTGGAGACATATCTGAGGTGCCTCACAGGTACCAAGCCGAAACAGTGGCCCAAATGGTTGAGTTGGGCTGAATTCTGGTACAACACCAACTACCATTCGGCCATCAAAATGACCTCATTCGAAGCCTTATATGGGAGAAGTCCTCCGGTGGTGATCAAAGGGGATGCAGGAGACACTTCCATTGAAGAAGTGAGTAAGATGACTTCAGAAAGGAACAGGGTATTGGAAGAGTTGAAGGAACATCTGATTAAGGCTCAAAATAGAATGAAACAGCAAGCTAATCAGCATAGAAGGGATGTGGAGTATCAGATAGGGGACCAAGTTTTCCTGAAAATCCAACCATACAAGCTGAAACAGCTAGCTAAACGGGTGAATCAGAAACTCAGTCCTAGATACTATGGACCCTATGAGGTGATAGAGAAGATAGGGCCAGCTGCATACAAGCTCAAGTTGCCTGAGGAAAGTCGTGACCCAGTGTTCCATGTGTCCCTGTTGAAGAAAGCAGTGGCAGCTCAGGTTACAGTGCAGCCTCTTCCTGTCTTTTTGGCTGAGGACTGGGAATTACAGGTCCAACCGGAAGAAGCCTTAGCAGTAAGGCAGAATGCTTTGGGCAGTTTAGAAATCCTAATGAAATGGAAACAGCTACTAGCATGTGAGAATTCTTGGGAATCTTGGGAAGACCTGCAGGCACACTTCCCTGATTTTCACCGACAAGGTGAGTTTTGAAGGGGGGAGAGTTGATGCGAACCCGATACTTAATAGGCCCCCTAGGCCCATTAAAGTATACGTGAGGAAACACAAAAGGTGCAAGGCACCTGATCAGAGCAAGGGAGGGTATGTTGTAACTAACTCTGCCTAGCTGGCAGAGTGAGGGGGGGATGAGCATGTGCTGAGGTCATGAGAGAGAGTATAACATGAGGAAAGGAGGGTAGAATTGGTTTGGGGGCTGGAATTGAATGGGAACTGGGAGAGAATTAGGCACTCTCTAATTTGCCTACCTATCTGTAATTTCCTTTCTTCTTCCCTGCATTGTAATCACTTGTTACAGGCTAGGGAACATCAATAATACACTCTCTTCTTCTACATTTTTGTCTTTAACTTCTGGTTCTCATCAAGTCCTTAGTCAGAATACATTTTTTTTGGTAGAATAAATTCTTGCTTGTATTGAGATTTACCTGCCCTTTCTTTTGGGTCAGTCTTTTGTATTCTTTGCTTTTTGGATTTTTTTTTCCTGCATCATTCCGCTCGCTCTTCATTTGGGCATTTAAGTAAAAAAAATTTTGGGGGGGGGGTTCTGGGTCTTAGGAGAGGATAGAGGGTTAAGTGCTTGTAAAATCACTATAATTACAACTCACAAGCTTATAAAATCTTTAACTTCAAATTCGGATAATCAAAGTTATATGGTCTGGGAAATTGTGGGATGTTATAGTTACATGATGAAAGCTTGTTCAGTGACCACACTTCTCGGAAGGTTGTCACTTTTTTTTTACTATTTGAAAATTGAAACAAGTGAATTTTTAAATGACTTGTTTGCTGTTTTTTTATCTATACTATTTTTGAAGGGAGATTCCCCTCATTTGTTTTTATGTTTTTGTTTTTTTCCCCCCAAAATGTTCCATACTTTGTTTTTACTATAACTAAATAGGGGGGGTGCAAAATTTTTATCAGAAATTAAACAGAAAGGCTCAAGCCACTAATTAATAACCACTTCTACTTTTATGGAACTTAACTTTCAAATCATTATTTTTATATATTACTGTTTAAATTCAGTTTACATTCAGTTTTATAATAAGATTTAAAAAGGAAAAAAAAAAGCATTTGTACCAGATTTTCTCATTACAGTTCACACCTGCATCGCTGGTGCCTCTTTAAGCATAAAGAAATGCACTAAGATCAATCGTGTAGCTTTTGACATTCTTGTAGAAGTGGGGAATATATAATGTGTGAATTAGGTTAAAGCTTTTGGAATTCCAGTCTCACAGAGGAGGTTGATTTAATTTGTTTGTCTGAGTATAACTAAGGAGTTGGCACATGTATGCATTGATTTAAATCTTCTAGACCTTGATGGGAGTTAAAACCATTGAATTTTATTGTTGCACCTTCCTTATAACTGCTTATCATGTCTTTTCTTAATGATATATGCATTTTTTGGGGGGGCTGGGCTTTTGGGGTGTATTCTAGGTGGTGGAGATTCTTGTCCACAATCTGGAAACTGAGTCAAGCCTGCATCGTAGGGTGGATCTGTTTTTTCTTGTTGACTCCATTGCTCAATGTTCTCGAGGTTTGAAAGGTAATTGTTCATTACTTGGTGATTCTTGAATCTTGCTGACAAAAAGGAAAGAATATGTGCATGTGTATCTGTTGATGTTGAAAACATATCAGAATATATGCATGTAGTATCTGTTGATGTTGAAGATATATCTGATTTTCCAGGTGATGTTGGTGGAGTATATCCATCTGCTATGCAAGTAGTCCTGCCACGCCTATTGTCTGCTGCTGCTCCTTCTGGAAGTGCTGCTCAAGAAAATCGTAGGCAGTGTCTTAAGGCAAGTTAATGAAGTTTCTTACTTACTGAAATTAAACATGTATGCTCTTTAGTCTTCTCATACATCTCTCTTTTGGGTTTGTAATGAGAAAAGAAGAATGGAAAACCGTACCCAATATGGGTGCAGGTTATGTATTTATATATGTAAGATGGGCTAACAATAAATGGGCTAGCAATACAAAATAAAGCACATACATAATATCTACTCTTAACAATCCCCCTCAAGTTGGATCATAGATGTTAATCATGCTTTGTTACAAAGATAATTGACTTGATTCCCATTAAGAGCCTTCGTGAGTATGTCTGCTATCTGCTCACCAGTCCTAACATGCTCTGTAGATATGAGTCCCTGTTGGATCTTCTCTCAAATGAAATGACAGTCAGCTTCTATGTGCTTTGTCCGTTCATGGAAAACTGGGTTCGAGGCAATGTGAAGGGCAGCCTGGTTGTCACACCATAGTCTCATAGGTAGAGAAATCTTGAACCCAATCTCATCAAGTAAATGATAGACCCATAGTAATTCACAAGAGGTTTGAGCCATTGCTCGAGATTCGAACTTAGCACTTGACTTTGCTACTACATTTTGTTTGTTACTTTTCCAAGAGATCACACAATACTCAGAAGTTGATCTCCGATCTACAGGACACCTAGCCCAGTCTGCATCGGAATAACTTTCTAACCTGCAATGTCCATTATATATAAAGAATCCCACGACCTGGGGCTCTTTTCAAATATCTTAGTATATGTAGTACCGCATCCCAATGAGATTGTCGAGGAGATGACATGAATTGACTGATTACACTTACTGGGAAAGAGATATCTAGACGTGTCACAATAAGGTAGTTGAGTTTGCCCACCAATTTCTTGTACCTCTCGGGATCTAATAGTAGTTCTCCATCATCAGCATTAAGTTTCACATTTGGAACCATCGGAGTATCACAAGGTTTGGTTCCCAACATGCCAACATCAGATAGTAAGTCAAGGACATATTTCCGTTGTGAGAGGAAAATGCCTTTTTTACTTCTACTTACCTCAATTCCTAGGAAATATTTTAGAAGACCATGATCCTTTGTCTGAAATTTAGTTTGAAGGAAACTCTTGAGTTTTGAGATGCCTAAGAAGTCACTGCCTGTTATCACTATATCGTCAACATACACAACCATGAGGATGCATCCTCCCTCGGACTTTTTGTAGAAGACCGAGTGGTCATAGCTACTCCTTTTCAGGCCGAAATTCACAACAACTTCACTCAATCTCACAAACCAAGCCCGGGGGGATTGTTTCAACCTATACAAAGAGCGTCTCAGCCGACAAACTTGCCTAGACTCTCCCTGAGCATCAAAGCTAGGCGGTTGCTCCATATAGACTTCCTCCTGTAAATCACCATGAAGAAAGGCATTTTTAACATCAAGCTGGTGCAGGGGCCAGTGATGAGAGGCAGCTAATGAGATGAATATGCGAACAGAGGCCAATTTGGCCACAGGAGAGAAGGTCTCTGAGTAATCAACATTATAAGTTTGAGCATAACCCTTGGCCACAAGCCGAGCCTTTAAACGAGCAATGATACCATCCAGAATGACGTTAACAGTGAACACCTACTTGCACCCAATGGCACGCTTACCAGAGGAAAGGGAAACGAGATCTCACGTCTGGTTATGTTCCAAAGCAAGCATTTCTTCCTCCATGGCATGGCGCCACCCATCATGAGACAGAACCTCAACAATATTTTTGGGAACTGTGACAACATCAAGAGAGGCAACAAAAGATTGAGAGGAAGGGGAAGATGGTCATAATGAATAAAGGATGCAATAGGATGGTTAGTGACATAAGAACGTTTACCTTTGCGAAGGGCAATAGGAAGATCTAGAGTCGGATCCTGTGACGAAGAGGTGGATGGAGGTGATGTGTCAGCTGAAGAGCAATGTACATCCATGAGTGCAATACTGGCAGAGGGAACACAAGTTCGGCGAGCGTATACCTGTTGTATGGGCGGCCGATGTGGAGGACAAGACGGAACGGAAACACCAAAGGAAGGAGGTGATGCAGAATCATGAGACCGAAGGTTGTGATAAACGAGAATTTCTTCATCTTCCTCAATAACCGGAGGAGGAGACTGAATAAAGAACGGAGTAGACTCAAATAAGGTGACATTAGCGGACACAAGATACCGTCCCAAATCAGGAGAGAAGCATTTGTACCCTTTTTGATGGTGAGGATAACCCAAAAGACACATTTAAGTGAGCGAGGATGTAGTTTGGAAACTTGAGGCCGACTATCCTGCACAAAACATTGACAACCAAAAATACGAGGAGGTAGGAGAAACAGAGATTGAGAAGGACAAAGTACAGCATAAGGAACTTGGCCCTGTAAGACAGAAGATGACATTCGATTAATTAGAAAACAGGCAGTAGAAACGGCTTCAGCCCAAAAAACTTTAGGAACAAATATATGAAGCAACAAGCATCAAGCAACTTCCAAAAAATGTCTATTTTTGCGTTCAACAACTCCATTCTGCTGAGGAGTAACGACACAGGACGATTGATGGATCATCCTATGTTGAATCATATAGGAAGTGAAGTCATGAGAGAAATATTCTTTAGTGTTATCACTGCAAAGGACACGCACAGAGATGCTAAATTGGGTTTTAATTTCAGAGCAGAAAGCGGTAAATATAGAAAATAATTCAAAACGAGATTTCATAAAATATAACCAAGTCATTCTTGAAAAGTCATCCACAAAAGTTATAAAATATCGAAAACCGGACTTAGAAGTAATTGGACACGGACCCCAAATATCAGAACGAACTAGCTCAAATGGGGACGTAGCTCGCTTATTGACTCGTGAGGGGTAAGGACTCCTATGGTGTTTAGCCAACTGACACGACTGACATTTTAAAATAGATAGACGACTTAAACTAGGACACAACTTTTTTAAAGACTGTAGAGATGGATGACCCAAACGACAATGAAGTTGGAGAGGATCAGCCACACCCGAACAAGCAACAAGCACTGGTTCTTGATCTGGACAGCACTCAAGGATGTACAGGCCGTTCTGCTCACGACCCCTACCAATCACCCTCTTCGTCCCAAGTTCCTGAAAGACACAATAATTAGGGAAGAAGTGAACACTACAATTAAGTGATCGAGTAATTTGACTAACAGAAAGTAAATTAAATGGAAATTGATTCAAACATAAAACTCGAGAAAGAGGGAGGGCAGAGGTGGAGACGCAGTACCACTCCCAATGACAGGAGCAGCGGAACTGTCAGCTAAAGTAACACTAGGAAAATGAGGGGAGGGGGTAAAGGATGTAAGAGTACCTGTCTGGCCAGTCATGTGGTCGAAAGCTCCTGAATCAATGACCTAGTTGCGAGAAAGTGATGATAAACATGTAGTAGGATTACCTGTATGAGCAACAGAGGCAACAAAAGGAGATGGTGGAACGGACCGAGAGGCTTGAAATTGAGTGTACTAAGCAAACTCATCTGTTGTCATCATAACAGGCCTAACTGATGGGGTGCTGGGAGGAATGTATTCATCAATAGCAATATGAGCAAAACGCTGTGGATTGGACTGATTTTTCTGCTGAAGTTTCCAACAGTTTCGCTTAATATGACCAGGTTCCTTACAATAGCGACAAATAAGTGGTTCCCCAAGATCCCGTCCTCCACTACCCCGTGGATCTCTAGTATCACGACCACCACTTCATCCACCGCGACCACCATTGGAATTGTCCCAGCGAGAACTAGAACTCACCAAAGCAGAGGCCTCGCTTGCAGTTAAGGGATGAGACTTAGAAAGCTCACGAGCAACTCGGAGGAGGCGAGAGTATACATCTTTCAGGGTCAAACTACTAGAATCGGTCAAAATCTGAGATCGGGCCGCACCAAATTCACCACGCAACCCTGACAAAAAACACATCACTGCCAATTGCTCCCGCTGAGCCTGCATCTCTTGCACATCCGAGGTGATAGGTAACAATGTGTTCAATTCCTCAAATAAGCGTTTGAAGCTTGTATAATAGTCACTAAAAGATTCATCCTTCTGATTGGCACGATACAGATCTTGTGTCTTCGTATATAGGAGGGATAAATCATCAGCACTTGAGAATAAAGAGTGAAGGTACTACCATAATTCCTTGACAGTGGTGCAATGGGTAGTAATATCATCAACCCGTGGATCCAGGGTCCGCTGAATCAGTGAATACAATCACATATCTTCCTGAATCCACAAATCCTTTGTTGCTTCATCCTGCGGACTATCTTGGGTGAGATGGTCTTCCTTCCTGTGACCTTTCAAGTACATCAGAATAGCCTTCTTCCACTGAGGGATAGTTAGTACCATCACCATCAAGCTTTCGATCAGTAATTTTGATGTTGGAGGGAATCACCTCAGCCAGAACATTAGCGGAAGTAGTGTCGGAAGCGCCATTCTTGCTGCCCGTACCCAGAATCTCGGAGTGTTCGTCACCCATAGCCACTAACACAACAAATCAGCCTATAAGGAGGGAAAGGAGCACGAACAACACACCGAACGGGCTCGAAATACCACAAACGACGCAGATCGCGCCAACCTGGAACAGAACAGCCCAAAAACAGCAGGAGACAAACACGAAAAACGTCAAAATCACCTCGTCGGACCTCTGAACGCCGGCAAGCCACCCTCAACCGCCGGTCGCACCTCTCTGTGGCGGACGACCGCCGTACCAACCACCCACGAGGTCTGGGTGTTCCCCACGTGCCGAGCCCGCAAGGTTCGTACAGACAGGGCACCCAAACGGCGCTCTTCCTGCGTCGTCGACACCGCCCGCCGGCCCTCCCTCCCTCGACGCTGGACGGCTTACACCAGCACTCCCTGCCAGTCGGAAGTCGAAGCTACGTGGCAGCCAATGGCGGCTGCCCTAGATCTAAAGCTACTCTGTTTCTGAAAATGCTCTTTCTGTCTTCTTTTTTTTTTAAGTGGAAGGCTGAGAGAGAGAAAAATTTTTTAGAAACTAACTCTGATACCATGTTAGATTCCAACCTAAAACCAATTGGCATTAAGTGGAGTGGCTCAACAGATATATAAACCGCACCCGGAAGATTGAGGCAGGCGATGTGGGACTATTAACACCCCCCTCCACAGATGCTTAGACGAAACAGGCGGAAACAAACAAGCCTAGCGAAATAGGCGGAAACAAGCCTAACGTAGTAAGCGGAAACAAAGATGGGATGTTGGCTCTGATACCATGTAATGAGAAAAGAAGAATGGAAAACCGTACCCAATATGGGTGCAGGTTATGTATTTATATATGTAAGATGGGCTAACAATGAATGGGCTAGTAGTACATGGGCTAGCAATACAAAATAAAGCACATACATAATATTTACCCATTAACAACATAATATCTACTATTAACTGGGTCATTATTCTTGTTAACCTTTCATCTCAATTGTGTAGGTTTTAAGGCTGTGGTTGGAGAGAAGAATCCTACCAGAATCCGTTATTCACCATCATATCCGGGAACTGAACTCATATAGCAGTTCAGCTTCTGCAGGTGTCTTCTCACGACGTTCATTAAGAACAGAGAGGGCTTTTGATGACCCTGTTAGAGAAATGGAGGGTATGCTTGTCGACGAATATGGAAGGTTTGAATTTGTTAGTATAAAAAGTTGACTTTATTCTCTCTCGTATTTCTGGGTGTGTTTACTTAAATTGCATTTGTTCTTGCAGCAACTCAAGTTTTCAGCTACCTGGCTTTTGCATGCCCCGAATGCTTAAAGATGAAGATGAAGGGAGTGATTCTGATGGAGGGAACTTTGAGGCTGTCACGCCTGAGCATGATTCTGGAACACATGACATGCAAGAAAAGGCTCATGCAGTTGAAAAACACAGGCATGTGTTGGAAGATGTTGATGGTGAGCTTGAAATGGAAGATGTGGCTCCCTCTTTTGATGATGAATTGAATTCAATTTGTAATGTTGATGGAGGAAATGCTACCCAGTTTGAGAAGAATCCTCCTCTGTCCTTTGCTCCTCCTCTACCACTGGATGTGCGACCATCTTCCCCACCCCCTCCACCATCCCCACCCCCGCCACCATCCCCTCCACTTCTACCTCTACCCCCACCTCCTAAATTACACCTTATGTCAGCTGCCTCTGATCCATATCACGCTGCAGTTGATTCAAAAGTTTATACGGATTCACAGGTATTTTTCACAGCTTTTGCTTGGGATTTTACACTCGACTCGATAGAGTCAGTGACAGCAAGAAGTGACAACTAATGTTATAAACTTCTTCCTTTCTACTTGGGCTCATATTTGCAGACTGTGAAAGACAGTACATACCCCACTATGGCTCAGCCCTTGGCTGCACCAAGAAATAGCCAACCTATCAGTGATGCATTGCACTATCAAGTCCCAGAATGTAGAGACATGCAGATGCAGATACCGGAGTCTACTAGCTCTTTTAATACTTTCCCGGCACAACCACCTGCTAATTTCCGGAATTCTGAAGGTGTTACTATCCACAATAAAGGTTACTCGTTACGGCCACCTCACCATGTGCCATCCAATCAGTTTTCTTTTGTTCATGAGGAACAACGTGTGAAGCCTCAGAGGGAGGTTCCACCACCCCCTTCATACTCCAATAGACATCACTTTATGCAGAGCATGAAGAGAGAGAACTTCTATAACATTCACGAGAGATTAAGACCACCTCCATATGATTACGGAGAGAGATGGAATGTTCCTGCGCCTTATTCTGGTAAGACTGATATTTGATGATGCATGTATTTTATTTTATTTTATTTTATTTTGGGGGGGGGGGGTTGCCGTGCGAGGGTTTGCTTTGGGTGTGCATATTCATATATTAATAATTATCTTTCTTGGGGTTTCTGCCTCCAGGTCCTCGGTATCATGACGAAGGTATACCTGCCCCTTATGGTTGTCATCCATGTGAATCAACAAGATTACCAGGTCATGGGTGGAGATTTCCTCCCCAGTCAATGAATCACAGGGAGTCCATACCTTTCGGACCACCCTTTGAAGATGCAATTCCAGTAGCAAACCGAGGTATGTACCCCCTCTGTTGACAAATTTTCATCTATCATGAGAAATTTTTCATTTGTTGATTTGCTTCTTTCCATTTGAGTTCTGGAATATTACTTGAAAATAGAAAATAGTAAGGTTTAAGATAATTATGTTTCAGGCCCAAACTTTTGGCCGCCAAGGTGAACATAAATTACCAAGAAATGAAGGCTGGTATGCTTCTGTTCCGCAGGCCTCTTTAGTTGTCCTTAAAACTATTAGTATTGTTGTTACTTATATTTCACTTATTGAATGTTAGGTATGACCCACTTTTTGGCGTGGGTTCTGGCTTTGTTTTGGAGAGGTGGCTTTTATAGTTTTATTCCATCTTTCTGTACATTAAAGAATGTTCGGAGAGTTCAGCAGAATCTGCACAGGAAATGGTCATAATCTGCTAGATTTGTATATATATTGTAGCCTCTTCTGCAGAATGCAGAGCAGGAAGTCATTGTAGAGTTGTCGGAGAGCTGTAACTTATCTAGGTTGTCATGCATAAAATTTTTTTGCTCCAAATTATATAATTTATTTCTGGAAAGCCCTTATAGATGTTAGATCAATACATATATAAACTTTTTTAGGGGCTGTTTTTGGAAATTGTTCTCTTAATATATGAAAGAACTTACCCTTAATTATTTGTTTTTTTTTTTTTAGCTGAGAAATGCGTTGTTTTCATACACGTTGTGAATGCAGTGCAGCCTGTGATTTGATGGCTGACAGTAAAACCATGCCCTACATCAAAACGCGTGGGGCATTCGTTGCCAATCTGTGGCTCGTTGGAATTTTTAAGGTAGTTGGCATGTTCAACTATGCAAGAAAAATTTTTTGATTACACACAATTGTACTATGTCATTTTTACATATACTCACAAAAAATTAGAGAGAAAAAAATGATTTTTTATGATGAGTAGGTTTAGAGAGATTTATTTATTTTTCTAATTTTTTGTGAATGTGTATAAGAATGACATGGTACAATTGTATGGAAGAAACAATCTCTCCTATACAAGTCTTCCAAATCATGAAGGGCATGACTTTCTGTTAGCATTCTAATTTTCTAGGATAACCTGTCACTTGAATGCGCCTACATTCTTTTTGGGATAACTAGTCTGTGTCCTCTGAAATCACATGGAAGACCCAATGTATCTCAATTGGTTGAGCATTAATCCCATCCAAATCTCAAAAAGGGTGCAAGGATTATTATATATATAGATGATTTTACTGGTGTTGAACCGGTAAAACTGCCGGACCGTTTGGACTGGAGTGGTTTTGTGAAAACCGGATGCGTCTTTTTACAGGAATGCACAGCCACGTTCACATACTAAACGCACCTTTCTCCTCTATCACGTCGCCAACTTCGTATCCGCGCGCAACCCTCTTGCTCGCTGAAGTCTCCTTGCCTTTCCCAGTCTTCAAGCTTTGGGTTGGATGAGACTCTACGACTGCAATGAACGAGACAAGATGAGAACAGGAAGAGGGAAGTTATGTTATGTGAGATTTTAGGGTTAGGTTTATTTAATGTGTTTTGGGCTTTAAGCCCATTTACTTTATGTACGAGGCTTTTACGTCTACGGAAAGTTATACAAGACATTATATGCAGAGCTACATAGATCAGTGGTGCACCACAGTTCACAGCACCGTGTTTCATATATATTTTGCATTTTGGTATGGGTTTTAATTGTGACTTTTATTTTTTTATATTCCTTTTTAATTTATGTTAATAGGTTTATGTTATAATATATATATATATATTATATTATTTTATTCACCAATTTAATCCATTGAACTAATCGAATTATAATTCAAAACTTTTATCAATTTGAACTCCGTTACAGTTAAAACATTGGTTCAAGGATTATATTGGTTGGTGATTGAAAATTTTAGAGATGCATGTAAAATTTGATTTAACAAATTTAAAAAATACAACTTCACAAGTATTTAAAACTCGAGATCACACTGTAACAATGCCCTTGATATATTGGTAAATTAAAAACTAATATTGGTGCAAATTAAAATTTTCATTATGCTAATGAATAAGTTTTTATATCTTAATATTAATGTAGTATAATAATATTAATGTAGTATAATAATATTAATTTAAGAATATAAATTCACTATCTGATTACAATTTTTTTCTTTTTCTTTTGAAAAAAAATCACAAGTTATTTAATCTATAAAATAATTTTTATTGATTAAATTATTAGAAAACATATTTTATAAAATATTATTAAATGATGTAAATATGTATATAACAGTTTGGGATGTAACTTTCTCACTGGAATATATATATATATATATATATATATATATATATATATATATATATATATATATATATATATATATATATATATATATATTCTGTTTCTTTGTAAAAAAAAGTGATTATGATTAACCATGTTTAGCAAAAGCCACGATGGAAATTAATTAATTCCTAATATGCTGTGTAACTTTACATTAGCTAATAATCCATCACCATCTGAAAATTTTGATTTTATTATTATCCTATAATCATAGTAAATGATTGATATGGCACTTAAATTGTTCTGAATTTGTAGTGTACTAAAAAGCCATATAATTCCAGAGAGAACTATTGTTAGAATTCAAATTTATTTCTTCCTAACCCAGAATTCCAAGATCATGCGGCCATGTTATGATTCCAGGGTGTAAGGTGGCCAAGTCAATAATTAAAATAATAGGAAGTGCTCAACAATGATTATTTTGATTGGTTGTGATCATCTTAGAAAAAGGAAAAAAAAAATACTACTAAGATATTGATAACTGTAGATTTAAAATTCTGGATTTTTGGTTAATCAATTAAAATAATGTTGACAGGGAAACTTTGTCAACTTCAATCATAAAAAATATGAAATTTATCTAGTGCTATTGCTGGACCACAAACTTAATGAATCAAAATTGAGAATGAGAATACTATAAAATGTTTAACACTGTGGAAGAGTCTAGCCCCCAAATCAGGAAAAAGAAGGAGAGAGAAAGTAGTAATAAGAGTCTTTTACTCTTTTACATCTTGAAGGGAAGGCTGCGAGAAAAATGGGTGCTTCACTTTCAGTTTCAGAAAAATCCATCCATGAATTCACGGTCAAGGTAGACACTTTCTCACAGTCTCAACTACAAAAACCCTATTTTTATCATTGGATTTTAGAGATCATTATGGAAATCTCTTAACAAATTGGTCATTGTTTGGCACAGGATGCCAAGGGTAAAGACGTGAACCTCAGCACCTACAAGGGGAAAGTTCTTCTTGTAGTTAACGTCGCTTCAAAATGGTTTTTTGCCTTCTGTATTGCAACTTATTTATTGTGTTTACAATAAAAATTCAATCTTTCCTTCTCCTCCTCCTGTAATTGTTCATGGGTTAGCTAATTAAATTTATGGGGTTTCAAAATACAGTGGATTTGCGGATTCCAATTACACCCAGTTAACTGAGCTTTACAGCAGATACAAGGACAAAGGTTTGTTGCATGTTCTTCTTGAATTCTAAATTTGTGTCTTTGCAGTGACCAATTCATTTTAAACTTAGTTAGGCTGATGGGCCTAAAAGATATTTGATCACACTTGATATTTTTTTGTTGGTTGATCTCAGGTCTTGAAATATTGGCATTTCCATGCAACCAGTTTTTGAAGCAAGAGCCTGGGACTAGCCAGCAGGCAGAGGAATTTGCCTGTACAAGATACAAGGCTGAGTATCCCATTTTTGGAAAGGTATGGTACTGGTTGTTTGTGTAGGGCATTTGGATCCTTTACCGTTTTTTCTGTGGGATGGTTGTTACCTGGATATTTTTTAGCTTATTAGTGAACGTAGGAAACTCCAAAATGAATGAAAAGGCAATAACAAAGTGATTTATTGGTTTGGTTGTTCCACTAGTTTTTAAGTTACTTAGTGATGATTATGTGATTTTTTTAAATGTGAAGATTTCATATTGCATAAGTCTAAACAATTCTGCTAGTTTTGACAAACTCAATATTGCTTCTGATCCCCACTGAATACCATATAGGATCCTTTATAACTATGATCAAGGTATAAGAGGTCAGGTTCCCTTTAGTAATATCCACCCCGAACAAGACAGCTTTGCTCTTTTAACGACTTGACTAAGAAAAGAATAAAATTTCTTCTTTATTTTAAAAAAAAAAATGAAAAATGAATAAAGATATGGAGATAACTGCATTGTAATTTAGGAACCATGTATAGTGGCCACTGAGGCAGAGTTCTTACCCCTTTATTGCATCCTGCTTGTATTTTAGAATGTTTGGCTAGGTATGATGCTAAATCTAATTGCTATTAAGCTGCAGCATAAAAAATAAGTTCCATAGCAAGATTCAAGTCAAATTTTGCAAGAATACATTACATTTCCTGTGTGTGGATTTTTTCTGAACTCTTAGAACTTTGCTTGTTTTTCTTCTTTTCCAATGTCAAATCCTCTCCGTTTTCTTTCTCTTTATTCCAGTTAATCATAATAGTGCAAGACAATTAGACAAGTATAAAAAGATTGCTACACTGATCACATCTGCTTACCTTGTTACATGCACAAGTGCACAACTGTTTTAAAGATGAGTTTGTCTCTGTTTGTAGGTCAGACCCTAGTTATTGTTTTCCTGTGACTCAATGTTTCGTGAGTGTGCACCTCATTGAATTATAATTGGCTTAGATGACTTCTCTTTAAGTTAGTTTACGGTAAAATATAGAACCTTCATTGGTGAGAGATGCACTAAATGACAACATGAAGAACTGTTGAACTCATCCAAGCTCTATCTTAGGTTCATATCTGCAGCTATGAAAGCCACCAGGAGTGAGCTTGTGGTGAGGGGTTTGGGTAGTTTGCAGAAGGTCATAGGTTCAAACCTCCATGTCACCATTGTACCCAAAAAAAAAAAGTGCAGCTACAAGAGCATCAGTTTCTGTTAAACTTTGAACTGTTTATTTTGCTTGTGTATTAATTAGTTATTGACAGATTGGGTTATGTACTTTAAGTTGATCAATGAATTCCAACATCCCTGCTGCATGTCATACTTTACTGACATGTTTATCCAACCCTGCAAGTCGAGTTGATAGAGTTTTGAGCTTGCTATGTTCAAGGTGGTATGTACGCTAGAAATTGCCTAATTTTATTGGAAATTGAACTTAAAGAACTGGTTGTCTCATTAAAATATGAATAATGTCAATGTCATATACCTTCGGTTACTTAAGATCTGCTTGAAATAAAATTTATAGGAGCATTGAGACAAAAAGTGCTGTTTTTTGCTCAGTTGAATTCTAGAGCTATCTGGAAATTAATTATGTGATATGTCATTAGTGGATTGGTTAACAACTGTGTGGGATGGATCTAGAGCTATATACATATAAAGCAATGCTGTGTCTCGTCAAATAAGCCCAGAGTGTAAGATGTTTCTGTGGAAAGTTTAGATGATATTCTCCTTGTGGTGGAAATTAATAGAGAAGAAAACATAAGTCATGAGGAGGAGCTTTTTAACATCGTTAATTATCTTTCATGTTTAATCTAACAGAGGGTAGAAGAATGAGGAGGAGTGTTTTATCTGTGAACATTGAACAGTGTGAGCAACAGCAGTCAGTCAAAATCTTTTGGCAGTTGACATTTTGATACCAAAACAATCAGAAAAGGCAATTATTGGAAACCAAGGTTCCTATAGGTGGAAGGAAAAGAGATAGGAAAATTTGTTCTCGTCTTGGCATCTAGTCTTCCAAAGTAATTAAGAGAAGCCAACTGGAAAGCATGTTGGGGGTGTGGAACTATAATATGTCCTGCAGCTAAATGTTTGTGTTCATCTATACAAATGATGATTTAGGAATACTTAAGTCTAGATGCATCTGTTTGTTCTTGACTTATTTCTCGGTGAGTTATGCATCTCTTTGCTATATGACTAAATCTGGCTGTACTATCCGGTAATCTCCAATCTATTTTAGCATTGGGTTGTTAACCATATGCATTCAATTCCTTTTTATTTGCAGGTACGTGTCAATGGACGAGATGCAGCACCTGTCTACAAATTCCTTAAAGCACAGAAATCTGGGTTTCTGGGGTCTAGGATAAAGTGGAATTTCACGAAGTTTTTGGTTGACAAGGAAGGGCATGTCATCCAGCGTTTTGGTTCAACCACCCGACCATTGGCCATTGAAGTACTCTCTCTCTCTCTCTCTGTGTGTGTGTGTGTGTTGTTACTCTTGGTATGTAACTAGAGACTTGGTATGCAAATGTGAAAAATGTTGATATATGCTTGTTCTTGAAACTTGACATTATTGACTCACAAGTGTTTCTTTGTTGTCTTTACAGGAAGACATCAAGAAGGCATTGGGGGAGGCTTGAAAGACTCTACAATCACTTCAAATTATCGTGTTGAAGATAATTGAAACAAAAGAATGTATATTTGGTCGTGTTGAAGATAATTGAAACATAAAGAATGTATATTTGGTAGATGTTGTTTCTTCGAGTGATTATTTATACGATTTCATGTCTAGGATTTTATTCGTGTTTGTTCTTGTATTAAAATTCTGTTTTGGCCTTGTGATATAAGTTGATTTGAGTTGTTATTTGTTTATGTAAACATAAAACGGAAATGTGAGTTATTTTGGCTGGGAAATGCAGTAGTGATTTCTTCTCTCTCTCTCTCTCTCTCTCTCTCTCTATATATATATATATATATATATTAGAGAGATCAATTTACTAGCATGGCAGTTTGTACAAAACCGAAGCCAGCAGGTTTTAGGTTTCTAGCCTACAAAATGAAATAACAAAGGACAATGCTTGCTAGATGGAGCAACTCCTTTTTTGTTACAAAGGTCTGAAGACCTGGTAAGGAGAGGAGGTGGGTAGGTTAAAGTGAAGGGAAAATTACTTGATTCCAGGATTAAACAATTCCTGAATAGGACTTGGTGTCATTTGAGCTACAAGTTTATAACTTTTGTAAATGATGGATGACACATATATTGACAGGAAATGTTTATACTATATTATAATTCATGGATTTGACTCTTCTAAAGTGAAGAGTGCATTTTAGAGAGTAAAAAGTAAGAATTATAACCATTGATGAAAAAATAAAGGTAATAGATTATGATTTATTATGTAAGTGTATGTATTTTGTAAAATTTTAATCCCTTGATTTTATTATCAGTGATTATAATTTAGCATTTTATCTTCTAAAGGGTACTCACCCTCTACTTTAGAGGAGCCAAATTCATAATTCATCGCTACCCGGACTAAAAATACCTATCCTATTGGAACACCGCATGCAAAACAGTATGAAGCTACCCTTACATAATGTTTACACACTGATAGGCAAACATATGCTTCAATGAAATGCTTCGTTTTCCTTAAAATCTCTTCTATGATTCCTTTTATTTGTTCTACAGTTCAAACAGTTGTGATGCCTAAATTCTAACAGAATAATGGACATCAAAAAGAAAAAAAAAATTAAACCATCACAGGGTAAAAGCAATTGTTTTTAATGGGAGGGGTCGATCCAAGTACAAAGTTACTTTTACTTGCAGCACCAAGTTCCACTCCCCGCGAATGGGGGTGTCACTGTCACGTGGGCGAGGGCGAGGGGTAGGCAATCAAACTGTTGCACCACAAACATCTTATCTCTTTGATTTTTTAATCTCCAGTCCTATTGAGATAAGGTCATGAAAGCTTCGTTTAGCCAAACCCTGCCAAGATAAATTCTAAAAGGTTAGGCTAACTTAAGAGGATACCAATAATGACTCTGTGTGAATCATGTCACTGATTAAGATAGCAACAATGACATTGAGTGAATCATGTCACGTAATTAGTGATACTTTATTTTAGTTTCTCAAAATATCTTCATCTAATAAGTAATAGACTAATCTTTTAAAATACGATTAAATATTTAAGCAGATACTCCTCCCAACAATATTGTAAAAATAAAGTTACAAAAAATTTTCAAAAGATTTTTTTTAAAGAGAGAGAGAGAAGAGTTATGCTATGTTTGGGAGGATAGCAAAGAAAAAAGTCTTAAGGAATAACATGACAATATTTAATAATAGTGTGTTTGAGAGTTATTTTAATGACATGTTAGATATATTATATTCAATGTTCACAATGTTCTTTCTCTTACCTCTCAAAATCTTTATTTTTTGTCTCTTCAATTTAGAGATCAAGAAAAGAATAACTTGAATATTACACTTTTTTCCTTTATTAACTTATTCAACTATCAAATAATAGAGTGATATATTTTCTTTCATTCCATTCCATTCCATTCCTTAACATATTCTAGTCCATTATGAATCACTCCATTATTTCTTCTTTAAAACTCTCAATCATAACCTTGACTATTTTTTCTTTGGTAAGTCACGACGAATGCTTCTTATTCTAACTTCCTACCCTACATTCAAAATCAGGACAGAGTCTGCACGTGGGCCCGGCCCCAAATGGAGAACTATGGCCCAGGAACAAAGCCCATCTTATACGTGTACTAGACTCAACCCACTAAGTCATGTAGTTCTAGCCCAGTGATAGCCCAGCGTGTCTACTTTTCGAGCCATAGACAAACCTATGTGGGGCTTGCAAACTGAGAACAACCTTTGAAGTATGAAGATATTCCCAAGGAAGTTTCCGTTTCTTGTAAGCATGAACATGAACATGAGGTGAATATGAAGGATGTTGAAACCTTTGACGTGGTTTCATGGTTGCTGGCAATGATATATGGCCGGCAAGCTAGGTTGACAATGACAACGTCTTGGTTCTGCTTTGCAGCGACACAGTACACGTGACTGTGGACTCTACTGTGCCTGCGTCTTCAAGTTGTTGTTCCATTGAGTATACATGATTAATTCTGGCCTCGTGTGCAAATGCATGTCGTTTTATATTCAACAACAACATGAGGAGGATAGATGCTATGTGTAGCGTTATCATTAGAGTCTCTGAGTGCCCAAGATTCTCTCAGTTCACAATCATATTCATGTAAAATCTCAAGGCTGTGAAGATTTTTTTTTAGTTGTGTGGTACACCAAGTTTCTTGTAAAAGTGTTGTGCCCAGGATTCTCTCAGTTCACAATCATATTCATTGTTAAAGTATATGTGATTGATGATGGTGTTGATTCCTGCTAAAGAAACATGTTAGATATATTATATTCACAGTTCACAAGGATTTTGTTATGGGATTTAAGTATTTTTTTTTTATAAATATTATTATGAGACTAATACTTAAACATTGTTGTTACGATTAAAAAACTTTATCTCTTAATAAAATGCGATGGAAAAAGGTATGTCTAAGGGTACAAAAAGAAATGTCCATAATCCACAAGTATCGTGTACCTAAATCACTTCGTTCAAGCGGGCACTTCCAAAGGGGCACTCATATGGTGGGATGGGAAAATTCATTAACTCAATGGAAGATGGAAGACGAAGAAAGATAATTAGTAATAGGATCTTATTCAGGTTAGAGAAGTATTTATTGTGAGAGGTGAGAGGAGTGAATCTTGACCATTGTATTTTTTATGAATGGTCAAGATTAGAACATAAATGCATGCGACTTTTTTAAATAGTCACATGACTTTTAAGTAACTTTTAATCTTGACTATCTATGTATGATTGTATGGTTAAAATTTATTCCTCTCACTTTTTCACAATAAAAATTTATCTCACTAGATATGTCTCCATTAGTAATATATATATATATATATATATATATATATATATATATATATATATATATATATATATATATTCTTGACTAGAGAGAAAATAAGAAAAAAGTAAACAAGCAAAAGAATTAATGCTTATAACAATGAAGAAGATGAAGACTCTAATCAAGAGAAGAAAAAAAAGAAAGAAAAAGAACAAACAGATGAATATATATTTTATGTGAGAGAAGAAGGAAGAAAAGAAAGCAAAAACATTTTATGATATTTTTATGCTCTTTTATGTTTGTTCTAATCTTTAATAATTTTTCTGTCAGAATTGAGTAGTTGAATTAATTATTATCAATCCAAAGTTTAGAAATTTGCAAAAAGTTTGAATTGGATGATATTTTTAGTAAAATGGTTTGCAAACTTTTAGTTGAGATATTTTTACATACATATAAATATATCATACACATTTTATATTCATATAAAATAAATTTTATTAGAGAGTGAAACTCATTTTATATGAGTGTGTGTATAGTGCATTTGTGTAAATATAAGAATTTTCTCTTTTAGCTCCATAGAACGCAACTAGTATTATTTTATCATATATCTAGTATTGTTTTATTTTTTTTTATGGTAAAAATATTTTTGGATTTGCTTTTGCCTACTACTTTGAGGTTTTAGCTCGAATAGTCAAGGTAAGAATCACACGTCCTTAACCAAACCCTTGAGTTATTCCATACTATTTTTAAGAAAATATAAGTTAGATAAAAAAATATGAATTCTGCATAGGATATTTTTGTATCTTTGAATAAACCTATACAAAGTTCAAGTCGTTGTATCCTATTTGTTTTCTTTTTGTAAAATAAATAACATATTATATTGACTTTTTAACAGGATTCAAAAGATCAGTAGAAGTATTGTAACAGAATTATTAAACAACGTAGCGTAATGTACTTCCATAATATCTATTTTTTTTTGGGTAATTCCATAGTACCTAAAATTTTAAAAAAATAAAGTTGGATAAAAGTGTTGTATCATAGTTATAGAGTATGTTTGGGAAAGTTATAAAAAATAAATAATCGATATACATATAATTGATTATTGTAAAAATTGATTATAATCAGAATTTGTTTTTATTTTAGTATGTTTGTTGAAAAGTGATTTTATGATAATCGATTTCGTTTGGATAGTACGAAAAAAATTATTTTTACATAATAAATTACAAAAAAATGTATAAAGTTATTTTATTTATAATATTTGGTAGAGAGTCATTGGAGTTATTATAGGAAATGTTTCTCTCATTAAAGCATAGTTAAAAAAATTCATCTAAAAATAATTTTTTTTATGAAAATAGCCCATATTATGAGCTTGTGCTAAAATAACTTTTTTTATGAAAATAAAAACTTTTTATAAATTAATTTAAATATCCAAACATAACTGATTTTTTATAAAATAATTTTTTTTAAAAATAACTAAATAAAAAAAGTTAATTTTTTCCAAACAAATTCATAATATCACGAACCATAATAAGATAAAGTGAAGTACATTGAAAATTGCACAAATTTTTAGTGGTCATATTTAAAAAAGTCTCCACAAATTGACTTTACAAAAATATTCTATTATAGTTGGAGATGTTTTTAATACTTCTAAATGGTTTTAGAGCATTAATGTTTCATTTTTTATACCATTAATTTTATTTTAAAAATGATTAAAAAATAATCAATGACTCATATTTTATACCTATAATCTTAATAACAGATAATCTCTAATACAATGAATAATTACAAGTTTGATCCTTAAAATATTTTAAATTTACAAAATAAAACTCTATGATTTACTGTTCCCTCCACCCTCTAACTCAGCTTCTTGAGGCATGGAAGACCCAAATCCCTCCATCACCCAAACCCTATGCACTAACAAAACCCTCTTCCTCACCATCCCCAACTACATTACCAGCGCGAGGTTGAACCACAGGACCGAGACTTGGCGGCACAGATCCGAGGTCGAGCAAGGCGGATCTGGCTCTACGACGTCACAGGTGGCGGATCAAACAGTTTCTGCATAGGTCGCGGTTTCGATGGCTTGCTGGATCACGGACCGGTTCTAACTTGGGCTCAACGGGTCGCGGATCGACGGAGAGCGACTGGACTGGGCGAATCGTCAGTGCGGTTCACCGGCAGAGCATGGAGGTTCGGTTTGTCGGAAGTGATGGTGCGGCTTGCGGTGCTCTGATCTGGGTTGCGCGGCTTCTTGACTGTCACTACTACTTTCTAGGATCCGATTACGATTTAGGTATGACAGAGATGGTGGTGATCTTGGCGCATGTGGCGAACTTAATGAAGTTCTCGTCGACGAACTTGGAGCCATAAATGAACTCGCTGCCAGTGCCGTTTCTGGCGGTGAAACTCAGTAGTGGGCTTGTCGGAAAAACAAAAAACTCAATAAAGAAGAAGAATAGTAAAGACTTATGATGAAAATAAGAGAAATATAAGGTTTAAATAATAAATAATTATGTTTTTTTATAATAAAAAAACTGATGATTACCTATTACTCTAGGTAACTTTGATGGGAGCATTGATGCTCAAATCTTCATTAGGTGCATTGTAAACGTTGCCATTGTAGTTAGGATAAAGCCAAAATTTTAATATTAGGAACCGAGACTAGAGACTCCATATTTAAGTCAAACAAAATCAACTCATCACACAATATAAGCATTCTGAATTATCTTATATTTGGGGAAGCATTAACTTACCTTGTGTTTGGATGTATTTTCATTAATGGAACGAAACGGAATAGGTGAGGATGGAGCAGAAAGGAAAGGAAAGGAATTAAACATAGTTTCCATTCTCTTTGTTTGGAAGTTTCATTAACGGAACGGAACGGAACTTCATTACCCATGTGTTCTCCCCATTCCACCTCAATTTTGGGGGGAACAAAAGTTGGGCATTTGAGGAGAAGAGGGAAGAAATAGTTCCTCATGTGTTTCATTCCCTTTCCATGTATTTTAAAACTCCTAAACAAGAGAAGTTATTTCCGTTCCCCTCATTCCATTTCTGTTCCCCTCATTACCTATCATCTAAACATAATGTTAGATATTAAGTATGTATATGAAAAAATTTGGAAGTTGGGGTAACAGCTCCATAAGGTCTCTCCTTCTATTATGACTTAAGTTTACGAGGAGAGTCCAACCCAAAATATTAGTCCATTAGGTAGGAGAGCTTTATGGTTTAAATATCACATTTAACTTCCTTATTTACTTAATGTGAGACTCATAACATTGTCACTCCCTTTAAGAGCTGATGTTCACAGCGGTTTCACTCTTTCGACACTGACCTGGTGGTAGCCCTTTCTCTTTTGGCGGCTTCACTTATCTATCAGTATTCATTATTATACCTTAATCCAACCTATAAGTAGTCTTTTCTATAGTCCAACTCTCAACGAAAATACTAATTATTATGACTTAAGCTCATGAGAAGAGTCCAATCTAAAAGACTAGTCCATTAGGTGAGAGAGCCTCATAAATTAAGTATTACATTGAATTTCCTATGATTGTGGAACAAAATATTATTTTTGTGATACAATTCTTCTAGCTAACTCTTGTATTTTTTCAAAAATTTATTACACTATTATGACAAAAAAAAATTATTACACTAACGCAATTTTTCAATTGTGATGCACTACTTCCAACAAATTTTTGTGTTTTATTAAAATTATTTTAATAGGCTACTTCCTGTTTTTTTTGCCCTGAATAATAGCCTACTTCTATAGTTGTTGATATTTCATTAGAATGTCTTTAGCAACCAACTGATGATAAATAGTTTATTTTATACATGACAGATTTATTGGTCATTCATTTTTATAGCTAAAAGGGTGTCCTATGATCATATCTTGATGGAATCAGTTAACAAAATAAAACAAAATAGAAGATAACATACATAGTATAGTAGACTACAGCAGTTCAGTAGATGCAGAAGCATATCCCACAGAATGACCGAAGGTAAAGGGATAGCCATTATCCATGTGGGGGACAAGGAAGACCCTTAGTAGAAGTGGATGAGAAGTCCCTCTCAAGTGGGTTTGGTAAAAAGGAGACAAGCTCATAGGTGTCACTTAGTCATCTTAGGTGGACAGTGGGACATGTCCCATTTCTACAACCATGGACCACAACATGTAATCCACCACAAATTGGCTTCCTTCATATCTTCAACCTCTCCCCCTATATATGTGGTTCATCCTCTCCCTTGAGTACCATTACCACAAACTCAGCTTCAAATCTTGAATAACTTCACCTAGCAAATTAAGTTTGAAGTATAAAGCAAATGGCAGCTAGTGTATTCTCAGTGAGGAGTTCAAAGCTTCGGCCATGGGGACGGTGTTCCAAGTACATTAGGCAGCAGAGGACTCGGCTTTACATTATATGGAGATGCACTGTCTTACTCTTGTGCTGGCATGAGTAAACTATCAGTGCTAGGTGCCACTGCATGTTTAGGAAATGGCTATAAGCTAGAGAGCTCTGGTCAAGCAGAATTTGGGGTTCCAATTTTTGGTGATTAACCATTCCTAGACAGAAGCTTGTATATTAGGAGGTAGGTACGTAAAGAAACTAGATGAAGCAGGCCGGTTCCTGCTGAATGTGTAAATTATTACAAACTAGCATATATAGAAAATAAGTTAAAGATACTTAGGTAAATTGATTGTAGGCTCAGCCTCAGGCATCAGTTTCAATATTGATTGTAGTTTTGACGTGACACCCACTGTTTTTTAAAAGATCAGTCTTTGCTTTTTTAAGTTTTATGCTAAAGTCAAGCCACTACACCAAAGTTAAGGAGTTGATTTTCCAAAAGTATAAAATTATAATTTCTTAATGTTCCTGGAAAACTTGTTGCCTTATCAGAAAGTTGACCATGCCTTAATCATTTAGATATAAGTTTCTTACTGAATAAATCAATACAATGGAGTGCACTAGAAGTCAATGGATTCATGTGCATTTTACCTTTCATTTTTGAGATATTTACTAGATCTTATTTCGTCATGTTAAGTAACAGAGCTTTTCAACAGGAGGGACGCTAGCTGAGTTTATAAGAAAAGTTCCAAATCCATGTCGCTAAGTGACTTCTGTGTAGGATAAATCTAGAAGAATTTCTGCAGCTTATGACGTCGTCCACATAATGGAATTTCAGCGATATTCCAGGAGTGGCCACTGGCCAATGACACTTTTATTGTGCAATGAACAACCCAATTAGTTAGTCTTGGAATCTGATGCCATCCAGTACATAAAAGATTTTTAGCCTTTGATTTTTTTTAGATGACTAGTGATTATCATTAAAATTTAAAATAAGATCTTTCACAGTGTGAAACAGGAACTCGAGCGTTTTATAGAATTACCCTTAAGGCGAAGGCATTTTTCGTCTTAAGAAAGACAACCTGTTCTTTGGTCACAATCCAAGTACTGGAGCAACCAAACCCACACTCAGGACGTGGACTAACTCTTTTCTCTCCTCCAATGATCTTTGTCTTCTGTCTTTTTCATTTCTTTTGTATAACAAAAATTGGTAGTAATGATAGATTACTCTAATATTAGAATAATGCTAGTTACATATATTTATGTGCACATCACTTTACATTTATATAATTTTTACCATCTAATTATAATTGAATTTATCACAATTTTTGCATACTTACATTCTGTTTTTGCAATCTCATACGTAAAGTGATTGTTTTTGCAATCTCATACGTAAAGTGATGTGCACCATGAAGATGTGTTAGACGTATCATTCCTAATATTATCAGTCACAGCACTAGTGGCATGCTGAAATCATTGATGTACTTAGAAGATTAAGGATTTTTTTTTTCTTCCGGGAATTTTTCAAAGGAGGGGATGACAATCAAGTGAGATTACTAAGTGAAGGGGAATTCAAGAAAGTTTTATTTGAACCTCTTCAACCATTTCAAACACAATCAAGATATCTAATCAGTGATATTTTTTGCTTCGTCAAGTAAGCACTTGACAGTTGACAGACTTCGAAACTAAATGTGGAGGCAAGATCTTTTATTGAAAAAATGGCCTGAGCATCTGCTGGAGATATGTTGTTTTGGCTGATAATATTTCATGTTATGTTCTTTATTTCTTGCTTTCTTTCTTATTTAGTTATTTATTTATTTATTTGTAAAAGAGAAGAAGAATTTGCTTCAAGGAAAACAAACGCCTGAACTATTATCCAACAAAGAGGAGGCTACGGCAGAAGAATCAAAGCTCAATTCATTTCTAAGACCCTGTTCATTATCACTCAGAAATTTAATCCCAATTGAAAAACCGTTCCATTAATTCTTTATGTCACCAATTCTTAAAGAAGTGTACTACACATTTTACATTTTGATTTCATTCATGCTCCATTACTCAATTGATCAAGTCGAAACATCCAAGACTTGAATGATATAGTCTTTTTTTTTTTGGAGACTGAAATTTTCCACATATATCTGGCTTACATATACTAATATTAAATCAGAGTAGAAAAATACTTACACTAAACAAAGAAAAAGATTTGAAAGGAAAGCTATTTTGGAATTTCTAATAGGACTAGAGTGGCTCATGATATAGAACAGTTCACGTGTCAGTTTGTTAAGAGAAACAAGCATTTTGCATGGCCTAGTTTTTCTTTGCCAGTTTTTGGACACCGCTACCATCATCCTTGGTATACTATATTTAATCCCACATATAAAATGGTTAGTAACAATACTGTAGAAATTATGAGAGAAATGAAATTGTATGCAACAAAATTGAACTTCAGCGAGAAAGCAACATAACTATGATAGGCATGAAGCACGATTGATTCAAACAAAATTGCTTTAGAAAAAAAATTTCGAAGATAAGAATTTATTTTCCAAAATCCTAGACCTACCACTTCATAAAAAGACCAAAAAAACAAAACATGTTCTATATCTTCATGCTGTATTATGCCATCCTAACATCAAAACGCACCAGTGGCAGTGGCCACACATCTATACAGGAAGAGTTGCCTGATCGGAGGTTCCATCAGAGATCCTGGAATTCTCCTTCCTCAAACTTTCACCTGCTTGCTTGATTCCCCTGAAGGAAAGCAACATTATTTCAATATAAGATATCTAAATATTTGCATGATATCACTCCGGCAATCATATAATAGTGCTATAATTGTTACCAGAACTGTATGTTTGGTTGGAAGCATCTAACACTTCAATATAATTTATGCATTTTGAAAGATCTTTCATGAAAGTAATTAATTGAGAGAGATTTTTCCTTTTTGAAATGACTTTGATGGTAAATTACTCCTGAAGGTCTGCATCGGAAGCTAGAAAATTGACTTGGCAGTTAGCACAATTTCACAGAAATTTACTAGTAGAATATCTATATCACAGAAAAGGAAAAGTGGTGGAAAGCTTGGGCTCCAAACTTAATCTATAGCATGCAATGTATTTATATTCCGATGTTTCAAAATCATCTTTCACTTCAACTCTGGGAGAACATGTCTTATTAATTAATGTAGAATAGTCATGCACTTCAAATTACATTTGCAATTGACAAAATAAATATGTTTTAGTATGCAATACAAACTGCCCCAACATAATGGTCAGCTTTCTATTCCAAGCTTAAACTTTATAAAAGAGAGAAAGAGACATAGAAACTGAAAAACGATTCTAACTTACTACAGGCTTGTGACCTGCCAACTTTCGTCCAGATGGAACTCGAGCCACAGATGAAGCAGCTGCCACAGCAGCAGCTACACGTATTCTGCCAAACTCATCATGCATTCCACATTCAGTTAGTTAGTAACCATTTAAGAGCCGTGGGACATAAAGAGAGATAGCGAAGAAAAGAAAACCAGAAAATTTAGATCACCTTCTATGTACATCTATATACACATCTGTCTCATCCACGATTTCTTCCTGCATGGATGAAAAATATCAGCAAAATTTCTTCATTCTATGGGCAACATATTGTATTTTTTTTGTTGCACCAATAAAGCACAACAATCCCCACCTAAGTTACATAAGCCTTAAGGGATGATAATACATAATCCATAATTCCAATTCCCTAGGAGCCTGGCAAGAAAAGACATTCAAGATGTGACTAGTGCAAGTAGAGGCTACCTGCAGGAGTTCTTCAAAAACGTCCTCCAGGGTTATGATGCCAATAACTTCCCCATCTTCAGCATTATCAGGAAAGTGATGGATACTATTTGTTGCAGTGCCATTTTTTTTACATTGTTGGTCTGCAGCATGCCAAGGAGGCTTGTCAATATTGACAACAACATTTTTTGAATTTTCAGAATACCTGGCTAGCAATGGCATAGTTAGTTGAGAATTGTGTTTGATGTCTTCGTTATCCTTGGATTTCTCAATGTCACCAGCAACCTGAGGGTTGTTTCTCTCTCTTTTAACCTTGACTACAGCTGCCATATGGCTGCTTCCTTTTTGAAACTCGTTGAGGATATCATATAAAGGCATATCAGCTGGAACCCTGGGTTATTTATGAATAATAATTCAGTTCAATTGATAAATTAGAAAAGATGAAATAGAAAGACACAATTGGTCAAACCTAGGAATTCTCCTGATGGAAACAGCACTAACTGGAGTCTCAGTTTCGACTCTTACAGTAAGAAGATTTTTTACCTAGCAAAGTGGAAAAATGTTTTTAGCAGCCAGTACCAACAAAACAGTTTATTTTTCAAGCATTTTGAATACACTATAGGTAATCACACTCACTAGTAAGAGGCCAATTATATTTTTGGAGTTTCCCCTATATACGGGGACACGACTATGACCTCGTGCAAGAATTTTCCCAATTGCTTCCCTGTGATAAAGCACAAAAAAATCTGAGTTTACTTCAGCTTTAAATATACATACTTATGGTCAGAAATGTGTGTAGGCTCAATGACAGGTCATAAGAAAGAAAAGTAACTAGCTGGCCTTCTTATTTCTGGTAAACTATGCAGAAATTCCATCATAGAGAGAATAGGACTCAAGACAATAGAGAAATTTTAGTCAGGACTGGAGAGCTATAACATCCCAGCTCGAAGAAACTCATTGATTTGACATACTCTGCCACTTCAATGTTAATCATGAAACAAGAAAAAGAATGAGAAAAATATTTACACATATATGTTACAGGAATCCTAGGAGAATTACACCTCAAAAGCTAGATCATGAGGCTGGGGAGCCTTGGACGCTTATAAACCCCACACTAGGCTCATGAGCACCCAACGTGGGACTTCCGCACCAGACTCATGAGCATCTGATGCGGAAGCAAATGGACCGTAACAATATAATTCAAATACACAAGTTCAGTTTAATACAAGACAGATAAGGTAAATCTAGGTAAGACTGACCATCAAGTGATCCACAATACTTTGGTTAACCTCAATTACGGCCAGATATAGGCTTATAAAATCGTATCTATCAAGCAGATGTGAGGAAGAAAAATTACTGGACCTTCTGTAACAGCTATATAGATCTGAACAGAAACTCTTACGGAAGCAAACGCACCAGTCCAATTTGGAATCAACATTCAAGGAAAACGTAGATTCAATTGGTGTCATAGCCTCCTCTGCAGTCTGCATAACAATGTAGAAATATTTTCTATTATAGAACAAATCCAATATAGTAGATACATCTGTATTTTAAATTTGTCTTGACACTGACACAGTGGATGGGCCTGGAAAAAGAAGTAAAGTTATAACACTTCCAGAGACAGCTATCATTGATATTGTTACAGTCAGACAATAAAGAGAACCTAGCTGATTAAGCCCATCAGAACATGTCAGCTAGCAAAGTGAAGGAACTGACATGGATGATGAAGCAAGGACCACATATACAAATGTAGAGTTCAAACTTGGAAATTAAGTCACATGACAGTTGCCTCTTTTCCAAAAACAGCATGCCCTTCTAACTTAAGTGCATACGCTAGAGTCTTACTCTACAGCTTCATACACAGCCAATACATCACAGATTTATGTAGCATAAATTGTCACATCGGCACCATATATTTTTACTTTCCTGGGTACATTATATGCAAATTTCTTGACATTCAGATATTCTGATGTAGGGTCTTTAAAGAAATAGAAACTGTTCAACTCTTTGTTACAGATAAATGGCAAGAGATAAAGCTATCAGAAAGCTTTTCTTCAAATCAGTAGCTACCTTCTCAGTGAGATCTAGTGCTCCACTGATAATTGTTGTCTCATCATGCGTGAGTTCACCACCTTTACCAGCCTTAAATGGTCAAGAAAATTAAGTTAAGGGAGATGGAAAAGAATTGAAGATACTTGAAAATTTGGCATGGTGACATTAGCAGCATTCCTTTATAGTATGTTATCACAATCTGTTTCTATATGTTAATAAATTAGAATACTATTATTAGAACATATTTGCAGGGAAATCCAAGTGGTTACTCAATTTGAATAGGAAGCTGTACAAAATGCATGTGGTGATTCAAACAGATTACCTCTTGGCTATGGATTGAAACAAGGGCTTTCAGTTGTGCTCGCCTAAACAGTATATCATTGTGTCCTAGTAAAACATCCAGAACCTGGAAGCATAAAGGTGTAGTATAAGCTCAATGAAGGCCATGATTTGATGAGAATATATTGACCAAAATGTCCACTGTTATGAACTGTATAGCAGATGCCTCCAGAAAAAAAATAAAAAAGCTTAATACTGAATGGTTTAACATAAACCAACCCAAATTGTCCCAACGCCACCCTTTTACCACAGGGCATGAGGTCAAGGATGCCATGAAAGCAAGAAAACTCAAAGAATGATCTATCTGAACAAAGAATTCATTAAATCAGTTGAATCATAAATGCTATAAGAAGCAAAGTTCTGCCGGGGAAAGTTTTTGATTGGTGAAGTTGCCTGTCACCTTTATGCTATATTAGAATGTGATGTAATGTTAATATAATTTCTTCAATTAAAGTTACAACTTTAGACAAGCATAATCTTTACCTTTCCAATAGGGTAAGCAATTGGATAACAGATGATCATCAGGACACGTACAAGCCCCACAAAATTTGCACCAACATAGAGCCCATATCTTGAGCATATAGCTTGTGGGATAACCTAAGCCCAAGTGGCATTCTAACAGTTAGTGCAATGTCCTGCTTAAATACTTGTGTATGATGAAAACTGGATTGAAAAGATATTGTACCTCACCAAAAGCTAGAATAAAAGTTACAGATAACACTACTGCTACAACAGGGTGAAAAATTTTATCAAGGTAAATTGGAAGTGCCTGCAGATCAAAACAGCAAGAAAAGAAATGCCAAAAAGAAGGATCCATCATTAGTTGTTAGAAGATCAGCTAAACAAAAGCAAAGTTAACGTAGTTTATTGGTTTTATCTACGTTATACATTGGATTTTTCAGCTCTTTTCTCGTTTAAGATCATCATTCTTGTTCTTTGAGGGGAATAAGTTGCCATCAGAGCCAAAGCGACTATACCTTAAAAGTTATTCAATTTATTTCACATATATTTCAAATTTTCAATATATGTTGAGATGATCAAGGTGTGTAGAAGGTTCAGAATGACGTTATAGATTAATTATAGGCTTATTCAACTGACCCAAATACTCAGAACAGAGATTTTTCTTTTATTTGTTTCACCTGAAGTTCCGACTTCGTTAACATTGTATTCTTGTAACAGTTACTGAGAGAAATATGACTAAGTAGGAGTTTAAATTTAATCCACTGTTAACACAATAAATTAATAATTAATAAAGTGCTATATTGTTGGAGTAACAATAACATTTCACCTGTAGCAAAACTTTTTACCATCTTTAAATAATTGCCATTATATGATTTACTAGCACTCTAGCAGTGTAATATTTTTTACACCAAAGTTGGATCAAAATTAAATCCTTAAAAGGAAGTGGTGTAAGAATGGTGTTATGAAATATTTTTGGTTAAACCCTTTGAACAAGCAAAATCCAACCCCCTTCCCCCCCCCCCTCAAAAAAAAAAAAGAAAACTTTAAAGCAAAGGTCAATAATTAAAGTGTTCAGGGAGTACAATTTACTTAAAAAAAACAAGAATTACTTAGGGGGAAAAAATCATATATGAACATTGTAGTTAATCAGTAAGAACTCTATTATGCACAGTAATCAGATAGTTAAAAGCAAACCCATTTCAGCAAAATGAACAGGAGTTTGAATTTCTAATAAACAAAAATTGGAAATACCTCCATGGCACAAGCATTACAAAGAAGCAAGGTTACAAGCAACTGGTGCTGTTTTTGAACAACCGGCAAAATAGCAGCTGCACACAACCCAAAATTGAACAATCAATGAACAAAAGGAGAGATAAAGCAAAAGGTTTTTCGAACGAGTGCCTAAACACTTGTTAAGAAATCAAAAATAGAAAGTATCAGATGAAAAATAAGGTGTTACATACCAGCTTGTTTTTTCTCAGTGGAGGAGCCACTCCGCTGTAGAATCTCAAGGTCAACAAGGCCCAGAGACATCAAGCCGAGGGTGAGACCAGACATGATACCAGCGAAGAGAACAAGCAAGCAAGAGATTCCGGCATAAACGAACCACCAGAGAGTCCCGAAGGGAATATCCTCGGCATCGTACACGATGATGCGGTCAAGTGGGAACATCCTCCGACCAAGGTTTAGAGGCAACAACAACTTGTTCATACCGTGCTTATGTTACTCAGAAAAAGAGAAACTGAAAGTGTGAGTTGAGTTCAGTATATGACTATGAAAGGAATGTTACATATTAAATAACAATGATAAATATTTATTTAACATAATGTGCTTTCCAGTTACGATCATTTATATCATATTCTATTTATGCGTCTCCTTTTAGTGATTATAGAACCAACAACCATTCTCTTTGTGGAAATGGGTTCCACCGTATCATCGGTAAGTAATTGTGGATTTCGATCATGTGTTTTCATAAGCGTCGGTGTCTTGATTCCGTTGGTGTCACAGATATTTATAGGATGCAGATGAAACCATAAAGCCAGCTCAGCTTGAAGAGAGCTGCCAGCTCAGCTTTTAATCTTCCCATCTTTAACCACCTCAGCATTTATGTGTCAACTTCTAATGCTGTTCCTCCTTTGTCCTCACAAGTTGCCAACATCTCCACTCTTTAATTGCCATTAAAAGCCATATCTTGAGTCGAAATAAGACAACGATGAAGACATGTAATGACTTTACTATACCCTCCGTTAAGTGGCTATTTTAGGATTACTTGCACTTTCAAACCTTTTTGGTATGTCATTGAGTGTTTTTAAAGTGCCGCTTCTGACCTAAAATCAGATGGTGTATTAAAACTTTCAAACCTTTAATTGAGTGTTTTTTTTTACCTAAAATCAGTGTGATAAAATATACCAAAAAAAAAAAATTCAGTGTGATAAAGGCTGTGAAAGCTGAAAGAATGCCACATCAAATTACTCCAAGGCTGTAAGCATGCCAAATTGAGCATCTACGTTTCTCCAAATTGCCACATCTTGCCTGCTGGTCCATTCCTTAGTCTTCCCTCCATCCACGTCATACACTACACTCCATCCCCTTCCTCCACCTTTCCGGCTTCTCCTCTATGCCGCCAACACGGTCCCATGTTTCACATAAAACCACCAACATTTACCACCTATAAATTACCTTACCAGTGAGAAGAAATGCTCCCCCACAAGATTCCCATCTCCATTAACCTTACTTAATATTCACACCAATAAACTTCTAAACCTTCGTACAATTACACCTCAACGTTACAACTACCTTCTTATCATTAAAACATATTACCAGCTAATGATGATTGAATAATTTTATTTACTTATCATTTACTCCTAAATCAACTGTTAGACCTGTGAACGTGAAATAAGTAAAAGTAAAACTAATTTTGTAAGCCAAAGAAAGTTAAATGAAAAAGGAGGCGGGCGGTAGTTCGGCAGCTTTCGAGAGAGTGCAATTTTTTCTTCCTTTCTTTTGGTGGCAGGTCGAGTGGGAGGTTTTCTCCTATAAATAAAAATATCTTGTAATGATTTTAGTATCTCATTTTTAGAGAAAAATATTACTTAATATTTTTAAGAGTCTTTTCTATTTTATATAAAGAAATATATATTCTTCTATTTCAAAAGAGTATGTTATTGTTATCTCCTTAGAATTTAAAAAAAATTATAATTTTCTTTCACATAGTGAAAACTTTCTATTATTGCCCGTGGTTTTTCTCTCATCATCATTAGAAGGTTTTTCACATTAAATATTGTGTGTTAGTTCCTACTTTCTCAACTCTATTTTAATTATGTGATATTGTATCCATAACTCTGATACTCAATAGTGGTATCAGAGTCATTGGTTGTTGGTACTATTTACGTTGCAGTATTGTTCATAGTTATTATTCACACATGTGATTGTATACTTTTGCAGTATTGTTAATGTATAAGAGGTTTGTCCCGATACGGTATATATATACTATAACACACTAATACAAATTATTATAAAATAAATGGAATATTCTAAAATAAATTACATTAAACATATCACTTCTAAAAATGTAAAAAATAAAAAATTCATAATAACTTACATAGTCATTATATAGAGTCACGAATGATCAAAAAGTCATATATACAACTATCCCTGGCTAACACGCCATAAAGTATACTAATCTAAACATAAACTTTCTAAACAACCAGAAATATACACATTTACAAACTGGTCCATAAAGAAACAAAATACTAATTTAAGTCTTCTGTTTCTTCTTTTCCTTGCCTTTTCCCTTTTTAGGGACTTTACCTGGATTTACATGGAACACACAGCAGTGAGAAATCACAATTTCTCAGTATAAGCATACCAAGACCAGCAGTTAAATATTTATAATAAATAATTCAACTGAACACCAAAAATACATTTGATGTAAAAGAATATCTGATAATCAATAATATCAAAGAATTGCCTAAGGTATTATCGAACAAGCAACCAAATAATCAATCGATTAAGCCATGACAAATGCTCATACAAGTGTCAACCATGCAATGCTTTATGTTATGAAATATGATTATGCTCAAATAAAGTCTACATATTATGGATGTGCAATGTCAATGCAGGTTTTAAAGTTGAAAACACAAGCTATTTATTTATTTTCCTAAGAACCGCACTCCTTGTATATACTAAGTAGGATAGACATCCAAGCCTTGACATTACCTAGTGATGTGTGGACTAGTTTCTCTCACAAAAGTAAGAATACTGACTACCAACTTCATACATCGGTAACCTTGACCATACAAGCAAACATGCAAGGAGAATTAGGATCCAACACCTCGTTCTCAGACCATATAGTTGTACACACCATCTAAAGTCACAATATTGATAACTCTATGAAATATAGTTATTTGTGTCCCATAGTTGTGCTTTATTAATTACTTAAGTCCTTGTTATTATGCATGTTTGGAAGGTTTTATGCTTATATTTGTAATATTCAATTCTGATACCTTCCATTATGATATTGCGCAAATTGTGTGTATTATTTGATTGATTGAGTGGATTTACAACTATTATTGATTTGGTGATTTTTCTATTATAGGAAGGACTCCAAACAAGATGATATATGGAGCATTTGAGCAAAAATGGGAAAAGAAAGTCAAATTGAAGACCAACACTTCAACGTCGCAGTGTAGGCATATCAATGCCAAGGCGTGGTGCATCCCCTGCATCCAGACAGAGAGCTATGAAATTTGCATGCTGCGGCGCAAGGATGTAATGTCGCGGCATTGGTGGCCTAAATGTACACGCGCCGCGGCGTAGGCATTTTAATGCCACGACGTGACTCTGTTTTCTGAGCCTATAAATAATGTGTTATTAGATTTTAAAGAAAGAGTTATTAGGTTTTACAGAAACTACGACTGGAATTCACGTTTTGGAGGCTGAGGAGGCTAGGGAAGCCAAGGTTGGAGGCCATCTTATTTATAGAAGGAGATTCAAGCTTCAAAGATGATATTCATGAGCTTCCTCCCTTTTCCCTATGCTTTCTCTTCTCTTCCTTATCTCTTGAATACTATTTTTGATGTATATGTTCGTGTTCAATGATTAGTTGAGTTGTATTTAATGATTACTTTGGATCCTTGTATGAATATTGATGTTTATGTAGTACGTTGAGTATATATTGATGTTTGGTTCTATTTAATCATATGATGCTTAATGCTCTTGATTGTTTGATCAGCTTTTAAGTGATTTGATGAAATCTGATGAACCTAAATATAGGAATTTGGATTTTAGATCTAATGTATGGTTGATGCATATTCGATTTCATTCAATTGGCTTGGATAAATTGATTCACTAATGGGATAGAAATATACCTCTTACCCATGAATAACGGGTGTTTGAGAATAGATCTTAATGAGTAGAGTTTGATCTAATTCTCATGGAAACATAGTGAATTAGGCAATGAATGTATGGTTGATTGCGCTAAACATAGACTTTTAACTAAAGTAGATTCTCAAGCTAACTTAACTATTCATTAATGTTACTTATAAGAATTGCATATCATTAATTGAAGTATGAAGTGAAAAAGGATTCCCTAAATCTCTAAACCATTATTTTTACTTTCATTTATCGCTTTTATGTCTTTAGATTAGTTTTACTGCACTTTCCTCTATTATATATGTTATTGAATAGAAATAGCTAAGCTATTGGTTGATATATAGTATTAGAAAGCCAATTTCATTCTCGTGGGAACGGTCTCTTACTTTGTATCTGTATTACTTGAATGACCCATGTACTTGTGGTAAGCAAATGAGCTAACAAGTTTTTGGTCAAGAAAATAAGTTTTTATCTTATGAAAGGACCAAGAATTTGCTATCAAAGTTTTGACGTCGTTGCCGGGGATGTTGGTTTATTTTTGTATAACAGTAGCCTTATTCCTCGGCAATTGCCGGAGATAACGGTTTAATTTTATATTGCTAATATCAACAATGAGTTTAGTTAGTTCTAATTCAAGCTGTATAGTTCTTTTTCATTTAAGTTTTCATTCTTTGTATTTTAGGTATAATAAATGGCGGATGAACATAGTCACTCAAGGCCTTTGAGAGAGTTCGCGACCCCTAATGGAGACCTCCAATCAGGCGAAAGAAGGCCTACCATCCGATCTATCCGTTTTGTGATCAAACCGGTAATAATCCAAGAAGATACATACTGGAGTGTAGTATGGCAGTTTGCCTAATGACAAAGTCCTGCCGGGACTATAACTCAGGCCCTTCTTGGGAGGGAACCCAGGTTATTTTTATGTTTTTGTTAGTTTTTATATTTTTCCTGAGTTTTAAGTCTTATATGTTAGTAGGTTTAGTTTTGTATCTTTAGTTAAGTTTTTATGCTTTTCTCTTGTTTTGAGTCTTACATAAGTAGGTATGTGTGATTTTTGTAGTTAGTATATTTGATTTTGTAGTTTTGTTAGTTTTTATTTTTTTTTGTGTTTTAAGCCATATATAGGTTAATATGTTGATTTTGTTGTTTTAATATATTTTAGTAGTCTATATTATGTTTTAGCTATTTGGACAAGTTTTAGAGGTGTTGAGGATCCCTTTTGAGCAAATTCTGCAGCAAAACTGAATTTGTTGTAGAATTCTGCAGGTTGTCTTCTCACACCGCGGCGTGAGTCTTTTACACGCTGCGGCGTGATCGTTATTTTGTGTGTATCAAGCCAAAATCTAGAGATCTCAGCGCCGCGGCGTGGCAAGTTAAATGCTGCAGCGTGCCCTTTAAAACTTGTTAAAAAAGAAAAAGAAAAAGACTTGATTTGGGGGCTACTGAAAGCACCCATTCTGATCAAATGTCGCGGCATGGATGCTGTGTGTTGCGGTGTGCCACCTACAGTGTATATATTGTACATTGTTAGTTTATTTTAAGTGTTTTTAAATATCCGTAGTATACTCAGCTCTCACATATTAGTATGTTGATGGGCTCAGGTACCCTAGACACCATGGACAGTGAGGACACTGTTTCACTTTAGTTTGGAGGAGTATCATTATGTGTTTTGATTATAATGAACTATTTGAATGCATGTGATGATATTTTCTAGATGCAGTTTGTGATAGCCACTATGTTTTCATGATTTTCTATTTCTTTGGCTATTACTAATGGGCTTGAAAAATAAATTTTAATTTTTAATATTATGCAAATGATGTTATGCATGCTTGATGAAAAAGTTGAATTTATTTGAATGCATGATATGTTGAAAAAAGGTTGGTGTTGTTATGGTTATCCATTGATTTGAAAGATTGCTATTTGCTTCCGTTTCAGTGAAACCTTATATGATCTTGAAATATGTGAAACAATTTAGTTATTTTTTATGTATGATTTACATTTCACTTAGATGCAAGTATAACTTTGAAAATGATAAGAGTGCATATCTAGAGAATGTTTATGGATGTACATGTAGAGATTTCAATTATTCTAAAAATTATTTTTCAACTTTCTTGAGGCGAAATCCTAAGTTGTGCATGACCGATTGAACTTTTCAAGCTTACTCTGAATGATTTTATCATAGGTCCCCTTTTGAAGCCTTATAATTGTTTAGCCTTATTTGTTTTTCTACCACCATTGTGTTTGTTAACCTGTTAACCATTCTAATGCATGTAAAAGCATTGCATTTTCTTTTTACCTTCATTGTTTGTTGAGTACATAGTATATTATTTCTTGAAGTGAGTCTTATGATTAGGGGTATTAATGATTCAATATAAAATGAGTCTGAAAGAACCAGATGCAGTCAAAGAAAAAAAAAGCATTGCTTTGAAAAATAAAAGGAAAAAAATGAAAAGAAAATGAAAGAAAGAAAAAAAAAAAAAAAGAAAAAGAAAAAAAGAAAAGCAAAACTTAAAAAAAGAAAATTTTGGAAAGCATCAAAATGGTTCTGGCAAGTTTTCTACTTACACCGTTGAATACCCTGCTAATATCAGTTAGTGGCTCAAGACTTGAAATAATATGTTTATGTTTCTCAATGTTTGTGTTATATCCTATCATTTCTGTTCTTTAACCCATTACCATTAGTCTAACATTACAAGTTGTTGAAGTCCCTTTTGATCCTTAATTTTGTGTGATTTACATTAATGGAGAGAGAGTTGGATTATAATTTTGTGAATTTTATGATTTATATACATGTAGGTTTATAAACTTATCCGGATGGGTATAACTTGATTAGGATAAGTTTATCTTGCATGTTTGTGAAAAAATGTGAATTGCATGAAAGATGACTGAATTGTTAGCATATGAAGGATTGTATATGTGTGAAGCTGATTTTGAGGTATTTACACTTTTTAAGGACTGATACAATCATTATTCACTAGCTGTGATTTAAATGAGAAAATTAAAATTTTAATAAATGCTTAATGATATTTGAGAATGAATTGTCAAGCTTGTTTACTTAGTCATATTTTGTTTTGCTCGAGGACTAGCAAAAATCTAAGTTTAGGGGTGTGATAATTCCATGAAATGTAATTATTTGTGCCTCATAACTGTGCTTTATTGATTACTTAAGTATTTATTATTATGTATATTTGAAAGGTTTTATGCTTATATTTATAATATTTAATTTTTATACCTTCCATTATGATATTGACCAAATTGTGTGCATTATTTGATTGATTGAGTGAATTTGTAACTGTTATTGATTTGATGATTTCTCTATCATAGGAAAGGCTCCAAACAAGATGATATAGGGAGCATTTGAGCAAAAATGGGAAGAGAAAGCCAAATTGAAGACCAACACTTCAACGTCGCGACGTAGGCATATCAATACCGTGGCGTGGTGCGTCCCCTGCATCCAGACAGAGAGCTATGAAATTTGCACGCCGCGGCACAAGGATGTAATGTCGCGACGTTAGTGACCTAAATGTACACGTGCCATGACGTAGCATGTTAATGTCACAGCATAACTCTGTTTTCTAAGCCTATCAATACTGTTTTATTAGATTTTAAAGAAAGAGTTTTTAGGTTTTAGAGAAGTTGCGGCTGGAATTCACGTTTTGGAGGCTGAGGAGGCTAGGGGAGCCAAGGTTGGAGGCCATCTTCTTTATGGAAGGAGATTTAAGCTTCAAAGATAATATCCATGAGCTTCCTCCCTTCTCCCTATGTTTTCCCTTCTCTTCCTTATCTCTTGAATATTGTTTTTGATATATATTTTCGTGTTCAATGATTAGTTGAGCTGTATTTATGGATTACTTTGGATCTTTGTATCAATATTGATGTTTATGTAGTACTTTGAGTATATATTGATGTTTGGTTCTATTTAATCATATGGTGCTTAATGCTCTTGATTGTTGATCAGCTTTTAAGTGATTTGATGAAATCTGATGAAACTAGACACATGAATTTGGATTTTAGATCTAATGTATGATTGATGTATGTTTGATTTCATTTAATTGGCTTAGATAAGTTGATTCGTTAATGAGATAGAAATATACCTCTTAGCCATGCATAGCGGGTGTTTGAGAATAAATCTTAATAAGTGGAGTTTGCACTAGTTCTCATGGAAACATAGTGAATTAGGCAAATGAAGTTATGGTTGATTGCGCTAGACATAGGTTTTTAACTAAAGTAGATTATCAAGCTAACTTAACTATTCATTAATGTTACTTGTAAGAATTGCATATTATTAATTGAAGTATGAGGTAAAAAAGGATTCCCTAAATCTCTAAATCATTATCTTTACTTTCATTTATCATTTTTATGTCTTTAGATTAGTTTTACTGCACTTTCCTCTATTATATATGTTCTTGAATAGAAATAGCTAAGCTATTAGTTGATATTTAGTATTAGAAAGTCAATTTCATCCTTGTGGGAACGATCTCTTACTCTATATATGTATTTCTTGAATGACCCGTGCACTTGCGGTAAGCAAATGGGCTAACAAGTTTTTGGTCAAGAAAACAAGTTTTCATCTTATGAAAGGACCAAAAATTTGCTATCAAATACATAGGAAAATAAGCAAATACTAAGTTTGAAAATCAAATATCTGAGTCACATTTCAAACACTAGAACATAAGAATCTTAGCCTCACTTATCCAACAAAGGTAGCCAAATTCATACCTCTAGCTAAACAATATTTAGAACATCGCAAAACCACTCACAAGTGATTTAGAAATCAACCTCATGTTGAACAATGTTCTAAACACCAACATAGACATTCTATCACTCTTTGAATACCTAATATTTTCTCAAACTTTTCATATATGCAAGTTGATAATTCTTTCTAAGAAATATCCTCAAAAGTGTCTCTTTACGCCCTAAAAGGCTTGCACAAATGATCCTAACAAGTAGGGAATTAAATTAGCAGCACAATGCAATTATCACCATTCTGCCCTATATCAGCGCTTGAGCATGTGGAACACGTTGAGCTCCAGCGCCTGAGTCCGCTAGCACCATAGCGTGTTCTTCTGGGCAGAACGCGCCTGAGCACGCAAAGCTTCAGCGCTTGAGCACTGAGCGCCCAGCAACATTTGCTGCATAATTTTGTAGCAATGGAATACTATTCCATTGGTAAAATTTTTGAGATTTGGTCTCTTCAAACTCATTTCTTGATGATTTTAGGTCCCAAACAAGTTCACAAACATAAAGGAAACATAAAACACCAATTGATTTTACTAAAAATGGATCAAAACACTAAATCACTCATCTAAACACCTAAAATCAACACTTAGAGCATTCTAAGTCCAAAATGAGAATTTTTAGTTTCTAATCCAAACTCTTAATATGAACAAGTCATAGACCACACTTAAAATTTATCCAAGCAAAAAAACACACTTAAAACACCACTAGAATTCAATTTGGCATATTAAATCTTAAAATAGTCTAACATGAAAAATGAGTAAAAATGAAGTTTAAAGTATCAAGAACCCCTACCTTTAAGCTTCTTGATGCTGCCTTGATGATGTAGATTTGAGTCTCAATTCAGAACTTTGGATTTTCCCTTTGATCTCTTCTTCTTCCTCTCTTGTTCTTACTTATTTTTTCCATTCTCTCTTGATGCTTTTGTTTCTATTTTCAGCCGTGAGAATGAGTGAGAACCAAGAGAAAAGTTTGAAAAATCAACAAGAAAAGACCACTCAAAAGGCTGTAACTGTGGTTGGTTTAAGGCCTTTAGTTACAATATTGATATTTTTTGATCTGCTAAAAATACTCAACTTTAGCTAAATCAAGATTTTCAAGTTCCAACAACTTAAAAATAAATACTAAGATTCATACAAAAATTCATTTCACCAATATCATAAATTTCATATCTGTGACTAGTCAATCCGACATTAAAACACATAATCAGTATGCCTAAAAATACCAAACGGACTTTGATTATTCTCAAACTTTAACCACATCACAAAATACACATTTGTGACTTAGAAATAAATTATCCACATTTATTTTCATTAGTTAAGTTATTTAAGCTAATATTTGGGCCATTTTAAGTCACTTTTTACCTTTCAACTTGCAGTAAAGTGCCTAAACTAACTCAGATTATCACAAATTTAAATAAGCATGTTAAGCAAGTATTAAGCTACTTCTATAACTATTTACACGTCTAACATGTTGAAGAGAATGTTACATTTGTCCTCCATTTTTTAAAATTTTGTCCCTAAAATTGCTTACCTCATATAAACAACTGTGGGTAGTCTTGCTGCATGTGAGACTCCAACTCCCAAGTCACCTCCTCAAAGATGATGTCATCCCAAAGTACCTTCACCTGAGGAATTTGCTTACCTCTAAGCTCTTTGACTCCTCTATTCACGATCCTCATCGGCTGCATAACATAAGACAAATCCTCTCTTAATTACACAAATTCATTTATTATGACATGTGAAGGATCTGGATTGTACTTCCTAAGTTGTGACACATAGAATACATCGTGAATGTTAGACAAACTGGGTGGAAGTGCAATTTGGTAGGCTATGGGTCCAATTCTTTTTAAGATTTGGTAGGGACCAATGAAACGAGAGTTCAACTTCCGTGTTCTCAATGCTCTACAATCTCTGTTGTCAGAGTAAATATCAAGAATACATGATCTCCTTCACTGAATTCTAGAGGTCTTCTCTTTTTATCAGCATAGCTCTTCTGCTTACTCTGAGTCATAACCAACCTATCCTGAATCATTTTAATCTGATTTGTGGTATACTATACCAACTCAAGACCTAGAATGTTTTTCTCTCCAACCTCATATCAACATAAAGGGAACCTACACTTTCTACCATAAAGTGCTTCATACGGTGCCATACCTATACTAGTATGAAAATTGTTGTTGTAGGCAAACTCTACTAAGGGTAAGAATTTATCCCAACTCCATTTCTGCTCTAGCACACATGCTCTCAGCATATCCTCAAGGGTTTGAATAGTCCTTTCCAATTGACCATCAGTCTGTGGATGGTATATTGTACTTAAACTAAGCTTTGTTCCAAAAGCTTCCTGTAATGCTCCCCAAAATCTAGATGTAAATCTAGGGTCTTTATCAGAAACTATACTAAGGGGTACACCGTGCATCCTAACTATCTCTTGAAGGTATAACTGGGCAAGTCTATCCATAGAGTAGTTAGCTCTAATAGGTATGAAATGGGCAAACTTGGTTAGTCTATCCACTACAACCCATATTGCATCGAATCCTAATTGAGTTCTAGGAAAACCCATCACGAAATCCATTGTGATGTGATCCTATTTCCACTCAGGGACTCCCAAAAATTGAAGAGGTCCAAAGGATTTCTGGTGTTCTATCTTGACCTTCTGACAAGTTAAGCACCTAGACACAAACTCGGCTATGTCCATCTTCATACTAGACTACCAAAACAACTTCCTCAAGTCTTGATACATCTTAGTAGCCCCAGGATGGATAGTGTGCTGAATACAATGAGCTTCTTCAAGGATCCTATCTTTGATTTCAGATTCACAAGGAATGCAAAGTCTACCTCTAAACTTGATCATCCCATCATCTGACATATCAAATTCTCCAGGATTACCTAAAAAGATCTGCTCACATGCATCACTAAGAGTCTCATCTTCCTTTTTCGTTTCCAAGATCTGAGTCTTAAAGTCACTCATTATGTCCACTCGACTCACACTGAGACTATGTGGTAACACAACTACCGAAAGACTTAAGTCTCTAAAACTCTCAAGAAGTTCACTCTCTTGGATCATCATACGGGACATATGTAGGGATTTCATACTCAGTGCACTAGCCACCACATTGGCTTTACTCGAATGGTACTTTAACTTAAAGTCGTAGTCTTTCAAAAACTCCATTCATCTTCGTTGTCTCATGTTTAGCTCCTTCTGATCAAATAAGTACTTCAAACTCTTATGATTACTGAATACCTCAAAGTGAACTTCATACAAGTAATGTCTCTAAACCTTAAGGGCAACAGTAAGATCACGTCAATAATCTGAACACATTAATTTTCCAACTTACCGCATCAGATTACAACATGGTGCAAAATGAACGTGTAGAGCTTCTACTTCAAAGTCTACTTGACTCTTATGATCAACTCATCATCAACATAACAAATAATAATATTGCTGATAGTCTTCAATTTGATGGTGTTGTTTATACTATTCTTGAAAAAGAATCCAGGAGAAGAACAAGGAAGATAGATTAGAAAGCTCAAAGCAAGCAGAGACTTTGTTGATGATGAGAGGAAGATCAACGAAACGTGGCTCTAGTGGGAGCCGAAATTAGAGTAGATTAAAGTCACGAAGAATGAAGAACTTCAAATGCTACCACTGTGGCAAGAAATGGCACTTGAAGAATGATTGTTGGCATAATAATAAAAATACAGAAAAGGCTCCTAAAGCAACAACCTCTCAAGGATGTGTTGCGAGTACCTCTGATGATGGAGAAATCCTTTATAGCGAAGTAGCAATTAGTTCCAAAGGCATAAAATAACTCATTGATGTTTAGATAATGGATTCATGAGCAACATGACATATGACTTCACAACGACATTAGTTTAGTACTTATGAACCTATCTCAGAAGGATCTGTGTTCATGGAAAATGATCATGCCTTGGAAATTACTGGAATTGGTACTATCAAAATAAAATTACATGATGGTACAGTTTGCACAATTCAAGAGGTAAGACATATGAAGGGTTTAAAGAAAAATTTATTGTCTATTGGGCAATTGGATGACCTCAGGTGCAAGACCCATATTGAAGGTGGGATCTTGAAGGTTGTAAGAGGTGCTCTTGTGGTGATGAAAGTAGAAAAGATCGCAACAAATTATACATACTTGTGGGAGATACACTACAAAAAGGTAAATGCATCAGTTACATCAGCAAGCCATGAAGAATCAACAATAATGTGGCATCGCAAATTAGGTCATATGTCAGAACATGGTTTGAAGATTCTCACGAAACGTGATCTCCTTCCCGGGCTCAAATCGGTAAACTTACCTTTTTATGAGTATTGTGTTACAAGTAAGCAGCATAGATTAAAATTTGATAGATCAACTGCTAGAAGTAAGCACATACTGGACTTGATTCATTCTGATGTGTGGGAGTCACTAAAAATGTCCCTAGGAAGAGCAAAATACTTTGTATAATTCATTGATGATTACTCTAAGAGATTATGGGTGTACCCAATCAAGAAGAAGTCAGATGCGTTTCCAATATTCAAAGACTTCAAAGCAAGAGTAGAACTTAAATCCAGAAAAATGATCAAATGCTTGACGACAAACAATGGAGGAGAATATACAGATGATAATTTTCTCGTATTTTGTAAACAAAAGGGTATTGAAAGGCAATTTACAGTTACGCATGCACCTCAGCAAAATGGTGTAGCAGAGCAGATGAATAAAACTTTCCTAGAAAGAACAAGAGTTATGTTGAGAATTGCAGGATTAGCCAAGTTTTTTTGGATAAAAGTAGTCAAAACTGCCTGTTACGTGATAAATCGGCCGCCATCAACTACAATTGGTTTAAAGACCATAATTGAGATGTGGAATGGCAAGCCAACATATTGTTATTCTATTTATGTGTTTGGATGTCCTATATATGTGATGTATAATTCCTATGAAAGAACAAAGCTAGATCCAAAATCTAAGAAATGTATATTCTTGGGTTATGCTAATGGTGTTAAGGAGTATCACCTGTGGGATCCCACTGTCCGCAAGGTTATTATCAGCAGAAATGTAATATTTGTAAAAAATGAACTGTAAAGTGAATAAGAAGATGACAACACTTTGAAAGAGACTACTACGGTACAAATAGATGGAAAAGTTGGAGAATAAGATTCCTCTAAAGCAGAACAAATACTAAAGCATGAGGAACAAGAACCAGATGACACTAATGATACAAAAGTTCAGCGGTCAACTTGTCAAATAAGGCAACCATCATGACACTCAGATTATGTTATGGCAAGCTATGATGCATATTTCTTCTAACAGAATAAGAAGAGTCGTCAACCTTTCAGGAGACTGTGAGTAGCTCAGATGCTTCTCTGTAGATGGAAGCAATGCAAGAAGACGTGGAAGCCCTACATAGAAATAAGATATGGGAACTTGTTGAACTTCCAAAGGGACGAAAAGTCATTAGTAACAAATGAGTCTATAAGATCAAACGAGATAGCAACGATCAAGTGGAACGATATCTATAGGGCTGGTAGTCAAAGGGTACACTCAGAAAGAAGGAATTAATTTCAATAAGATATTCTCTCCAGTTGTCAGGCTTACCACTATCAGAGTAGTTATGGTTATATGTGTTGCATTTGATTTACATCTTAAATAACTAGATGTGAAAATAACTTTTCTTCATGGGGAGCTAGAAGAAAAGATATATATGCTCCAACCAAAATGCTTTGAAGAAAAAAGGCAAGGAAAACTTAGTTTGCAGGTTAACCAAATCTTTGTATGGTCTAAAGCAAGTGCCAAGATGTTTGTACAAGAGATTTGATTCCTTCATTATTAGCCTCAAATACAACAGACTGAGTTTAGACTATTGTACATATTACAAGAGGTTTGGTGATGATAATTTTATCATTTTGTTGTTGTACGTGAATGATATGTTGGTTGTAGGCCCCAACAAAGATCGAGTCCAAGAATTGAAGGCACAATTGGCTAGGGAGTTTGATATGAAGGACTTGGGACCAACAAACAAGATTTTAGGGATGCAAATTCACTGAGACAAAAAAGATAGAAAGATTTGACTTTTTCAAATAAACTACTTGAAGAAAATTTTACGGCTCTTCAACATGTAAGATTGTAAGCTAGTCTCTACTCTACTTCCTATCAATTATAAATTATCCTCAAGTATGTGTCCTAGCGATGATGAAAATGTCTCAAATACCATATACATCAATAATGAGAAGCCTTATGTATGTTATGATCTGTACGTGACTAGATATTGCACAAGCAATTGGCATGGTCAGCTGATTTATGGCAAATCCTGGTAGAGAGCATTAGAATGTTGTTAAAAGGATCTTAAGATTCATTAAAAGGACCTCAGATGCTACATTATATTTTGGAGGATCATAGTTTGCTATCAGGGGATATGTTGATTCTGATTTTACAGGTGATCTTGATAAAAGGAAATCTACTACAGACTATGTGTTTACACGCAGGAGGAGCTGTGAGTTGGTTATCAAAGTTACAGATTGTTGTACCTTTATCTACTACAGAAACTGAACATATGGCAACTACACAAGCATGCAAGGAAGCAATTTGGATTAAAAGGTTAATGAAGGAACTCAGGCACAAGCAACAAAAGATTCCTTTGTATTATGATAGTTAGAGTGCCTTGTACATTGTAAGGAATCCAACATTTCATTCTAGGACAAAGCACATAGGAGTTCAATATCACTTTGTCAGAGAAGTAGTAGGAGAAGGAAGCATGAATATGCAAAAGATTCATACAAAAAAGAACCTAGTAGATGTCATGACGAAACCATTCAACACTGATAAGTTTATATGGTGTAGATCCTCCTATGGTCTATCAGAGACTTAAGCAGCATGAAACTAACAAGATAATAAAAGTTTTGAAAGCTCACCAAAAATGACTTTAAGTGAGAGATTGTGAACGTGAAACAAGTAAAAGTAAAGCCAATTTTAGAAGTCAAAGAAAATTAAATGAAGAATGAGGCTTGTGGTAGTTGGGTAGCTTGCAGAGCTTAATTTTTTCTTCCTTTCTTTTCGGTGGAGCAGTTTGAGGGAAGAGATTTTCGCCTATAAATAGAGACCTCCTCTAATGGTTTCAGCATCTCATTTTCAAAGAAAAATATTACATAGTGTCTTCGAGAGTCTTTTCTCTATATGGTTTCTTTTATTTTAAGAGATCTATTTTCAAAGAAAAATATTACATAGTGTTTCTAGTCTTTCTTATTTTTCCTCATATAGAGATTTTTTACATATTTTTTCATTTTAAAAGAATTTAAGGTCCATTTCTATGAAAGATTAAAACTTATAGTATTAGATATTGTAATTTTCTTTTAGTATAAGATCCGATAAAAGACTTTCTATTCTTACTCGTAATTTTTCCCTCATCATTAGTAGAGAATTTTTCACATTAAATATTATGTATCAATTTCTATTTTCTCTACTTTATTTTAAGTGTTGATATTATTTTTAGAACTCTAGTAATCACAAAAATCAAAAACCACGCACACAGTAAAATGGCGGCACTATGTTTTAGATGAATATATATCCAATCAAGCAGCGTATGACAGGAAAAAAAAACTTAAATACTAAGTTATGATACACAAAATTGGAGAATATATGACTAGACATTCTCATTCAGAGGCTGGCCACATGTATATATACAGATACACACTTATAGATTTAACAACTAATTTCTCAATTCCTTCCTTACTTCACATTTTAAAAAAAAATCGTAAACCCTAAAAAAAAAACTATATTTCGAAGAATAGATCACCATTATCTTCGAGAACTCTATACAGATCGTGAATATTTGTTTTCAAAGTTTGTGTTGTTCACCTATAAAATGTGTTTGCCCAGCAAAATGAGAATGACCACATCTACTTCGAAATGATTCTTCTTAATGAAAAGGTAAACAATACGTACTCACCATGCTTCATACGTAGCATGGGTTTTATCGAATAATAACAATATCTTTTCCCATAAATATGGGTCTTCGGTTCATTATAGCAATTCTTGAGTTCATTACAACAAACTAGACTCACTTATTTCACATCATTTTCACAGGGAACACCTCTACATACAGCTATCAGGAAAAATCTTATTTAAAAATTCAAGCCCCTATTAAGAGAGGGCAGATTTTACACCATAAAAAATATGAAAATAATGTCTAACTGTCTACAAATGACTACTACAAACCAGTCAGTGTAACAATGAAAGGACTATTCCTACTCACAACATACCTCAAAGAAAATACATGACTCTTCAGTTAACATTCATGAGCACTACTTTGAGTTTGGTTCACTACTAATCTTTTCAAAAAGAGTATGTGAAAATGTTATACTAACTGTAAGACATCTAAACTTAACCAATCCTCTAAAAATATTACTTTTTTTTCTCACAAAATTCAACTATCATAGACTAAAAAACTTGTAGGCCTGCACATGCGCGGGTCCACATCTAGTACGAAAGTAATTCTAGATGCTTTTTACTATCCTTTTGTTATGTTGGGCTCAGGTGAAGTCAATTGTGTGTTGAACCCGTTAGAGTTTTAGGCCCATTTAAGTAAAAGTTTGCATCTTTCTAAGTTGTTATGTGAGGCCCTTTTAGTTTTTGTGCTAACTGGTATCCATCTTTCTGAATTGGCCTGTTCAAGAGTGATGAAGAAGAGGACAATTGGATCCTTTCATGAGTTGCTTTCTTTTTTCATTACATACCAGAGGATTCCATTGCCAATGCTGGGTAAGTTTTCTGATGAATATAGGATGCTTTTACAAGCCATTTAAGCATGTTCTACATGTCCTTAATAAGTTGATTGATCGGGATCCACTGCTTGTGATAAAAGATAAATTTGTTTATTGGAGGAGGAGGGTTGGCGGCAAAAGACCAAAGAGTGGAACAGTTGAGCTTGCGACAAGAGAAAATTGAGACTATTAAAATATTTAAAAAAATATTTCATAATATCTTGATTGTATCTTATAAGATTTTAGAGTATTTTAGATGATCCCTAAGAAATTATTTCTTAATCTCATTATATTTCCTGATCTAATTTCTTATTTGATTAAGGATAAAGTCTATATCTAATATAAATAAAATTATTATTTTGTGTTTTGTATCACATCATATCATATCACATAATATATTTCAATAATATTCTCAACCTGCTTTCTCTTTTCTTTATTTTCTAATCCTAAACCTAATTTTTCAACAACCTTTTGGCCATGGAAGATAGTGATTAAAACATGCATGTGGATGTGAGAAGCTTTAAAAATGGCAGATTTTATGAGGAAAAATAAAAATAAAAACTTGTCCATTGCTGGCTGGTAATACTCCACACTTCATATGTTTGTGTTGAGATGCGTGCATTATTTTAGAAAAACTGATTGGTTGCCGGGGACTTCAGTTTCCTGTTATGTTATTGAAAAATGCTACAGTAGAAGTTTATGGTTTAGTAGTTTATCTAGTGATCAAAATTTGCTGTCCATGTCTATATTGTTGACAACAGTATAGTGTATGTCGGGCAAATAAGGATTGCTTTTTAAAAAATATGCCCTTCTACTTACAGTCGTGTGTTAACCGCTACGAAGTATGGATCTTACGTCATGTCTGGAAATTTGCTTTAGGTGTTAATACTTGTATCTGTATCAAATATTCAGATACTTGATAAATATTAATTTAATTTTTTAACAAAAGTCATTTCTCGTATCATACCCATGTCGTATTCGTTGTCCATGTTGCAAAATTGAGCTATGTAATTATATAGTATCAATGAAGGCCGTAGGGGACTATATGGGAACCAATGAAATGCATTATAATTTATAAAATACCAAAATGAGACTACATGGTGAATATTTGAATCTTCTCTGATTTCGCTTTCATATTGTAACAAGGAAGGAGGTTGTAAATGAACTTAAGTTTCTGATTATCTGACCACTAAGTAATTTAATGACATTGTGTTTTAAATTATCCTATTGGTCACACACTAAGCCTTTGGAGTTAACTAGGCTACGTATGGCACACATGATGGTATAAGATCTGATAGTATAAAATAGTAGGATAAAAATTGATAGTATAAAGGACTTGATTAACTCTTATACAATCATATATTTAGTATTCAATAGTATAAGAATTTTGATAGTATAATAATTATTTAATATAACTATAATATCTTTTAGTATATAAAAAAAATCAATATGTTATCTCTTCTTAGTCACTACCCCTATTCTATATCAGATCTCTTCTTCTTCTTCAATGGAAACCCATAACCAAGTGGTTTACTGTCGAGAAAATACGAACAGGAGAAGGCATTACGAAATGTCAGCAATAATGCTCGGATAATAGATCTAAAAATACTGAGGAAAAAAAAACTTGTTGGGTATCTGTTGAAGATGAACTGTGGAGAAGCCGCATGGGATAATGAACAGATCGATTACCAAATGGGATGAAGAAGGGTTTATTTCCATTGAAGAAAAAAAACCAGTATGTTGGTATAATGAACAGATCGATTACCACATGGGATAATGAACAAATTCGATTAGCAAATCAGAAGCTTGTTGTCTAGTTTTGGTTTTTCATTTTTCTATTGGGCAAACAAAAGAAAGAAACACATCTCTGCCTCTGCTTTCTGGGTTTTCATTTCAATTTCAAATCTTCTCAAAATTTCTTTTCTCCTTTGAATCTTTTCACAAAAACCTGCGTATTGAGATTGGGATGAAGATGTTAAACAAGTGTTTGGGAGCTCAAAGGGCAAGAAGATTCCAGAGAGCTCTCGGCCATTGCAAGGTCTCCATCCTCTGCCTCGTCCTCACCATCGTTGTCATCTGCGGCACCATCAGCGCAAAGAAGTTCTGTGTCTGAATCGGTTTTGCGTGGTGTTTGGGGCGACGGATCTGTGAAGGTTGATGGGTTCTGTTGAGTGATCCGGACAATGCAGGGGTTCAATGTGTTGCTACCACTGGCGAATGGGTGCGAGGGTGGCAGAGGTGCATAGCGAGGATGGATCGAGGGTGCTGATTATGGGTTTGTGCTTGGTGGTGGCAGGTCGTAAGGGCTGCAACTGAGTGATGATGATTTTGGTCTTGGGGCAACAGATCTGGTTTGCGGTGGTGTTTGGGGCGACGAATATGTGAAGGTTGATGGGTTCTGTTGAGTGATCTGGGCAACATAGGGGTTCGATGAGTTGCTACCACCGGCGAATGGGTGCGAGGGTGGCAGAAGTGCACGTCGAGGATGGATCGAGGGTGCTGGTTATGGGTTAATTTGTGCTTGGTGGTGGCAGGTCACAGGGGCTGCGACTGAGCGAAGGATCTGAAGGTTGATGAGTTCTGTTATGGGTAGTGTTTGGACTGAGAGGGATGAAATTGAAGGGTAGAGTGGGAAGAGATTTCTTATCAACTCTAATCAGGGGGTGAGGGAGAGGATTAAATTATCAGGTTAGAACAGGATAAAAAAGGTTGACCTGATTTGACTATACTATCAAATTAGTATAACAAACACCTGATAAGACTTGATAGTATTAGTTTATACTATCAGTCTTCCTTATACGATGCACCAAACGCAGCCTAAAATGAGAAAAACTCAGAATTTCTGGAGGAGACATCTAATGTTGGACTTTTTGTGGTAATTCAAAGTGAAAGAAACAAATTATCCATATGCTAAGGTTGGAAGAAATGAGTTGGATTCTAGGATGATAAGCAAGTTCTGCTACCAAATCACCTTCTCAGAGTAGCAATGAAATAATTGTCTTCCATGTTTCAGGAACAGCTAGAAACAAACTCTGGAAAGGTGTAATGAACTTGAATTTCTCATGGCATCATGCTTGTTACTTGATGGACTTGTTGTTCCCAATTGTTTTAAGTGAAACATATATTTCAGTTCATCTCTATACAGTTTAAAGGTTGTGACTTGTGAAATAGCATTTATTTTTTGATAAAGAGCTGGAAAGTATTAGTTTTATAGCTTGGGTAATGTTATGTAGACAACACTATATATACAAAAACACACATTTATTTTTGTACCATTAGATTTACCTCTGTATCAATGTAATGTCACATCAAATTTTTTTTTTTCCCTACAAACTCACATGCAATCCAATGGCTCTACACATATGTTGTCTCTTTTGTCTCCTCAAGACTCAAGCGTTGTTCATATAGTATTATCCTTTAGTGTTTGTGGGTGAAAGACTGAAAGCAGAAATGCCCATCAAGCTCAAACGTTAACAACTGCGACAAGCATGACTACATAGCTTATGAGCAGCAGACAAAAACATTTGTTTCTAAAATGGTTGTCCCTTATTTTCTTTGTGAGATATTGTTTCTCTCACTTTTTATCTCCTAATATATAGGAATTTTTGTCAAAGAAGTGCCTTTCTCCCTCATAAGTTCTGCATGTTGATAATTTGTGCATTATCTCAAACACCGTTTAACTAAACTCCTCACCATTGAGGGAGTAATTGATTAAAAAATTGTTCAGGAACAAGGGTGGTAGTTCAACCCCCATTTAGAATAATTTGCACGTCACCTAAAAAATCATCACACAAAACGGATGAGAAATTTTAAACAAATAGGACCTCAACTCATTCTCTTGGTAATTACATTTTATAATTGCTATTAATTCACCAGAAAAACTATATAATAGAAACAACCCTATGAATAATTGCAAGTATATAAGCAGTTCTGAGGTGCCATATGAACATTGAAAATTAGCCAGAAAGAGAAAGAGACAAGATGAAAAGAGTCAAGATTTTCAATTTAATAACACTGGCTGTGACATTCCTGGCACTAGTGCCAAAGATGGAGAGCCAGATCAGGCCCCCAGCTGTTCCACCACGCCCACTTTGTGCATCCCAATTTGCACTAGCAAACTATGCATGTGCAAGGTTGCCATTCACCCCTTGGTCCCCACCTGAACCCCCACCTTCCCCACCCTCTCCTGATGATGATGAGGGGCACAAAAACCACCATCATAGACACCAAGGCCACAAGCATGGACACAGGCATAGGCACCACCAGACCCCTGAGGAAGAGGACTGTTGCCGGTGGGCCAGGGAAGTGGACAACCAATGTGTGTGTGAACTTCTGGTTCACTTGCCTCCTTTCCTTATGAAACCTTTGCATCAGTACTCACTCCACATTGGAGAAGACTGTGATGTCACTTACTCATGCGGTGCACCAATTTGATTGCCAAACTTGCCTTGTGTGTGTGATACCAGGAAAGTTAACTAGTAGTGGAAAAGAATCCATAATCTTGTGTTTTGTTTTAAAGGTTAACGTTCTAATTATCATTTCAAGTTCCTAGTCTTGTTATCTAGCCGCTGTTTACTCCAATTCATTGCTCCATTAGAGGTTGGAATTTGGGAACAAAGTGAGCTGTGGCTTGGTTTTATTATTCATATATATATATATAAAAAAAACTAGATTTATTACGTGAATTTATATTTACTAATATTTAATATGAATGAATAGAATAAGATGTACTATCTCAGTTTTTTGACTTTTAGGTGTAGTTTTTCAGGAGATCTTCTAAAATAATTTATGGGTGAATAAGCATCTATTAACCATTGATAGATGGGTCCACTCATCTATCAATAATTGATAGATGCTTACTTGTTCATAAATTACTTTACAGGATTCAAATCCTAATTTCTCATATGTGTATTTACTTTCTTTTTGAATAAAGGAGGCATTTTGTAACCCAAAAAAAAAGAAGAGGCGTTTAAGTGTGAGCCTTAAAGATTCATTGTTCGGTGTTTTCCTTAAAATTGGATGTGATTAGAATATAAAGTCATTGGCTAAAGGCCTAAATTATACTATTTTTAAACCATTCCATTGATGAATCATCTCTTTGTCTCCCATTCATCAGTACTCATTATTCAACAACGATGGGGTGCGGCACGTGTATATCATTATCATCCTCTTGCCAAAAGTTCCTTCTCTGCTTGCAAATAGTAACACCCCTTTTCCATAATGACACCATCCATAAGCGAAGACAAAATCAAATGCACTTCGTATAAGAAAGATTGGTCTTTCTTCTTTTGTAGGCAGTTTGGTGCTTTTAGCTACAGTATTCCCATAATCCCATGTGAATAATCAACATAAAGAAGTTTCTAGTCTCTAAATAATAAGAAAAAATATCACCATACACTCCTTTTAGGAGTGTATATATTGTTGACATTCTTAGTCAAATTTAGTGAGAGAAAATAATAAGAAAAATAAATATAATAAATAATATTAAAAAAATATAAAAAAGATGTATATACTATTAATAATAAGAATATCCTAACTGAAATAATCATAATGACAACAAATTATATGACCTTTAGTAACAGTTAAAAGAAAAGAATCAAAATGTACATAAGCCATTTGGAGATCCATATATAAATTTACTTTTCACAAAGTAGCCAAGCCTTATCTCCCTTTCCCATGTGAGATACAGACTACAGAGATGAGAAACCGACTATAAATTCAGATTGCCACGTTAAACCAAAGTAGCTATTGGAAATCAAATAAAGCTATATATATATACACCTTTATCATCTCTTATCTACAAAGCATCATTATCTGATCATGGCTTATTTGACATTGTTTTTTTCACATCTATACTCGATAACTAATAATATAAACCCAATAATAATATAAATACATATTCAAAATAATGATAATAACATTTTTTTTATATAAAAAAGTGATTAAGATTGCAGACCAACCTATTTTGGCTCCCTTTTTTTTTTAAAAAAAATGTTATTCATGCTGTCCCGTAAGCTGCCATTTTAATTGGCCCACTAATTAAAGGTCCAAGAACATGCAAATTTACGCGTTATACAGGCTAACCTAGGGGCCAAAGCCCGTTTTGGTAGCGCTAGCAATAAGGTCAATGGTACCAAGTTACCAACAAAAACGTACGGTGATTGTAACGAAGTGATAATTAGGATGATAATAATTGCATTAAGCCTGTTCTTTTTTATTTCAAGAAAAAAGAAGGTAGAATGATAATTGCATTTCTTCGATGGCTTGATAAATAGGCACTCTTTTTTTTTTAAAGAATATTTCAACCTTGGTGAGAGATTAATTTCTTAGAACATAGTTATATATCAAATTTAAAATTATTTTTAATAGTGTTATTTTTATACACATAAATTTTAAAATCAAATTCAAGACCGTATACTTAAAAATATGAATACTTTTTACTCAGACCAATACATACGTTGGTATAAGCATTCTTTCTAATTTGGAAAAAATGGTCATTCTCTTATGTGATATATGAGTATTATCTAGGGAATGATTATTCTTCTTTAATTTTACAGTAGATACAAAACACATGATTAGTCAGTATAAAAAAACACATGATTTGATATTTTCATTCCTTCAATGTTTGTTCCAACAAACTAAAGATCTAAAACAATATCTATTATTTTACATTGTTTTATCTTTTTACTTAAACTTTCAAATATTATTTTTTGTTATTAGTATGTATCTAATAGAAAGTTTTGTATGAATTACAAAATCATCTTTGGAGAGAGCTTGATTATCCAATACAATGTTTTAGTTATGGATTTAAGGGTTAAGATGAGAGTAAGGATAAATTATCGAGACAGAGTCCTGATGGTCAAATGGTGGCAACTAAAAGGGGGGAAACAAATGCTCTTTTAGAGGAAGATTATGGAGGAAGAGATTTGAGAGGTACAAGGGAGTGTTAATGATATGTGGGACGAGATGACCAAAGGGATTAGGAATGTAGCAAAATAGACACTCGGTGAATCAAGAAGCTTTAGACCCAAGGATAAAGAATCTTGGTGGTGGGATACAAGTATACAATATAAGGTTAAAGTTAAAAGAGAATGTTATAAAGTCTGACACGAATGTAAAAATGATGAAAATTAGAGAAAATATAAGGTAGTTAAAAAAGATACTAAAAGATACTAAGAAGGCGGTGAGCGAAGTAAAAGCTAAAGCGTTCAACAGGTTATATCAATCTTTGAGCACCAAAAACAAACAAAGGAATATTTACAGGCTTACTAAAAGTAGGGAAAGGAATATAAGACACTTGGATCACGTGAAATGTATTAAGGATGAAGAATGTAAAGTCTTGGTTACGGAACAAGACATTCAGGATCGATAGAAGGGTTATTTTCATAAGTTATTTAATGAGGGATATGAGACTTTAGGAGACTCAAACATTCTAAACACTAGAGAGAATGATTAAAATAAAATCTTTTATCGTAGAATTCGAGAGTTTGAGGTAAAAAAAAACATTGAAGAGGATGGATAATGGAAAAGCAGTCAGACCGAATAATATACCTATTGAGGTATGGAAGTGCCTAGAAGAGAAAGGTATAAGCTGACTCACAAAACTGTTTAACGAGATAATGAGGTCTAAGAAAATGTCAAATGAATAGAGGAGAAGCACTTTGATCCCTATTTATAAGAACAATGGAGATATATAAAACTGTGCAAATTACAGAGGGATTAAGCTCATGAGTCATACCATGAAGTTATGAGAAATAGTAATTGAACAGAGATTAAGATAAGAAACTCATATTTTAGAGAATAAATTTGATTTTATGCTTGGGAGGTCAACCATGGAAGCAATCTATCTTCTACGAAAATTGATGGAGAGGTATTAGAGGAAACAAAAAGACCTACACATGGTTTATTGATCTAGAAAAAGCCTACGATAGAGTACCGAGAGAGGTCTTGTGGAAGGTTTTGCAGAAGAAAGGAGTTCGTATTGCTTATAGTTAAACAATCTAAGATATGTACGATGATGTTAAAACTAGTGTGAGAACACAGGGTGGGGTCACAGAAGATTTCCTTATAACTATAGGACTGCACCAAGAGTCAACTTTGAGTCCATATCTTTTTACCTTAGTCTTGGATGTACTTACTACGCATATCCAAGAGCCGGAGTCACAATGCATGCTTTTTGCAGATGATATAGTTTTAATTAGGGAGTCAAAAGAGAAAATAAATGAGAAGTTAGAACTATGGAGACGAGTTTTAGAAGAACATGACTTCCGTCTAAGTAGGAGTAAGACAGAGTATATGGAATGTAAGTTCAGTAAGAAGCATGCTAATGCTAATTTAGAGGTGAAAATTGGAGACCATACCATACCATAAGTTACACGGTTTAGGTATCTTGGATCTATAATACAAAATGATGGAAAGATAAAGGGAGATGTAAACCACAGGATTCAAGCAGGATGGATGAAATGGAGGAGTGCTTCAGGAGTTATTTGTGATAGAAAAGTGCCTCTCAAACTTAAGGTTAAATTTTATTGCACAACTATAAGGCTTGCGATATTATATGGTACTGAATGTTGGGCGGTAAAAAGCCAGCAAGAGCATAGTATCAGTGTCACGGAGATGAGGATGTTGCGATTGATGTGTGGTCATACAAGACAAGATAGGATTAGAATGAATGCATTAGAGAGAAAGTAGGGGTAGCACCTATTATAAAAAAAGTTGAAAGAATCTCGCCTTAGGTGGTTTGGACATGTAAGGATAAGATCCTTAAAAGCCTTTGTAAGGAGAGTAGATCATGTGGAAGATAGTCCAATAGTTAGAGGTAAATGGAGACCAAAAAAAATTATAGGTGAAACGATTAAAAAAATTTAAATTTGAATGATATTTCTGAAGATTTAATTTATGATAAGATACAATAGTATCGTTTGATCCATGTAGTTAACTTCACCTAGTGAAAAAAATTTAATTGTTACTGTAACATGTATCTATAATGAGTTTGAATTTTCATGAATATAGTTCATATTAAATTATTACATTTTGACTATTAAATTATAATATATATATATATGACCAACAAACTAGGGTAAGGTTAAGACTTAATAAATAGAGGGAAGGTATGTAGCCCGGAAAAAAGTAGCTCGTCTCATCCCAGATGAATAAAAATTACAAGTAGATCTTTTTTGTTGACTAGATACCATTTAAGTGGGACCAAACATATTAACACTAGCTGGGCAATTCCGTATTTCGCAATGCCATCTAGCCAGACTACTTAGCATTACGTCTTGGTATGATTTAAATATGTTTAGATATCTTTAAGATATAATTTATTATTATTATTTTTTAAAAATAATTTTGATGATTAATGTCTAATTAGTAAGTTCATAATTCATTTAAGTTCAATAACATGATTGACATCTCAAGTCATTATTTTCATATATCAATATTTTAAGTTTTATCTTTTCACACGTTATTATTAGATTTTTAAGCTTTATCTTTTTAAATATCATTATTTTTGTCTGTTCCTTTTACCTTTGCTCAAAGTCCTCTACTTCATCGTCATTAGGGATGGAAACAGGCCAGGTCAGGCCAGGCTTCACCCTAAACAGGCCAGACCTGTGTTATAAATATTTGGCCTGAGCCTGACCTGTTACCTATTAAAGGCATTTTTTTTTGCCTGGCCTGACCTGTTTAAGAAGCATGACCTGACCTGAAGCCTGTTTAGAAGTCTGATTTATATTAAGGCATCTAAATAGGCCAGCAGGCCAAGGCTTTTATATAGGTCTCAAATAGGCCTAAGCCTTTAAACAGATCTTAAAAGGTCATTGGAAAAAATATAAAATATAATTTTATAAATAAATATAAACAGGCTGGCCTAATAGGCTTAACAGGCTTTGCTGAGAGGTCAGGTCTGACCTACTAAATGAAACAGGCTTTTAAAAAGGCCTGGGCCTAACTCATTTTCTAAACAGTCGGGCCTAAAATAGCCAAGCCACGTGCCCCGATAGTGGTGGCCGACCTATTTTCATCCCTAATCGTCACTGAAACTTACCTCACACCACTATTCTCTCTAGTTAGTTTTTTTGAATGTACATATTCTTGTACATAGGTAGTTCTATTAGGATAAGTTAGTTTCAGAAATTTTTTAAAAAATATCAATAGAAAATATGTTTCATATTTTTGTAGAAAAACTTACTAGGTAATAAATATTAGCACATAAGACATATATTAAGATATTATAAATCTTCATGCTTATAGAAATGATATTAATAAATTATAAATTATTTTTACAATATATATATATATACACATACATAAATCAAGTTCTTTAATTTACTTTGATAATATTAATATATATATATTTATGTCCTATAATTTTTTGATTTAATGTATTTTTATATCCATATAATTTTGCCCTAAAAATTTAATGTGTTCTTATATCCATGTCTTTGCTTCATATGGTGTTGGACTTGATCATAGCCTTTATTATATGATGAAACTAATATTTTCACCTGTACGTTGCATGCCATATATGTATATTTTATATGATGATAAATATATTTAAGTAAATTAATGATTGTATATTAGTAAAAAGTTATGGATTTGATATTAAAAAAATAGATTGGTGGTGTTAGTATTTAGTATGTTTATGTTAATATATTATATTGACAATATGTTTAAAGTAATGAATTAAAATTTGTTAGTGTAAAATGTATTTTGTATATTGAAAATATAAATTTTATGAAGCAACAAATGACATTTTGAAGATAAACTGAATAACAAATGTAGCAAAGTAACATTGTCTAGAATCATATAAAATTAACAATATGACTAATCATTATAATTTATTGAAGTGACTAGTTGTTCTGTTTATTTTGATTTCCACCTCCTAACTATAGCTAACCTAAAAAAATTTGAAATTACAATGAAACACATTAATGCATGACATTAGATATATTTTATTGATATCTCATAAAGAAAATTAGATAACTACCTGTACAGATGATGTTCCAATAATTAATATTGGAAATTCCAAAAAGAATCTATGAGCAAATATGTAAAAAGAAAAAATCATATCAGGAAAAGCAATCAAATTATGTTAAAGTCAATTTAAAAAAATGAGCATACTGTATAAAATAAGTTATACATTTGAATTGAAAGTTAAATTTACTACCATCAATGTATTTTGTTTGACCTATATAATGAATTTGTACTCTTATTTTTTATATAAGATAAGATAAAAAGAAATGTAAATATCTTAATTTAAGTTTTGTAAGACCTCTTTATACACTATATTTGTAGTAGTGTTTGAAATGCGCCATCATCGTTAGTGATTAATAACTTCAAACCATTTCTACTGGTAACCTTTAAGATAGAAACATATACCTATTCATGTGAAAAAACTAGCTTCGGAAGGTGTACGCCAACATGTTGAAGAGATTGTCCCCGACTTTTGTTTAATGTAATTGCAAAAGAAAGACATATAGGAAATTGTCTACATTGAAATTGAAATGGGATCCTACTGTCAGATGAAGTTAATGACAATATAGGAATAAAAATTATTCTGAACCGTGATCTGGGATCCCTCCTAGCGGATCAATCTGGCATACGCGTATAACCAAACTTCGTCCTAGACCACATAGTTAAGGCCTTGATGGTAGTCAGGACCCCGGAGCCATGCTTGTTGAGCGACATTGGACCATAATATCAAGATTACTAGATTTATGCAGAGGATATATTCTTAAATATCTATAACTTCAAATCATTAACTTATAATATTATAAGACTCATAACTATCTCAAACTACTAAGTAGTTTCCATATCAAAGTTCTTAATTTATAGGGATTCACTCCAATAATAATGGGAAGGTAATATCTACCAGGATACTAATCCTAAATACCTGCACTCAACATAGATTGCGTGAGAATTCTACACACGCTCTATAAATATGAGGTTAAGTAACCTTAAACAGGTATCAGTAAATTACTCATTTCATAATACCCTACTTGTGTACAGCTTAACTTGAGCGTTGGAGTCCCTTTACAGGTATCCATCTCCTGTCTCAACACGCTCGATCGCTGCTGTTCAATGAGGAAATCACCGCAACGTGCCTATCTCAAGTACCTTCTGAATCCACTTCAGAACAAAAACTTTATGGCTAATGTTTGTTCTAGATATGATATTTGCTTCCAAGACATGATTACCCAATCGAGTAATAGAAAGTAGAGTTCTATTGCACAAACCTGGTGATTGATCTATATTTCTCAACAAATTGATTGGAACACCAATTTTGAGTTTTAACTCATGATTTGGAAGACCAAAAAATGTGATAGTGTTAAAAAAAAACTCAGGGGTATGAACATCATTTGGCCTGGCAATGTTCCCATTTGTTGTACATAGACTATCAAAATTGAGATATGTTTTAAGTTCTCCAAGAACCATGGATAACATATAATCGTTCACCTTTTGAACGATTTCATTCGTAGGAGCTAATATAGCCCTATGCTGTAAATAACTGGGATCATTCAAACTCTACAAAAATGATGGATAAGTAATATTTACAATTGACTCAATTGGGTCACTTGAATCTTTAATGAGTAAGTCATCAGAATTTTGGTGCTTACCTCTCCATCATTGGGATCACCAATATTACCATTAGCAACACTTAATACCCACTTTGTGAATCTCTTCATTTTTGTATAATCAAAATTTGCAGTCCCGCTTTGAAGCCTCATATTTCTTGTTAGTGTGAGCAGTCAACAAAACGGCCATAGATATGAAGCATTAATGCTAACAAAAATAATATCTTGTCTTGTCCCTTTTGGGATAACGGGCGGAATCTGCCTAAAGTCACCACCAAAAACAATGAGCTTACCTCTAAAATGTTAGTTCATGTTATTTTTACTTGAGAATCTAATAATATCCCTAAAAGATCTATCAACAGCTTCAAAACAATATTTGTGAGTCATAGGAGCTTCATCCCAAATTATGAGTTTTGCTTTGATTATTAACTCAGTCAATGGACTCTCCTGTTTAATGTTGTAAGTTGAATCCTCATTAATGTTTATAGGAATTCAAATCTTGAGTGTGCAGTTCTGCCACCAAGAATTAGTAAAGCTATTATCTCACTCGATGCAATAATGACGACAGTTTCACCTATTGATCTTAAAGTTGCAGAAATTGCTTTTCAAATAATTTTTTTCTAGTACCACCATATATGTAAAGGAAAAACAGTCCCCCATGATCAAGTGCAACGCAGGACAAGATTTTATCATGGAGAATTTTAATATGGAACTCTTAAAAAGAGATTTATGGATGAACCATGACTTTTGAGCTATTAATTTATTGTTAAAATAAATTAATAACTCAAATTAAAAGATAAATTTTAACTAGTAACATTTAGATTTGTACAAAAATTTAGTTAAATTATTTTTTTTATAAATAATTGTATATACAAATAATTTACAGATTTTAATTAGTAATTTTTTAATACACTCAAATTTATATATAAATACTATCAAATTAAAAAAAAAAGTAATTCATTAATGGATCCAAACTTTATTGGTTCCATATTAGCATCCTCCTTTTATCACATATACTTATCTGTTCCTCAGTCATTGCAACCAGAAATTTCAAGTGTTTTTTGAAGCTAATGACTGTCTATCATAATTGAGCTCATCATGAATAAGCCTATTATGTGCTCGAGAAAGCAACGACATATCTAGACATGGCATTGATGGAAAATTAGCAAGACTCTTATTATTACTATGCAACAATTGGTTTATCTCAGCAGAGCAAATTTTTTGAGCTCATCTTCCCTTAGCTGTAAATTTGACATTGATTTTTGCGCATCTAATAGTAGATCTTCTTTGTAGACTAGATCCCATTTAAGTGGGACGTAACATATTAACACTAGCCGGACAATTTCATAATGCCATCCAGCCAGACTACTTGGCATTTTTCTAATAAATATTATGAGTTGTGGGACTTGATCATAATCTTTATTATATGATGAAATATAAGATATTATAGACTCAACCTCAACCTCGATTCCTTTCCTTTTCCTTTATCCCAATTTCAGAAGAAGTTTTGTAAAAGAGAAAAAAATGTTAATTTTTTTAATTAAAACTAAATTAATTAATCATTTAAACCTTTTTTTTACAATAATTAATCATCTAAACTTATAAACCAAAAGCTTATTTTAAAATAATTTTTAGTTTTTCAGAATATCTCTCATATGATATGTAAAAAATTAATCTATCGAGATATATAACAAACACCTAAACAATGACTTTCAATGATATTATTTTTATATATATGAATATAAAAATCAAACTTAAGATCAATACTTAAAAATTTGAATATATTCTACTTGAACCAACACAAATTACTAAGTATTAAAGAAGCATAACATTGCTTAAACTAATAATTCAATTTAACAGTAAAAAATTAATCTAATTTACTGTTTATTGGTCCAAATTTCATTCTCTGACTTGGATAATTAAAAAATTTAAAATTTAATTAAAGTATTTAACTACAATTTTAGTGAGCCATACACATTTTTATTCACATATGCACAATTTTTATTATCTAATTATATGTGATTTTATTTTATTTTTTATTTTTATTCTAATTCTAGCATATAATCAATTACTTAAGATAATGTATATGTAGTTTTTTTAACCTTGGTCTTGTTATAGTTATAAAGTATCTCGAATGTTTTTATTAAAAAAAAAAAGGCAGGAAGTGAGGTTGGCCCGCATATCATGTACGGAAAGAGCCATAAGCCCATAACTATTGTGTGTGTTTAAACTTATTTTTAGACTTTCTAAAATCACTCAGTACTTACACGAATTCAATTTTATTATGATGTGACACTTACACTGAATTCTAGGTTGCAGTTGCATCATATGATTGGAAATGAAGCCGTATTTTTCAGAAGCATCTTTTTAAACTTTTGAAATGATTAACCTTTTATTTTTTTGACGTGATTGATCTGACCTGATTAACCTTGGTTCTGAGATTCAAAGCTCAATTATAGTTGAGTTGATAGGTTTTCTATTTGTTTCTTAACCTTTTCTTTTATTTTTTATTTTTTATTGCACTAAAAAAAAGTGTTTCTACTTAAATTTTTATGTCATTAAATTTATGTCCACTTTTATGTGAAGTTATTTCAAAACTTTTTATGTACAAATTTAAAATTATGCCCATATATATTAAAAAACATTTCATAAATATATATATATATATAACAAATTTGTATTTATTATTATTATTCCTCCTAAACAAATAAATCAAATTAAATGCACTAAACAAAGTCAAAAGCAGAATTCGCCGAAATAATTCTAATACCACTTCAATAAGTTGATACTGCCAGTCAAAAAAATATAAAAGTTGATATTGACTTTCATTTCAGAAACCGATAAAAAAATAAAATAAAATAAAATAATAAGATAAATGAAGAGATATATACAAAGAGGAAATGTTTAATTCTTTTTTATTTTATTAATTTTTTATTAAATTTTTTATTTGTTTTGATTTAATAATTTAAATTAGTTAATTTAATAAAAATTTAATAAAATAAAAATGAGAATCGACACAAATAAATAACAATAAATACTCTCTTGTAAAGAAAGTACAAATTAGAAGCAGCAACAAGTAAATAGGCGCTAGCCCGTGAGCTTTAAGTCAGTTGGCATGACACTGTGATTGGGTTTGGTGGGAACGATTTGATCGCCCCCTCATATACTCCCCTTTCCCTTTGCCCCCATCCTCCCTTCTCCTGTCATGACGCGGGGCATCCATAGGCAGCACCTCAGTCGTAGAGCCTCTCTTATGCTTATGGGGCTTAGTATCAAAAAAAAGAAAAAATGACGCTAGCCAGAAATCACTATATCATGGTCAATGTTATGTGGATAAATAGAGTAAGCCCGCTTGGGAGAGTGTTAATAGCCGCTGCCTCCATGAATATAGATATATACATGGGTCTCCCCTCTCATATATACAAAGAAAATATTTACCGAGAGAAATTTTTATTATAAAATAAAAAAATTTTAATTATATAATTATAAATAGATGATTAATATTAAAAATTATTTAAATATCATATAATCACTTAAAAAATTATATATATTTATATTCTAATCTTCATTATTCATGTAAAATTTAATGATCAAGATTCATCTATTTTATCTCTTACAATAAATACTCATCTCACCAGATATGATATATATAAAGCATATATAGTGAGAGAAATTTTTATTGTGAAATGATGAGAGAAGTAAATTTTGACCATACAACTATATATAGATGATCAAGATTAAAAATTACTTAAAAGTCATATGACTACTTAAAAATATCACATGTATTTATGTTCTAATTTTGACCATTCATATAAGATCTAATAGTCAATATTTACTCATATCACCTCTTACAATAAACACTCCTCTCGCAAGATATTATATATATACACACACTTTCATTTTAGTTCTTTAGAGTTATTTTCTCTTATTTTGGCCATTCATAAATGTATTTACTTTTATTTTATTCTCTAAGTGTTAGGTTTTTTTTTTCAATTTAAATCTTTTACAAATCTATTTACTTTATTTTGACTCCACAAAGTCACTTTCCTTCAATTTAGGATGTTAGATGTATTAGTTCCTCGATCAAAGTAACTAATTACGTTATTTATGCAAGTGTCTAGAAGGAGCAACCTGAAATTAGTACATTTGTAAAAGATTAAAATGAAAGGAAGTAATTTTGAGAGACCACAATGAAAGTAAGTACATATGAGAGGCTTAAAATGAAAAGGAAATAATCAAGAATTAAAATAAAAACAAATACATCTGCAAGGGACAAAAAAAAAAAACACAAAATAAGTCCAACGATAATATGAAAAGGAATTTTTTAACTATTGTTCTAAGGATACTTGTTAATGAAATAAAAAATATTAAATAAAAAGTATAATATTTAATACAAGTGTCTTTAACTCAAAAAATTATAATTTTCATTTAATACTTTTTATTTATGATTCTTAATTTAACAAGCACCTTTAAGACATTTGTCAATAAAACCTAATAAAAATTAATAAGGGTTTTGCTCAAATGTCTTTAATGAAATCAAAATAGAAAGTTTAAAAGGAAAAAATATTTTTTTTCAATTTTAATATATTAAATATTTGGAAAAAAATTCAAAAAATTCCTTTGTACTAACGTGATGTGCACTTTTGTCATATTACTTAATTTTAAAGTGTGCAAAATGGACTCCGTTACTTTGCATTTTGTGCAGGAAACTACAAAATAGTAACAGACGTTAATTTTTTGGATGGTTGCACGTGCACGTCACAATTTTTGAGTGTCAAATGCGATATTCTTCTTCTTCTCACCCAACTTTAAACTCTAGAACTCCATAACTGGAAACTCCTTCGTGTTTCTGCCCCTCTCACCCAACATCTCTGTTCTTACCGAAAAACACGTGCAGATCTTATTGAAACCTCCATCGTGATCTGCAACGCACAAACAAGGAGACGAGCTCTTTCTTCTTCCTTGCGACACTGCAACGCAGCCTTGCAGGAAACACCTTGTGGGTTTCAATTGTAATCGTTGAAACAACCATCAATCTTGTCGAATTTTACGCTAAAATGAACAAGCAACAAGAACAGATCTGACCCGAGAAAGGTAGATCTACCATTTAATGGCGGATGACCAAGCTCTAATTGGAAATTTTCAACAGGTTTTTTGAGATTGGACAGCGAAAATTGAAATCCCAAATTTTTCAAGCCCTAAATTTTGAGATTTGACAGTAAAAATTGAAACCCCTAATTTTTTAACATTTCATCCCCAATTTTTTAACCTTTCAGTTATGGAGTTTTAGGATTTAGAGTTGGGTGAGAGGAAGAATAAGACTGCGTTTGACACTCAAAAATTGTGACGTGTATGTGTGTTACACGTACATATTTTTATCCAAAAACTAACGTCTATTACTATTTTGTAATTTTCTGCACAAAAAAATAAAGTAATAAATTTATTTTACACATTTTTAAAGTAACATAATTAAAGTACACATTACATATAGTACAAGGAGTTTTTTTAAAATTTTTCCTAAATATTTTATTTTTATTCAAAACTTTCTATTTTAAATTCTTTAATAAATATGCTTATCAAAAACCCAATTAATAAATCTCTGAACGACCACATCATGGAGTACTCCATTTAAAGAGCATGTTTGGCTTACATATCTACAAAGGATGGAGATCACTGTCTCATACAAAATGCGCTTTAAATGGAGAGACAGGAAAGGGGACGAGGAAATGGGACAATTGATGCACTTTTCTTTTCTTTCAAAAATCAATTTTCTCTTTCCAACCAACGAGAAATTATTTTATGTTTTTATATTTTAGAAAGAACTTCATAATTAATATAATATATAAAAGAAAGATATATAGTCTAATTTTTTTATCTGTCATTCATGTCAATTAGTGAATATATTAAAATTTTGACATATGACAAATATATTACTTAATTTTTTGTTGTGTGTCATCTAATATAGTAATTTAAAAAGAATATTGACAAATGTAAAAAAAATTATCATATATATATCAATATAAACAATCAATTAATATCAATATAATCAATCAAAAATATAATCGATTAATCAATATAATTAATATAAAAAAATATACATGACCTAAAATTCTCACAAATTTCAACCAAGTCAATTAGTAAATGCATTAAATTTTTGACATATGACAAATACATTACTTAATTTTTTACCATATGTAATATGATGTAACAACCTAAAAAAATATTGACATGTATAAAAAAATTGTCACATATACATAAAAAGAAAAAAAAGAAATTGAAAAAATAAAATAAAAAATTAAAAAAAATGAATTAAAAAAAGTCAAAGAACCTAAGAAACTAAATGTCAAATGATTGATTTAATTAATTTATTATTTTTATTTAACCTACTTAAATTGTATGAACTAAATGTATATGTTAGAGAGTGTTAAGAAATTAGAATGCATTGAGTATTATTTAATAATAGTGTTATAGACTATTGTAATTTTTAGTAGATATATATCTTTTCAATATTCACTTTGAAATATCTATCAACCTAAGATTTTTTTTTTTGAGATGAAATTTAGCATTAATGATTAGTTTGATATAACTTTGATAACGAAAGTGAAAAATTAAAGATTTAATTTGCAATATAACTTTATATGAAAATGTAATTATTAAACTTTTCTCTAGATATTTAATATTTAATGGTATTAAATAATAATTATGAAAGAAGATAATTTTTTTGCATTAAGACTTAATTTGATATACTTTTTAAAAATAAAGGTGAAATTTAAGAAAAGAAATTCAATATAATTTCATTTGTATTCCATCTATGAATCTTTTTATCTTGACGATACATTAAAATGACTATAAATAATAATATAATTTTTATATTATGGATCATTTTGGTATAACCTTAATAAAGAAGTTTCGATTGTATACTTAGAAATATTAATTAAGTAGTAAGATTGTATAATGAGATAAATTAATTATAGAAAATGAGAGACTAATGTGATAAGAGCAAGAATAATAATATAGAAACATGTTAGTAACAAGATTTATATTCGTAAATAGGATTTGATACCATCAAATCTTGAAAATTATAACAATCAAATCTTTCATAAAAAATGGACCAATACATTAATAAAGAGAATTTATAGCAATAAAAATTCAAATGAATAAAAAATATAAAGATAGATACCTTAATAGTATGGACTAAAATTTAAATGAGTGATAAAATATTCAAATGAGTAAAAATATAGTAAATAATATAAAAAATATAAAAAAATTATAGAGTACAAAATTAAAATTAACTAAAATTATATAAACAAGTTATTTATTTTGAATTTTTTTAATTATCATGTACGTCGCACGGGTAAAAAAAATTAGTTAATTTTAAGTTTACTTAGATACTTCCTCTGTCTTTTTATATTTATCTTAAAGTTTTGCAAAAATATTAAAAATACTATTAAATATTAAATAGCTTTAAAAAATATAAAGAAATATAGTTTAATGTGATTAACTTATCATTTCTCTCATTTCATTAATTATGAATTATGTATAGTTATTGATTTAGTTGTGATAATAAAGAATAAGGGTAAACTTGAAAAATGTTAATTAATATTTTCTTAATATTCTTAATTGGCAAATAATTAAGGACACATCAATTTTTTTTTAAAAGATAGATATAAAGAACTTAAACAAAATAACTTAAACTAATGATAAAAAATTTCCTAAAGTATACATTTATTATTCCTGCATTAACATGTTAGAATTTCTCCCAACAAACAGTTGTTTGAGGATATTATTCAAAAGCTAAAACAGACAAGTTTAAAGCTAGGAAGCACAAAGGTAAATACAACTTACGAATACGTTGGATACACTGATGTGCGAATATAACAAAATTTTAAAATTATAAGACACGATATAGTTAAGATATAATATATAAAATTAATATAATATATAAAATTAATATAATATTAACATTAAAACACAAATCTTAAATAATAATAAAGACATCAATGTTTAATAAGTTAAATTTAATCATTATAAACAAAATAAAATACTATCATTTATTTAATCATTATAATATCTCACTTATATTGGTATAAAATTTTAAAAATTATTTAAAAAAATATAAGGTAAAAATACTTAAAAATATTTTAAAAAATATCAAATACAATACATATTAAAAAATAGTACAACAATTATTTTAAAATATTGATACTTCATAACTCATAAGTTTAAAGCTATTATAAGTGAAGGTGTTTATGGTTAGTTTTTACATTTTACATAATCAAACGTTACTCTATTACATGTCAATAATAATAATGATAATGATAATCATGACGACGATGAATTTTGTTGTTATATAAGTCAAATTTCACTACACAAGGCTCGTGTATGCCCCATAGATTGAATAGGACCATACGATTATCATGCATTTTAGTCCATAAGATACAACGAGAAATAATCACTCTTTCCTTAAAAAAAACATTTTTTTATTTGTACTATTGTAGCATTGGAAATATTCTTATATAGACACAAGGCATTCATAAGGTAATGGAAACTCTCATATTTAATTCTGAAAAACAGAAGCCTTGATATAGGCTGATATACAACAGAAATAGCACTAAAATAGAACACATGATCTGCATAACTTAAACACCAACTAACTCCTAAAGACTAGGATAATTGAAAAACTGAAATAAATAAACGTGCAGAGGAAATAAACACCACTACTCTTGTTTTTTTTTTTATTTTAACAATCCCTCCCTTAAACTGAAGGGTTTGAGCTTCAGTTTACTTGTGCAGGATCTCATTCGATAATAAAATCTTCCAAAGAACAAACTCTTAGTAGCCTCCTCAAATTTTGAAAAGCTGAAACCTTGAGGGGTTTAGTAAATAGGTCAGCCAATTGTTCATCACTTCTACAAAACTTCAAGCTAATTACTCCATCATTAGTGAGATCTCTTAAAAAATAAAACTTGACATCAATGTGTTTACTTCTTCCATGTAGCACTGGGTTCTTGAGAGCTTTATTGCTGAGTTGTTATCACAGAAAACTGTAGTCGCTCCTTGTTGCTTGAATTGCAGCTCCTCCAAAATTCTCCTCAGCCAAATAGCTTGACAAGCATAAGTTATTGCAGCAACGAATTCAGCTTCTGTGCTTGACAGGGTGACTATTGGTTGCTTCTTTGATGACCACGAAATTGCATATGTGTCAAGCATAAAAACATACCCTAAAGTACTCCTTCTATCATCTTGATCACTTGCATAATCGCTGTCAGTAAAACCAGACAGAATTGATTTTCCACTCCTTCTGTAAAATAGTCCAAAATCTTTCGTTCCTTGCAAGTAACGAAGAATTCTCTTAGCTACTAACAAATGCATTTCTATAGGACTTTCCATATATCTACTGATCAAACTCACAGAATACATTATGTCCGGTCTTGTTGCAGTTAAATACATTAAACTGCCCATAATTTGTTTGTAAAGAGTGTTGTTCACCTTCTTTCCTCCAAGATCTCGATTTAGCTTCAAGCCAAACTCAGCTGGTGTGCTTACTGGATTACAATCCTTCATCTGAAACCTATCCAAAATTTCTCTAATGTATTTCTTTTGAGAAATAAAAAACCCATCACCTGCATTCATCATTTTTATGCCAAGGAAGTAATGCATCATACCAAGATCTGACATTTCAAACTCATCAATCATTGACTTCTTAAATTCTTGAAACATGGCATCACAATTGCCAGTAAATATGAGGTCATCAACATACAAACAGACAATAAGAATTTTCCCTCCATCTCCAATTTTAATAAGCAGTGTATGCTCATAAGGGCATTTCAAAAAACCAGCTTTAAGAAAATAAGCCTCAATGCAACTATACCAAGCCCGTGGGGCTTGCTTTAGTCCATAGAGAGCTTTCTTCAATCTATACATTTTATGCTCATTTTCAATCTCAATATAACTAGGGGGTTGTTCTATAAATACCTGTTCCTCCAAGTATCCGTGCAAGAATGCCGATTTGACATTTAGCTGGAAGATAGGCCAAGAGGTTTATGCTGCCAATGCAACAACCAATCTGATTATGTCATGTCTTGCAACTGGAGAGAAAATTTCTGTATAGTCGATCCCATATTCCTACTTGTAACCCTTAGCCACCAAACGAGCCTTATACTTGTCGACATCACCATTTTCCTTGAGCTTTGTTTTGAAGACCCACTTTACACCAATGGTCTTGTGCCCTTTAAGGAGATCAGTGAGCTCCCAAGTATCATTTCTCTTTATGGCGTCAATTTCATCATCCATCGCCTTTTGCCATTTTTCCTCTTTGACAGCACTCTCAAAAGTTGTAGGGTCACAATCTAAAAATAATGCAAAGTGAATAACAGGATCTTCAATTTGGTTAATCCCAGTTACCTCATAATCTGACATCCAGGCTAGCCTTCTTCGAACACGTCGAGATTCAGCTGCTGTATTGGGAATTTTAGCAACTATTGGAGCTTCATTTGGTGGTGTTGAAGGTGCTGGAATAGTGTTTAAAGGCTGCTGCATTTCCTCTTTAGCTTCAGTATCAACAATTATTGAAATAGATTGTTTCTCATTCCAATCCCACGTGCTCTCCTCATCAAAAATCACATCCCTGCTGATCACGATCTTCTTTGTCAGTGGATTGAATAATTTATATGCTTTTGATGTTTCACTTATACCAAGAAAGACACATTTTTCAGCCTTGTCATCAAGCTTCTTTCTTTTCACATCTGGGATATGGGCATATGCGATGCACCCAAAAATTCTGAAGTGATCTACAACCGATTTTCTCCCACTCTAAGCCTCTTCCAGTGTCATGTTTTGAACAACAAAAGTAGGACTTCTGTTCAAGACATGAATACTCCAATGTACTGCTTCTGGCCAAAAACTCTTTGGAATTCTTCCTCTTGCTAGCAAACTTCTCACCATATTGAGAATGGTTCTATTTTTTTCTCTCCGATACACCATTTTGTTGTGGTGTATAGGCAGTTGTTAGTTCTTTCCGAATGCTATGAAAGGTACAGAAACCTTCAAATTCTTTTGAACAATATTCTCCACCTCGATCAGTTCGTAGAGTTCTAATGGTTCTCCCTGTCTCATTTTCAACACGTGCTTTGAAGCTTTTAAATGTACTAAAAGCTTCTGATTTCTCCTGCAAAAGATAAACCCACGTTTTTCGAGTATAATCGTCAATGAAAGTAATAAAGTATCTTTTAACTCCATTAGAAGATGAATTTATCGGTCCACAGATGTTAGAATGGACCAGCTCAAGGACACTTTTTGCTCTCCATGACTTGCCTTGAGGGAATTGAGAACGATGTTGTTTGCCAACAACACATTCTTCACAAACTTGGGAAGGAATTGTTATTTGAGGAAGACCTGTCACCATATTTTTCTGTTGAAGGGTCTTTAACCCACCAAAGTTTAAGTGGCCATAGCGATAATGCCAAAGCCATGATGTGTCTTTCTCTTTGGCCATCAAGCAAGGTTGAACACTTTCAATCTTCAATGGAAACAACCTATTTGAACTCATTGGAACAACTGCAATAGCTCCCCTAGAATGATCATATATTTCACAAGTACCCTTCTGTATAGTTATTATATAACCCTTCTCTAGCAATTGACCAGCACTTAACAAATTACTTTTCAAATCAGGAACATAAAAAACATTGGAGATTGTTTCTACAAAACCATTATTGGTTTTTATAGTAATGTCACCCTTTCCCATTACATTTACAGTAGAATAATCACCAAAAAAACACAGTAGAACGAAAGCCTTCATTTAAATATGAAAAAGAGGACTTACTGCCACTCATGTGGTTGCTGCAGCCTGTATCCACATACCAGACATTTGGTTCAATATTCTTTGTATCTTGAACAACCATCAACATAGTCTCCTCTTCCTTAATCTCAGCAAAATTTGAACTCTCCCATTTTTCTTTGTCATGAGCCAACCTGGTATAACATTCAGAAGCATAATGACCAAATTTATGACATCTAAAACATTCTACCTTAGATTTATCATGCTCCCTTCCTCTGCCTTTGCCTTGAAATTGATCATTATTGCCTCTGTAATTCCTGCTGGAATCTCTGGTTCCTCGACGTCCTCGTCCTCGGCCTCTACCTCTGCCCCTTCCTCTAAAGCTGCTGGAATGAGTATTGGTAGAAGCCTTCAATGCCTGCTCCTCTACTGCAAAACTTGAACTTCTGTTCATCTTTTGCTCATGCACCAACAAAGAACTTTGTAGCTCATCAAGGGAGAGTGTATCTATATCTTTGGATTCTTCGATTGCGCAAACAACGTAATCGAACTTCAGTGTCAGAGAGCATAGAATCTTTTCTACAATGGTGACATCTTCCATCTTCTCGCCTTGGAATCGCATCTTGTTGCTGATCTCCAGTGTTCTTGCAAAATAGCTAGTGATTGATTCTCCATCCTTCATTGACAATGTCTCTAAATCTCTTCTTAAGGCTTGAAGCTGTGCATGCTTCACTCTAGTAGAACCTTGATATTTTTTCTTCATAGAATCCCAAATATCCTTAGAAGTTTCTTTGCAAAGAATAGTTTCCATAATTGGACGATCAATAGTCTGAAAGAGATAATTTTTTGCCTTTAGGTCCTTCAGCTTTCTGGCTTCCAGATCTGCTCTCTGAGCATCATTCAAAACAGTTCCTGCTGCTGGCTCTTGAATTCCAGATTCGATGATTGGCCAATACTCCTTTGATCGTAGAAAATTCTCTACCAACATACTCCAATAGTCATAGTGACCATCAAATCGTGGGATTGCTGCTTGCACAAAATTGGAATTTGTAGCCATGGGTTAGAAGAGTTTTGCTGCTGCAATATCTGTGCTCTCAAACCTCACGTGTCACAGGATCAACCTACTTTGATACCACTAATGGAAATTCTCATATTTAATTCTGAAAAATAGAAGCCTTGATATAGGCTGATACACAACAGAAATAGCACTAAAATAGGACACATGATCTGCATAACTTAAACACCAACTAACTCCTAAAGATTAGGATAATTGAAAAATTGAAATAAATAAACGTGCAAAGGAAATAAACACCACTACTCTTGTTTTTTATTTTTATTTTAACAAGTAAGACCCACCCCATAATAAGATTCACATTATGTGACTGTGATTAATATACACTTGTATTTATGCAAAAAAAATTATAATATTGATGAAGTTTAAATTTATAATCTCTTACGATTACGAATTACTTCAGCTACAATTCCAACTCATAGTGGCTTAAAACAAAGTCTTCGCATCACGGAAGGACTTCAACAATTAAGTCAAATTACACTTTATGACTAATACGTTGCAGTAGCAACAACACTCTTAGAAACTGGCGCTCTAAGCCCAGAAACAACATTGGCAGTGGTGGCACTGTAGAGAAATCGGGCAACTATCAGGGCACTTGGCTCCGCCACCAGCTTCTTCCATGCATCATTTGCTTCTTGGCCATGCTTTCGAAACACAGGCGTGGCACACAGGCGGTGAATCTTCCATCTTTTAACACTTCGGAGCCTATGTATCCTCTCCAGTTGTTTGCATGCCAATTTGCACGTATTCCTCTTCACCTCACTGATTGCTTCATACAGTAACCTCTTCCTTGTTTCTTCATCTGAGAATGCTTCACTTCGAAAATACATGTCAAATTCAGGCACACCAATGGCTTTTCTTATCCCTCGAGAGTAATCACCGTTGGGATTGAAAAAAGGTCTCAGTTCATTTACCATTCCGTTATCAACCATGTGATCAACACGTTCTGCTACATATGGATGAAGAACATGCATTGACACATCCACCCAAAGACAACACCAATCATATCTGGAAACGTTTCGAATAAAGGCTAATTAAATTGAATGAGAGTAAGAGAAAGGTGTTTATTATATAAACAAATAAATTACATAAGGTAAAAATAACGATAACATAAGATAAAAATAAATTAAAGAAAATAAACATAACAAAAAATAATAAGAGATAAAATTAAAAATTAAATTCTAATAAATTCTACATAGGATGAATACCTTGACCCAAACTTGTCTACCAAGGCCTCAACATAGGAGTTGGAGCCTCCCACGATGATTGTGAGCTGCTCACGACCCGTGATTGATTCAATGGCAAGTGATGCCATGTCACAGAAATCAGTGGCTGTGAACTCTGAGTTGGGTTGCTGTGTTCCTAGCAAATGGTGCGGCACCCCATGTTGCTCTTCCTTGGTGATTTTGTTTGTGACTATGTCAAGCCCTTCATAGACTTGTATTTTGTCTGAGTTGATGATTTCTGATGGAAAACATGTGGCCAGGTCGATGGACAGCTTAGACTTTCCGGTTCCCGTGGCTCCCATGATCAACACTACCTTCTCTTTCTGTCTCACGTTCTTCAGTATTTGGCCACTGGAAGAAGGAACATTTATCAGTGGTTGTGTTGGTCTGCACATCACCATTGAGATGGTCATGGTGATCCAATAATAAACCCAATTTAGTGCTAAACGGGCAAGAAAATCAACTAAGAATAAGAAAATGAAGAATCAATTGGGATAAGGTAGAGGGAACTTTGATTAGGAAGTATCACGTATCTTCAAAGCCTTGCAAAAGAACTTCAATAGTATATTGAGATTGAAAACAAAGATTTGCGGATTATTTATAGCGAAGGCAAGCCGAAAGGGATCAAAACTTATCATTCTCTGCCTCGATCTGTTTAAGATTATAAAATAAAGTAGTAGGAATTATCAATATATATAGTAAACTAGAAAATAAGCTAGTGGTCATGATAAATATTCTGCAAATATTTATATGTTGTGGCTTTATGCCATATAGAAATGTTACTGGTCCTGAAGAGGCTGAAGGAAGCTAGCTCCTCAAGGTCATAGGGTATTTCTAAGACATCTGTGGGCATAGTAGGTTCTTTCTTTAGTGGGCTATGTAGCTAGTGCAGCAAATTGCGCAAAGAATATATATATATATATATATCTATGATAATTAAGGTCTTATTATTCCCTTCTTTTTGTCTTGAATTTTTTCTCGCTTATGTGCCGTATAAAGTTTTTCTGCTAGCTAGCATCAAGTGATTAAAACAGCTTTTCCACGTATCCTATCCCACAAGATAGGCTTAACTATTCCTCTTACTTTATATAAATTAGAAATATTAGAATTTGTGCTGGCCTTTTTTATTTTGGATATCTCAGGATTAAAATGCTGACTTTAATAAAATTTTGTAGTTAATTAGGGATTGAATATACCTCTAATTATGTAGTTTTCACCAGACCAAAACATAAAATTAAATAAATATAATATATATATATATATATATATATATATATATATGTAGCTAATTGTCATTAAATAATAGTTTATTCTAACAAATAGGTAGGTTTACTCTTCTTAACTTTAAAAATTGAGGAGAAAACAGGAACATAATCAGTATAAGTTAACAATGCATTGCTTTAGTTAGGCATGTGTATAAGATAGAACTCATCACCCCATATCTTATATATATGATAAAAAAATGTTAATAATATATTCTTTTAAATATAATTTTTAATATTTATATAAAAATTATTAAAAAATATTAATAATATTTATTTTTAAATTAATAATAAAATAAATATAAAAAAAATATTACTAACATTTCTCGGATTATTTGATCTGTTCATGGGCACGCGTTTCTCATAATGACAAAATTGATTAGTGCCGTCAATGTTCCATGGGAATATGATGAAACTATAATGTGAAATAGAAGAACCTCGACCTTAGCAAACAACATTTGTTCTGACAAAACTATAAGGACAGTTCTACTTCGAAACTTCAAGGTTGACATTGACAGAGGGACTTTGGTGCATGACCGAAGGTTACCAATGGCAATATGACTAGAGATTCCTATGGGATAACGCAATGATTTCTTGTTTGAATTCATCAAACTTCGTGCCAAAGGTCATTTTCCCTTGAGTACCTCATTTTTTTTTCTCCCAAGTAGCTTACAACTTCCAAATTCAATCTACAGTTCAATTTCGCTTGGCCGACAATCTTAGTTCACAGGTGATCATATACATCCGTCTATATATTATCAGTAGTGAATCCAACTTTAAGGTTGACATTGATAGATGTTACTCCAAGAAAAATAGAATCTATAGTTTGGGTGAACACATGTGAATGTGTGTGAAAGTGAAGTAGGAAGTCTCACATTGAATAAATGAAAGGAAGATAAATGTCTTGTAAGTATGATAGACCAAAGACTCAACAAGTTAACATTTTGGTCTAAAAGTATCAATTCATGTGTTGTAGGTATCATTCATCAAAATCCAACTCCTTCCTTGAAGATCACATCAAGCCCATGCCATGCCATGCCTCATACAAATGTCATATAATGTCAAAATTTTCAACATGGGGTATCAAAGTTTCAATGATCTTAGACGATCCTGTGAACAGAAAAGAAGACAGGAGACAGTGCAGTAAGGCCCACCCAAAGACCCAACAAGCTAGCTTTTAGGTTTAAAGGTACTAATTCATGTATTGTAGGTATCATCCATCAAAACCTAACTCTTTCCTCCAAGATCACATCAAACTCATGTCATGCCTCATACAAATGCCATATAATGCCAAAATTTCCAATATGGGGTATCAAAGCTTCAATGATCTTAGACGGGCCTGTGAACAAAAGAGAAGACAGGAGACAATACAGCAAGGCCCACACAAAGACCAATGGGTTGACTGTGCAATAAGGCCCACACAAAGACCAAAGATGTGATTGGGTTGATTGCCATCAAGGTCTACACAAGCATAACACACACAAAGACCAAAGACGTGATTGGGTTGATTGCCAACAAGGTCTACACAAGCATGTGATTGCGCGATAAGGTGTGGCTTATAAGCTTGGATTGATTGATTGCCAGCAAGGTCTACACATGCATGTGATTAGATTGATTGCACAGCAAGGTGTCACATGTGAGGGGGAGTATTGGAAAAACATATGTGTGTGTGTGTGTGATGGTGAAGTGGGAAGTCCTACATTGAAAAAATTAGAGAAAGAAAAGTGACTTATAAGCTTGGATGGATCAAAGACCCAACAAGCTAACTTTTGCGTCAAATTGGTTTCTATCCAAATATGTCATTTCTTCTCTAAGCCCAACTCCTTCCTCTAAGCCCAAATCATACCATACCATGTCATGACTCATACATATACATACCTTGCACCACAAAATTTCAACATTGTATCAGAGCTTCAATGATCTTAGAAAGCCTAACTCCTTCCTCTAAGCCCAAATCATACCATACCATGTCATGACTCATACACATATATACCTTGCACCACAAAAATTCAACATGGTATCAGAGCTTCAATGATCTTAGACGAGCAGAGCTTCAATGATCTTAGACAAAGACAGGAGACAGTGCAGCAAGGCCCACACAAAGACTAATGGGTTGACTGCGTAATAAGGCCCACACAAAGACCAAAGACATGATTGGGTTGATTGCGCATGTGTGTGAAAGTGAAGTAGGAAGTCCCACATTGAATAGATGAGAGGAAGATAAATGCCTTATAAGCATGATAGCCCAAAGACTCAATAAGCTAACTTTTGGGTCTAAAGGTACCAATTCATGTGTTGTAGATATCATCTATCAAAGCCCAACTCCTTCCTCCAAGATCACACTAAGCCCATGCCATGCCATGCCTCATACAAATGCCATACAATGCCAAAATTTTCAACATGGGGTATCAAAGCTTCAATGATTTTAGACGGGTCTGTGAACAGAAGAGAAGACAGGAGACAGTGCAACAAGGTCCACACAAAGACCAATGGGTTGACTGCACAATAAGGCCCACACAAAGACCAAAGACATGATTGAGTTGATTGCCAGCAAGGTCTACACAAGCATATGATTGGATTGATTGGGTTGATTACGCATGTGTGTGAAAGTGAAGTAGGAAGCCCACATCAAATAGATGAGAGGAAGATAAATGCCTTATAAGCATGATAGACCAAAGATTCAATAAGCTAGCTTTTGGGTCTAAAGGTACTAATTCATGTATTGTAGGTATCATCCATCAAAGCCTAACTCATTCTTCCAAGATCATATCAAACTCATGTCATGCCATGCCTCATACAAATGCCATACAATGCCAAAATTTCCAACATGGGATATTAGAGCTTCAATGATCTTAGACGGGCCTGTGAACAGAAGAGAAGACAGGAGACAATGCAGCAAGGCCCACACAAAGACCAATGGGTTGATTGCCCAATAAGGCCCACACGAAGACCAAAGACATGATTGGGTTGATTGTCAGCAAGGTCTACACAAGCATGTAATTGGATTGATTGCACAGCAAGGTGTCACATGTGAAAGGGAGTGTTGGAAAAACACATGTGTGTGTGAGAGTGATGGTGAAGTAGGAAGTCCTATATTGAAAAAATTAGAAAAAGAAGAGTGACTTATAAGCTTGGATTGATTGATTGCCAGTAAGGTCTACACATGCATGTGATTGGATAGATTGTGCAGCAAGGTGTCACATGTGAGGGGGAGTATTGGAAAAACACGTGTGTGTGTGTGTGTGTGTGTGTAAGTGATGGTGAAGTGGGAAGTCCCACATTGAAAAAATTAGAGAAAGAAGAGCGACTTATAAGCTTGGATGGACCAAAGACCCAACAAACTAGCTTTTGGGTCAAATTGGTTTCCATCCAAGTATGTCATTTCTTCTCCAAGCCCAACTCCTTCCTCTAAGCCCAAAGCATACCATACCATGTCATGACTCATACACATACATACCTTGCACCACAAAAATTCAACATGTTATCAGAGTTTCAATGATCTTAGAAAGCCCAACTCTTTCCTCTAAGCCCAAATCATACCATATCATGTCATGACTCATACACATACATACCTTACTCCATAAAAATTCAACATGGTATCAGAACTTCAATTATCTTAGACAATCCTGTGAACAGAAGAGAAGACAGAAGACTGTGCAGTAAGGCCTACACAAGCACACAAGACATGTGATTGGGTTAACTGTCAGCAAGGCCCACACAAGCACACAAAGACATGTGATTAAGTTGACTGTTAGCAAGGCCCACCTAAGACAAGACGCGTGATTGGATTGACTACGCCAGCAAATCTCACACAAAAAAATAGTGTGGGTTGACACATTCACATGTGAGAGGGAGTGTTAGAAACACTTGTGAATGTGTGTAAAAGTGAAGTGGGAAGTCCCACATTGGATAGATGAGAGGAAGATGAATGCCTTATAAGCATGATGGACCAAAGATTCAACAAGCTAACTTTTGGGTCTAAAGGTACCAATTCATTTGTTGTAGGCATCATCCATCAAAGCCCAACTCCTTCCTCCAAGCTCACATCAAGCCCATGCCTCATACAAATGCTATACAATGCCAAAATTTTCAACACATCCCTTCTTATTCTTATAGTTATTACCCAAGTTGGTTTTAGAGTCAAACAATATATAGTTTGATTTTGCTCAAAATATCAATAGTAGCACAAATCAAACAATATTTGATTTTTGAAACTATGCTATATTAATTTTAAAACAAAATTAAACTAACATATATTTACATCTAATGTTTCTTCCCATATTTTTGCTATCTGTAATAAGCCATAGTCTGAATCTTTAGATTGAGGTAGAGTTCACATTAATCAGATTAGTCTAAAATATAATTTCCTTCTAGAGTTTAAAGTATAGTTCTCAAATGAATCTCCAAATTTTCAACTAATCCAAAGAATTAGAGAGTTGGATTCCTTGTGGTTTAGCTCGTTATTGACGTACCTTAAACTATAGGCGATATGCCAATGCAAATTCGCATGTCGTTCTTATAATGTGCAGAATAACATTGTTGCTCCTGTTATGGTTGCAGCTAATTGTAGTCAATCTACATAGGAGAAGACAGAGAAAGCTCATTTTTTGTGATGGGGTTTGGACTTGTCACACTTTGGTTGGAGAGATGTGATTGTGATTAATGGCATTGGTACAAGTCTAATCCTTCAATAGAATTTTTTCACTGTCATATAAAAAATACTTTTAAATTTTGAGTAAATAAATACTGTGTTTTAAACAAAATTTACTTTTGTTAATTTCATAACACGGCCAAACCTGAGTTGAACAGATTTCTATAGGAAATGAAAGCAGATGGCCACATTCATTTAAAAACCATGGTCTCATTAGTTTTTCAAACATAGTAGGCTTCAAATGATAATCATACTACTTAGTACTGCTAATCAGCTACTGTCAATTTGTCTCTCATATCATGCGTGCTGTAGAAGTGATCAAAATGCTGAACATAGATATGACCATAAGGAAATCGAAATGAAAAAATAAACAAAGGATGAGTCAGACAAGTGCACTCCCGCCAAATATTTGCATAGCTTGGCCTAAGTCTTCAATCAAAGCCAAAGGCTGCAGGAAAAGACCCCTACTCTCCAGCAGCTGACTAGCTGCTGCTGGATGTTCCTCAAGTAGTTTCCCCATCATCTCTTCAAGGGGTTCATTGAGCATCTGTTGGTCTATATAATGGCCATAGCCCTGCAAATCAACAAAATGGAAGGTTCTCCAATCAGTGATTTGATACTGTGGAGGGGAAACATTTCCATGGGGCATAATTTGGACAATCACATGAATTCTTAATGATTCAGTGCACATCTTCTCCTAAAATTAAGGGCAGATATATACCTCATGAAAAACGAATGGTATAGCAGTTGATTCAGCTTGCAATCTAGTTCCACTTAGTTCCTGCAAGTAACAATTTCCTTAGCTCGGTGTCTGAATTCAAGCTAGTTTCAACAAGAAAAAGTTCCCATGTGTAAGGTAACGATGTCATACAAATATACAATACACTACTTAAATATGAATTTATATTCTAGCAGCCTAGTAGTTTGACAAGAAGAGATAAATTAGCCGATGCCTCGTAGCTATAGATCAGTTAACAAAGAAATAAAAGTATGCTAAATGTTGTGTATTATGCATGTAATATGACAACAATCATCATAAGCACACTTGGTGCTGTATGCATGAGAATGCCTGAGCACATATTCACAATAGATGAGATGATTAATAGTTAAGAGGTACCTTTATTTGAAGCTGCAAATATTTAACATAGTCAATGATGTCGTCCAGTACATAGGCTTGACTACCCTACAAATTAAAATCCATTTTGATGATGTAAATGTTGTGAAATTCAGTATATATGAGCTACCTAAGTATTACTCATAAAATTAAAACCGTACCGAAAGTAAGATTTTTGAACGGTATGTTTTGTTTTCATTTATGCAAGATTTTTTTTCCTTCTGAGACGACCTGTTCATTCTTAGCTGTATTCCTAAAGCAGAATCTACCAATCAAGACAACATAGAATTTTTTCTTTTTTGTCCCACTTTTTCCTTAGCAGTGAGATGTCTGATTCCAATTGATATATTCCTCATGTCAATTTCCCCCCGGGCCCCTTTTCCAACAAAAGTCATTTATTCACTGGAACTTGACAATTAAAACATTCCAAGGGAACAGATGATACATCATAATGATACTGTTTCTGTGCATACTGAAACACTTGAAGTTGAAGGTTTTGATTACCATTTCTGGTGATTCTGTTTGAAACTAGGTAAGGCATCAAAGGGAACATCACACTGACTAATGATTAGTTGACAACTTACTAATTAAAAATCCACCTTTTTTTCACAGCAATAGTCATTCTTAAACAAGCAACAGATTACCTCAGCTGGATTTGGAAGCAATTCGTGTAAGGCTTTGAGATTATCAGCAATACGTTGCCGGCGTTGCTATAATGTAGAAAGGAAGTTAAAATGTGTTAAAAGAAACCAAATAAGATTGTTAGTTGACAAGGACATGATGATGATATCATATATCTGCATTTTGAGTAGAGCATGATTTTGGTATGTAAGGAGAAAACCAATAGTGGCAAGTTTTACTTACACGGTCAACGGCATATGTTTTCTGTTTTGATGAACTGCATCCAGGTTTGGGAAGGAAACCAGGTGCACCATCAACCATTAACATTGGATCAAGTCGTGAAACACTATGCTTATCTCCAATTGATTCTGCTGTCCATGAAGCATGACTCTATCACAAAATTATAAATAGAAATTATTATTAGAAATTTCAGATTTCAGAATGATGAAGAATCTTTAAAAAAAAATTAATAGTTACATCCCCAAAATCCATCTGAATTCAGATATATTTATACTGGTAAAGCATTAACTGACCTCAGCATAGAGAAGATGATGTTGAGTACTTTCAAATTGAATTGCTTCCTGGCGTACCTCGCCATCATCAGGTCTCCAAAACCCCACCTGCTGAAAACACAGATTAAAATCTTCAATTTAAGTAGTCATCCAAGGGCATGAAGATTGAAACTATATCTGGGTATCTATGAATTTATATGCCTAAAATACAATAATAATTTTCACTATATTCTAGTTTTCTCTATTGAAGGGCTTTACCTTACTAATGTCTACTTCAGTGGAAGAATCAGTAGTTTTAAAGCCACAAGCTTTTCCTGGTTTGTTATAAAAGAAGTTTCTATCAGTTCCATTCACCCCATTAACATTGTTTATGCTGCCAACAGGTGGATAATTGCTCCCAATCATGTCTTCACTTGTAGTCTTTGGCAGATAAGCTGAGGATTCTGCTAGATATTCAACGTAGTTGTGAGATAGTTTTGGTATGCAAGTCCACTGGCTCCCCCTCCTTTCAGATGCAACAACAAAATTTATGTTTGGATCATCCTCAGCTGAACCAGAAACATGGCTACTGGTTCCTCCACAGGTGGTAAAGGACATTTTCTGCAGAGGGTTCTCTTGGCTGCTTTGTCCTTCCATTACACCCACGTGAAAAAGTACTCTGAATTTATATTATCTGCAAGCTAAATATATATATTGCAATGAACATGTTAAGAAATGAACGTGATTTTCTTATTAGATGGGTTAATTTAAACCAAGTTAACACCATCAATACCTATAATATTGCTACAACAAATAGCCAGAGTCACAAACGTTGAACACTGTTGTGGACACCAACTTATAACAAGCAAAAATAATAACTACGAATTTTGAAGAAAAAGTTTGCAAAGGAAAGAGCTTTTCCAACTACAAACAGAAAAAGAAAGCAAGGAATTGAGAAACTGCTAAGACCCTTTTGATTGCAAAACACTTAGGCAGCCAAAGGTCTCTCTTTTAATATCTAAAGAGCAAATAAGTAAAAATTCTTGCATTTTAGAGTAAAAAAAAATGAAAGGCAAACTTTTAATTTTCTGAGGAAAAAAATGAAAACTTGCCAGATAAAAATTGAAGTAAAAATAATGGGAATAAATGGAGAGTGAGAAGTTGGAATTAGGTTGAGCCAAAATCAGTGATGGAAGCAAGTAGCAACAAAAATGAAAAAGAGGAAGGCGAAGAGTGAAAAGAGAAGAGAGTTACCGACCGATGCAGATAGGGTTTGTGGAACTAGAAGAAAAAGTGAAGGGAAAGTTGTAGCGAGAGAAATGGATAGGAGAAGGTGAGCGTGCTCTGTTTCTGCTCTGTTTTCCGTTGCTTACAGCCGAATACGTGCATGCAGGTCACTTTTGTACTATTTATCTATCCTCACTGGCACTCTCAATGAAATGCCAATTGTAACCCTTAGGTTGTTGTAACCGATAGTACTATATCTATTAATTTTATATATCAATTTATGTTTATACTAAGTTTGTGATGCTACAAATTATACTTAAGAAACTACTTGATTTCATAATCGAATTTCAGTAAGGCAATATCAAGTTACAATATGACGGTCATATATATATATGCAAATTCTTTAATTGAAAGGTACATGATAAAAGATTTGTTGAAGAAATTTCAATGAAGTTTATATTTAAGTTTCGAAAGATTCATTGGTATCACATGTGGTATCTATGTTATTGCCTAAGTAAAAAGATCTAATGATTTAAAATAATGACATGTTACCAATGTAATAGGTTAATTTGATAACTCTAGAGTTTTGCATTTGGCCCCCTTCTCTCTCCCTCTTTGCTCTCATCTCAACCCTCTATCTCTACTGTCTTCCTCTTTTCTCTCCTTACCTTCATCTCACTTTCATATCTCATTTTTTTTTTCAGTAATGTAGTTTTTGGTTAAACACTATTTAGGTCCAGTGTTATGCCCAATTTCTCACAAGTTATAGTGTAATTGTAGGTTGTTGAATTTATGTTTTATGTAACTTAGTTATTCAATTTTAAAGTTATTGCATTGCTTATTTAGATTCAACTTGAGGCCTATAGAAGGAACAACTTGTGAAGGTTACTGAGGTTGTTTTGCTACTTTTCAAAAATGTATCAATAACGGGTTGAACATTACAATGCTGTTTTACTACTTTTTAAAAATACCCAATTTTTCTTGTAAAAGTTATTGCAATGCTGCTTCTTCACATTATCCCATTCTCGCTTTAGATCTATATTTTTTTTTAATTTTAAAATTAAACATATTTTAATAATTGTACAAACAAATACATTTTTTTTAAAATTTTAAACTAATATTGTTCAAATTATAAGAAGATGTAGCATGTTGTCTACCACAGGAACGACATGCACCAAGAGCAAAAATGAAATTTGATGTAGCAAGGAAGAAGACAATATTAGAATTAAAAGAGATCTTTGACCACAAAGATATACAGGTTGATAAAAGACATTGGTCTTGATGCTTCAACATAATAGATAAAATCTTAACATCAAGCATGAGTATCTGGAATGTGTTGTCGGTATCTGTAATGCATCTCTGGAATTTGAAATATGTACAACTCCAATTGAAACATACTCAGAGAAAGGTGAGAGCAAATCAGATGACGTAGATCAGAGCACTACAACGTTGGATTCAAGCAAAGAGGAGGAGAGCAACACAAATCAAGAAGAAGGGTGAAAATAAACAAAATTTTGTGAAATGATAATGAACGTGATTTTCTAAGAAAGATAAAACTTTGATGAAATGGATATGTGAAAATGAAAGTGGTGGATGGAGGTGGATGGATCTCTCTAGATGCTTACGGTCCAAGTTGAAAATGATGGGCTTTGAAGACGGAAGTTGAGAAAAAGTTATAAAAATTGAAGTCTTACAACGGTCAAAATGATATTATAGAAAGATGTAATATAAGAAACCAAAAAAAACAAGTGCAACCCTCACATTTTTTATATCAACCCTTATATTCTTACATCAAATAATATATATATTTATTTTCACATCTTATCTACTACCATTTATTATATATACTTTTTTCTATTATTTTCTCTCATTCAATCATATTCATAAAAAAGCATAAATAAAAAAGACTCACAGCTAAAACTGTTTCAACATTTACATTTAGCTATGAGTCTTTTTTATCTTTACTTTTTTAGTCTTAATTTATAGAAGCTGTTGCTTCACATGTATCATAATTTTTTGGTATTTTGTATATAAATCTTTATCTTTATTTTATTGTTGACTTGATGAATCAATAAAAATGCTTGCTTTAAGGTAAGTGTGTATTAAAGAATTCTATAATTATCCTCGTATCTTTGTAAGCTTTACAATCAATCAGCCTTTTCCTATTTTTTTTTAACCCATTATTCGCCCCCTCCAAATCCAAAACTTTCGGTAAAGTTCTGCCATGGTCGAGAATGAGCAAAAACTCTATAATTTTTTTTTTTCGTGTTTTCCTCTTTCTCGATATATATTATGTTTTATTCATTTAGTTACTTTTTTCATAGTTTTCCTTGTTTTTTTTTTTTTTTGTGCTTTGGAAGGCCAGAGGCCCAAAGAAAAGGAAACTAAACTAAGTAGGAAGTACTACAGGGCATGACAACCCGTGAAACATTAGCAAGCAGAAAAGGTTTGAGTTGAGGAGGGGGTCTCACCCAAACTTTTAATTCCAAATCCTGAGATAGACTAAGACAGGCCAAGAAATTTGTACAAAAGTTGCCTTCACGGAGAGTATGCACAAACTTGACTTCCCAATTCTTGTTGCTCCACTCACGAATCCTAGCTATCAATCTGTAGTGTTCCCTATGCTGTATTCCTTCTTTATTTAGAGCTTGAATAACAGCTTGGGAATCACACTCCACAATAATCTTTGTAGCACCATAACTCCAAGCTAAATGCAAACTAGATAGGACCGCCCATAATTCAGCAGAAAACGCGTTACACGTCCCAATCCGTTTAGAGAATCCTTGAATCCAATTTCCCAAAGCATCCCTAATAAGGCCACCACAGCCAGCCTCACCAAATTGCCTATTGGCAGAACCATCTGTATTAACCTTTAACCAACTCGTAGGGGGGCATCTCCAGTAAACAGTCACGATTTGGCGCAGCCCCACCATATCAGGAGTTATCTGGGTTCTGGCCAAATTTATCAAACAGATTTGATCTTGGATGACTGGTATCGTATTGAAAGGCCGTTGGAAATGGCTATCAAAGCGCTCCTTGTTTCTCCACATCCACTGATACCAAGTGGCTACCATGAACAAATCCCACCAATTTCCTGAATGGGGGAGACCCTGGTCTACTCTGAAATTATTTGAGACCCAAGTTTTCAGATCACCCGAAAAGAAGGAAACGATCTTATCTGAGCTGACCAGCCGGATCCAAGTCCGCGCAGCTAACGGGCAGTCCCGAAGAGCATGGATCAGCGTCTCCATGGTGCTTATACAGAAAGCACAGTCTGGGCACACTCCATCATTCCAACGGCTACGTTTTTCAGCTGTGAGAAGTTTGTCGTGGAAGACCAGCCACATGAACATCTTGATCCTCTGGGGGCCATTCCACTTCCAGATCTGGTTCCAAATCGGATCCACCATGGGACAATCGGGGGAGAGGGAGTCATAGATCTCCTTTAAAGTGCACGACCCATTTTGCCCCCAAGAGATAGAGTCTTCACCGTCTAGGCAGCTAGGGGGACAAATTGCAGAGATCCTGTGAACAAGAGTAAGGGGTAAAAAGGATTGTAGCAGTGGGAGGTCCCACTCACCTTGCTCATTAATAAAGTGACTGACCTTAGCGTTGCTATTCTCTGCTTCAGAGGGATCAAGAGCAAAATTAGCTAGCTTTAACACACCATCAACCCAACGGTCATGCCAGAACACCACCCTATCTCCATTGCCTAAGGAGTGATTCACCTTATCCAGAAGTTTTGGCCAAATTTTGACCATTTCTTTCCAAAGCAGAGAGTCTGAGGCGCAAGAATGGATTCCTTCAAGGAGTTTTTGGTGTCTACCATATTTACCAAGGAGCACTTGGACCCATAAATCATTGGGCCTAGACAGAATAACAGGGCTTAGGAATGAGCTTTTAGAATAACAGGAAGGAAGAGAGTTAATGATTGATCTTTATTCTTTGTTTAGGGGGAAGGATCCTTTCCAGTTACATGATTATATTATTGAAGAAAAATATATACAAATTTTATTATATAAAAATGCATTATGTTGGATTATAGGGTTTATTAATTTTATTTCAAATAAATTATATATTTATTTTCCTAAAAAAATCATCTCATATTATTTCACAATCAAGAGGGAATCCTAATCCCTTCTTTAATATGAAAGTAAGGGTCGAAAGGAAGATATTTGACGTTGAGAGGAAAAAGTTTTCATGGTCCCCACAATTCCTCATCTCTTGTTTTGTGGGAAAGAATGGGAGGGAATTGAAAGAAAAATGAAAGTTTTTATGAGTTTCATCAAATATGTATACACTTTTATTTATTTACATAAATTTTTTTTAGAAACTAAAAAAAAAAACATTATTTTTTATTAGATAATACTAAATAAAATGAGTGATAATTTGTCTACTCTTTTTTTCTTTTCGTTATTTTTTTACTGTATTTTTTTGTGACTTTAAAATTCGAACCATTGATATTAAGCATGTAGCATGTATTAATTGAGTTAAAAAGTTTATTGGCAATGATTATTGATTTTGCAGAATAAGACATGTACTAAAATGACCATTACAAGTTGAAGTAATTCTATCCACACACATTTTTATTTATATTATTTCATATTTACATAATTTTTATTATTTAATTGCATTTGATTTTATCTTATTTTTTACATATTTTTATTCTAATTTTATCACATAATCAGATATGAGATATATAGTAGATGTGTATCTAGCTTTTTTCTAAAAGTTATTTAATATTGTGCTTATTAAAATATATATTTGATCTCCATCAAAAATTTAAAATAAAATATAGATTTGATTTAATTTGAATTTTTTAATTTTTATTTAGAAATTAATTATTGTGTTTAGAATTCGTTATAAAAAATATAATTTGAATTGTAAATTAATTTACATAAATGGAGTACATTAAAATCTAAAGGTGAATTAAATTTATTTTATTTTAATAATTTCTTTTTCTTCTTTAATTAGAATAATAAATTAACTAAATTAGAAGTGGCAAAACCAGAAATTCAAATAATTTAAAATAAAGTAAAACCTTTTTAAATGCAACCATATTTTAATGAATCTATACTTGTACGCAATTAAAATCATCGTGAATTGCTTTCTAAAAATCCTCAATTGAATTTAGATCAAATAAGCAAATTATTATTATTATTTTTTTTGGGAAAAGACTCACAATTTAAAAGGAAATTAGCTTTACAATCGTGCATTGCATGGGTTAATATAAAATATTGTGTAATAAAAATATATAAATAATAAATAGAAATTAATTGAAATTAAAATATAATTGAAATCCAAATTTTGGTGAGTATTAAATAATAACGGATCCAATTAAATGGCAAACTTATTTATTGTTCTATGAAGAAAAATAAATGACAAACTTGTTGTCAACAAATAAAGTTAGTTTAGAATTAGAAGAATAGATTTGATTTGATAAATGATGAGTATTATTAAAAGAAATAAGAATTAACAAGCATAAATTGGTTTAAAGTTTTTTAGTGGATATTATTCAAATTAAATTTAAGATAATCTATATATAGTAGATAAAACTTAATAAGAATAATGTGAAAATTTGAGGAAAGTTGGTTTAAAACTTTTTTGTGGATATTATTTAAATTAAATTTAAAATATTTTAGATAGTAGATAAAGCTCAATAAGAATAATGTGAAATTTTGAGGAAGTTAGTTTAAAACTTTTTAGTGGATATTATTTAAATTAAATTTAAAATATTTAAAATAATAGATAAAGCTCAATAAAAAAATGTGGGAATTAAAAAAAAAGATTTCATTGACATGTACAAAAATTGATACTAACAAAAATTTTGAATTAAAAAACTCATAACTTTTCTATATACATTAATTTTATTGCTTAAAAATAATACAATTATTTTATTGCATTTTAAATTAATTCTCATCAATTATTATAATAATAATTGATTATTTATTTATGGGATATAATTTAAATTTAAATAAACTAATTAAATTTATTATATTTCAATTAATGGTCAACTTATATAAAATATAATTAAAATCTGAATCCTTCATGTTTCAATAATTTAGATATAACACATAAAGTGATTTTTTATTTTTATTTCTTTGTTATAGTGACTATAGGTTGCAATCTACAAATAACACATGCATCACTATTCAAGTTAATATTAACATAATTACAAAGTTATTTTTTCAATTACAAATATCTAATTAAACACTATACTTAAATTAATATTATTGTAATTACTTTTTTCATATTTATCAATTTAAGAATTGGAAAATGAAAGTTTATTTAAAGTTTTTTAGTATATATTATTTAAATTAAATTAAAAATAAGTTAAATATAGTAGATAAAACTCAATAAAAATAATATAAAAATTAGAGAGAATTTATCATATCATTATCTGAACTTATATAAACTGTATTTTATAATATATGTATATATATATAATGCTAATCACATACATTTTTATTCACAATATCTTATATTTCTATAATTTTGTTTATTTAATTATAATTAAATTTACCTTATTTTTTATATACTTTCACTTTAATTTTAACACATAGACATATGTGCATAAAATGTTAATTTAAATGTATGTTATTAATATTATTGATATATATATATATATCATTAAATTCATTTATTAGCAAGAAAATTCAATTATATATTTTTTAAAATGACTGTTTATATAATTGAATTGAGTGAAAAAAATAATAAAAAATATATAATAAATAATATTAAATAAAATATAAAAAAATACACACTATTTAACGTAAGAATATAATAATCTTTATAAACAAAGTAAAATAAAATCCGCGAGTTTTGTGGTCGCACTTAACTCTGGATTGTGTTGGATTGTTGACAGTGTTTTTACTTTACATTTCGGAGTTGAGACTTGAGAGAGACCCCTATCCCGTGTCTTCTTCTTCTTGTTCTTCGTGTCAGAAAATCTGTCAAGCTCTTTGTGTGTCTATGGCAAACAAACTTGTCAACTACTCAGTGCTATGTTTCTTATTTCACTGTGAATGTGTGATGTACAACTCTGTTATTTGCGAATAAGTTAAGTTCATCAATGGCTGTGTTCTGAGTCTGAGTTGATATGCATGCAGGTGGACGCGTTCACTGAGTCAGCATTCAAGGGGAACCCTGCGGCGGTGTGTTTCTTAGAGGAAGAGAAGGACGAGGCATGGATGCAAGCGGTAGCCGCCGAGTTCGACATCTTCGAGACCTGTTTCATAACCAGAATCACTGAGTCCAACCACCCCCTTAACTCGCTCAGTGGAAGCTCTTATCCCCGTTTCACTCTTAGATGGTTCACCCTGTTACTGAGGTCAATTTTCCCCGCAAATTTTTCTTTTATTTAAAATAAAAAAGAAAAAGAAAACTTGTTTTCAATGATTATGTGACAGTCCTACTTTCACATGACAGTAATCTGAGACAGTATTTTCTGTCATATATATATATATATTAGAAAAGTTGGGAATACTGATTTTTTTTTAAAAAAAAATTTGGTACAATATGTGGATAATTGTTAGCTGAATACTGAACTTTTTGGTGGTACACTGAATATGTTCATGATAATTGATAGCTTCCTTGCTCATAATGTGGATGACTCTTCAATAATTTGTTAGGGACTGGATGGTATTCTTTGGGCTATATGATTAATTTAATGTTTGAATTAGCTTATTTTGTGTTCAAAATAGTTTAAAGAACTTTAAAAAAAAAAAAGAGCGATTTTTCTTCTTCTCAAAATTAAGAAAAACCAAACATGTATTTCAGCTTGTCTATGGAATTTAGATATTGTGCAAGTTAAAATTTTAAAAAATGAAGCATGGTTTATAACTTTATGTTATAGCATTATACTGAACGACTAGCAAATGTTTGATTAAGGGTTTTTTTGTAAATCATCAACATTATGGGGGATCTTATGCAGGTTAAACTGTGGCCATGCCACATTAGCGGCTTCACACTATTTTCATCTGGTCTAGTGGATTCCAATGTTATTGAATTTGTGATGCTATCTGGAGTATTGACTGCCAAAAAAATTCCCAGCGATCAGTATCACGAGTGCCTCGTCAGACTTGCAAAGTGGTGGAACTCAGGATGGATTTTACATTGAATTGAATTTTCCTGCTGACCCTGTTATAGAATTCAACTCTGCTGAGATTTCACAAATTTCTGAGGCATTGGCAGTGAAGGGTGCTTCTATAATTGATATAAAGAAGACACAAAATGGAGATGACCTATTTGTAATTCCTAATTCTGTTATTTTCCATTATTATTATTATTTTTACTGTTACTGTTGTTGTTGTTGTTGTTATTGTTATTGTTATTGTTATTGTTATTGTCTCATTCATATTAGTTTCAGCTTAATTACTAGTTCCCAGAAAACATCATATACTTGTGATACTGGTGAGAAGAACCATATTATCATCTTTTTTATTTTTGGATGCTCCGTACATATATACTTACCTGATTGAGTCTTGGAAAAAGAACATTACATATCTCATGCTACTCAACTCTTACCTGCAAAATAGCAAGAAGAAATATGCGTTTTGAGTAATTTGTGCACTTCAAATATGCTTAACATGAAGCTTATCATTTCTCCTAGGTTGTAGTCGAGTCTGGAAATTTTGTCGCAGAAATACAGCCACAACTTGTTGCAATAGTTAAATGTCCTGGAAAGGGGATAATTGTTACAAGGGTTGCTCCTCCAGAATCAGGATTTGACTTCTACAGTCGATTCTTCTGCCCAAAAACTGGAATCAATGAGGTAAGTGGCTGAGATATTCTTACAATTATATAATGTTCCTCCAGTTGCATTGGTTATGTCTTGTTAATTGTGCAATAAATGAAGACAGAAGGTGTAAGTAAGGTAAAGTACATAGTTTGATATTGAACTCAATAATGGTGATGCAATTTTCGAACTGCATATTCCCTTAACATGCTAATTCTCTTCTTTCTTCTTGTTTTTAACCCTGCAGACTGCTGCTTTGTTACATGTGTTAGATGGTAGTTGATGTGGGGTTCAGCCTGATAATATAAAACTAGCAATTCAGATGTTTAAATAAAAACTTTAAATCTAGACACAAATATTATTACTGCCTAATTTTACAAGGTCCACTGTTATTGGGATCAGTTAGTAGAGAATGGGAACCTGGAAGGATATTATAGAATTAATGAGATGATGTTAAATAATTTCATTTCAGGATCCTGTTTGTGGGAATGCACATTGTGGCTGATCAACCTACTGGAGCAAGAAACTGGAGAAGTGTGATTTCAATGCTTATCAGGTACTCTCCTTTGACTCATTGGGATTATCTTTGTCATTGTTTTACCAACTCTGTTCAGTTACATTTGGGCAGGCATCACCAAGAGGGGAGAGCTCTCAAAATTTTCTTGATGAGCAGAACCAAAGGGTACTTTTGCGCGGGAAGGCTGTTACGGTGATGGAAGGGTTTCTTCTGGTCTAGTCTTGTTCCTAGTATTGCAGAATATGTAGTTGGCACCTATAGATGTCATCTCGTTTAAGTTTAATAGGAGTATTGAGATATTAAGATGACAGCATTCTCAATTTTATTACATTATACGAGTCATATATGTTTGGGTTGAATAATAATGATATGGATTGTCATTGCTTTTAGTTTGAGTTGAATCACATAATTTCAGTTAGTTATATTTCAAAGTTTGATCATATAGAAACAAATGTCATTATTTTTTTAATCCCTTCAAAGATACAAATAATGATTCCTAATAATCTCTAATGGGAATTTTTTTTTCCACATCTAATCCTCACTATTTTTACATAAATAATAAATGCACTTATTTAATTACAAAATCTAGTACTTACAATGTATAGCAAACAAGTACCTATCCCAATTTCTTTTGTTTGGAACTATTTTCTGTAATTGGCAAAATTAGTAGTGATATTGAGATTAGCACACGTGGTAGCCTGGAGCAACAGTGATGAGCTGAACCCAAATCTATTTGACTCGAGATCAAACTGCACAAGATTATCTTCCAACTGATGCCCTCCAATCGTAACGGGCGTCCTCCTATGGGTCCCACCATCCACAAAACCCAAACACCACACATTCGCCCCTTCATTTTCAATCCTCACCATCGAATTGCCCCCGAAGATTCTCCAAAACACATCTTCGCTATGCATAACGAGATCAACGGTAGGCACCGCGGGTCCAACGCGCGTCTCCGTGAAGCCACTCGCAGGGTAGCACACCCCAAAAGGCTCAACCGCTTCCGTCACCGTTAAATTAAACGCTTTAGACTCATTCACAAAATGCTCCACGAAGCGTTTGTAAATAGAAGTTTCCAGAACGGTGTAGGGTTCAGCGGTGCTGATCTTGGTCCCGCCATAGCCGTTCTGATCAACGGTCAAGATCGACGCGTTGACGGGAACATCCTTACCGTTGATTCGAATCGAGGTCAAGTTGATGAAATACTCATCGGACGGTTGTCCATTGTAGGCGACGACGGTGTCCCCAACCGGGTTCACGATTAGCGGGGTGTAAATGAGCGATTTGGAAAGGTCAATTTTGGAATTAAAAATGTACGGTCCGGTCGAGCCGAAAAAAGCCAAGCCCGGGGTGGAAAGCGAACCGGGTAAGCAAAGTGCAAAGCAGCGCGAGGAGGATGATGCGGCGCTGATTTGAGCCGGGAGGGAGTAGTTAGACCGGCCCAAAGCGGCTAGACCGGTGGCGTTGTGGGCTAGGCCTTGGAGTAAGGGGGGTTTTGAGCAAGAGAAGATGAAATGGGAGATGAGAAGGAGTGGGCCGTCAGAGGTGGGTAAAGCGAGGGAGTCGATGATGGCGGTGTCGAGAAGGGTGGTTCTGGTGAGGGGGTTTTCGGGGAAGAGGGCGCAGGAGTGGTTGGAGCAGGCATTGGAGTGGAAGGAGTCACAAAGGGAGGAGTTGCAGGGGATGTGGCTGTAGGAGGAGGTGTTGGTGGAGTCGCAGAGGATCCAAGTGAAGGAGGAGCCAAGGTGGAGGTGGAGGTGGAGTGTGGTGGGGTGGAGAGTGGTATTGAGGTAGAGGGAGAGGGTGTAGAGTTGGGTGGTTGAGTCTTTTGAGATGGGAGCCACGAGGAGGATTTGGAGAGCCGGGGTGGGAGAAAGGAAGATGAAGCAGAAGAAGAAGGTGCAGAGGGACTGTGGTGATGGAAGAGGCATCTTTTGGTTTTGGGAAGTGGAAGGTTTGAGGAGAGGAAAGGGAGGATAGGATAGAGAGCATTGTTGAAGCAGTGGTCGTTGTGCGAGAAATTATTAGGAGGGTATGTAATATTACTTTATTTTATTTTTTAAGTATTTAAATTATTATTTAATATGTGTAAAATTATTATTAAAAATTAATGTAATTTTATGATAATTTTTATCATATTATATATATTAAATAATAATTTTAATATATATAATAGAACATATCTATTTAAGAATTAATCATTGACTCCCGTTGGGTGCATAATTATGATTTACGACGCAATTATTAATGCAAAATAGTTAAGTTAAGCCCCACTCCCGGAGGACAGGTACCCCATTGATGGACCAAATAAATTACACCCACCCATATAAGATATAGTACACCCAATTAGGTTCATTAAGTCTATCAAAAGCTTCTCTGCAAGCGTATTTGAAGCTGTTTAAATTTGAAGCTGGTTAAAGACTTGAAGTCCATCATGGACTTCCGCTCCTCTTTCAAATGGGACCTTAACATCTGACAACAACGTTATTGGTAGGTAGTCGATTCTGGCATTAATGGTTTGGTCCAAGTAAAAGCGATTTTGGCCTCTTAAATATGTGTGTTGTTTTGAATTATGAGAATTATATATATGAAAATAATATTATTATATTAAGTAATTAATCTTTCATTTATGTAAAATAATAATTTAGAGTATAAAAATAAAAACAAACAAGCGACTCGTTGCTCCAATGGATTGAATTGAATTACATATATATTAATCTCCATTATTAAATATTACTGGCCAACTTTTTTTTTTGGTGATAAAGGTCAAAAACGAAAACGAACAAAACAGGCTAAAATAACAAGACAGAGCCAAGCTCGTCCTGAAGCAAAATGGACCCCATTTCTGGCGGAGGAGAATTCTAAAGCTTCCAACCTAAGCTGCCTTTAACACCCAGCTTAGCCAAGCAATCAGCCGCAAAGTTGGCTTCACGGTAGACATGACCAACCTGAACCCACCAATCGCGTTGCAGTAAGTCACCGATTTGCATCACGAGAGCTGCCAGCGGGTGAAACTGCTGATTAGAAACATCACGCAGCAAGTTAACAGCATCAAGGCAATCTGACTGGCAAAGAACCTTTCTATAGCCCATAGACCAGGCAAGTTGAAGTCCATGTTTCACGGCTAGAAGCTCGGCATAAAGGATATCGCCAACTCCGTCCCCACTGGAGAAGCCAGCCAGCCAATGACGAGCATGGTTCCGAAGGAACCCACCCGAACCTATAGAAGAAGAGGAGTCCAAGTAGCTGCCATCTACATTCACTTTAACACAATCCTCAGGCGGGGGAACCCAACGAACAACCCTCCTCTTCTGTCTTTGACGCGTACGATCAGTCGAGAGAAAGGCAAGGAATTCATCATGAGACAACATGATCCTGCTCAGCACCGTTCCAATAGTCCAAACATCATCACCCATCGACCCAAAGGTCCTTCACAGAGAGATCAGCATCCGAAAGATGGATAAAGTCACGCAACGTACAAAGCGGGCCAACACCCAACCAACCAGTCGCTATACCAAACCGAAGATGTGCCCGAGCCTAAACGTATCTGCAAACCCTCTTTAAGTGCATCAATAGCCTTAGTAATGCTGGACCAGTTAGCAGACACAGGACCTTTATAAGAGGGCTTCCAAATAGAACCATTGCGACAATATTTGTGCTTAAGGACCTGGACCCAAAGCTTAATGTCATCATTCAATAAACTCCAGACAAGATTGCCCAATAAAGCCAGATTAGAGAGTCTAGTATCACGAAGACCTAAACCACCAAATTTCCTAGGCAAGGTGATGGTCTCCCAGTTAACAAGATTCCAACTACGAAGACCATCGTTTGAACCCCAAATGAAGGCTCTAATCATGCTATCAACCTTGTTACAGACACTAGTAGGAAGGTAGCGAGTCTGCATGGTATAAACAGGAATAGAAGAAGCCACTGACTTGGCGAGACACTACGATTGAGAAGTTTCCCCTTCCACGTGGCCACCCGAGTTTGAACCTTCTCAATGATCTTGTTATAGACACTACGATTAACCCGACCACGGACCAAAGGGAAACCCAAGTAAGAACCCAAGTCGCCAACAAGACGGATGCCAGAGATACTAGTAAAATTCTCCCTTCAGATACGAGAAACCTTTGAGGAACACATAGTCCGAGATTTCTCAAAATTAACCTTTAAACCAGAGGCTTTACAGAATTGCTGAAGAGTATCCGTAACCAAATGAACCTGCGAATTACTAGCTTGGCAGAAGAGCAAGACATCATCAGCAAAGAATAAATGGGATATCCTCGGTCCTCCTTTAGACACATGGACTGGGAGCCAAGTTCCACTACTAACCAAGTCATGAATCTTAAGAGCCAACTTCTCCATGCACAGAACAAAGAGGTAGGGAGACAAAGGGTCCTCTTGACGAAGACCCCTTGAGGGCTTGAAACTATCCAACTGAGCTCCATTCCAAAGAACGGAAAGACTAGCAGACCGCACACACCACATAATAAGAGCAATAGTAATAGTAGGGAACCCAAACATCTGGAGAGTAAGCTCAAGAAAATCCCAACTAACTCTGTCATAGGCTTTTTCTAAATCAACTTTGAAGGCAATCACACCCTTTTCTGACTTAGAATGATGCATGAAGTGAACATCCTCCTGAGCCAGGATAGCGTTATCCTTAGTGCCTCGACCCGGGATAAAACTGCATTGAAGAGGGCAAATCAAGTCATCCAGGAAAAGACGAAGCCTTTGGACCAACACTTTCATGATAACTTTATAAGCCACATTGCATAAGCTAATCGGGCAAAAATGCTTAAAACGAACAGGGTTATCAATCTATGGAATGAGCACTATAATAGTTTCGGCCAGACGATCATTCGAAAACCCGTTATAGAAAGCATCCCTCACAAGGTACCAGAGGTCATCACCAATCACCTCCCAAAAATGTTTGAAAAACAACGGTTGAAATCCATCGGGACCAGGAGACTTGAAAGATTTCATGCTAAACACCGCCATGCGCACCTCCTCCTTACGCACAAAATCAGTCATAGAAGTAACACCAATAGCATTTAACTTGGGAACATAAGGGGTATGCAAATACTGAGGGGTAGAGCTCAATCTAGGCGAGAAGAAAGTCTTGAAAAAAGCCAAAGCCTTAGCTTTAAGGATACCATCATCTGTGCTCCAATTACTATCCTCTAAGAACAAACCATGAATTTTATTCCTCTTTCGCCGAATAATAGTTTAGGTGTGAAAGAACTTAGTGTTACGATCCCCAAACCGCACCCAATTCTCTCTCGATTTTTGGAACCAAAGCAGCTCCTCTTGTTTAAGGACATCATTATATTCACGCTGTAAATCCGCTTCAAGTAATTGCAAACTAAGAACATCAGCTGACTCGAGGGTGCGCTGGATACCTCGTAAACGAGCTTCCACGGTGCGCTTTCTCCTGAAACTATTCCCAAAAACTTGATTGTTGAAAATAATAGAATCCTCCCTAACCCTCTGAAGACCAGCAAGCACAGTACGATCCCCCTGCATCCAAGCATTGCGAACCACAAAAGGAAAGTCTTTATGGGTGGTCCATGCAGCTTGGAAGTGAAAAGGTCTGGCACTCTTATCAGCAACCACAGCTTTGCAACAAAGGAGAATAGGAGAGTGGTCTGAATGCCTACGCCACAAGTTCTCAACGTAAGCTTCCGGGAAGCTATTTCTCCAAACGCAATCCATCAGAGCCCTATCTAATCTTTTGGACACTGGCCTAGCACCCTCAACTCGCCTGAACCAAGTAAATTTATTGCCAATTGAACCCAAGTCCAAAAGACCACATTGATCCAACACATAAGAGAAGCGAGCAGCTCTAGCCATAGAAAACACACCCCCGCGAACTTCTGAGGGGAAAAGCACTTCGTTAAAGTCACCAAGAAGTAACCAAGGGTCACGGATGGTGTCTCTCATCCGCAATAAATACTCCCACAATAGATCCCTAGCAACCGGAGTAGGACTAGCATAAACCGCAGAACAGAACCACTTTGTAGTATCTTTCTTGATAGCCATAGTAACCACCTGATGGTGAATATCGATAGATATAGGAGAAAAATCACTCCCTTTTTCTGTCATGAACCATATCCCTCCTGCATGGCCCCTAGCTTCAGAACAACTCGCTAGTTCATACCCAAGGCCCCTCCAGAAGCCTGCCACCTTCCTAAAAGGGGAGTGGGTCTCCACAAGGATCATAATAGAAGGTCTGTGCTTCTGAACCATCTCACGAGCATGTCTTCTACCTGCCATGTTAATGGCGCCTCTCACATTCCAGCAAATCACAGAAACATTATGGAACTCTATCATTAGAAACAGAAGATAGAGGGGAACCAAACCATGACCCATTACGTCTCATGTTCTTGCATGGCTGCGTGAACCATAGCCTCAACATGGCCATCATTGCACTCATGGGAGATTTGCGTCCCTTCCTCCATGACTGCACCCACTATACCTTCCATATGGGTTGTGGCACCACTTTGAGGACCTGGATCTGGTGGTTTTAACACGTCTCCACCTATCACCATAGACGACGTAGCACCCACCATGTTGGGAGACGAAACAGAGACAGACGTGCAACACTCGTTAATCAGCGTAGCGCTTCCAAGTCTCAGTTCAGTCCCATCCGTCCCACGCCTACTACCATGCAACGTAGGCCAACCCATGTTTGTTGAAGAAACTTTTGAGCTCGAAGCACTGGACATATTGGGAGCTTCTACTTTTGCCTTACCTTTTTTGCCCAAATTACGTAGGTCTATAGAACAAGGAGTATGAGGATTGGGAGTGGGGTCAGATTTGTGGGCTTTGGGCTCATTTCTTGGCCGCTTCTTAACCTAAGGTCTCACCTGTTGTTGATCCTTTTTCTGATCTGCATTATGAGCATGCTTATCTGGCACTACCTATTTCCCATAATAATCCCTTGATTTTAGCGTCATGTGCCCACTACCATCCGCATCTCCTGAATTCAAAGCATTAAATTGATTCTGATTCACCTTGACATTAGCTCCCTGATTGTTAGCTTTTGCAATCATTGGACCTTTTAATGGTTTTTTTTTTTAAACAACAAACCACTCACCATGGGTTGGTTCCTGCAATCTCGCTAATTGGCTATCCGAGATAACTGTTTCCTTAATTTCCTCAGCAAAGTTTTCGCAACTGTCCATGGTGGGGGAATTTCCGTTGCCGGTGCTACTTCCAGCCGACACCTTCTCGTTTGAACTCTTAGTAGCTTCTTCCGTCAACGACTGCGATGGCAAGGAACAATTTCTGGTAGTGTGGCCATAACACCCACAATTGCTAAAAATCACATGCAAGCCCTCGTATTCAATTTTGTACCACGTACGTCTAACCCATACCTTGCCCACCACAGGTTGATTGAGGTCGATCTCCACACAAACTCTAGCAAACCTTCCTATCTCAACCTTTAAAGTACGCTCATCAACTTTTATGGGTTGTCCTACTATCGACGCCATTGCCATGAGAAGGCTTTCATCGTAAAAGACCAGATTCATACTTGGTATACGGATCTAAACCAAAGTCTTATCCACTCTGGCTGTAGAGGAAACAAAATCAGGACTCCACGTAGACACGGCCAGGTAATGATCGAATAACATCCAAGGCCCACCATTTATTACTTTCTCCCTATCCTCCTCTAAATTGAACTTGACCGTGAAGAAACCATTATCCACATCCATTAATTCAAAACCTCCTCCTAATTTCCATAATGATGCAAGACGTTGCCTCATAACCTTAAAACCCACATTCTTCCCTAGCAGTTTGATAATCAGCGCTTCCTGCCAAGGATAGCAAAGATCCTTGAGTATGCCATCTTCTATGAGGATCTTGGGAAGAAGCCTATTGCCCTCCTCATGTTCCACTCTCACAAGCCCCTGAGCAATGAGATCACTCTTTTCCCTGTTGGGAAAGGGAGTCTTATTTCCTAGCAATTTATCAAAGCCCTAAGTTTCTTTCTACAATCTAAGCTTATGTTAAGTCTTGATCATTAGATTCTTTGATGCAGTACTATAGGTTGCATTTGTTTACTTAACACATAATTAAGGGAGATTTATTCCTCCATTATCAGATGAATAATACTGCTTTACCTTTTAAAAAGTATATTTATTACAGTACTTTATATTATTCCGCTTTAATGTAATTAAAACGTGATCGAATACATGCTTGATATAAGAAATAAAATGAAAGCACAGACGCACCTACTTTCTGGATTATCTTTACTTAGGTGCAATCAGGCAAAAAATGTTGGTTGCACATTTTTGTGTTTCACATCTCTCACATTTAGAATATATAGTAGAATTAGAATATATATGTGTATAAAATAAAATGAAATCAGACGTAATCACATAGCAAAAATAAGAGTTCTAAGAACCAGATCTCGAATCAGCCAGTCGAGTCAAGCCAAAGTAATCGGTAGTTCAAGAACCAGTTAAAGAACCGTTAAACTGGCTGAACCAGACTACTGATGAACTGGTTTAGACTTTTCTCCAAAAACAAAAGAATGTTCTATGCTGGAGACTTCAACTATTTCATGACCAGGCTCTCAACCACCCCACCATATGTGCTTTTAAGTCTATATTTGTATATTATAATATATATTATATGTTTCTTCAATTACAAAACTTATTTAAAGTATTTATATAATGTAAAATATATATAAATATTTTTACATAATACAAAATCATTTAAATTACTATGATAAATTTTTTATTAATATTTTAAAGAATTATACTAATTATTTATTTTTTATTTATTAATACTTCATTATCATAATATTACTTATTAACATTATTCATATTAATAGAATAACATTTTAATTTTAATTTTTTAATACTAAATATATGTCTATAAATATTATTATTATTATTATTATATAAAATTGTGTTATGGTTCAATCATAGTTTAATCATTGTTGAATCATTAAACCGTAAATCAACCCTTTCATCAATTTAATGATCCATCTTGTTTTCAAAACCTTGATAAAAACTATATAAATATAAAATAATGTATATATAAGTATTTGCAGGTACCCTTATTATTCCAATAGAGTAATATAAGGCCGCCATCTTTGACAACCTTTTTTTTTTGTTACATCTTTGACGGCCTTTACTTGTCACATATCTACTTTGTCTAAACCTACAACACCACATTCTTTACCATAAAGAAACAATTAATGCAAGCGGGGCAACTCTCATCTTCAATCCACTTCGTTCTTTTAAATTAAGAGAGTTTTGCTTGAGAATGTGATATGTTTCAATCCATACTTCCTCTCTGGTTGCACTTGGGTCAAATCTAGTTTGTGGTTTTTAACATTGTGGTTTTTGGTGTCGTTTGCAAGTTGGGTTTTCTTCTTTTTTCACCATTCAAATGGTTTCCTTTTTCTTTTTTTAATTGAATAAACTCATTTTGTATAATTTGTAAATCACTATTCTCAGCAATTGAAAGAATTGTCTCAAAATTTGTGAGACAGAAGTCAAAATTGGTGAGACATAATTGGTTTACAATATTCTATTACTGGGTTAGCATAATGGATTTACAGAATATTCTAATATGTTTTGATGGTATTCGAATATTATACCTAATCGATGATTATAACTTTCGTAATTTTTTAATAGGACAAATTTTATTCTAATATTAGAATTGTCTTCATAAACATTTTGCTATTGACATAAGTTATTCGAGTATACCTTTTATATATTTGAATTAAATGATTCTTCAAGTCACATAAGTTGATAACTTTTTGCGGATTAAGAAGCTTACTGCTTTTTTAATTATTTAGAAGCTCACTGCATTTTCAAATTTTTCAATTCATATTTTTCAACTTATATTCAAAAGCTTATTCCAGTTTTCCTTATTATATATTATAAAATAGTGATGTAAGCATGTTGTTGGCCAAGATTATTCTAAAACTAGTTTCTCGGTTGGTAAAAATCAGGTTTGTGAAACCACTGTTTACCATATCTCTCATATGTCCAAAGTTTTCCTTTTTGGTGTTTAGTCCAAAGTTTATTAGAGGATTTTGTTGTATGAAATATATGAGTTTGTTGTATATGATGAAAAAAAATGAAATCTCTAGTCTATCACCTGGGACCAATGGATATTATATTCAAAGCATATACTCCTATTACTATTTGACCACACCTAATCTCCTCTTGCTTTTCATCTCCTCTATTATATGACTACTGCACCCAATATTCTCTTGCTTTTCATCTCCTCTGTTCCACTTTAATTACTGCATCCAAACTCCTCTTGCTTATTATCCCTTAGCATTCGAGATTGACAACTACACTCAAACCATTTCAAAGAATGGTATGTAAAGATTAGCTTGTGCATGTTCTGTACTCTAATAGTATCTTTCTTTATCTGAGATTTAACTGATGTTGAGATTTGTTGTCTTTTAAATGCAAGGAGAGTTACATAACATTAATATTCCACTTACTATACTAAATTATTTCAAGAAGGGTATGCATATCTTAACACATTTAGTTCACCTTCTTCACCAATATACTCTGTATTTCATGTTTATGTAGGATTATGACATTGTGTAACTACTGGCTTAAAAATATCCTCCGAATATGACTATTTTAATGGTTGTACGTGTACGAAGTCCATAGTTATTGACATAAAATATATTCAAATGCAATGTGAAAATATTCAAATATTAGTTTAACTAAAAAAAGTGTGAGTTACTAATATGAACACATTTGAATTTATAATTCAAATATTTGAATAGATTTCACCTTCTTCACCGATCTACCATAATTTTCCATTTCTTATTTAGTGATACTCTACTCTGTTGATTTTTTTGTTTCTCATACACTGCTACTCTACTATATATATTGGAAAATTTGAAAAAGATTTTGACATAGTGTAATTACTGATTTAAAAAAATTTGAATATGGGATTCATTTATTCGAATGGTGGTATGTTTATCAAATCTATAGTTTAACTAGAAAAAAGTGTGAGATGTTGATATGAACATATTTGAATGTATAATTTGAATATTTGAAACAAGCACATCTGAGATTTAACTTGTGTTGAAATCTTTTGTCTTTTAAATGCAAGGAGAAATGGAGAACTACATAACCGTATTGAAGCATTTCAAGAAAGGTATGAATACCTTAACACCTTTTAAATGCATTTTCGGATGAGGTTTCAAATATCTCAGCTGCAAAATATGAGAGAAAAAGACATTCATTAATGGAGATATGTTTGTCAAATATGAATGGAGGTGGAGTGTTCATTGTGGTGTGTACTGTGCAAAGATGTCCAACCAATAGTTCTTAAGACAGCAAAAAATATTACAGGTATGTATCCACTGAAGGACATAAAAAGGTTATGATAAATATCGAGCCTCAAATATATAATTATATATAATGAGTACTGTGTTTGGCTACATTTCAAGTTGTGCCAGTTCTATTGTTATAATTAAGTTTTAAGAGATACTTAAGCGAAATAAAAAAGAATCTCTTAAGAAGGAAGATGATACTCCTCAGAAAATGACGTGCTAATTCTAAACACTTTAAATATTATATGACGCAATTTCAAGTCACATGTTTATGAAGCTTCTTCACTTGTGTATGCTGATTGTGATCACTTTGTTTTATTAGTTTCAGACGCTTTACAGAAACTATTATTATAAGTCTATAGTTTATTATTTTAGTGTGTTTTTGGAAGTAGAATATTCAAATATAGTATTGTAGTATTAAGATATTTTGAAAACAATAACAAATCATTTGCTATTGTAAGCAAGAATATTTAAATATCATGCTATTATATTCAATTTTTATGAAATCAGTAAGTAGCTGATGATCATCTTATTTAAATGTAGTATTCAAATATTTTCAACTTAGTAGTAATTATCTTGGAGGGGCTCACTTACTAGTGCTCTATATATAGAGGTGTCTTCCCACTATCACTCCACGTTCATTTCAAGTTCCCCGTGTCTTCTATATCTACGTATATGACTGTGACTATGGCTAATTCGAACTTTCAACATCTCCTTACACTCCACCTCTTATTTTTGTTCATTGCCCCCTCTTTCTCTCAACAATCTTTCAGACCCAAAGCCCTAGTTATCCCAGTCACAAAAGATGCATCCACACTCCAATGGTGTTTCCGTCATGGCTGGCTTAGGAAGAACAAGAATCGCTCTTCCCTCGCAGTTCGCTTCTGCTTCTGCTTTCAGCTTCCACAAGAAGTTCGATATTTGTTTGTCTTCTTCAAACGGTGTGGTTTTCTTCGGTGACGACCCTTACGTGTTCCTTCCCAACGTGGATGCTTCAAAGTCACTCACCTTCACGCCATTCTTCATCAACCCTGTGAGCACAGCTTCTGCTTTCTCAAAGGGAGAGCCTTCGTCTGAGTATTGTGGCGTGAAATCCATCAGAATCGATAACAAGGTGGTGCAAGTTAACAACACTTTGTTAACCATAGATAAAGAAGGTTTTGGTGGAATAACCAAGATTAGTACGGTGAACCCTTAACACTGTTTTGCAGGGTTCTATTTTTAAGGCTGTGGCGAAGGCTTTTGTGAAAGCTTCTGCTGCTAGGAACATCACGAGGGTGGCTCCTGTGGCCCCCTTTGAAGTTTGCCTTTTTTAGAAAGAATGTGTTGAGCACACGGTTGGGATGGTCGGTGCCAACCATTGAGCTTGTTCTGCAGAATGAGAACGTGACGTGGAGTGTTTTTGGTAATTTTCACTCTCAGATCTCAACCCAAAAAGAAATATGATTCATGGTCCACATTGTATGATTGTAAACTGTTTAGAGCCCAACCATCATAGTGATTAGTTCTGCTATCTTTCTCCAAAACGTAAAAGCAGAACTATGAGTATGCGAACCTCAGCCCAAAAGTACAGATTATGAGTGAAAGATCCAAATTTTTGCTTGTTTAGTGGGAATCTTTCAAAAGAGTTAAATAACTAATAATGAAGCATAAAAAAAATAATGAACACTTAATAATAAAACAACACATAATTAGATGATAATATAAAATAATTAACTCTTTCTTTTTAATCTAGATGTATTTTAAGATCACATGGCCACAAAAACAGCGAATTCAATGGATAAAAAAGATAGAACGGAACAGTGAATAGAAACCGATTCGGTACATGGCAGTGTAGTGTCAATTTTTTTACTTTTCACTATTTGCACAAAACAAAGTAAAATCTGGAATGAGTTGGAGCTGTCTGAGAGCAACATGTCTATAAAATATAATAATAAAATTATATTTCTTGGAAAAAAATCTGGTATAACCGTACAAACTAATGAAATCCTGTATTACTGTATCCTATCAAAGCCGTTTGTGTTGAGCTTTTTCCAACATTATCTTAGGAACTCGTGATCTGCTGTACGAGAAAAAAATATATTTGAAAATAGACAAAATTACTAATATACAACTGCGACCAAAACCTTATTAGCCAAACAAAATCATAGAACCTAAACCCCTTTTCTGAGGTACTTGTGGGTTGAGGCTGACAATGGCCTAGCACAAATATAAGAACTATGGCAACAAAAATGTACAGCTCCGCTGGCACTTCGTTTAGCAGTCCTGCTTGCTCTTCAATTAACGTACCACATCGGACATGCTTGGCTTCGATTATCACTCACTTGCGCCGTGAAGAGACCATATGTTGGTGAGCCTTGATATCCCTTTGTATTCTGTCTGCATACAAGGGTAGACGAATGATCTCATTGATCTCATTCAACAGGACATCTTCTGTAATGTTATCCTTTATGCTTCGCATTACCTGTATCAGAAAATTTACAAAATAAACTGATTAACAGGTTTTTCACAAGAACTAATTAAACCAAAGCACGAACAACCTAAGGAAGAGAGCGGGATAGAATGGAAAAGATAATAGGTATAACCTTTCTGTAGGTATTGATTTCATTTGGAGTTGCTTTGTCAATTCTGACCCGCATACAGACCCAGTGATGCTCAACAGGATCCCAGGAGCACTCAATGATCCTCCCTGAATAGGAAGAGATATCGGATGCATCTGAAAATGATTTAGAGCACCAAAAAAAAAAAGTTAAAATTATGGTTTGACTTTTACAAATACAAAATTCAGTCAAGTCCACCAAAATTATATTATGGTGTAGACAGACTCCCTTGGACTTGGAATCTTGCTGAAGGAATATATATGGTTCAATACAAAAGGCAAATCATGTATGGCCAAAAATTGGGTAATTCTAATTCAGGTAAGTAGTTGTCATAATAATAATAATAGCATTAATAACATAGATGATGGTATAAGATAATACTGAGGGCCTACAACCTTTAAAAATAACATTATTCCCTTCCATTAACTTCTTCTTTCCGCGCTCAAACAGAAAGAGCAGGGGACGACCACCAGCTCCCACCTGTCAATAAAGATATCATCAACATATTTAGATTATCATGATAGAGAGAGTTAATGCCACATAAACTAAACTAATTTCAGAACTTGAGGAAAGGTACTTATACAACCTCACAGAGGAAATCAACAGAGTTCAACTCAGGGTATTTCCACTTCAGAAGACCTTCATGTGTGCGAGGGACATATGGATCATCCCAACCCTGATAGAATACGACATCAATAAAAACAGACAAGTTGATCAACCAGATAGCATCTACGCATATTTCTGGTAGTATGTTCTCAGTAAGTCGGTGAGTATTTTTTGCCAAAAAAAAAAAAATCTGCTCAATAGTCAATAATGAAACAACTATGTTGAAACAAGAACTGAAAAATTTGGACTGCTCACTAGAGCATCAATTCAGTAAAGCATCCTCAAAGACCTGGTGTTTCCTAAAAACCAAGTGTTTATCGATTCAACTATCCTATACAGGTAAGCTCAACTTGGGAGGTTCAGTCTTCTAGAGATACTAATTACCTGGAATATGAGACCATCTGCTGAATGTGAGAGTTGTGGAATGAATTTATCGAGGAGCTTTGACACAGTAGATAGTAACCAAAAACCCTTCCTCCTCACCTGAAACAAAAATACGTAAGTATAAACAAATAGCTAATCCCACTGCAAAATGTTTCCGAAAACAGAATAGCAAATACCCATTATACATACACTAAATGGTTCCAAGTCATATCTGTAATAAGGTTTTATACTCTTGGAAAGAGCCTCACGTTCCATGTTACGAGGTTCAATTACTTCTTTCTCCAGCAATTTCCACCTTTCATAGAATGGCAGCTGCATGCGTTAGACCAAAATGGTCAGGTCAAAAGTCTGTCAAGCAGATGTGTAAAAATCGATCCAGCGACTTACAAGGATCCAGACATACATTCTTTTGTATTTTATCTCTTTTTTTCTGTTTTTATATTTTCTTGAATAGCATCTTATTGTATTACGGTATTACCTAATTACAAGTTTACAACTAGACACTGCTGCTCTGATACGATGCTACAAATTATTTCACTATTTCCAATGCTAGCAAGAACCAGAGATATGGATTACCTGTGATCCCAAATTTCAGACAAACTCAGGCCCAAGAATCAGAGGTAGTTCCGAATCCAACTAGAAAGCTTACAGGTTCTCATTTCCATGCAGGATTTTTAGGAGATACTTAAATTAAGTGAAAAATTCAAATACCTTATCTGCAATATCATTTATTTTTTGGCTGACTGAAAATTATAGGAATTTAAAATTGCAAAATATAAACAAGAGTCAACCAATATAAATTCCAATATTTCATATAGTAGGATGTATAGGATGAACCAACCAAGAAGTCAGCAAAATATTGACACTACAGTTGTCAATCAATATCTGTACCTCTGTCAAAGAGACTTGATTAATTGCCATCAGATCATAAATGAGGTATCTTCTCTCTTGCTTACGTGTATGTGGATCCATGTCAATAATCATCTCCCCATCAAGTAATGTGTAGTGGTGATTCTTCTCAGGTGTACCCTTGAAATGGTTGAGTAAAAAAAAAAAATACATTAAGAATTACCCATTTGAGAATCTGAAATAAAATTTAAGAAGCCACTAATCTTCCTGATATCCAGACGTACAAATCTTACTTGGCAACAAAGTAAATTGAATAAAGTTATATACCCCATTCAAGTATCTGCAAGGAAACCGCATATCGATCCTTCGAAAAAGAAATTTTCTGTCAATCAGATAACATCCATCCCAAGTAATCAGCATCATATATCGTGTCCCATCAGCTTTCCATGTGGCATAGTAATATCGTTGTCTTAAGAGCTGCAGATTGTCCCTACAAAAAACAAATTGACCTGATGTCAGCTGACAAAACCAAAGTAGAAGATTAACAAAGATGAAGATTTAAAATCAAAATTTAATAGAAAGATGAGTCAATTATTCTCCCCTCCCTCGAAACTCAACTGCATCAAATGAATGTGTTCTTCCCTTTTTCTCAACATATAATAACTGAACAAGGATAGGGATGCAGTTTGATCACAAAATATCCATTAGCTAACAGATCAATTAGCAAATCTGTTAGGTCAAACAGCATTTTGTAGTTAATTGTATCATATTTTATAAATACAAAGGGAGTTTTGTGTAAGTTTTCATAATAAAGAGAATGTCTGCGTAAATGCCAAATACAGGGGATGAGAGTAATATACCCTAAAAAGAATCTTGTTAATATGGATAGGGTATAATTTGATACTAGATGAAGAAATCTGTGGAACTGATTCAAGCTAAAATAAAATATACACTGGATAGAAATCTGGAATTTGAACTCTTATCATTTTAGTCTATGCAAATTTGTCACTATCTGGAACTGATAGTTTTGACACATAATTTATGCCAAAATAAAACTCATGGAAATTCAATATAGTATGGAACCAAGACTTTTTTGTTGACATCCTGGTGTAAGAATTAATTTATCCCTTCTAGTAAGATCCTGTTATGTTGCCGAGTCCGTTATAAGTTATTACTATTTTGAGGTCTATGCTCAAATCCAGGTATGCACGTGAAAGAGATTGACAATGTTAGCCTTCTAAATATTTGTACCAAAATTCTAATCATCATATGTTCTGGGGGTCAACTGGCTCTCCAGCAGCATAAATTACAAATTTATCCCCTCTTCCTGATCAGATTCAATTGTTAATATTCAAAACATACGGTGGGAATGAAAAATAGACAGAAGTTCTAATGTAGCAAATAAAATGCCAGCCACTCCATTCACTAGAGAACTTCTGCAAAAATGATGCTAAACCAATTTCACCAATGACATTTTCACTTGAATACTTCTACAAAATGATGCTGCTAAACAAATTTTATCAACAGTTATCAACAGCACAAGGTGCTCTTTTCCAATGTATCAGTGAAGCAAACTTGCAATTAAACAGTTAAAAGCATGTTGAGACAATTGAGAACACAAATATCCTAGGTGTTATTACTTCTTTAGACTTAATAGAAAAACGGATGATGACCATCTCTCAGTAAAATAGCTAACTAGTCCATACTAGAGTTAAATATAATTCTCAATGCAATAAAATGTGCCAAGATTGGACCTGTTCAGCGAAACAGGGTGTGATCCAGGAAACTGCGGACGTCCTCTTCCCTGAAAAGAGATAATATCAAAATTGAGTACCCAAAAATAATGCAATCAACTCATGGTATAAATTTATGTATTAAAAACTAATGTTTCCAAATCAAATAATTATTTGGCTTCAAACTTATTTTTGGATTTTACCGATATGCAGGGAATGTCAAATAGAATGAAAACCCCTTACACTAGATGACTAGATTATGCATAACTTTATTTTTTGTAATATCAACATGGCAAGTGTTATTAGAGAAGAGAAATAAAGAAATATAGCAGCAGCCAGCAGAGTATAAGAAATCATTCTAAAAGAAACAATAAACTACAAAATCCAGACATTAACTATGCCAAAAAGTCCATTTATCCCATAAGTACACATCAACGAAGCCAAGCTTGTCAACCTCTCTGTAGACCACCCAGAAAAATACGTTTAAGTAATCCATTAGCTAAGCACCACAATGATGCCAGCATAATCACTTTACACATAAAAGATGGACGCCAAAATTATTTAATACATTCCAAAAAGTTGCCAAGACATAGAAATATAAAATCATGCATTGGTGGGGTTGCTAATATCAGCAGACAGTTTAATATTTATTATTCTACAATTTCAAAATCCAAAATATTTTTGTGCAACCAACTTCATTTAAACAATAAATTATTAGCATCTCATTGTGTATGGTCATTTTGTTCTTCACAATAAGTAGAAGTTTGTTTATAAAAGGAATGCCAAAGGACCTTATGAAACGGTGGAGCATCACCTGAAGGCTTAAAAAGACAAAGTCTACACTCAAGAAATTCAAAACTTCCAGAGATAACTGTTAACCTAAAATATAGGATTATTACACATGCAGATCAAATGACAAATATATGCAAAAGTTTGAATCCTCAGAATTCAGAAATTTTATAGAGTAGAAAATTACAATAGATATATACATGGCAATAGTAAAAAAGAAAGGAGCAAAGATGCATAGATAAGTGATAAATAGGTTTTGAGCACAATTAGCAATACCACCAATGTGCCAATTGACTATTCTTTGATCTGACAACATTCCTGCCAAATTGTCATATTTTCTATTTTTTGTGAATGGATAAAAAAAGTGTTATTGAAAAATAATTGTCTTACAAGTATATTAATAAATTAAAAGCATAATGTTACCAGCTTTTACCATGAGATAACCAAACAATTGTCTAAACAAAACAAGACAAAAGAAAGTAAAAAGGGGCAAGTGAAAGTAACATAGACTACATAGTATGAAGTTTAAGTGTCATATGACAAAAAATTAAGCATGCTATGGGTGGTTCCTTTCATATGACAGCATACCTTCATTCCACACTTGATTATCCAAAATATGTTGAGTTTGAATCACATTAAAGAAAAATATACAGAATTAAACAAAAAGGCACTACAGAAACCCACCCCTGTGCCCAACTTGAGCAATTGATAACAAGTTTCTTGCATTGTATGCAGCTGGTTTGAAGGAATGGGATCTCCCAAAACATCATCGTTTGTCAATACTTCATTCCTCACGATATTCTCCTAGAATACCAAACCAAACATAAGGAAAATCCACATAAACATATAACTCCCAGCAATAAGTTGTGGTGATTTAAAGTTTCTTAAAGATTTTTCATGATTTCAACAGAGCACACTAACATAAGCGAACAATGAAAGTGATATGAGGAAAGAAATTCAATATTAACATGACCCCATATTAATCTCATAGCCTGTTATTCACAAAACTGCACATCAAAATACAAGCCACACAAAAAGGCCAGGAAAGATGATGAATGACAAAATAAAATACAATTATCTTCTGTAACAATATAGTTTTAAGGGAAATTTCATAACTTGATGCAAATTTTCCTTTCCAGTTGTGACAAAAACTTGTTTAGGGATGGAGGATAGACTAAAGTTCAAAATTCCAGATCAAAGCAAATAAAAAGTTCTGTTATCAGTATATATATTGAAGTCTCAACAAATAAGACAGAAAGATACAAAGAGTGCAGCCAATTCTATTTACAGGCCATATCAGATGCTTTTCAACAAAAAATAAAACATAAAGAAGTAAAAAAGCATAACTAAACTGGCACACTCATACACATACAAATTTGTGGGTAGTAAGTTACTTTCTAAGCATCTATCAAATTAAGGAATTCAACCCAGCAGTAGCACTGCAAATCATATCCTCTACAAAGCAAAATAAACTGTGCCAACAAGAAGGTGCATGTACCTGCTGAGTAATATCTCCAAAATTGTCTACAGCTGGGACAGCCACACCATGAAAATCAGGATCAGAAAGTCTCTTCCATTCCGGGGTTTTAGGACAAATAAGATCTTCAGGCTTCTTTTCATGATAAAACATGTATAGGGCGTCAATGTAATCCTGCTTGTAAATTCCTGGGTGACGTGCCCAAGCAAATTTATTTATTGCCTGTAAGATAATAAGCACAAAATATGCACAACACATCAATTATTTGAGTAAAGCAGGTATTGGAAACAAAACTATGAACAGTCCCAAGATTTTACCCACCTCGGTGACAGAAATTGATTCCGTACGCACAAGAAAATGAACAATCATATAACCTGTACGATTATGCCCATGTGTGCAATGCACAAGTATATATTTCTTTGTGTTTGTTCCTCGGGAGCAAAAATCCAGAACCTAAAAAGAATGTCTAACAAGTATAAATCATAAAACCTCAAGTGAGATATCAGGAACTGTACCACCATTACTAGGAACACTAACAACAACCAATACTTGACTATCAAATTGTGAGCATTAATAAACAGAATAAGTAAAAGTAATGCCCATGAACTTCCCAGTTGACACATATCAATGCTACAAATGGAAGCTACCTCATCGCAAAATTTTTTTACAGATTCATCATCAGGTACAGAATCTCTTCCTTTGCATCTTATCTGCCACAAGCAAGTCAAAAATCTAAAATTCAATGGCAATATTAACATTTCACAAACAATAGCATGAAAGATCGTACACTACCTTGACATGACCAACCCCTTCTTTTGTCCAATCTGATACTGGATAGTAACGATTACTATTTGTCAGATCAATCACTAAACCAAGCTGCAAAGTTAATAGAGTTCAGCACTATGATGCTGGATACAACAAATTTCTATACAAGACCGTAAAGCAGAAAGTATTCAGGCATGTTATGCATGGAACATAATGTAAAATCACAACAATGAAAGATACTCTAAAATTGCTCAAATTGTTATCTTATTCCCTCAATCTTTGGTTCAGTTATTCAGGTAACAGATAGAACATGTGTAAGCCCCACTATTTTGCAACTTGCAAATTTGGCCCTTTCAGTGATTATTCCTCTTTCTGTATTTATTAGTTAACACACAAAAATGAAATATAAACACTTATTAATTATTATCCTCATTCTTCCTGTTTGTATATCTTTCTTCTCAAATCCTGTACTGAAATCTAAGCTGTCTTTTGTCAATAAAACTTCCTTGGAACACCAAATTCATGTAAAGCCCAATACATCGTGACAGATGTGAACAATAGAACAAGCTCCTTTAAATGTTGAAAGAAATAAAAATACAATTTACAAACCATTTATAGAACTTTGACCGAAGAAAAAGATCAGTCACATAAAAAGATTTAACAAAACCATCCCATCACTGGACTTAAATAATGAGATCAACAGCTTGTACACACCAAAATCTACTATTATCTTCCTTTATATACTTAGAAAACATATACTTAGCTTCCCAAAGCAGAACATATTTAACCAAGTAAATTGATGGCCACTGTGCATTTGGTGTACTTACTTCTCTACCTAAAACTCTTTGTTGAAGAATTGCTTGCTTGGGACTATATTTTTGACTTGGAATGTAATCATTGAAGGATTCACCAAGTGGAACCTTTGAAGGGATTATGCATCCTAGTTCTTGCCCATGTGCTGGGCAGTCTAACCAACCTGCAATATAGGATCAACTAAAAATAAAAAACCTAAGAAAAAAAAACACAATATAATAGTAATAAAATTATTAGAAGCATGAAGAGCAATAAAAAAATATTTCAACATTTGAACCAGTACATAAAGAAAATTGTATCACAAAGCCAACTATGAAAAGAACTTACAGGAAAACCAGGCATATATACTATCACAAAAATAAAATGGCAAATTAGTTAAAGAAAAATGTCTTCTTCAGGAAACAAGGACTAGCAATAATCATTTGAAAGGATGTAATCAACATAAGAAAATTCCAACTAGAAAAGTAATATCTAAATGATAAAGTACTAGTTTATAAAAGAGTGCCATGAGCCATACCTACCTATTACACTTTAACAATACCACAAAATCATCACCCATATTGAAAAATTGTGACATTTAACATACACAACCATCTTCCATACAATTCTAGCATGTACAGAAAAAAAATAAATAAATAAACTTCATCCAATGCCATAGGTTATTAAATGAAAGAAAAATACAACGTTCTTACACTACAATGAGATTAAAGTACAATGCAATATGTCAGCACCACGTAATAGTCTTCAATATTTGACAACTAAATCTGTGTATCATATAATAATAATAATAATAATTCAAAACCCACCAGGAGGAAGCATGTTCCTATCATAAGGTCTAGAATCCATATTGTAAGATCTCTGTTCTTGCCCTCGATCCATCTGTGGGGGCTTTCTTTTCAAACCTCTGCGTGTCTCTTCACTATTCTGATGCATAAACAGAACTCATAATAAGAAACAGCATAGAAAGTTATCTTGACAAAATGACAATTGATAACAATTCATCAATAATCTAATAAAATGCATAAGATTGTCAACAGTAAAATGAGGTGAACGAGACTGAAGAGCAATATTTATGTTTCCATGTACATGTGGAACTGAAAACAAGCAAAAGGTGCACGCACGCTTTTGCATAGTGAAGTTCATTGATACAAGTCAACAGCAAAAGAACACCACAAAACACTTTCATGAGTATATTGATAATTCTACAAATGAAAAGTTGGGTAAGAAAGCATTTGTAAGGTTAGTGAAGTTTTTCACGTGCCACACTGAATTTGGGAAACTGTCTTATATTAAATTTGAAAATGTTAAATGATACATCTATCAATTAATGATCCCAAAAACTGTGAAAACATGTTGTCTTTGATGCTGGTGAAAGAAGGACATTGTTTTAGCAGACAACAATAAAAAACTTAATTTCTCTCCGATGTTGATTTCTCGCACTAGTCATGATGCTTGGTCAACCTAGATGGCTAGATTCAAGTTGTGAGCAACAAAACCGAAAAATAAAAGAGGTAGAGAGAGAGAGAGAGAATTATGGTTCTGGAAAGGAGGAATCTACCATGTGAAAGCTCATGGGAGTTATGGATTGAGAAAGAGAAGGAGACTCAAGTAGTAAATAATTGGATTAGGGTTTTGGTTCGGAGGGAGAAGGAAGAGATAAGGAGAATCGATCTTCGGAAGATGAGAGTTTCAACTTTCAAGTTCAAAGATCTGCCCCCAACTCAGCCATTTGGTCAGATATTGCGTCTTCCTCTCCTGGAGGAACCGACCGACATAGCCCCATCCTCCTTTTTCTGTGTTTTATCTCTCTCTTTTTTTTAAAAAAATTCATTTATTTAAGATTTTTATGTTTTATCACTATATTTTGCATTTTAAATTTCCTGTTTAATTTATAAAACATTTGCATTGTTATCCTGTTGATTATTTTTAAAAAAAATTGAGATACAATTAACTTTTAGTAATTTTTTTTGAAATTTTAATAAAAATTATGATGGGATATATAAATTCTTCGTTTTTGCTATAATTATTAGCTAGCATCTTTAACACGTATTAAAATGCGTATTTATTTATTTCTTTTGACAATAGTAAAATTAAATAATTATTTGACAAATTTGCTATGTGAGAAGGCATAAATATCAAAATTAAGTTTTATTATTATATATTAAATATAATTAAAATATTTACATTTTAAAAAATATTACTTTTTACGTATAAATTTTACTAGTTTAGTTTTTTTAATTTCTAAATCTTTAACCAATAAGCATTACTCTGAAATTAATCTTTCAAATATTATCACAGTTGGTTCTACTAAATAGAAGGTCCTGTCAATACTATTTTCTTATAAATTACTTTTATCCTCGCTTAAAATCGCTTGTTAGTTTAGTTTAACATCTATTAAAAGTTACCAAGCTGAGGTTGGGACTAAAGTATGATACATTATCCTCTAGCTCAAATATTTCTGATTGGATTTTGCAAAACTTTTAGAATCATGGTCTAATTTTTTTGTCGCGCTTTGAACTTGTTGACTAGTATTCGAAACAATAAGAGTTGTGCTTTAAAACCTCAACATCTCGTATCTTGGTGTTTACCTTCCAGGGATTTCATCAAGCTAAATACAGATGCAGCTCTCTTGGAAATCCAGGTAGAGTTTGCATGGGCGATCTCTTTTGTGATGACTGTGATGTGATTCTTGGATGTAGGATACTCTGGTTACATTGTGCATGCCTCCAGCCTGGCTGCTGAAATTCAAGCTATCGGTAGGGACTGGAAATTGCATGGGGTTAGAAGGTTTTGCAAGCTTATTTGCAAGTTTGACTTGTTAGATGCGTTAAAAGTTGTCACTTATAAAATCTCCTACTTCTACCCTCTTGCTTGCATCATTAATTTAGCGAAGGAGATGCTTCGTCAAAATTGGAAAGTTATTTAAGATAATGTGTTTGAATATTTTTTTATTAATGGAACAGAATGTAATAAGTGAAAATAAATTAAAAAAATAAAATATAATTATTATTATTTTTATTTAAAAATTTTATTAACAAAATAAAATAAAATTTTATTATTATATATTTTTTATTACATTTCAATTTTAAAATAAATAAAAGTTAAATATTTAAAAATAATAATTTTTATATATTTTATTTAATTTTTATATATTTTAAAACTTTTAAATAAAAAAAATTATTTTTTTTCATTATCTATCCAAATAGAATGAAAAGTTTATTTTTACTGACTACATTGCATAAATAAAATACTTGCTAATTATTTGGCAAAACATAGTATTTTCACTTTTTCAGTGATGTTCACCTTACGTGTGGTACTCTCTTTTGATCCGTATGAATCGTCGTGTTCTAGTCAACTCCATAAGTGTGGCTTTATTATGTCCTAATTTTTCTTTTTTCTTTGTTCATTGTATAACCAAAAAAAAAGCACATATTAAAAGTTACTTATGAGACATTGAAAAAATTTAAAATATTTATAATATATATAATTTTGTTTTAGGGGAGCTAATTTCCTTTTTATTTATTTGTTGTTAAATTAAAATTTTAATTCTTATAATTTATATTTATTTTTAATTTAATCTTTATAATTTTTTTAAAATTAGTCTTTATATTTATAATTTTTTTAAAATAATTTTTATTTATATTTAATTAATTTAATTTTTATTAGACATTATTATAAACAAATTTAAAAAAATAATTATTAAATAAAAAAATATTTATTAAAAAAATAAATACTTATTAAAATAAATAAACATCATATTATATTATGTAAAATGAATAAATATTTTAAAAAAAAATAAACATTTAAATAAACTCATATTAGATAAAAAAAATATTTATTTTATTTATCAATTGATAATATTATAACAATATTATTATAACAAAAAATTAATGACAAAAATTATTTTAAATTTTTTTATAAATATGAAAATTATTTTAAATATATATATATATATATATATATATAAATCAAATTAAAGATAAATATAAAATATAGAGATGAAAACTTTAATTTAACCCTTATTTTTTGTTTTTAGCGGTGGGTTTCTCGCACTGAGTTGTCGTTTGGACTTTGGAGCCCAAAACCCCTTCTTGTGCTTGTGCTGCGACTAGCGAGTCTCATCTGTGCTTTAATCTACTCCTTCTCTTCCCTGCTGCCATGAAGCTCGTCAGGTCTCTGCTTTGTTGTCTACTCGTCTCTCTCAATTCTCATTCTGCGTTTCTTTTTTTGGTTTACTACGTTTCTTTTACAATCTGAAGCTAAAACCTTTGTATGAAAACTCGAGCAGGTTTCTGATGAAGTTGAACAACGAAACTGTATCAATCGAGCTCAAGAACGGTACTATTGTTCATGGCACCATTACAGGTTAGGTTTTTTTTTTTTTTCACTCTTCCACTATTTTCATTTTCAGATTGTATTGTTCTTCACCTTCTGGTTTTGTTAAACCCTAGGTTGGCTTCACGCTTTAACACATATGATTAGTACCTACATTTATGGAATATTGCAGGGATGCTCACTGGCTTCCCAATTGCTAAACCTAATGCACTTTTTGGCAGCATCCTCTAAGTGTTACCAGAATTTTAAAATTTTAATCCTTTTTTTAAAAAAAAAATGAAATAGGTTGCTATAGTTCTTTTTCTTTTGCAAAACATTTAAATGATGAGATTTCACGTACCAGTCACATATGAATGGGATTTTGTCAAATCTCACCTTATGGGCTCTGTACCCAATGGATTTCATAGATGTCATTCTGTTATAGGTGGAAAAAGGTGAAGCTGAAGGTAAATTTTGTTGTTTATAAAAAAACTTACTCCTTCTTTTGCTAGTTTGAATCGTACATCTCACAATAAGCACCTGTACTTATGCCTGTCACACCGGCCCTAGCTCTTTCTTTTATTTATAGGCTAATAGGCCATATAACATATCAATATAAGAGGCTATGACAGTTTAGAGTTATGTGGATTGAATTCTAATGAAATCTGTTGGATAATCTTAATAATTTGATCCATATGAAATATGATATCAAGTGTCTGTGTTGCTAATCTAGGTAGGTTTATCATAATCAAGAATCTATTATCCCAAAAAAAAAAATAGTCATAATCATGTATCACTTGCGAAATATTATTTGGGGTGCTAAGAAATATGATCCATTTTTTAACTTTGTATTTTTCCGATTCTACTTATTTGCAATAAGATCCATTTTTTAACTTTGTATAAAAAGGCTTCCGATTCTACTTATTTAATTATATATAATCCATAATATTATTTAATAATTATAAATTATAATTATAATTATTAATTTATTATAATATATTAATATATTTTTTAATTAAATTTTAATAAAAATCTACGTTTGATATCTGACTTATTTAACTTATATTTACTTGTAATAATAAATTAATTCCTATTTTATAGTTATCAACTTCCTGTCATGTCAAGATGAATAGCTGACATTTTCTAAATTCTCGAGAGATCAATAAGGTGGGAATTTTTTTTCTCTGTTATCAGCGTGATAGGCCTTGTTCAACATTTACAGCATAACTAATATGATTTGAAATCCTTTTTTTGCTTGATTTTGGGTTTGCAACAATTTACTGGGAGCAGATGTTGATGTTTTGTTTCCACCAAAGAAAATGGAGACAAAAGTGAGTGGTTTCTTTGAAATGAGGCGCAAGCGGCTGGTCAAGTTTTCTGCTTCTTTGTATCAATTGACAGTTTTTTGACATAAAGTGTGCTAGTAGTCCCTAGGTAGCTTCTTGTTTAGATTAATAAAATTTCAACTTTGAAGTATCTCTTTGCACCCAAACTTGTTATAGGATATGATTGATTTTTGTGGCGCAAGTGGCGAAGCTCCCGTGGCTTTTTTTCCATGGTTTTCTGCTCAAGGCTTCAAAGGGAGTTGCCATTTCTGATATGGCTGAGAGATTGAACAGCTTTGCTACATTCATGATTTCTTTCATGTTCCACTTATTGCTCTCTTCATAGTTATACCTTACATAATGAATGGGTTGTTTCTTGTCTTTTTCTGTTATGGACAATGTCTTGTCCTCCCCTTATTGTCCCGTACGTGCACAGCATCATGGTGTCGAGGAGGACTTTTCTTCTTAATAAATTTATTTAAAATGTTTGGTGTAAAATGGTAGCTATTACTGTTTAAACTTTAGACTTGGAACTGTAGGAAGATGTTTGTTGCTTTTGACATTGTTTTGGACCTAGTACTTTTTGAACTAGATATTTAGAAAGAAACCAGGAAGGGTAAAATGGGAAATAGACCTAGATGTCGTGGTTGATCGAGTGGGTCGTTGGGCCAAGCAAGTGATGTTGCTCGATTCAAGGGTGATTGGGTGGAATTAAGCGGAGAGGACCATGACAGCTGTCATGAGCTAAACAACGCAAGAAATAGAAGGGTTAGTCCACCGAGGATGATGCCTCCTGGTTATCCGAGGTGCATGAGAGGTGCGAGGCTTAATAAATTCTCTCGAGATTTTTCAAGAACTTTGGCGACAACAGAACATGCAATCCATTTGGTGAAGGTCAGGTCCCGTTAATGTACTCCATTCCCACCATCATAAGAATGAGATCTCAAGTGAAGGACCTCGAGATCATTCGGAGTGCTTTTTCCATGCCCCGTAACCATTAAGAAGAAAGATGGGCGTACGCGTGTCCCATTGAACAAGGTGACAATAGGACAAATTCCCAATTCCCGTGATAGATTAGCTCCTGAAACATGGAAAAATTTTTTCGAAGATTAATCTCTCTTGAGCCAACTTTGCTTTATGCCATATCTTTTAATGATGAATGCTCCTTCAACATTTCAAGCATTAATGAACAAACCCATGTTGCGTCGCATGTGCTTGTTTTCTTTGACGACATATTGGTGTATAGTCCAACATGGGAACGCCATTTACACCATTTACAATCGATTGTTGTTGACCCATAAGTTGGTGGCTAACAAGAAGAAGTGCTACTTGCCCAACTTTCCGTTCAATATTTGGGTCACCTCATTTCTCCTATGGACCCTAAAAATCAAGTATGTGCTCTAATAGCCTATCATCATCAAATGATTCTAAATTTCAAATGGGGAGGGAAGGAGCAAGAAGCCTTTGTTCTCAAACTTCACTCAAACCATCGTATTGGCTCTCCCATATTTCGATAAAAATTTGTCATGCCATGTTAGGAGCAATTCTACCAACAATAAATGTCATTTTATCCAAGTCTCATATGAAAAAGAGTTGATGGTCGACTATCCAACACTTGGGAGACTTTACTTGTTGGGTATTCACTGTTTGTACGGACAGGTAAGAGCCGAAACAGCTATGGATCAGCAATGAGGCGGTTACTTGGGTATTGCTTCAACATAGAAACATTGAGATGTAGACCACGAGCTTGAATCTATGATCCATTATCCCGAGTGGTTGAGCAAAGAATGAGGTAGTAGAAGAGGTCCATCGTGAAGGGTTAAAGGGCATCATTGCTGCCTTGCAGCAGTCAGCCTACAAAACCAGTTTTATAAGATGGTGTTTTACTTTATCGAAATAGACTAGTGTTGGCTGCATTCCCATTCTGTTGAAGGAATTCCACTCTACCCGCAAGGGGGTCACTCGGGATTTTGTCGTACTTATCGTCGTATCTTCAACAATTTGTACAGGGGTGTGATGTGTGTCAAAGGCAAAAGTATGTTGCTGCCTCACCAGGGGGTTTTCTCCAACCTTTACCGATACCCTCACAAATCTGGGAGGATGTTTCGATGGATTTCATTACCGGTTTGCCAAAATCTAGAGGGTTTGAGGCCATCTTGGTGGTTGTGGATTGTCTCTCAAAGTACCCATTTTATACCATTAAAGCATCCATATTCCGCTAAGACACTTGCTGAAATTTTCACCAAGGAAGTAATAAGGCTGCATAGAATTCCTTTGTCAATTGTCGGTGACCCCATTTTTGTGAGTAATTTTTGGCAAGAAATCTTCAAATTGTAGGGAACGCAGCTTGAAAATGAGCACCGCTTACAAACCGATGGGAAATCGTTGTTTGGAGACTTTCTTGCGATGTTTTATAGATAGGTTTGGGTGTTGTATCCCTGGAATTTTGGTATAACACCACATATCATGCCTCTACGTACTACACCATTTGAGGTGGTGAGGAGTCCACCTCCATGGATTCTTACCAGAAACCAAGGTTGAGGCGTCGGGAGGGACTTGGTGGAGAGATTGTTTGAGGCAGCTCAAGTATCACCTTAATCGTGCTCAGCACGTATGAAGAACCAAGCAGACCGTCATAAAATAGGAAAACTTTGAGGTAGGAGAGTGGGTTTTCCCGATGTTAAGGCCTCATGTGCGTAAGTCCGTGGAAGCACGTATCAATCCCAAGCTTGCACCTAGGTACTACTTTTCAAAGTGCTTAATTCTCAATTTTTTTTAAAATCCATCGAGTTTTCCATATATCTTTGCTTAAGAAGGTTGTGGGAAACTCACAGGGTGGAGAAGGAGCTTCCACAAGGCATGGAGGGGGACAATCCAAGAACCATTGAAAGTTCTGATGCTCGTACAATTAGCCAAGGGGGGTGAATCATAGCAATTCGGTTCAAGGAAGGGAAAACCATTTGAGGAAGCAACTCGGGAGGAGGAGTTTACTATAAAAAACTAGTTTCCTACCCTCGTACTTGAGGGCAAGTCCTGCTAATCAAGGTTATTGATAGACCCCTAGCCGATGTCACGGTGATGAGAATCGGGGGAACCAAAGGTATGGAGGGTATATGTGAGAAAGAATAGAAGGCAAGGAAAGAAAGATGAGGTGGCATTGGGAGAGAGTGGGCCCGAGGAATGTTAGTGGAATTGTTAGACTTTGGGAGTGAGAGGGTATCCATATCATTTTGTTTTGTGCAGAGAACGATTTTTTTCTCTCGTGGAGCCTAGCTCGTGGGTAGTAGATTTATCTTTCTATCAATTAAATTCTACAAATCATCCATCGTAGACATCTTATTGGCATTACTGTTATATTGCTTGATTTTGGGTTTGCAACAACTACTTTCTTGCTCTGATCTTTGATCGATGTGGGACTTGAAAGACTAGAGTAAGAAAGTGAGCAACTTAGTATACCTTTAAGTCCCACATCAACCAAAAATTAGAATAAGAAAGTAGGGAACATCTATAACACTCACCCCTTACTTTTATAGATGCTCACTATTTTCTTACTCTAATCTTTGGTCGTTGTGGGACTTGAAAGATTAGAGAGAGAAAAGTGAAATATCTCCAAGTCCCACATCGACCAAAGATTAGAGTAATTAGTGAGCATCTATAAAATTAGAAGGTGAGTGTTAAATTATAACAAAGGTCTATTGGCTTTGAGTAGGCCCGTTGGCTTATTTCACTTTGGCACGTTAGAACATGGCATATTGACTTATTTAAAGATAGGAGTAAAGACATGTTGACCTATTTAAATGTAAGTCTGTTATTTCTATGTAAAGGCCTTCGTTGGCTATTTAAAGGTAGATGTTAGCCTATTTAAAGGCCTCATTGTAAAGTAGGCTTTTAAATTTTTCCGAGCCTTAGCGGTGAAAATTGGAGATCATTTTAAATACCACAAGTCACACAAAATCGGCCTATTACAGGTACATTGGCCTTATAATTGGGATATAGGCCGTTGTTTAAGGCAAAGCTTGGCCTTCGATCATACTTATTTGCAACTTCCATAAAGATTTCTACGTTTGATATCTGACTTCTTTGCTTGTAGTTCCTGTGTTATCAACTTCCTGTCATGTCAAGATGAATAGCTGACATTTTCTAAGAGACAATAAGGTGGGAATTCTGTTATCAGCGTGATAGGCTTACAACTTACAGCATAACTAATATGATTTGAAATCCTTTTTTTTCCTAATTTACTGGGAGCAGATGTTGATGTTTTGTTTCACGGAGTGGGTGGTAGTTTTCTGCTTCTTTGTATCAATTGACAGTTTTTTGACATAAAGTGTGCTAGTAGCCCCTAGGTAGCTTCTTGTTTAGATTAATAATATTTCAACTTTGAAGTATCTCTTTGCACCCAAACTTGTTATGGGATATGATTGATTTTTGTGGCTTTTCTTTGGTTTTCTGCTCAAGGCTTTTTCAAAGGGAGTTGCCATTTCTGATATGGCTGAGAGATTGAACAGCTTTGCTACATTCATGATTTCTTTCATGTTCCACTTATTGCTCTCTTCATAGTTATACCTTACATAATGAATGGGTTGTTTCTTGTCTTTTTCTGTTATGGACAATGTCTTGTCCTCCCCTTATTTGTACTGTCCCTCTTTTCTTCTTAATAAATTTATTTAAAATGTTTGGTGTAAAATGGTAGCTATTACTGTTTAAACTTTAGACTTGGAACTGTAGGAAGATGTTTGTTGCTTTTGACATTATTTTGGACCTAGTACTCTTTGAACTAGATATTTAGAAAGAAACCAGGAAGGGTAAAATGGGAAAGAAGGAGACAGCTGTCATGAGCTAAGCAGGGAGCAGAGGATGATGCCTTGGTTAAACGTGACAGGCTATTACCTGGGGCTTTGGGCTTTGGGCTTTGGGCTTTGGGCTTTGGGTGAAGGAAAACTCCAAGAGGCATCTCAGGCCTCGAGATCTGGAGCTTCCATGGTAACCATTAGATGGGCGACGTGTGTCCCATGACGCCTAGGACGCTGAAATGGAAAGAACGCCCTTGTCAACTTTGCTTGCCATATCTTTTAATTAACGAACACCGAATAATACTTAGATTCCCCTGAAACAGTTCTGTCACTCCCAAAAATAGCTAATAACCTGTCATCATCAAATGATTCAAATCCTTAATGTCTCAGAATTTCAAACCATCGTATCCCAATAAAAGATGCCATGTCACAATCCCAACAATAAATGTCTTTTGTCTCATGCTGACTAGGACTTTCTATATATTCGGCTGCATGGATTTGCATGAGGGACAGATAGAAACATTGACAAGACCACGAGCCTTGAAAGAGCGGCTTGAGCGTCCTAAGTTTGATGAGATTTCCCATCTCATCCTCTCACAGGAAGCCATGGATGCTTCACAACTTCTGTACCAAGTCATCAGGATCGGAGTGTCTTAGTACTGATGCAGCCCGGGAATTTATTTAAATTATGGGTTGCTGGGAAAGGAAATTATGAAAGATAGGTTGGGTGGGTATATGGAATAAAGGGTATATGTGGGAGGAGTCCACCTCCATGGATGAGAATCTGATATTGTCAGAATCTAATCCGAAGTTGAAAATAAACACCAGAAAGATGTATTCTGGAAATACTTTACTTAATTCTCAATTTTTTTTAATTCTCAACTCTGTTCAAAATTACATAGAGAATCACTATTTATAGACCCAGTATGTCTCTAGAACTGACTGGACTCTTAAGTGGCTTAATTAATGACTTTTGACTGACTTTTGGATACTTTTAATTAATTAGACCCCTAATTACGAGATTACTTAATTAACTACACCAAACCATAACTCTTTAGCAGTTCTAAACCTTAATACAATGAATAATGACTCGAGTAGAAAAATATCTAATATTCTTAAATAATAATAAATTTTCTGTATCAATTCTCCCGGCCTCGACAGAACTTGTCTCCGACGAGTGAAAATCTTGATATGTTTTGAATAGTTTTGGACTTTTACTTTCAAAGTCAGGTGTAGTAATCCAAGTACTCTCTAAGTCCTTTTTTATCTTTTTCCTTTTCTTCCAATTGACAAGAAATTCCATATATTCCCCTTGTCTCTCATTGAGAAAATCTTCGGTATTCCAAATTGTTTTTGACACCTTATGAAGTGTATGAATGATTTGTTCTTCATCAATATCTTCAATGGATATATAATGTTTGATGAGAGAATCTACAGTCTTATTTTCTCCATCTAACCGCTTCAATAACAATGCGTTCACAATCTTTGTTGGTGGTTGTCTTGCTTGTGATCCTTCACTTTTTATTGATGATAACTTTACTACTCGATCTCCGAACTTCACATTATTGTTGAAAATGTTGTTTTGAGGCCAATTATCCTCAATAGAATCCTTAGGAGTTGCAGTAATCTGTTGCATCACCATTGTCACTTGTTTCACTCCTTTAAAATTTTCCACATCATCTTTTTTCAGAGGTGTTTGTTCTTTATCCTCTTGCTTTTCAGCTTCTTCATCTATACAAAAATTCAAATTTCTGGCATCTTCATCTTCATCTTGTTTAAAAGGTGTTCATTCAACATCCTCTTGCTTTTTGACTTCTTCATCTTCAGAAAAATTCAGATTTCTTGCAACTTCATCATCATCTTACTGGCTTGAATTTTCTACTATTTTAAAATCAGAATTTCTTGGTATGATTTTTGGAGCATTTGGCTGGAATGTCCAAGTTTTTAAACTTGCAATTCGATTAGTTTGATCATGAATGTCTTCCGCAATTCGCAGCAGCAATTCATCTCTTTCACAATCAGAGAATCTTGCTCTAAGTTCTCTTCCACTCTGTTTTGCCATTGGAGCACAATATGATCTACCTCAATATTCTTTCCCACTCCATGTTACCGTTGGAGCACAAGATGGTCTGCCTCAAAATTCTCTTCCACTCCATGTTCCCATTGGAGTGCAAAATAGCCCGCCCTGAGATTCTCTGCCACTCCTTGATGCCATAGGAGAGCAAGGTAGTCCCTGAAAAACCTGGTTTGATACCAAACTGATGCAGCCCAGGAATTTATTTAAATTATGGGTTGGCACCGGAAAGGAAATTATGAAGATAGGTTGGGTGGGTATGTGGAATAAAGGGTATATGTGTGAGGAGTCCACCTCCATGGATGAGAATCTGATATTGTCAGAATCTAATCCGAAGTTGAAAGAAAACATCAGAAGATGCATTCTGGAAATACTTTACTTAATTCTCAATTTTTTTATTCTCAACTCTGTTCAGAATTGCATAGAAAATCACTATTTATAGACCCAATATGTATCTAGAACTGACTGGACTCTCAAGTGGCTTAATTAATGACTTTTGACTGACTTTTAGACTACTTTTAATTAATTAGACCCATAATTACGAGATTACTTAATTAACTACACAAAACCATAACTGGTTAGCAGTTCTAAACCTTAATACAATGAACGATGACGCTTGAGTAGAAAAATATCTATTATTCTTAAATAATAATAAATTTCTGCATGAAGTCCATTTTTACACACACCTCTGACCTCACAAGTTTACGAACGCACTCTAATTGTTTCCTTGATCACTCACTTTCTTGTTAACTCCAAATTTGTACCGAAACAGACATTTTGGCAAGAGGCATCTTGAACTGAGTCTGGATAGCTCACTTGGGTGGCAAATCAATTGAAATTTTGTTATATGGCAGTAATCAACCCCTAGCCTTTGGGACAAGTATACTTATTAAAACTATCGTAATTTAGAATCCCCTTACTGCATCTGCATCATTTTGAAGCCTATCCTTTATTCATTTTCTATTCTGTGATACAGACCCCAGTTCAGCCTGTACATCTTACCTTAGGCCAAACTTGTCTGAAATACACCATTCTCCTCCATTGCTTATGATTAAACCCCCTGCAGTCTGTGTTGTGCAATTTCCTTTTGAACAACCATCTGGATTTAGTTTGACTTAAGTCACATAAATCGGAAACTTGCAAGTTTTATATATATATATATATATATGTTATCTTTGGTTGTATTAAATTTTGGAATGTCTGAAGCGTAGGTGTGTCCCCCAGCTTCACGAATAAGTAGTGAACACTATAGCTTTCTTTTATGTAATGTTTGTAATTAGTTGAAAGTGAACATGGTTTATGAGGATAGTGAATCCTTCTATTATAATTGGGCAGTATATTGCTACTTCCTTATTATCCAATGAAAATCTAATTAAGCACCAAGGAATTTCCTCATCTTTAACTAGTGAATACATATCAGCTCATGTCTAAATAAAGAGCTTCCCATTTAGTGTTTCAATTCTCAAAGCCTTCTTTTGGGGGAGATGGGGTGAGAAGTGTTTTGAAGCTTTAGTTGTACTGATCCTTGGACTTGTTGCTATGCTACAGGTGTTGATATCAGTATGAATACACATTTGAAAACAGTTAAACTGACCCTGAAAGGGAAAAACCCAGTGACTCTGGATCATCTCAGTGTGAGAGGCAACAATATTCGTTATTATATCCTTCCTGACAGCTTGAATCTTGAGACTTTACTGGTTGAGGAGACTCCTAGGGTCAAGCCGAAGAAGCCAACTGCTGGTACTGTATATTATTTGACTGTCACTGCAATATTTTTCATACAAACGCGTTATGTTCGGGATGGCTGTTATCTAGGGATTTCTGGTTTTCAAAGTTTTGATTTCATTTGCAGGGAAGCCTTTGGGGCGTGGGCGAGGGAGAGGACGTGGACGTGGCCGTGGTCGTGGCCGTTAAGTTGCATATCACAATTTTTGCGGCATTTGGTTCTATACCTTTATTGTAGGGAAATTTTATGGGCGGTTCTAAAGACATCAAAGGAGTATTATTGTTAATTAGTCACGTTGGCTTTGACAATGTTGCTATTATCTTGCATCAGTGCTTTCAATTTCTAGTGTATAATTCCTTCCTGTTGGATAATGCCTAATACCTCTCAACTGAAAGACACTGCCTATATGTGTAGTTTGTGGGATAAGGTGAAGTAGTTAAAGGAGTTACTGATGATTCCCTTTGTTGTAGTGGTGGTTGTGTTAATTTTAGACTTTTATTACATATGCTGGACCTTAAAGTTGACACCTTTTTTAAAGGGGGAAAAACAAATATTTGAGACAGGCTTACGTCGTTTTATTACTGGCTGAACCTACTCGAGGTTTAACGCCCCCAGTTACTCTGAGATTGGATCTTATAGTACATTCTTCAACATTAATGCATTATCTCTAGTAAAGATTTTGAAATGAACTGGAGTGCTTGATCCGGCTGGTAGTTCAGGACACTAAGACAGATGTGGTGATATTACAGAATTTAACGTGGTTATATATATTTTGATGTATTGTGTAGTGTTTGATAGTTATATATTAATCAATTTTCATATATATATATTTTAATTTAAACACCTTTTATTTTGAGTACTTCTTTCTATGTCTAGAATAAATTAAAGGGGATAATGGCGAGTGTTATTTCTACAAATCTGAGTTTCGGTTCTTCGAAAATTGAAGGTTTTCAGAGGCCATTTTTATTACATCACGTGTGGTATGTAAGAATATTGATTCCATTTCATGCTCATTCAATAGAATGATACATGAGTGTATTTAGCGAAAAAATGAAAAAGTAAATTTTAATTATTAAATTATATATAAATAATTAAAATTAAAAATTATTTAAAAGATATAATCATTTTAAAAAGTTAGACATTTTATTTTAATTTTTATTATTTATATAAAATTTAATAATCAAAATTTATTTTTAATCACAATAGACCAATCATCTTACTTGATTTGTCTCATATTCCATATATATATATATAAGGAAAAAAAGTATGAAGTAGGTATTCTATTTTGTCCCTTATTTTTTACACAAGTAGAAGTGGAGCATGAATTCTTAATTTGAAAAACATAAAAATAAAGAAAGAAATGGAGAATGGGATTCATTTTTATGCTTGTAAATGTAAAATAAAAACAATATTATTATATTCAAGAATTCATGTTACATATAAGTAAAATAATTTTAAAAGTTAAACTACTTTTATTTTTCTAATTATATATTATAACCATCTATGTCATCTAGATTAATTTTGAATTTTATTTCACATTAGTTTGTTTGATGTACAAAGACGTTTTCAGTCATTTTCAAATGGTTCATATTTTATAGTTATTACGTGTAAAAGGGAAAATGGGCAAGTGGTCAACTTCAACTTGCCTTAACTTGTGAACTCAACACGAGGAGGTTGGATTGGGAAGCTGTGGTACTGTGTAAATCCTCCACTAGCGCACACAATCTCCATAAATTCAGCATCAAAGAAGAGAAGATAATCAAATAAAAAAAAGAGAAGAGAAAAGGGGAACGGAACGGCACGTGGCAACGAACGACGATGGGAAAGGCAAAAGAAGCAGTGTTTGTGGTGGGAGCCCTAGCATTTGCGTGGCTCGCAATTGAGCTCGCTCTCAAACCCTTCCTTGACAAGACCCGCTCCTCCATCGACAAGTCCGACCCGACCCGTGACCCCGATGACGTTCCTGAACCTGAACCTAAACCTAAACCCATCGACGATTACCCTCCTCCGGCTGCCGGAGACGCCTCAATTTGAAGGAACGCAGTGCTGTCTCCCTGTCATTCATGTATGTCGTGGCATGTGTGAGTGCTCTTTCTTTTTCGTATTTGTGAATTTATGATATTCTGAAAATTGTATTTTGCAAAACAGCTATTATTATGTGATGCCTTCTGTTCTGTTTAGTGGAATACTACTGGAAATTGGTATTTGGTATTTGTTTTTTTAGCTATTGCAATAATAAGATATGTTTAATAACCTCCAGAAATGTTTTAGAGTGTCAGAGTGTGGGTGTTCTATAGGTTTTTACCTCTTATAATGTGGTAATTGATTTTTTTTTAATTTTATTATTGTGTATGTAAATATTATTAATTAAAATTTGTAGAAAAGTTTATATGTATAATTATTTATAATAAAAATATAAAATTAATTTAAATTTTTTATATGTGAATCTGTTTGTGTATAAGTTTTGATAATAACATATAAAATATAATCAAGTAATATATAATTAATCTCATTTATTTATTTATTATAATATTTTATTTATAGTTACATATCATGAAACACCAGTATTCCAAAACATTTAAGGAATATATTATACATTTCCTGCAACCATATTCCTGCTTGCTGCCATGGATAACAGTTTAGAGTTATTAGTAGCCATCGATAACACTAATATGTTGATATTATATTGTTACTTCCGAGAATATTATGTTTTTTAGCATTTGTGATGCTATTGCTAAACATATAGTGTCATATTTTATTTTATTTTTTGTGAGGGATAAAGTTATTGGAATCTGTTGAGGAAAGTATTGGTGTGAGATGTTGAAGAATTGCTATTTGAACCAAATGTAAGCTCGGAATCGACTGGAGCTTAGATGTTTTAAGATTGTTTTATTTAAACAAATTGAGGTTGAATTAGGCTCGCTTATAGACGCTAAGTCGCTTTACACTTTTATAAACTAACCCCAAGAAAGCTAAAATGGGGAGTGGATCGTTTCGTATATGTTTTTTTAGACAGTTATGTCAAGAGAGTAAACACAAATTCTTAAAATAGGGCTTCATAAATTTTGAGAAGATCCCACTAATGGAGTCATCTTCTAGAGCTTTTGTGTTTTTTTTTTTTCACATAGCAATTGTCATATAAAAAACTACGTATCAGAACATCTATTCTTATTTCATTATCTCTTGGATAGGAATGACAATTTTATCCGATCTTGAAATACCAGATCCCAATTTCTCCCATGGGTATAAATACTTTTAGTATTATTCCCGTTTAATAAGCAGTAGAGCGAGTGGTTCCTTACCATCGCAATTGTTTTATATAAATATTTTATATAAAATTATTAAAAAACTTAATTATATAAATTAAAATATTATAAAGTTATATAAATTAAAAGTATTTTAGGTGTTTGACATTATTTTTAAATTAAGTTGTGTTGGACAAATTTTAAAAAATTATAGTATTATACTTTTTTTTATTTTTCATTTTATTTTTTTGATTTTGTTTATAATTTATTAAGATCATATCCACTTGATCCTCGCGTGAGAAAGATAAACGAATATCCGCACAGATATGGAGGCGAGGGCGGAGGCGGGGGACGGGAGGTTACTACCCGTCTCCGCCCCCCGTTGCCATCCCTACTCTTGGATAGGGTAGGTGTTGTTTTCCATCGCATTGTCACACGAGTCATGTGTTGGATATTGGTACTGCACTTAAATCAGTCCCATCCTGCTAAATCCAACCACTCAATTGGTAAAAAGGGTGTTTGAATTCTTTGTGTTTGGACTTGACTGTGCCTACTCTTAAAACATGAGGATGAGAGTCGTACAAGCATATTATTAGCTTCAACCGAACAATGTCAACCTTGAAAACAGAAAGGTGTGATAAGTAGGAACATTAAGGCAGGCATGAAAATGCACCAAAGCAACTGCATTATGCGTTTGAACTCTACATGGACATAATTTATTGTGTTCTTAAAGAAAGAATAATACTTATTAAGGCAGGCAAGAAAATGCACCAAAGCAACTGCATTATGCGTTTGAACTCTACATGGACATAATTTATTGTGTTCTTAAAGAAAGAATAATACCTATTTTCGCGGTTGACACACTTTTTTTAAAAGGTAATGTTATTTCACTAGCAAAATTTGTACAGAATACTTGGGTGAGGTTAGCAAAACAATGTCCACTTTTCAGTTATCACACCAGTCAAACTTTTTCCTTTCCGTCTATATGTTAAGGAAAAATGTTTTCAAAATAATTTTTATATGCATAATATATTTACATTACATATTAATATGAAAAAAATATTAAATTAGTTTGTATGTGATTGTAATATTTTCAAGGGATACAAAATGAATTTGTGAATGGGTTAAAAAAAATTAAACATATAAAAGTTGGGCTAATAATGTAATATCTCAAAAATCATGTTAGGCTTATATAAGATTACATAATTAGTCTAATACTTGTTTGACATATCAATGAAATTTTGTGACAAACTGAGTTAATTTAAGCACTTTGCTGAAATTCAGAGTGCGAAAAGTGACTTAAAATAATTTAGAAAATAGCATAAATTGTTATTTGAAAGGAAAAAGGTGTGGATAATTTGTTTTTAGATCACAAATGAGTTAAGTATGATGTAGTTAAAGTTTCAGAACAATCGAAGTTAATTATTTTTAGGCATATTAGTTGTGCTTTTAATGTCAGATTGACTCTCAGCAAATATGAAATAATAGAGAAATGGTGAAACATGATTTTTAATGAATTTTAGAATTTATTTCAAATATGTTAAAAGTTAAAAAATTTGATTTGGTGAAATCTAAGTGTTCTTAGCAGATCAGGAATTTTGGTATAAGTAAGTAGCAAGGTCTAACTTTGCTACTCACGGCAGAAACCAAAAACAGAAGGAAGAAAAGGAGAAAAGAGAAGAGAAAGAAGAGAAAGGGGGAAGAAGGAAAGAAAAAAGGGAAACCAAAAGTAAGGTTTCAAGAATCAAGTTGTCTATAAGAGGGTTATTGACCTTTCTTTTCATCTTTTTCCCTAAACCATTTCATGGTTAAAGTTAGGTTTCTATGTGGAGAACATAGGTTTTTAAAGAGTAAAATCTATTTTCTTTGCTAGAATCTTAGTTTCTATGGTTGGAATTAGTTATTTCAACTATTTGGTATCAAGATTAGTGAATTTTGTCATTAGATAAGGTTAGAAAGATGATTAAATAGAGTATAGGTTAATAGGAAGTGTGTATGTGATTTTAATCATTAACACAAGACTAAGTGAACCAATAGGTTATTAAAAAGTTACAACATTTTTAGAAGTTGTTAGTAGTGTTAGAATTCACCTAGAAACAGTTTTTGGTGGTTTTGATCATTGCCAAGTTCCAATGGAATAGTGGCAGCAATCTGCAGAATTCTGCAGATTTGTTGTTATGCGAGGAGCGCTCAGGTGCTCAAGCACCAGAGAGATGCGTGATGCAGGGCATTGAGCGCTCAGGCACTCAGTGCATAGTGCTTAGGCGCGCATAGCGTAGCAGAACAAAGCTATGCTCTCCCCAGTAAGCGCTCAAGCGCTTGGCTAGGAGTGCTCAAGCGCACATAGAATGCTCAAGCACTCATGAAGAAGGCGCTCAAGCACCCAGGCACCAAAAACGTAATTTTTGATGTTTTTGGTCATCCTATTAGTTGGAACTCCCTTTTTATGCCTAGTAAACTATATTGAGACACTAGTAAGGGTAATTCCTAGAGAGAAAGATGATTAAGCATATAAGGAAAAGTGAGTTAAGCTTGTGCATCCATTGGATATGGATTGTTATAGACCAAGAGTTAGTTTCTTAAACAACCTAGGCTGCATTTAGCGCACATGATAGTATAAGACCTTATAGTATAAGATAGTAAGATAAAAGCTGATAGTATAAAGGACCTAATTAGTTCTTATACAATCATATATTTGGTGTCCAATAGTATAAGAATCCTGATAGTATAATAATTATTTAATATATCTATAATACCCTTTAATATAAAAAAAATAAAAAATAAAATATATTTTTCCAATTAGATTTATGGGTCCAGCCACCAAACAAAATTTTCAAAAAAAAAAAAACTACAGATCTGCTTCAACTCTACATCACTGAGTGTAGGAACTAGGTGGGGGGCAAACTGATTTAGGTCACCGTCAACATCATCAAGTTACAAATCTTCGACTTCTTCGTGCTGGGTCATGGCTTCGTGCTGGGGGAGATCTAGTGCTTACGGGTTTGGGTCACCACCGTAAGCAGGTCTGGGTGGTCCATGGTGATTTGCAACCATGGCCACTGCCAACGAAAGACGGTTTCGGGGTTGGTCACAGATCTAGTGCAGTGGAGCTTGTGGGTTACAGGCAAGGTGGCAAGGGGGTCTGAGGTGGTTCGAGTTAGGTGGCCTTACTGGTTTAGGTTCCGGATGGTTGAGGATGAGGCGGGTCTGGGTGATTGGCCATGGGGACAGTTCTGATTAGGTCACTGGCGACTGGGCTCGAGGTGGCGACGTGGTTTAGATGAGGGACAGGGCAAGGGATGATGACCCTTGCACGATGGTGATGGCGGCCAAGGTTGGTTATTAACGGTGGCTTAGGCGGGGGAGGAGTGAGGCAGAGTGGTGGTGAGGAACGACGGCTAGGGTGGTGAGGTAGAGTGGTGGTGGGGAAGGGTTTTTTTATCTTGTTGGGTTTTAGTTTTAGGTTGTTTGATTTCTGGGTATGAAAGTGAGGGTAGTGGTGGAAGGAAAATCCTATCAGGTTATATCAGGGGGTCGTGTGGAGGATAGTGTTATACTATTAGAGTGGGATAAAAAGTTTTGATCGAATTTGACTATCCTATCAGGTGGACATACCAAACACTTGATAAAGTCTGATAGTATTAACTTATACCATCAGGTTCTCCTTATACGACGCACCAAACATAGCCCTAGTGTTGCATAGATATCACAAGAGAGATTATTAAAGAGTTAAGGAGCTAGATGGCAAGAGTTGAGTGTCATAGACCCTAGTTGGCAAGGGTGAATGTCATAGTGCATGAAAGGTCCCATAGAGAGAAGATGAGGTAGAACTAGTAATGCAAAGGTAGAAGTGTACTAAGTCTAGTTGGCATTGGTTAACTGTCATAGTGTAACATCCTAATACAGATATCTAGATATATCCTAGATATATAGAGATATATAAAGATAAACAGTACTAGAGATGTCACTTCTATATACTACATACTAATACATATATCTATAATCACAACTGAGTAATTATAGAAAGTCTTGAGAGAATACAAAAAAACTTAAACTCATACATATATATACAACACTTGTCACAAAAGGGCATATTGTAATACATACTACTTAAAACATACAAAGCAAATATAAAGTTATACATAAGCTTTGTCTACTAAAACATATAAAAATTATACTAGTTTTCATGCTTCGTCTTCATTCCCTTAACAGGGTCTGTACCTCTGTACCTCTGTACCTGAATTTATATGGAAGAACAACTGGGGTGAGAATTACAATTCTCAATAAAAGCAATTCCAATACCAACTAGCTATAACACTGTATAACAAATATAACAATTGTTATAACTACAAACATAAGAGTTTTCTCCATTTTTACTCATAATTGCACACTACTATCTAGCGTGATCTAAACCGATAGCCTACATACCGTTAGATATAAACAATTGCCTATACAATTGTAAATACCACAGCAACAGACAATGTCCATACAACTGTTTGTAAATGCAATGCAGATGATATGCAATATGATTATGCTCCAGAAAAATTCTAAAGATATGATTGTGCAATGTTTTGTTTTAAAATACATGCATGGATTTATTTTCAAAACCAAGATAATCATTAGGAATTGGTTCAGTATATTATCATGTGGTGAATAGAGGTATCTCCTTACATCATGCATATCCTGGCACGCTGAGAAGTTCAGTCTAAATCCTGATTCTGAAGAACTTTATGGACTCTTACTTATTTCCTTTGGCCTTGACATTAACAAAATATCAAGGTTATGTCCTTCCTCAATTGAGTTTATCAAACACTCTTTAATCTCTCTTGGCCTTCATGAATAGACATCAAAGGATACTCACTAAGATCAATACTACTAGACTATTTTCATTTGCATACATATATACTTATATTTATACATCACCTCATCACTCATAATTCTTAAGTGAATCTTATGCAACATTATGTTGCTGAGATGTTAGATATTCACCTATGGCAAACCATTACTTTTGGTTGCACTAAGGTTCTTACTCTTCACATACAAACTAGATTAACTAACTAGTGTGTGAAAAACATAGTATTATATTTACCTCTTACATAAACACCACATTAACATTCCTATAGACTTAACTCATCCTAGTGAAAGAGTCTATCTTAGCTAATGTATCATTCAACCTTGCTTAAGGAAACCAGTGATCATTTCACTATAACTTTGCATACTTAATAAATGTAACAAGATTACAAGTCATCATTCATCATATTGTGTATTTTACAATGCACAAGGTCTCGTTTAACTAGAGACTTAGTACATAACATTCCCTCTTCGAAAGTAAATACACAACCTTATCTCTACTTAAGTGAATCTAACACAAGAGTGATTCTTATTTGCAACTCTTTATTGCTTAAGGTTCTAGGTACCTTCCAAAGGCAATCCATTGCCCTTGGATATCCTAAGGCTCATACATTCCTTTTACTTAGTAGAGTGAATCCTACAATCCATCCTAGTATACTCATCTTCATTGCACCATCTCATCACGTCTTGAGTGATATCCAATGCAACATTATGTTGCCTAAGGTGCTACTTCCTTACCTAGGGCAATCATTCACTTTTGGATGCTCAAAGTCTAAGCTTTCTCATTCATTCTAGGTAATAATTTCCCTCTTGAAAATATCCTCATTTGTACCGTAACATACTTTAGGAAACATCTACTAATGATCCCATCTAGTCCATAGCTTCAAAACATAAAAATTGACATTTTTAAAGATTCTGGCCTAAAACACGGGTCATGTCTGATTACACCCCCTGGTGTTTTGCTCTGTTAGCACATTTTCATGTATAAAACAGGCAGAAAATGACACGACCCCACAACCCCCCTCCCCCCCAGTGTCTTTGGACACGGGCCATGTTTCTGAACCAGAAACTTTGCAGCAAAATCTACAGATTCATGGCACTATTCCATTGGCCAAATTCTTAGATTTTGACCACTCCAACTCGGTTCCTAGGTGATTTAAGGTCCCTAACAAGTTTACTAACATATAGAGATCATTAATCACCAACTTAAACCTCTTAATTTGGATTATGGATCAAAATCCCTCTTAACTTGACCTAACCCTTCTTTTTGGACATCAATGGCCTAAATGAGATGTTATAAGCTTCTAGCCTTAACTTATGCTTTGAACAAGTCATAAATAACCAAAGAAACACATTCATGCAAGTCAAACTCATTAAACATATTTAGAACTCAATTTGACCTATTAAGCTCCAAAGGTACATCAATGGTAAAATAGAAAAAATAGATGAATATGGACATAAACCTCTACCTCTTGGAAGCCGAGATGATCCACTTTCAAGCTCTATGCTTTAATCTTGATTTTCCCTTGGTCTTCCTCTCCTTCTTTTTCTTCATTGCTCTCTTCTCTTCCTTCATTTCTTTCTTTCTCTGTTTTTCTTTCCTTTGCAGCAGTTATTGCTGCATTTAACCGAAAGAGAGAAATGAGAGAATGACCACCATGTCCCTTAGGATATTTTGCTAGAACTTCCTTATCTATTAAGAACATCCGAATTATACTAATTCAAGTTTTTTAGCTTCCAACAACTTTAGAATAAATCATAAGATTTATCTAAATTATTATTTCACTATTTTCATGATTTTTCATAAATGCTGATAGTCAATCCGGTATTAAATGCACAACCAGTATGCATAAAAATATCAAACTAACTCAGATTCTCTTGAAACTTTAACTACATCTTATTTAACTTATTAGTGACCTAGAAACAAACTCTCTATGTTTATTTCCCTCAACTTAACCTTATAAGTCATTATCTGAGTCATTTTAAGCTACTTTTCAACTTCTGTGTTGCAACTGAGTGCCTAAACGAACTCAGATTGTCACAAAACTTCACAGGCATGTTAAACAAGTAATATGCTACCTTTTGTAACCATATACAAGTCTAACATGTTACTAAGGGTATTATATTTCTTCCCTCATTTTTAAAATTTTATTCTCAAAATTGCTTACCTCATGCAAACAACTCTAGGTAAACACTCTTAACACGAGATTCTTACTACCATGTAAACCTTTTTCAGCACCAGCTTCTCCCAACTGCACCTCTGTTAGAGGAAATCCGCTTATCTCTATGCTTTTGACCCCTCTGTTGTGGATGATAAGCTATACTAAAATATAACTTAGCTTTGAACTCCTCCTTACAAGGCTTTCCAAAACCAACTGTGAATCTAGTATCCCCTTCAGACACTACATTCACTGGAACTCCATGCATCCTAACTATTTCTTTCAAAAGTAGTTGAACCATTTTATCTAGAAAGTAGCTAACTTCACTTAGCGAAAGTCGGTAGATTACTTAATCTCTCCACCTTTACCTGCAGCTCAACATATTCTGCTATATTCTTTAACATACTAGGCCACCAGACATCTTCCTTAACTCTTGACAAACCTTAGTAGTTTCTAGATAGATGGTACACTTTCTCTTGTGAGCTTCCTCCATGATTCCTTTTCTTGATTTTTGACCATATTGAAAAACAAAGTCTGTCTCTAAACTTCGTCATTCTCTCTTAGTCATAACAAAATCCTCTAGGGTTCCTTAGAAGATCTGCTCACTCTTGTCCCTTAGAGTTTCATTCTTCCTTTGAGCTTCTAAAAATCTGAATCCTTAGGCATCTTACTATGTCCACCTTGCTCACTGAGAGACTATTTGGAATCATAGTCACCCCTAGACTCAAATTCTCAAAACTCTCAAGAAATTCACTCTCTTGGACTATCATCTGGGACACCTGTAGGAATTTCCTACCTAGTGCATCAACCACTACTTTGGTCTTACCTGAATGATATCACAACTTAAGGTTATAAGCCTTGAAAAATTGCATCCATCTATTCTGCTTCATGTTCAGCTTCCTCTGATCAACAAGCATATTGAACTATTATGATCACTGAACACCTCAAATTAGACTCCTTATGAGTTATGTCTCTGTAACTAAAAGGTAATCACCACTATGGCTAATTCCAAATCATAACTAGGGTAGTTCTTCTCATGCAGGTTTAATTGCCTTGATGCATAGGCATCTACTTACCTCTTAGTGCATATGAACACATCCTAGTCTCATCTTCGAAGTATAACTAACCACCTCAAAGTTCTCACGGGAATCTAGAATTATCACCACTAACATAGTAATCTACTTCCTCTTCAACTCTTGGAAACCATACTCACTCTCTAGAGTCCACTACTGAGTACTACCTTTCTTAGCTGGCCTAATCTGGGTAGCACTAACTGAGAAAGTCTACTGATAGACTCTTTGCCTTTGGTTACAATGGTTACTCTTTCCATTGTACCTCTGCTTAAACTTTACTAGGGTTCTCTGCAATTTACCCTCTTGAGAAATTACATAGCCCATAAATTGTACCACTTGTAACCCAAAACTGACTTTCGGCTTACTTGACATTTAACCAATTCTCATCCAAAAGTTTCCAAGACTACTTTTAACATACTCTTCATGTCCTTTCGTAATCCTGGAAAACTCTTTGAGATCTATTCTTCTTAACTTTAATTCTATGACAATCAGATCTTAGATCATCTCATGAGAAAATCCAAAGCTTTTCTCAACTGATCTACCCGATCATTTTTTCTAGACAAAGACATTTAGTCTCGATAGTTCCTTCATTTGATTGCCTAACATAAACACAGACTCACATTCAAACTAAACAAGAACATAACATCATTTGTCTCTTTTAGCAACTAAACTGTACCAACTAGGTAAGAAAGCTAGATTCACAAAGTAAACCAACATGATTTACAAAGTAAATCCATACTCTCCTTATACACACCTTAAAAGATTCCTCTTTACATGTGCTCTTACTTCATACCATGTTGGAAGATTTCATCACCTCTGCTGCGCACTCTGATCTATATCTTGCTTACGCATCTTGGTATCGTGGAGTCTGATTTACCTCTTTCCTTTCAGGTTGCTCGTCTTGAAAGCACCTTAGTCATACTCATCATCACCCACAAGCTACCACTTGAACTTGTGTTCTTTTTCCTGATAAAAATTGAGACCAAGAGGCACCATCACTGATCTCAACATCTGATCTTTTCCTTTTTGGGGAACCTTCTGAGTCTTGTTCCATCGAGACTCTGAGATTATCTGCTTCTACAACTCTGTACTCAGTGACTAGAGCGAAGAAGTCCTTAACCTCATTTTGCTTCACAACTCTCCTAATGCCCTCTTCAAGTTCTACTTCAAATTTTACTCACTTCCATTCTTCATCTGGATTGGACGTAAAATAAGAAAAGAACTCGTGACATTCCTTGAATTGCTCCGCATACTAGTCCCCAGTAATATCCCCTCGCTCAGACCTTAGAAATTTCTAAATTTTTCTTGCCTTCCATAACTCAAGAGAATAATACTTGTCTAGGAAAGTAGCTCTAAACACCTACCAGGTGATTCAAGTACCAACCTCTTCTAGTAACTTCTCTGCTTCATCTCAACAACTTTCGGCTCTTCCTACTAACCCTTACGAAGCAAAATCACCTTCTATCCATTAGAGCATGCCATGACCTTAAAGATCTCTTCCATAACATGAAGTCATCTTTCGGCTCTGACCGAATCAAACTCTCCCTTGAAAAACAAAGGGGTAACTTTCCTGAACTCTGAGAAATACTGATCTCTTATAAGTTCTTTCTCGTTCCCGCAACTAACTACGCAAGTTCTATTCTATCACTTCTAATAGACTTTTACAAAATGGCAGTCTGCTCTCTCAAAACAGCAACAATTTCTCTAATAGCTCTGGTTATCTCCTCCTTTACTAGTCTCCTAGTTTCATAGGTTCGCCCGATAGTTGTCATAGTTTCCTATACACACAGTACAATACATATTGAGTTAGCTAAGTTCAATATCATGTAACTGTGTAACAGTAGCCAATAGCATTCATACCTAAGGCTAGTCATACAATTCCATCTGCATATCTCATAAAGAGATAAAAGAATGCATAACATTCTTCTAAACTGCTACTTATGCCTAAGCACAGTCAGTCCATACCCCTGACTCAACAGAATGAACTGCTCTGATATCATAATGTAACATCCTAATACAGATATCTCTGTATATCTAGGATATATTTAGATATCTGTATTAGGATGTTACACGTAGTGCATGAAATGCTCTCACAGAGAAGATGTAGAGTTAGTAATGCAAAAATAGACTTAGTATAGAGTTATGTGGTAGTTATGTTAGAGTTAGACATAACGTTGCATTTTCACACATGCGCAGCACTTTTTGCACATACTTGTTATTCCTAGAGATAAGGAAGTGGAGGCATCCACTCAGTTTTCGGTGAGTAGATCCACCCAGTTTATGGTATGTTACGTGGTAGGTTATAGGATGATACATGTTGTGGTAACAGACTTCTTTCCTACGGGGTAGACTATAAGAGGTGGCACGTTATCATAGCAGATTCCCTCCCTATATAGGGGAATAGTCAAGTATCACGATATTGCACTTACACTATTATACACTTTTCTTTGACCATAATCATACATCATCTCATCTTTGCATTATTTCATACTTGTTTTGATTGGAACTTGTGTGCTTGTTGTGTTTGTGTTGCATTTGCCTTCGGTGACAGTTGTATGAACAGTTGTCTTGCTTGATGATTTCAAATGATTATATGGGTAGTTATTTGATATCATTGCTTCTTTTAGTTAAAATTATAGATTACATTTTGAATATTGCATAGAGTTGAAACATATGTTCTTGTGTAATAGTTTCGTTTATTCATTGCAAATAATTAGACTACTGATTTTAGTATACTTATACTGAGAAATATGATTTCTCACCCCGTTTGTTGCCATGTAAATCCAGGTAGAAGTTCATCCCAAGGCAAGAAGAAAAAGTATGAAGACTAGGATAGTTTTTATGCTTAGTTATAAAGTTTGTATTTATTTATATTGTTTTAAGTCTAAATAAAAAAGTTTATGTATATAATGTGCCCTTTTGAGACAAGGATATATGTATAACCTTTAGTTTTTCATAAGACTCTTTATTATTATTTGTTTAAATGATATAGAGTAGTATGTTGATTAAGTTAGAAGTAGCATAACTAATACTGTTTACTCAAGTGTATGCATGATATACTAGATTATTGGTATTAGGATATTGTAAATAACGAGACTGAGATGTTAAGTCACCTCGTCCTCTATGACAGTTTTGTATAAACTTTATTTGTGAAAGTAACATTTCTACATATCTATAAAAATTCTAATCCCACCAAAAGTCCCATTTTCCTCCAAAGAGACTATTCTATATTATTATTTTATATTAAATTGCGAAAGTGAAGAAATTGGATGGGAAAGGGTAGGTAAGACCTTAGGGGTGGGTGATATTTATGTCAAATATTCAATAATTAGTTTTTAAAATTAATATTTATTATTTATTTATTTATTTATTTTTATAATTTATGAGGATGATTTAAAATATGTAAAATGAAAATAACATATATCAATATCTCATTACATATATAAAAATGGTTTTATGTAATTATATTTTCTTTTATTATTTATTTTCATTTTATTTCTCAATATTTTATCTTCTCTACTTTCTATCTGTTGATCAATATTTATTTGCCAAGTTTTGAGATTTAGTTTTTTCTTGCTAAGTTTTTAACATAAAAAAAGACTGAATAATATTAAAATAATTAAATCTAATTCTACCTCAAAAGCTACTTCAATAGAAGAGGGTTACCCAAGTTATTATAAATGGTTCATTACTTATATATTCAACTAATATGAGACATAATACACCCCTCACGTTTAGGACTAGAAATTTGAAGTGTGAAATTTACAAGGCTAGACATTCATAGGTAACCCAACTAGGATATACTTTAATATCGTATTAGAATAATCGGACCTAACTCTACTCTAAATGCTATAGCTCAAGGGGGAAGGTTGTTCAAGTTATTATAAATGGTTCTTTAGTCATATATTCAACCAATGCGAGACTTAATAAATATCATAAAAAAATCAAATTCAATAGTTTGGGTATCAATAATAATTTTAAAATAACATTTGGTGTAGAGTTTAATTGTTTAGATAATTTATAAGATAAAGCATATTTGGTGAGATTCGTGTTTATTGTAAAAAGTAAGAGGAGTGAATTTTGACCATTGTATCTTACATGAATAGTGAAGATTAAAATATAAATATATGTGCCTTTTTTAAGTGGTCACATGACCTTTAAATAACTTTTAATCTTGACTATTCATGTATGATTATATAGTTGTATAGTCAAAATTTATTTCTCTCACATTTTCACAATAAAAATTTATTTTACTAGATATGCTCCGTTATAAGAAATGTGTTTTTAAAAATTATAAATAGATACATCAATTGTACCATATAAATTAGGTAAAAGAAAGGTTAATAATATTAACAAAAAATAAATACATCAATTGTACTATAAAAAATAGATAAAATAATTAATATTTTTTCTTTTTATCGGGTTCCTTTTCGAATTTAGAATTATACAATGCTTTATTTAAATAAAAATAATGTGTATGCCTATTTTTTCAACTTATGGTCATGTCTTGGTATTGATTAATATTTATTTGTCAATTTTTAGATTGTTTTTTCTTACTAAGTTTTTAATATAAAAAATGATGGAATAACTCTTAAAAAATTAAATTTAATAATAATTTTAAAATAATTTTTTTAGTGTTTAATTGTTTAGATAATTTACAAGAAATGTGTTTTTAAAACTGTAAATAGATATATCAACTGTACCATATAAGTTAATTAAAAATGTTAATAATATTAATAAAAAAATAGATACATCACTTATTATTTTAGTGCAACAAATTGTTCATACATTTTGAGGCGTGTTAATACTAGTTTAAAGATAAAAATTAGAGATTATAAAATACCATAAGTCATACAGTTTAGGTACCTTTGATCAATCATACAAAATGATAGAGAGTTAGAGGGAGATATAAACAATAGGATTCAAGCTGGATGGATGAAATAGATGAGTACTTCAGGAGTTATTTGCGATAGAAAAGTATCTCTTAAGTTTAAGGGTAAATTTTACCGCACAGTTATAAGGCTCACGATATTATATGGTACTGAATGTTAGGCGATAAAAAACCAACAAGAGCATAAGATCAGTGTCGCGAAGATGAAAATGTTGCGTTGGATGTGTGGTCATACAAGATAAAATAGGATTAGGAATGAATGCATTAGAGAGAAAGTAGGGGTAACACCTATTGTAGAAAAGATGGGAGAATCTCGCCTTAGGTGGTTTGGACATGTAAGGAGAAGATCCTTAAAAACTTCTGTAAGAAGAGTAGATCATGTGGATAATAGTCCAATAGTTAAAAGAAGAGGAAGACCAAGAAATACTATAGGTGAAACGATTAAAAAAGATTTAGATCTGAATGACATATCTGAAAACTTGATTTATGTTAAGATACAATGACGTCGTTTGATCCATGTAGTCAACCTCACTTAATAAGAAAAGACTTGATTGTTGTTGTTGTAAATTATTCATACATTTTCAAGTTGAGAATTATGATTAAAAAAAATCTTTCTCGAAATTGAATGAAAACTTTATATATATACGTTATAAAATTAATGGAAAGCTAATTTAGTAAATATTTTTAGTGCTGATTTCTTTTAACTACATCTTTAATAATTTCATAAATAAAAAATATATTAACTAATACCTACATGATGGGAATGAAAACTTTATATAAATACATAATAAAAAATTACTTTTTAATTATTTAAATAATTTCCAATACAAAATACTTTTTAATTATATTTTTGATTACTTTAAAAATAAAAATTATATTAACTACCTTGTGCATGCACGATTACAAATGCTAATTTCTTATAAAAGTACATATTGTTTAATATTAAAGGATGACATTTAATATGCTTTTAAAATGATTTTGAACATCCATAATTTTTAAAATTTACTTGTAGTGATAAGTAATGAACGGTTGAGTTATTGTAAAACTAAATAGAGAACCGCACAATGACCCGCACCACCGCGAGCCGCTATGAACTGCCGTGAACCCGCCACCGAACCCATGCCTCTGCCACCACCGTCAACCGACCTCGCCTTCAACCCAGGCTATCACAGGTACTTGCGACCTACCATTGAATCTGCTTAACCAATTCCGTCGCGTCCCCTCCGATCCGCCATAAACCTCAACCTACGACAACCACCTGAATCTGTCAACCATTTCTCCACCCAGCCCGGGCATGGTGGTGGCTCGCTGATGGAGACGCTGTTTGGGTGGTTGGCCGGTGGCCTATTTGGGTGTGACAGGGTGGCTTTCCGGTTGTGGCTGGTCGCGCTTCCATTGCGACCTCAGTCGCGAAGCCGCGGGGCCACCACTGTGCTTCCCCTCGTCGTCGTTTCTGTCTCCATCCAGCCACTGTCGAGTCCCCTTGCGCACCTGAACAGGTCACCACCGCAAGCCATGACTGTTCTCCATTGACAACGACTGTTTTCCGGCTCCGGCGATGTTCCCCGACGTCGGTGGCTGGTTTGTCAGGGAGCTGACTTGGCTGCTGTACAGTAGTTGTGAGGTGAGTTGAGGTGAAAGAAAGAGAAAAGAAAGAAATGGTTCACTTGTTTTATTATTATCATTAATAATGTATATATCTTTTTTATATTCTTATTAATATTATTTTTTTTTATTTTTTATTTTTTATTGTTTTTACTAAATACACTCTTAAAAAAATACCTATGAAAAAAATGTATGATAATTTTTTAATTAAAAGTTACCAGTGATAAAGATAAGTTGTTCATCTATTTTTCTATATAATCAACGGCGTAGAGCATCAATGTTTAAAAAATTTTAAACGAAACCATATTGAAGTACCGTTATTAGGAATGTTTAAATCAAACTAAATAAATTAAAATTAAAATAATAAAAAATTGAAAAAAAAATGATTGGATTTAATTGTGTTTTGTTCCAATTTTGAAAATTCATCCTGGCCAAATCAAACCAAAATTTAGTAGAATGACATTGGGTTTTGATTTATATATTTTGATGAATGTATTATTTAATAGACTATAAGGCAATGCTATGAATATATCATTTTGATGAATACTTGGTTATTTGTTTTTTAAATAAGTTGTTTAAGTGGGTTACTTGTTCTTTAAATAGGTTGAGTTGTCTTTTGAGATGAAAAAAATGATAAAGATTTTGGGCATGCCTTTTTCGAGGGAAAAAATTATGACCAAAAATTGAAAATTCGATTAAATCAAAATTAATTTAAACCAAATCAATCAAATAATAATATAAAAAAATTGATTGTATTAAATCTGAAAGCAAAGGTTCTCTTAATGAAACTTTGATTTAATTATTTGTGATAAAAATATTACAATATATACACTAAAGAAATGTAGTTGTTAGGCTGAAAATGGGAACCAATAAAAGAAAAATTTCCTTAATTTTAGTCAATATCATATTATTACCTAAAAAAGAAATAACTATATACCTAATAATTACATATTTACAGCTAATAATCTCATAATTATATAATTAATTCAATCCCTTAATCATTGAGATTTCACATCAACAGGCCCCTCAAGCTGGTGAATAGATGTTGATCATTCCTAATTTACTAATATTTGAGTGAAATTCTAACTTCAGTAAAGGTTTTGTCAACATATCAGTTTCTTGAGACTTGGTAGATACATAATGTAGGCTGAAAGTTCCATTTTCAATTTTTGATTTTATGAAGTTCCTGTCAATCCTCACACGCTTCATCCTATCGTGTTGTACAGGATTGTGAACTATGCTAATAGCTAATTTACTATCGCTGAACAATTTTATAGGGTCCTCAAGTGGAATAAATATGTCTTGTAGTAACCTACTTATCCAAATAAGTTTACAAACTCCTTGTGCAATTGCCCTATATTCTGCTTCAACACTACTTTTTGCAACAACAATTTGTTTCTTGCTTTTCCAAGTCATAACATTTCCCCACACTTTAGTGCAATACCCAGTAGTTGACTTTGCATCTTCTACAGAACCTACCTAGTCTGCGTCTGCATAGCACTCAATTCCTCAGTGATCATTTTTCTTGAACAGCAATCCCTTGCCAGGAGTCCCTTGTAGGTAGCGAATGATCTGGTTTTCAGCTTATAAATGTCTCTTGGTAGTAGAATGCATAAATTGACTCACTACACTTACACTGTAAGTAATATCAAGTCTAGTGAGGGATAGGAAGATCAACTTTCCTACTAAGCGTTGGTAGGATTCCCTCTCCATAGGAGGATCTTCTTCATTAAGGTTATGTTTCCAATTTCTGTCCAGTGGCATTCCAGCAGCCTTGCATCCCAGTTTTCTTGTCTCCTTTAGTATATCAAGGGTATATTTCCTTCGAAAAATAAAAATGCCTTTCTTGCTCCTTGCTATTTCCATCCCAAGAAAGTATTTTAAGTGTCCAAGGTCTTTTACCTTAAATTCTTCTTGAAGGTGACTTTTAAGTCTTTCAATTCCTTGAGTGTCATCCCCGATAATTACTATATCGTCTACATAGACAATAAGAACTACCTTTTTCCCATTTTTAGCTTGTTTGACAAAGAAAGTGTGATCTACCTGTCCTTGTGTGTACCCAAATTGTTTCATAACCAAGCTGAATTTGGTGAACCAGGCCCTAGGGGACTGTTTAGTCCATATAAAAACTTCTTTAACTTGCACACCATACCTGATTTATGTTTTTCTTCAAAGCCTGGAGGGAGCTTCATATAAACTTCTTCCTCAAAGTTTCCATTTAGGAATACATTCTTCACATCCATTTGGTACAATTCCCAATCTAGATTCACAGCAAGAGAGATGAGGACTCTGATAGAGTTTAATTTTGCTACTGGAGTGAAAGTTTCTTCATAGTCAATACTATAGATTTGAGTATACATTTGAGTTACCAACCTTGCCTTGTATTGATCTATGTTTCCATCAGCTCCTATTTTTATGGTAAATATCCATTTGCTTCCCACCAACTTTTTTCCTTAAGGAAGGTTTACTACATCCCATATATTCTTTTCATTTAGAGCATTCATTTCCTCCATTACAACACTTTGCCATTTTAGATCTTGAAGAGTATCATGAACATTTTTGGGAACCTCTATTTGATCAATCTTTGTGATGAAAGCCCTGTACTTTGATGATAGCTTAGAATAAGAGAAGTAATTAGATATGGGATATTGAGTGCAAGACCTAACTCCCTTTCTAACAATAATAGAACATCAAGATCATCAATAGTAGCAGTTAAATAATTAACTATGAAATTACCTTCATTAACCTGTGTGCCTTCCACTAGATTTGTCCCTAGTTCTGCTGTTTGGTTTTGCTAAGGAACTCATGGTCTCCTAGAGTAGACCCGAAGTCCACCTTGCACTTGTTTCTCAGGTTCTTCTCCTTGAGGTATAAGCTGTATGGGTTTAGGATTTTGAATGGTAGGCTCCTCTAAAGATGAAATGGGAAGTAAAATAGGAAGGGATATGGAAGGATCCCAATGTTTATCTTCACTTTAGTTCTCCCCCTGAAGGGAAACATTGGGAAAGAAAGGTTGATGTTCAAGGAAGGTGGTGTCATATGAGATATGAAATCTTTTTGTGGAAGGACAGTAGCACTTGTACCCTTTCTGAGAGGGTGAGTAATCAACAAAGATGCACTTAATGGCTTTGGGATCAAGCTTGCCCCGAGTGAGACTAGAGTTATGAACATACATAGTACACCCAAAGACTTTAGGAGGAAATGACTCAAGGAGTCTGATATAGGAAAAACATTTATGTAAGCAACTCAAAGGGGTTTGAAAATTAAGAGTTCTAGAAGGAAGCCTATAAGATATGTAGAGGTTAAAACAGCTTCACCCCAAAAGGAATGTGAGACATTACTTGCAATCATGAGGGAATGAGCAACTTCAAGAATATGATGGTTTTTTTTCTGGCTATACCATTTTGCTGAGGAGTGTAAACACATGTACTTTGATGGAATATGCAATGCTCAGTAAGGTAATTTGCAAGTTCAAGAGAAAAATATTATTTGCCATTGTTAGTTCGAAAATTTTGCATAGTGGACTTAAACACATTATTGACAATGTTAGGAAATTGTTTGAAGATGGCACTTATCTCGGATTTGTCTTTCATAAGATAGGTCCAACATATTCGTGTGTGGTCATCAATAAAGGTAATGAACCATCTTGTTCCAGTAATGTTAGAAACCTGGGTAAGACCCCGTATGTCACTATGGATGAGGTGAAATGATTTTGAATTTTGATGAGAGTGCTCAGGATGATGTTTTCTAGGTTATTTTGCAATAATACAGTTTTCACATTGGAAAGAAGAAACATCTTTATTGAGAAATAACTTTGGATATAAGAATTTAAAAAAATTAAAACTAGGATGACCTAGGTGTTTGTGCCAAAGCATTATATCAGAATCTAAAATAGTAAACAGGGAAACCTTTGATTGTACTTGAAATTTTGAAGAAGAACCAGGGAAAAAATAGAGACCGCTTCGTTTCTCAGTATTGCCAATCATCATCCCTGAGTACAAGTCCTGATATTCATAACCAGTAGAAGAAAAAATTATTGTACAGTTTTGATCATTGGAAAGTTTGTTAACTGAAATTAGATTGTATTTCAAGTTAGGAACATAAAGAACATATTTCAGACTTAAACCACACAAATTTAGATTACCAAAACCAGCCACAAAGGAGAAACTTTCATCTGCCACTGTAATTTTTATCTCACCACCACACCTTTTATAGGAAGAAAATAGATTTTTAGACCCAGTCATATGGTATGACGCTCTTGAATCAATAGTCCATTCTGCAGAATTTCCCTGTTTTCAAAGAAAAGAGTTACCTCATTGTGCAACATGAGTAGAAGAGTTTGCAGGTGCAGTATGTTTAGTTCTAGACTGTCGAAGCATGTCCTTTAGCATCTTCATTTCTTCAACAATGAATGGAGATGTGTTTGAAGTATTGTGCTCTACATTAGTTTTAACCACATGTGCAGAATTATTTTGTCTCCATTAACTGCGAGGCTTCCGATCTGTGAGTTTTCTGTGGATGTTCCAACATGTTTCTTTAGTGTGGTAAGGCTTTTGCCAGTGATCACACCACAACTTGTTATCTTTGGAGCGGTGGCTCTTGTTGGACTCCCCCTGATTTGAAAACAAAGTTGAGCCAAGTCGGTGACTTTCTTCCATAGTTGGAGTTATTTTCAACATTACTTTCCTTCGGCTTTCTTCCCTCCTAACTTCAACGAAGACTTCCCTGATTGTAGGCAGTGGCATAGCTCCAAGGATACAACCTCTTACTTCATCAAGATCTTTGTTGAGTCCATGAAGAAAATCAAAGACCCTTTCTTTTTCAAGTATTTTACTGTATAGTTGGCTGTTTTCAGTGCACTTGCACTATATGGTGCAGAAATGATCTATTTCTTGCCATAATGCAACTAATACATTATAGTATTCAGTCACGGACTTGCTTCCTTACTGTGTATTGTGAAGTGCATATCTGATTTCAAAACATTGAGATGAATTCTACATTTCTTGGATAATTTTCCAAATTTCATGAGCTGTGTTGTAGAATAAGTGGGTCTGGCCAATTTTAGGTTCTATCGAGTTGATCAACTATGTCATCACAATCGAGTTCTCTGCTTCCCATGTCCGATAATTTGAATCTGTTAAAGCTGGTGCAGAGATGTTTCCAGTGAGATAGTCCATCTTCCTTTTCTCTTTTATCATGAGAAAGACAGATTGGTATCATTCTCAAAAATTTAACCCAACGAGTTTATGCTACGTTATTTGGAAGGGATGGTTGATGTCGATAGAAAAACTGGATACTGCGTTTTGCTACACAGTGGGGTTTGGTTGGAGGGTTTGTGGGCGCGAGGCATCACAACAAGGTGTAAGGTTTTTCCCAGCGATAAAAGTCGCTGCTAAAGGTTCATTGTCGTTGGGAAAGCAGTTTTCTCCAACGACACAAATGTCGCCGCATAGTGCTGGCATAAGTCCCGTTGCGAAAAGATTTGCAACGACTTTTGAACTTCGCTGCCATAAGTAACGTTTTCCGACTAAAGTCGTTGTCATATGTTACATTGTCCCAACGACAATTATCGTAAGTGATTTGTCGCGAAGGGTAACATTATGCCGCTAGTAAAAGTTAACATTTCCAGCGACTTAAGTCGCAGCCATAAGTCACATTTTCTCAGCAACATAGGTTGTTGCCAAAAGGCAAACATCTCCTTTTGCCAACGCAAACTGTGTTGCGGAGATAAAGTTCTTTTTCTCGCAACGACTTGGAAATCTCGCTGCGATATGTGTATTTTTGCTAACGACGTATTTGTCGCTGGGAAAAAGTCGCTGCCATTTATCTTGATTCTTGTAATGCATCAACAAACCTGGGTGTTTGAGTGTCGGCCATGGGATAAACCTAGCCCTGTTTTTGGACTTACGGTTACAGGAAAATCGTAGCTCTGAATATCATCAAAGTTGAGGTTCTCTAAATAAAACTCTGATCTAATTATTCATGATAAAAAGATTACAATATATACACTAAAAAAAACTAGTTGTCAAGCTAAAAATAAGAACCAAAAAAGAAAAAATTTTCTTAATTTCAGCCAATATCATATTACTACTTAAAAAAGAAAAGAAAACAACTATATACCTAATAATTACATATTTACAGCTAATAATCTCATAATTATGAGATTAATTCAATCCCTTAATCATTAGAATTTCACATCCACAAAATCAATTAATTTTTTCTTTCAAAACTAATTCAAACTGCTCCGTGAGCATCTTTAACTAATACATTGTTGCAAAGTATAAAATCAATGTTAATACATACCAAAAAAAGATGTAATATATATAATAATTGAGTATAAGAAAATATCCTTTAGGATAATTTCGTTACTAAAGTCAGATTAAATTTTTGTATCATGTGCATTATGTTCATAAGATTTTTCATTAATTCAATATTATTTGAATTTTATATAAATATTTTAAAATAAACATTTTAATATGATTTTAAAATAAATATAGATATCAACCATCATTAATTTTTGTTTAACAAAAAGTATGTATTATTTATGCAGTAGTTAGTTATAATTTAATAGTTGAATATCACAATTATTTTTTTATAAAAGGATTATTCAATTATTAAAAAATTATCAAAAGATACCAAAATGAATTGATTTAGTTGGTAAACGTCAAATCATTTTATTTCACACTGTCAATAGTTATTCTTAATAGAAAAGTTTTGGTCTGATATTGTTGCAACGTTAATTTTTAGATTAAAAGTAATAGTTAAATAAAATTATTTTTCAAGCAACAACTCTAAAATTTTAAAATATTATTAATATAAATTTTGAATCTAATAATGTAGTATATCCTAACCTTAAACTACGGTAGCATCCCTTTTCTTTAACTTGAGTTGAATTGTAAGAAAAAAGCAAGTTAGCTAAGAGGACATCATTAACAGCATTATATGACATATCATATGATCCAAAGACATGCACAGAATGTCATAATGCTACTCATCAAACCAAGAAACATGCTCACCAAAAATAATCAAACCAAGAAACATTTTCTTTTTCGGTGAATAACCAAGAAACATATTAAGATACATATTGATGTGTCTAATTTTAAGTCAGGTTGGCCGGTTGGACCAGTGGCATCGGACTTAGCCACCTGGGGTGGGAGTAATAGCAGGTGTCATTTTCTAAAGCCTTTCTTAACGCATTATTAGGTAAACCTAAAGTGGTGCTATGCTTTGTCTGCACTCCACTTCGATAAATTATTACAGGAAGATGTATTAATTTCTCACTATACCAGTTTTGCGCGCCACGTTAATTCAACGATCACATCTCACCAGAATGCTAAAAAACATATACATAAAAAATGACAAAATTTGTAAATATACAAAAGAAAATAACAAAATAAATATGATAATTATTTATAGTTCAACAATTCAATTAATAAAAAAATTTATAAAAAAATTCAATAAATCATTATATTTAGCTTATTTTTGTCTTGGCTTGGTCATAACCAATGTCATGTTTGTTTCTTTTTTGATCTTACGAAGTATCTTTACATTTTTAAAGTGTAAAATTAGTCTTTATTAAGAGAATTTACATTATTTCTTCTTACGAGTATTTTTTCACAAATTCAAACCTTTAACATCACAAAAATTACTCAATTGCTAAGTTTAAATCTGCTTGCTCCTTCGAATTACTCCTCCTTAATCATGTTTGTTTCTACTAATGCCTTAATTTTGATGGAATAAAATCATATGTTTTACGCAATTAATGAATCATCATTTCAACAATATATATAGTAACCAAGTGACATTTTGGTTTCATTGGTAGGACTCATCATCCTTTGTTTTTTTTTTTTCGGTGATAGTTAGAAGCTCATTATCTTTTACCCCCCCCCCCCCCTGTTTTTATTTAATTGTGAAGGGGTTGGTAGGTCATAAATATGATCAAAGGCGCAGTTATGACAGCTCAGGAGCACTTCACCTTCCTCTTTACTAGTAGTTTAGACTCTATTATTAATTGGTTTCTTGTATTTCATCCCCTTGGGATGATTTGTGATTTATGTGCTGATAAAGAGTCTTAAAAATTGAAGATAATATATTATATGATATATGTTTAATTGAGATGAAAATAACTTATTTAGTTTAAAATAAAATAGTCGGAAATAATATGTAGTTTGTTTTAATAGCTTTGTATCATAATATCTCTAAATTTTTTTTTGATAAAATTATATGATATGCTGTTGAGTTTCAAACAGTCTTAATATTCACACTTAAAACTTATTTTCTATCCTCTCGTGAAGTTTTGGATCCCGTTAATTATTTTATACCGTCCCTTAAATCTTTCTGCTCACTCTCTTTATCAAGCACAATGGAAATAAATATATTTTATGATTTTTTTAATTCTTCTCTTGATCTTATAGTTTTAATATTTTCCATTCCGTGCCAAACATGGCTTAAAACATCGAAAGAATGTGACCAGAATTGTATAATTTTGTTGTCCCATTCATGAAACTTACTAGACAGTGACGATTGACAAACCAAAAAGATAGTGACAATTGACAAACCAAAAAGATATTTTTGTAGACAATCCTATATTTTCAATATCATTTTCTAGTTTATTGTGTATAAATTTATAGTCAATTATGTATATTAGTTAATTAATAAATAAATTTAAGTTTTAATTTTAAATTATAAATTTATTTATTAATTAATTAATATATATAATTAATTATAAATTTATATATTATTAATTAAATAAAAAGATAATATTAAAAAATAATATAAAATGATTATTTCTTGAATAATAATGATTTTATATTTTTTTTAAAGGTGTATCACTATTTATATCTTTTTTAAAAATTATTATTAAGTGAAAAAAATAATAAAAAAAATAAATATAATAAATAATATTGATAAGAATGTGAAAAAAAATATATGTTAGTAAGAATATTATTATTGTTATTTCTCATGAAAAAAAAGAATTACCTAATTTCTTTTTAATTTTCTTTTTTTTAACCATGATGTGGCAAGATTGTGTGGTGGATTGAAAGAGCAAGTGCACGGAGTTTAGGTGAGAGGCGAGGTAGGAAATCGCTGATCCCCCAGATCCCGACCCGTGTTAATGGATAAATTATAATTTGCTCTCCGAATATTATTTAGAATAGTTTTATAATCATTATTATTTAATTTAACAACATTTTTTTAATCAATAAGAATATACAATAAATTCTCGTATTAAACACACAACCACACACTCACACTCACAATAAATTTTAACATACTTTTACAGTAGATTTAATATATGTTTTAAAAAAAATCTTTATTATTAATTTTAAATTATTAACTTAAAATAATTTTAAATTACCAATTTAAAATTAATACTAATAAAAAGAATACAATTATTCTGGTCAAAAGCATGCAATAATTTCTAGACAGTCAGACAGTGTCCCAAACCCAAATGAAAGGGATATTTTCAATCACTCACTCGAGTTTTCTTCCATCCCACTTTGCTTCAAATTTTGCATTTTCCTTTAACTTGCACTTGCTCTGCCCCTCCATTGTTCCTCTTCCTCTGTTTCAGCTTACTCACGCTCTTCTTCATCTCTAATATTTGAGGTCACAACTCTCTCTCTCTCTCTCTACTGAATTTTATGGCGTGGGGTCCTTTTTTTTTTGGGTTAAATTTTGATACGCTGAATTTGACAATAACACTGTTCATTTCCATCTATGCGTGGCATTTCTCTAGTTTATGTGCTTTTATTGATTGTTATTTGCTTTATGTTGGATGAAAACAGGAGGGTATATTATTATTATTATTATTTTACCAGTTGTTAAGCAATTTGTGGATGTTGCAGTTAAAGGATTTACATGATGCTTTAATCATATGAAGCGCTGCAAATTATTCATGTCAATTTTGCATTCTGAACTAATTATATAGTGTTATGAGTTGTAATTTGTAACCCGCACGTATACTAGTTGGATGCTTTTTATCATGGAGCTTTTTTTGAGAAGCCTCCTCCTTGGAATTCTTGATTGGGTGGGTGTAGAATGGATGAACCGGGTTGAGTTCAATGTATGGGTTGTCTTCATAATTATACCTGACTGGTATGTGAATTGAATGTCTTAAATTATTGGAACACTTATTCCCAGCAGTCTATTTAGGATATCTAACTCATAGATGATTGTTATGGAAGCTTCATCTTGTTGTGTACTATGCTTCATATGTGATTTCTAGTATACGTTCATGATGACCCATCTTTTTAAGAGAGAGAGAGAGAGAGTTTCTAAGTAGCTTACCTCTTGAGTGTTGAGTACTGGATTAGTCATTATTATCACTACTCGTCTGCACTCTGCAGTTATAAATATGTTTTCTTAAACCCAAGGGTATGTGGCGCCAAGGATGTTTATTGAGAATTCAGAATATGGTACTGCTGGTCCTATATTATTATCAAATTAGTTATGAAAGAACTGATCACTATAATACTTTGATTGCTTTTTATATGTATAGGAACAAGTTCTAGAAGAGATTCATTTCTTTATTTGTCAATAATAAGCACCTTGATAGCAATTTCTGCATCTGTTATTTTGTAATTGCAATATATGCCATCACTTGTTGGCATTTATCTGATTTGCAGTATAAGAGTGTCTGTGCGATGTGTTATTTGGTATTGCAATAACAACATTTTGGCTTCTTTAAATTTTACGGGCCATATTGTTCTTGCTGTTTCATGTTTTACTCCTTGTACTAATCCCAGGTTTCAGAAGGCAAACATTTGGTTCACCTTCTAATTTGCAACTGAATTTTTTAGATTATAAAAGTTTTATGAATTTTTATTGCAACTTCAGAAAGTTCGGCAGATTCAATACTCTCCCACAGCAAGTCATTGAAATCAGAATTAGTGTATTAGTTATTTCGATTTGGTAAGTTTATGCTAGCAGTTATCCTGTGTAGCCCCTTTCCTATTCAGGGCTTTTGGCTGTGAATTGTAATGTACTTTAGTTAGGGCTTGGAAATTACTTAGGAGACACCTAAGATAGTTTATATTTTTCCTGGGGCTTTCAATGCATTAAACTTGCTTTAGTACCATTTGACAGTTGAATTTGAGTTTGAATTCTTATTAGGTCTTGGATTCTGAGTTTGTTTGAAACTGGTGCTCTCATTTCTGTATATTTTTCGTGTATATATATATATATATATATACAAATCCACTTTCTGTTTGGATCCATCAATCTTGGTCTGGGTTTTTTTATTGTGTCTTTAAAGTAGTCTTTTAGGCAGTTACAAGATTTGGACCAAGGGTGTGGGTGTTTCATGCCTTACACGTTATTATATTGTATGTGTTCGGATTTTTTTTCCCCACTATAGTATGTGTTTGAAATGCTAGGGCCAGAAACTGAGGAAAACGGTAGATTGGAAATATGGTTTTCCTACCTTCTTTTTTGGGTTGTATGGTTTTTATTCCTAGGATCAAACTTTTAAAAACCATGGATAGCATATGTCTATGCTCATGCTATTGTAATGCTTTAATGTTGAGTGTCTAAAAATGAAATTGGCATTTTAAAGGTTGGCCATTTAAATGGAATTTGAGTTGTTTGGCCATGTTAGCAAAACATAATATGCCCCATTATTGACTACTTTCTGAAAAAAATATTTTATTTTTTGCTTTCTTGTTTTCAAAAGAATGCAGGTTTCTTCCTTTTTTTGTTGATTTAAATTGTGTTCTTTTGACAGTCAGAGGATTATCACTATGTCAGTTGCACCAGTTGAGAGTATCCCCTCATTAAGTAGTGATCTCTTCTATGACATATTACGACGTCTTGATGGCGCAACATTGGCTAGTGCAGCATGTACTTGTGCCGCATTTTGTTCCATTTCAAAAGAAGAGAGTTTATGGGAAAATGTATGTTCATCTATGTGGCCTTCAACCAATAGGGAGGATGTCAAAAGTTTAATCTCTTCTATTGGCGGATTCAGAAAATTCTATGCAGATTGTTTTCCACTTATTGTAAACAAGGAGGTTACAGAGTATCAACAGAACAACTATCTCGAGTACCCTGACAATTGGACTGAAGCTGAATATTATGGGGACATGAAGGAATCTGAAAGTATCTCTCCATCAGATTTTGTTTCTATTGTTGATATTAGGTTCAAGGAGAAACCAATCTGCTCCAAAGTTCTATGGGGAATTCCAAATGCTGATGGTTATGATGGTTGGTTCTACAACTGCCCTTTCCGGATTGATCTTCTCACTTATGCAGATAGGGATGATAACAATGATGGAGTGGTTACCCTTTCTGTATCTGATGGACTGCCACCAATTACATCCATGGAAAGGGAAAGGAAAGATGGGAAGCTGTGGCGGGAGCTTCGTGAGGGGCTCCAGCTTAGTTGGATTATGGTAAACAGGAAAATAAAGCAAGCTGCAAATCTTGCTAGCTGGAGCCCTCTTGGTGGTCAAAGACATTGGCCTACAGATAAGGATTTTGTTATTCGCTTTGGATCTGTTCTCCCTGCCAAGGGCATTCTTCCTTGTCAAGTAGTGGAATGCATCCTTATTATGAAGTTTAGAGTTGTTCACACTGAAGAAGATGGGGTTCAAACAACTCTTAAGTTAACTGAGCTGAGCATGCAGTTGGAAGACATGGAAGGTGCTCATGTTAATGGAAGAAACAGTTTGCTTATTCTTAAGGAAGCACTTAGCTGCCGAAGGAGCAAAAATTATAGTGAAGTACTTGATTCTTGTCATATGTATTCAAAAGTGCAGAATGAGTTAAAAGAGGAGAAGATGAGAAACGAAAGTAGGTTGGATAGACTCTGTATTTTAAGTGGCATTGCTGCTTTTATGACATTCTGGTACTGCGTTTTGTGAAGTGGTAGCTCATCGTTCATTTTAACGGAATAAGCTAATGTTGCTCTAACAAATGTTCGACCTTGGCACTGTCCCATGTAAAGATATGATTTTGCTTACCCTAATAAAGAAATCAATTATGGTAGTTTCACTGGTTTGAGTTTAAACTCTCTGTGCATGATCATTTTCTGGGAGGATCCCACAACATCCTTAAGGGTAACCATACCTCAAGTGATGTAACAAAGTATAGTTAACTAAATTATATAAAATGGTTAATTGCATATAATTGAAAGTGGTGTAACTATTTTTCGTAACTATATTTTATGTCACATCACCTAAGGGAACCAATAGGGTACCATTGTGTTGTCCCATTTTACAAATTCAGCATAAGGTATTACATGAACGTTTGAGTGTCATCTCCATGAGACTATGAAATAAAAATATTAATTTTTTAGGAGGAGATGAGGTTGTCTCATTTCAAGGTTAGCATGTAACAATTTTCAGCAAGGATTTACAGAGAACCTAATAATAAAGGATTATTTACAGGATTCAAACCAATATCGTTTTACCAATTTTGTTCGATCTTACAAGTTAAATCAACTTTATTCGCGAGAATCATTAATCCAGAATTATTAATCCTGCACTTGTTTTTTCTCCCACTAAGTTATGAAGCATAACCATCTTCAATTTTGTTTCAACTGCGTGGCCTTTCCAGAATGATTCTCACTGCAGTTTCGTTTGCGTCTTCTGGCTATGAGTAATGTGAAAAAGTCTACCATAGAATTTATAGATAAATTATTTTTTTTTATCTGATAATATTTATATACAAATTCAACTATGTATAAAAATTATTAATTAAAATTTATAAATTTTTTATTTATATAATTATTCATAAAAAATAATTTGATTAAATTTTTATAAAAATCTAAATATTATTAATTAAATTTAACATTTTTATTTCAACTAATAATTTATTTTAACATTAAATTAATAATTAATTTATGCTTAGTACATCTATGTACCACCTTTATTAGAATTCTCCGAGTAATGCTAGGCCCTAAAAGGTCCTCATCATCATTATCTAGGAGATTTGGTGGACCTTTTTTTAAAAAAAATCTTCGTATCCGTTGTTCAAACTTCAAAGTCTAACGTGGTTATATTTAAATTGGAAATATTTTAAGTATAATTTTTATATGTAGATCATATTTATGAAAGATATAAAATTAATTTATATGTAATTATAATCTTTTGTATAAGATATAAAATAAATTTATAAATGAGTTTAAAAAATTAAATGTATAAAAATTAAATGAATAATGATATTATTTAAAACAACAAACTCACATTAAACATGTGGAGAATTCCTGGTATGGCCTGGTCGGTGGTACTAGACTATTATTTATATGTTGAATTGGATTATTTCTGTGACGGAAAGTGTCATATAAAGGAGAAATTATTGTGTAGGAGTAATACTTTGCTCTAATAAAAAATAATATGTAAAATTGTATAACTATATAAATTATTAGATTTAAATTTAAATAATTTTAAATTAGATCTAAACAATTATAAATTTGTTTAGAGTAATACTCTAAAAGTATTTTAAAAATTTTCCATATAAGGGGTCTTAGACCTCGCGTGATTTACCGTGCTTAATTATCTTCAAGGTTTAAGACCAAAAAAAAAAAACTAACTTCAAGGTAAAGGTTAAGGGTGCTTCATATTTGTTCAGCAGTTATGTGCGGATAGGGCTGTTTACTTGGTGGGTTGAGTGAATTTAATAGCGTTTTTAGATTTGACCTATTTATTAGAGTAATGAGTTAGGTTGAATTAGATAGAGGAGATTTTTTCGTTCAACTTGATCCAATCTGATCATTTTAAGAGTGGATTAAGTTGGGTCAAAATTGTGAGTTCAATATATATATTTTTTAAAAATTTCTTAAAAGAAGTCAAAATATAAAATTTAACAAATTAACCTCATTAGTCTCAATTTCAAAGATAATAGGTTTTAATCTAATAAATTAATATCATAAGTCTTAATCTCAAATATAATAAGTCTCGATCTACTAAATTAATACTATAAGTCTCAATCGACTTTACTCAAATATAGTATGTTTCAATCTCAAATAAACATCACAAGTCAATAAGTATATAATAAATTAACAACTAACAAATTTTATTAAGTTTGAAATAAATTAAACAAAACTATTCATAACTCAAGGTCTCAATAAAATTCATTAATTTTTAATTCATTCAATCCATCTATATTAAAATTAATCCAATTCATCCAATTAAAATGATATATTTTATTGGATTAGATCAATGGATTAAATTTAATTATGAATAGTTAGTAATCCAACCAAAACATGTATTAGATATCCAATTAGTAACCAATCCAATGAATATCCAATACATTTTATATTTTTTTAGAGAGAGAAACATATTTTAGAGAGAGAATAAATTTTTTTAGAGAAAGAAACATTTTTTTAAATGAGTGGTTTGGATATCCATCCATCCAATCCATTAAAATGGATTAATAGATGGATTGAATATCTATCAATTAAATTAGGTCATGGATGGATTGGATAATATTAAACATTTTGTAATGAATCTTAAATAAATTAATGGTTTATTTTGAATCCATCCATTACGATCCGATCCAAAATCAAACTAATCCATCCATTTGACACAAACTTCATCTATCATGCTTCTGTTCTCTAACTTTTTTGAAATGCATTATAGGTTTATTATCATGTAAATTTTCTTAGTATATAGAGAATATCTTCAAAGATTCTTCATCAAGTTATGAAATGTTAGTAAAACAATCATATTATTTTTGTATGAGTTATTTATTTCCTTTAATTGGTTTATAAACATAAAATATATGTAATCCATCATTCTGATTCTATGCTTATTATGTTCTTTTAATCCTTTCAGAAAGTTTGTTATCAAAAATACGAGTTAATATTATAAATAAACTTAATAAATTTGACTAAACTTTAACATAAATCTAAAATAAATTAAAACAAGCTAATATATCCTAAAAATTATAAATAATAAATCACATTAGTTAATTGAAATCAATGTCATCACATATAGAATATATATTGACAAAATTATTTACTTCATTATCAATTTTTTTATGATATTATTTGTCATCTAAGGGATCAATTAAATTTTCATCGCATTAGTCTATCATATTTTTTATGAGTTTTTAATCACTATTTTTTTGTCATATTTTCAATGTGACTATGATACTTACACTTAAACTTAATTGACTGTATAAAAAATTCATAAAAAATAACATAAATTATCACTATAGCTAAATAACTTTTACAACAAAAAAAACCTACTTGAGTAAGGTAGATTTACGTGAGTCAATACTTTTCAAACTCATTACTCGACTCATACTTGTCGGTTAGAGTATTTTTTAACTCGACTTAACTTGCAGACCTAATCCAACTCATATTTTACGCGTTGAATTGAGTCAAAATTCATGAATTTATAGATTAACTTAGCCCGTTGAACACTCCTAGCGTGTATAATGCTGTTCTGTGTCGACTGCATGCAATTCTAAAAAAGGGGGGAAAATGAACGAAATAATGTTAGGCTGAATGTTGAGTGGTACTTCAGTTCAGGGCTTAGAACAGCCATTCTGAGCAACAGGAAATTGAATTAAAATAGATTCTTCCATGCTAATTTGTTTGTTAGGATATACTTTTGCAAATTTTCATTTAGAATAATTAAAAATTTAAAATAGATACAAGTTTTCACGTATCATATTTGAATTTCAAGGTGGTAATAAAATTCATTAATTTTTAATTCATCTAATTTATTTATATTAAAACTAATCTAATTCATCTAATTAAAATAATATATCTTATTAGATTGAATCTAATGGATTAAATTTAATTATGAATGGTTAGTAATCCAAAACATGTATTAGATATTCAATAGATATCCCATATATTATATGTTTTTTAAGAGAGAATAAATTTTTTAGAGAGAAAACATTTTTTTAAATGAGTAGTTTGAATATTCATCTATCCAATCCATTAAAATAGATTAATTGATAGATTGAATATCTATCTATAAAATTGAGTCATGGATGGATTAGATAATATTAAACATTTTATAATATATCTTAAATAAATTAATAATTTATTTTGAATTTATCTATTACAATTAAAATTAAATCAATTCATCCATTTGACACCCACAACAAAGCATAATGGGCCCAATTTTTAAAGTTAAAACGTCTATGAATTACTGGATATGAGAGAAAGAATGATGTACAAGGAATTACTGCATTAATTCAACTCAAATCTTTTATTCAAATTTCTACTCATTCAATCCAATTAAATGTATTAAATTAATTGAAATCTTGATTCAATTAAAATAATGTTGACATACAATAAGTTTACGAGAAATGATATTTTGACGTGATTACCACACTTGATTCTCTTTTTTACCCTTACCGTTCTTCCAGTTTTCCATTTACCTGTCTTATTTCTTCAACATTACGGAGAATGTAAACCATTAGCCAATTCTAAGTGGGTGTTTAAATTAGAGTTTATAAATTTAAGTTTGAGTTAATTTAATTTTATAAATTTAAGTTTGATTAAAATTGAATTTATAATAATGTGATTTATATTTAAAAATTTTTATTTTAAAAATAAGCATGACAAAATAAATATTAAAAACAAAATTTTCTACTAGAAAAAAATGTAACTCAAAAACAAAAAAAAATATTAATTTTGAACAAACAGAAGTTAGAGACAAAAATTGAATTAAAATAGTACAAACAAAATTTCATCCAAACAAAATTTGCATACTATTAAAAAAACAAACACATTTAATTCTACGAACCACAAATCAAACACATTCTAAGTTTTCATATATATTCTAAAGGCGGGTGTTATTATACACTCTATTAAGTTTGGATGTATCATACACTTAAATTTTTACTTGTAACAACAGATTTTTTTTAACAGGTTGTCTCTCTCTTTTTTTTCAGTTTGTTTTTTTCCAGGCCGCCAATAATGGCCACCATTGGCCGCCACTTTCGACCACCACCAGCCGTCGCCGGCCGCCTCTTCCGACCTCCACCGACTGTCGCCTTTGGTCACCGTCGGCTGCGCTGGTGTCGTACCACTTACCTTCGACTGACAACTGTTCACTTTTTTAAAATTATACAACTATGTAAATAATATTTGTTAAAATTATATTAATCTTTTATATTTTTTCATAAATAACTGTGCATACTAAATTTTTTTTTTTCTAAAATTATAATTATTAAATTTTTTATAAATTTTAACGATAATATTTATATAATTATATAATCTAAAAAAAATTAGAAGTGGCTTATTTTTCTAAAATTATAATTGTATTTATTAAAAATTCTTATAAATTTTAAATAATAATATTTATAATTATATAATTTAAAAAAAATTAAAAGTGATTGTGATGACCGACAAATAAATAACATAATGATTTGTCTTTCAACAATAATGATGATGGTAATACATAAAAAATATAAACCTTAAAAAACTTACTTAATAAATTTTTTGTAATTGATTTAAATTATTAATTTATTTTATAAATAAATAAAAAATTTAGATTGCCAATTATATCATACGCTCTCTAAATAAAAGTGTATATTAGAAATGGTCATATTCTGAATAGCAACGACCTTCCTTAACTCTAGTTTTTAGAAAGGAAGAGAGAGAGAATTGAACGAGAAATGGAGTGTCATTTTTTGTTTTGTTTTGAAATATACGAAAATCTTAGGACAAAGGAATATTGCTATATTTCTCTTTTTTTTTTAGGTCATGAGGTGAGGCTTTAATATTTGGCTGGAGCAGGTTCTTGTGCTCTGGCACACATGGGCCCAGACAAGTAGACATTGTTCTCACCCATTTGTGGGCCATATAATTGGACCAATGAAAAGTCCAAAACTAAATAGGAAATTGCAGAATGATGTCATTGTAAATCCTTGTGGCTCTTTTATAGTTACCAATTCCTTCCCATAAATTGTACTTTGTCTTTTGAGAGTGATCATATTATCGCTTTTATACCCTCCATTGTGGTTGTTGCACCACATACCCTTATGCTTTCAGTGTGAGCGTAATCTGAGCACTATTTTCCTTTAGAATTTCACCTGTTTTATGATAGAAATTCTCTCCAACCTCATGACATGCCTTCAGTAGGATAATGTGAGCATGCCGTTTTTCTTCTTTCTTTCATGTTTCTCTTGCATTTTCATGCATCAACAAAATTCATAATGTTTGACAAGTTGTTTAAGCCACTAAACGACAAGGAAATTTGTCTTAGATGAAGATAGAGTTATGGCTAGACCAAGAACTAACTAGGGGTTACGGTTTAGTTGGCAAATTACATTTAGAGAAATTAATCTCACAAGTCACACCCAAAGAATGTGAAAACATTTTGTGGTCTTATAAAAACAGGCCAAGAACTTGCCAACCCACTTGAATTTAATACATTTCTTTATTCAAATCTTCATGTAGAAAAAAAAAATTCTTCATTTGCATCAAGCATAATGATCATGTATGTTTATAATTTGAGGGGCTGCACTAATTAAAACTCAATAGAATAAGTTTAATCTACTAGTTAAGAAGGTGTGCTTCTTATTTTAACCATTGAGATTCGAATTTTGAGCATACACTTAAAGAAATTAATTAAATTTTTAAAATGCACTGGGATGATGTAGCAATGCGTTTTTTTTTTTAACTGAGCAGTGCATTTTTAAGATCACCCAAAGAGGTACTTAATTTTGATTGACACAAAAATGCTGGTTCAAGAATACCTTTATAATTAAATAAATAAATGAGAACAACCAGTTTAAAAGTTAAGCTCTTCTAATAATATGCTAAAATAAATGAGACAACCAGTTTAAAAGTCAAGCTCTTCTAATAATATGCTAACACATAATTAAATGATAATATAAAAACTTAATGAATCAAAATTAATCTTTTAAATAAATTTAAAAGTGGTGTGCAAGCCAATAACAATATACAATCAGAAATGCCTTGAAAGTTTCCTCTGAAATGATTAAAGAAACCCTTATATTCCTCATTAGGCGTGTTGAACCCTCAAAAAGACGCCATCGACTACGCTGATAATTTTGTGCCGACCAAAAAATATAATTGAAAACAATACAACACCGTCATTTATTTCCTCATGAAGATTCCATAAATTCAATAATCTTACAGTTCTTACTTCTTAGACATTATGGGCACTTAAAATTATCATACACATAATTATATTCAATCGTAACCCTCTGCTTTCTGCGATGGACAATCAGAAAATGAGCATCAGCTATCAGCAGGACACCGATTAAGCCAAAGGTTCCACATGTGTCATGACTATATGAAATAAAACCCTTTCGATCGAGAAATTTATTACAGTCTATCTTGTTTAGATTAATTTGTATATATCTTGACTATTCTACTTTTATAATCTGATGAAAAATAAGTCATTCATATTGAAATTAAGAGATTCACAAAAAATAATATTTATAATTTTATCCAAAAAAGAGGCAGGCCCCAAGAATATCCACAAGGATATTCTTCTACTCTTGTTGACACATGAACGTGAGACAGCATTGGCAAGCTCGATGTGTTTTGGCACCAGGAGTAAGGTTTTCTTCTAGAAAATGTCAACTTCTCATTGTTGAGAAATTTTTAGGTGTGCGATGCCTACTTTGGCTTACGTCTAATCTCTCAACGAATTGGTGAGTGATGTATTTTTTCAGTTTGCTTACTGGAATTTTTTACATATTTTTAGTATATTTGCTCTCTACAATTTAAATTTTGTTTTAAAGTTAACCGTGTTACTGTGATATGATAGTATGAAGACATAGAGGAAGATATTTTCTATGGAAAACTTTATCAAAAAGAAAAATGCATACATAAACTTAGGATATCACTATACGAGCCTGAAAATCAACCAATGTAAATATCCAACCGTACGGTGCTCTCAATGAAAAAATATATATATTGAAACGAGGTGTGCCATGTATTTGGCAACCCATGAAGAGAAAGGGTAAATAAATCTGTCACCACCTGCCTTAATGATCCATCTGAATCTAGCTATTGCCGTATGTCGGTATCTTATTCGGCCATTCTTATCAGTATCACTGTTTTCCTCTAGTTAAAATGAATCAATGATGGAGAAATAATTGCATAAATTTAGAGCACTTAACTTAAGTACATTCACGTAATTAATTATAATATATTATAAGAATTATTTATTATAATTAATTATAATAATTATTTATTAATTAATAATGTAATCGATGAAATGTATTTAATTTGAATGTTTCAAATTTATAAAATAATTTCTCAAAAATGATATCACAATGATTGAGACCATATGAACAGAGTTAAATCCCGTGATTTGACCTGCAACTTAATTTGCTTAAAGGTCGTATACTATGTTGATTATGAAGACGAAGGGTTGCTTAATTATGATGGAACACACTGTCAATCGGCATATTAAGTGAAATGTGAAATCAATCAATTTTGGGAGAAAAAGAAACAAAAATTTCAATGCATTCCAATTCTGGGGTCCACTATCGAGAGATGCAGCAATATAACTCTAGTGTCCCATTATTATAAATTTGTATAATAGATACATAGTATCAATACTTACTTGGTGCTAATCCATTCTATTCCAGTGTTCCGGATACTGAATGAAGTTTAGGTTAGAAGAGATCAGTAAGAAGAAAAAGAATTTAAGTAGGTCAAAAAAATAATTATAAAATATATAAAGACTAATCTGAGTGAAAGATAAAACATACTTGGCTTAGTTAATCAGTCTGACTTATATAGGAGTCTGAGAACTGATGTCTCGAATATCTTTTATTCAAGTCATTTAGTGCTTTGATCGTTTGGAAACGTTATATTTAGCCTTCATGACACGAAATTGTTTCTAACTGTAAGTTATGATGGCATCAATCGACTAATGATCATTGAAGAATCACATTAATCATATGCTTAACAGGTTAACCGTTCGAATATAGAACAGTCAGATTCTACAAGAAAGACTTCAGTTAAGTTGATTTGAATTTCCGAGCCTTTCATTCCAAAATCAACCTACCTAAGATGGGCTTATATGATCTATTTATATAAGTTTGTGATAGATCTATTATGTAAGACCCCAATTAGTAGCCAGATAACAGGCCAGTACAATCTATATTTCATGTGATTCCTTTTTCAAATAATACTTATATTCTTACATCAAATAGTGTATACATTTCTTCTCATATTTCATCTAATATTATTCATTATATATATTTTTTTATCACTTTCTCTCACTCAATTATATTCTTTAAAAATGGTATAAACACCTCTTTTGAGAGATATAAGATGATTATTTTCCTTTTTAAAACTCAATGTTCATTAGCCTAATACTCATTAAACCCATTGGCCTAACGCCACTTTTACCCATTGTTTGTTTCAAGAGAAAATGAGTGGAAAGAAAATGGGAGGAGAGAAAATGTAAAGATTTTGACATTTTCTCTTGTTTGGATGAGGAGAGAAAAGAGAGAGGAAAGAAAAAAATAGTAGTAGAACCCATCAAAAAATTTTCTTCTCCCTTGTGAGGAGAAAATGAGAGAGAGAATAAAAAATTATTTAAAATTACAAATTTATTCAAAAATACTTATATCTATTATATTATAATAAAGATGTATAAGTCTTTTAAAATATTTACATTTTTTTCCCTTTTTTACAAATCAAACAAGAGAAAATGTAATTTTTCATTTTCTTTATTCCCTCTTTCTCTTGATCCAAATAAGAGAAAAAATACAATTTTCCTTCATTTTCTTTCTCTTCATTTTCCTCCTCTCATTTTCTTTTACATCCAAACAAAGTGCGTTAGTGTGCGTGTATGTAAAAAGATATATATTAATGCTATTTAATTAATTAAAGTAATAATTAATATATAAAATTATTATATTATGTATAAATTATAAAAAATAAATATTAATATAAACAAATAAAAACAAATTTAATAATATAATGAATTAAAATTTTTAATGTGTAGAAATTATTTTTACATAGTAATATTATACTAGATTTAATACATTATTTTGTAAATAATTTTTTAAGAATTTTAATAAGTTAGTTGTTATTTATTAAAATATAGTAAAATATTTTATTGAACTTTTTTAAAAACAAAAAATGGGATTTTAGCTCGGTAGGGTAAACTGCAGGGGCAAATACCTCATCTACCCGTTAGGATGTAAGGATATAAGCGTAATAGTGCTGATTTACGACTCACCAGCCTATTCCTGAAATAATGTGGGAAAATGTTTAGAGAAAATTAACTAGAATGACGATTAATAATACAAAATTAAAAATAAAAGATCAATATTCTTTTTCATAATAGTAATGATCATTTGAAATGATTAATTTGAAATAATTAATTAACTATTTTAAATGATTAATTGATCTTTTTATTAATTTTGTAATATTAACAGTCTTTTTTATTAATTTTTTTAAATATTTAACTCCATCATAGATCCCGCTCAAACTTGCCCAGCAGGCCACCATTTACCAAATCTAAGAATCGAAACTGAGCACTCCCATAACTTACCAAATTGTATAAAAGCGTCTGTCTTTTTTGGAAGATAAGTTCATTTTACTGTTCTTTGCAAACTGAGTAAAACCATTTGTCTAGATTTCCGTTTTGGTTGCTTATGTACTTCCCCATCATTTCAGCAACCACACACCACTTGTCCTTTTTTTATTTCTTTGAGTATTTGTTATGTATTGGATACTGTTGCCTAATAACTCATACCTTGTCATTGCGTTGAGTTAAAAAAAAAATTCTTTTTGAATATATGTTAACCATTTTCAGTTTTTATTTATCTTTAAATTTTTGCATTTTTTCAAGTAATAAAATAAGAGAGGAGAAAAGGTGGCTTGATAAAAATTAAACTTCCCACGTCAACATGACACTCAATATCATTTGAGCTCATTAGCAAGTTTTGCAATTTTAATTGATGTAAATATGATGTATAAAAATGAGAGTTATTTTTATCAATGTGATGAAACTGATCCTTGAACTGAAAAAGAAAGGGAGTCAAAGTTTTGAGATTCAATCAGAATTAAACCAAAGTAGAATTAGAGCTTTATATATGTAAATATATATTATATAAATATATGAAAAGTATAATATATATATGTTAATTGTATAAATAATACTAAAAAATATTAAAATATATTATTAACATAATTAATTCATTTATCATATAAATAAATATTAAATTCAAAGTATTATATTAATACTAATATAAATTTTTAACATACATTAGTCTTAGGTTGAATAAGTAAAAAAATAAGATATGAAAGTTTTCATTATAAATTAAAGTCAAATTCTTATTGCATTACAAGTTTTTATTTGTTCTATTTGTACAAATTAAGAATTTTAAATGATAAATTTTAGTTATAAATTAGGAATTAAATAAATAGTGTCATGAAAAAGTTTTCAATATTTTTCTTAAAAAAATTTGATTTTTATAAAAGAAAAAAAAAAAAAAAAGATAAGTTCAACCTTGTGAATTATGACCGATTTAAGATCGATTTCTGATTTTTTTAACTAATTTTTAAAATTTTGATTTTTAAAGATTGATTGAATCGGTTGACGAGTTTTTCAATCCGATTCAATTTTGAAAAACATGATTTTTATAGTAACTTGAAAGGGTTCTATACCTCTTAAATGTCTTGTATATTTTCTTCATTTACCAAAAGTTGAAGGCGGATTACTCAACACATAAACAAATTAGTATGAACTGCAATGATAGGAAAGAGGACCTATACACAATACATGACCTAATTTAAATTGAGATGTACAATTCTTTAGCTGTCGAGTGAAAATGATAAAACTACTTCCTACCCTGTCTGTAATCTAACCACAATTTCCTCCATGCCTAAATGATAAAATAATAACTCAATCAAGTGAGAAAGAAAATTAAACCATGAATGGACGCGTAACTAGAAGGTTCAGAAGACTATTAAAACGAGTGCTCACTGGACAACTTTCTTAATCAGCATATTATAAGAAAATTCAATATAATTTCCGCTTCTGGGGTCTCCGATAGGAAAAGGCAGAAATTTATACAGTGATTATGTCTTTATCTAGTCATCTTATGTCACATTGTTACAGTACGCGCGTGTATATGGATGAGTTCTGATTGGAAATTCGAAAGAATAAGGCTAAGCGTGTGCTTCTCTTTTCTAACCTTTAATTCCAGATTCCGGTTTTGGTTGCTTTTAAGTTTTGCAGTTTGAACTTCTTCGTCACTGCACCAGATCTTATATATGCGTTTTCTTAAATAAGACAACTCTTTCTAAACTGAGACATATGTAAAATTTGAATTGAATAAAAAATGACAATAAAAATATTATACATGTTGATTAATAGAGATATACAAAACTTGAGTAGAGAGATGTGCAAAACTTGAGTAGCTTGACTATCCTAACACGCGTTTGCTTGCGCAGTTGGGTTGAGAATTTTAAAACTGGGGATTTGGTTAAGGTTTCCGAAACCTGAAGTTTTTTCCACCCAACTGAACTTGTATATATCACGATTCATCATAAAAACGTGTTAATGACTTAATTGTTAAAATTAAGAAATGATGAAAAGTTATTTATCAGATTATCAAAATTTAAATGTGTTAATTGTCAAAATTAAAATCACAATCTATTTATCAAATGAACAAAGTTGAATGAGGTACTTTGCGTTTTAAACTTTTTTTGTTTATTAATTTATTTACACAAAACTTTCATAATTTTTTTTTTACTAATTATTCAAGCAATTTCAAATTAAAAATGATAGTTAAGTAAAACTCTTTCCAACTAGTAACTTCAGAATTCCAAGCCTCGTAGCCTTTATATTAGGCTGAATTGATATACAACATTTTAAGGTACAAGGGGAGTGGACCGCATCAGCTTTACACAATCTAATGGCAGCACCAAACATTTTATAAAAGAGTACCAAATATACATGTGTATACAATCTAATCATATTATTGATAGGATCATCTTCAATAGTCACAAAATTTTTTTGGACCATCGATGAACCATGTATTAACACCATTGATTTATTAATTAACAAAATGAAGGGTTGAGATCTAACACTACAAATCTGTTTTGATAGATAAGAAGAATTGATATTTACTACAATGATAGTCCTATGAGATCTAATTTTGTCTGAGTGTGTGGCAATGTCGTCTTGATCAACGTAGTTTTTGACTCGACTTGTTTTGGGTTCCGTCTTCATCATTTAACTTAGATAAAATTCGATGCTAACTCTGTTCGACGTTAAATCTCATTACTAGATCTCAACTTTTCACTGTGGTAAAAGATTCAACACTAGTTCTGTTCAATTCTCCTTCCAATAGCAATTACCACCAATCAGTGCAGCTTTTCCTGGCGCAATGCCAACATCAAACTAGGTGTTACTTCAATGAAGTCCAACGCATCGTCATGGTTAGTCAATGATGAATAAATTTGAAATTTGAGTCTTCTCATCTTCTTCTATGATCGATTTAAAGATTTTGAATGATCATAATATTAAGTCTCAAAAAAGATCTTGAGCTTCTTCCTTTAAGAAATTGTTAGTTCTATAATCTAATTTGAGTTTTATTTTTGTTTATTTGGATATGAACCAATTAACCAAACTCAAACATCAGTTCTTAATTACAGTTCTAACAAATCGAACCCTAAAAGCAATTTGGTTTGAAAACTGATTTTAAAAGTTGTTTGAATTATTGATAACCGAACCATGAAATTGCAAGTTTTTGAACAATGGAGTCGGAAGAGGAATAAGCTGTTCTACTCACAACATATATTCTAAAGTAAAGTGAGGATAAATTTGTAATTTAACACTCTTTAAAGATGTTTGAAACTAGAATATAATTTTTAAATATATTAAATAAAATAATCAAATAAACCAAACAACCGATTATAGAAGGTCATAAACAATGGAGCATTGACCCAAAATATTTATGACCATAATAGAATCCTTCATTATTATTGATACATCAAACAAGCCATTCGTGTAAAAATAGATGAAAGACTAAATGGATGTAAGTAGTGCGGACGAAATGGCCAAAGCATAATGGGCTTACCTGTTAAGCTGGAAAAATTCAACAGGTTGGATTGGTATTCTTGTTTCGACCCATCATAATGGGAGCCTACACAGGCTAGGTCATGAATAAACCGAAAAAAATTAATAATCTATTTTTTAAAGTTTTTAATATTTTTACTTAATTATATAATATATATATATATATAAAAATTATTTAATTATATTCATTAATTTCATTGATTTTTTCTAAAAAAATGAACCTAACTCACCAATCTTTATAAGCTAAACCCATCCCCATCCCCATCCCCATCCCCTAACTCATCAATCTGTATAATCTATTTTTTTTTTTTTTTTACAAAGAAGATATATAGTCATATATAGTGGTGGATTGATTCGACGTCCAATGATATATGATATTATGATATCCATCCTCATCCCCTCCATATTATTCTTGTAAATACTAAATAAATTGCCGCCCTTCCCTCAAAATAACAGGAAAATACCAACCCCCCAGTCTCAACTCTCATTTTCTGTCAAACTCTCACCGGTTAGTGGCCATCCGACATATTCCCACTAAGCCTCACTTTCTCCCTTTTCCCATACCCCGAAATCCAAATCCAAACCCAAACCCACCTTAAACTTAAACGTTCCAATCACTTCCCTTATATTGTCCTTTCCTTAACCTCACCTCACTTTCCAAATCTCAATCCATAACAACGGTCTTTCACCTCTGTTTCGAATGCTACAACTTCAACTTCCATTTCATTTTCTTGTTTCCACCTCCTACTTGCTGATTAACACCACCAATCCTGAAAACAACCACATTTTTTCCACACAAGAAAAAGACACTGTGTTTCTCTGCCATTAATGCCTTTTTAGCTACTGGACCCCACCTTCTCTTCCTCATCCCCATAACCAACTCTCTCTTCTTCTTCACAACTCCACCTCCTTTAAACCTTCTTCACTTTGTGTACCTCTTTGCCACCACCACCACCAGCACAACACAACACAACACAACACGCCCTTGAGTTGAGCATCAATGAATGAAATTCTTAGTTTTTAAGAAGGAAACGAAATGACCAAGACCACAGCTTCACATGACTCGGGCAACAACAACAACAACACGACCCACTTGGATTTTCTCAAGAAATTTAAGCGCTTTAAACCTCTCGAACCTTCTTTGGGCATAGTAGGCTTCTTCTTGGTCACCCTTCTCTTCATTGGATGCTTCTTCTACCTCGATTACAGGGCTGTTGTCAGGGGTCTACGCTCTCGTGGGACCACTCTGCTTGGCTTGCACCTTTCATCTTTATCTTCTTCATTGACTAAGGATAACCCAGTTGAGTTTCTGGGTCAAGATGGTGATCACTGTGATGTGTTTGATGGGAACTGGGTGTGGGATGAGACCTATCCTCTCTATCATTCCGCAAATTGTTCCTTCTTGGATCAAGGTTTTCGATGCTCTGAGAATGGTAGACCTGATACCTTTTACACCAAGTGGCGATGGCAGCCCAAAGATTGCAACTTGCCCAGGTTCCATTCCAACTCTTCTTTTTCCCCTTTTTGGTTTGATTTGTTTTTCGGAGTTTGCTTTTAGCTTTTGATACTCCTTGGTAGAAGATAGGGCTGAAAAAAGGAAGACAAAGTTTGATTTTTTTTTTTTAAAGCTATCGATGTTTATGTTGTTCCTCTGAGCACGAACGATTTTAGAATTTTGTCTCATAGTTACCCTTTTCGTTGTAACTTGTAAGCTTTCTGTAATTAAATGTTTGGTACTTCGTATGATTCGGTAGGAAGAAAATGTTTATTTGTTTGTTTGTTCTTTTTTTTGGATTGTTGAATACGAAAAACGGTGTCAGTATGAAGTAAATTAGGATGAGTTTTGTCAGCGATTATAAACAAAGAAGAGCGTCTCTGTTATTGGTTTTTCTTCAACTGATGATACCTAAAGGTTAAAGGTTCTTGTCATTTGTCATTAAGCTGCCCATCCCTAAACTCTAGCTCAACACTACTTGGAGTGTTTTTTTTTTTTTTTTCAGAAGGAAAAAAAAACATTTTTGAATTTGGGGTAAGCTGCTTTGGTATTTCCTGCTCTTAACTGCATAGCTTTTATTTATTTAAATTATTGTCTTGTGCCTGCAATCATCTGCTTTTGACTTGCATCTTATGGAGCATTTAGCTTGTTCCTATAATAATATGTTGACTACTTTTGGCTCGGATCTTGGAATGTAATATTATGTGTGGCTTTACTCTTGTAACAGATTTGATGCAAGGAAGATGTTGGAAAAGCTACGGGACAAGCGAGTAGTTTTTGTTGGTGATTCAGTTGGAAGGAACCAATGGGAATCGCTCCTTTGTATGCTCTCTTCTGCCATTACAAATAGAAGTACTGTCTATGAGGTTAATGGGAGCCCAATTACAAAGCACACAGGCTTCTTGGCATTCAAGTTTGAAGATTTCAACTGTACCATTGAATACTACAGATCACCATTTCTAGTAGTGCAGGGACGGCGTCCTCCTGGAGCACCTGAAGGGGTAAAAATGACTTTGAGAGTGGATCTTATGGACTGGACTTCTTCTCGGTGGAGAGATGCAGATGTGCTGGTTCTCAATGCTGGACATTGGTGGAATTATGAGAAGACTGTCAAAATGTAAGGATTTTTCTATCTGTTATTCTGATGGGCTGGAGCTGGATTGTTATTCTTAATAATTCAATCTTTGAGTGCCCCTTGGCTTTTTAACAAGGACATGTGAAAAAAAGGCATTAATCATGTGCACCTTATACAGTTTACGCAAAAAAAAAAGAGATTTTTTTAGAAGAGAATTTCTTGTGGTAGACCGTAGATTGATATACTTTCTTACCATAGAACCTTGCAAAAGATGGGACATTATTATTAGCAACAAGAAGGAATGGATTTATATGAAGGTTGTGATATACTTGTTTAGTTTAGATATTTACGTGCAACAATTTTCATTGGGCTGAAAACTTATGTAAAGGGTTTTCATTGATTGAACTAGGACCTTGGGGACCACTTTAAATTTGGCTAGGAAATGCTTGATATAGAAAAGTTGTGATTATTTATGCTCCGTTTATCTGCATGATATAGAAAAACTTGGGCATAAATTACTTTGTTGATAGTTTGCAACAATATTTTGAATATTTATGTGGTTATGCTATCATTGTTGAAGTTGTAATTATATGTGACTTTGATCTTGAGCTCATTTTATTACTTAGGGGTTGTTACTTCCAAATTGGGAAGGAAGTAAAGATGAATATGACTATAGAAGATGCATTCAGAGAATCAATCGAGACAGTAATTAATTGGATTGCCAGTGAAGTAAACATGAACAAAACTTATGTCCTTTTCCGAACTTATGCTCCTGTGCATTTCAGGTTTGCCTAAACTTTCAATCAGACTTACCTATACTTGTATCTTTATGTGCTCAAACTTTGTCTGTCAATAATTTTCTAATGAGGTCCTAAGTTACAGTGCCCCTCCTCCAATAAATTTATTAGGGTTGATAAAATGACAATGGTGTAAACTTAACTAAATTTATACTATTACATGCTTTTTTACAGGATTTGTCCTTTCACTACACGGCTACACCCTCCTTTGGCAAGCATTTTTGTTTTTGGACTGTATTTTGTTTTTAAATCTGGTATGAATTATAAGACTCAAGGGCCCAAAACTTTCTGCCTCTTAAGGGCCTTCCTCTTAGCAGATGCATATACTTTTGTCTTCTATAAACTCTTAATGTCATGTTATGTTGCTTTAAAATAGTATACCTATATTATCATTGTTGTCAATGGAGAGGATCTGGATATTTGGTTGCAAGTTATCAAAGTAATCGTTGATTTTTTTTTTTTTTTTGGGGGGGGGGGGGGGAAGGGGTTGGGTGGGGAGAAAACAATTAAGACCTGAGTATAAATAGCGCATGGTATGCAGTGGGTTGGAAGTAGACAAAGGCAGTAGTTTTTAAAAGGTGTTGTTTAATAGGAGGCTTTACTGACTTCAGTTTTCTAACTCATCTACTAATGCTAATGTTAGCTGGCATCAATCCATTGAATGCTGGGGAAAACTAAATTTTAAACATGTCATAAATTTGTGTAGTCATTCTTTCTCAATATATTGCTGTCTCTCCATGTTTTTTGTTTGTGACTTGGTTTCATCTCTAGATTATCTGGTTTTGTTCCTTACCATTAATTTCTGGCTGGTTCCGTTTTTGAACAAACCGTTAAAACCTTTTTAATAACTTTCTCTTAATGTTTATTTGTAATGACTACTAACATGTGGAAAAAGATATGAATGAGTCATGACACATTTGGTGGATGTAGCAGGGGTGGTGACTGGAATAGTGGTGGTGGTTGTCACTTGGAAACATTACCTGATTTAGGCTCCATGCCAGTAATATCTGACATTCATTTCACAACCGTCATTGATGTCTTGTCAGAGCACCTGAGTAAATCAGAAGTGATGAATTTGGACTTGCTAAATGTCACCCAAATGTCATTACGCAGAAAAGATGGCCATGCATCTATTTACTATCTTGGACCAGACAAGGGCACAGCCTCTATGCAGCGCCAAGACTGTAGTCATTGGTGCCTACCTGGTGTTCCTGATTCATGGAATGAGATTCTTTATGCATTTCTTCTTAAGCGGGACTCTTTTTGTAAACGAAATACAACAAAAGTTTCTTAAGTTTCACTGTAATTGGTGTATACAGTATGCAGAGAACGCAGTAAGTTACATATTGTTGCCAATCCTTGCTGTGCTGCCTTCTTCTCTGCCATTGATGAATGACGTGAAGCTGCGAGTTGAATTTGGCATCTTTGTGGTCAGTCTCACTAGTTGATGCATCTAACCATTTGTTAGTTAGCCCAATGTTACAGAATTTTATTCTTGGCAAGCAAAGAAATTAAGCTGTTTTAATTTCCTGCAAAATCGTTGCTTGACCCTCTTTGTAGTGGTCTGCCATTCTAGGTGAACATGGGTCTTGATGGATTAGAAGGCATACAACAATTTTTTGTTTCTTTTTTTGTAAATTTTATAAGATGTTGGTCTTCGAAAACGTAGTGGGATTGGGATATATACTGAGTCCTTGATGTTGCTGTATGTACATAGCATATAAAAAGTGTTTGGTTTTTTGTTTTTTGTTAATTGTTTTCATTTATATATGGACAAATGCCCTGGAGTAATTAATTCCTATGCATGGCGCTTTGCAGTTTGCTTTATAAGTTTAATTTAACTCAAACGGTGACCAAGAAGATCGTTACCGCTCTATCAGCCATTCATACATGTAATCTGGTTCAAGTTTCAAGATTTATTTGAGTTTTGATATATCTTTTTAAAATATCTTTCTATTAATCGAGAAATTTTAATATTAAATAAAAAATTAATGTATTTAACACTTTGAAAAGAAAAATGATCATCTTACACTTTTTTTTAGAGATGTAAGTATTATTTATATTCTTTTTAAAGGGTGTGATTGAGTGAGAAAAAGTGATAGAAAAAATATATATATAATGAATGGTATTAGATGGAATGTGAAAAGAGGTGTATGTACTGTTTGATGAGTTGTTTTGACAATATAACAATCATTATTTAATATTTTATTTATTTAGTTTCTTTGTATCGTATACGTTATTTGATTTGACTATTAATTTTCTTGAAATTGACATTCTATACTTTGCGTGAGCCACACACTAGCAATGCCTTTGGTTAAGTGCATTTTTTTGTTAAGATTCCTCAGCTTGAGTGTTAAACTATAAAGTTTCTTTCTATATTTGACTAATAATCACGTTTTAAGGCTAAAATATGTGGTTGAATGTCATTTCATACCAATTGGAGTGTGCTTGAGTGTTAAATGCAGAACTGACACAAATAATTTTTGTAGAATAAAATTGATTTTGAGGTGAGACTCAATTATTTTTTTAAAATATACTTAAAAAGAAATTATTATACTCAATAATATTAAAATAATCTTCAATTTAAAATACAGACAAATCCGAAAATCTTATGCTTCCAAAAAAATATATCCAGGCAAACGAGGCATATAAACCAGTTACCTTTTCCCTATTTTTGGTACATCACCTTTTCCCCTAACTCTATTGTTGTGATTGTCAAGATTTAAAATCTCGCGACTAATCTCTTATTCAACATGTAGAAGAATCACGGTAGGTTCGAATCCCATGTGCCAAAAAAGGGGGGGAAGACATGTAGAACAATCATAACCCAATACTAGATTTAAAAAAATTGAAATCAGACTCGAGGAATGAAAGAGGGAGTGTTTTGACTTGATAACTAGGGCATAATTGTGTGGTACACAACATAATAACCACCTATGCATTACAAACTTACAAATTCGGAGGGAAACTTGAAAACCAATACCTTTGCACACAAATCCTTATGATGGAAACTTGAAAACCAAAGCTCCAATTTTGTGTTTCTAATCGTCAAATGGGTACTGCTCATACCTGATTGTACAATCATGGAGCACCGAACGAGCCCCTATCCGTGTCTGACATGTGCTGAACAAGGCCGTTTTAGCAGCATCAAGACAGGTTTTGCAGTCAGAGGTTGTCAGATTGAGGTTGCAAGCAGCATGTCCATAGGCAAAGGCATTAGGATAAGGTGAAATGTTGTGGTAGTCGTGATTTTTCTGATTTGGAGTCACCGTTTCTAAGTCTCCAAGAACATAGCTTAAACTAATAGCAAAAGGGTCACCAGAGGTGTACACCCCAGCGTTGCAGAGAACATTGGTGATGATGGTGTTGGGAACACTGTCAGCAACACTCCACAGGAACAAAAAACCAATCACAATTGGTACAATTTTTGGATGAAGGCCCATCTTCCTGTTGTCTTAGATTGAACTCTAGCACACTCCCTGTGTGTGGGTTTTGTTTGTCAGTTGTCACCTTCACAGGCTTTTTTCTCTTCTGTGAGGGTCTTCTCCTTCATCTGTTGGTTTTATCTACATCCATGTTCCAATATTCAATACCAAGCTTTTGTCTTTTGTTGGTTGTAATGTAATGACACTATTTGTTATTCCGTAACTAAAACAAGTCACTTCTATTTATTTCTTTATTATTATTTTTTTAAATGAACTTTCTACATTTACCAAGTCTTGTTGCTCTTCTTGCCATTGAAAGTTCAAGGGCCTTGGTCTTCCATGACTCCTCACGGGCACTAGGTGAAAGTTTTAGGCATCGCTGCTTGATAAGCTCGTTTAGAGTTTACAGAGAGCTCAAAAGATTTTAATAAATTTTTGTTAATTAAATTAATCGTTCATTGAAAAGTTATAAACTTTTAGTGCTTCAACTCTCTATATAGATTCACTCTAAATTTTATTTATATGTATGATGAAAGACTATTATCACGGTTTATATTAATAAAATTAATTTTTTTCTTAATATTTAAAATTTAAATCTCCTTAAATAATGAGTGGCAGCTGATTGAACCTTATATGATGAGTCTGCGATATGAACAAGGTGTATCGGAGATTTATTGTGGACAACCGTGCTATACTTTGCTGCCGGCCATTTAAACTTTGTTTTATGTGTTGATGGATGGTCGGGCATTTGTCATTCAAACTCAATTTGCTTGTTCAATATGAAAGAAGGTCCCAATAATAAATAAAACTCAAAAAAAAACAAAAAAGAAGAAAGAAAGAAGGTCATCACATCACTTTGCTAATTTCTTTTTTCAGATAAAAAATACTTTAAAACATTGTAAATAAATCATGACATAAGTGAGTAATTGGCTGATAGCATGAGTTAAGGGTTTCAAGTTGGTTGGATTAACCTATAAACTCATGAGTTTTGACTCAACCTAACCCCCAAAACACGAGTTGAGTTGGGATTGGATTGATTAAAAAATACTTCAACTCATAAGATACGAGTCAAATAACGTATTTCAAAGTGCTAACATCCACAAACCTAATCCATATAAGTAATTTTTTTTAAATAATCATTTTCACTATTATGACATTTTTTATTGCTTTCTTCCGAATTTTTTGGTTGTGCTAATTATGTTTGAGTGTAACATTATGTTTGGATGATAGGTAATAAAGGGAAGAGAAAAGAAATGAGGAGAAGGGAAATAAATTTTTTTGTTTGGGAATTTTAAAATATATGGAAACAGAACGGAACACATGAGAAATCATTTTCCCTATCTTTCCTTCAAATGTCTAACTTTTGTTCTCCCCAAAATTGAGGTAGAATGGGGGAAATACATGGATAATGAAATCCTGTTTCTTTCCGTTAATGAAACTTCTAAACAAAAAAAATGATAACTATGTTTGCTTATTCAATATGAAAGAAGGTCCCAATAATAATAATAATAATAATAACAAAAATGAAGAAAGAAAGAAAGAAGGTCATTACATCAATTTGCTAATTTCTTTTTTCAAATAAAAAATACTTTAAAACAGTGTAAATGTAACATGGTCTAAGTGAGTGATTGGCAGATAACATGAGTTAAGGGTTTCAAGCGGGTTGGGTCAACCTACAAATTCATGAACTTTGATTCAACCTAACCTTTAAAATGCAAGTTGGATTGGAATTGAATTGGTTGAAAAATACTTCAACTCATAAGATACGAGTCAAATAACGGATTTCAAAGTGTTAACATGTATAAACCTAATCCATACAAGTAATTTTTTTTAAAAAAAAATTCATTTCACTATTGTGACATATTTTGATTGCTTTCTTTTGAATATTTTGTTTGTGCCAATTATGTTTGAGTATAAGTATTGTGATCAAATTCATAAATGTGAGAAACTCATAAAGTATCTAACGAAACCATTGCAATAAAAATTCAACGGATTGTTTGGATGATAAAAAATAATTTAAAAAAATTAAAAAATAAGTAAATGATTATGTCAATTCATATGTTATATGTGATGATATTGACTTAAATTAGTTCATATGATTTGTTATTTATGACTTTTAGGACCTGTTAGTTTACTTTAGTTTATTTCAGATTTATGATAACTTATTAAGATTTGTTATGTTTATTTAATTTGTTTAAGACTTATATTTTGTATAAGACTGGTTATATGACGTTTTAATTTATTTGTAACGTATATTGTATCTAATTAAGATGTGTTATGTGTAACAATTTTGTGATTTCATATTTTAACATTTATTTTAATAGATTTTTTAAATATATGTTGGACCTATGAGTTGGTCTAACCCAATCCACTCTTAAGCGGGTTGGATTGGATTTGGTTAAATGAAAAAAAATTTCTTAACCCAATCCACTTATTTGATGAACAAGTTGAGTCCAAAAATATTACGAAACCACCAACGAAGACCTTTAACATGAGGAAAATAGATACATATATGCACTATAATATTCTTACAAAAATAATATGAAATACATATTAATATATATATATATATATATATATATATAAATATTACATCTCGAGGTATTTTTATAAGTTCGACCTATTTGAACTGCTCATAAGATTAATTCCCATTTGACTATAATTTCTTCACATGAATTACTTTCCTGAAATTTGAACACACATTCTCATATCAGGGTTAACCTTTGTGGGTTGTGAATCAATGAATATGATAATATCTATTCGTTTCCTTGTGTGCATTAAATGGCTATTTTTAATTTTTAAAATTATTTTTTAAAACTAAAAACATCACTTTTTTTTTAAATGTTCATGAATTTTTGGGTTCAGACTAGGGGTGCTTATGGTCCAGCTTGGTCTGGCTCGAAGTTAATTTAACTGAGTTGGATTCTTGAAACTAGGCCCGATTTAATTTTTGGGTCGACCCAATCCGACCTGATATTGCATAATATATTAAAACTTATAATTTTATGAAAGTTAGAATAAATTATAAGATTTCTTAACTTAAATTAATACTTTTTACAATGATATAATTTATCTCAAAATATATATTATAAAATATCATAATTTTTATTTCATAATTTTAAAATTTTATAACTTAACTACACATAATATTTAAATTTGTAATTTTAATCTAAATGTCAGATCGGTTCGATCCTAGTCCAGTCACTAATCGGGTCATGATTAGGTCGGGTCTAAGTCTAATAGTTTGGCTCGATGAAAAAATTAGGTTGGCTACGGTCCAGTTAAACCCGGCCCAAACCCGTCATATAAGCACCCTTAGTTTAGGCCCATTATGTTGGTTATGTCACATCATTAATTTCCACTTATTTTTTCTTTGGGAAAACTTCAAAAAACTCCTTGTACTATACGTGATGTGCATTTTGGTCATGTACTTAAAAAATTGTGTAAAATGAACCTGTTACTTTGGATTTTGTGTAGAGAATTATAAAATGGTAACAAACGTTAGTTTTTGGATAGAAAGACGCACGTGCAACACACATGCATGTCTCAATTTTTGAGTGCCAAACGCGATCTTTTTCTTCCTCTCACCAACCTCTAAACTCTAAAACTCCATAACTGAAAAGGTTGAAAAATTGGGGATGAAAGGTTGAAAAATTGGGGTTTCAATTTTCGCTGTCCAATATTAGGATTTAGGGTTTGAAAATTTTGGGGTTTCAATTTTCACTGCCTAATCTCAGAAAACTTGTTGAAAATTTCCAATTGGAGCTTGGTCATCCGCCATTAAATGGCAAATATGCCTTTCCCGAGTAAGATATGTTCTTGTTGCCAATTCATTTTCGCGTGAAATTTGGCAAGATTGGTGATTGTTTTAATGACTGTAATCGAAACCCATAAGGTGTTTCCTCCATGGCTGCGTTGCAGTGTCGTGAGGAAGAAGAAGAATCTCGCCTCCTTGCTTGTGTGCTGCAGATCACGATGGAGGCTTCGATCAGATCTACACATGTTTTTTGGTGAAGACGAAGATGTTGGGTGGGAGGAGCTGAAACACAAAGGTGTTTCTAGTTATGGAATTCTAAGATTTAGAGTTGGATGAGAGGAAGAAGAATATCGCGTTTGACTTTCAAAAATTGAGAGATGCATATGCGTTGCACGTGCGAATTTTCATCTAAAAATTAACGTCTATTACCATTTTGTAATTTTTTGCACAAAATGCAAAGTAACTGATTTATTTTGCACATTTTTAAAATAACATGATTAAAATGCATATTGCGTATAGTACAAGAATTTTTTTTGAAGTTTTCCCTTCTTCTTTTATATCTATTTTTTTTTTCATTTTCATAAATACAAACGGAGTTAGATTACATCATACGTCAATTACCTAGAGACTGGATACTACACTCAAACACATTTCTAATTTGAGACCCAAAATTGGGAAATGGTTTACGAAGACACTGGAGTACTTATGTGTGTAAAACCAGCAATGTTTCCAAGTTCCTCCACCTCTTTCACCAACTCCTCTACCTTCTCCACCACTTCCATGAGCAAGAACACGAAGCTTGCAATCGCTAGCACTTCGCCATTTTCAAGGGTTGCTATCTTGGACGTGGAAATTACCAAGCTTAGCTCTGCTTTTGCTGTTTTCAACTTAGCCGAAATGCTACCCTCAGCTTCACATTTCCTCATTTGCTTCATGCTATCTCCCAGTTCTCGTAGAGCCCCCGCTACCCTTGACCCAATTGCTTCGCATGTTTCTAATTGGACCGTATGTGACTGCCTCAAAGATGCCATGGGCTAATCACAAAGATTCATTGAACTCAAACAAATGAGCCCATCAAATCTTTTTTTTGTCAATTTGCAACCACATAAAGACTAGGCATACCTTGTACCCCCCAAAAAATAAAATAAAAAAGACTACCCATACCAACCTGTTTTGAGGCTTGGAGGCAACGTCCCACTGCAAGAATAGATGTAGCCAGTTCTCGAAGAACACCTCCAATCTTTAAGTACTTTTCCCAAGGGTAGGAAAATCCAAATTTTCCATGCCAGGGTTCCCATTTTGCGAAATTTGCCTGAAAAACATAATAAATTTTGATTCTACACTTTATATACCTTCTCTCTTTCTCAAAATAAAATTTATTGTCCACCTAGGGGAATAAAGAAATAGCTCAGCTTAATATATATAGTTTTTCATTACTAATTTTAAGAAAGGTGTCTAATTGAAAATAGATTATTCTATCAAAATAATAATAATAATAAAATAAAAACACGATTCTATGCGTACCAATGATTCATCCTTTGACTTCGAGTTCAACACCGATTTGCAAACAGTGAAGGTAGCACTGGGCTGGTTTTCTTTTTCACTAACGAATGTGGCATATTCGTCCAAGCAACCTACAATGAAAGACCAAAAAATTCGTTTTGACTTAGCTATATATTTATGACGTTATTATATTGAATTCCATCCACTCATTTATATTAGAATTTGAATTTGAGCATGAAGTTTTTTATAATAATAATAATAATGACATTTGAGAAATTACGTTTGTATATTGTTTAGTATATATTAAGTATTTTGTAAAAATCTTTTTGTGGTACATATTAAAAAAAATAAGTAGGTTTATTTAAATATTATTTGAAGTGTCATATAAATTTTTTTTTTGAAGTGATCGATATACACAAATAAATATGCAACTAACTCTCGTATAAAAAAGAAAAAAATAAATACAACTAACTATTCCACATTATAACAATCTTAAACATTTTACGCATTTATAATTGAACCTTATGTTTTCTTTAACGGTTTCATACATCTTTGGTTAACAAATAAAACTCTTCTGGCAGTCTTTTTCTTTAAACCACGAGGTATTTTGTATGTCTACATGTTTAACTTATTTGAAATTATTTATGAAACTAATTTTCTTTTAATCACAAAATATTAAAATTATGTGATCTCTTTACACAAATTACTTCTTTAAAATTTAAACTCGCATATTTGTCTTAAGAAGTTGAAACTGCTTACTACCTTAACTTACCTTGGTTGGTTGGGAACCACATTTTTTGTTATGAAAATACTACGTTATTTTATTCACGTCGAATAGAAAAGTTTACTAAAAGGCAGAAACATTGTGTATGAGGCGATCGCATATACCCTGAATTGTATTGGCAAGGTCCAGGAATCTTGAGAATGTGGAATCATGGAGTTCATCACTGGCCCACAAGGGAAAGACGAGCAAGCTCACACAAATGCACACAATGAAACCCATTAGGATTGTTAAGAGACGTTCACCGGCTATTTCCCACACTTTCTCATCAGCACGTCCGCCAGACACCACAACCAGATTGAAAGTGAGAATGAATATCAACATCCCGTAATCGTATCTTTGCTTGATGCTCGGTACCAGTCGAAAATATGTAGCAACTGATCCTGAAATTAATATTTACCACCAACTGCTTATTAAAGCTATGCACTTTAAAATTAGACATAGGTTCAAACTGCAAGTTTTTATTTTATCCTATCCCAGGTTTTTACCGGAGTAATTCTTTCTTAAGCATAAAATATTGTAAACACTCAAATTATTCAAATTATTATTTAATATATGTATGATTGTAAGATGATGTTAAAAATATACAAATTTTTAAAATTATTTTTTACATATGTCAAAAAAATAATTTAAATACTAAAAAAATGATGTAAAATATTAATAGAACTGACTAGCTAGAAGCCTAGAACCTTCACAATGTGTCTTTGTCACACTAACTATAAGAGATTGATCAAACACATACCAGATATAAATATAGAAGTACCAATGATAATCGAGTTGCCAACCCCTCCAATGGTTTGGGCAAAAATTGCTGCTAAGCATCCCAGTCCACCTCCTAGTACTGTTCCAATTCCACGATTGAAGCCCTTTCCTAGTGTGGCTCCTGACAAGTTAATCAAATTAATTAATGTACGTTAGATTCATCATATTCATCATTGCTTCAGAGCTATTAGAATATATTTTCTAGCATCTTTGCAAGGAATAAGAATTGAAGCAATCATATATAATATATATTTTCCTGAAAGTACCTGCAGAGAATTCAAAGAGGACGATAACAGTCATGATAGCCCACATTGCATTTTCTCCAACTTGCTCAAAGAGAGGATTCAAGAGGTACAGAAGTGAAACGAAGACCAGGGAGATTCCCACTTTGGTACTGTGGATCATGTTCCTTGCTGTATCATGCTCAATTTTCTTCTGCTTGTCCCAGAGATAGGAAGTAATGGGTGGAAGTGGAAATCGGAGTGTTTTATTCTCCTTCATATGAGCTATATTCTCTTCTCCTTTCATAATGGTTATTACATGAGTTGATTCCATTTTGTCTTTACTCCGCTGACCCTCTATTCCTTTCCCTTTTTTCCCTCTTGAACTTTTATTAATTAACTCACTCTCTTGGGGGAAACCTCTAGTTGGAGAGAGACCCTATTTATACTATGCCTTATGCGTGGAGACTGATGGAGTATCAAATTGTTGAAGTACCAAATATTAGTGGATGTGCTGGCCCTTTCCATGTCTATTCAAGCATTGACTATAATGAAATGAAACAAGTACCACCAATATCTTTTGTGCAAATTACCTTGACTTGGAGAAACCAGTAGGACGCCCTTAATTAGTGACCTTAGTGGAACACGTATGCACACACGCTCTAGCGTACCCTATGAGAGAATTAATGGCCTTCCTGAAACACCCCTTTTATGGCTCTTATCTATTTATTGTGCGGAATTCCATAGTAGGATACACTTATCTGATAGCTTAATTAGATTGCTAAAAACGTAGACCTAAGTTTTCAGATAGATAACCCCCACTAAAGCAGTCTAATATATGTTTCTTATAGAAAGACCATGACCCGACACTAGAAGTTCAACAACTATCTGCAACTATCTGATTGTTTTGTGAAGTTAGTGATTCGGCCAGATATTTATTTGTCCTATGTACTAAGTTCAAAATATTATCATATTTTAGGTGACTTTTCTGTCAAGAATGTCTACTATATGAGGAATTCGCAAAAAATGCAAAATAACTATATAGAAACCACCATACTGTGTATGTCTAAATTTGGCTTAGTTTTACTATGTTTTTCTCACATTTTTTACGTGTGATACTAATCTTAATCTATCTATAAATTATAAATTTACAATTCTGAAACTTTTATTTTCCCTCCCATTTTCAGGGTATTTAAGTAATTATGAAATTTTTAGGGCATTTTAGTCATTTTAATATTAAGTGAATCACCACCCATTATACGTTTTTTTAAGTTTTCTCTCCCTTTCCTTATTCAATCTACCGATATTATTATTTTAATATTTACTATTAAAATATCAAAATATTTTAATATTAAATATTTTAATATTTAGATATTTTAATATTTTAATTTAATGCTTTAATATATATTATTAAAATGTTTTTATATTAAAACATTGAAATATTAAATATTTTACTATTAAAATAATTTAATGTTTAATATTTTAATAATTTAGTATTATATATTTTAAATTTTATATTCTCTTTGATAGGTATATTTTTGTTATTATTTTTTATATTGCTATAAATATTTCAATACACTTGATAATGTTGTTAACGTTGCAATTTGTGAATTTTTTATATTGCTATAAATTTACTATAATTTTCGTTGGATATCTTTTGTTTTATTACTTTAAAGTAATACAAGTTTGTGAATTTTTTGTTTTGAATATATTCTAAATAAATTTTGAATTTTTTGATATTGTGTTAAAAAATTTAAATTATTTTGACATTGAATAAAGTATAGAAATATAGAGAGTCATATATTTTTATAAATTTAATCCTTATCATATTGTTCAAGATATTGAGTGCATATTTCATGGTGATAATTGTCTACTCGATCAAATAAATAAATTATAAATTTTCATTAAAAGTGATGTTAATATTTTATATTTAAATTTTTTATTCACATTGCATTAAATTAATAAATTTACATAAAAATATATTAATATTTATATGAGTTTGAATATTCCATAAGAAACTATAGTAAAAATGATTTAAATAAAATTTATTATTAGAAAACTAAATTAATTAATTATATTTTTTAAATTATTATTATTATTATTATTATATATTATATTTGTTGTATAATAATTAAAAACTTCAGTATGTACATTGCATCAGTGTGAAAACTTTACATGAAGATATAATAAAATTAATTAAATATAATTTATTATAATAAAATTAAAAATTTATTAAGTATATTTTTAAAAGTTTTTGTTCATATATAATATATAATATTTAAATATTTTATATTTATATTTATATTTCACATGATTAAAAACTTTATATGAAAATATATTAATATTTACATTTATGAAATAAAAGCTTTAAAAAATGATAAAATCAATTGAAAAACATGAGTTTATAATAAATTTTTTTTACCAAGATTGCTTAAATGTAACTAAACAAAACCCATATTATATAACATCAAAGTTACATTAACGTTTTGAATAAAATTATTTATAAGAGTTGAGATAGCTTATGTGGACAAATAAAGTAAGAAATCGATCTCAATGAGAGCATTAATGAAACAAATGTAATGGGTAAACTATAATTGTATGTCATATTGAAATAAATTAAATTTATAAAAGAAAATAAGATTAAATAAGCTAAGAATTTTTTTGTCACTTGATTGATTTAACTAATGTGTTATTTTATTTAGTTTACTTAAATTTTGTAAATTAAATATATAGGTTACAAAATGTTAAGATACTTGATTGTATTAAGTATTATTTAATTATATTGTTATTGACCATTTTACTTTTTTTAGATTTTCTTTTTTATTTGTCATTGATATCTATCATATAAAATTATTTGGTTGATATAATTTGACATTAGAGGTAAGTTTAGTCTACTTTTAATAATAAAGTGATAAAACATTCAAATGAATAAACACATAAAAATTGATATTAAAAGAAAAAGCTATAGCATCTAAAATTGAAATTAACTAAAATTGTATAAACTAATTATTTATCTTAAACTTTTTTTAAAAAAATAAATTACATTCCTTTCCCTTGGAGATGCTTAAATTACATTTTCTCCTTTTTATTTTAAAAAATTACACTATTCTCCCTTGAGAGATAAAAATGTGATATACTTTAGTTTATTTTTATGTTTTTCTTTAAAACTCTCACTAGGTCAAAAACTCAAAGTTGTAGAAGCCACCAGCCAACAAGGTTGAAGTCAGAGAGGTGTTGGTTGTTTGGCATGATAGCGACATTGTCAACCTAGGTCAAGAATGGTTAAAAAGGTATTTAAAAATCTTTTAAAGAATATTCTTATAATATTTAATTAATTGGACTAAACTGCATCGTCGTGTCCAACAACTAACACTTACGACTTCGACCCTGTTAGCGGGTGGTTATTGTGACTTCGAGTCTTCGTCCTTACCAAAATTTTAATCGAAAAGATAAAAATAAACTAAAATGTAGTACATTTTCATCTTTCAAGAGAGAGAAGTGAAGGAGAAGACAATGCAATTTATTTATTTTTTTCAATTATCCCCTGCGTTGTAGGGTATAGAATGCTAGTTCTTACACAAAGTATTGAGATTATCTCTTTTCACAAGGACTCTCTCAAACTAATGACATTACATAAACCTCTCAAAATAATTTTTTGTTAAGTGAAGCTTTAAAAAATATACAATTTATGCTTAAAATAGAGAGAGACAAAGAGCTATTGCTCATTATATTAATTCATAGGGATAAGCTTAAAAGACAAAAAGTGATTAAATAGATTGAAGAGTATGGATATTTGTGGTGATGAAAAAAATTAATCTCACAACTTACAAGCATATAATGCATGGGAGGTTATCACATTTGGGGTCACTTTTCATTGTCTATATAATTACTTGGCTTTTTCCTTTATACATATGAATTGCAGTATCGATTCTATAAGTCAAGGTTTATGAAATATGTGTAATAGCCCTTCAATTGGTTTTGTTTTTTCGAATGTATAAATTCAATTTTGCACTCCAAGCTAACATACACGTTTCCTCACCCCGATCCAGTTAAATCATTATCCATTTTGCATATATTATTGTTGTGATATGTGAAACTATTGTAGTTGGTATTTGGAGAGAAGTTGTAAAAATCTCGTATGTATAAATATGTAACTAATGGCCAGAACTAATTGTGCAAGGCCCCTGAATCGAACTTAACTAAAGCTCCTTTTAGACTCACAAACAACAGAAACAACCTAATTCAGTTTGATACTCACATGCGCACATTATTTTGGTACCAAATAGCAGAAACGTGCTCACACGGTTATGAATAATTGATGTCTTGACATTGCTATTATTTTGGTATATGACTATAAGATGCTGTGTATATCTGTTTACTTTTTAGCTGCATTTTGGTCCTTCAAATCCCTGCAACATCATATCCACTGCTTTTAGCACTACCTAAAGATGGTATTTTCTTAAGAAAAAACGATAATACTTTCAACATGTTACCTTGTCAGCATCATTATATTAGACACACAAACTAAGAGCTTGAATGGCTCACACAAGGCAAGCATCAAGCATGGAACGCGCATTGGATTATAATTTTTTACGGAGAAAAGCATGCACTATAGCTTTTGTGCTCATTGTGTACGAAATATGTACCTTCATGCTGGGGTCGACACACTAATGAGATACGTCGCACGCGTTAGCTTTGTTGGCCGCTAATATAACTTTTTGAAATAAGACACAAAAGACAAGGAAAGAGTAGTGTAGTAGTGAAGGATAGAAAGATTCACACATTTAATAAATTTATTTAAGATTCAGCTAGTCAAATTTGGTTAACTTGGCAACTTCTATGAGTGCTTGCCCTATTCATAGTGTCATTAGATGCACATGATAGTGATATAATTCGGTCTGCCTAAATCCCCCACCAAACCGTTTTATACATATGGAATTCAATCTATGATTTCAACCTAAATTTTTACCGAGATAACATTATTTTCAAATGATGTTGTGCCCTACATTATATAAAATTGCTAACGGTCATATCTTGATGTGTAAGTTAGTAACTTTCATATTTTATTTTGGACAAAAAGATTCATATGTTTTTTTTAAACATAACTTAAATTTATTGTTATTTTAGTCATTTGAAGTTTTACACCAAGATAAAACCTTTAATTATATTTTAATCTAATGGTTCAAATTAACTCATATAAAAAAAAGCATAATAAAAGCTAACTTCAATGAAAAAGAAAATAGTTAAATTCATCAGTTTTAATGAAGAGATAAAATTTGATTTTATTAATTAATTTCTAATTACCTAATTTTTATAAACAAGTCTTGTAATATATATATATATATATATATATATATATATGGAAAGGAATCAATTTACATAAGTATAAATTAAAATTACTTTTACATTATTAAATAATTTTTTATTAAATGAAACTGTTAAATTAAAAGTTTATATAATATAAATTATATTTATAAAATTTTACTTCAAGCTAAAATTGTTTAATATTTTATTGATATATGTTAAAATTAACATAATATATACTTTTAAAATATATACAAAAGTTCAAACATATTGATCGTGATCATTTCAGAACATAGTGAAAACAAAATTGAAACAAAATGTGACATATATATAAGACATGTAAAGCACTTATATTCATATACATTATTGTAGCAGTTATACCTAATTAGTGGAATAAATGGATATGATTCAGGCTTATTCTTATATATAATTGTTCCATGCTTTTGGCGATTTCTATAGAATCCGTGCCATGGAAGCCCCTCCGTACCTTCGATGACTAATTACATTTGTTGGTTTTATTTTGTGTATGACTAAATTCTAATCGCATTTTCGGTTCTTTCTAATCACTTTACCTTAAAAAGAAATAAAAAATTATATCATCACGGTTTGTCCATTAATTTGCATTGGTAGCCATTTATTGTTGGATCCATTGGCCTTCCAATGGTGACACCAGTTGGGGGTGTTCCGTCATTCACATTTACTCGACAGAAAAGAGAACGAATGACATTGAAAGAAAAAAATAAAAAAGATAATGAAGGGTATTTAAGGAAAGAGAACGAAAGACATTAATGATAAAAATTAAGTAAAACTTAATTACTCATTAGACCAAAAAAAAAAAGAACTATGTATGTGACGATGCATATATCATTATAATCTCGCCAGAGCAGCTTAGTTTCGAAATTCCAATATAACCGTAAAATCATCATGATACATAGTCTATTGCAGATGGCAAGACATCAGTCCCTAATGAGAAATGCCTCAACCGCACGTGGCCATTCAACAGACAGTAATAGTTGACATAAAAAAAAAAGGTAGTAATAATTGATGAGTATATTAGAGAAATAATACATCTCCTTCTATATATGCTTACATAAGCTTATAAAAAAAAAACATATATATATATGCTTACATAAATATCGGTAATTAGAAAAAATATAAAATATAATCACGTACAATTTAACATAATTCGACCTAACATACTTATATTTATAAATAAAAGAGTCTAGTATCACAATAAAATTACATAATAATGCATGTAAACACTATCAATCTCTACCAATCCCCTCACAATTATCTTTATATCTCTATCAATCCCGACAATCTTCACATCTCTTTTCATACATCAAACAATTATTTAATACAAGTATTTATAAGTCACAAGAACTTATTTGATAAATAACTATATTTTTACACTCTATGGCTTTCATAATTTTTTATTAAAAATAAATATATCTCATATTTTACATATTTATTCCGTATATTTATCATATATCATTTATAAATTTTAATATTAATTGCAATATATGAATCTATAAATCAAATAAGAAATTATCTATAACAACCTTCAAATTAGAAATTTGGGTAAATCCTAATAAAATATACTTTGAATGACACTTTGAAGTTGTAACTTGAGCTCAATTCACGTAATTAAAATTTTGAAATTCTTATTGAGCTCAATTCACCTAATATCAAGTTAGATTTCAATATTCGCAATATTAGGATTTACTCTACTGCACTACTGGTGTTAGAAAACTTAGGAATAATGATGTAAATGAATCGAATCAAACTGAGTACTTGAAATTTAGATTAACTTGAAAAAAAAAAGGTTATTTAAGTTTGTTTCATTTATTTAAATGAATTAAATTTAAAACTTAGTTTGATTTGTTAAAAATATAAAATTTAAACTTGACTTATTTAACTTGTTTATAACTTAATTTTTTTTGTCTTTTATCAAATCTATCTTTAAAATATTTAAGTTTATTAATTTTGTATTTAATAAACATCTTTATATTAGACGATAAAGTAAAAAACTAAACACATAAATAAAAAAAAATTATTCATAATCATTTACATAAAAAATTTATAACTTTCTTATAAATACTTTTAGTAAGTAATAGAAACAAATAAATTATTATTATCTATATTTTTTATATAAAATTATAAATATTTTTGTGATTGAATTTTTACTATCTATGCATAATAAATAAGTAATACATGCATGCACACAAACACGAGTTTTTAATATTAAGTCTATAAAATTTAAATTTAATTTATTTATATAATCAAACTTAAGTTTGTTTATGTAATTAAATAAATAAACTTGATTAAACATTTAACAAATTAAATTTAAATAGTTCAAAAATAACTTAGACCTATTTACACCACTATTAAGAACAAATTCTAGCAACTTGCGGAGATAAGCTCAACACGAAACAAACCACTTTCCAAGTTTAAATATCTGATGAGGACTTACACCCAAATATATATATATATGGGTGCAAATCCATCATTCTAATAAGACAGGATGTTGAATGCATGTAACCTACAGAAAATCATGTTCTCTTGTAAACCTAAAGTTGCATGAATAGTTCAAGCAACAATTGCGTTGCGATGTTACATTACGTACGCTCATTCAGCTGAAAAAATTGTCAGCAGCCCAATTTATATACCTCGAGTTATAATAATCTCTCAACCTTTGAAACGATCCTTTATTACAAGTCCATGGATGAAAACACTAAAAATGGCTACATCTAGCATTCATTGGACGATGATTCTTAACTAGCTTGAGACATCCAGTTAAACCTCCCGATTCTAATTTAGTTTCTGTGACGGATATTTTGGTAATTATTAGTTACTCGATCGAATCGAAACAACACTAAACACAGTTTACTGGATGAAAATCTAAAATTAATTAGATGTCTCGAACATTATATTTATTCGTGGGTTTTTTTTTTGGTCAGGTTTATTCGTGGGTTTAATTAGCATAATTAGCAATGGGGCACAACACTAGCACCATCTTCTAAATAGAGGATGAATCATGAATGATATTGGATAGCAGTCACATTAGTGGTGAAATTAGGTAAACATATGTAAGAATCTAGAGCTAGTATGAATACCCAATAAAAAAGGAACCCGATGCAATGGGAGCATTATGGCCTACATTGAATTCGATCAATTATCCTTGAAATGATAGGAGGATAATGACAGCAAAGTTTACAAACTTTGCAGAATGAGAAGTGGAGAGCCCACTAAATCACGGATTTTTATAATATGCTGGAGCTACCGAAGAAAATGAGAGGCCGGGGGGCCATTACCACCATTTTTGGACAGATCATACACATACACCATATAGCATAGCTTACTTTTTTAATGACAACAGCTTTTTTAAGAAAATACAATAAATGTAATTCATACTAATATATTTTTTATAACTTTTAAATAAATAAATTTTATTTTATTTTGAAACGACTCCATTTTATGTATTTATGCAATAATTATTGAATATCTAAAATAAATATTATATATAACAATATGTCATGAAATACTCATGAATAATGCTATACAGTATAAAAAACAAAATTTAAATAAATATAAAAGTAGTTCTAGAATAAAATAAAATGGTATAGATATTTTTTCACCAAAGAGTTAACAAGCTGTCAAATCATGCTATCAACATTTTTGAAAAAAATTATCGCTGTATAGCAATTTTCTATGCTCATTGATTGGATATCAGACGATATGGTACATGAGGGATTTGTAGTTTAATTTGTATTTTTTCATTTGTTTCTTGGTTGTTTGGAAGTTTTTTTTATCATTATTTTATAATAATACTGGTAACGATATTTAAACTTATGAATTATGTATTTTTTTAACATAATGATCACATGTTTGTTTAACATCTTATAAATCAGATTTAATTTATAAGCTGGAGATGTAAATCTAAATTTGTAACAGATTAGTACCCAGTTTTGCCATTTGTTGCAAATCGCAACTGCACACAGATCAATCTATAATGATAACACAACATTTCTTAATAAATTATTTTGAAAGTTTTCGATTTCTTGGTGTTTTTTAAATGGATTTTAATTTAGGGAGTATTCGATTTGTTTTCTTATTTCATTTTTAATTTATATATTTTTATTAATAATTATAAAAATATTATCTTATTTTTAATTTATTTTTTGTTCTCAAATTTTTATGAAAAAAATAATAAAAATAACAAAATTTTATTTTTACAATTTTTCATAAAATCTTAAAAATAAAAAATATTTTTATAATTATAAATAAAAATATATAAACTAAAAATAAAAAAATAAAATAAACCAACACCACAGAAAGAAAACATTTCCACAATGCCATTGTCACGCGTAGAACTTACGACGGAGAACGTTAGAAGAATGTCTTGGGCCGGGTATTTTCTTTTTGGTACAGTGGAGGGCCAAAGCCCCAAAAAGAAAAACAATACTACCTGAAAAACTTCACAGGGCATTGACAGATTATGGGGTCACGGCCATCATAACTCGCTCCCTGTAGCCTGTCCGGACTCATCAGTACTTTAGGAGGCTAAATATGGTCAGGGCAGATCACAAACAACGAGGTTAGGTGCGGGACTGATTATGTTTTTTTCCCTTTGTTCTCTTTCTCTCTCTCTCTCTCTTCAAAATGTTCCTATTCCATTTTCTTATATTAAATGGAAATTGAATGAAACAATTCAAACTTCTACTAAACAGTTAGGATCTTATGATGCGTTTTGTTAAGGGAGTTAGGTAATTAGTTACCATTTAATTATTTAGTGATTGTATATAAATAAGAGAATTATAGCATAGTAATAGATAGTTGAAAGTAAATGAAAAATTGAAGAATTTTCTCTAATTCAAATAAAGAATTGAAGTCTTACTTCTTGACACAAAGATTGAGGTTCTAACATTGGTGTTTTTATTAAAGTTCATTGTGGTATTTAATTCATGAGATTTTTTTATCTAATAGACATTTGAGTTATTTCATAAGCTTAAGTCATAATAATTAATATTTTTATTGAGAGTTAAGTTGTAAAAATGACTATCTATAAATTGGATTAAGGTGCAATAACAAGAATGTTGTATCGAATTCTGATACATAAGTAAAGTCGCTAAAGAAAAAAGGACTATCATAGGGTCAGTGTCGATAGAGTGAAGTCGCTAAAGTAAAAAAGACTATCACAAGATCAATATCAATAAAGTGAAGCTGTCATAGACGTGAATTCTTAAAAAAAATAACAATGTTATGAGTCTCATAAAAAAACTCAATGTAATACTAGTCATAAGATTTTCTCACATAATAGACTAATCCTTTAGATTAGACATTTCTCATGGGATCCTATCAACTCAACTACACTTTATCTAAGTTCTAGGCTTTTTTTTTACTTTGTTTTTTTTTCCTACATGCTTTCGTTATTAGGTGACAAATGAAAGTAGATTTTGCTCGCTATAGAAAATATTATGTTTTATACCAGGTTAAATATGAAATTCAAGTTCTAAAAGCCTAATATTTAATCTGATAAAAACCTAATATTTTCATTGATTTGCCTTAACTTTTTATACTAGGAAAGTGATATTTTAAAAAAAATAAAAATATAGGTAGAGCAATAATTGATTGTGTAATTATTCTAATTAAATAGACTAGGTGGTAAATATTATTCACGAATTATAAAAAAAATGAAATCACAAAATAACAAGAAGCATAAGAGAAACTGTCACCTTAAATGAGTCAGCTTGTTTTTAGGTAGGTGGTAATAATTGGGGGTGTTTAAAATCTAGCTCAATTTAATAAAATGTTTTAATTTAAAGTTAATTGAGAGAGGTTGGAGTTATAGAAATTAGATATAATATATTTTTGAGATAGGTATAAGTACTTGTGATTTAATTTAAATTAGTTTTAAGTCAAAAAGTTAATTGATCAAAATAATATGATTTATATTTATTTCGATTAGATTGAATTAGTTCAAATTTTGTAACCATTTAGTTGGTTTTGACACAAAAAAATTCTAAGCCTAGAATTTTGTAAGCTAAAAACAACTTGGCCATTAAAAAGAAAAAAAAAAAAAAAAAATTATCTAAAATAACATTTGATTGTGAATGACACATATAATAGAAGAATATAATGAAAGAATTATATTAGAAATTAAAGTTACTATTAGTAAAAGTATAAATTCAATAAAAAAAATATATTATATAATATTAATCGATTTGAATTAAATTAATTTTAAAAATTAAAATTAAAAACCAATTCACTCTAATTGATTTTCAAAAAATTAAAGAAAAAGTTAAATTTATTTAATTTTAATTTAATTTTAATTTTTAGTTCATTTTTTTATTTTTTGATTCGGTTAGGATTAAATTTAAATGTCACTTGACTTGGTGTTACATATTAATTAAAAAAATTAATTTTTTTAACAATTTATGATAAACAATAAATTTTTTAACTAAATTAATACTTTTGTATAATGTAATAATAATAATATATCTATAAAAGAAACACAATCTATCAGTCAAAATTGACAAGTTGAAACTAGGTGCATGTTTGGTAGAGATTCTGATTAGTTTTTTTTGAGAAAAAAATTATTGTAACAGTATTTAATCATGTTTGGTAAAATTAACTTCAGTTTTTACACAAAATTTAATATAAAATAAAAGTTTTTTAAAGTTTATAATCTTGAAGATTGAAACTTATGATTTTAACTTATAGATTATTCTTTATATTTTGATATGTAAATACCATTTTATCCTCAATCAAATAATTTTTTTAATCATTCTATACTTATTTTAGTAATTTAATGCATAAAAGTGATTTTTTATATCATTCAAACGAATCAGATTAACTTAAAATCACTTTACAATTAATACATCTAAACATAAAAATGAATCAATTATAATCGATTATAACAAAAAAATTATATAATAATCGATTATTAAGCGTAATCAAATTTTTGTAATCTATCTCAAAACACCCAGATCTTACCTAGATCTGTAAAGTAAGGGGAGAAAGAAAAGAAGCTCGTGATAAGTGATGGCAGCCAAAATGTAAATTTCATACATCGTAGTTGACACAAATAAGAAAATAGATTGAATAAAAATAAAAAATTTAAAAAAAGTTGAAAACAATAAGGCGAGATAGATTTGGAGGAAATACTGTGCTGCATTAAAATTGAAAAATTGTAGATAAAGAAAAGACACGATTAGATCTTATATGAGAGATAGAAAAGACACTTTCGACCGGAAAAAGTACTATTGGGATACAGCCTTCTTTTTATATGTAGATACATTACATCATAATCTTATCAAGAGTATATTGAGTTTTTCACAGTAATTAACATTAAAATTACAAAAAGAGCAAAAATAAATTGAATACAAAATTTAAAACTAAAAAAAAATGTTTAAAAAAAATCAGGCAAGATAGTTTTAGAAAAAATATTATGCTACGCTGAATATGGAAAATTACAGATAAAGGAGATAGATGATTGAGTTCTATTTTATGTCACAATCATTAGATGAAAATTAATCTAATGAACATTATAGAGAAAAATATATGCTGAAAAAACACTTCTAGAGAGGAAAAAGTACTATTGGGTAAGACATTTTTTTATATATAGATAGATATATAACATTAAAATTACAAAAAAGAGCAAAAAAAATTGAATAAAAAATTAAAATTTTTAAAAAAGAAAGTTGTAAAAACTCTGGCAGGATAGTTCGAAGGAAATTCTACGCTGCGCTGAAAATGAAAAATTATAAATTAAGGAGAGAAATAATTGAGTCCTATTTAATGTCACAGCCGTTAATGAAAATCAATCAAATGAACATGATAAATAGAAGCTAGATGTTGAAAATATATTTTTGAGTAGAAAAAAGTACTCACAATGAGATAATTAAACTTATCCACTAGTTTTCTATATCGCTCAAGCTCTGAGATAAAATCTTCATTACCTGCTAAGAGTTTAATATTAAGAACTAAAGAGGTTTTTAGCAGGTTTAGCTCCAAGTAAGCCTATTTCTTCGAGCAGATCAAAAACATATTTTTTTTGAGTTAAGAAAATGTCTTTCTTACTCCTCATCACTTCAATATCCAAAAAGTACTTTAACGCACTCAAATCTTTGGTCTGATATTGTGTTTGAGAAAAATCATTTAGTTTTCTAATTCTAGTCTCATCACTCCTAATAATAATGTCATCTACATATAACACAAGAAAGATACAACCACCTTAAGAGCATTGGAAGAAGACTGAGTAATCAAAATTGCTTCTCTGAAATCCAAATTGCAAGACAACTTGACTAAATCATCCAAACTAAGCTCTTGGGGCTTATTTAAGACCATATAAAAATTTCTTCAATCTGCACACATTACCTTTTTCTCCTGAGCAATAAACTCAAGTAGTTGCTTCATATACACCTCTTCTTACACATCGCCATGAAGAAAGACGTTTTTGACATCTAGCTGATGCAAATGCCAATAATGACTAGTTGCAATAGAGATTAACAACTGAATATAAACAAGTTTAGCAACCGGAGAAAATGTGTCAAAATAATCAATGTCATAAACTTGAGCATAACCTTTAGTAACTAAACGAGCCACAAAGCCATCAAGGTTAACATTCACAGTATAAACCTACTTACAACCAATTACCATTTACTTGGAGGTAGGGAAACCAAATCTCAAGTCTGATTGTGTTTAAGAGTATGCATCTCATCTAACATAGCCATAAGTCACCCCTCATGAGATAGGGCCTCAATAACAGTGGTAGGAACAGTGACAGAGTCAAGAGAAGTGACAATGGATTGAGTAGAACTAGACAAGCCAGCATAAGAGACAAACAAAGAAATAGGACAAGTACAACTATGTTTACCTTTCCGAAAAGCAATCAAGACATCAAGATTGGACTCAAATGGAGCAGGATCCGAGGAAGAAGAATGAGTCATAAGAGAACATGAATCAAGACGTCCTGGAGCAGTAGTATTAGGTACAGCTGGTTACTTGTTTCACTGAGCATAGTGATAGGGAAAAGGAGAAACAGGAAGGCGACAAGGTGAAGAAGACACTGAAGTAGGAGAATCTACAGAAGGAGATGAAACAGAAGGAAGAGAAGAATGTGTCGAGAAGTGATATACCAGGAAATCATCATCCTCAGTGGAGGGAGAGGGAGGAGGGGACTCTGAAGAGAAAAGAGTGGTCTAAAAAAATGTGACATCTACAGAAACAAGGTAATGATGCAAATCATGGAAGTAATATCTGTAACCCTTTTGACTGTGAGAGTAGCCTAAGAAAATGCACTTGAGAGAATGAGGATCTAACTTAGAGACTTGAGAACGAATATCCTGAACAAAACAAGTGTAACGAAAAATTTTAGGAGGAAGAGCAAATAAGGATTGAGACCAAAAAAAGGAGAGAGTATGGAATCTGACCATCTAGCACAAAGGAAGGAAGACAATTTATTAAGTAGCATGCTGTAGAAATTAAATTAGCCCAAAAAGTTTTGGAGACTTTCATTTGAAACAGAAGAACACAGACAATCTTAAGTAAATGCCTGTTCTTTCATTCAGTCACCCCCATTTTTTTGGGGGGTGACAACACATGATATTTCATGACGGATGTCATTTTCTTGCATAAATGCTTTAAAAGAAGTGGAAAGATATTCTTTAGCATTAACACTTCTAACAGTGTGAATAGTAATATGAAATTGAGTTCTAATTTTAGCACAAAAAGCGAAATATAGTAAACAATTCTGAACTATTTTTCATTAAAAAAAAGCCTAGTAACCTGAGAACAATCATTAATAAAAGTGATAAAATAACGAAAACTAGACTTTGACTCAATGGTAGAAGGTCTCTAAATATCTAAGTGAACAAGTGAAAACAGGGATATAACCCGCATATTAACTCTAGGCAGATAACTACCTCGATGATATTTAACAAATTAACAAGACTCATAATTTAAAACAAAAGAACACTCTAAATTTGGATATAGTATCTTCAAAATCTTTAATAGAAGATGTCTAAGATGACAATGTAGTTGAAATGGAAGGACAGAACTGAAATATGCAATTAATTATGATTCTAGAAAGGTAGACTCCAAGTTATATAATCCATTTGATTTACGACTCCTACTGATGAGTATATGAAAGTGTTTTTTAAATATTTTATTGTTGAACTAAAATGTTAAATGTGAATAAAATCATTGAAATTAATGTGTGTTTTTAAATTGAATTTTTATTTACTTTAAAAAAAATTCTTAAGTAATAATAATATATATATATAGCATAAACTTGATAATATTTTTATTTTTATATTTATTTTAATCAAATTAATCTCACTATTTAATTATTTTATTTTATAAATTAATATGAATAAAAAAACAAAATTTCAATTGTACTCACAACAAATAAATAAAAGCAATTGAATGAATGCAAGCTAGTATATAAAAGGTACAGAGCAGTAGCGTCGCGGGAGGAAGTTAAAAAACATTAAAAAATAAATACATTGGAGAAAAGTCACATGGGTCAAGTATATTAGGTTGAAAAAAGAAAAGAGAAAAAAACGATGTTTGAGGTTGTGATTATAAAAGGAAAAAAGATAGTTTTATATTTTTTTAGAAGTGTATTATTATTTATATTATTTTTAATAAATGTGATTGAATAAAAAAATAATAAAAAAAAAATATATATAATAAATAATATTAAATAAAATATAAAAAATATATATATATTATTTAATATAAAAATATAAGAATTGTTACAAAAGGGGCACAACGCAGCAATTGAAGAGACACGCTGCAGCAAAATAAGGGTGCGTGTTACGAGGCCGCACAACAGGAGAAAAGGAAAGGACGTGCAGCAGCAGAAGGGCATGCCGCTCAAGGAAAACAAAAGAGAAGGACGAGGCAGCGCAGTACAAAAATGAAAATTGCACATAGATTGTGTGTAATAAAAAATTTTAGTGACATAATTCTAGCGTGTTTTAATTTTATTATATTTTATTAAATTTTTTTGTATGAAGAGGATAATGAAATTTTAATTATTTTTATATTATTATGTTGAATTATTTTTATTTAATTTTAGAATTTAATATTTATTAATTTTATTTTTTTATCAAATTATAATATTAATAAATTTTTAGATGATTTTACTCATATTTTTTTATATTTTATAATTTATTTGTGTTATTTGAATATTAGTGATAATTGTTGGATATTAATTATAATTTTTTATTAGAGATATACTTGATGATTTAATAATTTACTATTAATTAAATAAATTTTATCATTTGATTATTATTTTTAATACTTTATTGATAGATCTTTCGTAATTACATGCTTGCCGTTAGATGTTTATGAGTTAAATTGTTTAAGTATAATAATTTAACATAGTTAATGTTAAAATTAATCTTAGTGAATTTTGAACCTTAATCATCTTACATATGGTAGAAACTCAATTTGTTTACTTTGCTTCACTTTGATTTGTATTCAAAATTAAAATTTATTTATTATTAATCATTTAATATTTTTCTTTAATTTCTTTGTTCCTTTAACTATTCTTTTAATTTGTCTCTTTATAGAATAGATACCTTAAAGTTGTGTTATAACTATCGCGTTACTTTTTAGGCGTAATAACTTACTAATCACCTTTTGATAAGGTTTCGGCAAGTGTACCGAGTCGCACAAGTAATAAATTGTGAGTGAGTATCATTCTCACGATAATTGATTAATATTGATCAATACCAATTTCACTGGGCTATTACTATCTAGACTAACTATTGTAATGAGATGGTTGTAAAAAGAACATTAAGAAGATAAACTGAAGGGATGAACAATTAAAATTAATTTTTAGAAAAAAAAATTAAGAAGTATAAAATGAAATTAATGAATGAGAATACTAAGGGCTGATTTTCACTTGACCAATCCTTAATTTCCATAAAATTTAATTAATTATGCTTAATTCTCTCAATTGATGGTAAAGAATACATATAATTAGCCAAAATCCAATTCCTTGACAGATTAACTCTCTCCCGATTACCTAAAATTACTAATTCCTTTGTCAATTTCATGCAATTGAGAGGAATACGCACGAGATTCCCAAATTAACCACATAATCACCAAGATCCATTCTTAGATATTGATAGATTATGGTGCTAAACTCAAGAAGCAAGAGGTAAAGAAGAATATCCTAATTTTCAAAATACCCAACAAAACAATCTATGGTTGATCAAATCACAGAAGCATTAAGCACAGATATTAACACTCAATTAAAAAGAACTAAACATAAATTAATCAAAGATCCATGTACATCAAGTTTGGGTCAAGCTAGATCTCCCCCTAACTATGGAGATTTAGTTACCCATGAAAAGAAATGAAAACAAAGAAGAAAGGGAAGAAGAAACCAAGAGATCCATGGAGATGGAAAGGATAAATCTTCACTTCCTTGATCTTTGATTTACGCCCTTCACTTGCAAAAATGGTGGAAAGAGAGAAAGAATGGAGAAGATTCAGCCTCATTGATGAAAAAGTCCCTAAAAAACTAACTTCCCCCTCTAAACGGTTGCCTTCCATCTATTTATATTGGGTCAGGTGAAAACCACGTGCATCAGAAAATTAGCATTAGTCGTCCACGCACATGCGTGATTTTTTCACGTAGATGCTGGATTCTTCTTTGTACATCTCCCACGCATATGTGTAAGTCTTTTTAATCCAAAACAAAGACCATTACGCATATGCGCAAGTTTTTCTGATCCAGAACAGAGACCATCACGCACATACATGAATTCTTTGCGCATATGCGTGATTTCTCCTGATCCAATTGTTTTGCACAGAGGCTATCATGCACATGCGTGGTGCCTTAACGCATATGCGTGGATGCCTACTTTCAATTCTTCACTTCCAAAGTTATTGTGGTCCTTTTTTGATACTTGCTCTTCATGTCCATTGCTCCATGACCCATTTCCAAAGCTCTTCTTGTCTTTTGAAATCCACAGATTAAATTCAATTGGTCAGACTCAAGCTATTATTTTAAAATGAATCATTAAGCATTATGAAATACAGTTGAACAATGTAAAAATTAGCTCAGCTCAAGATATGAAAGAAGTGTGCACTTTAAGCATAATTTCTTATGAGGACTGAAAAATATTTGGACTCATAACTCTCATTTCTATTCAATTTAAGATTGTAATAACTCCATTTTGTAGATTCCCCAAACCTCAGTTTTGCTAGTCCTCAAACAAAATATAGAACCAACTTCAATCAACCAATTAAGCACAGATTACCCCAAAATATTCAAAGAGATTACAAGTTTGGAAAAATAACAATGCTAGCAGAAGAATATCATGTATGGCCTCAAAACATATTAGCTCAAGATGGAGTGTTGCAATTGACAACTCAAACTCAACCAATGCATGCCCATGCACACAATCGTATGATGACTTCCTCACAATGCATGGATGTGTAAACTCTTCAAGATCAAGTTCAACATTCCTAGAAAAAAATTATGAGTAAGCACATGTGCTTCAAATGCATATCCTATAAGATTGGTTCTCATCCTTCTCTCCACTAATGAAGACAAAGCTTAATCAAGGATCAAGAGGGACTTTCTGAGCTTGTAATGTGTGGTCATGGGTATGGGTAAAGAAGAAGGGAAATGAAAAATTGAATCAAAAGTCAAATGCACAATTAAGAAATTCAAATGATTCAAGTCATTCAGTAAAAAGAAAGAGTTCAAGAATCAACCCATTTATTCCTCCTATTTTTGTACAACTTTCAATTTTTTTTATATGTACATGTATCTTTCTTCTTTTTTTTATATATTTTTTTAAAATTATTTTTTATTTTTTTTTTTTTTTATAAGAGTGCAACTGCTCCACACATCATAAACTCCTCTTTTCTTTTCTTTTCTTTTTTTAAAACATTTTCCCCATATTCTTATTTACTTCCCAAGGTTGATTCCCAATGGTCCCTTCTTTCCATTTGTAATGCACAATTAAGACTTAAAGCAAATGAAGATATCCAATCATGCATTCAATAAAGGTTATGTGAATGGGATAAAATAATTTCCACATGAACAGGGGTTAAAGGTTGGAAGTTGTGGGTAAAAGAAAGAAATTATTGGCTAAACTCACACACCCAAGGCTTCAAAATGGGACCTAGGGAATATTCATCTTTGGGTGGCTTGAAAAAGGCTCAATTGGTCAAAAAAATGTCTTAATCATTTTCTTGGTCATGTAATGCCTAGGATTTCGCCTTAAGGGGAAATCAAAACAATTCATAAGTTATTCATAATCCATACATATGTAAATCATAATTTCTCTAGACATGCATTCTCATCAAAATTTGAGCTAAGCATACACACGCAAGGTAAGAGAGCTTAATCATACAAAAGTGTGTATGAGATATCAAATAAAGATTTGAATTGGCAAAGGTAACACTAAATCAAGATAATCTATGTAGTTATTCTTCATTGGCCATTCCATTCAATTGCTTACATGCTAGTTCCTTTACTTCTTTCTCTCTTCCTTTTTTTTAATATTTTTTTACATAAAAAAATAAAAAAAATTGAAAGAGAATAGGAAAAGGGGAGAAAGGGTGTCAGGTCAGATCTCAGATTAATAATGGACAATATGCATAATCCAAAGAGTGCTCAAAATATATTACACCCCACCCCCAAACCTAAGGAGAAACATGTCCCCATGGTTCAGTAAAAATAAGCACAACAAAAAGAATGAAAATTAATAAAAATAAAGAGGAGACAGAAATGAAGACATAAAGAAATAATTGCAAAAGAAAGAGTTAAAGAAATACCAGATGTGAAGACTAGAATGTAACAGAGAAGGAGTTAAAGACATACCAGAGATTAAGAGTGAAACCCCAAAAGTGTATTGGTGCTTAAACCTAAAATGGGAAATAAAAGGAGTGGGGAAGTGGATGTGAAAGAGATAGAAGAAATAGAGTGATAACCGCGTTGTGGGGTGATTGGGAAGATGACTGTGTTGTGGGAGAAATGGATTGAATGGGGAGAAACAAGAACAGGGAATATGTGTGTGGTGTTGGGGTGGGGTTTTGAGAGATTTGAGAGAATGTGTGGTTTGGTATATGGAGAAATGAAGGGTTACCGGAACAATGCGTTCTAGATTTTATTATTTTTGTTTTATTTTTTTTAAAACCCACGCATATGTGTGGTCTCTTACGCATGTGCGCAAGATGCTTTACCAGCTTTCTTATCAGTATCTAGAGATTTCCATGCCTATGCGTGGTTTTCTTACGCATGTGTGCGAGATGCTCTGCCAGCATTCCTATCAGTATCCAGAGACTCCCACACACATGCGTGGTTCCCAGGACTTCAAAAAATCTTCTAAGTATCTTTCTTTTCCAAAAATTTTTATCAAACAAGAGCCACTTCCAACACTTCATCTTTGCAAAAATCAAATTAGAGAATCACTGTTACAAACTTCAAAATTTGAAACTCTAAAATTGAAACAACGAAACAAAAAAGTTGAAAAACTTGGGTTGCCTCCCAAGAAGCGCCTTATTTATAGTCTTGGCTAGACTTTCTCAGAAACTAATTGGATTAATTCAATATCAAAGAGGAAGTTTACCGGTTGACATCTCCTCCAAGATAGTGTTTCACCCTCTGACCATTGGCTTTGAAGCTTCTCCCAAATGTAGATTCTATCAACTCAATTACTTCATGTGGAAATACCTCTCTTACCACAAAAGGGCTAGACCATCTTGATTTCAACTTTTTAGGAAATAACTTTAATCTTGAATTGAAGAGTAACACTTGTTGTCTTGGTTCAAAAGTTCTCCAAGCTATTTTTTTATCATGTCATCTCTTAGTTCTTTCCTTGTATATTCTAGCATTCTCATAAGCTTGTAAGCGCATCTCATCCAACGCATTCAGCTGAAGCATCCTCTTTTCACCTGCTTCCTTCAAGTCGAAGTTAAGGAACTTGGTTGCCCAAAAGGCTTTGTGTTCCAATTCTACAGGGAGATAATAAGCATTTCCATACACCAATTGATATGGAGACATACCAATTGGTGTCTTAAAAGTTGTCCTGTAAGCCCACATTGCATCATCAACTTTCCTTGCCTAATCTTTTCTTGAAGCCCCAACCATTTTTTCCAAAATTCGCTTTAATTCGTGATTTGAAATCTCAACTTGGCCACTTGTTTGTGGATAATATGGAGTTGCAACGCGATGAGAGACTCCATATTTACTCAACAAAACCTCTAACTGTTTATTGCAGATGTCGCGACCGAATTAATCGCGGTGAAATAGTAACCTAAACTAAAATTATATTTAATTAGGAGTCGCCACCAATTTTATTTTTTATTAGGAAAAATTGGAAAACCTAAGAAAAATAGTCTTTGAAACCAGATTGAATTCGGGAGTCGGTTATGTGTAGAGAAGGGTGGAAACTTAATCCCACAGCACCCCTAACACACCCGTCTTAAGACGGTACCTTAAATTAATTATGTAAATTCTTAATAATCCTTGAAAATATTTGTTTTACCCATTTTGTAAAAAAATATGAAATAAACAAATAAATTATGAAAATTTAATTTTTGACTTGATGGAATATAAGTCCCGCTCCTACGTATCCTCGGCTGTAATGAGGAAATCAAAGTCACGTAGTTCTTTAGAAAATATTTGTGAGTTGATTGGTTTTATTAAAAAAAACTTTAAAAATTTGAATCAACAAGCCGTCGCGACTCAGTTATTCAAATTAAGGATTAAATAGGTGAAGCTCGCGTCACGCTAGAGACGTCACCCACTAATTATCAAGTTTATTACAAAATTTTTATTTAAAATTATCAATTAGCGATTTAATTTAAAAATTGAAAACAATATAATAATTTAAATATAATTCAAATAATAATAATAACAATAATAATAATAATGATAATGATAATGTAAACCATCAAGTTGTCGCAACTCGATGTTTACAAAATACAAGGGTTAGCAAGTTGTCATTAACTCGGATAACCTATTTTATTTTTTTGTTTAAAAAAATTGAATTATTTATATTTATATTTTTATTCTTATCATTCTTTTATTTCATTATTATTATTATTATTATTATTATTTATTATTTATTTTTTTTGCCCTTTTTTTGGCCCAATGAGCCCATTAACCAAAACCCAAAAAAAAAAAAACTAAAAAGGAACTAAAAACTAAAACAAACAGAGAAGAAGCTTACGGAACCAAAAGGGGGAATTATGACAGAGGAGTGAGAGTACGGTGGTGAAATGGTGCAAGGTGGTTGGGTATGGACGGCAGCAGCTAAGACGGTGGTGAAGCGCGTCGTGAACGGTTCCAATTTCGATTCGAGCGGCGGTCCAGGCGATGGGATGGTTCGCGGTTCTGGTACAGCGAAGCACGGCGGTTTGGTTCGTGCGGGGGCTACGCGACTAGATCTGGAAGATGACTATGCCGTGGTGGCAGAACGGTTGGAGCCCGGATCTGGTTCAGTGAGGAGCAGGGAAGCCGGTGAAGTAGGAGTGGCTGCCATTTTTTGGGTTGTGAAGCGCAACGCGAGTCGCGGTGGTTGACAAATGGAATAGCACGTCACCGATGGTGGGCTCTGTGTAGGCGCTGTGGCATTTCACGGTGATTCGAGCAGCGGCGACACGGAAGTCACGCTGGTGATGCGCGGCTGTAATTCTTGGGCCGGCGTGGGTGTTCTGGTTTGGGTGAAGACGGTGGGGGTTGTTCGGATGGTTGGGATGTTTTGGAGGGTGGATGAAGGTTCACGGTGAGATGGAGGTTGTGGTGCATGGATACGTTATTTATGATGTTTTCACGGTTTGGGGAGATTATTTGTGATGAAGATGTAAGGGTGTGGTGATGTGATGGTGAATGGTTTGATGGTGGTAATGGAGGGTGATAGGAGGTTGAAGAAGATGAATCGTGTTGGGATGTTGAGGGATCAGTGAATTTCACGGTTGGGATGGTGTGAGTCAGGGGTTGTGGAATGATGGAAGCTTGGTTTAATGCAGGATTTGGTGGTGGTTTCGTAACAGGGGGTATTTGGCAAAGGAAGGTGGTGAAGTCTCACGGTTATGGCAGAGGGTGCTTGGCAGGTTCTGAGTATAGGTTCTCTGTATATGTTCCCATGATTTTCTGTGTGTGGGTTAGGTGTTTTATAGGAGAGGATTAGGCTGAGGTGTTTGAGTTAGAATGTGATTAGGAGTTTGTTTAGGATAAATGATGGGAGGTTTAGGATAAGTTTGTTTAGGATGAGTTTGAGTTAGGATGGGTTTATGTTAGGATAAGTTTGTGGTAGGATGAGTTATAGTTAGTTTAGGATAGGTTTGTTTGGGATAGTTAGGATAAGTGCATAGGGATTGAGATAACTGATGAGGTCTGTTTTAGGATAAGTGATGAGTTTAAGTGTGAGGATAACTGATGGGTTGTGGGTTAATGGGTTATGGGTTAACGGGTTGGTTTATGGGTTACGGGTTAATGGGTTTTTTTTTATTCACAAAATACCCCGGACAAAATTGAGTGTTCACAGTTGCCCCTCTTTACTTGTTTCTTATTAGATAAAAGAATAACCGTAGTTTTTCATTTTATCATGGTAAGGAACGAGTAAAGACATGAACTCGAATTTTGTTCGGGAGCGAAAAGAAACAAAACAATGCAAAGAGCGATGCGCTCAATGATAGAAACTTGAAAGACAGGAGCCGATCGCTCAAAAGCAAAAGACAGGAGCCGATTGCCTCAAGAGCAAAAACAGGAGCTGATGCGCTCAAAAGTAAAAAAGACAGAGCCGATGCACTCAAAAGCAAAAGACAGAAATTTAAAATGCATGAAATGCATGGAGCCAATGCGCTCAACAGAACTTAAAATGACAATGGGCAACTGAGTTCCCGAATTTAAAAGGCAGTGGGCAACTGAGTCCCGGAATTTAAAAGACAATGGGCAACAGAGTCCCAAAATTTAAAAGATAATGGGCAACAGAGTCCCAAAATTTAAAAGACAAATAGGCAACAGAGTCCCAAAATTTAAAAGACAGTAGGCAACAGAGTCCCAAGACAATGGGCAACAGAGTCCCAGAATTTAAATGACAATGGACAACAGAGTCCCAAAAATTAAAAAGACAATGGGCAACAGAGTCCCAAAATTAAAAAGACAATGGGCAACAGAGTCCCAGAATTTAAATGATAATAGGCTACAGTGTCCCAAAATTTAAAAGACAATGAGCAACAGAGTCCCAAAATTTAAAAGACAATGGACAACAGAGTCCCAAAAGACAAATTTTAAAGACAATGGGCATCTTGACCCAAAAAGATTTTTTTTTTCTTTTATTATTTTTTTCTCTTTTTTTTTTTTTTTTTTTTTTTTTTTTTTCTCTTTTTTTCTCTCTTTTTTTTTTTTTTTTTTTTTTTTTATTTTTTTTTTTTTTTTAATTTTATTAAAAAAATCATTTGAACCAAGGACGACTTTGGAAAGCTTTGACCAATCAAACCCCTCGTTCACGTGCTTTAGCCCATTGGACTCGATAACTTCGGTCCTCATCCTTTCTTTCCTTTTTCTTCTTCTTTCTCTTTCCTTGTTTGCCACTCTCAACTCTCCTTTTGAGGAATGAAATGATCATCTCTTGTCATGAACCCTTGCTTGGTGAGTCCTTGAGAGAAAATTTTATTCCAAAGATTTAACTTTGTCTCTCATCCAATTGATTCTCTGCAACTGCTTGATTACTCATATCTTCTCTTTAATCCTTCAAAAAGTTTGCCCCAGTATGACCAATTGAACAAAATTGCCCCAGTTTGGTGAACTTTTCAAAGGGCTTCAGGTCATCCTCCTATTTATTTGCCCCAGTTTTTGCTTAAACCGCCATTTCGAGTTTTTAGTCTAACGGACTCTTTTTCCTTTTTGCTTAGGTACCTCTTGCTTCTGGATTATCCCCTGGGATATCATTTTTCCTTTTAATTGGAACTTCTAAATTCTTTTCAGTCTGAATTGTTCATCAAGGAATTGCCATTAGATGGTCCAATCATAATGTTGTACTTATGTTCACCTTACCTGAAACATTACGTAACAGATAGACATTTATTCAAAAGTACAACAGAACAGGAATTGACTAAGTGAACAACTTTTAGATTGACCTTGGAAGTTTGACTACACCAAAGGGTATATATGGAAAAAGACACAAACGATGGTATGAGATTCAAAAAAGTGTTGACCCCATATGAATTGGTTTGATCCTCATGAAAACAATCTTTAGTTGCTCACTAGACATTATGACCAAGGATTTTCTTCTACTGAACATCTACATCAAGCCAAATTGAACTAAAGAAAAAATTTGTCCCAGTCTAAGACTGAATTGAATAGGACTAAAACTCGCCCTAGTGACCGAAAGATTTATCCAGTCTAGGTCAATTGAACCAAGGAAAAGAAGAAATTGCCCCAGTTTAGAGTCAAATCAAGCAGGGTAGACACTTGTCCTAGTATGAGGCCCAAATTGAACTAAAGAGAAATTTGCCCCAGTTTAGAACTGAATTGAATAGGACAGAAACTCACCCTAGTGACTAAAAGATTTACCCCGGTGTAAGACTGACGAGTACCTCCTCCTCCTCTTTTTTTTTTTAAGAGCAATAAACTAGATACTTGGATAAGCATAACATTTGTCTCAAAATTAAAGTTAATGAAAATGACAACAATCCTTCATTGATCAGAATGGACTTTTTGAGGCTTGTAACGTGGCCAAGGCTAGAGGTTATGAAAGAAAAGATATAAGGCTCAAACAAATGTTTAAGAGTTGGATAGGACTAAGGATCCTTACACTTTCAAAATTGAACTTTGTCAACTGCTTTGCACTTTTAAGCACACCTTTCTTTTATTGTTCTCTATTTCCTCCCCATTTCATTTTATTTTCTTTCTTCTTTCTTTCTCTTCTCTCTTTTTTTTATTTTTTTCATTTTCTTTTTTATTTTTTTTTGTTTTTTCATCATTTTTTTTTACTTCTTTCCCTTTTCACTTTTTTCCTCCTTTTTCATTATACTTCAAAATAGTCACCACGACAATCAACATTTGTCTTGTACTATCCCCTAGCGTAGGGGTGATCCTTATCCAAGGTTTATTGAAGAAATTTTCAAGCTCAAAAAGGGTAACGAGGGATAAAAATGATGAAATTTTGTAAAAGATAGAGAAAAATGGCCAGTTTTCATTTTCAAATCATGATTGTTTTTTTCAAAACTTTAATTTTGAGACAAAAAGATAGTGCGCACCAAGTGATTACTTCTTTGCTCCCTTTTTCCTTTTTGATTCTTTTTTCTTTTTTTTCTTTTTTCTTTTTTTTCTCTTTCAAAAGACACTTGCACTCGAGGACTTTATTGACATCTACCAAACTGGGGATTGCCAAGAATTGGATAAAAGGAAGACACTTTGCAAAAATGAAACATCATAAATGTCAAGAAAGATAATGTGATGGAAAAGAAAAGAAACAATGTACCCATGCAAATTTATTACATTAATGCTTCAAGAAAGTTATCATAAGTTCAAAACCCAAACGATTTTATTGATCGAACAAGCATAGAGTTGATAGAATTAAACCATCGTTTCATGGTAACTACTTGATAAATAAATCAGAATACCAGTCGCTTAGAAATTCCCCAGTGTTGGAGGACTCTAAGGTATTGTTTATAAACCACCACTAAGTTGAACTTTCTGAGATTTCCTTGATCAACTATTCTAAGCATTTACCCCGTTCCTTCCACCATGATTAGGAATTGGGTTGTTGAGAATATCGAGTCCAGCCTCTTCTTGGATATCAAGCTTCCCATAAGCAATTAACTTCCTCACTGCTGTCTTAAAAGCGTCACAGTCTTCAATGGAATGCCCAGAAGCATCCATGTGAAATTTATAAGTCAAATTTGGGTTATGCCAACTCGGGAATGGTGACTTCATAGGGCGCACAGGACTCCCCGAAATTAAATGGGCATCATAGAGCCTTTGGAATAACTCTGCATTTGAAATGGACAATCTTGGAAAAGGAGGTAGGCCTTGGGGACGAAAAAGACCTTGATTTTGAAAGTTTGGCCGAGGTTGCGGGTAATTTTGTGGAGGTGCAGATGGATATTGGTTATAGGTTAGGCGGGTTGGAGCGTATGGTTGAAGTACAGGAACATTGTTGATTTGGAGTAGCTGGGTTTGAGGTGCATTCATGGGAGAGGCGGTTAGGCCAGGTAGATGGGACGATGCAGAAGGGTAAGTGTTTGGGTTATATGGGGGTAGTCGGTATACAGGGTAGGATGACGAATATCGAGGCTGTGAAGGTTGTTGGTTTTACAGATAACTCATTTCTGGCTCATTTTTCTTAGTGGGAAACCCCTTCTTGAAACTACCTTCATTATTACCAATTGGCAATTTGCCAGCCTTTACCAGCATTTCGATCCTTTCTCCGTGAAAAGAATTAATTCAAAGAAAGTCTTGGTAAGCAAGTACCTACCATTGTCCCAATATAGGAGCTCCTAAAGTCCCCAAGAAGTATGAGCACATTTCTGTTAAAGTTAAAGGCGGTTGCACTTGAGCTGCGAGAGCTCTCCACCTCTGGGCATATTGTTTGAATGTCTCCTCATTTTTCTTTTGTAATGTTCCCAATTGCTCCCGGGTTGGGGCTGTATCCAGATTAAACCGATACTGACCCATAAACAAATTCGCCCAGTCATCCCAAGAGGAGATTTTGGAGAGGTCCTGTTGGATACACCACTCTAAAGTAGGCCCAGTCAAACTTTCATGAAAAAAATTGATGAGGAACTTCCAATCCCTTGACCAAATGGACATTTTGGTAATGTAAGTTTTTAGGTGGAAAAAGGGATTGGTGTTCCCATCATACTTGACAAATTCTGGGATTTTAAAATCCTTGGGGATGATAATGTTAGCAGTAGGGCACAATTCTTCTATCCCAAGGGGACCGTAGGTGCTAGGACCCTTGATCGCCTTGATTTGCTCCTCCATCTTTTCCATCCACTCTTCTTTCATCTTATCATTCTGAACAGTTGTGTGCCCATTACCGGCAGGAAATCCAGTTGGCATCTGAATAGACATATGTGGTGGTTCCCACGTGAACTTGGTGTTACCATAGACCTCATTTTGAGTACCTTCCAATGAATGATATCCTTCTCCAATAGGAATTACTACTGATGCAGTGTTTGAGGTTTCTCTCACAGAAGGTCTCTCACTAGTGACCCCTGGGTTTGTGTGCACAGAAGTAATATTCAGTGGGTATGAATGTGACCCAGTTACTCCTGTATTTCCAGCTGACCCCATCAAGGTGAGAGTCTCCCTCATAGCTAACAACATTTCCTCCATTCTTCTTTGAGACTCCGTCACCTCATTCACCCTTCCTTTCACTTCATCTACTTCCAAACTTAGGCTCCTACCTTCATTCTCAGCTGCCATTGCTGCAAGCAACCTTGTTCGAGTCCTTGTATTGTGAACACGGGTTTGATTGGTGTCTTCTTTCCTCGGTCACGCAATGGTTGCTGAACACGGTAACATCATACAAGGAATAAGATGAAATGAATGAGATTAATGTCATGCATAAAATGAAATGAAAATATTTTTTAAATGCATGGAATGAAAATGCATTATTTTTTTTATTTTTTTATTTTTTAGAATGCTAAAGATGCCATGAAAATGCAAGATGATGTTTTTTTTTTTTGAAGAATGTTAGGAATGCCATGAAAATGCAAGACATAAAAAAAAATGCTAAGAATGACATGAAAATGCAAGATGATTTTTTTAAGAATGCTAGGAATGCCATGAAAATGTAAGAAAATATATTTTTTAATTTTTTTTTTTGCAAGAATGGATGGCATGAGGAAAGAAGAAGTACGCTCCCTTTGTGTCCTAATGGGGTTGCTTTAAACTTGGAAATTCTATCCGAAGGATCTAAGAGTATTTCTGGTTCGTGAGAACTTCCATAGGGTGGCTCTTCTATTTTAGAGGTCTCTAGAGCCAAGTCCTATTTCAGAATGTTGACCACGAAATAGTGGGTAAACCACTAGGTGTGGGACATTCATGAAAAAGGCACACTCTAGATGAGGTTTTCGCGATAACCAAACATGAAGTACATCCAAAATGGCTACCACTACGCAACCTCTACTTAACTTAAGCTTCACTCAGACCCGGGTATAGGGCCCCACTCGAATGTGTGTGCTTTATGTGTAGGTGCAATGAGTGCTGAGAGCATACAAATCTTTACAATCCTAAAGACTACCCACATCCTGTAAAATAAAGCAAATACAAAACAAAATTCTAAAAATTTTCTACCCTAAGGTTCGAGATAGTACAACAATTAACACTAAAATTAATATATATAAAAAAATCATCAAATAATAAAAAGAAAAAAAAAAAAAAAAACAAACACATAAAGATCACCAAAAATTTTGCATAACTAACTTTTACAGGCTTGACTCTCAAGTGTCCCCAGTGGAGTCGCCATCTGTCGCGACCGAACTAATCGCGGTGAAATAGCAACTTAAACTAAAATTATATTTAATTAGGAGTCGCCACCAATTTTATTTTTTATCAGGAAAAATTGGAAAACCCAAAAAAAATAGTCTTTGAAACCAGATTGAATTCGGGAGTCGGTTATGTGTAGAGAAGGGTGGAAACTTAATCCCACAAAGACTTCTAACACACCCGTCTTAAGACGGTACCTTAAATTAATTATGCAAATTCTTAATAATCCTTGAAAATATTTGTTTTACCCCTTTTGTAAAAAAAAATATGAAATAAACAAATAAATTATGAAAATTTAATTTTTGACTTGACGGAATATAAGTCCCGCTCCTACGTATCCCCGACTGCAATGAGGAAATCAAAGTCACGTAGTTCTTTAGAAAATATTTGTGAGTTGATTGATTTTATTAAAAAAAACTTTAAAAATTTGAATCAACAAGCCGTCGCGACTCAGCTATTCAAATTAAGGATTAAATAGGTGAAGCTCGCGTCACGCTAGAGACGTCACCCACTAATTATCAAGTTTATTACAAAATTTTTATTTAAAATTATCAATTAGTGATTTAATTTAAAAATTGAAAACAATATAATAATTTAAATATAATTCAAATAATAATAATAACAATAATAATAATAATGATAATGATAATGTAAACCATCAAGTTGTCGCAACTCGATGTTTACAAAATACAAGGGTTAGCAAGTCATCATAACTCGGATAACCCATTTTTTTTTGTTTAAAAAATAAAATTATTTATATTTATATTTTTATTCTTATCATTCTTTTATTTCATTATTATTATTATTATTATTATTATTATTATTATTATTATTATTTATTTTTTATTTTTTTTTACCCTTTTTTGGCCCAATGAGCCCATTAACCAAAACCCCAAAAAAAAAAAACTAAAAAGGAACTAAAAACTAAAACAAACAGAGAAGAAGCTTACGGAACCAAAATGGGGAATTATAACAGATGAGTAAGAGTACGGTGGTGAAATGGTGCAAGGCGGTTGGGTATGGACGGCAGCAGCTAAGACGGTGGTGAAGCGCGTCGTGAACGGTTCCAACTCCGATTCGAGCGGCGATCCAGGCGACGGGATGGTTCGCGATTCTGGTACAGCGAAGCACGGCGGTTTGGTTCGTGCGGGGGCTACGCGACTAGATCTGGAAGATGACTATGCCGTGGTGGCAGAACGGTTGGAGCCCGGATCTGGTTCAGTGAGGAGCAGGGAAGCCGGTGAAGTAGGAGTGGCTGCTGTTTTTTGGGTTGTGAAGCGCAACGCGAGTCGCGGTGGTTGACAAATGGAATAGCACGTCACCGATGGTGGGCTCTGTGTAGGCGCTGTGGCATTTCACGGTGATTCGAGCAGTGGCGACACGGAAGTCACGTTGGTGATGCGCGGCTGTAATTCTTGGCTGGCGTGGGTGTTCTCTGGTTTGGGTGAAGACGGTGGGGGTTGTTCGGATGGTTGGGATGTTTTGGAGGGTGGATGAAGGTTCACGGTGAGATGGAGGTTGTGGTGCATGGATACGTGATTTATGATGTTTTCACGGTTTCGGGAGGTTATTTGTGATGAAGATGTAAGGGTGTGGTGATGTGATGGTGAATGGTTTGATGGTGGTAATGGAGGGTGATAGGAGGTTGAAGAAGATGAATAGTGTTGGGATGTTGAGGGATCGGTGAATTTCACGGTTGCGATGGTGTGAGTCAAGGGTTGTGGAATGATGGAAGCTTGGTTTAATGCGAGATTTGGTGGTGGTTTCGTGCAACAGGGGGTATTTGGCAAAGGAAGGTGGTGAAGTCTCACGATTATGGCAGAGGGTGCTTGGCGGTTTCTCGAGTATAGGTTCTCTCAGATATGTTCCCATGATTTTACGTGTGTGGGTTAGGTGTTTTATAGGAGAGGATTAGGTGAGGTGTTTGAGTTAGAATGTGATTAGGAGTTTGTTTAGGATAAATGATGGGAGGTTTAGGATAAGTTTGTTTAGGATGAGTTTGAGTTAGGATGGGTTTATATTAGGATAAGTTTGTGGTAGGATGAGTTATAGTTAGTTTAGGATAGGTTTGTTTGGGATAGTTAGGATAAGTGCTTAGGGATTGGGATAACTGATGAGGTCTGTTTTAGGATAAGTGATGAGTTTAAGTGTGAGGATAACTGATAGGTTGTGGGTTAATGGGTTATGGGCTAACGGGTTGGTTTATGGGTTACGGGTTAATGGGTTTTTTTTATTCACAAAATACCCCGGACAAAATTGGGTTTTCACAGTAGAAATGGCTCCCTCCATCATTAATTAGTGCTCTAGGTACTCCAAATCTTGAAAAGATGTTCTTCTTTAGAAACCCAATCACCACTTTAGCATCATTAGTTTGACAAAGTATGGCTTCTACCCACTTGGATACATAGTCAACTGCTACCAAGATGTCAAGGTTGGAAAATGAAAAAGGAAAAGGGCCCATGAAGTCAATGCCCAAAACATCAAAAAGCTCAACTTCCAAAATATTAGTAAGTGGCATTTCATGTTTCCTTGAAATGATCCCGGCTCTTTGGCATTTATCACATTTCTCCATAAATAATTTTGCATCATTGAAGAGGGTTGGCCAGTAAAATCCACTTTGCAGTACCTTAGCTACTATCTTATCCCCACTAAAATGACCTCCATAGTTTGAGTTATGACAATGCCACAAGATACTATCAAATTTTCCTTCAGGCACACACCTCCTTAACATCCCATCAACACATTGTTTGAACAAAAATGGTTCTTCCCATCTAAAAAATCTTGCATCATGTAAGAATTTATTTCTTTGTTTCCAATTCATGTTCAAGGGAAGAACTCTAGCAACCTTGAAGTTTGCAAAATCTGCAAACCATGGTAGACTCTGAATAGCCAAGAGGTGTTCATCTGGAAATTCTTCCTTGATGGGAAAATGTTGATTCTTAACATCCTCATTTTGCACAATTCTTGATAAATGGTTAGCTACTAGATTTTCTGTGCCTTTCTTGTCTTTAATCTCTATATCAAACTCCTGCAACAAAAGAATCCAATGAATCAATTGGGGCTTTGCTTCTTGTTTGTTCAAAAGATACTTTAAAGCAGAATGATTAGTATATACAATGACTTTTGACCCAACCAAATAAGACCTAAATTTATCAAAAGCAAAAACCACTGCAAGCAACTCTTTCTCAGTTATAGTGTAATTTATTTGAGCTTCATTCAACACCCTACTAGCATAATAGATAACATGCAAGACTCTATCTATCCTTTGGCCTAAAACAGCCCCTACAGCAAAGTCACTTGCATCGCACATCAATTCAAATGATAAATTCCAGTTAGGGACAACAATTATGGGAGTAGAAACAAGTTTTTCTTTAAGAGTATTGAAAGCATGTAAACAGGCATCATCAAACACAAATAGTGTATTATTGGCTAATAGATTGCTTAAAGGCTTAGCAATTTTTGAGAAATCCTTGATGAATTTTTTATAAAATCCTACATACCCAAAGAAGCTTCTTATCCCCTTGACATTTGTTGGAGGGGGTAACTTCTCAATTATGTCCACCTTTGCTCTATCAACCTCGATGCCCTTGAAAGAGATCCTATGGCCAAGAACTATTCCTTCCTGCACTATAAAGTGACACTTTTCCTAATTTAAAACTAAGTTAGTTTCTTGACATCTCTTTAAAACTAATGAAAGATTAAACAAGCATGTATCAAAAGAAGAGCCAATAACAGAAAAATCATCCATGAATACTTTAATGAATTATTCTATCATATCAGAAAAAATGGAGCACATACACTTTTGAAAAGTGGTAAGAGCGTTACACAAACCAAAAGGCATCCTCCGGTAAACAAATATCCCATAGGGGCAGGTGAATGTTGTCTTCTCTTAATCCGCTGGGTCTATCACAATTTGGTTATAACCTGAATAACCATCCATAAATCAATAGTATGCGTGACCAGCTAACCTTTCCAACATCTGGTTAATGAAATGAAGGGGAAAATGATCTTTCCGGATTGCATCATTGAGTTTCTAGTAATCTATACACATTCTCCATCCAGTCATAGTTCTTGTTGGGATGAGTTCATTTTTTTCATTTACCACCACTGTAATGCTACCATTTTTAGGAATAACTTGAACTGGGCTCACCCATGGGCTATCTGAAATAGAGTAGATGAAGTCTGCATCATACAGTTTCATTACTTCCTTCCTAACCACTTCTTTCAAGATTGAACTGAGTCTCCTCTGAGGTTGGACCACTGGCTTGTAGTTGTCCTCCATGAATATCTTGTGCATGCAAACCGAAGGACTAATGCCTTTGAGATCACTAATAGTCCACCCAATTGCTGATTTATGCTCTCTCGACACCCTCAGAAGCTTCTCTTCTTTAAGTTTACTTAATAAAGCATTAAAAATCACCGGATAGGTGTTGTTATCACCAAGAAACCCATACTTAAGAGTAGGATGCAACGACTTCAATTCTAACTTAGGAGGTTCTTCCTTGTCAACCTTATCATTTTTTAAATTTTCAACCTTTTCCCCATTAGTGTCAATTGGCAGGGCCTCCAACTCTTTAATGCACTTCATTACTTCCTGATCAACATCTTCTTCCTTAATTGTCTTGGAATGCACAATGGTTGTTTCAAGTGGTGTTTTTGGTATAGATTCTTGAAATACTTCATTAACTAAAGAATCAATTACATCAATCCTAAAATATTGGTCCTTTTCTATTGGGTGCTTCATTGCCTCAAACACATTGAAAATGACATTTTCGTCTTGAACTCTTAGCTTCAATTCTCCCTGCTGTACATCTATCAATGCTCTTCCAGTGGCTAAGAATGGTCTTCCAAGTATTAGTAGAATCTTTGCATCTTCTTCCATGTCTAATACAACAAAGTCAGCTGGAAATATGAACTTGTCCACCTTCACTAGCATATCTTCCACAATACCGTAAGGGTACTCAATTGATCGATCTGCTAGCTGAAGGGAGACCATTGTAGGCTTCACCTCATTAATTCTAAACTTGTACAAGATAGATAAAGGCATAAGATTAATGCTTGCACTAAGATCATAGAGAGCTTTACTAATAGTAATATTATAAATGGTGCATGGAATACTGAAGCTCCCCAGATCTTTGAGTGTTGGGGGTAACTTCCTTTGAATGATAGCGCTGTATTCCTCTGTGAGCACTACTCTCTCATCCTCTTTTAATTTCCTCTTCTTGGAAAGCAGTTCCTTCATAAACTTTGCGTAAGAGGGCATTTGTTCCAATGCCTCTGCAAATGGAATGTTGATTTAGAGCTTTTTAAATATGTCTAAGAATCTAGCAAAGTACTTCTCTTAGTCTTGCTTCTTCAACCTTTGAGGATATAAAATTCTATCATAGGGTGAAGGTTCATATGGCTTGTCCCAATCTAGATCTTTTTTCTTCCTTCTTTCCCTTCTAGGACTTTCCTCTTTAGACTTGTCTTCTTCACTAAGCTCCTTGGTCACTTTATCTTCCAAAGGAATCTCATCAGTCACTTGCTCTTGAACCTCCTCACTCGACTTGTCCTTTCTTGCTTATGGCTTAATCACTTTCTCACTTCTTGTAGTGATAGCTTTACAATGCTCCTTGGGGTTTATAATAGTGTCACTAGGCAAAGTGCCTTGTGATTTCTCAGCCATTTGTCTAGAAAGTTGTCCAATTTGAGATTCCAAGCTTCTAATTGATGTTTCTTGATTCTTGAAATTGGATCTAGTCTCTTGCATGAAACTATCGGTCAAAGCAAGACTTTTAACAATGCTCTCAAGATCGGATGATTTTGGTTGTTGAGGTTATGAGGGAGATGCAGATGAAGGTTGTTGGTGAGGAAAAAGTGGCCTTGGCATTCCTTGCGTATTCCATGAGAAATTTGGGTGATTCCTCTACCCTGGATTATAAGTATTTGAATAAGGGTTGTTTTGAGGTCTGAAAAAATTTTCCATGTAATTGGCCTACTCTTGAATTGAAGCACCTCCATCACAAGCTCCATTCTTATGGTTTCCTCCGCAAAAATCACAAACTAGAGGTTGAGAGTTCATGGAGTTTACTTGCATGTTCCCAAATTATTTTGTAAGGCTGGCCATTTGTTGAGAGAATAACTTGTTCTAGGTTAAGATAGCATCTAAAGCCTCCAATTCCATAACACCACGCTTCCCCCATTGACCTTTCATATGGTGTATAATACTTATTTGTTGCAATGACCTCAATTAATTGTTTGGCTTTTTCTGGAGTCTTAGTATTGAGAGAACTATTTGTTGAGGCATCAATCATATTTCTTGTAGTCATATTCAAGTTGTTGTAGAAAATGTGCATTGTCTAAAATTCATCAAATCCATGATTCAGGAATTTCCTCAACATCTCCTTGAATCTTTCCCAGGCCTCATGTAGTGATTCTCCCTCATTTTGTGCAAAGCAAGATATATCACCCTCATCTTCATGTATCTTGAGGGTGGATAAAATCGTGCAAGGAACTTGTTGGCCAAGTCATCCCATGTAGTGACACTCCCATTAGGTAATGATTGTAACCAATGTTTGACTTTATCCCTCACAGAATTCCGAAATAATCTCAGCTTGATGGCAATATCAATTGCTCTATTGATCTTTATGTTTTAACAATTGTCCAAGAAGTTAGAAATATAAAGGTTAGGATATTCATCATCATTACCTCCAAACTATTCCTGCTGCACCAACTGAATAAGAGATGTCTTCAGCTCAAAATTGTTGGCTTCAACAGAAAGGGGCACAACACCAGATAAACGCCCATCAGCTGTGGGGATGGAATAATCCCCAAGAGTTCTTTGCACTAGTTGTCTATTTCACTCAACCATAGTTGATTGTTTTGCCTTTTTCCTTGCTTTGGTTCTTTTTTGATTTCTTCTAGCAGTCTTTTCAATTTCTGGATCAAAAAGTAAAGCTCTCGGATTAACGGTACCTCGCATAGAAAACAAAAGTCAAAAGTGAAAGTCAAGAAACCAAAACTAAACAATAGTTAAACAATGTCAAATAAAAAAAATGAATGTCTAAAGTAGCAATATTTTAGATACTACTTGATATTAATATTAATTCAATCCTCGGCAACGGCACTAAAAACTTGACGAGACTTCGGCAAGTATACCGAGTCGCACAAATAATAAAGAGTGAGCGAGTATCATTCTCATAAGGATTGATTAATATTGAGTACCAATTTCACTAGGCTATTACTATCTAGACTAACTATTGTAATGAGATGGTTGTAAAAAGAACATTAAGAAGATAAACTGAAAGGATGAGCAATTAAACTTAATTTTTAGAAGAAAAAAATTAAGAAGTATAAAATGAAATTAATGAATGAGAACACTAGGGGTTGATTTTCACTTGACCCATCCTTAATTTTCATGAAATTCAATTAATTATACTTAATTCTCTCAATTGATGGTAAGGAATACACATAATTAGCCAAAATCCAATTTCTTGGCGGATTAACTCTCTCCCAATTACCTAAAATTACTAATTCCTTAGTCAATTTCATGCAATTAAGAGGATTACGTACGAGATTCCTAAATTAACCACATAATCACCAAAATCCATTCCTAAATATTGATAGATTATGGTGCTAAACTCAAGAAGCAAAAGGTAAAGAAGAACCTCCCAATTCAAAAAATACTCAACAAAATAATCTATGGTTGATCAAATCACAAAAGCATTAAGCACAAAGATTAACACTCAATTAAAAAGAACTAAACATCAATTAATCAAAGTTCCATGTACATCAAGTTTGGGTCAAGCTAGATCTCCCCCTAGCTATAAAGGTTTAGTTACCCATGAAAAGAAATGAAAACAAAGAAGAAAGGAAAGAAGAAACTAAGAGATCCATGGAGATGGAAAGGATAAATCTTCACTTCCTTGATCTTGGATCTACGCCCTTCACTTGCAAAAATGGTGGAAAGAGAGAAAGAATGGAGAAGATTCAGCCTCCTTGATGAAAAAGTCCCCAAAAAACTAACTTCCCCCTCTAAACAGTTGCCTTCCATCTATTTATATCTGGTCAGGTGATAACCACATGCATCAAAAAATTAGCATTAGTCGTCCACGCATATGCGTGATTTTTCCACGTAGATGCTTGATTCTTCTTTGTACATCTCCCAGGCACATGCGTGAACTCTTCACGCATATGCGTAAATCTTTCTAATCCAAAATAAAGACTATCACGCACATGCGTGAACACTTTACGCATATGCGCAAGTTTTTCTGATCCGGAACAGAGACCATCACGCACATGCGTGAATTCTTTGTGTATATGCGTGATTCCTCCTGATCCAATTGTTTTGCATAGAGCCTATCACACACATGCGTGGTGCCTTCACGCATATGCGCGGATGCCTACTTTCAATTCTTCTCTTCCAAAGTTATTATTGTCATTTTTTGATACTTGTTCTTTATGTCCATTACTCCATAGCCCATTTCCAAAGCTCCTCTTACCCTTTGAAATCCACAGATTAAATTCAATTGGTCAGACTCAAGTTATTATATTAAAATGAATCATTAAGCATCATGAAATACAGTTGGACAATGTAAAAATTAACTCAGCTTAAGACATAAAAGAAGTGTGCACTTTAAGCATAATTTCATATGAGAACTGAAAAATATTAGGACTCATCACTCTCATTTCTATTCAATTTAAGATTGTAATAACTCCATTTTGTGGAGTTATCACCTTCTTCATCCCAAGATCCTAAACCAATGTGTAAGAAAGAAATGAACACTATAATTCATGGTATTCGTAATTTTACTAATAGATAAAAGATTAAATGAAAAATGAGGTAAACATAAAACAAAATGGAGGAGAAGAGAGGGCAAAAGGGTAAGCAATGAGTTTGAGTTGAGAAAAAATAAAAGCTATAAAACCAACAACAATTAAAATAATAAATTTGAATATTGTTCAAAACTTAATAGAGGATGATGAAGGTAAAAAAAAATATAGATTTAGACATTTGGTTGTTGTTTAGCAAAAGAAAGAAGGAAAAATAGAAAAAATAATAAAATCAAGAAATAATTAAGAAAAATGTCAAAGCACAGAATAAATTTGAATGTTAAAAGTTTACTAAAAGATAGAGGTGTAAGTAGGTGGTTTGGTTCGGGTTTTGAGAAAAAATAAATTCGAACCAATCAAAATCAATTAGTTCAGTTTTCTTATTTTTTGATTGCTAAATCCGAACCAAACCGAACCGACCATCTATGGATTATTTTGGTTCGAGTGATCGGGTTGACCATTAATTTTTTTAACACATTCTAATTCTGTATGATTCAAATTTTATGAGATGTCTATGAAGAGACATCCTAATTCATGCCTTTAATTTTGAATGCTAAAAAGGTCATGTCATACATACCACATTGCATAGAAGGTCGTTGTTTTAAGTCTTTGTTATGGAGGCAGTTCTCTTGAAAGCTTGACATGCAAAATTCTACAACTCTTTAGGTATTGTTCCAATGACATTGTTGTCGTGCAAAATTCTACAAACATAAGAACCAGATATTAGCTTCAACCATGATATTCAGAACTAAGACACATGGTAATAATAATGATTAAACAAAAAATGATTCAGGATGACAAACATACAGTTCTTGCAAGTAGGTGATTTGCCCTACTTCTGGTGGAAGAAATCCCCTTAATGATGATCCTGAGATGTTTTTGCAAGATAAAAAAGACTATGTGAAGGAAAAACAATTATATGATATTGAATATGAAATTTTAAAGAACTAAATCTAAACTTAAAAAGAGAGAAATATTTCCTAAAAGTATCTTTGATGAATGATGATCAACTATAAAATGTTACTGGAGAACATGCTAACCAATATCAACAGAAGTTACAGAACAGCCTAGTGGTCACCAACCTAACTAGTGGTATCATATTACCAGTGACTTACCACCAAAAACAACATTAACAACATCAGTGGCAGCAGGTTTCCCAGCCATATTACACTTATAAAGGGCAGATCTTTGAAATAAAAACACCTACAAAAGAAAATGGCAGTCGATCAAAATCTCTGCGTCAATCTTGGAACTATTAGGTATTCACTTAATGGAGACAGTCACAATTGTATAATTGTCATAAGGGACATTGAATAAGGTGGCAGTTCATTAAATTGATTCAGTTCAAACAATTAAACATCTCATTCCATTTCAAAAGCATGTAACACCCCTCCACAAAAGGCGATATAAATAGTCAGTACAAACATAATAATGGATATCACCTAAAGTCAATCCAAACTCAATCTAAAAAAAACATCAAACATGATTCATCAAATCTAATTTATCTTTCAACTTCATCTACATCCTGCAATAAGGACAAACAAAATGTTAGAATTTGTGTATACTAGATTTTAACAATCAATCATAATTAATGTACTTATAAATGTTACCTTAAAAGCTTGAAAGACTAGCAAGACTTCTTTGTCAAGTGAAGCATCAAGATTACTCATCATGGGTCAAGTTGTGATCTTCAATATATTAAATGAATGAATAAATATTACATTATAAACAAAAAATATAAGTAATAAGTACTAACAATTAATAAATTGAGTAAGATAATAGTAAATGTAACCTCAAATTGTCAAAATCCTGATTGAAGCCCCATTTCAATATTTGAAGATAATCCAGACAACTCTAAAAATTCAAACATAAACATAAAAAGGTAAACAAGATTAATTAGTAATAATAGTAATTATAACAACAAATAAAAAACTTGAGAATTAAAATTAAGTTTCCATACCTAATTCAACCTTCTCCACTTCTTCCATTTCATCACGTAGTTCAAGATTCTTTTTAGGAGTCTTGATCCAATTCTGAGTACAAATTAATACCTCAACAGTGGTGGGATGCAAGGAACTACGGAATGGGTCAAGAACTCGACCTCCAGTGCTGAATGCAGACTCAGATGATACAGTAGATACTGGAATAACTAAGATATCCCTAGCCATACGAGAAAGAACATAATATTTCATTGATTTCCCTTTCCACCATTTCAAAATGTCAAATCCAGGAATGTTGTCCTCAACATCATCCTCTTTGTATCTTTCTAACTCATTCCTTTTCACCTCACCTTGCTTTCTTCTCATTTTTGATCTGAACTTAGCTTCCCAACCCTCATCATCATCACCTAAACCATCATCACTAGCATGAGATTGTGAGGCAACATTTGAGGTCAATCTACTAGAATCACCAATATCAAGGGGAATGGGATACAATGACAAATAATGGTCAAACAACTTATCAATCAAACCCTTCAATCTTTCCACCGTTTCCTTGCACTTATTCAAACCATCACCATACATCTTATTAAAACTAAACTCAACATATTCAAGTTTATAACGTGGATCAAGAAACACAACCACAAATAAAAGAAAGTTTATACTCCCACTACTTTCCCAATATTTGTCTAACTTGACTTTCATGTTTGTTGCCATTGTTTATAGCCCTACATCATTGTTTTTCCTCCACTTACTTAGGGTTTTTCGAATGTCACATAACTTGTAGAAAAAAATATTAGATGTAAAAAAAATATTAGATGTAACATGCAATGACCCTGAAAAAGAAAGAGTTACATCATAGAATATTTTCAAAAGCTTGACAAAACTACGTGCATGACTCCAGCTCTTCCTACATTGTCAAGGGCTAACAAAAATGCATTATCCACATCTTCTAGGCGATAAAATGTCTTTTCATATTTTTCAGCAGCATCTAATATGAAATAAGTGGAATTCCACCTAGTTGGCACATCAACGGTTAACATTGCCTTACTAGTTATACTAGCCTCTTGGACACACGTCTTAAAAGTAGAAAATCTAGCCAGAGATGACCTAACAAACTTGCATGCAACCTTTATCCTTTCAATTGAAACATCAATTTCCTTCAAGTCATCACTAACAATTAAGTTCAAGATGTGAGCACAACATCTCATATGCATGAACTCTCCATTTAATAAAGAAGTACCATTCCAATCACTCATTCTTCTAAGCAAATATGCAATAGCAGTATTGTTAGCACTTGTATTGTCAACAGTCACACAACAAATATTTGAAATCCCCCATTCTTTCATGTATTTCTCTAAGGTATTTCTTATGGTTTCACCTTTGTGGTCAATTATCAAACTAAAACTTAATATTTTCTTATTCAATTCCCACCCATCATCAATGTAGTGAGTAGTTACACACATAATTTAAGTTTTGGATTGAAGTCCAAGTATCAGTGGTAAGTGAAACCATTTGGTGATTTCTAGACAATATGCACTTCAACCTCTCTTTCTCCATTTGAAACAATTGCATGCAATCTTTAGCAAGAGTGACACGAGAAAGAATTTTAAATCTCGGTTGAGCCTCACTCATCAAATCTCTAAATCCTTGGTTTTCAACAAATTTAAAAGGAAACTCATCAACAATTATCATACTAGCAAGTGCATATCGGGTTACCTCTTGATTAAATTCAACAAGTTTCATGCTAAGACTATCAAGATCATCCTCACATTGCTTTCCAATACCAATTATTTTTTGCCTTTTATCAAATACCCTATGTGGATTTTTCACACAAATCTTCAAATGCTTTAGCATGTTTGAGGTCCCATGACTAGTACTATTGCATACATATTGTTTATTACAATAGTTACAAGTAGCCTTATCATTTACTTTCTTGAAATGAGCCCAAGCTTTAAAAGAGGGTCTATTAGGTTTCCTTTTCAATGCCTCTTATTGTGATCGAGGGCATCTTGTCCATGTGATGACGTTTCTTATCCTTGTGTTGGAGCTTGCGTTGGAACCTCTCCTAGTTGTATGTCACAAGTTGGTGTTGGAGTGGTAGCACTCCTAACTTGAGTTCCACTACTACCAGTGCTTGGAGTCCCACTAGTTCCAAATGGTTCATTTGTCATTTGTTAGTGTCAAGTAACCTGCAAAAAAGATAAAAATATAACTATTAGTTAAATATATTCCTTAATCAGCACTTGTTTATTGTCTATAATTAAATGGGGAGACTGTTATTAACAAGATACTCTAATGATTGAGTATTGAAGAAGATCTATGATCAAATTTTAATAAGAGGAAGCAACTAGTAAGGTGTCAATTCACAGGACAAGAATAGTAGTTATTACATCCAATGTGACTTGCATTTGAAAAATGTTATTAAGATATTGAGAAATGGCAATAGGAGAGGAAATCCCCTGGTTACCAAAAATAAGCCTTCAACTTCAAAACAAGAACCCAACCCAACCAACACAAAAGGTTCCACTTCTTAAGCTTCAGGCTTTGTAATTGTATTTGTAATCCCAACACCTATACTTCTATTCTATTATATGCTTAATGCCTTCAAATCAATACAAAGTTGCAAGAAAAAAATAAGAAAATACAATGGAATTTCTAGAAACAAAGGGAGAAGTAATACAGCAAAATAAGGAAAAAAGAGAATTTGCAATTATATTCATCTTGGAGAAAGGAGACAATACACCATAACTTCTATGTTTAATAGTTCAAAAAAGAATTCATACATTAGTGAACGGTGAACAATATAAACAGTATACATCAAATCTCAAATCTATTGTATACATCAATCTTCACAAAATCACACAACCCAGAATCTTCATTGTCCAAACAAATAACCACACAGTCAACAGTGAACCACCTACGGTCCTACACTACTCCAATCATCCCCAAAACCATGAAACCCAACCATCAACGTCACCTGTGATGAACCACCACTACAACACCATCGTCTTCTACCACCAAACCGGCTAGCACCGCCCTGTAACCACCGTGCCTCTGATTTTCTTGCAACCCCGTATACCCACAACCCCGCATACCCATCAACCCCACCATTCCTCTATAACTCAACAGAGAACCAAATCAAAACCCAAAAAAATAAGAAAGAGGCAGAAAGTTGAGGGGAGTTTGTGGTGAAGGAGTTGAAGACTTACCGGGGGTGAGGGCGACCGGCGAGGGAGAGCAACACGACGAGGGAGACCGACAAGGGCGACTAGCTAGGGAAAGCGGCGAGGGCACAGCGACAGTGAGCGGCGACGATGCGGCGAGGGGAACAATTAGGGTTGGATTTGGGAAGAAAAAATTGAAAGGGAATGAAGTAATGAACTGATATTTGAGGAGATACTTGAAATAGGTTCACTTAATCGAATCACAAGTTAAAAAAAATAGTTTGGTTTGGTTTGGTTCACGGGTTTGAAACCCTGAACCCGTGAACCAAACCAATTGAGCATCAATTGGTTTGGATTTTATTTGAGACATTAAGTATACCCGAACTAAACAGAACCAAACTAATTGGTTCGATTCGGTTTTGTCGGATTACCCGAACCAACTTACACCCCTACTAGAAGATATTAGAAGGGGAAAAACACTAGATCTAAATATTTGGAGGTAGTCTATCAAGAAAGAGAGAGAAAACTAGTAAAATAGAAGAAATAAAAAGTTTTTGAAATAACTAAATTATCTTTTTTTTCTTTATAGTTTCTTTGAAAACATTTAATCATTTTCTAATAACATTTAAATTTAATAAAATTAAATTAATTTTAAATGACCGTTTGAATTTTTTATACTAATTAATTACTTAGAATATATCATATAAGTAAAGAAATCTTATTTGAAGTTATGTGATTTTTTATGAGCAATAGATAGGTGGTGTTCTCCCCTCATCCAAAGGTGTAGGTATAAGGTCATCCCATCACCCCTAGCCCCTAAATCCTCCATCTCCTTCAAAAATCCTAACTAGCAAAGACAGTTTTTCTACTACTTATGGAAATAAAAATTGCTTTTGATGTATGAAACCTATGATAGGAATATAAATATAAATTTTCTAGATTAAATATCCAAAATATTAAGTATGACTTATTCACCTTATATTTTCATTATTTAAGTTTCTGAAATGCATGCGTGAATAAGAAAAATATTTAAAATTTAACTAAATATTTGAGTCACAAACTTTTTATCATTTATCTTTTAAAAAGAGCAATTAATAAATATTATTAATTTCTATAAAATTAGAAAAAAAAGCTAGGACTTTGTTATATGAACTAAACTTATATAAATAAAAAATATAAAATAAACTAAATTCAATATTTTTATTCTAAAAATTAATTAAACTAATAGTAGTACGTAGATGCAAGTTTTTTTAATTTTTAATTCAAACATATAAAATTTTGAGTGATAAACCTAAATTTAAAAATTTCAAATTTTAGAATTGTAAAATGTAAAAATTCTTTTGATGGATGAAACTTAAAATATATGAATAAAATATAATTATTATAAATTAATTATCTAAAAAACTATGTATGAATTATCTATCTTGGACGTAATTATGCTATTTATGTTTAAATTCCAAAATACGTGCATTTATAATTAATTTTGAATAACAGATTTTTTTATCATTTCTCTTCTAAAATGATAAAATAAACTTTATTAATTCTCAACAATTTTTTTAAATTTATAGTTTGTTACTAAAATTAATCTTAAATAGATAAACAAAATAAATAAATAAAACTAAATTAATTTTTAAAATTCATATTTATTTATTTTTTAAATAGAAGATGAAAGGAAATAATTAAAACTAAAGGAAAACATGAAATATAAAATAGTATTTATTAAGACGAAACATAGTAGTAAAAAATGAGAAGTTAGAAAAGATGATGAATTATGGAGATTAAGAACCCTTTTGGTACGAAGGATAAGATAAGACCTCTGATCAGGGCATGTTTGGCATGCTATATTAGACCTGATAGGATAAGTTAATACAATACATTATGACCTTATTAGTTGTTTGGTATAAATACTGTATTGTATAAGCTTATCCATCAAACTCCTCTTATATATTAAAATGATAGATAACTTAATCAAGCCTTGAGGAGTGAGATTAGGCCTGATTGAGTTTTGATGCATAAGTTGTTATAAAGACTTTTCAATTATAATTTTAAACATTCCGATATTCCCAACCATTACGTATTAGGTCTTATACTATCAGGCCTTATACTATTATATCTAATACTATCAGGTCTTATCCTATCATTCATACCAAACAGGCCCTCAGGGTTGGAGATATTAAAGTGTTTAGAATTATAATGAAAAAGTCTTTATAAGAGCTTATACATCAAAACTCTATCAAGTTTAATCCCTTCTTCTAAGGTTTGATTAAGTTATCTATCATTTTAATGTATAAGATAAGTTTGATGGATAAACTTATACAATACAATGTTTATACTAAACAACTGATAATGTCATAATGTATTGTATTAGCTTATCCTATCATGCCTAATACGACATGACAAACGACCCCTAAAAGGATTAGTCGGAAATAGATCATCTCCTGTGTTTTTCACATGACTTATAATTTGAAGAGAGAGATATAGATATAAAGGTTTTAAATGGATAAGGCTTTCTTAAAATTCATTAGTCCCTATTTATTGTGTTTGTGTCTTTTTCTCTTTTCATATGACATTTCATCTTGTGAAAAACATAATGAGAGAATTTATTCCTAATTTAGTAATGTAGTTAATTAATTTTAGAAAAAAACAATGTTAAAAATTGAGAAGTTAAAAATGAGTATGAATTAGAGAAGAATTAAATTAAAGGGAGAATTAACAATACAAAATTAATGGTGACAGATCAATAATCGAGTAATTCTTAGGTAGACACGGTCTATTATAGACACTCTAATTATTATTTGACATGTACAATGTGGTGAGAATTATCATAAAATTACATACTTTTACATATATCAAAAAAAAATTTGAGTACTTAAAAAATGACGTGATAGACTGTGTCTATCTAAGAATTTCTCTCAATAATCATTCCCATAACAGTCATTCAAAATGACTGATTGACTATTTTGAATGGTTAATTAGTCCTTTTTATTAATTTTTATTCGTATTAATTCTCCCAAACATTAATAATGCATTTAATTAATTGTAGCAATAAATAACCTTGAAAATTGAAAATATCAAAAATTAGTGTTTAATTTGGTCTTGATATGCTACAATTGTTGTAGATGATCTTTTATATAATAATAATAATAATAATAATAATAATAATAATAATAATAATAATAATAATAATCTTTAACATAATTGAATAGTACCTAACTGCAACACAAAAAATACTTGCACATTTTATATCCCTCCCTTGCTTTTAATACATGTATATATGCATATATAATATTTGAAAAGAAACAATAAGTAATAAGGTGGTTTCTTTTCTAAATAAATAAGATATGGGTAGAGCTAGCCTATTGTCAATAACAATATTGAAAAATTTATTATATATACAAATAAATCTTAAAAAATAGTTATTAACAAATTAAGAATTCAATATTGACATGTTTTAAAAACTTTTAAATGTCGTTTGTGCATATTGTTGAGTTTCAATACATTTTGGGAATCTTTTAGAACAAGTTTTGGTATTTTGAATAATTATGACATCTTGTTTTTAAAAAATACTTCGGCCAATTTTTTTTTTAAAAAAAATTCTGGGGTTCAAACTTTTAATATTATAGAAATTTATTAACTATTAATCTCAAGTTTAATTTTCACTTGAAATTATACTGATTTCCATGCAATGCCTTGTGATTACACTTATTATTTCAACTAGTGAATTGACAATCAATCAGCATTTTTTTATTTTTTGGTTCATTTATGTAAAATTATTCATGTAAATCTAAATGTATCATCTGAAAAATGAAACTTACTTTAAGATGCTTTGAAGCATTTGTCTCATAAGATGATGCAAAATTATAAAATGACAAAATGAGATAACAATTGAGATGAATGCAGAAAAAAGAAAATGTTCAAAGAGGGAGTTGTGAGAGTTTTGAGACCAAAAGCATATTATAGTAGTGGAATGAGATAGTTAATTGAGTTTATATTTGCTATTTTATCCATATCATTAAATTATTAAAATTGTGTATAAGTGAAATAAAATGACAAAAAAGAAAATCAGAATTTTGAGATTAAAAGAGAGCAATTCTCTTTATCTATTAGTATAGATAATAATGTTAATAATGTATTTATTATCAAATGTGGAGTTTTAAAAAATATATGAAAATTGATGTTATTTACACAAATTTTTACCACATAAAAATCACTCAGAGACTGAAATGCGTGAGTGAAAATTTTTCATTTATTATTGTATATATATTGCAAAAAAAAAAAAATCAGTCACCTATTTATATTTTTGTGAAGAATTTGTATACTATCTGGACAATTATATTTATTGACAGAAAAATATTTCTTATATATTTTTATAAAATACATCACCTCACATTTAAAAATATAAAACAGAATTAAGATATAAATATAAAAAAATTGAGATAAAATTTGTTATAATCAAACAATAAAAATTAAACGTATATAATATAATCCTCATATAATATAAGTGTGTAAGTAGATTTTGTCACACCCGATATATAAAAAGATTACAGTTGAGTGGAAGATGAAAGTTAAGATAAATTGACCTCGATCTCTTGCCTATGTCCCAAACCAATACAGACACTTTCTGGGTACGACGTCACCATCGCCTAGACCTGGTCTTTGTGCCTAAGCCGCGCGCTGCCACCTGACCTGATTTCGTAGTCTCATTTCTGCCGTGGCACAGAAATGAATGCGTAACAGGCATGTTTGACTTGAATTTTATTACTATAAATATTTTAAATTTTAATCGATTATATTATTCACGAGTTACTTTTTTTTAATATAATAATAATTAATATTTTAAAAATCTGAAATTCATCACTTGAATTAGTTGGATATGAATCAATAATAATTTTGATTTGAACATTCTCGTTTGATTGAGATTTAATTATAATTTAATTTTAAATTTAAATAATTGAATCAAACAAATTATAATCAAAGTTTGTTATTAATTTCTAATTTAATTTTTAAAATATTAATAATAATTATAATACTCTCATATTTCATAAAAATTTTACTGAAATTGACACAACTAACAACTTGTCACACTTGCACCCTCAAAAGCATATTGACGAAACTGTCTGGTAGACCAACCAGTCAAAGCCAGACCAAGGAGAACTAACTCATGTGCTTTGAAGTATGAACCTTTTTTTTAAAATAATGGTTCGATCCTCCTTTCCCAAGTTAGAATTAACTTCGCGGCCAGCTTTTAGCTATATTTATGGAAGAATTATACTTCCTCGCTTTTGAATAATAGATACTTTTTTAAAATTTATTTTATTTCAAATTATTTCTCATTTTAAAAAATATTTTTATTACTTATTTATATTTTTTTCTTATTTATTATTATCTCTATTAATAATTATTTTTTCTCATATTAGTTGTTCTTTATTTTTTTTAAAATAATGTTGTTAAATATTAATTTTTTTCTTGAAATTTAAGTCATTTAATGAATGGAGAGAATAGTGTGTATATATATATATTATTGATTATATATAACAAACCTTGTTAGATCATCATCTCATATAAAGAGGCAATTCTTGGATATGTTGCGTTTCCACCTCAAAGTCATATTTCTTTAGCGAAACTTTTTCTTCTGCACACGCAAGAAACATACACGTATACAAAACTCTACTTAATTTCTGACCTTCTCTTCCCTCATTGAATTTGAAGTTTGCCTTGCCTTCATTTCTCTCCTAATTTTGTTTGGCGTACTAAACATGGTTTGATTTTCAGCTCAGATGATGGATGATACGCACAGTCATTCATCTTTTTTTAAAACCTTTTCTAGTGTACACATATCATGCACAAGAAACATATACACATTATACGAAAGTCTGCTTAATTTCTATATCTGACCTTCTCTCTTTAAATTTGAAGTTCGCCTTTCCTTCGTTTCTCTCCTAACTTTGTTACGGGTACTAAAAATGGTTTGATTTTCAGCTCAGACATACACTCCTTTCAGTTGCCTGGCCTATTTACTTAAGTTGGAAACCCAGAAGCCAAATTTTCTCCTCTTAAGCTTTTGAAGGAAGATAGATATTGTTGCTGTTGGGAACAATGGCTGCACCACCAAGTAGCAAGCTTCAAAGCATGTTGCAGGCTGCGGTGCAATCGGTTCAGTGGACTTACAGTCTCTTCTGGCAACTTTGTCCACAACAAGGGTACGTAATTAATTTGGTTCCTAGAAAGTGGAAAGCCATTTTTCTTAATTAGCTAAGAGAAATTTCTATGATCTTCTGATTGATTTAATATTTAAGATGAGTTTTCAAATATTTATTAAATATTAAATTCATAATATATATTTAAAAATAATCAATATTAATTAAATGTTTATTAACTCATCTTGAATACTAAATTCTTAAAAAAATTAGTTACCATAAAAATTTACGCATCTGGGTATTTACACAAATTGTCTATTTGACTATTAATTCTTCTCATGATTCAAAGTCTTACTTACTGGAATGTGGAGTATATACAAAGAGTCATAGACACATATAGGACATTGATAATATATCATTAATCAGTTTTTAGGTCATATACATATATGTGTATGTATGTGTGTTGATTTAGGATTCTGAGGTGGGGTGATGGGTACTACAATGGAGCAATTAAGACTCGGAAGACAGTTCAACCAATGGAGATTAGCACTGAGGAGGAGTCTCTCCAAAGAAGCCAGCAACTTAGAGAGCTCTATGAATCATTGTCTGCTGGAGAGACAAATGCTCCAACTCGCCGGCCTTGTGCTGCTTTGTCGCCGGAGGACCTAACCGAATCCGAATGGTTCTATTTGATGTGTGCCTCATTCTCCTTTCCTCCTGGTGTCGGGTAAGTCAAGTTACATTTACTAGTTCTCATTAAACCTTAGAAAAATTAATATTGCTATCCCTTTTTCATTATCAAGTATTTGACACTCACTTTTAATCTTGAACTATACGTCCATGGATCTTTATATCTTTATATCATATAGGTCTTCCCTCTCTCCCCCAAAAAGAAGTCTATGATCCCTATTCCCTAAAGTATAGCCGTATATAGGTAACCACGAGTTAGGATCCAATCAAACAGTCTCTCTTGCTACCTTATAATAATATCAAGAGTAAGTTGTGTATGATGGGTCTTTAATAAAAATATATTAATATTTTTATAAATTTTTATGTCGCGATAATTAATTTTATAAAAATTTATAAAAATATTAATGATTGACACGCAACCTTTTATTTTTCATTTATACTAGTTAGTGCCGGCCCTAAACACCTCAATCCAATGGGTAAAGTAAGTAGATTACGTGTCAAACAGTGAAGCATTATAAAGAATTCTCTGTTAATGGATAAGAAATTCTTATCTAAACATTTACCCATTGGTAAAATTAATTATGGTTTATAAAAATATTAAGTTTGATTGGTGCAGGGCCGAAATCACTTTAAAAAATTTCTAGTATAAAGTTAGTAAAGCTTAAGCTTTAGGCCCCCTAAATTTTAGATCTAAAAAATTAGTACTATTATTATATATATAATTATATAATTATTATTTATTTATAATAAATTAATTAAAGTCTTTAATTTCTTAATTAATGTCCAATAAATCTTATTTTTTCTCACATTAGTTAGTTAATTATAATTTAATTTCTTTCTTATTAATCTTATTTTTTCCCCTCTGTTCATTTAATTTGTTGTCCATGTCTCGATTTTTTTTTCTCAATTGTTTAATCACTTATGCAATTATTCCACTTTCTAATAACCCGGCCTCTACTTCTTTATTTTTCAGTTTTCACATGAACTAAAAAAACTTCTCACACATCTCACTTCTCACTTTTCGAACACGGCAACACAAGTTAGCAACGTTCAAATTTTTTACTTTATAAATTCATTTTTTTTTTCATTCTTATTTACCACGACAGGTCTATTGAATTGCTCATTCCTTTTCTCATTTTTTCCTCACATTTAAATCAGTTTATATTTTGTTGAGAAGCATTTAAGCAAATTGAAGTACTCACATTAAGTGATTTGTTTTTATATCAACTTCCATAATTAGGTTCTATTATTCTGACTTTCTATTATCATAATTTATTTATTTTTAAAAAATTATACTTTATCATAGGTATATATTATTTTCTTTTTTTTATTCATTGGGATTTAAATATGTTAAAAGACCTCATATTAAAGATTGACTTTAGGACATCAATTTCATTGAGCCGCTCCTGGAGGTGCTCTATCTTTTTCTGCTTTAAGCCTTTTTCTTCTCAGTTGGTCAATTCATTAGTTCTATATATGTGAATTAGGTCCTCCATGATGAGCACTTAGATTATGTAAATTTGTCCATCAGAATTCATCAGTTCTATCTATATATGTGGATTGGTCCCATTATGAAGATGGGTGCTTATTCCTACCAAATATTGCAGTTAGATCAATTGGTTCTCAATATATTATGGAAGAGGTAAGCTGATTTAGGCTGGTATATGTGTGTGTACGTTTGCAAAGCTATGAGGATCCAACTGATCTATATACTCTGTCGGAGAGAGTACTTGGGAGGAGGATATAAAAAAGGTTTAATAGAGTGGAATAGGATTATAGGGATATAATAAATACTAATTTAATATCTTGTGCAACTACAATTTTTCTCTTGATCTTTAGATCCTAAACTATGGTATGTGTAAATTGATGCATGTAATTAAGTCCTGGTATAAAATAATTGTCTAGACGATGGTGCAACATATATTGCACTGGTGGTAATTTATTGACCATCACATTCTACGTGTGGTTTTTTCGGTAGGATTTTACATGTGGTGTTTTTTATCAATTCTTATATTTTTATATTAAATAGAATATATATATATATATATTTTTTATATTTTATTTAATATTATTTATTACATATATATTATTATTATTTTTTATTCAATCATATTTATAAAAAATAATATAATTAATAATACTTTAAAAAAAGGTATAAGACTATTTTTTCTTTTATTTATATAAACTTTCTGTCCAATTCAAAATTGGATGTACTTGTCAATAATCTGCCAACAGCCAAAAAGTTACTGAGTTCTTGAGTTTGACATATTACTGAATGGTGCATAAGGTTGCCCGGAAAGTCGTATGCCAGGAGGCAGCATTTATGGCTCGCTGGCGCAAACGAAGTGGACAGCAAAACATTTTCAAGAGCTACTCTTGCCAAGGTGCTCAAATTACCAAATAATTCATACTGATAATTTTTGTACATGATTTTTTTGGCACAATTCCCAGGCACTGCATAGATACAGAAGAGGGAAAAAAAAAAAAAAAGGGTAGCACATCCTATATATTATTTTTGTTATTATACGGTCTGTGATTACAGTACGAGAGATCTAAATACGTACTTCATTTTTTACAACTTAGAAGAAAAACATATATAAAAGATGCTTTTCTATTCAGCTATTTTGGAAAGTATTACATCATTTTCACACCTTTTTTATTTAGGAGAAAAAAGATAGGGAGATAACATGTTAAAATATGTATTTTCTTTATTTTATTTCTAATTTTGATGAACGTACGTTTATTGTACTATGGTTAATTAATATTTGGCATGCATGAAGCTTAATGTACTAACTAGCTTATCTTCTTTCTCCGTTCTCAATGACTGCAAATTTTTCCACGGCCAGAGTTCTCATGTACAGGTGAAAATTTTCCCAGCTTGTCCATTTCTGGCCTTTTAATATGTATTTTTGTTATCTGTTCAAGTCTAATGTAACAGAGAAAATGACCAAAAATATTATATCATATATATTTGTGCCATGCAAACTGCAGACAGTGGTGTGCATTCCTCTACTGGAGGGCGTTGTTGAGTTCGGCACAACGGATAAGGTAACGATGATTTCGTAGTAATAATGTTATTTGTAAGCTATTCTCTTGGACATTAATATTTGTACATGTTTTTTTTACACCAAAATTCTACACATTCTTTTTGAGTAAACAGAAGTTAAATATGCACTTCATAACACTTACTCTTTCTCTCTTTTCTTTTCTCAAAATGGAAGGCATAATACTTTAGTATAAAAAAATGTGTACAAATAACAATTTTTAAAAATGATTTTTACATACCATTTTTATTACACTATTTGTATAACGTTTCCTTTTTGAGTCTCTTTTTTTTTTTTTGTTAAATAAGAAAAGTGTAACATATAATGTAAAGAAAATGGTGTGTGGTATTCATTTTTCATTCACAATATTGTTTGTATTTGTTGAACAACCATATCCTTTGATTAATCATATATATGTTTCGTAGGTTCAAGAAGACCTTAATTTCATCCAACACGTAAATAGCTTCTTCATAGATCACAACCCTCCCACGCCAAAGCCTGTCCTATCAGAGCACTCCGCCTCCAATCCCATCGCGGCCACCATGTACGACGAGGCAAATACTCCCAACCAAGATGACATGAACGATGACAAAGAAGAAGCCGAATACGATTCCGAAGCAAAAACGGTCCATAACGTTTTCCCGACCAGTGAGCTAACGGAGCTGGACATGTTGGAGGACATCCGGTTCGGATCACCCGCGGATGGGTCGAACCACTTGGACACGTACCCGGTGGAGGTGGAGCTGCTTCAACTTGAACTACCGGCTTCAGGTAAACTGGTAACGTTGTTAATTTGTTACATACTATAATGATACTACAACAATGTTATTTGCACTCATTTTTTTATATAAATAATAAAATAAAAAAGCACATTCTAATACGTTATTTTTTCTTTTTTATTTTTCTTAATCTAAAGAAAAGTATAAAAAAAAATTGTATGAAACTATACAATGCACCTTAAACACGCACACTCCATATAATCGATAATACACTTGTCGTTATCCACAGCAATTAATAATTTAATGTGTAGTACTAAAAGGACCACACTAGTGGGTTGATACGAAGCAGGCAAATGTCCTAGTCTGCGACAGGACAATAGCTCCTCCTCCGCACATTACATACGGAAAGGACTTCCGTAGCAATATGTATATATGCACACATGACACACCAAAGACAAAGACCCCCTACTGGGGAAGTGTAACATTAACGTACACCACTCTAGTAATAGTATTATACGAAATGTAAACAAAGTAGGAGATATTGATGAATCACAAAGTTAACATTATAATACTCATTCTATGATATAAGATAAGGGATTTTTCTTATTCTAAAACATTAAAAAAATTTCGTGTGTATAATTGGGAGAGGTTTTAATATGCTTATAGAGCAATTGTTAAAGATTAAAATTATTAATTCAATTTCCATTCATCCCAAAAGTCAATATTTACATGCTTGCTAGCTAGGTATTTGGCAGGACTCTTTTCTGCCATTTTGTAAAAAGGAGATGTACCTAGGTTCTAGATGCCAAAGCTATTGAAAGCAATGACTGAGCGCTTCCTTGTATGCAACCACAGAGGATAAAAACCATGGTTATTAGATATTACATGATTAGAGAAATATTTTCTTAACCTTGGAACATTTGATTTGGTGCATAAAGCTAATTAAAACTTGGTAATTTTATTAATTTTTGTGTTACATTATTAATTTTATAAAAATTAATAAAAATATTAAATTTTAATTAATTTATTCACTCAACTATAATATTTCAGGTTTAGATAAAAAAATTAGACTAAAGAATATGTTCATGAAAATAAACATAAATTTTATCATATATGAAGTTATGAACACACTATTATTAAAAAAAAATTGTAACTTTATTTATCTAAAAGGACTCTCTTATTCACCAACACTAGGGAATCTAGATCCATTTCTATTTGTGTGTAACCAACTTCATTTCAAAAACCAACCAGCCATTTGACATTTCAGAAAGACTTTGTTTGGCACAAGTTATGCCTGTGTAAAATAATTTGGTAGACATGCACCCAAAAAAAAAAACATATTTGGTAGACGGGCACGAGGCAAATCAAGAGCGATCCTTAAAAATGTATGATAATTTTTTTTAAGAAAAATGAGGTTAATAATTATTGATTAACAAATTAATCGTTTAAATTTTTTTATAATATATAAGCATAAGAGTAATAAATTATGAATATATTAAAATTTGCTTTCTTAATTTTAAGTAATTATCAGTTTTCACTTATACTTTATTTTTTAAAATATACATTTTCACTTTAATGCATGTAAAACTATTGGTTTTTATTTATCTATTTACTTTTTACTTTCTCATATATATCATTCATATGATTGTAGATTCGTTCTATGTACGTAGATGGTTAACAATTACGAAAGTGAAAATTTTTAAAATGCAGCTTTTACAGTTCAGTGTAGATGGTTAAACATTGTCTTTTTGGCCGTCTTCTTTATCCTATCCTTAATTAGTAATTATGTGAATATATAGCTGCTCCGTTGAATTTATGCCTGCTGTAATGATATTTACACATAAAAATATTTTTTATTTTTATATTTTTTTTTAGATAATAAAATAACAAAATATACATTTTAACAAATACTTTTTAGTTTTATTTTTCCGAATAAATAAAATGTAAAAACAATGTAAAGATTTTGACGGGCAAATATCATTTTTGTTATGTGAAGGATATCATGTTGTCAGAAGGGCATATACAAATTCAAGCAAATAAAGTAGTTTGGAATTATGAAAATTGAACTTATATGTAAAATATTATTTGTATACAATTTCTAATTCTAAGTTATATTAATTGTGCCATCAGAATTCTATCCTGGTGATAACTCAGAGTCTCATACTTCTCACCCATGTGAGAAGCAAGGTTCGATTTCACTCCCCTCAAGTTAGCATTTTCTAATGAAGCCGCCATTAATTTATATAAATTTTAATTGAACGGAAATGGTATAAAGAAATCCTGTACATAATTAAGTAGATAAACAATCTAATCGTTTCTCTTCTTTTTCCCTCAATTTGTTTCTGTGTATTTGTTTATGGCTTTTATATTTTGCTTTGCAGTACTTCCCACCTTAGAAGAAGACTTCACACAAGGCGACACCCACTACATTCAAACGGTGTCCACCATCCTCCAAAGCAACCCCTCCCTTGACCACCTCACCCATTCCTTCCAATCAGCTTTCGCCAAGTGGAGCACCGCCACCGCCGACTACCACCTTCACGTGGCTGCGGTGGATGGCACCTCCCAGTTACTCCTCAAGTACATTTTGTTTAGCGTCCCATACTTGCACCCCAAGCAACACGGCGAGAATTCACCACAAACCCTAGAGGGCAGTGCCGGGTGCACTCTCGCCGTGGCCAGCCACGTGCTATCGGAGCGCCACCGCCAGGAGAAGCTGAATGAGAAGTTCATCAAGCTGAGGTCGCTGGTGCCGTTCGTGACCAAAATGGACAAGGCGTCCATATTAGGGGACACCATCAAGTACGTGAAACAGTTGTGCAAGAAGATCCAGGAGCTTGAGGAGCATAAACACCAGATGAAGGGTGATCAAAGGTGGAGAACCGTGGAGAAGAGGAAGGTGAGGATGGTGGAGGTTTCGATCATAGAGAGCGAGGCGGTGTTGAAGGTGAAGTGCATGCAGAGGGAAGGGTTGCTGGTGGATGTGATGATAAAGCTGAGGGAGGTGGGGATAGAGGTGATAGGGGTGCAATCGTGGGTGAAGGATGGGGTGTTTTTGGCGGAGTTAAGGGGCAAGGTGAAGGAAAATGCAAACGAGAAGAAGGCCAGCATTGTGGAAGTGAAGAAGGCCCTCTACCAGATATTACCCCATGCTTCATGATCGTACTCACTAGCTGCAACTGATTCTAGAATGTGTGTTGTTGAGATATTCTTAAATGGGTACGTTACATTCAAATCATCTTTTTGTGGTACGTGTAAAATTATGTGAATCTTATTAAGAATACATATCTCTTTATTAAAACTATTTTATATATGTTAAAAGTTGATTTACATGTTTAAAGTAAGAAATTTTCAGACAAGAATTTCTTGTGTGTTGTTAGTGTGTGGACTTTGAGATGCATGAAAAATTTTCACTTGATTTTAGTAATATGTAATACCTTAGTTATGTATTGTATCCCATTTTAACAACAAATTTAATGTTATAACTTGGGAAACATACATTTTTCACTTAAACGTTTGACTGTATTTTGAAAGATTAATCTCTCACCTATTAAGTAAAACATAATTTAAAATATATATATATCTTTTTAATATGTGGTGGTGCAAGAAAATACTTTATTCTTTAATTAATTAGGAGGATGTTCTTTCTCTTCTTCTAATTCTTACTTCCCCTTGATAAATTCTTACATAATCATGGTACACACTAAACCAATAAATCATTCATATATCATTAATAGTTATATATAATAATTAATTGCATGTCCAAAAAGAATATTATAATTAATTGATAATTAATTACTATAATTAATGATATATTAATAATTTATTAACTTAATATATTTAATTTGAATACATCATATTTATGAAATTTCTCCTTACTATGATATACCACACCACAAAACCCTCATAACCATGTATATGTGTGATGAGATTCGTATGTGTTCATGCGTTCAAGAAAATGGTACAGTAAAAAGAATAAGTATTTCTCACATACATACATTATTTTATATCTAAATAGTTTTTATTATTTAATTATATTTCAATTTATTTTTTATATATTTATACTCTAATTATATCATTTTGAAGGTAATGTGCACCTTAAAATTATACATCAAGCATTATTTCAGTAATAAATACCATATGAAACGCTCCCTCTCGGTGTAATGAAAACCAAGAGGGACAAATGTGAAGAACGAAAATAAAAGCGCTAAAAGAGAGGACGGATATGCATTGCCATTGGGTAATTGGTATACTAGTTGAAATTCTATATAGTGTTGTATGAATATTTTTCTAAAATATATATTAGTATTCAATAAACCATACAAGGATAAAAATCCACATTAGAATTATTTGAAGCAATAAACTAAATATGTAGTACTAGCAGCTTTTAATGGTTGTGTTTCAATTTGTTCCTGTAAACAAGACGTACTTTTTTTTTATAACATTGTTTGCCTTTTTATTTTTTTTCATGTATGATGAGTTTCTTAGGCAGGAATTAAACCGTTTGCGCAAATCTTAGACAAGAATAAAAAAATACAATTTTTCTTTTAAAGAGTTGTCAAGCATAAAAAGACGCATCAAGGAGAAAAGTACTGCAAAAATGAACTCAACTGTCAGTAAAACCTATAGTTAAAGAGAGAGACCATGTAATCAAAAAAGAAAAGGAAAGAGGGTAAGAGAGACAGCACTGCTCCTTCACCTCCAACGTCCTGCAGAAGCTAATCTCGAAAGATACAAATTATAATGGAAAAAGCTTGCTACCCAGGGTGTTGTTTTGCAGTTTGATCACAGCACTTGATGACATGACCCAAAACTCAAGCCATGACTGGCGCCTAAACTAAGCTCATGGTAAGCCTACTAGTGATATAACTCAAGTTTAGTATAACAACATACAATAAACATAACCTAAATAAAAACACAAGCTCACTACTAGATGGTTCCTAAAGTTGTATAACATGGAGTCAAGGACCTGGACATCTATCATCAAAGAAGGCAACGCCTACCCACTAGAAAGGGGCGGCACAGTCAAACTACAATGCTTGCTACTCAATTGTTGATAATATAAGAGATGAGTCATAGGGCATAATAAACAAAGTAAACTTGAAAGAGGGACAAGTAAAAGCACAAGTCTTAAACATTCAAAATACTTTATAAATATGCTAAATTGCTAATGCGGTAAAAAATAACGTTCATAAATGAACAACAATATAACAGTGATTGCCGTTTTCAAAATATGTACAAACATAAAGATTTTCGGTGAGTCATCCATATGGGTATCACCTACAAGAACCATAATACATGTTGAGAGTCAACACCCAACATGTTAAATCTCAAAATCATCTCAAACCAATAGCCATAATATAATGCTAAGAATCCACTCACCCAAAAACTAATGCATAGTGCTAAGGGTTCGCTCACCCAAAAGCCATAGTATAATGCTAAGGATCCACTCACCCATTAGCAAATGCTTAGTGCTTAGTGTCCGCTTCAATTGGCCTCGTCATATCTATCCATATCTTTGTCTCTACTATGTGCTCATACGCCGTTGCATATCTCCGCTAATGGCATACGGTGTTCTAACATGGAATTTATCATGGATATTATAAACATAAAACCAATTTGAAGTATGATGGTGAAATCTGATCCATCATGATCAATAGTTATCATTTCTCAATCTCATAATAAAATTAAAAATCATCTCCAAAAGTCAAAACAATACTTTTCAATTTAACTTCTCATAGGTAGTAACTAAAATAATTCTTATACTCAATAAAGCCAAAGCTTAAGGGCATATGCAGTGCCATTGTGAAAGGGAAATTTAACGACTCTAAAATTAAACAAAATTCATTATATGTGACTTTCATAGCGTCAATGAGATTCTAAATAGAATTTTAAAAGTATCGATTACCCAAGAGGCAAGAGTTGACATTATGAAGAAAGCATGTCTTAGAATGTTAGTAGGAGGAAAATAAATGCATAACAAAGTATTTAGAAAATCAAAATGCACTGCAACGTAAATTATCCACTAACAAACCAACTTAGCCGCTTCCAACGGCTTAAAACAATGAGGGTAGAAAAGCCTCCGAATGATCTCATTCTCAACAAAAGTAAGGGAAGGTCACGGTTTGAGCCTTCAAACCAAAGCTACTTGAACTCTAATCTCAACCCTTATCTCCTAAATCTCCCAAACATGTCGTTAAAAGAATTAAACCAAACTTGACAAGAAAATAAGGTAACTTTAATTACCTTTAGGTAAGTTAGAACTACTCTTAATCCTTCCATAAATAACTAAACAGAGCATTATTTAACCAAGAGATTCTTGGCTAAGCTTTCGACTAGCCTTGACTCCTTCAAATCATCGTGTATGAAAAGTTTGGAAGTTTAACTTTCATTTTCTCACAGCAGCGGCTTTGTGAAGAGGAAAAAAAGAAAGAAAACAAAAGAAAGGAAGTAAGAAGGCAACGAAAAGAAGCTTGGTTGGGAGAGAAAATGAGGGAGCTGAACCCAATGTCTAGAAATTTCCTCCATTCCTTCTGCCTAGACGGTCAAACCTTATCCAAGAGATGAAGTGGCAGCTTCTTGCTTCTTTAATTAGATTATGGTGGGCCATTCCCAATCCTCCACTCCACTTGAAATTGTAGGAAGGAACTCGTTTTGGTGAGAGTTTTAAATCCATCAGGAACAAAAAAAGGTGACTAAAAGACTTGATCTCACTTCTATACACTCCACACCTTGGCCCCCACCTGTCAATGTTTTCATCTTCTGCCACATATGTTAAACAAGACACCAACTGAACTAACATGCCACACCATTAACTAGTGACAATGGCATAATGTGAGTCTTAAAATGTCACAATAAATTTAACTATATCTTCACATAAGTAAGTGCACATTTTCTAGTCAAACCAAATCAAATAATTTAAGTTTACCTAAAAATTTCAAGGGTATCACACTTGAGGTGGTGCAGAGTGCACTCTCCAACTCATTACCAGTTGCCATTGACCCGAAAAAACATCCCTCACCAGTTACCAGCGGAAGCTCCCCAGGCTACCATTGCTAACTGATAATGCCAGAGCTACATATTAGTAAACCAAACTCTTCCACAGCTTGACCATGGAATCTTGTTAAATCATATTATACGGCATCCTATCAGAAGTTACACATTCGTGGGGTTCAAATATCTATGAGAAGCTACAATCACTGTTTTTCTAATGCCTTTTTTTTTTAATATCTCATTCCTCCAATGTGAAACAGTTCTTACCTCTCTAACATTTGTAGTATAACAAAGTCTTGGTCTAAAATGTCGTAACAAAAATGACATCCAAGCATAACAAGCTCGCATCCTAATGAAACTGAAACAAGGAAATATTAGCTTCAAGTATAAGTCATATTTACAACACGTCCTTCCTATCTTATATGGAGTGGAGGATTTCATTCTTCTGGCGTTGTGTTCATTGCAAGGCCTTTTATCACGTGCCGGCATTGAAACCTGTGAGGTAAAACAAATATATAAGTCATTTAAAAGTGAGCAATGTCGAATGATATAAGGGTCATACAGTTGAGGAAAAAAGACTAGAGAACATATCATGAAAAGAGGAAGAAAATTATAATACTAGTAGACTGTAAAATGGAATGCTATTTATGGAGGTCACAAATATAGAACAGCAAGGCAAAGTTATGGTCCCCTGGCAAACAGTAAAGGTCTGCTTTGACATAAAAACCTGACAGTTCTATAAATGTAAAAAATCCTAACAATGAAAGAATTGACTGCTAATACTATAACATGCCAAATAAGGAATGATCTCAAGGGTTATACAGTACCATGTTTTCTGGAATTTTTCACTTCCTACCAACAAATATAAGTCAAGACAAGAGAAAAAACAGGCGATTTGGTAAGCAGCATACAAAAGGCAATTCATCTAAACAAAAGTGCATCCTCACAATATAAATATTCATAACATGCGAAAGTTACCAGATCAAATCTTCTGAAGTAGGAGCAGCCACTTCATGATCCTGGTTTCGGCACTTAAACAGTAGCCTGAGAGGCACAACCTATGGTGAAAATACAGTTCAGTTGCTGGCAATACATGCAACACCCCCCTCCCAAAAAAATTCTGTTACATAGAAATATATAATGCATGAGATCCTATTGATAGAAAAGAATAGCATGCAGTAACTAAAGCAAAACTGATGTTAAGGACCAACTCTCCTAACACTATGTTTGGATAATAAGTAATGAGGGTAACGGAAATAGAACGAGGGGAACGAAAATAACTTCTCTTGTTTGAGAGTTTTAAAATACATGAGAAGGAAATGGAACACATGGGAAATCATTTTCCCCCTCTTCCCCTCAAATGTCCAACTTTTGTTCCCCCCAAAATTGAGGTGGAATGGAGGGAACACATGGATAATGAAGTTCCGTTCCATTCCGTTAATGAAACTTACAAATAAAGAGAATATAAATTATGTTTCATTCATTTCCGCTCCATCCCCACCTATTCCATTCCGTTCCGTTCCATTAATAAAAAAACATTCAAACACAGGGTAAAAGTTTAAGCTATTAGGTGAAGGCACATTAATGGCTTTTATTATATCTCAAACAACTAAATTCACTGAATAATAGCATTTATGAGTTACATTAAACACAAGTACTAATAGGGTGTTCGGCAACTTTCAAAAATCATATATCTAGGTACAGTGGGGCTGGTTATTAAATATAAGATGTTTGGTTATCACCTAAATTTTAAAAACTAGTTCTTATCTAAACAGAAATTGAGGTAAAAGTGGTTCTTAAAATGTCCAATTCAAAGTTGGATTTTTTATTTTCTAGTCCAACTTTTTGTTGACTCTCTATCTCTCTCAAAATTTAAGTTGTTATAGGAAACTAACAGAAATTTATTATCTCAATCTAATAAAATAAAAATTATTTTATATTTTCTTATTTTAAGTCAAACAACATTAATGATGAATTGTTGGTAGACTGAAAGTCAGTCGTGCAACAAATTGAGACAAGTTTCATCAGGTTCACCACTGATCCCATCATTGGAATTATTGAAGGGAACATCGAATCACTGTATCAGATGAAACAGAATGTCTGCCATATTTGAATTTAGAAAGCAGTAAACATAAATAGCACCTGCTATATTCTTTACCAAATAAATAAATCATGAGCATCACTAACTACAAAGGCTCCAATAACAAATTCAGCACGTGAGTCGTGAGGCCCTATGCAAACAGAAACCATCATATACTTCCAACATCATTAAAGAAGACACTCATGAATTAAATATGTCCTAGTTTACCTTTCTGTTATACCTAAAATCACGTTTAGGCAAAAAATGCTGAGGCTGATTCAAAGAAGAAGGGGCCTTGATTAACACAAACAATTTGATAGGACCTACACAAAAGAGTATAACCATCATATTATTATACGATAAAGCAAAACAAGTAAATGAGGAGATAACATGAAGAAAATTCATTCAGATTAATGTTTATCATATCAACAATCAAAGTCAATAACTACCAGGATAGGTCACAGACCCAGCACCCTTTGATATCAATGTCCGAATTGCCTGTTAAAGAAAACATGAAACATAACCTCCCACTCTCCTTCCTCTCACAAACCATATTGCATCTTAATCTGAAATAAAAACATATCAGTAAGGAACCTTTCTTGAAATCCCATCGGCTGCTTTACTCCTAGCAAAATCATCTGCAACCTTGGAAACAGCAGTTCCATGGGAAAAGTTTAAGACATAAACGTGCTGAGGTCGAAGTGGGCTAGCTCCAAGAGCCAAAATGACTCCCTGTATGGTGGGAATCTCGTTGATCATGAGTTTAATTGCAGTTTGTATATTCAAAAGTGCATTCATCAACTTATCCAATCTCCTAATTCCCAGCTTGATATCCCTCATTTTGCTGACATGCTTTCTCCGAAACGACGCCTTCACCTCAGTTCCCATAGCCATCTCCTGAGATTAACAACAAAATTACGGTGCAAATCCCAGATATAATAATAATGACATGCATTCAAACGATTTCTACTCAAAATCCTAACATTACCAGCTGCTTATACTCTGAATGCATTGCATCAAATTCAATGCTAATATCCTGCACCGTGCTGCATAAACGAAATGCCATCAATGTCAAAAATTTCAATTTGGTAACCCAAAAATTGAAATTGAAATTGAAATTGCAGGGATAAATGCAAGAGCATCATTTCTAAAGACTTGAAACAATTAAGTTCCACATGTTTGAAACCAAATCGGAGAATATTTGAATTTGAATTTGAAGGAAAGGAAGAGAATATACGAGGGGATTTGCTGGTGCATGTAAAGCACGAACCCTAGGACGTCGTTGATGGTGTGGAAGATGGCGGAGGCATCCAAGGTGTGTGATGCTGTATAGATGATCTCTGCGTATTCCATCTCCGGCTCCGAACTCCCCGTCCCTTCCATTCTGAAGTGCACTGCTCGTTGCTCAATTCAAATTTCAAAGTGGAGAACCCGGCAATCAGTGGGCTCAGCTACCAGCTCATATTGGCCCAACCCAAAATATTACGTTTTTTTTTCTTGGTACATGTTGTTGACCCAAAGTTAAATAACTTATATATGTGGAAATAAGTGAAGAAAAAAAAAGTTTAATTTTAATGTGCACCGTCAACCAATCATACATCAACTACTTTGTTTTACATTTTACAATCTAGTGTTGCACGCTTTTCAAATGAACATTTGCTTAAAGGAAACAATGTATCACCTTTTCAATGCCTTTTTGTACTCTCCCAATGTGATTCTTGATGAAGCTCCAGTAGAGTTAACGCAGAGGATGTTATATGATGTTAAGGGAGTTTCTACTCGTAAAATTATTCATCTGATGTAATATTTTTTTCTTGAGATTTGCCCCCTATATTTACCAAAAAAAAAAAACGTAAAACAAACATAAGTTTGACTTATTGATCAATGAACAACTGAGTTAGAAAAAAGTTAAAAGAAAAAAACTTATGATGATAGAATGTGTGAATTATAGGTTTTTAACATTTCGAAACTTATTTTAAATTGAAAAAGAAAAGGGAAGATTATGTAATATCAATATTTTCTATACCTTTGTCTAATTAGCACTTAAAAACAATATTGATTGTTGTATAATTATTAGATGAGTAATCTAATAATAAATATTTCAGCTCCATCGCAAAATAGTTTACAAAAATGGCCGGTACCATAGGTTTGGTGAGATAGCCATTTGTGCAATAACAGCCGATGAGCATTTAAAATTGCGAATGGTTATCATGCCAGATTATAGGCACTAGGTTTACGTGCGTGTAGTCAAGTCTCGGATTGGAAGTGTGCTATGTAAATCAAGCTATACAGGATTGTCTGAAACTGGTCCCTTTAGCCAGAAGAAGGGCAAGATTCTGGTGCTAAAGCGAAGCAAGTTTTAAGTTCTTCCATCGCATGGTGTTCAAAGGCTTTCATGGATCATTACAAAGGGCGGATAACATAAAGCGTAAAAAGCAGAAAGTGAACTGAATATCTCGTCACAACATTGCTAGTGCCCCAAAATTAAGACATTTAACCTCCTATATCCAAGTACCTCGTTTTTATATTACATCTCACGCCTATAACACGAGAATTTCCTGTACAAATCTCAGCTGCAGCTACAACTATAACCTAACTAAATAGTTTCCTAAATCCATCAAATCAAATTCCTTCCAGAAAATTATCAGAAAAAAAGGCTTCTGAATGAGCTGCTACCACTTACTGACAGGCAGCATGTAGCACTTCCTTACTAGCAATGCTAGCTGACCTCAAGACTCTAAGACCCACAAACCAGATCGTGATGTCCCTGAAAAACCAAGCTTCCTGGAAATATTTTCAACAATAGGCAATCCTGGTTAATTATCACATTCGGAAAATCTGTACACAGGAATATTTATACTACTTACCAATGCTGACTGAAGGGTTTATGCTCAAGGTTTAAATAAAATGGCACGGTGGAATGACAGCATAGCTATTCCAGAAGTTATACACCATAACGTCTCAATGCGTTGCTTAAGCTTGGCATCACATTATATGCTTGATATGATCTTCTGAGTTCGATAATGGAACCAACCTGCACCAACACTAGGTTACTCAATGAAACTGTAGAACAGACTAGGCAGTTGAACAAAGCACTAGATGTAACGTTGAAAGAAAGTCTATTTCAATACTGTATTTAGAAATATGACACTTGAACCAAACCCAATATTTTCTGCTAAAACCACTAATATCCAATGGAAATGACTCAACATAACAGGCCAATTTAATGCTCCCAAATTGAAATACCCAAAAGCAATTTAAGCCAGACACATAAAGCTGGCATGAATTTCTTGCCCGATTATGTGTATTAAATCAATGAGTTTGCATGCAAAGTACAAGTACAGGAACCCTTCTTGCACTTACAATAATTAGAACTGATGTAAAACCAATAGTAAATCCAGCATTGATGCGCCGTAAATAGTGATCAAGAACACTTGATGTAGTGGCTAATACACTTAACAATAGGCCCCCTGCAAAATTACCAAAAGGTAGTGAATTAACATCAAGTAATAAGAAATACTGAATTCAATAAGGACATTGAAATAAGGCTAAAACTAGTCTTTCACCAGTAACAGACCCCAAAATCGTGTGGATGCCTGAACTTTTGAGAGGTATTCTATAGTAGCCTTCCCAGGCTTTATGTTTGGTATTCTCGCACCCATCTTATTTAAGTAATCAGCAATTTCCTTTGGCAAGTTAGCCTGTGCACAATTAAAATATACAAGGCCATTTACAACTTACAAGATTAATACAAGTCATTCTAATATTTTAGCATATAATGGTAACAATTTAATGATGCATCAAACTAAGAATTCCACAGATTTGACAATACACATTAATTGTGTTGAAAATTTAAAATCAGAATAAGCAGCTTAGGTCATTGCATAGATACATAAGAAACAGCTTTGATATTCTTCTTCCTTGTTCCATATTCTCTGTTGTTATCTAATTCAGCCTACAACAATACCAAGGAAACAGCCACTTGGCTCCATATAATAGTTTAGCTTAGGTTTAGGTTTAGGTTTACTTTTACAGTTATACACTGCAAAATTTGGCCAAAGGCACAATTTAGGAGTCAAGGATGTCTTTGTAACTTAAATTTGAAATAATGGGCTACATCAGTGACAGTTGAGGACCTAGTATGAAAAATTTGTCAAAACAAATTTTAGTAATCAAAGGTAATTCAACGACTAACTTTTCTCTAATGTTTTAATTTCAGACCAGAATTTGTCTTCGGAAGTGTTGCTGCAGCCTTGAGTTTACTTTAACCCATCTACAATCTTTTCATACATTTTTTGTAAAACTACAGCTTATATCAAAATGAAACTCCTTAAAATACAGACTGGAAATCCTTATATCAAGTAGAATGTACAATAATATAATAGCAGCAAAGAGAAACTTACAATATCAAATATATTGAATAGGAAGACAAAAAAAGCATAAATGGAGTAGTAGACCCACGGCTCAGCACCAACAGAAGTTTCAGGGTTCAATATCTCCTTGACATGCTCCCAAAAAGGTGACCCAAGCAGACTGCCAATTAATAGCTAATTTAGAAATTGCACCTCACAAGAAAATAGAAAAGGAAACATCACTTTTTTACAGTGCATGTGACAAGCAACGGGTAAATGTGTTACCCTAGCAAACAGAGAGAAAGAGGGAGAGAGAGAGAGAGGGATAGAGAGAGAGAAAGAGAGAAGAGAGAGAGAGCGAGTGAGCTAAGGCACTAACATCATATGCATGAGGAAATTTATATAGACAAATTTACATTATTTGATAGTGTTGAAGAATTATAGGATTAGGGTTAGGGAGAAGGAAAAGAGACAAAGACGGCTATAAACTGATAATGTTATTAATATGATAATCTGATACAAAATCATAATTTACTATCCTATATATATTAATACTTAGGTCAAATACTAACACCACTAGTACGGACCCAAGCCCACTAAATAAGACTAATAACCTAATAAGTAATAACCCTAATATTCTCTAACACTCCCCCTCAAGCTTAAACTTATTAAACTTAAGCTTGTTACAAGTAGCAAACCTATAAACATAAAACAAATAATAGAACCTCATCTTTATCCAAAAGCGAGAAGAAAAACTTAGCATAGTAACATTGAACCATTCAAATACGGCATAAGAAAGAAGAGAAGATGTTGAACCATCTAAGCGTCCAAGAAAGAAGAAGAGAAACTGGGAAACTCTTGCTCCCAAATCTGCAACACCATTGCTAGTGAGAATCTAAGGCGGCTCCACCTCGCTAAGCCCTTTCCTCCTAGCGGCTCCATCTAGCAGGCAACCCTTTCCTCCAACATTTCTGGGGCGGCTCCACCTTGTTGGTTGCTCTTTGCCTCCAATCGGGCAGCCCTTTCCTCCAAGCTCTAGGTGCATCAAGAAAATCCACAAGAAGAACAAAGAAACACAAGATAGAACAACAACTTCAGCCTACCTCCTTCAAAGGTGCCAAATTGACATAACCATAACCCAACCGCCAAGCTTCCATCATAGCAACAAACCAAAGTCCAAACTCACAAATCACAAGATAAACTCATAGATCAGAAGGCAAATCTCCCCCTAACCGGAGAGGTTGTCAAACCAATTGACGAAAGAGAGAACAAAACCATCCAAAACCATACCATCATGCTTGAAACACTCCTGCTGGATATCTCACCGGATCTTCAACCACTAGCAACCTCCACGAGCAGTCCAAGACTCCCCCTTTACTGAAGGAGCCAACAAAATCAAACCAAGAAGGAGGGCAAATATCACTAAATCTCACCCATAGTCACAAACACAACAAATCAGCCTAGAAGGAGGGAAAGGATGACCAACAACACACCAAACGGGCTCAGAATACCACAAACGACGCAGATCGCGCCAGCCTAGAACAGAACAGCCCAAAAACAACAAGAAGCCAGCACGAAAACGCCAAAATCACCTCGCCGGAGACATCGCCGGACCTCCGCACGCCAGCGAACCACCCCCAACCGCCGGTCGCACCTCTCTGTGGCGGACAAACTCCACGCTAACCACCCACGAGCTCTAGGTGTTCCTCACGCTCTAGACCCACGAGTTTTGCACAAACAGGGCACCCAAACGACGCTCCTCTTGCGTCGCCGGCGCCACTAACTGCCTCACCGGCCCTTCCCTGGCGCCGAACGGTCTCACACTGGCACTCCCTGCCGACTGGAACTCAAAGCTAAGCGACAGCCACTAGCGGCTGCCCTAGATCTGAAACGCTCTGTTTTTTTTTTTTTCAAATTAAGATAACAAGAATGAAAATATAAGACAAAAAGACAGAGGGGGAATATACAAATGAGTTCTATGAACTCGAAATAGCGGAAGGAAGAAACTCTCTCAAGGTGGATGGTACTTCTTTGATACCATGTTGAAGAATTATAAGATTAGGGTTAGGGAGAAGGAAAAGAGACAAAGACGACTATAAACTGATAATGTTATTAATATGATAATCTGATACAAAACCATAATCTACTTTCCTATATATACTAATACTTAGGTCAAATACTAACACTACTAGTGCGGGCCCAAGCCCACTAACATAAGACTAATAACTTAATAAGTAACAACCCTAATATTCTCTAACAGATAGCATGTGCAACCAGCAAAAACTTCAATCATGAGGTTGAACCAAGAATACCGGTTGAATTGCAATGTATATTTACTTCACTTATGGAATATATATACCTTGCGAGAATGCTTGGAAATGCCAAAAGGTAAGAGGTGGTAAGAACAGGTTGCATTCCTGATGGATTAATATTGAAAGGAATATAGGGCTCCACTTCAGTAATTGGCGATTCCTCCCTGTTTCAAATTGTAAGACAATGAAAATGTCAATTGTCTGCATCAGTACACTGAGAATTAGCATTTAATCCTTCAGAAAGACATGCAAAACATCTGCCATAATAAATAAGGACAACAAATTCTATTATATATATAAGCTAAGCCCAATGTAAGTTAATATTCAAGCAACTGGAGGTATAGCACAGGACATTAGAATATCCTGCTCTCTCCAACAGAGGCATGTAACAAATTTCCTCATGAACAATCATATCAAAAAATGCTAAAGTACAACTTTTACAAGTGATAGAATATCAAAACTCTGGTAAAAGTTAGATTTTTCACGGAGGAGAACAAAGCTCAACTGTCTGGACAAAGGCAATGCCAATACCTTGCAGCAGAAGCAAGTTTAAAACCATAGTACTGAAGCTTTACTTTCCTGCAACCTTCAGTTACTACAACTGCCCACATAGTGACTGTGGTGAAGATACCCAACACTGCAAGCACATATGGCCACCAACTCACAGCACTCACTGCAATATCAAGAAATATGAATCAATAGAGCTACAAATGATTCAATGAGATAAATATAATAAATTAATAATATAATATAACTTCAGATATTTTCACCTGATTAAAGTTGTATATTCTAACTCTCCACACTCCAACAGGCCAAAACTAAATTGCAATTTAAGCATATTCCACATTGCAACTGCTATCTCACTTACATGGGCATGCTGGTCAAATCAGTTAGCGATTAAAAAGTTCCTCCAAAATAATCTATTCCTCATCTTTTTGGTCCTTCTCTCTTTCTCTTTTATTTTTGGGTATGCATATATATGTGTGAGATAGATTCCATCATCTTTGAAAAAATTAAATGAATATGCATCTCAAAAGGAAAAGTGATCAGTCTGAAAATGCAATTTTCCAGATACCAGACAAGTTACTTCAACATGTCAAAATTTAAGCTTGAGAGTGAGGAACACAAAGAAAAGGGAGATGGCATAGAATTTCAAAAGCTTTAATTTGCATCCTGTCATGTACCTGAAAGCTGAGTAAGCATTTTGTGTAATGTCTCCATATAACCCGTCAGTATTCCCACACATATAATAAGAGATGAACCTTGACCTGAAGAAGGCATTATCAGTCACAGCAGAATGAATTGAATTATAAAAGCAGACATCCATTGTCTGGTACGTCTTTCAAATCACTTAAGTATAAAGAACAATCAACATCTGCCCATCCTTTTGCAGCATGGCAAAGAGCCAAAACATTGAAGAAGTCAACCAGATCAACTAAAATAACATTGTCAATATTAATTCTGATTTCTGAAGTTGAACAACCCAACTTATCAGAAATTCAAAGATTTCTACAATTCTTGTTTTTAGCAAACTAGCAACAGGACCTTTGATACAGGTATAAAGAAATCAAATTTTATTTAAATACATAATGTTGTGATGATTCTCTCTTTTTTTAAATTTCATATTTTGAATAAAAACTGACTTTAAAACAGTAATTTGAAAAAAAAAATCCTTAAAAGTAGGGAGTGGGTGAAAGCTACGCCATTAATGAAAGACAATTTTCTCCTTTCTATTCAATTGTATTAAAAAAAAAATACTAGGCTTTGGAAAGGGGGCATTGGACATGAAGCGAAGGTATCTTCTTTCAAAAGTAGTGTAGATTACACAATAATAAAAAGAGTAGAAGTACCATCATTTGTTGTCATGTATGGTTTGAGATTACACATGACTCCTAACTAAAAAGACAAGTCAATTGAATAATGTCCACTTATTATTTGTGTAAGTTCTTACAAATACAAAGTTGATTTTTATCCAAAAATTTGCCGACCATATACTCTGGTTATCTTTTAAAATTTAACTTCCACAACTCTAATCAAGGATGATTAAGTAACAGCTTTGTCATAAGAAGAGTACCAAATCCAGATTCTGTTATGGTATCACATATCCATGTAATAGTCATTGCACCACAAACCAACAAAATAGTTGTCACCATTACATGTTTGACCCTGCAAAAGTAACAAATATTTTAACAAAACAAATATATCTGAACAGATAGAATTTGTTTCAGAGACATCAGTTACACCATAGTTATGATTTAGTAAAATTCTGATAAACAAGCAAAGACACTCAGAGCCATGTTACAAAGCATTAAAAACAAAACAAAACAAAAAACAAAACAAAAAAACCTAGAATAGCAATTTCATAATGTAATGAAGGCCAATGGCACTACTATGTGGTCCAATGATTAAGACTGAAGACATTTGTCGGGATTGCAATATATGGAAGATCATCTATTTAAACTTACTTAAAATATCAACTTGTGAGCAAAACATTGTTATTTCAATTCTTTGTTGGATGATTGAAATCTTGCATGGAAAATATTCTTCTATGCAGATTACCTATAACTAGCAGCATAAATTGAATATGGAAGCGAGTAACAAGCAACTATTAGAGCTTCCAAAATTGCAAAGCCAAGTGACATCCACCATCTGAAATGTGTAGAACAATTCATTAGTTGAAATTCCTTAAATCATGAATCAGACAAAGGGAATTAGAAAAACAATGTGTAGCAAGAAATTAGCTCACTGCCCAATAAGGATAAATAGACACACATATAACTCTTAATCTTCTCATGCCCATCCAGACCTTCTTTCCGCAGCTTTACTAGAGAAGGAACAACATGACAGAGTACCTGCTCATGAATATCTTGTATAAATGCAGTTCATAGAAGGCCAAAACTTCAAAAAAGAAATTGAAGACGGTGTACTTATTAAAGTATATACAAGAAAATGGGCATCTGATTGAGAAGCTCAGTTCTCTTTACAACCAAGCACTTCACAGCACAAAATAATAATAATACAAATAATTCTTCATTTAAAAAACTCAGTTACAAAAGAATTATTTCCTTACATAATTAAAAGCACTGAGAGCAACTTTTCATAGGTCTACATTTTAAAAGAGGAAAACCACTGGGTTCATATGTAATAGTATCACCTACTCTAGCAAAAAGATCAAAGAATTGAAAATTGTATATAACTAGAGGAAGTTAAACATCCTTTGGCCTTCAAAGTAATAGAAAGTAAAATCTTCCAACAAATACCTGTCTAACAAACTTAAAAAATGAAGGGTACATGTACCCAAAAAAAATGAAGGGTACCTGCATAATAATGGACGCTATTATCTGAGGACTGATTCCAAGTTGGAAGAGAGATAGCTTGAGCTCAGAGGAGAAGTCACCAAGTTCATCTGCCAGAAGCTACATGAATGACTGTTCAAATGTATAAAACTTAGAAAAATATCTATGCAGGAAATTGGTCTTGCAATAAACAGTAGAACAATGGTTCGAATTTTCCTTTTCACTTCACAAGTTGCCTTGAGCTGCCACCTAATTTCGGGAAAGAGATGTTGGCGCAAATTTGAGTTTTAGAGCCATTAGCACTAGAACAAAACTTAGATAAAATTCCTTAGATGCTTGTAGTGTCGTTCTCCACTAAAAACATAAGCATAACGTGTATTATTTTTTACACCTCAACTATATGAAAACTTTAAAAAGGAGGATGCTGTGGCTAAAAGAGAATACATATTTTATGTTTTCATTGAAGATCAGCACCACAATCACCTAAGCAACTTTGTCTAAGTTTTGTCGTTAACAAAATTCACCCAAATATTTTTCTTCTTATAATTCTTTCATCCAAATGCAGTACTCTAGAGTTTGCAGTAGTTATAAAATGAATATCATTCAACTGCCAATAAGCACCAAAATGGGTCATATTTTGCAAGAGCAACAAAGTAAAAATCAATGCATGTGTGTGTACTATGATTGGCATTAAAGTATGCAACTTACCAACAGATCCTGAGACAAAGCTCATGTAGTCTTGGGGTATCAACCTTCTGTCAAATCCAGGAAGAGGAATAAAATAACCAACACGACTCATTACAATTAGCACAGCGGTCACAAACAACCTCCTCCGAATCTCGCTTTTGAAAAACGACTCAGCAGCGCCATTAAGCACAGAACTCAAACGCACAAAATTCAGAAACCTATTTTTATACGTTCTGGGTTTGAACTGCAAGTTTCTCAAGTTATCAACACCCGGAGATGCAATAATCGCTTCCCCGTCGTCGCTACGAGTTGGCGGAACAATTTCCTGATTTGAAAGCACGTTGTTAACAGAGAGCCTCCGGTTTTTCGAAAATAAAGACCTGTTCAGCGAAGGAAAATTTCTTGTGCTGAATGCAGGGATTGTATCGAGGGAAACCCTAGTTCCGTTGCACTTTAGACGGTGAAATTTGATGTGTTCTGCGAGTTTTCCTGCGATAACAAACAAGTTTTAACGCAGATTGCACAATCGATTTTCAATGAGAAGCTACAATACAAAATATCTTCTTGAATAGCTCTTCTTTTGATTGGAAAACTAACCTCGAAGTGTGGCGTTGGGTTTTGTTAGGAAGCTGGGTGGATGGAAGTGCTTGGAGGAGAATCGCGTTGCTTCCATGGCTGGACTTCCGAACACTGGGAAAGTGGCGAGAGTGAGACGGGTTTTGTGCTCTGAAAAAGATTAAACCCTCATCCATGTGCCTGGATCTTCTGCTTCGTCCACTATAGTTACTCGATCTCTGAAGATATTGTTATTGGTCCACGTCATGACATGTGGTGCTGACTGGATACGTGGAGTGTCGTGGTTGATTTGTCTGGTTGAGAGTAGGAACTGTGCGGAGTAGATATTACAGATTTTTTTAGGTCAAAAGACAACAATTTTTATTCCAAAAATAAAGCGAAAAACAATGTTCCGGAACATAGAACGTGGGGGGGTCTGAAGAGCCTCCCAACAAACATGGAAGAATGGGTCGGTTTAATATCAACCTCCTAATCAAAAGTTTATCATAGGACCATTGACTTTATTAATAATTATGGATAAATTTTTGTATTATTACTTTTACATCTTTCAACTGAGGGTTTGTTTATTAAAAATTATAAATTATGTTGATAAAATTATTATTATAATTAATTATAATAGATTTATTTTTATATTTAATTAATTATTAATATAATTTATTTAGATGATATAAAAAAATTGTTTTTATTATTAAATTAAATTTATTTTAAAAAATTATTTAATTAAATAAAATAGTATTACATATCAAAGTGTAAAAAATAATTTATAAACTATAATCATAAGTTTCAATCTTTAACTTATGATTATCAAAGTGTAAGAAATAATCTATGATAATCATAAGTTTTAGTGCATGTTTGGAAAATTTCAACAGCTTTTTTTGAGAAAAAAAAACGTTTGAATAGTGTTTAATCATGTTTGATAAAATTAATTAAATTATAAAATATTGAATATAAAATAAAATTTTTAAAGTGATTTTTATAATTAAAATTAAACTTATTTTAATAGATTATTCCTTACATTTTGATATGTAAATACTATTTTGTCAATCAAATAATTTTTTTAATTATTTTATACATTTTATAATTTAATACATAAAAGCGATTAACATATCATCCAAACGAATTAGAAATTTAAAATCGTTTCTAATCATAAAAATTATCAATTATAATCGATTATAACAAAAACTTTTATATTTTAATCAATTTTTAATTTATCCCAAACACACCCTATTAGTGTATGTTTGGTAAGATTCTGATTAGCTTTTTTGAAAAAAAAGTTTTATTTTAATCACAAGTGTTTAGTAAAATTAAATTTCATTTTTACGAAATTGATGTAAAATAAAAGTTTTTAAAATAATCTTTAAAGATTGAAGGCATTTTTAAACATAGATTATTCCTTACATTTTGATATGTAAATACCATTTTTGTCCTCAATCAAATAATTTTTTAATCATTCTATACCTATTTTAGTAATTTAATGCGTAAAAACGATTCTTTTTTATATCATCTAAACGAATCGATTAACTTAAAATCACTTTACAAATTTCAATGTCGTCTAAACGTGAAAATAAATCAATTATAATCGATTATAACAAAAACTTTTATACAATAATCGATTTAATTTTTTACAATTTATCCCAAACGAACATTAATCTTTAACTGATTATTAGTAAAAAAAAATTATTTTGTTGACTTTTTATTAAATATAATAATTATTTCATAAAATAATTTAATCTTTCAAAAACAATTAAATAAAAAAATTTAATTTTTTCTAAACATGCTCTTTGTACATGAGTCATTGTGTTTGGTTCTATTATCCAAATTGTTTCCTCTTCTTTACAACCCTCCTCTTCCGTCGGCAACCCCCACCACCACCGTCACCCATAACTATCGCGCAAAACCACCTCAACCACTCCCAAATCGAAATCACTAGTCAATTTGCTACCTCCGCTGGCCAAAAAACCATCGCCCACCGAAAAATAGGGAAAAGGGGCTTTATGAAAAAAATAGAGAAGGAAAAAACAATAAAATCTCATAAAAGGGAATCAAGGTTCTGTGAAATGGAGAGAAAAGGGGATGAACTCCTAGTTTGAAAAAAAAAAGGAGTCCGGTGGTGGCTTGGAGAGGTAGTCAGAGCAACAGTTTGAAAGAATCTTGCATTAATTATTTTGTAATGATCATTTTCTTTTGAGCACTGAATCAAGGAAGGGAAGGAGTGTCCTATTGTTTTGCAACTTTGATTATTGATGCTTGTTATGTATTTGATAAAAGGCCTGAACTATTATGTTCATATGGTTTGATGAGGCTGTGTTTTGGGTGAGGATAGAAAGGCAGGGACTTGATTTGGTGGTTGTTTGGTCTCTAGGTTGGGACCCTGGAAGATAACTCAAACGTGCTTTAGGCGTAATTAAAATTAGAATTAAGAAAGGTCTATATAAATTCATTTATTTTCAATATATCTATTAATTTGTAGACTTCTTTTTTTCATTACTCAATCTTTAAGGGGAGCTTGATGAATTGGAACAGTGATTAGGGTTGAGATTGAGGAATCTAGACGTCCCTTGTGATCGCTTTAATTTACTTTCTTCTTAGTTTTTGAGTAAGGGCTGGGATTACCCCAAGATTGAACTTCAGCAAGTCAGGGTGGAGATTTTTTGCTGTCAGCGTAGGGGTGATAGGTTCCTCCACCTAAGATTAATGGGTCTCCTTTGCCAGCACAAGGCTAGCCTTGTTAGGTCAAGGATGGTTCTCTAGAATGTTCAAGTTGGGGACAAATAGGTTAGCTCTGTCAGCTGTCATATCTTGAGGATCCACCTCTACATTTATATAACCAAATTGAACATGAGGAGTAGGATTGTCTCCTGATTTTGGTCAATCCCATGGTCTTTCTCAATAACCGATAGAGATGAGGGATGTTGTGAAACTTAGTCCACCATTATCTTATGGCCTCCACCATTATCTTATGGCCCTTTTTTTAGCATTGATCGTTAGTTGTGATGACAATACTGCTTGTTCTGCCCCTTATCAGAATCATTAATGATTTTGCCTATTTGATTTGCCTTCAAGGTGGGACTATATTTGTACACACTGACATTATTTTCCATCTCGTCCTTAATTAGATTTGAGCACCCCTGTTCTTTGTGACTGATCCTACCATAATGGTAGCAAAAGATAGGCAATTTCTTGTATTTAAAACTAGCCCAAACCTTACCATAATCATTAGTGTCAATATAAGCACCGTGCCTGAGTGGTTTTGACACATCAATGAGCACTACTACCTTAAGGATGAAGCTATGGCTATCACGAACGGAGTGCATTCCTGCTTGAAGAACAGATCTCGCACGGGAGCATAGTTTTTTACCAATAGTTGTAGTGCGAAATTCCCCCAAAAGGCCCTAAACTTGAATCGAAAAAGGAACATGATCAAAATCGTATGCTGCTAGGTCTTGTCCTTTTTCCATCACTTGAGCACAAGTAGTTGCCCTATGCAGGCAAATGTACGCATCGAACTCATTGTCAAAATAGAATTGGTAGATTTTGTCCTCTGCTTCTTTATAGTGAAATCCTTTGGGGTTTTTCCAAATGTTGTACAAGATTGATGTGATAGTGGCATGGACCTGTCGTTTGTCAGAAAATAATTTACCTATGAGGCATTTCTTTACAGTCTCTATCTGGTTGGGGATTTTAGAGGCTTCAAGGATCATGGTTTCTTCTTCCTCAACTTGCAGATCAACTAAACTAAATGATGCCATGCTTATCCTATTGGGTAGGAATGAAGGTGATAGAGCATGACGATGATGTGCTAGTGCTGGTTCGAGACGAGCCACGCTTGGTCAAGGCACAGAGGCTAATAAGATATGGGTGGAGATGGATCATGGTCTCCTTTGTCATGAACTCGACGACGACGACAGTGCGAGTTAGGATCATTGGGGAATGAGCATGATCGATGTTCGAGTCAATGGAAGGTGAGATCTTAATGACGATGACCAAGAACACCTCAGACCCAATCTCGATGGCAACAATGGTGTGACTGGGTTTGATGGGTGTGTAAGGATATGGCTATTGAGAATGATGGGGATAGTGATAACGACATGGTGGTGAGGAAAGGAGGACGATGAATGATAAGTGGATAGGGTCTAGTTGTTTTTTATGGAAGATTGCGTGAGCAATAAGTGATAGAGGTTGCTTGCTAGAGTCAACTACTTAGAAGAAGCTTTTTGAAGAGAGTAAGCCACCCGTGATGGAAGAAGCTACACAAGTTAGAAACCCTAGCAGACCCCTTATGGTGGTCACTACTTTATTAAGCACCTTCTAAGATATTACATCTATAAATTGTTGGTGCACATTTTTTTTTCTACGTGAAGTTTTAATTTATTTTTATACTTTTTATTATAATTTAGTTTGTTGATAATTACTTCTAAAAGGTTTAATCTAAAAAAAAAACCTCTCTAAATTTTTTTTTACTAACAAATTAATTTGAATATAAACTATCTCTAATAATATGTTTATTGTCAAAATAAAAATCATAAAAAATGAAAAATAATTTTATGTAAGTTACGCACTTTATAATAAATATAATGAGAACGTTACTTTAATTTATTGATATTTAGTTCTAATTAAAAGTATATTCTCAGATTTCACAAATTATGATAATTTTTTAAACAAAGTTGGATGTTAGAAGTTATTAAAAAATTAATAATGACTATAATAAATCCTAAAATAAACTATTATAATTAAAACTTATAATTTGAAAAAGACAAGAAAAAAAACATATAATTTAGTTACTGAAGAGTAGATTGTGGACACTAATTCTACAAAAAAGAATTGTGGACACTAAAAGTTTGAGCTATAAAATATAAAAATATTTTTTTATAAAATTAATTTATAATACACTAATAAAGTTAGAGTTACATGAAAAATTTTAGATTTTTTTATCTGATGCAAAATGTTATAATTGTGAACACATGTACCGATTATAAAAATTATATTATTGTATGTAGTTTTTTAAAATTATCTTTAACTTCACCCCAAAAAAATGATTTTCTCTTTTGTCCTTAAAGAAAAATTCATCTTCTACCCTTACTTATAAGAGTATATGATAATAACCAATCAAACTCAGTAAAAAAAAAAAAACACAAGAAATGATACTAAATTTATTGGTTGATATTGAGGTGATATCAGAATGAAATTTGTATTTTTTGAAAATTCAAATAAGATGGAAAAATAATAATGAATATAGTTCTAAACAAATATAAAGTGTCTAGTCCCTCCTAAAACTCATAGTTAATTCTTACCTAACCTTCACATAAACTAACATCCTTACAAATATACTCATTTAGCATAATCATACTCTCCACTCACACAGTGCCAGCTCATCAGTTAGTTACATCTAAGGTAATGTTTGTTTTCTAAATCCCAAGACCCAACTCACTTGCAAACTGGCGCCTCTTCATTTTAGAATATACCTTAGTAATTATTGGGTTCCTATCAACAATTCCCCCCCCCCCAAGATTCTCCTTCTTGTCCTCAAGGTGAAATTTAAGAAAACTTTCTTGGTTAGAGGTCATTGGTTCCCAAGAACTTTCAAAATCAGGCAGATCTTGCCATTTAATCAAAACCTCAATTTCTCCTTTGCATTCTTCCTATGATCAATGATATCAGCCAACTGCACTTTCAATTCCTAATCTTTAGTTAGAAAGGATGGCAATAGTTATGTGATGACAGTGGGGGAAACTGATTTTTTGATCAATGAGACATGAAACACTGGGTGTACCAAGCTCCTTTTAGATAATTTCAGTTTGTAAGTGGGCCTATTTTTTCCAAAATTTCATAGGGACCATAGAATCTGGAGCTCAATTTATGGTTTGCCCTCTTAGCTAGGGGTATTCAAATCCAATCCAAACCAAAAATTAAATAAAAATCTGAATCGAAAAAGTGAAATCCAATTAAATCTGAATAACTTTGGTTCTTTTTGGATTGAGTTTTTGGAAACTGGTTGGATCAAATATCGGATTTGATTTTCAAAATCAATTCAATCAAATCCAATTCAAATCGATTAATACTATATAATATATTTATGTATTATAGAATTTATATTTTTGCTTATAATAACTCTAATTTCTCACACACTTCTTTAATTTTATATTATCAAATGTTATTTTAAGCATGTGAAATGAGCTATTTTTTATTTTCTATTTTCTATTTCCTTTTTTTTCTTTTTTAAATAGGTTAAATTACTTTTAACTCACAAAATATTTTGCTTAAAAAAATTAGGTCAAAAAATGATTAAACTGATCCAATCTAAACCGATTTAAATCGGATTGGATTGGTTTTGTTTTCTAAATGTAACAAGTCTAATCTAATTTAAATTGATATAAATAATATTTTTTGTTTGGATCAATTGACTTTTTGACTTAAAATCAATTCAAGCTGAACCGCGAATACCCCTACTCTTAGCTAGAGTTTTAAGCTTGTAAGGTTAGATCTTCAGATAGACTGCATCTTTTGGTTAGTATTCTACCTCCCTTCTATGCTTGTTAGTTTGATTCTTCATTCTGTTTTGGGCCTTAACTAAGTGTTTCTTTAATTCATCTAGTATCTGGTTCCTTTCAGCTATTAATTTGTTCACTTTTTCCATTGAGGATTGAACTTCATCCCTTCTAACAAGTATAGGAGGATCCCTTCCATTTAGGGCTTTGAATGGAGTCATTTTGGTGGTTGAATTATAGTTAGTAGTGTACCAAAACTCTGCCCAAGCCAACCATTTTGGCCACTATGTGGGTTTAGTACTTGTGAGACAATGCAGATAGGTTTCCACACACCTATTCATTACTTCTATTTGGCCATCTGATTAAGGATGGTAGGTTGAACTATATTTCAATTTTGCTTCTGCTAGTTTAAACATTTCTGCCCAAAAAAAGTTGAGGAAAACATTGTCTTCGTCAAAAACAATAGAGGAAGGAAAAACATGCAGTTTCACCATGTTCTAATGAAAATTTCTACTACTTATTTTGCTATATAAGGGTGTGCCATGGCTATGAAGTGTGCATATTTGGTAAATCAATCCACTACCACCATTATAGTGTCAACCCTACAAGCCTTAGGGGGTCCTCTAATGAAATTCATGGACAAGTCAGTCCAAATGTTGGTTGGAATAGGGAGAGGTTGCAGCAAGCCTCTAACGGTTAAAGTTTGGTATTTATTCCTTTAACATACCCCACATGCTTGCACTTATTGCTAAATGTCTTTCTTCATCCCTTCCTAAAATAACAGCCCAAAAATCATCTTGTAGGTTCTAAAAAACCCTGAATGTTCACCTATAGTAGAATCATCGAATTCCTTGAGCACCAATGAGATTTTTAGAGAATTTTTAGGAATCAACATGCATCCCTTATAGAACAACCTTTATTTCTTGAATTGATAGCTTGAGTGAGAATCTGGTTGCCTGAGCAAATCATGGATAATCTCTCACAACTTGTCGAATTTCTTCTTCTAAACCATCAGGATTCATTGAACTATACAGAGGAGATAACTGAATATTGCAATTTCCTCGATAGGGCATTTGCAGCTCCATTTTCTCTTCCAGGTTTATACTTTATCTCAAAGTCAAATCTCAACAATTTAGAAACCCATTTTGCTGTTTTTCCCCCCAAATCCTCTGATCAGTCAGAAACCAGAGACTTCTCTAATATGCATGAACTACAAAATGCCTTCCTATCAAGTAATGTCTTCACTTATGGACTACTAGCACTATAGTCATTAGTTCCCTTTCATACACTGATTTATTTTGAGTTCTATCTAAGAGAGTTTGACTCATGTAAGCCATATACTTCCCTTCCTTTATAAGCACTTCACTCACTCCTTTCCCAGAGGCATCTATTTCCAGCACAAAAGTCTTCTCAAAATTAGGCATTACAAGGATTGGTAAAGTAGTCATGGTTGTTTTAAGTTGTTCAAATGTAGTTTAAGCATCTAAACCTCATTTAAAGTTATCCTTCTTAAGCTGTTGCATTAGTGACTAAACTATCTTCCCATAATCCTTCATAAACCTTCTATAATAACTTGTAAGGCCTAAGAATCCTCTTAGCCCTTTGATATCAGTTGGTTAGAGCCAATTTTATATGTGTTCCATCTTTTCGGGATTTGTTGTCACCCCTTTGTCTGAAATGATGTGTCCCATATGCTTTAGTTGTTGTTGACCAAAAGTACACTTCTTTTTATTCATAAATAAACTATTCTCTCTCAATAACTTTAGCACCAACCTGAGGTGGTTCCCATGAGCTTGTTTATCTTTGCTAAAAATTAAAATGTCATCAAAGAAGACTAGCACAAACGTCCTTAAGTATGGTTTCAGCACCTTGTTTATTAGAGCTTGGAAAGTTGATGGGGCATTGATTAAGCCAAAAGGCATCATCAAGAATTCATAATGCCCTTCATGCATTCTAAAAGTAGTTTTAGGGATGTCATCCGCTCGCATTCTGATTTGGTGGTAACCTGATTTAATATCCACTTTAGAAAAAAAATGACCGCACCTCCTAATTCATCAAATAATTAATCAATCACTAGAATTGGGAATTTATTAGGTATAGTCAGCTTGTTCAGGGCCCTATAATCTACATAGAACCTCCACCCTATCTTTTTTCTTTACCAATATCACAAGGCTAGAGTAAGGACTAGTGCTAGGTCTGATTATTTCAGCACTCATTATCTCATATACTATTTTCTTTATTTCATTATTTTGATAATGTGGGTACTTGTATGGGCAGATGTTTAGAATCAGAGTTATTTCTTTTAAGTTGATGGCATGATCTTGATCTCTGTTGGGAGGTAATCCCTATAGTACTTGGAATAGGTCTACAAACTCTTGCAAAACCTCTTGGATTTCTTCAGTCAAAGCTCCTTTTGGCTGCTCTTCAGGTTGTAGCTCCTGATACTCAATATAGTAGCCTTTTTCTTCATCTCTTAGGGCCTTGATCATGGCTCTCAGTGAGGTCTGGGCCTTGCAAATGGATGGTTCTCCTTTCAGTGCTACCTTTAACCTATTCCTCTTCTATTTTAGGGTCAACTCTTTGAAAATAGCCTGAATGTTTTCTAGACTTTCAACCAATCCATACCCAACACTGCCTCAACTTCCCCCAAATCGAAGAGAAAGAAATTCTGCTGGGTTTCCACTCCCAACATCAACATTTAAATATCTTTGCTCACACCTCTACTTTTCACCTTGCATTCATTTCTCACTTCCACTGTATACTTAAGGGTTTCTTGTACGGGTAAGCCCAACTCCTTCACTAGTTCGTTCAAAATGAAATTATTAGAGGCCACACAATCTATGAGCACCATTACTTGATGTTCCCCAATACTCCCCCATAACTTTAGGGATTTAGTAAAAGTCAATCTCATGCTCTTTAGTGATAATTGTAGAGCCTTATCATCTAATTCTAACCCCAAGTCCTCCTCCTCAACATCTGACTCTTTCTCCTTATCTTCTTTCCCTTCCACTAGATTAGTAATATCTAAACTTATAAATATGGTTATGCCCCCACCTCTCTCCACATTTAAAATAACCCTTTTTTACTTCTCCCTTGGAGTTATGCTTGTGAAAACCTTCATGGCCTCGTTTCCTTCTTTTCTTCCACCACTCCATCTAGTGGTTTTGGTTCTAAGAGACTCTTGTGACTGATATTGGTTCTTGATGCTAGTTGTTGATTTTTTTCCCCTTCACCTCCAAGATTGGTTCTGATTCCCTTTTCCCTTGTTATGGTCTTGAAAGGGGCAATTCCTTTTATCTGAGTTCCTCTCTTCTCTCCTAAGCCTCCCTTTCTCAGTGCCCAGTTCTTTTCCTCAAGCAGCTGAGCTCTGTCCATAAGATTTGATAGGGAATACAACTCATATAGCTTCAACTTAGCCTTCAACTCCTCATACAACCTATTTAGGAATATTCCTTTCAGCATTGATTTATAAGTAAGCTTCATAGGTTCTGAAACAAGCTCGAACTGCTCATGATACTTAGTGATAGTTCCAGTTTATTTGATACTCATCAGAGGTTCAAGTGGATTTTGAATTATTCCAAGTTGAAACATGCGAATAACAGCCTCATTGAATGAATTCCGGCTAGGGGAGAGTATTTGATCCTCCTACAATTAGTACCAACTCAGAGCTTTTCCTTCTAAAGCCACCATTACAAAATCCAACCTCTTTGATTCTTCAATTCCATTCACCTTGAAATAGTATTCCACTTTATTTACCCATCCATAAGCATCTTCATCGGAAAACACAGGGATTTCGAGTTTCCTACCTCTGTCATTCCTCATTGGAGGTCGACTCCCCTCCGATGATCCGCGTTCAGAGTATCGAGAATCGTCACGATCTAAATGAGGAGAATCGCGAGTTCACATTGAACTTTCTTTTCTTTCCTTCTCTCCTTCACCTTTGCACTCATCCTCGTGCAGTTTGGGACGTCTCTCGTGTCGCGATTGTCCCCTCAAGCTTCCTCTGTCTCAGGCCTTAAGCAAGTGCATGATCTCATCCAATTGTGCCTCGGTCCACTCGTTCTTCGAAAGACTATATTATTTTCACTCCTGCAAACTTCTTTCCACAGTCTTGATCCGCGACTCCATGATCAAACAAGTGTTAACCATTCAAATCTACTTGTACCACAACTCCCAAATCATAGAGATTTGATACCAATTGATAAGAACCAGTCGAACTCAATAGGAAAAATAACAGAACACAAGAAATGATACTGAATTTACTGGTTGATGTCGAGGTGATATTAGAACCGGATCTGTATTTTCTAAAAATTCAAATAAACGAAAAACAATTAAGAAGAAGAAGATAGTTCTAGACAAGTATAAAGTGTCTAATCCCTCTTAAAAACCCACAACCAATTCTTACCTAACCTTCACGTAAGCTAATACCCTTACAAATATACTCATTCAATTGAATCACAGTCTCCACTCACACACTGCCAGCTCATCAGTTAGTTACATCTAAGGCATCATTTGTTTTCTCAATCCCAAAGCCCAACTCACTTGCATTCTAATGCCTCAATCTAAGGCCCTACTCACTTGCATACTGTCGCCTCTTCTTTCTACAATATACCTTAAGTAATTCTTGAGTTCCTATCAATATATTAAAAATGAAGCATGCAATATAAAAACGGGACCTTTGTGCTATTACTATTTAAATTAACAACATTACATGATTAGAGATTCTAACAGCAGCACAAACAATTTAAGCGCCCAGTTTTTATAATTTTTTGTAACAATATCAGCTTCACTTGTGTATCTTGTTGTGTTATTCAAATGAGAAGCTAGTAAGTCCATTCCTTTGGAAGAAATATCTCTGGAGAAGAACTTTGACTTTGAGAAATAACACTACATTGCTTGAGAGCATCTTTCTGATCATTTTTCTTTTTTGTTGAGCCATTGTTGTATGCTTCTCCGCATCTTGGGTTATATTTGGGAACTGCAATATGAAAGGCCATGGTATTAGTAAACTTTCCTCTCTTTTATATCATATATAAGAAATTTAAATTTAAGCTATATTTTATACGCAAAAAAAAGTATCTTAAATATTTAAATATAAGATATTAGAATATCATATGTAAAATAATAATATAACAATAATAATAATAAGGCTTGGATACAAGACCTTGAGGGGGTGAAATCTGCAGGCCTAAGGCGTGCACATTAAGATTTAGAGCTTGAACAACGCGGGCTGGAAGGAGGACAGGGGCGCAAGCTGCAAAACAATCGTAAGGTCAATATGTAAATCCAAATTCTGCAAATTATTAGAAGACAGTGCATAACACTATTTGAAATGAATGGCCAAAGAAAAAGCACTTGACAATAGTTTGAGTTTAATCATTGTTAGTTGACTCCCTTAGTCTTATGTACGCATTAAAATTTTCTCTCTCCTTGTAAAGTTCTAAGTTTTTAGGACAAGTTATATAGTTATAGCAATTATTGGATATAAATATATGGTCTACGTTATTTATATACCAAAGTTTTTAAAGAACAGTTGATGTACAGGTGATTCAAAAATTTGTATTTTAAGTTCTTGTGCTCAGGGTAAAATTTAAAGTTTAAATATTATTTTTAATCAAATAATTATGGCATTATTGTAAAGTTATGTGATAAATAACTAATTATATGCATCATGTTTACATAAAAATGTTTCGAAAATTTGTTAGCATGAATTTTAAAAACATATAGATGACCGAGAAGAGAACACAATTCCATTTCCATGCATCAATTAACTATAGTTTTTATTTTTTGCAAGTGATGCAGGCACAAGCATACACTTCATTGCGAGGAAATACAAGGTATGCTACCTGGCTTCTTGCATGGTTTTGTGCCTGCTCTTTGGGGTAAGAACACGCCGGTACCACATGATCTCTGCCCAGATCCTAAGAAAATAACTTGCATTCCAGGTCCACCATTGGCATGTTTCGGCCTTTGATATGATGATCTAGAAGTTGATTTTGAGTACTGAAGAGGACATATATTTCAGATTTTCAAAAAAAGAAGAAACTATTAGGTATATAAAAATGGCAAATAAGCAGTGAAATATATTAAAGAATGATTTAACTTTAAATAAAAAGAAAAAGTATCAAATATCTTAAAAATTTAAAAAATTTAATATTTTTTAAGTACAAAAGGGATTTAATATCTTAATAATAGAGAATATTAAATATTCCTTAACCAATCACAATCAACAAAACCCTCACCCAACACCTTTTTTTCCATCAAATCATCAATCCACATTCCACAAGCTTCCGTTCGTGTCATAGCAGATTGATTAGCATGTGACCAACAAGGCATGCGTATTGCGTCATGACATTTTTAATTACATATTGCACGCTTTAGAACTTTACTGAGAAGCCACTAAAGTTATCTACTAGTGTAGGTTTGTTTTGAATCTTTTCCATTTTTAATAAAATGAGACCAATTTGCTTAAGGCAATTTTCAACCAACACGTTGATATAGATTCTTTCATCGTTTGAGTTACGTTATCGGGAGCTGAATTTTCAGCCACGCCATCAACCATTTAATTAGTATCTGCTTACTTTGTGGCTTTTGTTCTCAATTCAAGAGATCGAATCGTCAGCAAAAGTACCAGCATAATAATATAATATTGAAATGGCTGCATTCAGAAGATGAGAAAAGAAAAAAAGGGGAAAGGCCTGGAATATCAGCGTGCAACGTTAAAGACCCTTTTTGTTTCAAAAGAAAACTGTGTGGAAAGGAAGTCGAAATGCAAATTAAAGGCGTATTCTGTATTCCCACTAACGCCTAAGATAGCTGCATCTTCCTTATCTCCTTATATATAAAGCGGGTAATTAAAAAGCCTATAACACTAGTCTTCAAATCGTAGCCGGACACATGCCTAGGCCCTAGAGTGTGACAATGATGCTTGATTAGCTTCTTAATTCACTTGCTGCTTAAGTGCCTAACTCATCTTTGGAATCGTTGTCATCTCACATCTTTAAAGTACAAATTATTAAACTTAACATGCATTCCCCTCCTTTACGCAAACACTGCATCTTATTGCAGTCTCTCACTGCAGCCACAACCAAAGAGAGTGATTAAATGGATTTATATAGAACAGTACCTGTGATTGTGGTTCTCCAGGCGATTTATGGTGGCCCTGCTGCTGCTGTTTTTGGTGGCGGTTCCTCATATATGCCTGTAGGAAAATTAAACATGTAAAGCAAAACCAATTCGATACTCAAATTACTAAAGACTACTATATTATAAATTAAATAAAACCAAATCAGAGAAGCCAAATACTTTATATCAATTCAATCAAACAGTTCACCTTAAATATAACACTAACTGTTAATCCAGAAAAGTAGAGAGAATGGTACACACACATATATATATAAGAGAGAGAGTGTAATTCAATTAATCTCAGATTTTAATGAAGATGCAGTTGTATATTTGGAGCACCAATAGAAACTAATGAGAGAAGATTAAGCAAAGTGATGAATAAATAAAGAAGAGAAAAGAAGCCACTAACTAACCTTAGAGTCGCATGCCTCGTCCAGAACATGAGAGGGTAACCAGAGCAGTCCTTCTTCAAAACCAACTTCACCATCATCATGAACAGCAGCCATGAGTGGAAAAAAAAAAGCTTATTGGTATTGATTTTGACGACAGTTGAATTGCTTTCTAGTTCTGGAATGGGAGAGGGAGAGACGCCTTTTAAGCTCCAACTTCTGACCAGCAACTTAACTAAAATAACTTACGTGTGAGGTACACATTAATTTAGATGAGGTTAGTTAGTGCTTGAACAAAAGAAATTATTTGCTTGGTTATATATGATGTACACATTTAGATTTAATGTTAAAGAAAGAGATAACAAATCTTAACCCTTAAGAATCTCTTAAAAAAATGTCATTATATAAAAATAAAGTCAAATCCGTAAGCACAGAACAATGCCTACGGCCTACCTACCTCCTCTATGAACGCGTGCTCTGTGTTACTGTGTATGCTAGAGTCTACAACAGGGAACCTTAAACGACGAGGTCGTTTAGATGCGCATACTATTACGGTTTTGTTGCCAAGACTTTTACGCTGGATTTGTTGACATAGTTGACTGCCATAATCGACCCTCCTTACCCATTGAAACTACGCTTATAAACCGCGTTACATAATCCCAATGGGGTGATCACGGATCGGGTCGGATCGAAATTTAAATCAAAAGTATTTTTTGTGATTTTTTTTTGTATCCAACGACCTATCGGTATCAGGTTATATAAAAATTAAATAAAACAATGTGAATTACATGTTATTTTATGAGTTATCACTTTTGATCATTAAATCCATAATCCGTATTGGATTTTATTGAGTCAACTATATTTGTAATAGAGTCGATCGAGTCGATCGAGTTTTCAAGTTGTTGATTCGAGTTGATCACCCCTAATCCCCAAGAAGAAACTATAAAATATTTTTAATCCAACGACCTATATGGTTATAAGTGTTACATGTTACACTTATATTAAACTAGTATAATACTCTTATAATATATAAGAATCTCTCCTATTTTAGACTTTGAAATGCTTTTCTTTAATTATTATCTTGCTCTTGCAATTTATTCTTTTTGAACTTTTTTAGGTGAAGATATTGACACTTTTAATTATTTATTTATATTTTTTATTAATTAATCATAATTTTAATTTCTTTATAAAATTATAAGTAATTAATTAAAAAATATAAATAAGCAATCGGATATCAATAACATCACCCCTCTTTTTGATTAATGTTCTTTTCGAGCTTTGAAACTATAAATGAAGCAGGTTTGCAATAACTCTAACCATTTTTAATTTGAAAAAATTAAATGGGAAATGATTGCGAAATAAAAATTGCTTAAAGTTTGACAATCAAGGATAAAGTTAAATTTTAGTTATCTAGTTGAATTATTCTTCGCGCTTAAGCTTTTAAAATCCAGATAATAGGGTGGTATTGGTCATTTCATGTCAACCCTTGGTACTGTAGCGTCTTCTAATAACATGGGGGACATTTCTGTAATTCTGTGTGTAAAGTGCAACTGTAAACTATAGAAGCCTTCATGGCTGTGGACGTGGACATAGGTTGGGTTCGGTAAACCCCTCCCTCACTGGTGGTTGCAGTTAAGTTATTCTTCACGTAATGCTCTGCTGCTAGCTCCATAACCTCATTTTTAATTTGGTCAAAGCCTCTAATTGCCTCATTGGATTATTTTTAAACAAACAATTAGTTTTTTAATGTCAAATTGTTATTTTGGTGATCAGTCGTCTAAAAGATGCAGGTAATCAGCCAAACTTTACTTTTGAGAAACGGAACAAAACAGAAGCACTGATCCATAATTTATTGAGGGGAAAAAAATTTGGCGCATTTGTTATCTAAACCTTATGTACGTATGGGAAAGCTCGTAGCAACTTTTCTTAACCACCATACCAAATCTTCCCAACATCTTTGAAAGAGTAGCAATGTATCATGGAACAATCGTCAGGGCTGCATTAATAAAGAGGCTACGGTTCTCTTCTCCGCCCTTCTTTTATTGGTATACTTTTCCTTTTCTTTCACCAAACAAAAGACTAAAAGTGATTATAGTTTAGGTGAGTTTGGAGGTTATGATGAATAAATTTATGATAACATGTGGGCTCAATCTTCTGATACAAACTAGTATATAGTACCCTACTATTCCTTATTCAGATAAAGTCAATTCATGATTCAGGATTAAGGTCAAGCTTATCCTTTTCTACTTTATATCAATTCTAGTAAAAAATTAAATATAATAAACACGAGTTGTCTGAAGTAGTTCATCAGCACGATTAATGGGATCAAATCAGAAAAATTAATAAACGAGTCAAAATTTTTAAAGAGCTGTCATAAATCATGATGTACTTAATCCTGCAGATTATGGTCGGTGAAACGGAGGTTTTTATCAAGATATTTTGGGCAAGTATGTTGAGAAAAATTGATACATTTAGTTATCAAATCAGGAAACAGAAACAGAACTGACTAAACTGCGTAGACATCCAGACTCAAATAATTTAGCTCGCCAAAACTCCCATAGATGAGTTGGCAGGCCAGGCAATAAATTAAAACACTATATAAGGCAGTTCTCTTAACCAAACTCTGCAGCTACCAAGAAAAAAAAAAACTGAAAAATTCTTTATATGTTGTATATGGTTACTGGGAAATGCTCTTCATCCACTGCTTGATTGAAAATCAATGAAAACAGTGGGGCATGCAGAAATGTTGACACACATAAGTAACTTCCCATAAATTTCTTAAGCTTTCTGTTTGGTGAGAAAGAAGAGATATTCTTGGTTACACATAAATGTAACATGTCAGATTTATATACAAGAAATAAACAAATTAGAGAAAGAAAAAACTGATCTTACTAAACCCACTAATTACAAAAAATTATCATTTCTCTTTAACTTTTAGTGAGTGTGTGTAAATTTAACGTATTACATCTATATGTTACTGCACAAAAATATATCAGCATGCCATGCCAATTAAGTATATCTATAAATAGATAATAAGATGTATTTTTAAATTTCTAAATGAGTAATAAAATGTATTCATAATCTTATTATTTTATATTTATTTTTAAATTTTTAAATTAATAATTAATAATGATAGTTTTGAAAAAATAAAAATTAGACGTTAAAATGAAAAATCATCTTTAAAATAATAATAATAATAATAATAATAATAATAGTAGGTAATATTAATTAATATTTGATTGATTTAAGTGATTCGATACTTGTTCTCTTAAATAAAATTTCGAGTTCGAATCTTATGAGTGAAAAAAATCAGCGCTGAGAGAATTTTACATATTTGTAATCTAACCTAACCCAACTCCGAATTAATTAGGACCCAATGCGACTTTTAGATATCAAGGAGTTTACACAAAAACAAAAAATAAACAGCACTAAAAAATTATATATTGAGAAAAATTGACCATAATTATTATTGCAAACATGTTACTTGTATAGTTGGATTACTTCTCAATCATTTAAAAAAAATTTATATTAGTTATGTTGCATCCATTCAAAATAGGGTAAATTATATACCTTTTATGGTTTGGTGTGAAATCACTTTATCCCTATGTGATATAAAAAATGACATTCTATCCTCTTATGATTTCTTCCGTTTGCACATAATTATTTTGTAATTTTTTTAAATACGTGTCATAGTTTAAGTTTTTTATATTATAATTATTAGAATGACTTTTTAATCGTAACAATATTTAAGGATTAATCTCATAATAATACTTATGAAAATACTTGATCAAAGATAAAAAAATATCTTTAAAATAATGTGATAACATAGAAAATCACATAAAGACAAAATTTATTTTTTAAATCACAAATACAAAAAGTAAAGTCGAGTCAAATCATATAAGTATAATGTAATTTACCTTTTAAGATACATGAATTTCAAATAAAAAAATACATGAGTTTCAAATCATAAATACTCCTTGCCATTATAATTTAACAAGTTCTCATTAAATACTAACAAAATTTTAAGTTTCATCATGTAAATGACAATTACGCATAAATTATTATATGGTGAAAAAGAAGAAAATGTAGCCACGTTTTATATGAGTTTTTGGGTTGGGTTTTAGTTGAAAGAGAACATTTGAATTTTAAAGTGTTGCTAGATGTCCTGACCCTCAACAGCCAGCCAGGACCAGCTCTAATGCCACAAAAAAGAAACTGTTTCAAAACATACACAGTGAGTCCCACATCACAACATTCAAGATTTGTTCATGCTCAAACTCATCCAGAATAATAGGACTCAAGCCATATATCTTTTTCTTTAATTTTAATAAGGAGGATAGTGAAATAGAGGAAGAAAGTAATTTAGAAAAAAAAAAACGGATGTCATGTCCTTTTTCTTAAAACTAAAACTAAAAATACCCAAATATAATACCAAAGTCCAAAATGGCATCCCATGTAATATGAAAAAATTAAAATTACATTTAATTTTTCTAAAATTTGATCTAATTATATTGATATCCCATTATTTCATAAATTATATCAATTTCTTTTTAAATTTATATTATCATTATACTTATCTTTCTAATGTTAACGATTTGCTATAGAAATTGAGAGAATTAATAGCACGTGTGGTGCACTTGATATTTAATGGTGATGTTACTATTTTTTGGGACTCTTATTGTTCTCGAAATGACTAATATATCCCTGATTGGGTTTAAAATAACTGCAACTCCCCCGACCTCTGCCCTCTTCATTGTCTTTCTACAAACTCCAACCAAAAAATTTCAGCACCTACCGACGTGAAAACATCAAGCAAGGGCCACCAAATTCAACCGTTCCGTTAAGTTTTTTAGTGTGTATTTGAAATAACAGTAAAAATTTGATTATTTTTAATAATTAATTATTATATATTTTTTTATTATAATCGATTATAATTAAATTAATTTTTATTTAAATACATTAGTTAAAAAATAATTTTAAACTTAATTTATTTCGTTTGAATGATATAAAAAAAGAATTATTTTTATGTATTAAATTATTAAAATAAATATAGAATGATTAAAAAAATTATTTGATTCGGATAAAATGGTATTTATATATCAAAGTATAAGAAATAATTTATAAGTTATAATTATAAGTTTCAATCTTTAACATTATGAAAAAAAAAATTATAATGCATTGAATTTCATGTAAAAATTAAAGTTTATTTTGTCAAACATATTATAACACTGTTAAAATAATTTTTTTTCAAAAAAAAATATTATTTCAATAGTTAAAAAAGTTGAGTCAAACATGCTCTTAATCTAGCAACCCACTACAAATGTAGTCAAGCAAAACGACCACCAAACTCATAGCCAAGAGCACGTACAAAACCAACAGCTTATGGGTGTGGTGTGTATGAGAATAAGTAAAAATCTGTGTGTGTGGAAGTGCCACCATTGACAGTTTGTTGTTTGCAATGCTTCTAACTCGAAAATTATTTTGAGGCTTCTAGATAGTGTGGTTGGGTGTTGATGCAATGCTGCAGTCTACAAGGACTAGTTTTCTAGTTTAGGGTTATGATTTTGACATGGTTATGTGGTGGCTTTCGATTATGGGTTCAGGGGTCCTAGTTTGGGTTGTTTAATGTGGTGTGATTGGAGCCTAGTTTGATGGTTTGCGATGCACAAAGGCTGAGTTGTATGTGCGTCAGTGTGTTGACTTAGTTAGATTTTGTAGTGGGATTTTTGGTGTTTACTGCATCTATTTTATTGAATGGGTTTTGGGTCAATTTATATGGCTTAGTATTAGGAGTGTAATCGGGTCAGATTGGTTTAGTTCTTGAGAATTTTTTTTTAAATTAATCAAATTAATTGGTTTAGTTTGGTTCAATTTTTTTATTTTTTGATAGACAAATTTGAACTAAATCGAACTGAACATTTACAGATTGGTTCGGTTCCAGTGGTCGGGTTAGTCATTTTTTTAACACAAAAATTAGTTAAATAATTAGCTTTTTATAGAAAAAAATACATAATAAACTTATGAGAAAAAATTCTTAAAATGAAATCAAACTTACTTATCTCAATAAGCACACTACAAAGTACAAATTCTAAAATTATATGTTTAGCATGTTGTCCTAATTTACTGATAATATACTCAATTAACACCTTTGATGTATGATACTCTGTTTATTTTAGAATTTTCAGCTTAATGTTTAGTCCTTATATAAATAAGGGCATAATTTGATTAATTTGTATGACATTAATAATGAATTATGATATATGCTTACGGACTTGCTGTTTGTAATGCATTATAAAGTTTTTTTTTGTTAAGTTACTTCATATCAACAACCTGCATGTAATACAACTTTTAGAAGATTATTTTTGAGTTGAATTTACTTTTTTCTTATACTTTTAGACTTGCTGTTTGTTATGTATTATAAAACTTTTTTGAGTTAAGTTGTCATGTTAATATTTTGTGGTCAAAGCTTAAAAACTCTTGACTTATGATATTTTTATAAATTAGGTTGCATTATTTTTAATCTTTTTTTTTTTTTTTTTTGCTTCTACACTTAGTTTATTCATTATATTTATATAAATTGGTTTGTTAAATTAGATGTTTTACACTCTAATCTGTTACTCTAATACATTGTGTTACAATGATATTATATATATAATTTGATTTGATTCTCGAGTTTGAAACTTTCAATTCAAGAACCAAACCAATTAAGTTTCATTTGGTTCGGATAAAATCCAAACTAATCAACATACTTGAATTAAACCAAACCAAACTAATTAAATTGGTTTAGTTCGGATTGATTGGGTTAGTTAGATTATCCAAACCAATTTACATACTTATTTGGTACAAAGGGATTTGAGTTTTTTTAATTGAGAAATTTGTCTTTTATGGTCCGTTTAGATAGCGGAATTGAAATTGAAACATAAAATTTTAATTTTAATATCAATTCTTTCAGAATTAGAATTGGTTTATAATTTTAAATTGTATGTTTGAGGTTGTCAAATAATTAGGATAAGAAATTATAATTCTAAATTTAATTATAATTTTATTGTTTAAATATATGATCTAAAACATTAAAAAATTATTTATAAAATTAAAATTAATAAAAATATTCATACAATAATATTTTTATAATATAATAGTTATATTCTTTTCATAAAGAAAATTTTCATGAATTTTTTTAAAATAAATAGTTATTATAATAATTTTTATATAAATATAAAAATAATTTTCTATATAAATATAGAATATCAATACATATGATTGTTCATAAATAAATATGGAGAGAGAGAGATTTAATTTTTAAGTTATAAAATTAGTAATTCTTAAAATATAAATTAAGAATTGAGAAAAATTTAACTTAATTATTTTTTAATTTCATAAAATTAATTTATAGAATTATAATTCTATTTTTAAATATTATTTCAAACATAAAAATTAAAATTAAAAAATTTAATTTTAATTTTAAACTCTAATTTCATATTAATTTTAAGAACTAAATGAACACTTAGAGTTTCATAAAAAAAGAGGAAATACATTTAATATTTAGAAAGAGCAGATAATAAAAGGGTATATTTGAAAACTCATCTCTAATATTAATTTTATTAGTGTCAGTGTAATTTAGAGGGCGTCAGCATAAAAATACAAAAAAGAGAGATGTAAGATATAATTAGGTTAAATTTCAAGAAATATTAGAGTAATTTTTTTTGTAAAAAGGATGACCATGTGAAATAAAATAAAAGTGCATATTTTTTATTATTTCATTTCACATATTTTCAAAGTATCTTCTTCCCCACGCATATTATGTATAATATAAAAAGGATATAAATTGATGTTTATTTTATGAACACTGTTTGAATCTTTGATTATTGATGTTTATTATTTCCCCTACCTGTTTCGTCATCTAGCGTCCATGGCAAATCACTCAAACTTCGGCGGCCGCAGTGGAGTTCGAGTGGTGGTCGCCGGCGACCGAGGCACCGGAAAATCAAGCCTGATAGCTGCCATAGCGTCGGAGTCATTCCCGGAGGCCGTTGCGCCCGTGCTTCCCCCCACTCTCTTGCCCGATGATTTGTTCCCCGATAACGTTCCTCTTACCATCATTGACACCTCTTCCAGGTCCTCTTACCAACATAGAACTCTTCAGAATTAATTGCATGAATTTGTTTTTGTTTTTTTCAATAATTCGAAGGAATCCTATTTTCCTTTTCTGGAAAAAATTAATCAATTCAATTAGGCCATACATTTAACTATGATTCAATAATATTTTTACCTAAAATGCGTATTTTTATGTGTATGTATATTTTTATATTGTTAATCGTGATGAGTGTTGATCGCCAGAATTAAAATGTTTGATTATATTAATATAGTATTGTAGTTTCCTTAATTTTTTTCCTCACAAGTCACAGCATCAAAGCCACAATTATATACTTGAACGAACACATGTTGTTGTGTTGTTTAGCTTGGAAAAACAAGGCAAGCGTAATGAAGAATTGAAGCGAGCTGATGTGGTTGTTTTAACATATGCTTGCAATGAGCCCATGACCTTTTCGCGTTTGAGTTCTTACTGGTTCCGGGAACTGGAGAAGTTGGAGGTTAGTGGTTTTACCATTTTTTTTTAAACTGACATTTTTGATGAAGTATGAATGATGCAGCCCAGGAATTATTTAAAATAGGGTTGGGTGGATAGGGAAATATGGAAAATAGGTTGGGTGGGTATATGGAATAAAGGGTATATGTGGGAGGAGTCCACCTCCTTGGATAAGAATCTGATATTGTCAGAATCTAATCCGAAGTTGAAAGAAAACACCAAAAGATGTATTCTGGAAATACTTTACTCAATTCTCAATTTTTTATTCTCAACTCTGTTGAAAATAACATAGAAAATCACTATTTATAGATTCAATATGTATCTAGCACTGAATTGACTGTTAAGTGGCTTAATTAATGACTTTTGACTGACTCTTAGATTGTTTTAAATTACTTAGACCCTTAATTACGAGATTAGACTTTCCTAGACTTAATTAACTTTTCAAATACAGATAACCATAACTCTTGAGTAGTTCTAGACTTGAATACTAGAACCATGACTCTTTAGTAAATAAAATATCTACTAGAATAATTATTTTTCTGCATCAATTCTCCTAGCTTGGACAGAACTTGTCTCTAACGAGTTAAAGGCTTAATATGTCTTGAATAGTTCTGGAGTACTTTGTTCAAAGTCAGCTGCATTAACCCAAGTGCTTAGTAAGTCCTTTTTTTTTTTTTCCTTTTCTTCCAATTGGCAAGAAATTCCATATATTCCCCTTGTCCTCTCTTTGAGAAAATCTTCAGTATCCCAAATTGTTTTTATTACCTTAGGAAGTGTATGAATGATTTGTTCATCAATATCTTCAATGGATCCAAAATGTTTGATGAGAGAATCTGCAGTCTTATTTTCTCCTTCTAACCACTTCAATAACATTGCGTTCACAATCTTTGCTGCTGGTAGTCTTGCTTGTGATCCTTCACTTTTTATTGATGATAACTTGATTACTCGATCTCCGAACTTCACATAAGTGTTGAAAATGTTGTTTCAAGGCCAATTATCCTCAACAAAATCCTTAGGAGTTGCAGTAATGTGTTGCATCGCCATTGTCACTTGTTTCACTCCTTCAAAAATTTCCACATCATCTTGTTTCAAAGGTGTTTGTTCTTCATCCTCTTACTTTTCAGCTTCTTCATCTATACAAAAATTCAAATTTCTGGCAACTTCATCTTCATCTTGTTTGTGTTACGGATAATATCTTGGTGTTAATTAGGACAGAATATTTAGTTATTAAGATAGAATATTTTGTTTCCTCATTAGATGTAAATATTTTGTTTCCTCATTAGATGTAATTTACCTTAATCACTCCTATATTGTCTCCTCTATGTAAATATATATATACGAGTGCCTGGGCAGATTATGCCTCCTGGCTTCAGCTCATTCTCTTTCATTACCTCATAACATGGTATCAAAGAGCTTGGGTTATTGAAGGATCCTTAAACCCATTTTTTTCTTCTTTTCGTCCCCTCCCTCTCGTTTTTTCTTTCCCTCTCTTCTCCCTCATTTTTTCTGATCCACTGATCAACTAATTTTTTCCCCCGCCCCTTCCCTCTTTCTTGTTCCTCTCCGGTGCGCAGCCTTGCTGTTTGGCTGTGGGTTGATGTCCAGGTGATCCAGGCAGGATCACTGCTGGTGTACAAGCGAGCCTAGGAGTCTCGTGGTTGCAGAGCGCTGTGCCACCCAGGTGCTGTCTCCGTGTCAGAATTGGTCTCTGGGTGCTCTTTTCGTTTTTGCTGTTGCTCTTCTGTTATGGACACGGTGGTGCTATTTTCGGCCTCTGGGTGCCGCGTCTTCCTGCTACTATTTTCTCCGTTCTGTTTCCTCCTTTGTTCTGGGCACAGTGGTGCAACGTCGGTTCTTTGGTTGATTACGTCAGAAGATGGCAAATGAAAAGAAGGTTGTCACTGAGGTCATCTCCGCTAACTCCAGAATTACTGATCGGAAACTCAATGACACCAACTATGTGTTATAGAAGGGCTTTGTTCAGCGACACCTCTCATGTAATGACTTGGGCAGTCACCTCACTGCTAACCCGCCACAGGAGGCTGGTGCCAAAGACAAGTGGATGAAGGATGATGACAAACTCCTGAATCAGATTCTGAACTCCGTGGAATACCATATCCGGGATTTGGTTGGGCACTGCAGTACGATAAAAAAGTTGTGGTCCTATATTGATCTTTATATGCTAGTAAACATAACTTCTTCCATGTTCATGAGCTGCTAACAGGGTTATATCGAGCAGCTCAAAAAGTGAGACCATTGCTCCAATACTACTCTGATGTCACCCGAATGTTTGAAGAGATGAAAACTCTGTATCTACTAACAATTGACATCAAACAGATGCAAGCATAGCGAGAAGAAATCATTGTCCAGTGTTTTTTGGCTAGCTTAGTTTCTGAGTACGAGGTGGCTCGCACCCAGCTCCTCACGGGTCCAAACTTCCAGGCAAGCTATTTGAAGTCTTTTCTCGGCTTCAACGAGTTTGTAAAGATGTTGGAAAGGAGGCTCCTATAGGGGAACTTATTGCCCTAGTCAGCTCCACCTCACGACATGATAATACTCGTGGTAGACGGAGTGGTACTAGAGGTGGTGGGAGTGGAGGATGTGAAGGGGGCAGACCCGGTTCCCGCACCTGTCATCATTGTGGGGAATCTGGTCATATACAGAGAACTTGTTGGAAATTCCATGGCAAGTCGTCTTCCTTTCCTCCTCCTAAGTTTGCTAATGCTGCCACTCATGAAGGATTGTTGCCTACCTTTACATCACCTCCACTAGAAGCCCCACTCACTGTCGCTGTCCCAGTTGATGAGTATGCATGCCTCCATCAGTTTTATGCCTCACAGCAGCTTGCTAAGCCCTCCACAGCCACCTTAGTCCAAATAGGTAACCCCACCGCTTGCCTTTCCACTGCCCCTCGTGGTTGGGTCATTGACTCCGGGGCCACAAATCATATGACCGGTAACACAGGTATCTTATCTGCCTTCATTCCTTCCTCCACTTTCTCTCATGTTACTCTAGCTGATGGTTCCACATCCCATATTACAAGTCGTGGTACTGCCCAGTCCACTGGTTCTTTGCCTCTTACTTTAGTTCTTTGTCTACCTAAATTTCCCGTGAATCTTCTTTCTGTTAGTCAAATTACGAAATCTTTTAATTGTGGTGTTTATTTCTTTCCTGGTCATTGTGTTTTTCAGGATCTTGGTACGAAGAAGATTATGGGCAGTGGTCGTGAATCCGGTGGCTTGTACGTGCTAGATACTCCTATTGATGATGTGCCACATCCTATTGCATGCATTAGTGGGGTTGCTTCGTCTCTTCATCAACTTCATTGTCGCTTTGTTTATCCTTCCCTTCCGGCTCTAAAGATTCTTTGTCTCAGTTTGAAGTCTATGTCTACCTTAGATTTTGAGTCTTGTCAATTAGCTAAGCATCATAGGACCTCCTATTTCCCTAGAGAAAATAAGCGGGTTGTGTCCTTATTTGATATTGTACACTCAGATATTTGGGGTCCTTGTCCTATTATTTCCAAATATGATTTTCGTTATTTTGTGACTTTTGTTGATGATTTTTCAAGAGTTACTTGGTTATTTTTCATGAAACATCGGTCTGAGTTGTTTTTAATTTTTTCTAGTTTTTGTGCTGAAATTAAAACACAATTTAATTCTGTATTTGTGTTTTAAGAAGCGATAATGCTAAAGAATACTTCTCTGTTCCTTTCATTGCCTTCTTATCCCAACATGGCATCATTCACCAATCATCTTGTGTTTCCACCCCTCAACAGAATGGGGTTGCCGAACGAAAAAATAGACGTCTCTTAGAAACAACTAGAGCACTTTTGTTCCATATGCAGGTTCCTAAGGTATTTTGGGCAGATGTCGTTGCTACAACATGTCATCTTATTAATCGTATGCCCTCGGCTGTTTTGCATGGTAAGATCCCTTACTCCACCTTATCACCTTCTTGTTCCTTGTTCCTTTTAACCCCTCGCATATTTGGTTACACTTGTTTTGTTCAGGATATTCATCCTCAGATTTCTAAACTTGATCCTAAATCCTTAAAATGCATCTTTCTTGGTTACTCTCGATCCCAAAAGGGATACCGTTGCTTTTCTCCTGACCTTGACGTTACTTAGTGTCTGTTGATGTTGCCTTCTTTGAATCCACGCCCTTCTTTAGTACTGGTCCTTCTACATCTTCATCCATTACTTCTTCTGTTCCTTTTGTCATTGATTCTAATGATTATTTTCTTGTCTATACTGTTACTTCTGCCATCCCACAGGTGCGTGCCCGGCCACCCATCACAAAAGTGTTTACTAGGCGACCGCGACCTTCTGCCTTGGTTGCTCCCGCTGCCCCTGATTTGCCACCTCTGCTTATGGGTTCTTCGGCTCAAGATCCAGTACCTTCCTTGTCTGTCCTTGATCTTCCCATTGCTCTTCGAAAAGGTAAACGGCCTTGTCATTACCCCATATCTTGTTTTGTCCAGTATAATGCTTTGTCCCCTTCTTCCAAATGCTTTGTTGCCTCTTTAGACAGTGTTGTTGTGCCTAAAATTGTTGCTGAAGCATGCTCTCATTCTGGTTGGCGTGCTACCATGGAAGAGGAGATGAGTGCTCTTTGAAGCATGCTCTCATTCTCGTTGGCGTGCTACCATGGAAGAGGAGATGAGTGCTCTTGAGCATAATCACACATGGGACTTGGTTTCCTTGCCTCCAAGAAAGAAAGCCATTGGTTATAAGTGGGTGTTTGTTGTCAAAATGCATCCAGATGGTTCCATTGCTCGATTAAAAGCACGATTGGTTGTTAAGGGCTATGCCTAAGACTATGGTATGGATTACTCAGAAACCTTCTCTCCTGTTGCTAAACTCACATCCGTATGGTTGTTTATTTCTTTGGTTGCTTCTAATGGTTGGCATCTTCATCAACTTGATGTTAAGAATGCATTCTTACACGTTGATCTTCAAGAGGAGGTGTATATGGAGCAACCACCTGGGTTTGTTGCTCTGGGGGAGTCAGGTACGGTGTGTAGGCTGCATAAATTCTTATATGGGCTAAAACAATCCCCGAGAGCTTGGTTTGGGAGATTTAGTGAAGTGGTTATCAAATTTGGGTTACAAAGGAGTGCATATGATCGTTTTTTATTTTTCAGACAAGCTAATTCTGGATGCATCCTTCTAGTAGTCTATGTTGACGATATTGCCATTACTAGTAATGATGATGTGGGAATTACTGCACTCAAGAATTTCCTTCAAAGTTAGTTCCAAACAAAAGACTTGGGTGCTCTTAAGTACTTCCTTGGGATTGAAGTCCTGAGAAGCAAAAGAGGGATCTTTCTATCTCAGAGAAAATATGTTCTTGACTTGTTAGAATAAACTTGGTTGTTGGCAGCAAAGCCGTGTGACACTCCACTCATGCCAAACATAAAGTTAACTGCAGATGATAGAGAATTATTAACAGAGCTTGAGAGATATAGGAGAATTGTTGGGAAACTCAATTATCTTACAGTGACAAGGCCAGATATTGCATTCTCTGTCAGTATTGTTAGTCAGTTTATGGCTTCACGTAGAAGTGCTCATTGGGATGCTGTTATTCACCTCCTGAAGTATCTCAAGGGTTCACCTGGGCGTGAGATTCGGTACCAAAATCATGGGCATTGTAGGGTGGAAGCTTTTTCAGATGCTGATTGGGCAGGCTCTCCAGATGATAGGAAATCTACTACTGGGTACTGTGTCTTTGTTGGGAGAAATCTGATTGCATGGAAAAGCAAGAAACAAGGTGTGGTGGCTCGATCTAGTGCTGAGTCTGAGTACAGAGCAATGACACAAGTTACATGTGAACTTACATGGGTTTATCATCTTCTAGGAGAAATTGGTATGACTAGCCCGTGCCCTATGCAGCTATGGTGTGACAACCAAGTAGCAATACACATTGCTAATAACCTAGTCTTCCATGAGCGCACCAAACATATAGAGGTTGATTGTCATTTTGTTCGAGAAAAACTTCAGCAAAAGTTAATCTCGTTAAGGCATGTTCGAACTGGAGAACAACTAGCTGATGTGTTCACCAAAGCTCTGCCTGGGAATAAGGTCATTCAGATTTGTAACAAGATGGGCATGATTGGCATCTATGCTCCATCTTGAGGGGGAGTATTATGGATAATATCTTGGTGTTAGTTAGGACAAAATATTTAGTTATTAAGATAGAATATTTTGTTTCCTTATTAGATGTAATTTACCTCAATCACTCCTGTATTGTCTCCTCTATGTAAATATATATATATATATAGGAGTGCCTGGGCAGATTGTGCCTCATGGCTTCAGCTCATTCTCTTTCATTACCTCATAACAGTTTGAAAGGTGTTTGTTCTACATCCTCTTGCTTTTTGACTTCTTCATCTTCAGAAAAACTCAGATTTCTTGCAACTTCATCATCTTGTTGCTTGCTTGAACTTTCTACTATTTTAAAATCAGAATTTCTTGCTATGACTTTTGGAGCATTTGGCCGGAGTCTCCAAGTTTCTAAACTTGGAATTCGATTAGATAGATCATGAATGTCTTCCACAATTCGCAATAGCAATTTATCTCTGTCATGATCAGAGAGTCTTGCTCTAAATTCTCTTCCACTCTGTTTTGCCATTGGAGCACAGTATGATCTGCCTTGATATTCTCTCCCACTCCATGTTGCCATTGGAGCACAATATTATCTGCCTCGAAATTCTCTTCCACTCCATGTTCCTATAGGAGTGCAAAATCTGCCTTGAAATTCTTTGCCACTCCTTGATGCCGTAGGAGAGCAAGATAGTCCCTGAAAAACCTGCTCTGATGCCAAACTGATGCAGCCCAGGAATTATTTAAAATTAAGGGTTGGGTCATGGATGAATAGGGAATTATGGAAAATAGGTTGGGTGGGTATATGGAATAAAGGATATATGTGGGAGGAGTCCACCTCCTTGGATGAGAATTTGATAATATCAGAATCTAATCCGAAGTTGAAAGAAAACACTAGAAGATGTATTCTGCAAATACTTTACTTAATTCTCAATTTTTCATTCTCAACTCTGTTGAAAATGACATAGAAAATCACTATTTATAGACCCAATATGTATCTAGAACTGACTTGACTCTTAAGTGGCTTAATTAATGACTTTTGACTGACTCTTAGACTGTTTTTAATTGCTTAGACCCTTAATTACGAGATTGAACTTTCCTAGACTTAATTAACTTTTCAAATACAGATAACCATAACTCTTGAGTAGTTCTAGACTTGAATACTAGAACCATGACTCTTTAGAAAATAAAATATCTACTATAATAATTATTTTTCTGCATCAATGAATGGCAAATGAATAGTATTTTTTGTGATACAGGTGAAGACACCTGTAATTGTGGTTGGTTGTAAGCTAGATCTACGGGATGAAAACCAGCAAGTGAGCTTAGAGAGTCTCATGACTCAGCTCCTACAACAGTTCAGGGAAATCGTCACCTGTATTGAATGCTCTGCGGCTACGCTATACCAGGTATATCGCTTTGCCGCATTATTGTTACTTGGTGATGCTTATTTTTTGGCCTTAGCATATACTATATAGGTATTATAAAGACCAGTCAATCCTATATATTATTTCAATGCCATTCATCACAATAATATCTTACAATAAATCAAGTTTCCAATGCGTTTCCCTATACCAAAATACAAACCTATGATGTGTTGAAGGCCAAAATGATCCTTAATCACCTAATACAAGAAGTACAAAAGATCGAAAAACAGCTAAATGTCTCTGATCTATCCTTTACGAGTGAGTCAAGTGTGAAGTAAGAAACTCATGCATCTCTGCCATACTGCAATTGTTTTGCTTTGCATATATAAGGACATCATCTTGATGATATTATTATTTGAGCTATATTTGACTTCGAATTTGCAAAAGTAAGTGCCTGAAATTTAATATTAATTCTACACTTTTAGGTCCCTGAAGTTTTTTATTTTGCTCAAAAAGCGGTACTGCATCCAATCGATCCATTGTTTGATCATGAAAGCCAAGCTTTAACAGACCAATGTGTTAGGGCATTGAGAAGAATATTTGTTCTTTGTGATCGAGACATGGATGATGCCCTCAATGATACAGAGTTAAATGAGTTTCAGGTTTTTGATAGACTTGGAATTTTGTTTTTTTTTCATTTCATATACTTTGAATATTTAGTGCTTTCATTTGTAGCCCCTTTATTCAAAACTTGCAAATGTATGAACAGGTTCGATGTTTCGATGCACCATTGCAGTCATCTGAAATAGCAGGGGTCAAAACAGTTGTACAGCAGAAAGTACCTGATGGGGTCAACTCGTGTGGTCTTACTTTTCCAGGATTTATTTATGTCCATAATATGTTCCTAAGGAAAGGACATCCAGAGACATTATGGGCTGTTCTAAGAAACTTTGGATATGATAATGATTTAAAACTCCGGGATGATTTCCTTCCAGTTCCATCTAAGATTGCTTCTGATCAGGTCTTGCTTAGTTTCTTTGTTCTATTATTGTGGAAGTTCCACTTTTGTCTTCCTGTTTGGTTTAAATGGAAGAGGTTGGAGTTGTGGTACAACCATTTAACTGTACAATTTTCAATATTGGTTTTAACAATAACAGAAAATGTGTGTGATTGTTAAATTAGGAAGACTAAAATGTCACCTACGGGTTATACTTGTAAACAGTAACATTAGCTATTCACTAGTAGGTTTTCTTAAGGTTGATGATTGCCTAAAACCAAATGTATCTGGTGCTTTGCAAATATTAGCTGTGAATACTTCGGCCTCTGGGATTGGTGATTTGGAGAAATCATGTATAGATTTTATACTCATTCTAAAAAATGACTCTTATGTGTTGCCTGGTTATTGTCGAGATCTTTCCTTATCTGTTGGCATTCCTTTTCAAATATGGCGGTCTGAATTGCAATTAGTTTATTGTGATAGCTGATATTATACTTATATTCCTTGTTTCTCTCTCATTATTGATCTGGAGGGAGGGATGCAAATATTTGGTGTTATTGGTTTTCTGATGCATGCTTTTTGAGTCAAATGATGATTTACAAAGAATCACCACGTAGTACTCACTTTTTACCAAATACTACATTTTCCATCATTTTAGGTCCTCAAGCCATTACAAATAGATGTAAAGTTGTTTTACACTTCCTGTTTAACTTACAGTACAGATGATATGTATTTATTTCACTGACATCATCTTACAGAGTGTGGAGCTGACAGGTGAAGCTGTAGAGTTTCTAAATGGTATCTTCCGACTGATAGATACGGATAAAGTATGTACTAATGTTTTTTATTATCACTTTCATGATCACTGCTATGTGCTTTAACACCCTCTCCTTTCGCATTCTTTTTAGGTGGTATTCCATATCTAATATACTTTTTTCTGATTTGCTTCTTGGAACCTTGATATCTCTAGGATCGAGCTCTACGACCTGCTGAAGTTGATAAGCTATTTTGTACTGCTCCAGAAAGGTGAACTTGCAACCTCCCCTCCTCCTGAACTTTCTATGTATAAAAAAAGAGAACAGTGAACTTGCCTTTCGGTCGTCCTTTTTTTAACCAGACAACCAGTATCTCACTATTGTCATATTTAGTCTGCAGAAGTAAATTACTTTTTCTTACTATGGATGAAGTACTCTAGAATTGGTTGACTGCCTCTAACAGCTTTAGCTATTACTCCAATTGTAAGAGGAGATCTTTAAGATAAGTTCTGGATTCAAAGCTGAGTAATATGTTGCAAAGAGAAGAGAATATCCTATGGTGTATAAGATACTGCTTATGCTTACGCGAATTATTAGGCTTTTGTTTCCTGTAAAGCATTCAGGTTAAGTCATAAATGGGTTGCTTCTTGAACTTGCTAAGGTTCAGCACTTTGTACGTGTTGTTTTAAGGTTTTGTGCAAATCTGCAATGAAGTTGTTGAGAGCAGCAGAAAGTGAGAGGCATATAGTAAACCATGTGTTTCAACTACACCACGGAAAACTGAATATATAGTAATTTGATAATAAATACATGAATCCTAATTACCCTAATTACAATAATTACAAGATATGGTCTAACTCTGTACAATGAACCTGGACACTAATAAGTTACAACGTAATAATACACTTTTCCACCAGAAGTTTTGTAATTGATGCTGTTTTGATAGTTGTATCATAATTCCTGCAAGAGAGACTGATAGGAATTGACTTTAGTGTATGGGAGGAACAAGAAGTGGCAACGCATAAAGTATAAACTGCAATCATGGTTTGATGGGGTGATAATGAATCATGTTCTTTTGGGAATTCAATTGAGTTCTTAGGTGATTGTAACTGTTCACACCACTGTAGTTGGTAATGCTAATATAACTATGACGGGAGTTTATTTTTTGTAAGTTCTGGGCTTTAGATTCTTTTACGTAGTCCAGTTATGTACGGATTTTTGGTCTTTTATTTCTTTTCTTTTAATCCAGCACTTTGGGATAGTTTGGGTTTTTTATTTTATTTATATTTTTAATTGTGAGTAGGTTGTAGCAGTTAATACCAGTGTCGTTATGGTTACTGCTTGGAAATCTAACTCTTGTGGTCTTACTATTGGGGAATGGATCATTTCAATTACTAGGGAAATTGGAACCTCCAAAAGTGTGATGGATTCTTACTCTTGTTAGTTTTGATTCCAAGAAACCAATTAGTTTGAGTCTTTTGTTTTTTTTTTTTTGGGGAGGGGGGGGGGGGGGGGGGACGATGGTTCTTGATAATTATTGATGCAGCATATTGCAAAGTTGATGTTGAACATTAATTTCTTTAATATGAACCCTGACCTTAAACCACTTATACTACTTTCATTCTACATCTTACATATTAAATATTAATACATATATCCTATCAAGTATTTTGTGCACTGATAGACACCCACCCATATCTAGGGTGTATACTAGGAGAAATGGGTGGGGTAGCAGGGAATCACTCCCTGATGTAGGCAAGGGGTGCAAGCTGAATCTGTTTTGTAATTACCTACACACGTGGCAGGTGAGGAGGAAAGCAAAAAAAGGAATCAGGTAGTATATAAAAGAGGGAGGGAGAGAGGCAGGGGGAGGAGGAATTGAGAGGAAAAAGGGAATGGGTTTGGGTAGAGGTTCTGTGCATCTGTAGAACTCTAGATTTACCTTTTATTTTCTGCATTTTTCTTTTCTGACAGAGGTTATCTCTGACTGTAAGGAGCTAGTCTCCATTGTTTCTTATCAGTAAAAATCAGTTCCTATAATGTGCATATCATGTTCTTCCTCTAAATCTGCTACATTTCTTTTTAAGCCAATTTTTGTTTCTCTGTTTTTGAGAAAAGGATGAAGGAGATTTTTTATTTTTAAAATTTATAGCACTTGCTGGACTGTTTTATACTACCAGATTTTCACGTGATTAGGGAGAAATCAAAATTTTGATTTATCAAGAAGTTTGGAAGTCTAATTATGATGATTGGTGCAAGAAGCATTATATTGGAGACATCACTAACAATTTGGGATATGTGATGCAACTCAGTAAATTTTATGTTTGACAAGAATTATGTGTTTAAAGGGCTGTTTTTCACTTTTTCTTGACAAAGTCTCTGTTTCTGCAGCATTAAAACAAATTTTGTTCTACTGTCTCAATTATAAGCATCTAATTATGCTACTACACTATGAGCTCACAAAACAATCTTTTTTCATAACCCTATATACAGAATGTTACCTAGGGAACATGATATTTTAGAATTTTTCGGGTGAAGCTTATCTGATAGTAGTATAGATTTTAATTTTATCTATTGTTCAAAAGTGATATGTTTTTTGCAAATTATTTACTTTTTGTTTCCTTCTTTTTCAATTGTGATACATATCTTGAAATGATCTATAGTGATCTCTTAGTTTTTCCACTTTTGATACTTCGTTTTGAATTGCAGTCCTTGGAATGATGCTCCATATAAGGATGCTGCTGAGAGAAATGACGTGGGTTACATATCTCTTAACGGATTTCTGTCCCAGGTGGGGATAACCTATGCAGTCTTTATTCTTCAAAATGAGTTAGTTATTGATATATTTCTTAAACTGTGTGGTGCAGTGGGCCCTTATGACATTACTTGATCCACCACGTAGCCTGGCTAATTTGATGTACATTGGATATAGTGGTAATCCTGCTGCAGCACTCCGTGTTACTCGTAGAAGATCAGTAGATCGCAAGAAGCAAGCAACAGAAAGGAATGCGTTTCAATGCTATGTTTTTGGTTCTAAAAATGCCGGGAAATCAGCTCTGTTGGATTCACTATTAGGAAGGTGTGCTTCTGAACCAATCACCATAGTCAATGTGTCTTTAAGTATATTTTGATCTATCAGCAAGTGAAATTTAATCCACTCATTCTGTTTATGTCCGTTTTCCTTCAAAGCAACGATTAACTCCTTCATTTTCATAGGCCTTTCTCAAATAATTATACTCCAACAACAGTTGAGCACTTTGCAGCAAATGCCATTGAATTAATAGGGGTGAGTATTATATGGGAAAACATGATTGTTATTTAAATTATTATTTTGAAAAATGATCTTGTCTTCCTCTCATGCTTTGCCTCAATGTAATAGACTCTATTACTAGTAAATATAGGAGTCACATAGATGTTGTGGATGAAGTTAAGTGGTAACAATATGCATTCTATATATACTCATGATCCTGGCGTTTACTACTATATAGGGAACTAGGAAAACTCTTGTATTGCGGGAGATACCTGAGGGTGCAGTATCGAAAGTTTTGTCAAATCAGGATTATTTGGCAGCATGTGATGTAGCTGTTTTTGTGTATGACAGGTATGGTGCAAAATGATTTTATGTGGTAAAGCTTTGCTACATTTAAGCTATAGGAGTGGTGTTTTGCATTCTTGGTTTGCTTTAACCAGCACTTTTATGTGTCAAAAAAGGTTTCTCCTTTTTCTTATTCATGTTTGACGAGCAAGTGCTCTTAAATATAATACAAGGTAGTCTAAAAAATGAAACTCCTAAATTCATGCTTATCATTGTGCCCACTATCAATTCCTATAATTAACGGTCAATGATTCCTACCCATAAATACAAAATAATTCCAGCTAATCTAATCTCCTAATTATGGAATTTAATCCTGTCTATAAAGGAAAGATTCTGTACAGTGGGATTCTGACACTCCCCCTCAAGTTGGTGAGTGGATGTCATCCATTCCCAACTTGCTAACAATAGATTGAAACATGGTGCCACTTAATCCTTTTGTTAGTACATTTGCAAGTTGATTTCCTGTAGATACAAATGGTGTACAGATTGTCCCATTCTCCAACTTTTCCTTTATGAAGTGTTTGTCTACTTCAACATGCTTGGTCCTATCATGTTGCACCGGATTGTGTGCAATGTTTATTGCTGACTTGTTATCACAGTATAACTTCATAGGTCCATTCCACTCAATCTTCAGGTCGTCTAGAATTATTTTCAGCCATAGGAGTTCACAAATCCCTAAGGCCATAGCTCGGAATTCTGCTTCTGCACTTGACCTTGCAACAACGTTCTGTTTTTTGCTCCTCCAAGTTATTAAGTTTCCTCCAAGAAAAGTGCAGCATCCGGAGGTGGATCTTTTGTCGTCTTTAGACCCTGCGTAGTCAGCCTCTATATATGCCTCCAAAGTCATCTCCTTCCCTCTTGTAAATAAAATTCCTTTTCCAAGAGTTCCTTTCAAGTACTGTAGAATGCGGTAAACAGCTCGAAGGTGATTTTCTTTGGGATTATGCATGAACTGACTTACCACCCCCACTGCATAAGCTATGTCTGGCCTGGTATGAGACAAATAGATTAATTTTTCGATCAGTCTTTGATAAGATTCTTTGTCCACGGTTGCATCCTCAACTGATTCACTAAGTCTGTGATTTTGCTCAATAGGGGTTTCTACTAGTTTGCATCCTAATTTACCAGTTTCAGACAATAAATCCAGCACATACTTTTGTTGAGAGATGAAAATACCATGACGAGAATAAGCCACCTCAATGCCAAGAAAGTATTTCAATCTGCCTAGCTCTTTAATCTCAAATTCTCTGAACAAACATTTTTTTAGGATATCCATCCCTGCTTGATCATTTACTGTTACGACTATATCATCTACATAGACAATTAGTGTAGTAACTCCCCTTGAAACTGAATGCTTAATGAACAACGTATGATCACCTTGACTTTGTTTGTATCCCATTGTCTTCATCACCGTAGCAAACTTGCCAAACCAGGCCCTAGGGGACTATTTCAATCCATAGAGTGCCTTCCTTAGCTTGCAAACCTTGCCTTTCTCGAAGTTAAACCCAGGCGGAACCTCCATGTAAATTTCTTCTTCAAGGTTGCTATGTAGGAAAGCATTCTTGACATCAAATTGCTGCAAACTCCAACCATAGTTAGCTGCCAGAGATAACATTATTCTAACAGTATTCATTTTTGCAACAAGTGAAAAAGTCTTAAGGTAACCAATCCCATATGTTTGAGTATACCCTTAGCAACTAACCTTACCTTATACCTTTCTAGTGTCCCGTATGCCTTATATTTAATAGTGAATACCCACTTATAGCCTACAAGTTTTTTCCCTTTAGGCAGTTCTACCAACTCCCAAGTTTCGTTCTTCTCTAGTGCATCCATTTCAACTTTCATAGCTTCTCTCTACTCTTTGCTATTCAGTGCTTCACTAGCAGTTTTTGGGGTAGTGATAGTGTTTAGATGAGTAAGGAAACTTCTGTGATTACTGGACAGTCTATCATAGGACATAAAGTGAGACAATGGATACCTTGGCCTTTGGGTACACGTTCTAGCACCCTTCCTTATTGCAATCGGGAGATCCCCATCTTCAATGGGCATATTCTGCTCCTCCAAGCCAATCTCATCAGTTTCAGTTTTAGGTATTAGTTCAGAATCTGGAACTTGTACAGGTTGGATAATGGGTGCTGTCCTTCGTGTGCATAGTTGTAGTGGACGGGCAGCACTTTGAGCCTGTTTTCGGTTGTCTTTGGACTTGAACCAAGAGGAGTGTGTATAGGACTGGAAGGAATATGTATAGAATTTGACTTAGGTATATTAGATCCTCTTGGGGAATTTAGAGACAGATCCTTGTCAAGGAAATTCCCTAGAAGGAACAAATCATCCTTATCTTCCATGCATGAGTTCTCCCCTTGAAGATAAGGTTGGGAAAAGAAACATTCAGATTCAACAAATGTGACATCAATAGACACAAAGATCTTTTTTGTGGTAGGATGATAACACTTGTATCCCTTTTGGGTAGGTGAGTAACCAACAACAACGCATTTAATAGCCCGAGGATCAAGTTTCCCTCGATGAGAATGAACATGGACAAAGGACATTCACCCAAAGACCTTAGGGCTAAGGTTATTTGATGTTTTGAAGTCTGGGTAGAATTTGGAGAACAGTTGAATGGGGCTGTTGTTGTTAAGTATTTGAGAGGGTAAACGATTAACCAAATAGGCTGCAGTAAGGACAGCTTCTCCCCAATATTGTTTTGGAACATTTGTTTGGAATAGGGAGGCTCGGGTAACAGATAGAAGATGCCCAATTTTTCGTTCTGCCACCCCATTTTGTTGTGGGGTGTTGACACAAGAGGATTCATGAATGATTCCATGTTCATTGAAGAAGGAAGACAATGTTTGGTTAAAATAATCCTTGGCATTATCAGAAACCGTTTGATGTTTGTCCCAAACTGGTTTTCTATCATTTGGAAAAAAAAATTTAAAGATTGGGCTAACTTCACTTTTTTGTTTCAAGAGGAACACCCGTGATACCCAAGTACAATCATCAATAAAAATGAAAAACCAGCGAGTCCCAAATATGTTTGGAATATTGGATGGTCCCCAAACATCACTGTGTATTAAGGCAAAAGGAACTGACATTCTTTTATTACTGATAGGAAAGCTAACATGTTTGTGTTTTGCAAGTTCACAAATATCATAATGAAACATTCCTATGTCTAGGCCCTTAAATGTGCTAGGGAACATAATTTTTAGGGTACTCAATGAAGGGTGACCTAAACGAAAGTGACACAACTAGATTTTCTTATTGTTGGAGAGAGTTGACTCTGACAGCAAACACAATGGAATTTGGCTCTTATTGCTACATGTCCCATTAGCCTCCTCAAGAAGGTAGAGCCCATTTTCCTCCCTAGCAAGTCCAATCATCTTCCCCGTTCCCTGATCCTGAAATTTGCACATTGAAGGAGAGAATGTCACTAAACAGGATAAATCCTTTGTAAGTTTATGAACAGAAATAAGATTTGCAGATAATTTTGGCACATGCAAGACATCTTTTAAAATTAAATCCTGACTTATGATAACATCTCCCTTTCCAGCAACTGTAATAAAAGTGCCATCTGCATTTGTAATTTTCTTATTGCTTGGACAGGGTCTATAGGAGATAAACTCAGTGGAGGAATGAGTCATGTGATATGTAGTTCTAGAATTGACAACCCATGTCCCTTGAGCAGGAGAATTTAGAACATTGAGTGCATAGCCTTGGGAGATTTTACTTGAGAATGCCAAGGAAGAACTACTTGTGTCTGTGGGTTTGACCAAAGTGTCTAGGAATTCCCTCAGTTTTTGAATTTCTTCTGTATTAAAATCTGTAAGGGGTATAGAGGAACTGCCCTCTGCAGCACCTGACTGAGCCATGTGGGCTTGTGCTTGTCCTCCTCGTTGAGTGCCTTTGGTTGTCCAATTGCGGTTCTGATTTGGAGGCTTACCATGAAGTTTCCAGCATCTATCCTGAGTGTGTCTTGGCTTCTTACAGAAGGTACACCATAGGGAATCTTTGGTCTCCTCTTTGTCTATCTCCATCCTTGTTGCTACACTTCCAGATTGACTGGTTTGCCATTGATCAACCTTCTTTCCCTTGTTTTGTGCAACTAAGGCAGAACTTTCAGTGGATTGAGGTTCCAGCATCACTCCTTTACGTGCTTCTTCTGCTCGGAATGCAGCCATTGTTTCATTGAGTGAGGATAGCTCCTTTCCTAGAACCTGAATTCTTACAGGATCAAACTCACTGTTTAATCCTGTCAAGAACTTATAGATCCTGTCCTTCTCCTTATAGCATTGGAGTAAATCAGCATCTTCTCTGCATTTTGCTTCAAACTGCTCATAATGGTCTAACTCTAGCCATAGATTCTGCAAAGTCTGGGCATACTCACTAACTGATTGGTCCCCTTGTTTTGTAGTAGCGATCTTCATCTTAATTTCATAGATTTGAGCAGCATCACCAACCTTGGAATAGTTTTGTTTACAACTATCCGACACGTCCTTGGCTGTCTTCATAAACATGCAAGCATCACTCACTTCTGGCACCATAGAGTTCCACAGCCATGACATCACGACCGCATCTGCTTCATCCCATGCAGCAAAGCTAATGTTTGTCGGTTTCGGGGCACCTTTCCCAGTAAGATGGTTCAATTTGCCCTTCCCTTTTAGAAAGGTTTGGACAAAATGAGACCATTTTAGGTAGTTTTTACCATTGAGACGAAGACTAGGTTGGATATTTTGCAACTCGACAGAGCCCGTACTTTCTGTTTGGGTAGGGTTATTGGGTGTTTCTGACATTCTCAGCATTTTTTGGTGGGATGGAAAGGTTCAGAGGGTGTGTTTAGGAAAGAAAAACCTGGCAATGCATGCCGAACAGCAGAAGAAAGAGAAAGAGCTTGTGGCAATGCAGGCCACGAAACTACACAGGCTCCCACGGATTTTGGAGCGCTGATACCATGTTAAAAAAGGTTTCTCCTTTTTCTTATTCATGTTTGACGAGCAAGTGCTCTTAAATATAATACAAGGTAGTCTAAAAAAGGAAACTCCTAAACTGACGCTTATCATTGTGCCCACTATCAATTCCTATAATTAAGAGTCAATGATTCCTACCCATAAATACAAAATAATTCCAGCTAATCTAATCTCCTAATTATGGGATTTAATCCCGTCTATAAAGGAAAGATTTTGTACAGTGGGATTCTGACATTATGGGTAGTGAGGAAAAACATTGTATTGAAGAGATGTTTATATCCCATGTGTATATATAAGTATATAAACTAATTGCCTGAATAAACTACTTGCATCATATTGCCTGACACTGACTTAAGATCTGGAACTGTTTAAGATCCCTTTAAACGCCTGCCTTGCATGGTGTATTTCCCTATGACGCTATGGCTGGTTAGTTATCAATATGGAATATGGATGTTACTTGCAGAATTAGAAACCAACACTAAATCCTCATAGTCTTAATCTTTGACATCTTAATCATTTTAATTGTATTGAAAATCAATGTGAAGTTTAATTCGGCTTGCATTTTTATGGTTCTTAACTTTCTGGAAAAGTCTGGTGCAATTGAATTTCATCACATACAAAATATATATATATATATATATAGTTTTTTGTTTGTCCTTTAAATCTAGCTTGTATATTGCTGACTTTGTCTTTGGCATAAAGCCCTGTGTGCTTCCCAATTGTGTGTGTACATATATAGAGAGAGATATACAGCTGGGAGGCACACGGGGTTTATGCCAAAGCCAAAGTCAGCAATATACAAGCTAGATTTAAAGGAGGGACAAAATACTCTATGCATCATTATACGCACTACTTGTTTTTACATTTTTAGGCGAGGCTATCCTCTCAAGTCAAATTCATATTAAACTATAAAAAGTAATTCTTATTTACTTGTATTAGTACCACTGAACCAGATTTTGAGGCTCTACTACATGCCCATTCTATTGTGGCCTTCGGTGGAATAAATTTCCCTTAATTGAACTTAATCTAGCCTAATTCTATGTTGCATATTTGTTGTTTATTTTTGGCATTTTGTTCCTGTGTCATAATTTTTGCTCGTTTCTCCCTGTTTTCCAGCTCAGATGAACATTCATGGAAGAAATCCAGAGATTTGCTTGAGAAGGTTGCTAGACAAGGAGAACTAACTGGTTATAGAGTTCCTTGCCTCCTTGTTGCTGCTAAGGATGATTTAACTCCATACCCAAGGGCAGTACAAGATTCAGTTAAGGTATTGCATTTGCAGCTTAGTGTTATCTATCATTGAATATATGTTCATGGTTATGCATAATTTTATAACTAAACCTGTGAAGTCAGGATGTTATCATCTATTTATTTTTGGTATAGGTTACTCAGGAATTGGGAATAGAGGCACCTATTCACGTAAGTATGAAATTTGGTGATTCTAGTAACGTGTACAGTAAGATTGTTAGTGCTGCAGAACACCCTCATTTAAGCATTCCAGAAACTGAAATTGGGAGGAAAAGAAAGCAATACCAACGGCTTCTTCGGCACTCTCTTATTTTTGCCTCAGGTGTGTTTCTACCTCCCACCAGAACTTGACGCATACACCACAAATTTGCAAGATATCCATTTTGTTGTTGTTCAAGTGTTGATTTTTACATAGCTTTCTATCTTGAATTTACAGTTGGGACTGCTATGGCAGTTGTTGGTTTGGCAGCATTGCGTGCATATGCAGTGAAGAAGAATTCTTCTGCTTAGTCATCAAACAACTGTTATGCTAATTGGTGCTGATTTAAATTAACTGTTGTATTCATGCTCAGTATTGTGCGCACTATACCCACAGCGCTGCGGTTCAAGTGGTAAGGAAGCTAGTCTCTAGCAGACAAGCTTTACCAGCAATGTCAAGATTGTGGTGGGGATGGGCGGCCTTACCGAGGATAGCTAGCAAGATTTAAAAAAAAAAAAAAAACTATTGTGCATACTGACCTTGCTGGGAAACCTTAAGTTAGATTTGTATTTTTTTTTTAACGGGAAGTTAGAATATTTGATGTATATTAAATTTTTTTTTTTTGACTGGGAGGACGGCTTGTTATATGGCTTCCAAAATATGATTGCGATCCTTTCTTTTATTTGTTTGGTTAAATTTGATTTTCATTTTGTGGATATTTTAAGGGTAAATTACATTGATCTTCTCAAGATTGGATGAAATTGCACTGAGCTCATGTTGGGAATTAAATATTTTAAGAATTGATTTGATTTATAAATCAAAATATTTGTTTTGAGGGTTATAAAATAGGAATTAATTTAATTTGGATTTTTTTATTTTAGTTGTGGACAAATAGAATCCAATCAAATTGGGTTGGATTTGAGTATATTTGATTTAATTTTAGCTTAAATTATTTGAATTAACATTTCTGCTCTTTTTATTAAATCGTTCAACCTATTTAAGATAAGAGTAATAAAGTAAATTATTAATATAAAATCAATTTAATTTATCTTTAACGTATTCTAAATATGGAATTTGATCTATAAGTCAATTAAGATTTTATTTTTTTATAATTTTATAATGAGTTTTAAACATAAAAAATAATTTTTAAATTCATTTAATTGAAATTTAATTTAATTTTTTTTATTTTTAATGGTTCTAAACACAATCTTGGCGTTGTAAATTAAACGCTACTCCCTCTTACGTTTATTTTTCACTTGTACAAAACTAATACGTAAAGGAATACGCAATGGGTCTATGTGTTTGTAGAATAATACAAGGGTCAAATTATAACATTGTAAGGGTGTTTGTCTTGTGAAATTCAAAGTAGGGGAGATTATTGTCACTTCAAAAATTAGAAAGTGTGTAATTATATCTACATTGTATTTTTTTTATCTGAATTATATGTACATTGTAATTATAACATTTCAAGACATTATTTATGAGTGGTCAAATTAATTAAATTTGAATTTCTTTGGTACCATTTGATATCAATTGTATGCCTTTTTTTTGTCTTACATATTATGTTTATATCCGTTTTTCTTTTTCAATCCAAGCCCTTCTATTGCTTTATTTTCCTTTCTTCCCACCATGTTAAAAAAGGAATTTTTCAAAATCATGTTAAATACATGTTTTAAAAAAAATGAGATAATAACTTCTTCTTTTTTGGTTGAAAAACAGGGCAACAAGTCCTTAGATAATAACTTATGCAATTATATGATTGTATCCTTTCTTTACAAATATGTAAATAGTGTTTATATGGAAAGAGATTTTTCTCTAAGTTTATTATCATGCCATGTTTATGTTTGAAAAAAGGCTTACTAAGTACTAACAAGTTTTATGGAAGTAAATTTGTTAAAAAAAAAAAGAAGATATGCAACTATTATTATTATTTTCTGTGGTGTCTCGTAAGTGTGTACTCTTTAGTCTTTACTCATACATTCATAAACTCAGATGAAGTTTGTGTAAGTAAATTATTTCAAAAGTCATTGAACAATCGGGGAGTTTAAAAATTGACAAAGAAAAAGAAAAAGAAATCATACTTGAACAACGTTTTATATACAAACTCACATGACTCCATATTACTAAGACAATTTTTATATTCACAAACATGCACAATTATAGAGATGGCTTCATTTAAATTTTAAGCCAAAAGGTTTAGGTAATATCAGAGTCCCCTGCAGAGTTTTTTTTTTTCTTCTTGTAAACATAGATAAAATCATATGTATATTTTATATAAGTCTGGAAAATGAAAGAAAATGTACATGTAACATTCGTGAGTGAATTTGTCAAAGCTAAAACCTAAAGGATGGACAGCTTTTATAGTGCAATTCCTAACTTGTAACTACAAATAGGTTTTTTTTTAGGTTAAATTAATTTATACGCCCCTATTGTTTTATTAAATTTTCAAATAAGTTCCTATATTAGAAACTATACAATGTTAGGCCCAAAGTGTACTTGAGTTTGAAAGTAAGGCTATACAATTCAAATTGTTAGATTGAGTTCTTATCATTAGATAAAAATTATAACTATAAGTCAATAAGTAACTTTTTTTTTTTTTAACTTCATTCCTTTAGCAATAGGACTGTCAAAATAGGTTAAATTCCTTGGGTCAATCTGTTTAACTATATAAATTATGCAAGTCAAGCTTTCATATTAAGAACTTGTATAAACGCAAGTATTTTTGGATCTTGTTTAATCGATAGGCTAGTCCTCTTTATTTTTTTATATATAATTTTTTTTATATGTCATTTTGTATTTAGATCCTTAATGCATGATTGTATAAATTTAATTGTGCTTTTTAAATTTTATAAACCATGCTATTTTAATCAAACAAACATGTATCTTGTTGACCTGTTTTCATTGTCAAATTTGAAATTTCATGTAGAGAAAGTGAATGAATTTTGTGTAATGAATAATAGTTACTATTTGTCATATAAAGTAATATGATAATATAAATTTTGTCAATTTATATATGTAATGATTGATTTTTTATGATTAAGTTTAAATATTTTTAATTTTAGAAGTGAAAAACATAAGTGAGTTAAAAGTTATCATTAAACGGCCTAGCTCATTTAGGCTTGCAAATAAGTTTAAGTGATGTAAGTTGGGCTGATTTTTTTACAACTTGTTTAAAATGCAAATATTTTTGGGATGATCCATTTAATCTATGGCCTGTTGTACGTCGTCTAAATAAGTTAAATTGGTTTGTTTAGCAGCCCTAATCAACAAGTATCACAGTTTCATTTGACTCCAATTCAGGTTTTTTTAATGCATGATGCTAATCCATAACTAATAATTCTTCTTCTAGTGCGTACTTCTAACCATTCCTACTTTCTTAAGAACTAAATCAACACAATTCAATTTGATCAACTCTCACCCTACTCGTGCTTTCTAAGACATAATGTTATAGCATACAACCAACAATTTCCCTCCTAATACTTGCTAGCAATTCATGCCTTTGAATCAAACTTGTGACCATAGCTTGCCACTTGTTAAGTTTAACACTTATCAACAAACCAAAAGTTGTAACTATTAACTAAGTTACATTTTTTTTTTACTTTCAGTTCAACAATACTATAGTTTGATTTGCCAACTTGGACCATATCAAAATAAGATATTAGTACATAATCAACACAGGATTAAAACTTTCTCCTGTTCTCAAAATATAGGAAAAGATCATGTTAGTTAAAAATACATATTTTTTAACATAACACATACGGTATGTATAAATTTTTTTATAATATATCATATGTAATATGTATGATTTTTATCTTTTACTTGAGAAGAGAACCTTTTCTGTTATTTTAGAAACAGGAGAGGATCCCAGCCCCAACACAAATATATTACCAAAAGTAAATTCCTAAATGATCAATGGGAAGAAAATTGCGAAAGATGAGAAGAACTAGACAAGGGGGTGATGTGAAAAGTTAGCATGTGGAGATCTAAAATGGTTTGGAAGAGTTAAACAAGAAGATCTCATATTATTGACATCTCCCAACTTGAAAGATGACTCCCGGCCGGTTAAAAATTCCTCTGCCCCTCTATGTGACTATTGTCCCTGCGGTCTGTACTACTGGCACGAATTTCTTGCTAGGCCCTAGTCCTTCCTAGGAAAATTATTAGATAACATTTGATACGTGTAAAGACATTACACGTGAATTTTTATTATAACACTATTTTTAGACATGATAGTTGTTATCTTGAGTAACTATGGTAGTAAGTTCTTAACTAAGAATCACTCGTACTTCCTATTCCTTCACAAGTTTCTTTTGGCCTCTTCATCATTCATTTCCAAATCTTGCTGGATAGCTATTGGTTCCTGATCACAACACACTCAGAGAGATAGAGAATAATGCCATGATACCCATCAATTATTTAACATAAATTTTTCCAAGTAGTGGTTTCAATCATATATATTCTTAACCAAAAAGGATATGACATGATGGCCAGGCTTGGCAGCAGAAGACTCTCCCTTGCCTGTTTTGTTAAGGTGCTGGAGAAAGACAACTGCAACTGCAATGCCAAATCAAAAATTACTACCCAGATGACAAGAAAATCTCCACAATCCATGCGGGGTTTCGACACGTACATATCATTATAGTACTAGTTTGTACTAGTGACCTGATAGATTTGAATGAGGTTTTTGTGCACTATGTCTAGTTTTGCGTTGGTACATCCTTTTTAAAAGTGTATGGTCCCCATATTCCTTGGGGATTCAATGTTTGTCACTTCCCTTCCGGTGAATCTAGCGCCAAAGGAGCACGATTCAGAAAATTAAAGAGGAGGCTATATCCTATTGGCTAGAGCAAGTGAACTTTTTTTCTCTTTTTTTTTGGTACAAGAGCAAGTGAACTTTATTCTATCGTTTTTCTGCTTTTGTTCAACTTGAACCCGTTTGAATAGATTTTTAAGTGGCCAAATGCTTGTTGACATCAATTCCTTGTGCTCAGCCCATTACACACTTTGGCTTGAATCAGAGCGAAAAATCATTAATAGACCTATGATATATATCTCAAGTCATTGGATGCAAATTCCATACATGTCTAAGCACTATGTATAGATGGTGGGAGATAATCAGGACTGGGGTTTCTTGTATGGTTCTTACTCTTAACTTGGACTGAAAACTATTTGACAAATCTAATTTCCACATCATTCACATGGACGAGTGGGCCATAGTGGCATAGTGATAAGAGTGATGAAGCCACATCATATTACATTAGTTTGATATTTACTTTCTACAAGAATATATAGGAAACCAATGAAGATGTCTTTTCGAAAACAAAGAAATTGATATTCTGAGAATCCTTGCCATGTATTTGATGGAGGTGGGGGCCTCAAAGGATACTCTTTTTGATTCTCTGGATACCATTGACTTTGCATCCATTGAGAAAAGAAAAATAAAGAATTTGGGTTTGGGAAGACCACCTTATGAGCTATTTTCGTCAAATTATCCATCTAATATTAAGATCCCCAACCCAAAGTAACAAAATATTGCGATAAATCTACAAAAGCAAACACATAAAGTGAACCTAGCATTTTGTTGCTACCCAGTATTCATTTGTTCCTCCATCCACGTTTAGATCAGAATAAAGCACTCCCAATTGGCCGGCTAGCTAGCGTAGGCATATGCATGCCTTCGTACAAAGCCCCAATTAGGACAATGGCCCGTTTCTATTGGGATCTCAAAATCATTGCTTTATTTATTTATATATATATATATAGGGAGGGGATCCATTTACACTTAGTGTAAGTAAAAAGACTTATACTCCAATCTCTTATCATTAAATTTATTTTAATTTAATGATTTTTTAAATCATCTAATTAAATAATGAGAGAGAATAATAAATACTCACATTAAAAAAGATAGATAATTAATAAATGTGATTTTAATGAAGAAATAAATTTTAGTTATTAAGTCTATTTATTAACTTAAAAAATGATATAATATTGAATATAATTTATAATATTTTTGTTTTTATATAATGTATTAATTTATTATATTTTAAAATTAGTTTAAAAAATTAACTATTAACTTATATACTAAATAAAAATATTTAGTAAACACTACATACGACATATTTAAATGAAAATTATCAAAATGATTTGAAAAGATTTGATTAAATAGGGTAGATAATGTATAGTTTATAATTATCGAAATCATTTAAAAGTTTGAAAGTGTATTTATTTTAACAAATTAAGAAAATGAAGAATTTTAGTAAATAAAAGGATTCAAACCAATTTACTCATAGAGCATTATGCTCTCTTTTTTCCTCGATCATGAATAAATGACAAAGAATTAACATTTTTACTAAATGTTATGTTGACTCAGATCTTTAACTAACACCTAAAAGTAAAGCAAATTATGTCTAATATATTTTTTTATTAGAAAAATATAAAAATGACCAAATTAAAAAAGAGAGACATTCAAACCATTTATTTATTAGTGACAAAGAGAATTTTGCAAGTGATTGATGAGTTTGGACATGTATTGTAAAATTATTTGACATATTAATATAAGAAGATAATTACTTTAAAGATTCTTAAAATATAAATTTTAAGATATAATTTTAAAAATTAGTTATACTTTATTAACTTATAACTAAATAAAAACAAAAATATTATAAATTATATTAAATAATTAACTATTTATTATATTTTTGTTTTTATATAATGTATTAATTTATTATATTTTAAAATAAGTTAATAAAAATTAACTATCAACTTTTTATACTAAATAAAAATAACTTATACTAAATAAAAATAAAAATATTATAAATTATATTTAATATTATATCATTTTTTAAGTTAATAAATAAATTTAATAACTAAAATTTATTTCTTCACTAAAATCACATTTATTAATTCTCTCTCCTTTTTAATATGAATATTTACTATTCTCTTTCATCATTTAATTAGATGATTTAGAATCATTAGATTAAAATGAATTTAATGATAAGAGATTGAGTGTAAATTTTTTTACTTACACTAAGTATAAATGATCCCGTCTCATATATATATATATATATATTGAGTAATGCTACACAACCACAAAAATTACCCAGAAATTTTGATAGAAGTTAGTTAGATTCAAGGACAGATGTTGGATAAAATAAAGAGATGTAAATCACTTATTCACCTAAAAGTTAAAAAATATGTTAATTCATTCTATTAAAAATTCTGGCTAAAAATTATGACTCTTAACATTATTCATAAGGACACTAATTAGCAAAACTTTTTTTTATACTATGTAGATCACTCTATTTATTCCTCCATCTCCTTGAATGGGATTGAGCTATGAAGTCCATAATGGTTAGCAAATTAAACATCAACTTGTATCCACAAATGGTCATAAAAAATCCCTTGAAAACGCAAGTTCTGTCTTTGGGAAAGAAAATCTCAACCACCAACTACTTTGTCAAGTATGATCGAGCACCATGAAGTAGTCTGGTAACCTTGGTTGGCAGCCAACCTTTGTCATGGGTCCTGTCCTTGCTTTGCATATATGGTTCTTGTCTTCTTATTTCTTTTCCCTTAATTATCATCATAACTTATATTGTGATATGGGTCTCATATAATTACATGGCTTTACATGCAATCTATCCTATCAACTTCTCTGAAGATGTTGGCCATGCATTTAGCTTAATCAACTAGCCAGCTACTTTGGGACATGTCTAAAAGATGTTTGGTGTAATGGATTTGTTCTACTTCATTTGGGAACTCAAACGAATTCAATCCTGATCTCTAGGGCACTTGAAGCCTCTGAAGACATTACACAGCGAAATGGAATGCGGATTAGGCCTATGACGTGGATCCAACAATTAGAATTGATATAAAGGGAGTGAAAAAGGACTAGCTGGTATTCAAAGTTCAGAACATGTGACAAACAACAAAGTTGAACACGGTAAGAGCTATAAAATTTAGCGTTACGAGTGGAAGACCACATATATGTTTGGTGGGGGATACAACTCTTTGGCGTTTGGAATTAAGGAGACTATAGGCCTCTTAGTTTCTCAACGTGTGGGGTAGGAAAAAACTATACAGTCAACAAAATTTTGACGCAAAAAGTTGGCATTGCTATTAACTCTTAGATATCCTAGTGGTCTTCATTATTTTGACTTATTCAAAATTATCCTTCCATTTTATTATTATTTTTTACTTATCCAACAATCACCCTTCAATTCCATCAATTTTTTCTTTCCTAGGTACCATTACTATAGTTGATGTGTGTCTGGACAACAAAGGAAGTCCACCTTATATTGCTATTCATTGGTCATGAATATGATAGACCCGATCTTGGACACATGGGGATGCAGTTTTAGCAGCATATATGATTCACGGCTTAAGGACTCGATGGGGAAATGCCAATTTCTTGTTTCTTTTTGTTTTTTGGCCAAAGAAAATGTCAATTATATTTCTTGAGTTGTCTCTAGTTGGGGCTGTGGTTTTATTTGTGTCCAAGTTTGAGTGCTCCCCATGGTGGTTTGAATGGGAAGAACAGGGCCTTCTCGGATGAGTTTGGAGAAAAATGGAAGAAATGGTAATTTTTTATTTCTAAATTGAGATAATTATAAATTATAAAACATTTGTAAAACGAATAAAGAGTGATTGGAATATTACATGATTATTTCTCGTTTTATTTCTTTCATTTTAATAAATTATCAAATAAGAAGAAAGTTTATTAAAAATGAAAAAAATTCTCCTGCCTCACTTTCCTTCCAGTCCATACTCATCCATTCACACACACCCTTCTTTGCTTGACGCTTCACTCACACATATAGACGCTGCCCTTAACTTTAATTAATTTATTGAGTAAATTACTTTTCTTTCGTTATATTTTATATTTATTAGACAATTATTTCTTCTATTATATATATTTTATTTATATATTCATAAAAAGCTACAGGTAAATTTTAAATATTGCAAGGCTTAACAAATTCGTTGCAAGATCGGAGTTACATTTGATAATACAATATTTATGATTTTAGCTGTTTAGTTTTGTTAAACTTGATAGCATTTTAAAATTAATAGTAAATATTTGTTTTACTTATAAAATAGTTTTGTGCATACCAACATGTGTTGATATGAATGGAAGGGATTCAAGTCTCTTAAGCATATAGTCTTGGGTTCGATTGCAAGATTCATGTGTATGAAAATAATACCGTTGAAAAGAATTCCTACTTAGGCGTCTAACCGTATGTTGGGAGATTAATTTATCACATATTGAGTAATAATAACCAAAAATAGTTTTGTGCATGGTTTCATAATGGATGACATTTGGCATAATAACATAAATTCTTTTTTATTTAGGCGTCTAACCGTATCTCGAGAGATTAATTTCTTACATATCAAGTGAATATACTATGAGAAACCAAAAAATAGTTTTGTGCATGGTTTCATAATGGATGACATTTGGCGTAATAAACATGAATTAAAGGGAAATTTTCTGTAATTTATTTTAAATTCTTTTCGGTATGAATTTAATTTATATGCACTGACAGTGTAAAATTTTTTTACACCATCATTCAATTATGTATTATGTATATTTAATTAATTGATAGTGTAAAAAATTTTATACTAACAATGTATCAAAATTAAACTCTTTCGATATATAATTATATATGGGAACTTGCACAGTGGTGGTGGGGATGGAAATATGTGAGGGCTTAAAGGGAGCCATGGCACCCCCAATTTTTTTAAAATTTCAAGTTTTACTTTTAGGTTTAATTTATTTTTCTTTTGAAATATAACTATACTCTTTTAAAATTTTGATTTTGGCCCCCTACATTTTAATCATAGTTCCGCCCTTGCATTGTCTTCATTCCTTTCTATTGAGAAAAAATTCATGAAGTACTGTAAAAGTGTCATCGTGAGAGAGAAAAGTTCATACGAAAATATAATTATTGTCTTTATTCCCAAAATCAATTTCAAACCTTTGGATATAATATCTTTAATAAAACATTGAGAAATCTCACACTATAAGGTAGCTTTATGGAAGATCGAACTTCCAACATCGACATTACATTTGAGTGTCAATTAAGATGCAAATTAACTGATTAATAAAAATAAATATGATTTTAAGTATTATTAATTAATACAAGTCATCAAAGTATCATGGATTCATATAAGTAATAAATATGGAGCCGGAGGGTTACGAAATACAGGGATGTCAATTCTGGCTCGTCCGAACTATTCAGGTAAGTCCCACAGAAAGTGTGCTCTTAAAGTTGTGTAGGAAGGGACATAATCTTAATCAACGCAAAAAAAAAAAAACTTATAAATACCTTTATTATAACCAAAAAAAAAAGAAGAAAAAACTTTACCTTAAAAAGATATACTAAAATTTTGCACCAAGTGGCTAAAACCTTTCTTATGTACAATGATTGACTGAATGTTTACGTTATGCTTTGCAAGTCGGGTTAATATTATGTTTGTGCAGATCGAATCAGCATGCCTAAGTGCTTCAAGTTCAACTACATAATATGCAATCACACAAACGAGTTGTCAGATCATGTTACCTACCAACTGGATGCAAAATCCTCAAACGGTAGACAAAACAGCACCAAATAGTCAAATATGGTATTTATATACCTCTACAATTAGATAGTGAACACTACAGTTCGATGAGAATAATTTGTCCCAACACAAAATGTATTGGTCAAAAATTAATATGTTAACTTGTTACTTTTACAAAGCCTAGAGATGTAATTTATCTAATGAAATATGCATGGCAATGTTTAGTTAGGGAATCTTTAATGTTGATCAAATATGTCACACCCGTGGCAATGCTATTAGAGTCTTCTTACTATTTGGAATCTCAAATGCTGTATGTTGGATATCTAAAAGCTCAGGATTTTTTATTCGAGATAATAATTAAAAGTATATGATGTTTTGGCAATATAAAGTTTTTAAAGATAACTAAGAATTTAATTTTACCAATGTCAAGACAATTTTTTTACACCATCATTTAGTTATATAATAATAATTATTTTTATATATAAATAATAAAAATTTAGGATGAAGAGAAGTTCTCTTCATTTTAAAGTCGGGTAAATCACTAATTTTAATAAATATTTATAGTAAGATTATTGATAACCTACTAATAGGGGATCATAAGATTTGAACCCAAGTTATATTGTTATCATGAGTAGCAAGTCAACCAGATGAGCAAACCTTGACCCACTGACATATTATTAATAATTTTTACTATAATAACAATTATTTAAAAAGTTAAATTCTTTTAATGATATACTCTATTCATCTACTTTTTATCTTTATCTGTCTATTAAGATTGTTGCATAAGAATTAAGAAAATTATTAAAAATTCTCAATTATAAGCAAAATTATAATTTGATTGATTGAATTACTTTATATTAAAATGCTCAAAATATTATTATGACTCTGCTAATCTTCTCTCTCACTTATTAATACAAGAAGTAAAGTTTCAAAAACTAATGAATGACTCTTTAATTTTTTAAATAGAAAAATAATCTTAAACAAAACAAAATTCTTCAATAGACAAATAAAAATAGATGAAACAAATAGTAAGATATGATATGAAGATAGTGTAAATAAATCTTACACTTACATATAATCAAAATTAAACTCTTCAACTAGTGTTATAAATTTTTTATGAATTTTGTTAAAGGTACTTGTTAAGGTAATCAAAGTAAAAAGTTTCAAATGAAAATGTAAAATATTTTTAATTTTTAATATATTAAATACTTTATTTTAATTGAAAACTTCTTCTTTTTACTTCTTTAATAAATATATTTAGAGCACTTATTAATAAGACTTATTTCTTATTTAGAGATCTCCAACATTTTAAAGCATATTTCTTGGAGTGTTAAAGTGGGATACCCGAAGTGAAATTTTTAGAATTTTACAATTTTTGTCATAGATAATATTTACATTTCAATAACTCCACCAAGCTTATTTATAAATTCTCTTAAATTCACAAGCACGCACCCAAAGAAAAAATAAACATTTAATTACCAAATTTTAAATGTTTCACACTTCCATGTATAAATATGTTTCGAACAAAATTAAACATAGATATCCAATCCAATGCCCAATCTCCAAAATACTGAATATTGTATATACCTGACAGAATTAGTGAATAATAATGAAAAAATTATTTTATATTAACATAGATAAGAGACAAAAGTTATATAGATATAATAAGTCTTGCTTAGGTTGTTTTAATTGTAATTTTTACATTTTTTCCCCTCATAATATAAGGAAGAAGTGGACTTTAGAAGCACTATTTGAGTTAAGAGATTAAATTGTATCAATTATTTTATACTTGGGTTCTAAAAATTTTTATCTATTAAATTTGAATTTAAATATTAAATTTGAATTTAAATATTAAATTCATACTAATTAATTGATGGCTATCACATGTTATTGAATTCATACTAATTATTGAATTCAGCACCTCTAAAAAGCTCAAACTTCGATGGCATCACATGTTAAAAGTTATGGTACAAAGTCAATTTAATTTGTTATTCTTTTTTATTTATCGTTTAAAGAAAAAATATAAGTATTAAAAAAATAAATTTAATAATTTAAATTTAAAAAAATAATTTAATAATTTAAATTTAAAAAATAATTATAAAGAATAATATTATTTTTTGATTTATTAAAAAATATGATTGATCAATAAAAAAATAAAAAATAAAATAAAAGTTGATTGAGTTAATATTAAAAAAAATTAAGAATTAAATAATTAATAAAATAAAAAATAAAGATAAAATTAATATAAAATAACTAACTTTATATTAAAATTTTAAAGAAATTTGTTATATTCTTTTAAATTTTTTAATAATTCTTTTAATATTAAATAAAAAATATTTAATAAAAAAATAAATATATTTAATGTCTTAAAAATATAAAAAATATTTAATATTTTTTTATTTAATAATTAAGAAAATTATATAGGATGATTTAGAATTACTTAATTTTAAAACCACATTTAATATGAAATAATTTTTTTAAATAATATATAAAAAATGGAAGGTGAAAGAAACAAATTACAGATGAGAATTTTCTCTCTCTCTCAACTTGCTTCAAATTTTAAATACAGGATCTGAAAAGGTATCTGAATTTATTCTGAATCATCATTAGATACAAGTACCAACTCGTGTGGTGAGGAGGCCAACTCCGAAATCCCAGAATTGATATATCGTACAGAAGAATCAAGCATAAATTTAAATTAGGATTTGAAGACAAAAATGGTTATGGCAAAGTCAAGCCATATCAGGAAGAACGGAACCCTCCACTTCAGAATGGGAAAATTTTATTTACACAATACTTTTTCCACATATTTTTTTTATAACTTATTTGTATGTTATTAATTAACTGGGAATCACACGTACAACTAAGATAAAACATTTAAAACTAATATAATATTAACATAAAAATATAAATTTTAAATTAAATTTTTAAAAAATTTGGCTTAACAATAAATAAATATGTAATGTATAAATATATAAACGGTTATAAGTTTAAATTTTAATTATGATAATTTTGTATTATCAGGTTACAACGAAATATTTAATTAGATTGGAAATATATATTAATTAAAATAGGTACAAATTAATTCAAACATCATACGATCATAATACCTAAAAAACAAAAAAAAAATTATAATTAAAATAAAGTTATTAATATTTCATAAATTAATTTTAATTATATTCAATATTAGTACGATAATTATTTTAAAGTCTCAATTCTATATAGTTAATTAATAACTGAATTCTAATTTTCATTTTAAAAAATGCTCAAATACTACACAATATTCTCACACAGTTATTTACAGTTATTTTCTTTGACCATGTTCGTGTGTGTCAGATCGATCTGTGACTTTGAGGTGCCATATATGGCTGTCCACCGAAAACATTGGTTAGAACTAAGTTGGAGACTTAATACAGGAAATATCATGAACGCTGCTTGAAAATTTTTAATATGAACTTTTTTTAAAAATGATGTTTATAGATGGATTATGATTTTTGAGTTATTAATTTATTGTTAAAATAAATTAATAATTCAAATTAAAAATAGATTTTAATTAGTAATATTTAGATTTATATAAAAATTTAATTTAATTATTTTTTATACTAATAAATATATATATATATAAATTATAAATTTTAATTAATAATTTTTATTTACACTAAAATTTATATATAAATATTATTAAATAAAAAAATAAAAAATCTATTAATGAATCCATATTTATAACTGCATGATAGACTCTTCCTACTCTACTCAATTATGTACGAAACACTCTCGTAAGTCATAGAATCTCTCTTTCATTGACTGGTAAGTCATATACTCTCAACAAAGAATGTTAGAGAATAAAATTAATTTGTTGAACCGACTAACGTAAATCTCATTTTGTAAAAGCTGAAATGAGTTCATGGATATCAAATACACTTGACGTAATTGAAGAACGAAGACATAGAAACTTGAGCTGACTGAAATAAAAATGCTTGCGCAATCTTATATATATATAAATATAAAATTGAAGCCTCTTTAGTAAGAAAATTATGTCATGTATCATCTTTTAAGGCATTTTAATTCTTTTATTTTTCAATATTTTTTATTAAAAGTAATATTTTTAAAAATTTAAATTTAAAAACCACAAATATTTGAAAACAAATTAATTAAAATAATTAATTAATTAATTATTATTATCATTATTATATAAGGAATCAAATCAATTCAAAGTTAATAATCATTATTTTATCAATTAACAAATTTAATCAATTCAATCAATTATCATTATTATATTAAGAAATCAATTAATGCATTTTCAATCATCATTGAGTTTGAAATTTGAACATATGATTATCGGAATTTCAACCATTTCTATTAGTTTATGAGACCTCCCAAAAATCCAAACCTAAACATGTAAGAATTACATTTTTTTATTTTTAAATGTTCTATTTTTTTATCTTTTTCTTTTATATTTTCATTTAGATCTTTCCAATTGCACTCCCATCGTGATATTGTTCTTTTTCTGCATTTATTATTTTTCTTATTGCAATTTTTTTTTTTTGTTTATAAGTGTTTTAGGTTTTAAGTTTTCAGAGAAAATGTCTCCACATTCATATTTGAAATTAGTTTCTTCATATTCATTAACTTCATTTGTTTTATGAATTTTATTCTTTTAATACTTTTTCTATCAAATTTTAATGTTTATCAATTTCTTCTAATATATTGCCTTTTTCATTTGATTTTTTATGAGGATATTGCAAGTCAATTTTTTGAGTCATTTAAGGGTTTTTTTATTTGCATCATTCAAAGGTAAATTCTTATGTCACTGTTAACATCTTTTCCTATGAATCTTCGAGATGTAATGTGTATTTCTATGGGGAAATAGATTTTTATATATTATAGATAATATGTTTTTATATTATTTAAGTGTATTTGAGAAGCCTCTCCATTCTTTCATTGATCATAATAGAAACTATTTTTGTGTGAATTTTTGTTTGATGGACTCTCTTATTCTTCTTTAACAAGTATTTTTAGGAACTTTATGCATTCAACGACTTCAAAAAAATTATTACTTCTCTACTTCCCAGCGAGTCTCATTCAAAATCTTTATCTCAAGGGTTAAGCCAGTTTCTCAACCTGTTAGGAAGCTAGATGGCCATGAAAGGTATAGTCATTTGGCTCAATGGCCCTTGAGAAAGTGAGAGTATGTTGGTCTTTTTTGGAGCTCCAAACATGGAGAATGGGTTATGACAAAAAAAAAACTAAGTATATGGGTTAGTAATGATTTTGGAATTAAGTTTTTTTTCACTTATTGTATTTTTGACTTTATGATAACAAAGATTATTTTTATCAATATCTTTTTAGATTTTTTATTATTATAATAATTTAGATTTTCTATTATTATAACAATTTTGTTACTAAGATTATTTTTGGATTTTCTATTTTTGGATTATTCTAAAACAATTGGATTTCCAAATAATAATAATAGATTCCTAATCCAAATATTGATAATTTTGTTATATAAGATTATTTTTGGATTATTTTGTTTCAAATATTTTTTCGCTGGTTGACGGCAAAGAAGAAAGTTGTGATATTTTTTCATTAAATTTTTATCTAATTATAATAGCTACTTATTATATGTGGCACTTGAGTATTAAGGTTAAACTAAAATGGGGAAGAAAAATTAACATGATAATCATATAATATATAAAAAGAAATTACATATCTTGAAAAGTTATCATATGTCTTTCCTGTCAGTAAATACATAATTTTATTTGATGACATGCAGCAAATAACAAAATTAAATTTTTGTCATATGTCATTTGATGTGACCTTTTTTTCATGTGTAAAGTGATGTGGTTAATGCCACATTTACAAAAAAAAAATTAATTAATAAAAATCGAATAACTCCAAATCAAAATCACGTTTCAGCTTTCTAGTTTTATCTTTCTCAATTTTCTGATAATAGAAAAAGAAATTCTACTTTTTGGAATAAAATAAGAAAGTATAATGAAACTTATAAATACTCATTCTTCGGACGAAATCGAATAACATTTTGAAACTCATAATTTCTAACAAAATAGAAGACTATGTTAAAATCCCAAAATACATATTGGTCTTTTTCTTTGTCGTGGTTGCTTGATCTTCCTCTCATGGGTATAATATTATGAGTCTTACGAATCATACCAGCGAGCGATGTAAGAGACTCATGACCTTATGAACAAATCAAAGTTATGTAAAAATAGAGACAGTGAGGGGAGTTAAGAAGGAAGAATAAGAACATAGGAGGAATTGTACCTGAGAGTGGTAGCTGCTAAAGCAGACGAGCGGTGATTGGTGGCGGCGGACCTCCGGCAACCTTTAGGTTGGGAGTGTGAGTAGTTGAAAGGTTAAGATATTCTTCAAAGTAACTTTGTTGTTTTTGTTAAAAACTATCAACTATCAATCTCTATAATTACTAAATTTTTGAATTTATAATATAATTATTTTCAATTATTATTTTCAATTCCTTCTATTATTGTACAAGACTAATTTTTCTTTCTAATGTTTTGCCAACGAATCAATTTAGCTAATTTCCTAATATATATTGTGATCAACATTAAATATTAGTTTCAATTTATTTTTATTGAGAATTATAATATACAAAAGCCTTATAGGAATTAATAAAGAATAATTTGATATTAATTGTCACATATTATATGATTATGAATTAATAAATTGATTGATCATTCTTTTGTATTATATGATTGAATTAATACTTTGGAATTACTAATCAGTCGACAGCCACCATTCATACAAAAGAATCAAACATTCTAATGTCAACGTATTATATGATTGATTAACATTTAACTATTTCATCTCATTCTATTATATGTTCATTGTGTTATTTTCAAACTAAATAATTTGGGATTCAATGATTAATTGAGGATGAGAAATTTGTGTTTCAATATATTAGGTGATTTGATTTAGTCTTTTAATTATTCTAATTGAAATTCATTTCTTATTCGAATTGATTTCAATTGATTTAATGCATGGAAAGTTTTATTTGATTACCATATCTAATTATGTTTATTATGTTATTTCCAAATCATAATTTGGGATTCAATGATTAATTGAGGGTGAGAATTTTTTATTTCAATATATTGAGTGATTTGATTTGACTTTTATTTTACATAACTGCTAAGAATATTAAAATGATTAACCAAAGTCAACTAATCAATAAGTTTAAAATTATTATCCATAATTTGAATTCTTAAAATAAATTTATTTTAATTATTCTAATTGAAATTCTCTTCCTATTCGAATTGATTTCAATTGATTTTATACTTGAAAAGTTTTTATTTGATTACTATATCTAATTATATTTTTTATGTTATTTCTAAATCATAATTTGAGATTTAATGATTAATTGAGGGTGAGAATTTTTTATTTTAATATGTTGTGTGATTTGATTTGGCTTTTATTTTACATAACTACTTACTTGAAAATATTAAAGTGACTAACCAAAGTCAACTAATTACTAAGCTTAAAATTATTATCCATAATCTGAATTCTTAAAATAAATTTATTTTAATTATTCTAATTGAAATTTTCTTCCTATTCAAATTGCTATTAATTGATTTTATACATAAAGTTTTTTTATTTGATTATTATATCTAATTATGTTCATTGTATTATTTCCAAATCAGAGTAACATTCTTACCGTCGATCTATATATTTGCAGCCATATTATATTTCAATACATCTGCAAAGAATAAACTCTAGGTAGGGTTGGTACAAGAAAATTGTTGTAGCTGTTTTGCTCTTTTTTTTTTCTCGTTGCTTATTTTACGTAAAAAGGCATTCATTTCAATTTTATGGTACTAATATCAACCATATATTCTATTTTTCATGCAGGAAACACGAGGTTCATAAGGTATTTGGATACAAAATCTACTTATTGGTTAGTCTCACCTATTTCATGTATACAAAATTTTCAATATGCAACACTAATTTTTCAATCTCTACATTAATTATTTTCCAATACTAGAAATTTTATCGAGTTTCCAGTGATATCAAGTACTTTTTGTGTTGTTTCTGACTTTCTGCAATAATTGGATCACACTATTGATGGACACGTTTGAAATCATACAAATTTAAGTCAAATTGTTGTTAAGTTCAAAATTTGCATCCCTAGGCATCCTCTCCGACACAAAGTGGCAAAAGTTAAAAATTATGTCTTCAATTTAAAGGTTTATGTTGCTGCTGATAAATCTCTCTGGACTATGGATAAAAAAAACTTAATGATTAATTCAAACAAGTATTCTCAAAATTTATTATTCTATTTATAAGCTTAAGTTACATATCTTGACTGTGAAGAATCTTCTGAACAACATGTACGTTCAAAAAAAAATTTAATTTCATATGTGAATTTCAATAATTATAATGTACTATTTTATGTTTGTTCTGCATGTAAATATATGTTTCATGAATTTGATGTTTGATTTGTCTAGACCTTCTTAGGTAAATTCATTAACTTTGGGAACACTATATGAGTGACTTATTTCCTGTTTATGTAGAGAATAATTTATTTTATATATACAAAGACAAATGATTATAAAAAATTGTTTCTTTCTCGGTATATTACATTCAAATTATGGAATACGACTGCAATACTCTAACAACGGTTCTACATTAAAACATAATAAAATTGATTGAATATAATTTATTATTAAAAAATTAAATTTTATTAATTATATATTTTTGGTGAGGTTATATATTAATTATATTTTTATTACAAAATGTTTGATGTGTGTGTATATATTTGGTGGCTTATAATTATAGTTTTATGTGGTTATTTTAAACAAATATTGCTAATTAATTAGCATAATAGGATAATGACAACTAAGATTCTTACTTAAATAAAAAATATGTTTTATGTATTTTTAATTTAAATTTATAAATTTTTTTTTATGAATTACTACATATATTTTATTTATAATTATATTTATTTTTTTCATTTAATTCTTAATTAATTTGTACATCGCATGGATACAAAATCTAGTATAATTAAACTAAAATGTACTTTATGATATTATAAAATAAAAAAATTAAAATATTTTTATACAAACTATTGGAGGAAAGCATATATTTATAACAAAGTTTGTTGTTTACTTTTACAATTTTTTTTGTACAATATTTAAATATTTACATCAAGAGTGAAAATTTTACATGAAACCGTAATGAAATTAATTAATAAAAATTATTAAAAATATATATTAATTAATCATATTTTTAAAATAAACTTTTCATATATATATATATATATATATATATATATATATATATATAACTATATAATATGTAAATATTTTAAATATTTTAATATTTCCATCGCACGGGATGAATACTTTACATAAAAACATATAATATCTTCATTCACAGGAAATAAAACATTACAAGAAAACTTAATAAAATTAATTAAATGATTTATATTTAATAATTTCTTATCTATAATTTATATTTGCCTTACAAATTTCTATACAATCACTAACTTGCAATATGGTTTTTTAATATCTAAATTATTTAATACCTCTTAATATATTGTTTTTAATATGTCTTGCATGGGGTAAAGTTACTAAGTAAAATATAATTTATTATTAAAGATATTCTTAAATTAATTATATTTTTTAAAAAAAAACTATTTTTATTATGTTATATGTATCAACAGGAACTGATTCTTAGAAAATATTCAATGAAGGGGTTAAAAATCATGAATCATATTATTAAATATAAAAAAAATTAAAGTTAGTAAATAAATATGTATTCACTTTTAAATTATTTAATAGGTTAAGATCAAAATATACTATTTTAAATTAAAGGTAAATATACTTTTATTTATTCACTTTAGAAGAGTATTTTTCTTTCATTATATAATAAGATTTATGAATAAAGTGAAAAAAGTAAAAAAATATTTATATTAGATATTAAATGCATCCCAATAGTAATTGTCATTTACATCATGATTTATAAACAAAATTAAGTTTATATATATATATAAAGAAGAGAGTGAAGTTAAAAGGGAGAATAACTAGTAGATTTATTATAAAAGATTAAAAATTAATAGAATGATGAGTTGAAATTGTAATATTAATGTATATAAAATAATCGTGAATCACATGTCAAAATACATATCAAATATAAACTCTTTTAACTTTATCATTTTTATCTTTAGTATAATTTTACCGACCTCTTCTAAGGTTAGTACTTATAGTATTCATACTCTTTTTGTTTGAGAAAATATTCATACTTTTCTTACATTATATTTTCAATTAGACTTTATGTAATGTTTATACATAAAATAGGGAGGTATATATAATTTTGTAAATAAAGAAAGATGTTAGAGTATAATAATAATATATAAAATTAGAAATATGTGTATAATTTTTAAATAAGAGTATCAATATAATAAGTATTAATTTTATAAAAAATAATATAATTATTTTTTTATTTTTTAATAAATTTAATTAAATTATTAATACTTAAAAGAAATTAATGAGAAAGGGAAGGCCAAGGCCCATGCTTGCCCCCCCTTGGATCCGTCCCTGTGTATTAGGCTAAATTAAAGTTTTGGTCTCTGTTCTTTACATTAATTTTTAATTTAGTTTTTTTTAAATAAAGTCTCATACTTATAAAAGTTTTTAAAATAATCATCATCATTAACTTTTGTTATAACGCAGTTATAACACTGTTAGTTGATTAATAATGTAAGTGTTTCTTAATTTATTCAATAGAGACTTTTTTATATACACTTTTTTTCTGTTAAACATCAGATAAGTGTTCATTCATTCTAGTAGGTGTTTTATTTCTTCTGAGTTAGTACTCTTTTGTCCAAAAAGTGTTTATTTATTCTAGTAAGTATTTATTTCTTCTAAGTAGATAATTTTTTGTTTAATAAGTATTTTTTTATATGCTCTTTTTTATTTTATAAAATTTCTAGTAGAGAATAAATTAACAGTGTTGTAATAAAAGTTAATAGCAATGAGTGTTTTAAAATTTTTTATAAATTCGAAGAGTGATTTGAAAAAAATCATAAAGATTAAATTAAAATTATATGTAAATTATAAGGATAAAACTTTAATTTAACCTATGTATTATTTAGTAATATTTAAATATTTTAATGTCTATATTGAATTTAAAAAATAATTACATGAAAAAATATTATACTATATCATAGAAGTGATTCTGTTTCATGAATTTATAATAAAACTAATTAAATATAATTTTATTATGAAATACTTTTTTAACAATTTAAAAAAACAACTTCATAAATAAAAAAACTACAAATTAACCTCTGCATATCACGAGTACAAAAGACTAGTGTTACATTTCTTTTCTTTTGGTACAGCCGTAGGTCGATTGTGAAACCTGAGAGGCAGCATTTTCATTGATATTAAACCCTATCCCAAAAAAAGAAAAACATTCCTTTCCCATCATCTTTCGAAGATATTAGCAATTAGTACCTCCATGTGACATTAAAATTAGGCGACATGCTGATTGCCCCAAAGATTTTTCTTACTGTGACATGATATGGTGAGAGAATATGTGCTTAAAGGACCTATATACCTTACAAATTAGGTTCCTAAAGCACATGATGTAAGGGACCAAATGATGCATGTGATGGTTGAAAGTTTTGTTTCACTGTTATCCAAACCCTCAACAAAATAAGTTAACGTATGGATGCCCAGACTCCACGATTATCCACTGCCTTCCTCTGTTAAAGAATGTCACACCCAACTTGATAACCTTTTTTTGATAGACCCAACTTCATATCTAAACCTTAATAAAAGTTACATCAATGCAACGAGGGTATCATACTTTGATGATATAATGGTGACATAAGAACTCTTTAATAAAGGAAGACAGTAGGGCCATATTTTTCAATTTGCAATGTGCTGATAACATGATGGACTCACAGGAGTGGCAAGGCAAGCACATGGGTGATTCTACGTGATGAAGTCAGTCCATGTTACTGTTTTGGGGTCCCTCCCTCCTTTTTGATAGTTACCGGGCATTGGTACTGAGGCCGTACCCCACAACTTGTTTTAGGTTATGCTCTTGAAGGAGAGGGTTCGTGCAGGAATTCTTTTCAAATGCCTCCTTGATTTATTACCAGATTAAGAAGCCATGCACTTTGATCCCTCATTGCAAAACCCCAACAATTCCATGAGTAAGATTCCAAGCCCATCCATGTTGCTTTAACTGACATAGCCGTTGGGAATAGATCATCTCATCATGTTCTCTCGGTAATGATCAATAGTTTTCAACATAAAACGCGTGACTTAGATTATGGCTTTGAGGTTGGATGTCAAACATATGGTTCAAAAGTTATTAGGACACATCAATGGTTGAGGACTAAGATTTACTACCTGAATTTCCATTTCAAACCCCATTGAAAACAAATCATATAAGTGAATCTTATTGTATAGGCATTGCCTGTATTAGGCACAGTTATTAAAGACTCACGTGAGACTTATTGTATACTCAAATTGTAACAATGTTTTACCTTAAGCATTGCCTACACAACAAAGTCCCATTATGAGAAAGAAATGGAATACCTCACTGATTATATAATTTGGATTTTGATGGGGGAAAAGAAAAATCAGACATGTGCCATAACAAAATATAGTAATCAATATAGTGCAATTAAGTCTTGGGACCCACTGTTTAGTTGGTAAATTATGCACCACGATTTTTCCTCTTCCTTTTTCTTCTTCTAGTGTCTCTGTCTGTTCTGCCTATCCAAGTTCTTAACTTTGCTCCCGGGGAATTATGCTTTGGGGGTATTCTAGGAACGGGAAAAATTATAATGAATAAAATAAAGTAAAACAGAAACATTCAACCAAAAATAAATAAATAATAAAACAGAAACAAGCACCACAAAGATGGGGAGCATATACAAGGACGATATCCAACATAACTAATAACTATAATAACTACCATTAGGACATTCAGAAATTTCAAGCACCAATCTCCCAATCATAAGGACTGAAATCCTAAAAGGAAAAATAAAAAGGGAAAATGAAACACAAAAAAGAAAGAGAGATAATAGTAGTAAAACAAATTCTATTCAGAGACATAGAGAAAGAGAGGGAAGCTCAAAGTAGCCATCACCAAAAATATCTCTAACTCTATTCCCACTTTCCTTGCACCTGCTTGGTCTGGCAAACTTTGTCACTCCCATCTCATCCTCCACATTCTCAACATGCTCTTCCAACTCCTCCTCTACCCCACTATCTTCTTCACCACAGGCTTCTTGGTTCTGAGCTTCACCTTCTTCTTCTTCATGGCTCCATTCTTCATCAACTCCTTCACCATCAGCAGCTATTTCATCATCATCACACTCAGAGGCAGAAAAGCTCTCAAACAGTCGAAGCCTGAGCCTGCCATCGCTACGTTCAGCATGAAAATAAGGTTTTGGAGAAGGAGAAGCAACAGCTTCCAATATCAGCCTACCATCTTCACGACGAGGCCTAACATGAACCCCACCAAAATCAGTGATTGAAGTCAGTGGTGGTGGAAAGTTGCAAGCACGGTTCACTCTCTTAGACACACAGTTTGTGTTAGCTCCAAGAGTAGTAGCTTCATGTCTCGTGAAACATGTGCTACTTTCAAATGAAAACAAAGAAATGTCATCACTGCTTTCACCGGCATTGCTACCGGTTTCGCTGCCAAGGCTTTCAGTGCACATTTCCAAGCTCTTTTCACTGAGCATTGAAGCGGAGCGCTTAACAGTAGGGTGGACATAGACTTGAGGGTCCTCAGTTTTGTTACAATGAGTAGTGTGGGAAAGCGATTGAAGGAAACTCCAGCCAACGCCACCCACGTTGGATGTTGTGTCCTTTTTGTCACATTCATGGTTGGTGAGGGATTTCTCTTGGTCTAAGTCTGAGGGGGAAGAAGCCCTGCTAGTGTTAGTGCTAGTGCTAGGCCATGTTGAGGGTCGAGAAAAGTTGGACCCTGGTGGAGCCAATTTGAGCCTGAGAACACGTGGTTCGATGACCCGGGGTTCAAGACAAGATTGCAACCCTTGACAGACACTTGAGGAAGACATTTTGCGTTGTCCACAAAGGAAATGTTAATGTCAAAGGCAGGGGAAAGGAAGGGTGCAGGGGAAAAACAGAGGAGTTCAGTTAAAAATGCTGAGGTGAGGTGAGGGGTTGGTTGGGACTTGGGAGCTGAGGTGAAAAGAGAGGGTGTTAAACGAAAGCCATGGTTTGGTTATTGGTTTGGCTCAAATTTAAGATGGGTTCAATGGAATAGAGAGAATGAAACAGGTAGAGAGGAGAGGAATGGACATGGTTGAGGAGTGAAAAGGGTTGGTCTGAATTTATAGTTGGGCAACGGTAAAGCTATCTTAGTAACTTTATTGTGTGTAGTGCGGAGTGGGTCCCTAACAAGAGAAATTGCACGCCATCTTACACACATTTATAAAAAGTTGGAGAGAGAGATGTTTTTTTGTGACTAGTGAGTTTAGTAAAACTTATTTTTTTTTTTTGTAATTTTTTATTTCTTATGTGTAAAGATGACATGTTACATGTGTATGCATATAAAAATATCTTCCCTTACAATAAGAAAGTGATGGTGAAATAGAAAACTGCTGATCACACATTTCATACACACATCTATCATCTCTCATATTTGCTTATGTGGTAGAGTATAGATATACAAAAAATAAAGTGGACTCAGTTGTAATTAATTAATAAAATTGTGCAAATGCCAAATAATATGTGTATTCAAGTATGTGTAGCAGTGTTGTAGTAAAAAATAACATAATTTACTCTGACACTCCTTATAAAGAAAGAGAAAACAAAAAAAATAAAGAAATATGGGCTTGATTGCATAATTACACACCAGTAACCTTCTGAGTTAAGCATGTTTCAATCAACGTTTTAGAAATTATTTCAATCGAGTCCCTTGTGATTTTGTTTTACCGCCTTTCTACTGTCTAATCAGTAACAAACCTTGGGTCTTTCATTGTGGTTATGTCTAATAAATATGTAATAGTTTTGCAAGAAAAGCTTTAAGTTGATATAAAAGTCTTGCGTGGTTATTTACTTATTTAAATGTAAAAGAATCTGTTAAATTCATTACAACATGTCTCTGAGCCTAAGTTCAGTTTAATGAGTGAAAAAATTAAGTAACTGAGCCTATTTTTGGGTTAATGAGTGAAAAAATTAAAATTTCTTGTAAATTTTAATAACTCAAAGTCCTAGCACTCACAAAAGACATTTTTCAATATACCAACCAAAAAGGAAAAATTACTAAATTTAATTTCCACTTCAACATTGTGAGTCTAAAGGTACCTGCGTGCTAGATATTGCTTTACTGATTTCACAAAATTAAGCTACTTCATTGAAAATTTTATAAGTTTAAGGACTTGGTTGAAAGCCAAATTACAGAGGAATAAAGTAAAAGAAAAGGCGAAATGAACATAGACCAAGTGTGAAAAGGAGACTGTGGGTGGTGCAAGGAGTCTGTTGTTAATATATATTGAAAAGATAACGTAAAATACAAGGGAATGAACACTTATGGTAAAGGATGCATAGAGTTAGAGTGGAGGTCTATTGCAGTGCTCAGAATGGCTTATCTTCGTAAACTAGTTAAACCAATTTGCTGCCACAGAAAATCAAGTGGGGGAAAAAGAACCAGAAGACAGACTGACACAGTTTTCCCTGTCAACTGAACTTCCCTCCTTTACCTTCTATTTATTGTGGCCATAGCCCATAGGTCTGGCATTACCATTTGTAGAACCAAAAAGAAAGAAGAGAAATCAACCGCAATTACTATTATACAATCACACATTCGCACTAGCAGTGGCACCATCCGGGCAGCACCTATAATTAGAGCTGTCAAAGCGGGTTGGGCCGGTCCATTCGGATAGGCCCAATTCAGGTCGAGTCAGATCATGTCATGTAAGTTTTGAATTAACATTTTATCAGTTTAGTCCGTTTCTTTTTTAATGTAAATGGATCGGGTTGGTTTATCTCGTTGTGGGCCGGCTCGAATTTAATTTCGAGTTAGCATTTGTTAGTTTAGTCTGTTCATTTTGTCGGACTATTCGAACTGATATATCGAACTTGATCCATTTTGACGACTCTGTGGCTATAATCCCTCTTTGACTCTTCAATTATTATTTTATTAAAAAAAAAGACTTTTTTATCTTTCCATCCAAATACTTATAATAATAGTAATAAATTTTGGTGTTACTATCATTTCTTTAATTTGAAGGTTTAAATATCAGCTATTAAACTAATACCAGAAATACTCAAAAAAAAAAAAAAAACACACACACACACACACGGTTATTCTCAATGACATGAAGTGTAGGTATAGGTCCAGGTCTTCATTTACATTACATGTCAAAACAGATAAACAATCTTTGACAATATTAGTGAAGGAATTATGGGTGTTGTATGCTGCATCTTCTGATATTTTAAGAGAAGGCATAGAGCTCTTCATTTAATATAAGCTAATGTAGTATACTAGACTGTATTTAAATTATAAAGTCAATCGACACAACAAAAGGGACCAAGGGAATGGATACTAAAAAAATGTTTGAATAATCCTCACTTTGATGTCTTCTAAGCTAAGAGGTCTCTCAACTTTTCTTGACTTTTTCGATCAATCATGAAATTTACATCACACTCGCCAAATTCTATGGCTATTGTATATTTCTGGCCAGAGAAAAAAGACAGCATCATTTCATCACCTTTTCCTCCTTGTCCCCTGGCCTTTCTATTGGCCAAATCTTTCGACAGTAATAAAAACTGTACGGAAGACGTTTATATTATTTGCTTTAAAACACTGGAGATTCGCTCAATCAAATGGAGCTATTCTGCAAAAGCATATGGTCTTCAAGTGTCTTGGCTCTCCTCTCTAGTTTAAACGTTAGTCCATATTTGCTTTCTGAAGAAAAGAAAAGACTTTTGAAAAGCTGGGCACAAATAGCAAGCTCTTACATAATTTGTTTGGCTATCTGCTAGGTACCAGTTGAGGAATTTGGCATGCACACAAAACGTGAAAAGTAATGCAAACTTTGGTTATGAAATATCTGAAGTAAAGGCTGTTCACTGAACACGTTTTCTTTCCTCTTTACATAAAAAATAACTACTAATAAGCTAAGCGAGAGAGTGAACCTGCAGGTTCAGAAAACTGCTGCAAATTCACAGGAAATAACCTACCAAGTCTTGAGCTATATTTTAGTGAATAATAATGCATCCACACACACACTATATAGCACATGGGTTATCACGGAGTAGAAGAAAGTTGTCCACTTGCACTTACATAGACATGGATTCACACACAAAAGGAGAAAGCTGTGTGGCAGTGGTTCTTACACCATGCAGTAACTTATGCCATTTAGCATTCGCGCCACTGCCATATCTCATGACAGAGAATTAGACTTAATAACGAGTCAGTATGGCAGTGGCAGCTAATGAAACAAAACGTTGTCTAGCAAATAATTTTTCACCTAAAATATTGGAAAATAATAATCTGTCTTTTAGCCATTCTTGTTTGGTCATTTATATCATTGTTTTGAAAAATTGATCGAATAGTTTGGTTGAACCGATCGAACAGTGAACCGCTTATATTTTAGTTTGAGCATTATCTAGTTCAATTATAGTTTAATCACAAATTTAATCAAAAATTAATTAATTAAACCATGACCTAGAGGTGTCATTCGTTTAATTTCTAATTCAATTTTTAAAATGAAGTTGATCCAAGATCCTGTAATGATCATATCAATTGGCCTTCGTATTGATTTTGCAATTAGTTATACTAAAATGTTACTTTTTAATAATTTGCATATTATATATAGAATAATGTTACTCACAAATACCTGCATACATCACCTTACATCATCTCAATTAACCAACTAGCAAATTTATTTATAAAATTGTTGGTTAAATAGGTTTAATAGTTGGTTCGTATATATCTTGATGTATAATTAAATTTCCTGCATGGCTACGTACTGAGATAACAGTGGCACTTTAAGAGTTAAGACGTGAAAATGTCCATTTGACATCTCAAATTGTAACCATTACCAATTTACCATAGGCATGTAAGAACAATGAAGTGCCAAAGTCACATACCTAACCAGTGGTCATCAGGTCACACATCAGTTTACCGTCAGATGATGGGAAAAAAAATGTAAAACATTGTTTACAGATCAGTTTTTCCGCGTCCAACCTTAGTTAACATAGATTAGTTGAGTGATTGTGTGGTCCCCCTTAACGTTGTAAACTACTAGCAATAGTTTTCAGGCAAGGATGACGTAAAACACCAATTATACGGTACCAAGCTTAGTTTTGAGACAAAAAAAATGCATTCTCTAGGGGAATCTTATTCCAATAAAAGGAGCATATGTGCATAAATGCTGAAACCGGTGAAGTCAATAAGAGGGGGGGCCTAGCTCTCGTTGCTGGTTTTGGTACATCATACTCACAATCCTTCCTAGCTAATTGCTCTACTTATGTTAAGCATTTTTACGCAAGAAAAACTGGGAAATTAAAAGGCTAGAGAGATATATGCAGAGGGTCGAGGGAAACGAATATGAGAAGGGAAATAAAGGAGGGGACAAGAATATATGCGCCTTGCACACTTGCTTTGAAAAGGTTAATGCCCTAACCATCCAATACGCTTACATAATCCACCTGTACTCCTTAATTTGCGGTTGTTCTAAATTGGCCAATCAAGGGAAACCTTTATAAACCAATGCATAAATTAAGTTTCTTTGGAGTATAGAATGTGAACCACCCTAAAGATCATATCTAGGTGATCTCATTAATGTTCATTCTATGTCTATGTGTCGTTTACTTAAGCATAGATTTGTATTTTAATATTATTTCTTTTTTAAGGAAGAAAGGCAATGGATTCTCTTTTATGCATCAGTCAAAAATGTTAACAAGGCGCACTATGGCTTACCCAGTTGAGTCTTGAGTCTTGAGTTTTGACCATGCTAGTGCTACAACTTTTTTATTCCATTGGTCTTGCGCGCTCCACGCAACAAAATGAAAATGAATACTAGATCAGGACGAGATATTTTTATATGTATATAGATTTATCATATCATATTTATATATAAGAGATAAAAAATTAAAAAGAGAGAATAAATAAATCTCATTAAATTTATTCATTACAAAAAATTTTTTTTATTTTAATTTTTTATTTTTTATATATAAATATGACATAATGAATTTGTATACACTTAAAAATATCTCATACATGACTAGCACGTAGACAATCGAAGCCTGTCCTGAAGTTATTGGTAGCTATACATAATTAATTGCAAAGGACAGACAAAAAAAAAACAGAAGATGCAAGATTCCATTTTGTACTTTACAATATATTTAAATGATAGGTAATGAGTAAAATAAAAAAAAATGAAGAAAAGAGAAATAATTTTTTTTATTTAAGAATTTTAAAATATATAAAAATAAAATAAAACATATAAAAAATTATTTTTTTTTTAAATATTTAACTTTTGTTCTTTTTAAAATTTAAGTGAAATGGAAGGATCACATATTCTATTTCTTTAACGAAATTTTTAAATTAAAAAAATAAAAATTATATTCTATTCTATTATTTTCTTTTTTACTCTATTTTTATTTATTTTATTTTATTTTTTAATAAAAAACATCATTAGATTATGATTTATATGGACGGTGGAGGTATCATTTTTGAAGCTTGACTTTAATCTAATTTTAACCCGTATCTCAAAGCAGCACTTTCAATTCGTAGATTCTAAGATAAGAAACATCATCATTAACTGCTAACATGTGAAATGAGGGGATAGCAGACCGAGATGTCTGTTTGTGGCATCATGGCATGCAAAAACCGCGCTTTTTAAAACATTTGATTGGTATATATACGTAAGGTGAATCACTAATATATATGTTAAGACAAATCTTACCTCATTGTCTGCCCTTGCCCTCTAAAAGAGGTGATGGTAAATTAGAGCAGATATGACAGTTTTGCCTCCATTTAATTCAGTTAGTTGTTACTAGAGTATTAGAGAATGCGGTCAGTTAGTTATTTAGCTGAAAATATATTCAAGTGAATTTTGTAAAAGTGTCAACAAAAGAAACATAATAGTTGTAACCACAAGAAAAATAAAAGGAGACAGGAACCCAAAGATCACTGTGAACAACTTCAAACGGTTTAGTGTAAATAATTTGAGAAGAAGGAGCATGAAGTTTATGTGCTTTACCAATGCAACAAGCACTACAAGTATCTAAAACATGTTTATTCAGAAATGGAATCTTACAAAGGTTGAGTATAGTTTTTACAGCATTAGAGTTTGCATGGCCTAACCTAGCATGCCATTGAGAAAAGGTATTTCTATTTGAAAAGACATTAAAACTTTTGCCAACTGAACAAGTATTTGCAACAACAGAATTATTCAAAACAGAAAAAGGATTAGCTATAACAGCAAAACATGAGACTTGAGAAGTTTGAGGAAGAATATGAAACTGCTTGAACCGATATAGGCCGTCTTATCCAAGCACACCCTCAAGCAGCACCTTGTTAGATGCCTGACATTTAACAAAACAATGATAAGGATGGAATTCAAAATAAACCTTGTTATCTTGAGCAAACTTACTGACTGAAACAAGATTTTTAGTTATGTGAGGGACATGAAATAAATTGTTAAGAGACAAAGATTGATTTGGACTAGAACGAGAAGCAACTTTAGAAAAGCCTATGGATTGGATTTACAAACCTTGTCCATTGCCCATCACAACTTGATCTTGTCCATGAAAAGGATAGCTGTGAGTAAGGTTCTGAGAATTTGCAGTGAGATGATACGATGCTCTAGAATCAGGATAGCATCCTTGAGAGTCAGATACAGAGGGAGCACGTAACTCAAGTGTATATGGTGAATATGGAGACAGTGCCATATGTGCTGTAGGCCTCATAGCAGGCTGCATGGGTACTGTCATTTGATTTACAAGTGCTGCCATCACAGGTGCCATGTGGTGCATATTGTGAATTCAGGCGAAAACAACTTTCTAGCAGAGGAGGTGCATAGGAACGATCATATCGAAACCAACACTTAAGAGCTTCATGACCAATCTTGCCGCAGAGTTGACAAGTAGGGCGGTGTCCTCCTCCTCGGCCACGACCACGGCCACGATATCCACCACGAAAATTACCAGAACTGTTGCCAGAAGTATTAGCATTGTGAAAACCAGAGTTTGCAGAATTACAATTTGTTTTCGTAACCGAATGAGCAACATTAGCAAAAACGCTTGAGATGCAAGTTCTTGCCGAAATTTTTCAAACACCATAAGCAATGACTCTATGTCTTCAACCGAAGGAGAATCTAAGCGACCAAAAATCATCATAACAAAAGAATTATATTCTTCAGGAAGTCCTTCCAATACTGCATCTATGTGATCTTGCTCAGTTATCGTATCACCGACAGCAATTAACGAATCAACAATTACTTTGATTCTGAGCAAATATTCAGATATAGATCTTGATGCCTTTTTAGTGTTTTTCAATTCAGGTCTCAACTGTCTAACCCTTGCTTTTAATAAAGAATGAAAGTGCTTATGGATTTTATCCCAAACCTGGTATGCGTGTTTGCATCCAAGAACTCGAGGAAGAATGCCATCTGAGAGGGAAGCAAGAAGCCAGGTGAAAAGGATTTGATCTTGAGTCAACCATTTTTGATACTCCTCTGAGACTTTATCAGCAAGACGATCTTCTTCCGTAGCATATCGGAGCGGTATTTGAGGGTTTAAGACGAACCGATGAAGATTATGCGCCGTGATGACTCCATTTACCTGCTGACTCCACATCAAAAAATTCTTCTCATCAAGTTTTAAGGAGATTGCATGCGGGAAATCAGATTTCAACGATTTAATCTTGATTTCTGGTGTAACATTCTCAGATTGCACAACATCTTGTGGACTGGATGAGGATTCAGTCATGATTACAGCTTCAGAATATAGAAATAGCACGAGAAATCGAGATGAATCGAATCGAAAGGAAAATCAGAGAAATCAAGATGAAGCAGAAGCAAAGGCCCGAAGGCGTTATCGATACCATATAAGAAAAATAAGAGAAGTAAGCTACACACATTGTGATTCATTGAACAGAATGAATAGCTCAATTACATTGATGATGCACTTGCTATTTATAACAACATTATTTCATAACTCACTTTGACAGATTCAAGCTTTGCTAGCTGTCATAACAAACTTTTGCCAACTATTAATAACTAATCAGCTAGCTAAATAACTAACTGACCACATTCTCTAATATAGAGTAATTTTTAATTTAAAGTATCAAATATCAAATGTTAGAATTGGAACCCTTGAATGACAAAATTTTCCACTCGCATTGCAAGTCACATACCCCAAAAATATTTTAGATATATAAAATCATTCATATACTTTCATCTAACATTTTAATTATTTTAGAGAGTTGATTGATCACAAAATATAAGGTCAAGGAGAAAGAAGTTAGAAATATAAAATACCACGGTTAAAGGAAACATTGCAAATTAATTAAACCTCCAAAATTGTTAGCTGCTCACTAGCTAGATCAGTTTGTGGGAGGCCTGTGCCTGAAAGTGATTAGTGTGCAAAGAAGCAACAAGGTGCAACTATAACCTCCAAGATCAATGATCATGAAGCAGGTTCTGCAAGAGTAAGTTGACTTTGAATTGAATCATGGATATTCCTGTTGCTGTCGCTGTAATAGTGCAGCTCAAAGCACAGAAGCGAGCTCCATAACTTCAAGATTTTAGCACCTTATGGTTGCAAAAACCATAGGGCTCTTAAATCTGTGTATTAATAAGTTAATTTAAAGACTTACGTTGTCCTTACTTTTTATATTATTCAGTAAATATATATGCACTCTAGACTTCTTCAGGCATATATGCATGCATCTTGTGCATCCTATATATTACTAGTATCTTTATGCTAATGTACTCGTTATAGTAGTGAAACTGCTAAAGAATGAAGGCTTTTATTAGTTCCGTATTAAGATCAGTACAAGGGCTTTCCAATAAATCACATCCTATTTGAATTATATATTAATTGGCAAATAAAGTTTAAGTTTCCTATTGCATTTAGCTATATAACCAGCAGAAAACTCTATTGTGAATATTAATTCAGTGAGTACTCTTGGAAAATAACTTTCTAAACCTCAGCCAAGAGTGTTAGGGAGTTAGTTAGTCAGTTATACTGACAGCTATATATTGATTGTACTCAGTCAGTTAATTACAGTGAGACTCATCTATAAATACCGAAGCTTGTGTATTGTAACTAATCAATCAATGAATTCAGTTTTCATTTTTCCATTATGGTATCAGAGCGGGTAAATCCCGCTCTGCTTCCGCACATACTCTGAGTTCTTCTTGATCATGTTCTTGGTCTTACAACTTCTATTTTCTTCTTCCTCGCGTTCTTCAATTCTATGATCATGGCTGATACTAGTTCTGAAAATGTTGTGCAGAGCAGTGCCTCGGATCAAACACAAAATCCTTCTTCTCCTTATTATCTGCATCCAGGAGAGAATCCTGGTACTGTTCTTGTTTCGCCACAACTCAATGGATCCAATTATCACTCATGGAGTAGGGCCATGAAAAGGGCATTGTTGACAAAGAATAAGCTAAAGTTCATCAATGGCGGATTGCCGATTCCAAATGAAAGTGATGTGAATTTCGAAGCATGGGAGCGATGCAATGGAATAGTAGTTTCATGGATTGGCAGAACCCTCAACCCTCAAATCACACAAAGTGTTGTCTACATTGACAATGCAAAGACTCTTTGGGAAGATCTGAAAGAAAGATTCACCAAGGGAGATCATTTTCGTGTTTCAGATCTTTTTCAAGAAGTTCATTCCATCAAGCAAGGAGAAAGGTCAATTTTTTTTTTTACTGAATTAAAGACTATGTGGGAGGATTTGGAGGCTCTCAGACCCATTCCAGATTGTTCTTGTACTATGAAATGCAAATGTTGCTGTACTATCAAAACAGTTAAACAACAAAGGGAATCTGAATATGTGATATGTTTCTTGAAAGGCCTTGGAGAAGTATATGGCACAGTTAGATCACAGATATTGTTGATGGAACCATTGCCATCAATCAACAAAGTGTTTTCCCTTGTCTTGCCAAGAAGGACAACTCACTGCTAGTCCTTTGGACAACCCAAAAATTTTGTTTAATTCTGCTGAAAATCAGAAGTATCAAGGAAAAGGTAATGGAGGCTTTCGAGGAAGAGGGATAGGTAAATATCAAGGTCGTGGACCTATGAAACAATGCACACACTGTAATAAATTTGGCCATACAGTAGAGCAGTGCTACTTCAAACATGGATTTCCTCCTGGATACAAGCCAAAGTTTCATATTGTCAACAACTTTGCTACTAATGAAGGTTCAAAGCCACAGGCAGCTAAAAGGAATTTGTTTCCAGTGATTCAGAATGATGCCAAGCAAAACCAACTCAGTCCCGAGCAAGTGCAGCAATTGCTCAATTTACTGCAACAATCTCAAGTAACTCAACATCATAGTGTTAACAGCATGAATCAACTTAGTCCTTCCTTTGTTGGTGAGTCATTTACTCAACAACAACAAGCAACAAATAACTCAAGTAACTCCAAATCAAGTCCAAATTTGTGGATTCTTGATACGGGTGCCATTGATCATGTCACACATACCAAGTCTTACTTTGTTAGTTTTCACAGTATAAAACCCATTAGTGTGTTTCTACCAAATGGATCCATGGTCACTGCTAAATACTCAGGAACAATTTGTTTTTCTAATCACTTTCAACTCTTTAATGTTTTTATATACTAGAATTTAGTTTCAATATCATATCTGTCCAACAATTGATACTTAGCTTAAATTACAAATTAACCTTTCTTGATTCTGTTTGTCACATTCAGGATGTGCCTACATTGAGGATGACCGAGCTTGCTGATTTACACAATGGACTATATCATCTCAAGAAACCAAAAGCTCCCCTTGTTCCCTCACATTTTTCTGTAAATGTTGCTCATTTCAAAACTGTAAACTCTCCTTTTGATCTTTGGCATTTTAGACTTGGCCGTCCTTCGAATAAGGTGATGGACCACATTTGTACTAATTTTCCCTATGTCAAATACATCAATAACAGAGTTTATGATTCTTGTCACTTTGCCAAACAGCATAAGTTACCCTTTTCCTCTAGCACATCTGTCACACATCATGCATTTGATTTAATTCATATTGACATTTGGGGGCCACTTGCTACTCCTTCTTTATATGGTCATAAGTATTTTCTCACTATTGTTGATGATTACACACGACATACATGGTTGTTTCTTATGAAAACAAAATCTGAAACCAGAAAATTAATGCATGATTTTGTTGTTTTTGTTAAAACACAGTTTCAAGTCTGCATTAAAATAATCAGATCAGATAATGGCACAGAATTCTAATATACTAATTTTTATGCACATTTTGGTATTGTGTATCAAACTTCATGTATTGAGACTCCTCAACAAAACTCTGTGGTTGAAAGGAAACATGGCCATATTTTAAATGTCGCAAGAGGCTTGTTATTTCATGCTCATTTGCCAAAATGTTTTTGGTCCTTTGCTGTTGCACATGCTGTACACATTATTAACAGACTTCCATCATCAACTCTTCAAAACAAATCACCATTTGAGCTACTTCATGCCACACCCCCCGCATTATTAGACTTAAAGGTTTTTGGTTCACTTTGTTTTGCTTCAACATTGGAACAACACAGAACCAAACTTGATCCTAGATCAAGAAAATGCATCTTTCTTGGATTAAAAAATGGAACCAAAGGATACATGGTATTTGATCTGCACACCAGAGAAATTCTAATTTCTCGAAATGTCATCTTTCATGAAAATATATTTCCTTATTCACAACCTTAACACTTACATCACTCTGACACTGATCACATTGATTCTGATGAGCTTCATTTTCTGCTTGAACCATTACCCCAATCTCCTTCCGATACACTTTTTGAGTCCCCTCCTGCAACATTGTCTCCTGAACCACCACTTCCTACCCAACCATCACAACAAATACATGAGACTGTAGATCCCAGTGTTAGGAAATCCACCAGACTTCGCAAGGCTCCTGCATATCTCAAAGAATTCCATTGCCATTGTTCTCAATCAGCAAGTTCCAACTCATCTTCACATGCAGGTACTGTCACATATCCTTTATCTTCTGTCCTTTCATACCATTCTCTTTTCTCTTCTCATCTCAAGTATACCTTGGCCATATCAAATAATGTTGAACCAAAATCCTATAGTCAGGCTGTTAACTCTATTGATTGGGTGAATGCTATGAAGGCTGAGTTGCAGGCTCTTGAAGCTAATCACACTTGGTATCTAACTGATTTACCACAAGACAAAACTCCTATTGGTTGCAGGTGGGTTTACCGGATCAAGTACAAAGCTGATGGCACAACTGAAAGATACAAAGCGCGCCTAGTTGCAAAAGGTTATACCCAGCAAGAGGGAGTTGATTTCATTGATACTTTCTCCCTAGTGGCCAAATTAACCACTGTGAGACTTCTTCTTGCAGTAGCAGGTTCTCAAGAGTGGTTTTTAAAGCAACTAGATGTTGATAATGCCTTCCTTCATGGCGACCTTAATGAGGAAGTATATATGGAGCTACCCCCAGGCCTTACTCCCACCAAACAAAATCAAGTTTGTCGTCTCACCAAGTCTTTATATGGTTTACGACAAGCTAGCAGACAATGGTTCTGAAAGTTGTCCACTGCTCTGGTGTCACTTGGCTTCAAACACTCCCAATATGATCACTCTCTGTTCATTCAGCAACAAGGCTCATCTTTCACGGCTTTATTAGTTTATGTGGATGATGTGATTCTTGCTGGAAATTCTATTGATGCTATCAATTCAGTGAAATAGTTCTTGCACTCCACATGTAAAATCAAATACCTTGGTGATCTTAAGTATTTTCTCGGTTTAGAGGTCTCTCGCACAACCAAAGGGATCCATGTTTGCCAAAGAAAATATGCATTGGACATACTTTCTGATTCTGGTCTCCTTGCTGCCAAACCCTGCAGCACCCCAATGATCAAGGATTCAAAGTTGCTATTTGATACAGAAGCTCCACCTCATGATCCCTCTGCATATCGTCGCCTCATTGGTCGCTTACTTTATCTCACTACTACGTGTCCTGACATTAGTTTTGCTGTTCAACAACTCAGTCAATTTATGCAAGCCCCCACTACTCATCATTTTGAAGCTGCCAATCGCATAATTCGATACATCAAAGGTGCTCTAGCACAGGGATTATTTTTTCCCTCTAATTCTGTTCTCCAACTTAAAGGCTTCAGTGATTCTGACTGGGCTTCATGTCCCTCTACCCAAAGATCCATTACGGGTTTCTGCATTTTCCTTGGCTCCTCCCTTATTTCATGGCGTTCGAAGAAACAAAATACAGTGTCTCGCTCATCCTCTGAAGCTGAATATAGAGCTTTAGCCTCCACCACTTGCGAGCTTCAATGGCTGACATACCTTCTTCACGATCTTGCCATTCCCTTCACTACTCCTGCACTTTTATACTGTGATAGTCAATCTGCTCGGCATATTGCCTCCAATGCCACTTCCATGAACATACTAAGCACATAGATATTGACTGTCATATTGTGCGTGAAAAGTTACATTCGGGTTTATTTCATTTACTGCCTATCTCTTCTTCCAACCAACTGGCTGACTTTTTCACTAAACCATTGGAACCCTCGGCCTTCTCCACTTTTCACTCCAAGCTGGGAGTTCTTAACATACACTCTACAGCTTGAGGGGGGTGTTAGGGAGTTAGTTAGTCAATTATACTGACAGCTATATATTGATTGTACTCAGTCAGTTAATTATAGTGAGACTCATCTATAAATACCGAAGCTTGTGTATTGTAACTAATCAATCAATGAATTCAGTTTTCATTTTTCCATTAAAGAGGCTGATTTGGTGAAGGAATAGAGCATTTCTCGATTGCCTCAGTCAAGGGGTTGTTTAAATACATTTTCCTTATGATTAAATAGGGAATTTAATTTCTTGAATTATCTTTCACTGAAAATTTAGTCTCTAAATTTATTTATATGTATGAGTTTATCCTAAAATTTACATTTTTTTATCAAGTTAAATCTTCTAAGAAATCAAAGCAAAACAAAAAAAAAAAACGAGAATGCAAGTTTTATAAATTTAAGAACTAATCTGTATACATAAATAAATTTAGAAGCTAAATTGCACGTATAAATTACCTATTTACTCCGTTCCTTTTATAAGGATCCAATATGAGAAGTCTCATAAACTATCATGCATATACACTTATTTTGAAATATGATCTTAGATTCCTGGCTAATCAGAAAGAAACTCAAATTGAATAAAAAAGAAAATGATTAATTCTCTTAACTCATTTTTTTAATATTTTTCTTAATTATTAAATAAAAAAATATTAAATATTTTTTAAGATATTAATTATATTTAATTTTGTATTTAATATTTTTTTATTAAATAATAAAAAATTAATTAAAAAAATACTTTAAGAAAATATAGCAAAGTTCATAAAAAATATATTACCCGCCAGTAGAACAAGGACCAGGAGCAAGAAAATATTCCAATGTGGTTGGCAACACAGATGTCAGAAATGAAACAGATAAACCAGCGAAACCTAGTCCACATAAAGTCCCCTAGAACTGATTTAAATGGAAAATATTTTAGATAAGATTGATTTAGTGACAGACAATATAATCTTGGTACAAATTCAAATCAATAAAAAAAAAAAGGCGTATGCCGAAACAGTTCACAAAAGCAATTAATAAAATCTATAATACTTAGGAATTGGGTCAGATGCTATTCGCTTTTGGTGTATATGTTGCCAGGGTCAACGCAGATTAAAAAGTGAATGACCAAAGCAAATTACTGTTAATACGAAAAAAGATATTAACTCTTGATCTTATTATATAACTTCATGTGGTGTCCCAAAACTATTCTAGGGACAACGTGGAGGCGTTATATTAAGTGGCTTTGAAACATTAACATAAAAAACGATGAAGCAGCTACTAGAAATTTTACCGTACCTATCTAATATCTATTATATTAATTTCACAACGTGAAGGCATGCCTATGCTAAACAGTAATCATTCATGTATTGGGAGGTCTTTACAGCTCCTAATAGCACCAAAGATGGCCTAGACAACCTTCAATCTCATTGTTGTCGACTCTTCATAAAGCATAAAATTGCTGGCTGAGATTTTGTGACATGTAAAAGTTCTTAAGTACATTCAAAACCAGCATACATTATGCTTCTACTCGAGCAATTAATCATGCACACATTTAAATGAGAAGCTGGATAATTTTCCAGATTGCTTAATTATGGATTGATCCAACTTCAATTTAAAAAGTGTAGTCGTGTAGAGGCCGGGGCTTCATTGCTCGCTTAGGACCCGAGTTTCACAGAAGTTTGGTTTACGTCCCCTAGTTCCAATTGTAGCATAGTTATTAATGACATCGGCCTTGACTGTAGCATCTCATTGCTGTAAAATTTAGAATTTTTAGGTCATCTATTGTTAATTTAGTTAATATAATATTGTAATCTAAGGATTTTAATCATTTAATTGTGGCCCTAAAGTCTAGTATTTGGTTACCTTTGCATGACCTTTAGTATTATGGGCTTCCCTTAAGTAATTATTATTTTTTTTTGGGTACATGTTATTTGGGCTTCTCTTCGTGTTTATTAGAGGTTGGTTATTTAACTTTGGCTTTAAATCGTGGACTACTTGGTAGCACAAGTGTTCAAATTTAATCTAAATAAAAAATTGAACAAAAAATTTAAAATTTAATTAAAATTGAATAAATTTGTGTTTTTTTAATTTAAATTTTTGAAAATCGATTAAATTATCGGTGTTTTATTTCCATTTTTAAAATAAATCTAACTCAATTTAAATTAATTAATATTCTATAATATATTTTTTATTATTGAATTTATATTTTTATTTATAATAATTTTAACTTCTCACACATTTCTCTTATTATATGTGCCACTCCCAATTAAATATTGTTTTATGCATATTAAATGGCCTATTTATATTTTCTATTTCTTTTTATTTTTTTTATTTTCTTTTTAATGGCACAAGTTGCTTATAACTTACAAAATTCTAGGCTTAAAACTATTTTTTTATTATAGAAAAACTAATTAAACTGATTCAAACTAATCGATTTAAATTAGATCAATTTCAAAATTCTAAACTAAACAAATCTAATTCAAACCAAATCGATATAATTGTTTGGATCCGTTGGCTTTTTTTACTCAAAACCAATCTAAACTGGATTACAGACACCTCTACTTGGTTATCATGTTTGATTAGAACTGTCAAAACGAGCTAGGCCGGCCTATTTGAGTCGGACAGATCGGGTCATGTAAGTTTCAGGTTGACATTTTATCAGCCCAGCCCGTCTCTTTTTAATGTAAACGGATCGGGCTGTCTCAGTCCATTGCAAATGGGCCGACTCATCGAGCTTGATCCATTTTGATAGCTCTATGTTTGACAAGTCCTAAATAAGTAATGAAATCAGCTATAAATAGTAAACGATAAAATTGTCTTCAGCATAGCAATTAATGGCGTGCTATGGGCAAGGCGAAGTGCAAAGTTATTTGGAGTAAATATTCAAATTAGTTGTTTATAGATACTCGGAATATTAAATTGGTCATTAAAAAAATTGTGTACATTAATTTAATTTTTCATTGTGTAAAATAAGTATTAATTTAGGGATTAAATTAAAATTTAAGCTCTAAAGATATATTAAAAGGTTAAATTAATGTCAATTTTAATTTTAATGGTTGAATGACTAAATTAATATTTCAAATCTTTTAAGAACCAACTTGATTTTCTATATATTTTTGGATAACCAATTTTAACATTTAGTCTTATCCTGTGTTTGAATGTTTTTTCATTAATGGAACGGAACAAAATAAGTGGGAATGGACCGAAAAAGAAAGGGAAGGAACAGAACATAGTTACCATTCTCTTTGTTTGAAAGTTTCATTAACAGAACAGAATGAAACTTCATTACCTATGTGTTCTCCCCCCCCCCCCCATTTCACCTCAATTTTGAGGGAAAGAAAAGTTGGATATTTGAGGGAAAGAGGGAGGAAATAATTCTCCATGTGTTTTGTTTCTTTTTCATGTATTTTAAAACTCTGAAATAAGAAAAATTATTTCTCTTTCCTTTATTCCCTTTCTATTCTCCTCATTACCTATCATCCAAACATAATGTTAAATTATTTCTATTGGATGGAGTATTTACAAAATTTTTGGGATTTACTAACAGGAGAATGGTAGTATGCAAGCTTAAGTAATTAAAGATTAATCTCACACTCAAAAGATAAAAAAAAATTCCTTTTCAAAAAAGAAAAGTTAGTGTTGTTTGGTTAGTCAAAACTTGTGAACGACAATTATATTGTCTCATTACTCAGGCAATGAGATTATGTATTGAGTCTGAATTTAATCCACTCCACGTGTAAAAGTTTTATTCTATCATTTAATAATGTGTTAATATAAATTGGAGTTAGACTTTTTAAGTAATGATTGAGATAATAAGTTTTTTAAAATTATTTGATATTACATAATTAAATAATAATATAAAAATATTATATTAACATTAAATCAAAATTAAATTTTTGTTTATTTACTATTTTTAGTATTAAAAAGACTAATGTTTGATTTGACTAAATTTGATTACAACACTACACCACCATGTCCAATCTTCGGAATTTTTTAGTGTGCTTATATCAGAATGATCATAATAATTTTTTTAAAGATTACAATATATATCCTTACATTCTTTTGAATGTAAAACTAATTCCCAAAAGCATTAGCTTAACCCTTACAACAAGTTACTTTCAAAAAATTTTGAGTAAATATACAAATTAGTATTCAAATTATATAAATTGGTCCTCAAATTTATACAAGTTGAGTGTATTTGGTTTTTAAAAATATGCGTGTGTATAATTCAGATTTTGAATTTGTAAAATGATTCACACTTTAATCTTTCCATCAATTGATGTTGTGGAGCTCTAATGGACGTATTGATGTGTCACGTTAAGTGCACATGTGGCACGTTAGTCTCCATTAGTGGTGCCTTAAATGACATGTTAACAGTGGGAGAATGACGAGGGAACAAAACAACATTGTTTTCTCCTTTAAAATCTCAAAACACAATCGTTTGGTTCAGGACCAAATTATGTCTGCGAGCCTAAAATTTCCCACCCTAAAACACAATTGTTTCAATCTTCCCCTCTAATGGTCACCTTTAAAAATGGGGGAGTAACAGGGTAGTCAAACCCTAAATCCTTAATCTGCCAAATTTACCTCATATCCTCAAGCTTCCTAATTTCCTAAAGCTCCTTTGAGTGATGAAGACAACAGTGATGTGTATAATAAGTGGGTGCAATTTCAGTGAGAAAATTGCAATAATGTACCTTTGTGGTTATGGGAGGAGATTAAGAAAGATTCAATATAAGATTGGAAAGAATAAAGGCAGATGGTATTGGAGGTGTCCATTCTTTAGGGTAAGCTTTTTGCTGGCATAATGCATCATTGATTGATGAAGCCTAATGCTTGAACATAATATGTGTTTTTGTGTGTAGAGAGAGGACTTGGAATGTGGCTATTTTGAATGGGTTGATGAAGCATCCTCATTTACTCCAACAATAGATGAAGAAAAAAGTGCACTGGAAGCTAAAGTCCAGAAGCAGAAAGCAGAAATGGATAAGTTAAAGATTGAAGCATAAAGGCTGAAATCATAAATGGTGAAGTAAAAAGTTGAAGAAGACAACATGAAATCAGAAGTGAAGAAACATAAAAGAGTATAAAGAAAGTTAAAGAAATATTCAAAGGATTATGAGAATCTGATCTTCAATTTGAAAGTTGATTTTGAGTTTGTGATGGTAGTGGTTGCTATTTTACTTATGTTGGTTGTGAAGAAATAGTTGGGTAGTGTGTTGTTCATGGGGAGCTGTTGCATGTTGTGTTTTGTAGGAATAGTGAAATGTGTTGGCTCCCATAATTATGTTTTGTAATATCTAGTTTGAGTAATAAAAGAATATGTTTATGAATCAAACTTCAATATTACTTAGTTTAGAGCATGATAACACCAAGAGATATTGAATTGAAACAAGTAAATAAATTATAATTATCACAATTGATAAAGGTATGAAAAGTACAAAGATACAAAGCTAAAGTTTGTTACAAAACTTCCACAATTGTTGGGAAAAAAAGAAGCCAATATGTCTACTGTGAACACCCAATTTTATCCTGGACGTAAAAAAAAAAAAAAAAATAAATAAAAATAAAAAATAAAAAATAAAAAAAAATTAATTAAAAAAAAATAAAGCTACTTTAGCTTGTCCCAATTCAGCTCCCACCAGTAACCACCCTCAATACTTTGCTCCCCACTTAGTTTCCCACTTGCACTACATCAACAAACAGATTCCCCCACTAATTGCACCTGCTCCCTCACTAATTGCACCTACTCCCTCACTAATTCACCCACTCCATTATGCATAATCACCTGCTCCATCATCAACTCTCCACTCTCAAAATCATGACCACTGGCATCAATTAAACCTCCACCCATTTCACTATAAAAGCCCACCATCTCTCTTCAGGAAGGAGGCTGCAGAACGCGGAACCCAATTTGAGCCTTCATTTCCCTCACCCTCAAGCTCACTAACAGACCCTCCTAAAAACAATCCCCACCCGACACCTTCCATCCAAACTTGCAACCGTGACCATCTTCCACCCTCACCCATCTCTGCCACCTCCAAAACTACCTTGCACCTTCAACTTCTCATCACTTTCATCATCAACCACACTCTCAAAGAACTCCTCACCCATAACCGTCGACAACTACCAGCCTCTCAACCGACCGTCGGACAACTACCACCTCTCAACCGACCGTCGGACAACTACTCTCCTCTCAACCGACCGTCGGACCGCACGTGCCGAACTTGATCTCACCTCTTTCCGACCGACCGTCGAATCATCACCCCTTTCCAACCGACCGTCGGACAACTACCAGCCTCTTAACCGATCGTCGGACAACTACCAGCCTCTCAACCGACCGTCGGACCGCACGTGCTTCGAACTTGATCTCACCTCTTTTCCGACCGACCGTCGAATCATCACCCCTTTCCAACCGACCGTCGAATCCACCTCCACCATCAACCAATCCATCACCCTTCCCAACCGACCGTCGAATCCATCCCCGAACCGACCGTCGAACCACACCGCTTACCACCTTCACCTCATTGACAACCCATCCAAACTCCATCACCATCCACCAACACCCAACCGATCGTCGAATCTATCTCATACTTACCCCTAACCGATCGTCAAACTCAAAAGCGTAATCACTCAACTTCACCTCTAACTCGACCGTCGGATAAAGACATAAGAAATCGCCACTCTCCTGACCGTCGGACCATAGGAATCAGTTCTCGACCGTCGGAGGTAGTTCCCGACCGTCGAACGTCCTTCCAGCAACGACCGTCGAACCTCAGACTAGATCCCTCCACAAACGTCCCCTGGTGTGTGCTGTTATTGTTGTCAAAGTTTTTAACTTTTATCTCATTAAAATTGAATTGTGATTATCTTTTGGGTGTGTGAGATTGAATCACATGGACTGCTGTCCGTTTCACATTAAGGCAATAATGATGCATTTTGGTAAGAAGGGAGAAGGGTAAAAAAGGGTTAAAAATGATAAACAAAGAAATAATTAAAAATTTCTAAAAAAGGAATAAAAATGGGTTACCTGAGTTGCGACAACTTGCTAACCCTTATATTTTGTAAATATCTCGAGTTGCGATGACACTTGATAATTTACATTTATTATTATTATTACATTTAAATTATTATCATGTTTTTTTTTTTTTTTAGTTAAATCGCTAATTGGTAATTTTAAATAAAAGTTTTATAACAAACTTGATAATTAGTGGTGACGTCTCAGTAGCGTGACGCCGAGCTTCACCTATTCAAATTGATTAACTGAGTCGCGACGACTTGTTAATTCAAATTTTTAATTTTTAAAAATCAATCAACCCACAAATATTTTCTAAAAGAACTACGTGACTTTGAATTTCTCATTGCACCTGAGGATACGTAGGAGCGGGAATCATATTCCGTCAAGCCAAAAATTAAATTTTCATAATTTATTTGTTTATTTCATATTTTTTTTACAAAAGGGGTAAAACAAATATTTTCAAGGATTATTAAGAATTTGCATAATTGATTTGAGGTACCATCTTAGGACGGGTGTGTTAGGGGTGCTGTGAGATTAACTTTCCGCCCTTCCCTAAGCATAACCGACTCCCGAATCCGATCTGGTTTTCAAAGACTATTTTTCTTTGGTTTTCCAATTTTTCCTAATAAAAATAAAATTGGTGTCGACTCTTAAAATTACATAATTTTAATTTAAGTTGCTATTTCACCGCGATTAAATTTTCGGTCGCGACAGATGGCGACTCCACCGGGGATGCTTGAGAGTCAAGCCTGTAAAAGTTAGTTATGCAAAATTTTTGGTGATCTTTAGGTGTTTGTTTTACCCTTTTTTTTTTATTTGATGATTTTTTATATATATTATTTTTAGTGTTAATTGTTGTACTATCTGAACTTTAGGGTAGAAAATTTTTAGAATTTGTTCTGTATTTGCTTTGTTTTGCAGGATGTGGGTAGTCTATTAGGATTGTAAAGGTTTGTACGCTCCCAGCACCCACTGCACCTACACATAAAGCACACACAATCGAGTGGGGCCCTATACCCGGGTCTGAGTGAAGCTTAAGTTAAGTAGAGGTTGCGTAGTGGTAGCCATTTTGGATGTACTTCCTGTTTGGTTATCGCGAAAACCTCATCTAGAGTGTGCCTTTTTCATGGATGTCCCACACCTAGTGGTTTACCCACTATTTCGTGGTCAACATTCTGAAATAGGACTTGGCTCTAGAGACCTTTAGAACAGAAGAGCCACCCAATGAAAGTTCTCACGAATCAGAAGGACTCTTAGATCTTTAGGATGAAGAGTCCTAAGTTTAAGGCAATCCCATTAGGACACAAAGGGAGCATACTTCTTCTTTCCTCATGCCATCCATTCTTAAAAAAAAAAACTTAAAAAAAATACTTTTTCTTACATTCTTAAAAAAAAAAAAAATCATCTTGCATTTTTATAACCTCAAAAAAAAAAAAATCATGCATTTTCATGACACTCCAAGCATTCTAAAAAAAAATCATGCATTTTCATGCCATCCTTAGCGTTTAAAAAATAATAAAAATAAATCAGGCATTCTCATAAAAAAAAAAAATTTTCATGCATGACATCTTTAGCATTCTAAAAAATATATATATAAAAAAATAAATAAATAAATCATGCATTTCATTCCATGCATTTGAAAAGAAAATATTTTCATTTCATTCATCTCATCTTATGCATGACATTCCTTGTATGATGTTACCGTGTTCGGTAACTATTGTGCGACTAAGGAAAGAAGACAGCCCTCAACAGCTTTCAAGAACTTCCAGAGAATGCAGAAATGGAGGTGATGAACCTTCTCCATCCGCATTATGAATAAAAAAAAAAGAAGAAAAAAAAGGGACAGCTGTATACCCGACAATGAGGTCTGTTACACCTTTTGCAAAAGCTGCGGAAATTAGTCAATAAAGTTCTGCTTTGAGATTATCATCTAGGCCTATTCCTTGGAAAAATTGAGATCTAGGTGGTGCGGTTCTTTGATTGTCAAACACGTGGGGCCATAGATATTGAGGATCCTAGGAATGGTAATGCGCTTAAAGTTAATGACCAAAGACTCAGCCATTCCTGGAAAACCAAGTTCTTGAGTTCTTTGTGTTGCTAGGTTAAGTGGCGGATACGGTACTCCGTGACTCTCAAGTCGGTTTATTTTTTTTCGGTTTCCCAAAATAACCGAATCCTTCTTCTCCTTCAAAATGGATGTCATTCTTTCAAACCCGAGCAAATATTTTCCTTCTCTTCCTCAAAATGCTCGAGAAAAAATCTACAAAGTTTGATGTGAAAGATTGAGACCGTTAATGCACAAAGGTATGCCGAAAGAAAGACGTCTGGATAATTGAAGCAAAGGTCCGATTAGCGGTGAGTCCTCAATTTCATTGGACTCATATATGCCCTGGTCTTGGAAGAAGTTCATATTCTAAAAGGAGAAGAGCAAAAAGGTTACAAGTCTGTCACAAATGTGGACGATGGAACTGTAATAAGCGATGTCACTCTTTGGGGATGGTTTCTGTAAATAGAAAAGATAAAATATTCTTCATTAAGAATGGACTGAGTAAGGAGTTATTAGATAATATCTTATTGACTCTTGAGACGCATTCTTGTGGAGTTGTGCGGCGTGAACTTCTTAGTTTGTGGAATCTCTTCAAGGACGAGCGAGAGCATTACGGTCTTGGGAATCGACTCAAAAAGACCACATTTGCCAATTTATAAGAAAATTGGATGGGAAGCTTATCCTCGACTCATAGAAGGCGTTTAAGCCGTTTAAGGACGTGAAACCGAGAGGAAGATGTGAGCCACAATCACAACAACATGTATATATTATCTTGTATATTTTTTAAAAAAAAAAGAAAAAAAAAAAAAAAAAAGAAGAAAAAAAACTAAAAACCGAAAAAAAGAGGGCGAAACTTCTATTGTACTTGGTCTTTAATTAGATTAGAGCCCTACCGGTGGAGTGGCAGACCCGTCATTGACTCGGGTGGACCTTCGCACGCCGGTCGGTAAATAAAGTTCGTGTGCCATGCTCTGCAGAAGAGAGCCGCGCAAGCATTCCCAAGTTTTAACCAAAGGCTCGCTGGCGATGGACGAAAGAAAGAAGCGTCCGTGCTTGCATTCTCGCATGACAATGCCTCTCGAGCCGAATCCTGTGATTTAATGCCATGGGCTCTTCAAATACCTCTCACCGGGCCGTGGTCGTTGGTGGTAGGCGTCGATTTACGCACTTTAATTAGTGGCGTCGTAGCTCAATCAAAATATCCCACAAGCGGGAGGGAGAAGAATACCCAGTTGGGCCGAGCCGTCTTGGTATTACTTGCACTCATGACGCGCAAAGATAAAGATCCGCCATGAAACCCGTACATAAAAGTATATAATCATTTGTTATTATTTTATTTTTGTATGATTTTGTTGAATTTTGGTTTTGGATGAGACGATCCTTTGGATGGGATCCTTCGGGGTTTCTAGACTTCTTTACCCCGATGATTTTCTTGAAAAAAAAAAAAAAAAAATTATTATCATTTCGGACTTTTCTCGACAACAAAACTGACCTACCCTTCTAGGTGCAATTATTTCCCTTTCCATTCTTTTTCTTATTTAAACATTCCATTTTCTCCTTCATCTTCAACTCGAAACACTCAAAGAGAAAAGAGTATAGAATGGGGCCTTCTATTCGTAACCTCAAAAATGTCTGTGTTTTTTGTGGGTCGAGTTATGGGAAGGGATTAGAGTTTAAGTACGCAGCTAGCACTCTTGGTCGATCACTTGCTGCGAGGAATATTCATCTTGTATATGGGGGAGGTTGTCGTGGGTTAATGGGGGCTTTGTTTCACTTTCTGCTTTTATAGGAGGCGGTCGGGTTTTAGGTGTTATTCCTAAACCTTTAGTGAAAATAACATCACCGGCAAGACAGTTGGAGAAGAAATTCGGTAACATCCATGCATGGACGCATAAAAATAATGGTTGACAATTCGATGCATTTCTTGTCTTACCGGGAGGTTTTGGTACTTTGGAAGAAATTTTTCAAATTGTCTTTTGATCGAATCGAACATCCACCATAAACCCATTGGTTTGTTGAATGTTAATAATTTCTTTGACCTTTTGTTATTTTTTCTTGACAAAGCGTGGAACAAATTTATCACTCCTTCGAAGACAACTTCTTACTCTGCCTCCACTATTGATGAGCTCATTGATAAATTGGAAGCTTTTGAGTATGTACACGATAAGGTATTAGCTCGAGATAGATTGGTCAACAGAAGCAAATGAAGGAAGTAACAAGAAAAGCAAGCCGATCGACACTTTCTCTTTAATCGGTTTGATTTTATTGTACTTTATTTCTGTTTAAATTTGTGTCTGCTTTCTCCAACAGGTAATTTATTCTATCCTTTACTCATCTATATTTTAATATTGAGGACAATGTTATGATCTGGTTGGGGGAAAGGATCGTTGTGTGCCTAAATATAAGAAAACAAAAAACAAAAAAACAAAAAAAAACAAAAAAAATTCAAAAGTGTGTTTGTTAATATGTTTGTTGTGTTTGTCATCAATTAACAACAAAAGTAAATAGGGATTGCAGAGTAAGGAGTAATTTTTCTCTTGAGACGCATCTTAATTGGTGGCAGAGTAAGGAGTGTTTTTAGGTAGTAATTAATTAGTATTAAATTGTGGAAGTACTTAAGTTTTATTATCTGATTTCTTTTTAGGGTCTGATGTGGCACTTGATCAGTGTGTGCTTTTTTTTTGCTTGGCGTTGATTCACTTCTTATCGGGTCGAATGCGACACTGACCGTGTGCTTTTTTTCATTGGCGTTGATTCACTTCTTATCGTGGTCGATGCGATTGATGTGTGTTTTTTTTCTCGCTTGGCGTTGATTCACTTCTTATCGTGTTGTTTTGCTCTTTTCTATATCATATTGAGGATAATGTTATGATCTAATTGGGGGAAGGATGGTTATGCAAAAACAAAAAACAAAAACAAAAAAAAAAAAAAAACAAAAAAAAAAAAAAAAAAAAAAAAACAAAAAACAAAAAACAAAAAAAGGTGTGTTTGTCGGTAATTTTCTAAACCAGTTAAGGATGGCAGAGTAGGGAGTAAATTTTACTCTTGAGACGCATTTTAGTTGGGGTAGATAACTAGTTTGTGTGGAAGTAGCAATTGAAATTCAAGAAATTTACATGATTGAGTTAAATTGTCTTCTTTCTTAAAAATCATATGTTTGGTTATGGATGTTGAATTGGTGGACTGAGAATGATAGAACTATATCTTGTGAGATCTTGAGCCTAATGGATGGATTCAACATTTATGCCATTCTCTTCTTTCTTGTGTGATTTTCACTCATGATAATGATCACTCTAGAACTTGCTTTGATTCTTTTTGAGGCTACGTTTCACTTGCATGCATGAACATGATTGAGGCCCTCTTTCTTAGCTAGTTTAACCAAATAGCCAACCTTGTTTTCAATATGATATCAAGCACTCTTTTGACTTCTTGAAAATTTTTTGATTCTTGCCAACCTTGTATATTTTCCTTTACTTAACCCCTTTGAGCTTATTTGACCATTCTTTGTTTCTAACTCATTACGTGCCTTAAATGAAAAACCATGTTCTAACCTAACCTTAGGGAATAAGAGAGCATTGACTTTGTTATTTGATGAGTTCTTGAACAAGTGTGGGGGTGCATGTGCAGATTGGTTATATAAAAAAAAAAAGAAAAAGAAAAAGAAAATATGTTTCTATAAAAAAAAAAGAGAGAGAGAGCTTTATTGCTACAATCAAAAGAATGCACCATGTGATATATTCATACCTAGAATGAGGGTGGATGATTGGAAATAACAGGAATAGAAGGAGAATGTTCAAGCCTAAAGAAATTCAATCTACCAATTGATCTTTAACAAAACATTAGTTAGATATTGGTCATTGTCCTGTATGAGAAAAAAAAAACTAAGAAAATCTTGGGAAAGTTAGACTGAATGTTCTCAAACATCTTCTCCACTCTAACTGTATCATAATGCTCTTTTATTCCCTTTGGTATTTATCTTCTCATATTCATTTTATCCTCTTCATTACATTCCTTGACCTCACTACAACCTTGAATAAAGTCCTCATGATTTGTGTGTGCATGTGTTTTGAGTAGTGGAGAAGTAGAAGATAAGCAAGCTTATGGTAGTGCAATTTTCATGGGTTGAATTGAGTGAAATACCTACCTTTTAAACACTTAAGAGATTGAGAGTAAATTCTGTGAGGATCTATCATTCTTTACTCATGCTTTTCAATTGAAGTATCCTTGCTTGTTGATTTGAGATGTGAAGATGTGTTACCTCATGAATGTTTGATTACTTGAATTATTAATTGATCTTCATTCTTAAATATTATTAGAAATTGAGTCTTTTAGAATGTTTAACTTTTGAGTCAGTTTTATTTTGTTTTGCCCGAGGACATGCAAAAGAGTAAGTGTGGGGGGTATTTGATAATTAATGATGTCCAGGTTGTCGAGTCTTGACTGGGGCAAAAAAAAAAAAAAAAAAAAAGAGCCTGTAGTCTGAAAACCCAAAAGGTCGGTCTAAGCAAAAGTTAAGGCAAAATCTCAGAGGAAGTTGGCCTGAAACACCTTGAAGGGTGCACCCAAACTGGGGCAATTTTGAATTGCGTGTGATCATCTACACAGGGGGCAATTTTGTTTGCATTTAGTTGGCCATACTTGGGGCAAAATTTTTGAAGGATTAAGGAGAAGTCATGTTATCGACAAATTGCGGAAATCAACTAGATGAGGATAAAGTTAAACACTTTGGGGCAAAATTTTCTCTCAAGGAATCAGTCAAGCAATGGTTCATCTCATTTCTCAAAAGGAGAGCCGAGAGCGAAAAACAAAGAAAAAAAGAAGGAAATGAGAAGAAGAAGGAAAGAACCAAAGCGTGTGAACAAGGTTTGATTGGTCAAAGCTTTCCAAAGTCGTCCTTGGTTCAAATGTTTTTCAAATAAAATTTAGAAAATAAGAAAAAATAATAATAAAAAAAGAAAGAAAAAAAAAAAGAAAGAAAAAGAAAAAAAAGAAGAAAAAGAGAAAGAAAAAAAAGAAAGAAAAAAAAGAGAAAAAAAAAAAAAAAAAAGAAAGAAAAGCAAAGAAAAAACAAAGAAAAGAAAATGACAAAAAAAAACTTTTTGATCAAGATGCTTATTCCATTATCATTTAAATTCCGGGACGCAGTTGCCCATTGTCTTTTAAATTTTGGGACTCAGTTGCCCATTGTCATTTTAAATTTCGGGACGTCAGATGCCCAATGCCTTTTAAATTATGGGCCAAGCCCACTGTCTCTCAAATTCTGGGCCAAGCCCACTGTCTTTCAAATTACTCAAGCCAAGCCCATTGTGTTTTTAAATTGCAGGCCAAGCCCATCTGTTTTTAAATTGGCCAAGCCCACTGTCTCTTAAATTCTGGGCCAAGCCCACTGTCTCTTAAATTCCGGACCAAGCCCACTGTCTTTCAAATTCTGGGCTAAGCCCACTGTCTTTTAAATTCTAGGCCAAGCCCACCGTCTCTTAAATTCTGGGCCAAGCCCACTGTCTTTCAAATTCTGGGCCAAGCCCGCTGTCTTTTTAAATTCTGGTCAAGCCCCTTGTCTTTTAAATTTTGGGACGCAGTTGCCCATTGTCATTTTAAATTTCGGGACAACAGATACCCACTTCATTTTAAATTTTGGGACACCAGATACCCAATGTCTTTCAAATTCCGGGACGCCAGATACCCACTGTCATTGCTTTTGGGACGCCAGATACCCACTGTCATTGTTTCCGGGACGCCAGATACCCACTGTCATTATTTTTGGGACACCAGATACCCACTGTCATTATTTTTGGGACACCAGATACCCACTGTCATTGTTTTTGGGACGCCAGATACCCACTGTCATTGCTTCCGGGACGCCAGATACCTACTTTATTTTAAATTTTGGGACAACAGATACCCACTTCATTTTAAATTTTGGGACACCAGATACCCAATGTCTTTCAAATTTTGTGACACCAGATGCTCATTGTCCTTTAAATTTCGGGTCAAGCCTACTGTTTTTAAATTTTTGGGACACCAGATACCCATTGTCTTTTAAATTTCGGGACACAGAAGCCCACCATCACTCCATGCACTTTATTGTTCTTGTTTTATTTTGCATTTTATACATTATCGAACAAAATTGGAGTTCATGTCTTTACTGCTTTCTTACGACGATAAAATGAAAAACCACAGCTTCTTCTTTTTTTATCTAATAAGAAACAAGTAAAGAGAGGAATCAGCTGAACACCCAATTTTATCCTGGACGTAAAAAAAAAATAAAAATAATAAAAATAAAAAATAAAAAATAAAAAAATTAATTAAAAAAAAAGTTCTTTGCAGTTGTCCCAATTCGCTCCCACCCGTAACCACCCTCAATACTTTGCTCCCCCACTTAGTTTCCCACTTGCACTATCTTGAACAAACAGATTCCCCCACTAATTGCACTGCTCCCTCACTAATTGCACCTACTCCCTCACTAATTCACCCACTCCATTATGCATAATCACCGCTCCATCATCAACTCTCCACTCTCAAAATCATGACCATTCGGCATCAATTAAACCTCCACCCATTTCACTATAAAAGCCCACCATCTCTCTTCGGAAGGAGGCTGCGCACAACGCGAACCCAATTTGAGCCTTCATTTCCCTCACCCTCAAGCTCACTAACGGACCCTCCTAAAAACAATCCCCACCCGACACCTTCCATCCAAACTTGCAACCGTGACCATCTTCCACCCTCACCCATCTCTGTCACCTCCAAAACTACCTTGCACCTTCAACTTCTCATCACTTTCATCATCAACCACACTCTCGAACTCCTCACCCATAACCGTCGGACAACTACCACCTCTCTCAACCGACCGTCGGACAACTACCAGCCTCTTAACCGATCGTCGGACAACTACCAGCCTCTCAACCGACCGTCGGACCGCACAGAAGCCAGAACTTGATCTCACCTCTTTCCGACCGACCGTCGAATCATCACCCCTTTCCAACCGACCGTCGGACAACTACCAGCCTCTTAACCGATCGTCGGACAACTACCAGCCTCTCAACCGACCGTCGGACCGCACAGAAGCCAGAACTTGATCTCACCTCTTTCCGACCGACCGTCGAATCATCACCCCTTTCCAACCGACCGTCGAATCCACCTCCACCATCAACCAATCCATCACCCTTCCCAACCGACCGTCGAATCCATCCCTGAACCGACCGTCGAACCACACCAGTTACCACCTTCACCTCATTGACAACCCATCCAAACTCCATCACCATCCACCAACACCCAACCGATCGTCGAATCCATCTCATACTTACCCCTAACCGACTGTCAAACTCAAAAGCAGAATCACTCAACTTCACCTCTAACTCGACCGTCGGATCATAGGAATCAGTTCTCGACCGTCGGAGGTAGTTCCCGACCGTCGAACGTCCTTCCAGCAACGACCGTCGAACCTCAGACTAGATCTCTCCACAAACGTCCCCTGGTGTGTGCTGTTATTGTTGTCAAAGTTTCAAACTTTTATCTCATTAAAATCGAATTGTGATTGTCTTTTGGGTGTGTGAGATTGAATCACATGGACTGCTGTCCGTTTCACATTAAGGCAATAATGATGCATTTTGGTAAGAAGGGAGAAGGGTAAAAAAGGGTTAAAAATAATAAACAAAGAAATAATTAAAATTTTCTAAAAAAGGAATAAAAATGGGTTACCTGAGTTGCGATAGCTTTTCTAACCCTTATATTTTGTAAATATCTGAGTTGCGATGACTTGATAATTTACATTTATTATTATTATTACATTTAAATTATTATCATGTTTTTTTTTTTAGTTAAATCGCTAATTGGTAATTTTAAATAAAAGTTTTATAACAAACTTGATAATTAGTGGGTGACGTCTCGTAGCGTGACGCCGAGCTTCACCTATTCAAATTGATTAAGCGAGTCGCGACGGCTTGTTAATTCAAATTTTTAATTTTTAAAATCAATCAACCCACAAATATTTTCTAAAAGAACTACGTGACTTTGAATTCTTCATCATTGCACCGAGGATACGTAGGAGCGGAATCATATTCCGTCAAGCCAAAAATTAAATTTTCATAATTTATTTGTTTATTTCATATTTTTTTTTACAAAAGGGTAAAACAAATATTTTCAAGGATTATTAAGAATTTGCATAATTGATTTGAGGTACCGTCTTAGGACAGGTGTGTTAGGGGTGCTGTGGGATTAACTTTCCGTCCTTCCCTAAGCATAACCGACTCCCGAATCCGATCTGGTTTTCAAAGACTATTTTTCTTTGGTTTTCTAATTTTTCCTAATAAAAATAAAATTGATGGCGACTCTTAAAATTACATAATTTTAATTTAAGTTGCTATTTCACCGCGATTAAATTTTCGATCGCGACATCTACCAAGTTCAAGGTGTAAAACAAAGCAATTATAAACCTGCAAAGCTGTAAATATAAAGCTACCCATAATACTATAACATAATTCATTTGATGATATAAACAGAACTGAATACAAAGCTACAAATTGGTTTAATTAGGACTACTTGAATAAGTACTAGTGTTTCCAAAATAACTAATAAACCCTATAACTACTATATTAAGTAGTCCCTATGTTCAACTTATACACAAAAGAAACTATTGGTCCTTGTGTTCAACTACCAAGCCATACCCTTGTACAATTTCTATTCCCAAAATGATTAAACTCCTTAACAATTCTATACATAGCAAAAAAAGGACACTAACTAGCAGTAGTTAACCAGCAGCAGTTCACTTGGAGAAGCAAGTGCTATCCTTTACACCTTGACTTCCACTTAATGATTCTTGGGACATAACAAAGTTTGAAAAACTCTAGGATATTATCTAGCTTGCTGTTAACAGTGTCTCCTTTATCATAATTGGTCTACCTTACTAAGTATAGTTTGCAGGTTGAATCAAGTGTGCTTATAAATGTGGTCTCCTAGCAGCAATTGGTACCAGTCTTAATAGTCTAAAATGTGTTATTGGTCTGATGAAAGGCATATGTGGGCTTGCAGCTCGATTTGGCCTAATTCTTAGTGCTGCAGGCCTGTTTAGTTGGTTGTGAAAGTCCAAATGGACTGACATGTAGTGATGTTGCAGACCTATTTGGTGCATATGGGGTTGTTGCAGGCTTCATTGTGGGTAGCTTCGTCCTATTTCTTGGTGGTGGACTTGATGTAGGTCCAAGTGAGGTTGTTGTAGATCCAACTCTGAATAGGGGTAAGGTTGCTGTAGATAGGTTTCTCCTTGCACCTCCTCTTGTTGTAGGACCAGGTAAGTATGTTGCAAGTCCAAATACAGTTGGTGGTGGGCTTGCTGCAAGTCCAATTCTCCTTGCACCTGTTCTTATTGTAGGCCCTGGTGAGATTGTTATAGGTCCAAATATTGTTAGTGGTGTACTTGCTATATTCCTAGGTGTTGTTGCTGCAGATGTTGTTGCAGGATCAATTATTTTTATATGCTTGATCTGATTTGGTAGTTTATGTCCATACACAACAGACCATAAATACATAAATATAAGTAAAAGTAAAAAAATGTTAAATGTTAATTGGTCAAAAATAATCATGTATACAAATACAGTTACTAATGATTTCCTTCTGCCTCTTTAGATTGATTGTGGGGTATATGGTTAAGATGCTTGTGGGGCATATAGTTGTGCAGATTGCTGAGAAGATGGCAGGGAAGTTTCTTGAGAAACTTGCTGGGAAGCTTGATGTGTAGAGGATTTGGGAACAAACACTTAAGCTTCAGATATTCATTCTATGTTGCACACCAAGCATTAAATGCAGCATTACATGCATCATCAATAGTAGCATCCTCATCATAAGCCTCTTCATTTGCAGCTGCACTTGTTCTTTTATATTTCTTACACCCTGCAACATTGTGACCACCCTCACCACTCTTTCTTCTCAAGTGTATATTGTAGTCCCTCACAGCCAACTTGAAGGCCTCCAATGTAGGAAACATCATACCCAACTCCAAATGAACATCTCCAAACTTTGCATTGTCATTGAATACTAGATACTTGGTGGTAGCAAATGTGTCTCTATCCTCATCAGAATTAACCAGACTCCTCAACTCCTCAAATATATAGTTGTCATTATTATTAAAATTTTTATCAACCTCCTCCACTTCAGCTAGCTCACTTTGGATGTCAGCTTCTACAATTTGTATAGGTTGAGTATTTCTTTGTCTTCTACTCCTCCCTTTTTTTCTTCAACCATTATCTATTGATTTATCTGACCCAACACTTCCTTATCTTCTATACTAGCATCATTATATTTATTCTTCAAGAGGGCATGTTTTGTACACTTCATCTTCACCACTGTCATAATCATCACTACTAGACCTTTCCTCTTCACTTATGTCATAATAACCATGGTTGCTAACCTCTATATGTTGTTGTTCTTCTTCACTCTCAATGTTAATGACAAAAGGAACCTGCTTTACCTTTTTTCCCTTACCACGTGTCATGTTATATATGGAATGAATTGAATTAGGCTAACAAATAAGGGACCACTCAGTCATGATTTTTGCATCAATATAAAACATTTACTACACTCTTACCATACCCTATCAACTCCCTAAACTCATAGTCAACCACACTTACTAACAGTAAACCTTTAATATCAAGGACTATACCACAGTAAAACAAAGAAAGGATAGTGACATTCATCACAAGTTTCTATACAATTATCATGTATCAATCATAGAGATTTATACTTAGACAACTTGTTTATTGAGTGTCCTCTACATTATGTGGCTCTCCAACGTAGGAATTTATTATCTACCCATCTTATGGACATGATTAATAGTAATGCAATGCTGTCAAACACTTGCCAAAACATCGTTAATAATAATTCTTTCTTTCTTCCAATCTTTTCCAAAGATCATTATATGTGTTCTCTTTTACAAGTTTAGAGCATACCAGTTTTACTATTTACTGATTTGTTTTAAAATCTTAGAAATATAGACACATATAACAAATAACCAGCAAAACAAGAACAACCCCATATGTATACACAAACAAAGACAAATCTCGGTGGAGATAGCACCAGAGGACAAAAACAGAAGAGATCACTCACCTTAACCAACAGGAATCTTCGTAACTCTGAGAATCCTAAGTTTCACGAATTTTCAATAATAAGATGATGGAGATGAGACAAGGGGACCACTCAAAGTAGCTTTGATGATTGATTAATGAGGGACAACACATTGAAAATGAGGGAATTTGAGGGAAACGAGGAATGCTTTTGGGGGGGAGTTTTGGGTAGCTAGGGTTATGGGAGAAAATGACTATGTTTTAGGGGTAGGGAATTTTAGGCTCTCAAATACAATTTGGTCACTAACCAAACAATTGTGTTTTTGGGCTTTAGTGGGGAAAACGATGTTGTTTTGCTCTCTCATCACACTCCCACTGTTAATATGTCATCTCAGCGTTATTAACGGAGACTAACATGCTACACATACACTTAACGTGACACATCAGCACTTTCGTTATAGCTTCGCAACCTCAACTGACAGAAGGATTAACATGTGGATCATTTTACAAATTCAGGAACTTAATTATACACACAAATTTTTAGAGACTAAATACACACAACATGTATAATTTAGAGACCAATTTGTATATTTACTCATAAATTTTAATCCTTAAAGTCCTACATATTGTATATAGGTATACTATACCTCTAGCAAAGTCAATTATAATATATACAAGAAATGCATATTTTTATTTCTAAATTTTTAATTAGAGAAACTTAAAATTTAAGTAATTTCTATTACATCAACCACTCAAATTACAATTATTTGGATGATAAGACCAGCAATTGAGATAATTTATTTATCTCAAAGACCCATTTTTTTCAAAGGGTAGCATTTTATTGAAAAATGATAGGGTTACAAACAAAACCCACTAAAGACATAAATTGGGGAGTCCCAACATCACTTTTAGAGGAAGAATAGTCATTTACAAGCATTATAAACGCATTGCTTTGAGGACTAGTAATACTCATTGATTATTTTAGGTTAAATTAAAGCTTTAAACTTATAGTTTATATTTATTTTTAATTTAATTTTTATAACTTTTTTAAATCAATTTTTACAAATATTTAAAATAGCATTTGTTAGATAAAAAATTTATTCAAAAAAATAAATATTTAATAGAATAAAGGAATATTTATTTAACATATTATAAAAAAAGTATTTAAAAGAATTTTTATTAGATAAAAAATATTTATTTTGTTAATCAACAGAGCAATGTTATTATAACAAAACTTAATAATAAAGATTATTTTAAAAAAATTATAAATGTAAAGGCTAATTTAAAATAAAAAAATTATATAAATTAAATTAAAAATAAATTTAAAGTATATAGAAAAACTTTAATTTAACAAATATTTTATCATTCATTGACTTCCAAATACAACACAGAACCTCGTCAAAATAAATAAATAAAATAAATAAATAAAATACAACACAGAACCCAAGTTGCCTTCTCAAGAAAATCAACACATGGGCTGCGTTTTCTCTTGCAGCAGAGGTATAGCTAAATTGAGAGGAAAGGTTTAGAGGTAGCACGTCCAACTGGGTTCCACGTTAAGGAGGCTTTTACGGTGCACCATGTGCTTCTTTGACCTCACTTGTTATAACAGGTTTTTGTATTTTATAATTTAGTCCATTGTTTATTTATGTTCTAACCCTACATGTATTTTTGTTTTCACTTTAGTCCTTTGACCTCACTTATCCCCTTCTCTCTTTTGGAAGACTGGTACCCACCATCATCCATCTCTTGCAACATCATCGCCGCTATAAGCATCTTTGCAAAGTCTCCAGCCATGAGTCTCCAGTGTAGCGAACCCAGGCGCATGCTTGAACCAAGCTACTACCAGCAAGCATTGCACCTTCTTTTCCACATAATTTGGGGCTTCTGGGTTTTGATTTAGAGATGAAAGTCTGAGTTTGTGGAGTTGTAGTGCTTTTTCACAGAGTTTTATGTGGTTTTTGAGGTTGATTATTCCATTGTTAGGTTGTTTATCCCTTGATTTTGGTGTTCATGTGGAAATAGGTTTGCCCCAATGGTTTAATATGTTAGGTTTTGATGATGACAAATACAAAACAAAAAGAATGATGCTTATGCTTTATAGTTGTGCTTAATAGATGTCAAATGCATCACAAAAGAATATTGATCATATTACATAGATGTGCTTAATGAGATATATTGTATCATGCATGATGATATAATTTATCTAATTATATTTTATTTAATAATCATGCAATGAGATATATGTAACATGCATCATATAATATATCCAATAATGCATTATATGAGTTGTATTGAATTAATATTGGATTTGATTCTATTTTGATGAAAATGTGTAAAGTGTTCTTTGTTGCATCCTATATAGGCATATCTATTTGTAATTGATAAATATCTTATTTGAATGTGTCTATGAAAGTCTTATATGCATGTTAGATTAACTATAGTTATACATTTATGAATCATGCATATGAAGATATTGAGTTATGAATTTGGACTAACTATACTTGTTTTAAGTGAGTAATACTTTGTAGGATAGTTCAAGTACCAAGAGTGAGCATTGCAACAAGAAAGTAAAAAGATCATAACTATGCTCAACTCAAGAAAGATGAAAATAATAAAGATGTTCCAAGTTTGTGCAAGACATGAAGAGAAGAAAATTTCAAAAGTTTGGATTACATCAAGAAGCCAAAGGATTGAAAGTGCAAAGATTAAGTCCCAAGGTTCTTCAATAATAACTTATAGGACTTAGATCTTGTGTAAAGGTAAAAAGGAATCACACTAAGCTCAAACAAGTTTTAAACATATTTATAAGTGTTTTTAAAATGTTTAAATGTCCAACAAACTGTTTTTGAAAAGTTAGTCTTGGTGGTATTTCAAATCTATGAAAAATAGCAAAGTTTGTGTTTTGTAAAATTGACATATAGTTACTCTTTTGATCATAACTTTCAAACTACTTTGAGTTTTGTTGTGAAACTTTTTGCATATGAAAATATACTCAAATATCTTTCGAATGAGTGGTCATTTGCTTTAAACAGATAGAAAACGAAAAAGTTATGACCAATTAAAGTTTGAGTTTTGAAAATCTGACCTTTGGTTACTATTTTCACAATATCTTTCAAAATACTTTAATTTTTATTCTGAAAATTATTTCATATAAAATAGACTCAAAGATCTTTTCAATGAGTGATCATTCGTTTTAATCGGATAAGAAATGAAAAAGTTATGACCTTTTAAAGTCAGTTTTCAAAATCGAAAATGTTTGTGTCGATTACACTCAATTACAATGTTGACAGAAGTCGTGTAATCAATTACAGGAAATGTGTAATCGATTAAAAAGTGCCCAGAAAGCTTGTAATCGATTACCAAGTGCCCAGGAACGTTTCTAACGGCTATAAACGGCTTATTTTCATAGAAAATCATTATAAAACACTACCAATGACTATTTTATCACTTGGGCTCTATGTATAAGTGTTGTATGAAGCTTATACACCTCTTGAACACTAGAATTGATCCTTGAATCATCAAAATCATATTTTGAGCTTTAAAGTGTGAATCCTTTATACCCATTGAGCTTGAACTTGTATTATCCACTCTTGAGAGAGTTTTCTATCATTCATACTTTGTTCTTCAAGTTGTATATCTACTCTTGTGAGAGTTTCTATTATTTCTATTTACCTTGAAATTATTGTAAGAGGGTGAGGTATCCCTTGTAGTGAGACTCAAACACAAAGGGTGAAGTATCCCAAAGGTGTTGTGAGTGCTCTTGATTGTAAAGGTCATCAAGCACCTGTGAAGCTTGAAGAATTGGAGGCTCTAGCACAAGGGTGAGGTATCCCAAGGTGTGAAGAGTGCTCTTGCATGTACAAAGGTTTTCCTAGCACCCGTGAAGTCTAGGAGATAGTGAAGAAAATCTCAAGTTAAACTTGGGGACTGGACGTAGGCTACAAGTGGTTAGTGGCTGAACCAGGATAAATCTTAGTGCTTGCTCTTCTCAACTCTATCTCTTTATATTTGTGCTTTAACTATATATGCTTGAGTTGATCTTGATATCTAGTTTATTTGCTTGATTTATCCTTTAACTCAAGTTGTATTTGAGTAATCCTTAATAGTTGTGCCTTTGCTATGCATGTTCTGCTGCATTTATTAATTGAGTGATTTAAAATGCGTAATTTGTCAAAGTTGCATTAAAACTTGTCATCACCCAATTCACCCCCCTCTTGGTTAATGATTGTCATGGCTAACAGTTCATTGTTTTTCATATTCTTTGTTTTTATAGGCCCAGTGCTCTTGAATTCTAATAAATCCAGAAGAACATTACACTAATTTTTTTTCTTGTTTGTTTATATTGTCCAGCAACTCTTCCTTTGGCACATATCTATATGTTTGCAGGACACTTTTTGAACAAAAAGAGAAAAAATTTAATAAAGGGGGACAATAACTCAAAACAGAATTGAAAACAAAAAATTGTATATTGGAGAAACAAGAACTTGACAAAGCTTTATATATGGTGTTGGATATTCCATAAAATATTTGCTTAGCCAGGCGTGTTGGAATTGGAAAGAATAAATCTCTTAGGGTGTTGCTCACTAGATTTTGTGTTGTTTGTTGTTGATTATTGTAATTGAAGAATCACAAGCTGTGATGCAGGTATATTTTGAGAGATCAATTTACAATAATCAACTTTATCAACTTACCTATTGATCAAGATACAAGTCATCCATTCTAACCATTCATTTCTTTTTCTACAAATCTAATGGCTAACATCACAAGGAGCACAGGTACTCCCAGTTTTAGAGGGTGTATTTTAAACGTTAGGCAATGGTAATAGTTGCCATATTGCTCGAGCAAAAGGAAAAGAGACAAACAAGTGATCAACTGTTTCTGCATCTGTATTACAGACAGTGCACGTTGAATCTGTGAGATGTAATCTTTTGTTTTGGAGATTAGACTTATGAGCTAAGCCATTGTGGAGCAACGGCCAAATGACAAACTTTTGAGAAAAAAAAAAAAACTACAATGCAGTAATTAATTTTTGAATATTATTATAAAATAGTTTATTCTATAACAAATTTAATTTTCAATATTGTCAAATATTTTTTAAGAAAATAAAGTGAAAATAATGTCTTTTGCTATTATATATATATGAATAAATTTAATTTTGATGTATTGTCTCAGTATAACTATCTCAAAAATCACACTATTTTAATGATATGATAATATATGATTGAATGATCCTATAAAGAAAAGTTCTTGTATAAATTTAGAGCACTCAAATTTGCTGTACTAGACCAATCACAATATTAATTACTAGAGTTAATTAGGGTTACTTATTAATTAATTATAGTAACTATCTATTAATTAATGTTGTTATTAGGCTAGTGTACCCAATTTGGGTGCTAAAGGTTTATGCATGAATTTTTCTAGTATAAAAAAATATTACTTTAGTCCTATTTTTTATTATAAACTTTGGTCCTATTTTTTTAAATAAAAGGTATTAGTATCAAAAGTGAGTTTTCAATCACTTGTTAATTATTTATTTTATAACCAACCACCAACAAATATTACAACTCACCTTGAGCATGGTAATTTTATAGGGATCGAGATCCTCTCCTGTTGGGTGAAAACAGGAGATTATCTCAACTTTTAAAAATATTTTATTTTATGATAAAATAAAAGTTGTAAATATAACTTGATAAATTTGAGTCATTGGATCAATAACAACACTCTCTCCTATTTTCACCTAATAGGAGAGGATCCTGATCCCTTTTGTAGGTACTATAATAAGTTAGGAGTTACAATTGTGAGAAATACTTACATAAACCTAATACACACAAGTTAGATACTCAAGTTAAATGTATTAGGTTAATAAATTATTGATACATCATAAATTAATGGTTAACTACCATATTTATTGATATAGTACACCCAACTTAGGTGCATTAGGTTTATGAAAAAAAAAATTTGTTATCATATTCTTTTGGGTATGGAACCCCAAGATAAATTGTCAAGTATTTATTCATTACTAATTTCACAATGAAAAATTTTAAGGTACTCCTAGAGTAAGAAAAAATTCATACCATTCAATATTTACAATAGCTATATTAAATGTTTACACATCTATTAAATATAAGTATCATCAAATAAAATACTTAACAATAACTCATCATGGAGTTCAAACCTTGAAAAAAAATGAAGACAGGAGTATTATAACCCTATCAACTCCTTTATAAGAAAACTTTATTCGCCAACATCAATTGTTATAATTGGTAATGATGAATCGTCTCAAATAAGTTAGTCAATGTTTGAATTATGTAAAAATGTAATTAGTGAGTTATTTATAAGTATCTTTGCAAACAATCATTGAACTTGGAGGCAATGTTTTAAAAATTGAACCAGATCAATTAGTTGAACTAATCAAATCGTGAATTAGCTATGTTTCCGATTCAACCACTATTCAATGACGGTTTAATTACAAATCTAACTAGTTAAATCAATCGAACTATGACCTAGAGGTCTTACCAATTTAATCTTCGGTTCAATTTTTGCTTGGAGGCTTACCCTACTTAAAAAATTAAAAAAAATTATATAAAAATCAATAAATACTATAAAAAAAATAATGGTAAAAAATTACAAACCACATATTTAAAATATAATTTTTAAAATTGTCTAATTAAATATTCAAACATAAATTATATAACATCAAAGAATTTTTCATTTATAGTATTACTTATCATTTTTAAAAATAAAAAAGAGTCAACCAATTTAACCCGCGGGTAATGCGGCGAGTTATGAGTTTGGGTTCAAGGATTGAACCCAACCCACAAAAAAATGGCGGATTGGTGGGTTAACCCAACGGGTTAAACCCGTTTTGCCAACTCTAGATTCAACCACTATTTAATGACGGTTTAATTACAAATCTAACTAGCTAAATCAATCAAATTATGACCTAGAGGTCTTACCAATTTAATCTTCGGTTCAATTTTTAAAACATTGCTTGGAGGCAACTTATTCATGGGATGAGTAGGGGTGGAAACAGGCCAGACCATATCAGACTTTGTCTTAAACAAGAGGTCTTTAAATACATGTGAGCTGTAATAACAAATTTTAAGGTCTAGTCTGACCTTTTTAAAAGTCTGACCTGACCTGAATGCCTATTTAAAAGCTTACTTTGCAATGAGGTCTTTAAATAGACTAACAGACCTACCTTTAAATAGGTCAACAAGCTTTTACATAAGTTAACATATTTACCTTTAAAGAGGTCAACATGTTTACATACTTACCTTTAAATAAGTCAATATACATTTACATAGGTTAATATATCTAAACCTTGAAATAAGCCAACGAACCTACTCAAAGTCAATAGGTCTTTATTATAATTTAACATTTATATTCTAATTTTATGGATGCTCACAACTTTCTTACTCTAGTATTTGGTCGATGTAGGACTTTGAGATATGTCAAGTTGCTCACTTTCTTACTCTAGTCTTTCAAGTCTTACATCGAAGCAAAAATTCGAGTAGTAAGAAAATAGTGAAGATCTATAAAAAGTAGGAGATGAGTGTTAAATTATTATTTTTATTCTAATAAATATATTAATTAAATATATTAATAAATATGTTATTTATATTCTAACTTATTAACTTAAGTGTTAGTTACTGACTTTTATTAAAATTTAATTAAAATATAATAATATATTATAATAAATTAATAATTATAATTATAATTATAATATATATAATATATATATATATATATAATTAAATAAGTCAACCGTGTCATTTAAATGATTATTAGATAGTTTGAAATTTGAATTTTTTAATTAAATAATTTTTTATAAAAGTCTTAACTTATTTTGTTTTCTAACTTATTTAAAATAAATTAAGTCAAATTAAATCTTTGATATATCAAACTATATGCCTCTGACGAATAACCTAACTTATTTTCAATCCTAGAGATGAGGTAACCACCTTTGACCATAATTTTTATTTAAAAAAAATTTATTCTCATAATCCATTTTAAAATTAAACTTATGGGTTGAAATGATTTGTTATATTTTATATTTATATAACAAACCACACAAGCCCACGTGTCGTTTGATTCTCTTTCTTCTGGTGTTCCAATGCGATTCCCTTGTTTGGCTTTTAAACGTAGTTTTTGCCCCTCCAAATCCCAATGACGTGCATAGTAACGGGGGTTCTGTTCTGTGCCTCATAAAATGTTCGCGTCTTTTGGGTCTCTTCACAGTCCATTCTCTTGTACTTCATCTTTGACTCTTTGTGCCACAAAGAAAATGGTTCGAAAACCCGCTGCTGCCAAGAACATCGAGAAGGCTCTCATGGTACACCATTGTCACTCTTATCTTTGTGTGTTATCTTCTTCTATTCACCGTGCTTTTCTCTTTTCATCTATAATATAATGCCCATAAATGTTCTGTTTTTTATTTTATTTTATTTTGAATTTTATTTGGGTATAGTCTTTCAGTAGCATCTCTGTGCCTGTGTTATTTGCTTGCATTCACCATGTTCTCAACCTTGCTGTTATTGCTATATTTATGGGAAAATCGCTTCTTTATTACCTTATAGCGTTGTCCACATGCATGTTGCTTAGGGTTGGTTTGGTTAAGGTTTTAGAATTTTGAATAGATGAAGGAAGGAACATAGGAGGAATTTTGGGGTTAGGAGGGAAGATGAGAGCTTGCAGTTTGTGGTTACTTGCATTTGTGAGTGTATTGTCAACTATACATCACTTTGCACTTTCTCTGGGGAAAGCTTGCTTTTTTCTTTTTCTTTTGGAGGCCATGAATCGGTTTCGAAAAACCTGTTTTCAAGGAAGCGTGTCATAACTTCAGGGTGTTCTTTTAACTTGTCTTATTCTATGATGTGAAACATAGCTAAGCATATTTGTGATTTTTGAATGAGTGTCACCTCTGGAATTCTATGGTCAAATAAACTGAGCTAATAGAATCATATCATGGTTTAAAATCTTTTTACTCAGTACTGACTTTTGCTCTTCTTGAAGCCTGAAAATCCTTTTCTGGAGAGGGTGGAACCACAGCCTTCCAATGGAAACATAAAATCGCCAGGGGCAGTAGACTCTCAGCTTGAAAATCCACACCCTAAGGGTTCCCCAGTGAAGCATCCAATTTCCTCGGTGGATGGAGTGGTGATGCTTCATGAAATAAGCCCAGCGCAAGAGCAAGTAAACCAAGAATATGAGCTGCAAAAGAAGTATGCTACATTCAAAAGGAAAAAGTCCAAATACCATCGTACACCTTCTGTGAGGCGATCAGAACGCATTAAAAGTGCAGTTGTTCTTCCCTCTAACTCTAACCATGGCATTGAATACATTGAGGATGTAACTGTTAGCGAAAGTGAGAAAGACAAACCAGCTAATCAACTGGAGCAAGTATTGCCAGAGCTAGAGCTAGAGCTAGAGCCAGAGCCAGAGCCGGAGCAGGAGCCAGGGCCAGAGCCAGAGCCTGCAGAAAATTCAAGTGAAAAGAGCTTGGAAGAAAAGGTTGACTATGCCTTACGAAGAATAGAAGCTCTGGATAAGATCGTTGAATTGTTGAAATCCAAGGTATTTAATAAGTCTAAACTCAAGATTACATATTATTATTATTATTTTTCTTGTAACTTGTGGCTTGTCTCATTAGCTTATATAGTAAACACGTAACAGGTTGATGAAAATATTGGCTTATATGAATCCCCATCTATGGCATCTATTAGTTACCGGAGCTTGTATATTGACTCACAGAAGAAGGTTTTGTTTCATTTATTTTTCTAATGCAACTTTTAGTTTTCCCCCAATTGTTTTTGGCTGATTTTCCTCTATTTTATTTTTATTTATTTTTTATTGCCTTACATATATATGCAGCTTGAAGCTTTAACAGATGAAAATCGACAACTAACTGGAAAGCTGGAAAATGCTCTTGGCAAAATTGAAGTGGTATGTTGTAATACTTAGCTTGCAATAGAATGTTACTGCATCATTATTTAGTCCTGCTGCATTTTGAGTGTTATTATTGTTAAATATATTTTATCCAATATCATAATCTCTTTGCTTAGCCGACCCCACCTAGTGGGAAAATGCTTGGTTGTTGTTGTTGTATCATAATCTCTTTGCTTGTAATTTTTTTTCTTTTTCCTTATCTCTGCTTTGTCATTGGTTATCATTATTGTTAGTAACATCTTTAAGAAGAAAAAATGTATATATAATATTTAGTTTTGAAGAACTATCTTTTTTAAGAGCAGTTATTTACAATTCTTATATTGCACAAAACCACAATAAACTTTTTTAAAATCTGGGTGTTTCCTTCATTTACTAAGCATCTAGTTTAGGATCAAGAAACCTTACTTAAGATGGATAATTATTTTTTAAAATGGTTCTTGTGGTTGCTTATCTTGCAATACTTAGCTTTTATTTTTTATCCTATTATGTTATTGATGTAGTATCGGATCTTGTGGGTATCAGAAGTATCATTTTACAAGTTACCTTGAAATTAATAAAACTGTATCTGTTACCTAATTAATTTAGCTTTTAGTTAAGTTGATGTGTTTCTGATCATATTTCCTTGATAACTCTTTATATTGTAGTATGAGAAGGAGAACCGTATTATGATTGAAGTATTGGATAAAATGAAGGATGCTGTTAATGCTGTTGTGGTTTCAAATCTGGCAAAAACTACTGAAGCAGCTGTTAATGCATCGACTCAAGCAATCCGCAATGTGGCTTCTGCAGCTAAAAGAAGGAGAAATGCTCAAGAAAGCTAAGGGAACCTTGCTGGTCTTGCTAACAAGTTGGGGAGTAGATGCTAATGCTGCATAACTCTTTCTTGTACATGCTTTTTATCTTAAAAGTAGATTAGACACTTGGCACCTAATCTGCTATGTTGTGTGTCTTAACCTGGAACTTGTGTGCCAAATACTTCTGTTGCATGAATTTCTGTTGCTTAACGTGGTAATGTGAACTTGTTTGTGGTTCTCATGGTTCGATTTCTCATATTTGCTGCTGGTGCATGCCGTCATTTCTGAAATGATCAAATGGCTATATTTTTTACGTTTAGCATATATAATTTGAATTTGTTTGTTGTTCGCATGGTCCGTTTATGTACAGTCTCAAAAGTTTTTCTCTTTATTGCTGCTGGTGGATGCCTTTATTGCTGAAACGATCAAAACTCATTTTTGGGTAAAATACTGATTACCTCCAGCAATTATGTGTTGTTTCACATTTCATATACAAACTCTGTTTTCTAACACAACCACCCTGAAGTTTGGTTGATAATGAAAATGTAGCTTGCTGTTACATTCAACGGCCCAAGCCCACGTGAGGTGCATGTGAGTCCCAAAAATGATTTTCACCTACTCAACTTCATATCATTTTCACCTTCTCAACTCCTCTATTGTGGCAGGCTTCAAATCCCTCCCTTTCCAACCATGAAACAGAATCAAGAAATCACCCTCTAGCAAACACAAGTCCTTGAACCCTGTGTTACTACCAAAAGACACCAAGCTCCAAATTCATCACAGCAACCATAACTCCCAAATAGAGCACCCTGAACCACAACTTCTATAAAGCTTATTCCAGGTTGAAGCCAATCAAATTCCCGTAAGTCAAACAAAACCCACTAGTATAGCCCACCAAAACTCAAATGGCCCTGTTCCCCCATATACCATTTGCAATACACAAAAGAACTCATAAATAAAGTAAGAGTATATTCATTCTTGATTTAATTTAAAGTGTATTATAATTTTAACTCAATTTAAAGATAAATTTACTTTTTAAAATAAATAAATTAAAGTATATTTATTTTTAATTTAATTTAAAATACATCATAATTTTAATTTAATTTAGAGACAAACTTACTTTAAAGGTAACTTTTTTTCAAACTAAAATGCACAACCTTCCATGATGAAAAGAGGGTGAATTTTGCGGCACTCTAACCCTGGGTTCCCTGTAGGCATCGGAGTGTTTTGGCCCATGGTGATGGTCTGAAGAAAAGTTGTTTCTAATTTTGATGATTGTGCATCGGCCCAAACAGTGTCACAAATCTTTAGTGTGTATTTAAGATAATTGTAAAAATTTAATTATTTTAATAATTAATTATTGTATAAATTTTTTTGTTATAATCAATTATAAAGATAATTTGTTTCGTTTGAATATTTTAATTAAAAAAGTAATTTTAAAAATAATCTATTTTATTTAGATGTAAAAAAATTATTTTTATACATTAAATTACTTAAAAAAACATACGGCAAATAGATGCCATTATTAAGGTTAGTTTTGCATTTATTTTGATAGTTGAACGACTTATTCGTCTAAAATTTTGAAAAGTGTTTCTTATTGAAATAATGCTCAAGAGATTATAAATCAATAGTTTTTTACAAAGAAAAAAAGTTGTTGATTTCTTTCAACTACAGTAACAAACAACTTTTTTTCAACAAAAAGGTTGTTAGACAGCTGAAAACATCTGAACCAAACATGCACTTACAGATCCAAAGGGGGCTACTTCCATATGATATCTAACTTAACGTTTTTACTGTAATTCAAACCTCAATAGTTATGTTACAAAATAAAATTTATATAAAAAGTGAAAAATGGCAAAACTTGCATTTTACCCTTTTTTCTAACGTTTAGCATATATTATTATGAGGGGCAAGAAATATTTGTTAGCCTCTATCAGCCACAAGGTTAGGATTCATAATTTTTTTATTTAAGTGGCAATACAAGAAATATTTGCCACATATTATGAGGATAAAGAAATATTTATTAACAGTGGTCCACACTAGGTTTTGGATTCAAAATTTTTTATTTTCTGTGGAAATACACGAGAAATATTTGCAGCATCATTACAAGGGATGTTATGATGGTGCTTAAAACTTTGGTTTACTCTTCTCCATGGTAGCACTCATCAAGTGAAGTAGAGAACTTGTAGAGATCATCGCTTCTGGGTGTTTGTGGTTCCTTATTCTTGTCATCATCACCATCTTCTTCATCCCTTGTCTCTTCAGCAATTGTTGGGGGTGGAGATGAGAAGTCTAAGCACATTCCCTGGATAACATGCTCATATGATTCAGAGAGATCTTGCGAGGCAAGTTGGTGATACTCCACAAGCTGGTGAAGGCACTGATTTTCTCTGACAAGATTTGCATTTTCATTGGCCAGTCTGGACTTTTCTGCAAGAAGTGCTTCCAGCTGAAGCCTCACCTGCATTTTCATTGCTCCACAAGATTAGTTTGTGTTATGTATATATTTTTTGAAGTTATTAACAACATATGGCAAGATTATATAGATTCCTTACCAGATCATCTTCCTCGGGCCTTACTCCTTTTACAAATCCATCACGCAGTCTCCTGTTCTCCTCTTCAAGCAGACCACATCTTTCTTGCATAAAACATAGATCTGACTTAATAGACTTCAATTCTCTTGCAAGTGAAGCTGCTTTGGTTGCCATTGAAACTGCAAGCTGGAAAGGACAAATAAGTAACAATCAGCTGAAAACTTTGGTAAACCAAATTTACAATTAGGAAAAATGGTTCATAGGAATGGAAAAATACCAACATTTTTTGCTTTCTTGATGTTCCTATCAAGTATTTTTTGGCCATTCGCCATTTGTGAGTCATTGGCATTTTCTTCAGATAAATCATTGTGATCAAATTTCCTTTTTATTCCTTGCTTTGACTCCTCCTCTTTCTGTTGCTCTCCTGAATCCTCTTCTTTGTTTTCTACCTTATCAATTTTGCTGTGGAATATATCAGTTAATGTGGGTGGATGGGCCAATTCTCTGGCACCCTGTGGAAAAATAAACAGCTAAAAGTTTTAATGACCTGGTCTTCAGCATTTAATAATTGAAGTAAAATTTAAACCTACAAGAATGATAAATCATCAATTTCAATATTTTGTTACATACAATGAAAGTTGATGTTTATTGCACAGGGTATTTTATCATTTTAGTATTCCATTCCATCTATGATATGAACATTAATTCTTATGAAAATGCTCAATCTGAGAACATAAATAGTTATATAAAATATACCTGTAGGGCATTGTCCAAATTGTTAGACAACAGAGACAGTGTGTGAGCAACTGAGTCAAACCCTCTGATCAGTAACAAGGAATCTTCCTTCAATCGGTTAGCTTGTTCATTCTATCAAAAATAAAAATAAAATTTGCAGTAACTCATTAATTTGTTTTCTATCTGTATGTTACGGAATCCAATCAAAAGTTGTTTGTTGTCTTCAAATAGCAGAAGCAGACACTAACCGTAACCATAGGGGTGTGAGTAGAGGGTTGTTCTTCTCCCTTTGAGAATTTGCGTTGACGATCATCAAGAAGGGTGTCAATCCTGGTGCGGAGAGTGCTCCAGAAACGTTTATCAGAAGAAGGGCTGAACAGAGGAGAAGGAGAAGAACCCATAACGCTTGAAGTTGTGCCCTCCTGTCAATTAATGTCATCATCATAATAATCATTAATTATATTATATTTAACTTGAGAAACAAAATATAACAAAGAAAGAGGGAGAAAGAATAGCGCAGGAGGAGTGACAAACCTGTTTGAGGTGGAGATGGGGAGAAGATGTCTCCGACTCCAATGAGGTTGCCATTTGCGTATGGTAAGTGAGTGAGAGAAGGAGAAAGAGATAGATAGAAGCTAAGGGTAATAACAACGGCTAGTTTTGAAAAGTGACTTTGGAGGATGAGGATTTTAAATAGATGGCGAAGCCCATTTGGATTTGGGTAACGTAACGTTCGGAAATGTATCTGAATCAAAACCTGTTTGACTGCTTTTCAATGCGCGGCGCCTTATATTATTGACCCACCGCCCACAATAATTACTGTTAACTATTTACTACATCTAGATACAGCTCTCAGTTTAAGTTTGGGATTTAATTCTAAATATTATTATTATTATTATTATTATTATTATAGCAATAATTAACCAAACCTAATTGGAAGTGTTTAGTAAGGCAGGTGGCAATAGCACAAAAGATATTATTCTTTCCTTTAATTGTCATCAAATTTTTCTACATAAAAAAAATTAACTCTTTATTAATCAACCATAGGTATGGTAGTCATGGTTTTTCTTTGCAGTACACTATTAAAAAAATGATTCTGTTAAAGAATTTATTAATTAAAAATAAAAATATTTAATATCTTAAAAATTTTAAAAATATATTTAGTATTTTTAAATAATTAATAAAGATTAATAAAAACTTTTTTTATTCCTTATTACGTGCTTTAATGACACATATTAACAAAACTTTTACAAAATTAATTTTAATTCACTGACACAAATTCTTACAATATTGTCCATTTAAAAATTGACTATAATAACAACTATGGATAAGTTAAAACTCTTTCAAAAGATCATAGGTTTAAATCAAAATGACAACATCATGATATAAAAAATATATATTATATTTATAAGTCAGTTACCATGCTTATTTAAAAAGAATTTGTTAATATCTTAGCATAAGAATATTATAAGTTATTAATTTTCATTTTTGAGAAAAAATTCATTCATAAATTTATTTTCTATAACAAAATAAAAATTACATAAATAATTTTGTAAAGTATGATCATCTATAGTATTGGATGCACTTTAAAAAAATAAAGTGCAAGTAGTAACTACTGATTTTTAAAAAAACAATGTCAAAAGAGTGAATCCTAACAAATTCATAATTTGCTATCCATGTAATTGTATTTTATCAAAATCTAAACTATTAAACTTTTAATCTAACTATTAACTTTACTCTCTAAAATGATCATGCACTTGGACAAATATTACAATTTATTTACCATGTTACATTTTAAGTGCTCACTTACATACTACGAGTGCTGATCACAAACATACTACAAATTTCAAACAAACATATAAAAAAAAAAAAACTAAAGACAGTAAACAAGAAAACAAAAGAATAATTAAACTAGCAAGTAGCAACCACGCCTTTTTTATTATAGATAGTAGATATCAGGGCCTGCTTTGCACATTCTCAAATCTCAACAAAAGTAGCATTAAGATTTAGCTACGCCCATAGCATTCAGATACCTTGCTTTCCAAGTGATTTACATTATATATCACATCAATCTCCAAGCAATAGATTTATTGCAGTCAAAGAGTGTTCAAATAATCTGCATGTGGAATCAATTGCAATAATATACGCAAAAAAAGAAAGCAGACACCCAGCAACCAAAGATAACAAATTGCTTGAGAAAGGCAATAGAGCCCAGAATATCTCAAGTTAATACCACTTCTTGCCTTGCCAGATATATCAGAGCATATAACTGGTTACTATAAAAATATCATGTTATAATGGAGTACAAAAATCTAAAATGCAACAGATTATAGTCAGCTAGTGTCTGAAACAAGCTTGCCTATAAAAAATATTAATTGGCCTACAAATTAATCTGAAGCAGACGTTGCATGCATGAGTCCTATGAATCTTCCTTAATTTCAAGGCCCTTCAGTTTTGATTCCAATTCAACTTGATCAGCATCTTCTTCAGCCTCCTCATCAATGTCTTCTCCTTCAGTATCATTCTCATCCAAAGGACCCAGCATTTCATGCGAATGGTTAAATATATTCTTCACCTCATCAATACCTTCATCAGATATGAAGTTAGCATTAATGTTTAGCAACTTAAATCCAGGTTTTTGCACAAACAGCTTGGGCCAACAACAGCCTAGCTCCTGATCTTGTAATGAAATTTGTGCTCAAATCAACTTCATTTAATTGGCCATGACCTCCTTCCAGTGCTTTGCTGATCAAAATTGCACCTTCATTCATCCCTCAGTTCATTCTCGGACAAATTTAACTTTGTAAGAAATTGTTTTGATGCTATGCAGGCAACCAAAGAAGCAGCAGCTTTTGCAGTAATGTCATTACCAGCCATATCCAAAATTTCTAGCAGTGGTGCAGATTACTTGAGTTCATTAGCTAGAACTTCTGCACCAACATCCTCCAAGTTCAATCTGAAAATGCAGGTATAGATTTACTCAGAGCAACTACAGCTTCCACACCAAACATGTTGTCATGCAAGTAAAGCTTCTTCAAAATGAGTACAAGTCCCAAGTGCTTTAGCTAGGACAACTCCACCATCAGAGCTTACCCTAGCTAGTAGATGAACACCGAAAATCCTCCAAAGCTGGGGAATGTTTCTCAATTTCAGATATAGTATGCCCCTTCATCTCTAGTCATGTTATTATGGAAATGAAGAACCCTAAGCTTCACAGTGGAAGGAATCAATTCAGAAACTGCTTTTGCAGCTTCCTCTGATATACCGTCATTCATCAAATAAAGCTCCTCCAAGTTATTTTGTGATCTTAGGAGCAGCCGAGCAGCCCAAAAACAGCATTCAAGCCAAAATTTCTATTGCTGAAACATATCTTAGTATATGAATTTGGTCCCCTCAATGGTTTCAACAATTCTGCAGCTTCGTCCCCATCAATAAAAGCTCTGCGACCTCGAGATATGTCAAGACCAGTTCCACCAGTTGCACTAGCCTTTTCAGATATCAACTCTGCATCCTCCTTCATTCTTGGGCCTCTTTTCAAAGCCCCCAACATTAGCTTACTTGATTCCTCGGCATAAATTTGAACAGCAGAACTCCCATCACCTTTAGGCTCCTCCTGAAAGTGTTGGTTTGCAGTAGCGAAAGAAAATGGATGGAGTGTAAGGTTCTTGGTCATTCGTTCTACCAGCATTAGCCTATTAATCTGGCAAAGGGGCTATAAGTTGATCAAAAAAAGGGTTTACGTTTTAGTGCTATCGGATCCGTTGTTGGCTTAGGGGGTGACGTGTTCTGGTCGACCATAATCCTTGAGATCGTTTTCTTCCATGATTGAAACAGTAAAATATTGAAACTTGAGGCGTGCAAAGTACTATCCTCAAGGATTATTTTAACATCTATGATGCATGAGATCGGTACAAGTATCCGGTACGATACGGGTACGGTACGAGAATATGACAATTTCTTAAAAATTAGGATACGTGTACAACAGGATACGACAAAACATATATATAAAAAAAATCATAAAATATATCATTTTAAATAACTTAAAGTATTAAATATTAGCAGATAAATCATTAAAAAAATTCAAAGTACAAAATAAATAATTTCATTAAATACTAAAGTCATTGTTAAAAATTAAACTATTCATTATCTGCGGATAATAATTGCTTCTCTAACTCCGGTTAATCAAATGATAAGGATGCAACCTCAAGGCTTTTAGCACCATCAAACGGCACTCATTCATCTCCAGCGAGATCCCATATTTTGCTTTCTCCATTATTATACTTTTCGCTCTTTCTAGACAAAAGACGAAGATTTGTATGTACATATATTAAATCTTCAGTTCTTTTAGGATTAATCTTGTTTCTCTTCATGGAGTGAATGAAAGAGTAGGTGCTCCAATTCCGTTCACAACATGATGATGAGCTCGATTGTCCAATAAGTTTCAAGGCAATACCTTGGAGTAATAAGGCTCTAGAACCATAAGTTATCCAACGCTCTTTTGATTCCAAAAGAGCTCTATCCGCTAAAGAATCTTGAAGGCCGAATTCATCTAGCTCTTCAAAGTATTTAGAAAACTCTCTTGTTACCTCTCTTCTTTCATCAAGATCAATAAAATATTTTCTTAAGCACTTCTGTCTCTCAGTGAAAATATCATGATCTCTATGTGGAAGAACTCTATTTGGTCCTTGTTGAAGCCATTGTTGACTATAATACCTATTTAATAAAAAAATTAACTAATATTAATACCATAAATGCAGCAAATTAAATTTAAAAAAATAAAATTAAAAAAAGAATCATTTGAATTTACTTAAAATTTAGTGAATGTGCTAACCAATGCAAGGGTGTGCAACTTTTTATCCACCGATCAATAAGAATTTGATAAACAACACTATAGAAGGATGATGTACCTCCTTATTCAACCCTTTCATGGTAGAATATTATAGTCTCCACTTGCTCAATCATTGAGTCCCACATATCATAAATCAAGTGAAGTGTAGGCTTATCAGTATCATACAATCGAAGCATATCACAAATAGGTCTTGTGAAAGAAAGAATATAATCCACCTTGTCCCACCAAGAATCATCAAGAATCATTGCTTTCATATGTGTTGCCTTTTCAACATCATCCTCCCTATAGATGTTTCACTTCTCACTAATAACCATATTTTGGAGATCATGTTTGATGAGCCTTAATCTTTTCAACATGATTATTGTGGAAGCAAACATTGTCTCGGCAATGGAAAGTAGTTTTAAAGTCACAAACTCATTGAATATGGTAAGCCTCATAGAATGGTTCATGATAAAATTTCTAATAAACATAGCATCATCACTAACTAAAGTGATCCAATGGCATTCCTCATAAACAACCTCATTCTTCTCCGTGTTTCTAGCCGTACATATATTTTTCAAAGCAAAATTGAGTGTTTGCACCACGCAAGGAGTCCAAAAAATATGAGGATAATCATTTTCAATATGAAGTCCAGCTGTCTTACACACGGGGGCATTATCAGTGATAATTTGGATAACTTTTTTGGGTCCAACCTCTTCAACAGTAGATTTAATTAGGCCTATTATGTAATTCTTATCTTTTATCTCCTTAGAACCATCAATGGCCTTTAAAAATATAGGACCTTAATCCGAAGCGGCCATAAAATTAATCAGTGGCCTCCTTTGCGCATTAGTCCATCCATCAGTTACTATACTTATTCTCTTTTCACTCCAAGTCCCTTTGATTGGTTCAAGTAATCTCTCAACATTTGTCCTTTCCCTTTATAACAATGTAGTTCTTAGAGAATTGTAACCAGGAGAAATAAAATCAGCAATAGAATTATTTGCAGCAAACTGATATGAACTAATGTAATAAGGATTGCGCGTAAGATTGAAGGGCAAACTGGTAGAATAAAACATCCTAGCAATTGCAGACTTAAGTTGCTCTCTAGCTCCAACATTGAGAGCTCTATCTAAAGGGTTATCTGCCCTTCTTTTATTTCCTAACACAGATTGTGATGATTGTTGAAATGAGTCAATAATAGATTTAGGAGGAAGGGGAACATTTCTTGGTTTTCTTGATTCTTTAGCACACTCAATAACTTTTTGAATTTCAGCTAAGTATTCGTCATTCATCTTTGGACATCTATCAATTTTAACACTAGTAAGTCTAAGCAAGTGAGCCTTGACTCAAGTATATAAACCATAATAATGGTTCTGGCAAAAGTTACATACTCATCCTCTATTTTTACCACCCCCAGGAGCAGGGACTTCATCTCTTATGACATAAGCCTAGAGAGGAGTAGCTGTTTTTTGCTTGTTACCAACAACAAATTTACTAATTATGTTGTTAGAACTACTTTAGGCTCAGACATTCTTAGAGATCGATCTAAAAAAATAAAATAAAAATTTGTTAGAAACTAAAAATTAAACCCAAAAATTATAATTCATAAAATTAATAAATATCATAAAATTAAAGTCACATATTAAAATTTATCAATCATAAAATTTTAAAAATTAAAAATTATCACTAAAAAAAAGAATCAAAATAAAAATTTTAAAAATTAATAATTCTAAAACATTAAATCAATTAAAAATTTAAAAGTTTTCCAATCACAATTAAATTGCTAGTTCCAAAACATGTATACACTTGAAAGTTTTTAGTTACTAAAAATTTTTTAGTTAAAATTATATATATTATATATTATATATCATAAAAAAGTTTTATATATATATATATATATATATATATATATATATATATATATATTGTGAACACTTAATTTTGACCTAGTTTAAAAAAAATAAATATATATATATAAAAACAAAAAAAATAAAAAAAAAATAAAAATAATAAAAGACCCTACACGCTTTCTCCTTTTGTTATCACTCCACCACCTACTCCACTCATTTGTATTGTTCTTACCCACACCCATTGCTATTGCTAAAAAGAAAAAAAAATGTATCTAATGCCACTACAACTAAAAAGAAAAAAAGACCTATCCCCCGAATAAAAAAATAAAAAACCTTACACGTTCACTACAAAGCAAAACCTTCTTCAATAATACAAAGATAACTCCATCACCAATTATCACGAGATGATCTTAATATCCCATCATCTCTCTCCACTCACATGCTAAACATATACACACAACATGTTTTTTTTTTAAATTTTCCTTCACACTCACGTGCACAAGACATATTATTTACAATATATACATGGATTGTCTAAAAAAAGGGGGATCCTCTCTTCGGAAAAGCTCACGGAACCTCTCATTACCTCCATCATCATCACTTCCCAATAACCTTCATCTCCCTCACTCGCCACCTTCCACCTTAACCACCTTAACCATTAATCCAAAAACCTACCTCCATAACTACCCATGCACACGTAACCTTCATCCCCCTCACTTCCATTTCAAAACCATCCCTACCATCTTCTTCCTCATCCCTCCACCATTTACGTGAACCCACCTTCAACCTCACAGGGAACAACCAAGAGACTTCATCACAGCAGCATTCTTCACTTCCCAACTACCAACTAACCGTGACCATCACACACAACCAAATGACTTCATCTTCCTCCAAGCCACCCATTTCCAACCAAAGCCACACCCACACCCACCGTAAAGCCTCACTCCCTTCACTTGTGAGCTCAAGCAGACCACCGTGATCTCTTCATCATCAAATTTCCTTCACTTCCTCACCTTCCATCCCACCACCGATCGAGACCCGACCCATCTCGTCTCGCGCGGCACACCCAATCCACCATGATCGCCGCACCAAACTAACAGCAGCCACCCAAACGCGTACACCGCCACCCAGATCTCCCTCCTCGCGAACCAGAACTGCTGGCCCGTCCCCGCATCAACCCGAGCAGTGCCATCACGCGAGCGCGCACCACCACCGACCTCCCCTGTCTACCCACGACCGGCTGCGCCTCCCACGAACCGCCAATAGCATCCACTCGCAGTCGTAGCCCAAAATTGGACCTACCCGGAGCCGCGCGACCCACCACCGTCCCGTCCAGATCTGGTAGCCACCGTCCTTTCTCACCCACCATGATTTTTCCCTCCCTGCGTTTTTCTGCTTCTGTTTTGTTGTTTTCTATCTTAATCTTTCTTTCTTTTATTTCTTAAAAATATTTAATTTTTTTTTTTGGGCCAAGCCCATTCATGTCAAAGTTATTCTCTTTTTTTAATAAAAATACGACAATGTCAAAAAAGTAAAAAAAAAAGGTCAAAAAATATATATTTCGAGTTTATTTGTTTTTGTTTGTTTTAGGATTAATTTTTATTTGATAGTGTTTACTTAATTTAATGACATAAAAAAATAAATAGAAATAATAAAAATAATAAATAATAAATACTTAAAATAAAATGATGATAAAAATATAAAGTAATTGAACCTCCTAAGAAAAGAATAAAAATATGATTATCTGAGTAGCGAGTTCGTTAATCTCGTAATTTTTATAATCATCTGAATTAGGACAGCTTGATGATTCAAATTATTATTATTTTAAAAAAATAAGTGATAAAAAATATTTAAATCTTTTTTTTGAGAAAGAATAAAATAAGATTAGCTGAGTTGTGACAGCTTGCTAATTTTATAATCATTTGAGTTGCGACAACTTAATGATTCAATGAGTGACGTTAAGTACGCGAGTTTCACCTATTCAATCCTTAATTTGAATAACTGAGTCGCGACGACTTGTTAATTCAAAATTTTAAAAAAATAATTAAGTTGTTTCTTTTAAAATAAAATAAAATAATAATAATAATAATAATAATAATAATAAAATCAACTAATTTTAAATAAAAATTTTGTAACAAATTTGATAATCGATGGTGACGCTCTACAGCGTGTGCTGAGTTTCACCTATTCAAGCCTTAATTTAATTAATTGAGTCGCGACGACTGTTAATTCAAAATTTTTAAAAAATAATTAAGTTATTTCTTTTAAAATAAAATAAAAAAAAATAATAATAACAATAATAAAATCAACTAATTTTTTTCTTTTCCTAGATAAATTTTAAATAAAAATTTTGTAACAAATTTGATGATTAGTGGGTGACGTTTAGGCGACGCTTGAGTTTCACCTATTCAATCCTTAATTTGAATAATTGAGTCACGACGACTTGTTAATTCAATATTTTAAAATTAAAATCAACCAAATCACAATTATTTTTTTAAAGAACTACGTGACTTTGAATTCCTCATTGCACCTGAGGATACGTAGAGCAAGACTCATATTCCGTCAAGCCAAAAATTAAATTTTTATAATTTATTTTTCATATTTTTTACAAAAGGGGTAAAACAAATATTTTCAAGAATTATTAAGAATTTGCACAATTAATTTAAGGTACCGTCTTAGGACGGGTGTGTTAGGGGTGCTGCGGGATTAAGTTTCCTCCCTTCCCTACACATAACCGACTCCCGAATTCAATCTGGTTTCAAAGATTTTTTTATTTTTTATTTTTTTCTTGAATTTTCCAATTTTTCCTAATAAAAAAAAAAATAAAATTGGTGGCGACTCTCCTAATTAAATTTTTTTTAATTTTAGTTGCTATCCTGCCGCGATTTTATGGTCGCGACATATATATATATATATATATATATATATATATATATATAACTTATAACTAAAAAGAATGATGATAAACATTTAAAAGCCATCAACAAGCTTCACGTGTGTTGACAAAACATCTAAAACGTGAAACAGTGAAATCTGAAAAAGTAAAAACTTTAATATTAAGTTATTAATAAAACAAAAGATAACTAGATAAGTTATAAGTGGCTTAAAAGCCATCAGCTTCACGTGTTACGTACGACTTGTACTTGAAAGGTGCAAGCTGCAAAGGAAAAAAGTCAGTGAGTCTCTGTTTTGATGAGGAAACACCAAAATAGTAACAGAGTGAAAGTCTGAGAGAGCTTCGACCAGAGAGACCGAGAGACCTTCGACCAGGGAGAGACGAGATGAACTTCAGTGTTGCAGCGAGTTACTCCACAACCTGTCGCGGACACATGCACAAAAGAGGTCGGAGATGGAGGTCGGAGAGTCATCGAAAAAGTTACAGTCGCAGATCGGAGAAGGAGGCCACAGATCTAGAATACCATGGGTGAATAGGTATTTTTCGACTCAAAATATAGGGTTAAGGTGAGTTAAATAGGCTGAATCTATTTGATAAGTTTAATCCCAAAAAAATCTCAAATTTTTCGGATTGATTTGATTCACCGGCCATTTACGCATTTTTGGCCGTTTTGGGGCGTTTCAGAGCGTTTCAAAACGTGTTAAAAAAAAAAGAGTTGTTTGTATGTTTTCTGGTGATCTATACGCATTTCCATTTTCGGTACGTACCGGACGCCAGTACGGCAGCCTAAGAGCCGTACCGGTGCTTCATAGTTTAGCATATTCGAAAATCCTCTAGGATACAGCAGATTCTTCTTGACAATGTCAATGTTTCAATATCTGCAAGAGAGTTAATATTTTGTAACCCAGTAGAGAGAAGAGAAGAGAGAAGAGCAGATGAAGAAGATGAAAAAAGAGAACGTATTTTTAAAAAACTACATAGTGGACGGTTTTATAAAACAGAAAGGAAAGCTGTTGTAGAATTTGCACGTTAGAAACCGTTTCTGCACGTTGAGAGAATTTGCACGTTAAAAATCGTTTCTGCAAGTTGGAAGATAGAGTCAAAAATTGTTTTTGCACGTTAGCAGACCGAGTCAAAAAACATGGATAAGACCAAATCATTTTTAAACTTCTTCAAAATATTCATTTTTAGATAAGTTCAAAAAATTAATTAAATTTTGACAAAAAGTTTCAGGCCTTATGTTATCACGCGCAAGGGAGGGACAAATCGAGGATTTGCACTAGCCACGAGCCTTTGGCCCATTTTTGTGCACGCGAAACCACCACCTAATTCGTTTCTTACCAAGCCCAAATCACAAGTTGATATATAAACTCTTCCAAAATCTTACTTCCAACTAATGTGAGATTTTATTCTTTTGAAAATAAATACTTTTTTCACAATAATCCCCCCACATATTTCAAAAGAATATGAAATAAAATAAATAAAATCAATAATTAAAAAACAGATTCTATGTTACATTATGAGTGCAAATGTCTCGAATCTGGTGTCTTTTGGACTATGAACCAGACCTAGATAAATAGGACTTTAACTTACAATATAATTAGTGAAGTTTAAACTTCTATGAAGCAAAACATTTTTCGTATAAATTAGAATCTCACTTGATCACATTTATACCCTCACTTATCTCTTGTTGTTAACATTGTTTTGCGCTTTTTGGCCATGCGCGTGCCTATGGCCTGAACTATTTATTAAATAAGTTAGGTTAAAACCTTTTTAAAATTTTGTCTAACTAAAAAGACTAGGCCTCAGGCCATTTAATAGGCTTTTTAAGCTTTCAAGTAGCCACTGACCTATTTAATTATATATAATATAATATATATTATTATAATATTATAAATTATAATTATAATTATTAATTTATTATAATTTATTAATATATTTTAATTATAATTATTAATTTATTATAATATATTAATATATTTTAATTATAATTATTAATTTATTATAATATATTAATATATTTTTTAATTAAATTTTAATAAAAATCATAATTAAAACTTAAGTTAGTAAGTTAGAATAGAAATAACATATTTGTTAATATATTTAATGTAATATATTTATTAGAATGAAAATAATAAGTTAACACTCACCTCCTACTTTTATATATGCTCACTACTTTCTTACTTTGATCTTTGGTCAATATGGGACTTGAAAGATTAGAGTAAGAAAGTGAGCAACTTAGTATATCTTCAAGTCCCACATCGACCAAAGACTGGAGTAAGAAAGTTGTGAGCATCTATAAAATTAGAATGTGAGTGTTCAATTATAAGAAAGGCCTATTGGTTTTGAGTAGGCTCGTTGGCTTATTTCAAGGCTTAGGCCTGTTAGCTTATGTAAAGACATATTGACTTATTTAAAGGTAGGTATGTTAGTCTATGTAACGGCCTATTGGCCTATTTAAAGGTAGGCATGTTAGCCTATTTAAGGGTCTTATTACAAAGTAGATATTTAAATAGGCTTTCAAGTCAGGCTAGACTTTTAAAAAGATCAGGTTAGGCCTTAAAAATCGGCATATTACAGGATTATAGGCTAGACTCAGACCTTATCATTGGGATACAGTTCAGACCTGTTTAAGGCAAAGCCTGACCTACCCTAGCCTATTTCCACCCCTACACGTGCCTGGTTATTCATGAGCGCTTTAGAGACTATGTCATCATCTCATAAGAGTGGCTCCACTCCATACTTATATAGGTGATTTCATTAAGTATATATTGTACTTTATACACCACCCGCAATGAATATGAAATTTATTAAAAGCATTTAGGTTATCCTCTCATTAAATGCAGTCTAGCATTTCTCATGCTTCTCACATCATAGGAAGGGACAAATAAAGTGCTAGCAAAACTAACAAGTGACTTGTTATTACCTATATGAACATTTTTTCATGGGATCTCCACTCATAAAAGTTAAGTTACCATCACTATTAATTTCAAATTGGCTTAAGTCTCATTCCCTTCGATGTGGCATTTATTAAGTTCCTTCCCAATGGCTTAGTCAGAGGATTTGCCAAGTTCACTTCTAACTTCACGTAATCAATGGATATAACTTCATCTTTCAACAGCTGCTTTGTCACCTCATGTCTCAATCTAATGTGTCTATTCTTACCATTAAAAGTTTTATTATTTGCAATAGATATTGTCCTCTTGTTGTCACAATGCACAGACACAGAAGGAGTTGGTTTTATTCTCAATGAAATATTTTCTAAGAAATTTCTCAACCACTCGGCCCATTATCGACTTTCTCCACAGCAATAAACTCTGACTTCATGGTGGATTTTGTAATTATTATTTGTTTGGCTGATCTCCAAGTCACTGCACCACCACCAAAGGTGAACACAAAGCCACTGGTAGATTTAATCTCATCTGAATCTGAAATCCAGTTAGCATCGCTGTATCCTTCTAATACAGTGAAAAATCCACTATAAGCAATACCATAGTCCATGGTACCTCTTAAATATTTCATTAGTCTAGCCAAAGCGGCCTAGTGATCATTATTGGGATTATGTGTATATCTACTCAATCTGTATACAATATATGCTATGCTAGGTTAAGTGAAATTCATCAAATACAACAGACTCCCAATGATTTGTGCATACTAAGATTGGACAACAGGATCACCTTTGCTTTTCTTTAACTGAGTGTTAGCATCGTAAGAGGTACTTACGGGTTTGATATCAAAATGTCCAAATTTCTTTAGAAGTTTCTCAACAAAATATTCTTATGACAATATTATACTATCACATTTTCTTATGACTTTAACACCCATAATTACACTAGCTTCATTCATGTCTTTCATGTCAAATTTAGATGCAAGAAAGCATATCACTTTTTAAAATTAAAAATCTATATGCAACACTATGATCAGCATACCCAATAAACATACAATCTGAAGTCTTAGAGCCTATTTTTCTCTTTTTAGGTTCAAGTAGCTTTACTTTAGCTAAACACTCTCATACTTTTAAATATTTTAAGTTAGGCTTATAACCCTTCCATAACTCATATGGTGTTTTACCTATTTTCTTATAGGGAAACCTATTTTATAAATGACATGCAGTTAATAAGGCTTCACCCCAAAAGTTATCAGGTGCATTAAAACTAATTAATAGGGCATTCATAATTTCTTTTAAAGTTCTATTTTTCATTTCATCTACTCCATTGGATTGAGGTGTGTAAGGGGGTGTAATTTCATGAATTATTCTTTATTTTTTCACAAAAGTCATTAAATAAAGTATATTCACTACTTTTATCTGATCTAACTCTTTTAATTCTTTTTATTTAATTGATTTTCTACTTCTGCTTTATATAAAAGAAACATATCAAACGCCTCATCTTTATTTCTCAATAAATATACCTTGATGTACCTAGAAAAATCATCAATAAAAGTCACATAATATTTTTTACCACCTTTAGTCATAGTTTGTTTTAAGTCTCCTAAATTAGAATGAATTAATTCAAGTAATTCAATATTTCTTTCTACGGATATACAAGATTTTTAGTTATTTTTTATTTCGCACATATTTCACATTTATTTAAGCACGTATCACTAAAACCAAAAATTAATCCAAGATATTGTATTTTCTTAATATAAGAAGCACTAACATGTCCTAATTTAGCATGTCACATATCCATAAAGTCAATCAAATACGCAGAAGAATATGCATTTTTATTAATTATTTGAGCAATATTGAATACAAATAGTCCCTGATTATAATAATTTTTTCCCCACAAGTACATTATTTTTTGTCATCACAATTTTATCAAACTCAAAAGACACCTTAACCCCAACCTTTCCTAGCAAGGTCACGGAAATTAAATTTACCCTTATGCTAGGTACATGAAGCACTTCGTTGAGAGTTAGGGTCTTGTCAAATGTGAACTTTAGAAGAACTTTTCCTTTTCCAAGAACTTTAGCAGTTCAAGAATCACCAAGATACTCATGTTCTTCTCCACCCCCCACAGATTTGTAGGAGGTAAACATATTTCTATTTACACAAATATGTCTAGTAGCCCTATAATCTACCACCTAGTCATTCACATTGGCCATCAACAAGGCTTGAGAAATGACTGCACCAATTATATCATCTTCTTCGACCAAGTTTGCTTTTGGCTTAGGAGGATTATCATTTCTCTTCCTATGTCTGCATTGAGTCGCTCGATGACCTGGCTTACCACAAACATAACAATTTCCTCCACTATTTTTGAAAGTGAGATTATTCACTTTTGGCACATAATGAAGTTTATTGTAATCAGACTTTTTATTAGGTTTATTATCGTATTTTTTCTTATTGGCTTGTACCATGTTTGCACATTAAGCCAATGCTTTTGCTCTTGTAACTTTGATTCCTTTCATGTTCGTGTCCTCAATGATGATGTGGGTGATCAGATCGGCAAGAGACAACTGCTTGTTCTTGTGTTTGAGTTGCTGCTTGTAGTCCTTCCAAGATATGGTAATTTCTCAATGAGTAATCTTGCAACAAAATCATTCGGTAGTGTGATCTTCTTGGCTTTCAAATCTTCCAACAACTTGTGGTATTCCTTTATCTGAGTTTTGATATCATTTTCATCAGTCATCTCCCACCTGTAGTAGTTTTCAATGACGAACTTCTGTCTCTCAGCATCCTCAAAAGTGTATTTGAGAAGTATAGATTCCTAAATTTTGTTGGTTTCCTTGTATGAACAATAGATATCAAATAATTCATTAGATAATGGGCTAAGAATTGTATGTCTACAAACCTTGTTGGCATAAGTCCAGTCGTCCAATTTTTTCGGGCCAGCAATGAGTCTTGTTTTGGATCTATGAGAGCATCAGCAACATCGTGCATGTCAAGAACAGAGTAGATACGCTCCTGCTACCGTTTGAAATTTTGGCCTCCGAACATCTCGATTTTGGAGACATCAGGGAAGGGCTTGGCATAGGTGACTGCGGCAACAACTGGAGGAGGGATTTGCATGTTAGTGTTGTCAAATCTGTTGTTGGCTGAGGGGGTGACGTATTCTGGTTCGGCCATAATCCTTGATATTGTTGTCTCCCGTGACTAGGAATGAATTGAAACAGTAAAACACTGAAGCTTGAGGCGTGCAAAGCATTGCCCTCAAGGATTATTTCGGTATATTCAAAAATCCTTTAGGATACAGCAGGCTCTTCATGACAATGTCAAGGTTTCAAGAACTGTAAGAGAGTTAATATTTTGTAACTCAGTAGAAAGAAAAGCAGATGAAGAAGATGAAGAAGGAGAACGTATTTTTAAAAGATGCATAGTGAACGGTTTTATAAAATAGAAGGGAAAGCTGTTGTAGAATTTGCATGTTAGAAACCGTTTCTGCATGTTGAGCAAAATTTGCACATTAAAAATCGTTTCTGCACGTTGGAAGATAGAGTCAAAAATTGTTTTTGCACGTTAGCAGACCGAGTCAAAAACGTGGATAAAACTAAATCATTTTTAAATATCTTCAAAATACTCATTTTTAAATAAGCTCGAAAAATTAATTTAATTTTGACAAAAAGTTTCGGTCCTCGTGTTATCAACACACAGGAGAATAAATTGAGGATTTGCACTAGCCACTAACTTTTAGCCCATTTTTGTAAGCATTGACTACTACCTAATTCGTTTCTTATCAAGTTCAAATTATAAGTTGATATATAAACTCTTCTAAAATTTTATTTCCAACCAATGTGAGATTTTATTTTTTGAAAAAAAAATACTCTTATCACAACATGTATGTCTGTGCTGTAGAATCAATACTAAGGCAACCTGGAAACAAGTGTAACAACAACATTCACATGCTTCCAATAAAAAGCGCACGTTTTGAGGCACTAGATTACTTGAAAACAGTAGGATATCAAGTTGCTTATGGAAAATGACAATTATAAATTGAATATCTAGTCTTGAACCAAAAGGATAATTATAGGTATAGCTGCCACAACAATGGAAGCAACATTCAAGTTTGAGTCACTTGTTTGATAATCAAAGCAACACACGCACTTCATAGACAAAGACAGAGTAAACTAATGTCATAAGAAACAGGATTTTGGTAATACTTGTCTAAACTATAAATTTGGCCCATGGCCCATATGTACATACAGAATATTTTTGGGATACAAAAAATTTTTATATACATGCCCAAAAACAAAATATAAAATTTCTCAAGCAAAATCCCTAAATTTTCATGCAATAAATTTGGGCCGTGGCCCATATGTACAAACAGAATTTTCTTTTGGGTACAAAGAAAGTTTTTTTACATGCCCAAAAACAAAATATAAAATATCTTAAGCAAAATTCCTACTTTTTTCATGCAATAATAAGATCAATGTGTTGAAGACTTGAGGCCAGGGGGGGGGAATATAGGTGTTGCCAACTAATTATTTAATCGATGCATACCTTCATTTATCAACTTTATATTTTTTAAGTAAGATTATGTGGTGTCACCATATTTTTTTGGACATTGAATTAATGTCCAAGCTTTTGGATGTTGGTAATTCAAAAATAAAGTATGACTTAAATTAGACTTCGCTTATTTGAAGACTTTCTTTTTTTTTAGTCAACAACTTATTTGAAGACTTTCATATAACATAAGACTTTAAATAAATTTTAAAGTTAGGTTATTCTTTTATGCTTTTACCAAAAGGCCAAGCCAAGCAATAAAGAAAAAAAAACTTATGATAAATAATAAGTCTAATTTTAGTCAAAAAAGTAAAGTTTAACTTAATCTAACTTAATCTTTTTGACTTTTACTGTCACATATTAATATTGTTGTTAAAATTTAAGATTTAAGTTTCAAAATCTTTTGACAATTATTAAACATATGGAGAAGATTCTTTTAAAATAATTTTGTCTGTAAAATGAATAAATAAGAAAATATTTATTTTTAAATTATTAAACATTAGACCATATTTGGCAGGAGGTTAAGAAGGAAGAGAGATTTTAGGAGAGTAAATATTTAAAAAAGTGAGTATTTTTTGTTTACTTGTAAAGGAAAAGTGAAAATATAAGGGAGTAATATTTCTCCTTTTTTTTAGATTAAATATTACCCCCAGTCAAAATACTGAAAATAGGGTAATATTTCCCAAATGCTGTTCAATCAACAACTCTCTGTCTCTCTCTCTCCCTCTTGTTGCGTCACGCGCTTTCTCTCATAATAGCCACCAGAATTGGGGCTTCTTCGTCGTCACCATTACCAGAATGGCTTGCAAGATTTCATCTGTTTCTATTATACCCAGTCAAAACCTATCCTCAGCCTCTCTATTTTTTCTCATATCTGCTTCATATTTCATCAAATCCTCAGTCGAAACCAACCTGAAATCGATGGGGGCACTTCGCCACTGGGTTTCGCACACCACTGGCACTCGATCCATCGCCACCCTCTGAATCATGGACGATGTGACATCTGGCAATGGATTTGGGGTTAGGGTTTGGAAATGGTGGAGGACGATGGTGATAAATAGGAAGAAAAAAAAGTGGAGAGAGAAAGTGGAGCAGTGGTGACCATGGTGATTGGTTGCAGTTCACTGCTTTGGCAGTTCCTAGTTCCTATATCAAAGATGAAGTTAGTTTCTCAGTTCTGTCTCTTCTCAGTCATGGTCTTAGATTTGTGTTCCAAACATCGTAATTTTTAAAGGGTTAGAAATTTTATTCCATTAACATTTATTTCATGAAAAGTTTCTGGCATAATTTTTTCTCTCTTAATTTTTAATGTAATACCAAACGTAGCATTACGATCAAGATGCACTTTACATTAAATTAAGGCAAATACATCCTTATTTGTGGAGTAGAAATTCTTAATTACGTATAATTTTATCACATTATTTTTATATATATTTATAAAAAATTAAAAAAAAAAGATAAAATTTTATGACGAATGAGTTTAAAAAAATTTATTTTAATTTTTTTTTAATTTATTATAAATATGTGTAAAAATAATATAATATACTTGTGTATAACAAGAATCTCTCATTTGTTCAGACAGTCAAACTCACTTTTATAAGAGCTTTTTTCAAACATTACAAGACATTCGATTTCAATTATCAGTTTCATGTAGAACTATGGAAGTCGAAGTGGAAATTCCCTCTGAGCTCTTTAAGAATGCCCCTCCTCTAGTAAGCCGCCGGATGATGGAGATAGAAGTCCAGATGACGTCAATAAGCAAAAAGTATCTTTCAACGATAAAGTTAGAGGAAACAAGAAGTCCCCTCCAACGAGGGAGAAAGTAGTTTTACTAGCGCTGAACCTGGTTAAGGTGGAATATGAGGATGGTAATAAATTACTCCTAAAGGTCTTTGTGGCAGATCAAGTAGCACAAGAACTCTACGTGCCATGACAAGATGCACTAGTCATTAAGCTTCAAGGAAAGCATGTTGGATACATATTGATGAATGAGAAACTGGGCATGCTGATTTTGAAGCGCATCTGCTTGTGTTCATGTCTGACACATGTTGGATGTTTGGACACATGATAATATCTATACGTCATACTTGTTTTGTATGTTTAAATATGTTTTATTAAAAATATTTTTTTTAATTTAGACACATTTTAATCATGTTTGGATACATCTAAGACATCTTTAAATACGTCTAAAATATAATTTGTATCTATTTATTAATATTTTTTAAAAAATATTAATTTTCATAAATAACATTCAATTAGTAAGTTCGTAATCTACCTAAACTCAATTACAATCACAATCACATGGCTAACGTCTCAAGTTACTATTTTTATATATTAGTATTTTAAGTTTTATTTTTTCACACACCACTATTTTCAACCACTATTTTTATTTGTTCTTTTTACCTTTACTTATATTAAGTCGTCCACTTTATCGTCACCGAAACTTGTCTCATACTAATATTCTCTCTAGTTAATTTTTTTTAAATATACATATGTACTTGTACATGATTAATTCTGTTAAAAAAAATTGACTTAAGATATTTTTTAAAAAATATCAATAGAAATTATGTTCCATATTTTTTAGGAGAGACTTATTATGTAACAAATATTGACACATATGACATATATTAAGATATTATAAATATTTAAATTTATAAAATGATATTAATAAATTATAAATTTTTTTTAAATTTTATAATTATATATATGTGTGTATGTCAAGTACGTGTCATATAATTTTTTAAATTTAATATATCTTCGTGCTTATGTCTGTTGCTTATCTCGTGTTCCGTGTCCATGGTTGTACTTTATAGATGAGAAGCTAAAGGCTGTGTGGAAACTTGATTTGCTCTGGCTGTGGGTGCTATGGCCATGTTGTTCGAAATTGTCAACTTAAGCTTGCTCCTGAAATAAAGGAGCCAAGCCAAGTGGGTTCGCAGAAAGTGGTTAAAGGGGTGTCTAACTCTTCGCCGAGCAACGACTCAAGCAACCATGTTCCGGCTAGTGTTTCAAATTCAAATACTGGAGCTGTTCCATTACATGGAGAATGGCTTGTTGTCAGCCCAAAAAACAGGGAAACGAAAAAGAAAGGAGATTGGCCAGCCAAAATCTATGTCAAATGTCTTGCATGGTAATTTTTTCACCAGCTAAGCTCTGACTTAGCGAATAATGGGAACCAATCAAAGCTTGACAAAGGCCCAAATAAAAGCGTCCAAGATTCAACTGTAGAGGAAGTTAAGATGCAAGATAAGGATAAGTGAACTCCTAATGTTTAGAAAAGAGATCCCACAAAGATACTTCAAATCAGTTCCCACATGTGTCGATGCTAATCAATAATGCTGTGAATGTCCCCCGCAATGATAGGAATGAGAATATTCCTAACAAATCTCAGAAAAGTGTACGATCCATGATGAAGGATAAGCAGCCTATTTCCTCTTTGGATTCACTGGGCAATATTAGTACTTTTGGGCCTTAAAATGGGCTTCCTTTCACTTTCAAGATAGCTATGCCAATTCGACACATATCATCCACCCTATTTTCAATTTGTGGATGAGGAAAATGATCCGCCTGACCCAGTTGACCCTGGTAAGGTGCCCAAGGATAACCAAATGGGTGTGGGCCTATTCCCATCGAGACATGTTTGGTTGGTGAGATTGCCAAAGATGCATCTATGCAGATAATTGTGGACAATGGACCTGTGAGCACCCACTCATAACGTGCTCTATTTCGTTTGTTATTTTTCTTCTTTATGATGAGTGAGTTTAGATTCTTTTCCATTCTCTCCTGGAATATCAGGGGAGCCTATAATGTTATGGACTTATGGGTAAAAGGCATGTACAGGAGCTCAATAGAAAACATAATCCTTCTATTTTTATTATGCTGGAAATCCAGGTTCAAGTTAGCTTTGTCTAGAATTTTTGGAACCGTTTGGACTTTAAGCCTGCTACAATGAGGCCGAAGGCCCACTCAAGAGGTATTTGGGTTTTGGTGAATGGTGATATTTTTACCTATGATATTATTGACATTTTTACCTATGATGGTATTTGTGACCGTCAAGGTTTTTAAGGGTGGGCGGGCTTAGTGTATCTCAGCTATATATGCAAAGTCATAATCCTTCTATATGTCATTTTCTTTCGGCCCATCTTGCAAATCTTAAGTAGAGACGTACTAATCCTTAGCTTCTCATAAGGGATTTTAATTATGAAGTATGGAGATATCATTTTTTAGGCATATTTGTATAATAGATACATATTTATATCAAATATATGAAAATATTCGTACGACATATATATTCTGCATGTCTAAATATGTCTGATTAAAAAGAATATATTTTTTTTAATTTAGACACATCTTGGACATACTTGGACATATCTTAGACACGTTTAAGACACAGATTGGATACGACTCATTAATATATTTTTTTAAATATTAGTTTTCATGACTAACGTTCAATTAGTAAGTCCGTAACTCACTCAAGCCTAATCACATGACTGATGTCCCAAGCCACTATTTTCACATACTAATATTTTAAGTTTTATCTTTTACACTCTACTATTAGACTTTTAAGATCTATCTTTTCACACATCACTATTTTAATCTGTTCCTTTTACCTCTACTCATACCAAGTCATCTATTTCATCGTCATCAAAGCTTGCCTCACACCAATGTTCCTTGCACATGTACTTGTACATGATTAGTTCTATTGAGAAAAATTCGTTTAGGAGATTTTTTATAAAATGTCAATAGAAATTATATTTCATACTTTTTAGGAAGGACTTACTAAGTAACAAATATTGACACATATGACATATATTAAGATATTGTAAATCTTCAAATTTATAGAAATGATATTAATGAATTATGAAATTTTTTTTAAATTTTACATATATATATATATATATATATATATATATATATATATATATATATATATATATATATATATATATATATATATAACCAAGTTATTTAATTTACTTTGATATTAATTTATACACATATATATACCGTGTTCATAGTCTACAATTTTTTGAATTTAGTGTATAATCGTGTCTTTGTCTATTTATATGTTTCATATTACACCCATCAGAGACTCATGGTGGTAATTTCTCCTTCTCTCGTGCTTCTATTTCTGCTAGTATGTTAGATGATTGTAATCTCTTGGACTAGGAGTCTTTTAGCTGTAATTTCACTTGGCAGAGAATTATCCAAGGCAACAAAATCGTCTCTAAAAGACTTGATAAAGCCCCTTACCATTGTCTCGTGGCGTCAACTTTTTCCTGATGTCTCTGTAGAAAATTTGTGCAGACTTCATTTAGACCACCATCTAATTCTTATGAAGTGTGGTCATCCTATTCCTTGAGTTGGTCCTCGCCCCTTTAAATTCCAGGCGACTTGGGTGACACATGTTGATTACCACAGAGTTGTGTTCGATGCTTGGAGGAGTTGTAATAATATTGTTCCTGAAGGCCTCTCTTTGGTTCGAGAGGGGTCCATTAGATTCAACTCTTAAAATCTTTGGGAGCATTCTTCACAGAAAAACACGTTTGGAAGCTAGGATGTTGGGTATCCAACATACGTTAGCATCTGTGGATTACCTGCGCCTGGTTAATTTGAAACTTGAGCTAAAACGTGAATATGATGAAATGTTAAGACGAGGAATACTTGTGGTTTCAAAAATCTCGGTAAAAGTGGGTGAAATCTGTTGATAGAAATTCATTCCTTCTTTTATGCTCAGACTATTATTTGCAGGAAAAGAAGTAGGAAAGAGGACCTTTTTCTTCCTAATGCTCTATGGTGTACAGAGGAGACAATTCTTCAGCAAGAAGCTCTCTCATTCTTTAAGAGCCTATTTTGTTCGAATGAGGTAAGTCGCAACCACTCATTAGGACTCACTAATGTTCCTACTCTTAGTGCTCGGGGTGGAAGATCTGATGAAACCAGTCTCCATGGATGAGGTTTTCTTTGCTCTTAATTCCATGGACTCTCTCTTAAGCCCCAGTTCCTGACGAGTTTCAACCATTTTTCTTTAAAACTTATTGGGACGTTGTGGGGAAGGATGTTTGCCAACTAGTGTCTGATGCCTTTCAGAATAGGTTCTTTAATGTTTCTATTTGTGATACTCTAATTGTTATTATCCCAAAGATTGATTGCCCTACTTGCTTCAAGGAGTTCCGCCCCATAAGCCTTTATAAAGTTGTTTATAAACTTATTACAAAGGTAATTGTCAACAGACTTAGACCTTATCTTAATGATCATATTAGTTCTCTTCAGAGCAGTTTTATACTAGGAAGAGGGATCACTGACAATTCGATACTTGCTTAAGAGATTTTTCACCACATGCACAAATCAAAGAACAAGGTGGGTTCGACGACTTTTACAATTGACCTTGAAAAGGCCTATGATAGAGTGGATTGGGCATACTTGAAAACAGAATTTGGCTTTCCTGGTCATATGGTCAACCTGATTATGTTTTATGTGACTCCCTCATCCTTCACTATTGTCTAGAATGATAGCAAGCTTCCCCCGTTTTGTCCCACCCACGGCCTTTATCAAGGTGACCCATATTTGTTTGTTCTGTGTATAGAGAATTTTTCTTTATTGACAACCAAAGCTGTAGAGGAAGGGAGATGGAAGCCAGTACAAGTGCCTAGAGGGGGGACATCTATATCGCACCTGTTGTTTGCAAATGATGTTTTACTGTTCTCAAGTGAGAGTAATTTCAGAAAATTTTCAGGAATTTTGCATGGCTTCAGGAATTTTTCATGTTTTACTTTTCGCTCATGGTTCATGGAGCTGGGTTTGGAAACTCAAAAGTCCCTGAAAAGATTAGGTTTATTTGTTTGGTCTATCTTGCATGATGCCCTTCCTACCAATCATCTCCGCATGCAACAAAGCTTGACGACTTCGGATGTGTTGGTTAACGCTATAGGTATTTCTTTTGTTAGGTGTTAGTTTTGTTTCTTCTCTCCATTCACCAAAAAAAAAATTGTCAGTTTCATGTGTTGGGAGTTATATGTGCTTTTGATGAAAGAGGAAAAGAAAACGGAAAGACTACCTCAAATTGAAGAAGTTTTAATAGACTTTAATCTCCACACAAGAATCTCTCTTCAAGTAGTCCGCTTTTTTTCATCTTTCTATATATTTTTGTATAGTTTTTCAAAAGAAATTAGGGCAATTGTAGACTTATGTTATGAATGATTATGGTGTTTAAAAGCTCAATTTATCTCAATTTCCTTCTGGGCGAGAACAAAATGGTAGGTCTTTTTAATTTCCTTGAATATGAAACTAATTTTTATTTAAAATATTAAAGTTATTCTTCCCTGTAAATATTGTTTTTACTGTTGAAACCCATAATATTATACAAGTCTCCAACTGCTGAATTCAAAATTATTTATAACTTGAATCATCATTCTGAATCTCGAATAGTCTGATTTTATTAAACATATGACGTGACAAAAAATTTATTGGCTGGATAATTAAAATCTACACACCTGATCCAGTTTTTGACACCTGAAATAGACCCACCGACAATGTGTTATTTAAGCTTTTCTGTCTGTGACTGAACTATGATCCAGCCTATGTATATAAAATACAGATACACACATGAATAGCAGACATCATATAAATATAGATATAAAAATATATTAAATTTAAAAAATTATAAGATATAAATATAATATATATATATATTATAAAATTTAATAAAAAAATTATAATTTATTAATATCATATTTATAAATTTATAGATTTATAATATTTTAATATATGTCATATATGTCAATATTTATTATTTAATAAATCTCTTCTAAATAATATGAAGCATAATTTTTATTAATATTTTTAAAAAATTCTTAAATTAATTTTTTTAATAGAATTAATCATTTACAAGATACATGACATAAAAAAAATAACTAGAGAGAATATTAGTGTGAAGACAAGATTCAGTGATGACGAAATATACAGATTAGTACGAAAGCGAGAGATAAAAGGAGTAAATAAAAATAATGGTGTGTGAAAAGATAAAACTTAAAAGTTTAATAATGAGATATAAAAAATAAAATTTAAAATACTAGTATGTAAAAATAGTAACTTGAACGTCAATCATGTAATTAAACTTGAGTGAATTACGGGTTTACTAATTGAAAGTTAGTTATTAAAATTAATTTTAAAAAAATTAATAAGCAAATGTTTAAGTCGTGTTAAACGTATTTAAGTGTATTTAAAATTTGTCTAAGTGTATCTAAAATATATTTAAATATATCTAAGATATATTTAAATTAAAAAATAATTTTTTAATTAAATATATTTAAATATATAAGACAGTGTCTTATATAAATATTAATATGTATCTGACATAAATACATATACATATTTTAAAAATAACGTGTCCGTATCCAACTATAATAAAAATGACTGTAACATTTAATATTAAAGATAAAATATTCAGAATCTAAAAATCCTAGTATTTGACTTTTTTTTTTTTAAAGAAGAAGAATATATCTATAAAATTGGGCATCTTTAGGGTTCTTACGATTAATTCATCTGGATGGCAACTTTCACCTTGACTTGAGCTTGCACTTTCAACACCGACACATTGCCAACTGCATGGCATGCCTCTGCTGTCTCCCCTGCTTGTCTGCTTCCTGCTTCTACACCAAACACACAACGAAATGCAAGGGTTTTTTTCATAGTGATAATAGCTATGCTTAAAATAATCAATAACAATAATGGAATGTGTCTCCACGCATGTCTGCTAGCATTTGATGAAACTTATTATATTGTTGTGGCCAAATTTATTGCCTCCTTAGTTAAACCAACCTGTAATGCTTTGAAGTTTTAACAAGCTTGTGATGAATTAATTTTGTTAACGTGTACTTTTAAGATATATATTAAAAAATTAAAAATAATAATAATTAAATAAAAATATGAGTATTTATTATTTTAAAAAATTTAAAAATTATTTAATATTTTTTATTTAAATAATTAATAATTAATAATAAATGTTATTTTTTAATCCTTAACATACACTTGTTAACCTAACTCTTTAAAATTTAGCTTACTTTTCCCCCCTAAATTTGAGAATGTTACTATGTAAATTAATGAATGATAATTGCTAATAAAGAGTGAGACTCTATGATCAACCTCCTTAATTAATAATTATTTGTGCAATTAAAAATATATATAATAGACTTCCTCATTAGAGATTTTCAAAATCAACAGATTTAATTATGTTTTAAGGGAAAGAATGTGATGAATATTAATTGATGATGGATATATGTAATGCAATTAACGAAAGTATGGGCCCCATTTAAAATTTGGCCTTTAAAGGCTTCCAATAATGCTTAAGGAGTTACCTACCTGGTTGTGATTGATGTTGCTGTTGCACAAACAACAGTCGCAAGACTCAAAGATTAATTCTTCAAAATGCATATGAAAAAAGTTCACATGTCAACATTTGTATTTTGTAACCTAGACGAAAGGGAAAAGATTAAACAGTCCAGGAAACGAATTCAACAAACCAAGTTAATTACTCTGAAATATATGTTAAAAATGACGGGGGGAAAAAGGAACATATGAAATTCAATTTAGTATAGTTAATATGCTCCACATTATAGTTGAAATTATGAGGAGGGTAGTAATCATTAAAGAATAATGGACGTGAGTTTCGAACTATTTGATAAAATTGTATAAAACCCATCCCTTGCACATCCCAAATGAACTCAATATCAAATTGGATCCCCCTTTTTTTTATTCTTTTCCTGTTTAATAAACACCATAGTAAACCTAAGCAACAGAGATAGGATATATAAAAAGATTTGATTATTTTTAAAGATGAAATGAATTTCAATGATTGAAGAATTCAAAACAAATAGTAATGAAAAATGTTTGGTTCACCTTCTACCAAACTTATTTTTCTCCTTTTTTTAATATATTGCAATCAGTTAACGTGTCGAATAATTTATACGTATTTTAATTAATTTATTTTTTTAAATCGGTTAAAGATAAATTATTTATATCAAGATTAAAAAATTAAAAAAATACTTTTTATGATCTGATCTAAAAAATTAAAATAATTAAAATTTAAATATATAATTGTAAATCTACTAACACATTTTATTGTCGTTTACACAGCTGACTCAATCCTATGATTTTTTATTTTTTATTTATTTTATTTAATGTAGTGATGACAGGTGCGGCGGTGTTCATATCATTAGTTGTCCTCTCGATCATATTATATCTTGGCAAAATGAGGAGGACGGTAGGTCAAGGTTCTTAAAAGTGGGTACAATGACTCACAAACACAACTTCATTTTTTATAAATGCTTTTTCACACAACTTGTTTCATACTAGGTGATGTGTTAAATCAAGTGTATTATAAGATGTTTAAATAAATTTAGTTAATATATATTTGATAAATCTTATATAATACAAATAATATTTATTGTGCACAATTTATTTATTTTTTGGTGAATGGGTAAAAAGTTTAAAGAAAGTTATCGTTATTGTGCAAAAATTATCATTTTTTATCTGACAAATTATCATATTTTTTAGTGAGCGATAAATTTTGTGTTTATATATATATATATATATATTAAATAGATAGAAATAAGTAAAGTTACTTTTTTTAACAAAATTTGCAAAAATAAAAATAAAAATCACAATAATCACAAATATTATGACTTGTTTAATATTTTAAGATTTGTATCCACGCATAAAAGAATTAATATATAACTAAAATTATTATCATAGGTATAAGTATGGAAATATGAAATATAAAACAGATACGCAAATAAAAAATAACTAATTATCTCTATATGTATCATACTCATAATTTTAATGGAGAAAACTGCATAACGAAAAGTTTATATTTCAAAATCGTTATTGTCGTTACCTAGATTAGCATCTCCTGATACTTACTACTGTGTCTTGATAAATTTTGTCCCAACGAAAACACGCGTTGACGTAACACGAGACAATGATTTTGCCAGTTTTTTTTTTCTTTTTGTAATATCGAACACTGATCAATCGTATTAAACTAAATAAAAATTGAACAACCACCCAAATCATTGTATACACGAGACTATTTAAAAAGAAAAATAAAAAGATTATATAATCAAAACAGTTTTTTATTTTATTTTATTTTACGTGATAATCAAAAGAATTTTACAGAGAGAAAGTATTATTTTCTATGGCGAGGTCCAAAGAAGCAGCAAAATGAGGCAAACAAACAAATTCAATTGTTGAAAACCGAATATTTTAGTGTGACTCGGACTCAGAGTCATAAGGCATTAATCATGGTTCAATGTTATTAGTACTAATCACTATCGGCAATGACCCACTAACTGTGGCCTATCTTGCGGCCTAATTTATTATGGATTTATGATCCTTTTTAAATTACATTTTTGTAAGGTGTTATGGGAATAATAAAACTCAATTTTTTTAATTTCTCTTGTATTAGTTTTATTATTTTAAAAGTATATCTATTACAAATTTGGATGACAAGAGAAGAGAGAAGCAAAAGGGAGAATTTTCTTTTTGCCTAATTTACTTTTTGTGAGAGATCATTTAACAGTTCACGACACAAATATATGCTTGTCCGCTTTACGCAAACATCAGATTATTAAGTACCCTTACATTCAATTTAGGAGATTTTTATCGCAACCGATGGATTTAATATTTATCATGAATTATCAAGTATTTATCAAATATTAAATTTAGAATAAATATTTAAAAATAATTGATAATTATTAAAATACTTAATAATTTACTTTGAGTATCAAATCCTTAAAAAAAATTACCATAAAAATTTCCGTCAATTTAAGATGCAAGATTATTATATACCCATCTCAATAAAAAAAATTGAAAAAAAATACAAATTCATGTACCTAAAAATGAATTTCACAGCGAGGACCTTTGGAAATAATTTTCTATTTTTATTTCTATGCTTCAGTGATGGTCAAAATCACGGATTTTACTTATCTAAAGTGAGAGTTCACTCTAAAAGAAAAGGTAAAAATCTCAACCATAAATGAAAAGATTAACGGTTGATATTATGATTACATGCATTACAAATTATAGATTTGTTAAAATTCACTCCTTGATTTTTTAAAATCACAAATGTGTTTGAAATATTAAAAAATAAAATTTAATTTAATTTGTAAATAAAATATTGTATTTGAAATATTTAAAAATAAAAATTAATTTTGTTTTTAAAATTCTATTAAATATGATGAATTTGTTAGAGTTTAATTTGATTTAAAATAAATAAATAATTTTATCTTTTTTAACTTTTTGATTTTATCTCTCATACCTAATAATAGAGTTGTTTGCAAGTTGGGTTGGGCTAACTCGATATTTTTTAATGAGTCATCTTTTCAGACTTAGACTATACTCGATCATGGCCTTATTATTGTCCGGGCTTGGATCGGGTTAACTTAATATTTAGATAAAATATACAAATTTGAATATTATATATAGTTAAGTCATAAATTTTAAAAGTATGAAACAAAAACTATGGAATGTTTTACAATATATATATTGAAACAAGTTGTCTCAATGCAAGCGGTATTAATTTAAGTTAAAAAGTCTTATAATTTGTTATTAAATTTCATAAAATCATAAGTTTCAATATATTATGTAATATCGAGTTGAGGTGAACAAATTTAAAGTGTGACTCAAACTCAACTAAAAAAATATATCAAGTTTAATTTTAAGAATTCAAAACAAAATTAACTTCGAATTAGACTGGGTTATCGAGTCAAGAGAGGCCATGAGCTCCCCAGCCTAATAACCTAACTTCACAATGAGAGAGATTATATTGTATGGGTAAAAATATAAATAATCAAATTAATTTTATTTTTAATGAATTACAAATATAAAAATTGATTTTTTTTATTTAAGTATCTTCTACTCGATAGGTGAGAAACTAATTTTTCAAGATATAATCAAATACTTAATCGAGAATCCTTCACAATGATATTTTTTTTATACATATAAATCTTGATATCGAACTCAATACTATACTGAAGGAACCCAAATTTTTTTAACTCAAATCAACACACTAAATCAATTCAAATCTATATTTTTTAAATAAGTTCTAAGCATAAATTTTAATTTTTAAATCTAATTTAATCAAATTAATTCAAATTATTTTTATTTTTAATCATTCCAAACACCATCATAAAGTTAGTTTTATTATGCAACAAACCCAAATGTTTTAAGAGATTCAAATAAGACTTTGTACTTGTAAAATATCAAATATATGAATTTAAATCTTTTATTAATTAGCACTCCCGATTTGTGGTTATCTCTTCCTACAAAAATTTCCCAGCTTGATGAATCTATCATTATTACTATTCTTATCGTGATGTAGGATCAATAGGCAAAGTAACAAAGAATTATTAGGGTCCTAAAAGCATTCGATTTTAAGTCACTTAGTTTCAAAGTAAAGAATATAATTTATTAAATTTAATAATTACTATTTAATTATTTTTTAAAATATAATAGAAGGAGTATTTATAAATCTTCTTACAAAAGAAATAAAAAATAAATTAAATTTAACTAATTAAATATAAGATTTGAGATTTGACAGAATTCTATTAAAATTAAAATTTAATTATAAATAAAATATTAAAATAAATAAAATTCCTAATTAAAAAGATCCTAATAATAAAATAAAAATCATAATTATCTTAATATAATTTATATCATTACAAATTGATGTAGACCAATAGACAAAAGAATAAAAAAAATTTCAAAATTTTGAAGACACTTGATACTAAGAAATTTGATCTCAAAGTAAGAAATATAATTTGTTAAATTTAATAATTAATATTCAACTGTCTTCTAAAATCTAATAAAAGAGGTATTTATAATTTTTACAAAAAAATCAAATATAAATCAAATTTAATTAATTAAAGATAAAATTTAAAAATTGATAAAATTTCATTAAAATTAAAATTTTAATTAAAATTTTAATTTTAATTATAACTAAAATCTTAAAATAAATAAATCTCTAATTAATAAAATAAAATATTAACAATAAAAATAATAATTATCTTAATATAATATACATCGTATCTGGACCTTTTTTTTTAAATGTGACAGCATTAGCGTAGCATATGCTTGTTCAATTCTTTACTGTAGCCACAAGACCCATGAACACCACTTTTGCTTTTTTTGTGTGGGTCTTATTTATTTTCTTTAAGAACGAAAGGGTATTTTGCAAGAAATTTTGTGGGACCCTAACTAGTGGAGAAGGCAAGAAAAAAAAAGTTATATTATTTGAAAACAGTAAATCATACTCATAATCCAATATATTCATTTTAGCTTAGTATATAATATATAAAAACAGTAAATCATACTCTTATATAGTCTTATATAACATGATATACTAAGTGAGTGTGGTATTTTGGTGTTAAAATTTTTTTTTTTTTTAAAATACAGCACTTTGATTTGGCACCTACTTTACTTGAACAATGAACATGGATGGTATTGGTATGGCATGGTAGCGGTGGATTACATTACCGACACTATCTTTTTAGAGAGAGAGAGAAAAACAAAAAAAACAAAAAGGGTGAAGGAAGGAGGTTGTGGTTGTGGGGTTTGTGGCCCTTGTGGGATTAATTAAAGATAGAAAGGCAAATCCTTTATTTGGGAGCAACACAAGCAAAGTGTGCAGAAGAACATATAATCATAGACACAACACAACATTATCAACATTCAACACAGAGAATGGTGGATTCCATGGGGGTGGGGAGACAGACATGATCTTTCTGTGTTCACAACAGCACTGTCTTCGCGCCTCACCCTTATGTTGGAGAAGCAGCCGCCACCACTGCGCTAGAGTCATCACTTCACTATTTGTGAGTTTATCATCTCCCTCACTCCCTCCTTTTCCTCACCACTTGCATTGCACTTGCACCTTAGATTCCTTTCTTTTCTTCTGTTGGCTCTCAATTTTTCTTCTTGATTTGGCTGGTCAAGGCTAAGTGGTTTCGTTTCTTCTTTCTCTCTCTCTGTGTCTCTCTTCTCTTTTCTTTTGTTTTCTGGGGGAGACGAGTGTCAAATGTATGCAACTGACATAGCCTAAAAATTCTACCTTTATTGCGAAATTTACGGTAATCTTTAAGCTCTAACTTCTGGGGTGGCGGGGTGGAAGTAAAAATTGGTCATTTTGAGATCTGAGTGGTGCTGATTTGCAGAGACAACGGCAATGAGCAAATTGGGTATGTAATCCTTTTTGTTGGAGAATGGAGAGACAATTGTTAATTTTTGTAGAGATCTTGTGTTGTAAGGCCAGGGAGATAGAAAATTGGTTGAAGTAGAGTGAACTTCTTGAAGTTGTTTCGTGCTTTGGGACAAGAGACTCGAGATCTAGAGGAATATTACGATTTTAGGTTGCTCATGCTTGATACCTAATTAAGGGGTTTGCCTAGATCTAACCAAACATGAAGTTACTTTGGCATGCATGAGACTATAGGATTAAGATTCCTATATGTGTGTACTCCAGATCAGAAGCTTTTGTAACATATAGCCTTTTATGCATAAGGCACAGGGATCTTGCAATGAGGGGATGGGACTGATTTGGAAGTGGGGTGATTGGAAATGGCAGAATTCCTTATCTGGCTAAGTTGATAGACAGTTTTGAATAGTCTAAGCTTCAATTATCCCTCTTTTAAATCGTGGCATAATGAGAAGTAACTTTTATTGAGAATTTCATGTGACTTGATATTTCATTTGTTTTAATGACTTGTTATGGAACAGCCTAAGCTTTATCATTTTGTTTTTTTTACTTGATCCTCCAGAAGTGCTGAAAAAGTGCATTTCAATAAGGCTTACCCTATTGATATTGTCCATTTCTTTGCAGCTTGGATATGGGGACTCTGGCGCTTGAAACTGAGGATGTAAGTACAGATATATACCTTTCATTGGGGCTTAAAGAATTGGATAAAGGATTAGGAGTCCCACGGGTTTTATCGCTTCTTTCTTCACTTCTTGAGAAATCAGTTCAGAGAAATGAAACGCTATTGGAGGGAAAGCATATAAAAGATGTTGTTACAGTATTTCATGGTTTAAGAGCACCTACTCTGAGTGTTCGTAAGTACATCGATCGTATCTTCAAGTACTCAGGTTGCAGCCCGTCCTGCTTTGTTGTTGCGCACATATATGTTGATCGATTTCTTCAGCACACGGAGGTCAAATTGACTTCACTTAATGTGCACCGGCTTCTGATAACAAGCATTATGCTAGCAGCAAAGTTTATGGATGATGCGTAAGTGCAAGTTTGAAATTGAACAAACGCACATAATATCTCACTGTTATTGTTTGTGTTATATATCTTGCGGTAGAATGTTTGGGGCTTTGTCTAAAATTTTATCTATTTGTGGGCCATAACTTCTAATAACTCAATTAATATGACTGCTCTAGTGGGTTGACAATGACAATCTAAGCAGTATTACAATATGTTGAATCAATGATCAATTTGACAGAAAGGATGATTTGAAGGAAAAAAGATATTGTTCCTCTTACTTTTACCATTTTGATTAGCTTGCTTCGGCTATATTTGTAGTTTTGTTTTATTCCGTTCACGCTGTTAACGTTGCTCTCTATTTGGTTTTGCAGATTCTTCAACAATGCTTACTATGCGAAAGTTGGAGGAGTAAGCACATCTGAGCTAAACAGGTTGGAGATGAGCTTTCTGTTCGGCATAGATTTTAGACTTCAAGTTAGTATAGACACGTTTGGAAGATATTGTTGGCAATTGGAGAAGGAAGCTGCAGAAATACTCCAAATTGAAAGGCCAATGCAGGCTTGTCGAATTAAAGAAAGCTGGTCAAACAAAGATGATTCTACTTGTGCTTCCACAATTGCAAGATGAAAATGTGGAACCACCACAATTTATCATTGCAGTACCACAATTAATCGGGACCAAATGAAATTTGAAGTATTCCAAAATAAAAAAAGTGATTGCTATATACACGCCATTAGTAATTCAACCAATTTTTAATTTTATTTTATTTTCACGGACGCCGTTGTGTTTGGTTATGCTTCCTTTTCTCTATCTAGTTTTTTTTTTTGGCTCTCGTTTGTAATTGCAAGTTTGTACCCCGAGTAGAGATTGTGATGAAATTTTATCCCATGCAACTTGTTGAGTTTCCTGTAAGTACATACGGGGGATATGCTCTTCCCTGAAAGCAACATATCACTTGTCTGATTTGGAAGTATTAGTTGATGTCCAATTCATCACTCCTGCATTTAAGTACATCCAGCATGCATTTTTTCAACACCACATTATCACTTCTTGATGATATAAAGTTGTTGAGACGTGGCCCTTCTCATAATGTCAGAACTTCCAATGGCCAAGATATACTATCTATATTAATATAGAGATTTTCCCACTTGTTATCCTCTCTTTTTTTTCCCCTCAAGCTCAGTGTGTTCTTATACTATTAAAAAGTGATATACATATGCATGTGTAAAATGGCATAAATGAGAGGTTGAAAGATTAAACTTTTAATAAGAATGTGCTCATTTTTTACACTCACTTTCCATTTTAAAAGAACTTTATAATTTTTTTTTCTTCACATTGTAGTTTTAGTATGCTTTTATTCATTTTTTGAGGTTTAAAGAGAGAGAATTATCAAACCCATACACTTAAGTATAAGCTCAAGTATGGGAAGGGGTAGTATATGTAATTTTCTCTATTTGATTGTCTATCCTGCATCTTAATGCTTTGGCCTGATATGTTCATCTTTTTTAACAATTTGAGCTCCAAGGCTATCCTAATTTTAATCAACATCACACTCAAACAATTAAATATATACAATACTGTAATGCATGATGCATACTAACTCCCATCGCACACTAGTTGTATACAGATACAGCGTTACATCAGACCAACTAATTACATGGTGATAGCAGAAAGCATTCATTGCTTGCTTCAAATCCTTTGTTTCGTGTACCTCAAATCTCCAAAGGTCTTGTCATGTCAGAACATACACGACCTTTCTCATCCATAATATCATTCATAGTCACAATATCCATATTGATTTATCACCATGCGGGATTGAGTTATGCTCCTGGAGGTCTCCAGCATTCTTTTCAATTCAAGCTTCACAAAGTCCTGCTTCTAAAAGCAAACATCTGACATCACCTAGGAGGCCTCTCTAGTGCAGTCCAACCAAACTTACCTTTTCTAAAATCTGCCAGGACACGAAATGCTGCTTGATGAACATTTCCATTAAATACTTGAAGTGCAAGCTTCTCTATGAATCTGCAATTCAGTAAATACATGATACCAAACTAAGTAGAACCTACTTAAAATATCAAGAGACATTAGCCCTGTGTAACCTCTAAATGCAAGGCACATAAATCAACAGAAAAACAACAAAAAAAATCAAGAATATACATTTTACCACATTGACTATCCACATCAATCTTGTATCGTTTACGAAGAGCATCTCCACCTGTGCATTGAACCAAAAATGAGAATTATAAGTTTGAAGAGGGGAAGAAGGGATCAAACAGATGTAATCTTGTCCAAGGATTTTTAAGACCCCAGCCTGGATTAGTTTATTAAATTATAGAATGCATATAGGGAAAACATAAAGCACTATGCAAAATGCCAGTGAAGCTTTCAGCATTGATTTCCTAAACATGACACTATAACAAAACCCACCCATTCTCTGAGATCTAGAAACTATCATTTTTTCTAAACCAAAATAGCATTCCACTTTGGCTGCATGACATGATACATACCTACCGTGGGAAGCTTTGTAAGCATCTGCACAAGAATTACAGCAACATCAGCCACCTCATAGGCCCTCTCTCCAATGTCATCACACATGGCAAGTTTTATAGCAGCAGACTGATCACTGATTCGCATTGGGAGTATCCCAGGAGAGTCCAGCAGTTCAAGATCTTTTCCAAAACGAACCCACCTTTTGCATTAAGAAAGGAATACGATAACTTATGTATCCAGTATGTGTAATCAGAGATCCACTACTGTTTCTTGTTTGAGCTCAAACTTGAAGCCAGAACAAATTAATTGTGATATAATCTTGCAGGAAATTTTGTTTTTGACACAATTAGCACTTAAACAGAATATACCACCATTAACTTTTTCCTTTGTAGAGAGCAAAGAAAACCCCAGAATCTATATTTATTCAGTATTTGGGATATAAATCTAAGTTCTCATGAAATTCAGGAGACAAATTGCATCCATTAGATTTTAAAGTCCGTTCAGATTTTTGTCTTAACAGAGAAAGTACAGACTTAACAGTACAAGCCATTAGTGTCACGTAACAACTTAAACAAAATACAAATAAATTCATGAACAAATAAAAAACTGCTTCAATTTTTTTAAATACTTTCAATTTCTTGATAAAAAAATGATTTAGGGAAATAAAATGAATAACTTACTTCAATTCTCTTGTGACTCCTGGCCTGGGAGCTGCTGGGCACATTCTTCGCTTTAACAAACGGTTGATCAAAGATGATTTTCCAACATTAGGGTATCCAACTATTCCTGCTCGAACCTATTCAATAGTAACATACATTCTTTAAATAATAATAATAATAGTAACAATAATATTTTGAGAAGCATTACATGTCAACAACAATGATTTGCCATCAAGTAAAGGACAAGTTTTGCTCCATGCAGGTTGGTTCACGACTGTAAGATCTACTTACATAGTACACAATAATATGCATTAATAATTAATAAACATTTGGAGTAGAATTATGAAACAAAAGACAATGCGACATAAATTATTTACTCAAGAATCAGATAATAGCCTGGAAACTCAATTATATTCAATTAAAAAAAGGACTAAAAGTATGTGCAACTAATAGATAAGGTGCTTTGTTTTTGTAAAATAAGAAATGCAAGATAAATGAATGCTAGGGGAATATTGCACAAAGCAATCAGCTAAATTTTATTTTTGTTATATCATTTACTGAACCATCGTTTCACTCCAGATTAAATTTATTGAAAGGAGTCAGCAAAAAAAGGGTGTTATTATGCCATTTACATAACAATATTTTAAATTAGTGAGCACAGGAGCTGCAAGAAAGTTACAAGAGAGAAAGAGAGTTGCGAAAACTAGAAAACATACAGTTCTTTCTTTCTCGAACAAAAGATATGTTTCCTTATTCTTTGAGATAGAAAATTAGTTCTTTTACCAGAAAATTAGCATAGGAAATGAACAAAACAGAATCGAAATTGGTTTTCAATAGCTAGGAGTAACCCACTGGGCGAGGAAGTAGTCCTTTGGCTCTACGTTTAACATTTACATCAGCTGCTAATTCTTTTGCTAACCGGCCTAGCTTGATTGTTCCCTGTACATACAACATAGGATCAAACATGTTGTACATGAACTTTCAAAACATGGAGAGCTGGGGGAAAAAAAGAAGTTTGGATACCATTCCAAGTTGCCCATTGGATAAGACAACCTTTGTGCCTTGTCTAGCAAAATAAGCAGCCCAAGCATTGCGGTCTGCAGTTGATATCATGTCTTCTCTATTTAAAACCAAAATTCTCTTTCTATTACCAAGCCATAGATCCATCTGCAAAAGCAGAAGTAACATCGAGATCAATAGGATGTGTTGTGCTAGTACCTAAGGCCTAAACATTTTATTTGGTTGTAGGGTCACACTAATACTTTATGCCCCATTAAGAACCATCATGTGACATTTATAAATTTTTTTTTAACATTAGTAAAAAATGTAATTATTATTCATAAAACAAAGAAGCCATGGAAAATGACTGTAACACTATGATAAAAATCGCCTATCAAATAAACAAGCCGAGAGCAACAATAGAGAATTGCAAGAAACAAGTACGGATTTCTTCAACCAAACACAAGAGGGAAAAACAAGAAATATTTACAGAGGAAAAATGTAAAACACGAGACATTATTCATGTCAACATTAAGCCAATACTTAATTTTAAAATTTTAATTTAATTTTAAAAAAAAAACCATGCCTGTGGATGACTTGTGGACATGGGAATTCTGCCATCCCGCACCTCTATCACAACATCCATCAACTTGAGCTGCTCCTTTAATTCTTTTTCTGCTTTTGCAATATGACCAGGAAACCACTGCCCAATACCCCGAGGAAGAATCAGCACTCTTGAGTTTTGCAATGATGCTACACTAGGCTAGGCAGATACATGAGGCACATAAGAAATACCTGCACAGGGCGTAATGCCTTTGTCCAGTGATAAAGACAAGTGTCAAGATCAGTCCAATAATCAGTCTCTCCTTGGCACCCATCAAATGTGTTGCTGTTGCTATTGCTGCTGAGATTGGCATATCCATTTTCACTCCAACTAGGGCCTTTCACACCAACTATCTACAACGTTCTCATCACAAAATTATTCAATGTTAATGACTAAATTCTGGGTGTGGCTATATATATGTCCAAAACTTCCTCTTTTTTAAAAGCTGGAAACTTGAATTTCTACGACACTATAAAACACAAAAATTAACAAACCCATAATATGACAGTGCTTGAAGTGCTACAAAATGAATGTTTACACCAAAAAGATTAAAATTTTGATGAAAAGGGTAGGTGGGTAGGTGATTGAAGCTTGCCTGAATGATGGGAGATTGGGATGAGAGGCTTGGTGTGGCTTGTGGGTAGAATCTGCTTCGGCCGGGAGCAAAGTGTGGAAGTATTGGTGGAGAGTTGGGGAGCCACAAGCCTGATAGCTGAACACTCATCACGATGCTACTCCGTCTCCGGTCTTTGTCTCTGCTAATCGATTGCAACCACACCGGCCACAACACACTGCTTCATTCTCACATTCTCTTTGGGATAATTCTAATGGAAAAACGAGTCAAAATACGTATTTTTGTTTAATTGATACTTTTTCTAATTTCCTATTATTCTATTCAATATTCACCAAATGAAAGGTAATTGCCTGGAAAACTTTTTTTGGGCTCTTTTTATCTTAAAAAAATCCTTCACAGAAGGAGAATTTTAGATTATTTTTTTTTGTAAGTGTTTAGATTTCTTGTTATGTAAAATAGTTATTTCATTGACTTGAAGAAGTGAAAAATAATATGCAGTATTTGGTAAAATAGATATCAATTTTTATTAATTCAATTAAAAATTATATATATATATATATATATATATTATTGCTCCTGTACACTAATTTTTAATTTAGTTTTTATACCAAATTTTTTTTAACTTAACCCTTATACATACAATTATTTTTAAATTGTTTTCCGTTGTATATTGCTATTTATATTTTTTATTTTTATGCATAACACTCATTTTTTAATTTAGTCTTTATACTTCATAATAATTTGCTATTTATATTTTTTATTCTTATGCATAATATTTATTTTTAATTTAGTCTTTATACTCTATAGTAATTTGATCATTATACTCACGACAATAAATGATGGGAACCAAATTAAGAATAATTGTGTGTGTAGTGACTAAATTAAAAGGTTTTTTCATATATGGATTAAATTAAAAATGAGTATCACGTATTGACAAAATATATTTTAACAAAAAAATAAAAAGAAATAGCCTTTTATCTTAATGAAATAAGTTCAGCTCTTACTCTATTTAAATATTTAAAGGGTAAAATGTCAAATTTTATTTGTACTCTTTTTTTTAAAAAAATCTTATTTTTTTCCAATAAACTATATATTCATTCAATCAAATCTCTAGCGGTATTTACAATTTTAGTAAAATCAAAAGATCTATTAAGAAGAAAAAAATATATACAATCTTTACCCAAAATTAACCTATGATCTATAATTTTGTTCCTAGTCTGTAAACTATTAATGACAACACATCTTTTATTGTTGAGACCGACACATAACGTGCTATCATATGAAGATAATATTATATTCCTTATATTAGTAAATTTGAAAATCTTACTATTATGTAAGGTCAAAGTATGAAACTAATATGAGAAAATTAAAATTAAAAATTTTAGATTTATCATAACATGAAATAGATCTAAGAAACTCAAAACTAAATTCTTCAAGTTTTTTCTTAAAGTAATAGATTTGAAAATTTTGAATAGTTTTATTGGAAAAAATATTAAGAAAAGGAAAGAAAATGAAAGGGACTACCGCCCAACTTCTATTAAACGAACACTCAAAAGAAAGAACCAAAGCATCATGAATGGAAAAGAAAACACCACTAATATTAATTTTTCTTTTAACATTTGATCATGTGCAATTTACCTTAGAATTTCGAAAAGGGTCCAAAATCCCCTTCATTTTATACTAAATGTTAAAAAAATCTTACAAATATCTATATTATGGGTGAAAATAGGTCAAAATGTCCGTCAGGGATCTATGGACTGACTTACCTGAGACCTAACTTGGCCTATTTAATTAAAAAGGTCAGGTCTCAAGTTATCTAATAGACCTTTTAATCTTGGCAGAGCAAACAGCAATTGTTTAATTATATATAATATAATATATATATATAATAATTATAAATTATAATTATAATTATTACTTTATTTTTTAATTAAATTTTAATAAAAATAAATAACTAAAACTTAAGTTAATAAATTAGAATAGAAATAACATATTTATTAATATATTTAATATAATATATTTATTATAATGAAAATAGTCAGTAACATTCATTTTCTACTTTTATAGATGTTCACTACTTTCTTATTCTAGTCTTTAGTCGATGTAAGGTTTGGAGATATATGCCTCTAATAATTTTGTAACTTGATACATCTCTAAGTCCCACATCGACTAAAGATTAGAGTAAGAAAGTAGTGAGTATCTATAAAATTAGAAGATGAGTGTTAAGTTATAACAAAAACCTATTAACTCTAAGTAGGCTTGTTGGTTTATTTCAAGGCTTAGGTCTGTTAGTCTATGTAAAGACATGTTGACCTATTTTAAAGTAAGTCTGTTAACCTATATAAAGACATATTGACCTATTTAAAGGTAAGCTTGTTAGCTTATTTAAAGGTCTCATTGTAAAATAAGCTTTTAAATAGGCTTTTTAGGCTAGGCCAGACTTTTAAAATGGTTAGGTTAGGCCTTAACAATTAGCTTATTACAAGTTCACAGGTTAGGCTCAAACCTTACAATTGAGATACAAGTCAAGCCTGTTTAAAATAAAGTTTGGTCTGGCATGACCTGTTTCCACCAGTAATCTATATGACTTACGAAATCAAAAGATATATAATGTGTTCCTGTAAAACATGAGTGCACATGAAACGCTATCTTTGTGACAAGAAAACTGTCTAAACATTGTAAGTTGGGTCTGGTATTGTGGTGTTAGGAAATTTTTAAATGCAATGTAAGCAAGAAAATCTTTTGCTCTATATATATTATGAATATGCACCACTTTATTAATGCGGATTATTATTGTCTCGACCTTAGCTCATTTATACTATGAGAGCACCTAAATATTTCTGTCATCCTAATCTAACCTAGTTGGGCTGCTCGACACTAACTTAACTCATCATTGAGGTTGCCTCTCCAATCCATGATTGGTTGGTGGGGTTGCTCTTATTAAATAATAATTGAGTTAGGATTTGACTTTTTTTTAAAAAAAACCAAAGTTTAGTGAAGAGGAGATTGGCATATTCTAAAGTTAGGACATACGAGTGCATTCCATGGTAAGGAATTAAAAATGAAAGGAAGAGAATCATTTTGATATGCAAGAAGAGGTGAGTGGAGAATTCATGCATTTACAGTAACTGAAGACGACACTACCCAATGGCTTAACATCTTAACCTAACATGATAACACCCAATCCAACTTGTAATCTCCAATTTTGAAGTATTTCTTCTTAGGATGAGGATCTTCTCATGTTAGTCGAAATAAGAGAGGATCATGTTTTGCCAAAACAGGAAAAAAATGGAGGTTAGAGGGTGGGAGGAGAGGGGGAAAAACTAATCATTTTTTTTCAATTTTGGCAAAATAGAATTCTCTCCTATTTTAGCCAATAAGAGAGGATCTTCATCTTTTCTTCCTACATATGGTTTTACATTTGTACATGTGTTCACATTAACATATGAATGTTGAACAAAAGGATTATTTTACACATTTAGTAAATGATAAATAAGGCTTTTGACTCTTTGAAACTAGAGATAATGTAATATCTTGGACTAATAGGGATAAGGTGGGGAATACAATTTGTTTTAAGGGTAATTGGGTAATTTTTCTATTTTGAGTTTAAAAAAAAGGATCAAATGGTTTTAAAGAGGGAGGAACGATAGAAAAAAAGGAGAATGTCTCCTCTCCTTCGTTTTGAACACTTTGCTCCATTTGGAGCCATAACCAAGTTTTAACCTTTTTCTCATTTTGGCACTAAATCTTTGCATCCACTTGTACTAAGAGCTTGAGGTAAATTTTTACTCTTTTATTCTTATTTGCTTTGTGTCAAATCTCATATTCCCTCAAGTTTTGCTATTTCAAAAATAGTGGGTGTGTGTATATTGGAGCTTTGAGTAAAAATCTAAGGGTTTAGAAAACTGTGTTCTAAAAAAGAGAGAATGGGAAAGCCATACCTTAATTTTTTTCTCATGAGTTTCTTGAAAACTCTAAACCCTATAATTAGGGATTTTACTTAATCTCTTTATCTCTTTGTTAGTTCAACTCTAAATGAAATTTCTAAAGCCTTATTAATTGCAAATTACAATTATAATGTATTTATTTTATTTATTCATGATACTTGTGTTTTAAAATCCTAATATCTAGTGGGTAACTCTAAGTTTTAAGAAAAAATGCTCTCCTTTGAGGTTGCTTCTTAATGTAAGTCATTGTTTCATTTATCTTAACTTGTCAAAGTAATTATTTATGACCAGATTCAATGGGCACTACAAGGGACCAATTGAGTTAGTTCTTCATATTTGTGAGTGAATAGTTTACACTGTGACATATTTTGAAACTTAAGCGTCTTGTCACGTATTTATATTTCTTCTAATAGTAATTCAAACCATTATTTTAAGAGTTAGAAATTTGGAGTTTTTTATAATAACTTTGTTTATAGCCTCAAGCTTTATATTTTGGGGAAACAAAATTTTTAAGCTAGCTTATGAATTTATTTTATAATGATTATACTCTTATGCATTTTATTGACCTAGTGACTTATTGAGTTGTTACTCCTAAAAGGTAACCTATGATGATTTTGAATTTTTGTTATGAGAAATGAGCTATAAGGGTTGAGTGTTAAAACTCCATTCACTGTTAGCGAAGAGAGATAAAAACATATGTTTCGCTTGCTGTGACGAAGAGATATAACGACATCTGTTCCACTTGCCACAGCGAAGAGAGGTAACAACATATGTTCCGCATGTCATGGCAAAGAGATATAACGACATATGTTCTACCAACCCTGGCAAAGAAAGATAACGACGTGTGTTCCGCTTGCCATGACGAAGAGATATAATGACTAATTTGTACATAATAAATGTAGAGATTTTATTTAGGATATGATATGAGATTTGTTAAGTAGAGTTGAATTCCTTTACAATTATAAATCTACTTTTGGAAAGAAAAACATGTGATAAGTGATTTTATTTATAAACTTCACCTATTTGATTATTGTGTTTTGAGTTGTTTTGTAAAACTTAAATATTCGTACTATTACTTGTTTTCACTTCCTATTCACTATGTTTATTATGCTATTACTGAGTCTATTGACTCATCCCATTCCTTTTTCCCTTCAGATTCGCAAGCTGTTGAGTAGTAGGTTCTTGGGATTTGCTATTCTCCCCAGAAGTGCTTGTCTTTTAATAGGTCTTCATTGCCATTAGTGGCTAGTGTTACACGTCGACTACAGTATTTTGTAATTATAGAAGATAGAGTTTATTTCTTTCTTTTGGTGTGTGTGTGTGTGTGTGTGTATATATATATATAACCATAAAGTCTTGATATGTCTTTTCTGTATAGCGAGCTCAATTTGTACTTATGATTAATGTTATATGCTTATATTTGTGTTTGATCTAGATATGTATTATTGATCAAGTCTAAATGAAATGTGTGGTTTATTCAATTTTTAGAAGAAAGCATGTCAGATTCTTGGTAACCTTAATCCTAGTTTCTAATTGTTTTCTTTAATTGATGTTGTATTGTTAGACTTACTAGGCTAGTTGAATACTAAATATCACTAACTTGTGTGTCGATCACGACCTAAGATTAGGTCGTGACAGATAAATTGTCCATGATATTAAGATTAACAATGCATATGAGGAAGAGGAGAAAAACAAGGGAGAAGAGAAAAGTAGTTAGGATTCTCTATTGCAAAAGTAAATTAGTCAACATTACAAGAATAAAAAAAAAGGTAAAAATATATATACAACAAATAAAAAACTAAACTACCCTTAAGATAAATAAAATAAGTAAAACATAAATGTACTATATTATTTAACACATGACACTACTAGAGTTTTTTTTACCCATATTCAAATAACTTTTTTAATAAAATTCTTAGGCAACTTTATAGCTCTACAAAATTTAAAAAAGAAAAGCCACATTTTTACAGCTTGATTCATGCCGCTCAGTAAACGTGCATAACTGTTTCTTGAGATAGTTTTACAAGCAACATGGTCGCAGCACATGCAAGAATCCCAGGGACAATAAGATGGTTTTATGCCCGTGTTTATACTCCGTGACAAGATTACCAACGAAATGCATTTTAACAATACCACGCATCGACAATTAAAGATCAAACTATCTTGCTACTCAACCAAATATATAAACAATATAGAGGATTGTTCTGAACCACGATTCGAGATTTTATTCCATAAGTTAACTCAACACGCATTTACTCGGAGTCCATCATTAACACCTCAACAAAAATTCATGATATATTACTGAGATCTCAACACAAAAGATATTGAATCACAATATTAAATAACAATATTATCATGAGATTTATGCAAAAAATAAATACTGAATATCCGTAACTACTAATCATAATTATCAACATTCCTATTTTATAAAAATTTTCTGCAACTATTGAAAAAACATATCTTCTTATTCAACCTCTATAAATATCAAATTTAATCACCTTTAATAAATATTTATTGCTCTTCAAATTAAACTCTAATTATGCACACTTAACTTAGTATTAGAATGCCTTTATAACTACCAACCCTCGTTCCAAAACGTTTTGCTGATAATGCACAGAGAAAAAAATGGCATTCTCCAAATGACTCTTCCCGAAATGACTCTTCCCCAGTTCCCATGAATTTCACCAATTTCACCTGTAATTAATATCAACCATTGATCATTCTTTTTACAAAGTCAAATGTTGAAATGCACTTAGAACAATGTTTTAAAAATTGAACATGAGATTGAACTGGTAAAAATTTCAAATCATGCTTCAATTGGTTAAACAGGCTAAATTTGTTTTTAAACTAAGATTAAATTAGATATTATTTGAACTAAAAATATGATCTTCACTTGAAGTATTGAAAACGTTGCCCTGTTAACAAAAATTGATCTACGGTTCTATTCCTAGCTAAACATTTACAGCTTTGTACACTTTCTCCATCCCTCATGTCATGGTTAAAAATATAGGGATCCTCACGAGTCAGCTGGATGGGGCTTGGTAAGTAAAGTTGAGAAGAATTTGCGTATATCTGGTACAATGCAACGAACCAGGCTGTAATACCTGCATATTGACATAATGGAGAACTTAAAACATGATGAAAAGTTGGCTTTCCGGGATTGAAGGCTCCCAGCCCACACCCCGCCCCAAGAAAAACACAGTAAACTATAAAAGCACTATTCAGGTTGTAAAGAGTATAACATCATACCATGGTTTGGCGCTCAGTTTATCAAATTGCTCCAACATAAACAGTATGCATGCATGTCTTAATGACGTAGCATTAAAAGCGTCTGACATCTCGTACATTAGTGAAACATTTTCCACAGAAATATCCTAAGAATAATTTGATGAGTCATGGGATTAAATTAAATCACAAAAAAAATCTATAAAAACAAAAGAAATAAAAGTAACTCAATTCTTGTGGTCTACCTGAGAAATAGCATATTCACAAAGACGCTTAAGACCATCCAGAAGATACTGATCAGCAGCTCTGAGGAGATCCTGAGCAATATCCAAATTGACATCTACTGTTCCAGTGTATATAAATCTAGAAGTGCCAACAGAAAATGAGTTCATGCATAGGGCCAATTAACATCTATCAGACACAGCGCATTATCAAAAAATAACATAATAGAAAAAGGGACAGTAGAAATTGCACCTCATCATCAACTCAAAGACATCCCATTTAATATTTGGAATCTCTATTTCTTTGGCTTCCCTTTCCTGCATTACACATCTTAAGACATTAATATGGATATTTACAATTAAGTTCCGCAGATCCATTAGTCCTATTTCAATTGCAAAGTAATGTGAGGCTAATTTTCATATTGTCTGTCTAGCAAGATTGCAAATACCATCAATACATAAGTTTAAAGATAGTGAACAGACCAGCAATCACCATCTAGTTTCGATTTGAATATTTATAAAAGATGAAGGTTGTTACAGCTAATCTACTACCCTTTTATACATAGAATAATTGTTGAGAAAGGAAGGACGAACAACTTTGATTGTGAGACCATGTCTTGAAGGTTGAAAAGAAAAGAAAGAGTACTTAAACAAAGTTGCAAGGTTGATTAATGCTTACCCTGTAACCACCATCAAACATTGCGCGAAATATATCAGAAGCAAGTAAACAAACTCTATGAGCATAGAACCTTTTACCTGAAAAAGAAAGGAAAACACAGTAAATTAGTACATACACGATACATCAAAATCATTTATATGCATACAAATGACAAATTAATATAAAAGAATATAAAGAGAAATTTAGCAGCAGCTAAATTGCAGCTTCTTCACCTTCAACGAAGAATGTGACATCAGAAAGTTTAGGATTGTTTACATATTGCTCACCCAAGTACACCTACAGAAAATATAACCAACAATAAATATTAATGTTAACAAAAAGTACAAAACAATATCTCATTTTTCTATTTTCATCTCCTTAACATATAGACAGCAAAATATCAGCAATTCAATCCTCAAAGACAACAAGTACTATACTAATTTGAATAATACAATTATGATAACGTAGAACAAATGCATCAATAAATAAGGGAGGAAAGAAAAGCTTTAGAATAAATGAATGTGACAAGCCATAGACACATAAATAGCAAAACACCTGAGGAGTTGGTGATGGAGGAGCAGCATCAATAAGAGGGGCAGATGTGGCTTTGGTAGCCAACTTGTAAAGCGCCACTGAACCATCACCCTTCTGCTTTATGTTTGTAGATTCAAGAAGATCCAGCAGCAATTCTAATCCTGAAGATTTAGCAGCATATTAATTGAAAATACTATTTAAGACCAAGAGTGAGAAATGATGAAAATGTACAGATCAAAGTTTATTACCATTATTGTCAATGAAAATAGTTTTGCGATCATCAGGGGAACATAAATGAGCAAGAGCAAGAGCTACATATCTTTGAATTCCCTTTTCTGCAAATCGCATAAGATATAACAGGTGTTTCAGTACCTGCCAAAGGAAGGGGAATTGATATAAGAATCATATCCAATAATGCAAAAAAATTGAAAAAATAAATAGTTCAAATAGATTATAATCCTCATCTATGACTAAACAAATAAATCACCCGCCATAGAAATCGATAGTTTGCAAGAAAACTCACTGGCCCATGTATCTTCTCCTCTAATCTTTTTAACGTCTTTGCTACACACTCTTTAGTAGGCTGCAAGTCGAATGACATAAAGAAACCAACTAATAAATTAGTGAGAGAAAGGAACTCTATTAATGAACCATGATAAACAACTAAATTATCATTAAGAAGAAATGCCTGTAAATTAAATGCAAATCTATTACTTAAAAAAATGAGTAAATGAACATACTTGAACTCTGAAATGTCCATCCTGTAGCTTTTGAAAACCACCAGCCTTGATAATATCTGCAACATTGTCCTATCATACAAAGCTGTTGAGTCAGTGGACGTATATCACTGCACATTAATGATTAATAAAGGGCAACATATAATGTTGACTAAGTAAAGAACAAGGAAACTAACTTCACCTCATTATCAGCAAGACCATAGAGAGCAAAAGCTGCATTGTGTTGGAGGGACCCATTCTTTGAGCCAAGAAGATTGAGTAGAGGCTCTATACCTCCATTATAAGCAATACCAGCTTGATTGTGTGAGTCCTAACATATGAATTATATTAGCAAAATAGGTTATGAAAGAAAACAGTGAAAGTAAAAACCAACATATATATAATTTCAGAAATAAAGCAGCACGATTTTAGCATCATTTGTTGCCATTCATATATAATTAAGAAAAAGTCCATCGAATAAGAATTAGGTTTATGAGTGCAATTCCCACATACAGTCAAAATTTTACCCAATGTAGCATTAGATAAATTCTAAGGCAAGCACTGCCCACCATAGGCACTCCATTCAACACTAACCTTTCAGAAAGATTATGTTGGCCATGTTAGAAATGCACATATAGCTAAACAATGCCTTTGCACATGTCAACCATTGAATGGAATGACTATGGTAGGTAGTGCCTACCCAAGAGTTTATTTGTAGCATTATGGCTAAGCAGGTGTAAATTTAAATAGGACATTATTAGATTGTCCTACATCAGGCTGATCAGCCAACTTTATGATGATCAAAACTTCAATCTGATGTCAATTTTATATTCTTTATAAAAGTAAAAATTCGTTGTTAGTAAAAACCACCTGTGCCAATCTCCCAAGCGCAAAAGCAGACATTTCCCTAAGCTGTGCATCTGGAGACTTAAGCATGTCAACTAATGGTTGAATAGCCCCTCTTTGGGCAATGTGAACCTGCATGAACCACAAACTTATGGAAGTCAAGAAGAGACGTCCAGAAATGACAGACTTATCATATTGCAAGTTTGCAACACATAAAACTTGATCCACCTTGCAATCTGAATCTGTTGCAGCAAATTGACCAATTAAAAGAGCTGCTTCTCTTTGACTCTCCAAACAGCAAGAACTGTCATTTAAATTGTGAACTTGCGGAGATTACTTAGGAGAAATAGGTACTAAATTAGTAGTTAGAAACAGAAATAGAGAGAAAAAAACTGATAAATTTGTCTGTATTTTTAAACAAGTTGAATACAAGAGGATTAGCCTCTATTTATACAAGAGAGCTACTATACAGAAAAAAGAATAATAAAATACAATTATGTACAGAATCAATCAAATCAATCATGCTAACTTAACAATTGATGAACTTATGTAAAGTATGTTTTTCCTAAGCAAAACCTTGCTTTTATCACCACCCAACCCTTTGATTGAGCTTCATTCTTAAGTTTTAGCTAGTTTTTAGTTGAAGCAATATCTTTCTTTTGTTAATGAAGTTTAAAGAAAATTAAAATAATTTCTTTTAATCATGTTTTGTGATGTTAAGTAAGATGTTCATTGTGTGTTAAATGTGTTTTTATAGATGACTATCCAAGGGAGAAGATGGAAAGCTTGAACAAGGAACAAGAAACAAGAAGGAAGACTCTGATGTTGAGTGATTAGTTGCCCACTTTTGACTGATTAATTGTCCAAGCCCAGCATTTTGAGTCAAACACGTGATTAATCTCTCATTTTTAGCTGATTGGTTGCCCATGAAGAAAAACACACTGCCTGCCACCGATTACTCAGTCAAAAACTAGACAATTAATTGGTCAAAGAAAAATTAGCACGTGCTAGGGCTACATATATAAAGAAAAAGAAAGGGATCTTGTGCTATTGAGCAACAATTGGAGGCATCTTTCACCCTAGAAGAGGAGAGGAATCATTCCACCTTGAAAACGAGAAGATTTCTTCAACTTTCTCTTGATTCTTCCATGGAGTTTGCTTCTCTTCTTTGTTTTTCTTTCATTTTCTTCGTGTAACTAAACCTCTTAGTTAAGGTGATGATGGATCTTGTCTTTGGATGATGTAAACTCATTTTTATGCTTAATCTAAGTTTATATTTAATGATTCAAGTATTTATTTCTTATCTTAATGCTTGTGGTAAAGTCTTCTCTAATTAAAGTTAGACTAAGGGATTAATTAACTCTAATTAGTTTGAAGAAGATTAATATACCAAAGAATTAAATATTGGTTAACTTTGAGAATTTGGTCATGAATCTTGAAATATAACTTGGTTAAGCTAGATTGAGTTTGTATAGAAAAAGGATCAAGTGAAATCAAAACCCTAACATTCTAATCCCATTGTTTTCACCCCTTCCTCTTACAAGTCAAATTTATTCTTGTTAATTGTAATAATTTTTTGTTAGTTTCATTGCTTTTAGCTTTACATGAAGTTGTTTCTATTTTATGCCTTTAGAGCTTACTTTGACTCTAATTTATCATCGCCTAGATAGTACTAATTTAGCAAATTTGGTGTTTAACGTGTATAATCCCTAAGGAATGGTACTCACTCACTTATTATATTACTTTTGCAATTTGATAAACTTGCCAAGTTGAGCAACAACAATCAATCCTAAATCAATCACGTTCGCTAACATTAGTAATATGGATAGCAGCTCAACAGCTACAAAATATAATAAATAAATCATTTTCCTAAGGATTGCTTATAGAAAAAACCAAGATCAAAGTGCAATGTTACCTAAGTAAGCCAATGACAGGTTGTAAAACCCCAGCTAGAAGAACATCTTTTTTAATATTTGGCGAAGAGTGGACCAGATTTCCAATCACACCAACCTACAAAAGCATTAATTCAGCAAGTGCTTATAGCCTAGAACTCTGCGCAACAAAATTAAAAATATATATAAGGGATTATGTAAATTCATTTCAATGTCTAACCGCCTCGTAATGTATTGTAGGATCCTCTGATCGAAGCATTAGTGTAAGAGTGGGTAATGCATTGCATTCAACAATCTGCAATTTGTTATTCATGTCAACAACTATAACAAAAAAATCTATTAGACCAAGTTGCTGTGCAAAGTCAACTACCTTATTTTTATTGTCATCATTTTTAAATGCAAGAGTTCGCAAGGCCCCGGCGGCTGCCCTCTGTACCTTTGTATCAAAGAATTCAAGCAATTCAACAAGAGGAGGGATACCACCTTCCGTCCTGAACATACCATCTATATAAGAGTTGATAATAGAATGTTTGTAAGATATATATCTCTAAGGTAAGGGAAAATAGATAAACCTGACAAGGGTTTTGATGCTTGTATGTTCATGTGCAAGGTTGGTTATTGCATCAGCTGCTCTCCTAAGAAGACCAGTAAGTCCTTGAGAAATGCTACTGGTCTTGTGCCTCCTTAACAAATCTACTAGATAGGGCAAGGCTCCAGTATCAACAATGAGTTGTTGATGCTCTGGCTGTTTAAAGATAAAGATAAGCATAAATCACATCAGAGAGAATTGGATTCAAAGAAATGTAATTATCTTTATCAAAACAATGGCCACATATTGTTACACGGTTAAAAAAGTTCAAATTGAGTGCACATAGAGATTCAATAAAGTCATGTAGAATATTCAGTTTCTTATAATCTAAAAAAAGAACCCTGACAATAGACAATATTTCACTATTCACTAAAAGTTTCAATCTAGATCAGCGTATAGATAATCTCAGGACAAGCAAACTACAGAGCAAACTTGTAAATATAGCCAAATGTTAAACAATTAATAGTTTCTACTTTTTATAACTAGCAGCAACAATAATATATGCAACACTAATCACAATTTAACATAATTGGGATCCCCCAAAAAAAAAATTTTTTTAAAAGAAGAGGCGGTAGAGCTTAATTACTTTAACAGCAAGAAGGCCAAGGACGAAGGCACATCCTTTCTCCACCTCATGCTCGTAAGGCTTGGTAACGCCGTCACCTGGCGCCTGTAGATGCCTCACCAGAGCAGGGACAGCACCACATTCCACTATAGTATTAACTATTTCCTCTGCAACAAAGAGCCATGAAATTTCAGTAACTACTAAGTTCAAAGACAAATAAGCAGAAATGGCAGAAATTCGAAATTAATCAGAGAAAAAACGGATAATCCAGTGAAGGCATCATCAACGATTCAGCGGGTTGCATGCATGTCCAAATAAACAAGCCAAATGATTGAGTTTGAACCAAATCTCATAAAATAAACAATCCAAACATAATCGAATATATATAAAAACAAAACACACATGAGTGATGAGTTCAGTTGACGAAACCAAAGACAGCGGTTTCGATGGAAAAGAAAACGGTACCGTTGTCGGCGAGTTCTGAAAGGACATCGACGGCGGCCTTAGCAGCAGCGCGATCTGAGTGGGAGGGAGAGAAAGTGGAATTGAGGACTGCGACCTGTTGAAGAATGAGATCTTGGTGAGGTTCTTGAGAATCGAGGACCAGCACCTTACGATCTCCTTGGTCTTCGTTGAAATCTTGTTCGAGCTTCCGCTTCAAGCTTCGTCTGGCACTGGCAGTGGAGGCCTGTGACTGAGAGTAATGGTGATCCATGGAGTTTTGGTGGTTGGAGAACATAGGGGTAGTTTGGGAACAAAATGTCTGGTTTGGTTTGAGAGGGACGGGTGAGGTAAAAACGTGAGGCTGGTGCGCGTCTTTCTTATTTGGATGTGTTAGCGCTTAGTGCTTTTAGTTTTTGAGTCGCCCGCCAAAATTTTTTCTTTTCAAATTATTATTTCTTTGCTATCGTGCGCATCCCGCCATGTGTACGTTTATGAAATGAAATGGATGCTATTTTGCTCCCTTCTTTTTGTGAAAGTAAAGTAATTTGAAATTGAAAGCAAGTTTAATTAGGAAAACAAACAAAGTTAGGAACATTCTTTAAGAGCAAAATGCATCTTATGCCGGGAAACAAAAAGGGTATGTGTATATATATTCATTTGGGGGGAAAGCATTTTTTTCAAATTTCAAGAAAATGAACTTATATTCAAATAAAACTATTCTATTTAATGTTATTTTCAATTTCAATTATATCATTATCACGTTCATGCCTTCATAATTATAATTTTTATATTATTTTCTATTTCATTATGTAAATTTATTATTATTTCACTTTGGAATTAGTTATCTTTTCTTAATTTAATATCACTATCACTATTGTAACTCTCTTACTAAAGTAATAGCTCTTAACATGACTATAATAATAACATAAGTGAATAAAAATTCATAGACAGAAATTAAAAGTTGAAATTAAAATATATATAAAAAATAAGTATCAATACATAATAATTCAAAATTGTAATATACTTTTGTAACTTTTCAAATTAACATTACACACCATGCATAATAGATATACACGCATTCCAATAATTATATTCTTCTCATTTGTAATAATAATTTATGTTTAGTTCATCTGGATGATAATGTCTGTAACATATATTGTGTTATTCTGAAAACATCATGAATAGAGTGAGAATTAAAAATTTTTAATATGAAATGAACAGTTAAAAAGATATTTAAAAATACATAGTGAGTTTCAGTTGTGTAATATACACATAAAATCTTATGGTAACCCAAATATGACAAAAACAACATAATCATAACAGAACGAATATAATATAACATTATATATCAACATTAGTAAGTTCTTCAAATATTAGCAAACAAATATTATTTATCAGTAAATATCAGCAAACAATAGTAAACAAATACCAATCATCAGCAACATCAACAAGTAAGTTCCAAACACCAGCAAACAAGTTCCTTATCACAAGGAATTCATCATTTACTTTTCTTTTTATTTTCATGTTTATTTATCTCACATTTTACTCGAATGACTTCACTTTCATAGGGAATCTACCATATCTTTGGTATTATTTTAACATCGTGACAACAAAGTCAGACATACTCACACTAACCAGACAGGTAATGAAAAAGGAAATTCATCCATTTGCCTCTCAACGGTTAGGTGCAAATTTTTTTTATGAATGTCTTACTTGTCATCACACACAAACATAAACAATACAAACCTTCTAATATATCACAAATAAAATTATCATATATAAGTCTACAAAAAAATATTGGCAACTTAAATAAAATTTACAAAACTTAAAATCATCAAATTTAAATGTTAGTTCTTCAATGAACCAACTATAATTTAAAATTAATTTAATAATTATCTTAATAGTCCACATCACAATCCATAGTTTGTTAGGTTCTCATCATAATCTATATTTTGTCAGATTCTCATCATGGTTCATAATTTGTCCTGGTCCTGATAGTGCATTCATTGCACAAAAGTCCTTTTATTGCAAATGTCAAAGTATACGTCATAAAATTACTCTCAAGTCAAGGTAAATATAAGTCAGAATAAAGATCATAAAATTACTCATAAACTAAGGTAAATATAAGAAAGTTCATATAAATCAAGTATATAAATTTATTACCCAATATAATTAAAATATTTATTTAACTTAGGTTTTGAGTAATATTTTAAATATTTTTATAATTTATTTTATTGATCCCATGAAAATGACAATATTTAAATTATAATAACTTTAAATTTTATCAATTTTTATAAATATTTTAAAGTTAAGCAAATATCAAATTTTTATAATATTACATATACATAATAAATTTAACAAGCATAATAATATGTATAAAATATTAAAATAATAATTTAACTAATAAAGCATATAAAATATCATGATTTTATTTTTAAAAAATTCAATTTCTAACTCGTAAATAGTTTCTACTTTTTCTCCTCTTTGTTTTTTTTTCTTTCTCACGGGTACAACTTCTATTTTTTTCACTTTTTATTCTTTATTCTTCTCTCTCTTTCCTCCTTTCTTCCTACCATTTCTCACTTTTCCATTTCACTCTCTCTCTCTGTTTTTTTCTCCTACACGTTCTCTCCCTCATGTCAAACTTTCATTCTCTTTTTCTCTCTCTCGCTTGTCCCTTGTTCTGTGTCCTTGCCCTTATTTATTTATAGCCAAAAGGAAGGGTACCTTTTTACTTCCGTTGGCGCCTATCAGCTTTTTTTTTTATTATTTTAAAGATAAGATATTTATCAAAGTAATGATGGTATTTAGATTTTTATATTAAAATAATAATTAATTCATAAATATATTTTTATAAAATATCTATTAAAATATTTTTAATTTTTATTGTTGGGATTAAATTCTAAATTTTATTCAAATAAATTCTTATTTCTAGTTTCATAAATTATTATAAAATTTTTATAAATTTTATTTAATTTTTTTATTACTAATAACTATTGTAAAATGAAATTAAATAAAATATTCGAGTTGAAGAAATTTTAGTTTTTACCAAAATATTTTATAAAAAATAAGATGTTACAACTATTCTTTTCAATAATCCATTATTATTAGGTGTTTATTTTGAAATTCAACTTTTAACTAAAATGTAAAAAAAATTATACACGTTAAATATGGAATATATATAAATTAAAATAGTTGACTCTTATATTTTTTTTATATTTTAAATTTTACAAATATTGTGTTTATTTTAAAATTAAAAATTTGTCTAATTTAAAGTCTATTTATAAATAATTTATGTAAATTTTTTCATACTTTTCACAATATGTGAATTTTTTATTCATAATTTAACTTATTTATTTAACTATGTATGCTATTTCTTTTTATATAATGTCATATACTTTACGGAATATAAATATAAGCACAAATTTTCGGTTTGACTCCGATTTAATTTTAGTTTGGACTAAAAACTTTAAACTTCCTCCTTTACTGGTTTAGAACCAATCTAATTTTCAAAATCTTGGTTGATGAAAAAATTGTTGTCCCTTTACATAAATATTGCATTAATTTTTTAATATATTCTTTTTATTATTATTAATTATTGTATATATCTATTCAACATGGGATATTAATTAAATTATTCTATTACATAAACATATACAATTTTGTATGACATATAAAGAAATACTGTTATGTGTATGACTAAATTATAATTGTTTTATAAAAGTGATACGGTTTACAATTTTTTTAATTTAATGAATAATTATGTCTTAAAATTACAATTTTATAATAAAAAATATTAAAAATTAACATATATATATATACATATAATATAATGTTGAATTAATATTATATTATTATAATACATAAAAATAATAAAAAACACATAAAAACTGAAAAATATTTCGTAAAATTTACGAAAGAGTGTGAGATATAGACTTTTTCCTTTGCAACGCTTAAACATAATAAATGAATTTAAACAATGATTGTGTTTAAAAAATATAATTCAAGAGATAAATAAATATAGATAAAAGTAATATTAAGTTAAAATAATTTTAATAAAAAACATAAAAGAAACAATTAAAAAGTATCAAATGTAATTAAAACAAAAAACAAAAATATCCGTGAATCTCACGGACGGGTATACTAATTTAATATATATGAAAATAATTTAGTTGTTATTCAATGAATAACAGAAAAAATATAAAATAGTATAACTTATGCACATGTGACTAACGTTATTGTATTTCAATGTATTGTTGCCAATGATATAACATTGTCACTATATATATGGTCAAATTCAAACTAAAATAAAATTGGATTGCATTTTTTTTTTTGGGTCCGAAAAGTTGGATTGCATTTCACTGTAGCCGTTTCATATTGGGCTAATTGTGCTGCCTCCATTCTTTCTTGAAACCAAAATGGACAAGGTAAGGCCGGAAACCTACACTAGATGCATGGTGAGTTGCTTGAAATTGATTATCAAAGCTTGAAGTAGTGATACTTTGATAGGCCTGGCAAAGAAGAAATTTCTATTACAGACCCAACTGAAGATTAATCGCATGACCCAAAGCAAAACAAAGAACCACAAAATTAAGTCCACGAATAGGATTGAACAGGCCTTAGAAGCAAATATCAAACAATGCATTTAATAAGGTGGTCTGGAAGGATCCTCATGAAGTTTGTGGGCCTAATTTGGTTTTTCTTCTAGATTTCTTTTGGATAATTCATTCGGAAACAAGAGTCGATATCAATCGTTTTGAAGCATTCATACAACTCGCAAGTCGCAGCCCGAAATGGAACTAGATTTGTTTTTTTACAAGAAAAGGTTGCTATATATGTTGCATGACATGATTTTTATACAAGTGAAAAACTGCTTAACATATAGTGATATGCAATGGATTAGCTGTTATGTGTGTAATATATCAACTTGATTGAGATAAAAAAGAAAAATATGACGATGGTAAGATGAGTTCGTGTATTATATCTTGGCTGATGCGTTTCTAACATTTTGTATGAACTTAATTTTATCATGCATATTGTCCTTAAAAAAGAAATGAAGACAGTAAACTATGCTCTGTATAGTTCAAACCCTAGTCAAATAATTAAAGTCCCGTTGCAGCAGAAGAATTTTAGCTATAATGGAGGAAACTAAAACAGCCATTATATCATTACATGGGAAAAAAAAAACTGCGGAGATCTATAGAATCACCGACCAAAAACGAAAATGAAGGCGAGGTGGTGTTACGCCTTCGATGTGTCAAACAAATATGGTGTTTCCCCCAGTTGCAAAAAACAAGAAAAAATTAATAATAATAACACACAGCGCAGTACAGTATGGTAGTATAAGACATTAAGTAGTAGTAGCCTAGCTGTCAAGGTAGTAATTGTTAGTTATTATACTTGTCGGCGAGGGTGAAGAAGCTTCCTCTGGGGATTCCAAATGACACGGTGTATCCTTGGACACCACATTTGTAGCCATTTTTCACTGCTCCACACATCTTAAATAAATTTGTCCTTTTCCTACGTGTACCCACATAGAAACCCATAGTACTAAATTTTAAATTTACAAAAAAGTCAACGGTATCATACAATTCTTATATTATTATCACAAATAATATCTATATTTTTTTATATTTTATTTAATATTATTTATTTTATTTTTTTATTTTTTTTTTCTCAATCACACACTTTTAAAAAAATTATATATACAATACATATATTTCTAAAAAAATATACAATGATTATTTTCCGACATCATATTATTAAGTTAACTGGTGTTTGTCTGTAGCGGGCACTGTAATATATTTTATATAATACCAACCGCTCTTATTATAATAATCTAATCCAAGCAAGGACTGAATGAGGGAGAGGTCCGGTCTACTCATCCATGACCTTGACCACCAGGTCATATCTGCATATTGGCATAAACATAGCTATCTAGCTAGTAATCAAGATGTCACGTGATGGTATATGCTATTCAATTATTCACTATTCACTATTCACTATTCAATGTTTCGTAACCCTAAACACTGACACTGGTATATAGACTGTAGTTATAGTTATTTATATATCACTTGCCGCACCAGCTCTACTAGCTACCCGCAGTTGTTGTTAGTTTATATACATACACTGATTTAGAGAGACTATGGCTAGCTCTGTACGTGCTTAATTGGAATCGGGTTCTCGCTTCACGAGATTGATATGATATGAATCTGGAGTACAGACAACACTGTAATGTTGATGCAGGATAATTATTTATCAACTATATTTAAAAAGAATTTGTAAGCTAGAGTGACTTTAGCTATTGCTTAGGGAATAAAAAAATTAAAATATTAAACAGAAACACAATATTTTATAATATTAAGAACTTAAAAAATATTTATGATTGTTTTGAATTAAAATGTTGCCACTATGAGTCCTTATAATAATTGTCTTTTTTAATTTTTAAATTTTGCTCCTTTTTCTAAAAGTTTAACTTGCTTATTATTGAATCTAATATATCCCAGTTAAACTCATTTAATAATGCATCAATTACTTCAAATCCTACACCCACGTGTCTGCCGACACTATGACATAGATACTACTTAGGCCCAGGGTTTGACTGAGGGAGCCATGTGTAACTAACATGGGCTTCGATCGTCAAACCTCTCTCTATTAATTTCTGATCAATTATAACTCTTAATTGCATAGCATCTCATTTATTTTCGGACAAATGATATAATAATACTTGGCATTAATTTGTTAACGCTAAGGAAACAAAAATATAAGTATTTAATAAAACGTAAAATATTTAATTATAATAAAGTTTGAAAAAAAATAAGCAATTAAAGATATTTAATAAAGATATTTAATATTTATTAATACTAACAAGCGTTAAGTGCATAGTAAACAAGTAGTACACAGAAAGATAATAAATGTTTAAATCATAGAAAAGAAAACCTCCTAATCACGACAGAATTTAAAGAGTTAATCTAATATAATAAATGAGGATACCCTAGTAAAAAAAGTGTTCATTAACTAATATCCTTAAAACAATACTCCCTCAGTTCTTTTATATTGTCTTTTTAAAGTTTTTGTATAAAGATTAATGACAAAATTAAATAACTTTAAATACAAAAAATATAATATAATATAATTAAACTATCCTTTTATCACTCTATTAAATTCTCTTCATTAAGTATATATGATACAATAAATTTTCTCTCCATTAAGGAGGATAAAATTAAAAAAAATAATTAATACTTTCTTAATATTTTTAAATGATAAATAATTTAAGATAAATTAAAAATAAAATAAAAAAACAGTTATTAAAGGGACTGAATGAATAGTTAGCAAGACCCATAAATACTATTATAGTTTCACGCATGAGTTGCATCGACGCACGTGTGCAATGTGTCCTCCCTCTCAATAATGTCTCTGAATGCAAGCTTAGGAACGGTTTTTCAAAGACACATGGTATTCAGCAATACAGCAGATCGAGTAGAGAAGCTCAGTTTTTCTGTACATGTTTTTCAGCAACTTCTGATTTTGAGGTTACATAGACATGGACAGAACAGAATAATCACTTTGATTTCTCATATCAATATGTTGGCCATCAATTTCTGTGTTGAAGTTTCCACTTTTTTTTAAAAAAAATATTCCGCTATTAAGCTCAAATGCTCTAGGTTTACCGTCCTTAAATTTTATTTTGTGTTGTTGAGATGTGTAAAATTTTATTATGCCTTAAAAAAATTACTTTTTTAAGGCAGAAAGAAAAATTACATTATGAGACAATAATCTAGAGCACATATGCGATCAAGAGTTCTATAAAATGACTTTTTTTTTTGTTTAATTTTTAATGTCTTCATTTCTGAAGTTGTTACGGTACAAGTAATGGTATTGTGCTTGATATGAGTAGTTAAATATTTATTAGTTGTCGATTTTGATATGATAATGTTTGAAAATTCTTTAAATATAATTAGTAAGGAATAAAGAATTTGTAACTCATCTTGGGTACCAATAACTTTTTTTTAAAAAAGAAAAATATTAAATGGCGCAAAATACATTGTCCAAATGTCGAAAAAATAATATTAAAAATATAAAAAAAACTTAAATTATTTTTGTACATATCAATATGTGTTAGTCCGAGTGAAAATAATTTATCTCTTTTAAGTATATATTATTGGGTTCGATATCATAATTTATATGTATAAAAATAATACTATTATAAAATATATCCACTTAAACATCTAACTTTATTTTAAGAAATTAATATTTCAGTTTTTAAGTGAAAAATACTCTTACAAACAAAAACAAAAAAAAACCTTGCAAATGTGGGTCCCACTTATTTAATTTCATTGGCTGATGCCTTGTTTTTGGTAAATCCAAGAGTATCATGGGCAGGCTCTGTGGTAGTGCAAAAAATAAATATGGATATAAGAGTAATTAATCTTCAATTTTCCTAGACATAATCTCTCAACAATTAAGATATTAATTTCAGTTACTCATTTTTATAAAAGGAATTTGCTAACAAGTGTGCATTAATTAAGGAAAGAAAAATAAAAAAGTGATGTATTTAATATATTAAAAATTAAAAAATGACTTATTACTTTATCTTTAAATAATTCAGAGTATTAAATGTTCTTTAATCGTTGTCTTTACGATGCTCATTAGCAATAACCTTTATAAAATTACACAAATTTGATCATATATATGTTATATTGCAAATGAAAGTTAACTCCTGATCAACTTTTTGTTCTTAAAAATATATGTTGAAACAGCCTATTGAAGGTGTTTAATTTAATTATTTCCCGTGTGTATTTTATATCGTATATAACATATCAATGAAAAAAATATGTTCACCGAAAAAAATTCAAAATCATCCATACACATAAATTCATCATGTGTGTACAAGAACTAACTTCCTACATGAAAAATAATATAAATGATGGATTTTTGTTTTTATTTGTGTTGTTACTTAGACTGGATAGAACTTCGTTTAGGGAATCTCTCGTGACACTGCCAAATTAGACGACAAACACCAACTAGCATATATGCAACGTCGACAGAAAGGAACAAAACCTCGACCATTTCTAAGTTTGTTTCAGTCAGAGATTCCCAGCACATAAAGGGTAAATTGTTCTCACTTCTCACATAGGCTATATCCATCGCTATCTTTTGGCACAATCTCTGTTCCACAACACCAACCAATTGAAAATCTTCATTTATATTTTAGAATTTTAGTATCTATCATTGTATTTTTTTTATTTCATATTATCCGTAGATCATTTCAAGTTATACGATAATATTGATTTAATTTTTGCCCAAAAGATCACAGATGCTTAGCTTCCTTTAATTTTCAGAAACAAAAATTTGTTCATGATTTTGATAAAGGAAATTATGTAGGTGAAAAATAATATACAATAATATTTTTAATTTCTTTATACCACAAGTACAATCACAAAAAAAAGGGAGGGTATCCGTGGGAGTAATAAGGGAGATATTATCTAAAAAGCTATCGTATTGATAATTGTATATTAAATTTCGTGGTAATTGAATTTGAAGCATATTTGTAGTTAAATTTATGATACTTTATATATGCAAGATCCTGTATCATATTATTCCAGAGTATGAATCAGATTACTGTTGTACGAGTTGTTGCCTTTGGATCATTTGGATGAATGGGTTGATTAAGGTCAAATTATAGTGAGCAGCGTGATATTTCCTTCATATAAAAGAGATGGGGCAATATATCTCTTGGTAGATCTTCTTATTACAATCTATCCGTGATCTATGTTGGAGGAAAACTCAAACACACACACTCACTAGTTGCAAGAATGAACAAAGAAAGAATAGGAAAGATTATCAGAAAACTTCTGTATTCAAAAAAATTATTTGATTACACATGACATACTCTATTTATAGAGTCATAAAAGAATACAAACTAACTACCACTTACAACTAACTTCTAACAAACTTATTAACTAATCATTACTTGAATTAACTACAACACTTCCCCCTAATTCAAGTATCTAAACATATCATGCCCAATCCAGCTCTCAGTTTTTCAAACCTGTCTTTCTTTAAAGACTTAGTTAGAACATCAACAATCTGCTCTTCAGTTGGGCAATAAACAAGTTCCAATCTTCCATTGTTAACTTGTTCTCTTAGAAAGTGGAATCTAGTCTCAATATGCTTGCTTCTGCCATGTGATACCGGGTTCTTTGCTAGATTTATAGCTGACTTATTGTCAACTAATAACTGCATAGGTTTTTTAACATCCACTGCCATTTCTTTTAAGACTGAATCAAGCCAAATGACCTGACAAGCTGCATAGGAACCCGCAATGTACTCAGCTTCACAGGATGATAATGCCACAACTGGTTGCTTCTTAGAGCACCAAAAGATTGGTGCACCTAAGAATTTGAACATGTAACCAGTAGTGCTCCTCCTATCACTCCTATCTCCACACCAATCCGAATCTGAGTATCCCAACAAATCAACTTGTAGTTGATTTTCATTTGGAAATAACACTCCAAACTTTAATGTACCTTTTATGTATCTTAGTTCTCTTTTGGCAGCAAGTAGATGTGACTTCTTTGGATTGCTCATAAATCTACTAATTAATCCAATGGCAAAACAAACATCAGGCCTGCTGTTACAGAGATATCGCAAGGAGCCAACCATCTGCTTGTACAATGTGCTATCTACAGCCTCCTCCTCTTCATTTGCATCTTCAAAACTGATATTTGTCTCAGCTGGAGTTGTTGCAGCATTACAGTCTTCCATTTTAAACTTCCTTAGTATTTTTGTAGCATACTTTTGTTGATGAAGCACAATTCCTTTGGGAGTTTCAACAAATTCCATTCCCAAAAAATATGCCAACTTGCCTAAATCTGTCATTTCAAATTCAGACATCAGCAAGACCTTAAACTTCTCAATTTCAGCAAAGTCACTTCCAATAATCAACAAGTCATCCACATAAATGCATAACAGCAACACATTACTATTCTGTTTAAGCTTCACATAGACACCATACTCAACAGAACACTTCTGAAATTGATGCTGCAACAGGAAGGAGTAAATCCTTTTATTCCAGGCTCTAGGAGCCTGCTTCAAGCCATACAAAGATTTATTCAATTTGTAAACTTTGCTTTCATTCCCTTTGATCTCAAATCCAGGCGGCTGTGAAACATATACTTCCTCCTCAAGTGGACCATTCAAGAAGGCAGACTTCACATCAAGCTGAAACAAGGGCCATCCTTTTCCACTTGCTAATGCCACAACCAATCTTATTGTCTCAATTCTAGCCACAGGAGCAAATACTTCTGAATAATCCAGACCTTGTTTCTGTAGGAATTCCCTAGCCACCAATCTTGCCTTGTGCTTGGCAATTGATCTATCAGGATTGAGCTTTAACTTAAACACCCATTTAACATCTATTGATCTTTAATTAAAGGGTAATTCAGTTAAACTCCAAGTCTGATTTTTCTTTATGGCCTGCAACTCTTCTATCATAGCAGCTCTCCAAACTTCTTGCTTCATAGCTTCCTCATAATTAATTGGCTCTGCTTCTGCTAGCAAAGCAAAATGTATCAAGTCACCTTCAGCTGTCACTGCATCATCTGAGAACAGCTCAAAATCTGCATATCTTCTTGGTAATTGTCTCTGCCTAGGCTGTCTCTGGTGATGAGTAGGTACTGCTGCATTCAAATTCTCAGGTTGACTGATTTGCTCTTCTGTATCTTCCATTAGTACTAGAACAGTGGATCTAAGGCTACTGCTATGAGTTGTCCATCCATGATTCTGCTTCATTCACAATCACATCTCTCGCTAATGCATATTTTCTCGAGTTGCTTGGATCATAAAGTCTATAGGCTCCGTAGAATGATATCCTACTAGGACCATAGGCTCACTTTTATCTTGTAACTTCCTCCTTCTTGCATCTGGAACATGTTTGAAACACAGCGAACCAAAAATTCTGAGATGATTCACTGTTGGTTTTCTGCCAAACCATACTTCTTCTGGCACCTTCTCCTTCAGTTTCTTTGTGGGGCACTTATTCAGTATGTAGGCTGCAGAGAAACACTGCTTCCCCCCAAAATGAATGTGGTAACTTCTTTTGCTTTAGCATAGTCCTTGCCATATCAAGAACTGTTCTATTCCTTCTTTCAGCCAAGCCATTATGTTGTGGGGTGTATGGAGCTGTGACTTCATGTTGAATGCCATGCTCCTCACAATAGGACTCAAATTCATTAGATGTATACTCTCCACCTCCATATGTTCTGAGTATCTTCAGTGCTTTCCCACTTTACTTCTCAGCCATGACTTTAAATCTTTGAAAGATTGCAAATACATCACTCTTGGCCTTTATCAAGTACAGCCACATCATACGGCTATATTCATCTACAAATGAAATGAAATATCTGTTTCCTCCAAGAGAAGACACTTCAAACGGTCCACACACATCAGAATATACAACATGCAATAAATTGGTAGCGCTCATATGCATATGTGACTTAAAAGCATTTCTTGGTTGTTTGCCAATGAGACATTCTTCACACATTTTATCAGGCATGGCAACTTCAGGGAGTCCAATTACCATTTCTTTATCAAATAATTGTTTTAAACTATTGAAGTTTAAATGACCAAACCTCATGTGCCAAAGCCAACTGGCTTTGTCAATCACATCAACTGCGAGGCATTGAACTTCAACAGTTTGGAGTCTGGTTTGAATTGTCCTGTTCTTTGACAAAGGAGATTTCAACACCAACCTCTGACTTGAATCATATAATTCGAGCCAATCATCTTTCATGGAGATAGAAAAACCCTTTTCAACCAGCTGTCCCACACTTAACAGATTACATTTCATGCCTGGCACACATAACACATTTTCAATCAGTGCTGCCTTGCTTCCCTTTCTTTTGATCACAATGTCACCAACTCCTTCTGCTGCTATGGTTCTGCTATCAGCAAATCGAACCTTGCTTTGTCTGCTTGTATCAAGATTAGAAAGCCAATTCTTGTGGCCAGTCATGTGATTGGAGCATCCAGTGTCAAGAAACCAGCTCTCTGAATGAGATGCATCATCCTGAGTAGTGACCATTAGAAGCACAGGTTCATTATCTGAATCATCCTGAGCTATATGAGCCTCATCATCATTGTTTCTTTTACTGTTTACCCTTGCCATGCCAACATTCACTTGCATAGTGACCCCATTTCTCACAATTATAGCATTGAACCTTTCTTTTATCTTGACCTTTCTTTCCACCTCTACCTCTGCTAGATCCTCCTCTCCCATTTCTCGTTTGAGGATTCAGTTTTATCATTATCATTAGACGATCTTGGTTCGAAGACCATCCTTCTTTACTGGATCTGCCATTCTTCTTGCCTTTCCTCCATTTCCCTTGATCTGCACCCCATTTCTTTGAAACCTGAGCTTGCGTGCACTGCACTCTCTACAACAGCTTTTTCCAAGCACTTCTTTCGTTCAGCTTCAGCTCATGAGCCTTTAAGGAACTTTGAAGCTCCTCAACCTTCATGTTCTCTATATCTTTGGATTCTTCAATTGCAACAGTAATGTGATTAAACTTAGGGGTGAGTGTTCGCAACACCTTTTCCACCATCTGTTGGTCCAGCAATGTACTCTCCACAGGATCTCATTGAATTCACTATCAATTGCAGCCTATTGAAGTAATCTGCAGTGGATTCTTGCTCATTCATAGACAGCAATTCGTACTGTCTTCTGAGGGACTGCAACCGCACCTTCTTGGTCTTCTCAGCGCCCCCATATGCTTTCTGCAGGGTGTCCCAAGCCTCCTTGGCCATCTTTTGCTTTGGAGATCTTCTCAAAGTTGGCAAGATCCACACATTGGTGGAACAAACATCGAGCCTTGTAGTCTTTCTTCTTGGCAGCACCATCATCCTTCTCTGAAATCCCATCTTTCACAATTTCAAGGATTTCTTGAAAACCAAGAATGGCTTCCATTCGTATGACCCAATGATCATAATTCTTGCCATCTAAAATTGGCATCGATGGAATGAAACTTCCATTCCCATTTGGTGCAAGCAGCCATACTCGCAGCACACATATATCAGCACACACTCACAGGCCCTAATCTTCTGCTCTCGATACCACTTTGTTGGAGGAAAACTCAAACACACACACTCACTAGTTGCAAGAATGAACAAAGAAAGAATAGGAAAGATTAACAGAAAACTTCTGTATTCAAAAAAATTATTTGATTACACATGGCATACTCTATTTATAGAGTCATAAAAGAATACAAACTAACTACCACTTACAACTAACTTCTAACAAACTTATTAACTAATCATTACTTGAATTAACTACAACAATCTATGTATCTTATTCAATATACGCATCAAATGCACACGAACGACTGATGTTATTAAAAAGAACCATCTATAATATTAGCCCTGTGGATATGGTGTGAGGTAGTACTTAGTAGTTACTTTGAGTTTTTTTTTTTGGGGGGGGGGGTGCATGTTAGTTACGTTGGCTTTTAGGCTTTTGTTTCTGTGAAAACTGAAAAGAAATATCACCGAATTTCTCCTATAGAATTATGCTATATTTACAAGGTGAGACATTTCGTTTCTCATATATAGTTGGTAAATCAAGTACTGTACATTTATTTTAGTATTTGATTTAATAAAATGTTTAATTTTTTAAGAATAATCACTTTACAAAACATGATTATTACCATAAAGAAAATAAATACTATTATAAATATTATTATAATTATTTATTTGAAAATATTAGTATAATTTTAAAACAATGTAAAATGGTTTTTGTAATTTTCAAACAATTTAAAATAGTTCTTATAATTTTATTCCAAATAGAAAGCAAATCTAACTAAAAAGATCATTTTTCGTTGTTTGAAATAATATAAATTTTTTAAATGATTTCAAATTATAGAAATTAAATTCAATTTAAAGTGAAATTACAGGGATTAAATAAATAAATTTTTTAATCATTGTGTGTATGATATGCCATTGATCGAAATATAAAAGTAAACTAATCTAGGTACAATACTAGCTCAAACACAAACAAAATAATAAAATAATAATATAGAAATAATTTATTTAAAATGGAGAAATGGAAAGGAGATGAAATAAGGATCACATTCATAATATCAAGTATAACACAATTAAATTTGTAATCGGTGTCATGTGAACTAGAAAGTTAATTGACTTAATAAGTTAATTTAATGGAAAAAATGCATGTAGCTTCCTTAAATTTTGACTATTTTTGTGAATTATTATCCGAATTTTAAAATTTTATTAATTAAACTTGGACTATTGTATTCATTAATTTAATTATTTCAGTATTTTTTATCTATTAATTTAACTATTTAAAATTTGATTAAAATTTGAATTTAAAGAATAAATTAATGGACAACTCAGATTTAGTGTAAATGGGTGAATAAAGTGTTTTCAAGTAATATCACCGTTAGTAATTTGTACTTGTCCTAAACGGATAAATATATTGGAATATTAGTTAAAGTTTACAAAAGGTTTTTTGTGAAATTACACACCAACTTGTGTTTATTGTGCCATACCGTTATTGTTTCTTTCTTTTCTAACATTTATTGCCTGAAGTTTAAATAAATAATTGCTGTGATTGGTAGGATTTAGCACTCCTCTAAAGTTTAGATATCAACCATCCGATCAAAAGCAGCATCTACTACTGATTTGACAGTGAAGGAAAAAAATGGATGGGGTTTCGTTATGAAATTGAAAAGCTCCTTATTACTGTAGAATGATTGGCCATGAGGAGTGCAACTGCACCTCCATGATCCATAACGAGCTCAATGGTCAGATCAAAGAAACATCACTTGAAACAAGACTCAAGGCAAATCAGCTAGGGAAAAGGATCGAAAGTCCACCACTCAACTCTCAAGCACGGCCAGCCACAATAGCTACTCCCAAGCAAAGCAGAAGAATGGAGTGCAACCTTGTCAACCAGGTCTCAAATCACCTTTCAAGACTCACAATGTCTGGGTGACAAATCCGAACCCAAACCTAGGAGAATGCTCCCAGTCACAGCCGAAGCAAGGGTCATACTCCATTACCTGAAGATGTCTTGGACCCAATTCTAAACAACCTCAATGAAGAGGAAGCATTGAACTGTAAGCAAACCAGGCCTGTGATCAACCATTTTGAAGTAGAAGAGGAGTCCCTTTACCAGACTCCTTTGAAGGACCTTGATGCTAATGACACAATAGTCATCATAAATAGCGACAGCAACAAGGAATTTCAAATCAAAGCTGGAAATATAAGTGGGCCAAGCCTTGCCAAAGATTCATCTATGAGTTCACCCTTAATCGATATCCCAATAAATCAGGCTGAAGGTAATTTCTCTATGCCCCCATCCTGTGTAACAATTCCCAAAGCTGAATGCATAAGTGAGTCAGGGCAAGAAAAAAGCCAAAAGGTAAAAACTGAAGAAGGCAACATCACATACTATAGAGGCTGTGACTATAGGTACTCAACATGAGAGGCTCGAGGTGAGAAGCACCAAGAAAAGGATGGGGATAGACACAGAAGATGGTGAAGGGAAGCGGCAGTACAATGACATTACTCCTTGTGTGGGATTCTATTGAAACTTTGGTTTCCTTTTCATTTTCGGTGATGAAATTTCTATCACTTGGGAAAAAAAAATTATAGACTGATGATTGTGTTATATTTAGGATAAATTCAGTATTCCATAAATATGCATAAATTTTCTTATCAAAACTAAACCTTGTATTTTTATCCTAAATTTAATAGGCACCAAATTGATCCCCATAGTAAAAAAAAGCGTAGAAGTTACTGGTGAAAAAGAGGAAAAAGAATAAAGGTGCCGGCCTAATATACTACCAACTTTTAAAATTAACATGACCTACTTGAGTTGGTAACAAGTTTTAACAGCCAGACCATATTTTCAATTTTTCTTTTATAACAAGTAAATAAGAGTACGAACCTGAAGAATATAGTATGTCTCTAAACATTAAGATAGTGTTTGGTTCCTTTTAACAGAATGTATTCTATCCTTATAACCATGGCAAATTGAAAAGGTGCCAAAATGTTTACAGATGTCTTTATAGAATTTAAGAAAACACATACAGGACTGTAAACAGAACAACAAAGAGTGAAGACAACCACTTGAACAAGGAAGACATCTACATCCTCATGCTTCCTCCTAGAGCCTTGTCCAACCAGGGGCTGACCATATACAATGCAAGTCCTGATTTCCTTTTCTTGACAGCGTCTTAGATCAGCTCCATACTCCAGAATTAAAAAAACAACGCCATTCTCAGGAGTAAGATCTCAGTCTTGGTAGAAGACAATTGATCAACAATAGCGGGCATCTCATGAGATCAATATCCAAATTGTTAACTTATCAGAGCAGACTAAGTTTGCCACTCTCTACAAGTGCCTTTATTGATTTGTAACATATGAAGTAGAGGACACCGGGCTCCATCTCAAACAGCTTCGACCTGCCAGAACAATCAATTAAACTATTTTCTTACCTTTTCCTAAGCAGAGAAGAATGAATTCATGCAAAAATAAGAGAATTGCCTGTCATCAACAGGTCCATCTTCAAGTTGAATGCCTGTGAGATACTCTTTACTTCTACATAAAACAAACGTGTCTAGTTGTGGTTCAGGGACTGAAACATACAGAATAATTGTCAGAGTAGAAGGTTAACTTATGTCAGGAGACATCCAAGTCTCAAGGCAATAACATATAAAAGACTAAAAGCCAAAGCATGATTCAGTTAGCAAAACCCAAGCTCTTGCAATGAAAGACTTCAGTTAGCAAAAGAGAAAACGTAAGTGGGAAAAATGGGGGAGAAGCCTCTATCATTTATTTATTTATTGAAGAAGTACTACAGAACTGGTCCTCAGACTTTGATGCCTTCAATCCAATAAATGCCAGTTCTTTCATACTACTTGCCAAAATGCTCACAAGGTAAGAAACTTTATCTCATAACAGACCGATAATTTTCAGGCAAGGCAAATTAGAATACGCAGACAGACACAAAATGGTCCAAAAGAAATAACGAAATAAAATAACCTATACTAACTTTTAAGGTTGGTAAATTACCCATGTCATCCTCTTCACTTATTACAGATTGCTTCTGAACAGATTGGTAATTTTCAGGCAATTTTGACAGAACACTCTCCTCCAGATGTTGTTTTAGGCCATCCGTACACCTGCAACCAGAAAAATAGATTCAAAAACCACAAGAAGCATAATTTTAGTAAAAAAAATTAGTTAACTGTAAAAGATAGCCTTTCCTTCTAGTGAAATTTTTCTCGTCTTTAGATAGCCTGTTCCAAAGTTCATCAGTTTTTCGGATGTGGAACATGTACTTTTCAATCTGCAATGAAAACATGGTTATAAAATTAAACAAAATGCAATCTAATGAAAACAGCGATTAGTCAAATCTATTTGCTGCTTGACAAGTCTTCAAATATTTCAATTACTAATGTGTACCCAAATTATTTTAACACCTATTATATAGGTAGAAATGAAGGTTGCAAAAATATTAGGGGAATATAGTATTTAGGGATAAATATATGGAAAAAGAAAGTCTATACAGAAAATTTAATTTAAATCTAGTAAAAGATTGATGCAACCATTGCTAATACTTGAAGTTAAGGCTAAAATAAATTTTATTGGTTCATTTAGCTTAAATCCTACCAAATGAACCAATTTTGACTCAACACCCACAATAATCCTATTGCTTTGTGTGTAGGGCTAATAGCTGATGGCTACCTTTTGGATGCGGATCCGAAGATATGATCTTAATAGAAACATGGTTCTATCCAAGTCCATCTGATAGAGAGATATAGAAAGAGGGTCAGTACCACTAATAGATTTCTCCTCCACGGTTTCTTCCTGCAAAAATATGGCACCAAATTTCAAAGATTAAACTCACCTGCCAAAACCTTAATATAAGGTATCTAATATATGAAAACTCACAAAAACCCAAAAAAAATGAATTTTTTTTTGAAACAGGTACCTTAGTCTCATTTCTCAGTTAAAAAATTTTTGGAAAAAAATTGAACTTTATGTACAGGTTTTGAAACCCAAAATTGAGATCCATTTTAGTCTGCAATGTCTCCAAAGAAATCAAAGCAAAAAAGGGGTGGGGGCAGGGTTTGAGCGCCATTAATTGAATCTGCACGCAACACTCCAGGCACAAAGTTTCAAATTTTCAATCTACTTGAGAGAAGAAAAATTATGCACACAAAAGAACAAACTTTTCCTTTATACCATTGAAATTGAACTAAAAAAGAAAAACCCACCCACCAAAACATTAATCCAAGGTACCGTGAATAATGTATATGAAAAACCCATAAAAACTGATGTTAGCAACATTTCATTCAGTTAATTTGTTTTATTTAATAAAAAAAACCCAAAATTGAAATTCATTTCAGTTTTGCAATATCTCTGAAGAAATCAAACAAAAAAAAGGGGCTAGGGTTTGAGTGTGTGAGAAGTTACCATCAATTGAATCTGTTCTCTGACGCGGCTAATCAAATCGGATTCAAATCGAAGAATCTCAGGGGCTGCCTTTTCGTTACGCCAGGCTCTCTTGAGCAGCTCAACGTCGGTGGTTGAAATCAAGGTCTCGTAATCGTCAATTGGCAGCGTTGATCCTCCTTCCACAGAGCTTGAAGCCATTGATCACAATTCACAGTCAAACCAGTTCTAGGAGTGTATTGTTGTTTCAATTTTGTTGGTCAGGGTTTGCATTGCTTTGGCGCCAAAAATAAGAATGAGTCAAAAACATGTTTTAACCGGGACTCACTACGAGTTTGTTCTAAAAGTCAGTGGTCCGAGTTAGCTAACTTTATTAGCGAGTCAAAAAATGATAAAGAACATGTTTGGTATGGTTTTTTTATGCCATCTAACAGCCTTTTTCTTGGAAGAAAGCTGTTACCTACTTGCTAAACATGTTTGGTAAATTTCAATGAAAAAGCAACAACTTTTATGCTATGAAAAAAAGAGGATGGTAATTCATCGAAATTTGAGTATTTTATAAAAATGTTATTGAGATTATTTTTAATAGTAATATGTAAACATTATTTTATTTTTAATTAAATAAAATTTTTAATTAATTAAATAATTTTTTTAATTTTTTTATATTTATTTTGATAATTTAATATATAAAAGTGATTTTTTTATATTATCTAAACAAAATAAATTAAATTAAAATTAATTTTTAATTAATATATCTAAACATAAATTTTTTATAATCTATTATAATAAAAAAAATTTATACAATAATTAATTATTAAAATAATTTAATTTTTACGGTTATTCCAAACACACAACAACTTAGTTCATCCCACTAAGTTTGGTGAGTTAGAGCATGTTTCGTATGACTTTTTTATGCCATCGAACAGCTTTTTTCTAACAAAAAAGTTGTTGCTTACTAATGTGTTTGACAAATTTGAATGAAAAAAGCAACAACTTTTATGCCATGAAAAAAGTGTTGGAAATCAAGTTGAAATTCGTGCATTTTATAAAAAAAAAATTATTGAGATTATTTTTAATAATGATATATAAATACTATTTTGTCTTTCATTAAATAATTTGTTTAATTAATCAAATAAATTTTTTTAATTATTTTATATTTATTATGATAATTTGATATATAAAAATGATTCTTTTTTATATCATTTAAACGAAATAGATTAATTTAAAATCAATTTTCAAATAACATATTTAAATATAATTTTTTTTTCTTATAATCGATTATAACAAAAAAAATTTATACAATAATTAATTATTAAAATAATCTAATTTTCACAACTATTTCAAACACACACTTAAAAAAGTTGATCCACCAAAATTTTAATAAGTAAATAAAAAAAACATAAAACTACATGAAAAAAATAAATAAAAAAAGGAGATCAGATCAAGATTGTGTCCGTTTAGGGATCAAAGCAGGCGGGCGGGACGGGTAGTAGCCCCAACCCCGCCATTCATATCCGACGGTGGCATTGGTTTATCATTCTCCGCGGGTAAATGGATATCCACATAAATTGTAAAAAATTCAAAAAAATCAAAAAAATTTTAAAAAAATGAAAATATAATATAATACCACAATTTCTCATAATTTGTCCAACATAAGTTAATCCAAATATAATTCCAAAACACCTAAAACATTTAAAATTCAACCTACATCCAAATACAATGTTCAATATAACTACATCAAACATCTTAAAACACTTAAAATTCAACCAACATCCAAATACAATGTCAAATTCCAATATAACTTGATCCAACATCTTAAAACACTTAAAATCAAAATAACAACACAAGTTTTGCTTAAACATATTGAGCATCACAGTTCACAGCTTCCTTAATTAATGATGGAACTATTGCCGCCACTTGGTTCCTACAAAACAAAATCACATAAATGAAAGCTTAAAAATTAACATTATTATGAAACTTAAAAATGAAAGCATATAAAAAAAATTCACTAACAACATCATCATCGATATCTTCTAGAAATACACTAGTTAGACGGTCCACATCAACTTTTGAGTTTGAAGAGCCTGAAAGAAGAGAAATTAATTAAATGTAAATTTGTAGTTATGAATTAATATAGATATTCAATTAAGACTAGCAATGCTCTGTTACCTTTTATGTCAGACCATAACCAATCTTGACAACACATCAATGCCTCCAATGTATTTGGCAATAATCTACTGCGATGTGGAGTAAGAAATCGACCACTGGTACTAAATGCAGATTCTGAAGCAACTATGGAGATAGGAATCGCAAGAAAATCTCTAGCAATCATCTGCAAGGTTGGGTATTTCAACCCATTTGTCTTCCACCAATTTAAGATGTCAAACTCTCCACTTGATCTAGGCAACACCGGCTCCTCTAAATAGTGGTCTAACTCTGTCCTTGCACTTATATTAGTAGAATTTTGTTGACTAACAAATAAATCATAATTTGACGACCATTCTTCTGATAGTTCAATATCTGCTATACCCATGTTATAAAAAACATTTGGCCTTGAAGATGAAAATGTAGTTTCCTTGCCCTTGGTGTTGCTATGATACTCTAATATTAAATCTTTACAAATAGCTTTCACTTTTGTAATCTCAGAATTTGAATCCTCTCCATAAATTTTAGGAAAAAAGTAAACTAGCATCATCATTTTATACCTAGGATCTAAAATTGTGCCTACGGCCATCACCCTATTGATCACATTCTAATATTTTTCAAATTTGGCAATCATTGTTGAAGTCATTTGATGAATAATGAAATTAGAAGAACCAAGCCACTCTCTCAAAGCCAATCTAATTTGACATATCTTTGGAAAATAAACATTTGAAGTCGGATACTTAGTACCAGAAAATAATTCAATCACACTATAAAACAATTGTAACCTTTTACAAATTTCAGTTGCTATATCCCAATCATCATCACTAGGCAAAGATTTATATTGATTCTCACGTCGTGCCAAGCGACCAAAAATATTTTTGTATTGTATGGCAACATGAAGCATCAAAAAAGTAGAATTCCACCTAGTTTTGCAATCAAGAGTAAGCTTTTTGACATATGTAATGTTTAGTTGATCACATGTGTCTTTGAATTTTTCCTCCCTCTTAGGTGTTGTTGTCCAAAAACTAACACTTTCTCTAACTTTTTCAATAGCATCTGAGATTATAGACAACCCATCTTTCACAATTAAGTTTAATATATGAGCACAACAACGCATGTGAAACAACAGACCACCCAAAATGAATGACCTAGGTGAAATCTTATCTAAAATGTGCTCAATCATAGCATCATTTGTAGTACAATTATCAATAGTCAAAGTGGACAACTTTCTATCTAGATTCCAATCCATCAAGTACTGAATCAAGACATCAGAAAGAACTTTGACAGTATGGGGAGCAGGAATATAAATGAACCTAAGACATAAATGAAGATTTTAAAAATCACATTAAGTATCAACAACAAAACCAAAAATAATAAGAACTATTATAGTATTATTAGTAGAAGTTTGGTGTTATTACCTCATAATTCGGCTTTGCAAGTTCCAAGAATCATCAATATAATGAGCAGTGATAGCCATATAGCCTCTATTTTGGTTGCCAGAAGTCCACATATCAGTGGTGATTGCAATCCGACTTGGATTATTTGCCAACAACGTCCTTGTCCTCTCTTGTTCACTATCATAAAGCTTCATAATGTCACTCTTGATAGTGTTACGAGAAACCACCTTAAATAAAGGCTGGAGAGCACCACAAAAATCTTTGAAACCGAAATGATCAACAATGGACAACGGATACTCATGGAGAATAATCATGTTGGCAAGCTTACTCCTTGCTATATCTTGATTAAATGAATAAGCACCAACAACAATTGTTTCACTCCTTCTTTGCTCAGTTTTGATGAATGCTTGCCTTATATAGCGAATTGTTCGAAGTTTACAACTCTTGAAGTGCTCACGCAAGTGTGACGTTCCTTGCCTTGGATCACCCAAGAGCTTTCCCTTACAATAATTACAAATGGCTTTCATTTTTCCATCTATCACCTCCCTCGTGAAGTGATTCTAAACATCGGAAGTTAGTTTTCATTTTTTAGAACCTCCAATTGGATCCTCAGATTGAGTTGGAGTTGGAGTTGGAGTTGGAGTTGGAATTAGAGTTGGAGCCTCATCTAAAGTTAGAAGATTGTTTTGTGATTCATCAACATTATTGGATTCAATGGATAATGGTGTTTGACTTTCACCTACGACAGTTGATGGAACTTGCTCATTGGCATTGCCCATCGGAGTAGAAGTTTGCTCGGCAGACATTCTACAAATATAAAATACAACTCTCAGAATATAAAGTGTATAACATGCAATCTATAATAGCAAAGGGGAAAAAACACCAGAACTAGCACTGAAAAATCAAAACAATCAATTAATTCTGCAAAAATTGAAGGCAAACAAAGTGCAGGCAAACAACATTTGAACATCTAACATTCTCCGAAATTGCTCACAATTCCACCAAAGATCAAGCATATTCTTCATCCACATAACACCGCCCCCACACTTGATTTGTGTGTGCATGTGAACATACTTCGCAAGTGAGTAATTTAAGATTAATTCTGCAAACCAACATAAACTAGAGCAATGTTTATAACAGGACTTTGAGTTGATGCTAATAATAAGCTTAACTAAATAACAAATTATTCTTTGGCCATACTCAAAGCGAATTCATTTCTATATAAATTTGGTAATACTGAGAGTACAGAAATTTCAGATATTTTCTATGTATTCCAGATTTCCAATAAACAATTTCAGGAATAATTTATATAAACACAATTAGAATAATCAAATGCCATAAATAAATGCCAAATGTACCACAAAGAGACTCTAAAAACACCAAAAAGGAAGTAGCTGTAACTGAAGAGCCTTGTCTTACATTTATTCAGCATCTACCAAACTACCCATTGTTACCACCCAATAGGAACAATATTCACCACAATCAGAAGACAATTTATATGAAAACAGCTCAGAGATTAAATTGATAAAACTAAAAAAATGTTGATAGATAAGTAAGAAAGCATCAAGCATCGAATCATACCTTTCAAAACAAGTAGTGCGAAAGGATCTGGGTGTGAGAAAACAAGGTGAGCCAGAGCCACCAACCACGAACTGCATGGACACACGGTTTGGGACTTGGGTGGGAGAGCACGGAGCCACCGTCACGGATTGCACGGTTTGGGTCACAAAGTTACTAAACTTTTGCCACCACCCCCCCCCCCAAATCTCACCTACGAGGACATTTTCCGATGGGGGTCGCCTTCAGGCCTGGTTCATCAAGCTCTTCCCTAACTACTGGGTTGCGTTGAATTTCATTGCTTGAAGCTTGGATTTGGATTAGAGTGCAGATTTTAGGAACTGCGGTGGCGAGCTCGCTGCAAATGGCAGCTGCGAGCTTCCAACGACGGTGGGCTTGCTTCGAACGGCAACAGCAAGCTCTAAACAGCGTCGACCAGCCGTCACGGTTTGGAGGCTTGGGGCTTTCTAAAATTGAGTTTGGTAGGAAGTAGGAACTAGGGATTAGGAGTAGACATTGGGAGTTGGCGGAGTGAACTCAGTGAAATTACCGAATGAGGGAGTGAGATGAGAGTGACTGGAGTGATAATTTGATAATAATGAGATTTTTTTGGTAATTTTATATGGGGATATTTTTGTAATTTTATTTGCGGGTACCCGCGGGTACGAGGGAAACCATATCCGCCTCCGCTCCATTTATTAAACGGGGATAACAAATAAACAGGTACCCATATCCTTGGGGGAATTTTTTTTCCCCATATCTGCCCCGTCACGGGTATTACCCGCGGGTACCCGCAGGGGCGGGTAAAATTGCCATCCCTATATCCGTTCGTGGAATCGTGGTGGTATGGCTCGAACTCAACAGATCTCTGCTACCTGGTCTGTTCGTAAAAAGGTAAGTAAAAAAAATTATAATCATATAAAATTATATATATGTCCTTATTATAATAAAATTCAAACATATGTTATTTTTATTTTATATGTATACATATATTTTTATAGATTATATAAACTGATTTTATAATAAATATTAGGTACAAAGTTTAACTTATTAACATCCAAATAATAAATTTTAATTTGAAATTATTTGTTCAATAAAAGATTTGTGATTTTTTATTTATAATTAATATAATTTATCATATAAATTTAATTAAAAATATTTGAATGCATAAAAAAACTTTAATCTTAATTTTTAATGTTATTTTTGTCTCATTTTCTGTAGTCCTATTATTGTTGTTCCTCCTTCCACCTGATGTCAATAGCCTCCTTCTCGTTTTTCGGCATACCAAATTGCACACCTCAACAAGCTAGCTGCCGACAAAGCATTCACCGTTGTCAAGCTCAGCTCCGGTCAAATGAAGCCATTGTGGGAGGGGAGTCCCTAAGTCCGTTGAAGGAAGACAATGATGTTTTGGCTGAATTATTGAGGAAAAGACCATGGGTAGAGTTATAATTTTACAGTTTCAGCTTTTGGTGTCTCAGTTTTCTTCGCACTTGAGCGAAGAAAATTTTCGTGTAGGGTCCACTGCCATTTTATTTCTCTCTTCTCTGTTTTCTTCTGTAAATAAAATGAGAGAAAACATCATTTTTTACCCTTTTTCTTTTCCCCTGTTTTCTTTCCTCTCATTTTATCTCAAACCAAACAAAGGGTTATTGAGTTATTTTTTTTAATAACCAAATCCACCATTTTTTAATAACTTAACCCATCATTTTAATGAGTTGAACCGGACCATTTTAACTGCTGTAGTGTTGATCACATAGAGAGCATATGTTTTAAGTGTTTGTTGATTTAACACATTTAGACAGAGTGATGGAATATGGACAGTCCGATGGTATTAGATTGGCACACATGCTTGAAAAATTTCTATCCCTTATTACAAAATTTAGAAATAGGATATTAAGGATGGATGGAGATCACCTGTCTTCATTTTCTGTCTCATTTCCTGTCCCTCTATTTAAATTTTGACAAGTGTAAAATAAATTAAATGAGAAATGGACATGTAATTAAGTTTAGAACACTTGTCAGAATTTAAGTGGAGAGACAGGGAATAGGGACAAGTGATCCTCATCCATTAAGGATATGCTTACATGGATTGGTTTGAAGGAAAAGGAAAGTGATGATTAAGGGGTGGCAATAAAATCCATTAATTTTTAATCCATCCAATCCATTTATATTAAAATCAATCCAATTCATCCAATTAAAATGACATATCTTATTAGATTGGATCTAATGGATTAAATTTAATTATGGATGGTTAGTAATCCAACCAAAACATGTATTGGATATCCAATATATTTTATGTTTTTTTAGAGAGAGAAACAGAATAAATGTTTTTAGAGAGAGAAACATTTTTTTAAATGAGTAGTTTGGATATCCATCCATCCAATCCATTAAAATGGATTAATAAATGGATTGAATATCCATTTATAAAATTAGGTCATGGATGGATTGGATAATATTAAACATTTTGTAATGGATCTTAAATGGATTAATAGTTTATTTTGAATACATCCATTACAATCCGATTCAAAATCAAACCAATCCATCCATTTGACACTCTTTTGTGTTTTTAAATTGAGAATTATAAATTATTTTAAAAAAATAAATAAGAGATAATTATGGCTTGTTAGAATACATTTATATAAAAAAATATTTATTTTGAAATTATTTTTAAAAAAAATTATATTTAGATGTAATACTTAAAAGATAATTATAATAATAATCTCTAATATTAAAAATACTTATTCTTTCACTTATTTTAAAAGTTTAAGATTGTTAACTTTTAAAATAATTGGTTGAACTACTTTTTTTTTTAAAATAATATTTAAACACATTTAAAAACACTTTTAAATACTTATTTTAAAAATTAAGTGTATCGAAACGAATTTTTAGAAGAGTACATATTAGTAATGTTATTCATCACTAACGGTTATCTATTAAGTCGTTCACAAATTACAAAATAGATTTGTTCATATATTTAAGTCGTTATCCTATAATAAAGAAAAACAAAAACTCACTCAACAGAACAATTGTTTTTTGGTGGCCAAATCAGATGGAAAATAGCTCGAATCCCCCGAAAATTGGATTTTCTAGTGGGTTTGAACTCTGACAAAAGCCATCACAAAAGTTGTTTTTCAGATTTGATAAATTCGTTATTTTCTCACGCGGAAACTGACGTAATTTCACTAATTTTATGAGAAATTTTTATATGGATATGATTTATTACGTTATTTTTTAAATATTTAAATTATTATTTAATATATATAAAAATATTATTAAAAATTAATACAATATTATGATTATTCCTATCACATTATATATGTTCAATAATAATTTAAAAATTTATAATATATCGTATGCATTTAAAAATTACTCCAATTCTATTGTGTCACATTTCAAGACCAAACTCTCTTTATTGGTTTTGGAGAAGGATCTTTTAATAAGTATCTATTAATTATTAATTAATAAGTCTACTTATCAATTAATGATTAATAAATACTTACATACTGGTAAATTAGTTTAGATAATCCAAATCCATTGGTTTCCTGATTCTAAAGGTTATTTCTCTGTGAAAAGTGCCTAGAAGGTGGAATGGAGTAGATGCATTGAATCTAGAGCAGCCCACAATCATAATGGTTAACCGTTAACCTTGTGAGGTTGAAGAGTCATTCATATCTCTAGAAAGCCATTTGGCGTCTTCATGTTCCACCTAAAACCAGAATTTTCATGTGGAGAGCTTGCAAGAACATTCTTCCCTCGTTGGTCAGATTACAAGATAAGAATGTGATTGTAGATTCTCAGTGTTTACCTGTGTGGCTCCACCCCAGAATTAGTTCAGCATCTTTTGATGACTTGCCCGTATACTTCACATGCAATGCCCTTGCATCTGCATAATTTACAGAGGTTGGACATTACTCGTGAAAATTGGCTAGTTCATGTAGAGCAATATCTTGGTCACTTGACTTCAAATCAAAGAGAGCAAATTAGTATGTTGTGGCACACTATTTGGAATGGGAAATCAGCTAAGCCTTCTACTCAAATAGCTGGTATTTCGGATACGAAATTGAAAGCTTATCAGGAAGCCAACTGTTCTCATTTGGGCAGTTCCCTTGCAACATCATACAGGAGCTGGACTAAATCGAGAAGGGGAAGTTTCAAGGTAAATGTTGATTTTGCTCTCATGGAATATGAGCAAGCTTACTGGATAGGAATTATTATAAGGGATGAAGATGGTAAGTTTATGGCAAGAAAAGCTCAAATTAAGATATCCTTATAGAGGTGAGTTACTTGCTGCTAGGGAAGGTTTGCTGTTTGCATGGGATATTAATTGGTTGCAGGAAAATTTATCTAGAAGGAGGTGCTCAAAGAGTTTACCAAAGTATAAATGGCGAGCCAAATGATTTCACCTACAATGACTCGATTCTTGCTGACATTTATGCTTTTGCTTCTTGGTTTTTTTGGTTTGAATGTGGTTATACTTCTCGTAATTGTAATTCTGTTGTTGATGCATTGGCGCATGAACGTGTTTTGAATGTAAAAATAAAAATGATTTGATTTGTAAATTAAATTTAATTAAATTTTGTGTTTAGAATATAAAAAATAAGAAATAATTTAATTTTTAAAATTTCAAATAAATTTTATTAAATTTAATAAAATTTGTTAAGATCTAATTTGATTCAAAATAAATAAATTATTTTATCTTTAGTAATTACTTTTAATTATATCTCATAAGAGTTAAAATATAAAATAATAAAATAAAATAAAATATCATTTTAATAAATTCTAAATATAAAATTTAATTTTTAAATTAATTTAAATTTCATTTTTTTTAATTTTAAATATAAAATTTAATTTTCAAATCAATTCAAATTAAATCACATTATTTTTTATTTTTATTCATTCCAATAAAACAACCTATTAGATGACCATCAAAGTTGTACATGGAGCGTGGACTCTCTTGATTTTATTGTCCCGATCTTATTTTATAATATTCAGCAATAAAAGCTCAACAGTTCATTAAAAAAGAAAATTAAAGAAAATCCATAGATTTGAATTGAAGTGATATAGTCATCATAAACTCAAGGTACGTTGATTAGGTGACTCAACCTGCCGTAATTAGCAATTCTATTGTTTTTCAAATGTTAGGTTCTTTTCATAAAATTTTCTTATATAATAGAGTGCAACAAGCGTTTCTCAAGTAAATTCTAAAAGACACTGTCAAAAATGTAAATTCTAAAAGATAATAAGGAGGAATTAAGTACAAATACAGAATAGCAGCAGAAAAAAAAAAGGAAGAGGGACATACACGTACTAGCATCATCGATAGCCTTCATCAGCTCTTGGAATCATGCAATCATGATATAAATTTATTTTATTTTAAAATTTATATGGGCTAAAGTTTATCAGTAGCAAAATATATCAATCTAGTATCTAGGTTTAAATAATTAAATATATGCTGCTACTTAATTTATCACCGGTGGTGAGGGTAATCTAAAATTGATCATTGACCTTTTATTTTTAAAGAAGATCATGCGTTGGAAGAAGAAGAAATGCCTCGTGTTAATGGACCACAACTGATCTTACAAAGTTGCAAAGGACTTAAAGATGCGGTCTGCAATATATCTCTCAATATTTGTGGATTTCGCATTATTGTTTCCTAACTGTAAATGCATATGCTGATAGAACTTACATTACAACGTAATGGACCTTAATTCAATTAAAGCATTCTGAATTTATATATAAAGCTCATTCAATGCAGACATCTAACTCCTTCGGTCTTTAGCCTTCCCCACGGGAGCCGGGACCCTTGCTAGTTGCTGTACCATTCTCGACCTAATTAATTGCGAAGAAGGAAAGTGTCTCTGAAGGAAAGGTAATTTAGGTTATTGGCATTAAATAAAGCTGTGTGCCTGTGTTCTTGGCCTTTTTTAATAATGAATGGCTCAGCTTCAGCCTCAGCCTCAGACCCTCAGGCTCAGGAACAGTAAGATATTCCAGAGGATGGCATACATGTATATGGCTCTTTTAATGGAATTACCAACTCAGAACTCAGAAGATTCAATGTGTGGAGCCCCTTGCCCTAGGCCCTCATGGCATACCCTGACATTTACATGAAATTAGTATCCAGACATGTAGTTGTTAGTACAGTACCTTCTGGTACTGTAAGGTGATGGAAGTCTCTCTTCAATCAACAATATCGATCAATGCCCTCAACGACTTACATTCTTAGAATAATGAGCATCAAAAATATATTTTTTTCCTTTTTTTTTCTTTTAATAAAAGAGCTAGTGATGTATTGCACGATGTATATTCCCACACGTTGACGGCAGATAAACAAATACTCTCGTATAATAAAACCTTGCCTTTTGATTACGTTAAGTATGCATGTTTAATTGGTAATTCCTATTTTCGCAGAAATAATTGTTTTTTCTTATAAAAAACACTCTTTCAAGTATTTTTTATTATAAATTATTTTAAATACAAAATAAATTAATTAAAATATACATTAATAACAATGATAAATTATAAGTAAAAAGAAACAAACTTTATTATCAAACCTTTTTTATGAGTTTTGTTAAATGCATTTGTTATAGAATTTAAAATATAAAATTTCATATGAAAACAAAGTATTTAATATATTATAAATTAGAAATTAAAAAAATTTACTTTCTTGTTTAAATTTTTTTATTTTAATTTTTTAACAAATACCTTTAATAAAACTATTTTTTTATTCTAAGTTAGTACAAAAATGGTATTCAACTTTCTCACCAAGTAAAATGTCCATATCTTATTTCTTTCTCCCCAAGTAATAGTGTGTGACGCATTCCATAAGATTTTATTCTTCTTGAGCCTAAAAATAGATGTGTTTTTTATGCTTTAGTATGCTCATCCATCGACATAAAGCGTGGCTATTTAATTTGAAGTTGTTTGCAGGCATGTCTAGATCGTTGTTATTCAGGACTCTTTTGGCATTATATATCTAGTTCTATCCCTTGATGATGCCATTATCATACCCAAAATGTTCGCATTGTACCTGAAAATTCGTAAGGAATAATGTTGGGAGAAAGGGCAATATTAATCAATAGTTATAAAACATTAAAGCAGCGTCGATGCTTGTTTTGATGGACATACATGAGGATTAATATATATTCTTAGAAAGAGTATATAACTTGGGTCTCAATCAAGCGGGTTCTAGGCAGCCCCACCATATACTGTTATACTATCTCTTCAATCTCTCACAAGTCTCAACTCCTTTGCCTCTTTCATTTGTATTTTATGTTAATTTTTATGCGATTTGTAAAATACTTAGACGTCATAAAATTTGTGAATACTAAACGAGATTGTCCACCAACTACTTAAGCTCAATCTTAGCCCCATGATGATTTTGAATTTCCTTTTAGTAACATTTTTCAATAATTATTTGGTCGCGTAACAATAAAATGAATGAGAAAATTAACTAATGTATTGAATTGACCAAACCAACCATTTAAAGACACACCACCCGTTCTATCGCACTTTAAATTATGGAGCCTCAATATATTAAATGGCTCATTTATACCCAAACAGTGGCGATTTTTTCATATCTATCTTTTCTCTTTAATATTTTAATCTTGTGGGGAAGCCTATATTCTCATCACTCAAGTTTGTCTTTAAAGAATATAGCACGGCTTTAGAATCTGCTTTACCAAAAGTATAAGCAAACTCCCCTTAAAATAAGCATTGATAAAAAGACATTAGGTTCCAACTATGCACTAATAAAGATGTTGCGGTGCAAACTTTTTAAGCTTATAAACTGTAATTAAATGTCATAATTAAAGAAGACAACTAACTAGAGTCCAACTATTGAGGCATTGAACTTGAAGCCTGAGTGTTTAACTAAATAGTTTATAGCTATTACTATGACTCAAATGAACACATACTCTGGTTCTTGTCACTTCTTCTTCTTCTTCATCTTTTTTACTCCTTCTTCTTCTTATTATTATTAGAATTATTATCACTATTATCCTTGATCATGAAGGGGATGGAGAACCCAATTTATTTAACCATTTTTTTTATAAAAAGCAAACACTTATTTTACTTTCCTAATTAGTTGACATCAAAATATTATTTTTGTGAATGAATCGCTAAATTGATGAATTAAGAATATTACCTTTGATGATTAAGGAACTAAAAATGTCAACTTTATATAATTAAAGAACTACATTATGTTATTTTCTAGAGCTGATGAGCTAAATTGATGATTTTTTTAAAGAACAAAATTGACTTCAATTACATCTTTAGAGATTAAAATTAGTGTTTACATTTATATTAATATGTTGTGCCACACCCATAATTGTGTGAGTTAACTCGATATCAGTATTAAAGAAAGATACTTGTTAATGAGTATCTTTAAAACATTGATTAATTAAAAATAATAAAATAAAAAGTAATGCATTTATTATATAAAAAACTAAAAAAAATCAGTATTTTTAAAATAATTAAAAATATTTACTAAAATATATTAAATACCCATTAACCGATATTCTTAATACACTCCTTAACAAAACCCATTAAAGAAAATTAAGATGGGAACATATCTCTCTAACTCTTGTGAATTGTGATATGAGAAATTCTAGGGTGAAAATTGAGATACGAGGGATCACCCTGAGATTTGACCCACTTGACTATTTTGTCCAGTTCAGGTGGTTTGTTTTTGGAGCACATTCACAACACTAAGCAGCCAACTTAAAGCCGCCAAGCTCAATGGCGGCTTTATCTGCAAGCCCCTCCCTCTTTGCGTACTCTCTCTATATATTCACCATCTTATCCTGTAATTTTATCCTGTCTGTATATGAAGGAGGAAAAGTAGAAAAAAATAATATAAATGTGGAATTTTACTATTTCAACTCAGTTAATATGACGGAGATAACCAACATATAAGTAAATTTTGACAATTAATTTTGTAAATCACGCGATGATTCACTAGTTAGTCCACCTTTAGTTTTTATAGAAGGGTAAATTATGTAAATAATGTTAGGATATCACTCTTCAAAACTCTATTGGCCCCTTTATACGGAGGGAAAACAAATTTTTCTTTTATTGAAGAAACAAATCTTGTTTGTAGAAGGGGTCGGAACATAAGAAGATTTAACGTTGAATGGTTAAAGGTGGTTTGAAGTACGAGTTAGATCCATTAAATTGTGATTTTGTGGTTGGACTACTCTAACAATAAGTCTTAGAACGCAGTTCAATTGCTATTATTTTCTCCAACATAACTGTACTCTCATAATCAGCTTGTAAGTCTAATAAAAGGCCTAAGATCAACCCCTCGTCTAAGAGTAGGACAAATCTCACTCGGTTTGTCTTTTATGACTAACCAAATCTAGTCATGTGCTTTACATGTACCCGCAATGGCCAATTGAAAATCTGTGACACATGGAGCATATATATATATATTATCAGGTGAGAGGGTTGCATTAGTGGGATATAAGAAGGTTATGGGAACATATCAAGTATGAGATTGAATTAATTTATTTTGTTTTTTTTTTCTTAGATTTTTTTAAAAAATGTCTTAAGGATATTTGCTAAAGATTTAAAATAAAATTTTTTACATAAAAATAAAGTATTTAATACATTAATAATTAAAAAACTATTTTTATATAATTTTTTTATTTTAAATTCTTTAACAAGTATTTTTAAAACATCCTTTAAAAAAACTCTTTCTTTTTAACAACTTTTGCTTTGGGATTAATAAGTAGTAAATATTGTCGAGACAATTTTAAGGATATATTCCTATATTAGATTTAGTGTATGTTTGGGATAATTATAAAAATTAGATTATTTTAATAATTAATTATTGTATAAATTTTTTTGTTATAATTAATTATAAAAAATATATTTTATGTTTGGATATATTAGCTAAAAAATAATTTTAAACTAATCTATTTTATTTGAATGATATAAAAAAATTACTTTTATGCATTAAATTATCAAATTAAGTATAAAATAATTAAAAAATTATTTAATTAATTAAAAAATTTATTTTATTAAAAATAAAATGATATTTATATATTACTGTTAATAATAATTCTAACAACTTTTTTATAAAATGTTCAAAATTTAACTTTAAAAAAAAAATTGTTGCAGAGAACACTTTTTCCATCAACTTACGTTGGTACAAATTTGGCAAACATACTACTATTGCAACCAACAGTTTTTTTCATAAAAGTAACGTATGTTTGGGACAGAAATAATTCATCTCAAACATACTCTTATACATATAGTGGAATTAATTAATGTACATTTTATTGTCTATCCAACTTGACGGAAAGTATTCTACATAAAATTTTTTGATTGATTTTTTTAATACAAAATAAAGTAATTCAAACATATTTTTTATAAAGACACTCATATTTAAGATTTAAGAATTATATAACTTGATTTTATTTTGTTTATTTGTGATAATATTTGATTATATAGATATACTAAAAAAAGAAAAAAAGTTAATTTTAATTTATTTTGACATGTTAAGTGATTTTTCCATATCATATAAATAAATAATTATATTCTTTCTTTTTGTTGTCTTCTACAATTTTATCAATAATAAATTTAGATCATTGTTAATAAAAAGATATTATTTATTCATAAACATATTAGTTATTAGAGTAATTAATTACTTTTAATATAATATTATATTTAATAGTAGTATTAATTGCCTCTCAACACAATTTTACTATATACTATACATATAAAAAATTTCATTTCAGTGCTATCAAATAAGAAAGTGTCACATCAGTATAGTAATTAGATTTTTCAATATAAATTTTAACAAATTTTCAAATATATTGAAGCATAGGATTCTTTAAAAGTATACAATCTTTTCCACCATAGTGAATTAAAATTAAATTTGAAGTGCAAGTAAATTATGACTCTACATCCCAACAGTGTAAGATTACAATCTTTTCCACCATAGTAAATTAAAAATTAAATCTATTTCTATGTATTTTATTTTTAAAGGTAGTATTAAGGTTTAAACTTATAACCTCAAGCAAATTATTCAACTCTAGTTCTCCATCACTTGCCCACTTATAGTGGTTTAATTTTTTTCTTTGTTTAATCTTAATTATACATGCAATAATTTATCCATTAAAATTAAAAATTTAATAAAATATTTTTTTTATAATTTAAAATATTATAAGGTAATTTTAAAAATAATATGAGGGTGGTACCAAATAATAATAATAATTAATAATACGAGGGTAAATAAAAAATAACGATAAAATATACTTCATGTTGGGGAGACCATTGTCCTCACCCTGTTATACAGTGGTCTGCCCCGCGAGACACGAGTACATTTTCGCACATTGATTACTTTCAACATTAAAAATAAAAAATACTGCACCAAAAAATAACAAAACACAAAATAAAGAAAGAATAATATTACATACACAAATTTATATACATATTATTTTATATTTTTATAATTTTTATTATTTAATTACTGTTGATTATACATAATTTTTTATATACTTATATTTTGATTTTATCACATATACGTAATGTGAAGAGATGTGTATACATCATATGTGCATGAAGTTTTATCCTAAAAATAATGCTTCTTACATATTATTTTAGCAGCACATTAAGGGTATGTGATAAAATTATAGTGTAATAGGTGTATTGAAAATAAAGTAAAATTATTTTAATTAAATGATAAAATTTATATAAATATAAAGTAATTAATGTGTAAATATAATAGCAGCATTGTTATAAAATAAAGGTATGTCTGAGAATTGGGATAAGTAATGTTGATAAGCTCGTAATATAGACTCCCAACATTTTACTTATTATCACGCCGATTTTAAGTTTGCATAAAGGGGCAAGCACCAAAAATTCCAACGAGTACTCACACCGAGCAACAACAGAAGGTGATCCTCTCTGTGAGAAGAAATGCAAATCCTCGTCAAAAGAGAGCTTCCTATTGGGAAATCAATTGATGGGAACTAACTCAGCTGTGAAGGATGAACTCTGCCACGCTAAAGAATTCCAAAGGAAATCCCTTTCCATTTGGACTAGAACCGAACACACCAGCTAAAAATGGTTGTTGTCCCCCCCCCCCCCCCCCCCATCCTCTCTCCCCTCGAGAATCCTCCAATACACTTACGATGAAACCCAGAATTTAATATCGTGCACATCCATCAATATTCATATTCTGGTGCCATCTATGAAATGTGAAGAGATTCTTGAGTACAGCCAGACGCAAGATAATCTATTTTTTTTATATATATAAAGATGTAAGATAATCTTTTTATACTATAGTACTCATAGTATATCACATTATTTCTGTCAACCATTATTGTTTTTTTACTTTAAACAATGTTTGATATAATATTATAAAAAAATTTATCTTACAGTACTCCATGAAACTAATAATATTTCCTTAGACCAAGAAGATCACATCAAACAGGTTGGCTAAAATTACCATCAGACCCTTGTTAATGTTGGCTAAGCCGCGAATCTTGTCTTGATTACCTAATGTCATAACATAATTGGCTGAGTTAGTGATAAAGAGGTGCAGGTCAGTATAGAGTATTAGAAATTTTTCTATGATTTTAAATTTTTATTGATTTATTTATTTGTCAAAATTAATTGAATGGTAATTTGATATTTTTTAGAATCTATTTTTATATTGTGATTAATGAATTTATTAGAAATTACATGTTAGACATTGAGTTTAAATAGTATATGTGCTTGAAAAAGTGTGAAGTCTGATTGCTTGATTCCATAATGGATAGAACAAGATAACTCTCAACGAAGGAGCAGGTCCCTTCTCCACTATCTCTATATATATATGTGTGTCCTTTCAAGATAGATGCATGATTTTTGATTCACAAACTACTATTACCCTATCTAAAAAAAGAGAGGAGAATGAGAGGAAAATCATGATTCTTATAATCCACAAGTGTGTACAATTCTTGGTTCTTCTTGATCGTAAATTTGACAAATAACAAGATGTCAACAAGAGATACGCTTTGATTATTAATATGGTGTTCTAAATTCACGAATTTATGATCTAGAGACATTCTTAGTAATGATTTTTAATATCTACATGTGGTATCAAAGTCTTAGATACATGATTTAGAATTCATTCTAACATGTACATGCATGATTACATGAGAACCTATGATTTTAGGGTTCATAACTTGTATTTTTTTTATGCATGGTTAAGTGGATATAGAATGCGAATTATTTTATTATGTTTTTGTAAGTTTTTAGATGTTATAAGTCATTTTAAGTCACTATAAATGACTGAAAAAACTTAGAACCCACATTAATCTCTATGGATGAAAAACTCAAGAACACTTGACATTTTTTAAATCATCGTTTTGGTTGTTTTTATTTATGATAATTGACTAAATATATCCTAGAATATGTTTAGGCATGAATACAGGCCTTAGAGGCAATCAAAACACGTTTAAAATTGGATAAAGACGTGATTTTTTCAAATCGGGTTAAACAGACCCGTTTTCGCATTTTCTATATCCTAAACGTTCACTCTTGCGTGATTTTCTTCATGACAATCATCCAAAATGATGATAAATCATGTGTGAATGAAGACTCAATCATTTCGGGATCAAATCGGGTCAAAAACTGGTCAAAAATGGTGTTGGCTCGCAACCGAGTCGTCAAAACCCGTTTTTTCCAGTGAACCGGGTCGTGACGACTCGGCTGGAGGTTAAAGGTGATGAACAATGCGAGTGGGACGAAGCCCAAACGCACTGCCAGGCGCGTGATGACACGTGGTATCTATTTTTTGAGTTCTGTTTTTTCCTATACACTCGTATTTATGCTTAAAATTTATCTATGTATGTTTTATAATTTTATGGTAATTAAAAATATTTAATATTAATTTATTTATTGTTTATTCAGATTAGACATTTGAGAAAATCAATTTTTTGGTGATTCTAAACATGAAAAATAATTTAATATTATGATAAACCTATCTTTGATAGCTACTCTCCCTAGTTTTGTTAGGTTTGGATAGTACACTCTCTAGGTACATTAAGAAAATTAAAAAATATGTTAGAAAATGATTATTTGGGCTATTATTGATTTATCTCTGTTTAGGGTTCTATTAATTGAAGTGAATATATGTCAACACAGTAGATTATTTGTTGAAATTGATAGGGTTACTTGTGAATTTTTTTTGGAATGTTATGTTATTTAATTAATTTGTGAATTAAATTTACTTACAGGTAGTAGATTCATAAATTATTTTGTTGTAACATATTATTTTTGGGATGATCTTTATAGTAAAATTCTTTCTACCAATATGCGTTAGAATTTTTATAAATGTTGTTATTATAGTATATATACTTTACCCACAAAAGAGTTTATATTATATGTATTAAATCCTTATTTCAGCAATTGTCATTAGTATAATTGCCTATGTTATTAATCATTTTCTTAATTATTATTTTTTCTGGTCCAGTCATTTTTTCCTTGTCTACTACTGCAAACCAAGTTGAGGTTTTGACTAAAAATAATTATAAAAGGTGGAAGGATGATATCGAATTAGCCCTTAGCTTGTTGGACTTTGATATAGCTATTAGAGAATATGAACCTACTGCACTGACTACCGAAAGTACAAATGAACAGAAAGCTTATCATAAGGAGTGGATAAAGGCTAATTGCAAGACTTTAATGTTTATCAAACGCTCCATTGATAAGACACTTATGAAAGCAATTCCACATTCTGACAATGCCAAAACTTTACTTGCTTTCATTGGGGAAAGGTACGCAATATATGAAAAGGCCGAAGCATGTCAATTGATGGAAACTTTTATTAACATGAAATATGATGGAATTAGTGGTGTCAGGCAACACATTATGAAGATGGTAATCATTACCAATAAACTTAGTGACCTTAAGTGCCCTGTAACTAATATTTTTATTGTTCGCTATGCTTTAAATTCCCTACCTACTAAGTTTGATGCATTAAAAATATCCTATAATACCCAAAAAGAAGAGTGGGATATTAATACCTTAATATTTGTTTGCGCACAAGAAGAGGATAGGATGAATCATTTGGCTTCTGGAAGTATGAATTTAGTTTCTCAACCACACCATAAGAAATATTTTAAGAAAAAGGAGAAGAAGCCTCAGTGTAAGAATGAGTATGATAATAGGCTGTCTATCTAACAAACTCCTTGGTCCAAAGTCTAATATTCATAAGAATAAGTTAAAGTGTTGGCTTTGCAAATCTGTAGATCACAAGAAATCAAACTGTCAAGCCTTCAAATCTTTTATTAAAAAAAAAATCCAAGGTGAGTCACTAGCTTTCATTTGGTATGAATATAGTTTGGTAGATATTCCTTTGAATTCATTATGGCTTGATTCTGGAGCATCTATTCATGTTACTAATTCCTTGCAGAGGTTCAAGAGCAAGCGAATGTCAAGTGATGATGAAGTCAATTTGTTCGTAGGGAATGGAAATAAAGTCAATGTTCAGTTTATAGGATTAGTTGAATTAAAGCTAGAGTCAGGATTTGTTTTACATTTGAAAGACACCATATATGTACCATCCATGAGGCGGAATGTAATTTCTTTGTCCAAACTTGACAATTGAGGTTTTTCCTTTAATTTCAACAATGGATGTTGTCTTCTATCTTATGGTTCCCAAGTTATTGGCAAGGTTATTAGGAAACTATTGGAAACACAAGGGCATTAATCAAATTTGCTTAAATCTTGATTTCAATGTTTTCAATTCCCTATATGTTCAAACTATTAGAAACAAAAGGGTACTAATCAAAGACACATCCTTGTCTTTATGTCATAGGCATCTAGGTCATATCTCTAATGATAGAATTAATAGGTTAATAAAGGACAATATCCTATCTTTACTTGATTCTATGAATTTTGGAGATTGTGTAGACTGTATAAGAGAAAAGATGACCAAGACAAGTAGAAAGAGTTCTATACGTAGTAAAGAACTTTTAGAAATAATTCATACATATATTTGTGGTCCTTTGAAACCAACATTGTGTGGGAATAAATATTTCATTACTTTTATTGATGACTTTTCTTGTTTTGGTTACGTTTACCTGATAAATGATAAGTCATTGCCTTTAGAAAAGTTTAAATTTTTAAAAACGAGGTTGAGAATCAATGTGGTAAAGGAATAAAAATAATAAGGTCGAATCGATATGGTGAATATTATGGTAGACATGGTGAGACTGGATAATTTAAGGGGTCTTTTGTTAAATACCTTGAGGACTGTGGAATAGTTTCCAAATTTACTATGTCAGGGACTCTTAAACAAAATATGGTAACTGAGAGGCGAAATCACACTTTAATGGATATGGTCAGGTTTATGATGAGTCAGTTCAAATTACTTGATTTCCTTTGGGAGAAGCCTTTAAAACAGTCATGTATATACTAAATAGAGTGCCTTCTAAGTTTGTTCCCAAAACTCCATTTGAATTGTTTAAGGGATGGAAACCTAGCCTTAACCATCTTCATGTGTGGGGTTGTGCCGCAGAGGTGAAAATCTATGACCCTACCACATCAAAATTAAGTGCTAAGACTACCAGACATTACTTTATTGGTTATCCTATCAATACTAAAGGCTACATATTTTACTGCCTTATCCGTGGAACAAAAATAGTTGAAGCAATCACTGCCAAATTTCTTGAGAATAATGTGAGGAGTTCTGATGTTACTATAGATGAGGGCATAAGTTCTAGTGGAAAAAATGTTATAGTACCAGTTCCTATTATACAAAAAAGAAATGTGAGTGAGTCATTTAAAAAGGTTGATGATGAACCACAATAATAAATTATAGAAAAACCACCACCACCGGCTCTTGAACATCTTGTTAAGATTCTTCCTCTTAGACAATCTCAAAGAGAAAGAAGACTGGTCGACCTTGATGATTACTATACTTTTCTGGGGGGATAGATATTAATGTTGGGTGCATGCCAAATCCATAAAATTATAAGGAAGCAGTTTCTAGTGCTCTATTTGATAATTGGATTGAAGTAATGAATGAGGAAATACTCTCTATGAATCATAATGATGTGTGATAATTTGTGAAACCTCCTAAATGTGTTAAGCATATTAGATGCAAATGAGTGTTTAAGACAAAGAAAGATTCTAAGTGAAATGTGGAGCGCTTTAAAGCAAGATTGGTGGCAAAAAGTCAAAAGGAATGAATTAACTACAAAGAGACTTTCTCTTATGTTTCTTCCAAGGATTCTTTCTGGATTATTATGACTCTAGTTTCTCAGTATGACTTAGAGTTGCACCAGATGGATGTAAAGACAACCTTATTGAATGAAGATATTTATGACGAGGTCTACATGTAGCAACTGGAGGATTTTATAGAAAATGAAAAGGAGCATATGGTATGCAAATTGAAGAAGATTATTTATGGTTTAAAGCAAGCTTCTAGACAATGATATATTAAATTTGATGAAGTTGTTTCTTCTATGGGCTTTGTGTAGAATAAGGTAGATCAGTACATATATCTTAAGATGCGTGAGAGTAAATTCATTTTTCTTGTTCTCTATCTGGATGATATTTTACTTGTCAGCTATAATTATGATCTACTTGTTGAGACCAAAGATATGTTGTTAGCTACTTTTGATATGAAAGATCTTCGACAAGTTTCTTTTATTTTGGGCATTGAAATTCATAGAGACAAATTATCTCGAAGAGTCTATATTGATCGTGTTCTTAAAAGGTATAATATAAAAACTTATAGGCCTGGTGATGTTCTAGTTACCAAATGAGACAAGTTGAGTAAGGAGCAGTGCCCTAAGAATGATATTGAGAGGAGTTCCATGACAAATGTGCCTTATGCTCGTGCAATTGGTAGCCTTATGTATGCTCAGGTATGCATTAGACCTGATTTGTCATTTGTTGTTAGTGCACTGAGTAGATATCTATCTAATCCAAGATATGCTCATTAGGTAGTTGTTCAAAAGGTTATAAGGTACTTACAAAAGACAAAGGATTACATGTTTGTTTATAGGAATGTTGATGATTTAAATGTCATTGGCTACTCTGATTCAGACTTTGCTAGATGTATAGATGATGACAGATCCACTTCTGGATACATTTTCATGTTAGCCAAAGGAGCTATATCTTGGAAGAGCGTAAAGCAAACTCTGACAGCTTCTTTCACAATGCAAGCTGAGTTTGTTGCATTGTATGATGTTGCTTCACATGCTATGTGGTTAAGGAACTTTATTTCCACTCTTGGTGTTGTTGACTCTATTTCTAAACCATTGAAAATTTATTGTGATAATCGATCTGCTGCTTTGTTCACCAAGAATAATAGAACCACTTCTACCTCTAAACATATAAGGATTAAATTCATGGTGGTGAGAGAAATATTTGATAGTGGAGAGATTCTTATTGAGCATATTATTACTGATGAGATTTGCTGACCCCTAACTAAATGACTTAGACTTATAATGTTTATAAGACATATTGAGAACATGAGTATTATAAGATCCTTTAATGTAATTGATTAGTAAGAGTTGCCATTTATTGTATACTTGTTACATTGAACTTGTAATGCTCATTTAATAAAGTTATCTGCATGATTATTTTTATCGTTGTTATAATAATTATTGTACAGTTTTATTACTGTGTTGTCTCGAGATGTTTAGTTTTCTTGAAGAAAATGGTGTTTAATGATAAACATGTCTATAATCTCCTTAGAGAGATTGATTGTGTTTTCTTGAGAAAACACAATGTAAGATCTATGCACATTAACTTAAAGGGGCAAATGATCACAAACTAAGTTATAATGTGTATCTACACTAGCACACTTGTATTATGATCATGACAATAAGATTATTAGTTACATAGTCATTGGTGAATTAGACTTTAATAGTTTATTTATTACTTATGGCTTTTAATTGATAGTTTTATTGAATTCTTTGATCATGTTTAATGTGAGTTTAATCAGGTTATTTTAGTGGCCACAGTTGTTCAACCATAAATTCTTTTCTTTTCAAAAGGAATTAGTAAAATACCTATTTATTTATTTATTTTTTAAAATTCTTTTGAATTAAATTAAACTGAATCAATATTGTCTAAGTAGGAGAATGTTTGAAATTTTCCTATGATTTTGGACTTCCATTAATTTGTCTGTTTGTCAAAATTGATTAAATGGTAACTTGATGTTTCCTAAAAGTTATTTTTATATTGTGATCAATGAGTTTATTGAAAATCACATGTTAGATTTTGAGTTCAAATAATATGTGTGCTTGAAAAATTGTGAGGTTCGATTGCTGGATTCTATGATGTGTGAAACAAGATAACACTTCAACGAAAAGACAGTCTCCTTTCTATTCCATATATATATATATGTGTGTGTGTGTCCTTTTAATATAAAGACACACATGATTTTTGAGTCATAAATTACTATTGTCCCATCTAAAAAAAAAGAAGAAAAGGAGAGAAAGATTCTGATTTTTGTAATTTATAAGTGTGTATAATTTTTGATCTTTCTTAATCATAAATTTAACAAACAATAAAATGTCTACAAAAAATACATCTGAATTATTAATATAAGATTCTAAATTCATGAATTTATAATTTAAAGACATTCTTAGTAAGAATTTCTAATTTTTAATATCTACATGTAGCATATATGTGGTCTGCTACAGCACTACCTAATTTGTGGTGAAAGTGTCCTGCACTTTGAAGAGGCTTTGAAAAATATCAGAAAGAGCACAAAGGAAAAACCGAAAAACCAACAAAGATAGTGACATAAAGCAGCAGAGATTACAGGCTATTTAATGCCGTGGCTGTGTGATGCCAGCAGTCAGCCCAGTGGGGAGAAGTACTACACTGCAATCACCAAACTCACCAACCAAAAGAAGGACCAAGATAATTCACAGGAGCATAAATGAAAGGCTGAAAAGTTAAATTAATGGAAAGAAAAGGTTGTTTCCGTCTTGTAAGCTTTGTAAGAGAGGAATCAGGGAGAAAAAAAGGTAATTGCTTGTCAAAATGATATCAGCTTGACACTTGAAAATTGAGATTGGATTCCTTTTCCTTGTATATGTTACTGCATGAAGTTGCTGCTATCATTCTGCAAAAGTGATGTTGGGAGGGTGTTTCCTACGTCAACACGCCTATGTTCTATTCCATTGTAGTAATTGTACATTTTCTATCATAAATAGGGTTTGTAAAGTTGTAATTTGCAAATGTAATGATACAATATTATAAAAGTTAAGGAGATGCACCCAAAAAAAAGTTAAGGAGATAAGTATTTTCTAACCTTTTAAAAAAAATTATATAAGGTCATGTAAATATTTTTAATATAAACGTACTATTTAACAACTTTTCACAAATTATTATTTATTTTATTATAAATAAAGTCTCTTAAATGTTACGTTTATTAAAAGAGATGTTCACATAGTGTATAAGATTGACATGAGAGAAAAAGTCATTCAATCTAATTTTATCATTTTGTTTATATTATCATCTGATCAATTTTGATTAAAATGTAAATCTTAGATTGGATCAATTTTTTGATTTATTATTATAATTTTTTAATACACAAATTCATCAAAATGCATAATTTAATTTCATCAAACTACATCAAATATAAGTATAAATTAACTTATCAAATAATAACAAATATTAGTTCAAACTAATTCATTAAAATCTAAATTTAAATCAAAAATATAAATTGAAATTAATCGATAATCCTCTTATATATGTCCAAATTCAAGAGAGTAAATTAAGTTTGTGTTGAGATTAATAAAAAAGTTTCTAAATAAGTATAAGTAAGATAAGAACTTCAAGGTAAAATATTATTTTAAAATATATATATATATAAGTTTTAGTTTAGTTTGGATTAAATTGATTTTTAAATTTAAAATTAAAATTTGACTCAATCTAATTAATTTTTTGATTTATTCAATTTTTGATTTTTTAATTCAATTTTTTATTTTAATTAGATTGATTCGGTTTTAAATACTCTTATTTATTAGGATCCATGGAGGCCAAACCTCTGCCTGTGATGTGAAGAAGTCTTATAGTTAATAATAAAATTCCTATAAAATTTTGTTCGTCAGATATATATCCACACAAAAAATGTGTTTCCAACTTGTCATAGCTCAACTCAAAAAAAAAAAAAAAACTTGTCATAGCTGATCTGAATAATAGTATAATACTATAATCAAATGTTTGATTAAACTATATTGATTGGCCTGGGCTAATCAAAATAAAAAATTTGTTTAAACCTAGGTTAACAAATTCTTTTGATAAAAATAATAATAATTCAAGGTCATGGTAGTTGTCCTATCTCAGGGTATTCACCAATAATAAACTCAAACAAGATTTGAACTCTAACTAACTTAATTGACGCAATCATTCTTACTAATTGTACCAACTTTCTATATTAACTATTTCAAGGGATTAATCTAATAATTAAGGAAAACTTTCATGTCCAACATCTACATTTTTTTTACCTACATATAGTTAATATATAAGTGTGTGCTTAAAATAGTATTTGAAAAATTTAGTCTTAGTTGAAATAAAGGTTGATTCAAAAATAATTTTATAGGGAGAAGAACACACACAAGAGAAACCTTAGTGCAATGGTTGAGGTTGTCACCATATTACTTAAAAGTTTCAGATTCAAGTTGTAGAATTAGTCTTTTTGTAAATGTAAGATAAAACTGCTTACTATACACTTGCTTTATATCTAGAGGTTGCGGTTGTAGTAGTTGATATATATATTCATATATTAAAAAATGTTATATTTTAACATTTTTTTATACATATATTTCGACACCTTTAATTTATGCAATTTCTACGAGTTTTCCATTGTTACAAGTTACAAGTTTGTCTTTTTAGAATGAACTTGCGCCTTCACCAAAGGATTAAAAAAAAAAAAAAGAGAACTTGCGGCAACTGCGCTCAAAATACATGAGTTGAAAAGTTGAATTGAAATTCTTCACCCTTGATTGCGTGATGAGAATGTTCTTTTTTTTTTAACCCTCCAAATAAAAATAGGTTGGTCACGAGCCTAGTCGTGGTGCTCCAGCTCCACAAATCACGCAACCATTTTGGGAAATTAACAATCACAAAAAAACTGTAATTAGTAATTACCCTTTAACTTAGCATGTCCCCATAAAAGAAACGGAAATTATCAAACTCCAATCGTCATCTCTCTGGAAAAAAATGTCACTTCTCCATCCTTCATTGGGAGCTGTAAGTCAAAGAATTTCTCGTAAGAAGAGGTAAAAATTGCTTATCTTAAACATGCCAATTAACTTTTAGCAAGTGTAAAATTTAGATAATAAACATATATATATATTTAAATTGAGCTGTATGCATGTCTTTACACATGTTGATTTGTATGGTCAAGACAAGAAGTTTACACCAAAAATTTTCTCTTTTAAGTCAAAATCAGAATCAAAGGAGGAAAACAGGGAAAGGAGAAACTCCACCTTGTAATTATTAACTGCTATTCACTCCGACAAACAGGCTTAGCCAGGTAAAGTAAAAACTTAAGAAATTTTTCATTTTTTAATCATAACCTGACCTTGGATACATGTTACAACTTACAGCGTCAAAGTAGAAAAGGAAAAAACAAAGGTGCCGTTAACGAGAGTGCTTACGGCGGAACCTTGCACGGACTAGGTGGCAGGCTAGCCTTTCCGGTAGCAACAAGACGCTGCACGAAGCTCTCGATTCTGTTACCGTTAGTTTCCTGCAGTAACCGCTTCCCGCCAAACGGCAACGACTCCAGCACCCTCTCCTTCAGCACCTCCTCTTCCGTCGCTCCCTCTCCTCCCAAACCGAACGCCTGCACAACAACAAACGCCGTCATCTCATTCCGTCATCCACAACTAAAAACAAAATAAAAATATAAAAAAAAACAGTTACGAACAAATTTTTTTAGCTCACTCGGAACGAGTCAACTGAATTTTCTTTTCTCATTCCTCATTTTCTAGGAAACCAAACAGTCTCCAGAAGAAAACAGAAAACGATAAAGAAAGAGAAAGAGTCATTCGCAAACCTGGATTCTGACGTAGTCCGTACGGTTCCAACAGAACGCGTTTCCAAGCATCTGGTCAACAGTCTCGGAAACGCCGTCAAGCGCAATGTCAACCACCGTCGACGTCGAGCACTCGCCGACGTCACGCACTTTCTTCGCCGGCGCTCCGTTGCCGATTGACAGGACCAGGAGATCTTCCACGCCGTTCACCGAAGGGAAATCGCGCTTGTTGTGGAGCACGTGCGTGACGGCAGCCGCGGCGGGGTTGTTCATCACGAGGCCGCCGTCCACGGCGGAGCACGAGGTCTTTCCGTCGACGGAGGCGAATCGGAAGGGCTTGAACATGCTCGGCGTCGCTGACGTGGCGCGGCACACCTTCCAGAGCTCGAAGTTGAAACTCGGTGACTCGGACGCGTCGGCTCGGGAGAACACGAATGGCGCCGAACTCTTGAGGTCAAAGCAAGGCACAAGCAGGGGCTTACACGTGTCCCTCAGGGTCAACAACCGTTTTTCGTCTTTTCTTTCAAACACTTGCTTCAACACGTTATCCATACTTTTGGAAGAGAATCTACGGCGCCGGCGAAAAACTCCGGCAGTTTTGACCTTGTAGAGTTCGGAGTTTTTCTCTGTGATGAGGTGGACGGCGTCTCTGGCGGTGTAGAGAGGCCTGCCGAAACCGTCGTTGGCGGTGATCATGGCAGCGAGGAGGGCCCCAATGCCGGTGCCGGCGATGATGTCGAAGAAATCGGAGATTTGAGCGTGGGGATCGGATGTGTGGGTGCGGATCTGGTCCTCGAGGTGGATGAGGGCGGCGCCGGCGACAATGGGGATGGTTCCTCCGCCGTCGATACTGAGTATGCGGGTTTTTGTGGTGGCTTCGTAGTGGGAGAGCCATTGCTGCTCGAGTTTGGAGAAGATCTCTAGGGTCACCTTACTGAGCTCCATTTGGCAGAGTGTGTGGGAATTCTGTGTGAGTGAGTGTAAGTGTGAGTGTGAGAAAGTGCAAAAAAAGAAAAGAATGGAAAGGAAGATGAGAAAGCAAAGAGTAAGAGTGTTCAGGCTTTGTTGTGGAGAAGCATTAATGGGTGAAGAATGCGCGTTCTGTATCCCCTCTCTCTCTCTCTCTGCTCTGAGTTGAGTTGGGGAGAGTTAAAAGTTAAAACCAGAGGAACTGAAAGGTGCGTTTGGGAATGGGGGGTAGTTATATACACGACCCTTTTGTCCTTGTCGCTGTTTTTTCTTTCTTTTTTATTTATTTTTATTTTTCAGTGCGTTGCTTAATTAATTAATTAATAATATCACTTCCTCAGTTTCCACTTTCCACACCCATGTCCATGAGGGACAGTGTATAGAGTACTACGTCTTAGGAGTGAGTTTGCACGTGCAAGTGCGCGTGTTGCTAATGGGGTTTCGGGAAGCGCCAACCTCGGCTTGTCAGTCGGCTCGGCTTTCGCTTCCTCACTCTAGTAGTACCTCCAGTACTAGCACCTACCAGTAGCAGTGTGCTGTGTTGTGTTGTGTTGTAGTGTTGATGTTATTTTGTTTTTTATTTTCTAGATTCGGTGTGCATTCGCGTTTCTTTATTCAATTTAAATTTCTGCCAGCCTATTTTGTACATCTTATTACTGCTCATTGATCTGGATGAGGAAGATAATAGGAAATCTCCAGTAGTCCAGTCAGCTTTCGGGGAAGGGAAGCCCGGGAATTAACGTGGAAAAGATGTGCATAGTATAGATTACTGGTGCAAATAGCTTGCGTTCAACCCCAACGCACTAGTACTTGACTAGTATTTTTCTTTATTACATTTAATTGCTCATGCATTTTTAATTTGAAAATAATGATTAATTAAAAGTACCTTCAAGTAGTAACTCGAGTTTCGAACATTGACCTTGTACTTTATTATTTTTTTCTTAGGAGAATGGAAATGAGATGCAGCAAAAAAATAAAAAATGTGAAATGTATATTGCATTAAAGAAATGGTAGAATTCAATTTTATTCATCTCCTTGAGACTAGCTGGACTTGTTATATTTTGTTTTAAGATCAAGAGTTTTAACCAAATTTTATTCCACTATAATTTTTTTTTAATAGTAAGGCCTAGACGCACCTTATAGAATTGGTGGAAGAGCCCTTAGTAAGGCTCTTAGATGGAGTGAGAAGGAAGGGTAAGGGAAGGGAAATTGATATTAATAACATTTACAATGATTGAACTCCGATACTTTTTTTTTTATGTGTCTGACTCTTATCAATTAAATTTTACTATAATTTTATATAGAAATATAAATGTTCTTTTTAAATTGAACTAAATTATCATTTTTTTCCCTTTTGCTCTTATATTGTGTTTCAATGTTTTTTTATTTATTAATGAAACGAAATGAAATAAGTGGAAATGAACTAAAAACAAAAAAAAATGAATGAAACATAATTATCTTTCATTTTGTTTGGAATATTAATAAGAAAATAGAATGAAAATGATTCTACCTCAATTTTGAGAAAAACAAAAGTTTAGTTTTTGAATGGAAGAGAGAAAAAATAATTTTGTACGTGTTTCTTCCACTTTTCATATATTTTAAAATTCCTACACAATAGAAGTTATTTCCATTCTCTTCATTTTCTTTCCCTTCCCCTTAGTAGATATCATCTAAACATATTATTGGTGTCTAAGATCATAAATAGCAAAAAAAAAAAAAAACCTTCTACAGATAAAGTAACATATAAATCAGAGTTCATTTATTTCTTTTTGAAAATGATAAACGCAAAAGCCCTTAGGGCCCAAAAAGATAAATGTTTCGTCTTTTTAACAAATGAAAGGAGGCCCAACTTGAAATTACTGCCCAGTTGATGTTTTGAGGACTGACCAAAATAACAAATGTTTCGAGGAAATACGCAGCTCATCTTTGATGTCCAAAAAAAAAGGAGAGAGAGAAATATGCAGCCCACAGCGTCAGCATCCGGGATTAGTGATTAGCTTAAGCAAAACAACAATGTTAAAAGCCCATAGGTAGTAGGAGGACAATCGCTGATTGAAAAATAGCCAACCCATTCCGCTTTTTGTTAGGGCTGTGCATAAAAACCAAATGAACCAAACCGAACCATAAACCAAACTGAACCACTTTTAAAGTAAAACCAGTTTCTTTTTTTAAATGGTCCGGTTAACCATTTTTAATTCTAATTCAGATAACCATATTCTCACCGAACCAATCCATTTCACATCTCAGAAAACTTGGAAACGAAACCAGATCTCATCTCAGCTCACTCTCCACTTCCACTGAAATTTTCAGAAATTGATCTCCAAGGTTAGGAACCCTAACCCCCAAATTACTGAACCCTAACCCCAAATCGTGCACCACGACTTCCTTAATCAGCGGTGTCTTCAAGCTTCTGCGTGGAGAGACCAAATCGCTGCGTTGTACTTTGCTCCTCGCTTGCTATTGTGACGAAATCGCTGCGTGGTGACTGGTGAGAAAAGTGCTCGTGCCATTGATTGGCTTTTGCTGCGTTTTGATCTGGTGAGTGCCCTTGATCTACGTTTTCATTGATTTCCTTCTTCAACCTAAACCCTTGATTTTCTTTTTTCTTTTTAATATCACGTTTTCGCTTTTGATTTTCATGGTCACCTTCGGCAGAAGCTGTAATTCTTGTTGAAGCTGGGTCTCTATATCATCGGTTTCTAATTCCTACAAATTCATTGTAAGTTGATTTTTATATATATGTACGCAATTGATTTTCTGATTTTACAGTCTTGTGAGTATAATGTAAGCCTGGTGATATTGTTAGTTGGGTGATCATTAGAGGCTTGGCTTGCATCTAGTAATATTAGTAATTATATACTAATATTGTTCTAGTTATGCTCATTGTGTTTGCCTCTTGTCACGGGCTTCTTCTCGAACTGTCGTCCTGCTATTATCTCCTTTGATCTGACTTCCAACAAAACATTAGTGAAGGTCTGTCTTTGCCTTATGATCTGAGTTCTTTATTTGTTTCAATTGTGCTTCTAGCAGGGAGTTCCATTTGCATTAGATAACTGAGATGGGAAAAGGGGGAAATGCTTTTGTTGTCTCATCTGCTATATGTATAACATGCCTATACAAATGATTAATTCTTAAACTATCACCAAGAACAATCATTGTTCTGTTTCTTTGAAAAGTGGGGAACAAAAAGGGGGACTTGTCACGTCTGTTATGCCCCATGAGTACTTTCTTCACTGCTGATTCCTGTAAAGAAGCCGACCCAAATGCTCTAAATCCGCAGTTCTGGCTCCAAATTGAAAGAGGGAAACTTCCCAAGCTGTCATCAGAGTCCTTTTCAGCATCAATGTAAGTTTCTCTGCTCCTTAATTTCAATTTGAAGCTTAACTTTTTGCAAATTCAATTAATTTTAAGTTTTTTTTTTTGGTGGGGTTCGGGTGTGGTGTTCTCTGTCGACTACTACAGAGAGTCTCTGATCAAGGCCCCACAGCCACCTATACTACCATTCTTTAAACCTATTGATTATGTCGAGGTTTTAGCTCAAATCCATGAAGAACTTGAGTCCTGTTCTCCGCAAGAGCGGTCGAATCTGTTTTTGTTACAATACCAGGTCTTTAGAGGTCTTGGGGAAGTTAAACTGATGCGTAGAAGCCTCCGGGCGGCTTGGCAGAGAGCCAATACTGTTCATGAGAAGATTATATTTGGGGCATGGTTAAAGTATGAGAAGCAAGGGGAAGAGCTAATAGCTGACTTGCTGACCACCTGTGGTAAATGCGCAAATGAGCTTGGGCCCATAGATGTAGCATCTCATAATGTAAGCTCCCAGGAGAGAATTTTGATGAATAGGAACTACGTTTCACAAGATGTTATTTTTACAATTGGAAATGAGAAGATAATTTGTGATAGACAAAAGATATCTGAACTTTCAGAACCATTTCATGCAATGCTGAAGGGTTATTTCAGTGAATCACTTTCTGAGACTATTGATTTGTCTGAAAACAATATCTCTCCCTCAGGTATGAGGGCAATAAGTTATTTCAGTTTGACTGGCAGTTTAGTTGAGGTCCCTCCAAATCTTTTGTTGGAGATATTAGTTTTCGCAAACAAGTATTGTTGTGAAAGACTCAAAGATGCTTGCGATAGAAGACTTGCATCCTTAGTTTCCCCCAACGAAGATGCTGTGGAGCTCATGGAATATGCTCTAGATCAGAATTCATCTATCCTTGCTGCAACTTGTTTACAAGTCCTTTTACGTGATCTTCCAAATTGTTTGAATGACAGTCGGGTGGTGGAGATTTTCATTCATGCAAATAGGCAGCAACTGGCAGTCATGGTTGGGCCAGGTTTATTTGCACTTTTTTGTTTCTTAAGTGAAGTTTCTATGAACCTTAATTCTAGTTCAGACACCACAGCTCATTTCCTGAAACGGTTAGTTGGTTTTGCTGAAAATGACAAGCAGAGACTACTGGCTTTTCATCAATTGGGATGTGTAAGACTCTTAAGGAAAGAATATGATGAAGCATGTTGTCTTTTTGAGGGGGCTGTAAAGGCAGGCCATATTTATTCTGTTGCAGGTTTAGCTAGGCTGGACTGTATAAAGGGTGAGAAGCTTTTATCTTATGAGAAGCTCAGCTCAGTCATATCCTCTGTTACTCCACTTGGATGGATGTACCAGGAAAGATCACTATATTGTGACGGTAATATAAGGTGGGAGGACCTTGAGAAAGCAAGTGATCTGGACCCTACACTTATATATCCTTACATGTGTAGGACTGCCTCTTTCATGAGGACACTGGGTGCTCAAGCTGCACTGGAAGAAATCAATCGAATTCTTGGATTCAAACTTTCATTAGAATGCTTGGAACTACGCTTTTTTATCTATCTGGTCCTTGAGGACTACAAAGCAGCTCTTTGTGATGTTCAAACAATTCTTACTCTGCGTCCAGATTGTAGAATGTTTGAGGGCCGCGTTGCTGCATCCCAACTCTGTACTCTTGTGCGTGAGCATGTTGAACATTGGACAACAGCAGATTGTTGGGAACGGTTATATGACTGTTGGTCTGCAGTTGATGATATTGGGTCTCTATCTGTTATCTACGAGATGCTTGAATCTGATGCAGCAAAAGGTGTTCTATATTTCAGACAGTCATTGTTTCTCCTGAGGTATGTTATGAATGTTTGGAAGCCACTAGGAGTGGGCTAGTGCCTAGTGGTGAAGGGCCTGGGTAGTTTGCAGGAGGTCATAGGATCAAACCTGCCTGCTGTCTTTGTAACCTAAAAAAGAATGTTATGGATATTTGGTAACTGTCGTTAATTGTTAAAAGCCTTGAACTTAACCTAACATCAAGTGTATTAGGAAATCTGATGTGGTAATTGGTGTTTTTACAATATTGAATCACACAGTAAGTTTCATAACTAAAAGGACAGGTCAATGATAGCTACTTTAAGTCTGCTGGGAATTCTCTGTTTATTTAAAAGTTGCCTCATCTGTGACAATTAACTCAATTGCAATGGAGGAAAAACCCACAACATATTATATTTTCCTTTGAGATCCGAGTTACCTCTGTGAAAGTGCATCTGGAAAGGAATTCTCTAGCTTCAGGATCCTCTTTCATTTATCTAAATACTGACTGGAATTTTTATATGCGGACACTATAAATTTGACATATTTATTTGATTTAGGCTGAGCTGTCCCAAGGCAGCTATGCGGAGTTTACAGTTAGCTCGGCAACATGCATCAAGTGAGCATGAACGACTCGTATATGAAGGGTGGATCTTGTATGATACGGGTCACTATAAGGCAGGGTTCCAGAAAGCTGAAGAGTCTATTAGTATCAAAAGGTCTTTTGAGGCTTTCTTCCTGAAGGCCTATGCATTGGCTGACTCTAGTCTAGATTCATCATGTTCTTCAACTGTTATTTCACTTCTGGAAGATGCCTTGAAGTGTGCTTCAGATAATCTGCACAAAGCTCGGGTATGGTTCTACTCAATAGTTACTGGGCATGCATGTGTTAAGAACAGACTTCGAATTTCTAAAATGAATTAGTTCTTAGGTGGAAGCTCGTGAGTGGTTTTATATCTAACACCCTTCACACAGGAGCCCTTTGGGCTTGAAGTGTGGATAATACACATGCTGATGTTTGGCATGTGCTGAAAGTCAAATTTTTTTTTTTTAAAGAATGAGGGCAGCGAGGACTGAACTCATGACCACTTGGTCATAGAGCTCTGATACCATACAATGGATCAACTCTACTCAAAAGCTTACCTTAAGCTGTTAGGTGGTGGCTTATGAATGGTTTTATATCTTACAGCTGGAGTTCTTTTATGATGCATAACTTTGATCATCTCAGTTTTCAGCATTTTACCCTAATATTATCTTTAAAGGAGATGAGGTCACTATATGATCATGAATTCCTTTTAGTTCTTTTGCGGTGAAATTGTGAACCCAAACCAATAAAATGGGATGTAAAGGGAAGGTTTAATTACTATCTCTCTGACCATGACTTACTACCATCTCTGTTGCCGCTTTTTCCATCATTCACTGGGAAGTTGGCTTGTCTAGATGCTGCATTCACCTTGATTGCATTGTACCATCAAACAATATACCATGACCTTCAAATGAAAAAGCTGCTTCGTCCTACCTCCTTTGCAATCTGACTTCTGGATTTGTATATCCATGTATTATGGTGGTTGTAAGCTTTGGCAACTCTGTAAAAGTCCTGAATATGACCTACGACGTTCTATTGTTTCAGCTGTAGGTAATACCAAATTTGAAGTGATATACAGAGATAAGAAGTTGAACTTGCCATTAATGTCAATATGTAAAGATTGATAAAGTTGTTAGCCATTAGACTCTTTGTTATTTGTGGAATCTTATAATGTCCATATAATTATGCAATTTTGGACATAATTAGTTTGTAGTTTTACTCCTTATTCTTCCATTTAATTTTCCAGGCGCTGAACAATCTCGGGAGTGCTTTTGTTGACTGTGGGAAATTGGACTCGGCAGCTGATCGCTATATCAATGCCCTTATAATCCGACACACCCGAGCCCATCAGGGTCTTGCTCGTGTTCATTGTCAAAAAAATGATAAGGCTGCTGCTTATAAGGAAATGACTGAACTTATTCTGAAGGCAAAAAACAATGCATCTGCCTATCAGAAGATATCCGAGTACTGTGATCGTGAACTGGTAAAGGCACACTTGGATATAGTGACTAGATTAGATCCTCTTCGGTTGTATCCTTATAGATATCGTGCTGCAGGTAAATATTTTACCTTAGTTTTTTTTTTTGGTGTAAATATTTTACCTTACTTAACTCACCTGCATAGTCATAAATCATAATGTCTAAGGATAATTATATGCAAAAGATCTGGAATTGTTCTGCCAGATTCTATTAAAATTTAACGCATTTCAAGGCATTGCTTGTGTGAATGTATGCATGTGCATGTGCCTAGGTCTATGCGTGTGTGTGTGTGCATGTGGTATGAAGCCAAACATGGAATATTTGGCACCTATATGATGGCTTAGCTCCTACACTTTTAAGCTGGCCTGTTTTGGGATTCCATGTTGAACATTTTTTCTTTATGTTATCGACAATCAATTGACATAAATATTTTTTATCTTATTTTAAATATATTTCAAATTACATTTATCATTTTGTTTTTGGCACGAATTAGAAGTTTCTAGCAAAATATTTGCAATTTAAGGACAATTACTGAAAATTGGTTAATAATTTAAGGACAATGTGTTAACCATATATATTAACTTATTAACCACTTGTTTGTTTAGTTGTTCTAAAAGGCAACTATTTTTGCCAAGAATTCCTAAACTCTAATTCTACACTTTAACAAATTTAAAGCTAGTACAGTAGTACTGCAATAGCAAATTTTACTTTGTCAAATCGTTTTATTGCAGCTAGTACAGTAGTGCTAAACAATGTGTTTGATATATTATGTGGTTGCAGTATTGATGGACAACCATAAGGAAGAGGAAGCCATTGCCGAACTCTCCAGAGCTATTGCATTTAAGGCTGATTTGCTCCTCTTGCATCTACGTGCAGCATTCCATGAACGCAAAGGGGATGTCTTAGGTGCTCTAAGAGACTGTCGTGCTGCACTCTCGGTGGATCCAAACCACCAAAAAATATTGGAACTTTATAATCGAGTTAATAGCAATGAGCCATGAGTCAAGAACATATATATGACTTCTGCGGAATGGAATTGCACATTGAAGACTTGTAACCTTGTCTGCATTGAAAAGTTATGGCCACACCATGAAGATTGGTGGAGACTGGAGAGTGACTGCCGTTTGAGCTGCCATCAGTTAAGTCATGAAAATCAAATTTGTAAAATGGAGAGTGACTGCCGTTTGAGCTGCCATCAGTGTGTTGTGTTGCGTTGTAGTGTTGATGTTATTTTGTTTTTTATTTACTAGATTCGGTGTGCATTCGCGTTTCTTTATTCAATTTAATTTTCTGCCAGCCTATTTTGTACATCTTATTACTGCTCATTGATCTGGATGAGGAAGATAATAGGAAATCTCCAGTAGTCCAGTCAGCTTTCGGGGAAGGGAAGCCCAGGAATTAACGTGGAAAAGATGTGCATAGTATAGATTACTGGTGCAAATAGCTTGCGTTCAACCCCAACGCACTAGTCCTTGACTAGTATTTTTTTTGTTACATTTAATTGCTCATGCATTTTTAATTTGAAAATAATGATTAAGTAAAAGTACCTTCAAGTAGTAACTCGAGTTTCGAACATTGACCTTGTACTTTATTATTTTTTTCTTAGGAGAATGGAAATGAGAAGCAGCAAAAAAATAAAAAATGTGAAATGTATATTGCATTAAAGAAATGGTAGAATTCAATTTTATTCATCTCCTTGACACTAGCTGAACGTGATATATTTTGTTTTAAGATTAAGAATTTTAACCAAATTTTATTCCACTATAATTTTTTTTTTTAATAGTAAGGCCTAGACCCACCTTATAGAATTGGTGGAAGGCTCTTAGATGGAGTGAGAACGAAGGACAAGGGAAGGGAAATTGATATTAATAACATTTACGACGATTGAACTCTCCCTTTTTTTTATGTCTCTAACTCTTATCAATTGAATTTTACTATAATTTTATATAGAAATATAAATGTTCTTTTCAAATTGAACTAAATTATCATTTTTTCCCTTTTGCTTTTACATTGTGTTTGAATGTTTTTTTTATTAATGAAACGAAATGGAATAGGTAGAGATAGACTGAAAAGAAAAAGTAATGAATGAAACATAGTTACTTTTCGCTTTGTTTAAAAGATTAATAAGAAAATAGAATGAAAATGGTTCTACCTCAATTTTGAGGAGAACAAAAGTTTAGTCTTTGAATGGAAGAGAGAAAAAATAATTTTACATGTGTTTTTTTCACTTTTCATGTATTTTAAAATTTTTAAACATGAGAAGTTATTTTTCTTCTCCTCATTTTTTTTCCCTTTTTCTCATTACATATCATCTAAATATACTATTGGTGTCTAAGATCATAAATGGCAAAAAAAGAAAAACCTTCTACAGATAAAGTAACATATAAATCAGAGTTCATTTATTTCTTTTTGAAAATGATAAACGCAAAAGCCCTTAGGGCCCAAAAAGATAAGTGCTTTGTCTTTTTAACAAATGAAAGAAGGCCCAACTTGAAATTACTGCCCAGTTGATGTTTCGAGGAAATACGCAGCTCATCTTTGATGTCCAAAAAAAAGGAGAGAGAGAAATATGTAGGCCCAACCCATTCCGCTTTTTGTAATCCAAGCTGGACAATTCTTTTCGATCATGCATCACCAAGCTGGATTGAAAGTCTTTTTTTTTTTGTCTTCACTGGATTGAAAGTCTTAAACGTTGGGCTCATCACAAAGCTGGATTCCAATTTCGGGTCCACTTTTTTCTTTGCTGGGTAGTTGGTGCATATGTTCATATGCCATGCGCAAGACAGCATTTGAATTTAAATAAATGCTTTAAAACATATGGTGAGTTCATGCGTATAAATTACCCTCGAATTTATAACGTGTTTGCTGAAAGTGAGATAAAATGACAGGAATGAAAATGGACAATACTTTGGGCATGCCTGAGCGTGACCTCCCATTAAGATTACATTGTCTTTCACTCTCTCAACTTCGTTTCTTTATAAAACTTTATTTAGCTGTATGTTCTTCATAAACATCGCAAATTTGCCTGGGGCAAAGCAAAAATATCAGCCATATAGACTAATTTAACTGCGGTTACAATATATATCTTCTAATGAATTTACCATGCTCAAGAAAAATCACAAGGACCTCAGTTCAGTATATTTTAAAAAAAAATAGCATATCAACTCTGTACGAAGGGGTCTAGTTGAAATAATGCAACGCGTAACATTCAAACAATCAAGGTTCGTTTATGCTAGTCTTTATATTTTATAACATCACTGAACTGGAAGCCGCTAGGTCAACAAAGGTGTGTAATCTCAAGCAATAATAATAAGGGAAAAGAATCCTTGTACATTATTATGTTCGAATAATATTAAGCTAGACTTAAACTGTGATGTTTAAGTCAACAATGTAGAAATTAGAAATCATATCAAATATGTCTTACATCATAAATTTATGAATTTATAACATTATATTAATATTTAAAGGTGTGTTTTTTATAAACATCTTGTTCTTTGACATGTTTAAGATAAAAATATCAGAAATTGTACATACTTATGGACTTCAAGAATCAAAATTTTCTTCTCATTCTCTTTACTCTTTTAGATGAGGCAATAATAATTTGTTAGTTAAAAGATCATATTTTTGTCTTAAAAAATTGTTTTGTTCCACTCATTATGAAATTAAGCAACTAAACTTAATATTTTTTTAAGTATACATAATATTTGAATTTAAAATCTAACACGTGATTTCTAATAAATTCTTTGATCATAATATAATAAAATAGATTGTAAGAAAAATCAAGTTATTATTCAATCAATTTTGACAAACAAATAAATTAATGAAAATCTAAAATTATAGAAAAAAAATTTAACACACAAAATAGAAGGCACGATTCAACGAATAATTCCAGGTATAATTGTCCAATGTCTAGTGTGTTCAATTGGATGCCAGGGAAGGGAAATTAGTAATCATGGATAAACTCATAAGCACACATTGGAAAATTATCTGTTCTTATAATCACCTACCAAACAACCTAACACCCTCAACAGTCAACACTAGAATGGGCTTTGCTCGGTTACGTATCCATATTTGTTCTCGCTTCTATTTCTTTCGGGAGAATTTCTATCCCATTGATAACAAAAATCTTTACTCCTGAGTAATTGTGTAATGAACAAATATTTTTTTAATATAGAAATTATATTTTAATGGGTAGGTATATAAAAATCCCCTAAGAATAAGGTAATCCAACGCTTTCTTTCCTATTCTTTCTATGCAATAGGAAAGTTCGCTTAAACTGTATGATGAAAAAAAATGAATACCTATATATATTTAATACATCTTCTTACACAAGAATCTTTTGGATTAAAAGCATGAATATATAAGCTCATTTATCTTGTATCATGTCAAGAATTAATTATTAAAAAAATTGAAGTTGTTAAATAAAGAAACATGAATGATTTTATATATTTAACACATTTTTCCCTTTATTTTTTTAATTTTTTTTCAGATAACTAAGGATTTGTTTAATTAGGTGTTAGCCAAAGCATATGTTAGTTGGCAACCTACGTGAGCAAATTTTACCTATAATTTAAGGATTTGAATTTCGTTAGCACTATCTTGTTGTCAAGATTACGTCATTAAACATCTAAGCGAAAGTTTTCTGCCCTGATGTTAAAAAATAAAATAAAATAAAGTATAGTCAGAAACCTAACATTAAAAGTTTTGAACATTGGTCTAGAGTTCTGCATAATACAGCTTGCAATAGAAACATTAAAAACATTTCCTCTTCCCCATCTCCTTGCCCTACCTGTTATAAAAAGCATTATCGGAACAAGTTAAGAAAACATTAGGCCTCTGGTATTCCAACTAAGAAATACTAGTTTTTGCTTCATAATGTAATTAAATATTGTATTCCTTAATCATGGTGACTTCCACGGTTAGCTACGGGACAATTTCACATTCCCGAAAGTCATCACTATTCAGAATGCCACTCCGACGTGGAACAACCAACGGTGGCCAGCTCAACATTTATGTCCAAATAAAATTATTATTATGTATTTATATAGTTGTATCTATGCAGACAACTTGAATCCAACAGATTAATTACTTAAAAGATTAGATTTCTTTCCAGTTCAAAAAAAAAAAGATAAGATTTCTTTCTTTGGTTTCTATTATTTTTAAGTTGAATGAATGGGTTTATCTTAACCCACTAATATATTTTATTGTTTTTATCTTTAATTGTGCATGTTTGTTAAAAATTATATGTTATACATAGAGAAAGTAGCTTAGGTCAAAACACAATTAGCTAGTTTAATAAAGAAGTATTATACTAATATCACCAAGGCCATTGGTCATGTGCAGGAGGGTTGAATCCATTAATCAATGACTAAATCTAATTGAAGGTGCGTATAAACTTCGTTTTATATCTTAATTATAAGAGCATTACCAATTAATTTATAGTATAGGACAAGTGGAAGGGAAGGGTGGATCCCTCTAGGGTTTCATCTCACATGTTTCATATATTCAAATTAAAGAGTGTCGGAAAGCCTGAAGGATTCTTTGTTACAACTTTTCCAATTTCATAGACTTGAATAATTGCTTGTGCCTTAAGACTATAACTTTGTACAAGCATTGTATTTATATAATGTTTATGCCTATTATACAACACAATAATTAACTTGTACTTTATTTATTCTTTTTGGGGAATGATAATGTTTGTTTGTTTTTTTAATGGAAAAAGATAATCTTCGTTTTGAATTGCATCATTCTAGCATTAAAATAATACCCTTTCTGTTCTCCAAAGGATGTAAAGATTATTATCAAGGACTTAATAATAGATAGGCCATCCAACAAGAATAAAGGCATCTTTACATGGTGGAACGTGCTTTTAATAAAATATGATATCTGTGTGTATATATTCTCCCTCTTTCTGATTGGAGTATTTCAAGTTCCTTTAGATTCAACCTTTTTATTCAAGCAAAAGGAGACGACCGATGGCCTCATATACGCCCATTGATTAGTAAATAATTTTATTCGCATACCTTCCAAATAATAATTATTCTTTATTTCTTTTATCAAAAGAAGGTAGAATGTGGGACAGGCTTTGCCAATATAAACAAGGGGAAAAAAGTGTATCATGTGGGCCTAGTGGAAAGCTTACATCTGAAATACGTAATACATAATTCAAAATTTAAACTATTTAAATAATAATTAATATTTTGTTAGCCGAATGGCTGTCCTTCAAAAACCAATATTTCTGATTATTTTCTTTTTTAATTATAAAATTATTTTATGTACATCAAAATATATATATCGTATTTATATTATATATTAATATAAAAAAAATAAATTATCTTGTATGTATTGTAGTATTCCCATGATATACATAATAAATTTTGTGAATGAGTTTGATAAAATTAGACGTATTTTAATTGGATAAATAATGAGATAATTAAATACATAGTAAGTTGATTTGGCTCTTAAATATCAATTAGGAAAATACTTTTTATTCATCACTTTATAGCTTATATCACTCATATTTATTTACATGGTAAAATCAGAATATAGGTATATAAAAAATAAAATAGGACCAATTATTATCAAATGATAAAAAATAAATAAATATGAAGTGATGTGTGTATAAATATGTATACGTAGTATTTACTCGTTTATGAACCTATAAAGGTAATCTAACGCCCAAGTCAAAATCAATATAAGGTAGGATAGAGTGTTTGAGTTATAATGAACATATGTTTTTTTTTTTCTTTGATAAATTACTCACGTAATTTTAGATTGGGGGTGATATTTAGGTAATGTTCTCCCCAAAGTGGTAACTCAATAATTCAAATCCCTAACATTGTAGGTAAGGTTCACTTAAGGTCACGGTTCACTTTCACTGTAATCAACCACTCTTGGTAAGGGTGAGCACGAGTTCATGTCAACCCGTGAATTCGACCAACCCGATCTGAGCTGATGATATTTTTCCATGTTAGTTCGGATAATCGGGTTTGTTTAGGTAAAAATAAGACAATCTCGATCATGTTCAGTTTGATTATTAGGTTTAGTTTTTTTAAACCCGATGAAACAAACCTGACCTGAGTACATCGCTTAGCCTTAATGTATTGATCTGCAAGTGCACGAGTCGTCATAAGTAATAAAGTAGTGAGTCAAGTATGCATCATTCTTATGAGAATCATGTGATTACTAAATTACGATGATTTTAATTATTTAAGCTAACAAAAATAATTGTGAGAATTAAATAAAAAAGTAAATTTAAAAAATTAGAACAAGCAAACAAAAACTAGTAAATGGAATCAACCAATGACTAAGATTCTAAGACTAGGATTTGACTACAACTACCAATCATGATGAATGTCAATTACTTTTATTAATGTTCCACTACATTCTTGAAGGTGAATTATCTTATTGTAACTCAATTCCCTCCCATGAGTCTAAAAGAATGTGTTAGAACTAAAATAATACTAGTTGTCAAAGGTACTAAGTTAATTGAAACTCATTAAGTTCTATAATATCAATTGACTCCTCGAAGGATTAAACTTATCTCTAGGTCATAATTCTTAAGTTCAATTATTAGAGGTTCTGATATTCGGATTTTCTCTCAATTCTTGACCAAAATACCTTAAGTCTATGCATACATGGAGTGCAACATATAGCAAATATTAAGAACACTATAATTGAATCAAGAAACATTAAATTCACATTAACAAATAAAAAATAAAAAAATCCATCTCAAAAAAAGGTAGAAGAGTTATACCCTATTTCTAGAAAAGATTTATTTTCCCATAAACATTAAAGCACACATGGAATTCAAAGGCACAAATCAAAACATGAATAAATCCTAGCAAAGTAAAAGAATAATAAGATGAAGTGTGTTATTGGATTTCTCTAAGATGCTTCTTCTCCTTGATTCAACTCCTAAACTTTGTCAAAGGTCTCTCCTTGGGGGTTATCTAGCCGTATTCTTCCTTTAATCACAAGCTCTTCTCTATGGTAGCTTTTCGCTAATAGCTCTCTTTCCCTTTGGTATTCTCTTCTCATTTATAGTTTAGATCTCTAACTCCTTTGATTTTTTTTATAAGGATTGCAATCTAATTAGGATTAACTTTAATTTTTCCATTAGTTTTGGATAAAGTTTTTGATTTGGATAAAATCTCTTTAAAGCTTCATCTTCAAGATCTCTCAATTTAATTCAAAATCTTCTAAATTACACATGAAAAATTTAGATAAAAGTAAAATGGATAGGAAATATACGAATTTTAAAATCTAAATAAAACTAATTAAAATAAGATAAAATTGAACAAAATCAAATAAAAACTCTTACAAATAAAACTCAAAGATGTGTGCCATTTTGCACTGCATCACTTAGACAGTGTGTTTTGGGGGTGGGAACTAGTTGAGAAATTTCCCAACTTTTCAATTCACAATGCCTGACATTACCCTAGTCCTTCACCATTCTTTCTTCTCTTCATGCTATAATGGTGACCCTCCAACGTCACCAACCGAGTATTCCCTTCATTGCTGCTTGTCGGCAACACCATTATCAACGTCATTAACACCTGTGCGCGAGACTACTAGTGAGGCTTGTGACTTTGAGAGTGATGTCTCTTACGATTATGAATGTTGAGCGACCATGGAGCAAGTGTGACCAACAACGATGAGCGGCTGTGAAGCACATCCATCGAGCGGCGAGCAACAAAGGTGAATGTTGGATTTAGGCAACCATCGACCACTAGTGGCTTGCAGATCTATGCAAACCATGGACGGATCTCTACAACCATCAACTACTGCGATTGATTTCTACAATTTGCAAATAATGGTGAGAGGCTAGTTGGCTAGCTGGTTGGCTTGAGGCAGAGGGAGAGAAGGGATGAGAGGGGATGACAATGAAAGACTTTTAGACATTTTTTTGTTTTGAAATTTTTAATTTTTTTTTATACATAATGGAAATAGGAGGGGGGAAAATTTGATAATCCGAATCGAATTAATCTGATTTTAATGTGTTTGGCTTAGTTCAGATTAAGAGAATAATTTTTACCAAACTCAATTCAACTTAACTCAACCCTGTTTCTGCATGTTCGATTTGGATTCTATTTTTCTTTTCTACACAACCCAATCTGTGATCACCCCTATCCTGAGTCTATAATGAACAATTCTGAGGCAACCATAGAGAAGAGAAAATAAGAAAAAATAAACAACTTATTAGATCTTTGGAGAAGCATTTGATTCAAATTGACTTAATTGGCTAAAATTCTTCATATTCTCTTTCTAGAGTATGAAAACTTAACAATGGCCTTTCCTTGGTTGAAACAATCAAATAGATATTCCGTGGTAATTGTTAAAAGGAAAAGTTCATCACTTTCGAATTTCACTTCGCGCTACCCTTGCTAACCATGGTTGTTGTCACTCACAACCCACAAAACAACCAATCAACTTAGAGTACTTTTATATACAGTGAATCCTTGATGTGTGATAATATTGTAAGTTAGCTACATATACAGATTGAGCCATTATACTTTTTGTTATATTGAATTCAAAATAAAATGATTATGGTTAGAGCTGTGGTGTCTATCATGATTCTGATTTCCGAATTAGACATTCAACACTCAACCGCGGAATGAGAACGAGGGTATGTTTCATTCAATGCTTTAAAGAGTAAGATAATCCATTTTTGTATAATTAAAGTTTTACGTTATCCAGTCCAATTGAATTCGTAGTCTCATCAGTTATTGAAAGTAACAACCATGCATGAATGAAAAGGAATGCTTCGCTTACATGATAAACAACTATTATATTAAATAGTATATATATATATTTTTACACTTTATTTAATATTATTTATTATATATTTTTTATTCAATTATATTTTTAAAAAATATAAATAATATTTACACTTTTTTTAAAAATATAAAAAATCATTTTTTTCATGATAAAATTGAATTCACTTATTTATGTAAGTTCAATTATCCAAGCAACACGCCAACACTATGATGGTCTCATCATTTGGATAAAGAAAGCGATAAAAACGATTTGTATTGGGAAGAATATTTTTAACTGTACGAAAAATTGGTTTAAAAATAAATATATTAAAAATGTGGAGTGGAGTTCGAGAACTAGTGAAAACTGAAAAGATATTAACAGATGTACACGTAACAGCAACCCCCGTCCCACTCTTTCGGGCCCCAAACATCACCACAGGCACAGACAGAGGCAGGTAGCGGTTACAGTTGCCCCCTGCCATTACCACCATCTCTCTAGTGTCCTTGAGTAAGTGACACGGACTCAGTGACATTAACCTAGCTTGTTGCCTTTATTGCATTAATTTTTTGTAGGTATAATTATTGCTTTAAATTTAATTTGTGTGTATTTAACAATTTGAATTTTGATTTGTTTTTATATAATAAATATTGTATAAACTATGAAATATATAAAAATCTAACCATGTACTGACCAACTTGCTCATCACTTGTCACCCATAATTCGTTGCTGTATTGTTTAAGATAATAATATTGAATAGATTTTTGTACAGGTTAATGTTTTTATAATTATTTTAAAAATTATTTTTAGTTGAAAACTATTAATGCGTTGCTGTATAAATTTGAAAACTATTTAATACAGAGGATCTTATCTCATGAATATGAATTTATAAAAGAAAAAAGAGTTGCACTAAAAAAAGAAAGAAAGAAAAAATTAATGGCCAGTATGAGTTGGCTTGGAAACCCAAGGTAGTTGGTTGGCGGTGCCAAGTTGTTACGTTTGGTTTTCGAGTGGTGGGTCCTCACATGGAGACCATTCCAAACCTGAGACTGGGGTGGCCCAAAAGTACATAAATAATAAATAATACAAATTTACATTTAAGTATGAATTTAACTAATTATTATCAATTTTATATTTTTTATACATTTTTAAAATAATAAAGTATTACTTTATTATAATATTCAATTCAATAATTTTATTTTAATAAATATTTTTTAAGTCAATAATGTTATATAAATAAATGAATAATATAATATTGTTCAAAGCATTTAATTAATTAATGAATTTAAAAATAAATAAAAATAATAATATGTGAAAGACTGAAAGTTGACAGAATATATTAATAATAAATAAAATACTGTAACAGTATTTCTCAAGTTTGGGAAGGGAAGGGAAGGGAACTCAGTCTGAGCCAGCGCCAGCCCAGCACCACTGCTCCGTCATTATTCTTCTTCTTTGCACCTGGTTTTTTCTTAATTTAATAATTTTAAATATATTCAATTTCTGCCGTGGCAGTGGCACAAGATATTTTTCCATGCCTTCCAACTAATAGTCCATTGATACGTGTCTTGTACAAATTTTTTTCTCACAGCACGCACCACTCAAACGCGTGTGAGAGGACGAGAAAAAGGTAGAATTTATTTATATATATTTAAAAAGATATAAATAAAGTGACACTTTTTTTTTTTATGAATTAAATAAAGTGACATATGGTCAAGTGCGCATTGCTCATATTCCACCAGACAAGGACGTCTCTGCCATGTAGGCAATGGCAAGCCACGAGGCCCGTGACCGTCCGATCCGATACACATCCAACGGCGAGGATCATGCAAACAGCGTCATCACGATATCCCAGCCGCCCGCTACTGCTCCGGAGTTTTGAGAGTACCTTTCGCGCGAGTGTGATAGTGAAACAGTCATATTCATATTTTTTTATACAGATACGAAAATGAAAAGATTAGATTAGATGAGCTCATATAATATAATATAATAATGTATATATTTAAAATTTTATTAAAGCTAACAAAAAGAGAAAAAGATAGAGAAGTGAAGTTCTGGTTTGAGAAGGGGACAAGGGGCGAAGATGAGATGAGAAAGAGAAGTAGGAGAAGCAACCTAATCCAAAACCGAAAAGAACAGAGAGAGAGTTTTAAAACTAGATGTTTTCACCAAGTGGGAGCGTAGCATTTTACTTTGATCTTCCGACTCCCACTCTTTTTTGCAGAAAACACCACCCCTTTCGGCGTCAACAAGAATCCGAGGCTTTCGCCGCCGCTAGTGCTTGGATTCCGGTGACGCATCCAATTCTCCCGCACAACTTTACGGTACACACTCACTACACAACCTGATTTCTCGGCGACTTTGGTTACATGAGAGAAGAACAGCAGAACCACCAACCTAACCAAGCTCATGGACAACAACAACAACAACAACAGAACCAGAGAATCCAGAAGATCATCATCCTCATCCATGCCCTCCACCACAAATGCCTTCCCCAGACGCCGTCACCCAACTATTTCTCTCCGAGGCTCTTCTCGTACGACCGATCCTTTTTTTAAATTTTTTTAATCGTCCTTATCTGTTTGGCGTTTTATGCGTCTCTGATCTGCGTTTCGGTTTACAGAGGAAGGACAGGTGGAGCTGCAGGAGACGGTGAGGTTAAGGGCTAAGAGGAGGAGAGGCTCTCATCACTCTCATAGTCACAGCACCGAAGAAGGGAGTGTGGGAAATGAACAGGACTGCTGCGACCTTCAAGACGGTGTCGTTTCTGGGATGCTTTCCCCCAATAATGCCTCCTCCGCATCCGATCAAAACCATCGCAGGACCTTCACACCCCTCAGGCCAACGCCGCCGCCTCCCTCCAAAATAACCGACGAAATCATCGGCGCCACCGTGCCCAAGAAGGCTCGCTCAGGTCCTACAAAACGGCTCTTCATCAAATCAAAATCCACTCGTTTTTGGTCTCTTCGGGCACTGATTTTCGTTTTTTTTTTTGGGTATGTTTCTACAGCTTCTGTGAAAAGGGCGCATGAGGAGCAGAGTTTACAGAGTGCTGAAGCCGCATCGCCTTCGTATCCCAATGTGAAGAAGATGGTCTGCGTTCTCTTCTGATTTTTCAATCAATTTGATTTCTGTGAAAAAAAAAAACAATGAGGGGATGAGTTTTCAGCTGTGTTGTTGTTGTTGTTGTTGTTGTTGTTGTTGCAGAAACCAATTGGACCCGAGACTCGCCTTCCGAACACGTCCAAATCGTCTTCATTATCTCAGGAAGACATCGAGATTGAGATAGCTGAGCTTCTATTCGGTTTAAAGACTTCCAAAAACCATGAGCCTTCTTCACAAAAGCCTGATACGGATGCTGGTGGGTTGAATTTTGGGATCAAATCATTGAATTTCTGCCTTCTTTTTTTTTTTTTTCATGATCCTTTTTTATTGGCATTTTGATCACCAGATAAGAAGAAAGTGGAAGACTACAGTTCTTCCACTCTAGCTCCAAACAATTCCACCGCCGAGTCAGTCAGAATTGAAACTGAGAAACCTGTGAAAGTGGAGAAACCTTTGTCCGAATCGGCCAGGGTATCGGTTTGTCATGATGATAATGCTTCTGGTCATGAAATTGGGTCATCAGAATGTCCAAAAGAGGACAATGACGAAGACAAGTCAAATTCAGGTGCTGGATGTGGCGTTACAGCAGATGGAAGGTCAGAATTTTTTACAGGGGAATCACCATCATCATGCTCCAAGTCCAAGTTGGATGTTGATAAACAGTACTCTTGTTCTACCAGAGCGTGAGCATAGAAAAAAAACCCCTGCTTTACTTTTTCTTGCTGTTTGATATACTTATTGGGATGCCTGATTGTTGACCCCATTTCCTTGTTGCTGAATTTACTAGGATGTCTGATGCTCCGGGGGCCAACGGCCAACGAGTGGACAAGTTTGAGATTGATCTGATGGTGAGCATCCTTCTTGTTCGCAATTCCGATTACATTTCCATTTGTTTTTTTATGTCAAATATCTGAAGAAGAGTGCCTTTCCAACAGGCTCCTCCTCCTATGATGCTATCCCCAGAAAGGGGTGAAGATAGTGTCAAGGTTGAAGGCATGGTGGAAAAGCTCGTTAAGAAAGAGAAAGCGCAGGAAGAAACTGAAGAGGTGAAGATGGTCGCGTTTAAGGAAAAGTGGGATGTGATAAAACTTGATTTGGAGAAGCCAAACAAACATAATGACATAGCGACCAAGAATGAATTAGAAGAGGAGGACAGGAGTAAGGAACAACCTGCTAAATCGACAAATCACAAAGTGGAGAAAACTGGTAGCTTGACAATTTTTATTTTTAACTTTTGTCGATATACAGTACCATCTGCCAGCTCTGATTTTGACCCGCTAGTTGATCACAAATCTCTTATGCTTGTTCTTTCCTTCTTCAGTTCAATCTAGTTCAGTGCCTTTGTCAACAGCTATACCAGAACGGCCAAGCAGTCTCTCTTCTCTTGGGTATGACTATTTACTTCCCTTTGAATCTGTTTTTTTCTTCGTTCTGATACTTATCTTGTTTTACTCAATGATTGTTCATGTGAATGTTGTGACTTTGCTAAGATTAATAACTATGATTGGCAGATACATGCCGCCCTTGCAGACAGTTGTGAAGGCGGAGAAAACCACAGGATCATCCGCAGCCCCACTGGTATTATCATTTCTCCCTAAATTTTTTGTTATACTTGTTCAAGTCCTTTCTTTATTCTCACGTCCTGCCTACTATATGGAACTGTATCATGAATAATTCCTGCATAATTCAAACATGCAGCATGTGAATTTCGTTCTCTCTCAACCTCGACCAAAGAGATGTGGAACCCATCATTACATTGCTCGGAACATCTTCTTGCACCAGCAGAGCACAAAGATGAACCCCGTTTTGCCATCAGCTGCTGGCTCCGGTTCTCTCTGTGACGCAAAGCCCAACAATGTCAACCGTTTGCCCTCTGCTGAAAGTATGGTTGTTGGAAAGCAGTCTCAAAAACACTCACTGGGTGCGAACCAAAATGCAGCACAGGAGAAGGGATGGGCTGCCTCAAGTGATTATAGTCTTGCCGCAATTAAAAGCTCTGGTCCTGCCAACCCAATGGATTCTACACAAATGAAGCAGCTTGTGCTTCAGCAAGGTCCACCACATCCAGGGTCAACTGGTAATCTAGTGGTATGATCTTGCCTTCTTATAGCTTCTATACAGTTCAATAATAGGATGTCTTCTATTTTATTGATTGCATTAATATGTATTATTTTGGAAAGTCATGTGCTTTAATTTTGAATGTAGCATGGTCCTGCTTTCCTATTTCCTTCGGGGCAGCATCAAGCATCAGTAACAACAGCTACCAGTCAGGCAGGGGGTGTGAACTCCACCAGCAGTGCTTCCTCATCTAATAAATCTCATAGTTCAGCTGCCGGATCTCTTGGTACCTCCTCAACATTGCCAGCAGTTGCTGCTGCAATGAGCTTTAGCTACCCAAATTTGTCAGCCAGTGATGCTCCATATGTGACAATAGTTCAGAATAGTGGGTATCCATTCCCCTTTTCAACTCCTCTTGGAGCATCTGCAGCTATCAGAGGTGCAAGCCCTGCACAAGCAACAGCTATACTCAATGGGCCTTTGTACTCTTCTCAGATGTTCCATCCTCTTCATTCACAGCAGCACCCTCACTCCCAAGCACTGGTTCAACCAAGTTACCTGAATGCGAGCACTTCAAGTGGTTCATCTTCATCTCATAAGCAGTCACAGGGAACGCAAGTTAATGGTAACAATATTTTGACCTCTACAGCTATGCAACTACAACAGCCACAAAAGCAGCACACCTCACTGTCTCGCAAGCACGAGACTGGGATGGCTGGAGAGAATGCCTCATCTGTTGCTAGTGGAACAGCTTATTCCCAAAAGAATGTGTTTGGGCAGAACTACACTAATCCAGTTCAGCCACTGAACCTTTCTTTCAGGCCGTCTGCAACATCAGATAGTATAGGTGGCAATGATGGAAATTTTGGTGAGAAGCAGCAACAGCAACAGGCTTTAAAGGGGGGAGTTGAGCGAATACCATCTCAAGCATTTGCAATATCATTCGCTGCATTTAATGGCAGTATTCCTTCAAATCTTAACTTCTCATCCATGGCACAGAGCCCAGTGATATTTCAGAGCCTCCCTGATATTGCATGGCAAGGATATCAAGCTGCAGGTACATCTCATACTACTCAGCAAAAGATTTATTCAATTACCGAAGGGAAGAGTGGAGGGAAGAATAATTCTTCCCACCGAGATGATGAAAAGAAAGCCACTTCTGGGAAGCCATCAACCAATGGACCAACGACCCTTGTTTTTGATAATTCATCAAAGAATCTTAACTTTGTGTCATCTCCTATGAATGGAAACTGGCCTAGTCGTTCCATTACTTCAACTGCAACAGCCACAAGTTTGCCACTTTCTAGTAATGCTTCAAATTCTCAACAGCCACCACAGCTGCTTCATCTTCAGCAGCCGCATGGCATGTTACAGCAGCAGCCTGCTATGGCTACTCGATATAAAGCATCATCAACTAATGCTACTGCTGCTACGAAATTTGTAAACAGTCCCCCAGTTTTCTCACAAACATTTAGTTCTAACCAAGCTTCTCAGTCAAAGAACTCGGGAAGAACCCCAGATTCTCAGGTCCATAACACATCTATTATAACATCTACTACCCCAACCCTCAGAAGTTTTTCTCAGGAGCAAGGAAGAGTTTTACAGGGTCATGCGCAAATATCTTTTGGGGGAAATTACGTATCTTCCCTGCCACCCCAAGGGCAACATCTACTCAATAACAACCAGCCTTTTGGTACAACAGTTGCAGGAGCTCCACCTAATGGGGGCAACTTGAAGGCAAATTCCCAGGGAAGCAAAGTCAGTTCATCGACGAACACTTCGCAGATGCAACAAACTGAGAATTCTTCTGCTGGGACTGGCCAAAACTCTACCCCAGTTTGTGGGAGAAATGTCCCATCAATCTTAAGCTCATGCCCCAGCCACCTATCTGAGCTGAAGTATTAGAAATCAAATACTATACTGAATCAAGATAAAAGGATTCCTCTGCAATCCCACACCTTTATCTTTCGCAATCATCAGGGCCTTGCTGCTACAACTTTTTCAAACTTCACTGTGTTACCTTCCTTGTGGTGATGCACGCCCTTATATATAGCTTGCAGTGCAAACTTTACACGTTGAGCTATTTTCAAAAAAGGGAAAGATTGAGGGCAAACATTTTGGGAGCTTAAATGATTATATTCCTTGTGGGAAGGTACGGATGCAAGCAGATGCTTCAAGAGGTGGCAATAATATACGAGAGAAGTGAAGAGAACTCTGATGTGGGTACACTCATCTGATATTCAATCTCGTGACAGAGTAGGTGCCGCCACTTTAGCTGGTGGGTGATAATGAAAGGAAGTCGGGATCCATTAGGCCTACAATTTTGATATCGAAGTAGGGACTACCTGTCATATTTCTTAGTTGGTTTTGGTTGGCCTCTGCTTTCTGGAAGTCTATTACATGGTCACGTGGTCTAATTATTTGATACGTCAACTGCAATTCTAATATGTAGATAACTAGATAGATATATATCACTATTTTTTTTCTCTCATAGCAAGAAATGTACTTTAAAAAAATCATTTTAATAAAAAAATCTGCAGTTATTTCTTTCACTTTTGTTATTATATATAGGTTGAATCGGTGGGACATTGAAAGATTGGAAGTAACAAAAAAGAACAAGCAAATATAATGAGTATGCCAAAAATCCGGAAATGGTTGGTCTCTTTGCTTTTTAGCATTTCCTTATTTCTTTTATGCCCTGTTTCTTTATTGATTCAATTCCCTGAAAGCTCAGCTGCTCTCGCATTCGACGTGGACTAAAAGCCATGATGATTTCGAACCTGTTCAAAGGAACAAGTCCTTACCTGTTCGAGATGATGATGACGATCCTTGTCAATGTTCTCGTCATTGAGATGATTCTCTCATTTGTCTCTCGCTTTTTATTCCACAGCTATTAGTATTTGCTAGGGTCCTTTCCATGGACAAAGGGGTTGGAGTTGGACCAAAACTGACCGGGTACAACTGTTTTTCTTTGTCGTTTGAAATGGAATCGGTGTTGTGGCATCATGAGCAATATACATAATGTGACGCCCAGTCCCACTTAAACTGATTGAAAAGGGAAGTAAATCTCTTAATCTAGTCCCAGTGCGTTCCAGATGCTTGATGTCTCAAAAGGTACAGGGAAACGTTTGAGATGTTTGTCCTAGGAATTGCAATATATAATACTCGTAAAAAGGGCCAATCCTCAAAGATGACAACAATCCAGGCCCAAGTATCTAAGTTCTAATTTTTTAAACAAGGAGAAAGTGTTGACGAAATAACTAATTCCAAGGAGAAAGTATAATGGCTTAGAAGTTTGAAGAAGATTAGTAAGTCACTTTGCAAGTGGCAGCAAAGTGCCTAATGGGCTATTTCCCAAGTGGCAGCTAATGATGATTTAACTACGTTAGCATCAACTATAAGAACTCCTAGTACCGATTTATCTTTGTGGGATAAAAATCCCTCCCATGGTATATGCGAGGCTGTAATTGTTGGTTCTGTCTAGCCCAAGTCTAGTCCTGAATTTCAATTGGCTAGGCCAGTCCAATGGCCCGAATCCCAAATTCAATTGGCTAGGTTATCCTCAATTGGCCATTGGCCCAATCCCACGTGACTCAATTTTGTTAATTGACTGCTGACCCATTCTCTTTTGCTTATTTTTGTGATTACCTTTCCAAAATCTAAAATTTCCAAGGTGATTTCTCTTAATGTCTATTTGACTTTTAGAATTGAATATAAAATTAGAGTTTAAAATTAGAATTAGAATTAGACCTCTTAATTTCAATTTTTATGTTTAGAATGTCATTTAGAATCGGAATTATAATTTCATAAATAAATTTCATAGAATTGAAAAATAACTAAATTAAATCTTTCTCAATTCTTAACCTATACCTTAATAATTATCAATTTCATAACTTAAAAATTAAACACTCCTCTCTTTATATTTATTTATGAACAATCATATTTATTGAGATTCTATATTTATATAAAAAAGTATTTTTATATTTATATAAATATTATTATAATAACTATTTTTTTCTAAAAAAATTCATGAAAAATTTCTTTATAAAAAAGACTATTATATTATAAAAATATTATTGTACGAATATTTTTATTAGTTTTAATTTTATAAATAATTTTATAATATTTTAGATCATACCTTTAAATAATAAAATTATAATTAAATTTAGAATTACAATTTCTTATCTTAATTCTTTGACAACCCCAAACATAAAATTTAAGATTCTGACCAATTCTAATTCAAAAAGAATTGGAGTTGAAATTAAAATTCTATATTTCAATTCTAATTCCACTATCCAAACAGACCCTTATTGAAAACGTAAATGTGAGTGCACGATGAATTTTTAATGTGACTCATTTGTATTTTAACACGTGTTAAACTTTTGTGACACTTTATTTAAGTAGATTTTTAAGTCATCTCTCATTAAAAAAGAATTTAAGGGCTTGTTTGACATGTCGTATTAAGCATGATAAAATAAGTTAATACAATACATTATGACTTTATCAATTGTTTAGTATAAATACTGTATTGTATAAGTTTATTCATCAAACTCTTCTTATACATTAAAATAATGGATAACTTAATCAAGCCTTGGAGGAAGAGATTAGACTTAATAGTGTTTTGATGTATAAACATTTATAAAGACTTTTTTATTACAATTCTAAATACCTTGATATCTCCAATCCTTACGTATTAGGTTTTATACTATCAGATCTTATACTATCAGATCTAATACTATCAGATCTAATACTATCTGGTCTTATCTTATATTTAATACCAAACATACCCTAATATAATCTCTATTTGTTACATGACCTCTAAAAGATTTAATTGTAAAATTAAAAGATTCTTAATCACAATAAGATTAAAAACATTTTTAATCATTAATAAAAAACAAAATAAGATTAAAATCCCTTACTCCTAAACTAACAGCATATATGAAGAACTCTAATTCTAAATCCTTAAATCGAAGAACCCTATGACCAAAGAGGGACATACCAAAAAGCAGTATAGGAGTAAAAATCGATGTGAAAGCACATGAAAATAAGATAAGTAGAGGAGAAGATGGTCTGTCCCAAATAAAGAGCGAAGTTGGCGCTGGTGCCAAACACTCATGTAGGAGTGGAAATAGGATAGGCAGCTCCTTAGGAGCTTATCGTCTGACCTATTTAAGACCTGACCTAAACCTGTTTAACAAAAATGTCAGGTCAAGGCTTTTTGTAAAACTTATTTAGTTAAACATGTAAAATTTCAGGCCAGATAAATAGATCAGACTCAAACTTTATATTTAAAAAATATGTCAAACCTAATTAAGACAAGACCTAATCCATTTCCACTCCTACACCCCTCACACTTCTGTTGGGAATTGCGGATGCATCACGTAGCGAAAAAATAGGATTCCCATCGAGGATCCATGCGAAAAGCCATAATCCAAGTTTTTAAATTATTTACCTCTTGAAGAGTGATCAAAAGGAAGAACGTGAATCACCAACACCGTAATAGAAACGATGTCTCTGCGGTGTTCACACGAACAGACTCACGAACGTCTAACGTCTGCAAAGAGGAGCCTCACGTCTCTCACACAGTACTAACTGCGAAGAGAAGAGAAGAAATATGTCACTCTCTCACTCACTTTTCTGTAGGTGCGGCTAGGGTTCTGAATTGTATATCTTAGCAGCCCCTTAGCAGTACTATTTATAATAGTGACTGCCTTAAGTGAGTGTGAGCAAGACAAGGTAAGTCAGTGCAACTCTAGACCCATCCATTATGAGTCTGGCCCATATTTGAATCCGAGTCCAACTTGGATCCATTGCTCTAATTTTAGTCTGCTCTATGTGTGTGACCCTGCAGGTTCTTATTACGTTGGCAGTAATATTAAAATCTCATTTAATATTGCAAGCAGTGAGCAGTATCTAGCAACACATTGCTGCTACCCAAGTAATAAGAATGTCAGTTATTTGACATAACCTTTCTGTGACCAATGTTTCCGTGTTGTTTAGTCCCTTTGTCAAGATATCTAGATTGAACACAAGGCATGGAATGCGTCACTCTTGTAAAGTCTAATCTTTCATTTCCTGATACTTTAGTAGACTTTGTAACAACAAATGAGATCAATATCTCATATTGACTCATTTGAGTATAACTATGTATTTCGCAGTCTCACTCAATCAGGGGGCCCGAAGATATCGCTCCTGTTATGTAGGAGTGACAAATCTCATCTAGGTCACTCACATCCCTCTGCATGATTCGCGGTATGTTCAATAACCAACTTTATAATCATCTTGTTACAGATGACGTTTGATGGCATTAAAACACACAACTCCTCATGTAGGAATCGTAGTGATTTCAAGTCAAAGGACCACAAACACCATTGTCACTATGAGAATCGCTTATGACACTCACGTAATGATCCATGTAGCGTTCTCATGGTAGGTCAGTCTAGTACATCATTACTCTAATATGTACTCATGTGAAAACTTGATATCTCATATCCATGACTCGTGAGATGTGGTCATCAGTCTATGCACATACTAGTCTCAATGTATTATTGTTGTCCTAATTAACAATAATACTTGACTAGAGACATTTAAGAATAGTGTTGTAACTAAAAGGATCTCACGATCAAGTCATCCACTTGATGTCCTATGGCATCAAACTTACTATTCTAAGGACTTTATTATGTTTATAAAAAAAGAACACAATAAATGAAATGTCTCATATATTAAAATAAGCATAATAAAATGTATGTAAATACAGAAAAAATATCGACCTCCAAGGCATACACCAACAACTTCATCCATCATCCCATGATGCACCTCTTTCTCTTCTCATGTGAATTTAATCCTAAGACATCGACTCATCCAACATGCCCAAGTTTTAATCGTAACGTCAATCAATCATAGTGGTTAGAGGAAATAATTTTGGCAAAAACAAACAACAGGGGAATAAATAAATGAATACATAAAGAAATACAAAAAAAAAAAGCTGGGAATGTGAGATTCAACCATAAAATATAAATATGGAAATATTGGAAGACCATACATAACACACAGTGACGCAGACAATTAGTAAATTTTATTTTATTTCTTTCGTTTTATGGTGAATTGTAAAAGAAAATGAAATCTTGTGATAAACATGAAGGAATTTTGTTTTAAACTAATTAACGATATGTCAAAATTCCTAAATCTATTTAACCCTAAATTATGGCATGTATCAAATATAATATACAAGAGATCGAGTTATAGAATTACCTGGAAAGGACAAATATGAGCGCGGTCATACCCGATCTTTAAAGAGAAATCGCGAATGGTGCGTGTGTGCAGAGGAGAGAAACTATCCTCATTCCCTATATGCGCAACAAATCCTTGTGGTCTCAATGGGGCAACCACAATACATATAGGATGAAAATAGGGGCCTCTCCTTGTGTTTATAATATGGGTTAACCTACTCATCATAGAAAACCCATACACAAGGCCCACAAACCCAAAACAACATTATTCACATGAGTTTAAGTGCTTATAAGAGCCCAATAACAAAATTGATTACAAATGGGCTAAACCAATAGATGCTCAACAATATTTGACATTCAATTAATCTGGGTTTTAGAAAATTTGTGACTATGCTAGTTCACACATATTAAAAAATCTATCAATCTCCCACTTGGACAGCATAGACACTTAGTTTTAAACAAAATAACTCTCCAGATTAACGTGGCCACAAGAATGTCAACTATGAGCAAGTACTTCCAACCATCGGTCCAAAATGGAATTACAAGCATCTCAACAATGCAGAAAATCATACTCGATAGGAGTACTGATATCATACATGCAAGATAGTTATAACCCGGTGACCTAACAAAATGTGGTATGTGGGTCAAAGGAAAAGCACAACAAAATTGCATGCCAAAAGTGTGATCAATGTGCAATTCCCTACAAAATGGCCTTGGCATCTATCAAGGATGCCTACTGAGATTCAACAAAATATCTCAAATAAAATATCTCAGTATAACAAAATGAGACCGAGTACTAAAGTCTCCAACAATATGTCATATCATCACAAAAGTGTGCACAACAACAACATATGGCAACAACAATTTCAATGAGTCTCGAGACAATATAATAATTATAATTATAATTATAATGTACATTCTCTCACTAATCCAACATATCAAAACAAAACAATAATAACAATTTCATTAGAGTCCAAAAGTTTCAAAATACTCTAATGGTAACATCATTATTAGTGGGACTATCAACTCTGTGGTAAAGTATTCAATGTGAGTCTGAAACTCACCATCTCTCTTCAACGACACAAATACCAAAATAGAGAGAAACACAATATTGCAGAGTTATCCAAAATGTGGTCATAACAATAGAAACAATATTAAGCAAATCTATACAAAATTTATCAACCACAGAGTTTCACAAAATTACTTCATTATCAACCACAAGCTTTGCATTCATAATTGAGGAGATTACAAGTATCCATATGAGACTTTACAACAAGTCAACTCCTCTTTGTCATTACAACACAAAACCACAAAAGAATTTTCACAAATAAGGTAATCTATACTTCACAAAACCATATATAATGACCACTTAAAAGATTTGACAACATACGAGTGAGTTTAAAATCTCAAATATCTTACACATATTATGGGATCACTTGCAAGTTTTCAACAACTCACTCAAAACTCAAGTGTCACAATGACAAAAAAATAATAAGCACATGCACACTTGAGCACAACATTAGATTACCAGCAGCGGAAGCACATGGGGCCTATACTTAACTACTATTGAGGACATAACCAAAAGACAATCTCCAACTACCACTATAGTAAACATTAATGTGTAATAAGAACATAAACACATTTCAAAATTTATAACACTATGTGCCTTGTGAGACGATTGTCAATATATTATGATTTAAAAGGGTTTTATGCCTTAGACATAAAATGATATCACTAAGATTTTTCACATGATAGAAACAATTTAATATAGAATATTGTCTCCTATTTAACAATAATAGCAATATTGGCCATCAATATACAACTATCACAAAACACATTAATAACAAATTTGTTCTCACTTACTTATGGTAACACCCATTGATGTAAACAACATCAAAATTAATATTAAACAATAATACCTGACAGCTCGTATCAAGTCAATTTAATTTGCACCTAGGCATTTTATTGCCTTTAATATTGGGCTTCATACATAGCAGGCTTCAAAAATTTTCAACAAGTATTTCAAAAGAACAACAATTACAAAATCGTTTTCTTCTTATAAGAAACGAAGAGCTTTAATTGATATTGATTGTTAGATAATTTACAAAATAAAAAAATATAAATACATAAGAATTAAATATACACATTCTTTTACTTCAACCCAAAAGAAAGGAAATTTTCCAAAGTGAATGCCAAAAGTACAATAGGTTTAACTCAATATATTCATCATAAATTTTGTATTATCGACAAAAGAATTTTATTTTTATCTTTTTTTTATTCTAAAGTTGAACTAATCAACACAATAAATTGGACTTAAAAAAAATCCTCACAAAATGATTAAACCATAATTGGAAGAATGTTTTCTTCACAACAATACTTGAATAATTTTAATCCCAATATTTTTCTTGAGAAAATTAGCAAAACAAAAAAAAAATCATTTGAGGATTTTGACATTTGAATAATATAACATGAAATATTCAAATTTATCATTTCAAGATACTAAGCGAAAATAATTATTACTATCATATTGATAAAATAATATTTCCTAAATTACTACGACAATACTTATAACAAAATAAATTCAACAGGCTAGTGATTTAATACAACACAAACAATGGTACAAAATAGAAAATTTATTTATGCTTTCAACATGTCTTATTAAGATGAAAGCATATTAACACAACATGACAACTATAGGGAGTCCACTATATTACAACATACTTTAGGAGACTCAACAATGTCCTCAATAGGTCCCAATAAGTAACAACAAAGCGATGACAAATACAAAAGTTAGAGAAAACTATGCATTAAAACATTTATTATACTTAAGCAACCATAATTGTATTGGTTTTCCCTTGTTCAATTAGTTGGGCAATTAATTGAACTAGAGCCCTTGCAACATTGCAATCCCGCCTAAGGGTCTCGAATTACAATATACAAGTCTCTCCCACTTGATAGAGTAAAATAGTTGAATCAACATTTTCATAGTTTATGCACAAGCAATATTTTTCAAGATTTTCAAAATAAAATTTAAGCTATTTTCTCTATCACACAAATGATTATGTCAAATAATGTCACACCGAAGGGTATGTCCATTACTTACACAACCCAACATTAATTGCAATCCATTCAACATTATTAATTTTTTTTATTTGACAAAATTACATATCCGAATAAAAAAAAATAGATTGCTACAGAATGCCCAATTATCTCATTCGCCAAGTTTCACAAAACAATACAAATATTCAAGGTTGCTTAATTCAATTCGATAAAAACACTTGACAATGAGTAACATAATATATATGTCACAACAATTTGAGCTGCTATGTCATTATAATCTCGCCTAAGGGTCCCAGATTACAATAAACAAGCAAACTCCTATAAATCATTAAATATCATGTCCCTAAAGCTAGTATCGAGAGGATACTGAAAACTCTAAGGGCATAATCATTTAATGCATTCAACAAAACATCAAAAATCAAATTAATAAAGATAAACTGATAGGGTAAGTGCATTATTAACATAATTTTTAATGAAAACACAACAACATTATTAACAATATAACACTTTGTCGTAATTGGTCCTGCGAAGGCAAGCTCACAACTATACAAAATGTTCAAAAACAATTATAAATATTCTGGATGGAACTCTTAGAGATAAGATCTCACAAGATTTACAAAACACAATATTGGTCTTATAATAGATGAGCATGTGACCATAAGAAACTACAATAATTAATGACAAAATTGCTCATAGAGTTCCAAAATTTTCATGCCACATCAATCAGATAATTTTCACACTCTCATACATAATTGCATATTAAAAAAAAACAGGCATGAAGAGGGAGAAGAAGGCCTTAAGAACAAATTTCTTCACTTATGCAATTATACAATAATATGCCAATAACGATATAAGTTTTATAACTAACCTCAGATAGTGTATTGCTCATCTTTGTGTGTAGAGCCAACAAAAGTGAATGCTAACTTAAAAGGATTCAAATCACTAGAACTTTATATAACTTTCACAAATGGCTCACAAAATAAACTTATGAGATATATAAAACTTAGCCATAATAATGACTTAATATAAACTTGCCATTGCCTTAAATATTTTTCAATAATCAAAATTATTTTAAATAATATTCTCATAATGGTCACATTGAAAGTAATTTATTTAAATTTGCAATGGCACAATATACAATAAAATTAATCACATACAATTGTACTTTAATTCTTAATAATATATATCAAAACACTTTAATATTGTCAATGCACAAACGTCCAACACTAAAACAATTATATGCAGCACATGATACATTATCATGCTCTTATAACGAAAAAATTATTTCAAGAATAACTCCCAATATTAGATTACACAATTTATGGAGTTCAACAAGCTCAACTAATAAAATTGGCATTAACAATTAAAGAGGAGCAAAATATGTATAAATAAATAAATTTTAATATGCCCAAACTTATTTAAATAAGTCTTCCATAAAAAAAATTTCTCAATAGCAATAAAGGGCATACAATCAACATGAATTTCTTGGCATCAAAATAATATATTTATCGATATCAATGCTCTTTATCATACAAAATAAACTATCTAAAATTATCAATTTAATTATAATTCTCACTTGTCTATTATACGTAGTGGAAATAATCTCAATAATTACCAAGCATCATAAAAACTATATTCAATACCAAAGTATCCATATTTATGTGAGAATTAATTACAAAATTTTATTCCATGATTTTGATGAGACATCACGCGCTTAGAACATGAGGAGCTACTCCTTTATTTATTTATCCACGATTTAAATAATAAGTAGGAGCAAAATTAGTCAAAACAACTCTAAATATACCAAATGAACTTCCAAATTTTAATTTGCACAATAGTTTATAAAAGCACAGCAATTTCAACATATATACAATATTATACACTTAAAACAATTCTAAAAAAAATTATTTTGGTAATTATTTAAACAAACTCTCACAAATTTAAATTGTATAACAATCTAAAGAGTACAATAATTTTAATATAGCATAAAACAACCCAAAAAAAATAAATTATTTGAGCATTCAAAGAATATCACATGTGAGAGTATGAAAATTATAACATGCCTAATTTTACAAAAAAAAAAAATTAAAAGGCGAGTTCTGAGATTATCCAATTTTATATATATAATTCGAGTCAAAGAAAAAAAACAATTGTGACACATTTTTCCAACACCACGCATCATATATTCTCATGGAACTTTGAAACCATTTAAGATTTGTCAAAATTACCAAAATTAATTATTGCGCACATGGAGCACATTCTAAAATCAGAATTGGAAAAATAATAATAATAATAATAATGCCTAAGGAAAACCAAAATCATAAATGATGTTCTTGTATGGTTGAAAAAAATTGCACAAAAAAAGTACACGCAAATTACGCATTGAAAAATTGTCAAAACTTCAAACAACGTGAATCAAATCAATTTTGGGTTTTGATTAATTTTTCAAAAAAAAAGTTCTTGAATTGACCAAAATTCTCATTCTCAACAAGAAGAAATTTACAACCATAATTAGGATTAAATTGACTCTGATACCAATTGAAGGAATTTTGTTTCAAACTAATTAACAATATGTCAAAATTCCTAAATCTATTTAACCCCAAATTATGGCATGTATCAAATATAATATACAAGAGATCGAGTTATAGAATTACCTGGAAAGGACAAATATGAGCGCGGTCATACCCGATCTTTAAAGAGAAATCGCGAATGGTGTGTGCAGAGGAGAGAAACTATCCTCATTCCCTATATGCGCAACAAATCCTTGTGGTCTCAATGGGGCAACCACAATACATATAGGATGAAAATAGGGGCCTCTCCTTGTGTTTATAATATGAGTTAACCTACCCATCATAGAAAACTCATATACAAGGCCCACAAACCCAAAACAACATTATTCACATGAGTTTAAGTGCTTATAAGAGCCCAATAACAAAATTGATCACAAATGGGCTAAACCAGTAGATGCTCAACAATATTTGACATTCAATTAATCTAGGTTTTAGAAAATTGGTGACTATGCTAAGTTCACACATATTAAAAAATTTATCAAAACAAAGTTGAGAGGGATGGAATTGGTAAATACTTTTCCTTTTCATTGTGCAGTTGTACCTAGAATGTGTTCTGGCTTTTTTTACCAAACTATTATTGATGAAAAAATTATTTATCAAAATATTAATTTTTTTTTAAATTATTTATTAAAATATCATTCTTTTGAAATTATATACCAAATTGTCACTCTTTTATTTAACGTGACATTTTTTAATAATTTCTTATTTACATAAGATGCACCATCCTGTTTGGCGTATCATACGTGAATGCGCTATCTTACATGACATTTTTTTACATAGATATGCCATGTAGAATGACGTTTTTTAGTTAAAAACACTAACACATTTGATATTTTTCACATGGATAAAATAAAATAAAAAAATACTTATAGGGCACTTGACTCATTTCGCGTGGTTCTCAGACTCTTCCCAAAAGACACATGCATTTCACATGCCTACTAGATAGTATACCATAACGTTGGAAGACATCAGTATCAATTAGCTTATTTATAGGCTAAGTGTTTGCTTCTGATCCGTAAAGTAGTCGATATTAGACTTTGGTATTCGCAAGGCAAAACAACTAAGTAAGGTAATAAAGTACTTTTGTTCAATGTGAGACTTTGGTGTTAGTAAGGCAAAATAACTAAGTAAGACAACAAAGTACCTTTGTTCGATGTGAAACTTTGATCTAATTAAATATATCATTATATACTACTTTTATGCATATCGCTAACTTTCTTAAACTTGTTTTTTAAGATGAAGGAAGTTTGCAAGCTCCACCTTTTCTTTCAGACCAAATGCCTAATTTCTTCACTATTTAAACAACTTAAATTTGTGTACATTTTAGTAATACTATATTTTAAAATAAACAAGAAACTCAATTTTAAACTTTCTCTCTTCCTTTCTCTCAAATCTTTCTCACTGTTAGCAAACTGTACATGTAAAAAACTAGAAACTGGTTTGCATATCAAAGAAACAATGAAATGCCAAAATTTTGAAATATAGTTGAAGCTCTCCCAAAATAAAACAATGCACACCCATGATTAAAAACCTGCATTTTAGATGAGGGAGTTATAGAGCTTGACTGTTTTTGTCTCAGTATTAGATTGCCATGAGAGCATGGATGATTTTAGCTTCGATTATAGTTGCCTATTCGATAGATTCTTCATTTTTTTTAAAGTTTAATCTCTCATGTATAATTTTTGCCATGAAAAACACTACCAATATTCAAACACAGATATACTAGTAGCAAAAAATCCTTGGCTATTAATATGGGAATGAGAGTAATACGTTAACATCTATGTGTGTGCTTATACTTTGTATAATTTTTGCTCTTATAGATTGTCTTGTGTTATCTTTTTTATCTTGAATTAAAACAGATGAAAGGCAATCTTCAAGTTCAAAGCTCACTCAAGAGAGTAAAGCAAGTTTTGGGGTTGCCTGAATCTGTGGTTTGGATGGTTATACTGCTAGATGTTGCAAAAGAGGTCCTGTTGTAAGTTGGTTTCCTTTACATTAAAGTCACACATCGAACAAAAGTACTTTGTTGTCTTATTTAGTTACTTTGTCTTATCAACACCAAAGTCTCACATTGAACAAATGTGTTTTGTTGTTTTACTTAGTTGTTTTGTCTTGCGAATACCAAAGTCCCACATCGACTACTTTACGAATCAGAAGCAAACACTTGACCTATAAATAAGCTAATTGATACTGATGTCTTTTAACGTTATGGTACACTATCTAATAGACATATGAAATGCATGTGTCTTTAAGAGGAGTGCGAGAATTACGTGAAATGAGTCAAGCATCTTATAAGTATTTTTTTATTTTTATTTTTTTTTACATAAAAAATGTCAAATGTGTTGACGTTTTTAACTAAAAAACATCATATTACATAACATATTCATGTAAAAAATGTCATGTAAAATGATACATTTACGTATGATGCGCTAAATAAGGTGACACATTCACGTTGATTATGCTAACTGTGTTAGGAATAAAACTTTAGGCCAACTTGACCCAACTTGTTCAGTCTTTTTTTGAGAGTCTACAGGTATAACGGCTCCCACATGAGTTTCCTCCTCAAAGTCATTAAGAGCATCAAACCAAGATTTGGAAACTTCATGATTGCCATGCACTCCTCAAAGTCATTCCCCAATATTTTCCTAAATTATCTCTTAATCACCATCCAAGGCCCAAAACAAGGCTCTTTAACGGACCCCATCAAAGTCTCATTCTGCTCATTATCACCTAAACTTACGTGATTTGGATTCTCAAAATTCAAAATTTGAATTCCTTGATTTTCTCCATTAGCAATCTCTTTTCCATTCGTACCCTCGGCCGGAGCCACCACCCGGAATTGGGAAACTGGCAACGTCTGCACTAGAGGAGTCGAGAAAACTACACAGTTTTCTTGCTTATGTCCATACCGACCACACTTGAAGAAGATCAAATGTAAACCTTCATACTCCACTTTAAAGTTTTGTCCTAAGGTAGTAAACCCTAGAACTAGTTGTCTTCTTAAATCAATCTCCATATGTGAGCAAATCTTCCCCTGGAATGAATGGAGCTCTTGTCGTCAATCTTCAATATAGTACCGAGCTTTAACCCCACTCTCCAAAGGAAATTATTGTTATACAGTTCCACTGGAAGATCAGGAATTCTCTCCCACACTGCTATCTTCCTCACCTCTGTATCCACAGGCTTAAAGAGAGGCCTCCATCTTTGGACTAAGAGATAGTGATGTGCCACCATCATGGACCTTCAAACAAGGCATGTTTGTAGTCCTCCTCATTTGTAAAACGAACAAGAAAGAAGTCCTCATTAAGATCAAGATCCCTAACACTTGCTTTCTTAGTCCATGTACTTTGAACCCAGCTATCAAAAGCACAGATTGCTACTCTCTTCCCCAAAAGTTTGACAATCAAAGTATACTTCCACTCCTTACACCAATTCTCATATTCTTCCAGGGATACATCTACCCGTGGGTTAGGCTCAAAAAGTGGATCCAAACCCCCCCACTTCCTCATCAACGGGATCATTAATAGTAAATTCCTCCACCACTGCTTGTGCAATTTTCCCAGGATCAAGATCAAGAATACCTTCACCCTTCAGTACTGAATCCTTATACGAGAGTTTAGAAGTTCCTTCCCCCTCCTCAATCATGGCCATAGATTTCTTATTAACCAAATCTTCAACTCCCTCCTCTTCCACCTCTATACTGACTAGCTCATTAGTCTCTAACTCCTTCATCTCTAAAACATCATCAAAGGACCCATCCTTCTGCATATTCACTTTCTTTGTGCTTCTAACCACCTGATCTTCCTCCTCTTTCCACCTCCTCCCACCAGAGCTCTCAGCAGCCATCAGATCTTTTACTCATTGTATGTGGTTGTGAGTGTCCTTTAATTTTACAATTAAATCCCTTAAGAACCATACAACAAATAGATATTCTATTAGATTATTTTCTATCGAATAATGATGTGACACTTCTATGAAATTTCACTTAAATCAAGTGTCACAAGAATTTTACAATTGTCAAAACATGAATAAGTCACATAAAAATTTCACTGGTGTACTCACATTTATGTTTCCATACGAGAAATCACCAATTTCCAAATCCCTTTTCCAAATTTCGTAATACTAGCCCTAAACTCCCACGGTGGGACAGTCCCACTCCCCCATTTCAATTTGTTTTTTTTTTTTTTCTCTTTCTGATTTTATCATTTCTTGGGGTTGAGTTGCGTAGATTGCTGTTACATTGGTGCTAACTAGGTACGTGGGAATCTTTCTCGTGCTTCTTGACATCAAGGGCAGCAAGCCAGCCAGCCAGCATATAATATGTGCGTGCTCTATATGACACGACAAGTTTCTATTTGAAATCATTTTTGTTTTTCTTTCTTTTAAAACAAAGTGATTCATTTTCTGTATAGATTTCATATAGAAGCATTCCTGTAGAGTTTTGTTAATTTCATTTCCAGCATTCCAATTACAATTTTGAACCCACAATTGTGACGATGTTCTATGATCAGTATCTTCCACAAGAAAATGCTTTAGGCCATGGAGTTAACACCAAAAAAATATATTTATCAATTTTCTCTTCATGGCATAAGTTTTTCAATTGCTTTTCTTTCTCGGGATTCTTTGTACTATTGGTTTTGCCTTATAGAGCATGCTATGTTTTGCACACAAACTAATAATGCCTTTAGATTCATTAATCATATTCTAGACAAGGTAATGTTCTACAGTTCTAGACATAGATAATTTTGCAAATTGCAACTATCCTTTATATATATACATACATACATACATACACACACATATATATATATATAGTCAGGATCAATTCACACCAACATCAGAGTTTTTACTTACACTAATCTTTAACCATTAACTCATTTTAATCTAATTATTCAATTCAATGAAGAGAAAGAAGGTTTAAAATATGACTTTAATAAAGAGAGGATGATAAAATTGACTTTAATAAAGAGAGAGAAAAATATCATCTTTATTTATTAAAGTACAATAATAAGATTTTTTAATTTTTTAATATGTATATATTTATTATTTTTAACAGTTATATAACTTTAATTACTAATTATAAATAAAAAACTTATAACATGTAATATTAAAGTACATTATCATGTAACAAACATATGCTGATTTAAGTGGAGGGAGTTTGGATACCTTAATGTCGCAACCGGGATCGCGACGGGACGACCGAAAAAAAGAATAAATCAATGGAGTCGCCACCAATGTTTATTTAAATTGAGAAAACATTAGAAAAACCCTTTAATCAAGCAAACTGGTCTTTTGAAAATGAGTTTGGATTCGGGAGTCGATTACAGGTAGGGAAGGTATTAGCACCCTACACTGCCCATTCCATGAACGGTAGCTTAGGTTAGTTGTGCAAGTTTTAATAATCCCAAATATATTTATTTTAACCCCTTTAAACAAAAGACTTTGTAATTATTTTTTTATTTTTTTTATTTTTTTGAAAAGAAATAAAAAGAAACAACCAAATTATGAAAATTTATCTTTTTTGGCTTGACAGAAGTGAATTTCTGCTCCTACGTATCCCCTGGTGCAATGGAGAATTCAAAGTCACGTAGTTCTTTAGAAAATACTTGTGGGTTGGTTGATTTTATAAAAACTTTAAAAATTTGAATTAACAAGCCGTCGCGACTCAGTTATTCAAATTAATAATTGAATAGGTGAAACTCGCGTCACGCTAGAGACGTCACCCACTAATTATTGAATTTATTGCAATTAAATAAAATTTTAATGAATAATTTCTTTTTTTTTTTTAAAAATGTGCAAAAAATGAATAAATAAATAAATAAATAAATAAATAAGCAAATCAAACTAACAAATGAATAAGCTAAAATGAACAACACATATATATATAAAATAATAAAACCAAAAATAAATAAATAGAATAAGCAAGCTTACCTCTAAGGCGAAAAACGAAAAAATTGTTATGCTCAAAGAAGTTATTGCGAGCCACACACGTTCTCTTCAAATCAAGCCTTGAAAAGTAACTCACTTGCAAGAAAAAAAAATTACTAAAGTCTCGGGCTCTTATACTTAGTATTAAGCCCAAAAAAATACTAAAGTTCTCGGGCTCTATACTTAGTATTAAACCCAAGTGTGAAAATTTTCGGATCTCCAAACCATTGAGAAACACCCCTTTATATAGGAGGAGGGGAGGGAGAAGGAGTATGGTTTCTCCAATGTGGGACTTAGACACTTTAGTTTTTTCAACTATCTTCATTTTTCATTTTTTTTCTTTTCTTTTTTTTTAGATTTTCATTCATTTTTTCAAGGTTTAGAAATAAATTTTATGGACAAACTTAGGTGTTCATACCTTGATTAAGTAGTATAAAAAAAATGGACAAAATTGGGTATCAACAGCTGCCCCCCTTTGCTTTACATTTAAACTAAATGGAAAGCAAATGAATTGATTCAATTTTGTCCATGAAAATTTGATTTTTTTTTTTGTAACAAAAATAAAAACAGGAAAGGTAAAAAGCTTGCGGAGTCGGGTATCCACTGAAGCTTAAAGGCAAGGGGTACGGGGACCCGGAAAGGAAAGGACAATGGGCGCAGGGGCCCGGAAATTAAAAGACAATGGGTGCGGGGGCCCGGAAGCTAAAAGGCAATGGGTGCGGGGACCCGGAAATTAAAAGACAATGGGTGCGGGGACCCGGAAACTAAAAGGCAATGGGTGCGGGGACCCGAAAAACTTAAAAGACAATGGGTGCGGGACCCTAAACTAAAAGGCAATGGGTGCGGGACCTGAAACTAAAAGGCAATGGGTGCGGGGACCCGGAAACTAAAAGGCAATGGGTGTGGGGACCCGAAAACTAAAAGGCAATGGGTGCGGGGATCCGAAAACTAAAAGGCAATTGGTGCGGGGACCCGGAAACTAAAAGGCAATGGGTGCGGGGACCCGGAAACTAAAAGGCAATGGGTGCGGGGACCCAGAAACTACAAGGCAATGGGTGCGAGGACCCGGGAATTAAAGGCGATGGGTGTGGGGACCCGGAAATTAAAAGGCAATGGGTGCGGGGACCCAGAAACTAAAAGGCAATGGGTGCGAGGACCCGGGAACTAAAAGACAATGGGTGCGGGGACCCGGAAACTAAAAGACAATGGGTGCGGGGACCCAAAAACTAAAAAACAATGATTTTGTGAATGCATGTGATGCTAGAGATGGTGCATGATGCAATGTATGCATGGTGATGCAATGGATGTGATGCTTGAGGGCAATGCATGTGATGCCAGAAATGATGCATGATGCAATGGATGCCCTACTGTAGGAGTCCTTATGAACCAATTGAGTAAGCAATTTTTTTTTGTTTCTTTTTTCTTCAAACCTTTGATTGAGTCACTCTTAATTCCACAACCCTTAAAGACTTTCCCCACAAAGGAACGAGATTGAACAGTAACATTCGGTGATTGGCCTTATGATTTGCCTGATGATTCTTTCTTTTCTCATCAATACTCTTGTCAGGATTTCATTGTGTTTCTCATGACCTTTCGAGATTGTTAAAGCAAATCTAAATGCTTTTGCCATATTGTCATATGTTTCACATCTCAATATAAAACTATCATAAAAAATGCATATTAAATCAACAATGGGTTGCAACAAAAGGGATTATCATTATAGACAGGAAAAGTACAAGAAAGGCAATACAAGTGGGACTCGAATTGAAAAGGTTTACAAAAGAAATGTTGGAGTGGAATTTTCCAACTCTTCCAGTGATGCTCTCTTGGATGATCAGTGTTAATTTCCCATGTACACGACCTTGAACATCCCCTTGTCTGTTTCTAAGAATATGATTTGACCCGGCTTTTACATATTGGGAGTGTCTCCTGACAAGACTTCGTATATTCAAACTGCCCCGGTTCGGCCCAGATACTTTCAAACTGCCCCAGTTTGTGACTTGAGGTATGTTCACTTCTTCGGATGTGTCAAGTACCATTTTTTAACCCTAACTTTTGCCTAGGTCGCATTTTCAGGTTTTCAGCCTAGCGAGCCATTTTTCTTTTCCTCACTCTTTTTTTTAAGCATAGTACATTTTGACTGCATCTGAATTTACGGGAAGTGGTAGATCTTCGCCATCCATGTTTGTGAGAATCAAAGCTTCTCCTGAGAAGGCTTTTTTTACGACATAAGGTCCATCATAGTTTGGAGTCCATTTTCCTCGAAAATCCCTTTGAATGGGAAGTATCTTTTTGAGTACTAAGTCTCCTTCTTGAAACTGTCGAGGACGCACCTTTTTCGCATAGGCCTTCATCATTCTCTTCTGGTAAAGTTGACCATGACATAGTGCGGTTAATCTCCTTCCTTCAATGAGGTTCAACTGATCAAGTCGAGTCTGGACCCATTCGGCTTCTTCTAGTCCTGCCTCCATCAGCACCCTTAATGATGGGATTTCCACTTCAATAGGGAGTACCGCTTCCATTCCATAAACCAAAGAGAAAGGGGTTGCCCTAGTTGAAGTACGAACGGACGTGCGATAACCATGCAGTGCAAATGGTAGCATTTCGTGCCAGTCTTTGTATGTTACAACCATCTTCTGGATGATCTTCTTGATATTCTTGTTTGCTGCCTCAACTGCCCCATTCATCTTCGGGCGGTAGGGTGAGGAATTGTGGTGCTCAATTTTGAAATTCTCACACATCTCTTTCATCATCTTATTATTCAGATTAGTGGCATTATCTGTAATAATCTTGCTTGGCAAACCATAATGACAAATCAACTCCCTTTTGACAAACTGGACCACTACACTTCTGGTGACATTGGCATAAGAAGCAGCTTCGACCCATTTTGTGAAGTAATCAATTGCAACAAGAATGAAGCGATGTCCATTTGAGGCCCTTGGTTCAATGGGTCCTATGACATCCATTCCCCACATCGAGAATGGCCAAGGTGCTGTTAAAACATTCAAAGGTGCTGGTGGCATATGAACCCTATCAGCATATGTCTGGCATTTATGGCACTTTCTCACATAGTTGAAACAATCAGTCTCCATTGTCAACCAATAGTATCCCGCTCTTAGTATCTTTCTTGCCATTGCATGCCCATTTGCATGAGTTCCAAAAGAACCTTCATGAACATCTTTGATGATCTTCTCTCGCCTCTCGTGCATCAACGCATCTTAGCAAAGACCATATCATGGTTCCTCTTGTAAAGCACTTCCTCATTTAGAAAGAAACCCATTGCATGAGTCTTCGAGGGTCCTTTTGTCATTTTCTCAAGCATGTGGAGGGTACTCTCTGCTTCTTGATAAAGCATTTGATGTCATGATACCACGGTTTCCCATCTGGTTCCACTTCTATCATTTGACAATATGCCGGTTGGTCACGACTTTCCATTTTTATAAGCGGCAAGTCCCTATCCTGACTTACTTTGAACATTGATGACAATGTGGCTGGGTATCACCAACTGATTATCTTCTCGAGGATATGATGGAATGTAACTTCGTCAAGTTGTTCAATCAACTCCTTGATGTAGGCATGATAAGGGATTAATTTGGCATCTCGAGTTTCCCATTCTCCCTTTAGCTGATGGATGACCAAGGCAGAGTCCCCATATACCTCAAGAACTTTTGCCTTTGAGTCTACCGCTGCTTGGATTCCCATGGCACATGCTTCATACTCAGCTATGTTGTTTGTACAGTCGAAGCACAACTTAGCAGTAATTGGGATGAAATTATTTTTAGGGGAAATCAGTATGGCCCCCACTCCATGCCCTAGTGAATTGGAAGCTCCATTGAATAACAAAGTCCATTTTGCTTTTTTCGAGGGTTTTTCTTCTCTAAGCAAAGCCATTACATCTTCATCAGGGAACTCACACTGCATAGACCCATAATCTTCCACTGGTTGACTAGCCAAGAAATCTGCTAGAGCGCTGCCCTTGACTGCTTTTTGCGTGACGTAGGCAATGTCATATTCTGATAGCAAAACTTGCCGGGCGTGCAATCCTCCCGAAGAGGGCAGTTTTTTCAAAGATGTACTTGATCGGGTCCATTTTGGACACTAACCAAGTGGTGTAACACAACATGTACCGCCTTAACCTGGGTGGTGCCCATGCCAAGGCGCAAGATATGTGCGTTCCAACAATGAGTATTTTGCCTCATAGTTGGTAAACTTCTTACTCAAGTAATAGATGGCCTGCTCCTTTCTCGCGGGTTTCATCGTGCTGTCCCAATACACAACCCATGGATTCATCCAACACAGTCAAGTACATGATGAGAGGCCTTCCTGGCACTGGAGGTACCAAAATCGGGGGTTCTTGCAGATACTGCTTGATCTTCTCAAATGCTACCTGACAATCCTCATTCCACTCTCATCGTCTGGGTTTTTACGCAACAACTTGAAGATTGGCTCGCATGTTGCGCCTCAATCGGGATATAAACCTAGCAATATAGTTCAGCCTTCCCAAAAACCCACGAACTTCTTTTTCCGTGCGAGAAGCTGGCATCTCTATGATTGCTTGAACTTTGTCTGGATCAACTTCTATCCCTTTCTCGCTAACCGCAAACCCCAAGAGCTTGCCTGATTTTACCCCAAAAGTGCACTTAGTAGGATTCAGTCTGAGCCTGAACTTTCTTAACCGTTCAAAGAGCTTTTGCAGATCAGTTATGTGATCTTCTTCTGTTTTTGACTTTGCAATCATGTCATCCACATAGACTTCTATCTCTTTGTGCATCATGTCGTGGAACAATGCCACCATCGCCCTTTGATAAGTTGCTCCGGCGTTCTTCAACTCAAATGGCATCACTTTATAGCAAAAAGTTCCCCACAGAGTGATGAATGTGGTCTTCTCCATATCTTCAGGTGCCATCTTGATTTGATTGTATCCTGAGAAACCATCCATGAAGGAGAAGAATGCATGTTGAGCCGTGTTGTCCACCAAAACATCAATGTGAGGTAGAGGGAAGTTGTCTTTAGGGCTGGCCCTATTCAAATCTCTATAGTCAACGCACATTCGCACCTTCCCATCTTTCTTTGGGACAGGGACGATGTTAGCAACCCATTGAGGGTACTTTGCAACAAATGAGGAAACCCGCATCTAACTGCTTTTTAACCTCTTCTCTAATTTTTAGTGACATCTCTGGCTTTATTCGTCTCAACTTTTGCTTGACCAGAGGACATTCTGGTTTTAAAGGCAATTTGTGCTCGACTATGCTTGCATCTAGGCCAGGCATATCTTGGTACGACTAGGCAAAAACATCACAATAATCAGATAAGAGCTTAACCAATTTGCTTCGCTCATCTTCTTTCATGGTAGTGCCAATTTTAACTTCTTTTTTATCATCCTCTCGTCCCCAAATTAATCAGATTCAGTTGGCTCTTCATGGGGTTGAATTTCCTTGGCCTCTTGTTCCATTAATCTCATTAGCTCGAGAGGTTCCCAATTATCATCATTATCCTCATCAACATGATTAACTGGATGGTCAAAATCGTATAATGGGGTCATAGCACTCGTTTTTTCAAGAGAATCGCTTTCAGATCTCAAGTATTATTGGTGTTAACACAAGTAAAAAATGGGTAATGAATAAAGGTTAATGAAATGGTCGAGCAAAAAGCTAAAAAGAAGAAAAAGGGGAAATAGCAAGATAATCTGAAAATGCATTTATTGATAGTAAATATTGAAATAGAAACATGTGAGCCCGCTTTCACAGCACATTATCCTAAAGCCTTGGGTAGAGCTAAAGGATTAGCATTACAAAATTACTTTGAATCAATTTCACAGGTCATGGGAAAATCAACGCTCTCCCAATTGTTGAGTTCTGCATCTGAGGAGCAAGGGTACACCAAGTTGACACCATGATTGATGGATAGATCGTCTTCGATAGCAGTCACTTGGTTTAGAAACACTAATCCCGCACTTCAGAAGTTTCGTCGGATGTCACAGATGGGGATCCCCTCAGCTTTAGGCTCCCGATTTTCCAACCTGGCCAGCCTCCTTTCCTTTTTCTCTTCTAGGACCCTTCTCTTGTCTGCTTTGGTGGGTTTATACTCTAACCCAAATCTGTCTTTGTTTTCGCAGGGTGCCCAGAATTTCACGATGCTTTGTCCATTCATTCCTAGTCCTCTTCCATATTGATATCCTTTTCCAAGCATTACCTTAGCCATCATCATGGATGCATTAGATAGCCGGGGCTTCAGACCTTGAGCTCCTTCCTCCACATAGGTGGCATTGACAATCTCTAGCGCTTGGAACGCAGTTTCAAGAGCTTCTTCTGCAGCTTCAATATAAGGAGTGTCCAATGGCTTGCTCACCAGCAGGTCCTCTTCACCAAAGACAGTAATCATCTTATTATCAACTATGAATTTTACTTTTTAGTGCAAGGTAGAAGGCACAACTCCAAATGAGAATGAATCCATGGTCGTCCTAAGAGACAATTGTAGGATGGCGTAATGTCCATCACTTGGAAGAGTATATTGAAAGTGCAAGGACCAATTTGAACTGGTACTTCAATCTCCCCATGACTTCTCTCCTGGTGCCGTCAAATGCCCTTACTATCATCGTACTTGGTTTCATGCAACTTCCATCAAAAGGCAGCTTGGACAGGGTTGATTTTGGCAACACGTTCAAGGAGGAACCATTGTCAATGAGCACTCTAGCCATTATATGCTTTTGACATTTGACAGAAATATGCAGTGCCTTGTTGTGCCCCATTCCTTCAGCTGGTATCTCATCATCAGTGAAAGTGACATAATTATCAGCAGTAATGTTGCCAATAATACCACCTAACTTGTCAGCTGTAATGTCATGAGAAACATGAGCCTGATTCAGTATTTTCATCAATACTTTTCTATGCGATTCAGAGTTCATCAATAAGGACAAAAGCGATATCCTTGCAGGGGTGCGATTCAGCTGATCTACCACTCTATATTCACTTTGCTTGATAAACTTCAAGAACTCACAAGCTTCTTCATCCGATACCTCTTTTTGTACTCCTTCAACTTTTCCTATTCTTTCTTTTCTTTTGCTTCGCTCCCAATAGAAGTTTCCCTATCTTGACTTTGCCTTTACGATTCCCTTTTCTTCTTCTTCTCGGTCCTTTCGTAGCTCCTCAAGAGTGTAGATGCGGCCACTCCGGGTCACTCCCCAATCCCTGATATATTAGTAACAATAGAAGTCGAACCAGCGCAACTTCGACCGATCATTCGTGGGATTGCTTCTAAGGACTTGCACATTATAATTCCATGGCACGGCTCGAGTGTCCTTGAAGGGAAAGGACTGGGAACTTGAATGGTGATAGGTTTCGGCCACAAGGGATGGTGCATATGCAGCTTCAAGATAATAGATAACCAACGGTTTGATAGCCGATTTGCAATGGAAGGGACCGTAGAGTTTATGGATTCCCCGACATTCTTGCGATTGTGGAACAAAGACACTCATCCACCATGTTTATGCCACCATTGTCCCATATATGACCTATTTGCACTAATTGCATATCCATTAGGTCTTGGAGGAGTTGTCTGAACTCACCACATTCCTCGATAGAATGCCCCACATTCCCATAGAGATTGCACATTATTTCATCTTTGTCGCCTCTCTTCTCTTCAATATGGGCTTCCATCATCCCAAATTTACACAATTCTTTAAAGATGACCTTCATGGGGGTCTTGACGTCTTTTGCTTGTCTTATGAGCTGCTGGGCAGAGCATTTCTCTATAACATTAACTGTAGGATTCCCATGGTTAGGCAAAGGGTTGTGACCCACACTAGGAGTATTTGACTTGAAATTCAACCACTTAGCATCTATTAGGTCTTGCACCTTAAACTTCAGCGTTTTGCAATTCTCTGTGGAATGGCCTGCAGCCCCCACATGGTAGTCGCACTTGGCATTTGGGTCAAATCCTTTAGGGTATGGGGGCTCCACAGGCTTCATCGGGCAAGGAGCCAAGAGAGAGTTACGAATGAGCTGGGGCAACAGCTCGGTATAAGTCATAGGGATTGGGTCAAGATGTTTCCTTTCTTGGTTATATGGTGGTCTTCTTTGGTTTATGTTTGGGTTTTGGGTCCATGGTTGAGCTTGTTGAGGCGGTAAGGTAGGGGGTGTCTGGTATTGATTAGGATATGGCGTTTGGTGATGCCTCATTGGGTGGTGAGGTTGAGGATGAGGAATATGTGAAGCGGTGGCGACATGGGGGTGATACGACTGGGGATATGGAATCGGTGGAGTAGTGGGAAAGTACGGGTGGTAAGGTGCGAAAGGAGTCTGGAAGGATGGTTGATGGTTCACAGGTATTTGGCTATATCTCTCTCGGGTGAAGTTTCTCTGGTCAAAGGAAATAGCATGGGTTTCTCCCTCTCTTTTCTTTCCCATCGGGGGCCTCTTGGCATTGAATGTTCCTGTTGAACTTTCAACGATCTTCCCACTTCTCATTCCCCCCTCAACTCTTTCTCCAATAATGACCATGTCTGAGAAATTTGATGACACACTCCCTATCATTTTGTCATAAAAGGGTGATTGCAGAGTGTCAATGAACGTAGCCACCATTTCTCTTTCCGTCAATGGGGGCTCTACTTGAGCAGCCATTTCTCTCCACTTCGAGCATATTCCTTGAAGGTCTCAAAGATCCTTCTTAGCCATATTCTGCAATTGTAGTCTATCCGGTGCGTATCGATGTTATACTTATACTCGCTTCAAGAAAGCGTCACCAAGTCTTTGAAACATCGTATATGGGCACGCTCCGATGCGTGTACCAATTCGAAGCCGCCCAATTAGGTCGTCTTGAAAGAAGTGGATTAACAGCTTGTCATCGTGAGCATGCGAGACCATCTTGTGGATGTACATGGTTAGGTGGTTCTTTGGACAAGTAGTTCCCCTGTATTTGTCGAAATCTGGGACCTTAAACTTGGGGGGAATCACCACATCCGGGACAAGACAGAGCTCTGAGGCATCCAAAAGACCATAGCCACTTGCCCCTTCAATGGCTCGTAGTCTTTCTTCAAGAATTTCCCACTTCTCCCTGGACTGGAGATTTTCAACAGAGGAATTCAACGGGTATTGTGGCATGAAGGTGGGAACAAAATGTTGCCCCAGTGTGGTTCCACCGGCATGTGGTTGAGCTGCACTTAAGGAGTTTGAAGCAGGCATGCTGCTGTCCGGAGGATTGGCAGTTTGTGGTGGCACAGAACTGGGATGGAGACCATATGGCTGGATGAAGAAAGGGTATGGGTGTTGTGTTGGCGGGGGTTCGTTGACATTTGACTGAGTGGCTTGATTTTGGGTAGAGTTTGAGGGATTTGGAGTTGGGGACACTGTTGGCATGTCATTATTGGGGGAACTAGTGGCTAATGGTGGTATATAACCTGGAGGGAGGCCATACGGGGGAAAAGACGCCCCTTGGTTTCCCTGTGAACTGGCGACTGAGGGTTGAGTGGTGCCGTTTGGGCAAATGGTGAGTGGCATTGTAATCCCTTGAGGATTAAAGCCTTGGTATTGCAGGGGGAACGCAGCGAAACTGGGCGGGCAAAGAGGTGTGGCCGGATGTCCTTCATTTGTCACTGAGGGATTCCCATCTGTGCTCCTTCTATTCTCCATAGACTGTAACATTTCCATCATCTTGGACATTTGCTCCCTAAGCTGGTTTACTTCATCCCTCAACTCTTGAGTTTGCTCCATCTCATCCATGATCTTTGCTTGGGAACGAGTCCTGTAAGGGTGTCGTGAAAGCTATTTTCCTACTATAGTGTCTACTTCTTTGCTCATGATGTGAATATGCAATTATTAGTATTGATTGAACAAAATCGGTGATATGCATGTATGTGAAGTAGTGACTACTTATGCAGATAAGAAAAAAAATTATTTTTATTTTTTATTTTTTTAAGCTAAGAATGCAAAATGATGTATTTTTTTTAATTTTTTTTAAAATGCTTGGAATGCCATGAAATGCAAGAGAATGCATTTTATTATTATTATTTTTTAGAAAAAGAATGCAATAATGGATGACATGAGGGATAAAGATGAAGAAGTTTTTTTTTTGTTTTAAAAAGAAAAAAAAAGGCAGAAATGAAAATGCAAGATGATGTATTTTGTCTTTTTTATGATTGATTTTTTAAAAAAAAATGCAAGAATGAATGATATGAGGAATAGATAGGTAAAGAAGATGTACGCTCCCTTTTTGTCCTAGGGATTCCCTTAAATTTGAGGAAATTTATCCTAAAGATCTATAGGTCTTACTAATTCGTGAGATTTTTTCATTTGGTGGCTCTATTATTCTAAAGGCCTCTAGAGTTAAGTTCCATTTCAGAATGTTGACCACAAACAGTGGGTAAACCACTAGGTGTGGGAAATTCGTGAAAAGGGCACACTCTAGATGAGGTTTTCGCGATAACCAAACAGGATGTACATTCAAAATGGCTAACACTACGCAACCTCTACCTAACTTAGGCTTCACTCAGACCCGGGTATAGGGCCCTACTCAAATGTGTGTGATAAACGTGTAGGTGTCGTGGGTGTAGGGAGCATACAAACTTGTACAAAAACTTAAAAGACAAAACTACCCCCAACCTGCAAAACATATATACAACAGCCAGCCAGCAATCGTCTACCCTAGGGTTTTAACAATTAAGTACAAAATATACATACAAGTCACCATATACATGCTATCAGATATTTACATAAAAGTACTAAATAAAATACATTTACAAACAAATAAGAAAACAAAAACAAAGACAAAGAGGGTAAAATAAATAAATAAAAGATTATTAAAAATTTGCACAACTAACAAACAACAACAGGCCTGACTCTCTAAGTGTCCCCAGTGGAGTCGCCAGCTGTCGCAACCGGGATCGCGACGGGACGACCGAAAAAAGGAATAAATCAATGGAGTCGCCACCAATGTTTATTTAAATTGGGAAAACATTAGAAAAACCCTTTAATCAAGCAAACTGGTCTTTTGAAAATGAGTTTGGATTCGAGTCGATTACGGTAGGGAAGGTATTAGCACCTACACTGCCGCTTCCATGAACGGTACCTTAGGTTAGTTGTGCAAGTTTTAATAATCCCAAATATATTTATTTTAACCCCTTTAAACAAAAGACTTTGTAATTATTTTTTTATTTTTTTATTTTTTTGAAAAGAAATAAAAAGAAACAACCAAATTATGAAAATTTATCTTTTTTGGCTTGACAGAAGTGAATTTCTGCTCCTACATATCCCCTGGTGCAATGGGAAATTCAAAGTCACGTAGTTCTTTAAAAAATACTTGTGGGTTAGTTGATTTTATAAAAACTTTAAAAATTTGAATTAACAAGCCGTCGCGACTCAGTTATTCAAATTAATAATTGAATAGGTGAAGCTCGCGTCACGCTAGAGACGTCACCCACTAATTATTGAATTTATTGCAATTAAATAAAATTTTAATGAATAATTTCTTTTTTTTTAAAAAAAATGTGCAAAAAATGAATAAATAAATAAATAAATAAGCAAATCAAACTAACAAATGAATAAGCTAAAATGAACAACACATATATATATAAAATAATAAAACCAAAAATAAATAAATAGAATAAGCAAGCTTACCTCTAAGGCGAAAAACAAAAAAATTGTTATGCTCAAAGAAGTTATTGCACAGAAGCCACACGCGTTCTCTTCAAATCAAGCCTTGAAAAGTAACTCACTTGCAAAAAAAAAAAAATTACTAAAGTCTCGGGCTCTTATATTTAGTATTAAGCCCAAAAAAATACTAAAGTTCTCGGGCTCTATACTTAGTATTAAACCCAAGTGTGAAAATTTTCGGATCTCCAAACCATTGAGAAACACCCCTTTATATAGGAGGAGGGGAGGGAGAAGGAGCATAGTTTCTCCAATGTGGGACTTAGACACTTTAGTTTTTTCAACTATCTTCATTTTTCATTTTTTCTCTTTTCTTTTTTTTTTAGATTTTCATTCATTTTTTCAAGGTTTAGAAATAAATTTTATGGACAAACTTAGGTGTTCATACCTTGATTAAGTAGTATAAAAAAAATGGATAAAATTGGGTATCAACACTTAAACATGCGATCTTGATTTTAATTTCAAAATTCATGTGTATAGGAAAAAAAACTATTAGCAGCAAAAAAAAAGTTCATTATCTTGTTAGTATAACAAGTATCTTATTGATATATTGAGATATAATTTTTTCCTTTTTTATTCGAATCATTATACAAAGTGGAAATTTATGTTCGTAATTTTATACAGTAATATATCATATTTATTATTTTTAAAAAATTATAATAAATAATTTGTCTAATCACTTTTTAGGACATTACAATTTTTTTTAATTTTTCCTATTTAATCTAATGGTGACGTAGTATTCTTAAGATAAATAAAAATTGTAAAAAAAGTTGCACTTCTCTTTATAATTAAATATATTTTTTAAAATTAATGGTTGACTGATAGGGTATCCTGCAATTTAGTAAGCCATATGACTTACAAATATTATTTTTGATACTAAAACGTAAATTATGAATATAACATAGTAAAAAAAGATATATATTGTGTCTAAAGTAATACCTTTAGCATATTAATATTTAAATATATTTATATTTTAAAAATTATATAATATTTAATTAATTATAAATAAAAGAATTTAACTTTGTGTACCAAAATTGTTAGTGTGTTTGAATAAGAAGCTCCTATTTTTAATATACAAGAGTTACAATTAGTTAATATATTTCACGCAAATGTTGTGACCCTAGCAATTTTGACATGAGGGCTCCTGATTTCATTGTTCCTCTTTTTAGTTCTAATATTAATTTAAGTTGTTTTAAGATATAAAAAAGGTTATAATAATTACTTTTATAGGTAAACAATATGATTAATGTTACATAATTTTACATAATTTTTTTAAAAATAATTTGATTTAATAACATATTAAAAATCCTTAATCGTTGATGAAGAAGCAAATTTTTAAATATTAAAATAGTGAGGACTTTATATATTATGTAATATTGAGAGTAAAGAATTTAACATAAATTGATTAGATTTCTTATATATACGATTTCTTTTTTGTCCAGAGTAAACTTACTCTAAGACAAACAAATTATAAAAATTATAAATTATTAATTAATAATTGAAGTTAAATAACTTACACAAAATATAAATATATTAATCACCAAAGGTTGAATGTAATGGTAAACGATATGTACACAGGAAAAAAAACAAAGTTCAAACACTATAGAAAAGATAATTATTGAGACTTGGGAGAGTCTCCTAGTCCCAGTAGTCCTCGAGCGTTAGATGTCTACGGGAATATTTGGTTAAAGACTAAAAAATACAAATATATTAAAATATTAAAATTTAAAAAATTTAATAAATATTATAATTAATGAGTAAGGTCAATATACAAATTCTCTTTCATGAAAGTTACTATTTTATCTATTCATTAAATTAGATTTTCAATGTTATCTCTCTTCATTAAACTAACTAATCTTGAGCCATTAGATTAAAATAGAATCAATGGTCAGAAACTTTTACTCTTACACTAGTAAAAATTTTTACATTGGTGTCAATTAATTCTGACCTAGTAGCTACAGGTTGATAAAGACACAAAAGAGAGAAATACTTCTCTCGCTTTTATACTCATTGGATGCTTAAACGCTTTGTAGAGTATCTGTAACACCCCTCCGAATGATATTATATTTATCCTAACTTTTTATAAATAATTAATTTTTTAAAGTTATAAAATATTTAATATCATCTTAATACGAGTTTTAAAATTTCTTTTTATGAAAAACATCAATTGATTAAATTAAAGTAACTCAAAATATAAAAATTGAATAAATATACTTTTTATATAAACAGAGTTTACTACAACTATTCATTCATTATCTTTACATACTAAAAAATATAACACCTAAGATATGAGTCTTTGTCAGAAGATAGATTCCCTAGCTGGGAATGTCTTCACGGATAGAAATCTGACCCAACGATAAATCAAAGTCCATTCTAAGAGTATAATGAAAATCATTCCACAACTTCCTGATTGGTAAAACAAACTTGACATAAGCGATTACAAAAGATGTAGTAATAACCCCATGATGAATCCTACTTGCGGATAAAGAAATGTCGCCACGATACTCTATATACTCTGAGTTCTAATGGACATACCAAGCCTCAGCGCCTTCAAGAAACTGTAGCATAAAGAAACCTAGTTGTCCCCTCCTTGCCGCCATCGTAGTCTTCACAGATGTAAACATAAAATAGAAACAGACAGAACAATACAACAAAGAGATGAGATCTCCTACATCGCATACAAACATGATAGCAAAGAAACAATACGAACAACGATATCGTTCTATATAAACAATCTATAAATTAATATAAAATAAGCAGATATATTCATAATATATAATAGATAAACAATCCAATAAACTTGCAATATAATGTCAGGTATAATGATAATACCACAATCATATTGTATCACAATAACACTATATCATCACAATATGAATGCTGAGTATGCTCATGAACAATGTGTACACCAACTATGCGCATACTTAATGAGTACAAGGACCATTATTATGCACAATGCAACTAGATCCTACTCTATGGAGTTAACTCAAATTCAGAGATAAACACCCAGAAGATCTGTTCCTCCTAAAAAGACAGTCTATATTGGATAATAAAAAGCAATAGTGTTTGTCGGGCTGTCAGTGCGTTGCAATCGGTGTTCACGGCCAGGGGTATATATATCATATTGTGATAACATAATCACAAAGTGAAATCACCGCGCCCTGACGTTCCCAGGATCTCTCCCACTATCCTGTAAGTTCTCGTTCACTCATTAGGCATAAAATGCCACAATAGCCATCGGTTGTACAATGCTCAATGCATATTCAATCCAATCAAAGTACCGTTGTACTACTCCCAATGATATTTAACGCAACCGCCCATACAGTTATCTAATACTATTAGTATCTATAGTATTATATAACCGCTATACAATCGATAATACCAAATACCCATTCGGGTCCAGTACTCCAGTTTCTACAATCCACAATATTAACACCACAAATTACTTAGTTCAGTACATTAACTTTACAGCACAACTCGTTGTTCCTCTCAATCGCAATATTATCGCGTTTTCACAATCACGTAACACTTTTGTTACGTTTTCAAATCGCATAAAGATTTTTTAACATTTTCTCAATCGCGTAAAGATTTTAAAACGTTTTCTCAATCGCGTAGCTAAAAATTACTGTTTTTAAATCGTGTAAGAATTTTTCTATGTATTTTCAATAGCGTAAAATATTTCTAACATATTCTAAACTCAAAATAAGATTTTTCTTATTTAATATCAAAATTAGACTTTAACTCCATTATTTCCATAATAATCCATTTTTAAATAATATTTCCAAGATATTCTCATTAAAATTCAGTATTTTCTACTATTTCTCATAAAATTACATTTCTTTAATTAACTTAAGATATTACAGACTCAAAATTTTCTAATGCGCATCAAAACCCAAAGGGTGAGCTCTACGTCAACAAATTTCAAGTTTTAACTTTTATTTCAATTCATAACTTAATTAAGCTAATTTTAATTCTAAAAAGTAGATCACTTCCTTTTTAGATCTAAAAACTCATCAAATTAATTTCTTATCAATTAAATACCTAAGTCTACGCTTAGTAAAATAATTTGGATTTAAGACATCAAAAATTAGTAGTTGGCCGAATTCCACATTTTACTTCATAAATCATATATAATAATTTTCTAACACTTTGTTCCTTGCAAAAACATTTAATTAAATTTCTTATCATAAAATCATTTAATCCTTAATTAGAAAAATAATTTAGAACACTTGGTTCCCTTGGTGATATTGAAACCGTGAGCCTCTAGGGTTCTTTGGAGCCATCATACCATTTTCCATCATGTGAATCACATCCTACTTTACACAAAAATCAACATACTTTCTAAATCACATATTAGCATACTATCAAAGCTATAAGCATACCAAACACATATATAAACCAAACATACTTATCAAAGCAATAAAACAATCACACAATATAATCCAACCAGCACAAACCAATAACTACACAACCGAGTGAATAAATCCTCACATGAATTTTTCACTCACAAACACAAACAATTCCATTCCTTCACCATCACATATGACCGATGAGGTTAATTTCCCTCTTACTTGGTTGATGTCCTCCTAGCTCCTCGTAGGACTCTTTTTGTATCAGATTTGCACCACCAAATAGATTTTAGAATCAAAACAAACACATAAAAATTAGTATCTAAGGCTTGATTAAGATGACCAGAGATCAAACATAGCCTTAGGATTCTAAGAATCAAATAAAAAGTCAAGTTCCAAGACCTTTACCTTGAAACCCTAGAACTTAAATCCAAGATTCAAGCATGAAGATGATAGATTTAGACCAAAGTCTCAACATCAAAGAGTCTTAGAATGATGTGAGGATTCAAGAAGTGAAGTTGGATTAAATTAAACAAACGTGGAAGATGGTGTTTAGGTGGTTGGCCGTGAGCCATTCAATAAAGAAAAGCAAGAGCTTTTTGATCTTCAACTTGAAGAGCAAGGTAGAAGATGATAGAACTAGGCTAAGATCTCAACTACAAAGTGTTTTAGAATTGTGTATAGGTTTTAGATCTAAGATTGTATAGAATTATTGAAACTTGGAAGTAGGATTTAGGGGTGGAGGCCGTGAGGTGTTTTGGAGAGAAAAAGAGAGAACTTTTTAGTTGTTCTTGGTGTTCTTAGCTTTCTTGAAAAATGAGAGAAAAGATTAAAGAAATTTATGGTCACAAAGTGTTTAGAAATGAAATGCAAAGTCCAATTTGCATGTCTTGGCCGTCGAGTAGCCTTGGAGAAAAGGTTCAAGCTTGTTCAATAAGCTATTAATTGCTTCCCATGACTTAATACTTACTTCACATGGCTTAGGTCATTTAGGAGTCATCAATTGGTCATATTAGATCATTCAAGATCATGGTAGAAGGCCTAGTAGCCGTGTGACTCATAGGAGGGGTGTAACTTGTTTGGTTCAATTCTAACTTCTAGTTACACTTAGTTATCTTTAGCCTAGATAGTTAAGTTATCTAGTTGCATTTAAACTAATTTAGTTAGATCATTTAATTACATTCTAACTATCTAGTTATATAATCAAGTCATGCATTGTCATGCCTAGGTAATGATTCTAGAAACTCTAGATACTTTCTTGTAACTAAAGACTCTAAGTATTTGCAAACTTAGTTTGTTCCATTTAGTTACTAATTAGATTATTAGAGTAATCAAGTTAGATTATCTAGTTACTTAACTAACTAACCTAGCCATTTTTGTCGACTTTTCAATGATTCGAATTGATTAGTCATGATGTCATGTAATGATGATTCATGATTACTCTTAAGATATTTAGATTATATATTTTATGCTTTCATGATTACACTTAATATATTTTTTGCTTAAATATTTTCACTTAGATATTTTCATCTAGATATTTTATGTAGATATTTTTACTAAGATATTTTTCTGAGATATTTTTTCGTTAGATATTTATTCCTAGATATTTACTAGATAAGTTATCATAGAATTTTCTAAAACAGCTGAAACAACATGAAGAGTCGTAGTGCTGAGTCATCAGTAGAAACTTCTGGAATGTGTGACTCATCGTGACAAGTCACTAGGTGAGTTAGCATTCCACATCCTTCTGGAATATAGCGAGTCATCGCTTCTTAGAAAAAGAATGACACGACAAGCTCAAAATATCTTAAAAGAGTAAGTAGCCAAATTGAATTTGTCTTCTAATTTGAGTAGTCAAATTGGATTTGTCCTCTTTCCTACTTAACATTGGTCCATCGCTTTGACTCACTGTCATCAAGATATTTTCTAACATATATTACCCAATGAACAATATCTACTGTTATTATTACATAATGGCTAATAGAAAACTTAGATAAAGAAAATTCCTATAAACTGTTTTCGATTTCGGGTTTAGTAAGATCTCCCGATCCCGCCTTAACAGTTCGAAACTTTCTGGTGCAGGAAAAGTTTTTATTTTTTCTGACCCGCCTTAAACACACATACAACTCAAAATAATATTAAAATAATCACAACCTTGAAAAATTTCACAAAAATTCTCAAAAATCTCAAAAATTATAAAACTCATAAATTTTTTTAAAAAATGAAATTCGGGCATACGTTTCCAAAAATAATATTAAAAATAATTAAAATAATATTAAAATATTCAAAATAATTAAAAATTCTCAAAAATTCATAAATATTATAAAATTTATTTATTTCAAAAAAAAAAATGAAAATTCGGATCCAATTTGGGACTTCTTAAAAGTGCATGCAACAACTTCTTTTCTTCCCTCTATTTTCTATGTTGAAAGTGAAAGAGAGAGCATGTTTCTTTACACAAACATGCGAAGGTTGCCATTAGGGGTGGAAATAGGCCAGTGCGCCTGTCAGGCTCGTGGCTGGCTCATCAAAGGCACTGGCTTGCCTGGCCCGTATAGTAAACAAATCAGGCTAAGGCTTTTCTAAAAGCTCGTTTAATTAAAAAGGCCAGCCTCGTGCCAACTAATAGGCCTTTTAAACTAGATGTGCCGGCCTTCGGCCTGTTTATTTTATATTATATTATTATAATTATTATAATTATTAATTTATTATAATATATTAAAATATTATTTAATTAAATTATTTTAATAAAATTCAAAAAAACCTATTAACCTAAGTTAGAAACATTTTGCTGGAGAGTGGAGAGTTCTGCGCTGTGCGTTCTGCCTTCTACGCTGCGCCTTCTCTGCCGTTGCCCGTTCTGCGCTACGCCTCTCTCTTCTCTGCCGTGCCAATCCATCTGCCGTCCGCGAGACTGTTCTGCCTCTGCGCGACTGCGCCTCTGCCAATCCGCCGGTGACTCGCGCGGTTGCCTCTCCGTCTAGACTCTGCACGGTTGCGCCTCCTCCTTACAGGTAACTCAGGTCCTCGCTTTTCCTTATCGATCTACTTCTCTCAATTCTTAATTTTTGATATTGATTATCGTATTTGAATTCATTCTTGTTATTAGATATATTTGAATTGCGCATTCAATTAAAATTTTCAAGTATTGAACTTTTCTTAGTATTTGGATCTGAGAGTTTTTTTTCTTTAAAAATTTGATGGCCTGGATATGTATGATTTTGATTATTTGTTCTAGTCAATAATAGCTAGATTAACAGAGTGAATGTTAATTGTTCTGGTTAATCTACCTGGGTGGGTTATTGTGAGTTCTGGTTTTTGCGAAGAACTGCTGAACTGGCATGCATGTAATTTTTCATGTTATTGCTAATTCCAATCTGCTGTTTTCCTCTGCCCTCTAATTACGGAGATCAAGCTCTGGCCTTGCTAATTTCTGCTGTATTCCAATCTGTTGTGATTATTCCTCTTTTATACCTGTAATTTCTGGCCTTGCAAAATCTCTGCTTCCAGCTCATCAAAAGCCCTGCAAATATTAAGCTCGTTTTCTTTCCATTAAATTGATACAAGTCAAGGTAATATGCCCTTTGCTTGATTCTTATAAGGGGATTGTAGAATATCCTATTTGCAATTTAAAATTTCTTTTGTAATGTGTAAAAATAACAAATACAGATTTCAATTTAGCATTTAGTGAGGTGAATAATGCAATTCACCATGGGACAGCATCCTGTGTTTGCTTGGTTACGGTCAAGGGTATTGGTTCTGATTTGATTGTTGTGCCATTTGGGGGTAGAATAATGTTTTGTACATATTACCACCAAGTATATTATCTTATATTTGTACGAGGTGACAAAATTAAAGTTTAGAACAGCAGAAAATTAAATCTTCTAGACTAACTGTCATGCTGTAATCTTCTAGACTAGCAGAAAATTATAGCTATAATGTTCTAGATCGATCTAACTAACATGCTGTAATTAACTTGCTGAATAACTAACTGTCATGACAAAATTTCTTTCTATTAATGAAGCTAAGTGCAGTTTGTTGGGTCTTATTCAACGCATGTCACTACCCCATTAGTTTTATTTGGCTGAACAAATACTATATATGTTCTTGCCTTTTTTAATATTATTGTGCAAATTATGTTTGTTACTTTTAATATTGTTGCTTATTTAGAACTATTTAGCTATAATTTAATTAAGCTATAATGAAACAGATTTACATGATGTCTTCTCCATTTGAGAGTAATGAAACTATTTCATCTACTCCTGCTGTTGGACCTGTTAATGACACCAATCAAAGTGCACTAACAGTTTCAAGTCAACTTGAAGGCAACAATGAAAAAAGTGTACCAACTGGTTCAAGTCACCGTGATCAAGAGGATGAGGATTGTGTCATTAAGAAGAAGAGGCAAAAAACATCAACTGTTTGGAATGATTTTGATGAAGTTGAATTTACTGGAGGTACGAAGAAAGCTGTTTGTAAATATTGTAAGCAAAAGCTATCTATTGGTGGGAAGGGATCTAGCACTAGCCATCTAAGGAGACATGCAGAAAGTTGCAGTCAAAGGAAGTTTCAAATAAGTACACAAAAGAAGCAACAAATTATTCCATTTCAACCTTCAGTTGGAACAAATCCATTTGTGAGTCCCGGTGTTAGGTACTCTAATGAGAAGATGAGGGAAATAATTGCCACTGCTGTTATGGTCCATGAGCATCCTTTTAACATTGTTGAAGATGAAGTTTGGATGTGGGGCTTCCAATATGCAAATTCAGAATTTCAGAAAATGTCTCGTAAAACATTAAGGGCTGATTGTTTAGCAATATATGAAGCAGAGAAGAGAAAATTAAAGGCTTTGCTGAAAAGTGTGGGCAAGATCAGCTTAACTACCGATATGTGGAAATCAAGTCATCAAGTAGCTGAATATATGGTCATCACTGGCCATTTCATTGATGCAGGATGGAAACTTCAAAAGAGAGTGTTGAGTTTTGTGAAAGTGCCTGCTCCAAGGCGTGGGATTGATGTGGCTGATGCAATTTTCAAGAGTTTGAAAGCATGGGGGATTGAAAACAAAGTGTTTTCAGTATCTGTTGATAATGCTTCTTATAATGACTCATGCCTGAGGAATCTTAAAGACAACTTATCACTGAGCACAAAGTTAGTCCTTGGTGGTGCTTTATTTCATGTTAGATGTTGTGCACACATATTAAATCTATTGGTACAAGATAGACTTAGTAGAATTAAGGATGTCATTTATAACGTTCGTGAAAGTGTTAAGTATATCAACTACAATGATTCAAGGTTAAAGGCTTTTTGTGACGTGGTTGAACAAAAGCGATTGAAAGAAAAGAAGCTTGTTATTGATTGTCCTACCAGATGGAATTCGACATTTCAGATGTTGTCCAGCGCTTTAAAATTTAAGATTATCTTTCCAGCTTACAAAGAAAGAGAGCCGCATTATGATTATGCACCTTCACATGAGGATTGGGAGAAAGTTGAAAAGGTTTGCCAACTTCTAGAAGTATTTAATCTTGCCACTCATATAATTTCAGGCAGTGAGTATCCTACTGCAAATTTGTATCTCGCAGAAGTATGGAGGGTGAAACAAGTAATTGATAATGCTGCGGAGGATGGAGATCTCTTTATGAGAGAAATGGCTGCTCCAATGAAAGTAAAATTTGATAAATATTGGGGGGAATGCAATTTGTTGATGGCTATTGCAAGTGTTTTGGATCCTAGGTGCAAATTTCATATTGTTGATATATGTTTTCCTTTGATATATAAGCCTGAAGAAGTTGCCATGGAAAACGTGAACAAGGTGCGTATTTCATTGCAAGAATTATATAATGAGTACGTAACTTTGAGTATGGAAGAGTCATCCTCTAGTGAAGTGAACATTGCTAGCAGCAGCACCTCACCCACGTCTGCTCCTAAATATTCAATTATCACTGGATTTGATCAAATCATGAGTCTTGTGCGTAAAAAGGAAGCAGTTCCTCCAATGAAATCAGAATTAGATGCTTATCTTGAGGAAGGTGTTTATATTCCTGATGGTGATAGTAACTCCTTTAGTGCCTTGGAGTGGTGGAGGAATAATAACTTAAAGTATAAGATCTTATCAAAGATGGCTGCTGATATACTAGCCATTCCAATCTCAACAGTGGCTTCAGAGTCCACATTTAGTGCTGGAGGAAGAGTTATTGATGAATATCGTTCAAAGTTGAATGAAGAATCTATTGAAGCATTAATATGCGGTGGGGATTGGCTTCGTAACAAGTATGGATTGAAGAGAAAGGAAAAGGTTTAAACTTTTTTTCTTTTGAAATAGTCTTTTTTTCTTAAGTTTTGTTAATTTGATTGCTATTAAATTATTATATGCTCTAATATTAATTTTTTATTTTATTTTAAAGGTGTATGAACATGAAGAGATCACTTTGAAGATTTGAACGTGGTTGTTGGTTGTTGCACCTTTATTGCTACATTTTAGGACGTTTTCATGTCTTGTTGGTTGCACTTTATATTGTTGAGTTGTTTGTTGTTATTTTGTGTTACTTGTATTGTTGTTGGATATTTGTGGACTTGTGTTGTGGTACTGTGTGTTGACTTTGTTGGTCATTGGTTATTGGTCAATTTGAGGCCTGAGGCCTTTTAGATTTGTGACATGGACCTCATGTTCTTATTTTTATGTTAATAATTTGAGGCCTGAGGCCTTTTAGATTTGTCTAATTATATTGTTATGTTGTTGGATAATATGAGGCCTGAGGCCAGTTATATTTGTTATAATTTTGTATTATTGTCTTATTGAATAATTAGGCTGGTTAGACTTATGTTATTAAATTAGAATATTAGATTTTTAATGTAATATTTTTATAAATCATACGTTTGTTGGCCTATTTAAAAGCTTAGGTACGTTGGTTTATTTCAAGGTTTAGGTTTGTTAGCCTATTTAAAGGCCTGTTGGCCTATTTAACGATAAGTCTGTTAGCCTTTTAAAGGCCTGTTGGCCTATTTAAAAGTAGGCCTGAAAGCCTATTTAAAGGCCTACTTATAAAGTAGGCCTTCAAATAGGCTTTCAGGCCAGGTCAGACTTTTAAAAAGGCCAGGCCAGGCCTTAAAAATCGGCCTATTATAGGCTCATAAGCCAGGCTCAGGCCTAATATTTAGAATACAGGCCAGGCCTGTTTAAGGCAAAGCCTAGTCTGGCCTGGCCTGTTTCCACCCCTAGTTGCCATAATCATTTTTAATCAAGTATATAAATTCAACAAGAACACTTATTTCAGTGTTGAAGTCCCATTTAATATTAAACAATTTTTTGTGATTGTCATTAATAATAATAATAATAATAATAATGACAATAATAATGATAATAATTTAACTTTTGATCACAATTGAACCATTAAATCTTGAATCAGTCTCTCAATCGGTCAATAACCAATCTAATTTTCAGAACCTTAGATATAACTATAATATTCTAATACAACATGACCTAATATTCAAATTTTTGCGAGTAGCTCAAGCCTTGCAAATATTAAGGGTAACAGAAAAAACTTGGTAAACTATAACTAATTTTTTGGGTATAGATAATCAAATATTAAAAGTAAGCATCAATTTTAGTCTTTTAAAAATATGTACGACATCATATTGTTTCTCTATTTATGAGTGATATTAAATTGTTTTTTCAATGATAATTAATATAATTAGTTTCAAAAACCTTGAATGATCAATTTGATGCCATTTTAAGTTTGATGGCAAAAATGTGACATTAAATACAATGCAGTTCGCTTATTAGTTATTAATGCGCCCATTCCTTTTTTTTTTTTGAAAATTATATTGAGAAGTCATCATCAGTTAATAAATTTTTTTTAAAAGAAAATATCAAATGTTACTTGACAAGGAAAACATTAAAGTATTTTAGTAAATAGTTTTAAAATTCCAATGTTTTTAAAAAAGTCAAATATCATTATTTTAAAAATCTTCAAAAGTTTATATATGGTTTCATAATAATTATTAATTGTTTCAACACTAACAAGACATTTAATTTATTTTTGAATAAAATAAAGTAAAAAATGTTTATAAGGAATAACTTTGATATATATCCTTTTTTAAGGATATCACTATTTAGAGTGAGTTGTCAAACATTTATTACTTGCAATTATATTCAATGAATTTTTAAATATTTATGATAAAATAAATAATTACTAAATATTTAACAACTCGTCCTAAATACGGTAGCCACACAAGTCCCTTTTTATATATTGAAATAATGATTATTACAATTTAGTGGATTTTTTAGCATTATAATTTAGAGTTTTTTTTTTTGCGGTATGACTCAAGTTGGTTGGACTAAGTGGTAAGTAGCTTGTGATCCCTAGAGAGCGAATGTGTGCTCGAATCTTGTTGGAGCCATCATCTTAGGGAGGGGCTTCTTTTAAATGCAATCCAGCCTAGGAAATTATGTTTCCTTGCGTGACCTTTTTTTCAACAAAAAAATTAAGAGTTTAGTTAGTATATGCACTGTCAACATAAAGAAAATTTACATTTACATCTATTGATATTTTGATAAATAAATATTTATTGCTATTTATTTCTCTTAGTAATTAAAATAAAAGCACATGAGCCAAAATATTAGTGAATGTCAGTGTTAAACTTTTTAATATCACTTTAATTATTTAATTTAAGGGTTTTGCTAATGTGTGCCATTAAGATTAGGGCTAAAAGTGAGTTGAACTAGCTTATGAGCCTGCTCACAACTTGTTTTATTAATAACTATAATGAACTAAATTTTTTGACTCATTTACAAATGAGTCGAGCTTGAACTTTTATATGTTCAACTCATTAGCTTACCAGCTGGCTCGATATATAAATCTATATACATATTTTAAGGATAATGATAATAATGATTTAATTTAATATATATTATCATTTTATTTTATTTTTTATTTGAATTTACTTTTTAATTGAATATATGTAAAAAAATAGATTTTATTAAGTTATAAATTTGAACCTAACTCATGAAACTTGAAATATTCAATAATACAAGATTCGATATTAACTTATTAAGCTGAATAGCTCATGAGCTTAAGGTAAGTCAAACTTGAGTTAAGAAATTAGGCTCGTTTATAAATGAGTCAAACTTGAATTAAGCCTAACTCAACTCACTTTCAGTACTAAGTATAAAACAAATGTTAAAGAATTAAAAATAGAAACTATTTAATAAAAAGTAAAAAGCTTTAATATTTTAAAATCTAAAAAATTTTGATATTTAATTCTTTTAAGTAATTAATAAAAAATAATAAATACTATTTTAATTCTTTAATATATCGTTTAAGGAGTATAGAAAATATTAAAGAATTAAAAATAGAAATTATTTAATAAAAAGTAAAAAACTTTAATATTTTAAAATCTAAACAAATTTAATATTTAATTTTTTAAGTAATTAATAAAAAATAATAAATAGTATTTTTATTCTTTAATATATCGTTTAAGTAGTATAAAAAACACATAATTTAAACGAACAGATCCTCCTCAAATTATAACCTATTTCAATTTCCAAAGACTTTTCCAAAAGTCACAAAATGTGTTTTGAAAAAGCTGAACTTCCATTTAAAATAATTTAAAGTTTTTTTTTACTAAGAGACTTGTTAAGAAATCTATAATAAAAAATTATATTTAAAAAATAGTGTTTTTTCAATTATTGATGTATTAAATATTTTATTTTTATAAAAAATTCTTATTTTAAATTTTTAACAAGTGTTCTAATAATTTAAATTTTTTTCTTAAAAACACTTATTAGTAAAACTGAATAATTTAAAGTTGAAAAACTTCCATCAAATGAGGAAAAATTGGAAAATTCAAACTAGGAAAAACACCAATTACAGAAATTAAAAGTGATTTAGGGATTTTAATAATTCTGAATATTAAAATAATATAAAATTTATATTTAAATAAAATGAAATGTAATTATCATGGTAGGTAAAACATCAGTTATGGAAAATTAGTCAAATTAAGAAGATTGTGGTGCCATGTACTTAAAAAAGAGATGAGATGTATAAAGATAAAATAGTTCACAATTTTACCAAAGTAAAAAGAGTTTTATTATATTCTCTTAACTTATTTTTTAATAATTTTTTTATTATTTAATAAAAAAATATTAAATAAAAAATTAAATGTAATTAATATTTTAAAAATATAAGAAATATTTAATATTTTTTTATTTAATAAATAAAAAAATTATTAAGAGAATAAATTAAGAAGATTAATCATTTTTCAAGTAAAAAAATAGTCCACAAATCAATGCACATCGCGGGGAAACACGAAAAATGGAGGCGAGGTGGGTCCAAAAGTGATTTCCATATCTCTTATTTTCAGTTTTCTCTCCATGTTCTCTATAAATATATTTGAAATGCTTCCTGATTGTTGTCTGCGCCATAGTCCATAGCAAGACCAAAAAAGGATTCAAAAGAACCAGTGCATCATGATTTCTCGGTTGTCCTTCCATCTCATTCACCGGCCTTCTTCTTCTTGTGCGAGACTTTCAGCCAAATCCCGCATTCCTTTAAAGTTCTTCCTTCAATGCTCTCATATTTCTTTGGGGGGTATATTTCTTCTCTTATTTATTTATACAAATTCATCTTTTTAATTGATTGTATTCGTTTCTTATCATTTTCTTAATATTTAAAGTTCAAAATATAAGATGTATATGCTAGACTCGCAGCACTAATGGGATGAACTAATGGTTTGCTGAGCTTCATCCCATTAGTTTGCCCCAGGTTCGAGATGGCACTCCACCCCAACCATAAAAAGTATAGGATCTATAATCTCCAAAAACATTTTGAAGATTGAGTTTTGTATTTTCCACATTGTAGATCCTATCTTATTTTCGAGTGCCATTTATGGGAGAAAGATAGTCCATCTTTATTGTATAACCTCATATATATTAATTAATGTATATCATAATGAGTTTAATTTCGATAAATTGTGAGCCTAATAATTTTGTGTACACATCTTTATTGAATTTTGTATACAACTTATATATGTTTAGATTTTTGTTTCTTAAAGAATATATTCCATTTAATTGTATTTTACTTTTAAGTAAATAGATAATTTAGTCTTTGAAATTATTATTCATTTTCAGTTTAATTCTCAAATTTATTTATATGTATGAGTTATCTATTAAATTTACAAAATTATATCATGTTAGTTTTTATTAAAAATTAAAGTGAGAATACGAGTTTTATAAATATATGATTAATTTGTATAAATAATAAAGTACGAGTTGAGAATAATTTCAATGACTAAAATACCTGTTAGCAACCTAGAGGCTGCAAGTTGTTTATTGATAATTGATAATAACAATAATACTAATTAATGTAAATCCCTCCTATGCTGATATAAAACAAACACTTCAATTGACGGCAGTCGGCAAGCCACTCATGCGGTGTGTAGGCGATTTATGAAAAATAACACTTCATGCCACCTGATGTCAAAAATTGACAGTTATTATTCCAACTTATAATAATATGCCCAAATATTTCTTTGAAATTTATCGTACAAATGTTGACCTGAAAGTAGGTAAGGACTCTACTCTTAAGTTTTTATTCTCAATTAAACAAATATTTTATATTAAAATAATAATATAAATAATATTAAAGAAATAATTTTTTATTATAAATTTGCTTGGGATACGAAAACATGCAGGGGTAGATAGAATCTCCCTTGAATTTTAATTACGTACTAATGGAACATCACTACAAATAGGTATATGTTCCCTCCAAATCATTGAAGGCAAACATGTGATGAATTCTGGATTTCAGCCAATATGCAACGTTATATCTAGCTCTCGGACTCCAGGTGAAATAATTTTTCAACAATGCAATTCATAAACACTTTTATACATATTATTTCACATTTATACAATTGTCATTATTTGATTATTTTTTGGCCTATTTCATTTTCTTTTTGTTACATACTTACACTTTAATTTTATCACTTCAATACATACGAGGTACGAGGGACGTGAGAAAAATTGTGTTGTATAAGCAACATTATTCATAAATTTAGTTAGTTTATAGGAGATTCATATTATCATTCAAGTAAGCTCACCTGGCATCTTTCTTTTTCTGTACAGTATCAAAACTAATAATTACTCTATTTAGCAGAATATGTTGATGAAGTGCCTCAGGATAATGTGCCATACTTCAAATGGCTTGAAACTGTGAAGGGTGACATAGACGAGGAAACTCTTCACCAGGTGCATGTGGTCACTTAGTCTGTCCCTTTTATCGGAACTATCACATAAGTACGCATATGAAGGCTTTTGATATCTGATATTTGATTTGTGACCGTAATTTTGTAAGGTTTTGGTAACAAACGAGATTAGAAAGCAGATAAATGCCGTCAAAGTGATGTTGGACTCCATGGAAGATGGAGAGATAAGCATATCAGCTTATGACACAGCATGGGTTGCTCTCGTAAAAAATGTTCGTGATGGAAATGGCCCACAATTCCCCTCCTGTCTTGAATGGATTGCCAATAATCAGCTTCCTGACGGCTCATGGGGAGACAGTGAAATATTCACCGCTCATGACCGGATTCTTAACACGTTAGCATGTGTTATTGCATTAAGATCATGGAATATGCACCCTGAAAAGAGTGAGAAGGGTAATTTATAATTGAAGAATAGCATTATTGCTTTCTGATTTGTGCCCCTAATTTTAGATTCTTTAAGCAAGCTAACGTTTAAAGTGGTATTAATTTAATCTGTTTTCTACTGTGCGGACACGTTTATATTACAGGAATCACATATTTTATGGAAAATCTATACAAGCTTCAGGATGAGAATGCTGAGCATATGCCAATCGGGTTTGAAGTTGCTTTCCCTTCTCTTCTCGATATAGCTCGAAATTTGAATATTGAAGTGCCAGATGATTCTCCTATCTTGAAAGACATCTTTGCAATGAGAGACCTAAAGCTCAGGAAGTATAGATTTCGTAACCCTAAAGTTGGATATAATAATAATGCTTACGCTGGTCTCTCTCATTTTTCCTTGTCTCTTTCTCTGAATCTTGAATTGAATGATGACAACTCAATTTTTTTTTTCTTAATAACTTCTCTCTCAATTGTAATTTTTTTTAATAAGTTGTCAATATTCAATTAGAATGACAATAAATAAGATTAAAAAAAAAGCAACAGAAAATTTGAATGCCTCCTTTACTTGGCTCTTGTAATATTGTATTTGCATGTGTCGTGCGCACGGATAGAATACCAAGAGAGGTGATGCATAAGATGCCTACAACACTGCTCCATAGTTTGGAGGGAATGCAAAATTTGGACTGGAAACAACTTCTAAAGCTGCAGTCCCAAGACGGGTCATTCTTGTTCTCTCCATCCTCCACAGCCTTTGGTCTCAGCCAGACCAAAGATGAAAATGCTCTTGAATACCTGGACAAAATAGTCAAGAGGTTCAACGGAGGAGGTAAAAGTGTCTTCAGTAATGCCTATTTTATCAAAAACTATATGCAATTTTTGGTTTATTAAAGTTTTCAAAATTATAACTATAAAAAGAAGTGTTATAACAAAAGAAAACATTCTTTATGTTAGACATTCTTTCTGTTTTAACTTCAACTGTATTTTTCATTTGAATTAATGGTGTGGCCTAATACTAACAATTAAATAAGAGCATCATTTGAGACAAATAAACAATTTAGTTCAACATAGTAATAATTTTTTTTGACAGTTCCAAATGTGTACCCGGTGGATTTGTTTGAACACATCTGGGCTGTTGATCGGTTGGAACGCCTTGGAATTTCGAGATATTTTCAGCGAGAAATCAAGGATTGTATGAGTTATGTTTCAAGGTACAAGGGATGAGTTGATCTACAATTGCATTTACAGAAAAAAAGAAAGAAAAAGAAGTTAGAGTGTGAATGCGAGAAAAGAGACCTGCTGTGTCTTCTAGCTAATTAATCACTGGATACATGTAACTTAAAAAATTTCAGATATTGGTCTGAGAAGGGTATTTGCTGGGCAAAAAATTCAGAGGTTCAAGATATTGACGACACAGCAATGGGATTTAGACTGCTAAGGTTACATGGCCACCAAGTTTCACCAAGTAAGTTCGATATTGCATCATGTATATACTACAGAAAATAAAATAATAAAATACGTACCTATTAGTTGCTTTCATCTCATACTACCTAGACAGATGTCTATGGTTTTGACAAATGATTCTAGTGGTTAATTTTGATTCCAAATTTGGTAGATGTGTTCAAGCATTTTGAGAAAAGTGGTGAATTCTTCTGCTTTGCTGGGCAGTCAAACCAAGCTGTGACAGGAATGTTTAATCTTTATAGAGCTTCTCAAGTGCTTTTTCCAGGGGAGAAAATTCTGGAGGATGCCAAGCACTTCTCAGCCAAATTCTTAACTGAGAAACGTGCTGCTAATGAGCTCCTAGATAAATGGATCATAACCAAAGATTTACCTGGCGAGGTTCGTTCCTATATCAGTGCAATTGACCTAAAAGCTAAAATATATATATTGCGTACTTTATGTGCATGTAGGTTTATACTGAGAAGTGAAAAACAATAAAATGAGAATCACTAATTTTTAGTTGTTAAGACTTTATATTATTTTATTTTCTTCCCGTTGGGAATTTGAGACCACTTACATTATAAGCAACAAATAATACTATAAAGGTGGGTTACGCACTGGACGTGCCCTGGTATGCCAGCTTACCCCGATTAGAGACAAGATTTTACATTGAACAATACGGTGGTGAAAGTGATGTTTGGATAGGCAAGACCCTTTACAGGTACGATTCTTTTAATCTGAATCCTAATAAATCGATTAACATTATCAGTTTTATTACACCATGCTCAAATGATTACGAAGAAAACTCCATACTTAGTTACTCAATATTGCTCATTTGTCGATTATTCAGAGAGAGGATCATTTTTAACATATATAAGAAACAAGAGTTACTATCGAAGGAATATTTTTGAATATTATTATTGCTTGAATTATAATTGTATAAATATGATTCATATTATATAAATTTATGTTAATAATTATTTACTAAAAATAGAATTAAATTATAAGAAATAAAAATATTCTAATACAATAATCAAATATACTTTAATAACAAAAATAAAATAAAAATAAAAAATATAATAAATCATAAATAAATCATAAAAATTTATTTATTATATTCTAAAATATTTTAAAATATTTTAAAGATATTCTAATAGTTATCATTGCAAAGCTGATTTCATATCCTTTAGCGATGAGAAAGTCGTAGTCCAAAGTCAAATTACTCTTTTTTGACAGGATGCCCTATGTGAATAATGAGGTTTATCTCGAGCTTGCAAAATTGGACTACAACAATTGTCAAGCAGTGCATTGTTCAGAATGGGAAAAAATCCAAAGGTGAGTGTAACTAGAAAACACTCTATTATATGACACAGAGAAATTCTTAAATATTCTCAAAACAAAAAAGTTCTTGTTCTATATAATTTAATGTGTACTACTTCAACTATGTTGGTTATTACTATATCTCACTTTAACAACATTTTTAATGATATAACTGAAATGTATATTAATAGGATAGAGCGAGAATATTTTCTTCATCCATGGAATCTTCCCCATAAAAGCAACAGCCAATCAACTTTCAATTTTTCCAATGACATCTGTGTATTAGGTGGCACTCGGAAACAGGACTGGAGGAATTTCGATTCAGCAAAGGAAGTCTCCTATTTGCTTATTTTGTGGCTACAGCCAGCATATTTGAGCCGGAGAGGTCTCTTGAGCGACTTGCATGGGCTAAAACAGCAGCTTTGTTCGAGACACTGAAGTCCTATATAAAGGATGAAGAAACAAGGAGTGCGTTTGTAGATCGATTCAATGACAGCATTAACAGACGAGACTACTCAAACAAGTAATGAACATGCCTTTAATTTTTTGTCATGTCACTCAATTCTTTTCCATACCTATTTATGTGCTTATGTGCACCTTAATTAGTTGAACAAAATTTTGTGTTGGATAAAAGATTATGTAGCAAATGATGTTAGCCATTTACATCACATCGCTTAAGCTTAAACTTTTAGGAGATCAGATAGTTCATAATATGATATGAGGGTTTCTTTTATGACTTGATTTATATAGAGTTTGATCCATGTTACCCATTTCTTTTAAAGAAAACTTGAATTTTAGTATATGATAAAGATGGACCTATGTATTATACATGCTTTAAGTCTAAAGGATTTTTGCATAAGCAGGTTTATAAAATAAAAGTCATGCATATATCTTTATCTAACAACTTAAACTTTTAGAAGAGTTGATTAATGACAAATGATACTTGTTATGATGCAACAAAATCTATCTTGAATGTGTGTTGCTGGCGGTTGTACAGGAACAAGAGAGAGGAGGAACTCTTGGGAATTTTGCTGATAACTCTTGATTACCTTGGGTTGGAAATGTTTCGGTGTCATGGTCAGGAAATTTCCCATTATTTGAATCAAATCGTGAGTATTCCTTTTGAGGTTTATAACTTTATATGAACTTCAAAACCTAGTTTCTTTTATATAAAATATGTAAAGAATAGCAATTTACAAGAACTTTAGAATTTCTAGTGAAAACTTGTCATATTTTTTTAAATGATCAGTGGCAAAGCTGGCTGTCAAGTTGGCAAAATGAAGGGAACGGCTCCCAAAGAGAAGCAGAGCTGCATGTGCAAATCATAAATTTAACGGCTGGATATTGGTCAGAAGAGCTACAACTCAATCCCCAGTACCAGAGATTGCTGGAAGTCACTAACAGAGTCTGCCATGGGCTCCGTAATTATCAAAGCAACAAGGTCAGTTAAAAAAAAGGCTAATATTATGTCAAATAATGTTAAACACATACATATTATTTTATATTTATACAATTTTTAGCATTTAATTACATCTAATCTTTCTTAATCTTTTGCATTGTTACACTTTACTTTTATTGTCTCATAAATATAAGGTGATGTAATTCTAAGGGACGTATATCAAGCATTTTCTTATCATGCCTAGATTAAGTCCTATATCCTGAAATTTTACATTTCTGTTATTGTCAGGCACATGACAGTGGCAACGGCAACCTGAGTACAACCAGCATCACTACCCCCCAAATCGAGTCAGAAATGCAAGAACTTGTGCAATTGGTGCTCCAAAATTCATCAAGTTGCATACCCTCCAATATCAAGAATTCATTCCTCATAGTGGCCAAGAGTTTCTATTATGCAGCCTATTGTGACCCAGAGACCATTAACTCTCATATTGACAAAGTTCTTTTTCAAAAAGTGATGTAAATCACCAATAATGTTAAGAATAAATGTCACCGTTCATTATGTTATTTTCCCTTCCAATCCCATTCGGATTTAAACCTTGAACCACCAAGATGGGGTACCCAATACTTAATATTAAATTGACAATCATCTTGTTTCTATTTGTATGATACAACACATGATTGAACTAGTTTCTGCTCGAATACTTACTACACAGATAACTGACAATGAAATAAAATCAAAGGCAGAATGAGGGATCTCCATAGTGCCTCAAGCAAAATGTTGTAACTTCTTAGGTGCTCCAAGATTGAGAGAAATATATTGTTCTGAATTATTTAATATGTATCATATTAATTATATCATTAAAAATATAATTAAAGTGAGAGACAATAAAGACCGATAAAATTGATGTATTATATTGGCACAAATTAAATGGTATAAAATAGGAGAAATCTTACTTTAAGAACACTTAAGAATTTTTTCATGAATCATATATAAAGAGAAAAATTCTTAGTTAAACACTGCTTATAATATTATATAAAGAATAATGCTACTCACACACATAATTTTACATTTACTAATTTACATAATTTTTATTATTTAATTACAACTCTCACCTTATTTTCTATATGCTGAAACTCTAATTCTACCACTTCTACTTGCTGTCAGGTGATGTGTTCATAACATATGTGCATCAAGCATTATTGTATATTACCAAGAATTTGAATCCTCTGTATTTGTTGGTATTAAATTTTATCCATAAATTTTTCATTTTTTTAATTGGTCATATAATCATTAATTTGGTGATTGTGATGTCAAATCTCATTATTTAAATGCTTTAATTGTGTGCAAGCTTTTGTTTTCCCTTTTATTTTTCTTTAATGAATAAAAAATGAAAATTCAAAAAAAAAAGAAAAAAAAGAAAGGAGAATTCATTAACTCAATTTCATGGTAGCCAAAAAAAAAGGGAAAACTCAAAAATAATAAATAGTGATGGGTATCAAATTTATAGTAAAAATTAACAAAAATAATTATGTTATTTGAATATCCAAAGTATCATATCTACAAACAATACATTTATTCTAATTTTATATACAATATAAGATAATATTATGCCACACTCACATCAAATACAGTATCGTATTGGGGTGTAAAAAAATAATTTCCCAAAAAAAAAAAGGGAGAGAGAGACTTTTCGGCACAGCCATTGAGCAATTAATCAATTCTGTTATTTGAACAACCCTAAACACTCATTATACATCTGACACCCCTCTTATACCACAATACGGTAGTTCCATTTCATCTTGGCATACGATATATTTCTACATTCACCTTCACTTACATCAACCTACGATATATATATATATAAAACGTGTTTATAAAACATTTTCCGCTATTAACATGGGGAATGCAATCTTCTACAAAATTAGGCAGAACCTCTGCAGGTTGAGACTCAATTCAGCCACCCTATGCTGTACAACTCATCCACCCTATATTCCAAAGTGCACGATCAACTTGAGCTTCTCAGGGGTATATTAAAACACAGAACAAAGTGAGAGGGGGGAATTTTTTTAGGAGGAAGAGGAGGTCTTTCGGGAAGAGCCTTTCAAGTTGGTTCTTCATTCTTGCTTAAAAATTTAGAGAGTGCTAAAAAAAAAAAAAGAGCAGTGAGCGTGAGTATGAGTAAGAGTAAAGAAGTAGAGAGTGTGATTCTTGTTAAAACAGCGAGCGTGAGTGTGACTATGAGTGAGAACAGAAAGTCATAAAAGAAAGGAGTTGTTGCTTTTCTTTGTTTCCTTAAAAGATCAAATGTAAGTATCTCTATCTCTTTTTGTTTTTAGCTTCAACATGAAATGGACTCTACTTTCATTTGATTTTGGTTGACTTGAAAAAATTGCACTCTGTACACAAGCACAAATACGCACACCCCCACCTCACCTCAAAAAAAGTCATCCATAACTAGAAAATACAAGCTTCAAGTCACCCCATGCAGCTAGAACCCTCATTCAACAGAGATTCAAAATACAAGCTCATCCTATACACCAATCCCAAACCAGAACTCAAACAAATCACCTGACTTCTCTAACTTCAAGCAAATACCAAAAAACCAGAAATTCAGAAACTCAAAATCCCAAGTACCCCAAAATCCCTATGAATCCGAAATAGTAACCAAATCCACATATCAACCAAGCAGAACCGGAAACCCTCGGACCCTTGCATTTTGGTTTTATCTTTTTTGTTAGCTTTTTTTGCTTTTGTTCTATTTGGACCGCATCTTGGCCCAATCCATCTAATACTCATTAGTTTGTTTGTTTTTATGTTGCTGTATTCTAATTTGGGTCATAATATTTTATGTTCCAAAAACCCATAATATAAAAATGAGAGGAAAATAACAAAAAAAAACGTAAGGCTTAATTAGTAGTTCCTTTAAAAAAAAATAATGGATTTTTAAAGCTCCCAAAGAGAAGCAGAGCTGCTTGTGCAAATCATTAATTTAACTGCTGGCAGTTGGTCAGAAGAGCTATAGCTCAATACCCAGTACCAGATGTTGCTGGAAGTCACTAATAGAGTCTGCCATGGCCTCCGTAATTACCAAAGCAACAAGGTCAGTAATAAAGACTAATCTTATTATGCCTATATTAAGTCCCAGACCCTGGAGTTTTACATTTCTGCTATTGTCAGGCACATGACAGTGGCAGCGGCAACCTGAGTACAACCAGCATCACTACCCTCCAAATAGAATCAGAAATGTAAGAACTTGTGCAATTGGTGCACCAGAATTGCTCAAATGGCATGGATGAGGATACTCTCAAGGATTATCTCTCTCAGTAGGAGGAAGAAAGACACAAAAAGAATTATTAGTGGAATCCTATTATACGTGTAAATTTTTTTTTATAACTTTCATGTCTTTTTTCTCTTATAATTGATCACTTGAAAGAAAAAAAAAATTGAAAAGATCATAATCCCCATATACCATTATCTCTCTTATTGACAAAGTTCTCTTTCAAAAAGTGATGCAAATCACTAATGATCAGAATAAATGCCATCGTTCATTATGTTATTTTCCCTTCCAATACTATTGGGAATTAAACCTTTAATCTCCAAGATGGGGTACCCAATGCTTAGTATTAAATTGACAATCATCTTGTTTCTGTAACTGAATGCAATAAAATCAAACGAATAAAGAGGGATCTCCAGCGTCACAAATTATATTAGATGCTGAAATTTTATATTTGGTTTTGAGCTCGTCACATTGCTTCAAAGTAGGGATATGTTTTTCAAATTAGTGTACTTGACCCCTTTAATCTCCAAGCATCTCTCTACTAATTAAGAAGTCATTAATAGGACAGATCATTCTAATGAACTCTGTGATTGAGAAGACATTTGAGAGAAGGGAATTATCTCCTTTGACGATCAGAAATTTCAACTCTTCAACCAAAATAATTATTGCATGCACAAGAAGAGCTGTACAGGACCTTAACATCTGACATCTTTAATGAATTATGCATAAAAGGGAGTTCCACTCACGGTTTCCCATTCCATTGGAAGAGATGACGAAGGAAAGATTCAACGCCCACTACAGGGATTGCAAGTTTAAATTTAAAATTGACGTTTGCGCACTAGTTTTCTCAATTAGATAAATAATATCAACCAGCACCCTATTAAAGAGTAGAAATCAAGCAAGTGTATTATTGAAATAATCGCCTCCATTTAAGTAGATCAAGTAAATTATGAACAGAAAGCACAGGAGCTTGAAACCTATACCGCTAGTGAAGAAAAAATGAATACATATGAATCACAAGTTATAGTCTAAAAAATTGCCAGAGTAAGATAGTTATGATGAGATATATGATTAAATAACCTGTTCCTATTGCAATCTTGAAGCCCAAGGGATACATCGTTATATTGATTACAACGAGTCATGAAACAGAGATTACCAGAAGAAAGGAAATGACAAGGCTAGAATCCATGTCTTAGAGAAGATTATTAATTTAACAGTCTACTTCTGGAGGTAAGAAGCCATGTTGAGCTCAATATCTTCCTTGGCCTGTTTATCAAATGGTTCCTCACCAATATATAAATCTAGGATTGACCTACACAGGAGTTTACTCTGGACGCTTCCCACTTCCAGTCCGTCAACTACAAGAAATAAGATAAAATTAATGTCAAAGGTTCTTGTTGCAATGTAGATAACAAAAATATAAATCATATAAAACATATCATTTATAGCATATACATCAGTCACAAAAAAGCAACTAACACACCTAATACTAGGTGGCTAGGTGCTACAGATTTGCATTGTTTAAAGAACAGGTATGCTGCATACTGCAGAACCAGTTCCAATTTGAAAGTTCTCCATGAGTTAAACACTTAACAGTGGCCTCTAAACAAAGACAAACTACAAAGGTATAACTGCATAAGGTACTAGATACTTTATATTCACCATTTTTGGTAAGAGTAAAAGTTGCCCCAGAGATCATTTGTCAATAGATTCAGTGCCAAGAGAATATACATCATCCAAGTTTCAACATTACCTGAATTCATCTGAGACAAAACTCTTTCCCATTATCAAATTGTCAGTTTCAGAATATAAAAAAAGTAGTAGTAGTAGTAGTTTTACCCAAAAAAAAAAATAGTAGTAGTAGTTCCACCCATTTCCTTGAGATGGGAAACGTATAAATGAAACTATGGTTGTGGGTTTGTCTTTCTGTTCCATGCATAACCTTCATGTAGCAAGTTTGGAATATGGTGTATTAGAGGACAATCCTTAAGTTAGACTCAGTACTAACTGAAGAAAGAAGTAAACAGATGAAACAGATGCATGAGTTCTCAACTGAATCTTCTGAATCTCTGTTCAGAAGACCTGATTTATCCTTATACCAATAGTTCATGAAGCACCCAAAAAAAAATTATGCACTAAATTATAATTCTGAAAGTTGACAAGATGGAAATGCAGACACAGAGAAGGATATCTTACTTGATGTGCGAAGAACGTGGCCCTTCTCTCTTGAGAGTTGAATTACAGATCCACGTGGTATTTTGAATTCATCTTTAAACTGTGAAGTGAACCTACATCACAGCTTGCTAGTTAAGTAAAACTATAATATGAAACAGAAAATTATCACCCAATTGGATAAAAAAATTTACACACATCTCATGAATAGACATTTAGAATAAAATTTTCCATGGTTTTATCGAAGCTAAGATATCAGCAACAATTATGAAATGCTTTAAATTTTAAAGAGATGGAAAAGAAAAAAGAAAAGGCTTCAAACTTAACACCTGCCGAAAGCAAACTTCCCCACCACAAAAAGGACAACTTTAAGAGAGTTCTGAAGTGTTAAAGTGATATGCACATGAATGCTTATTGCTTAACAAACACTTTTGCGAGTGTGTGTGTGAAAGAGAGGGTTCAATAATTTGTATGTAAATCTGCAATTCCATGGGAAGTTCTACACAAGTAAATATAATGACTAATTCTCCATATATGAAACAAAATCTCCAGTTGACGGAACTATTCACCTTTGAAGCAATTCCTTATTATTGTCTGATCCCCCATACTTTTGCAGTCTGCTTCCTACAGACTCTTCAAATGCACTACGTACGGAACGAATGCTCAATTTGCTATAGACAATTTGAAGTCTAATTGTCATGGATATATCATTTTCCAGGAGATCTTCATTAAACTCCTTATTTCCCTTCAATTGGGACGCAGACAGGTTCCCATATTTCTCAACAAGATATTTCTTTATGTCATCATCGTCAGCATAAACACCTGAGACAAATGACATAATTTTTTTAAATAAAAACCATAAAACTACTGTAAAAGTTTGGTGTCAGTCCCTTTAGCACTTTACAACAATTGGATCTTTCGCGTGAGGAGGGCATTAAGAACCTGTAGATATTGACTAGGAAATAAAAGAGGATGACTAGAGAACTTCTCTAGGAAAGTTTCTCACTGTAAAAAAAAAGGGTGGTGAATTTTAGCATTCATCATTTCATCAATTCAAATTAAAACTTTCCTTTTGCTTATGTCCAAGATAAAAGTCATACTAAATAAGTAAAATAATTACACAAAAACTAAATTACAGTATCTAAAAGGGAATTTCGTCAGATAATTTTTTGTGTTGCTTCCTCTTGAGAATTGAAAGCAAGTGATCAAACCAAAATAGAAATAATTTAAAAAGTGGTTTTCTAATCCAAAATCTGAAACATGTTAATGTTATACCAAGCAAGTAACAATGAAATTTTAAGCTTGAATTACAGTGCTATAAGGGGAAAATTTCTTTCTTTTTTCATTGAAATTGGTGAGGCATGTGGAAGGGAAAAATCAAATGCCATACCAAATGCATACACATCAATGTTCTTCAATCCCAAAATGCTTTTTTTCCGCAACCCAATTCCACAGAGTTTCTGAGAACCTTCTAGAACGGAAGGAAATGACGCTCCGGTCTTTGACTCAACCACGGGAACCGAATCGTCAGCCAAACTCAGCGAACCCCACAGAGGTAACGAGTGGTCAGAAGAGAAGAGGAAATTCAACGCATTACGGAGAAATCGGCGGTCATGGGAGGAGGAGGAGACGGCGGCAAATGCGGCAGTGGCTCCGGCGGTTACTCCGACGGTGGCGATGGCTGCAGCGAAGGAAGAGAATGGGCGTGAGAAATGAGGTGGCTGGGGCTGAGAAAACAAGAAAGGGAAGCGCAGTGACACCATTTTCTTTCGTTACTTTCACAGTTAGTTCACTGATTCAGAAGAGTGAACACACCATCATAGAGGGAGAATTATTACACTTGCGCCCAAAAATTATAAATAAATAAATAAAATAAAATTGATGAAGAAAGAAAAAAAGAGGATGATAAAAATAAGCTTGCCATATTGGGCCATTTTAACCATGGCCCATTCATTACGGGTGGGCTAGCGGTCTCTTGGACTCCCAACAACAAGTCCAACTCAAAAGTCTGAGACTTGGGCTGAAGAGCCCATCCCGAATTGGGCTAACTCGTTTTCGGATTCAACCAAAAGCTCCATCTTAAACATTATTATCAAAAAACAAAAATTTCCTAAACTTAAGATTTGTTGGTACATAATTTAAAATTAGTTAATTTAAACATAAGAAATGAGTGATTAAAAAAAGATAATTTCTCCTTCTATAACTCATCTACTGATAAAAAAAATTAAAAAAAGCTTTTTTATAATCAAAGTTTTTAATGTTGCTCACGTCATAATTTTTTTTTACATCACATCATAAAAAAATTATTATAAATAATTAATGTTTGATTGGTAAACACATTTTTCTCCGTAGTACAGTCCATGTTTCTGACATAACATTAATAATTAAACAAATGAATTACTCCGGCTTAGCTCACGAAAACCCGTAGTTATGTTGGAATGAGGTTCAGTGGAGCTGACCCACATTAACAATAACATCTCATACTGTCGTGAAGATTTTTATTTTATTGTTGCATATTACTTGAATACAAACAAGAGATCAGTCCAACCAACAAGAGTTGCATATTACCCAAAAGCATACAAGAGATCTATCCAACCAACAAGAGTCGGTCTAGTTTCAAATACAGAGCGCTCTCCCCCCCCCCCCCTCTCTTCCTTTTTTTTTAAAAAAAATTGTATAAATATAAAATTATTATTTAAAAGTTTTAAAATGAATAAACATCTTGCTATATGTAACAACCCTCAAAATATTAATATTAATAATAATAAATACATTTATATAAATATAAAATATAGGATGAGCCTCAAAAAATAAAAATGTAATGTTTTAAGATGAAGTTATTTAAATAAAGTTAATTTTATTCGAATAAAATGACCCATAAGAACAAATGAACATCTATGCAATATAATTTATTCGAATAAGACTCCATTTATTCGAATAAAGGAGTTAGCATAATACTAAATGGAAGATACAATACGTTGCAGAAAGAATAAGAAACTCTAGTCTCCATTTAGTTTCTTTTTTCTGATCAAATTAACTAGTTCCAATGAAACCAAACCAAAACCAAACCATGATCAGGAAGCACTTGACCAAGTAAACAATGATTGGAAGCTACATGTGTCAAGATCATATTTGAAGCCATGAACAAATGTCAAATAACTAATGAAAATTGATGGTGATTTATGGCTATAAGAAACTAGTGTACTAAAATTTAATGAAGATGATGTAAGCAAGGTGAGGTAAGCAGGACACGTGTTAAGGAATGGATGAAAGAATGACAATGTTTGATTCATAAGTCTCTCCACATAATGATTGCATAAAACATAGCAAATTTGGAATGAAAAATCAAGTTAGAAACAATGATTATATAAGAAGATTTTCTTGAGGAATAAATCACGTTTTGACAACAAAGCATAACCACCTCACTCCGTACATCATCTCATACGTAAGGCAGCCTAATTGTGGCCCTATAAATACCCCTCAATCCTCCATTTCGTCCATCAAAGCACTGACACCCAACTCACCAACACAAGCTCTACTTTCTACAAACATCATACCTCCATCTTCACCCACTTCCTTATTTGATCTAAATTCTATAAAACAGGTAGGAAATGTCAAAAACACCATTCTTTACTCTTTATTTCTATCACTTATACCTCCTAGTCCATCCCTTTTCTTCCATTCACATTGCTCTGCTTTTAATTTAATGTAACAGTGACATTATAGAAGTATGGAATGTGATTTTCGACCCCTTTATTCGAATAGTACACACACTATTCGAATAATAGATGAATAGAAAGTGAATCTGTTACTTCATATTCAAATAGCAAGAAATTGGAATTGAATGAAAGTTATAGTTATTTGAATATTATTCCATAATATCTTGCAAGTGTTATTCAAATACCTTGTGATTTATTAGAATAAATCAACTAAAATTCAGCTTTACACAAGTGTTATTCAAATAAAAATTGGTTGAAAATCACTGTTTAAAAGCATTTTAGTAAACTTTATTCGAATAACATCAGTGAATAAAGGAATCGAAGATCACATTCCAAACTTCTGTAATGCCATTGTTACATTAAATTAAAAGCAGAGCAATGTGAATGGAAGAAAAGGGATGGACTAGGATGTATGAGTAATAGAAATAAAGAGTTACTTAAGAATTATGTTTTTGACATTTCTTACTTGTTTTATAGAATTTGGATCAAATAAGGAAGTGGGTGAAGATGGAAGTATGATGTTTGTAGAAAACAAAGCTTGTGTTGGTGAGTTGGGTGTCAATGCTCTAATGGACGAAAGGGAGGATTGAGGGGTATTTATAGGGCCACAATTGGGCTGCCTTACGTATGAGATGATGTACGGAGTGAGGTTGTTATGCTTTGTTGTCAAAACGTGATTTATTCCTCAAGAAAATCTTCTTATATAATCATTGTTTCTAACTTGATTTTTCATTCAAAATATGCCACGTTTTCTGCAATCATTTTGTGGAGAGACTTATGAATTAAGCCTTGTCATTCTTTCATCCATTCCTTAACACATGTCCTGCTTACCTCACCTTGCTTATATCATCTTCATTAAATTCTAGTACACTTGTTTCTTATAGCCATAAATCACCATCAGTTTTCATTAGTTATTTGATATTTGTTCATGGCTTCAAATATGATCTTGACACATGCAGCTTCCAATCATTGTTAACTTGGTCAAGTGCTTCCTGATCATGGCTTAGTTTTGGTTTGGTTTCATTGGGACTAGTTAGTTTGATCAGGCATGAGGAAAAAGAAACTAAATAGAGATTAGAATTTCTTATTCTTTCTGCAACTTATTGTGTCTTCCATTTAGTTTGATGTTGACTCCTTTATTTGAATAAAAGAAGTCTTATTCAAATAAATCATACTGCTGCGATGTTCATTTGTTCTTATCAGTCATTTTATTCGAATAAAATTAACTTTATTCGAATGACTCCATCTTAAAACATTACATTTTTATTTTTTGAGACTCATCCTATATTTTATGTTGATATAAAGTACTTTAATTTATTTTGAGGGATGTTACTATAACTAGTCTAAAGTACCTTAATTTATTTTGTGCTCACTTTTATTTAACATATATAATAATCAAAATTATTAGATTAAATTTGATCATTCACTATTTGTCAAAATGCTATAACTTTATATTTGGAATATATATATATATATATATATATATATATATATATATATATTAAAGTTTAAAAAATACAAATAAGTCTTAAACTCATTATAGACATATTGAACCCATGCATATTTTATGTGTGCCAGACTAAGTTGGTATTAATAATGTGTGTCACCTATAACAAAGAAACATTAATTATTTTACACAATTTCTTAATATTTTAATATTAAAATCTCAACTTACATCGATTTAGTATTAATTGTGATATGAATTTTAAAACTTTTACATATTTTTAAAAATATATGAATAAAATAATAAGATATACTATTTAATGGAAAATATACTATCAATTGCTAATAGAATTATGCTTTTATTTCAAAAATTATTATTAAAAGAAAATATAACTAATTAAAATCTTTTATAATTTAATTTTGCTCCCCCAATCCGTAAATTCTGGACCCATCCCTGGTAGCAAGCAAGCTACATTTTTAGGGAGGAACAAAGAAAAAATAATTATTGGAAAGACTTCTTAGTTAGTAACTACTTGAGACAGTACTTAAATAATTAGTCTTACAATAATACTTGTAGAAATACCAGAAAATATCACAGTTAAAGACTCACAAAAAATATAAAAAAAGAAAAGCAAGAGATTTGTCCAAATGTCTAAAGAGTTAGCTGAGGTAATGGAAACAACAAGTTTTCACATAAATGGAGGGCATCACTAGGATGATCCATTAAATTCAACATAGATGTAACTTATGGAAAAGACACACAGAAGAGGATAATTTTTTAGTAGGTATTATCTATCATAGACATTTTATTCACCTGTAAACATGTATAGAAACATTTTTTATATATATATGTATATTAACATAATTCACATAACTTTACACTTATTTAATGTTGAATGAAGTGTTTATCTAAAAATTACTCCAAATAGAAATGCAACTGTAGTTGTCGGTAAGGACAATCAAGCCGACGCTTTGTCCTTAACAAAAAAGAAAAAAAAAAAAAAGGTAGTTATGATTGCCAACAATTTTTTCAAATTCAAAGCATTATTGAAAATAGAATATACTGTCTTTCATTAGAAAAATTCTTATGTATTTTGAAAATACTCTCAATTTTACCCAAAAAAAATAATACTCTCAATGGTTGAGATTTAATTTAAATTTTATTATATAATAATATTTTAAATTTAATCTAACAGCACGGATTATATTATACTAAACGACTGAATGTAATAGTCTCACAATACATAAAAATTTCTCCTCCCATTACCATAGGTTGAAGCCTATAGAAGCAAACAAGGGTTGGTAAATCTACCCAATTATTAATCAGGACATTCACAACCTTAACCCACATAGATCTTAATTTAGCATCACTTGGACTCACCGTGAAGGTTGCCCTCAATGTCTACCCAGTGAGCAAACAATAGGACCCTCCCACTCCCACCCGATTGGATTTCACACCTACCGCCGGCCCATTTTTATTGTCAGCCATCCAACAAGAAGCTCTACAGCAACAACAGGGAAGTGTGTTCCTCCTTAGTGCAAACTATGACAATATCCCACACAACCGGTTTTGGTCGTTTTGGTTCTTCCCTAGTGTCTTGATCTGTTATTTGGCAATTAGGCTTTTTCGCCTGGTCTAGTATCTCTCATCACCCCAAAAAAAGTCTTAATGCTATCTTTATTTTGTCAATTTTATAAATGTCATATTATGGCAAAAACTCACATTTTCAAATCATCTTTATTACCCTTAGTTTTTTTATCAACAAGAAGATATATGAAAATCTTGGCAAAAAAAAAAAATGACAAGGCCGTGCAGTTTATTTGATATTGTAAAGTACACTAACCATGTGCATTATTAATCAAGAACATATAGTAAAACATGTTTATTTTGCATGTGGTAGATGACTATATTCATTAGGTATTAAAGACGATAAAAGACTATTAGTATGATTTGTAATTATAACATTTACTATTCTTAATAATGATGTAATAACCTCTACACATTATGAAGAACTGTAACATCCTCTCTTTATTTGTGTTTGGAGTCATGTATAAGGACATGTTATCCCATAAAGAAATGAGAAGAAGAAAACTTGGTGGCATAACTAGTTCCTGAAGAACTAGACTTTTAGTGCTCATATTTCCTTTGTCTTGATTTATCCTTGTTTTCTCTTTTATTCAATTTATAACACGTTATCAGCACAAGACTCTATCATATGAGTGATGACTTGAATAATTTGGAGGTTTTGTTAAAAGAGTTTGTCTTCTTATTACTCTCTTTGGATTAAAATAATTCACGACTATTTTCTTTCTTATGGTTTTTTTAATGTTGATCTTAGTATGAAATATCTTTTGTGTTTCATCTATAGAAATTTTATTGTCAATCTTGTTTGACTAATACAATTATTATATTTTGTTTTATATTGAATTTTTTTTACTCTTGATAAATTCTGAAAGAAATTACTATTCAAGCATCCCTGAAGGATTGCAAAAAACTAATGATTTTTCATGGTCATCTTCTATATGAAGATTTATGGTATAGTTCCTAAAGAATTACACCTTTAGGCCATGATTGAATCTAAAATGATTCATTTAATCTTAGTATAATTTGAAATAAAGAAATTTGAAAGAGAACATCATCAATCTTTTTATGTCTCTCGAATATGCTCCTATAGTAGTAAAAATAAGAATTGTTTCAAGAGATATTTTGAATCAAGTTTATGCATTTTTATGATTGAAAACAAAAATGAGTTATTAATGAAAAACCACAAAGGACACCCAATGGGTTGAACTTCATTCCCTGAAGTGAATGTTCTGTATTATAATTTTAAGTACGACATAGATCGTGATTATGGTCATTGTTGTAGCAGAGATTAGAAAAATAATCATTATAATGGTGGTTTCAACTCTTTCAAAAATACATATTATATGAAGCAGAGAGAAAATAATAAGAATATTAAACAAAGTAAAATTACTTTAATGTTGTAGCATGTACGAAAGAACACATACTTGTCGTATGTCAAAATTTTGCTTGTGAAAATCATTCATTTGATCATGATCCTACAAATAATATGCATTTAGATGTGTCTATTTTTGTTAAATATAATGAAGAAAAGTTTTATCGATTGATTAATGATTTGAGTAGTTGAATTATTTTCTTGGAATTCATATTTGCCATTTCATATGTATTTATTTTATTTGTTATGTGATTTAAAATCATCACATACACATTTTTCTCTTATTTTGTTAGTTTGTAATATTTTAAATAAAATATGTATAGTATGATTTCTTAGAATTTTATTAATTGAAGAAAATATGTATCTTCCTAATTCTTTATATATATAGATCAATGATAAATTTTGATATATGGTAGTACAAAAGTAATTTAAGCCTCCAAAATAGCTACTACATTTTGTTACTTGAATGAATAAAATTTTATACATTATGTTCTATTTATTATCAAGTCAAATAGATATGAGTGCAATTGAAGCACATGTTATTGGAATTAGAAGTTTACTATATTGTTGTAAATCAGAAGTTTACTTATCCAAATAATTTTGTTATTTGGCATATAGTTAGTTAAGCTATCTTGGGTCAATATTAATAATTCATATGAATATCATTGAAGGACTAAAAGATTTTTCAATATAATGAGGTCTTATGTACAGAGTGTTTTCAATGCAAATTGATTATAAGGATATCAATAGCTAAAAATAGAGTTGAATTTACTGAATTTCAAAAACGAATTTAAGATGATATTTGTAGATGATATCACAAATTATGAGTACCATTTAGATATTTTACGGTCAGAAGCTAGTTGGTCATATGTGTACTTATTATCAACTCGCAACCTAGTAGTTGTGAGATTCTGCAAGTTATTTGATTAAGAGCACAAATTTGATAATACTAGTGAATTTACTTTTCAATCTTTTAGTGATTATTATGAAGACAATTGGTGCTTGGGGCATGCCTTTTACATGTCAGATTACTTGTTAGTATAAGACCAACAAATAATTATAGGTTATTCCTTATGCAATTGGATTTTGACTTGAAGCCAAATATTTTTCATATAAAATTTTTTGTGTGTGCGATATAGTCATTCTTGCTCTACCATATCGCACTGAAATGAGCTTTAAAAGAAAGTTTGGAATATATGTTGGATATGAAATGATGTTTCCAACATTAGGGGAAAAGAATAAGCAGCTGAAAAAGAAAATTGCTTGAAATGTATCATTATTATATCATTTAGATTCTTGAACAAGACAATTTGAACTGAAAGTTCAAATGATAATACATTTGCGAATAAGAGCAAATTAATAAATTTTCAGATGCATTTTCTATTTCAAAAGGATAAATAAATCCTATACCAACTATAAATGCTCCATTTAGAATTGATATCAAATGAGTTAAAAACATGTGCAAGAAGCATAATAGACTAATCGATTCCAAAGACAAAGTCCATAAAAGAGAAGAAGCAAATAATATTACTAAGAAAGCAAATAATCCAAAAGATGATGCTCTTGAAAAGAGATTAGAGACATAAGTATGACTTTTGAAGTAGTCTGAACTCTAGAAGTAGTTCAAACTCTAGAAGAAGTTAAAATACCTAAAAATGGTGAAAATAATGAGATCTCAATAAATTATGTCTTTACGGGTAAAATGAAAGAATCGAAAAGAAATAATTATCGACAACATATTTGCATAGTGTGTAATATTATGAATAATAATAAGAATCATGAAATTATAATCGTCGAAGAATATTGATGAAGAATTGATTGGCCAAAAATAGAAGAATGTCTTGCAGACAGAATTGAATTCACTTGTAAAATGTGATGTTATTGAATTTGTAGTTCAAACTCCAAAAGATATTTAACGGACTTGAAGTCTAAATCTCAGAAGGTGCAAAATATGTGCATACAAATAGATGCAATTACGTTTTGATATTTAATAAAGTTATTTGCATATAAGAAGTCAAGTACTTCTAATAGATGTTATTATATCTTATGGCTCTGTACATGTCATCTACATGAAAATCCCTTAAGGATTTAAAAATTTCAACAACATCTAATGAACTTAATTTATATATGGTAACAATTTATGTTCTTTTACTCATCATATTGAGACTTTCTTATTGATCATTATAGTGTTTGTTAATATGCATTATATATTTATTTCAAAATTTCTTAAAGTACTTAATTTGCTTATGCGTATATTTAAAGAATTTGATGTGAAAGATCTTTGAATGATAAAACTTTTTCGACCTGTAAATCGAGCATTTAGCAAATTAAATTTTCTCTATCAAGTTATAGAGAATAGATTCTTGAGTGATTTATACATATAAATTATATATATATTGAGTACACTAATGTTTATTAGATCTTAGATTTAAAGAAGATAACGAAAATCTTAGTCTTGAAGTACCATATGTTAGTGCTATAGAAGCACACATGCATATTGCTAAATACTACATGACCTGATATAATATTATTTTCATGAATTTATTAGCAACATATAGTTCATCACTAACCAGAAGACATTGAAACATAATTAAGTATATTATTTTTTATATCTTTGAGGCACAAGTGATAATATTATTTTTTTCACATGAATATATGTCAAACTAATTGATTATGCAAATACAAAATATTTATCTGATACAAATAAAGTCAAATCTCAAACAGACTATTATCCACATACGGTGATATTGCTATATTATGATAATTTTCAAAACAATCTATAGTTGTCATTTCTTTATATCATTTAGAAATTACAACAATTCATTAAGGAAGTCATGAATATTTTTAGTTGAGAGCTATGATTCATCATATTCAATAATTTTGTGGATCATCTTATAAAAAGAAAATTTCAACTGAAGATAATATCATTTACAAAATTCAACTGAAAGGAAGATATATCAAATGTGACGTGCAAAACAAAGTATATTTCTCCTAAATTCTTAAGGGGAGAGAAAATCAGAATGTTGCAATTCATATATTTTAAGTGATGTTGCAAATCATATATATTGAAGATGGATGTTCAAAAGTCACAAGAGTTATAATGCATCGACTTAAAGACATTTTATGATTGGTTGTATTTTTTAAGAGAAGTAAGTTATCTATGAATACTGTACTCTTTTTTTCCTTTGTTAAGTTTTTATCTCACTGAATTTTTCTTAACAAAGTTTTAACGAAATATATTCATAGAGGTATAGTCATCCAAGGGGAAATATTTTAAAACATGCATATTTTGCATGTGGTGGATAACTATATTCATTAGGTATTAAGGGTGATAAAGGGCCATTAATATGATTTGTAGTTATAACATTTACTATTCTTAATAATGGTGTGATAATCTCTGCACATTATGAAGAAGTGTAACATCCTCTCTTTGTTTATGTTTAGAGTCTTATAATATAAGGACATGTTATCCCATAAAGAAATAAGAAGAAGACTTGGTACCATAACTAGTTCCTAAAAAACTAGACTTTTAATACTAATATTTTCTTTGTCTTGATTTGTCTTTATCTTCTCTTTTATTTCATTTATAACAGAACCTACTTTTTAACATTTTTTATTGTGGGGTTGAAATTTTGTTTTCAATAGGAGATGGGAACTACCCAACTAAGATTAAATATACCAAACAAATTTAAGTGCATCTTGCTATGAGATGAAGTTGGGCTAGGATGATGTGTGATTTGTTTCAGTTGGACTGAGCCTGAAAGTGTAATTTAAGGGTTAAGCTCGTCTCGGGTTTTCACTCTTCATCCTTGTAAAATTTTCTTTTCAATAATTAGGATGTTATTCTTTTCTTTCAGAGTGTACCATTAGAAATTATAGGTTAAATTGCAAACAACTTATTTCAACTTTAGCTTTTTGGTAAATTATCTCCTAATATTTTATTTTAATAAATTACTCTTTTAAACTTTAAATATTTAACAATTCATTATTTTTATCAATCATTTTTTACATTATTAATGCTAAACCCGTCAATATATTTATTTTTTATTTTCTCAATCAAATACTTCCTAGTATGTTGAGAAGTTGTATAAAACTTAGTTATAATTTTTTCTAAAATAAATTACAAAATGTTTAAAGTTCAAATAGACTAATTTGTTAAAAGTTAAAAGTTGAAATGAATAGTTAACAATTTAACCAAAATTATACATAATTTACTTGTAGTGCATGAGTTTGAATTTCACTGTAAACAGATGTGGTTAGAGTTAGGATACCTGATAGAAAACTATTCCCACACTCGAAGGTTTAAGAACACTTAACTGAATGGAAGATTTTTTTTTTAAAAAAAAAAATCAATATAGATGAGCTTGTCCTGAACCTTCGTAGCTATTTTTGTTATAAAATTTAGAAGCATTGAAATGAATAGTTTAAAGTTTAAAGTTGAAATTAATAGTTTACAATTTAACCAAAATTAATTATACATAATTTACTTGTAGTGCATGAGTTTGAATTTCACTATAGACGGTTAGGGTTAGGATGCCTGAGCGAAAACTATTTCCACACTCAAAGGTATAAAAACACCTAACTAAATGAAAGATTTAAAATAATAATAATAATATAGATGAGCCGGTCTTGAACCTTCGTAGCTATTTTTGTTATAAAATTTAGAGGCATTGATTTCTTTTTTCAGTTTTTAATGTTATTCTTCTTAACCCTATGTTTGGATGTTTTTTCATTAAAGAAACGGAACGAAAGATGTGGGAATGAAGTGGAAAGGAAAGGAAAGTAATGGAATATAGTTTTCATTCTCTTTGTTTGGAAGTTTCATTAACGAAACGGAATGAAAAAAAATTACCTATGTGTTTCCCTCATTCTACCTCAATTTTAGGGAGAACAAAAGTTAAGCATTTGAGGAGAAAATGGAGGAAATGATTCCCCATGTGTTTCGTTTCATTTTCATGTATTTTAAAATTCTCAAATAAAAAAAAATTATTTTCATTTTCCTCATTTCTTTTTTATTTTTCTTATTACTTATCATGCAAACATAATGTAAGAGAGTAGAATACTTGTTAACAAAATTATTTTCTTAATACTATTATGAAAATACTATAAATGCATAAAGTTCACATCTAGCGATGTGACTTTAGTGACTTTAGTGAAAAATCAACAGCTCCTTGTCTTTTTCTTAATCAAATATGCTTTCTCGCTCGGTGATCTCGTTAATCAAACATGCCAATCAATTAAGTGTTCTAACTTCTAAGAGATATTTTATCGAGTTACAAAATGTCAAACTAAAGCACATGCTGTCACTCGGCACAGCATGGCCGCTCAATTAATTAACACTTATAGTTGGTTGGCATGTTTGATTAACGAGATCACCGAGAGGCAAATTTTGATTAACGAGAAGACTAGGAGCTTTAAACAAAAAAAAAAAGAACACTAGGAGCTGTTGATTTTAGACTATTCACACTGCTACATGTGAATTTAATGCCTTTATTTATAATATTTTCGTAGGATTAAGAAAAGTAGCATTAAAAAATTGAAAAAGGAAAAATCAACGCTATTCAATTTTAAAACTAGCTTAAGGTACTGGTTAAAAAATATTTTTTTTTAATTATTTAAAGAAATAAGATTTTCTTTTTGAGTTTAAACTATATTAAACATTTTATTACTCCATTTTAAGAATTTGTTAACGAGAGCCTTAAGTACTGGTTAGAAATTTAAAAATAAAAAATATTAAATAAAAAATAAATTATTTATCAAATTGAAAACTCAAAATTATTTATTAACTATTTTCTTTTTTAAGTAATTAAAAATATTTAATAAAAATATAATACTCCTTAATCAGAATTCTTAGGGTACTCATAACAAAACCCTATTTTTTTATTAGGTTTTGTAAACGAGTGTCATAAACACACTGATTAAGGAGCATTTAATACATCCTATTAAATGTTTTAAAATACTTACAAAAATATTAAATATTTTTTGTGAACCCAATATGATAAATATTTTACTTTTTATTTAACACTTTTTACTTTTGTTTCCTTAATTGGTACCCTATAGCACTTGATAGCAAATTTAATATTTTTTTTAATTCTTTGACTAACGCCTTAATAACACTCATTATCAAATTCCATTTCTTTAATATGCTGTCGCTTATGAACTACCTACCATGAAAGCATATTCTCAGCTTTTGATGGCAAAGGGTGAGCGAAAATCCAAAAGATTAAGAAAAAAAGGAAAAAGGAAGCAGAGAAGTAAGAGAACTATGCTTAAACATATCAAGTAATAAGTTTGTGGCTACAAATCCTTCCTATAACTACTTAGCAACTTTCCTTTTAATGGCTGACTCATTCAGAATGTTGTTCTTTCAATGTGAATCTTTTGATTTTCTTCTTCTGATCTTTAATATTTCCCTTTGAAGAAATGTGGTTTCATGTAAGGCTTGATCTTTGTGGCGAGTAATGTCTTGGTTTGGGTAGCCAGTGATGTCTAAAGAAAAAAAAAACAATTATTCCACAGCATAACTTATATTTTCAAGTATTTATATTTCATTTGGTCTAGGTTGGAGATAACTTATCACTATTGCTCTACTTTTGTAAAATTTAATTGTATTTATTATTAACAAAATGGGAAAATTTGTTTTGTACCTTTAATTTGACGTACAAAAGATGACTAATATTGCTGTCAGAGTCATACTCGCGAGACCCACATGATCGAGATCCATGTATAACTTCAATTGAAGTCTCATCTACTGCACTTAGAATGGTTGTTAATTAAGAGTAACTTCTCTCATTAGATTGCCTATTTCTTTTCGTATTGTGGTCATGCAGTGCTCTTATGTATATTTCGATTAATTAATCTTCTTGATATCGGGAATAAAATATTTTTAAAAAAAAACCTACTGCATTCTGCCTCTTATTAAGATATCAGCAAGTTAATTAAGCTAGAATTCCAATTTATGAGAGAAATATCTAATCACATATCACATTTTACTTTACATAGGAAAATATCTTTCAACAATAATATTATTTTCACACTATTTTTATTATACTATTTTTTTAATAATAAAATAAGAAAAATATACAATTTTAACATATACTCTTTTTATATTTATTTTTCTCCCTAAACAAGGGTGATGCAAAGAAATATGTAAAAGAATATGCGCAAACATCATTTTCAACTTTTTTATTTAAATGGTGCAAGTTGAAAATCAATTTCCCACTTAAGTTTAAGTTAAAATTTAATTTTTAGAATGATGTGAAGTGAATAGTAAAATGTAATAAGTCGTATCTCTCAAACACAACTTACACTTAAATAACTTTTTTAGTCACGACTTATTCAACGATAATTTTTTATTATTATATTTAAGTAAGCCGTGTCTTCCATCCACAACTTACCGTATAATTTTTTTAATTAAATTTTGGGTAAGTTGTGGATGGGAACCACAACTTACCTTTTTTATTATTATATTTACGTAAGTCATGTCATCCATCTACGACTTATTTTATAATTGTTTTCTAAATTAAATTTTGAATTCCTTTTTTTTAAAGGAAAAATAAAGTTAAAAAAAGATTATACAAGATATTTTATAAGGAAAATAAACAAATTTATTATTCATGACTTAATTCATCACTTGGTTCATTTCTATGTGGCAATTTGGTACCAGACAAAGGTTTTTTTCTTGTGAATGGTGGTTGAACCCTTCGTTCTTGTTCAACTCTTTGTATTCGGCCTTCTCTTATTCTTACTTTGCCGCTTATTGCTCTTGATCTTTGTTGTTGTGGCGCGGGGTCCTCATCATTACTACCATGTTCAGTATCCTCGCTATTGATATTTTTTGAAGGCATGGTAGGACAATAATCTAAAACTTCCTAAGGCATAGTAGGACGATAATATGAAACCACCGGTGTGGTTGTGAATGCTGAGAATAGAGTGTTTAAATAGACAACAAACATTGATAGTGGTGATTAAAAAAGTTGAGAAGTTAAGGGAACATGGTGGGATGATGATGAATGTTTATATGCCTTAAAGCCTTGGGAAACATACACATCTTCATGTGCCTGTGTTTGATATGTCTATGGTTGTTCATCAACATCTACCCTTTGACGAGGTTGCGCACATTGTCTTTGTCTTTCAGACTCCTACTCAGGTATAGTAAAATATTGAGTAGGAGCGGCCTCCTCATGTACGGTTGAGAAGGCTGGTGGATGGATATGTTGCAAGGCATTCAACATATCATTCTGTCGCAACCGTCCCGAAGGGCGTCGCGAAAATAAAAAGAATAAAGAGGAATGGACCTCGGGGTGTTGGGAGTCGCCACCAATCGCTTTATCCATTAAATGGAATGGCGCAATTGGACACCTAAAAGATGGTCTACGTTTCAGAGTTTGAGGTTCGGGGGTTGATTACGGGTAGGGAAGGTGTTAGCACCCTACACCGTCCGTTCTAAGAACGGTTGCCTATTTAATCTAATGTTATTTGCAAGATTAATTTAATTGGTCCTTTATTAATTAAAAAAAAAATTTTATTTTTTTATTTTGACATGTCCCATTTTGTCAAGCATAATATCAAGAATGATAAATGACTAAGACAAGCAATGGGTGGCTAAATAGCTATTATTTTAGAACAAATTCTAAGTCTACAACATATTATATAAAAGTGGTGAATTAAAATTTTATCTTTTTGAAGAGAAGTAATTTTCAAAATAAAATGGTCAAATAAAAAAATATTTCAATGAATAATTTTAACTCAAAGAAATTTGTTTAAGGTAAGAAAATGATTTTTAAAGTAAATGGCCAAATAAATCTCATTCGTAATCAAGAAAAAAATATTTTTAGGCACAATGAGATTTTTGTATTAATTTCTAAAAAAAAAAGTCTTTATGAAAAATAAAACTTTGATTCACCACAATCATGATGTTAAAACGTATGAATTTGTTCGCTTTTATTTGAATATTTTATTTTACAAAAAGAAAAGTTTATTTTGGTTTATTAAAATTATATTTTAATTTACATAATTATTTTAATTTTTATGTGGAATTAGACCTACATGTGCCATCCCAAAAAATCCAATATAAAACCTCAAGATTATCGGAAGAGTATAATCGATCATAGCTCCGATCCTCTCCCAATTTTTCCGTCATCGGTGAGTTTTAATCAATAAGATAAATTCACAAATTATAAAGAGACAGACAAACTATAATCAAATCAAATTAAATCACAAGTTCACTTTCATTACATTTTTATTTATATTTTTTTATTTTTTTTTATTAATCACAAAACACAATATAAAACATGTCATTAAGTAAAATAAATATAATCAAACAAGTACTAAATCCTAAAATTCAAAACATATTTGGATCTTTTTTATTTCACACCTGTTTTCTATTTAAAAAAAACTTGTAAAAAGGCAAATGGGCTGTAAGCCCATCAGAAGAGAAAAAAAAAGGTTTTTTACAAAAAATAAAAACTAACGATCCAGGCCAAGAGAAAAAAAAAAAAAGGGAAACGAGCAGCATATTAAAAGAGACTTTTAGTCTCAGATGCACTAAATAAAAGTGAGCAGCAACGTGAAAAGGAGAAACTCACCCCCTTTCACCAGCAACAGCGGCAATGCTGGCCAGGAACGATGGTGGCGGTAACGAGGTGCGCCGACCCACGGTTGGGGCGGAAGTTGCGAGCCCGGTGGGTGGAGCGGTGACTTCGTGGCACGCGGCTCTGGTTTGTGCAGATCTGCTCCGTCCCAGTGAGGAGTGCGCGACGGCTCTGGGTCACAGTTGGTGCTCGTGCGGCTGTTCTGTGGAGCGGTTGGGTTCGGGCGTGAGGTGCGGCTTCGCGGTGGCTCGGGTCGCGGTGTGGATGGTTCGAGCGGCTGCATTTGCGACAATGGAGCTCCGTTTCATTAGGTGAGGTTGGTGGTTTCTTTGGGTTTGGGGCTACCGAAATGTGAAGAAGAAAGGTTGTTAATGGTGAGAAATTGAGGATGGGTGGTGGTCATTAGTGAAGTTGGTTTGATGAAGGGATGGTGGTGTGAAAAAGGTTCTTTTTTTTTTTTGTGAAAATAATGGAAATTTGGGTGTGGCAGAGGTGGTTTTGGTGGTGGTTTTGGGTGAGGGGAAATGGTGGCAGAGGCGTTTCGTAAGATGAATCTGTGTCTGTGGAAATTTTATCAGTCTGTGATTTTTGCTTGTATTTCTGACTTCTGTGTCGCTCTCTGCTTTTCTTTCTGAACGATTTTTCCTTGCTTGTATTTTTCTTCTCCTTTTTATTCTGCTTGAGATGCCATTACCAATTGATTTGCACTAATTTTCATTCAATTTGCAACGATTGGAATACAAATGGGAAAGAAAACTAACAAAAGTGTTTAATCCAATTTAGTGTAGTCATTGTGGAGGCTGAAATCGCAAGCAGGTGGAAGGGGAAAGGGAAGGGTTGAGATGGAAAATGGGTTATGGGTTAAAAACGAAAATGGGTTACGGGTTGAGATGGAAATTGGGTTGGTTGACTCAGTAGTGACAATTTTTTTCTCTTTTTTTTCTTTTTTTTTTTGTTTTGTAAAGAAAGAAATTAAATTAAATAAAATAAAAATGAAAATAAATAATAAAAAAAAATGGATAAAATTGGGTATCAACAGCTGCCCCCCTTTGTTTTACATTTAGGATAAATGAAAAACAAAGGAATTGATTCAATTTTATCCATGAAAAGGTAAAAACTTGCAGATTCAGGTGTCCACTGAAGTTTAACCAAAAAATAAGGTAAGAAGCTTACGGAGTCGGGTATCCGTTGAAGCTTAACAAAAACAAGGTAAGAAGCTTAAGGAGTCAAGTATCCGTTGAAACTTAACAAAAAACAAAGAAGCAAGGGGTACGAGGACCCAAAAATAACGGGCACGTGGACCCAAAAGGTAAAAAGCTTGCGGAATCGGTATCCGTGAAACTTAACAAAACGAGGTAAGAAGCTTACAGAGTCGGGTATCCGTTGAAGCTTAACAAAAACAAGGTAAGAAGCTTACGGAGTCGGGTATCCGTTGAAGCTTAACAAAAACAAAGAAGCAAGGGGTACGAGGACCCAAAAACAACGGGTACGAGGACCCAAAAGGTAAAAAGCTTGCGGAATCAGGTATCCGCTGAAGCTTAACAAAAACAACGTAAGAAGCTTACGGAGTCGGGTATCCGTTGAAGCTTAACAGAAAACTTAAAAGCAATGGGTATGGAGACCCGAGAAAGAGAAAACAATGGGTGCGGGAACCCAAAAACTAAAAGACAATGGGCGTGGGGGCCCGTAGAAAAAACACAATGGGCGTGGGGCCCCGGAAACGAGAAAACAATGGGTGTAGGAACCCAAAAACTAAAAGACAATGGGCGCGGGGGCAGAAACCTTGAAACGAGAAAACAAGGGTGTAGGAACCCAAAAACTAAAAGACAATGGGCATGGAGGCCCGAGAAGGAAAACACAATGGGCGCGGGGGCCGGGAAAGGAAAACACAATGGGCGTAGGGGCCGGAAAGGAAAACACAATGGGCGCAGGGGCCCGAAACGAGAATACAATGGGTGCAGGGACCCAAAAGTAAAAAGCTTGCATGAGTCGGTATCCGTGAAGCTTAACAAAAACTTAAAAGCAATGGGCACGGGGACCCAAAAACATAAAACAATGGGTACGGGGACCCGAAAAGGAAACAACGACATTTGGACCTTTGTAGGTCAAGGCTAGCAAAATGAGAACAAATGCACTTATGCAATGCATGCTTCAAATGTATGAGAGTATGAAATTTTTTTTTCTTTTTGTTTATTTTTTTTTTGTTTTTGTCTCCACGACCCTTGAGGACATGATTGCAATCATTTTCAAAGATGAACTGGAATAAGATTTAATTGCATCTTTTCATTTGTCTATTAGCCGATGGTTGAAATGTCCAACCAGACCCTTGAAGTGTGCATTAGATGTGACACACAAGAGCAATGGAAAAACCCTTCAGATGACCCTTGAGGTGACCTGGTTGTCATTTCTCTTTTATTAACACTCTTATCAGGAATCATTGTGTTTCCCATACCTTTCAAATCATTAGCAATTCTTAATGCTCGGACAGCAATGTCACATTTCACATTCCAATATATGATTATTAGAAAAATGCATATTAAGTCAAAGAAGAGGCAAAGGTAAAAACATGATGATATTGTATTGAAATGGGAATGGTGAAAAGAAAGTATTATTGTGGTCATCAACATGAAATTTACAGAGGGATGATAAGGGCAAAGGTCTTCAGTTCTTCCAATGAAACCCTTTATTGTAATCAGCGTCAATCCTCTGCATACCCGATTTTGAACACCCGTTAACCAGCCTATGAAGACTTTGATTGCCCCAGTTGAGATCATTTGGCCTGCCCCAATATGGAAACTTAGTTTGCTCTAAAGCAGAGATTTGCTCCTCCCTGACATGGAGACTCAACCGCTCAGTTCTCACTTCCTTTATCATACCAAGCACTATTGTCTTTTTATTTTGGACCTTAACTTTTGCCTAGGTCGCTCTTTCGAGTTTTCAACCTACCAGGTCGCTCTAACTTTTGCCTAGGTAGCCTTTTCAGGTTTTCCACCTAGCGAGCCATGTTTTTCCTTTTTCTTTTCTCTTTTTTGTTTGTTTGTTTTTTTTTTTTTTGACAAGTAGTGCTTTTACGCATAATATTTCTTGATTTGCATCTGAATTTACAGGAAGTGGTAGATCTTCACCATCCATTCTTGTGAGAATCAAGGACCCTCCAGAGAAAGCCTTCTTCACGACATAAGGTCCTTCATAATTTGGAGTCCATTTTCCACGGTGATCTTTTTGAATTGGCAGGATCTTTTTGAGCACTAAGTCTCCTTCTTGAAATTGTCGAGGGCGCACTTTTTTTGCATGGGCTTTCATAAGCCTCCTTTGATATAACTGGCCATGACACAGTGCAGTTAACCTTTCACCTTCAATAAGATTCAACTGATCTAGTCGAGCTTGGACCCATTCGGCCTCTTCGAGTTTTGTCTCCATCAGTACTCTTAATGAGGGGATCTCTACCTCAATAGGGAGTACGGCCTCCATTCCGTAAACTAAAGAGAAAGGAGTTGCCCCAGTTGAGGTACGGACAGACGTGCGATAACCATGCAGAGCAAAGGGAAGCATCTCATGCCAATCTTTGTATGTCACAACCATTTTTTGGATGATCTTCTTAATGTTTTTGTTTACTGCCTCAACAGCCCCATTCATCTTTGGGCGGTATGGCGAGGAGTTATAATGTTGGATCTTGAAATTCTCGCACATTTCCTTCATCATTTTGTTATTCAAGTTGGTTGCATTGTCAGTGATGATTTTATTCGGTAGACCATAACGACATATCAACTCTCTTTTGATGAACTTGATCACCACATTCCTGGTCACATTGGCATAAGAAGCAGCTTCAACCCATTTGGTGAAGTAGTCTATTGCGACAAGGATAAAGCGATGCCCATTTGAGGCCTTAGGTTCAATAGGTCCTATGACATCCATACCCCACATGGAGAATGGCCAGGGTGCTGCTAGGACATTCAAGGGGACTGGCGGCGCATTGATCTTATCAGTATATGTTTGGCACTTGTGACACTTCCTCACATGATTGAAGCAGTCAATTTCCATGGTTAACCAATAATAACCAGATCTTAGGATTTTTCTTGCCATTGCATGTCCATTAGAGTGAGTTCCAAAGGAGCCCTCATGTATTTCTTCAATATTCTTTTCTGCTTCCATTGCATCAACACATCTTAGAAGCATCATATCATGGTTTCTCTTGTAAAGTATTTCCCCATTCAGAAAATAACTCATTGCGAGCCTCCTCAGGGTCCTCTTGTCATTTTCTGAAGCGCCTGCAGGGTACTCCCTATTCTTGATGAAACTTTTGATGTCATGGTACCATGGCTTCCTATCAGGCTCATCTTCGACCACTTGACAATATACAGGACAGTCACGACTTTTCATTTTTATAAGTGGTAAGTCCCTTTCATGACTTACTTGGAACATTGATGATAGTGTGGCCAAAGCATCAGCCAACTGATTTTCTTCTCGAGGAACATGATGAAAAGTGACTTCATCAAATTGCTCGATCAATTCTTTGATGTAAACATGGTATGGGATCAATTTGGCATCACGGGTCTCCCATTCTCCTTTTAGTTGATGAATGACCAAGGCAGAGTCCCCATATATTTCCAAGATCTTTGCTTTTGATTCTATTGCTGCCTGAATACCCAAAGCACATGCTTCGTATTCTGCTATATTGTTAGTACAGTCAAAACACAACCTTGCTGTGATTGGGATAAATTTATCTTCAGGGGAGATCAAGATGGCTCCAATGCCGTGCCCTAGTGTATTAGAGGCTCCATCAAACCACATGGTCCATTTTTCTTTTTCAGAGGATTCCTCATTTTTAAACAGAGCCATTATATCTTCATCAGGGAACTCATATTGCATCGACCCATAATCCTCTATGGGTTGGTTAGCCAGATAATCTGCAAGGGCACTTCCCTTAATTGCCTTTTGGGTGACATAAACAATTTCATACTCCGATAATAGAACTTGTCATCGCGCGATTCTCCCAGTGAAAGCAGGTTTCTCAAAGATATACTTGATAAGATCCATTTTGGACACCAACCAAGTAGTGTAACACAACATGTATTGCCTCAATCGATAGGCAGCCCATGCCAAGGCGCAACAAGTTCGCTCTAACAATAAGTACTTTGCCTCATAATCGGTGAACTTTTTACTTAAATAATAGATGACGCGTTCTTTTCTACCGGATTCATCATGCTGCCCCAGTATACAACCCATAGACTCATTAAGAACTGTCAAATACATAATGAGTGGTCTCCCTGAAACTAGGGGCACCAAAACTGGGGGTTCTTGTAAATACTGCTTGATTTTTTCAAAGGCTCTTTGGCAATCATCATTCCACTTGACTGGCTGATTCTTGCGTAACAACTTGAAGAAGCGGCTCGCATGTTCTTTGAGGTGGAATATGAATCGAGCGATGTAATTCAACCTTCCCAAAATCCCAGAATTTCCTTTTCGGTCTGCGAGGGACCCAGCATGTCCAATATTGCTCGAACCTTGTCAGGATCAACTTCTATTCCTTTCTGGCTCACCACAAACCCCAATAGTTTGCCTGATCTGACACCAAAAGTGCATTTTGCAGGATTAAGTCTGAGTTTGAACTTCCTCAATCGCTCAAAAAGCTTTTGCAGATTGATTATATGATCTTCTTCTATTTTTGACTTTGCAATTATATCATCCACATAAACTTCTATTTCTTTATGCATCATGTCATAGAACAATGTCATCATAGCTCTTTGATACGTTGTCCCAGCATTTTTTAAGCCAAAAGGCATCACTTTGTAGCAGAAGGTTCCCCATAAAGTGATGAATGTGGTTTTCTCCATGTATTCCGGTGCCATCTTGATCTGATTGTATCCCGAGAAACCATCCATAAAGGAAAAAAATGAATGTTGAGCAGTGTTTTCCACCAAAACATCAATGTGAGGTAACGGGAAATCGTCTTTAGGGCTGGCCCTATTTAAGTCTCGATAGTCTACACACATTCGGACTTTCCCATCTTTCTTTGGGACAGGAACAATGTTGGCAACCCATTGTGGGTATTTTGCAACTGCAAGAAATCCAGCATCAAACTGTCTTTTTACTTCATCTCTGATTTTTAGGGACATCTCAGGTTTCATTCGTCTCAACTTTTGCTTAACCGGAGGGTACCTAGGTTTTAGTGGCAATTTGTGCTTAACTATGTCAGTGTCTAGCCCAGGCATATCTTGGTATGACCATGCAAAGACATCACTATAATCAAACAAGAGTTTAATCAACATGTTACGCTCATCCTCTTTCATCGAGGTACCAATTTTGATTTCTTTCTTATCATTTTCAGTCCCCAAATTAATTACTTCAATTGGTTCCTCATGGGGTTGGATTTCTTTAACTTCTTGTTCAAGCAATCTCGTTAACTCAGGTGAAGTTTCCCAATCATCCTCATTATCCTCATCAGCATGATTAACAGGGTGTTCAAAATTATATGATGAGATATTGACACTGTCACTTTCAAGAGAGTCATTTTCAGATCTGCAATAAGTGATGTTGACACAAGAAAAATGAAATGAATAGAAGGCCATGATAATGGAGGGATGAAAGCTAATGGAATGAAAAAAAAATGAGAGAACTCAAAAATGCATTTTATTAATAACAATTATTAAAAAGGAAACATGTGAGCCCATTTTACAAATAGAAATCCTAAAGCCTTGGGCAGAGCTAAAGGAAAAGCACTACAGAATTACTTTGAAAGAGACTCTAAGGTTATGGGAAGCTCGGAGATCTCCCAATTGTCGAGCCTTGTATCTGAAGAACATGCATATACCAGGTCCGCGTGACTGACAAAATCATCATCTTCAACTGCAGTCACTTGGTCTACGAACACAACTCCCGCGCTCCGGAAGCTTTGTCCTATGATTGGTTGCGTTGCATAGGTATTGGCAGCCTCTTGAACTGGTGGAGGTGTAACTTCCTTGACCATATAGACGTCACCATTATCGTATTGATTGCTTATTTGCACTAGGTGACTGTCCATCAAACTTTGGAGGATCTACTTGAATTCATCACATTCCTCAATAGAATGCCCGACTTCCCCATGGATCTTGCACACAGTTTCATCTTCATTGACCTTTTTTTATCTCAGCTTGGTTTTGTATCAACCCATATTTGCAAAGCTCTTGAAAAATTATTCTCATGAGAGTTTTCACATCAGCTACCTGACTTATGAGGCATCGTCCAGAAGACCCCTCTATGGCATTAACTACAGGACCTCCATGATCAGGCAAGGGATTACGACCTATATTAGGAGTTTTTTCTTTAAAGTTTAACCATTTGGCATTAATCAAGTCTTGCACTTTGAACTTCAAGGCTCTGCAATTTTCTGTTGAGTGACCTACAGCCCCAGCATGGTACGCACATTTAGCATTCTGGTCAAATCCTCTTGGGTAGGGAGGTTCCAATGGCTTCATTGGGCAATGAGCCAATAAGGAATTTCGGAAGGGTTGTGGTAGCAGTTCAGTATAGGTCATGGGAATTGGGTCAAATTGGACAGGTTTCTTTTCTTGGTTTACTGGAGGCCTTCTTTGGTTGGTATTTGAGTTTTGGGCCCATGGTTGGGTTGGTTGGTATGACATGGTAGGGAGTGTTTGATTTGGGATAGGAGACGGTGCACGATAAGGGATCATTGGGTGATAAGGTTGAGGGTATGGAGCTTGAGAGGCATTAGCAATGTATGGATAGTAAGGCATGTAGGGAGGTTGGAAGGATGGTTGAGGGTTAACAGGTGCCTGGCTATGTCTCCCTTGGGCAAAACTCCTTTGATCGAAAGTCACAGCATGGGCTTCTCCTTCTCTTTTCTTCCCTGCTGGGGGCTTTTTGGCACTAAATGTCCCCATTGAGCTTTCAGCAATCTTTCCACTTCTCATTCCTCCTTCAATTCTTTCCCCAATGATGACCATGTCTGAGAAATTCGACGATACACTCCCTATCATTTTGTCATAGAAGGGTGATTGAAGGGTGTCAATGAATGTCGCCACCATTTCTCTTTACACAATGGGGTTTAACCCGAGCACTATCTCTCTCCACCGTGAGCATATTCTTTAAAGGTTTCACTCCTTTCTTAGCCATATTTTGCAACTGTAACCTATCTGGTGCCATATCGATGTTGTACTTATATTGCTTCAAGAAAGCATCAGTCAAGTCCTTGAAACATCGTATATGAGCACGTTCCAGGTGTGTATACCAATTAGAAGCTGCCCCAGCTAAGCTATCCTGGAAGAAATGAATCAACAGGTTATCATCATGAGCATGGGATACCATCTTGCGGATGTACATGGTCGATGATTCTTTGGGCAAGTGGTTCCCTTATATATTTTCAAAATCGGGACCTTAAACTTTGGAGGAATTACCACATTCGGGACAAGACAGAGCTCTGCGGCATCCGTAAGACCATAGCTACTTGCTCCTTCTATGGCTCGCAATCTTTCTTCCAGAACTTCTAATTTTCCTTGGATTGAATGCCTTCGGTTGAAGGGTTCAAATGAGAAGTTCAGCGACTTTATGGGGAAAAAGCGTGGCATGTAGAAATGAGGTTGGGCCTGAGTTGAGCCTTGTGGCCTCCAAGTAGGTATTACCAATGATGAGCCGCTCTCAAGAGGGTTGGTAATTTGGGATGACATAAAACCAGGAGAAATGCCATAAGGTGGAATAGAAACCGGGTACTGAGGAATCTCACTGGTATTTGGTTGAGATCCTTGGAGAGGGTTTGAAGTCATTGGGACTGTCGGTGCACTGCCCTCAGGAATATTGGTGGATAATGGTGGCACATAACCAGGTGGAAGGCCATATGGTGGGAATGAAGATGCCTGTGTTTCAGGATTATTTGAGTAAATTGTGAGCGGCATCATGGCCCCTTGAGAGGTGACACTAGGATATTACCAAGGAACTGGCGTAAAGCCAGGCGGGTGAGCAGGCGTGGCAGAAGGATCATCATTTGCCTTTGAAGGAGTCCCCTCTGTGTTCTTCGTTTTTTCTAGAATTTCCAAAATCTTAGCCATTTGTTCCTTTAGCTGACTTACTTCACTTCTCAACTCCTCTTGTGACTGACCCAGTTCATCCATGACTCTTGATTGAGAGCGAGTCCTATATGGGTGTCGTAGAGACAGTTTTCCTTTCTGTATTCATTTTTTTTATTAGAAGATATGAAAAAGAAAAAGAAAATGCAAACAAAAATAAAACTATGCATGTAGAGACATGATCCAAAGTAGCAAGCGATATCGATAAACCTCATTTATTCAAAGGGAAAAGCTCTATGGTCATAGAGAATTTTACACACGTTGATTCTTGCTACTCCTCAAGTCAGATGGAGGAGTTAGCTTTACAAAATAAGATGGAAAGAGTCATTACATCAGCATTCCTAGAACAAGAAACTAATTTCAGTGAAATTTTCCTAGGAAGTCAAGGTCCTTTCTAACCCGAGTTAGAATATCTTGGTTTTCTCCTGGTGCTAGCTTGGCTTCCACTTTAATGATTTCTCTTGCCCTTTTTCTTGAATGGTTGGAGATTTCCCTCATATTATCAAGAACCATTTCGGCTTTTCACTCCATTTCTTGGCTTGCATTATGATAGAAATTGTTTTCATTAGTCAAGAAAAGAACATCATCATCTAACCGATTCTTCTTACTTTCCAAGAAAGTAGACCATTCAACATGTTTTTCCAAATGTTGATTCAAGATTTTAACTTCATTCTTGAATTCTTGAAGTTGATCATCCTTCCCCTGAATGATTGTTTCGAGGGCTTGACATGTTTTCCTTAACCTCTCTATTTCAATATCTTTAGAGGCCATTTGTTCTTGACTTTGGATTTTTCTTTTTGCAGTGCTAAGTTGATCTTCCAAGGACCTTCTCTCAGTGGTCCACTTCTTAGATAAATGATTTCGTACAGCCCTCTCGCTTCAAGATAGTAGTCATTGGGTTCATTAAATTGGTGCATTGGTAACTCTGGACCCTGTACCTTGGGAGCAAGAAACCCCTTCCTCCTACTAGCTTGCCAGATTAAGTATTCCGGTGTCGTTTCAGATGATGGGAGACCAGGCTTCACACTTCTTGTGTCCTTCCAATCTTCAATGACTTCTTTTATTTTATGACTGGTTCCTTCATCGCCATACGAGAATTCAAATTTGGACAGTCCATGAGTCATCGGAATGAATTGCAGAGATGCCATTTGTCTTCGGACCATAGCTGGAGCATAGCCCACTACTCCCCATGGGCCAATAAGTGGAACCCAAGGTTTGCTTCCACATCTATATATGGTATAAGTGTGAGGAAACCACTTGGCCCTCCAGACCACTTCTTTTATTTCCATGAAAAAACTGATCCATTGCCTCATTATCGGAGTTCGGGGAGGCCAATTGTCACGATCATATAGAGAGAGCGGGTGCTTAGGTATGACATACTGTTTCAGATCAATTTCTGGATGGTTAAAGCACTTCAACGTTGGCATATGACTAAGCATCCATACTGCAAGTAATGGTGCACATCCCCAAAACCTTCCTTTTTGATGGACTCGGCAGTAGTTCAGAGATCGAATTGTCTCGGCTAAAATTGGTGGGGCTGGGTGTACCCCATGCTCAATCTGCTCAAACAAATTGATCACATGTCCATCTATTTGATTTTTCCATCTTGGGAAAATTACTAACCCATAAATAGCGAGGGCTAGTGCTACCAAACCAAACATTTGATCAACTTGAGCTTCAACCATCCTAAGCAAGAACTCCGAATCTAGATTTCGTCCTTCATCCACCATGTACTTGTCCAATTCATTGGCATGAATTCCTATCAATTTGGATAGCATCCTTCTTGGCGTCTTCTTAGGGTCATGTGAGTATACTTTGTCCTTTGGCATGTCGTCTCTATTAAGAAGCCTGACATACTCCTCAATCGTTGGCACCAAGTCAAATTGTCGGAAAGTAAAACACCGATATAAGGGGTCCCAAAAATGGAGCATAGCTTTCAACATTTGGAGGTCAGGGGTGATAAACATGAGAGCTGCAATATCTCCATACTTGTCATTGAATTCTTCTTGTCTTCTCATGCTACACCACACATTACGGAGCCTCCTTAAGTCATTTTGCTCAAAGTCATGGCTCCCCTTTAAGAGAGGTAAAGGAACATCCTCGCGATGCAAACTATTTCCTTCCTTGGCTTGAATTCTTGCAGACTCTTCACCGACAACCCTGATACTCTCTGCCACCTCAGACATTAGAGTCATCTTTCCCTTATTCATGCTTGAGGTTTATCGATATCTTCACAGGATTGGACCACATATGCAAATGCAAGATAAAAGAAAAGTTAACAACTACAAAATAAAAGACAAACAGAAATTCCTCATATGTTAGAGGAAAAGGGGTATCTAATCTTGGTACCCGATCAGCAGGATAAGTTCTATGAACGATGATAGCTCTAAGATTATATCTACAAGTGAGAGCTTTGGTTCTAGACCCCTATTGGACAAAAGGTCCCTAAATTGTCCCTTGCTGTCACCAACACTTTGGCTAGCAAGGGTCCTCCATCCTCACCCATGATAGGTTACAAGCGGAAAGAGTTCAATTTGAGCGAGGGGTTTTCATGTGCCTAAACGGAGACCAACGGTCCCACAAAGCAACACTACTTCACCCTCTGCCTAAGCCTACAAGGTACTGAGCTCGGGTAGAGAGCTTGTGTGTGGAAGTGTACATGAGAGAACTTATTTACAAAGCAGAAATATAATACATATAATGCAAACAAAATATACAATAATATGAAACAAATAACAAATAAACAAATAAAACAAAAATGGACCAACATAATTAAAAAGCAAATCACATAAGATTAAAACAAGGCTTAACCCTCTATGTCCCCAGTGGAGTCGCCAGCTGTCGCAACCGTCCCGAAGGGCGTCGCGAAAATAAAAAGAATAAAGAGGAATGGACCTCGGGGTGTTGGGAGTCGCCACCAATCGCTTTATCCATTAAATGGAATGGCGCAATTGGACACCTAAAAGATGGTCTACGTTTCAGAGTTTGAGGTTCGGGGGTTGATTACGGGTAGGGAAGGTGTTAGCACCCTACACCGTCCGTTCTAAGAACTGTTACCTATTTAATCTAATGTTATTTGCAAGATTAATTTAATTGGTCCTTTATTAATTAAAAGAAAAGAATTTTTTATTTTTTATTTTGACATGTCCCATTTTGTCAAGCATAATATCAAGAATGATAAATGACTAAGACAAGTAATGGGTGGCTAAATAGCTATTATTTTAGAACAAATTCTAAGTCTACAACATATTATATAAAAGTGGTGAATTAAAATTTTATCTTTTTGAAGAGAAGTAATTTTCAAAATAAAATGGCCAAATAAAAAAAATATTTCAATGAATAATTTTAACTCAAAGAAATTTGTTTAAGGTAAGAAAATAATTTTTAAAGTAAATGGCCAAATAAATCTCATTCGTAATCAAGAAAAAAATATTTTTAGGCACAATGAGATTTTTGTATTAATTTCTAAAAAAAAGTCTTTATGAAAAATAAAACTTTGATTCACCACAATCATGATGTTAAAACTGTATGAATTTGTTCGCTTTTATTTGAATATTTTATTTTACAAAAAGAAAAGTTTATTTTGGTTTATTAAAATTATATTTTAATTTACATAATTATTTTAATTTTTATGTGGGAATTAGACCTCGCCAACAACTCCCCTGCAAAATCCAATATAAAACCTCAAGATTATCGGGAAGAGTGTAATCTGATCGGCGCTTCGATCCTCTCCCAATTTTTTCGTCATCGGTGAGTTTTAATCAATAAGATAAATTTACAAATTATAAAGAGACAGACAAACTATAATCAAATCAAATTAAATCACAAGTTCACTTTCATTACATTTTTATTTATGATTTTTTTTTATTTATTTTATTAATCACAAAACACAATATAAAACATGTCATTAAGTAAAATAAATATGATCAAACAAGTACTAAATCCTAAAATTCAAAACATATTTGGATCTTTTTTATTTCACACCTGTTTTCTATTTTAAAAAAACTTGTAAAAATGCAAATGGGCTGTAAGCCCATCAGAAGAGAAAAAAAAAGGTTTTTTACAAAAAATAAAAACTAACGATCCAGGCCAAGAGAAAAAAAAAAAAAGGAAACGAAAGCAAGATATTAAAAGAGACTTTTAGTCTCGGATGCACTAAATAAAAGTGAGCAAAGAACAACGTGAAAAGGAGAAACTTACCCCTTTCACCAAAGAACGCGGCGGTGCGGCCAGGAACGATGGTGGCGGTAACGAGGTGCGCCGCCCACGGTTGGGGCGGAAGTTGCGAGTCCGGTGGGTGGAGCGGTGACTTCGCGGCACGCGGCTCTCGGTTTGTGCAGATCTGCTCGTCCCGTGAGGAGTGCGCGACGGCTCTAGGTCACGCTTGGTGCTCGTGCGGTACATTACGTGGAGCGGTTGGGTTCGGCCGTGAGGTGCGGCCGCGGTGGCTCGGGTCGAGGTGTGGATGGTTCGGCGGCTGCGTTTGCGACAATGGAGCTCCGTTTCGGTAGGTGAGGTTGGTGGTTTCTTTGGGTTTGGGGCTCGCCGAAATGTGAAGAAGAAAGGTTGTTAATAGTGAGAAATTGAGGATGGGTGGTGGTCATTGTTAGTGAGGTTGGTTTGATGAAGGGATGGTGGCTGTGAAAAAGGTTCTTTTTTTTGTGAAAATAATGGAAATTTGGGTGTGGCAGAGGGTGGTTTTGGTGGTGGTTTTGGGTGAGGGGAAATGGTGGCAGAGGCGTTTCGTAAGATGAATCTGTGTCTGTGGAAATTTTATCAGTCTGTGATTTTTGCTTGTATTTCTGACTTCTGTGTCGCTCTCTGCTTTTCTTTCTGAACGATTTTTCCTTGCTTGTATTTTTCTTCTCCTTTTTATTCTGCTTGAGATGCCATTACCAATTGATTTGCACTAATTTTCATTCAATTTGCAACGATTGGAATACAAATGGGAAAGAAAACTAACAAAAGTGTTTAATCCAATTTAGTGTAGCTGTTTGTGGAGGCTAGGGCTGCAGCAGCTGGAAGGGGAAAGGGAAGGGTTGAGATGGAAAATGGGTTATGGGTTAAAAACGAAAATGGGTTACGGGTTGAGATGGAAATTGGGTTGGGTTGACCCGTAGTGACAATTTTTTTCTCTTTTTTTTTCTTTTTTTTTGTTTTGTAAAGAAAGAAATTAAATTAAATAAAATAAAAATGAAAATAAATAATAAAAAAATGGATAAAATTGGGTATCAACAATTGCAGACTCAATTAATGGTGTGTACGATTTACAAGGGATTTTGGGTGGTGTTTGAAGAGAAGGTATAGCCCTGAATTGCTTGCATAAAAGAATACTGAAAAAAATTTCATTATGTCATTAGTGATACTTGATGTTAACATAACAGTGCTATAACCACATTAAATTAAATAATGAAAGAATGATCTTACCATGTCACCAGAATATGCACCCTCACAAGAGATATATCATTGGGTGTGATGTAAATACCATTGCATATACTCTAAGTTGTCATGTAAATGCATTGGCTTGAATGAGTCAGTTATGACGGTTCCCCATAAGACAATCCACTGGCGATGACGATTGGGCTAGTATACTTCCCCTTTACATCTTATATCAGTGTTGTGAAGGGTATCAAAATTGAATAATTTTGCTAAAATGCATTATTGCAATCCAAATTGTTGCATGACCCGATTTGTGAGGTGTCACTCAACAGTGGCAAAACATATCAGTGGCACCATTGCACGAGCAACTTGAGGGACAACAGGAATATTTAACCTCATCATTTCAGGTGTGGCATGTGGTGTCCATATAAATTGGTAAAGATATATAATTGTTAATTTTCAAATATTAACTAATAATATTGTTCAAAGAATATAGAAATAGTAAAGTAGATTAACCTCATTAATATATAAAAAGTCTAAAATTAATCGTATTTGATGTTTGCAGCATGGTCAAGTATAAAGGTTGTGCTCCTGGGTCGATACCACCTGTTACATACACACGTACAGATTATATATATTATGAGAGTTAAAGCATAGAGTAAAACAATACTTATTTTTAACAAAAAAATAATTATTTAATTTACGATTATACTTACTGGTAAGAGGACAGGCAAGTCTTGCTTGTACCTCATCATTAGATAATGGTTATAGACATGATGCAATGCGAGGAATGTGATCCCATGCCCATGCTTGAAAAAGTAACAAGCATCCTCCAATGTCAAACTGTTTATCATTGGTAGCACGGTGCAAGTGTCGGTACAGACAAGTCAGAACAGCTGATCCCCAACTATAATTTGCAACTGCAGATAAATTTTCCAATAGAGGAAGATACATCAAATGAACTTGAGGTCCTACTCTATCTGGCATAAGAAATCCTCCAATCATTTGTAAAATATATGCTCTTGCATGTTATTCAATGACAACCTGAGTGGCATTAGGCAGAAGTTCAATGAATGTTTCTTCCAATCAAGTTAGTTTGATGACTTGTCCCTTGAAATCTTCTAGTGGTGGCACCGCCCCTGATAATTGTTCACAAATAGCTGGCCAATTTGCTTGGGTAGCACCAGTCACAACTTCTCCATGGAAGTCCAAGCTGGACAACGACATCTTCTAGTGTCACTGTCTATTCTTCATATGACAAATGGAAAGTGTGTCTTTGACCTCCATCTTTCGACCAATGTTGTAATGAGATGATTGTGGATGGGTACTTGGACAATATTTAAGACAGTGCCAAAACCAGCTTCAATTAACTCCTCCACAAATTCATGAGGCAAATCTCCCTGAGCATAACGATGCCTGACTTGTAGCATGCATTCCTCGCCATTCCAAACTTTAGTGGAAATATGTTGATCTTGAAGCCTTAATAAAGATTCATCAATTGGTCTTGGTCTGACATACTCCATTGCTAAGAGTAAAAATTATGAAAATATAGAAATGAAGAACGAAAAGGTGAGCTTGGTGAAGAAATGAAATTTGAAGAGATGTGTATATGAAATCACTCAAATTGAAGCCTTAATGGCTTGTGTCATTGGAGGCTTGGTATTTATATACCAAATTGTAAAAAAAAAAACAAAAAAAAAATCACAAATGAACTCAGCCACGATTTACATCAAAATTTAAAAAAAAATTGAAATATGGAAATTATGGTACTAGAGCATGACTTGCACAAAATAACAAAAAATAAAAACCATGCAAGTAGTGGTTGTGGAGCACGACTTGCATAACAAAAAAAAAACACATATAAGTCGTGGCTTTGAGCCACAACTTGCTTACTGCTCATGCACGAGTGCGTTTCTTTGTAGCTCATGAATGATGTGTAGAGCACCATGTAGGAGAATCTCTATTGCTTCTCGTCTCGCCTCGACGTGCAGAGCAGCAGAAGTGCAAGAGAATCCACTGAAAACAAGCTGCATTCAGTTACATGTTATGACTTTTTCTGCTCAACATATTCATTGGTTGAATGACTTCTTTGTCTTATGCAGCATGTGATGCCATCTTCTGCTACGTACTGCCTTGGTTGAATGGCTTCTTCATCTCCACATGTGAGGGAATCTACTGAAAGTGAATAATAATGAATCATTCACCCAAATAATTCACATCTGCAATGAAAGAAAGAGAATCATGCAGGAGAATCTTGTTGTACCATGATATAAAAGAAATCTCGCAGAAGCAGAAAAATCACCAAAATTGGACTCTAGGTGCGTCAAGAAATCTTGCAATAGCGGGAGAAGGAGTCACACGTGAAGAAAGATGAATAAAGGAATCCATTTATCTTGTCAAAACAGTGATGAAAGAAAGCTGAATGAAAAAAGTTGAATGAAGGAATCCATCTACCATGTCAAAACAATGTTGCAAAAATGTCCAGGTATTTTCTCTAACTAATTGCTCTACATGTTCTCTTTTTTCAAATTATTTTTAGTATTACAAAATATATTCAACATTTGATTCTCTTATAACTAAGCGACCAAACAATCTTTCAATACAAAAATGATTTTTAATTACATTATTTAGCACAAAAGAGCACAATTTTTTTTTGAAAAAATTGGTAAAATGATTTTTAATTAAATTATTTAGCACCAAATTCTTTTCTTGTGATTTTTTAATAATATTTTTAGCTTCTATATAGGTATATTTAATTGGAAATATATATTTTAACACTATGAATATGAAAAATAAATTTATGTAATTTAGCATTTGCTTAAAAATATTGCATAATAAAGTTTTCATAATTAAATGTGAAGATACATATTTAAGATAATAAAGCTAACAATAAAGGAAGAGACTAACACTTTTTTTGCAAACTACAAAGCTTGAATTATACACTATAGAGCTAGAATTATACATTATTTGTCCAATATTAGTCAGCACATTGTTATGAACTCTAATCAATATTGATCTATCATTGTGGGCAATTACTTTGATTATGCCTTTCAATTCTACAAGCTCCACATTTCTTTATCTGACTGGTCTCATTTCTATCCATCTCATTGTGGATACGAGAAGTTTATGGCCTTCTTGATGTGTCTCTCCGCATAGCAGGATTAGGAATGAAAATGACACCCAAATAAGGAGGCCAATATTCTTCATTTCCAAGTAGATGGAGCTCAACCTCATACACTTTGAAGATGTGATCTAACCTATATATAGGTGCAATAAATTGATTACAATCTAAACTCAAATGTGCACATGTTGTAATAGCATGAGAACATGGCAATTTCAACGCTTGAAATTCTCCACAATCACACTACCATTCATTCAGTTTCACTGCACAAACCATTGCTCGTCGACTAATCTAAGGGTTTGCCATCTCTTGGACCTCAAACACACGTCTCTCCCTTGTGAAATTGCAAATGTAGTGAGAGCTAGCTTGATGCCAATTTTCTTGCATCATTGTCATGAGTTCTTCACAATATAAGTGACCCACCCTCAACATGTTCATTGCTTTCTTCCCATTGTTAACAAACAATGAACTCAACCTATAAAATGTTATTTTTATTAAGGCAATTATAGGCAAAGCTCATGCTCCTTTTAACGTTAAATTTATGCACTCAGCAAGATTGGTGGTCATACGGCCATAACACCTTCCTTTATTATAATCTTAATTAAGTCCATTTCTCCTTTGGGATCTTATCCAATCACTCTGCAGCCCTTCGATTCTCTGATCGCAATGCCAAAAGCTTTGTTTTGAATTGTGGTTGCCTTAACTCATATCCTAAAAAAAATTGTAAATTAAAAATATTAAATTAATAATTTTAAAAAATATTCTTTTAAACAAATATTATTATTACCCATTTTGATCACTCGTTTCTTGAGTTTAGCATTTCCAAATACTTGGTTAAAATTGCTTTCAATGTACCAAATGCAGTACACTAAATGGGCATTAGAATGAACCCATCCAACTCGTTTGCTTCGCGCTACTGCTAGAAGTCCATTGCCTCTATATGAGATTATACATATATCTAATTATGATATCACATATCTGTGAAGATAATACAAGAACCACGCCTAAGCTTCTTTTGTCTTCCCTTCAACAATGGCAAAGACAATTAGAATGACGGTTCTGTCACCATCTTGTGCAACAATAACTAGTATTGTCCCACGATATTTATCTATCAAGAACGTCTCATCCACTTGAACAAGTGGTTTAAAATATACAAACCCTTGAATGCATGACTTGAATGACCAAAACACACGATCAATGAGCATGCTGCTGGGATCTTCCGTACCATTAACATAATTTGGCAATGTGTGATATCTCACGATTGTAGCAAGTACAAAGTGCTGGATAGCAGCCATCTATTTGGGTAACTCAATGTATGATTTCTCCCAATCACCAAAAAGCTAGGCAAATGCCATTTGTTTTGCCTTACATGCCTTTTTGTATGTGACTTTATAGTTGAAACGAGTTCGTACGTCTGCAATCAATGCTTTTATTGGGATGCTAGGATCTGCATTCATCAATCCAACAACACATGAAGAAATTAGTGATGAGTCTAATATATAGTGATCTTGATAAATCAATGAAGATATGCAAGTATGTTCTCTTACAATTTTTTTAATTTCCCACTTGTCACGTCTTTTATTGAATGATGCCCTAATTCTCCATTCACACCCATCACCAAATTTCTTACACCTAGGGACATATTGGTCAGGTCTGGTTTCCTCAACAACACAGTCAGATGAGTTATGAATGTGGTATTGCTTAATTGCATTGATTGTTGCTTGTTTTGATTCAAATTGCTACTAACCCACAAATCATTATTCATATTCACATTGTTTCCTTTCTTAATTTCATAATCATTAGGAAATTCAGGAATATGCGTTGCCTGTAAATTAATATTAGACAAAAAGGAGGATGAGGTAGTATAAGTTATAGTGGCAGGTTCATCCACGCCTATCTCGCCTGCTCCATTGCCATCATCACCTTCCTCATACTCCTCATTTTCACTAAAATCACTTACATTATCTCTTATAGTTAGAGTTACATTGTCTGAATCATATAATGCTGCTGAATGAATATTTATCTCAATAACAAGGTTAGCAATCATAGGACTTAGAGGCCTTAAGGATCATTATATTCATAAATATCACCAATATCAGCAACAAATGAACTATAAGAAGGGTTATATGACGATATTTGTCAATTTATGTAAAAAAAAAAAGAGGAAAACTTTATATCAATAAACGTACAAAAGTTGTAATAATTATAAAAAAGTATAATTAAGATTCTTAATGAATAAATCTAATAGTGAGAATTAAACGAAAATGAATCGAGTTTAATATAAAGTATTAGTGATGGAGAAAACTTAAAAAACAATTAAATATGAAGTAGCAATGGAAGGAGGTGGTGGAATTTATAGGCACAAATCTGTCAAGCCATGACTTATTATTAAATTAAAAGCTTAATAGAAGTCATGGATTACCCATGACTTCATATTGCATTTAAAAAAAAAAAGTCGTTGATAACACCCAGGACTTTTTATGACATTTTTTTAAACAAAAAAGTAAGTCATAACTTACAAATACGACTTACTTAAATTAAAATAAAAAAGAAATAAGTTGTGCATAGGATGCACAACTTATCCAAAATATAATATAAAAAAACGATACAAATAAATCATACTTCTTAGTTGTAACTTATTATACATCACTGCTCAACTTGTATCACTTTAAGATTTAAATTTTGACCTATATTTATATAAAAAAATCATTTTTAAAATACACCATTGTCGTAACAAAAAAAAACCCATCATTTTCTCACCTTTAAATTAAATTACCCACTTTTTTATCGTTAAAAAGATAGATATATAATAAGTATTTTATTTTTGACCGAAAGAACACGTCATAATTGTCTAATGCTGAAATTGAATTGTCGTCCCAGTATCTGGCACATGCATTATGCCACAAATGGTACAACAAAGACTAGGACAGATAATATATGTTTATTGGAATTGGCCAAATTAAAAGAAGCAAGAAGAAAATGAAGAAGGTAGTTATAGAGAAGCATCAATCCTGCTTCTCGGTTTAAGATTCCATGGTATAAACCAACACTAGAAGTCGGAATATATACTAATTTTATCACTTCGACAGCTTGACAATCTTGTTGGTTTATATAGTGTCCTTATTTCTTCAATAAACTAGACTTACATACTAGAGGGATTGGATATTATAAGGAGAAGATAGATTTAAACTTTTGTTTAATGGCTAATATTTGCTATTTTCTTCTCATAATAACAGAGTACTAATTTCCCTTTATATATAATGGTTAAGGAAAGGGATTTACTTACTCCAAGTGTAAATCTTAAAATTTACACTCAATCTTTACCATTAAATTCATTTTAATTTAATAGATTAAAATAAATTAAATAAATAAAGAAAGAAAGAAAAAATCTCTCACATTAATAAGGAGAAATGATAATTAAATATAATTTTAATGAAGAAATAAATTGTAGTTATTAAATCCATTTATTAAGTTAAAAAATAATATAACATTAAATATAATTTATAAGATTTTGTTTTTATATATTTTACCAACTTTAAAAAAATTGATAGGTAGAGACCTTAAAACTTGGCATATAAATTTATTAAAAAATAATTTTTATATATAAATATTTAAAAAGTTAGACATTGTATATATTACATAAATGAACAAAAAGTTAATATTGTATCGTTATTTGACTGCAATATAATTTTGTTCATACAATATACTTTAACTTAATACTTCATATAATATATGTTAACAAATTATATTTTATTGCTGTTAAATAATTATACAATATTAACCTTTTGTTCATTTATATAATATATACAGTGTCTAACTTTTTAGATATTTATATATGAAAATTAATTTTTAATAAATTTATATGTCAAGTTTTAAGGTCTCTACTTATTAATTTTTTTAAAGTTGATAAAATATATAAAAAATATTATAAATTATATTCAATATTATATTATTTTTTAACTTAATAAATAGATTTAATAACTAAAATTTATTTCTTCATTAAAATTATATTTAATTATTCTTTCTCCTTATTAATATGAGAGATTATTTTCTCTTTTTTATTTAATTAAATTATTTTGATCTATTAGATTAAAATGAATTTAATGAAAAGAGATTGGGTGTAACTCTTAAGACTTACACTTGGAATAAGTGTATCCCTTCTCAATGGTTAATATTAAAAGTTATTTAAAGATATTCATATGATTAGTTAAAAAAGTTCTATTATTTTATATTATAATCATAATTATTTATGAAATATTTAATGATTAAGATTTATTTATATATATCACAAATTAACAATAGCCATCTAATTTCTTCTATATCTATGGTTTACGCCTTGATATTCGATCCTCTCTTTTCCATAGTTAATGCCATAAAGAATAGTCCAAACTCCAAATTGTAACTTGCCATTTATGATATAAAATAATTCCATAATAAAGAAAAAAAATTTGCATGTATTTCTAAATCTTGAAAGAGTGAAGGCCATAAAGCAATCTTGCAAATTTTATTGTGCTAAGGCTCTGTCGGTCGACTCGGTCGTATAGATGGTTATTACTTATTATCAATTGTTAGTTTCATGACGACTATCCATCATATATATAGAAAAGAAACTCTTATCACCAATATATATATATATATATATATATATATATAGAAAAGAAACTCTTATCACCAATTTTTTTTTATTTGGTATAGATTTAGTCTTTAATATATCAATAAGGGTTAGTTATAGTGATAAGTGAGGCACTTTTTTAAAAATGTGATCAAAGTTCAAACTTTTAAAAAAATAATTATTGTGAGGGCACTTAACATTTAGTCTTTTATATTTTTTGTGTTATTTTACTCACTTGATATTTTAAAATAGCCTTATTTTGACTACCCACCTAACCTTACCAATATTAATAGAAAATAATCACATGAATATCACATGCAATTTTAACAATTTAAAAAGTTTAGACGGAATTTAATATGGAGAGGTTTTAAGTTTTATCAATAAATCTTGTGGAGTAAATTGCACTTTCTTTAACCTCAAAGGGTAAATGCACATAAAGTAAAGTTAAAGGTGATAGACTGTATTTTGGCTAATCTTTAAACATGTTTGAGGAGTTAAAACTACATGTCATAGTCACATGATCATTTCCCATTCAAAATAAGCCTATGTTAAAATCTTGAATGATTAAAGTGATATAAAGTAAATGTTAGGAGAAAAGTATATCTTTGTCCTCTATTTTTTTGTCTTTTTAATTTTGTTCTTTAATTAATTTTTGTGTTAAATTAGTCTTTTAATTTATTAAATTAATATACCATTTTCCTTACGGTTAATTTCATTAATACCATTAACAAAATAATTCGATCTGGTTCCTAGGTGGCAAAAATGACGTTAAATAAGTACACATAGATGACATTTGACTTGTATTATCTTTCTCTCAGTTTTTTTTCCTTGAATGGCTGCTATGGAGGGCTTGTGTTGATTTCTGGGTGATGGGTTTAGATGAATGATTATTGGATGCTCAATGTGTCTCTACTGAAATAGATTACTCTAATATGTGACGTTATAAGTTTTTTAGGTTTTGTTGATGACGTGGTTCAAGTGTTGGTTGAAGATGATATAGTCGAGTTATTGTGGCTGAAGCAAGGGTTGGGTAGTGGCGATCCTTGGCAGCTAGTTTACAACGTGAAGGCAAAGGCTATGACTGTTTAAGGTGTGGCTTTAGTGGCTAGTTTTTCTGGTTGAGGCCTTGTGGTTGTGTTTGAGTTTTTAGTGGCTAGTTTTCTTTTTGTTGAGGCCTTGTGGTTGTGTTTGAGTTTTAAGAGAGGGGAGCAATGTGTTGTGTGCTTGACATTGCTAGGGCTTTGGTGCTATGTTTGATTCATGTGCTTGGGTTGAGACTTGAATATGTGTGTGGTTGAATAGAGGTGGAGAGGTTGCAAGTGGTCATGCGTGTGGCTATTTGTGGGGTTGAAGCAGAGATTTTCTTACGGTGTTCAAGGCTAGGGGTGGAAATAGGCCAGACTGTCGTCAGGGACCTATGGCCTGGCCTGCCTGAGGCCTGACCTGGCCTAACTTATTTACTAAACAAGTTAGGGCAAAACTTTTTTAAAAATCTATTTAATTAAAAAAGTCAGGTCTCAGGCCATCTAATGGACCTTTTAAGCCTGGTAAGCCATTTTACCGACCTATTTAATTATATATAATATAATATATAATATTATAATAATTATAAATTATAATTATAATTATTAATTTATTATAATATATTAATATATTTTTTAATTAAATTTTAATAAAAGTCAATAATTAAAACTTAAGTTAGTAAGTTAGAATAGAAATAACATATTTATTAATATATTTAACGTAATGTATTTATTAGAATGAAAATAATAAGTTAACACTCACTCTTTACTTTTATAAATGCTCACTACTTTCTTACTCTAATCTTTGATCGATGTGGGACTTGAAAGACTAGAGTAAGAAAGTGAGCAACTTGGTATACCTCCAAATCTCACATCGACCAAAGACTAGAGTAAGAAAGTAGTGAACATCTATAACACTCACCCCTTACTTTTATAGATGCTTACTATTTTCTTACTCTGATCTTTGGTCGATGTGGGACTTGAAAGACTAGAGTAAGAAAATGACAATTTGGTATATCTCCAAATCCCACATCGACCAAAGACTAAAGTAAGAAAGTAGTGAGCATCTATAAAATTAGAAGGTGAGTGTTAAATTATAACAAAGGCCTATTGGCTTTGAGTAGGCCCATTGACTTATTTCAAGGCTTAGGCCTATTAACTTATGTAAAGACATATTGACTTATTTAAAGGTAGGTTTGTTAACCTACGTAAGGCATATTGACCTATTTAAAGGTAGGTCTGTTAATCTATGTAAAAACTTGTTGGCCTATTTAAAGGTAGGTCTGTTAGGCTATTTAAAGGCCTCATTATAAAATAGGCCTTTAAATAGGTTTTCAAGTCAAGCTAGGCTTTTAAAAAGGCCAGGTCAGGCCTTGAAAATCGGCCTATTACAGGCTCATAGGTCAGGCTCAGCCCTTATAATTAGGATACAGGTCAGGCCTGTTTAAGGCAAAGTCTGACCTAACCTGACCTGTTTCCTCCCCTACTCAAGGCAATGATGAAGAAAGGATGTTTCTGTAATTAAAACTTTGGTTGTTTTGGGACTTCTAGTAGGATTTGGATTTCTACGATTTTGTTTAGTTTGGTGTTATGGTAGGAGTGTTGATGGTGATTTGGGATTAAGGTGGTTCATGGTTCACCATAAAATCATGGTTCAACTTTTGTTTAAGGGGTATCATAGAAGAGAGATAGAGAAAAAGGAGAGGAGAAAAAGATGAAAAGGGTAATGACGTGACAATTTCATCTTCTAACTTATTTAGTGTTGTTTTTGTCACTTAGGAGTCAAGTGGGATTATTTCGTTAGTGGTGTTAAGGGAGTTAGTCTTTAGAAGAATGATGTGCTGATTTAATAAGTTAAAAGACTAATTTAACACAAAAATTAGTTAGAGGACGATATTGAAAACCATGAAAAAAGAAGTTAAAGGATGAAAATATGCTTTTTACCTAAATGTTAATAGTATATGTGAGCTTATTTTAAAATCTTGAATTGATACCAAATAAATGTTTGACAAAAAACAATATTAAATAAAATCATTAATGAGCAAAGTGTCTTTCCCCATTAACATATGCATACTTTGCTAATTTCATGGAAGGGAAATTTTCATATACTTTTACTTCACATAATATCACATAGGGAGTGGTGAATCATTAACTTTGATGAAGGAAAAGGAGAAAGAAAAAGGAAGAAGAGAAAGGACTAGTAATAATTGATGTTATATACGGAAAAGTTGAATAAGGAAACTTTCACATATCTTTTCCTTGTAAGTTATATAAGGAAAATATATGTGAAAGTAACATAACGCTTTGTGGAATAGATGACAAAAGTTGAATGGAATGCATAAATAAATGAGTCTAAAATGCTACAAGAATTAAAAACTGTTAAGATAGCTCTTTGCCAACATCAAGGCATTCATACCACATATTGTGGTTGACTTTTGATAACTTAGTTTGACTGGTTGAGTCATGTAGTTAGTTGCTGACGCATATGAGTTAGTTTGATGATTAATTAGGTTTACTCGTATATAACTCACTTTGTGAGTATTGTGTAATTACTTTCTCATTTAATCAGTTTCAGTTTCATCTCACATCCATTCTCTTTCAATTTTTCTAGCTCTTACTATGTTTCTCAACATGTTATTAGAACTATCATAATATCCACTTTGAAGAGATTTCCTCTAGGTTGCACTGAGTTCCTTTGAAACTCATAAATCTCTTTCATTTTCCATCCTTTTTCTTTGTTTTTTCTTAGAAAATTAATTTAATTTTACTTCAATTTCTCAAACCGCTTTCTCGAAGTAAGCTTGGTTTTGCTTTTAATTTGTTTACACTGCAATGGAATTTACTCTCTCTTTGTTTCGTTTACTTCCAATTTTAACATTTTCTCTCTATCTTATTTTTTCTCGTAGTGTTCACTTCACACAAGTTTGTTCTTCTTGGTCAGGCTCTGTTGGTGAATTTGTTTTCGATGAATTTGAGGCCACACATGATCCTATGGTTATGGAGAGGTTGTTAGGCCTGTCTCACGCATGCATTGGAAATCTTCTTCTAGTTTCGTTTCCAACTAGAAGTTCACCAACTCCTTATTTTTTGACTAGGGGTGGAAATAGATCAGATTAAGTCAGACTTTGCCTTAAACAGGCTTGGCCTATATCCTAATTATAAGGGCTGAGCCTGACCTATGAGCCTGTAATAGGCCGATTTTCAAGGCCTGACCTGGCCTTTTTAAAAGCCTAGCTTGACTTGAAAACCTATTTAAATGCCTATTTTATAATGAGGCCTTTAAATAGGCTAACAGACCTACCTTTAAATAGGCCAACAAGCTTTTACATAGATTAACAGACCTACCTTTAAATAGGTCAACATATCTTACGTAGGTTAACAGATCTACCTTTAAATAAGTCAATATGTCTCTTTACATAAGTTAACAGGCCTAAGCCTTGAAATAAGCCAACGGGCCTACTCAAAGCCAATAGGCCTTTGTTATAATTTAACACTCACCTTATAATTTTATAGATGCTCACTACTTTCTTACTTTAGTCTTTGGTCAATGTGGGACTTGGAGATATACCAAATTGTTCACTTTCTTACTCTAGTCTTTCAAGTCCCACATCGACCAAAGATCAGAGTAAGAAAATAGTGAGCATCTATAAAAGTAAGGGGTGAGTGTTATAGATGTTCATTACTTTCTTACTCTAGTCTTTGGTCAATGTGGGACTTGGAGATATACCAAGTTACTCATTTTCTTACTCTAGTCTTTCAAGTCCCACATTGATCAAAGATTAGAGTAAGAAAGTAGTGAGCATCTATAAAAGTAAGGAGTGAGTGTTAACTTATTATTTTCATTCTAATAAATATATTACGTTAAATATATTAATAAATATGTTATTTCTATTCTAACTTACTAACTTAAGTTTTAATTATTGACTTTTATTAAAATTTAATTAAAAAATATATTAATATATTATAATAAATTAATAATTATAATTATAATTTATAATTATTATAATATTATATATTATATTATATATAATTAAATAGGTCAAGACAGCTTACCAAGCTTAAAAGGTCTATTAGATGGTCTGAGGCCTGACTTTTTTAATTAAATAGACTTTTAAAAAGGCCTTGACCTAACTTGTTTAGTAAACAGGTTAGGCCAGGCTTCAGGCAAGCCAGACCATAGGCCCCTGACGGACAGTCTGACCTATTTTCACCCCTATCTCTGACCAAATTCACAAGATTTTGAGAAACTTCATCGTTCCTGTTTTGTTGGTTGCTACTCCTTCTCCAAGCCATAGTTTTGACCATCTTTGATTGATTTTCAGCTTTAGAACTCACGATCAGTTAGTAGCTCCTTGGATCTATGATTTCTTCCACCTAGAGATTCTTAGATTTCTCTCTTAAAAAAAAAAAAGGTAAAGAAAAAGCTTTTGGTTAAGCCTTAAGTTTTGTTCAGCCTTGATTTGGCTTTTATTTTAATTTCTGCCTTGGGTGGTTAGGCTTTGATGCATATGCTCTGGGTGATTAAGCTTCTACCTTACTTTGGTAATGATGATTATTGTTCAAGCATTTAGGACTATTTGCATCATATTATGACACTATTTAGTGGCCTAGAGAGTCCCGATTCTTATGGAACAAATGTCGTGAAGACACTAAAGAGTGTGTTTGGAATGTAAAAAAATAAGAAATGATTTGATTTGTAAATCAAATTTATTAAATTTTATATTTAGAATGTTAAAAAATAGGAAATAATTTGATTTCTAAAATCTCATAGATTTCACTCCTTTTGTTTTAGAAATTCTATCAAATTTGATAGAATTTGATTTGATTTGAAAAGAATAGACTATTTTACCTTTAGTAACTACCTCTAATCATATCTCATAAAGGTTAAAATGTAAAATAATTAAACCAAATCAAATCAATTCTTATTTTAATAAATTCCAAACATAAAATTTGATTTTTAAATCAATTCAATTCCTATTTTTTTTAAAGTTTCAAACATAAAATTTGACTTCTATATCAAATCAAATCAATTCAAATTAAATTAAATCAAATCATTTCTTATTTTTATTCATTGCAAACACAACCTAAAAGAATATCAATAAGGCCCAAAGAAAGATTGAAGGCTTGTTAGAGTTGTGCACCTCAGCAATTGCCAAAGTTTGTCATTCATTACTCATTTTAGATTTTCTTATTGACCGATGTGACCACGACATAAATTGTTGTATTTTTTTATTAGTATTTATTGTTGATTGAGTTGAGTTGTAATGTTCATCCCAATCTAAGAATGCTAAGTCGGCATTCTCCACATTATGGGAGTATTACCACATGTGGTGGTTGAGTTGGTTTACTTGGCTAGTTAGTTGATTAAGTCATCTAGTTAGTTGCAAGTGCAAATGAGTTAGTTTGATAATTAGTTAGCTCTACTCTAGTTTATAAGTCATTTTGTGGCTATTGTGTAATCAGTTTCTCATTCAATCAATTTCTATTTCCTCTTAATTCCTTCTCTCTTAATTTTCTTTGGCTCGTTAAAAGTATTTAGAAGGGCATTTTTGACACATTAAAAATTTATTAAATTCATAATTAGAGTAAATAATCATTTTAGTCCCCCAAAGACACAGACGATATCAATTTAGTCCTTCAAAAAAAGTTGATATTAATTTAATCCCTTAATCATAAATAATGATATCAAATTAGTCTCTAAATTATAAAAAGTGACATGAATTAGTCCTTTAATAAAAAGTTCTATTAACATTATGTCACTTTCTATGATTGATGGACTAAATTTATGTCAACTTTCTTTGGATGACCAAATTGATCTCACATGTATCTTTAGAGGACTAAAATAGATATTTACTCTAAATAACTATTCTAAAAAAAAGTTTAATTATATAGATAAGAAATGGTGAACAAATAATAAGTTAGTATTGATTATCAAAAAAATAATAGCAATAATAAGTTAGTATTAATGAGAAAGCTACAATCTCAATTTCTTTACAACGAATTAGGGGTCTGGCTCAGCTTGATAATCTGTCCTGGCTTGAAATTATTTGGAAAAGATTTGAGTTCTAAAAATTAGATTTAGTATATTTTTTAATTTAGTTTGAGTTACACTTTGAATTGTCAACTCGATATCATGCAATCTTTGAAACATTGTTTTTTTTAGCTAATTAGTGACCAAGAAATTAAATTAATAACTTTTGCTTAACATAGCAATATATTTATATTGATATAATTTATTTCAAATATATATTATAAAATATCTCTTAATTTTAATTTTTTACTTCTAAAATTTTATAACTTAACTAATGTGTATAATTTATCTAAATATCATGTTAACTCAGTCTGGCCTGATCATTAGTCGGGTCAAAACCAAGTTGGGTCTAGGTTAAAAAAATTGAAACAATCAAACATTCGGATTGATTTTAAGCTAAATTTACCTAACTCAACTCAACTCATCTCATAAATACCCTAACAACTAGTAAAAAAACAATCCTTTGATTTGATCTCCTTAGATGTGACTTATCTTCTCTTCAACAGAATAGTTAATTAAGATCTTCATATATATATAAACACAGAGATTTGATATAAATTTCTTTGATTAGTTGATCTTAAAAGAAGGAGTGGAAGATTAAATTTCTTTGAATATGTTAGACATTTTGAATTGATGACTTTTTCTTCCCTTGATTTTGATAGAGGAAAAAGTTGAAGGTCTTGTAATGTCCTCTACCATAGGACCTCTTATATCAGTTAAAATGTCTTTAAAAGATTATTATTTTCTTAGGATGCTTGCCAATGATCAGTAAAAGACATTGGGCTATAAAAAAAATTAAAAAATTAAAATAAAATAAACATTAGTCAATATAACTATAGTCTTATTTCGTCGTCCACTCTTGTGTATTTTACTCCTTTTATTTCTTCCTCTCTCACTATTTGTTTTTTGTTTAAATTATTTTAAAAACTTTCACTCAGTGCATGACCATATAGTTTGAAGAACTTGACGAATGATGAATTCGAAGGTGTGAATAGGGTAATATAAATGGCTTATATGAAGGAATTTTGTTTCAAACTAATTAATGACATATTAAAATTCTTAAATTCATTTAATTTCAAATTATGACATGTAAAAAATATAATATACAAGAAATCAGATTATAAAATCACTTGGAAAAAATAAATATGAGCGCGACAATGCCCAATCTTTAAATGGATTGGAAATCGCTAACGGTACGTGTGTGTAGAAGAGAGAAACTATTCTCATTTTCTATATGTGCAAAAAACCTTGTGGCATCAATGAGGCAACCACAATATACATAGGATGAGAATAAGGGCATCTCCTTGTGTTTACAATATGGATTAACCTACCCATCATAGAAAACTTATACACAAGGCTCACAAACTCAAAACAACATTATCCACATGAGTTTAAGTGCTTATAAGAACTCAATAACAAAATTGATCACAAATAGGTTAAACTAATAGATGCTCAACAACATTTGACATTCAATTAATCCGAGTTTTAGAAAATTGGTGATTATGTCAGTCCACACATATTAAAAAAATCTATCAATCTCCCACTTAGACAGCATAGACATTTAGCTTTAAACAAAATAACTCTCCAGATTAACGTGGCCACAAGAATGTCAACTATGAGCAAACACTTCCACCTCTCGGTCTAAAATAGAATTACAAGCATCTCAACAATACAGAAAATCATATTTGATAGGAGTACTGATATCATACATGCAAGATACTTATAACTCAATGACCTAACAAAATGTGGTATGTGAGTTAAAGGGAAAGCACAACAAAATTGCATGCAAAAAGTGTGATCAATGTGCAATTCCCTCAAAATGGCCCCGACATCTACCAAGGATGCCTACTGAGATTCAACAAAATATTTCAAAGAAAATATCTCAATATAACAAAATGAGACCGAGTACTAAAGTCTCCAACAATACACCATATCATCACAAAAATGTGCACAACAACAACATATGGCAACAACAATTTCAATGAGTCTCAAGACAATATAATAGTTATAATTATAATGTACATTCTCCCACTAATCCAACATATCAAAACAAAATAACAATAACAACCCTATTAGAGTCCAAAAGTTTCAAAATACTCTAATGGTAACATCATTATTAGTGAGACTATCAACTCAGTGGTAAAGTACTCAATGTGAGTCTGAAACTCACCATCTCTCTTCAACGACACAAATATCAAAATAGAGAGAAACATAATATTGCAGAGTTATCCAAAATGTGGTTATAACAGTAGAAACAATATTAAGCTAATCTATACAAAATTTATCAACCACAGAGTCTCACAAAATTACTTCATTATAAACCACAAACTCTGCATTCACAATTGAGGAGATTACACACAATAAGTTAACTCCTCTTTGTCATCGCAAACACAAAATCACAAAAGAATTTTCACAAATAAGGTAATATATACTTCACAAAATCATAATTGTATTGGTTTTCTCTTGTTCAATTAGTTGGGCAATTAATTGAATTAGAGCCCTTGCATCATTGCAATCCCGCCTAAGGGTCCCGGATTACAATATACAAGTTTCTCCCACTTGATAGAGTAAAATAGTTGAACCAATATTTTCATAGTTTATGCACAAACAATATTTTTCAAGATTTTTAAAATAAAATTTAAACTATTTTCTCTATCACACAAATGATTATGTCAAATAATATCACACCGAAGGGTATGTCCATTACTTACACAACCCAACATTAATTGCAATCCATTCAACATTATTAATTTTTTTTTATTTGACAAAATTACATATCCAAATAAAAAAAAATAGATTGCTACAGAATGCCCAATTATCTCATTCGTCAAGTTTCACAAAACAATACAAATATTCAATGTTGTTTAATTCAATTCGATAAAACACTTGACAATGAGTAACATTATATATATGTCACAACAATTTGAGCTGCTATGTCATTATAATCTCGCCTAAGGGTCCCAGATTACAATGAAGAAGCAAATTCCCACAAACCATTAAATATCATGTCCCTACAGCTAGTATCGAGAGGATACTGAAAACTCTAAGAGCACAATCATTTAATACATTCAACAAAACATCAAAAATCATATTAATAAAGACAAACTGATAGAGTAAGTGCATTATTAACATAATTTTCAATGAAAACACAACAACATTATTAATAATATAATACTTTGTCATAATTGGTCCTGCGAAGGCGAACTCACAACTATACAAAATGTTCAAAACAATTAAAATTTTTTTGAATAGAACTCTTAGAGATAAGATCTCACAAAATTTACAAAACATAATACTGGTCTTACACTAGGTGAGCATGTGACCATAAGAAACTACAATAATTAATGATAAAATTACTCATAGAGTTTCAAACTTTTCATGTCACATCAATCAGATAATTTTCACACTCTCATACATAATTGCATATTAAAAAATAAGCATGAAAATGGAGAAGAATACCTTAAGAACAAATTTCTTTATTTATACAATTATACAATATACCAATAATCATATAAGTTTTATAACTAATCTTAGATAGTGTGTTGTCCATCCTTGTGTGTAAAGCCAAAAAAAGTGTATGCTAACTTAATAGCATTCAAATTACCAAAACTTTATATAACTTTCACAAATGGCTCACAAAATAAACTTACGAGATATATAAAACTTAACCACAATAATAACTTAATATAAACTTGTCATTGCCTTAAATATTTCTCAATAATCAAAATTATTTTAAATAATATTCTCATAATGGCCACATTGAAACTAATTTATTTAAATTTGTAATGGCACAATATACAATAAAATTAATTACATACAATTGTACTTTAATTCTTAATAATATATATCAAAACACTTTGATATTGTCAATGCACAAACGTCCAATACTAAAATAATTATATGCAGTACATGATACATTATCATGCTCTTATAATGAAAAAAATTATTTCAATAATAACTCTCAATATTAGATTATACAATTTACGGAGTTCAACAAGCTCAACTAATAAAATTGGCATCAACAATTAAAGAAGAGTAAAATATGTATAAATAAATAAATTTTAATATGCCCAAAATCATTTAAATAAGTCTTCCATTAAAATTTTTTTTTCTTAACAACAATAAAGGGCATACAATCAACATGATTTTCTTGGCATCAAAATAATATATTTATCGATATCAATGCTCCTTATCATACAAAATAAAATATTCAAAATTATCATTTTAATTATAATTCTCACTTGTCTATTATATGTAGTGGAAATAATTTTAATAATTATCAAGCATCATAAAAGATAATATTCAATATCAAAGTATCCATCGCTATGTAAGAATTAATTACAAAATTTTATTTCATGATTTTGATGAGACATCACTCGCTTAGAACATGAGGAACTACTCATTTATTTATTTAGTTATTTATCCATGATTTAAATAGTAGGTAAGAGCAAAATTAGTCAAAACAACTCTAAATATACCAAATGAACTCCTAAATTTTAATTTACATAATAGTTTATGAAAGTACAACAATTTCAACATATGTACAATATTATACACTTAAAACAATCCCAAAAAAAATTATTTTGATAATTATTTAAACAAACTCTCATCAATTTAAATTGTACAACAATCTAAAGAGTACAATAATTTTAACATAGCATAAAACAACCCAAAAAAATAAATTATTTGAGCACTCAAAGAATATCTCATGTGAAAGTATAAAAAATTATAACATGCCCAATTTTACACAAATTTTTCAAAAAACAAGTTCTGAGACTATCTAATTTTATATATATAATTCGGGTTGAAGAAAAAAATAGTTGTGACCCATTTTTCCAACACCACGCAGCAGCTATTCTCATAGAACTTTGAAGCCATTTAAGATTTGCCAAAATTACTAAAATTAATTATTAGGCATATGGAGTACATTCCAAAATCAGAATTGAGAATAATAATAATAATAATAATAATAATAATAATAATAATAATAATAATAATAATAATAATAATAATAATGCCTAAGGAAAACCAAAATCATAAATGATGTTCTTGTATGGTTGAAAAATTGCACCAAAAATTACGCATTGAAAAAATGCCAAAACTTCAAACAACGGAATCGAAATCAATTTTGGGTTTTGATTAATTTTTCAAAAAAAAAAAAGATGTTCTTGAATTGACCAAAATTCTCATTCTCAACAAGAAGAAATTTACAACTATAATTAGGATTAAATTGGTTTTGATACTACTTGTTGGGCCATAGGGGGAGTTCATAAGTAGAGGAGATCTTTATCAATGTGTTAAGTGAGAAATCACATAATGAGTTTAACACCACATCTTGAACAAAAACCTTAAGGTAATGAGTCTATGGGTCTTCTCACTTATATACTCTTCACTTAACTTATTCTTTACCAATGTGAGACTTTAACATTCACACTTGAATTTTCAACATTCTCCTTCTCAAGTGTGAGTCCCAACGTTAGTATGCTCCCCCTCAAGCGGAAGTGATTCTAAGTATTCACGGGGTTACCAACCAAGACTCAAGTCTTGTCAATGTGCTCCACAACATGGGTTTGGGCTGAACTCAAGCACCAATCACCGTCTCCAAATACTCGGCCCAAACGAATCATCGGCTCTGATACCACTTGAAAGAATTTTGTTTCAAACTAATTAACGACATATTAAAATTTCTAAATTTATTTAACCCCAAATTATGGCATGTAGAAAATATAATATACAAGATATTGGATTATAGAATCACCTAAAAAGGACAAATATGAGTGCGACAATGTCCGATCTTTAAAGGAAAATCGCGAACGGTGCGTGTGTGTAGAGGAGAGAAACTATCATCATTCCCTATATGAGCAAAAAACCCTTGTGGCATCAATGGGGCAATCACAATACATATAGGATGAGAATAGGGGTCTCTCCTTGTGTTTACTATATGGGTTAACCTACTCATTATGGAAAACTCATACATAATGTCTACAAACTCAAAACAACATTATCCACATGAGTTTAAGTGCTTATAAGAGCCCAATAACAAAATTGATCACAAATGAACTAAACCAATAGATGTTCAACAATATTTGACATTCAATTAATCTGAATTTTAAAAAATTGGTGATTATACTAGTCTACATATATTAAAAAAATCTATCATTATAATGTCATTTGACCGGAAAAAAAAATTACTGTATATAAGTCATTTATCTTAACTTGTTCGCATATTTATTTTTCAGTCAAATGACATTATATAAGCCATTTATATTAACTAGTTCACATATTTTATCTATATTTTGTTAACAATATTTTGAAAACCCCTCCCAATGGTTGTTGAGAAACTTTTCATTGGCCATTATTTTTTTTCTTTCTACAATGCAATTGCAACCGGCACTTCAATAAGAGATCATAAGTAGTCCAAATGATAATTTTTTTATTTGCTCGGGAGATTATTTTGCCTGCAACAATTTATTATTTTTATTTTTTTATAATAATTAAAATATTTAATTTTGATGTACTGAATGTAATTTTTTTTACACTATTACTTAATCATATGTATTGTTATGTTATTAACAATTTTTTATTTTAACAATAATTATCTCAAAAGTCATGTTCTTTTAATGATGTGTTAATGAATAATAGAATGATAGTGCAAACAACTTTATATTGATACTAAGTTAGAGTCATAATTAAATGTATTTAAAATTTTAAAAATTAAAAATAAAGGATAACAATTTTTTTCAATTAAAAAGTTCTTATCTTTTGACGATGACATATTATCTCTGTATTAAGTTATTTTTTGTCAAAATAATTAAATAAATCTGTTTTAAAAGCACCAAAGAAAAGCTTTAATGTTATTTTAATTTACACGTCCAAATCATATAAGTTTAATGAGGTTATATTATTAATTAGGGTTGTTATAATACAAGGAAAATATTTTTTTATCACTAAATTTGATATTTTGTATAAATATCGTATATGAATATAAGTGTAAGTAGATATCAAAAAATATTATATTTAAAAATAAAATAAACATATTGTATATCGATATAAAAGTAGTATAAATTAGATATCAAATTTTAAATATCTAATAATAAGATTGATAAGACAAAGCATTATAAACTAACAAAGTCAGAGGCACTGGAATTTGCGCCACACCATCAAGTAAAGCAAGGGTTAATTTCAAAAGGAAGAAAGAAAATTGATGGACCGTATGCGTCAAATCTCTACGAATCAATTGAAGAAAAGGAACACTTAATAATAAATTTTGCATCCTTTATTCCCAATATTTACTTGATGACTAGAAGCACAAACAAAAGAAGAGGAGAAGGAACGATAATGATAGCTGAACAATTTATGAAGAGGTAAAAATGAAATGTAACTAATGTGTTAGGTTGTCTCACCCGGTACTTTCCGTTGATTTGGGTTGGTTCGATTTCTGGGATCCTGATATGCAATTTATAATCTTATTATAACTCTCAAAATTGGTGGTAAAAAGATATAGTATAAAAAATTATTCACTACTTACATAGATAACTTAAATGATAAGCAAACTTAAATTTAATAGATGCGAAAACTTTGCAATATTATAAATATTCTAGTCCAAAGAAAAGTGTTTGTGAGAAGAAACAATCTCATTACTCCGAGCTCAAGTAAGGATTAGTGTAAGAAATATTGCAAGACAAAAATAGAAATACTAATCATATAATATACCAATAATGTTATTTTTACACACTTAAATTCATTATTGATAACATTAAATATTAAATTAAAAATAACATTATTGATCATGTAAATATTACATTAAAATGTTTGTGTATAAATAATATGAATTTAATTTTGATGTATTGATAGTGTATAAATTTTTTACACTATTATTTAATAATAAATTATTATATCATTAAAAATATTTAACTTTTATAATAATTATTTCAAATTTTTATATGTGATTATATAAAAAACTTTACATTAATAATGCATCAAAATTAATATCAAATAAATTATATTGAAGTAAAAAGTTTCCGCAACAATGAGAGAGTGAAAAAAATGATAAGAGGAAAAGGACAGGACTGCCCTCAGATCCTTAGTTTTAGATGATCCCATGCACCCATTAGCGGGAATCTCTTGCTAAGTCATTTCTGTCTGCTTGCCTCTCCTTTGCCTTTTAAACTCTTAGCTTCCTCTTCGCAGTGAAACAAAAAGAAATGTTTTATCAGCACACAACCGGGAAACACATCATGTCTTCTCACTTCTCCACCCACTACCACCTTCCCTCTTTATCTTCTTCTAACCTTCTCTCTATTCCTTCTTCTTCTTCTTTATCTCTTCATCTCTTCTCCAAATCCTCTTTGGGTAAGTCATAATTTCGACAATTCATGTCTTATGCACGGTGAATCACCACCATCTTGTTGATTCAGCTTGTCTTAGCTGCCATCAATAATGTTTCTGTCTATAATTTTTAAACTGTGTCTTGGATTTTCTTTTCTTTAAGATTGTAATAAGTTTCTGTTGACCGGAACATTCTATTACCTAAGAAAGAATGTGAAAGCACAGAGAGTTGCATACTTATTTTGTAGGAAAGTAACCATAGCAGCCAAATGGAGCATACAATTCATCAAAGAATTATTATCACAATATTTATTATTACTTTAATTTCCTTCACTACAGATATCCTCTTCCTCCCCTTGCATATATATACATGGCTTCCTTTGTTAATATATATCTAAGGAGCAAAACACTGTTTAGGAGCTTAATAGTTTCTACTTTCTACTCTTAGCGATTCTGATTCTCTAACTTTGAGCCCTCAAGATTTCACTATCAAGCAGGCTTAAGTTGTAAGATGTGTTGTCTGATGTTTTCTCCTCCACCCAAAAAGAAAAAGATAGAATAAGAAAAAGAAAAATAGTGGAGTAGTCTTTTTTTCACCGGAAGGTCCTGAAAGTAATATAGTACTTACTTCCAACCAACAAAACAAAAGTAATTAAGTAAAAAATTTATATCATTTTATATATAGGTGCTGTGTCGTCCGAGGCTAAAGACAACAAACAAGTGATCAGATGCAGAGCTATATCCAAATCACGAACTCGAGGTATATATGATGGAGATTCTTTTTTTTTTCCTTTTTAATTTAAATTAAATAATTTAATATTGCTTTTTGTAAAGCGTACTAGAACCAATTTTATGTGTTGTGCGTTAAGCAGAATATCCAGACGTATTTCAGGGTGGACTAGCAACGTTAAAGTTGCATGAGATTAATGTAGAGGATGACATAGATGAGGAACAAGATAATAATGAGGTGCTTTAAGATTATTTGAACTTTAAACTTTTTCTCAGGTTCTCTGTTTTGTGCCTTTTCTTATATTATACCCTTTCTTTGTTTTGATATATTATGCCATATTTCATTTGGTTAAAGAAGGTTTGGGTGACGAATGAGATCAAGAAGCGAGTGGACGCTATCAAATCGATATTGGGTTCCATGGAAGATGGAGAGATAAGCATATCTGCTTATGACACAGCATGGGTTGCTCTTGTAGAAGATGTTCATGGAAGTGGTGCTCCCCAATTTCCATCAAGTCTAGAATGGATAGCAAAAAATCAACTTCCTGATGGTTCATGGGGTGATAGTGAAATATTTGTAGCACATGATCGGATTATTAACACGCTGGCTTGTGTTGTTGCATTAAGAACATGGAATATGCACCCTGAAAAGTGTGAGAAAGGTACTATCAAATTATAATTAATTATTAGCCTCCTATAATTATTAGATTAGTTGCCAAATGTCAAGTTATTATAACATATGGTAACTTTGATATAATTGTTAATCAGTTTTATTAATGTCATACATATATATACATAGGAATGGCATTTTTTAAAGAAAACCTTAGCAAGCTTCAGAATGAGAATGCTGAGCATATGCCAATTGGGTTTGAAGTTGCTTTCCCTTCACTTCTGGATATAGCTCGAAGTTTGAACATTGAAGTACCAGATGATTCCCCTATCTTGAACCACATCTTTGATAAGAGAAATGTGAAACTCACAAGGTAGAGAGATTCATTTAGTCACAACCTAAGTTTTTGGTCATAACATAATTATGCTTGCCAGCGGTTGCGCTGTGCCCATATCTATTTTCATAATAGAATCAAAGCAACCTTATCTTACAAACACTTTTTCTGGGAAAGTATATATACATACGAGTTACTTTTTTTTCTTTCTAAGTTATGCAAAGTTCTCTCTTTACCGTGTATGTCATTATTGTGTTGTGTGTATCTGTGTGGGCCTTGGTGTGGGGATAGAATACCAAGAGAGATGATGCATAAAGTGCCCACAACTCTGCTACATAGTTTGGAGGGGATGTCAGGCCTGGACTGGAAAGAACTTCTAAAACTGCAGTCTCAAGATGGGTCATTCTTGTTTTCTCCATCCTCCACTGCCTTTGCACTCATGCAGAGTAAAGATGAAAATTGCCTCAAATACTTGAATAAAGCGGTCAAGAAGTTCAATGGGGGAGGTAAAGTGCCACTTGTCCGTGCACACAACTACAAGAGTTTGCTCTTTTTTCAACTTTCAATCTTCATATATTCCCTCTCTTTAATATACATTATATAATATATCTTTATTAATTTGGTTTTATGATTGTTTATGCCTATATATATATATATATATATATATCAGTTCCAAACGTGTATCCAGTTGATTTGTTTGAACATATTTGGTTGGTTGATCGGCTGGATCGCCTTGGAATATCGCGATATTTTCAGCGAGAGATCAAAGACTGTATGAGTTATGTTTACAGGTAATTTAATAATGGCCCTCATATTAAATATTTTATAACCACTTTTGAACAAATTAAATATCAAGGAAAATGATGTTTTCATATTATTTTACATCTCACATTACTTTTTACTATACTTTTTAATAATTATGATTAAATAAATAAAAATAATAAAGAGAAAGTGATATGAACAATGATATAATAAGTAATATAAAAAGTGATATAAAAAAATTGTGGTGAGAAAATTAGGATTGAAATGTCAAATATGAGGCAGAGGTCTGCCAAACTAAGCAATTGTTATTTATAATGTGTAAATAAAATTTCAGATATTGGACTGAAAAGGGCATTTGTTGGGCAAGAAATTCAAGTGTTCAAGATATTGATGACACAGCAATGGGTTTTAGATTACTAAGATTACATGGCCACCAAGTTTCAGCAAGTAAGTATTTAACTAATTTTTTTTTTATGAAAGTATTTAACTAATTAATCATTTGACTAACTAATATTAATATTATATGAGTTTGTCTAATGAGTGCTTTAAGAATACTTGTTAAGGAAGTAAAATATAGAATATATTAAATTAAAAGTAAAGTAATTTATGCATTGAAAATTTAAAAAGTTTTACTTTTCAGTTTTATTTATTATGGATACTTGTTAGCAAAACTTATATTATATATATATATAAAGACATATTTAGTGAGTGAAATTTTTGTTGTGAAAGGGTGAGAGAAGTAAATTTTGACTATACAATTATATATAAATGATCAAGATTAAAAGTTACTTAAAAGTCATGTGACTACTTAAAAAAATCACATGCATTTATGTTCTAATCTTAACTATTTATGTAAGATCTAATGGTCAAAATTCACTCTTTTCACCTCTTTTAACAAATATTATTCTCACTACATATGTTTTATATATATATATATATATATTGAATGTTAATGAATTTTGATTTCATATTTCACAGACGTGTTTAAGCACTTTGAGAGAAATGCTGAATTCTTCTGTTTTGCTGGCCAATCCACACAAGCGGTAACAGGAATGTTCAATCTGTATAGAGCCACTCAGGTAATGTTCCCAGGGGAGGATATTCTTGAACATGCCAAGCTCTTCTCGGCCAAGTTTCTGAGGGAGAAACAAGCAGCAAATGAGTTAATAGATAAATGGATCATAATGAAGAACTTGCCTGAAGAGGTAGGGTAAATGGGTAATCTATTGCACTAGGAAATCGACTACTAAGGGAAAAAAGGAATATGTTGGACCACTTGATGTATGTAATGTATATAGGTGCTTAATAAAGAGTCTTTAAATTTGTGTTGTGCAGGTGGCTTACGCATTGGACGTGCCATGGTATGCAAGCTTGCCTCGAGTGGAGACAAGATTCTACATTGATCAATATGGCGGTGAGAGGGACGTATGGATCGGCAAAACTCTTTATAGGTATTTTGCTCCGAAAATGATTCACTTTCTTTTCACACTTTTTATACACATAAAATATGTTTAGCTTATTTTATTTTTTAAAAGATAGTATAAAAATTGTGTGTACCGATTTTGCTTCCTTATATATAGCATATCAAGTAAAAGAAGATAACTTTATTATAAGAGTAGAGATTAGCTCATCTTGATCACTAAATTATGTATGTATTATTAGAAATAGAAATAGGTAGATAAATATTAGTAATTTGTGTATATTTTTTAATAAATGAATACATGAAGACTAATCTTTATTTATAGAAGAAGATTGCTATACAAAAAAAATAATTATATATTAAATCAACTATAATTATCCCTAAAATCAATCGTGATCAATCATAATTTTAATTATAATTAATCACGCTAACATTTCTCCTCAAAATCAAGTGAGTATAGAAGAAATCAACTTGAGTTTGAAAACTAAAGTGCGAAATCAGTTAAGATGATGATTGAGTTTGGAGTCTGAAGTCTAGAGTTTGGAATCTAAGACGAAGTCTGGAATTTAGAATTTAAGACGAAGTCTGGAATCTGAAATTTAGAGTCTAGAGTATGGAATTTAGAATTTAAGATTGGACCGAAACTTAGATGTTCTGATACCAAATTAAAAATTTTCCTCAAAGTAGATACCATGACTTTGATACCATGTTAAAAACAGAAACAAGAAAATAAATATTGGTAATTTATGTATATTTTTAAATAAATAAATATAAGATGGTTAACTTCTATTTATACAAGAATGTTATTATACAAAAAAAAAATATAATTATGTATTAAATCAATCTAATTCTATACTAAATCAATTACAATTATTCCTAAAATCAATCGTGATTAATTATAATAACAATTATAATTAATTACGCTATGATATATAATTGATATTAGAATGTAAAGATATGTAATCATTAACATTTAACTTTTAATGTTAACACATGATATGATAGCACTCTTATTATATTCTAATACAAATTAATTTTTCTACCTGAATGTGAAATCACGTGATTCGTATTTTAGTTATAAGTCATAGAGATTTTGAACATTTAAGAGCTATTAGTTAAGATCAGAGAAGTTAATATGGAGTATGTTAAAGGCTTTTTCATTAATGTATGTTTAAAATAATAAATCAGGATGAGTATGCAAATGTATAATTTTCTTTAAAAAGTTTAAAACTTTAACCTTCAAAACGGCATATGGCGGAAGGAAAATGTTAGATGTGATGAAGAAATTTTTTTTTTATAGGTAAAATATGTTACGAATGATACGAAATAACTAAATAAAAATAAATAATTTTTTGTAGATTTCATTAAAAAAAACAATTATTGGTTTCATAAAAGAAGTTGAAGTTGAAGTTAAAACAAATAATATCATATTATTCATAACATTTCATAAAAATAATACTGTTTTATGGCCTAACTAGCAATATATATATAATAATGTCACAGAGAGAGACTTACCCCTCTATGAAGATCGTTGGTCGTTGGATCATCCCATTGCTACATACGCAGACAGTTAGATATTTAATAATAATATGATTTAAAAAAATGAAAACTCAAATGCATCAAGGAACAAAGGTTTTTCTAGATGCATTATAAATTTGAACTCATAATATTCCCAACACATCACATAAAAACAACACAACTTAAAATATAGATTTTAAAAAATTGACAAGGCGCGAGCTCATCTAACATTGTAATAAAATTTTAATAATGGGAATAATTAGAATGGTTAGGATCATTGTTTATCTATTATAAGTGAAAGATAATATACTCTGTCAAAAAATCAATTACCTAAAAGTAAGTTACTTAAGAAAAGCATTGAAGAAAAGTTTATATTAGTTTAAATCTCTAACAGTTTCGTTTCGATCTCTCTTACCTAAATGAATAGTATGCAAACAGTTTTAAAAAAATTAAAAGACATGGCACATAATTAAATTAAAAGAGCTAATATATATATATATATATATATAACCGGATTAATTAAGATTCATTAATTTGTTTATATTCCGCACTGTTAATATACTTTCTCATGGATTTTTTTTTTTCTGAATTGAATTACTCTTTTTGCACAGGATGGCCTATGTGAACAACAATAATTATCTCGAGCTTGCCAAATTAGATTACAACAATTGCCAAGCGCTGCATCTAACAGAGTGGGGGAGAATTCAAAAGCAAGAGCAACTAAAACTTTTCCAGTATCTTTAACCCAAAATTTTTTATTTTTTTTTAAAAAAATCCTATATAATGCTTCAGTTAATTTCATCACGCAATTGTCATTAAACTTTAATTTTTGCAATGACATTTATCAGGTGGTACTCAGAATCTAGATTGGGAGAGTTTGGATTGAGCAGAAAAACTCTTCTGTTGGCCTATTTTCTGGCAGCAGCCAACATATTTGAGCCTGAAAGGTCACATGAGAGACTTGCATGGGCCAAAACCTTAGTCTTGCTTGAGACAATCACATCCTATGTTAGTGATGCAGAAATGAGGAAAGCTTTCGTTAAAAAATTCAGTGACCTCATCAACAGTAGAGACCACTCCATTGGCTGGTAAATTACCTCTTCCCAGTTTCAACAAATAATGAAACATCCCAAATTAATTATGTCTCAAACTTGTATAGACACGCTTTCTTATGTTATTTAATCATGGTTCTTGGCTCCTTGTTGGTCGTGTACATTTTTAGAGATGTTTGTAACATATCATTTTCAAAGCCTATTGATATGCATATATCAAGTGGCCAACCTTTAACCGAAGTTTTGTCCAGTGTGACAAGCAATTTCCTTTCTCTTTGTCTGTTTCCCAATCATTTTGTAGAACAGGCACCAAAATGCCTAGTCCACCCATAGTGGAATTGCAAACGTATTAACTGCAATTCTGCAAAGAAATTAGTAGATCCATTAATTAAAGAATCTGTTTCAACTTAACAATATGAAAATCCAATCCTGGTGGTACGAGTAGTAATCACCCAATTCATATATTTTACTGCGTAACCAGCAGGGGTGAAAAGAAAAGAAAATAAAATTATTCCTAGTCATAAGGATGCCAATGTGTTTGTGTTTTCTTATCTTCTTACTTTTTTCTCGTCTTTAGTTCTAGGATTCTAGCTGCTTTGTGTTCTTTTTGAAAAGGTTCACTAGCAGACTGCAGTCCTGTACTTTTTTTTTGGGGGGGACTGCAGTCTTGTACTTTAGCCTTACTAGAAATTGAACGCCATTTTGTATGTATTTGTGTGCAGGAGGTTGAACAGGAACAAAACAGGACATGGACTCGCTGAAACTTTGGTTGCAACCATTGATAAAATCTCGTGGGATATACTTGTGTCTCATGGTCATGAAATTGGATATGATATGCATCACAGTGTGAGTCTTCCAATCTTCACTAAATATAATATTAGTCACTGATTTGATGACACATTTCTTTTTCTATTGATATGAATTCAGATGATTTATTATTGTTACCTTATACTATTTGGTAAAACTTATGTACTGATAATTTTGATATAATTTAACTAAAAATAAATTCAACTCAATTATAAACATTTGCTTTTTATTTAAGTTCCAATCCAAGCATTAGAATTCATTTTTAATTTAATTGAGATTATTTGTTTTAAAAATGAATTTATTTCATTTTTATAAAATTGTTTGCAATTTGAAAATAAATAGATAATAAATTTTTTTAACGAGTGTGTTAAAAATACTTGTTAAAGAATTTAAAATTAAATTTTTTGTATAAAAAATAATTTTTTTAATTTATATTTTTTATAAAATAATTTTAATTTTAAATTGCTTAACAAATGTCTTTAAAACATTTATTAACAAATTACATAATTAATTTGCACCAAAATTCAGTGCTGACTCTGTTCCCTTTTACATTTCTCATAAATATAATGATTTTTAACTAATGATACCCGTCAACTGGTCAAGTGGACCAGTTGAATTCAAAACAAAAATGGAGAATCAAATATCAGTGGACCACGACATTTAGACAACCACCAAACCAAAGTACTGGTTCCAATGTCTTCAATATTTTGATTTTTTTTCCCGTTATTGTACTTTTATTATTATAGTGGAAAAAGTGGCTTTCAAGTTGGCAAATTGAAGGAGACACGTGTCAAGGACAAGCAGAACTTTTGGTGCAGATAATAAACCTTAGCGCTGGACATTGGATTTCAGAGGAGCAACTGTTCAATCCTCAATACCAGCGTCTCCTTCAACTCACAAACACAGTCTGCCATAGACTCCGTTGTTACCAAAAGGACAAGGTCAGTGACAGCGCAACCATTATATCCTAGGATAAATGCTAGCCACTTTACAAATGTTGATCTTTCGGCTGCATGCTCGTAATGGATTCTATTCAACCTCAATTTTTTTACATTAACTTTTATATTATTAACTACATTATTATTTTTATTATTTTCTCTTATTTAATTATAATTATTAAAAAATATAATAAAAATAATATACAATAAAAAATGATGTGAAAATATTATTTTATCATTCTATTTACTTTCTCCACTTTCCATAAAAAAAAAAGGGCACAGGCTATTGTTTCAAATTTCTAGTGCCTAAAAAGCTAGATAGATATGTTCTTTGGATTATTAGTAAAGTGAACTGAGCAGCTTTAAAGAAAATGGATTACAACAATAGCCAGTTCAGCACGATATTTAGTTTTCTCAAAATACTCATAATTGAACCCCTGTGAACAGAAAACAAAGCTCTTGTCACTTACAAATGATGAGGCGTTTTGCATTCAAGTACTGCATAATTGAAATTCTCAACTCAACATCATCCACCACATAAGCTTTGTCGTTTAGTATAGTGCTGCACTATGCACAATCTTCAAGTTTGATGAACTCCATAACATCTCTTTAACAAAACTTGACTTTAATTTTGAAAAGAAATTTTTTTAATTCTATTTAATCTGTTATTATATATTTATTAATTTAATTAAATAAAATTAAAAATAATACATAACAATAAATTAAATAAGATTAAAAAAAATTTTCTCTCATAATTAAAGCTAAGTTTTGTTCATATCTCTTGTAAGAAAAAAAAATCAAACACACAATAACAATAGTGTCAATTGCTTCGTTAAAAACAAAGCTAATACACCTTTAAGCTTGCACTCTCATAAGCTTTTTTTAACTCCCAGTTTCTTAATAACATTTGCATTTTTCTGAATAAATTTAATCAGGAACCCGAGAGCGGCAGCTGTGATACGAACATAAACAACATCACTACCCCAGTAGCAGAGTCAGAAATGCAAGAACTTGTGCAATTGGTGCTCCAAAAATCTCCAATTGGCACTGATTTCAATATCAAGAAGACTTTCCTAACAGTGGCGAAGAGTTTTTACTATGCAGCTTTCTGTGATTCAAGGACCATCAACTTCCATATCGCCAAAGTTCTCTTTGATAAAGTCGTGTAATCAAATTTAGTACTTTGTAAAGATTGATTTCACCAACACTGTGCATAATTACGCTCAATATAATAATATTAAAAAAAGAAAAGAAAATCAAATGGCGTGTTTCGATGAATATAACCAATTTTTTAGTTTACAAATAATTGAATCTATAAATTTTATCTAAATTTTACTCACCTTACGGCTTGAACTTATAAGTAGGAATATATTGTTTTGCGAAAGAAAATTTACACTATTAATATAAATATAATAACCAGATTAAGTATTAAATATAACCAACCTCTGACTTTCAATAAAAAAAAATTAATGGTTCTTTGAAAATATATAATAGTATGTAATTAACTGATAATATTAAACTCTGGCACTAAACTAAAATTAAATTAATTAAAAACTCAGCTAAAAAAATAATTAAAAACTTGCAAAAAAATTGCTCAAAGCAATATTGTGTACACAATCTAAATTCAAATTTCAAAGTAAGAGTTATAGCATGCTATACAGGGATAACCGGAACGAAAGGCAATATGGGACACGATTGCCTTGACAAATATAAAATAGAAAATTAGATTTAATTTTAGTTTATTGTTACACCATCGTCAAATTATATGATGAGATGTTCCCGTCATATATATATATATATAAGAAATGTATTTAGTAAGATGATTGTTTATTATAAGAGGTGAGATAAATGAATCTTGATCATTAGATCTTTCATAAATAGTTAAGAATATAAAATAAATGTATGGGACTTTTTTAAGTGATTACATAACCTTTAAGTAACTTTTAATCTTGACCATCCATGTATAGTTGTATGGTCAAAATTGACTACTCTCACCATTTCACAATAAAAATTTCTTTCACTAAATATGCCTCATATATATAATATATATATATAAAAAAAGATGGTTAACAGTTCACTTTTAGGTGGAGGTTAATAATTTTTACATTTTTTAGACAAAAAAATTAATATTCTTTTTTTATAAAACAACTTAATATTAAGAGTATTTTAGTAACTTAGTGTTATCAAAATTAATAAAAAAATACTAACAAAAGTATTAATGATGAGAGAGAATTTGTATCTTCTGATTAAATAAAAAAGAAAAAAAAATTTAGTTATTTAACAAGTAGAGGTACACAACCTTTTTAAAAAAAAATTTATCCATTTCTAAAAGGTTCTTCATTTTATAATTTGAACAAGGAGTAGTAATATATTTTACGAAGTTGGGATTCAAGTCTTCGACTTGATTTTTTAAAATTTTTTTAACCAAATAATTTTTTTCTTCATTTTGTAATTCAAATTATAATACTATTTTACCAAATTAGATTCACAACCTGACTTGGTTTTTCCTTTTTTAACTAATTTTTTATGAATTTATTTTATAATTTAAATTTTTAACCAGTTATTTATTTTTAAAAATTCTTTTTAACTTTTTGAACCCCAACTTAGTTTATTTATTAATCTTTTCAATTTTATATTTTAATTGTTTTAACGGGTTTGATTTTGAAAAAATAGGCAAAGTTGGAATTGTTAACTTTTTAAACCCGAACTTTGATTTATGTACCAAAAAAATTATAAATTTTTTTATGTATAAGTTATTTCTTTTATAAAATAATCAAATTTGTTATTTTTTCCTTTTTTTAATGAGAAGATGCAAATTCTCTCTCATTATTAATACCTTTGTTGGTATTCTATTTCTTCATTAATTTTGATAACCCTAAGTTACTAAAACACCTTTTAAGACTAAGTTATTTTATAAAGAAAAATATTGGTCTTTTTGTCCAAAAGAAAATATGAAGATTGTTAATCTCCAAATGAAGGTGTAGAGGTTAACAATCCCTATATATATATATATAATCAAAAATTTGAGCCAAAAAATCAAAAAATAAAAAACTAATTAGATTGAATTAGTTTTTAAATCCAAATTTGAAAATCATCCAACTCAAATCGAACTGAAATTTTATATATTTTTTTAAAATAATATTTTACCTAAAAAAATTTTATATAACCTATACTTATTTTTTAATTTTTTTACTATTTTTCAAATCAAACTTAATTATTTCTCTTGAATCTAGATATTATTGTACGATTAACAATTAATTTAGACTAATATTTATAATATGAATTTATATTCTGATGAATTAGTTTGAACTTATATTTGATGTATTTTAATGAATTTGCATTCCCATATTGTGATAAATTTATGTATAAAAAAATTACAACAAAAAATTGACAAATCGAGATTCGATTAGATTGAATTTACATTTTAAATTAAACTAATTAAATGATAAAATAAGAAAACTGATTAGATTTGATCGAATGACTTTGTTCCTTAAAATTGATCCAATTCAATCCACGAACACCTTTAATTTAGTTCTTCTATCATGAAAAATGACATTAAAATTATTTTTTTACACAAATCAAGGGATTAAAAGACTAAATTAATGTCAATTTTTTAAAAGGATTAAATTGATGTCAATTCAATCTTTCAGAAACCAAAATAATAGTTTACTCTTAAAATAACTATAAGAGAGGTCAAACTTTTTAATAATATAATAATATTGAATATATATATATATATATATATATATATATATATATATATATATGAGGAGGATCAACTTACACCAGGTGTAAGTCTTTTTTTTTTACACTCGTTTTTAACCATTAATTCTACTTTCATCTAATGGTTGCCTTTAATGAAATAATCTCAACCATTAGATGAAAGTAGAACCAACGGTTGAAAATAAGTGTAAAAGAAAAAAGACTTACACTAGTGTAAACTAATCCCTCCTCTATATATATATATATTATGAAATCCTTATCAAGTTTGATCAAGAACATAGACTACTAGAGTATGAAGTAATGTTTGGTCAATATACAGTATCTAAGTGAGATACAAGTCATGCCCTGTTAATGCCAAGCCCTCCTAACACAGGATATTGACACAACACCATTACCCCAGAGCCATAATTATTGTTGTGATAATATAGCTACAATATACATAACCTACAGTGCAATAAAGTGTTAATCAACATGCCCCATCTGGAATGGGGATTAGATACAGCGTGGTTTACACAAATTTAGCAAGTGGACAGACTATTAAGTTAAAGCAGTAAAGCACGTTAAGGTGTTCTGAGAAGTGAGAAGTTCTCTTTTGACCTGTTTGTGTAATGGTTTCCTCATAAATGTAGGCAATAATAAAAATGGCAGACAAAGCCGCGTATGAACACGTCAAAAAGTTGGTGAATATAATTGGTCTTTAGCACGAAGTGGAGCATCACCAAATCCTACATATGTAGATTTCGTTCCCCATTACTGAAAATATGTAACAGCAAGAATCATCTAAATCCTCCCCCCCCCCCCCCCCCCTACTATAATCCTTTGTCAACAATTATTAAGTTATCCTATTCCTGTACGATTAAATTTGGGTTTGCCAAAATCACCGATTCATTATTGCTTTGTAACAGGAACGAGGCAAGCAAGACTCGAAGTGTTTGTGCCCTATATAGATAACTCGTGACAAAATAGAATCGGCAACACATAAAGCATGAGTTGCAGCATGACTAGATAAGTTAACAAGAGAAGCAAAATTAAGTGATTAATAGTGCTGCAACTTTGGCTTTCTCTCAACTAACATCATGGGAGTAAAATGGATCTTAATCAAGGAACGAAAGATAAGCATCACTACAAAATCCATCCAATAATTATCAATTTCATTTTATTTTTTTTGGGAAGCTCAGTCGAGATCCTATTCATTTTGTCTATGAGTGTTGGGGAGAGGGAAACCCAAAATCTGCTTAGAATAGACTTAAAAGAAAAACCACAATATTTGGTTGCAACCACATTTCAACTCAAAACATTAATGCAGTATGTTTATGGATATTTTCACTTAAATTTTTTTCACTTTCTTCATTTGTTTCTTTATGTGAATCTTCTTTCAGCCACATATCCACCTAAAATTCGCATTTAAAATTGTAACAATAAGTCGCATCACACCAAAAGTATTAGTATTTAAGCATTTGAGATATGTGGAATTTGACATCTAGAATATTAAAAACTTAAAAACTAAGGCAAATCATGTGCCTAAAAAGATATTTAGTAAATATTCAAATATGAGATGTTGTTGTAAATAAAAATTAAATAACAGTCATGATACTAACATAAATTTTATTTTCATAAACCTCTTATAATTAAGCTCGAAGTGGAATCATTTGGATCACTCAAGAAAATGAATTATAGTAATACTAACATATTATCCAATAATTTACATGAAAGTATGTGGAGGCTTGTAAAGATAGAGTCAATGCAAGACTATACTAAATAAAAAGTGATTTTATCAAACTCTAAAAGACATCAACTAACTTTCGAAAGACGAACAACCAATGAAATTTTAATATCGTGTAAAATTCTAGGACACATAGAACTTGGGACTGCTGGGCACCACCTGGGCGTCCATTCTAATTTCTAAGCATTCACCTAAAGTGAAACTCCCTCAAAGCAACAAAAAATATTTGAGAAAATTTTATTTATAAAATTTTAAATTAAATCAATCAATATTTAAATAATTATATAAATTTTTTTTACTACATAATTATATTAAAGTGACACGTAAAAAATGACAATGTGCCACTTTAGTTCAAACATCACAGATGTTTCTCCAAAGTGACATGGTTGTAGGTTCTGTACCTTCATATGGCGAGCATATAGTTGTGCGTACACATCGATGTAAGGTCCCAATAATATATAATCCAAATAAACCCTATCCTAAAACCAATCACACAAGAACAACGCACACACGCATAGACCGAGCATATGGGTGCCATCATGATGCCTGCATGTGTTTGCCATTGAAATGATGGAAAAGCGAATCATGGAAGAAACTGCAACATCATAAGTTGCACTGTAAAAAGTATTGGATATGAGATTGTAGTGATCCCCATGGCCATGACAGAGACAAGGTGGTAAAGAAGACAAGGAGATGAAGGTGGGGATTTCAACGAGAAAGAGAAGAGGCATCCTCAGATTTGATACCATATCAGTACCAGATGCATGCAAAAGTGGATGAGTGATAGTGTTTGGAATGTAAACCATTTTGGTAATGCCCCTCCAACCTACACTACCATTTTCTCACTTCGATCTTTGGTTTTGGTACAATATCCAATGATGAACGAAAGCCACGTGCTCACATCTCTTTCTTTGCTCTTCTTTCTTTTATTTCCTTTTCTGTTCATCCTTTTTTTTCTCTCTCTATTTAGTAGTATTTTATCTTTACTTTTTTCTCATTTCTCTCCTCATCCCCAATTACTTATTATGAACTCATTACGTTTGGATTTATAAATATATCATTTTTTTATCTGACAAAATTTATATCCAAATTTAAGTTTATATAAATATTATCAATTAGAATTTATAAATTTATAAAAAAAATAATTTAATTAAATTTATATATAAATTTGAGTGTTATTAATTAAAATTTATAAAAATTTTAAGTAATTAATTTTAATTATTAATTTTTTAATTAATAAATCAATAATTTATTATTATTGATCTATGAATTTTGAGGTTAGACAAACCCTGTTTACCTTTTGTGTTGTGTAAGCGGCGAACATACAGGAGGCACATGATCCACCTTGGCCCATTGTTGGGCTCTCCACCTTGTCCTCCAATATCAGTGAATAGGTACAGCCATGCAGAAAATTTCGACTTTATAATCCTTTTTAGGTTGTGACAGCATGGAATGAGAATAAAAAAAGGGTGCAAAGCTCAACCCAAAAGGACAACGAATAAAGGGAAATTCTTTGGTGGGCCATATAGCCCATACAAGTGTGATCCGGATGCAAATCCGAAGAGACTCACTTCTGATTTGTGTTCAAATGCAATTCAGACCATTGGTCCCCCCCAGATAGAATGTGAGCCCAAGAATGTCTAATTCAAGGGAGAAAAAGAAAATTCCTATTTCACCCAAAGCTTCCACCGAACTGACTAAAGTGGTTTTCTTGGATGAATAACATTTTGGTCTTAAAAGATGAGAAACTCTTGTCTACATGTATAAAATGCGTCCAATTTGTTTATTTTGTAAAGACTTGTATGTATAATAAACGGCTCAAATATACGGTCAATTAAGTGTGCATCATGACCTATATAGTGCCGTTGGACTGTAGTATACATGCAATTCATGTGCACAGGTTTCTCCTCAATAGATTTACCAAACATTAAAATCAACGAATTGCTTTAATTTCGAATCTTTTAAAGTGAATTTATTTATAAAATAAAAAAATAAATATATATTTATTTTTAAATTATTTAGTAAATTAAAAAAATTAAAATATATTTTAAATTAAATTTTAAAAAATATATTTATTTACTCACTTTATGAACAAATTAATTTTAGATGAACTTTTTTAAATCTCAACTTATCTATTGCAATAAACCCTTATAAACACTTCTAGAGTATTTTGATCTAGTTGGAATGAACTTACGAAAACAACTTTAAAAGCTTATATAAGATGTTTTGAAAAATTGTTTTCATAAGCAAAAATTAAAATTTATGAAAACGAGTATTTTTTAAAAGATAAAACCAACTTCAGGACAGCTGCTTTTGTAATAATTTTTTTTTTGGGTACAAATTGTAATAATTTTATTTGATGTTATTCTGTTGAACCATGTGGAAATCTTAAATAAAAAAAATAAAATAATAATAATAATAATAATAATAATAATAATAATAATAATAAGAGAGAGAGAGAGAGAAATGAAAGAAGCCCAAGATTTGCCTTAACAGGCCGAACACCAATTAAAATAGCACACACATGGAAGAAGCCCAAGATTTGCCTGTACAGTTTATATGAAGAATATGGGTTCACATGTGGAACGAAGTGAGATGCTAATAAGTGGATACTATGGGGATGGAAGGGGCAATAAGATATAAGAACAGGTTTGCTTGTAGTAGGAGTTCCACGAAATTCTTTCAAATAGCTTAATGTTTTTCACGTTTATGAAGATATACCAGTGATCTTGATACTTCCTTCAAGTTTCAACAATACGTACCTCATTCCTTTTGTCTAGTCCACAAACAGCACTAAAAGAGTAAACCCATCAATACAACTACTGCAATTCATGCAAAAGACATATTATATCAGAACAGCCATGTTAAGCAGTTTGACTTCCACAATATATACAGAATATATTCTTTTTCTACCTTCCTTTTGATTGGGATACAAGGGCCTAGCATAAGAAGATTAGAGCCACAAATATGAATATCAAGTTTTGAGATTTCAGCCTATCAAAAAAAAAAAAAAGAGTTTTGAGATTTCACGCTCTTTTTAATGTCATATATTCTTTCTAATATTCTTTCTCCATTATCTACAAAGTGTAGGCAAGATATCACTCAAGCGTAACCCAAGTGATAAGGACAGGATGGACAGATTCAGCACCAAAAACCAAAAGGATAGGGTAGAGACAAAGGTCATAGACAATTTCTCTTCTAAACATGGGCTTGATCGATTCACACTTTGCCTAAAGGACCCTTAAATTAAGGCCGGTATAGATGGAAAAACCAGAAAACCACAAGACCAAAAATTTCTAAAGAGAGAAACAAAAAGCTACTTGCACACCTTTTCTCTTAGTCTTGTTAGTTAGTACCATTGATTTAATCTAATGAAATGACAAATGCAAGTGATATTTAATGATAACATATTGAATATGAGACAAAGTGTAAGTGAGTTAAGAAAAAAGAGGCCAGCAAAAGTCATTTTCAAAGATTAAATAAAAAAGGGAAATGCAGGGCCAACCATGGCTACAAAGATTGATGTCTTGAACTTGGAATCTAATTCATGTTTCAAGCAAGATGATCTTCTAGGGTCATTTTTCACTTTTTAGCCCTTCCAACACACCATGGTCAATTCCTTTCAAGTTGACAACCTACCTACGGTAGAGATATCTATAGAATAGTTTCCTTATTTCCTTTTTTCTTTTTTACTCCTTATTTCCCCTTTTATGTACGTTAATTCTATATTATTGTACTTTACCTTGCACTACCATATTACTTAGTAAAATAAATAGGATATCAGAGGACAATATAATTCATTGAGTCATTCACACAAATTAGGATTTCTACATGATCCCACAACAAGAATTTTACAAATTAGTTATGAAAAAATCCGTAGTCTAAATCTCATAGCTAATTAGCTATCAAAAATTTTCATAATTAATCCGTAGCTAATTTTTAGATTTTCGTAGCTAATCCGAAGCTAAACTGTAGCTAATTTTCGTTTAGAGTTTCCTTCATTTTCGTAGGTAATTAGCTACGAAAAATTCTGTAGCAATTATGTAGCTAATTTTAACAATTTGTTGCAATTCCGTAGCTATTTCCTAACTATTATGTTGCTAAATCCATAGCAATTCTGTAACTAATCTATAGCTAATTATCCCTAGCAATTGTGTAGGTATTCCTAACTATTATGTTGCTAAATCCTTAGCAAATTCGTAACAAATCTGTAATAATTATTCGTAACAATTCCGTAACTATTTTCTAGCAATTATCCATAGTGATTCCGTAGTTAATCTGTAGCAATGTCGTAGCTAATCCATAGTGATTCTGTAGTTAATCTGTAGCAATGTCGTAACTAATCCGTAGCAATTCGTAACTATTCTCTAGCTAATCAAAATTAATTTTATAATAATAATTAATATATTTTAAAATTATACCGTATAAATATTTCAATTCAAACAGAAAAACCCAGCAAATAAGTTGTACAAAGCAACAAAATATCATAATTGCATTAGTAAGATCAAAACATGTTCTACAAAGAAAGGATAATTAATCAATAAGTCTAAGTTAATACAAATAGTTCTAAACAAATTAGCCCTATAATCAACAAACACAACTAATCAATCTAAGTTAACCCCATGATCATCAACTTCATGATCATCTCCAACTGCATTGCTTTATGATGGTGTCTGCGGCACACCACTTCCTGCTTGAAGTTCTTCGAGCGCTGAGTGACATATTCTCCATTTTTCCTCTTATACACACTTTCATACAAATCTCTGAAAGGGACTGGACGATTCAGGTCTACCTCCTGTAATCAACATCTATTAGAATATAAATTCTAAAATCTTTACTACAAGAAACATTGTGTCTTATTTATAAAATGGGACCAACCTCATGCAATTTAGATTCATACAGCCAAAAATATAACACAACATATAAGCTGCTAAAACATTAACTCACTTGTACTATAATTATACAATAGTATAAGATAGAATTATTAGAATATTGCAACAAACACATAAGAAATTATATATTACCATTTGCTTCTTATATTGAACAAAGCTTATTGAGCTTGCAGTGTGCAGCATAGCATCAAAGTAAAAAAATTTCCTTTATAAAATAGTATAAATAATTACTAAAGTATTTATTTTATTTTCCTTTTCTAATTCATGCATCTAATCCATTGCAAAATATAAAATAATTATTTTCCCCTTAAAACCCCACCTTTCGTAGTGATGGTTGGATTTGATTCCATGTACATTGCTACAAAGAAATTTATCAGCTAACTAGTCAAAAATTCAAAATTCATTATTTAAGTAGACATCAAAATATTTTACTACAAATTCAAAATTCATTACTTAACTAGACGTCATAATTCTTTGCTACAAGATTAATATATATATATAATTATTTAAATCAATATTTTGGTTGATTTTAGTCATTATAAGGATATTTTAGGGAAATTAAATAAATAAAATAAAAAATAAAAATTGCTTATTTTCTATATACTTCTATTGGCATCTTCCAAAATGGTCTATTGTCATCTTTCAAAAAGGTCTTCTCTGAATGTGTTGGCTGAAAAAGCAACTAAAATATACCATCAAGAACGAAAAAGTTTTATTTCTTACATCAAGATCAAGTTTTGCCTGCCTCCAAAGAAAGTAAAAAGCTTCCTCCACGAGTGATAATATCAGTCACTACTATTTCTCAAGTCTACCCCTACGGTAACTATAAAAGGAAGTAATGAATTGATAAATTCTACAACTAGGAGTTAACATCTTGTTCTTGTTACATTACAGTCCTACTCTCTTTGTTCTTGTTCCCTTCATGTGTAACAAATCCAGTGAAGAGACAATAACAATGGATGACTCTAGTAATCCCTTATTCTCCAAATATCTATTATCTAATCCAAAATGGTCTTCTCTGAATATGTTGGTTGAAGAAGCAACTAAAATATACCATCAAAAATAGAAAAGTTCTATTTCCTACATCAAGATCAAGTTTTGTTTACGTCAAAAGAAAACAGTGAAAAACAATGTTAATGACGTCTTAAAAGAAGATGGTTTCCCTTTTAACTTGAATCAAGCCTATTTTATAATTAAGAGAAGTGTGATTTATTATCATATTATAGTTTCAATCACATGATTTAAATTTCAAAAGTTGGCAATAGTCTTTTTTTCTCCAAAATTGATAGAACAAGCCTAACCTTTTCAAAATGATCAACTATAAATTCTCGTATCTAAAGTTAAAAAGAAAAGAATAATTAGTTTTTTTCTTAGCTACAGCGGTAGTTATCTACACATTCATTTAGATATTCAACATCAGTACAAGGTATATCATTTCTTAAAATATAGGTAAGGTCCTTCTAACAATATAGATACTAAGAATTGAATTCAGATATACATTCAGGTGCAAGTACTTCTAACAAAATATTTCTAGTAAACCAAGATAACAAAATAACAATCAGAAAAGAAAAATAGAAAGGACATAGAAAAACTTACGAACAACTTGGATATACAGAGAAGCAAGCAAATAATGTCGAATCTGTAACCTCAGGGCTTAGATCACCAACAAAAATATTAAAGTGACCTGAATCCAAATGAAAGAAAATAGTAAAGTTGCCATTCCACAAAATAAAGAATAGCAAAATGACAGTCGAAAGTAATGGGTCAGAAAAAATATAACTTGATGTATCCTTTCTCTGGCTGCTAGCATAAGCCCAGTTATAATAGGCTGCCCTAAACTGCAACAACATATTAAAATATGTAACTAGGAAAAGTTGTACCAGTACTCAAATTAAGATTGCTACATACATGTGCCTCCCATTGAGAGTTACAATAGCAAACGCAGCTGAACGGCGATCAAAGTAGCCCACAAAGCCATAGGACAACTGCAGATGACAACATAAAGCAGACCATCATGATTGAGATCAGACAAGAAGAAGCACAAAGCATGGAACATATATGCCTATTGCCTAGCCAAAGATTTTTTGGTTAGTAAACAACAACTTGTTATTTATAACAGCTAATAGGAATCTGGGACTCTATAATACAGACATACATATTATTGACCCTTTATTTTATTTTCTCTTGGCAGATATCATTATAAAGGAAGCTGACATTCTCTTTCCTAATGAGCTTGCATCCTTCAAAGGCTCCTGCATTTGAAAAAAGCTCTTGAAGAAGGGATTCTGTAACCTAAGGATGAATATTGCCAACATAACTGCATTTCCTCAAAAGTGATTAGAAATTTAAAATGCAGAATACAAAGCAAAGAAAAACTCAATAAGCCTACGGACAAAAGGAATTGAATTCGCCAACTATAAAAACAGAAACCAACAGGAAAATTCAAGAACAATTCATGCTAATGATTATCTTAGAGGCAATGAAGTCAACAAGTCACTTAAGGTAGCTAAACTGAGAAAAATGACTAAATCAAAATAAACAAATAGTTGAAGAAATTTCAAAAAAAAAAAGTCCATTAACACTCACACACTGCGGTATGTACTTGAATCAAAGCCAAGAGGCAGCTTTTCACTCAAGATAGGCTCTATCTGCAAAATAAAAATGTAAAAAAATAAGGAAAAGAGGGGGAATATCCTAAAAGCAAAATTATCCACTTTCCTCGCAATTAATCTAATAAAGCAAGCACCAACACGACCAGTAGAGTTCGCATGAGTAAGAATTTTTTTTCTATGGTAAAGAAGAAAACAAAATCATCACTAATATTATATATATAATTCAAATATATCTAATATTATATATATATATATATATGGTTCATCAATTAGCAGGAAATTAAAGTGCAAACAATAATCACGACGATAACATGATATATATTGGGAGGAAACGAAGCTTTGCACGTATGAACCAGAAAAGTTATTTTCACACCAAAAAAATAAATCATAGTGGCATTTTAAAACAAAGACTCAGATCTATCCCATGAGAAATACTTCATTGTCTTCCGCTTTGCACAAACAATTTCCAAAGTACGAACAACAAATAGAAATTAAGCAAAAACGCCAATGTTTTGAGTAAAAACTAGCCTCCCACTAACCTTACGATCAATAATCGATTCTCAATGCAACAATGGACAATAGAATCACAGAAAATCAATTACTTCTAAGAACAAGATCCAAAATCTAAAATCCAATGTTTACCTATTTGTTGTAGATATTGAAGTAGATGTTGAAGAGGTACCAGAAGTCGAACAAGGCACTGAGCTCAAAGGTCTTAAACAGGGTGCCAGAAGGGGTGGCGGCGACGTTGTCACCAGCGCTGTCGGGGACGGAGGCAGCCCTGGGCTGGAAGGGATCAGAGGAAGGATGGAGCAAAGGGCGGGGCCTGAATTTGAATAAGGAGGAAGAAGGGAGGGAACGAGGACCGGCGAGTGAAGGAAGAGGAAGCGCTATTAGAAGTGACAGTTTCACTTGGTTTGGAAGATGAGGTAGAGAAACGAATGGGATCGAAGCAAAGTGAGTGTTTGAAAGGGGTGCGAGGTTTGTGGTTATGGAGAGGGAAGGAAGGGCGGGAGAGAGTGAAAGCCGCGCTCTGCATTTTTGAGATCTAAATCTGAAAATGGAACAGAAGAGAAAAGAAGAGCACGGTTGGTTCGTGGAGGTTCGGTGAGGTTCAGAAGAAAAAGGCAGAGGGATTTGAGAAAAGGAGAAAGAATGAGAGGGAGGGAAGGAAGGAGGAGGGAATTGAGATTTGGGAAAGTTTACTCTGGAGCGCGTAAAATATTAAAGAGAGTCAAAAAAAAATTTATGCAATTAAAAGTTAGCTACAAAAAAATTTGGTAGCAAATCCGTAGCTAATTAGCTATGGCTTAGCTACGTATTAGCTGTGCAATATATTTTCTTAGTTAAATTCTGTAGCTAAATTGTAGCAATTCTGTAACTATTTATTTGATAAAAATTTTCTTTTTATGATTCAAAATTTAGTTAGGGAATTTTATTTCGTAACTAATCCGTAGCTAATTTGCTACGGATTAGCTACCAAAATTTTTTGTAGCTAAATTTTGTAGCTAAACTGTAGCTAATCTGTAGCTATTTGTTTGATAAAATTTTTAATTTTCTGTATTCAAAATTTAGCTACAAATATTTAGTCTGTAGCTAATCCATAGCTAATTAGTTATGGATTAGCTACTAAAATTTTTCGTAGCAAATTTTGGTATCTAATTTGTAAAATTCTTGTAGTGTCCACAATAACCACTATATTGCCTTAGTTGATGTCACCTTTTTTGAGGAGTCCACATTCTTTCCCTCTTTCTCGACTGAGTGTTCATCAGTGTCTGATGTTCTCCTGATTTCCTTACTTGGCCCTTTTGCTAAAGCCACTTGTAATACCACAATTTCGTATAGGTGTTTCAAGTTACATGTAGATTTCTTTGTATCATCTTGAGCTTTTAGGATTGATATTATGACTCACTTTATCTTAGAGTTATAAGTTTATTTGAGCCAGACTGTCTTGCTAAAATATATTTGGAGCCATTTAGGCACAAATTATTACTATATGCTAATTTATGTCTTGAATTTTTTTTTTTAAGTCTGGAATCTAGTACCTATATGGAGGGCTATATAAAATATACATTTTCTTGAAATCAAAATTAATGGTAATTGATCCTTAGATGTTAGTGAGTTACAAAATTATTTTTAATGAATTTTTAAGACCTTTTAACCTACTCAATTTGAAGATGGGAAGTTATAGAAGTCCTATTTTGAACTAAAACCCAAGTTTTGACTTTTGATTCTTAAGGATTTTAATGTTTTTGATATTTTTATTAAACTCAAATGAGAGGTATTTCCTTATTTACATTTATGTTTTAAAGTTAATCATTAACTTAAAATAATGAAATGTAAATAAGTGGTGTATTAAGACAAGCTTCTTGTTAGTGTGTTGGAGAAGCCAACACGACCAACACCCCCACAAAACATCAGAACCTTCGTCTTCCTCTCCCATATGCCTTCCCTCTTGTTCCTCCATCCTTTGGCCACTAATTTTGCATGGTTCTCCATGGGTTCCAACCGCTGATACATCCTTACTGCGAGTAGGGTGTTGGGTTAAGAATTTTTGTAGTGGATGTTGCAGTTTTGGGAAGATCCAAGTTACCCACTTGCTTTTTTTTCCTTTTCTTGGCTCCTAAAGGTAATTCTAGGGTTCACGACTTCTCATATTTCATGGATTTAGTTAGATTTTATAGTGAGTATTCGGATTTGAGGGTGTATTGCTAAAACCTAAGGTTTGATTTAGGGCTTTCTTGAATGGAAGCAATAATTGGTTATCCTATGGTTATAAGTGTTGATTCTTGGTATTGATACTTTGTTTATAGCCTTAGATTCGTTGGAAGCTCTTCCCATTATTATCGTTGGCTCTGTAACACCGAACACTTGGACCCATTTGTTTTGGCTTGTGGAGTGAGTTGATAATATACTCTATGAAGTGTTTTCAAGTTTCTAAATTATCTTTACATGATTATTTTCATCTATTTAACTCTATGACTCTTGTACCTTATTTTGCTACTTACTCTTTTTAAAAATTTGGAAAGTTGAAATTGATGTTATTGTAATAAGTACTTGGAATTCTTTTTAACCTCTCACAAAATATCTTGGAAATACTCAGACTTTTTCAATTGCTAGAGGTTAAATAAATCTTGGGACAAGTATCTTTGAACTCTTCCTTTGATATATGACATGAGTACTTTAAGTTATTGTTGAGAAAAGTGAATATGAATCTAATGAGTATGTTTAGAATTACGATAATGATGATAAATTTTGTTGACATCTCTTAATGAGATAATCAGACATAAATTGTATTTTGGATTTACTGCTATATGTTTTGTGGGAGGAAACTTGACAGAACACCGTAGCTAGCGGCAATTGACGTTAGCCTTGGTGCACCATGTTTTGGAATACCTTAGCTAGCAGGGGTGGTGCTAGCCCGACATGTTTGGCCAATATGGCCAATTTCATTTTTCTAGCTGTTAAGAGAAAAGAGAAATGGAGAAGGAGGAAAGCATGAGAGATAAAACAGAAAAAGAGAGTAGCTAACTAGTTATGATTAGCCACCCTAACACTATATTTATATTAAATGATTAAAGCTACTGATATGCAAAATTAAGGCCCAGCCCAATAGATCAAACCTAATTATATTTCACTAACATTCCCCATCAAGCTGGAGCATAGATATTGATCATGCATAACTTGTTACAAATATAATCAACTCTACTTTGATTGAGTGCTTTGGTAAAGATATATGCAAGTTGTTCTCTTGTCCATACATGTCCAGTAATAACAAGACCTTGTTGAACCTTTTCTCGCATAAAGTGACAGTAAGCTTCAATGTGCTCTATCCGTTCATGATAAATGAGATTAGAGGCAATATGAATAGCAGCTTGATTATCACACTACAACTTCATAGGCATTACACTTTTAACTCCAATCTCATTAAGAAGATGATGATTCCTCACTAATTCACAAGTAGCTTAGGTCATGGCCCTATATTCTGACTCAGCACTAGAACGAGCAACAACATTCTATTTCTTACTCCTCCAAGAAATAAGGTTACCTCTAACAAGAACACAATAACCTGAAGTAGATCTTCTATCTATGGGAGAACCAGCCAAATCAGCATTGGAGAACCTCTCTATCATATTATGTCCACGATCTCTATACAAGACACCACAACCTGGAGCCCCTTTTAGATACCTCAATATATGAAGAACAACCTCCCAATGAGTGGTTCAGGGAGATGACATGAATTGACTAACCACGGTGACAGAGAAGGCAATATCAGGACGAGTAATCATGAGGTAGTTAAGCTTTCCAACTAACTTTCTATATCATTCAGGGTCAGGCATAGCATCTCCATCATCTGGTAAGAGTTTGACATTAGGGACCATAGGTGCTTCGACAGGATTGGCTCCAAGCATACCTGTTTCTCTAAGTAAATCAAGCATATACTTCCTCTGAGTAAGAAAAATACCCTTCGAACTTCGCATCACTTCAATGCTTGAGAAGTATTTCAAAGCACCCAAGTCCTTACTCAAAAATTATGTTTGAAGAAAGTCCTTTAGCTTTCTAATCCCAATCTCATCACTCCCAGTAATGATAATATCATCCACATAAATCACCAAGAAAATACAGCCACCCTGAGAGCATCGAAAGAATACTGAATAATCAAAAGTACTTCTTTGTAGCCCAAACTAAAGAATAGCTTGACTAAAGTGCCCAAATCATGCCCATGGAGCTTATTTGAGGCCATATAATGACTTCTTTAGTTTGTAAACTTTACCATTCTCCCCCTGAGCAACAAACCCAAGAGGTTGCTCCATATATACCTCCTCCTACAGGTCACCATGGAGAAAGGCATTATTGACATCAAATTGGTGCAATGGCCGATGATGACTAGCTACAAGAGAGATAAAGATACGAACAGAGGCGAGTTTAGCAACAAGAGAAAATGTATCAAAATAATCAATTCTATAAACCTGAGCATAACCCTTAGTAACAAGACGAGCTTTTAAACGAGTCACAGAGCCATAGGGATTAACCTTCATAACATGCACCCACTTACAACCTATTGCTTGTTTACCAATAAGTAGAGAAAATAATTCTCAAGTGTCATTGTGTTTAAGAGCATGCATCTCATCCAACATAGCCTGATGCCACCCCTCATCAAGAGAAGCAACAAAAGATTGACCAGAACGATATAAACCAGCATAAGAAACAAAAGAAGAAATAGGATAAGTATAGTTACGTTTACCTTTTCGAAGAGCAATTGGGAGATCAAGACTCGAATCTGGAGGAGCAGGGTCCGGAGAGGAAGTAGGAACTGGAACATGCAATGAATCCGTAGTGTCTGGAGTAGTAGGACCGACCACAGTAGGTTGCTGGTTCCGCTAAACATAATGGTGGAGCACAGAAGGATGAGGGAAGGGACAAGACCAAGAAGGAGGAGAATAAGAAGTACCTAGAGTAGGAAAAAAAAATATACCAAAAAGTCCTCATCATTATTTGGGGGAGAGGAAGGGGTAAACTGATATGCGTAAAATATACTAAGAGCAAGTGCACTCTATCACCAAGTAATATAGGACTTGAGTCCCAATTATTGATCTCACGAGGAATAAGTGGTAATTACTAGATTCGTAAAACCTTTTGTTATCTAGACAATCGAAAGTGTATGAAGAAATTTAAAATCAAATCAGAAAACAAATAAAGAAAAACATTAAACAATCAAGCAAAGAATAGATAATTAATGAGAGAGAGACTAGGGCGCAAGGTTCACTTAAATCCAATTATTCAAATTTTCTTTTATTTATGATGTAAGGTAATTCTTTTACCAATATTCTCTTACCTGCTATTGAATCCTAATGGTCATGGATGAATCAATATTCTATTCTTAAATTAAATCGCCTATTTGGTCATTTAGTTGAATTAATTAGGAATGCATTAAGCTTTAATTCAAGAGATGAACTAACATACTTGTCAATTCCATTAGTAGAAAAAATTAATATTTGGTCATTCACCAATCTAATTTTAGGCTTATCATATAGATCCACTCATTGAATGTGGATGGTCACTGATCAAATAATGAATCAACACATGCCAAAAGTGATCAAGTTATGATAAGAATGTAAATAATATGATAAACCCTGAAAGAAATTACCTTAATCAAATTAGAAATCAAACCCAAATAATTAGGAAAACAAGATCCCTCATAGCTCTAGCTATGAGTTTAACTACTCATGTTCAATACAAACGAACCCATATCAGAATACAAACCCATAAAAGGCAATACCCAAAGAAAGGGGAAAACTAGAAAGAAAAAGAAATCAAAATCCCTTTAATGGAGATTATGATCTTCAAGCCTTCAAGAATCGAATCCTCCCTTCGAAGTTGTCCTCCAAAGTCTGCTGTCACGAAACTGCTCTCTCAGGATTAGGGATTTTTTACGTTGTGTACTCAATGTCTAAAAGTGTGTTGAATTTGACGTAACTTCTTCTATTTATTGAAATTCACATCTGCTGTTACGTAACCAGCGCCTAGGAGCTGAATTTTTGGACGCTTGGGTGCTCAACCACTTAAATCAAGACACGCGTTGTTACTTCCTACACGCTCAAGTGCTCTTCACCCAGCGCTCAGGCATTGGGTCACTAAATCACCGCTGCTGCATACGCTTTGGGCGCTCAGGCGCTCCAACACCAACACTCAAGCAGTAGACGCTGATGAAAAATTTCTCTTTTCCTTGCTTCTTTGAACGTCTAGTCTTTTCCATGTGTAATTAGCTGACAAAAACACATAAAACACATAATAAAAACACAATTAAACAATACTAAAATATAACAAAACTTACAAACAAAGTTCAATAAAAATAAAATAAACATAAAAAGAACATGAAAAACTAAGGAATTGAACCGTAAAAATATGACATGTTGACGGTTCATCATAGACTCAGAAGAGAAAGCAGTGGTTTCAAAGAATGTCACATCTGCAAAAACAAGATACTGACGTAAATTAGGAGAGTAACACTGGTACCTTTTTTTGACTTCGAGAGTAACCAAGGAAGATATATTTGAGGGAACGAGGATCTAACTTGGAGACCTGAGAGCAAATATCCTACACAAAACAAGTGCAACCAAAAATTCTAGGAGGGAGAGCAAATAAAGATTGAGAGGGATATAGTAAGGAACAAGGGATTTGACCATTAAGAACAAATGAAGGAAGACGATTAATTAAATAACATGCGGTAGACACAGCATCAGCCCAAAAATGTTGAGAAACTTTCATTTCAAATAAAAGAGCACGAGCAATTTCAAGTAAATGTCGATTCTTTCTTTCCGCCACCCTATTTTGTTGAGGGGTGACAATGCATGAGGTTTCATGAATAATGTCATGTTCTTGCAAAAAAGATAGAAAAGGGGTAAACAAGTATTGTTTAGCATTATCACTACGAAGAGTGTGAATAATAATATTAAATTGAGTTTGAACTTCAGCACAAAAGGAACAAAATATATTAAACACCTTTGAATGATTTTTTATTAAATAAAGCCAAGTAACACAAGAGTAATCATTGACAAAAGTAACAAAATATTTTGTTCGATGGTGTTTAGCAAAAGGAAAAGCAACACACTTATTGACTCTAGGAGGAAAAGATCCTCGATGGTGTTTAGCAAACTGACAAGATTCACAATTCAAAACAAAGGAAGACTCTAAACTAGGACACAATTTCTTCAATGTCTGCAAAGGTGGATGTCCAAGTCGACAATGAAGATGAAACGGAGAAATGGAAGCAGAACAAGTGTAACACCCTCCTTAGGGCACCACATTTCTGACTCCCGACTTATAATCTGAAAAGAAGTTCGCACAAAGTTTGAGTTATAAAAGATGAGTTTCAAAATTTCTTCTTTATTAAAACGTAAATTTACTGAAACTATTAGGTAATATTGAAAATCATATTTCAACTATTCATTATGCAATATTGACAACAATTAATATCATAATTTAAAGAGAAATATAAAATTAACAGACTTATTTTTTTTAACAGTAGCAAACCCCATGATGGGTCCTACTTAATAGCATGGTACAACACTAACATTAAATCTTAACATACTCGTTCCTTCTCTTATATCAACTTGATGCATCAGAACTTTACTCCTTGTCTACCCAACACATCTTCGAAACTTGAGACAGCCACTTTTCAATGTTTCCATCAATCTCTGAGTATCTACCACTCGTTATGTCTAAGACAACTCATTCCTTCTACTGTATAATTTTAACAATACAGACAAAGCAAAACAATATAACAAAGAGGTGAGATCACCTACACCAATACCAACATGGCAGCACAGAGATAACACAAACAACAATATCATACAGATAAATCATACCATAATCATGCTATCAGCATTAATCAACTATCATCATCTAATCATTTATCAGTTCAATCATCATCCAAGTACTCAAAACAATTGTCATAGCCAACATTCCTTAATTAATATATCATACGAGATATAAATGCTCAGTTATGCATATGCACAAAGACTCAGTTTATCAAAAACAACTCCATAGAGGTTTTCACAATTTCGAGAAGAATGCTCTGGTTAATTGTAAGCCTTAGCCCAAAGACAATCTCCCAGTCATCGAAAAGAATCGTGTTCTTATCGGGTATCGTCAATGCGTTGCAACGGACTGCATCGCCAAGTGGCACAAGGTACTCGCCAACTATCCACTGGTCGACCGCCGTGCTGCCTCGACGCCCCAAGATCCATCATAGACCTCACTATCAATTCTCATTCCCTCTTCAACCACAAGGGCCATAATAGCTATTAGCTATATTTTATACAATGCACGAATATATCAGTGCAAGTCCAACCCCAAAGGGCCAAATCTTTTCAATTTCATTTGTTCAATGTAATCATATGCTTCAACGCATATTTTTCCAATGCACGTATAATGCACCAAATCCAATCACAGACATATCTTTCTAATGCATGTATAATGCACCAAATGCCAATCATAGGCAAAACATGTCATTTTCTCTCACAGCATCCATATACTGATTCTACAGTATTTATACTGTATTTTCAACAAGAAATTCATATTATCACATTTTCATAATTATAAAACTCTTTCGTCGTGTTTTCACAAAATTGCGCAATATTTCTATTTCATTTTCACAATTCCAAAACGTTTCTGTTACGTTTTCACAATACTGCAACTCTTCTGTTGCACCTTTAAATCACGTATTAACATTTTTTAACATTTTTTTCAATCGTATAAAAATATACGTTTCTCAAATTGCATAATGATTTTTCATCATTTTCAAAATCGCGTAACTTAAAAATCATTTTTTAAGTCGCATAAAACATTTTCCATCATTCTCAAAATATTTAAAACACTTTCCAAATCACATAATAATTTTTCATCATTTTTACAATCACGTAAAAATATTCTATCACTTTTAAATCATATAGTGATTTTTCAATAGTAATTCAAATTACATAAAATATTTAAACGTAATTCAAATCACTTAAAATGTTTCAACGCGTCTCCAATCGCGTAGTAATATTTTATCATATTTCAAATCACGTACTTTAAAATTACATTTTTAAGATACATAAATAATTTTTTACCACAATTCCATTACAGAAAATATTTCTCATTCTTCAAAAATTCTATTTTCACTTTTCTCAAACTAACATGACTTTATACTTTATTTAACACATTTTCTTTACTCAAGAAAATCTTTTTCCACATTTCTTTACTCAAGAAATCCTTTTCCAAAATATAATTCACAAAATCACTTTTCCATTGATGTAAATCAACGTTTCAAAACTTAACATTTTCTAACGCACTTCAAAACTTGAAAATAAGTTATACGTTAGTAAATTTTCAAAATACCATTATATTCTCCATTTTTTCCAAATCATTTTCAAATCAACCTTCCTCAAAATAATATAACTTTCTACTTCATTTAATATATCTTCTTACTCAAGAAAATCATTTTTCACAGTATATTTCACAAATTCACAATTCCATTGAATTAAATCAATGTTTCTAATTTTAAAAATTATTAACGCTTTCCAAAATCTAACGAGATTTTAACAAAAATAAATTCTTTTTAAAACAAATTGAGGCTCACTTGCAACCTCTCTTTTTCATTTACATAAAAATTCATTTCTCAAGTGCTAAAATACTCTGATTCTCTTTTCAAATTTCTTGTATTAAATTAATTATATTTCCACTTGGAGAATCACTTTGTTTAATCAAAATCAATGCATTACAAGCCTTCGAAAACGTGGACATGACTATTGAAACCATCAAATATTTTTCCTTCTAAATTGATATGGTTTTACACAAACAAAACCATTAAAAATTTTGTTTTCAAAACCGCAAGACTTATGGTTATAAAACCAAACCCATTTGTTCAAATTCATTTTTATTTTCTTTGCAAATCCTTTTTTCACTTTCTTTGCAAATCCTTTTTCACTTTCTTTGCAAATTCTTAAAATCATCATTGCTATTTTCATTTAAATCTCATGTTTTGTAAAACACTTAGAAACTTTTTTTATACAAAATAAATCAATAAAAATTCCTCAAAAATCATGTTCTTGTACTCTTTGAAAAATAAACTCTTTGTTTATTTTCCTTGTTTTTCTAAACATCCATTTTCATCATTCATGAAAATATTCATTTATGAACACCTATCTTGAGGTGTCTTAACCGATATTCACCATGTTTCTAGGGATCAAAAATTAATTCTCTTGTTCTTAAAAAATTTTAATATGAACCCTAATCAAGGGCATCAAAACCGTAGTCTTTCCTTGGCCATTGGGACCAAAATTAATTTTCTTTCCATCACCAAATCATGGCATACACATACATACACATCATATATATATATATATCAAAAGCATGCCATATTATCATCATGCATAGTATAAGCATACCATCAAAATCATAAACTCATGCAAAGCATATTAAGCATAGGCAATTAATCAAAGCTCATAAACACATATAAATTATTACATGACCATGGATATGAATCCTCACATGGATTCACCATCCATCAAATATAAGACCATCTCTCACCACCATGCTTGGTTGGTGAGATGGATCTCCCTCTTACCTCTTGAAGATCCTCAAAAACTCCTTGTTTTGCTTCTTTTTCCAAGTCCTTCACCACCAAGGGCTTCTCAAATACAAAACAAAATATATAAAAATTAGTATACTAAGCTTGATTAAGAGGAATCATTGATCAAACATAGTTTAGATCATGAAAAAGAAGAGAAGAAATGAAGTCTTCTTATACTTCACTTCAAAAACCCAATAACTTTGATCTTGAAGAAAGTCCATGAAGATGAATGATTTAGAGAAAATCTCCAACATGAAAGTTGCTTAGAATATCATGTAGATTCAAGCTCTATGATTGGATGAAATTAAAAGAGATTGGAGAGTGGTTTTAGGTGTCTTGACTGAATGGTTTCTCTTGAAGCATAAAGATGGATTTTTTTTTATTTTTGATAGAAACTTGAAACTTGGATTTGAAGCTCAAGATGAATATTTTGGAAAAACTCATAACTAGAGATGTTCTTAGAATGATGTTTAGGTTTAGGAAATGTGTTTAGATGAAATTTTAGAAGCTTGGAGACATGATTTCTAGGTGTTGACCGAATGGTATTTCTTAGAGAAGAAAATAGAGTTTTTTTTTTTTTGTATTTTGTTTTAGAGAAGATGATGAATAGAAAGCAATTATGATACAAATGATAGAAACCAAAAATTTTGGTCTTCTTTGGAGTACATGGCCGTAGCTCATATGGAGAGAAAGAAGAGAATATATTTTGCTAAGTCTTGCTTTTGAAAAATCAACGAATAATGAAGATTGATCAAGATAGAAAATTAATGGTCTTCAAACTTTTTCTTTGGCCTAAAAAGGCTATTCAAAATTGTCTCCTCCTTCCTATGCATTCTCCAAAATCGTCCCCCTCTTCCTAATGCATTCATGAAGTTGTCATCTTTAGTAGTCACCATCTAGAGCATTTCTAGCCATTGATTAATTCAATGGTTAGGATTTAGGTAGACTTTTGATTTAGAAGACTTAATCTAGGCCATTAGATTTTTTTCCTTTAAATTCTAACCATTAGATGTGTCTCCAAAATGAAGGGTCAAGATTACTCCTTCTTACTTTTAATCTAAGGGTCATAATTAGTCTTTGCTACTTTTTAAGACCAAATCTCCACCCTTGATTAATTCTTCATCCAATGGTCATAAATGGTCTTTTTCACTTTTTAAGACTAAATCTCCACCCTTGATTTAATCTAAATCAAATGGTTATAAATGGTCCTTGTTACTTTACAAGACCAATTCTACACCGTTGATTAAATCTACGGTTGATATTGAAGCCTTTCTTATTAAGCTTATCTAGATTAAGTCTCTACTGTTGATTAGATCAATGGTTAACATCCAATGTTTCTTTATTAAATTTATTTCTCAACCGTTGATTAAATCAAGATCAAGTCTCCACCGTTAATTAAATCAATGGTGGATATCCAAACCACCAATGTTGACTTAAGCAATATAATTTTTATTTTTATCTACTAAAAATCTCACGAAAGAATATATTTACTGTATTTTTATCGCCGATAAGTAAATACAAGATACTAAACACAATACAAGAAAATTTCCACTTTAATTTAGAGAAACAAAAATCAGCTCCTTAAGGTGCTGCATGAGAAGACTTCAAATAAAACTGTTTCCTGATTCAGGGTTTAGTAAGATCCCCTGTCTCATCTAAACAAGCAGTACAAATTTTTCTATCCGTCAAAATTTTTTTCACTTTGCGGGACCCACTTGGGCCCACGTATGGCCACCTGGGCTCACATACACCCCCTGGGCCCACAAATAGTAAAAATTTTCATAACCACACATAAAATCACAAAAATTAGAAAACTCACAAATATCAAATCAGATCACGTAAAATAATTAAAGCCTAACGATAAAAATTAAATTACGTAAAGTTTTCCCCGGCCCAAAAATTTTTATTTTCCTGATACAGAGTTAATCACTCAAAACGATCAAATACGCTGACGGAATAATCAAAATAATTTTACAGTATCCAGAAATCACTAAACAGTAAAATTATGTTAACTGTCAAAATTACTGTTTAAGAGATAGAAAATTTTGGGGTGTTACAACAAGCAACTGACAGTGGTCTCAAATTAGCGGACTCCAAAACATATAAGCCATTGGATTCACGACCTCTACCAATCACCTTCTTCGTCCCAAGATCCTGAAATAAAAAATATGTAGGAAAGAAGTTAACACTACAATTCAGAGTATTAGTAATTTTACTGACAGATAAAAGATTAAAAGGAAAATACGGTAAACATAAGACATAATATAAGGGAAGAGAGAATGAAGGATTAACAACCCCACTACTTATAACAGGGGCTAAGGAACCATTAGCAAGAGTGACATTTGGTAAAGAAGAAGTAGGAAGAAAAGAGGATAAAATACCAATATTACCTATCATATGGTTTGTTGCACTAGAATCAATGACCCATGTACGGGAAGAAGAAGTGAGGCAAAAACAGTAGGATTACCTGACTAGACAAGAGTAGTAATGGAAGAAAAACCAATACCTTGTGAGGCTTGGAACTAAGTGTAAGCCTCAAATTCAGCACCAAACATGGTGATAGTTCTGAGACCCTATGTTTAAAGAGTAGTGACAGGTGTGGGCAAGAGACATTCTTGAGTTGTTGCATGAGCATAAAGCTAACCTTGGGAGGAACCAGGTTTTCCATTCAACTTCTAATAATTCTTCTTAATATGGCATTCCTCCCTGCAATAATAATAAAAATAAGAACCACCATCACGACCACCAGAAAAACTACTATCACGGCCACCAAAACGACCACATGTTCTACCACGATCTCCACCTCTACCTGTTCTACCACCACCACGACCAACCAAAGCAGCCGGTGATCCAGAAGAAGAATCATAATGCAACTCATGATGAGTGCACATGAGGCGGCGATAAGCATCAACAAGGGTCATATGATCAAAACCAGTTAATAGCTGATTACAAGCGGCACTGAACTCAGAGGATAATCCAAACAAGAAACTCATAACTGCCAATTGTTCCTGCTGTAAGCGCATCTGTTTAACATCAGTAGAGATAGGTTGGAGATCATTCAATTCTTCATAGGTACGCTTAAAGTCAGTAAAATACCTATGAAGAGACTTATCTTGTTGTGCTGGTCTATGAAACACCTGTGGCATCTCATAAAGAAGAGTTCAGTTAGCTTTCCCAGATTAAAGAAACTCCATATACTCTCATAACTCTTTCACAGTATCATAGTGAAAAATAACATGCTTAATGGAAGTATCAAGGGTTTTATTGATCATACCAAAGAGTCGATTATCTTCCTGCAACCACCGATCACGCCTGATTTTGGATATTGGTGGGTCATCTGTTAGATGATCTTTTTTCTCAATCCCGATGACAAACATGATGATAGTTTTACGCTATTTTGCATAGTATTTCCCATCAAACTTATCATCAGTAATGCAGACAGAAGTAGAGATGACCTCAGGCATAACAGTAGGTTTCATAGACTTCTCAGATTCATTAGAACTAGTGGAACTAGAATTGTGATCAGGATCAGCCATTAGGGAAAAAGAAAAGATACACCAACGTACACTGCAAACAACACGAAAATCATTGGGCTCAAAGAAAAGCACCCAAACTATATTGAAAACACCTAAACACCATCGAAAAATACATCAATTGAACTGAAAACACCCAAATGGCACCCAAAAACACATCAATAGGACTGGGTGCAAAAGAAAACTTCAAAGCACACCTGAAAATGCCCAAATCGTGGACCGGGCTCGCTGGGTTCTATCAAACACTCCAAGTCGCCACTGAAAACACCAAAAACACAACACCTTTGGCCAGCAGCGACACCCCTTGTCATCAAAAATACTAGTCGCGCCTCCCTTGGCCTGCTTCGACACCCCTGGTCGTTGGAAATAGTAAGCATGACACTGACCTGGCCATTGATCAGTACATGTCGCGTGAAGCCCTCACACCCAAACACCCACGAAAACCTCTGATCTAGACCTCAACAGGGTTGGGAAAAATCAGTCAACCCTAGGGAAAGGTAAATCGGCAGATTCTGAGCACAAAGGTATTTTTTTCATTTTGTTTTGGAAAAAAGGCAGAGTAAGGTTTAGAAGGCTAGGGTTTGTTTGAACTGGTTCTGATACCATGTTAAGAGAAAAGAGAGATGGAGAAGGAGGAAAACATGAGATAAAACAGAAAAAAGGAATAGTAAACTAGTTATGATTAGCCACCCTAATACTATATTTATATTAAACGATTAGAGTTACTAATATACAAAAGTAAAGCCCAGCCCAATAGATCAAACCTAATTATATTTCACTAACACTAGCTAATAGAGGTGGTGTTAGCCTGTCGTATTAGTACACACGTGTGGTTTGGAAAGGTCCCGGAGAAGCAGGTATTTGTTTGGTTATGGATTGGAAACCTCCTTTTGTATCTTAGTCATATGACTATTTTGAATTTTAGTACTTTATATTGATCTATTTCTTTTGTTATTATTTGAAGAATGATCCAAACTACAATTATTGATGGAATATGTTTTCTGCCCATACTCAGTTACAATATTTTAACTAGAATTGTTATTATACTTATATTTGGAAAGTTGTAAGAATGCTTTGATTGAAAAACTTGTGCATGGGCTTGTCTTATTCCTGTTATAGATATAGTAAGAAGCGTGTTAATACTAGCTTAGCGGTGAAAATTGGAGACCATACCATACCACAAGTCATACGGTTTAGATATCTTGGATCTATCAGATAAAATGACATAGAGATAGAGGGAGATGTAAACCATATAGGATTCAAGCTGGATGGATGAAATAGAGGAGTGCTTTAAGAGTTATTTGTGATAGAAAAGTGTCTCTCAAGCTTAAGAGTAAATTTTACCTCACAGCTATAAGATCTGTGATGTTGTATGGTACTGAATGTTGAGTAGTAAAAAGCTAGCAAGAGCATAAGAACAGTGTCACTGAGATGAGGATGTTGCGCTGGATGTGTGGCCATACAAGACAATATAGGATTAGGAATGAATGCATTAGAGAGAAAGTAAGGGTAGCTAGCACCTAGTGTAGAAAATATGGGAGAATCTTGTCTTAGATGGTTTGAACATGTAAGGAGAAGACCCTTAGAAGCCCCTGTAAGAAGAGTAGATCAGGTGGAGGATAGCCTAATAGTTAGAGATAGAGGGAGACCAAGAAAGATTATAGGTGAAACGATTAAAAAGATTTAGATTTGGATGGCATTTCTGAAGACTTGGTTTATGATAGGGCACAATGGCATCGTTTGATCCATGTAGCCGACCCCACTAGTGGAAAAAAAGCTTGGTTGTTGTTGTTGTTGAGTCTTGTGACTCACTATATTATCCCAATGTTTTTCAGATACTTGTGGTGAGGAAGGTCTAAGCTCCTCAGCTTGATAGGAGCAGTTGTCTCATGGTGAGCCTGACATTTTGTTCGTGAGGGTGCTACATTTTTTTTTTCATTTTTGGTATATTTAGATTATATATTAAATTCTATATATGCTTCATTATCTATATATAGGATCTAACTTCCGTTATGTTTGTTTAATTAGGGATATATGTATGGATATAGACAATGCTTCTCTTGTGCATCATGTAGATGCTATGGTTGTTGGAAATATGAATATGATGGATCGCAAGATATTGTATATTCTGGGAATGTTTCATTTTTAGGGGAAATTATGTTGAATTTCTTGTATATTTGGTATACCTTGTTTATTAATGTTGGATGGATATGTTAGGCTTGCTAGGTTGGTATTCCACCATATGCGTCGATCATAGCCCATGTTTTTGGTCGTGACACCACTCTTCCTCATCCTTTTCAGACTTATTAGCGTAAGTCGAATCATGACAATGCAGTCATTGTTCTTATGAAATCTAGCCCTGAGTGGCGATAAGCTATAGTAGATGAAATGGCAGCCTTGCACTCTAGCAGCACGTGGGAGTTAGTTCCTCTTCTTCCAGGTAAGTCGACTATTTGGTGTTGATGGGTTTATGCTGTGAAGTTGGCCCTGGTGGGCATATTGATCTTTTCAAAGCCCGTTTGGTTGCCAAATGTTATACTCAGATTTATGGTTTGGACTATGGTGATACATTCTCGCCTGTAGCTAAGATTGTTTCAGTTTGTCTCCTTCTCTCCATGGCTGCCATGTCTCATTGGCCTCTCTTTTAACTTGATATAAAAAAATGCATTTTTACATGGATAGCTTGCTAAAGAAATCTATATGGAATGACCTCCTAGTTTTGTTGCTTAGGGGGAGTCTGGACAAGTATGTCACCTATGTCGATCTCTTTGTGGGTTGAAACAGTCCTCGTGAGCAAGGTTTGGGCAATTCAATACAGTGATTCAACAAATTGGCATGATTTACAGTGAGGCAGATCACTCTGTTCTTTTACTGCCATTCTCCACAACGTTAGAGCATTTATATAGTAGTATATTTTGATCATATCATCATCATGGAAAATAATGAGGATGGTATCAATCAACTGAAACAACACTTATTTCATTATTTTCAAACTAAGGATTTGAGACACCTTAAATATTTTCTTAGTATTGATGTGGCTCGGTCCTAAGATGATGTTACTATTTCTCAAAGAAAGTAAGCTTTTGATATCTTAGAGGAGATTGGCATGTCAGACTGTCGTTCTGTAGAAACTCTTACACTGTATTTAGATATTTTTTCATTAATAGAACGGAATAAAACAGAATAGGTGGGGATGAACCAAAAAAGGAAGGAAAGGAATGGAACATAGTTACCTTTCTTTGTTTGGAAGATTAATAATAGAACAGAACGAAAATTGTCCCACTTCAATTTTGGGGGAAACAAAAATTGAGTCTTTAAGGGGAAGAGAAGGGAAATGATTCCCCATGTGTTCCTTTCACTTCTCATGTATTTTAAAACTCACAAATAAAAGAAGTTATTTCTCTTTCTCTCATTCCTTTTTCTTTTCACTCTTTATCTATCATCCAAACATATTGTTATAGATCACATCCAAACATATATTATGGATCTAAACATCAAGCTTTTACCAAGATAGGAGACTCTTATTAGATCCTGGGCGATATATTGGAGACTTGTTGAGAAACTAAACTACCTTACCATCACTCAGTCAAACATCTCCTTTGTTGTATATAAGCTTGATGCATATGACTTATAGCTAAGAGTTCTTTTAGCAGTATGAGGAAACTTGACAGAGCTACAATACATGAAGCCATGGAGCAGAAGATTGTAAGTGTTGAAACTTGAAACTATATATAGGGCTTACGAAGGTTACTGAATCTGTCTTACATCAAATGATTTGAAATAATATATAGTTTTCCATGGTTCAGTTAATGCAAGATATCTTTTTATCGAATATATATATAAAATCCGCCTACTAGCACATAAAACAAGGAAACAAAGAGGGAAAAAAAAAATAAAAGCTTGAGAGAGCTCCCCAGTCCTTCCGTATATCTATCAAAGAAACCCTTTAAAACAACCATGTGCATAAACCCACAAGGAACCAAGGAAAGGTCTAAGATGAAATGGAAAGTACAGAACCATTACCTTTTCATACATCTTGATGGTTGGTGCATTTGAAGCTCTCACAGAAAGATCAACAAAGTAAGCCTTGTCACTGCAAAATCCACATTCTTACTTATAACAAGGCATCGACTCAAACACAAATTCAATAAGCTACTGGTATCATTATGGAGTCTCGCGCAAGCCAAACATCACCCCCCCCCCCTCCCCAAAAAAAAAAAAAAAAGATCCCATATATTTTGATGTAACAGACAAAAGAAAAGTCATACAAATTATATAAATATGACATGTCATAAAGTAAAGAATACATTATTTTACAGAAAACTACTAGGAAAAGAAAATTCAAATAAGATCGTGTACAGAAGAAAAAGGAAGGTTTCAGAAACTTAAGATAAAAATATCACACATATACATGTCTTACATATTGTCACTGATGTCTTCCAGCAGATTCATCAGTTTCTTGGCTAATTGCTGTCGACGATACTCTAGAGCAACGGTTACTGCAGTTACATGCCAAGATTCTCCTTGCCCTTCTACTTTACCTATAATTGACTTCATAAAGTTGTTAATATCCCATTATATTCCACAAGAAGAATATGATGAAATAACTATCAAATTTATACATTGTCTGACTTAATCCACGGTTTGGCACATAGTCTGACTTTCTAAGAGAAACATAGGCTATAGCATGCATTAGCAGATGCAAACAATGGAAGGCATCTAAAGTGTCATTAATTAGTGTTGTTATATGGTCCGCCGCTGCTTTATCAACCAATAACGTACGGTTTCTAGATCATCTCCCTAACTGGGAAGTATATCATGTCATTTTTGATTGAACCTATGCTAGAGTTTTACATTGCCAGTTCCTGCTACAAGCTGATAAGCCATTGAAGACAAATTCTATTCTTCAATCTTAATTCCTTAGCCAATGCCCAAGCTACATTCATGTGTACAACCACTTCTATTTTCCTAAGGTAAATTAAAAATAAATGGTTTTCAATTTCAAAAATAAGACCTTCTGAAAATCAATCTACATGACATCCATCCCAACAGGCATTAGAAACACAAAACAACTGCCATAACCTAGCTAAGACTAGCACTTCAACATGAGATGGTTACACAACAAAAACCTAAGTTTCATTTCACTAGCAATATAGATTTACGTGAGAAACGTATAGTTGGTGGAAATGTAAATAGCTTACTGTAACCCATGATCAAGTTTTTGGGGCCTTGAGCGACGTGAAAATAGTCGAGCCATCTTGCTAGATAGGTCATGTAGAAGGACATGTTGAACTGAAAGAAGCAATTAAATGAAGCACCGTCAGCATCAAGTCCCCAATACCAATGTAATGCTTTGTGCTGAACGACGAATGGAAAAGGAAATTTACAGTTTCAGTGAGATGGTCAAGATTAATGGATGGAAAACGAAGAAGATCGTTGCAGTAAAACCTGCGTATCTTTGTCATATTCAAAAGGAAAATGATTTTTGTCCAACCCAAATACGTTTACTGTATGATTTTTGTCCAACCCAAATACGTCTACCGTATGTCTACCATATACTTATGTAAGAGAGATGTCAAATCAGACTGTATGTTACTATAACTTTCTTGTGAGATATAAAATAAGTTTATGAAAAAGTTGGATGAAAGTTGGAGTATTTTGGTTGGACGAATAACGCTGCTGTATTCAAAAATCCTGATTCGCTCCCTCTTAAGCAAACACTGTCACAGATTAGGCGAACAATACGTCCGTGACTGAGTCGTATATGCACGCCCATCGTCTCCTATTGTGATCTCTGTACTCTCATGATCTACAATACTTTTTCTCTTTTTGGTACTAAAAAATTAAAGATTTAAATATGTTTTTGTTGTTTAAAAATATAGTAATTTTTAGTTTAAATACTTTTTTTTTATAATTTTGGTTTAAGTTTTTTAAAAATTATTGATTTTAACCTTTAGTGAACTTTTTTTAAATATTTACAGTGATAAACAAAAGTTTCACTTATTGATATAAGGTGTTAATAACTTTGTTTGTCACATAAATATTTAACAAAAATTTAATAATAACATAGACTAAAACCAATAAATTTTAAAAAACTTGAAAAAATAATAATAGAGATTTAAATAAAAAAATATATTATATTTTTAAGCACAGAAAACATATTTAAGCCAAAACTATATTATAAGCAACTCGAAATAAAAAACTATATTGGTGTTGTATGGAAAAAAAACTGAAAATATAAAAATGAAAACTATATTGATGTTGAATGGGCAGAACACATCCTTCTTTTATCCCGTCTTTTTTTTTTTTTTGGGTTGGAAGCATCTTATCAGGTCTTTTTTTTTTTTGGAAGCATTTTATCCAGTTTTTTTTACAACCAAGTAAAATTGACAATGAACTAAATTTTGCCCAAAATTAAACCTTTACAAATGTCAAAACAAGTTGAAAGAAGCCATTACATAAGCATATATAGTGAATATGTAAATAGTTTAAGTAAAAACAACACATGTAAGATGCTTTTAATTAATTCTATGGTCTTCATTAATAATCAGTGTGAGATTAATTTCTTTGATACTTTTACAACTAAAATATCTTTTTGACAATATCTTTTTCTTTAGAATTTAAACTTTGTTATCTCTCTTAAAGGATGATTCTCTTACCATCACATCTAATTCTAAGATGCTTAATTTGAATCGCATCGCATATTCAAAAAGAAAGTTTATAAAAAAAAAAAAATCATGTACATAATGCTAAGACGAGCTAGGTCGCCTACCCAAACTATAACTCAGTCCTACATCCAAAATTATTTTGGTAAAAAAATCAGCCCGATCCTGACCAAAAGTCTTGGAGAAAACTAGGTCAACCTCAACCCAAATATCTCAAGTTGGACAGGGTCTTCGGGCCTGAGCTGAGTCATGAACACCGAGAAATAGGGATGTGAAAGATTAAAATCAGACTGTGTGACCATAACCTTGGTAAAGAATAAGTGAGATACGATATGAACTAATGCTCCACCAATTATTGTGCATGAGTTTAAAAATTTGTACTACTACACTCAAATATATTATAACTAGATTGATAACTTGTATGATGCATATGCTTATTAAAATAAGTAATGTATTTGTTAAATTATTATAATAAAATTGTTTATATATATATATATATATATATATATATATATATATATGCATGAATAACTTTAATTTTAATTTTATTTATTTATTGTTAATATTAATATATTTAGATTGAGATATTTTATAAAGTAATTCATAATAATATATGATGTATATATTTAGTCTATTAAAAACTAATATATCATAGTATCATATATGAGTATTTTTTTCAACATGATTTTCTGTTTTTATTGTTGCTCGTATGGTATTTTTTTTTAATCCATTTATAATCGGAAAGTAATTGCAAAGTCTTAGTCATTAGAAGAAAAAAAATTGATTAACTATGTATCATTTACAATTCGAACAAATTATTAAAGAGTAAAAAAGACAAAGGAATAAATGAAGACAAAAGACAAATAAAATAATCATTAAAAAATTTAGAAAAAGGAGAAGAAAATTATATATAATTTATAAAAAATATACATTTTGAATATAAAAAGACAAGGTAGGTAATTAGATTATTTTAAATTAAAATCTAAAATTTTAAAATGAGAGTGTTTGATTGATAACAAACAAAACCTACATGAAAATAGTAGGAGTTGAAGAAAAAACATTCAACTAATAACTGCTACGTATCATTAAAATTATCTACATAAAGTGTGTTTTATATAATAAGTATATAGATTTATTGGACCAAACTTATACATAACATAAACGTGTTAGACAAAGTAGTGCTATTGATATAACTCAAGTTTTGCAACAGTCAAATCTCTTATTTTCATTGACTCTACTTTGACATCAATTGAAACTAAGTCGCTTAGACGATTTTAAAAATGCAACCCTAACATTAACCCTGTATATTTTTATTTTAGTCTTTGACTAGATTCCCTACTGCTTGACTCGGGTAATTTCTGACATCTCCGACCATTACAAGATCATCAACATATACTAATATTGCAGTAAAACCCATAGCGGATCTTTTGGTGAATAGGCTAAAATCAGCCTCGGATTGAGAGTAACCATACGCAGTAAGGGCTTCAGTCAACTTGGCATTCCACTGTCTACTACACTGTTTCAAACCATAGAGTGACTTCTGTAGTTTACAAACAAGTTCTGAATTCGGTACACAAAACCCTTGTCGAGGATCCATGTAAACTTTCTCATGCAAGTCACCATGCAGGAAGGCTGTATTCACATTCAGCTGTTCTAAATAGTAATTATTCGCAGCAATAATGGAGAATAGCACTCTAACTGTGGTTAATTTCACTACTGGGCTGAAGGTCTCCAAGTAGTCAATGCCTGCTATTTGTGTGTATCCTTTGGCAACTAATCAGGCTTTATATCTCTCGATAGAGCCATCTGCTTTCTGCTTTACTTTAAATACCCATTTGCACCCAATTGTACTCTTTCCACGTGGCAAGTGAGTGAGAGTCCAGGTCTGGTTTTTCTCTAGAGTTGAAAGTTCAACTTGAATAGCTTGCTGCCAATGGTCATATTGTATGGCTTCTTTATAAGTGTGTGGTTCAACTATGGTAGATAAGGTAAGGGAAAATTTTCTATGGGATGGTGAGAGATGATCATAAGAAAGACAATTGGATAGGGGATATTTGGTTTTGTTGAACGAAGGTGGTCTAGTACTGGTGGCTAAAGAGCAATGGTAATCTGTAAGGTATGAAGGTCGTCTTTTAGTTCTGGTTGACACTCTATTAGGCGGGTTGGATAGTTGAGGTTTTGGTATAGAGTCGGGTGGATCAGGTGGGACAATTTGGTTACTGGTGGTTGGATCAAAAAAGTCATCATAGATGGGAAAAATGCTTAGATTAGGCAGAATAGGTGTATTGGGTTGGAGAGATGGTATGGTAGCTTTTTTGTCAAAAGGGAAAGCATGTTCATAAAATTGAACATTTCTAGATATAAAGACTTCCCTGGACAATGTTAGGGGTAAAACGTGTTGCCCATTTGCTAACCGCAAGTGCACGGGTCGCACAAGTAATACAGATATAGAGTAAAAGTTCGTTCCCACGAGGATATTCGATTATAAAGCTAAGTACCAACCAATAGCTTAATTAATTCTAGACAAGGTCATAAAAATAAGAAAATAATAAACTAATCTAATCTATAAAAACAATAAACCTAAAAGCGGTTAGGTTTCAGGAAATCCTTCTTCACCCCCTACATCTATCAACAACATGCAATCCCCCTTATAAACACAAATGCATTGATTAGGTTAGCTTGAGAATCTTCATTAGTCAAAAGCCTATGTCTAGGTCAATCAACCCTGGTTTCTACTTGCCTAACTCACTAAGTTTCCTTGAGAGCCAGAGCAACTTTCACTCATGAACGATCTATTCTCAATCACACACTATACATGGCCAATAGATATATTTCTATCCTATTAACGAATCAACTCATCCAAGCCAATTGAACTCGCCGAACATGCATCAATCATACCATATTCATATCAACAAATCCCTATGTGTAGTTCATTTGCCAATATTAGGATCATGCAATTGAGGCCAACCAAGAACAAGCATTAAACACAGATAATGATTGAACCATAATCAAACATCCACACAAACTTAGAGAAGAACACATCATTAATATATATAAAAGGATCCAAAATATTCCTAAACAAAGCTTAGCTATACAAAAGATAAGGAAGAGAAGAAGAAATGGAAAAGAGAGAAAGAAGCTCATTGATTTGTCTCTGAAGCTTGAATCCTCCTTCAATCCTTTGATCCTTGACTCCAATCCACCATCAATGAAGATCTAGCTAAGCTATCTAACCTAAAACTAACCTAAAACTAACTAAAAGAGAGAAACTAGGAATGGAAATGGCCAAAATGGCCAGAACACAGATAAAAACGTAAAAAATCTATTTATAGGCTTAGCAGGCCGCCTCTACGCCTCGGCGCCCACATACTCACGCCGCGGCGCCCAATGGGTCGGTCTATTTACGCCGCGACGCCCACTTCACTAGGTCGCGGCGCTCTTGTTTGATAAGCGCTTTATAATATGGCTCGGGTCCAAGTATGGCCTGGCTGAAAATCCTCTCAGCCGCCATGGCAGTGCTGCTGCGCTTGCGCCGCGGCGTTGACCACTGAATTGTTAATTTGACTTCCTCTTCCTCTTTAAGCTCATTTGCTCCATATTCAACCTTGTTTGGAACCCTTCCTAACATAGAGAAAATACCAAATCAGTAACATATATAAATTTACCTAATCCATGATCATTTAAGCACAGATTGCTATAAAACATACAAGAAAGGTTCAGAATCAGAATATATCAAATATAAGCACAAAACCTCCAAATATGCATTATAAATAAGGACTAAGCATTCATTCTAGTACAAGGATAGGGCACAAATAACTGCATTCTATATAGCTATCAGACAACAGATCATAGAGCGTATATGCAGCCCTTAACACCAGCCTTATACCCCAGAAAAACACACTTTCTGGCCCTACTATCTAGTTTCTTTCGATTGGCAGTAAGAGTGGAAGCAAAGCACAGGCACCAAAAGCTCTCAAATCTGAGAGAGTTGCCAATTTGTTGTGAAGCACTTAATAAGGAGAAGCACCATCAAGAAATCGTGTAGGAAGCCTGTTGATTAGGAAAATAGCATGTGCAACAGCATAATTTCAGAAAATCTTGGGAAGACATGACTGAAATATGAGGGCTCTTGATATATCCAAGATGTGTTGGTGCTTTCTCTCAGCAATTTCATTCTGCTGAGGAGTTTCCACACAAGAAAATTGGTGAAAAATACCCCTTGAATCAAAGAACTCCTCCAGCTCCTTTATTTTGAACTCGACACCATTGTCTGTCCATATAGTTTTTACTTTTGCATCAAATTGAGTATCAACCATCATAACAAAAGATTTCACCAGATTCCAAGTCTCTGATTTACTCTTCATAAGAAAAATCTAGGTATGTCTAGATTTGTCATCAATAACAGTAAGAAAATATATGTGTCCAAAAATAGATGGCCAAGCAATGGGACCCATATATCCATATAAATCAAGTCAAAACAATTAACAGATTTAGAAACACTATTCGGGAAGGGTAATTTCTTTTGCCTAGAGAAATGACAAACATCATATGGACTATGAGATTTATGCAAAAGAGACATTTTATTATTTGATAAATGTCCTAATCTAATATGCCAAACATTCAAATTGGAGGACTGAACATTATTTATAACAATTTATGACAGCAAAGACAAATTTGCAGTATTAGTAAACAAAGAAATAGTATGTGTGGACAAAACATATAGGCCTCCCTTAAGCTCAGCTACACCAATCATCTTCGATGAGCTGGCATCTTGCATTTGACATGCAGATTTGGTGAAAATGAGTTGACAATTCAAAGAATTAACTAGTTTGGACACTAAAATCAAATTGAAATTAAAGCTAGGTATATAGAGGACATCATTCAAGAAAAGTTGTTCTGAAAAGAAAGCGGTACCAATAAATTGAGTAAAAATATTTGTACCATTAGGTAACTTGACCAAGACAGGCTTAATTTTCCTATAGAATTGGAATTCTGATAAGGTGTGGCAGATATAATTTGTTGCACCTGTATCAAGAATCCAATTTGAGAATTTTTGCACTATTAAAAATAGTACATATAGTACCTGAAGCGTCATGACTCGAAGAATAAGGAATGATTGTTAATTGGCTAACTGATTTTGATTTGTCCACATCTTGCAGCATATCCAGAATAGCCTTATGTTGTTTAGGGGTAAATCCAAACTGCATGCTTGAATTATTTTTCCTTTGGGATCTCACAGATACTATGCTTCGAGTGTCATCATCATCTTCATCATCCTCTGCAGCACAGTTGATGTTTCCCATCTTGTAATTGGGGGGATACCCATGCTTTTTGTAGCAAGTATCAATAGTGTGTCCACTTTTATTGCAATATTAGCAGATTTTGTTTCCTTTACCTCCTCTTGATTTCCCAGAATTACTTCTATACTGATTCTTGAAAACTAGTTTGCCTCTTCCATTTCCCTTTGCAGAAAAATTCATATCTGTCACATTTGAAATAACTCTCTGTTCATCAAGAACACAATTCAATTGTCTTTCTTGCTACACCAGCAAAGAAAACACCTTACTTACGGGTGGGAAAGGCTCCATCAACATTATTTGGGATCTCACTGCAGTATATTGATAATTCAAACCCTTCAAGAACCTTATCACAAAATCGTTCTCTCTATAATTCCTCATAGTAGGGATCAGATTACATGTGCATTTGACTTCACATGAACATTGAGGAATCGGTCTAAGGTTCTCAAGTTCTTGCCACAAAGACATCAAATGAGTATAGAAACTAGTAATCGATTGATCACCTTGTTTGAGTGAATAAACCTCTTCTTGCAACTCTGCAATTTTGAATACATCTCCTTGGTAATATCTATTTCGAAGATCATTCCAGATCTCATATGTTGTCTCCATCCACAAGACACTCTGTGCAATTGATGGATCTAATGCATGATTAATCCAAGACAGTATCATGATGTTGCATTTATCTCGCTCTGAATAAAGGATAATTTGCTGCAGGTTTTCAAAAAGTCCCATCAACAAATTGCATCTTGTTCTTCGATCTCAATGTCAGTGACATCGCCTTTGACCACGCATGATAATTCTCCCCTGTGAGTAGGGAAGATACAAGAGATGCACCTAGTAGAGCCGTCAAAATGGGTCAAACCCGATGGGCCGGCCCGAATAGCACGACAAAATGGACGGGCTGGGCTAGCAAAATATAAGCTCGAAATTAAAAATAGCCCGAATAGGCCAGCCCAGCCCATTTACATTAAAAAGAGGCGAGCTGGGTTGATAAAATGCCAACTCGAAACTTACATGGCCCGATCTGGGCTGACCCGAAAATAGTCCAGCCCAAATCGGGTCGGCCCGGTCCATTTTGACAGCTCTAGCACCTGGACTATCATTCAAATGCAAGAAATAGGGATTTGCATAAGGATTGGAAACATTCATAACTGGATTGGCTATTCCAAAAGTGAAGAACAAAATCAAGAAAGAAAGAAGAACAGAGAGAACAAAGAATTGTAAAATCTGAATCGCGTAGCAGAACTCTAATTAATGGAGCTCTGATGTAATATCTTAATACCAATATCTCAGTATATACATCATACAAAGAGATACTTAGCAATACAATATCACTACATACATACTAATCATATACTTATATCTATAATGTTCGTTAGAAACACTATAAAGAGTCATATGAAATGCAGAAATACAATATTTATATCAAAATGCGTCAAAGTACTTTTACATCATACTTTTATAAGAAACTTAATCATGCTATCAAAATACATCAAACACCTCTAAAACTCATTTTGGCCTATTAAGCAATCTAATTACATAAATAGAGAAAAGAGTAACAAGAAGTGAAATTGGTCACAAAACCCCTACCTTTGAAGCTGTGTTGGTGAATCAAACTTAGTTGAATTTACAACCCTTGACTTTACTTTTAGCTTTCCTCTTTCTCTCTTCCTCATACTTGGCATTTCTTTCCTCTTCTTTCTCTCCTCCTTTCATGTTTTCTCTTTCTGTTTTTGAAGCAAAAACAATCGTGAATGAGCTTATAAAAGAGGAACTAAAGACTTATATGGCCCTTAGGCCAAAACTGATAAAATCTCGATTTGTTAAAAACACTCAGATTTAGCTAAATTCAGATTATCAGTTTCCACCAACTTTAAAATAAATACTAATATTCATATAAAAATTCGTTTCACCATTATCTGATATTTTCATATCTGCTACTTGTCAAACCAACTGTAATTAGACAACCAATATGCCTAAAAATGTCAGACTAGCTCAGTTTACCTTGAAACTTTAACTGTAACTTGTTATTCATATTTGTGACTTAGAAATAAATTATTCATAATTATTTCTCTCTCCTAAGCAGTTAATGCTATTATCTGAGTTATTTTAAGCTACTTTTCACAGTCAGGTTATAACTAAGTAGCTAAATGACCTCAGATTGTCATAAAATTATACATACATGTTAAACAAGTCATATGTTATCTTTTGAACACATAAACAAATCTAACATATCATTTAGGGCATTACATCTGATACCATGTAAAATCCACGAAAGATACTTGTAGAATATGAGAGCAAAGAAAGAATTGGAGATATGCAATGTGCATTCTTAATATTCAAGAAAAAATTAAGAGAACAGAGTCTCTTATGGTACAAGAAGAAAGAGAAGAAAAACTATTTACTGCTACGGGGCTAAGCTATTTATATTCGCAGTTTCGATAATAACCACTTGTAATAAACTAACTAACCATAACTATCAATAGTGAAAGTTGTAAACTAATATAATTAAAATAATACAATTAAATGTTAGAATCTCTAACACCTACATGTATTTTTGACCTTGTTCGTTTACATTAACTAATCAACTTTCATTGGTGTTAGCTAGTCTAGAGGCACATATCCTTAATTATTGTGTGAATTCTTAGGTTGGAATTGATGAATAGAAAGTTTCAAGTAAAAAAAAAAAGATAAATATAAAAATCTAAAATAAAGTCCCATAATTTTAAAGAATGATCCATTAATTTAAATTATTATATCTATTTCTACTTTTATATAATCTTATTATATAAAAATTTTAGATAAGAGAATCTAATTGTATATAAACAAAATTTATTTACAATGTATGAACTTGAAACTCGCTAAAGGACCTTATAACTAAAGTTAAACCAATGCTTCAAATTCAATAAGGAATACCTTTGCATCTAACTAGCAGTGTTTGTAATTTTGATTTGGTTTAGCTTTTGAAAAATAAAAATAAAAACCATTTAAATTAAACCAATCAAATTCACTATACATTAAAAATGAATCGATTTATTAAAAAGGATAAATAGAGGTAATAAGTAATCTTAATTTCTTAGAATAAAAATGTAAATTCAAATATTAAAATAGTGATTTTTGTAAAATAATCGTATAATCTTTATACTTTTAAAATTAAACGAGAATTCATTTTATAAATAATTTAAATAAGTCAAATTTATAAAAAATACTTCTTACAGTTAAAAAAACCCGATTTACTTATAATTAGAGTACTTAAACCAATCTAAACAAATGTTAATCTATTTCATACCCAAAACAGCGTCGTTCCATTAAAGTCTTACACCCGATTCCCAGCAGCTCTATTTTCCCATCGAGTGTGTTTAGAATACAAAAAAATAAGAAATAATTTTATTTATAAATTAAATTTAATTAAATTTGATATTTAGAATGTTAAAAAATAAAAAATAATTTAATTTTTAAAATTTTATAAATTTTATTTTTTTATTTTTTAAATTCTATCAAATTTGATAGGATTTATTAATTTGATTTGATTTAAAATAAATATATTATTTTATTTTTAATAATTATTTCTAACAACTTCTCATAAGGGTTAAAATATAAAATAATAAAATTAAATTAAATTAATTCTTATTTTAATAAATTAAAACATAAAATTTGATTTAAATGAATTCAATTTTTTTTTTAAAGTTAAACACAAAATTTAATTTCTAAATCAAATCAAATCAATTCAAATCAAATCATTTCTCATTTTTATTCATTCCAAACACACTCTTTCTTTTTTTTTGGGGTACATATTTTTTCCCCAAATTTCTGAAATCTGATCTGATCACTCACCGCCTCCTTCATCGTCGTCCGTCCAAAACCCTAGAATCTATGGACCTTCTGAAGCAAGAGCTTCTCAAGAAGCGCCAATCCCTCGCCGAAGACACCGGCGGCAAGAGAGTCTTCAAGCGCTCCGAGATCCAACAGAAACAAATCCAGAAGCTTCGCGAGCAAGAGAAGCGCGAATTGGAAGCCAAATCTCACCGCCACGCCACTTTCTCCGACACTGCCACCACCGCCCCAACCTCCTCAACCAACGCCTCCAAACCTTCCAGCTCCCTCGCATCCAACGCCGCCGCATCCAATACCTCCCTCACCGACGAGCAGAACATCGACAACCTCGTCCTCCCCAAACAAGAGGTCATTCGCCGCCTCCGCTTCCTCAAGCAACCCGTCACGCTCTTCGGCGAAGACGACGACGCCAGGCTGGACCGGTTGAAATACGTTCTCAAAGCCGGATTGTTCGAAGTAGACAGTGACATGACGGAGGGACAGACCAACGATTTCTTGCGCGACATCGTGGAGCTGAGGAAGCGGCAGAAGACCGGGATTTTGAGCGAGAGGAAGCGGCGGAAGGTTGACGACGGCAGCGCCGCCGAGGATGGAGAAGGCGGCGCAGGCGATGAGGATTTGAGCGATGGCGGTGGATCCGGGGGTGTTGATGCCGACAAGGATTCGAAGCGAATGAAGGCGAATTTCGAGGAATTGTGTGAGGAAGATAAGATTCTAGTGTTTTTCAAGAGGCTGCTGAACGAGTGGAAACAGGAATTGGATGAGATGGCTGAGTCGGAGAAGCGAACGGCGAAAGGGAAGTCTATGGTTGCAACGTTCAAGCAGTGCGCGCGTTACTTGAACCCGCTATTCAAGTTTTGTAGGAAGAAGGTGAATTTCAATCTTCTCTTGGTTTATATGCTTTCCTTCTAATTTTGTTTGGCCTTGCGGATTATATGTAGTTATGTACATTTTGGAAACCTTCCATGTAATTGGTCTTAGTGTAATCAAGAAAAAAAATTACATGCTGGTGCTATTCACTCCTAAGATGTGAGAATTCGATTAGCTGTTAACTGTTAACTTTCTGGAAGATTAGCTTCTAGAACATGCTAATGTCTAAAACAAATTGAATCAGGAGAGATGGAAAAGTGAATTGTTGTCACTTTATCTTCAGAACTATATCTTCGCTATGGCACCTAAGTGTTAGCAAGAGTGCGGTATTATATATTCTACTGTGATTTTTTGAAAGGTGGTGAATTATGGTAAGACCTTTCTGAGGGCATATGAATGACTGTACACTATCTTTGTTAGTTTGTTAAGAGTGTTTTCCTTTTCAATCTTTGTAGCTTCATTGCATTTGCGTACATCTAGCTTTTTTGTGTTTTGGGTTGGAATATTAATTTTGGGTTGGACTGTTGGAACTTGTCTTGGAAAGGGTAGGGAACTCTAGACTAGCAGGGTTAAAAATTGTTTTGTCTCTCTCTGTTAGGACCCAATTGCAAGGTAAGGGACTTGATTCCCACATCCAAAGTATGGGATTCTGATGTGGGGTTGGGCTTTCCCACCTCAATGGCTACCTTTTGTGGTGTGGTTCTCCCATGGTTTTTATTAGTCTCTTTCAAGTGGAGGAATTGGCCGTTTGTTAGTTATTCTTTCTATTCTCTCTTCTAAGGGAGAATTTTAAAAAGGAAGGAATTTACATTTTCTAAAATCATCATGTCTTTTTATTTCTGTGTTGCAAGCTTCAGCATGGAAAAATTTGTTAAAATCTTATTTGGTTAATTTGAGGGGGTGGTTTTGGGGGTGGGGGGAATTTGCAGCCTAGCAAAGCGATTTGGGTTAGAAGGCTCAGAACTTCAACATCAGTGTTCAACAAAATGATTATGGAGATTTCCTAATGAATATAACTGCTCATGGCTCTGAGTAGTGCCTATAAATATAAGTCATTACTTGTCAGGGTGGATTTAACTTATCTTCCTCTGTATATCTGTTATGAGTGTGTTTATGGAATTTACCGGATTCCTTTGGGCAGCATTATTATTTTCTATTTTTTATAGAGCCTAATGGGCTCAGTTGATCCATGTAGTCAACTCTTCTTGCGGTCTAAGGCCTGTTGTTGTTGTTGCTGAAATTGGGATGGGATAGGTACGGTATGAAGCTTCATAAAATTATTTGGGCAAGGTGTAGTTGTTGATGTCAATGCACAAAATTTGGCGTTCAGAAATGATAATGAAATCACATTACTGGTTGATATATCCCACTCCTCCCTTAACTTCCCCTCTTAGTGATCTTGTGATGAGAAGTTGAGAACTGTAATGGTCATAGTTTAGCTTAACCTATTAGCTTGATTATGTTTGATAATATTATGGTTGGTTTCTTCCTGAAAAATATAATATTATGCTTAGTCTTAGTCATTCTATAGGAAGATGCTCAATTACAGTCTAAGAATGATTAGTTGGGGGGAGGGGACACAACATGAGAATCAGAGAATTTACTGAACATGGTTGTAACCACTGAATATTTAGTGCGTACTGTTTCAAGTAATGGATTTCATTTGAGTTGTAACTTGTAAGCATAAATTTTTCTCGTTTGAATGGTATGAGCTAAGTGTTGCATGTTTTCTGAAGCATTTGACTAATGGAACGTATGTGGTACTTGCTATTATCAGGTTCTTCCTGATGACATTCGACAGGCGCTATTGTTGGTGGTTGAATGCTGTATGAAGCGAGATTATCTGGCTGGAATGGACCATTATATCAAGCTGGCCATCGGGAATGCACCGTGGCCTATTGGTGTTACTATGGTTGGTATTCATGAAAGATCGGCCCGTGAAAAGATCTACACCAATAGTGTTGCTCACATCATGAATGATGAGACAACTCGCAAGTACTTGCAATCAGTTAAGAGATTAATGACATTTTGCCAACGACGGTACCCAACATTGCCATCTAAAGCAGTTGAGTTTAACAGTTTGGCAAATGGTAGTGATTTGCAGTCGCTTCTAGCAGAAGAGAGATTTAGTGGGGTCAATCAAGCATCTGAGGAGAGGCTTAGGATAATGCCTGCTCCAAAAGGGAGCTAGTCATTAATGATTATTTGCTAATATGACATCATATTTTCACGTTAGAGTAAATATGATGTATGTGATTTAAGTTTAATTGCTAGATATTGTCTTTTCTGTTTCTAAATATGTTTCTGTTTCTTAATAAGTGATTGTATAAAAGGAATGCATCTGAAAAACATGTAAAATTCTGATCTTGTAATTTTTCACGGGTGTTTTCATCTTCTGGCCATACTGAAAGGGTGGATAGAATAATAGTAATATCTACTACTTTTAGTATTACAACATACTAGAAAAATTTACCCTCCTTTTTATGATTTTGAAGAACGATCAAGGCATCCAATTTCCTGAGCTGCGCCGCATTCCTTTTATTTTTATTTTTGTTCAGCAGCTTACCTACTTCTTGTTTTTGTTCAAGTTGTTCATCGTGTTGGTTTTTACTTTTCAGTCAGTTCAGTGCCTTCATCGGTTGTCTTGCTGTGGAACCCCAGTTGGGCTTCCTCCTCTTGGATCTGTTGTTGGACTTTGCGGCCCGCATCTTGTTAACAATTATTTTTGCTTTGTCTGAAAAAATTATATTATTTATTTGGATAGTTATTATTTGTCGATAAAATAATAAAATATAAGTAAAACTATAAACAACGTAAAATTTTAATATTGAATTATTCCATACGTCCAAAAATTGAAAAAAAAGAAGTTAAATTTGATTCTAATTTTGAAACATTCATAAATTTGATTTTAATAAGCAAAAGCTATTGATTTTCTTTTCTCCCTTAACGTGTATCCAATTCATCGTTGAGAGCATGGATCATAGAAAAAGAAAGAAAAACGCACAAAATTTGGCCTTGCTTTGAACAGCTGTCAGAGAGCATTGAAGATTATTATAGATTAACACATCCCTAAAATAAATGTTTTCACTTTCTAAAGGTCTCCACATGTCAATGTTTTATCAGGAGCTGCATCAACATCACTAGAATTCATTTTATTTGGGCATCACTAAATCATATGTCACGTTGAATGACAGTAAATATCTTACAAAGAAAAAAATAAAATAAAATAAAAAGTTGTCTGAGTAACAACAAACAAATCAAAGGAAAAATTATAAATGATAAGAATTTAATAATTCTAACTTCTTTTAAACAATCTACGTAATAATCTTTGTATTTATTAAATACAGACATGTTTTCAAGAGTATTAAATATTAAGAAAATTATTAAAAATATTTTTTTATTTATTTTTTAGAATTTTTTTATTTAATAAATAAAATATTAACCTCTTCATATAAATCAAACTCTTAAATTGAAATATCTCAAAATAATATTATTTTTATACATATAAATTTTAAAATTAAACTAAAAATTACATACTTAAAAATATTGGAATCCTTTCACTTATATTATTAGGGATGTAAATTGATTTGGATAACCGACTAACTCGATCAATTCAAATTGAACCAATTAAATTGGTTCGATTTGGTTTGAGTATATTGATTGGTTCGGATAAAATCCAAACCAATTAAATCTTAATTGGTTCGGTTCTTGATTTAAAATTTCAAAACCGAACCAAACCAAACCATATATTTATATATTTTATTTTTTTAAAAAATTATGCTGCAATATTTTTTGGCTATTACTTGTCTTTTTTTATTTTTTGTAATACTTTCTCAGTTTCTAACCCCTAAAACGTCGTTTTCGTTCAACACAAAAGACTAAAAAACTTATCTATCAAAATGTTCGGTTTTGCTCATTGGCATTGCAGTTTTGGTCAAGAATATGTTACCACGTGTTATTCCAAAAACTCTTGGAGAGGTGAGAGACTTGAAAACTTTGGATCTTTCCTTCAACTAATTCTCTGGATCCATTCCTATTGAACTTCAAAATTTACATGTCATTCAGCTTTTGAACCTCTCTTATAATGATTTAGAAAAAACTATTCCTAATGGTGGAGTTTTCCAAAATCTTTCTGTTGTCCATTTAAAAGGCAATAAAAAACTTTGCTTATATTTTGCATGTGAGTCTCATGGCTATGGAAGAAGGCATGTCAGACATTACATCATCATAGCCACAGTGGTAACACTGATACTATGTCTGATAATTTGTTTGTTACTATACATAAAAGACAAAAAAGTGAAAGTAACAGCAACAATATTATCTAAACTTAGAAGTTTGGAAACAATGAATTGACTTTAAATATTCTAATATTGACTTTAAAAACAATGAATTTCTTACTCTAGTTTATGAGTACTTAAGTAATGAGAATTTGGAAGATTAGATTAAGGGAAAGATAAAGCATACAAATGAAAATGAGTTGAACCTTATGGAGAGACTGAATATAGATATTGATGTTGCTTGTGCATTGGATTACCTGCACAATGATAGTGAAGTTCCTATTGTACATTGTGATTTGAAACCCAACAACATTATCTTGGATAAAAATATGACTGCAAAAGTTGGAAACTTTGGATTCGCTAGGTTGCTGATTTAAAGTTCAACTAATCAAGTCTCCATTAGCTCCACTCATGTCCTTAGGGGTTCAATTGGTTACATATATACATACAGGTTAGTAGCCTCTCAACTTTTTCTTAATTGAATAATAGTAGTATACAACTTGTTAAATTAAATATCTCTTGAAGAATTTTTTAACTTATTCAAGTATAATTTCTTAATACAAATATCAATATGTTTCTTTATTCCCTCTTTATGAACCTTTTAATACACATTCTGAAATATGAAATAATTATTAGTATTCAAATCAATAAGTTTTATTCTATTTCTATAAATTTTTTCAAAGGTTTATTATGTATTTTTTTTGTTATGAAAAGTTAATTATTTAGTTAATTTTTGTATTAAAAAAATGATCAATCCAATCACCCGAATCAAACCAATCCATAGATGTTCGATTCGATTCGATTTTGTTCAGATTTGACTATCAAAAAATATAAAAACTGAATCAAACTAAACTAATTAATTTTAATTAATTCAAATTTATTTTTCTTCAAAAATTAAATTAAACCACCCACTTACACCCCTATATACTATCATACATTTATAGGAGGAGAATATTTAAAGAATATATAATAAAATCTCATACGAATTTAAAAATTTAGCTTTTTCCAAGCTCAGTAGCGATAGTACAAATGGAGTCGCGTCAGCCATGTGATCATCCACGTGGCGCTACGCAGACAATTGAAGCACCGGCACTGAAACGCATAGGATCTACGACACATTACATAAGCACAGGCTTGTATTTCACATTTTCTTCCCCTTGTCTCTCTCTCTCTCGTAATATTCTCTCTCTCTGATTGAGTTGAGTGTGATATCCACCACAGGCTAAAGCGCTATTGTTATGGATACCCTCCTCCACAGTCCTTCGTCGTCAATGGCGAAACGACCCTGTCCCTCGCAAAACCCTAGAGCCCATAACCTCAACCAGGTGGACCATCTCCTCGACGCATTCCTCGGCCTCTCAGAGCTCCCTTCCCTCTCCCTCGATCTCTCCTTCGAGAAGCTTCTCCAGTCAGCGGACACCGACTCCGATGAAACCCTCCTCATCGATCGCGCCCTCAAAATGGGATCCATGCTCCTCGACGCCGCCAAACACTCCTCCAGAAAACGCGCTTCCAAGCACAATTCCCTCGCCTGGCCTCTCCCTCCCGACCTCACCATCAAGGTACTATTTCCCCTCATTTTCTGCCTGCTTTTCAGAATATTTGATTGTGGCGTGTTTGTTAGCTCTTAATTAGAGCTTATTCCTTTTAATTCCCCCCCCCTTCCCTTCTCCTCCCTTGGATAATGTTTGTTTGTTGCATTATGGTGATTTTATGTCGTTTGTGGGATTTTTAATGCAACCCTACTGGATGTATTTGAATTTTGATCGGTGTTAATGTTATGGAGGGCTGTAGCTACTTCATGTCCTGTCTTTGGCTTCGTGATTACGTTTTTTTCTTTTTGGTAATTCCGCGATTCAATTTTTATAATTTTATCAATGTAATTATCGTATGCATAGAATGCTGTTCATTAAGATTATTATTTGAAGTCATCTTGGATCTTGCTTTATCATTCCTCTATTTCCCTTGGTGCAGATTATTATTTTGTATTTTGTGTGGGTAACTCAGTAGATTTGTTGTTACAACGAGTCAGTTTATGTGGCAGATTTCTTTTAATCAACTTTTGATTCTTTTTTTTTCTTGTTAATTTTTTTTTTTGTGAAGCCTTTTATTTAATTTTATCTGTGTAGTTAATGATTGATACTAATTTTTATATAAATATAATTGGATCCTAGTTTTCTGAGTATCTCTGTATCTTGAGCTATAAGGATGCTGCAAGGGCAAAGTACTTATGGAGGAACATGCTCCAGTCTCTGGTTGCATTGTACGCAAATGATGATTATACTTGTTTGATGGTGCTTAATAATCTTTTTGGAGAAAAAACCAATTTTCCATTATTTATTATTGGAAACTACTTTAGGTTTTAATCATGCTTCTGCAAGGAAGTACACTTTATGGGTATTGATTCCATGTTGCGATGTATAGGTCTTCTCAATGCTTGATACCCAGAGCCTATGCTATGCATCGGCTACATGTTCTTTGTTTAGCAAATGTGCTAAAGATCCTTTGTGCTATGCAAATCTTGATTTGGCAACACTTGTTCCCAAGGTTAACAATGCAGTCGTTGCCACAATGATTCAGCGAGCTGGAAAGGCACTGAGGTATGAAATCTTGTACCTCACTGATCCTTTCATTTCCATGCTATATTTTTTGTTCTCAAGGAAAATTTAATTAACTGCACAGCTGATGGTTATGGGTTATAATTTATGACAGTATAAACCTAATCGTTTACTGAGGTGATCATTTCCCTATTTTACTTCATCTTTGCTCATAAAAGGCAAAAAAATGGGATATTTAGTTGAATATCGATTATTTGTTTGGATGGTCTACCTAATCTGCTTTGTTGTCCTCATTTTAGTAGTAACTCATCTCATATGACGTATTACATACTCCTAGCTCTAAATTCCGATTCTTGTTAGAAATTGTTATGTAACTAGTTTTATAGTTTTAACTGTGCTTTACCATGTAAACTTCGTTAGCTCTTTCAATTGGGGAAAAAAAACTATCCATTTTAACTTGTGTTGACTTTTTGAGCATGCATTTTTTATGTATTCTTTTCCTAATTATATTCTCCTATCCATCTATTTTAATCCTTTACTAAGGTCTCTTAAGCTCGGTGTTGTTCCTGGTGCTTCTACTTCACCTGGATCTTGTCAACCATTGGTTCATAGCATTAGAAACGCTATCGTAGAGGTTTCTAACTTTTCATGGAATGATAAGAGATCTCGACAAGGGAGAGAGTCATCCATTCTTACAAGATGCTGTTTAAGCCCTTTAAGTGGGGATGGTGGCGCTCCAGGGTATGTTATTCTTGGACTTTAGCGCTCAGTATATCTGGGTGACTTGTTTTAAATGGGCTTTTATATTTTCTTTTTGTAGGGCTCTTTTGAGAAAGTTGCACTTGTATAATATTGAAAGAATGGATAATGCATCCCTTGGTGGGGCATTGTCAGCATGCCCTTCTCTCCTTGATCTGGAAATTGTTGGGCTGTAAGTTAGTTTCCTTCACCTTTTATTCTTCCACTTCTTTTCATTATAAGCATTTTCTCGCTGCTAGTGGATTATGGATACGAGAATATCATTAGTTAAGCGTGTTAAACATGAAAAGAATGGTAACTCTTTCTCTATGATTAGTTTACTTTCTTGTGATCTGGAATACACACTATTTTAAATTCCATCTGCCATAGTTAGACTGGGAATCCTTTCTGCTGTTACTTGTGACTATGATTTTGGTTAGTTTTATTATAATATTTATTTCTTTCTTCTTTTAAAATCTGATGTGGATATGCTGTATATAAATATTTTTTATTGAAAAGTGTGCATTTTGTCAGTTTTTGTTTTAATTTGCGACACGTGACTATTATTGTTTGTAAGCATTTAATGTGTATCAGTATATGGGTCTTTACTTATTTTCCACTAACTCATTTCTTATGAAAGAGAAGGTTGTTTCTAAATTGTATTTGTTGATGGTAATTCTTTTTTTTTAACTGCTAGCCATGTTGAACTGAGGCAAACATTAATGTCAGTAAGTGCAAACTGCCACTTGATTGAGCGTTTGTTTTTTGAGTCTTCTAAAACAGGTAAGTCACTTACTCAGCTATATTTTGCCTTTAAGGGCTCTTTATGTTTCTGCTTATCTCTTTTTAATTATCAGGTAGAGATGACAGTCTGAAAACGCAAACATGTGCTGAGCTAGTAAACAATTGTCCTCATCTAACTTCTTTATCCCTTAGAGGGTTTAAGCTACACGATTGTAAAGTTCGCACGCTGGTTAAGGTATGTTTTCAGGAAATTTGTAATTTTTAATGTACCATGCTTCAAGTTCTCATTTCCAACATTTTTTGCATTGTGCACCCATTGGAGCTTTTGGTTAACTATGGCAGTCTCTTGTTAATTCTGGGAATTTTTCTTTAATTTAATTTATTCATTAAAAGATATATATGTTTCCCTCAATATATAGAGTTCAATTTCTGCATTTTGCTTGGTAAATTTGTTGAGGCATCTGCTTGGGAAAGGGGAGGAGAGTTGCGAACGGAATAAATATTCAAGTCAAGCTTCCTATACATGCACTCAACTTTGGTTTTTTATATTGTCTTTGCACTTTTGCACCCAAAACCTAGCTTGAGCTCAAGTTAAAGACAGTTTGGTGTACTTTTTCAGCTTACAGCTTACAAGTTTTCATGGAGTTTGATAGTCTGTATGGCTGTTTTATAATAATACAATGATGTATGAATTTAAATCGATTGAATTCATTTCATTTTTCAATAGCTGGTGTGCAAATTTAATTTGTCTGAATATTAATTTTGCAATGACACATACCAGTGTGAATTGAAATGCCTTTAGGGAAAATGAGGGCAGACTTTTCCTGATATTCTATTGATGTGTGATTTGAAGCCACCATTTTTTTTTTGGAAGTTTGGGCTATTAATGTTAAATTAGATGGCATTATCCTAGTTAGAGGTAGAGGAAGATCAAGAAAAACTATAGGTGAAACCATTAAAAAGGACTTAGATTTAAATGGTCTTTTTGAGGACATGATTTATGACAGAACACAATGACGTCGTTTGATAAATGTAGTAGACCCCACGTAGTGGGAAAAAGTTTTGTTGTTGTCTCCTAGTTCTCATTTTTATCAAAGTAAAAGAAAAGCCCCATATTCTAAGGGTTATTAATTTCAAACTGCATGTGCAGGGATTTCGGAAACTGAAATATGTTGACTTTTCAACATCCTATTCAATCACCGGAAACTTCTTAAGGTCAGTTGTTTTTAACAAGACTTTGCAAGAATACTTCAGATTCTAACTGTCTGTTGAGATTATTGCTTTGAGAAACTGAAAACCCTTATTTTTCAGAAACCTTGGAAACAACAATGGTGGGAATTTGCTTGCGTTCTTAATTTTAAGGGATTGCATGCATCTCAAAGAGGTGAGGATCGTAATACATTTCTAGTTGTTCCCTTCTTTCCAGACCACTTCCTCTGAAACGGTAATACTTCATGTGCAGACGGAAGTTGCTAGGTTGTTGACAGCAATTATTGCAGGCGATTTCAAATTGCTTGTACATCTTGTGGGTACACAGAAGTATATGTTACCTTGCTAAAAATAAGAGTGAAGTTTCTGCTAGACTCTCAATTTTGATTCTAGTTTTTACTTACCTTTAAACAGGACATATCCAATAGGGAAGGCTTAGCATCTGAGGCTGACTGGTATCACAGGTGCTACAACTCTAGGTAATGACTGTCATTTGTGGTGTGATGCTTCAACTTTCTGAATGTGACTGATATGATTATTTATTCAATTACAAAATTGGGGCTCTATGTTGCAGTATTATGCCTGTAAAGCAGGTTTTGGAAGCAAGGCCTGATATGTGTTTGGTGGCTGAATATCCATCAGAAGGAAGGTTAGATGTTTTTCCAATTTGAATACTTTGGTGCACTGAATTTCATATTTGCAGGTGGAGGGATTTTTTTATTTTCTTTCTAAGAGTCGCCAATTTTTATGTTTCTGGATTGTACCGCAGTTATATTGAGACATTTGATACTGATATGAATAGTGAGATAAGTCCGCCATCACAATTGAGCAGCCACACTTCAGATGGATCAATTTTTCTCAGTACATCTGAAAGCAGCTATAATAGTGATCAGGGTAGTGGCAATGAAGATGGTCAAGATGCCAGCTATGTGATCTATGAGGAAAGCTCGGATGAGATTGACTTTCTGGCCCTGTAGGGAATCCTCATTGTATGGCATTAATTGAAAAGGACAACAATTTAGTGAACGTGGTACTCTCTCTCTTTCTGTGTGTGTGCGTGTGTGTGTGTGTGGAAAATGATGAATCCAACAAGTTGATTTCTATTTAATTGAACATTTACAAGGATAGATTAGCTTTGCTTTTAGGTTGACTCTGGGGCCACTATGAACTAGTTTGAAAGCTTATGAAGGAATAGATATAAGATGTTTTGGTGAATGCCATGGCTGACTTGTGACAAGTTGCATCTAGGTTCTTTTGCATATCCCATGTTGGAAATTAGTGATTATACTTTGTGCCACCTCAAAAAAATGGATGGTACAATTTGATGCTTCAATGTTGGTTGTATTGCCTAAAGTTTGTTTTCTTTCTAAATGCAATGTTTGTTAGATATGCTTTTTTTGTTCACCTCTTGTGTTTCCTAATTTTCGTGCTTTGTGTTTTAAATTTAAGGACTAGGGGAGCGGTAGAGGAAGGAGGACACGGAAGGATGGATATCAACTGTGGACCCTGGATTTTTTCAACTTGCATTTTGTCCTTGTCTTTATTGAAGTTCATCGTTGTGGAATTTTCAATCTGGAGGACGATTAGAGGTTGGTTGCAGTTTTGTTCTTGGCCTTTGTTTCCATATTTCCGGATATGTACCGCTCCACATCCTCCCCTCTCCCCCCAAAAAGAGGTTATTTTTCCTCGCATAAGTCCATATAAACCATGGATTTTTTGGGGGGATTCAAATACGGAAGAGATCTTCAATTATGTATTTTGTGCCCCTTTGATACTTGTCTGGCTAATACGCAAATAAAATATAATAAGCAATTATCAAATCAATGTAATGTTCTTCCTTTCGATAAATACTACCCATTCAATTCTTTGTTTGAATTTGTAAATCCAATCCCCAGCTGGTAAAGCGATACGTATTAAGGTGTTTGGTGGGCAGTTATTTGACCTCAAGCGTTTAAGGGTGTGTTTGGTTTCACTATTTTTTGTTTTCATTTTCACAAAAAATAAAAAATGTGAAAGAAAACATGTTTGGTTCATCATTTTTATTTTTATTTCTAATTTTCGGAAATGGAGTTCGTATTCTCAAAAATTCTAAAAACAACAAATCATCGTCTTAACTGTTTTCAATTTTTACAGTGGCATTTTTGCAATTTTAACCAAAGTTGTCCTCTTTTTTCTTATTTCATTTTTCCACTTCCTGTAAGCCAATGTTGCCACCACGAAGTACAAATCCCACCACACACACCCTTGTGACCGAAACGACAAGCACCCGTCTGCGGCTTCTTGCACATCATCTTACCTCCACCCTGTACCCCTTTAGCTGTCATTCAAGCCACCATCCACCATGCATAGCAGCGCTCGCAATGCTCACAATCGCCGCAAATCGAACTAGCATTGTCATTTTTGTAGTATATTTGAATGATAAATAATGAGAGGAACGGAAAGGAAATGAAAGAAAGAATTTTTTTTTTATTTGAGAGTTTTAAAATACATGAGAAAGAAACATAATACAGAATTATTTATCTCATATTTTTCTCAAATGTTCAATTTTTGTTTCTTTCAAAATAGAGGTGGAATTGAAGGAACATGTGAGTAATGAAGTTTTATTCTGTTCTGTTAATAAAATTTTCAAACAAAGAGAATGATAATTATATTTCATTCTTTCTCATTCTTTTCTAATTCATCCTCACTTATTCCGTTCCAGTTCATTAATGAAAAAACATCCAAATAGGATTAGTCGTTATTCCACCACTCATGACTCCAGTGGTTAGTGGCTGCTACAAGCTATGGGTGGTGATGGAGGAAGAGAAAAAATGAAGATGAGCCACAAATGCAGGGATTGGGAATGAGGGAGAGAGAATCGGAGAGGTATGGCTTTGGTTGCTGTCTGCTGAAATATCTGTTCTGGTCAGAGCCAATGGTGAAGGAGGGCATGGTGGGGTTGAAGGAGTGCCAGAACATGGGTATTGAAAATAGAAAACAAAAATAATAAACCAAACATGTTTCCAAAAAGAAGAAAACCCAAAACACAAATAATTTTCAAGAAATGAAAATAAAGAATAGAAATAGAAAATATTTTTTGAAACCAAACACATCGTAAGATGTTCAAGTCTGTGGTTTTTAACTTTGGTAAGTGGTAAATGTTCAAGTCTAAGATAACCATGTTTAAAAGGGAAATGCTGAACTTAACGAATTTTTACTTACTAAATTCCATAGAATCATATTCGTAATCCTAAATGAGGTGTTGATCATCACCCTTTCGAAATAGTTTTCGTAGAATATAATTCATCACAAATAGCATTGCTCATATAATCATGTTTATATTTCGTTGTGCATAATGCTCATTGTAAGTTTATTTATTATTTATTATTTGCTTTAAGGATGCGTTTTGATAAGTTTTGATAAAATAGTAATTTTATAATATAGATATTTTCGGAACTTTTTTTGTAAGTTATTCTTTGTGGCTTTTAAAAAAATACTAAATCTGTATTTTTTTTGTTTTTATTTTCTTTTTAAAAAATTATCTAAATATCTTAAAATTTTTAAAAGTACTTTTTAATTTAAAATACTTTTTTTTAAAAAGGCCCAAACAAACCGGCCCTAAATTATAGTTAAAAGATGGCTGTCTTTTTCTAATGTTTCAACAGATCAATGACAATGAAATAACACAACTATTTTTTCTTGACCTAACAATGATATTAGCACCAAATAAGAATACTAATAACACAGTCTTTTACACACTATTTTTAATATACTCTTCAAAATAACGAGTAATGATGCTGAAAGAAAACAAAATAAAGATGAAGGCACTAAAACAGTAAAACCCAAATACCAAAAAGTCAGAAAAATATAAACATGGGGAAAAAAGAGGGAAGAAACCGTAGCCGCAGAATAAATTTACTGTTAAAAGCAGAACTTCCATTGCTACAGAATAAGAGTAAAAACGAAAGTGACATAGCAACAAGTTAAGAATAAGAAGGGTGAATCGAATATATATTTAAGGGTATTCCAGTTAGCAGATAATAATAATTTTATTCAGCGCTTAAAAATGAGGACACTCCCTTTGTTGCTGTTGCCGCTTTCTGTCCCCGTGTTCCCTCATCGACCTCGTACTCTTCTACTTCTAACTCAAACCCATTTCTCCGATCCCATTTTGTATCAGCCTTTATCTTCTTCTCTCAATTCCACAAGATTTCCCAACAAAGCCATAGTCTTTGGCGTCAATCCCAGAGACTCAAAAGATCCTTTGTTCTTCGACGAAAATGGTGTGGTCGATGACATGGAGGGTTACCTCAATCACCTCTCCCTCGAGTACGACTCTGTCTGGGATACTAAGCCATCTTGGTCAGCTTTGCCTCTTCCATCCATTTCTTACTTTTTCTTTTTTGCCTCTCGTCACTTGCTATTAATTATCGTATCACTGCTATATTTTCTGTCGTTTCTACCCCCATTATGCAAAAAATTTCATTTTTTTTAATGTAAATAAAATAAAACCCATTACCCATACCATGAATTTTGTAATTTTTCCAAAAAATAAAATCTGGGGGCTTAATGCGCCCATGAATTTTTCAAATACGATAATAAGTTTTGTGCATGAATATTGGAGTTTGGAGATTTGAAAAGAAAATTGCAGTTTTACTGTATAAGAGATTTTCCTCTTTTTGTATATTGTATCTAGTAAAGTTTGCTAGTTTATATTTAGAGACATAATATAGCGTCAGACTCAGATGAAGTACCTTCTTGGTTGTTCTTTGAATAATGCTAGTACCTTCTTGGTTGCTTTTTGAATAATACTAGGTATATATATTTATGTATAAATTACTTTATATTTACATAATTTTTAACATTTAATTATATATGTACGTATTTAATTTTTTTTATTAGAACCTATTTAAATTTTAAACACACTTACATTCTCATTTTATCACCTTATTCTGACATGAAGAAATGTATACCTTGAAGATGTATAAAAGGCATTATTATTCTTGGGTTGTTTATACTTACATGCCTTAGATTGTTATTTATACTCTCTCATCTTTTGTTTAGGTGTCAGCCATGGACAATAACGCTGACAGGGGTATCAATTATTGCCGTTAGCTGGTTAGTTTTGCACTCAGTGGTAGTTACTTCAGTCATATCGCTACTAATAGGCGCATGGTGGTACATCTTTCTCTATTCTTATCCCAAGGTCCGCTATCATCTACGATCTATGTTCTATATCACTTTACTTCCTTGTTCTTTCTAAGCATATTCTGGTTTAGAACACATAATTAACGTATCATATTCATACTAGCTCTATGCGCTACTTGGAAAAGACATAAGGTGTTAGTGTTTTTCTGAATCCCTGAGCTTATGATCATCCAATAGGTTTTTGAGATAACATTAAAACTCTTCTTTGGTGATGGAACATGTGCAATAATAAAAAATTCATTTTTTTTCCACATATATGCCGAAGCACTTCTTTTTCCTTGTACATTACAAATTTACAGTGGATGTAGTATATATGCCAGATTTTAGTCATAGGCCTCCAACGTGCTTAGGGAATGTAGCATCAATTTTGGTTTGTAGAGATTCGTTCAGGCTTGTTCTTGGAAAAAAAAATTATATTGATCTCATTCATGTGTTTCTCAAAATTAGGGGGAATGATATCACAGATATTACCATAAAATGCCCATGTTCTACATAGTACTAGTGATTACATTTGAGAAAGTTACTTGGAATATGGGAGTAGGTTCTACTGTACTTACATTCATTTAAAACACAGCATAAAATAGAAATATAAATAAGCAAATAGTTGCTTGTTCATTGTCAGGCATATTCAGAGATGATTGCTGAGCGCAGAGAAAGAGTTACAAATGGTGTTGAAGACACATTTGGTCGTAGGAAGAAGCAGTGATTTGTATTATTCCTACTCCTCAGTTATGCTCATCTTTTTCCCTTCTTGTTCTCTCTCTCTCTGCCTCTGCTTGTATTTTCATATTCAACTACAGAATAGAAGCTGTTGAGGCTTTCATTCACATTACTGTAAATTGGCCTGGAGAGACAAGTCTTGACAATTAACTATATCTCTCTGAGACTCTCACTGTGTGTGTATATTTGACATTGTCTTCACATATTTTGGCCAGTATGTGTATTATTAACCTTTGCTTTGGTTAGATTAACTTTGAGAATTGTTCCTTGGATTTTTTTTTTTTTTTGATAAAATGTTCCTTGGATCTATGAAAATAACTAGCCATCTGTAAGAACTAAGAGGCAGTTATTTATCACAACTCTAGCTTACTCCTAGTGATTTGTGCACTAACTTTTGTCCAGAATTCTGAAGCAGAGATTCTTACATAAATTTAAATTTTGAGTACCTAAATGGAGGTGAAATTAATTATGTGATCTATAAAAATATTAAGTTTTGATTAGATCCTGCGGAATCTCTCATTCTGAAGAAAAGAGAAAAGAGGGATTTTAATTTTTAACGGATTAAAGTTAAAGGAGAATGAAATCAAAATAAAAATTTTAAATAAAAAAGTAAAGCTTTTTTTAGATTAAAATTTCATGTGTATTATATGTTTTATTTTTAGGATTTTATAAGACACTTATTAAAAAAATTAAAATAATTTTTATATAAAAATAAAATATTTTAATGTATTAAAAATTAAAAAAATTATTATTTATTTTATTTTTATTAAAAAATATATTTTAACTTCTTTAATAAATGACCTATTTATTAGTAAAATTCATATTTTTATTTAATATTTCTTTTTTAAAAATTATTTATGAAATGTGCAAAACCAAAAAGTTAAAAAGTGAAAGAAGTGTGATTCAGCATTAAAATCATTCAAACAATTTATTGCAGAGTACACCATCATGACTGTTCAGACAGCCTCACGCCATCAATAGAGTGGAAGGCTAACTAATTTCGTAGCACTCAACATTTTTCCCTGTACCGCACTACTGAGTCCAAAGTTAAAACAGTGAAAAAAAAATAGCATTTATGATAGGAAATTCATGTTACCCCTTTCTTTGTAAATGAATTACAGAACTTTTGAACAAAATAGAGTTAGCATTTCTTCTCAAAAGCTAATAACATGTTTATTTACCTCACTCGAGATTAAAATTGTGCAAACAGCTCTTTCAGACTGTGAAGCTATCAGCAAGAATTTAGTCTTGTTCAATCCTCATGCTATTATTTTTGGGTGATTATAAGACAAAACTCATTTCTATATATTCATTATATTTATTTTATTAATTAAATTATGATATGTGTATTTTTTTTAAAAAAAAAAAATATTAATAACTCATAATTTGATTAATGAAATAAATGTAATAAATATAAAGAAATTGAATAAAATTTTATCCTAATTGAAAATGGAAATACAAAACAAACATTAGAAGCTTATGCTTAAAATTTAATGTCAACAAAAAAAACTGAAAACCTATCAAAGCTGCTGTGTAGTGTTTGCTTTTTTACTTTGAAACAGAAGCTCGTTCTTGATAGTGATACCACTCAAAGATTTTGTTGCACACACCTTTCAGCTCTTTCTAAACCATATATCTAATAACCATTTTCTGCAAGAAGCGGATTCTGAAATTTTGAAACCGCAAGAAGAGATTACAGAAGTTATAGTAGAAGGCAAATGAAGGGTTGGTTGGTATATATATGCAATTGAATTAAAAAGGGCAAGAAAAAGGAGAGAAGACTAGAAGGGCAAAGAAAGGGACTAGTTTAGCAGTCTCATGTAATCTGATCACATGATTTTGTTGAAAACTCTGGCTGGCAATATTAGTTTAACACTCAAGAATAAGATTAAACTCCTCTATTGACTACTCATTTTTCCAAGCATACAAAATGAGAGAGAATCCAAGACCTTGCAACTGGGAATCCCTAAACTGCTGAGAATAAGCCCATGTCAGAACAGAAGGATCAGAAACAGATTGGCCTGCCCACAGCTTCTCAGTTGAAATGCAGGTTTGGAACATAAAAACTGCATTGCCCATGGCATTCCCAAAGAGCCAATTATGTACATCCCAAAACACTTCCACCGGAAGCCCATCCACCAAAATGGTGTGATTGCCCCTGAACTTCCACTTGAGTTGCTTCACCTGCATCACTGTCTTGCTATCAATGCGAATCACAAGACAAGGATCATTAAGGCCAAGTGTGTCACACTCAATTCTGACATCATGTACTTGCCCCTTATCACAAAATTGAGCCTTTGCACCATAAAATTTCTTACCAAAAATGTGTTCTCTCTTTGCAATAAAAATGGCATCAGAGTGAGCACAAGCATAGTCACTGTCAATCTTCTTGCATGCCTCCTTTTTCAGATCCCCAAGGAGTAACACCATCTCGTGGTCGAACACAACAGCCAAATAAAACCCCTCCAATGGTTCTGGCCCAGAACCAAATTTAGCACAGCTCAAGTCCCAAAGTATATCTATTTTACTAGATTCAACCTCCAAATTCTTAGACCCTTTTCTTTTTGAGAACAACCATGGCTTTATGTCAACCTTGCAGAGGCAATTATTACCCAACTCATCTATTCCCACACTCAAGCCTTGACCCATCAGAGTTTTGGTCCATGAGACCGTGATCAAGCAAGAACGACCTCTTAACTTACACTGATAGACACAAGTAACAACATTTTGAGCCGCTCTTGTGGTACTTGATGAGGATGAATCTGCAACCTGAACACCATTTTCTCCAAAACAAGAAGGAAATTCCTTCATGGCAACACCACCACTGGGAGCAGCAAATTATCTGAACTCGTTTCTAAAAATCTGATCTTTATCAGTTTATCTGCTGAAAAAAGGTGACTTGGATCATATACACAGAACAGAAGGGACTTGTACCTTAGCTGATTCCAGGTGAACACCACAAGGGACCATGGCTAAAATTCTTCAAGATCAGCTCCAAAACACTTCCTTTTTCATCTTGGTCTCTATTTCTTCAGAATGGGATACCTGAAGAGAAGAGAGAGAAAGAGAGAATGAGATTTGCTTTACTTGTCAATTCTGTGCTGAGACTAACTGGAGTAATAACCAAAATGTCTGGTTTGAAAATTGCAGGGAACATAAAGTAAGGGTAAGTAAAAGAGAAGTTGCTTTAAGCACATGGGATACCAAGGAAAGGGAAAGAATGGATAAAGCCTAGAGAGTACAGAGAATTGGTCGAAGCATGAAGTGAATGGCAATTGGGTATGTTATTTATTTGCAGCAGAGACTGGTATTTGTTTTATACAGAGTTACACACCTTGTTCTTTTTTTCTTTTATAAAAAATGATGCAACTATGCAAGGCAATTTTTGAAAATTATAATTATGTCCCTGCTGAGAAGCAAATAATATTGGTAAAACTGTTGGAAATAATTGCCATAAAATGATGAGAAATAAATGTAATATTTAATCATTACTCCATTCCTTTTTTTTTAATGTGAATCATTACACTATTTAGAGAAAGGATATTAACAAATTTTTGTTATATGAACAATATTTTCTTTTATTTTTGGGTATTTAGTATTAGTTTATTCAAAATTACAGGTAAGACTTATTGTGGTTTATCATATTTTGCAATTGAAAAAATAAAAAATACATCAACTACTTTTTATTAGGGGGAAATATACTATGTATCAGGATAAAATTAGGTTTTTATTTTATTTTTATTTTTCAATTTTCTTGAAAAGAGAAGAGAAGAGTCAATACAGTATATTTTGGGATCAAGTTCTTCTGACCAAATCAGAGGGGGAAGTGGGAAGGTATTAATTAAGTGGGCTCCTTCTCAAAATTGAAACATTAATTGAGAACTAAGTATACATCTCCAGAGTCCACGGTTCAAGAATCATGATAGGTTATCCAACTACCAACCCCTTAACTGTGGCCTTTGCCATAATTAGCGGGAACAATTGTGTAGTTTGGCAACAGTTATAACTAAGTTTTTAATCAATTTAGGGTTAGAAGAAGGTTAAATGGCTAAATATTTTAACACACTCTTGAGCTTTTGTCCCTAGAGTTTAAATAAACCATGGCTGCTTCAACAAGAAACAATCTCATTTCAATTATTATCTTTATACATCCATTGCAAGTGGCTTTTAGGCCCAATTTTGGTCTATTTTTTTAGCGTCCACTTTGAAAAAAAAAATGGGGAGATACAGAGAGACTATTTTCAAAGAGTTCCATAAGCTACAGTGGCAATTGGCAAATTGCAAATTTGCAGGCTGTTTGACCATTATGTCCAATAATTAATTTCATGACACAATGGATCTTCTTGCTTTAACCAAACCAGGGACAAGGTGCCCCACCAAGGGACAATTAGATTATGGACAGGCTAACTGCTTGGAACTTTGCATAGGCACAGTTTGGTTGTTCAGTACTTTTCTTCCTTGTAAGTAGGGGCTCGAGGAAATGTTACGTATGCTGGCACAATAATTTTGTTGGTGGATTTTTATAATATTTATTTTTTTAAAAATTTAGTATTTAAAGTAAATTATTAAATATTTTATTAGATATAAATTATTTTTAAATATTTATTATAAATTTAGTATTCAAAATTTAATATTTAATAAATATTTAATAATTTATCCTAAATATAAATTTATTAAGATATTATAAAAATTTCTTTTTATAAGTGCTCTCGTACATTTGATAATTCGAGTACCATAAAAAAATCCTTTTAATAATACTCTCAATATTTGATAGTTCAAATATCATAAAAATTCTCTGTTTTTATGAATAATAAATTTGACCTATATCATGACTTTATGAGTTTCTCATTTACTCATTTATTTTATTTTTACTGATTGAAAGTTTTTTATATAATAGCAGAAAATATACTGTGTAAGTTTAAATTGTTAGTTCTATTATCTCATCATTTTGTAAATTGTGAACAGCCAAAACTCTTGCATGTTAGATATTGTGAATGTCTCTTTTTTGCAATTTTTCCCCGTTCATAATTGGATAACCAATTATGGAATTAATAACGTTTATATTTGAGTAATTTAAGATATATATGATGAATTTAAAATTAGTGTGAGAGTACAAAATGAGGTCACATAAAATATTTTTATAACTATAAGACTGTATTAAGGGTAAACTTTGAGTTCTTATCTTTTTACGTTAGTATTGGATGTGCTTACTGTGCATATCCAAGAATTAATGTCACAATACACATTTTTTTGTAAATGATATAATCTTAATTGGAGAGTCGATAGAGGAAACAAATAGAAAGTTAAAGTTATGAAGACGAGTTTTGAAAGAACTTGACTTCCGTTTAAGGAAGAGTAAAAGAAAGTATATGAAATGTAAGTTCAGTAAGAAGCGTGTCAATATTAATTTAGCAGTGAAAATTGAAGACCATACCATATCACAAGTCACATGATTTAAGTATCTTAAATTTATTATACAAAATGACGGAGAGATAGAAGGATGAAATGAAAAAATGCTTCAAGAGTTATTTGTGATAGAAAAGTGCATCTCAAACTTATAGATAAATTTTAGTGCACAACTATAAGACTTGCGATATTATATGATACTGAATATTAGGTGATAAAAAGTCAATAAAAGTATAAAATTAGCGTCGCTAAGATGAAAATATTACGCTGTATGTGTTCTCACACAAGATAATATTAGAAATAAATGCATAAAAAAAAGTAAAGATAGCACTTATTATAAAAAAATGAAAGAATCTTACTTTAACTAATTTGGACATATAAGAAAAAAAAACTCTTAAAAATTATTGTAAAAAGAATAAATTAAGTAAATGATAGTTTAATAGTTAGAAATAAAAAAATTATAAATAAAATGATTACAAAAATTAAATATATATAATATTTTAAAAATTTAATTTATGATAAGATATTAATATCGTTTGATGCATATAACTAATTTTACATAAATGAAAAAATGATTAGAAGTTATTGATGAATAATTGAATAACCAAGAAATTGGAATGATTCAATGGCTTAACAACTACGAAGTCAATAGAGAAAGCAAAATTCTAATGATGATTCAAATGGACATGCTCACACAAGGATTTACTGAGCCAAAGAGTGTTCCACGGGCAGTACTAATCTGCATCCCAGACGTGCCACACAACTGCATGAATCTGATTCCTAGGCCAATATTGCCCACAGACTCAATGGTGTGAAACACAAGTTACATGACAGATTGACAGGCCATGAGACAGCAGTCATGACTGACTTTTTATTATGAATGGTCACAGAAGAGAAACTGGTAAGAAACAAGAAGAATCATTCAATAGTACACTGACTTTTGTTACAAAAGCACAGGACCCATCAGAAATTCAAAATTGGGTCGAAGCATAGAATCCAAAGAAATGTTTTACATATAATTTTTATATATTTATATTATATATTAATATAAAAGAGATATTAAATTAATTTATATATGATTCTAATATTTTTATGAGATATAGAATAAATTTATAAATAAATTAAAAAAATAAATATATAAAAATTAAATAAATAATAAAATTATTAAATTATATATGATTGTCTATAATACTAAAGATATATTTACATATTTATCACTTTATATTTATATAATTTTTTTATTTAATTAAAATTGATTTCACCTTGCTTTCTGGTATACTCACATTGTTATGTCACTTTACACATGTTAGGTTACGTAGTTGGAGTTTATGCGCACTAACCATTATTTATCATTCAGTGGCCTTTATTACGTCTTTATTACTACGCCTCTTCAAATTATGTTATTCACTAATTGGCCTGAAAATATGTGGGTTTAGATTAAAAATTAAAGATTACAATACCAGTCATGAGTGTTGCATCCACTGTTAAAACAGCACTTAGAAATCTTTGTACAGTTCATTTAAGAAAAAAGGTATATACTATACGAAATATATAAAGAATTCTACTTACAAGACAAACCAACAAATATAGGAGTGGAATGATTAAGGCAAATGGAAAAGTCTATCAGACAAAACATTGCTTGGAAATTCAGGTAATTAATTTATCCCTCCTGTATTGTCATTGTTACTGTAAGTGGTGTATCACAGTATCAGAGAAAAAAGTTTAAACTTTAAAGCATTCACAGGGGAACTAACTTTATGAAATTTTGTCTTGCTGTCGCCCACCCTCGTTGTAATAAGAGCATCTAATCTAAATCTAAATACCTTACAATCAATTGCTCTTAACAACAGCAATGATGGATTTTATGCGTTTTGTTGGATTGCATGGATTTGAGAATTAAGAAGCTTGATACTGAGATCTTTGATTAGCAAGTCTTGCCATCCTAGCGACCCCAAGTGATGAAAGTTCCAAGTCATCGATCCAAAGGCACTTGTCAACAATTAAGGTCATAAAGTACATGTCATGTGGGTTTTAATTTTTGACATCCAACTTTCACGAAACATGTTAATCACACGTTTTGGTCCTAAATTATTAATCCTAATATTGTTGTTTTGGGTTACATCGAGTCTTTTTCTGTATTTTGATATCAGGCCAAAATTGCTTTCAGTCAGAGAGAGACGTCCAATTTTGAAGAGCGCAGGAGAAGATCATTGCCTGAACGAGTAAAATTGAAAAATAACTTTATCTAGGAGGAAGAAGAAAACAGGAGCTTGCAAAAAAAGGTAGGTAAAAGAACACTTTCACTAGTGATCTTTAGACATTTCAAGTCATGTTATAATCCTGAGTAAACATTATAACATATATTCGTTGCCCTTAAGTAACAATCATTGCGTGGTTACTATTATGAATTTTTTATGATACATTTGAGGTCAATGACCTAGAAGAGAATTCCGACATAAAAGGTCGTTAAAAAAATGAAAAAAGAGAATCACGGGATGAAGGAATACATACAATGCAAGTTCTCTCATAATTGCTTGTCTCACTGCACTATTTAACTGCTGTTCGATTTCAATTTCACTTCTAATATTATGAAATCACAAAGCAGAGCCTATGCCTAATAATAATTAAGAATATGTATGTATATTACCTAATCTAATCTAATCTAATTTTTTTTCCCGAAATTTCAGGTAGTGTCTGTCTGGTGTTTGCACTTTGCACTCGCTAGCTACTGCCTTTATTTTCTCCTTGTTTGAATGTCTGGTGTCTGTCTTGCCTTTATTTTCTTCTTCTGTTACTCTATGCAGTGGAGTATACTCCTGCTACCAAGTCTCGAGAAAGAATTAGTAAATTTTAAGTATGTGAATTACATGCTACATTTTATTTTTAAACTAAATAATCATATTATGCAGTTAATTAATTTTTACTACAATATTATGAATGTTTATTTTTATTATATGTATAATATAATATTCTTATTTCAATTGCAGCATATATCATAGAAAAGGACACGGTCATATAGCAGCCTAATTTCGATCAGGTGGGAAATAGCATTCCATTTCCAACAAACTAATTGGACATGCAGAGAAAAGGAAAAAGAAAAAGAAAATTAAGCTAATTGCAATTGGAATAAAAAATTCTTTTTGGTTTTTAAAAAAAAGGGGCTTGGACTGTAAGCCTTTGTCAGAAGACGGTTTCTCGTAGCCCAGTGGTGGCCCAAGCGACCAATAAAAGGGCCAAGAGAAATTCTGTCCTTTTCCACTGAGAGTCTGACCCAAAAACAACGTGTTCAAAAAGTTAAGCTGCCGTTGGGTTTATCAATCTGGAATAGCTTAATCACAGAAGTAAATGGCACTACTGTCTTCACCTGTTGTCCATTTGTAACGGCAACCTTGTATAATTGAATTGGTAATATACTTTTACATTCTAACAAAAAATATTAATGTAGTTTTAGGCTTGGAGTAAAACGTAGGTTTTTTGTTTTTTAAGTACCAAAAAAAAAAGTAGGTTTTTTTTTTTAAACCTGAGTTTGAAGTTTGTATTTTACATAGAAAAAAGGTCTTCCCAATTCACTCTTATTTTGTTTGTCTAAGCTAGAAGCCGGTGGGCTAAAATCTGTTCACCTTGGTAAGTTATAAATACAATCAATAATCATGTACCCAAAAAAAAAAAATACAATCAATAATCGGATAACTACTTGCTTTGATGGAACAAGGATCAATCACTCTTCTACCAAATTATCATCAACAGATCATTTGTAGTACAAAATTTCATTTCATCCATTGAAGGAAAATGTTGTGTGTTAGCTTTTGGTGGATTTGCCCTTATATAAATACTAAGAAGTAAAAGTACCCTTAAGATTTTCTTTTTCTTTTTTGATCAGTATAATCTTAATGAATTTGTGAGAATTTTCACTTGTCACATTTTTCAAACAGGATTGAAACTCGAAACAAGAAATGAAGCAAACTCTTATCATCGGATCCAACATATAGATGAAAATTAATTATAAACATTTTTAATCTAAATATTTTAGACACAAAAAAAATCTCTAAACATATTTTTACATTTTTTCTTTGCATACATTATGCAAACATGCTTTTAGATGTGATAAAATCACACTATCCTCTCTTCTAGGTTTGTAGAAAATAATATTCAACAGAAAATGTTTTATAAATAGTAATAACTTCCTCTGCTTTGATTTTTCCACCAGACAAGGGGGGTGTTATTTCTAAGTCCAATGCTAATTAGCCAAAGCACAATCTAGTTTCTCTTCTTCCATACAGCTCCCCATATTCCTTATGTTGGTTCAAGGGAATCTACATTTTCTTTTAATGCAATAAAAGTATCTTCAAGTTAACTTGCGAGTTAATCGAGACTAAGCTCTTCCCCAAGTGATTTTAAGGATATATTCTTACATCGTCTTCATACATATATTAGGATAATTAATTCCCCTATATACTGAGTAACTCAAGTAGTTAATTTTTAGTGATTTGAAATTTTGGATCCTCTAGGCTCTAAATCCTTGAGTTTTGCACTGTACAACAAAATATCTGAAGACTGAAGAGGTCCATTCTATATAAAATATGCAGCCATCGCCCTTTTATTACAAGCTGATTTAGGATCTCATTGAAGCCCCCTGTACACAGACAAGGATGTTGTAAGTTGCTGCCACATCTCTTTCCTCGCTTGGTTTCCATAAACAAACGTAGCTTCCCGTACTATTGTTGCTCGCCTGAACCCAAAAGTAGCATGCTTAACATATATCTATGTACATAATCATCAATGTCCATGTTTATGAAAATGCTACTGTTGAAGATTGTGTAAGCTTAACTTGTATGTACTTACACAGATGAAAATTGTCATTCTCGATCATATCTGTGCTCCATAATGTGGTGAATTTGTGTGAAAATCTTTTACTTCTTTGAAGACTCTGGAAAAAGGTTGTTGGCTGCAACCAGGTTCCTAGTAATCCCACCATTAACTGAGTATTTAGGGAATCAATCAATCAAGTATATTGGGTTTAGCTTAGCCTTAAGGGGTTGTGAAATTTGTGTGTGTGAATAACTCTTAATCTCTTATGTCTCTCATACTTCATTTACGCAAGCTGTTCAATTCAACCATATAATGCATCATCAAGTGGCGGAGTATATTCCATGAGGAAGGGAACTCTTGATAGGGATTTGAGAGGGGGCCTAGAAATGATGAGTAAATTTCGATTCAGGAGGGTCCATGGATTTTTCTCTAGAAAATTTGAAGATTCAAAGCACTAAACCTAACAACTACATTTTTACAGATCCTGTCACAATTGAGAGACCAAGTTTCTGGTCTTTTGGACAAGTGGGATTGTTGTTTCCCTCTTTCCATGCAGAGCAAGAACATTCCAATCTCAACAGCTCAACATATTGTCCTTTTTCATTCACTTATTTGTCGAAATTACTAGTGTTGTGCAGCAAGAAGCATGACCCGATCAGCTATCCTGGCTTTATTAATTGTGTTTGACATGGGTCATGCATCAAAGATCCAAGGGTTGGACTAGACTTGTTAGACTTGGATGACTGCTAGTGTTAAAACTACTAATGACAAAGTCCCACATTGCTGAGGGAAGGGAACAAGCACCCCAAGACTTCGCTATAAAAGAAGCATTCCAACACCTCACCAATCATACCTTTCTCGGCCTTTTGGCTAAGATCAAGTGTAGTATCTGTTCTTATCAGTTTAATATCTGATACGTGGGTCATTGACTCACATGATATTAAATTAATTTTTTAAGGGGAAGGGTCCATTTCAGTAGCTTGCTACTGGGATCCTTAGGTGTCGCCCATGCGTTGCACTGCTGCACGGGCCTGGCGCACCCCACCAAGTCAGTTTTAAAGTTGTTTATGTTTTCGGTTCAATCGGACTGCCTTTGCCTTTGGGTTAATGGGCTTACTTTGTTACTGCTATGACATTCCAGAAGAATAAGAAAACAGTCAATTCTTTCAAGTTCATATCTTTTTATTATTATCATATTTATTCTCATATTTACTATTTTTTGGTTTTCAGTGGATATGGTGGATAAATAATGTGCTAGTCAAAGATGTCAATTATTTTTAGTCATTTATTACTTTTTTTATTTGTTATTGGAAATATATACTTATTATACAATTGGTTTTATTACTAAACAAGGCGAAACCCTTCGTATCATCAAGCAAGTAAGGTGATGTCGAAACCCTTCCGCCATTTTAGGAATGTAGAGCGTTCTTGTAAAGACTACTGGTAATTGCTATTAAAATCAGTATCGGTTACCAGTTTTTTTGTATGTATAAATCCAAAATTAGCATGCTTAATATATATATATCTATATATATAAACATCAGTGTCCATATATATTTATGAAATTGCTAATGTTGAATATTGTGTATGCTTAACATGGATGTACTTATTCGGATAAAAATTGTAATGATCGATCATGCTCCATAATGCAGTCAATTTGTGAGAAATCTTTTTTTTCTTCTTTGTAGACTTCGGAGGAACTGAGGAAGGTTGTTGGCCGCAACCAGGTTCCTTGGTTAGTTGTTATAGCCCTGTTAGTTGCATGCTTTGGAGTTTGGACCTTGCAGTTGAGCTTATAATTATTCCATTGGAGTAATACCTGCTTTAGCCTATTATGATAATTAATTTGAAAATGGCTCCTCTAAAATGGATTACGATGCTCTCTTTCTAGATGAGAACAAGACATTATCCTGTTCAATACATCTCAGAACAATTTTATTAATTTATCATCTATGGTTAATAATGAGACACATCATTACCTTATCTTCTTTGTCCTCATCTTCTATTGTTTGCTTCCAAAATGATTGGCACTCGACAGTTGCTTAGTTCTTCCAAACTTCTATTTGTTCATCTTGTTTCGAAGGAAACTACTCATAATAGTGATAATAATGTCAAGCTTCCATTTTTTACTGCAAAACACTTGTCCAAGATCACAAACTTAGGTTTGCTTAATAGAGAAATCAAACTTTAAAATAAGAAAGTGACATTATAAATGTTTAAAAATTGCTCATCCCATATATGTCAAGGCACATATAATTTTGGCATCATTTTCTAATTCTCAGATATGAATGATTGAAATTCCAAAAATGCTCATTCAAATACAGAACTTAGATTTCTCATTTTATTAGTTTCCTCTGTTTGTTTGAAACCATGGAGATTGGGCTAAATACCAAGCTCAAATTGTAATTTTGAGAATATAATCCATCGAATTCAAAATGATTGAATTGAACCTAATCCGCCATGAAAAGCTGCTGCATATCAACACAAGGCAAAACATTCCCTCACAAGAAGTCTAGAGACCTCATCAAGCCCTCCACGCTTGATAGCCGCACCACTATGATGCATGAATACAAATATTAGTATCGGATATAATATGAGTATGATATGAAAATATAATTTTTGTAAAAAATTAAATTAACATTTATAAAGTATTTAAATATCTAATATGAATACAAGTACATATTCGGCACAAATACAATAGACATTATAAAATATCCGTATTTGATCACAGCACCAGTACTTCTTGATACTGTTACCGTCTACGCCGTCAACTTCTGCCGCCCACCCCACTCGGAGTAACATATTTGAAGTTGGGCATAGAGAATTTAGCATCACCTACTAGTGCGTGGACCTCTAGACTGTCACGAAAAGACTCCAAGATAATACCAAGCTTAACATAGGTTTAGTGGTGCTAGAGACGAAACAGGAAAAAAAAAGCTCAAGGTGGAACAGATCTTGGTGATGTGTTTCCTTATAAGTCACAGATGGATGACTGATAAAACTGTAAGGTTGAGATTTAGTCATCCTCAACAGGAGATGATGTAAAAAATTTTAAGTGAATTTATTTATAAAGTAAACAAATAAAAATGTATTTATTTTTAATTTAATAAAATATATTAAGATTTTAACTCATTAAATAATCTAAAAGTAGATACGTTCTTATTTTATTACTTTAAATACAATTGAGCTATTTCCAATTAATTCATAGAGCTATATGGAAGATCTTCTTTATTTTAAGATTGATTATTGTCATTTAAAATGTGATTATTCAAAAATATTTTTCAAAAAGAAATGTTTATATAATTTTTGTCCATTTTTAAATGATTCTTTAGTAATCCCATTATAAAATATAATAATTTTATTTAGTATTGATAGCTCAATTAATAAGAATTAGAAACATGCAAGTGTAAAAAGTTTTTTTAATCTCCGCAAATATTCTTCATCTTAATTTCTTTTTTCATTATCTCCTAACCTCTCCCCCAAGCTCCATTTTGAGGCGCTTAGGGATCTCATTAAAGTATCTTTCTGCCAAGTTCACAAAAGGAGTCGTACGCCTTACAAAAAAAAAATTATAATAACTTTTTGACATTTTATTTTTTAATATAATTACTTCTCTGAGAAAATGCGCAAAATTTTTATAAAAGAAACTCCTTGATTAATTCTTCTATCTCCCAAAACTAAGTTGAATTTGCTTATGTTTGCGGATTCTGCACGAATTTTGTTTACTATGAGTTAATTATTTTCTTTGTTCTCTTATTTGGAAATGAAAGAAAAACAAAAATCGTTCTTTGCATTTGAAAATTCACTTACTATTTGCTTTCGAAAAATTAGTGTTCTTTATGTAAAGAGATCTTTCAAATACTATTTTCTACTTTTTTTTTTAATTTATTAAATAAAACTTGAAGTTCATTACACAGTCACAATTTATGAAACAACTAAAATTTTATAAATTTCACCGTATATACAATTCTTTTCATTTCCTTTGGCAAGTGATAAAATGAACTAATGGGTTTCGAAAGTAATTTATAGCTACGGCTAAGCTGACGTTTAAACGGAAATTAATTTCACATCTGAAAAATAATAAAAACACCTCATAGTGTTATTAAAATTAAAAAAATAAAAAGGACTAATGGGCAAGATGGAAAATATGTTAAGTACTTATTAGATGGTACTTTCCTATCAAATTGTTGGTCTAGTAGCGCATTTCATAATAAACACAACTCAGACACCTAACAATATAACATCATAACCACACTAGCTAATATAACATCACAACCACACTATATATTTCACTATATTTCTTGAATTCACACCATACGATAGTGTTGGAGTTAGTCGAAAGTAGAAAGCCATGCTTAGAATCCTTCCTTCAAATTGCAGATTAACTTTGACATATGAACTACACGTTTTCGTCTAGAAATATTTAAACTATAGTAACTCAATATTATATATTAATGTACAGATTAAGCTATGATGCATAAAGACCTTAGTGGATTTGTTTAAGCCTTCACTGAGACGCCAAAGTATCTGTATCTTTGCTGCATCTGATTAACTTTGGAAATACTCATCTGTTTCATTTTTCTAGTTCTCTTGTTTATTATCTGTTATTTTGGTTGATTATTCACTCAAAACTATTTACTCTGTTTGATCTCATATGCATATAGAGAGGATAAGGATGAAGACTACATTCAAAAGTTTTGTGGCTTTGAACGCATGGATTTTAGAGGCTTAATTAATTTCCGTTGGGCTACTAAAGTTAGGTTGTTTCTTGTACAACAACATCATCCAGAAGATATACAATTTTCAATTAACCAATATAGTTACCTCTCGAAGAAAACCCACCAAATGCGTGGAAATCAAGTGGATATAAAAATAGTAAAGAACCTTTGCCTTCACAAAAGTTTATACGTAAGTAGGATAATTTGAACTTTGAAAGCGTGAATGCCCTGAGAAAGGGTTACGTTATACTTTCTACACACATGGGTTTGGCTCCTCCAGTAAGAGAGAAAGTGTGTGACAAAGACATAGCACCGAGTGGGCATGTTTTTCTTGCATGATTGCACTGAAAAGAAATTTGGTAAATTACATGAGAAGCAGTACTATTCAAGTCACTACGCTCCAAGCAATCCCCCTAGCCTGTTTAAGCTGCTCTCATTTTCTTCCCATCTTTCACCTACTATGAACCAAAACTAGCACATCACCAAATGGGATGGCTTCAGTCTCTCCTCTGCCCATTGAAGAAGCTCTGGGATCGTCTTCACTCAAGCCACAAAAAGCGTAAGCTTGCATTTTATCTTCAATTCTAGGCACACTCCATAAAATATGATTTGGTCTTTTAATTATGCAATAGACATTATGTGTCTTCCTTTGTTCTTCTTTACGAGCTCTTTCCATTCCTGCTTTTTAACCATTGTTTCCATTGTGATTATCTTCTCTTCTTAGGTCAATCGTTTCCAATCCCCATTCTTTGTTCATCAAACAGAACATAGTTTCATATATATATATATATATCATCAATCCCCACTTTATATAGAATGATACATGTTAATTTTTGTTACTTGTGCAATAGGTAGAGGAATATACATCCTATATAAGGATGTGAAGTCTTGCCCATGCGAAGATGTGCATGTCCTCTGGTCAATATTGGTCGAGTCAGGCGCGGCCCCTGCTTCTTTGCCATCAAAATGATAGTCTCATTTACCTTACAGTCAAGTATAGAGAGAGAAAATCAATATTGATATGGTTTCCCTTCATGTATATATAAATATACAGCATTTTATGTGCTCGATTTTATCGTGGCTTTGTACTTGTATTTCTATAGAAGATCTTCTATGAAAATGGTTGGGGTGGCTACACGAGCTCTAAATTGCTTGATGGCAGATGGGTTACAAGAAATATTATTGTGAATTTCTTAATTCAAATATAAATAATTTACTTTTGACTAGATTAAAAAGATAAATTAGTTGAAGTGCACATAAATTAATCTGAATACTACCTTATCCTAATAAAAAAATTGTTGGTTGCCTTTCATACTTGCAAAATTGGTTATGTATTTATTTATAAAAAAAAATTGGTGATTTACTTCAGTGATAAACGCTGAGAATTGTGATTATTTTTCACAATTGCAAATGTTATCATTAACTATGAAGCACAAACACGGACACAGATACGAATACGGATACAAAAACACATTAAATTTAAAAAATTATAAGACACATATATATATATATATATATATATATATATATATATATATATATATATATATATATATATATAATTCGGTTTATGTATATATATAATTATAAAATTAAAAAAAATATTCATAATTCATTAATATCATTTCTATAAACTTTGAAAATTTATAATATCTTAATATATATCATATGTGTCAATATTTGTTATTTAGTAAGCTCTTCTTAAAAAATATAGAACATAATTTTTATTACTATTTTTTTAAAAATCTCATAAATTAACTTTTCCTAATATAACTAATTATGTACAAGTAAATATGCATCCAAAAAAATTAACCAGAGAGAATAGTGATGTAAGTGGTGTGAGGCAAGTTTCAATAAAGATGAAGTAAACGACTTGGTAGGAGCAGAAGTAGAAGGAGCAAATAAAAATAATGTTACGTGAAACTTAAAAGTTTAATAGTGACGTGTGAAAAGATAAAATTTAAAATATTAATATGTGAAAATAATAGCTTGGGACATCAGTCATATGATTGAGTTTGAGTGGGTTACAGGCTTACTAATTGGACATTAATCATGAAAATTATTATTTTTTAATATTAATGGGCCGTGTCTTAAACGTATTTAAACTAGTCCGAATCGTGTCCAAGACATGTCTAAGCTCAAAAAAATAATTTTTTTAATCAGATACATTTAGATATATGAGATACATATATCGTACAAGTATCTCTATGTGTCCAATATAAATATGTATCTGATATGTAAACACACTTTAAAAATAATGTATCTGTACTTTATAAATGAATCACTAGCAATGCCTCAATGGAAATGAAGACTATGGGCTTAGGAGGAGTAAGGTTGTATGTTCTATTGAGTTCATATGCTGAAGAAAGTATTTTTAATTTCTTTGCCCTGAAAGTATTTTTTGATTTTAAGTCTTTTTCTCTCTCGTAATATGATATTTTCATGTTAATAAGGAATATGAGGTATATGAAAGAAACTTAATCCGAAAAACTGAATGGCAAGCCCATGTTATTCAGGGGGTACATTTTTATTTTTTGTAATATCAGGGAGTAATATTTTTGTATACAACAGGAATCTGTTTAATACTAAATAGTACAGGACGTTATGACTCAACCTTAATTTTATAATAATTTAATTTAGTATTTGATGATTTTAAATTGGGGATATTGAGCACACATTTGAATAGAAAATTTGAGGAAGCCAATTAGCCTTCAATCTTTTAGAAAGATATTGGGTTAATCTATTAATTTTATTATTTGAACATCTAAAATATAATACATAAACAATATTTTACTCACATTTATATATAATATATTAATTTTAACTTGACATATGATATATGAGAATAGTAAATTATACTCACGTACAAGTGACAACTCAGTGTCCCAACCAGTTGTCGTATTCTCGATATTCCAAAAAAACATCTTTGGTTAATCAATAGTCTCATATTGCAATATCATTTACCCCATTTTTTTTTTTGGGGAAGGCATCAATGCGATCCGACCCTACTGTATTAAACAGTTTATAACTTTATATATATATGGACAATATATTCGAAAAACTTTCCCAAATGATTAGTATATAGGTAATGATATTATTTCTTTAAAAAGTATTGTTATTATTATTATTATCTATAATATATAATATAATATAAAAATTCTTCCACTACAATTGTCACAACTCATGCCCAAATTAAACATCAATATTTGGAGTTTTTAACTTTTAATCTTAATACAATTAATTAACTACATGATAAATCCTTATATTCTTCCGAAATACATCCACTTTTCTAACTTTTCATTTTCCACCACTATATTTCGTCTTATTAAGACTATTCACATTTTGTGTTTGCGTTTATTTTTAATTATTTCCCTTCGATTTTTTGAAAATTAAAAAAGACAGTTTCAATTTTTATTTTATTTCATTATTTTATTTTTTTCTATTTAATATTAATTTAAGTAACAAAGTCCAAGTTTTTTCATTAAAAAAATAAAAATTTAAAAATTTAATTAAGTCTAATTTATCTTTCTTAGAAAACAAATATTAAAAAAAATCAATCTTTCATATAATTGATTATGTTTTATAATTATTTTGTTATTAATACACATAATTTAGAATTTAGAATAATAACTTTTTTTTTCAATAGATAGTAAGGGAACTGGTTTTGCCAGGTTCGGAGGATGAAAATCGAATCCAAAACTACCATTTTTTGTGGGATTGAGAAATATCATTTAAGCTACAACTTATTGGTAATTTAGAATAATAACTTGAATAATAAAAAACAACTAAAATGCATAATTCAAACTTATTTTTTTGGATAATTAATTTAGAAAAAAATTTAATCTTAATTTCCTATTTTAAATTTTATCTATCAAAAGTATTTACATTTTAAAAGTTTAGATTTTCAATATAAATTAAAGTGATACACACCAAAGAGTTTTACATTGACATCTATAAATATGTTGATACCTTTTCTTTTATTTTAATTACTAAGAGAACGGTAACAATAAATAATGATTTGTCAATCAAAATATCAGTAGATGTCAGTGTAAAACTTTTTTATACTGATAGTGCATACCAATTAAACTCTTTTAATATTTGTTTTAATTTGTGTTTGTCACTCAAAATATTACCTTTATGAAATAAACAAAAAAATTGCATCTACCACTAATATTTAATTATTTTTTAAAGGTAAGTCCAAATTTATTTTTAATTCATCAATTTTTGTTTTTCTTTATTTAAGATTAGTTCATGCATTTTTTTTGGAAATTATTTTGAAATTAGTGAGAATTTTAAATTACTCTTTTATAAAAAGTTAATGATAAAAATCTTATGATATTTACTTGATTTTTATAATCCTTTTCTTATTTATGCACATATTTCAAAGTTATAATTTAAATAATAAAAATATATCTAAGATAAATAAGTACTATTTAATTTTTAGACAATTAATTTAAGAAAATTACATATTTTAAGGTAGGGAGGGTGTGGGTAACGAAAATAACGCTACACCTCTACTTCGATAGAGGGAGGAATAGGGGTGGAAATATGTTAGACGGTTTACCAGAGACTATGGCCTAATAAGGGTGTAAGTGGGTGGTTTGATTCGGATTTTGGGAAAAAATAAATTCAAACCAATCAAAATTAATTGGTTCGGTTTAGTTCGGTTTTCTTATTTTTTGATAGTCAAATCCGAACCGAACCGAACCAAACATTTATGGTTTGGTTTGGTTCGGGTGATCGGGTTGATCATTATTTTTTTTAACACAAAAATTAGCTAAATAACTATACATGTAATACAAAAAAATACACATAATGTATCTAAAATTTCAAATAATATTAGAACATAGACTAACCTTTGCTCTTCTATCAGACAATGAACATTCAATTTTAAGTTGAGTCACACGATCATTGGTCTTTGAGATTTCCTGTTTATATCAAATCTAAAATGTTAAAATAGTGAGAAAAGAAAACTTCGTAGCAGACGATAGAAAAATAGAATGTAGTGAACAGAATAGCTAAAGATAATTGAACCAGAAATAAGATAACAATTGTCAAATATCACACCCCGACCAAATATATGCAACAATGCCATAGTATATTCCTAAAAACCTGTCTCGGGTAATCAGCACAGAATGTCAAAATCAACAGAGGAGAAGCAACAACACTTAAAATGAATAGTATTATATAGATTATTGTTTTCAGACACATTAAATAGGTACATACATTTTTTTCAGTTCTCTCTCTTTTTGAATTGTTAGAGAAATGAATATTATCCAATGGTGCAGAAAGATCTATATTGTAGTCTGCCCTTCTTAAGTCAATCAAGTGTCTCCTGTCCAACAGCTGTGAACAATATAGTACAAGAGATCAAAATACCTTCACAGCAACAATGGAACAACATAATCAACACATCAATCAAAAGTCCCTGCTCATACAAATTACATTTTTTTCCACAAAGGAAAGTATTGAAGGGCTAGGCTGTATTGCACGGAATTGGGCATTCTTGGACATTTTAGGTACAGAACAGACTCTTTTTTCTTCTCTTCTTTACTTCCTGAAATTAACTTAGGGCATCAAAGGGAAGAAGCCATCAAGGTACTCATGTAAACCATAAAAAGCATCACATTCGAGATAGACAACAAGCAACCGAGTTACTGGTGTGCCACAGACAAACAGTACAGAAAATTAGTCAGTATTTGAACTTTAAACAGAAAACATAAATGTTCAAGTAAAGACAATTATCTGCGTTAGAAAATGACTAAGAGGATAGCCAAAGCAAAACCACTAGCCATATGATATACAATACATGACTTCTATCCAATATCAATATATAGCCAGTACAAACATAATAATGGGCATCACCCAAAGTTAATTCAAACTCAGTCAAAACTCAATCCAAACATAAAAAAATAAAATGATTCATTAAACATGATTCATCAAATCGAATTTATCTTTCAACTTCATCTACATCCTGCAATAAAGATTAACAAAATATTAGAATTGGTGTATACTAGATTTTAACAATCAATCATAATTAATGTACTTATAAATGTTACCTTAAAAGCTTGTTAAAGGCTTATTAAAGCCCAACTTCAAGATTTGAAGATAATCTCGACAACTCTAAAAATTCAAACATAAACATAAAAGGTAAACAAGATTAATTAGTAACAATAGTAAGTATAACAATAAATAAAAAACTTGAGAATTAAAACTAAGTTTCCATACCTGATTCAACTTTATCCATTTCTTCCATTTCATAACCTAGTTCAAGATTCTTTTTAGGAGTCTTGATCTAGTTCTGAGTACAAATCAATGCCTCAACAGTGGTAGGATGCAAGGAACTACGAAATGGGTCAAGAACTCGACCTCCAATGCTGAATGCAGACTCAGATGATACAGTAGACACTGGAATAACCAAGATATCCCTAGCCACATGAGAAAGAACATAATATTTCATTGATTTCCCTTTCCACCATTTCAAAATGTCAAATCCAGGAGTGGTGTCCTCAACATCATCCTCTTTGTATCTTTCTAACTCATTCATTTTCACCTCACCTTGCTTTCTCCTCACTTTCAATCTAAATTTATCTTCCCAACCCTCATCATCATCACCTAAACCATCATTACTAGCATGAGATTGTGAGGCAACATTTGAGGCCAACCTACTAGAATCACCAATATTTAGGGGAATGAGATGCATTGACTGATAATGCTCAAACAACTTATCAATCAGACCCTTCAATCTTTCCACCATCTCCTTGTACTTATCTGAACCATCACCATACATCTTATTAAAACTAAACTCAACATATTCAAACTTATAACGTGGGTCAAGAAACACAGCCACAAACAAAAGAAAGTTTATACTCCCACTATTTCCCCAATATTTGTCAAACTTGACTTTCATGTTTGTTGCCATTCTTTGTAGTCCTACATCATTATTTTTCCTCCACTTACCCAGGGTCTATTGAATGTCACATAACTTGAGAAAAAAAACATTAGATGTAACATGCAATGACCCCGAAAAAGAAAGAGTTGCATCATAGAATATTTTTGAAAGCTTAACAAAAACACGTGCATGACTCTAATCATCCCTATTAGGAGGTCCTCCTACATTGTCAAGGGCTAACAAAAATGTATTATCTGCATCTTCAAGGTGATAAAATGTCTTTTCATATTTTTCAGCAACATCTAACATGAAATAAGTGGAGTTCCACCTGGTTGGCACATCAAGGGTTAACATTGCCTTACTAGTTATATTAGCCTCTTTGACACACATCTTAAAAGTAGACAATCTAGCCGGAGATGACCTAACAAACTTGCATGCATCCCTTATCCTTTCAATTGAAACATCAATTTCCTTCAAGCCATCACTAACAATTAAGTTCAAGATGTGAGCACAACATCTCATATACATGAACTCTCCATTTAGTAAAGAAGTATCATTTCAATCACTCATTCTTCTAAGCAAATATGCAATAGCAGTATTGTTAGCACTAACATTGTCAACAGTCACACAACAAATCTTTGAAATCCCCCATTCTTTCATGCATTTCTCTAAGGCATTTCTTATGGTTTCACCTTTGTGGTCAGCTATCAAACCAAAACTTAATATTTTCTTGTTTAATTCCCACCCATCATCAATGTAGTGACCCGTTACACACATATAATTCAAGTTTTGGATTGAAGTCCAAGTATCAGTAGTAAGTGAAACCATTTGGTGATTTGTAGACAATATGCACTTCAACCTCTCTTTCTCCAATTGAAACAATTGCATACAATCTTTAGCAAGAGTGACACGAGAAGGGATTTTAAATCTCGGTTGAGCCTCACTCATCAAATCTCTAAATCCTTGATTTTCAACAAATTTAAAAGGAAGCTCATCAACAATTATCATCCTTGCAAGTGCATATCAGGTTACCTCTTGATTAAATTCAACAAGTTTCATGCTAACACTATTAGGATTATCCTCACATTACTTTCCAATAGAAATTATTTTTTGCCTTTTATCAAATACCCTATGTGGATTTTTCACACAAATCTTCAAATGCTTTAACATGTTTGAGGTCCTATGACTAGTAGTATTGCATGCATATTGTTTATTACAATAGTTACAAGTAACCTTATCATTTACTCTCTTGAAATGAGACCAAGCATTAGAAGGGGGTCTACTAGGTTTTCTTTTCAGTACCTCTTGTTGTGATGGGGGGCATCTTGTCCATGTGATGATGTTTCTTGTCCTTGTGTTGGAAGTACCTTTCCTAATTACATGTCACTAGTTGTTATTGGAATGATAGCACTCCCAACTTAAGTTCCACTATCACCAGTGCTTAGAGTCCCACTCGTTCCAAATGGATCACTTGCCATTTGTTGGTGTCAAGTAACCTGCAAAAAAGTTATACAAAGCAATCAGATAATTGATATGTTGATTATTCCTATATTTTAATTGTCTTGTAATTGATTCTTTGAACTCCATTTGTACTTAATTGTCATCATTTAGCTTAGTTTCTGATATCAAACTCTAATTGGAATATTATTGTGAAACTTTGCTTAAATGTATTCTCAGATGCTAATACTTGAACTTTTCAGGAAACTTTTGAATGGCAGAGTTCATTTAACCTAAATCAGGCTTGACATCCACTTGAAGAAGGGCTATGGATTCATGAAGATCAATTTCTCCCTTTGAAACAATGAAAGAAGAGTTTCTGAGAAGAATTTAGTCCAAAAAATGAAGAAGTCAAAATACAAGGTCTGCGTCAGAATACAGGGCCTAGGCTGCGTAACAATACACGGTCGTGTGAGAGTACACGGCCTAGGCCGTGTACTCCTCTGACTTTGCAATTGAAATAGTGAAATTTTGCTCCTCTAACACAGAATCATACACGGCCGTGTATTTCTCCAAACAGGAATCAAACATAAACTTCTGCGAGAAGTTTATACCCTTTGGCTCCCAACGGCATTTTCTTCAGTAACATAATGGTTATATTGGTCTTACCAAACAGATGAATAGAAGCAAAAATCAAAACAGAAGCCGAGGATTTCAACTGGGCAAGACATAAAGTTGAAAGAGATCAAACCTTTGGGCTTCTTAGATGAATAGAGGTAGAAAGCACTCACACCAATGGCTACAAGAGCCACGACCACACCTACGAGTGGTGCGTGGTCGAGAGAGAAAGATGGTTCCAAACTTCCAATTGCACAAAGACTTCCGACGAGCTAAGCAGCGTCAGCATGCAAGGGGTGACGGCGATCCTAGTTGCGTCAGCGGCGAGGGACGACGGCGAACCGAGCAGCTTCAGCAGCGAGCAACGACGGGTGAGGTAGAGGGTGAGTCTGGGTTGGGTTAGGGACTTAGGGTTCAGATTTGGGAAAATTGAAAAACACACGGTTTTGGCCTTCATATTTTATCAAATAGCAATTAACTGATTAAGTGTGTACTGTTTAGATTGATTCGGGTGGTTTTCGGGTTTAAAATTCTAAATCTGAGAACCGAACCAATTAAGTTCTCATTGGTTTGGATTTTATTCGAACCAATTAAAATACTCAAACCAAACTAAACCAATTTAATTGGTTCGGTTCAGGTTGATCGGTTTGGTCGGGTTATCCAAACCAATTTACACCCCTATGGCCTAACCTATTTAAGGTCTAACCTGACTTGACTCGTTTAATAAAAAGGTAAGGTCAATGCTTTTTAAAAGCCTATCTATTAGTTAAACAGGTCAGACTTTATGCATTTGGAAAAGCCTTTTAGCCTAATATAAGCTGACATATTTAATTATATATATTATTATTTTATATGTATTAAGAAATTTTAATATTTATATAATATAATTAATTTAATAAAAACTATAATATTTTTTTAAAATCTAGGTTTGTTAATCTATATAAAGACCTAGGCTTATTAGCCTATCTTGTTGGCTTATTCAGAGGTAGATCTATTAGTCTATTTAAAGACCTTATTGCAAAGTATGTCTTTAAACAAACTTTTAAGTTAGACCACACTTTTAAATAGGTCAAGTCAAACCTTGAAAAATGACCTATGTCGGGTAAATAGGTCAAACTCAAACTTTACATTTGAGAAATAAGCCAAACTTGCTTAAGGTAAGACTTGACCTGACCTGACCCCCGTTTCTACGCTTAGGGAGGAACTTCACATATGAGTTATTGTTCATAAATAATTATCTATATCTATATTTATATAGATTAGTAAAATTGTCTTAAGAAGTTATTATTATTATTATTATTATTAAATTCATAATTAATAATAACATATGAGAAAAAGAATAACAATGAGAAACAATTATTAAATAATTGAAAGTGTTTAAAAATTATTAAACAATGTATAGGATGAAAGTGTTGTTAAGGGGAAAAAGTTATTAAATAAAAGTGATAATATATGTAAAATTAGTAAAATTGCCTTTGAAGAATTTATTAATGTCATTAAATGCATATTTAATATTAGCAAATGAGAGAAATAATTACTATGACAAATAATTATCAAATAATTGAAAGCGTTTACATAATTATTAAACAATGCATAGGGTGAAAGGGAAGACAAGGGAAAAATATTACATATAAGTGATAATATATGACAAATTTTAAATTATTTTTTAACATTTTATCTATCTATATTTAAAATTTTCATTCAGAAATAATTTTTTTGAACTTAAATTATGTGAAAAATACTTTGATTAATATATTCTTAAATATATACAATAAATATAAAATATAAAATATAAAATAACCCATGCTATATATGGATTAGAAAATTAAAATGATAATATACAGTAAAATTGAAATTAATTTTTAACATTCTACTCATTTAAATTTAAGAACTTTTATTAAAATTATATATATGAACTTAACATATTGACTTAAGAAGAAATTACTAATATAATTAAATGCATAATTAATATTACCAAATGAGAGAAATAATAACTATGAAAAACAATTATTAAATAATTGAAAGTGTTTAAACAATTATTAAACAATGCATAGGGTGAAAGTGTTGATAAGGGGAAAACAAGTTATTAAATAAAAGTGATAATATATACGACAAATTAGTAAAATTTCCTTGAGAATCAATTACTAATGTCATTAAATGCATATTTAATAATAGCATAAGAGAGAAATAATCACTATTATAAATAATTATTACTGTTTAAACAATTATTAAACAATGCATATGGTGAAAGGGATGATAAGAAAAAAATTTAAATAAAAGTGATAATATATATATGACAGATTTTAAATTATTTTTTAAACATTTTTATCTATCTATATGTCAAACTGTCTATTAAAAAAACTTTCGAACATAAATTATTTAAAAATAATTTAAATAATATATTTTTAAATATATACTAAAAATATAAAATATAAAATAACCCATGCTATACATGGATTAGAAAATCAAAATGATAATATATAATAAAATTGAAATTCATTTTTAGCATTCTACCATTTATATTTAAATTTAAAAACTTTTATTAAAATTATATATATGAAGTTGAACTTAACATATTGACTTAAGAAGTAATTACTAATATAATTAAATGCATAATTAATAATGTCATATGAGAAAAATAATAATTTTGAGAAACAATTATTAAATTATTGAAGGTGTTTAAACAATCATTAAACACTGCATAGGGTGAAAGTGTTGATAAGGGGAAAAAAAAGGTTTTAAATTAAAGTGATAACATATGAAAAATTAGAAAAATTGTCTTGAGAAGCAATTACTAATGTCATTAAATGCATATTTAATTTAATAATATCGTATGAGAGAAATAATTACTATGAAAAATAATTATTAAATAACTGAAAGTGTTTAAACAATTATTAATCAATGCATAGGGTGAAAAGGGAAAAAATTATTAAATAAAAGTGATAATATGTGACAAATCTTAAATTATTTTTTAACATTTTATCTATCTATATATGATATTTTCTATTAAAATATATATTGAACTTAAATTATTTAAAAATAATTAAAATAATATATTTTCAAATATATATTATAAATATAAAATAAAATGAAAATGATAATGATAATATATATTAAAATTGAAATTAATTTTTAGCATTTTTATCATTTAAATTTTAAAAACTTTATTAAAATTATATATATGAACTTAACATATTTAAAAAATTAATTAAACATAATAATTATTAATCTAAAATATAAAATAACACATGCCTAGCACTGGATAAAGAACTAGTTTACAATGTAAATGAATGGATTTTGAATTTTCTAATTTCAATTTTATTATTCAAAATATAAATGAATGTATTAAATACTTGTTATTAGTAATATTTTTCCATATTTTTATTAAATATTAATGATAGTAAGGTAGACTAAATTGCGTTAACTTAAATATTTAAAATGTGATTCCATATTTGTTAAAAAAATAATATTTTAAGTAAACTATATAGTATAAATAATTGAAAAATGTTAGATCTACATTATATATATATATATATATATATATATATATATATATATATATATTTATATATATTTCTCATAAAATATGTGGCAAGCATCAACAAATTAAGAAGAGAATTTTAGGTGGAATATTTTTCGTTTTTAATGGAAAACAATTGTCCTTTTGTGATGGTTCTATATTTTTTAGTCTATGTATCTAACATGGTTTAAAATATTTTCGTGCAACGGGGTGAACACTTATTATTATTATTATTATTATTATTATTATTATTTATCGGTAGATATAAGTTGCATAATACGAAACAAGTTTTCTCTCACTTTAATAAATGTTGAATTTAATCTTAAAGAATTTTATTAACTAAGTTAATGTCCATATTCATGAAATACTCATAATTCAACTTATTATTCTTTTAATTTTGAATATTAAGAATATATCTAATCTGTAGTTTAAAAATAATAATTTAGGTACTGTTACGACTTGAAGGTCCTCTTTAACAGTTACGCATATTCACTATCACACTCAACTCTTATTTGTAGAATATATATCTAATTTAGTTTGAAGGATCCATGAAAAAATTTGAAAAATTACAGAGCTTAGGGATAGATTCTTGTCTATATAAAAAAAAAGCCCACAAGTTTATCAGATTTAAAATCTTAATATGACATAAATCTCTTATTTAAGTTTACTTTTTGTATAGAAGAAAAATGTTATTAAAATGGAAGGAAATTTATTTGATATATTAGATAAATTTTATGTAGCTTTATTAAAATTATTTATTATTTAAAATGATAATATTCTCAAATTAAGGAAAAAGGTAAATCACTAAAGAGGAGTTATATATATGAATATCCATGCCAAAATGACATTGTCTTTATTGGATTAAAATAAAAAAAGGAAAAGGTTAATTGAGAAAAACAAAGTAGAATGGAAGGAAATTTATTTGATTAGATAGATAAATTTTATGATACCTTATTAAAATTATTTATTATTTAAAATGATAAGATTCTCAAATAAAAAAAAGTAACTCAATAAAGAGGAGTTATATATATCCATGCCAAAATGTCATTGTCTTTATTGGAAGGAAAAAAGGGAAAAAGTTTAATAGAGAGAGAGAGAGAGAGAGAGAAACGGTAAAATGAAGGGAGAAGTCAACCTAAATTGACAGGTGACTACCATGCAATCCCGCCCCGTTGTCTCTTTGCCCTGCCAACCCAAGTAACGTCCTAAACCCAACAACACACACAAATAAAAGCAGCTCAGCTCTTTGAAACCGAAACCAAAAACACTCAAACAAAAACCACTCTCTCTTCTCCTCAAATTCCAATTCACCTCTCCATTGTATGTCTTCTTAGGTTTCCTGTCTGCGATTCCTCTTAACGTTGGTAAGCTACCAACCTTTACCATCTTCTCCCATGATGCTGATTTGATTTTGATCTGGTCTTTTTATTTTTTGTTCTTAAACTCTGATTCTTTGAGCCTCACTTTGATGCAGGTCTCTCGGGAATTCACTGGATAAGTTCATCGTGTAAGCTTGTTTTTGCTTTACAATTGAGTGGGGTGTGTTGTGCGTTTGGTTTTTCAGTTAACTCCAGCTGAAACCGTAGATCTTGTTTTGTAGTAGAGCTAGGGTTGTGTGAGAAATGAGGAAGGGGATGAGATCTCAGAGGCAGTTGGGGAAATTACCGGAGACAGGTGGCAGTGGAGTTCAGAAGGAAGTGGGTGATGGCATAAGAGGAGGGGTTATTGTTATTGATTTGAGTGGTTATGATTTGGTGCCTCTAGGTGAGGCATTGAACTCAACAATTGAGATGAATGACGTGGTGGAACAAGTAGGAACAGAAGAATGTGGCTTGGATCATGGTATGAGTCTGAGTGGAAATGTTAACTTTGCTGAGAATGAGAGAAATGGTACTTGTTTTGGTTCTGGGGATAAAACTAGGAAGGAGAACAAGGGGAAAGGATCGAATGGTAAATGGTCCTTTGGTGCTCGAATATTGCATGCACTGTTAAATAACGAAGATGGTAAACAATCTGACATTAAAGAGAAGGATGGTGTTTTTGCCAGGAAAAATAGAGAAGTCGATGTGTTTGAGATTGAGAAGGAAAATGAAGAAGCTGATATGTTCTCATGGAGATCTTCTTCTTCTGGGAAAGAGTTAGAAAAGCAGGGATTTTATGGGGCCAAGAAGAGTAAATTTGGGGAGGTTTTGGAAACTGATGAGAACAATGTGGCCGCATCACCATTGAGATCAAATACTGACAATGACCTCGTTGCTGAGAACATTATAAAAATTAAAATGAAGCAGTTATTGAGGAAAATGATGATGGAACGGCTCTCAGCTGCTGGCTGGGAAGTTTACTATATACCTAGGAATGGCAGTGAATACATTGATGCGGTGTATGTTAGTCTAGATGGCATGCTTCACTGGTCAGTCATCTTTGCCTACAATAGGCTTAAAAGGCATTATGAAGCTAGTGATGGTGAAGGCAAGGTATATGGGCCAGGTTTCAAATTTACACCAATACCAGATGAGATTATCAATATGGTAACTATGGACGAGAAAAGGAAAAGTAAAGAGAATTTGTTGCATGAAGGAGGAGAGGGTGGAAATACAGTTGATAGAGTGAATAAAGGAAAAGAAAAACTAGGTTCTGGTGCAGGCCTGGGTCAGCCAATGAAGGGAAAATATAAAAGGAAATGGTCACTTGTTGAGGAAGAAAACCCAGATGTTACATCACCCTACAGGATGCCAGTTCTGATCAGGGATCATAAGCAACAGAAAACACAAAACAAGAAGCAATGCGTTTCGTTGGTTCGCAATGCTGAGAAGGAGAGAGATTCAAAACTTTATAGATACGTACCATACTTCGGAAAACGAACTGTGCTTTCGTGGATGATTGATTTGGGAACAATCCAGGAAAATGACAATGTTTATTATATGGACCACAGAAGGAAATGTGCGGTACTGGACGGTAAGATCACAAGAGTTGGCATTCATTGTGGCTGCTGTAATGAAATTGTATCAATTTCAGATTTTGATGCTCATTCAGGAAGCCAACTCTCTGATCCACTTACTAATATATGTATAGAGGGAGGAACTTCCCTCTTGCAATGCATGCTAGAATCATGGAATAAACAAGATGTATCTGAACGTGAAGGTTTTCATGTCATTGATGTTGCGGGTGAAGACCCAAACGATGATACGTGTATTGTCTGTGGAGATGGTGGGGACCTGATCTGTTGTGATAGTTGCCCGTCAACTTTCCATCAAAGCTGCTTGGATATACAAGTATGTATCTTGTCGCATGATTAGGGACCCTTTTAATTGATTTTGATATAATTGGTCTTATTAGAATTCTTTTGTTGTGAATTTCTTGTTAGGATATATATCATGAACCTTCTCTTCCAAAAATTTAAGTTATATGTAGAGGTATATAAATAATTTTATTATATCTTTAACACGTCTATTCATATAAGAATCTTTTTAATTTGAAATATAAATAATACATAAACTCACTTGTCTTATACTTATATTTTTTTATTAAAAAATAAGAGTGAGAAGAGTTAAACTTTAAATTATTTGATCAGAGAGACTCTGATATCGTATAATGAATTATCTCTTCCAAAAGCTTAAAGTAATGTATAGAGACACATAATTTTATCACATCTGTACCAATATATAATACATATTGTTATGAACTATCCTGTTGTCCAGGCTGGCTTGGATCAATTGTTTTGGCAGCTGTATGGGGCATAACCTATGCTTGGCCATCAATTATTATCTACCATTGAAAATTGTTTGTGGTTTTGGTTGTTCACTACCTAGTAAGAACCAGTTTTCACCTGATGATAATAAGAAATTCATCACATGAAAAATAGTGACGGATATGCCTTATAAGTTTATGGCACACTTCATTTCATGAGAAGTAATGGGAAAATCTTATTTATGCCTATACTCTATAATTTCACGGTGCATCCATGAGAAAGCCACATATGGAAAAGAGGGCAACTTACTAATGTTTGTATTGGAATATAAAGCATCTGTTTCTTTCCTTGCAGAATCTTCCATCTGGGGACTGGCACTGTATTAATTGCTGTTGCAAATTTTGTGGGTTGGTTGGTGAAAGTACAAACCAAATGGAAAGCACGGATGATTTTATTGAGTTTTTGGAGTCTCTATCACGCACATGCCGTTTATGCGACCGAAGATGTATTTCCTCTGCATACATATATATTCTTTTGTTAATTAGATACTCATTTCCCAAGATGAGTTATTTTCTTTCCCCGCCAAAAATGACTACAACTTTTATCTTTTTGTAGATCACAGATCCTGTCTTGTGGCCAATTGTGACAACATTGTTCATTTCAGAGATGCAATCTTTTGTGGAAACAGTTGTCAAGAGGTATGATCTATTTTTTCAAGTTCTTGAATCTTGATTGCTGCCTGTAAATTTGTTAGGGTGATGCTAAGTTATGCTGTTGTAGTAGGTTGAGTTGTGCTAATCTTTTGATTTGTGTTAGTTGCTACAATTTAAAGCTGCATTTGGTGGACATGATAAGCATGATAAGGAGGACCTGATAGAATTGATTAGTACTATCAGACCTTATTAAGTGTTTGGTAATTTAACATGATAGTATAATGAAATCAGATCAAATATTTTTATCTTACTCTAACCTAATAATAATATTCTCTCCCCCACCCCATGATAAGACTTGATAGAATATATTTTTCCATTTTACCCCTCAACTTCATCCTCTCAGTTTAAGCCTCTTCTTCTCTGCCAATAACCACATCCTTACCACTTGGAACAACCACCATCCTGCCATCGTGAAGTACCATCATCTGTGGCCAAGAACCAGCCATGGCCACCGTGAAGTACCATCTCCTTCTCTGCAACCACGTGAACTGGGAGACCACCAGATCTGCACCATCTGCGTCGGATCTGTAACCACCGGATCCACCATCGACCTTCTTCGTATCCCTCTTACTCTAATCGAAAACAATGGCGCGTGGTTGCTCTAGCCATCTCCTTCTCTGCAACCACGTCTTGACTCTGCAACCATCTATGTGTTGACCGTGTTCTTGTGGAGGCTGCATCGGAACGAACCGGTGGTGGGGGAACACTTGATTTTGTTCTTGAAGACGAAGAAGCCGTTTTTTTTAATAGGGGAAGAGAATAAGACACCAGAGCATGCTGGTTTTTTTTATATACTAAATAGTATTATAGTCATATTAAATAATTATTATACTATCTAGATTCTTATATTATTGGGTATCAAATGTCTGATTATATAAGAGTTAATCATATTTTTTATACTATCAATCTTTATCCTAATGTCTTATACTATCATGTATGACAAATCTAGCCTAAACGGTTTAGTTTTACGTAATACATCTTGTAATATGAGATTATTACTTTGTCTATGTGTAAATAGCATCTTCAATGTCTTGCTTCTTCTGTGTTTCTCTTTTTCCTCAATTTGACACCCTTTTGAACTCTTTTTTTTAATTGTAAAATCTATATTTCCAGATTACAGTACAGTTTTATCTTCGATTTTTTGTCTAGATTTTCTTGTTCCATGTGGAAGAATACCTTGTATGAGATTAAATATTATTTAGATTGTAGTTTATGAAAATATGAGGAAAGAAGCTTGCTTTATGAGGGACAAGAGCTAGGGTTTAGATCATACATTCCTGCCCCACAAGGTGCATGTTGGTTAATTATCAACAAAGACAATGCAAACAGTTTACTGCCCATACATTTGTTGGCTGTTGATTTTTAACTTGAGTAGACTTGGCAAATAGTTTGCACTGAATTTTCTATAAGTTATTAAAATTTATGCTTGAATTAGAGTACTATAACCCTGATGAGGGAAGTGCTCCCTCCCTTTAACTCATGAAAACATTTAATTTTAAGGTTTGACTGTACTTGTTAAGGATATTAAAATAAAATTTTTAAATGAAAACAATACATTGAATATATTAAAAATTTAAAAAATTATTTTTTTATTTAATTTTTTTTATTTTGATATTCTTAATAAGTGATCTTATTAGCAAAATTTCCCTTAATTTTATTACAATTAAGGTATCCCCGTTGATTGTATTGTTCAATCCGGAGATATTTTCTGGTCATTGTAATCAAACTAATGTAATTTGTTATTTTGTCCTCCCAGATATCTGAGAGACTTGAAATGCTCATTGGGGTTAAACATGAAATTGAAGATGGGTTATCTTGGACTTTTATTCGTCGGTCAGATGTTGGCTCGAACGCTTCGCAGACAGAACCTCATATGGTTGAATGTAATTCCAAGCTGACTCTTGCATTATCGCTAATGGATCAGTGCTTCATGCCATACATCGATCATAGAAGCGGTATTAATGTGATACACAGTGTTCTATATAATTGTGGGTAAGGTCACTTAACCTCTGTCTTTTATGTGCTTTTTACCACTTTTCTTTGGGCTGACCACATGGTTGAGTTGCACCAATAGCTTCTTGAAGATAGTATTTTGTTTGGTAAAAGACATTTGAATGTATATGACTTTTGAGAAGTTTCTGTTTCTGAATATGTTTCCAAATATTATGGTTTAGTAAAGGTGCTTGTATTCCCCTCTCCTTTCTCTCTCAGCAGAAAAAGGAAAACAGAAAAAAAGAATACTGACAATGATGGGATAAGTTCAAATGGAGAGCCTTGTTAAATAATTTCTTGTAACAGGACTTCTGTAAATTTTGTGCTAGAGGTTTGTTCAATAGATACAATAATTTAAGATAAAGACATATATGCAGGGTTCAAAGTTATATTATGGCCAGCTAAGCTTGTGTTCTTAAAGAGAATGGAGAAGTAAGGCTTCCATTCTCGATTCTTCTCATTTGAGGTTCTCGTGGAAGAGAATCTAGATGGAAAATAATTCTTGCATACTATTTTTTCACATTTTTAATTGAATAATATCATTTCCATTATATTATTCTTATATTATTTCTTTTTTAAATAATAAAAGAGAAAAACACATCTTTCATTATACTTTCTTTTTTTTTTTTTCTTTTCAAAATAAGTATAGATATAAGAAGGATGTAAAAAGAAATAATGTTTGTATTGTTTTATTATCTAAAAAAAATAGTATAAGAATGGTATAAAAAAATGGTGTGTAAATATAAATAGCATATCAAAAGTTTTAAAAGGGAGGTTTAAAGAGTTAACATTTGCACATCAAAGTTTTACATCATTTTTATACATTTCTAGTCTTGAATAAAAAAGTTAGATAGGATATATGTTAAAATGTGTGTTTTTTTATTTTATTATTAAAAAAATAATGTAAAATTATATAAATTTTTTAATATACAAATATTATTACTATAGGTTTAAATGCAGTACGGCATTTCAATGGGGATAACAATGGAAGGAAAAGTTATTTTTGAAATGATTTTCATTGTTTTGACATTCACATTTAAGTAAATAAATTATGGTATCCTAATTTCATGCATCTAAAAATCTAATTACTGTGTTAGGATGGGTACGTACTATTTTTGTACCATATTTGGTAGTTATATTCTTATATTGGTCAGGTCAAACTTCCATCGCCTGAACTATCAGAGATTTGTTACTGCAATTCTAGAGAGAGATGATGAGATCACCTGTGCTGCATCTATCAGGTAAATGTCTATTTAAATTTGTTTATAAATGCTTCCATGCAGCTTTTAAGTGATTAATAACTAGTATGTGTAGAGGGAAGACTGGATATGAAAATTGATATTTTGTGAGGCCAAACAAAGATTAGGTATTTCCTTCGGTGTTTGATTTTAAATGGCTTGGTTTATTGTCTTTGGTACTTGTTTCAGTTTCCATCTGTATGTAATCAATATGATCTTTCTTCTTTTTACATGATTGTGAATGGTTTGACTGTTGGGCTGTCAAGATTGGAATTTGCTCTTGATCATGAGCACTTCATGTAGTTAAAAACCATTGGTTTGTTATATGTCTACTATCCTGGAGCCTTGTTATTGTGACACTAACATCATGTTGGTCTGTCTGTTTTATTGGTTAAGAGTTTTGTTATTTAAATACTCTAAATATGATATTTACATGACATTTAATTCATTTTGGGATATGTTATGAAATAGAGAATTAAATAAACACTCATATGTGATATGATAATTTATCGTATTTTAAGTATTTAAAAAATATTTTTTGATAGGTTAAATATACCATTACCTGTCCCACCCTACTTTTTGGTAATTGACCGTAAGAAATTTGGGTTTTTTATTTTTTATTTAACTAACCACTTATCAAATGTATGAGCTGGTTTAAATTGTATACTTGTAGGACAACTGTGTGGAGTATAGAACATTATGGGTGCTGTCATGTGATTATTGTGGTTTCACATCTTTTCAGTGCCGTTGCCTTCCAGTAATCATGCCTCTAAATTAAATTATCTATACTGTTGAAGTACACTACTATCTAAAATATATTCACATGCAAGATGTTATCTATTGGTCCTTGTTCTTTTATTAAACACTACAGTATTGAATATAAAGCTTCACAACTGAAAGGGGACGTAGATGTGTAAAAGTGTTGTGTTTAATTTCCATCTGCTTTCTCAGGTACATGAGGTTCAAGATTTCCATTTGAAGTGTTTTTTGTTTGGTTGAATTTCCTATCTAGTTTACCATTATACCTGTGATATCCAAACAATATTTTCAGACCATATTTGATCTCGGAACCTTCCACTAATTTGTGAAGAGTTGGTGACACCAGACTGATGGACCATTTATTATCTACCTATAAACTTATCCTAATTTAATATTGTGCATTTTCTGATCATTATTGTGGAAAATGCACAATCATTGAAGGAAACCTATTAAAAGATAATAATCACTCCCACTCCAATAGAAAAACTTATTTATTTTATCCTAAATGCAGTAACGATTTTTAGTAACAAAGGATGCTATACTAGCACTCGACAACTTAGAGGCCGCAAATTTATCAGTATGCCTAGATTATTAAGAAAATGTTTGTTCAAAGTAATGTTTCCCTTTTTCTCTTGACATACTTTTGTCACCCATCTCTGCTTGAGTTTGAGAAGGGAAAAAAAAATCAATTGATATTTTTTAAAAAAAAAAATTTTGAAAGCATTTTTTAATTAAACAACAGTCTTATTAGTTAATCAACTTTTGTCAATTTTCATAATAGTACTCTGGAAGAGCACACAACTTTTGACTCTATTTTACTGCTTGGAATTGAGATGGGACCATTAATTGAGAGTACAAATATGTTTCTAGAAAAGTGCTTGATTATAAGTTGTGATTTTATTTATAATTGATAGCTTTAGTTAGCCTTTTTCATTTGCTTTCAATGTCTTTAGATTGTTTGATATTTTGATATGCATACTTGGCTATATGAATATTTAGACTAAATTTTTTTCAATATAGTTAAAAACGAAATATATTATTAGCAAGAAGCTAGGAGCTGTCGAAAGTTCAAGCTTAAAACTCCCTTGTGACAAACTTTTGGCTTTGCTGTTTGATGGGTTGGTTTTCAAATACTTAAAATGCTGCTTCTCTTTTATATACTGTTTAGGTTACATGCTTTAGAGTGTTTTGCAGGTCAGTAAGATTTTACCTTGTTTGCTATTTTGAAATATTCCTTTTTGTGAAGTTACCTTATTCATCTGTGATTAGATATCATAATAATTAACTCTGTCTTTAGTTTTCTGTCTTATAGCTAAGAATCCACCATACTTTGTGAAGCTTCTTTTTGGTTGATGGAAGAGAGTGAAATGTGTACACTGATGATTAAGCTTATTAATTGGTCAAACAGGATCCATGGGAACCAGCTAGCAGAGATGCCATTTATTGCGACCCGCTATATGTATAGGCGACAAGGAATGTGCCGCCGGCTTCTAAAAGCCATCGAATCGGTGAGTTCAGAACTTTAAGGTTATATTTGTCTCTTCAGTTTCATGTATCTGCATGTACAATTGTTCATTTTCTGACTTCAAAACTTCTGTTTCTCTGACTATTACCATTTACCAGGTACTCAGTTCTTTAAATGTTGAGCTATTGGTCATACCAGCTATCTCAGAAGTCAAAGAAACTTGGACTAATGTTTTTGGGTTTGAACCACTTACATCGACAACCAAGCAAATAATAAAGAACATGAATCTGTTGGTGTTCCCTGACGTAGATATGTTACAGAAGAAGATATCAAAGCATAATTTTCAGATGAGAATCTGATTCCTACAGAAGGTACATTTTGGCAGACACTAGACAGGTCCTTTTAAGGGGTTGTGTATGCCTGGACACGCATACACGCCCTTTCTATCCTTTTTTCGTTCTCTGAAAATCTGAACTTGTTTTCTGAGCATTGCAATTTGTCGCAGTTTCCAATCTTCATAAGAACAAGGGAGTGCACAAGGAAGCAAATAATTGTGATGAGGCGGGCGCATCTGGTTCTGATTTTATGAGTGATACTTGTTACCAAGCTGAAGACATACTGATGCATTACTAGTTATTAATTTATGTTATTTTAAATTGGGAGTTTATTTTATGAATTAAGGGATTTTATCAATTTCAAGATTTGAATTAAAATAGGATTAGCCTATTATCTATTTTAGTTATATTTAATTTGTTTTGTAAGAGAGTTATAAATATTCCTTATATTAGCATTTTAGAGAGAACTTTTTTATCATTCAAATCAAAATGAACTATATTTATGCTTCTTGAGACTAAGTGTCTTGGCACCGAGTAACTCCCTCTTTGATTTTACATCAATTTGTCATCTGAGCCTTATTAATCTCCACACTTTTTTTATGTTGAAAGCATTGATTTTTTGCAGTCAAGATTGTTCTGCTACCTACAACTCATCAAATATTTGCAAAACTCGCCTGAAACTACTAGAAAGTCGCCAGAATCTGAGTTTCCTTCATCGGTAAACACATAACGGAATGAACGTCATCATAACGCTATCATCCAGACCCCGTTTTGAACCACGACCACCACCATCAAAATCGAAAGCCTTCGATCTACCAGCAGTCAAAATTTCACCGCTATCGAACACCGCACTGTTGCGATGTTTGGATAGTGTACCAAGTCATTCAAGTAGTAAAAAGTGAGTGTAAGTATAATCCTACAAGGATACTGGTTATCTCAAACACCAAGTTCACAAATCGGATACTATCCAAATGAGCAATATTGAGAGACAAAGAGAATCAAAGCAAGTAAAAACAAAGAAATTAAGAAACACAAGTTTTTAAGAGTTTTAGAAACAAAGTTGATGGTGAGACAAGAATGAGAAAGACACCAGGATTCAATTTCACTTAATTCTTCAATAAATTTTATTGAATTCTTGTTTAACCTAATTCAAATCCACTAATTGATGATCGGAATTCCTCTTTTAGTTAAAGCTCAATCCCTTGGTGAATTGACCCTCTTTTAATTACCTAAATTAAGCTAATTCCTTATTAGTCTACCCAAGCATTAAAAGGATGAACAAGATCAAGATTCTCAATCAAACCACACAATCTACAAGACTCATTTTTAGATATTGCTAGATCATGGCATTCATCACAAGAAGTACATAGTATAAAGGGATTTCTCAATCATCAAAATACCCAACAAAATAATCTATATGGTTGATAGTGTTATAGAAGCATTAAGAATGAAGATAAATACTCAATTAGATGAAAAAGAAACTAAGATTAAGTAATAAATCCAATTACAACAACATCCAAACAAGATCCATCTCCCCTAGTAAGGAGGGATCTAGCTACTTATGGAGAAAAAGAAAGAAAAATAGAGAAGGGAAAGAAAAAACCATGATTACTATCAAAGGAGAAGAAAGAATGAGGTAATCTTCAAGATCTCTCCTCTTTCAGACCTCTTTCAAACCCTAGATCTCACTCACACACACTCTCTATCTCTCTCAAAAACAGAAGAAGAACAAAGAATCCCTTCATAATGCCCAAAAAATGACTTAAAACGCAAAACAGGGTAGGCTAGTTTCATTGCTAATGTTGTGGCTTTGTATTCCTGATGCTACAACTTCATACAAAAAGTACAATTCAAGTGGTTAACTCATAATGTTGTGGCTTAGCTAAGTGACGTCGTGACATCATAGCCTCAAGTCTATTAGTGTGTTGTGGCTGAGAGCACGTTGTTGCTGCCTGGCTGAGTGATGCCGCGACGTCACGTCTTGACTTGAGCATTTTGCTTCCTTGTATTAATCCAAATTTAAAGATGTTTCTAATTCTATTCTCTTATGCATTTTTGAGGTCCAAAACCTGCATCATAAATCAACATTAGAGTGTATAAACTAGAAAATGGATTAATAGAAAATAATTTTTATCAATTTAATCAAATTTTCAACCCAAGAAACAAACTACAAAAACATTCTAAACTCAATCCAAAATCTTAATGATTAAACGTATAATATGGACTTACAATGTTAATTCATATTATAAACCAGGCTGAATAACTTTGTTTTACAGAGTTATCACGCATGTGTCCTCACGTGTTGCTAGAAGTTTTTGCGCGTAGTCTTCACGCGCCACCAACTGTTTCCGCGCATGGACCTCATGCTCCCACGCATTGATCGTTGACTTTGGCTATTGACCACATTGACCAGACCTTTTCTCCTAGGTTTTTTGGGAGTCTCGAATCTAAATTTGCACTTGTTTTAGTAGTTTGGAGCCTCCAACAAAGGGTTTTGGCCATATCACTTTAAGTGTTCATGTTACTAGTTTTGATCAATTAACCGATGATTATCCTACTTATCCTAATTGAAGTGTCATTTTTATTCTTATTTAACTATGGGTAACCGTCGAGTTTATGTTGATTTTATTATACATGATGGCTACTTGTTTGGCGACACTAAATTATGCATTCCTTCTTGTTCTTTGCGTGACTTCCTAATTTGGAAGATGCATGTAGGTGGGTTAGCTGACCATTTTGGCAAAGATAAAACTATTGCCTTGATTGACGATAGGTTTTATTGAATTTCTTTGAAGCGCGATATTGCTCGAGTAGTTTCCCAATGTCATACTTGTCAAACTGCTAAGGCTAGAAAACAAACATTGGTTTGTATATCCCATTACTATTCCTCACGAGCCTTGAAAAGATTTAAGTATGGACTTTGTTCTTAGTTTACCCCGTACTATTAGGGCACATGATTCTATTATAGTTATTGTTGATAGGTTTTTTAAAATGGCTCATTTTATTTCCTATAATAAAATTGTTGATGCTTCCCACGCTGCCAAGCAGTTATTTAGGGAGATTGTGCTATTGCAGGGTTGCCTTCTTCTATTATCTCTAGCTAAGATGTGAAATTTACTAGTTATATTTTAAAAACTTTGTGGAAATTATTTGGTACTAACTTGAAATTCTCTTCTGCTTTTCACCTACAGGTAGATGGTCAAACTGAGATAGTTAATCGTAGTCTACGTGATTTACTTAGGTGCCTTGTAGGAGATAAAGCTGGTACTTGAGACTTAGTGTTGTCTACTACTGAGTTTGCCTATAATAGTTCTGTTAATAGGTTTCCTAATAGGAAGTATGTTAGAGACTATCCATGGTTTGTCCTCTTGCCAACCCATTGATCTTGTACCTTTGTTTATTAATGACAGACCTTCCAATATAACTAAGACTTTTGTCTTTCACATTCGTGATGTACATGCCGACATTAGGCATAAAGTTGCATTGAGTAGTGTTAATTATAAACTTGCTGCTAATGTATATTGTTGAGTTTAGAATTTTAGTGTAGGTGATTATATTATGGTACGCATTCGTTCTAAGCGTTATCCTAACACACCTTCAAAAAGCTCCATTCTCGTGCCAAAGGACCCTACCAAATTCTACCTAAGTTTGGGCCTAATGCATATTTACTTGACTTACCTGCTGATTTGAATATTAGTCCTATTTTCAATATGAAGGATTTGTTACCTTACCGAGACACTTTTGAAACTCATTTGTTGTCTCCTATTGTTTCTACAGGTTGTATACCTCTTCGGATTCCTATAGTTCCTTCTATTCTGCCACAATATAATGAGATTGAAGTCGTGATTGATTATGATGTTGTTGACCATATCTTTGATGATGAGTTTATTGGTTCTTGTTCTGCTCCTTTCTGCTACTATCTTGTGAAGTAGAAGATTTGACCTCACATTGATGCTACTTAGGTCTCTAAGGACGATATATCTCCGTCGCCTGGACTCTGCTCTTTTGGAGGAGTACTAGCTTTCTACTTCTCCGGAGGAAAGTTCTTTTGGTGGAGCGAAATGTTGCATTGTTAGTTATTAATTTTTGTTATTTAAATTGAGAGCTTGTTTTATCAATTAAGGGATTTTATCTATTAATTTCTTGATTTAAATTAAAATAAGATTAATCTATTATCTATTTTTGTAATGTTTAGTTTATTTTATAAAAAGACTATAAATATCCTTTCTATCAGTATTTTTTAAAAACCTTTTCAATCATAAAATTCATTATAAAATATATTTTTATTTCTTAAAACTGAATCTCTTGACATCAATTACCCACCTCTTTTGGTTCTACAGCACATACATATATATCAGAATACTGATTCTGGTTGCATCATCCTGAACCATAATGAGCATATCATTCTGTTTGTTGTGCTTATGAGGAAAGGCAATGTCTCCGTGTGTCTCGTATTAGCACTGAAGCTAGTGAAGGAGGACATCATGTTGGCCCTTCCTTGGAGGTTGCTGAAACTTTTCCCAATGAAGGGATGAAAGGTTTCTTAACATTATAATACCCCTATTTCTTGGTCTTAGCAGGTTTCTTAATGATATGAAATATTATTAGAAAGTAGACGTACAAAATATATTATAATAAATTATTATCAAATCTTGATTTAATTATGAAAAAACTTGTATCTTACTTGTATTTGATAAGTATTTGATTTGATTTTATATCTCACTTTTAAATTATAAATATTTTTTAGGTGTCTTATATAATACACGTCTTTAATATTAATCAAGTATATATATATTTTTATTTCTTTTCTATTACTTGTGTTATTTATTATTATTTTCATAACACTTAACACCTTTTAAATATGAGATTAATCTTCTTTGGATATTAAATTTGTTCCTCTCTGTATAATACTCCTATTTCAACACAACCAAAATTGATCTTCTATTAGTAAAACTTTTTATATTATCACTACTCATGGTTTTATACCATTAAAAGAATTTAACATACAAAATAATTAATATCATAATTAAATTTTTAATTATATAGCTATTTAATAACTAAATAATAGTGCAAAATATCTGACCGTAGAAGTTAATCAAAACTAAATCTAAATCATAATTGTAAAGCAAGACCTTTATAATTTATTCACCAAAAACATGTTAGGAGTATGTACAAACTACATGTTATATATCAACTTTTCACCAATTTTTATTACTGTTTTTATTTTTGACGAGAACTAGTTTGGCATATGCTAGCCAGTAACAACTAGACTGTTCCTCCATCGATAGAATTATTATTATCTGTATGTTCACGCAAGTCCTCATCATAAGTTTCGATTATAAAAATACTATAAACTTTAGTCTTGTTTTTAATTTATTGCGCTCGGGCTGCACTGGAGATGCAGCAGCTATAGTTGCACCCAGCTAAATCCAGGGATTGGGAAAAAATTTTAAAAAGGAAAAGGCCAAAAAAATTCACTGAATCTTCTGCGTGGCTTATCACTAGTCATTTCATTAAAAAATCAAGAATCCAGAAAAAAAAAAAAAAAGGAGTAGGGAGGCCAAAATTGTGATTCCCTGATTCTTTCTGTTTACCAATTCTTATTTTACTCATCTGCATTTGGCCTTTTCCGAGCTATTCACTGTCTGGATGCAACGATTCTGCACAAATCAAAAGACGATTAACCGATGAGCTCATACTTGTTTATTGATATGGACTTGTCACAATTTTCACCGTCCAACAATAGTAATTAATTAAATCAAATCCACTCAATATTATAATCAACCGTTCGTATACACAGCAGCAGAATTTGACAACTTGCACAATATAATGAAGACTTTGAAGAGTTAACTAATCATAATATTAACGATTCAAGATCTAACAAGAAACCAGAGACAGAGACAGAACTGCTACTTGCAAATTGCAATTACGTCTTTCATGAGTCTGCATGCATAGCATCCTGACGAAACCTGACTGGGATTTGGTATATATGACATACAAATAGTGGCAATGGCAGCATTCAGTGAGGAGGTTCTCTCGATACACTATCATGATTCATGTCATATATAGAACAAACACTAGTACTAGTCTTGTGCTCCTCTGCAACCAGCAGAGTACAGATCGTTTTTTGTTCTTTCTTTTAGCTGATTATAAATTGCTTAATTACTTCCTTAGATAAGCAGTTCTTAGCTAAACTTGTTTTCTGGAAAGCACCTTCCCCCACCCCCCCCCCCGAAAAAAAAAAAATCTGAACAACCCAAAGACTGTCATTCGCTTCATTTATTTACTAGCTTGTGTATGTCATCTTCTATTTAATTTTGCTTATGTTATCAAAAGAGAAACCAAGTTATTACTACTTAAACGTTAAAACTAAAGAGGTTAAAACTAATGTTGTCTATAATAACTACATCTTCAAGTACTGTCATTCGGTAATCAATATAATCTTTGAGAATTGCGAAATAAAGGAAACTCCTCACAATAATAATGCGGCATTTTAATTGACCACAAAAGTCTAGGAATTTCATGTTTCTTAAAATTTCCTTGATACATACTCCTATCTATTATGGACACACAGTTTTCCGTAATTTTGATGTCTCAAATGGATGGATTGAATTGATTTTAGATTGGATCTTAATGAATGGATTTAAAATAAATCATTAATTTATTTAAAATTCATTACAAAATATTTAAAATTATCCAATCCATCCATGATCCAATTTAATGGATGGATATTCAATCCATCCATTAATCCATTTTAATGGATTGGGTGGATGGATATCCAACTCACTCATTTAAAAAAATGTTTCTATCTCTAAAAAATGTTATTCTCTCTCTAAAATATGTTTCTCTCTCTAAAAAAATATAATATATTGGATATCCATTTGATTGGTTTTTAATTGGATATTCAATGAGTATTCAATACATATTTTGGTTGAATTACTAACCATCCATAATTAAATTTAATTCATTAGATTCAATCCAATAAGATATATTATTTTAATTGGATGGATTGGATTGGTTTTAATGTAAATGGATTTGATGAATTAAAAATTAATGTATTTTATTGCCAGGTTGCTTGGTATCCTAAAGAACATTTAGTGCTTGTTTGGAAAAGATAGATTATTTTTCATTCAACTGTTTTTGGAGAATTAAGTTGTTTTGTGAAATAATTATTATGTTTGGATAAAAACATTATTTTTTAAAAAAAATTTACATGAAATTCAATACAAAAAATTTTTTTTTACAGTTAATAATCATAAGCTGAAGATTGAAGTTTATGATTTTAGCTTATAAATTATTTCTTACACTTTGATATGTAAATACTATTTTGTCCTCAATCAAATAATTTTTTTAATCATTCAATACTTATTTTAATAATTTAATGCATAAAAACGATTCTTTTTTATATCATTCAAACGAATCATATTAATTTAAAATCACTTTACAACTAATGCATTCAAACATAAAAATAAATCGATTATAATTAATTATAACAATAATTGATTATCAGCATAATCTATAATTTTTAATTTTTTCAAACAAGCCCTTAACTTACCAAACAAAAACTAATGTAGTAAAATGGTCACAAGCCATAAACTGATGAGATTATGAGAAATACAACTGAAGTACCCACATGATAAACATAGTTTAATTGAAGTCCTTCAAATTGAGACTACGCGGAGTACCCTGTGTCCCAAATAAAACAACAAGTATATATACAACAAAAAGAGAGAAAATGGAAATGATGGATATGATAAGGAGGACAGCGATAGAAGGAGTAGAAGACAACGAATGCATGGCTACGGGGACCAACCTTGGGTTTAGGTTCCCCAGTCCCCACCCAAAAATTAAAGAATTATGATATTTTAATATCTAAAATATGACACCTCTGTGATACTCTACTCATACAGCGTAGGACCATAACCATATACCATAGTATATGAAAGCATAGAATTACACTCATGTGAATACGGTGTGTCGCATGAGGTGTTATATTTGGGAATACAAAAAATATTTTCAGAAAAATGTCACTACGTTCTACTAACTATATAAATAAATAAATAATGTGAAATGTGAAACAGCACATTAATTAATCAGACAATCATTATCTGGCACCCACGTGTTACGTTTTCAACTTACATATGCACTTGCACCCTCTCACCAACAACGACATCTAAAAATTCTAACATCCACCGCCGTCATGGGCGGCGCCGTAGTCCAGATCGGAATTCTGCGGCGGTGGAGAAGAAGAAGAGAATGACATGAGGCTAACGAGAAGATCAGCAAAGGCACCGAGAATGAACTTGTGGGTGCTCTTAGGGTTGAGCGCAAGATAGCATAGAAGAAGCTCGTGCAACACGTCCCAGTTGGACTTCACGTCCATCATCACCTCCGGACGCGCCTCCACCATCTCCTCCATCGACCGCCGGAAGTCCAAGTAAGGGTCCGGAGAGTACGTCGGCACCGCCACGCTGCCGTTGAAGAAGAACTTGTTGTTGTTGTTATCATCGGCGGCGGCGGGCGCATCCGGTGGTGGTAGCGCGGTGGCCATCAATGACGATGATGATGAGGAGGAGGAGGTAGTCGATTCAATGATGGAGTTGGAGCGGCCAGGGGAGGAGAAGAAGAAGCGTTGGGAGGCGAAGGCGGTGGCGAAATCGGCGGGCTCGGGTTCGGGTTCGGGTTCAAAGGTGTGGTCATAGAGAGAGTTGAAGTTCTTGATCATGGTGGATGAGGTGGTGGAGGGTGATGGACGGTTGTGATGATCAATATCATGTTGAAGAAGGGATGAGGAAGTGAGATTGGGGCTCGTAGGAGGAGATTCATGAGTGAAATTTGAGAAACATAGGTTGAGGTGTTTGACATTATTTCTTGATCTTCTTCCTGTTCTCAGTGTGCTTGGCATAGTTTTGTATCAATTTGTTTAATAGAGGCTAAGACTATGAGGGTATATGAAAATAAGGGAAAGAAGTTTTTTGCTTGGTGGGGTTATATATACTAGTTGTTGTGATTTGCCAACACTGATGGGTGAAGAATATAAGGTTCAAGAAGGATAAGACTCTTTTTTTTTTTAATCTTCAAAGAGAAAAGTTAAAAGGAAGAAAGAAAAAGAAGAAGAGGATTCGGTGGCTTTTGGGTCTGTACGATGGATATTGTGTTCAACGGTGACGGGACATCCATAAAACACTGTAGTCTTAAACTGTACGCAGTTTCTTCAACAAACTATTCCTTTCGTCATAGGCGCGTAACTGCACGCTCCAAGCAGATTTTGCCTTTTTCTCTTTCAGAAAGTGGTAAAAAAACACTTACGATGTATGTGGGAGTCTGGAGGGAAAGAGGTAAGAAGAGTTTAATACTATATTTATATGATAAGTAACAAAAAAAAATAAAAAAAATAAGAGAAATGAAAATAATTTTTTTTATTTAAAAATTTTAAAATATATAAGAACGGAATAGAATATATGGAGAATTATTTTTCTATTCTTCTCTTTAAATGTTTAACTTTTGTTCCCTTCAAAATTAAGGTGGAATAAGAGAAACACATAAATAATTATGTTCTATTTCAATCTGTTAATGAAACTTTTAAACAAAGAGAATGAAAATTATGTTTCATTTTTTCTTTTTTTTTTTCGCTCTCATTGCCACTTATTTCGTTCCTGTTCTTTTAATAAAAAAATATCTAAACATAGAGTAAAGGAAAAGAAAAAAAAGAAAATAAGAGGTTTATTTTTTCTTTATTTAAAAGTGTAAAATATATGAGGAAAAGAAAATGGAGGGTTTAAGATATATTTTTACTATTTTATCCTTTATTCAAAAAAATTAACATAATTAATTTTTACCATTTCTCTCTCTAAAAATCTTATCTCTCTCTTTCTAAAAATATTTTCTCTCTAAAAATATTGTCTCTCTCTCTCTCAAATTAAGTATAACACTGCAGCGAAATGAAGTTCATTTTCTCCCTCTCCAATTCTCAAACTCGAACGTTTTCCTTTCACGTTTAATTACCTTTGTTATTCTTCAGGCAAGTCAAGATTTTAGCGAAATTGGAATGTGAATATATATATATATATATAAAATCTAGTATTATATGAAATGTACATAAGAAATGTTACATGATATCAAATTATGGCAACAGGCTGTGACTCCTAGGATTGATTTCCCCCCTAAAGAAGGGCTCGTGTGTCTGGATTCTCCTCCCAAGCTCTCTCCTTCCATATTAGTTCTGCTTCATCAAAGGTCAATCCTTTAGTCTCTGGAACATATAGAAGCACAAATAGAAAGGCAAACACAGCTATACCAGCAAGAATCAAGAAAGTGGAACTAGTCCCAATAGCTTCAGCAAGTGAAAGAAAGCTCTGAGACAATCAAATTTGAGACCCAACACACAGTAGTTGACATACCCCCACAAATTCCTCTATATTCTTCAAGATATATCTTTGAGTTCACAGTCCATGGCACAGGCCTCATCCCTAGTGAGAAAAAAGCAATATACACGGCTAAACCCAAAATTGCAAACCATCCATACCATTCATTTGAAGATGATTGGTTTAAAAATGACAAGGACAAGATGATCAGAGATGCAAATACTCCTCCTAAGCTAAAAAGAGCCAACTTTTTCCTTCGAGCACAGGGAGACGAGCGTAGAGACGAGCACAGGGAGACGAGCACAGGGAGACAAGTGCAGGGAGACGAGCCTTTGACGAGGGCAGACAAGCGTAGGGATAAGTGAGTAATTTAGATCAAAACCCCCCAATTTGAAGGAACTGAAAATAGAGGGCAGACAAGGGCATCTCATAATCTCTCATTCCCTTCACTCTTATTTCTAATATTCTCAAACAAAGATTTCTCAACTCTAAACCCCTCCCTTCCTTCTATTTCTCTTCTCTCCCAAACACAGCCTTAAAAAATTAGAGAAAATAATATAATTTTTTTTTACATTTTGACTCATTCATAAATTATTATCACGAATTTTAAATTTTTTTTAATTAATCTATAAATTTTAATTAATGTCTTAATAGATATTTATATTTAATTTAGATTGGTTAATTCATTAATGATAATATTACATAATATTATTTTATTTGTATTAACATTAATTAAGAATTTTTTATTAATTTATTTATTAAAATTTAATTTTAAATATATATTTTTTCTTACAAAATAAATAAAATATTGTTACACAATATCATCGTTAATAAATTAACAAATTCAAATTAAATAAAAATATTTATTGAGATATTAATTAAAGTTTATAGACTAATTAAAAATATTTTAAAGTTCATAGTGATAATTTAAAAAAAAATTCAAGATAACTGCATATTCTTTTTCCTAAAAAATGTAATCAAATAAAAAAGTGTAAATATAACTAATACGAGTATAAATATGTAATATTATTCATTTTGATATCAGTCACACCGTCACATTTATGTGGCTTATGTTTTTTTAGGTAATCTATATGTAGATATGTTTTCACGTATCAATGTATCATATTCATAAATTTAGATAAAATAAATTAAAATAAATTTATTTTTAAAGTGAATAAATAAGAGTATATTTATTATTAAAATTTAATAAATATAATTTAAATTAAATTAAAAATAAATATATATTTATTTACTCATTTTAAAGAATAATTTATATTAGAAGAGTTTTTTGTCATAAATCCTAACAAAATTTAAAAACTTGAGGTAATTTGAAAGAGTCTGAGTACATAATGTGAAGTTCGTTTGAAGTGAGACTCACAATACTACAGTACGAAGAATTTCTTAATTCATCTACGAGCGGAAGAGCGCGTAAAAGGCTAGTATAGTCAAACGGTTCGGGTTTTGAGTATATCTTGTTTGGGATGAAAGCAAGTTGCACATGGGGAACGGTTAAGAGGTATCAAACAAAAGCAATGCACAAAGCATTGCGATAAGCCTTCAAGTGTAATTGTGAATCTGAATCATATTAACTATATGCACAATCAAATCAAATACCCACAAGAAAATAAAAAACCAATTAGAGCTAAAAGGATTCCAAATAGTAGGAGACAATTTTATGATGAACTGGCATACTCACAGTTGGTCCACTTCGTTTTTAAATCATCACACAGGAAAGTGATGTATCATACGGCTATCATTTCATTATTCATGCAAGATATCACAATAGAAGACTCGTCCTAAATTGGGTCCCCTCCCACGCAGTTCCATTTTCCTGTACAAGGGAGAGAACTGAGAAGGCGTGCCCCATGCATTGATACAAGTATGTGCCCCATGCACATACTTACATCACATCATAATTTTCTGATGTATATAATTAAATTTTTTTAAAAAAAATTAAAAGTTGTTACTATTGTTAAAAATGATTGAGGATGATAGCAAATCCGTTATTATCTTGCACATGTTCCTATGACTATCATCTCTCGGGTTGTCTTGGCCAGCTCTGCAATTTCCTGCAATTTCCGTAACACAGAAGACTGACCCCTACTTCAATATTCTATTATTAATGTACGTACCACTGTGTTCACTGGATTGGAAACAGCGTAACCCACTGAAGGAGACCGTGCTTAATCACAAGGAAAAGAAAATGCCAAAGAGCTAACTTTTAACACTATGTTTTGTTCTTTTGGAGGATATATGAACATTATTATGGATGGATAATATTTTTTGTATAATTAAAATATGTATATTATATTTATATTATAGATTTATGTATAAAAGATATCAAATTAAATTATATATTATTATAATTTTTTATAAAATATAAAATAAATTTATAAATAAATTAAATAAAAATTAAAATATTTTTATTAAATTAATAACGCTGTTTATTATCGATTAAATTTTACTCCTCCAGAAAGATATATAAATGAGAGACCAACGAAAAGCTCTTCAGTTTGGCCACGTGGCTTCTAATAGACAGCACAACAATAAATTTGATGACTGTTGAGCCCCGGTCTGGTCTGCATGCCCAAAACGACTCAACTTATCGAGAAAGAGATTATTAAATTTTTTTTTTTTTTTTTACTTTCAAAATAAGAAATTTCTATTAAATGGAATTTCACATATTTCAGTTTTGATTTAAAAAAATTGCGTACATGCAAAAAAAAATGTAATACATATGAAAATATTAAATATATATTATCCAAATTGAGACATATAGAGTATTGTATATTATTAAAGATATATACGTAATTATTCATCAATCTCCTCGAATAACTTATGTTTTTAAGAGAGTTACTTTTTGACAATCCTCGTCACCCCTACTTTTAAACTAAAAATTGAGTTTCAACACGTAATTCCATTAATGAATCTTAACATAAAAGTTTAAATTTTTAGAAAAGTTATTTTACACTATGTTTAGATGATAGATAATAAAGAGAACGGAAAGAAAATAAGAAAAACGAAAATAACTTCCATTATTTAGGAGTTTTAAAATATATAAGAAATGAATGGAACACATGGAGAATCATTTCTTCCTTCTTTTTCTCAAATGTCTAACTTTTGTTCTCTCCAAAATTGAGGAGAAATAGGGAGAACACATGGGTAATTCCGTTCCGTTCCGTTAATGAAAATTTCAAATAAAGAGAATAGAAACTATATTTCATTCCATTCCTTTCTTTTTTATTCCATTCCTACCTATTCCGTTCCGTTCCATTAATGAAAAAATATTCAAACATAGGGTTAGACACTAAAGTTTGAACCAAATTTTTCTTACTAGCTTTAGCCTTCAGGGATGGATCAGTACCATCGTGGGGAATTTAAAGAAGGAAAATATGGTCTGGCAGAAGATATATATAAAAGGATGGTCCAACTAACCTTAAAACTATCACAGGCTTCACAGCAAGCACGTGGTGGGGGTATTTTGCTTAGTATTGTGTTAATGGACGAAACATTTTGCTTCATTTTGCGTCCAAGATCTAACCCCATTCATTCTGGTAACCATAACCATCAATTCATATTTCATGGCATCCAGTGGAACCTTGTTTTTTTTTTTTTTGGGGGGGGGGGGGTAAAGAGTGAAAACTTTAATTATATAGCATTATAGGTCGAAGTTAGTTAGCATTCTTTACTAATATCATGTCATTTCGTGCAGGAAACAAGTATCACGTTTCATCCGGAATTTATTTATCTTTTTATATAATAATTTGGTGGCATACCGTTTTCAATAAATTAAGAGTATGGTATGGAGAAGGACATAACACTGTTTGCATAGCAGCTGGTAGAAACTCGAGAGGATTAGATTTGTGGCATTTGAATTTTCTTTTTTTATTATGTTTATTTTTGGGGAAAAATAATAACTCTTGTAGGTGAAATATTCGTAAAACATTTGCACAAAAACTAATGAGTTTTTATATTGGAAAATCTATATTTTTCTTTAAAAATTCCACTATGATATTTTAAAGAAAATTGAAAAATCCAAATTTTCTGTTTTTGAGAGATATACTATCACTTGATCAGTTGATAAACGGCATATATTTGAATATTGAGTTTTCCGCACATCCTCCTTTAAAAAATTCATGAGGAAATGCTTTTCCTCCAAAATATACATCGCATAATTTTTTTGTACATTTTCATATATATTTGATTTCATTTCATTAACTTCTCGGGAAAAAAAGGCAGGTGAGAAGTTTAAATAGTTTGTATGAGATCTTAAGTTTAAAAGTCATTATCACTATTGTATAAAAACAAAAATTCTTAGAATTTTTTTTTTCATGTGTTCGCTTAATTACACACCAAACTACCAAAACAAAATATATAGCATGTTTGCTGCCATTGGGAAATTAAGAAATATGGTTTTCTCTATTATAGAAAAAAGGACACCAGTTAAAGATGGGATAAAAGTGGAAGTCTCAGTAACTTCAATACAGATGTACTCTTGTTATATATACTTTCTTCTGACCTAATTAAATTTTGTGAATGTGATGTGATTTTTTTTTCTTTTTTGCTAAAACTAAACAAAAACTAGAAATAAACGCAATAATCAACTAATATGATAGATGAAACCAATTAGTTAATTTTGCCAAATGCAGAGTTTTGGACATCATCACCAAGCAAACGATTCACTTTCAACAGAAACCAGTACATAATCAGTTTCAATCAATCAATTTCCTTCTTATCTCCAACAATTATCTGCATAATTACCTGCCAACTCATCTTTTTCTTGTATATTATTATAAACTAAAGACAAAATAGGATGTGATATGATAGTTCGACTAATCTTTCCCTCGCTTAACTATGATAAGTTTAAATTTCCGTTATTGTAAACTTTCATTTGATCATGTGTACATCGTCATTGTTTAACATCCGATCATATATAGTATCTGTTCAAAATTGAGTTCTAAAAATTATTTGAGAATGTAGGATACACTGAGTTCTTCTAAAGCCTAGCTCTGGAGTAGTGAAGTGAAGTGGTGGGTACTTGCAAAAAAATTCTGACGTTCAAGTCAGTAACTGCATGAAGAAGATAGTGTATAATGAGAGTGGTGCATATTTTTGTCCTCTTATTTAGCCTTTATATAGAGACGTATAAGCATGTAAAAAGCGTAGGGGGTCTAAGCAATTTAGTGCATATTATACACTGTCCCCTTATAGTGTGAGAAATCGTTGTTCCGTATTATCTGTCCCCTCTATCCAAGCTGAGTAATGTCTCCTTTTTTCTGTCGAGGGGGACATGCTTAGTAGACGAGTTGTTCCCTGCGCATTATGCATCTGAGGACCAGCATAACGGGTCGGGTTGCTCTAGTTTCATAGGCCCATACCAAATCCAGAACAATTACTCCCAACTTAATGCTTAGATGAGACAGTTAAGTGTCAAGATACATGTTCAACTGCAACACACAGCATAGAATGGACAAATGGATCCGAGTCATAGTGTTCTATGCTAGATTTCACGATGTTCTCTCAAAAGACTGAGGTCTGCGATGTATCACAGTCAAAACTCGGGGTACGTGAGTAAGGCCAGGATTTAGGTTAGATCGCTTTACCTTCGTCATCATTCCGTGGTCCGAGGTGTTCAATTGGTTGTCCCCATGCTGCACGGGGTCTGCTGCAGTTCAATCTTAGGTCGAGATCTGGGGTGTTGTTTTACCGCGGGGTTTTGTTGAAGATCTGGTTTTGACTTATGCGTCCCTTCATGGTGCCACGTGTTGCTTCAGTTTTGAACGTTTTGAGACTTGTCCTTTTGGTTGCCTTTGTTCAGAAGTGATGCAACACGTGATCGAAGAGCTGTAGATGCCGTCATTTAGGATTCATATCGCCATGATGAGCCGCTTTTGAATTTTGAAAAGTGGGCGTCAAATGATGAGTCATTTCGAATGAAACGCCCTATTTGTATTAAAATGACGTACCCTCCTCATTGTGGCAATGGTTGGAGGTGACTCTTCACGCCTATAAATAAGGGTGAAGTAGGGTCATCTCCACCCTTTGTTTAAATATGCTTTCCAAATTTTTGTACTTAAACTTTCTTTCTCTAATGATTTTCTGGTGTCTTTTGCGGCGATTGTTAGTGTTTCAAGGCTTTTTCAGTGCTTTTTCATCGTTCAGAGCCTTTTTCCATAACTCAAGGTACTCCTCATCTTTGCCCTTTTTATTTTTGTCTTTTTCTTTGAACCCTTAGTGGGAAGCACTTAGTGAGGAGAAATGTCGAGGAGTCGGTGCAGAATAATGGCCTGTTAGTAGGGTTTTGAGTATCTGACGACGATAGGAGATTTGAGTGATTCTTCAGAGTTTAACTCGAGTGCGTCCTCTATAGGTATGACACGAAAACAGAGCGTTGAGCAGGGGAAGATTGTTCCAGCGGAGAAGAAGACATTCGTCGTTCCTCGAGACGTCGACAAATACCGGTGGTGGACCAGGATGTTTTGGGTACTCCCTCCTATGTGAAGACTGCTGAAGATGCTCGGGAAAAGCAATAATACCTACAGCTAACTGTGGAGGGGCTAAGAGACCAATAGTTCGCGATCTGACTTCTGTTGGAGGAAGAGAGGGTTTGCTCGACCCATACGGAGGGCGAGCACTTCATGTACATGTATAACGCCCTCTTTACCCGGATCGGGGTAAGGCTGTTGTTTACTAATTTTGAGATGGGCGTTCTTAATCACCTGTGGGTGGCGCCCACTCAACTTCTTCTGAATGCTTGGGGATTTGTTAGGGCAGTCTTTGGGTGGCCATACTCGGTCAAGTCTTTTTTTTTTCCTTTTCTCTCGATTGACCACCTTTGAGAGTAACTAAACCGAATGGTGGGTTATGTTGCGTGCACAAATTGGACGCATGGTCTTCAAGCCCTATCAAGAGTCCTTCAAAAAGTTTAAAAATGACTTCTTTAAGGTAGAAGGGGATCCAGGTATGATTTTTTTTTTGTCACCCAAGAAGATGAGCCACGCCTCCATTTATATTGGACCGACGTTGGTTGAGGGCAAAGCAACAAAGAATTGGAAACTCTGAACTTTGAGATCCCTCCTCTTGAGGCTTGGGTCTTAGATTTTTTGATGATTAGACCAAGGAAGAGGGGTCATCTCTTGTAAGAATATCTTGGATGAGCCTGCCGTTTTTGTAAATGTCATGTTAGGTATCTCGTCCTGCGTTTTTTTCTTTTGTACTTGCCTTCTTGCATGAACTTGTCTAAATATGGTACACTCTTCTTTTTGTTTATAGAAAGCATGCCTCCACCTTCCAAACTTCGGCGCCTGGCTAAGATGTTGGTGGCAAAAAATGGTGAGGCGTTAGGATCTCGGGCCCCTATAGTTGCTCAGGGGATGACTATCGTTGTCTCCACTCTTCCGAGAAGTATGGTTCCTCTTCCTGAGGTTGTGGTGGTCTCTCCACCTCCCTTGTTTGCTGGGGCATGAGATGTTGAAGTGAGTTCTCCTGTACCGCCATTGCGACCCCAGAAAAGGCAAGCTAAGGGTAGCAGGGATAACAGAGGGAAGAGGTCGACCGTTGAGGTCATTTCAGAGTATCTTGAAATGTTCGAGACCCCTTTTGGCTCAGAGTTTTAGGGTGCTCCACTCAGACCTCCATCGATGTCGGTCTAGCATCATGAGGCTGATCTTTCTGGCTTTATTGATGGTGCCTTATATCAGACCGAGGTCGAGGCGTTAGTTCAGCTTAACATGCCAGAGTTCTTTCGCAGGGCATAACTAGGGGGTTTGTAACTCGCCTTTTTTCTTCGACTCTTAGAGAAGAACTGGGGTTCCTTCCGGGATGTTTCGAGTTTATTTGGCGAGAAAAGCAAGCTGCTTGGCCTGGTTGTCACAAAAGCTGTCCCAAAAGGATGGGTAGCTCAAGTTGCTTAGTGTCAAGGTTGATAGACTCTAGACCGAGGTTGCCCGTCTGACCGCGAATGTTTCTGAGATCCCCTATCTCTGTGCTTAAGTTTCAGAGATGGAATTACTCTAAGTCAAAGTTGCAAAGGCCAACAAGCTCCAAGCCCAACTTGGTGAGACAACAGCTCAGGAGGATGAACTAAAAAGGAACCTAGCCTTGTTCGAGTCTGTTCATGCTGATGCTCGGGCTCGATTTGAGCTTCTAAAAGGGGAGTTTGATCGAACTGTGGATGATTGATCAATGTACGTGGAGGAGTCATTTGAAAATGTCCTCAACCAACTTTGTCTCCTTAACCCCCAGACTCAAAGAGGAAGGGATTGGCACACCGAAAGAAGTCCGGGATGGCCACATTGTGGACATGGTCACTCCAAAGCCCCCCTGGTAACCAAACAAATCATAGGGTGGAAGGCAGTGAAGGTCCAGAAATAGTATCAGAGGCTGGGTAGTCTGAGGCAGTGGTGGAGAGCCCGGAGAATCAAAGTGCCACCTTTTAATACCTCATTTTTTTTATCTTGTTGCCCCCTGTGTTGGATTTTATTCTTGTATTTGGATGAGTCCCGACCTCAGGCATCTCTTGATTGAATAATTAGTAATTTTTGCATGTTGTTTTCTTTATTTTGCCGAGGTGAGTTCAACCCTCCATCCCAGTGTTGCCTTCATACTTGTTGACCTTTGCTTTGCTAGGCCGAGATAGATTGGACACTCGATCTTGGTGTTGGCTTTACACTTAAGCAATTATGCTTGTGTAACCCACCAAGGTAGGTCTAACGCTCGATCTTGATAGTGAGACTTTGGGTCTGACGTCTTTTTGGCAGTTTTTGCTTTGCGGTTTGTAACAGACTATGCTTGCTTGGGAACCGTTGCTTTGGATTTATTAGGTATTAAGTCTACTTTAATGGCCACAATAGTTTTCTACTCTGTTTCCCAACTAGCCACTTTACTTGCGACCCATCACAATGGAAGAATAATTAATCATGGCTTCGATCATTTAACTAGTTCACCTCTTTTATGGGCCAATCAGGACACATTAATCCCTCTATAAATAGGAAATATTTGCAGTAGAGTTGTCACTTGTTCCCTTTGCTTTCTGGTTGTAACTGAACATGGGTATTCCCTAGAGAATGGTCATTTTCTTGCTTCTTGTGATCTTATGGAGGGTCGTGGCTCCCTCTAAGGCCATTTTCCAATTTTTCCCATATTCTCGAAGGTGTTTCCTTTTTTAGTCATATGTTCCTTTGACAAAGGCCTTTCTTTTTAAGCGTATTGGCTCAGTGAGGACCAAGTTACTGCTTGTAGCTTGGTACAGCCACCTCTCAAAAGCAGAAGTCTTTTTCTTTTAGGCGTGTATAGCGATGGGGTAAGGTTTCGTTTCTGCTAGAAAGACTTGGGGTTTTTATCTACTCCGGTAAAGTGTGGAGGGGTTCGACTGCCCTCCTCTATTGCCCCTCTGATTGATGCCTTGTCATGGGCATGCAAGGGTGGTTAGAAAGTGTAGGGTTACAAGACCTATCTTCACTCTAATCAAGCAAGAGGTGGTTGCCCTGATCTCAAGGATACGTTAAGGTGGCTCGAGTGGGACGGTACTTGATCGTCGCCATTACTTTGCCAAGATACTTTCTTGGATTCCTTCAATAGGCACCTTTGCACGAGGGAGGCTCACGAGCTCTTCTTGAAAGAGAATAACTTCTAAGACCTCCTTGTAAAGCTTTCTTGTAACATGGGTGATGTTTGGAATGAGAATAAAGACTTTCTTTTCTTAATATTCTATTTTCCATTATACTGTGTAGTAATTTCTGTCACTCCGAGATGGGTCCAACGCCGAATCTCGGTGCTTTATTGCTTGACAAACACTCATTTTGCCCACTGAGATGAGTCCAAAGCTCGAACTCAGTGGTCAAGCTCGCTTAATTTGGACAAACACTGGTTTACCCCACTAAGATAAGCGTGAAACTCGACCTCAGAGGTTGGGTTCGTTTGATTTGGATGAACACTCATTTGCTCCGCCGAGATGAGTGTGAAGCTCAACCTCGAGGGTAGGGTTCGTTTGATTTGATGAACACTCTCTTCTCCAAACTAAGATGTGCGCAAAAATCAACCTCAACTGTAGGGTTCATTTGATTGCACAAACATTCACTTCACCAAATCGAGATGAACTCAAAACTCGACCTCGGCGACAGGGTTCATTTGATTTGGATGCGGTAACCCTATAGCATGGAGTCTACTATCCCGAGTTACAGTCAATTATTGCTAACTAGTGCAAACCTCATCGATCAGTGGTTAAGATGCGACTCAAATAGGCACAGTTAAGACCCTCAATCGTGCTACTTGACCTCGGAGGGTGTTCAAGTGGCATCCCCAGTTTGTCCATCTAACATAGATGTTGGAATAGCTAATCCTTTTCGAACCTTGTATTCCTTGGGCCTTGCCAAGGCGTGGTGACCTTGGGGGGTATGGCGCGCTGGGGTACTTGTGGACTTCAAGGTTGCAGTCGAAGTACCGGTTTCATGTGAGACAGTAGTTAGAAATAATTGATTTATCAATATCCAAAGATGTTTTATATCATTGAAGTGGTAATTACAGGATATTATATGATCGTCTGAGTTACTTTAGCGTAGTGGCAACTATCCTTCTGGTTGTTATGTCGAGGTTGTGCCCTGTTTTGATTTAGGGCATTAACCTGAAGTGATCGCGGGCTAGGATTCTCATTTCTTGTTGGGGAACATCTTTTTTAGTAAGGGAGAAAGAAACTCTGGGGGCTATAGTTCTGTTTCCTATAATGGCCCTCCCTTCGGTCATTGTTGCAATTTTGGGGCATATATTGGCCCAGACGTCCATCCCAGATAAGGGACTCAATGACATCGTGGAGGTTGGTATAATCCTCCGTGTTGTGATGATAGTTGTTGTGCTAAGCGCAGAAGTTGACTCTATCCTTTCTCCTCTTTATAGGGGGAGGTCTTTGCGCATCTTAGAGGTCGGTGTTCATGACCTCCTGATAGATCTGAGCTCAAAGCGTGTTGAGAGGGTACTCTCAAACTTCCCCTTGAGATGGGGTTGTGAATTTTGGCCCTGTTGATTTGATTGTTCCCTGGGTTTGGGTTTAGCATCTTTTCTTTCGAAATGTTTCCTAGCCCGGAGAACATCTTCAGCATTAATGTATTTATCAGCACGGGCACAAAATTCGTTCATGGTCTTAAGCTCCTTTTATGTAAGTGAAAAGAAGAAATATCCTGGATGAATCTCATCTCTAATATAGAACAATATGAGTCTTTCATCTCAATCTTGTATGTGTACGATCTCCTTGTTAAATCAGGATATAAAGTCTCGGAGTGACTCCTCCTTTCTTTGCTTGATTTTGGCAAGGCATAGATTTAGTTGCACTTTGCTGGTGATGAAGTGTACCAAAAATCTCAAGGACAAACATTCTCAATTAGCGATACACCTTAGGGCTAAAATGATAAACCATCTTAAGGCGACTTTCTTCAGTGACAAGGGGAAAGCTCGACACATGAGAGAATCACCACCCCCAATGAACAAGAATGTGAAAATGTAGGCGTCTAGATGTTCCTGAGAGTCTGAGGTCCCATCGTAGGGTTCAATGTTGGTGGGATACTTGAACCGCTTAGGGATCTCATAAGCCATCAGTTCATCGAAGAATGGTTGGTTTTGGGAAATTGAGCTCCTGACTCTGAGTTCCTGCTCTCTTGTCTGGGCTTACCCAACATTGTGACTGAGATCCGTGATCCTCGAATTCTCAGGGAGACGGTCTTTTACATAGAGTCCTTTGTCATCTCCACGATCCCTTATGGGAGATCGATTTTCACTGCCATAATCCTAGTTGGTTACTCACACCAGGTTGCGAAGTCTTTCATCTTGGCGTTGGATCCGCTCATCCTGGAGTTTGACCAAGGAGAGTAATTCTACCTTAGATAGCTCCTGGTGGTCGATTCTAGCGGGGTGAGACTGAGCTTCATTATCTATGCAGTCACCAAGACGATGCAGCACTGATACTCGATGTCCAGCATCTTCGAATTGTGCCCTTTATAGACTGAGGCATTGCCGCGCCGAAACTCTCTGGGGAGGAAGGGGAGATTCTCTCTAGTGAAAAAGTTTAGTGCCTGTCTTGCTAAGGTTCTAGTCGGGGTATGACTGGTCCATGAGCAGCAGGGACTGACATTGGGCGACGGTTCATTACAGGGGGTTGCGCACTGCAAAAGCTCAGTTCTTTTTTTTTGTAGCCTGTCTCCTCCTTGTGTTCACCATTGAGGTAATGGTAAAGGGAGTCTAAAAAGTGGTGTTGAGAGTAGAAATTTATCGTTTCCTACAGACTTTACCAATGTTCAGAATTGGCTCTAAGGATTACCTGAGAACGTAGGATGCATTGAGTTCTTCCAAGGTCCAACACTACTGTAGTAGAGTAAGGGGTGGATACCCATAAAAGGCACTCCGACGCTCAAGTCAGTAGCTGCACGAAGAGGATAATGTGTAATGAAAGTGGTGCATACCTTTTGTCTTCTTGTTTAGCCTTTTATATAGAGACATATGAGCATGTAAAAAGCGTAGTGAGTCAAAGCAATTCAATGTGTATTGTACTTTGTCGCCTTGTAGTGCGAGAAATCATTATTCTGTATGATCTGTCCCCTCTATCCTAGTGGAGTGGTGTCTCCCCTTTTCTGTCAGAGGAGGATATGCTTGTTAGTGTGATTAATTATAATTGAGATTATGATTGATTTTAAGGATGATTGTAATTAATTTAGTACAGAATTAGATTGATTAAGTATATAATTATATTTTATTATTATTTTTTGTATAGCAGTCTTCTTCTATATAAATAGATGTGAACCTTCTTGTATTCATTCATTCAGAAATATACATAAATTATAAATATTTGTCTCCCAGCTATTTCTATTTCTAACATGGTATCAGAGTCATGGTATCCACATTGAGACGAATTTCTAACTTGGTATCAAAGCGTCTAGGCTGTTGGTCCAATCATAGATTCCAAACTCCAAACTCTAGATTTCGTCCTAGATTCCAGGCTCCAAACTCTAAACTCCAGACTCTAGATTACACACTTAATCATCATCCTAACTGATTCTGCACTCTAGTTTTCAAACTTAAGTTAGTTTCTTCTATACTCACTTGAGTTTGAGGGAGGTGTTAGCGTGATTAATTATAATTGAGATTATGATTTATCATGATTGATTTTAGGAATGATTGTAATTGATTTAGTATAGAATTAGATTGATGTAGCACATAATTATATTTTTTTTTCTGTTAGCAGCTTTCTTGTATAAATAGACACTAATTTTTATGTATTTATTTATTATAAAATATACACAAATTATTAATATTTATCTTTTTATTTCTATTTCTAATATGGTATCAAAGTCATGGTATCCATCTTAAAAAGAATTTCTAGCTATGCTCAGTGAACAAGTTACTCCTTGTATATTGCGCATCTGAAGACGCATCTGAAGACCAGCCTAGAGGGTCAGGTTACGCCAGTTTCATAAGCTCATAACAATATCTAAGTTTCAAACATTATTGTTATCTTTGTCTTAATTGTAACCCTTTTCGTAGGAGATTTCTGGGCATATAATTTAGCACGACGCCACTATTTCGCTTTCAATGTGTTTCGAAAGTCTGGCCCTCGTGGGTTCTGAAAAAGAGTTGACTATAGCATATGATATGATATCTGATAAATATTAATTAAAACCCTTATGTTTCCATTGAATTCTAAAATTATTGCAGTTAGGAGTGACATGGGTCTTCTCCAGTCATACTCAGTAAAAGTGAGGAAACTGCGCAGGTGCGCACATTGCAGCATAGCTAGTGCTGAGCAGTGATCTGCCAAGTTTCAATTCAGGAGAGAGAGGACATGGGCTGGGCATCTTCTTTCTCAGCTAGCACCAGAACACATACCTATAAATGAGCTGTAGCATATGCTTTCATTTTTTTTATGCATATGCATTAATTTCATTGATAGATATATGGAAACTGGGCCACTGCCCCACCCAGTCATGCACCAATCAATGCTCCGAGTTGCATATATTCTATTCTATTCAAGCAAAACCGACAGTTTAACTGGTGGCGGAGAATTTTTAAGTGCTATTACCAATTTACCACGATTTTGCAGCCTCAACATCCAGCAAGCACGTACTTGCTTAGTGTTAACTATAAGAGGAATGATATTGTAAGTGTTAACTAATGATATTTCTATATTAAACTCCTTACACTATTTTTACACTTTATACTTGTTTAGAGTATATTAGAATGTGTATTTTTCTTGTAATTGTCTATTTGTGCACTTTTTTTACATCACTTGCACACTTGTGATTTTTGTGTAAATAAGTAATGATTCGTACGTATTATATGATGACTGCAAACAAAAATTGATGTATGAATAATTAGTGATTAATATATAAATAATTAATAATCGACGTGTATTATATAATGACTCAATCACTAATTATTTATGCATCAATATATATTCTCAATTACTACATAACACATGTTGATCACCAGTTATTTACATGTGAATCATTAAGTATGTAAAAAGATGTGTAAAAACAGTGTGCAAACAGACTTCTCCTTTTTCTTATTTTAATATCTAATAAGAAAGTGTAAAAATGATGTAAGATGTTTTATGTGCAAATATCTAACTATAATTTCATTAATTTGATCATCTGCGATCTGGCGTTAAGAAAAAAATTGTCTATTAACACTTGGAATTGGGGGGGAAATTATCAAGATACCGGAAAATCTCCTAATTTTTGCTGAATGAAATTATGTAAGATACAGGGTGCCTTTGCATGGATTTGGCAGTTGTCACGTTTATTTAGTTGTTTTTATTACATTAACAAGTTCTTATTAAAACGTGAACTTATTAACTATTTATTAAGTCTCTAATACATCCCAACATTAAATTTATTTAATTTGTAATCTCAATAAAGTTTCTCCATCACTTTATAACTAGATTAGATAACATAATATTTTAATTTTACTTGAATTTATATAAATAATAGCATTTTCACACCTTTTTTCTTACACTACATTTTTAGAAAAAAGAATACTAATAAAAATTAAAAATTTATTGAGCTTGAGAAAAACATGTGAAAATATCTTTTCTAATTTACATATGTTTATTTCATCCGGTCCATACACGCTTTATTTCATCCGGTTCTTCTAATACTCTCAATGCGTTTGTCACAACTTATTACAAAGTGCATTGATACTATTAACCAAAAAAAAAAAAAATATAAGTGCGTTGTTACTGGATAGGAATCGCTCGTTTTCTATTAGGCTATCATCAATACACCATTAGTGTCTTTGAGATATATATGCTGTTTAATTGATCTGAAGATACGACCACGCGAAACTATACAATTTAATTGGTTAATTAATTCAATATTTTTCTTGTAGTGCAACCACGCTATAATTGTTGGGCAAGTGTTAATGAAGCAAAGTTTACTAATTCCTTTTTCGTAGTAACCTCCCATCTGATAAGGACAGTATGAGCTCGCAAATAACTGAATAAGAAACATAAAATAATGACACTAATATGAAATTTATAAATAAATAAAACTTTATGGGCCCATTAAAAGTTGAAACGTAGACAAACCCCACTCAACAAGCTATGGGCCTAAAGCCTTCCAAATTTGCATCTCCCAGCTGTTCCTGTATCGGTTGGAGTAACACGGTGGGCGTATGGCTTACCAAAATATTTGAAATCATACATAGCAAATACAAATCTTTGAAAAGAAAGGAAGATAGACACCTATGTACCTACTTAAAATTTTAAATATTTTTATATTTATAATTCAATTAAATAAGATACGTGACCAAATATTAAATCTCCCATTATTAATTATCGACTAAAATGGTAAAGGCAGATAGACACCAGACAAACGCTCGATTTAACCGGCTAATTAAATCTCCATCTATTATCCGTTTGATAACGTACATCCATTTGGCATCAAAAAGAAAAGAGTGGTACACTGCCAAGGCATGAAAATTTCCTCCTAAGAAAATTAGGACTAATACTTTATATATATATAAAAGACTGAGATGACTCAACTTGATTCAATTGACATTCGACCATTCATAAATTAGGCACATTTCAGAATATTAAACTCATGAAAGTCTGGGTCAACCCGACTAATGACCTATTTGCTAAATTTGATCAACTTATACTCGAATGGGTAACGACTCGACAAACACGTGTTTAATATAACCTACCAACAGTCATTGTCTGTTATACATCATCATAACCAATAGTCGTAATCAAAACGTTCAAAATCTTAAATAGCCTGAATAAAAAGTATCCGGAGAGTCAATCCTCTAGATCTCTATATAAATCGGTCTAACAGTTTATATATATATATATAAAAGACTGCGATCTCAACTTGATTCAATTGACATTCGACCATTCATAAATTAGGCACATTTCAGAATATCAAACTCATGAAAGTCCGGGTCAACCTGACTAATGACCTATCTGCAAAATTTGATCAACTTATACTGGAATGGGTAACGACTCGACAAACACGTGTTTAATATGACCTACCAACAGTCATTGTCTGTTATGCATCATCATAACCAACAGTCATAATCAAAACGTTCAAAATCTTAAATAACCTGAATAAAAAGTATCCAGAGAGCCAATCATCTAGATCTCTATATAAATTGGCCTAACAGTTTAAGCCAAATATATTCACTTTTTTCTATCTATGTCTTCGTCACTATCTTGACTCAAAGACTGATTAGTCATTGGAAAGACCCAAATCGATTATCCAACAATTTATTGGTTGGAAATAGGGTATTTGCAGTCGCCATGGATGCTCCCATGCCACCAGGTACGCTACTTATTAGGATTGTGTATTCTAATCTTGGTTGCCAGAAAGTCGAGGATTAAGACGGGCGTCGGTAGAATGAGCTACAATGCCTTGCTTACGTATGAAATCATAGTCTTCGATAGGGGTAGAAATAAGTCAGACTATCTGCCAATGGCCTATGACCTGACTTACTTGAGGCCTAGCCTGACTTGACCTGTTTACTAAACAAGTTAGGTCAAGACATTTTCAAAAGTCTGTTTAACTAAAATAGTCAAGCCTAGGCCATCTAATAGACCTTTTAAGCCTGATAGGTCGACCTGATCTGTTTAACTATTTATAATATAATATATATTATTATAATAATTATAAATTATAAATTATAATTATTAATTTATTATAATATATTATAACATATTAATATATTTTTAATTAAATTTTAATAAAAGTCAATAACTAAAACCTAAGTTAGTAAGTTAGAATAAAAATAATATATTTATTAGAATGGAAATAATAAGTTAACACTCACCTCTTACTTTGATAAATACTTACTACTTTCTTGCTTTGATCTTTGGTCGATGTGATACTTGGATATATACTAAGTTACAAATTTATTAGAGGCATATAGTTACAAAATATGAAGATATAACCTACGCTATTTATATCTTACAAGGGACCATAATTGCAGCAATATCCCACAACATTGAATTATATCTCCTTTGTAACTTTAACATCATTTGAAAGGACCACGATCCCTATTTTTACTTATGAAAAAGTTGGTTCTGAAGATATAAAATAAGTTGGTTCATTTAACAATTTTTATTTCTAAATTTCTTGTTTATATATTTGTTAACAACATATGTAAGGTTATTATTTTACTTTCCTTACAGTTAAATCGTGCAATTATTTTGCCTCTAGTTGCAGGAACATGACAAAAAATTACCAAAGTTACTTGACTATGTTTCATGTCTAACTCATTTAGCTGTTTGTGAAATTCTTAGGATAATATACCAACCTCACCAATTATTGATATTATGATATTATCTTTCTTGTCAATTCATTATAGAACATACAATTATTATCATGATGCTAATTCATTATAGCTCTAGTCTTTTGATAGTAATATATTTTATTCATTTAATAATCTTCTCATTAGGCTTCTTAATATTCAATTAGGTTTAATTAAGTTAATTTTGTCATATTTTATGATATTGGGCCTAATTGGATCATGATAGCTACATAGAATGCAGTTATTTGTGCCCTATCCTTGTGCTAGAATGAATGCTATTTCCTTGTTTAAATGCATATTTGGAGGGTTTTGTGCTTATATCTGATATATTCTGATTCTAAACCTTTCTGATACATTATTATGCAAAACTGTGTTTAATTATCATGAATTGAGTAGATTTATATATGTTACTGATTTGGTGTTTTCTCTATGTTAGGAGGGGCTCCAAACAAGGTTAAATATGGAGCAAATGAGCTTAAAGAGGAAGAGAAGCCAAATTGGCATTCCAGTAAGCGTCGTACGCGACGTATAAGAGCACACGCCCACGGCTGCAAAGATGATTTTCAGCCTGGTCATACTTGGACCCGGGGCAAGAGCGCCGCGGCGTGAGTAAGGCAACGTTGCAGCGGTGAATAGACCGACCCATTGTGCACCGCGGCGTGCATATATGGCCGCCGCGGCGTGGAGGCGGCTGCTGAGCCTATAAGTAGTTTTTCACGCGTTTTTCTCTCACTTTTCATGTTTTCTCTCTGTTTTTCTGAGTTTTGGCCATTTGGCCATTTCTCTCTTTTTAGGTTTAGTTAGTTTTAGTTAGTTTAGGTTAGTTTTAGGTTAGATAGCTTGGCTAGATCTTCATTCTTTGGTGGATTGGAGGCCAGGATCAAAGGATTGAAGGAGGATTCAAGCTTGAGAGACAAATCTAATGAGCTTCTTTCTCTTTTTCCTTTCTCTCTTCTCTTCCTTATCTTTTGTATAGCTGAGCTATGTTTTAGGAATATTTTGGATCCTTTGATATATATTAATAATGTGTTTTTCTCTGAGTTTGTGTGGATGTTTGATTATGGTTCAATCATTATCTGTGCTTAATGCTTGTTCTTGGTTGGCCTCAATTGCATGATCATAATATTGGCAAATGAACTAGACATAAGGATTTGTTAATATGGATATGGTGTGGTTGATACATGTTCGGCGAGTTCAATTGGCTTGGATGAGCTGATTCGTTAATAGGATAGAAATATACCTATTGGCCATGTATAGTGTGTGATTGAGAATAGATCATTCATGAGTGGATGTTGTGTTAGCTCTTAAGGAAACTTAGTGAGTTGGGCAATTGAAACCAGGGTTGATTGACCTAGACATAGGCTTTTGACTAATGAAAATTCTCAAGCTAACCTAATCAATGTATTTATGTTTATGAAGGGAATGACATGTTGTTGATAGATATAGGGGGTGAAGGAGGATTTCCTGAAACCTAACCACTTTTATGTTTATAGCTTATGTAGGTTAGATTAGTTTAGATTATTATTTTCCTATTTTTCATGTCCTTGTCTAGAATTGATTAAGCTATTGGTTGGTAATTAGCTTTATAACAATATCCTCGTGGGAACGAACTTTTACTCTGTATCTGTATTACTTGTGCAACCCGTGCACTTGCGGTTAGCAAAAAGGGCAACACGTTTTGACCCTCAACAGATCATTGAAGGAATTATTACATGAATTGACCTTAATTTATTTATTTGGCAGTATTCAGTAAATTGGCTATAATCTAAGTTACAAATATTTGATTGATGTGATTCTGGTCTTGTAGGAAAGTTAAGATAATTCTCTACAAGTTTCATGAAGATCTCAAGAGATGAATCACACGTTTGGACAATTTAAATTGAAGTGGAAGTAAGAGTCAAAATTTTGATCCTGACAGCTTGACCTCTGCGCACTCATCAACCTATTTCTTGAGTTATAGGAGTTCAATTGATACCAAACTAAGTCCAAATGAAAACTAAGACCCAAATCTACAATTTTTATGAAGAATACAAGAGCTTAATCGGATGTCTAGTAGGTCATATTGGGTCTAGAAGTCAGAATAGAGGTATTGTTGCTGGAACCCGAATACTGTGCAAATATTAGGTTATATCTTGGGCTGTAGGAGTCCGATTGTATTGAAACTGGTGGCATTAGAAATCTGAGACAAAACCCTTCAACTTTCATGAAGATCACTTACACAATAGGTGACGTTATGACAAAGTTATAATAATGTGAAGACTACTGAATTGGTTAAGTAGGGAGACAAGCATGACAATAATTTTTCACTCATCCATCCACTGATTAAACAACTCTATTGTCATGTTGCACTCATCCACCCACTCATTAAACAACTTCATTGTCATTTTTTACCATTCATGCTCTATAAAATGTACTATTAGTTGCTTATTAGAATCATCTTGGTTTAAAGATCAAGATTTTGTTCTTGTATTATTTGTTTCTCTTGTTACAGTTTTCTTTTGTTCTAAATATAAATTATGTTTATCTTCTTCTTCTTCTCTCTTTATTTTTTCTTATTTATGAGTAACTAATTTTTATTTTACTTGGGTGAAAGAGTGAAACTTTTGATAATGAAATAAGGTTAGATTAATCTCTTTCTTGTACTTAAATGATATATTATCAAGTAGTCATTATATATGTTGTATTTTGTTTCCAATCAAATTAGAAAACTTCCTTGTAAAGTAGAGATCTTAATTTGTTGTAGACAATAGATTGGCACAATAAATGCTTGAACTTATTTACAAGTGTTGGCGTTAGTGGATAATTAAAGGAACCATAATATAATTACATATATAATCTTAAATGAACTTTGAATGCTGTATTTTCTTATTGGAACCTCCGTTATATGTGGATTCCAATTGAGTTATAAAAAGAGATAATTTTGTCCTTAATTTATATACCAAGAGTGGATCTCTTAACCTAAGCAAATCTTTTTCATTTGTGAACAAGTTTTATCACTTTTATTGTTGTGACAAATCCTTTTCTTACCTCAAAGAATTTTTTTTCATCAATTCCCTGTAGATCGACCCCAGACTCTCGAGAATTTATTACTTGAGACAACTTGCACTTGAGTTTACAAACATATCAATTTCTGTCAAGTTTTTGGCGTCATTGCCAGGGACTTGATTTGAAGAATAAATTTATTGAGATTTTCTTTCTTTAAGTAAACTTCACCATCTGGTATATTTTTTTCCTACTCTTTTAATTTTTTAGTTGTATCATATTTGATGGCTGGTTTATACCGCCTATTTATTAATATTTAATGACAAGTTTACCGCCTACTTGTTAGTTATTTTTTTTTATTATTATGAAAGGTTGAGCTTTGGATATATTTTTATTTTTTTCCTATTTTAAGTCACTTATTTATGCTTAATTAATATCATGATTCAAATTCTAGTCGTTTGGTTAAAACTAATCCTAGTACTTTATTTATTGATCTGTTTGAATCGCAATCACACACATTAAACATAATGGCTAAAAATGAAAGTGTACATAACGAACATGAAAATCAATCGTTGCGAATCATGCATGAATATTTGCAACTATCTCGAAATTCTAGTTCATCATGTTCTATCATTGCACTCAATACTAACAATTTTAGATTTAAGTCAGGTATGATTTCATTACTTCTTAATTTCTATGATTTAAAATATCAAAGCTCATATTTACATTTAAAATAATTTGAGGAAGTATGTATCACTTTCATTGATCAAAATTACACTAAAGAAATTGTTAAACTTAAATTATTTTCTTTTTCTCTGACAGATAAAGCAAAAACTTGGCTTAACGCTTTGAAACCAAGATCAATTGGCACATGGCAAGAAATGCAAAGTGAGTTTTAAAAAAAAAAATTTCAACACATAAAACTAATGCTTTAAAAAGACAAATCCAACATTTTTTTCAAAATTCAAATGAAGCATATATTTAAAGTTGGGAACGTTTTAAAGATTTGTTAAATTTTTTTTCACATCGTGATTTTGAAAAATGGCACACTATAAACTTCTTTTATGAAGGGTTAACACCTGTAACCAAATAATTCATGGAAATAATGTGCAATGACAAGTTTCTTGATAAAGAACCTGAAGAAGCTTTAGAATATTTAGACTATTTAGCTGAGAATTCTCAATCTTGGCATGGTAGTGTGGTTCTAATCCTTCTGAAAATTCAATTAGATTTAACCTTGCAAGTACTAGTAAAGGAAAATATCACCTTAGTCAAGAAGAAGATCTAAATGCTAGGTTCGCCAATTTGGCTAGAAAGATTGAAGCTATGGAATCAAGGAAAGTAAAAGAAATCAAATCTATGCAAAATAAAGAAATTTGTGACATTTGTGATGATTTAGGACACTCAACAAATGAATATCCAAATATTCTTATTTTTAAAGAAGTTGTACATGAGCTAGTAAATGCAATGAACAATTTTAAAATGTCATTCACCTTTTCTTTTTCAGATTCATGTAATTCAGAATGGAGAAATCATCCGAACTTCAGTTGGAGGACTAATAATCAAGCACAATTTATGCAACCACCACCTCCTCAAGCACAAGTGAACTCTCAAAATTCTCAAGGATATGCACCTTATGTCCCACTATATAGGAAAAACTTTCAAAGAACATTGCATGCATTCATGGAAAAGTAAGAGACCGTTAATAACCAAAACACCCAAGCCATGATTGACATAAAAGGCACTCTTACTAAATTTGCTTCTACACTCAGCATTCATGAGAAAAGAAAATTTTCTTCTCAACCTCAACCAAATCCCAAGGGTTAATATAGTCTAAATGAGGGTAGTTCAGAAAGTCAACAAATAGATCAAGTCAAGTCAGTAATAACTCTTAGGAATAGAAAGATTGTTAAAAAATAAATTCCTGAACCTTATGAGAAAGATGATGAATTAATTCCCCAAGATAAGGAAGGGATCGATAAGCCACCTATCTAAAAAGAGACCAAACTCTCGTCTTCACTCTCATTTCCTCAAGCAATAAACAATTCAAGGAAATTGAACCATAACACTGAAATTTTGAAATTTTTAAACAAGTGAAGGTCAATCTTCCTCTGCTAGATGCTATCAAATAGGTTCCATCTTATACCAAATTTTTTAAGGACTTGTGCACTGTTAAAAGGAAACTAAATGTGAAAAAGAAAGCCTTTTTGGCTAAACAGGTAAGCTCCATTCTTCAGAACAATAATACCTTGAAATATAAAGACCTTGGTTGTCCTACAGTTTCATGCATTATCGAAGAACATAAAATTAAACAAGCTTTACTTGATCTTGGTGCTAGTGTTAATTTGTTTCCATATTCAGTTTATCAGTAACTTAATCTGGGTGAGTTAAAACTAACTTCTGTAACTCTTTTACTTGCCGATAGATTAGTTAAAATTCTAAAAGGAATAGTGGAAGATGTGTTGGTATAAGTTGATAAATTCATATATCCTGTGAATTTTATTGTCTTAGAAACTGAACCTATGGTTAATAATTGCAAGTCAATTCCTGTTATTTTAGGTCATCCATTTTTAGTAACATCTAATGCTTTCATAAATTGTAAAAATAAAGTGGTGAGGCTAATATTTTGAAATATGACACTAGAGCTTATTGTTTTCAACATGTGCAAGCAACTACAGGAAGTCCATGATGAAAATGAGGAAGTTGACGACATAGAAGCCATTATAGATGATCATCTTCAAACCAGGAGCTCTTTTAACTCATTAAAAATTTGTTAGATCAATTCATTTGACTCAGGTTTTCAATTAGATGATAATATTTTTGAAATATGTTCTTTACTTGATTGTATACAGGTGATGGAATACAAATGATGGAAGCCGAGATTCGAAGAGTTAAAACCCATGAATGATAATACTCATGAAGAAGTACCCACACAGAAACTAAAGTCATTACTTGTTAGGTTAAAGTACACATTTTTGAGAGAAAAACAAAGTTTTCTAGTGATAATTTCTTCGACCCTTACCAAAGAACAAGAAAGTATGTTAATAGAAGTACTTAAAAAGTATAAAAGTGTAATTGGATAGACTTAAAAGGCGTTAATCCATTAATTTGTACATATAAAATACATTTAGAGGATAATACTAAAACATCACAACAACCTCAAAGAAGATTAAATCCACACATGAAAGAGGTAATTAGATATGAAGTTCTCAAATTACTTGATATTGGAATTATCTACCCTATTTCTGATAGCCAGTGGGTTAGCCCTACACAAGTTGTGCCTAAGAAATCTGGAATAATAGTGGTTGAAAATAAAAAAGATAAATTAATACCTACGCGAGTCTCATCCAATTGGCGTATGTGTATTAATTTTAGAAAATTAAATACTGCCACTGGAAAATATCATTTTTCCTTACCATTTCTTGTTCAAATTCTGAAAAAGGTAGTAGGACATCCCTACTACTATTTTCTTGATATTTATTCAGAATATTGTCAAATACCTATTGCATTAAAGCATCAAGAAAAAAACCATTTTTACATGTCCCTTTGGTACTTTTGCATATAGAAGAATGTTTTTTTTTTTGCCTTTGTAATGCTCCGGTAACATTCCAAAGATGTATGTTAAGTATTTTTAGTGACATGATTAAGCATTATTTAGAGGTTTTTAAGGATGACTTGACAATTTTTTGGAGTTCATTTCAAATTTGTCTTGACAATTTGAAAAAAGTTCTTGAAAGATGTGAAGAAAAAGAACTTGTGTTAAATTGAAAAAAATATCATTACATGGTTACATCATGAATAGTATTAGGTCATGTGATATATTCTAAGGGAATTGAAGTTGATAAGGTCAAAGTTGAATTAATTGCTCATTTGCCTTTCCCAAAAATAGTCAAGGAAGTTCGTTCATTTTTAGGACATATAAGATTTTACAGAAGATTCATTAAAGACTTTAGTACATATCTAGATCATTATGTAATCTTCTAATAAAAGATGCACCATTTGATTGGACACAAGAATATAAAAAACCTTTTGAAAAATTAATTGGTCTTCTGACATTTACTACTATCATGCAAACCCCTAATTGGTCTTTGCTTTTTGAGTTGATGTGTGATGCTAGTAATTTTACTGTTGACGCTGTTTTAGGCCAAAGAAAGGAAGGTAAATCTCATGTAATTTATTACGTAAATCAAACTTAAAATAGTACACAAATAAATTATACCACTACTGAGAAAGAACTATTTACTATAATTTTTGTATTGGACAAATTTTGAAGTTATTTAAAATTGGTTCCTCTATTATTGTTTTCACCGATCATACTGCTATTAGATATTTAATATCTAAGCAGGACGTCAAACTTAGATTGATACGGTGAATTTTGTTACTTCAAGAATTCAATATCACAATAAAAGATAAGAAATGAGCTAAAAATATTATTGCAGGTCATTTGTCCAGATTTACAATAGACTCATCTTTTGACATCACACCTATCAATGATTCTTTTCCTGATGAATTTTTATTTTTTGTCAATTTCATGCCTTAATCTGCTAACATAGTCAATTTTCTGCAACATGAAAGATGCTGCCTCAATAGACGCATTAAGACAGAAAAAAATTTTGACTGAGATGAAAATTTTTTATTGGGACGACTCATATTTGTTCAAATATTGTCTTGATCAAATCATTCGGAGATGTGTACCCAACAGTGAGGTAGGTAATGTCATTAAATTTTGTTACTCAGAAACATGTGGAGGTCACTTTTCTTCAAAGAAAACAGTTACAAAATTCTTGCAGTGTGGATTTTATTGGTCCACTTTATTTAAAGATAACTATACATTTTGCAAAAGTTGTGAAAACTATTAAAAATTGGGTTCCATTTCTAAGCGAAACATGATGCCTCTGAACCCTATCATTGTCATTGAAATTTTTTATTGTTAGGGAACTAATTTCATGGGTCCATTTCCATCATCATTTGGATTTGTGTATATTTTGATTGTAGTTGATTATGTCTCAAAATAGAATTAGGTGATTTTATGCCGACACAATGATCATAAAACTGTTCTTAAATTTTTAAAAGAAAATGTCTTAAGTCGATTTGGAATCCCTCGAGCTCCATCAGTGATGGGGGACACATTTTTACAATAAACCATTTGAATTCTTAATGAAAAAACATGACATTATCCACAAAATTGTCACCCATTATCACCCCCAAACAAGTGGACAAGTAGAATTAGCAAATAGGAAGATTAAACAAATTTTTAAAAAAAATGGTTAACCTAAATCGTAAAGATTAGTCTTTAATATTAAACGATGTACTTTAGGCTTACCGTACTGCTTTCAAAATATCTTTAGGCATATCACATTATCAGTTAGTCTATGAAAAACCTTGTCACTTTTCTGTAGAACTTGAGTATAAAGCATTTTGGGTCATTAAATCTTTCAACCTAAACCTTGATAATGCTTGCAAGTTATGCAAATTACAATTAAATGAACTTGAGGAATTGAGAAATGATGCAAATGAAAACTCAAAGATTTATAAAATTAGAGTAAAAGATTTTCATCACAAATCAATTTTGAGGAAATATTTTGAAATTAGTCAAAAAGTTCTTCTTTATAATTCTCGTCTTCACATATTCCCTAGAAAATTAAGATCTAGGTGGAGTGGTCCATTTGTTGTCAAACATGTGTACCCTAAGAATGGTAATGTGTTTAAGGTCAATGGAAAAAGACTCAAACCATTTCTGAAAATCCAAGTTGTTGATGTAGAATCCATTTTCCTTTCTAATCATTGTTATGAGAAGAATTTATTTTAATTTTATTACTTTCTTTTTGCAGTTCTTTGTAACACAGGTTAAGTGATGAATAACGGTACTTCGTGACTTTCAAGTCGGTTTATTTTTCAGTTTCCCATAATAATTGATTCCTTCTCCTTTAAAATAGATGTCATTCTCTTGAATTTAAGAAAATATTTTCCTTCTCTTTCTCAAACTGCTTTAACAAAAATCTACAAAGTTAGGTGTGAAAGATTAAGAATGTTAATGCATAAGAGCATCCCGGAAGATATACGTTGGATAATCGAAGCAAAGGTCAGTTTAGCCGATAAATTTTTAAATTCATTTGACTCATACATGTCAGGTCTCAGTAAAAGTTCATATTCTAAAAGGAGAAAAGTAAAAAGATTACAAGTTTGTCAGAAATGTGGACGATGGAATTGTAACAAGTGATGTCATTTTTTGGGAATGATTTCCACAAACCGAGAAGGTAAAATATACTTTATTAAGAATGGACTGAGTAATGAGTCATTAGATGATATCTTATTGACTCTTGAGATGTATTCTTGTAGAGTTGTGTATCGTGAACTTCTTAATTTGTGAAATCTCTTTAGGGACGAACATAAATGTTATAGTCTTTGGAATCTGACTCTAAAAGACCCTGTTTGCAAATTTATAAGAAAATTAGATAGAAAGCTTATCCTTGACTCATAGAAGGCGTTTAAGCCGTTACTGGACGTAAAACTAGAGGAAGATGTGAGCCACAATCACAACAACGTGTATGTTATTATCTTGTTCATCTAAAAGAAAAGGAGAGCGAAACTTCGGTTGTATCTGATCTTTAAATAAATCAGGAGCCCTGAACGGATGCCTGTCCTGTCATAGACTCAGTAGGAGAAGGTTCGTGTGTCATGCTTTGTAGAGAGCCCATGCTACATTCCCAGTTCTTGGAACTTAGACTCTGTAGTGTTGTTGGACTGAAAGAAGAGTCCCATCTTTGCTGTGAATATAAACAGCTACTGAGCATTATCTTATACTTAACTGTATGAGCTCTGATGCTCCAGGTCATGTCGAGGGTGTCGAGCACTCACGAATATCATATTATGTGCTCTAACGAGTACACGACTTCTTAGGGTATAATTCTAGCCTAGGTAGAGATCTGAAGTCATGCCTTGTGAGGATGAACTGCACTCAAGACACACAGTATAAAGATACGCCATGACAATTGTACATGTGACTAGTTCCAACTCTCATTTTCTTTTGAAGAAATAAAAAATAAAAAAATAAAAAATATGTGTTTCTTAATTTTAAACTTTTCTGACAACTGCCAACCTACCCATATAGGTGCTATCATTATATTTTCCATTCTTTTCCTTATTTAAACACTTAATTTTTTTCATTTTCACCTAACTCGTAATCATTCAAAGGGAGGGTGAGTGTAGAAATGAAAGGAGCTTCTGTTCATCGATTTATAAATATCTATGTATATTATGGGTCAAGTTTTGAGAAAGGTACAGAGTTTGTAGAAGTAGCCGGCACTCTTGATCGAGTGCTTGCTGCGAGAAAAATTCATGTAGTATATGAGGGAAGTAGCATTGAGTTAATGAGAATTGTATCAATTACTACACATCTAGGAGGCAGTCAAGTTTTAGGTATCATTTTTAAAACTTTAACTCAAAGGAACATTACTAGAAAGACAATTGGGGAGGAACTACGAGTATTAACTATGCATGGAAGAATGGCTAAAATGCTTGACAATTCTGATGCATTCTTTGCCTTACCAGGTGGCTATGGTACTTTGACAGAAGTTTTTCAAATTGTCTCTTGGGCCCAACTGAACATCTACCATAAACTCATAGATTTGTTGAATGTTAATAATTTCTTTGATGGTTTGTTATCTTTTCTTGACCATGCTATGGGATAGAACTTTATCACACATTCGGCTAAGCAGATCCTTGTCTCTGCTTCCACTGTCGATGAGTTAATTGATAAATTACAAGATTTTATTTATAAACCTGATCCAGTAATAGCTCAGATAGATTGGTTAGAGGGAAGCAGCAAGGAACGTGGATTTGATCTGACACTTCATCTATAAGTTACCTTTACCTTTAGTTTTATTTATCGTACTTTATTTCTATTTAAATTTGTGTCAGGTTTCTCTTTTCCATAATAGCCACAACAGGTAATATCTTTTATCCTTTATTCATCTATAATTTAATATTGAGGACAATGCTATAATCTGGTTGGGAGAAAAGATAGTTGACATAAAAAAAATTGTCAGCAACTTACTAACAATAAAACTAATTAAGTATGGTAGAGTAAGGAGTAAATTTTACTCTTGAAGTAATTTTACTCTTGAGACGCATCTAAATTGGAGAAGTAACTATTTTGTGTAGAAGTAACAATTAAAATTTAGGGATCATAACATTATTGAATAAATTGTCTTCTTTTTTAAATTTCACAAGCTTGCTTTTGGATGTTGAATTTGTGGATTAAGAATGATAGATGTATGCCTTGTGAGATTTTGAGCCTATTAATAAATGGATTGAACATTTGTACCATTCTATTCTTTTTTGTGTATTTCAGTTATGGAATTGTTACTTTAGAACTTGCTTTGACTCTATTTGAGGCTACATTTTCACATGCATATATAAACATGATTGAGGCATTTTTCTTGAAATAGCTACTTTAACCAAATACCCAACATTGCATATTTTCCCTTGCTTAATCCCTTTGAGCATATTTGATCATTTCTTATTTCTAACTCATTACGTGCCTTAAATAAAAAATCATGTTCCTACCCAACCTTAGGGAATAAGAGAGCATCAACTTTATTATTGGATGAGTTTTTGAACAAGTGTAGATGTGTATATACAAAATGGTTGGTAAAAAAAGAAAGAGTAGCCAATTGAAAAAAATAGTAAAAAATAAAAAAATAATATATATATATATATATATATATATATATATATATATATATATAAAAGGCCAATAAGACAAAAAGGGAAGGGAAAAGAATATACAAAGGGAATTTGCATTATATTTAGTTTGCATGAACTTTTCATGTTTGTTAATTGAACTTAACCCTAATGCTTTTTTATTCTCTTTGGTATTTAACTTGTCATATCCATATGACCACATTACAACCTTGAGTAAAGTCCTCTTGATTTGTGTGTGCATGTGTTTTGAGTAATAGAGAAGTAAAAGATAAGCAAGCTTATAGTAGTGTAATTTTTCATGGGTTTAATTGAGTGAAATACTTACCTTTCAAACACATGAGGGATTGATAGTGAATCTTGTGAGGATCTATCATTATTGGCTCATGTTTTTCAATTGAAGTTTCCTTGCGTGTTGGTTTGAGATGAGAAGAAACGTTACCTCATAAATGTTTTGATCCTTTGAATCTTTGGTTGCTCTTCTTACTTATAAACTTTTGCACTCTTAAATATCATTGGAAATTGAGTTTTTTAGAGTTTTTAACTTTTATTTTTGTGTTATTTTTCCTTATTCCCTAACTTTGGTCTTATGTGTTTTACCCGGGAGTGCAAAAGCTAAGTGTGAGGGAATTTGATAGCAATATATTTTATTCATTTAATAATCTTGTTACTGGACTTTTTAAAGTTTAATTAAGCTTAATTAAGTTGATTTTATCACATTTTATGATATTGGGCCTAATTGGATCATTGAAATAATTATTGCATGAATTGACCTTAATTTGTCTATTTGACAGCGTTTAATAAATTAGTTATAATCTGAGTTATAAATATTTGATTAATATGATTCTGATCTTGTAGGAAAGTTAGGACAATTCTCTATAAGTTTTATGAGACCTTAAGGGATGAATCACACATTTGAATAATTTAAATTAAAGTGGAAGCAAAAGTCAGAATTATGATCCTGACAGCTTGACCTCTGCGCACTCATCAACCCATTTCTTGAGCTATATGAGTTCAATTGAAGCATTCTATTAGCTTCTTCAATAAGCCTTTCATTAGTTTATTAAGATAATTATCCACCATATGCAAAATGTGCATGTTTTACAATATATATATATATATAGACATATTTAATGAGATGAATTTTTATTGTGAGAGGGTGAGAGGAATAAATATTGATCATACAATCATACATGAATGATCAAGATTAAAAGTTACTTAAAAGTCATGTGACCACTTAAAAAAGTCACATGCATTTATATTCTAATCTTGACCATTTATGAAAGATCTAATGATCAAGATTCACTCTTCTTACCTCTCACAATAAATACTCATCTCACCCTAAACACTCCTTATATATTTATATGTATATCACACGTGTTGGACAAGAACATAGGATGGGTGCATGTGTTGACTCTCGTTGCTAGCGGCATTTCAACTGCATGCAGCAATTGCGACAATTGGTGACTACTTGGCAATTTCTCAATTGGGCCAACCAGACCACAATAGTGACTCAGCTTCTCTATCTTGTTACCTACATTCCGCCAATCCTCATATAAACTAATACTCGAGATTCTCTCGAAGATAACACGAGAACCAGTAATTTAAAATGATATAATTTGGACTGTCATGAATTTTGGCATGTAAGTACTCAAGCAAGCCTTAATTAGTGGGCTGTCCGAATAATCTCGGCGTCTGTGCAAAGTAAGTCCATTTAAGAACCCCAAATCGAAGAAATTCGGGTCAAACTCGATTAATGTCTTTCTTCGTGATTCGACGGGACAATGTCCAGATGAAAGAGGACTCGTCTCTCATGTGTGTTATATGAGTCAATAACAATTATTGGTCAATCAGCACCATCATGACCAATGCTCGAAAACAACCTCACACCATAAAAATTGGACATAACGTTTCCTGACATCAAGACCCTATTGAAGTTGAGACGGCCTGATAGTTTTAAGTTTTAAAGGCCTTTATGAGACAAGATAATTTGGTCGGTGCAAACGGTCAGCAGTTACCTGATTGGATTCTTCACGTGGGGTGAAAATGAAGCGTCCAGTACCTGGGCTTGTGATTGCCTGATCCAACTTCTTTGGGCTGATTTGGGCCGATTAGAGTGATATATGTTTGTATAAGTACACCAACTTTTGCCGTAACTAGCCTACGACATTTACTTAACACGTGATTATGATGAACGGATATCAACTAATACAGTGTCAATTATATATGGAAACATTTTTAAATACACATGGTGTAAGACTATATTTTCACTAAGTCACTTAATTTGTGCCATCTTAGTTATGTGGAGTATTATATATGTATTCAATTTATTATACACAGTATTAAAACAATTAAATGTTATGATTAAGGTTAGATACAATTATGACTCATGTAATTGTTGTGCCTCCCGTTAAGTGGCGTTATGTCTTACACTAAATGTATTAAGAATCTCTCCAATGCAAAAGTACAATAAATTCTTAGGTTTGTAGAGCATTTTTTTTTTATTAATAGGTTTGTAGAGTATAATGTATCAAAACTTCTACGATTCATAATAAGGAAAAATGGACCTCCTCCCAAGCGGAATAATAGTTTTTGTCGTTTTGTAAAAGTGTTAAATTAAAATTTTAATCTTTATAGTTTTTATTTATTTTTAATTTAGTTTTTTAATTTCTTTTCTTTTCAAATCAATCCTTATACTTATAAACATTTTTAAAATAGTTTCAACCATCAATTTTTGTTATAATATCATCAATTTAGTCACTATTAAATATTCTATAGAAATAAAAAGAATATTTAAAAGATCACCTACTTAATAAATAAACATTTATTGAAATACAAGAGCAATTATTGGACATTTTACAAAAAAATAAACATCTAAATGAGTACCTATTATACAAAAAAATATTTACTAAGTTAGTCAATTAACAGTGTTATGATAATGTTATAATCAAAATTGATGATTGAAACTATTTTAAAAATATTTGTAAGTGTAAAGAATGATTTAAAAAAATATAACACTAAATTAAAAATGAGTGAAAATTATAAAGACAAATTTTTTAATTTAACCTTGTAAAAATATGTAACAATTTTTTTTCTCCTAGTGAGGTAATTTAAGTTTGAAAGTAGTTGTGAGGCCCAAAAAATAAATAATCATTACAAGAAATTTGATCTCTAGTGACAATAAAGTTCCATTACTAAATATTAAAAAATAATAATGGGTATATCTCCATAAACCTGCACCCACGCCACGGACATTTTTTTTCCGTTAGATTTGATTTTCTATACCCACGGTTTTATCTCGTCATTATAGACTTTAGCCATAGTATGTCATGCTATCACTAGAGCACGTAGGCATTTTTGCTCGCTGTTTTTGTCCTATCACTATAGACTTTAGTGACAGTACACTAAACCACTATTATAACACTTGAACATTTACTTATAGTTTTTGTATTGTTAGTTGTTACATAGGCTTTTCCAAAATATGTCAAAATTCGTTGGTAAAACCTATAATAAAATATTGTTCAAACTTCACTTTATATATATATATGCTGAGAAAAATATTTAAAAACCAAATCAAAATGAAAATCATTGATCTCCATTCACATTAAAAGTAAGATCAAGTTACAATCATCTCAACATTATAAAGAAACTAAACCAAATTCGCCTAAAGAGCAATTACAAGACAGCATATAATATGATTCCATAAGAAACAAACAAAATGTAAATTAATTACACAATGGGTTAATTATCTACATTATCACAGCCAAGGGAAGTAAATAAGAGTTGAAAAACTTCTATGTAAAATCGTAAAGTTGGAACTGTACGAACCGGGGCGATTTCTGAGGCTAAAGAGTTATAGTCATGAGCGTTAGATGCAGAGTGCAAACTTGCAGAAGCATGTGCCAACCTAGTCTATGTCCTGCATCAAACCACAATGAAAAAATGACTGATCCAGTACGTGCTTATTTTTCATTCAATTAACATGAGTTGAGAAAAAAAATACAAGGGGAACTAGGGTCAATATGTAAATCCAAAACCCATTAGCTTATTTGTAATTGCTTATTTCAATTCAACGAACTATTAAGCTTGCCTTAAATCCAATTGTCATCAATAATTTGGTTTAGAAGATTCACTCATATGGCAACATCATATGCCTATCAGTATCACATGCACGACTCAGCAAAGTCACTAATGGACATGCATATATACACAGCCAACTTAGCAATCAATATTTTGGTCTCCTGTTGCTATGCTGCATTTAAGATGTTGCAATTTTAAGAACCCCAGTATCTCAAAATGATGCTTTCATTAAAGCATGTGTTATATGATAAGCTCGTAGTTGAGTTCGCATTGCACTTGCACTAGCTTATCCGTTTCGTTAAACCCAATATAAAGTATATTACCATTTCAGTTGGGCCAATATATAAATATTACAATCGTGTTATTTGTAAAATTCAAAATCGATAATTTTGTGACAACTCAAATAAGTGATGAACACTTTTAAGATAAATAGTGATTTCAATTACTTATATAGTAATTTTTTATTATTAAACATTGTGAGTTAAAATTAAATTCATCACATTTTACATGCATTAAGATTATTGTGTAGTGATTAATAAAACGATAAGTAGTGATTCTTATTACTTATATAGTAAATTCAAATTTTAACTTATTATATGTAATAGAAGAATATCACCACATAAGCAACTAATATTATTATTTATCTAAGAGACATTTACCACTTATCTAAATTGTCTCAAAATTATTCATTTGAGTTGTATAAAACACATTTTCCAATTGATTTATGCCGTTCCATCATCTAACCACGAAAATTCCGCTCTAACAGCCCAACCCAGCCTCTCAATGAGCCTAGCCCTAAGTTATATGATATATTCACCACCCAAAAAACAGTTTTTTGATATATTATATCACCATTTAATTTCTTTTAATGTTTTTATTGCAATAAATAAACTCAAAGACCTATAAAAATAAAAAAGGAAAAATAGCTTCAATTTGACTACTAAAATTTAATAAATTTAAAATTTTAATTGAAATATTTTTTGAAATGAGGTGCCATAAAATTATAAAACTATTTATTGTTTTCGATATTTTAGTTGATGCTAAGAAAATTAAAATTTATTTCTCATTTGGTTCCCATCTTTCTATTTCCGCTAGTTGATATTTGATATCTATGAATTATATAAAAGCCCAAATAGATGCAACTAATGAGTAGTTTTCTGTCCACCAAAAAAAAAATTGTAGATTTTCTAAACTTAATATCACCCAATCGTATTTATTGTTTTCCGCTCACTTTTTTATTTTAAATTACTTTTTCGTGTCTTTATGATATTAAGGAAATTATAAATTAAATTTTAAAATTTTACATTAGTATACTAAGATGAATAAGTAAAAAAAGTTTTATGAAAAATGAAATGAAGCTATAACGTGAAAATGTACCAAAAAAAACAAAGAAAGAGAGATGGATGCATAAATCCAAATTCAACTAGTTAATACTTAATACTTAATTTACCAAAAAGGTTGGATGTGGTGGTTTGGGAGCCGCACTCTTACCAAGAGGACCAAAGTAGTTCAAGTTTTTATAGAAAACAATTATTATGAGAACTTTATATTTGAAGGATAATTTTGCAACAATAACTGTAGAGATACTTGGTTAGAGACTAAAAAGAAAAAACCACTTAATTCTTTTCTTAAAAAATAAGTTAATTGGTGGTGGTGTACCAAATAAACATCTATGTCATTTGTTGTGTGTACATACATGTGTAGTGGAGTAGGGGATTAATTGATATGGCGATAACGATTTTTGTTAAAAAGAAAAATAAATTTAAAATATAAGTTATTATTATTCGAGGATATTATATATTAAATTTCTTATGGTAAAGAAGGAAAAGCGAATAAGCTTTTATTTATGAAATTATATCCGCCTCCTTTTCACGGGTCAACCCCAACAAGGTGGGGATCAAGCACTGGGAACTGTGACCCCATTCTCTACCCCCAACTCCTTTGACTCTAACAACTTCTTGCTTCCATCTCGTAGATCCCTTAAGAAACCCCAACCCATTGCCCATAGTCACCACTGCAGAAACCATCAACAGCAAGCCATCCACCACAACCCAACAGAACCGCCAACCTCAGCCACTCAAAACGAAACCAGAATCACAACCCAAAACTTTACCTTCGCCCAGCCATCAAATCCGCCTAGATATCGAACCACCACCACACTCCTCTATTTTCACCTGCCTGCGCCTCAACTGTAATATGGTGTGATTGTGGTATTCGTTCAATTAAAATATTTTAATTTTTATTTAATTTATTATAAATTTATTTTATATTTATAAAAAATATTACAATAACATATAATTTAATTTAATATTATTTTTATATAAATTTATAATATAAATATAATATACATATTTTAATTGTACATAAAATATTATCCATATGATTTCAGTGCGGGTCGCCAGGCCCGGAAAGATGTCAGGTGGCTGGCCATAAAGGTGACATCTTTTTACTGGTACACTTCTGCAAAAGTTTGAGTAAAGCAAGTGACCTACTGAGCTGGTAGCCGGTCCTTGACATGCACAATTCATCTCTATTTACAAAAATCTAATGGCTGTAATAAAATGGTCCACTAATGGTCCATTGACAGGTGGTCCATCATATATGTTGCCTATTCTTTTACCTTTTTGTTTTTGGTAGTTTCGCCAAGACCACGCAAAGAAAAGAACCCCAAAATAGGTAAGCATTAAGTACAATAAGGAAAAAAATTTGACAGCAGTAGGTAAACTTTAACGTACAACTAGCATAGAACCCATGTAATTACACAACCTACTATTTGTTTCAAGTACCTTAACAACAATTTATTTATCTAAAAATAAATGCTAATTTAACAAGCTGATTAATAAGTTACTAGTTAGAATGATAAAGTAATTAAAAGGTTGTACACTAATAATTAATAAAAGACAATAGCATAAAAATAAAGATTTAATTTATATGTATTATTAATGTCAAAAAATTTATATCATTAATTAATTATACATTGTTACAACATTAAAAATATTAATTCTCATAATAATTATTTTAAAAATTACATATAAGATAATATATGATTAATTGATAATATAATAAATTTTATACTAAAAATACATCAAAATTAACTTCAAATAATAAAAACATATCAAATATTTCTATATTTCAAATTTTTTGGTGATTTTTAAAATTATATTAAATTATTAAATTTCACATAAACCCATGGTACCTGCCATCCTATAGGATCATAAATAGATACTCATGATGCGAACAGAGGAAGAACTATCTGCCTTTACCTCGTTGACATTCTCACTTAAAAACATGTAAATAATGTAGATACGAAATGAAAAAGAAGAATAAGATTAACAACGTAATCAATAAAATATTTTATTCATTGAGTTTTTAACAAAAGAAACTATCTTTGGTGAATAGAATTTGGTTTCAACAAATTCAATGGATATTAAAATTTATTTGTGTTATGTTTTCTTTTTTAAATTTTTAAATTATATTGAATTATTAAATACTCCTAAATATCAATGGTACTCACTTGTCAAGTGAGTAGCATATATGGGTGCCCGCAATGAGGATTGGGGAAGCACTACTCGCCTCAACTTGGCCCATTGACTTTCATATATGGTAACATGTAAATAGAAAAATAGAAATAAGAATAAGATTAGCAATATAACTAATAAAATTTTTTATTGATTGAGTTTTTTGCAAAAAAAATTATCTTTGATAAATAGAATTTGACTTCAGCAAATTCGATAAGTGTTAAAATTTATTTTATTTTGTTCTGGGCTGTAGTCCGGGGTCCTGTAAGGGAAAGTTCACCTATCGTGGGAATTACGGGACCCCGCTGCTATGAACCTCGGTTAGGCCTTTCGAATATTCGATAAAACCCTTTAACCACATTCATTAGGTCTGCGCAGGACCTGACACCTGCCACTTATGACCCCTAGGATGTGGGGATCATAGCTGTCTGCTACAGCAAGTGGCCATTAACGCGACATCCCTAGACTTTAGGGATCTGTCTGGACGATCGTGAGAAGGAGACACCCACTGTCAAGGCTCTGCCTGAATGAACGTGGAGTAGAGGCACCTCCCCATCAGGCCATAATTTCAACGTACCTGTACCTCACTCTAATCATGAAGGGACCATGCGCATGCTCTATAAGTATCAGACTAAGTTATTCTATCCATAAGTAAATTAATATTGATATAGAAAAATACCTCTCTGATTCCCTGCCTGACTTGAGCGTTGGAGTCCCCTTACAGGTACCCAACCCCCTCGGATCTCCGGGCAGTAGCAGTAGAAGGAGGAAACCACCATACACGTGTCTTCTCAGACACTTTCCAGTTCCACACCAAAACATTGGCGCCGTCTGTGGGAACCTATAAACTTCTAACCCCACTCCATCATGGTAAACACAAGACAAAATTCGAAGAGAGATATTCCACAAACCACTGCTAACCAGCGGCCGAGAATCCCACTGCTTGATTTGGAAGCCTCTGCTATGAGGAATCAGCCACTTAACGTGGAGCACCTGCATGAGGGGCACTTCACTTCAATCTCCGATGAAAGTCCCAACCCATCACGCAGGGTCTCTGTGAGAGACAAATTAGGAATCCTGGGCCAAGGGGACAACCCAAACATCCAAAAGCGCAGAATCCCAGCAACTCGGGTCTGGGAATGCCGCACGGCGAACTTGGTGACCGAACAGCTCGTTCCGAGCGTGAGAATTAATCTCATATGTCCCAACGGCAGTTCCAAGACATGCTACAGCAACATATGGACATGCTAAACGAGCAATACCAAAGGCTGAAAAACATGTAACGGGCTATACATGAAAATCGGCCTAAGCCAGACCGTGTCGATGGGGAGCGCAGCACGGATGACAATCAGAAGAAGCTTCACGTTGATGCCACGGTGTCCAACGCCGGGAACAATAATCTGTACCACGGTATCCAAGAACACCCATTCTCCGACCAACTCATGGAGTACCGCGTGCCCAAAAACTTCAAGTTCCCGGTGAACCTAGAGATCTATGACGGAACCATGGATCCCCAGGAGCACGTGAATGCATTTGAACAATTCATGTGCTTTCATAGAGGATCCATCGAGTTGCTATGGCGTGCCTTCCCCCTATCTCTCAAAAAAGGAGCTCTCAAGTGGTTTTCCTGCTTACCACGGAGGTCTGTGGTAGACTAGGCAGATCTGAAGCAACGTTTCCTGCTCCAGTACACCACCAGCAAGGAACAACCCAAGTCCATCGAGTCTCTCGCCAAAGTCCGATAGGGACGGGATGAGCCCCTCTGTGATTATGTAAGAAGGTTTATGGCGGTGTGTACCAATGTGAAAAATTTTGATGATAGGATAGCCTTTCATTACGCCAGGAGTGGCCTCCGCGTAGGCTCTAAATTTTTTGCGTCCCTGGTAAAAAAGAAGCCAGAAAACCTAGGGAAGTTCCAAAGACGATCCCAAAAATACGTCAACCTTGAGGAGGCAACAGAAGATCAGAGAAGATGGGATAAAGATGACCTACCTCGTCAGAAACCCAACCAAGATTCCTCACGGTCCCGGCGTCCCAAAAGCAGTCCACCACAAAGGTGATATTCTGACTACACTCCTCTGAACGCCCCCCGGGAAACGATCCTGAGGGAGGTAATGCAGACAGAGTTCCAGAACATTCGGAGGCCTCCACCCATCAAGAAAAGCAAACAGAAAGACCACTCTAAACACTGCACATGGCACAAAGGTTACGGCCATGACACTGGAGATTGCTACCAGCTACGTGACTCCATAGAGTTCCTGATTAAGGCCGGGCGATTACAACAGTACATCGTCCGTGCCCGAGTTGATGATCACCATGGAAAGAACAAAAGTGACAAATGACGGAGCCCATCTCCTCGTCAGAGAAGGAGGTCCCGAAGCCCCAGAAGAAGATCTAGGAACCCACCCCACCGGAACGACAACGGAAAAGAAAATAGAAAAAAGGAAACCCCGCCTGGCGGTAAAGACGACCGACATCTTGAACCAAACAGGACAATCCACATCATAGCAGGGGGATTCGCTGGGGGAGGGCCATCAAATGGAGCAAGGAAAAATGCTCTAAGGATGGCAGTCTTCAGCGTCTCTTACCCCAAGCAAAAACCTCGGGTAGAGGAAGGAAAGACCCCGCCCATCACCTTTTCAGACGAAGACTACGCCGGAATAATCCTGAACCATGACGACCCTCTCGTCATCTCCGGAATAATTTTCAACGTCGAAGTCCGCCGAATTTTTATAGAACAAGGGAGCTCGGCAGAAAAGATGCGAAGCCCGTTGCTCAGAAGAAGAGGAAAGTCGGCCCAGAAAGGCAACAAGTCATCGATGAGCAAGTTAAAGAGTTACTGGATGACAAATTCATCAAAGAAATCTCCTATATCACCTGGCTATCCAACGTCGTCCTGGTTAAGAAATCAAATGGGAAGTGGAGGATGTGCATAGATTACACTGACCTCAATAAGGCTTGTCCTAAGGATCCTTACCCACTCCTCAACATGGATAAGCTGGTGGATAGCTCCTCAGGTTTTAAATGGTTGTCGTTCATGGACGCATATTCTGGGTACAACCAAATTCCCATGTGTCCCGCAGACGAAGATAAGACCGTTTTCATCACTGACAGGGCGAGCTCCTGCTATAAGGTCATGTCTTTTGACCTAAAGAACATGAGAGCCACCTACCAGAGGATGATGAACAAAGTCTTCGAAGATCAGGTGGGGAAGATGCTAGAGGTATACATAGATGACATGATAGTAAAAACCCCACAGGACGGATCTCATGTGACAGACCTGGTGGAATTTTTGACTAAGTCAGAAAGTACAACATGAGGCTGAACCCCGAGAAATGTGCCTTCGGGGTCCAGGCCAGAAAATTTTTGGGTTTTATGTTAACCCATCGCGGGATCGAAACCAACCCTGATAAGTGCCAGGCCATTCTAGGCATGCGCAGTCCTCAAAATGTCAAGGAGGCCCAACAGCTTACAGACTGCATTGCAGCTTTTACAAGGTTCCTCGCCAAAGCAGCTTACAAATCTCTTCCCCTTTTTAAGCTCCTCAAAAAGGGCAGAAGTTTTAAATGGACCCCGGAATGTGAAGATGTATTCCTATCCTTGAAGAAATTGATTTCCTCCCCTCCTATCTTGACAAGACCGGACCCTGGCGAAACACTCTACGTATACCTCTCAGTCCATAAGGAAGCAGTCAGCTTTGTGCTAATCCGAGGGACAGAAAAGGGACAGAGTTCGGTCTACTTCATGAGCAAGGTCCTGCAAGGACTCGAACTCCGTTATCAAAAAGTTGAAAACTTGCCTTCGCCTGATCACCATGGCGAGGAGGCTACAACAATATTTTCAACGCCACCCCATAATAGTGAGAACGAATTAGCCCATCCGCCAGGTATTGCATAAGTTGGACCTAGCTGGGAGGATGATAGCCTGGTCAATAGAACTCTCAGAGTTCAGAATTTAGTACGAACCACGGCTCACCATCAAGGCCCAAGCTTTATCTGATTTCATAGCAGAACTCACAACAAACCCCGGTGAAACACAAGAAGCCTTTTGGACCATCTTCGTTGACGGTTCCTAAAACCCCAAGGGGAGCGAGGATGGGGTAATCTTGGAAAACCCAGAAGGATTAACCCTGGAGCATTCCTTAAAGTTCGAGTTCCCAACCTTGAACAACCAAGCAGAATACGAAGCATGCATCGTCGGCCTGGTAATGGCAAAGGACATAGGAGCAACCAAGATCACACTCTGCAGCGACTCTCAGCTCGCCATCTCACAAATCTGAGGTGACTATCAAGCCAAGGAACCCATCCTATAGAAATACCTAGAAAAAGTGCAAGAGCTATTGAAAGACTTTGAAGAGACCAAGGTCGTGTACATTCCTAGAGAATAGAATTCCAGGGCGGACCTCCTCTCTAAACTCGCCAGCACCAAAAGCCCCAGCAATAACAGGTCGGTAATTCAAGAAACGTTTTCCCAACCCTCTATCACGGAACACGTTGTTTTTCAAGTTGACAAAAGGGAGGACTCCTGAATCACCCCCATCATGAAATATCTACAAACTGGAGTTACACCCTCACATCCAAAAGAAACATCCAAACTGGTTAGGGCAGCGGTGAGGTACACCATCTACGACAGTCACCTATGCCGGTGTGGCTTCTTCTCCCCCCTTCTCAAGTGCCTCACCCCGAAAGAAGCAGAGTATGTTCTGTCCAAGGTCCACGAAGGAAGCTGCGGACACCATCTGGGAGGCAATGCCTTAGTTCTAAAAGCGTTAAGAGCAGGATACTACTGGCCAACAATGGAGGCGGAGGAACTATCCACGGTATCAATCCCCTGACCATTCTACAGGTGGGATATAGATATCCTGGGCCCCTTCCCCCAAGCCCCCGGCCAGTTAAAGTACTTAGTGGTAGTAGTGGATTATTTCACAAAGTGGATTGAGGCAGAACCCCTAGCCACAATTACTGTGACGCGGATTCAAAAGTCCACGTGGCAACATATTATCACCAGGTTTAGAATTTCAGAGTCCATAGTAACGGACAACGAAACCCAGTTCAAAAACAAGGGTTTTGAAGAGTTGGTAGCCAGATTGAAAATCAAGCACCATTGCAGCGCCGTTGAAAACCCCAGAACGAATGGATAGACTGAGGCTTCTAACCGAGTTATTGTCTGAGGAATCAAAAGAAGGCTAGACGAAGCTAAGGGAAATTGGGCCGAACAGCTGGATCACGTACTCTGGGCATACCGGACTACCCCCCATTCTACCACGGGAGAGACTCCCTTCAAACTTATTTATGGATGAGAAGTCATGATCCCGGTGGAGATAGGAGAACCAAGCTAGTGCCATCAGCAATTCTCATCAGACAATAACCCCGGTCTTATTCGTGGCAACTTAGATCTAATATAAGAAAGAAGGAACGTGGCGCATATACGCGACGCGACCCTTAGACAAAGGACCGCGGCCTGATACAACCGAAAGGTGATCCCAAGGAAGTTCCATCCAAGAGACTTAGTACTCAGGAGGGCGGACATCGGAGGGAGGAATGCCTCCCAGGGAAAGTTAGCTCCTAATTAGAAAGGCCCCTATCGTATTGTCATCAGCACCGGCAAGGGAGCCTACACCCTGGAAACGCTAACAGGCAGCCCGATTAAGAATTACTGGAATGCGGATAAACTTAGAAAATACTATAGCTAGATGCCCTTAACGACCTAGTCTCTTAGTAAACTAATGTTCAATCTGTCCCGGTGGAAATTGCATGCCTTATATAGACTCTGATCCCCCCAAAACTAATCAATGGAAAAGTCAGTTAAAAGTCATTTTTTAGGAATATATAAAGAAGCCCGGATCAAGAGGTATAACACACCAAAGCTTTCGGTAGTAAGTTACAGGGTGAACACCCAACCTCAAAACCCTTATTGGCCATTCAAAAGGTCTGATAATAAGTGGCAGTGTGGGCCAACCAACCCGCGGCCCATGCTTATACCTAAGCCAAAAAAGGATGGTAAACATCCCAGGCAAGGTCTTATAAACCTTAACATGCCAAAAGTTCTTTATGAACTCTGGTTTTAGGATGTTAAATTTGCCTAAGTTCAAAATTTCAGACACTCGTTGTTATGAGCACTGGACTGTGAACTAAGATACCAAAATATTGCCTAAGTTAAAAATTCCAAACGTCTATTATGATGGGTATTGGACCATAACCCATCAATTCAAAAATATGCCCATCATGGCGTGCAGAGCTCCAGGCACGTCTGCCCATTCAGAAAAGTCCACGTGGCCCACACAGCTATAGAGGCGGTTAAAAGGACGATTGTGCAGCAACTCAAATGTCACGCAACCCCCGAGGGCAAAATCCAGAAGGTTCGCTCTGAACCCCGGCTTAAGATCAGAGAAGCCATTTTAAATTTAAAAGCTTTATCACGGATGACGATTGTATACCACGGATCACGGACTATGAAAGCTCGCCGCTTTGACTTTTCAAGCCAAAGCACCAAGTTGGGGGCAACATGGCATCACCGCCCTGGGGTAAGCATTGGACTCACCCCAGTAAAAAATAAAAAACTGCGGACAGCAGAAAAGAGAGAATGAAAAGAAGAGAAGATATCAAAAGATAATATTTTTTTATTAATCTGATCTTATTCCAAACATCATCTTACAACGAAAAAAAAAAAGAAAATATTGAGACATTGAATGTATAAAGAAAGAACAACGGTTAAGGATCCCGGAGGAAATGTGGATGTGACACATCCAGAACACCACGAACACTCAGAGTCGCTGCTACCACCACGGCTCCACCAGAACCAACCCCAGCCTCTTGAAAAAGTGGATTGGCTTTGAAGAACATTGGCAAACCGGAACCTCGGAACTAGTGTTAAATCTTCTGCATTGCCTTCTCCACAACGGTGGTAAAGACCGAGATGCTCTCTCTTTCGTTAGAGGGGATGCAAGCCTTTACGAAGAAGTTCATTCTACTAGAACCTTGACCAACTTTCTGAACACCCCAGGCTGCTCCAGGAGCCGTTTTAATAATCCCTCCTGCCTTTCCAAGTGCTCTTGAAGTACGATACATCCCCCAAGCCTTGAAAAGGAGGAGGAAAGCGTAAGCTCAGGCCCTAAACGCCTCCATCCAACACAACAGATGGCTCAACTCTCCCCCAGTGAAGTATCAAATAAGCAACCACATCGCATACGCTGGGGAAGAGAACCACCTACCGTAATTACGCTGGGAAAGAAAACCACCCATCAGAGAAATCACCTGCTGTGGCGCAGAGAAATTTCAAGCATTTAGGAAAAAACAAGAACATCATGACCTTCATAAAAGGCAAAACCCTCCTTGAATGAAACATACAGAGAACCATCGCATAAAAAAGAGCTCACACTCAGGCAAAGGCACAAGGAAGAAAAGAACACGAGGAAAGGAATGCCAGTTTTAGCACAGACATCCCTTATTTATAGAAGGAATAAAGTGTTCCGATTGATCCAGTGAAAGCATATTGAACACGTAAAGCAAACAAGCACCTTAAATGCCCTTCGTCTCTGATTGGATGATGGAAAAGCATGCAGCTGGGAAACGTCATGCAATTGATTTCTCCTTTAAAAAGATCATTAATTCCCAATAAAGTCAAGGCAGTCGTTTCCCAAAAAGGAGTCAGCACATTCTGGCGATGCGTACGACAACGCGAAGAAAAACCCTACGAAACCATACACGGGGCCAAGAGACATGCCTCGAATGACAGGATGGCAGTAGATGCCAACCTTGGAGGTATCCCCAAAGTACACCAATAAGGAACCACGAACCCCATCCAAGATGTGGTACCTTGACACTTATTTTCACTTAAGCGTCAAACTGGGGGCAACTGTTCTGGGTCGTAGTCCGAGGTCTTGTAAGGGAAAGCTCACCCATCGTGGGAATTATGGGACCCCGTCGCTATGAACCTCGGTTAGGCCTTCCGAATATTCGATAGAACCCCTTAACCACATTTCTTAGGTCTACGCAGGACCTTACACCTGTCACTTATGACCCCTAGGATGTAGGGACCATAGCTGTCTGCTACAGCAGGTGGCCATTAACGCGACATCCCTAGACTTTAGGGATATGTTTAGATGATCGTGGGAAGGAGACACCCAACGCCAGGGTTCCGCCTGAACGAACGTGGAGCAGAGGCACCTCCCCATCAGGCCACGATCTCAACGTACCTGTACCTCACTCCAATCATGAAGGGACCATGCGCATGCTCTATAAGTATCAAGCTAAGTTGTTCTATTCGTTGGCAGATTAATATTGATATAGAAAAGACCTCTCTGATTCCCTGCCTGACTTGAGCGTTAGCGTCCCCTTGCAAGTGCCCAACCTCCCTCGGATCTCCGGGCGGTAGCAGTAAAAGGAGAAAATCACCATACATGTGTCTTCTCAGACACTTTTCGATTCCTCATCAGAACATTTTTATATTTTTTTAATGATTTTTAAAATTTTATATGGAATTATTAAATATTTAAGATAGTCATATTGTAACGCCCATTTTTGAGAGAGAACGTCACATTGTCAATTACAATGCGGAAGTAAAATTATATAAGTTAAGACCCGGTTTCTTTTAATATAATATATATTTACTTGATTATAGTTATGTGATTAAATTGGTGAATATCTTTTTTTTTGTTATAATAGCAATAAATAATAACCACAGTTAATAAAGACAGTGACGAAATATAAATGAAAGTAAAGAATAAAGCAGAGGTGAAGCATACATTGGAATTAACATTTCGTATTCATATATATATTTATCAAACTGTTTGATTACAAAGCCTGGTATATCAAAAAGTAAAACTATACATGCCCCAAAGGATTATACATATACATCCCCACGGTATCAGAAAATATACAGCCCACTACAAAAGACATCAGGCCCCCAAAACAAAACACTGGCAGCCATCAGTAGCTACCCGCAATATCAGTCCCTCAAATGAGGAGGAATCGTGTCAGGATCCTCTGCGAGGTCGTCCTCAAGGACCTCCTCGGGGTCTTCCTCATCAGAGGAAACCACCAAAGAAGCCACAGAGCTATGGGACGGGACCCGAGCTGTGGAATCAAAAGAGTCTTCCCGCGGGGTGTAGTAGCGGTCACCCCACATCTCCCGTATAGGAAAATAAAATTTCAGACGTAGGCTGATACAGCAGGTGAAAATCGGTGGCTCGCGACGCCTCCAAGCCAAAGCTAACGACACGTCCCCCAAGTAGACGTAGCACTCAGAATCAAAGTTGATGTGCCAGCACTCTGGCCCTCCTAGGAAGGTCAGACGTACATAACCCAGAAATCCACTCGGGTGCGCCGCCATGATCTGACACTAGACTCTAATCGCGATCGGGCCAAAAGCCGGGGAAGTCGAGAGCTTCGCCTTCTTTGTCGTCGTCTTTGATAGAACACAATATACAGATGGGAAATAATAGAAAGATAAGGAAGAGGTAAGACATCCTACCATCATTACCAATTATAGCAACAAGAAACAAAACGGTGCAAAGCGCCCACATAGCATTTCCAAATAATACTCATAAGCATTAAGTAGCAGAAATAAACAAATAAGCAGTTCCAGGTAGTCATATATATATATAACAGTAAGACAACAATTCCAAGTTATAACAACGAATAAATGCTAGAAAATGCATTGACTCACTATGCACATGCATACAATAGTCCAAATCCTACTTCATGGAGTTAGACACAAAACAGTTGGAGAGAACGATCAGGAGGTATGCCTGTATTCTTGGCTGCCGAGGCCCTCAAGTGCTATAATTCTCAATTTATCAACGTGCACATCATGGCATTTTACAAGGCATTCTACACAGATCAAGATATAGGACTGTGCCACGGTCAGGATCGTCAGCGCGTGTGTATCGATTTGTTCCACGGTCTAAAGGGGCTACCACTGCCCCTTGTGAGACGCCCGCACCCCGACGCCCTCAAGGTCAACTACAGGACCACACATGTCTATTCGCACTCGCACATAGGTGTAATTCAACTCCTAGGCTAAAGGCCTTAACAAAGTCCAACGGACAATCACGATGCATACAGACTCTATGCATAAACATGTATGATCATTATTACATACAATTCCACAATATGCCTGCATAAACATGTATGATCATTATTACATACAATTCCACAATATGCCACAATTTACCAAAGCAAGAATCAACACAATCATTGGTCACTCACATGGACTCACAATATCATAATCAGTACCTTTTTAAAGTGTATTATGAATTCTTGCTTAGGTTTACCTTTTCTTACAGGGTCTGTCTCTAAAGAAATTCTCTTAATTAATTAAATCCTCTTAGGTAATTTATTCACATACCCTTAGAAGGTTATTCTAATATTTCAAAATCTCACACTCTCTTGTTCTTACCCTAATTAAATTATCCTAAGTCTTATGAAAATTCCCTTCTTGGTTCTTTAAAATTTATGAATCTCAAAGTATAATTTAATCTTCCAATTTACTAATTCTAGGATCCTATTACCTTTAATTTAATCACTAGGTGTTAGGTGATAAACTTTTATTTTGGATTCGACAGAGAAATGTCTCCAGTGTACAATTGAGGCTGCCTTTTGACGAAAAATAACATGACAGAATGATGAAAGATGTCAGCCATAAAGGTGATTTGGTGACGGAAATGGCTGAGTTACAATTTTGACAAGAATGGTTAAAAATCAATTTCTGTCGAATGAAGATTCTGTCAAATGAGATTAAAAACTGTCGAATATACTAGAAGATTAGCAGAAATCCTAATTCGACGGATGGATGTTGACGTTGGAGAAATCTTCCAAGTGTTGAACCGACGAAAGCACTAAATTGTCAGAAATTCTCACCCGACAGATATTGACATCCTAACTCGACGGATATTGACATTGTACTAAATGGTCAAAGGATCAAATTCGACGGATATGGTCAGAAGGTCAAATTCGACTAACATGATCAGAAGATCAAATTCGACGAGTATTGACATTGTACTAAATGGTCAAAAGTCCAAACTCGACGGATATTAACATTGTACTAAATGGTCAGAAGTCCTAACTCGACGGATATTGACATTGTGCTAAATGGTCAAAGGATCAAATTCGACGAATATGGTCAGAAGATCAAATTCGACGGATATGGAGAAGTTTCTCTATTAAATGGTCAGAAACTCTACTCGACGAATTTGGAGAAGTTTCTCTTCGTTCATTACATAATGTACAGTTGATTTTATTTTGAAATTCCAATTGTTACAATTGTTCATAAAGAATCCCCAAAATTTTGGGCTCAAAACCGTGGCCATTTGAAAACCAATCCGACGTCATTTCCTTCCATGTTATACATTCAGATACATTAATATACACAAAAACAATCTAATAGCACAGACACATTACAAACAACATGCAAACAAAGGATGACCCTCAATAAGATTTTCTTACAATCAATCACAGATAACGTTTCTAAATGCTAATAGAGGTTGAGGAGGAGTGTCTTCCTCTTACTTTAGAGAAGCACAAAGAAAGCAAGCTCCTTTTGTCCTTGAAATTTCGTGCTTCAACACCACAGAACCTTGGGTGTTCAAATCAATAAAAATCAAGATCAAAGAATGGAAATGGCATCCATAGGCACCAATGTGACCATGGAACACGAAAATGGGGAGAAAGGAGAAGAAAGTTGAGAGCTTTACCTTAAAACTCCAAGCTTTGATGTTGGGCTGACAACCACGAAAATGGAGGAATAAAGAAGAGCTCCCCCAAGAAGAAAACTTGAAGACGGTGAGGAAAGAGCAATGGTTTAAGTTTGGCTTGAGCAAGGGAAAGCTTGAAAATCATCAATAGTGTTTGTGGATGTGTAGCCGTATGGAGAAGAGAGGAATAGAGTGAGAGCTGCGTGAGGGAGAGAGTGACCAGCGTGAATGAGAGAAAATGGGAGAATGAAAATGTAATATCCCTCTAGCCAACCGTGCAGCACCAAAAAGGGAGGAGAGAGAAAAGTGGTTAGGAAGGAAACTTCCTAGAAGCTTCCCTCAAAGTTTTCTTAAGAAGCTTCGCGCGTTTCTCGATAAAGTGCATAGTAAGCTTGTCTCCTTAGTTAGATATATCCGACAGATGATTAATTACACTGTTAGAATTATTTTCTCAGTGAATAAAAGTTACCGTTGATGAAAATAATATTTTATTATTCATCAGATGATTTTATGATACAGTGAGTTTATTTATCAGATAAAATCTCGTAAAATATAAATCTCGTAAACTGTGCCCAATCTCGGGTTTAGTAAGATCCCCTGTCGACGTTTTCACAGTCCAAAATTTACCAGTTCAGACAAATATTTCGTTTTCTCGATTCCGCTCAATGCACACGCAAAACAAATAATATATTAAAATATTTAACGTTTCTAGAAAATTTTACAAAAATTCTTAAAAATCATAAATATTATGAAATGATTATTTATAATAAAATAAATAATTTTTGAAATATTACACATATTTATATGCTTATCCTACAATAATTATAAATAGGTATCCGTAATAAAAATAGGAGAATCATTATCTGTCCTCATCTTGTTGATATTAATATATAAATAATGTAGATAAAAAGAGAGAGAGAGCGAGATTTTGGCGGGAAATTTGTTCCCTTAGAGCTATATGTGTAGGAAAGGGGTTTTTTTTTTTAATATATAGTAATAGATAGATGACAATGAGTATTGTTGCTTGTTCTCAGAATTTGCTGAGCCCAACCCAAACCCACTTACCAGTTATTTTTCCTTTTTTTTTTAATAAAAGAAAATAATTATTTCTTTTTTTTCTCATAATTTAAAAATTTTTTACAATAAGATTTGATACAAATCTTATGAATGTATACCACCTCATATTAAGTATAAATAATAAAATTAAAGTATAAGTATATAAAAAATAAAAGAAGACTAATTATAACTATATTAGTGAAGTGTATATTTGGATAAATGGAATAAAGTTGTTAGTAATACAGTAGAATGTTAATTGACTTAGCACATTGTTTAAAGGTTTGCTTGATATACCGTATTATGTATGATAAGATAAATTAATATAATACATTATGATTTTATTAGTTATTTGGTGTAAATATTGTATTGTATAAGTTTATTTATCAAATTTCTCTTATACATTAAAATAATTGATAACTTAATCAAGCATTAAAATGAGAGATTAAACTTGATAGAGTTTTAATGTATAAACTATTATAAAAATATTTTTATTACAATTCTAAATATATTAATATTCTTAACCCTTACGTATTAAATTTTTTACTATCAAATTTTATACTATTAAATCTAATACTATTAAATCTTATCTTATTTTTCATATCAAACGGCCTAAGAGTTTTATCATTGATGTAATGGAGTGATTAAGGAAGAGAACCCAAAACACTTCATAACATTTAAACCTTCAAATTTTCATTCCCCGAATTTAGGTGATTTGAAATGGAACAATTCTCTTACATCACTCTTGCCTATCTAATTGTATGGATGGTTGGTATACTTTCATATTTCAAAAGAAAAAAAAATAGAAATAAATTTTTTTATATAACTCGTCAATTTCATTTAAGTAAGTACTTTAAGTTTTTTAAAAGTATATTTTTATTTTTTCAAAAATGATATCATTACTCTTTAAAATAAAATAAAATTAAAACTATCAAACAAACCAACATCTGACCGTCCAAACAAAATCATGAAGATGTAATCTAAGAGCAAAAGATTTTCAAGTACAAAGAAGGATTTTTTTAAAGATAAAATGTTCGTTAGTAATGAAGTGGACACTAAGAATTAAAAAGATAATATTAAACGTTAAATTTGTAATTTATCCCACTTCATTATTTATTATTTAGACTTCTAAATAATGAAGATAAACTTATTTCACTCCCTCGTTCATACTTTTAAATAATAGAGTTTATTTTTTTAATTTTCTATTCTATTTTGTTAATTGATGTTGGTTCATCCGGTGGACTTTCTATTTATGATAATAATATGACTTAAGTTCAAATTTTAAATTCTCCCATTAATAAGCAATCTAAATTATACAATAAATTCTCACTAAAATTGGTAGTTTTCATTTTATTTCAAATTACTGTATTATAAATCACTTCATTTCATTCTCTTAAAAGAAAAATGCTTCATATTCTTTTTTTAGAGACACATCACCTTATATTTATATAAGGTAACAAAATTAAAATGTGGTTGTCTAAAAAAAATAAAACTATCGCAATTAAATAGTAAATTCTAGAAATATAAAATCATACTTGTATTAATATAATTCTTTAGCATTATTTTTCTTAAAAACTTCAAAGCATAACAAAAAATTAGATATATCAAAACAGATCAAAAATAGATTGAGTCAAGTCAGAAATGTTGTGAATTGGTAATTTGATAACCTTCGACCCTATGTAGGTTGCGGGTTGGGTCAGAGTAGCCCATCGGCCAGTATCATATTTATTTTCTTTAGTTATTAACACTTAAAAATATATATTTTTATGTTTCAATATTTTTTCTTTTACATAGTTTAAATTCCACTAAATATTTAAAATAAATATTTTTATAATAAAAATTTTAATTTACATTAAAAATAAGAACACATTTTTATATATTATATAAATTATATACTAATACTATAATTAAAAATTAAACATTAAACTCAATTCGAGTCATAATTAACCTAGCTCAATCGAATCAAATTTTATATTTACATCAATTTTTTTGTCTTAACTTATTTATTTTATTAAATTATTTGAATCAAGTCTATTTTGACACTCTTATCGAAAATGTGTTGAGGCGAGTCTTTATGGTGCACCCCTGTTAAATTTAGGTGTACCATATATCCTATATTTTATCTGTTGTTCTGTGTTTTTTTTTTTACTGAGTTACTTCTCTTTTTTTTAACAATATTTTTTCAGGCCACCATTGTCGACCACCACCACCACATACCCCCACCTCCGACTAACTACTATTCACTTTTTTAAAATTACACAATCAGTATCGATAATATCAATTAAAATTATATTAGTCTTTATATTTTTTCATAAATATCTATGTACACTAAATTTTTTTCCTAAAACTATAATCGTATTTATTAAAAAATATTATACATTTTAACTAATAATATTTATACAATTATATAACTTAAAAAAATTAGAATTGACCGATTTTTCTAAAATTATAATTGTGTTTGTTAAATTTTTTATAAATTTTAATTGATAATATTTATACAATTATATAATTTAAAAATATTGAAGGTGATTGACAAGTAATATATAATGACCTATCAACCGACAATAGTAGTGATAGTAATATGTAAAAAAATATAAAACTAAAAAAATTAAAATAAAAGAAAACCAAAAAATAAAATGAAAATCTGCTAAGTAAATTTTTTATTTTATAAATAAATTAATAATTTAAATTAAGTGATATATTATACATCTTCTTTTAAAAAGTGTATATTAAACACCAACAATGTGTTGTCTGTAAACTTGTAATATTATACTGGTCTTTATGTTCTCACAAATCAGGTTTGGTTTTACAAAAATAAAAGGTGTATATTAAACACCAACAATGTGTTGTTTGTAAACTTGTAATATTATACTGGTCTTTATGTTCTCACAAATCAGGTTTGGTTTTACAAAAATACCCTAGTTTCTCCTTGCAGAAGACAACATGTCTTGTCTCCATAATTTTTCATTAGATTTTGTTATACCTTTTTTTAAAATACTTTTTATAATCATTTTATTATTTAATAAAAAATAAAAAATAAATATAAATAATATCATAGAAATATAAAAAAAACAATTCTATTTTATTTAATAATTAAAAATATTATTTAAAAAAATAGTAAAAAGATTTAGAATCATTGTTTCTCGTTACTTGGCCCGTTGGATGACGGGGTGAGATAAGAATCCAAACAAAGTTCCCATAAAGGTCACCAGGAAGTCACATGTCTGATTTGACACATTTGGCCTCACATTCTCAACTCAAATCATGATTTCCTTTTAGGACACCCTATCCTATACGTAAGCCCAATAGAATACAATAAAATGAAAAATAATATTATTATTATTTCAACACCTTATTTTTTTTTACCTTTGTGTTTTACCTCTTTATTTTATGATAAAAAATAGAGCAGAGAAAAATAATAAATTTATCTTTATTCTATTTTTATAGAAAAAATTAAAATGAAAGTATAAAATATAAATAAATAGATATAACAAAACTCTTATCGGCAAATAACAACGAGCCAGGAGAATTTGCATAATAAATAAGGTTTTGTGTATAAATTTTTTGTTTTAATCATATTTGATAATTTTAATTTTAATTTTTATATAAAATTTAATGTATTATAATAACTTTTTTATAATATTAAAATTTATTTTTTATTATAAATTATAAATTATTTCAAAAAAATTAAAATATAATTATTATTTTATCATTAATTAAATATTTTTTAATTATTTTATGTATTTTTTAATAATTTAATATATAAAAATAATTTTTATATACTGTTTAAATAAAATAAATTATTTTTACACTATATTTTAATTAATATATTTAAATATAAAACTAATTTTATTATAATAATAATAATTAATTATTAAAATAACTAAATTTTTATAATTAATCTAAACACATAATAAATGCTTTAAGATGCTGACCCATTAACACACATAGTGTGTGTTTGGTTAGGCTTAAATCACTGTACAAATAAATTTTTTTTAAAAAAAATTATTTACATAATGTTATAATATGTTTGGTAAAATTAATTTTAGCTTTTATATAAAATTTAATGCATTATAAAAAAATTTTGAAGCTAATTTTTATAATGCTAAAGATTGAGTGTGTGTTTGGTAACGATTAGATTAGTTTTTTTGGGAAAAAAATAGTTGTAATAGTATTTAATCATGTTTGACAAAATTAACTTAAACTTTTATACGAAATTCAATGTAAAATAAAAATATTTTAAAGCTAACTTTCATAATCTTTGAAGATTGAGTGTGTTTGAAAAATTGTAAAAATTTGATTATATTTAATGTCGATTATTGTATAAAAACTTTTTATTATAATCGATTATAATCGATTCATTTTTATGTTTAGATCATTAATTTGTAAAGTGATTTTAAGTTAATTTGATTCATTTAGATGATATAAAAAATAATTTTTATGCATTAAATTATTAAAATAGATATAAAGTGATTAAAAGAATTATTTGAATGAGAATAAAATTATATTTACATATCAAAGTATAAAGAATAATTTATAAGCTAAAATCATAAGTTTCAATTTTCAGCATTATGAAAGTTAGCTTTAAAAAGCTTTTGTTTTGCATTGAATCTCTTGCAAAAGCTGAAGTTAAATTTGTCAAACACGATTAAACACTATTATAACATTTTTTTCCCAAAAAAAATTAATCATAATCCAAACTAAACACACTTTGAAACTTATGATTTCAAACATTATGATTATTTCTTACACTTTATATGTAAATATTATTTTGTCCTCAATCAAATAATATTTCTAATCATTTTATACTTATTTTAATAATTTAATATATAAAAATAATTCTTTTTATACCATCCAAACGAATCAGATTAGTTTAAAATCGTTTTTTTAATGTATCCAAATATAAAAATGATTTGATTATAATCGATTATAAAAAAAGTTTTTATAAAATAATTGATCACTAAGTATAATTAAATTTTCGTAACTTTTTCAAACACACACTGAAACTTATAATTTCAATTTATAAATTATTTCTTACACTTTTATATGTAAATATCATTTTATCCTCAATCAAATAATTTTTTTAATTATTTTATAATTATTTTAATAATTTAATACATAAATTTTTTTATATTATCTAAATAAATCAGATTAACTTAAAATTATTTTTTAATTAATATATCTAAATATAAAAATAATTTAATTATAATTAATTATAAAAAATTATATAATAATTAATTATTAAATATAATTAAATTTTTATAACTTTCTCAAATATATACAATTGGGATATGCTAGACACGTTGAAAACCACATGGTATGTCAGACGATGGTAAAAGAGATAATCACAAACTTTAATAAAAATATATTTTGAAGTTATTTTATAAGAGGCAGTGAAATAATAAGCGAGAGACAAGGAAAAAATTGCATACCAATATTTAGTCAAATGATTGGGTCAATAAATTAACGATTCAACAATATTTTTTTTAAAAATATTATATTAAAAAGTATTTTATATAAAAAATATATTGTATAAAAAGTATTAATGATGTAAATAAATTAATAATAATTATTATTTAATTCTAATTTTTAAAAATTAAATTAGATCAATAGTAATGTAAATTAAAAAATCAAGAACATTACGTAACAGGAATATATGATTTAATAGTAAAATATATTTCATCTTAAAAGACTTCTAGATAACATATCTAAATCTTACAATTTATCTTTTTAAAATTTAATTTTTCTCAACAACAAAAAAAAATTGAAACCCAGGTCAATATGGGTTAACCTATTCAGGTGGATAAATGGGTCACCTGAGTTTGACTAGATAAATGAATAAACTCATTTTGACCAAGAACCATACTGACTAGCACTCGGGTCGTAGGTTTTTCAATTAGATCGTAGGGTCGGTTCAGTCTGATCGATACAACTATGAAAAGTTGCATGACTTTTAGTGGGAGTCCTTTTAATTCTTTTATTAAACAACCAAATAAGAGAATGTCATGAATCCTTCCATTCCATTCTTTGCCTTCTATTTTTAGTCATTCCCTTTCATTCTCTTTAATATTATATTTGAATATTTTTTCATTAATAGAACAGAACATAATATGTGAAGATAGATAAAAAATAAAAGAAATAGAATGGAACATAATTATCTTTCTCTTTTTTTGGAAGATTAATAAGAGAATGAAATAGAAATGATTTCACCTCAATTTTAGGAGAACAAAAGTTGGGCTGTTGAAGGAAAGAGAGGGGAAATAGTTCCCAATGTGTTCCTTCTACTTCTCATATATTTTAAAACTCTAAAATATGAGAAGTTATTTTCCTTCTTCTAATTACTTATCATCCAAACATATTGTAAATCTCCCAAACATATCCTTAATTTTATGTTTTTAATAAAGAACTTTCCATTAGTTGTGTGGAGTTTGTGAGGATGTTAATAAATTATAAGTAAACCAAATTCACCTAAATATAATAAATCAAAATAAAAAAATAATAAATTAAAGTAAAATCAATTAAATTTAGTTTTGTTTTTGTTTTTTCAAATTGATATAGTTTACTTTTTTTTTTTTACTTATGAAATCAAACCAAAGTAAATTAAATCCAATTGAACTTATATAATTACATACATATTTTTTATAATTTACAAGCTTATATATAATTAGATTTTAACTTAACATTGTTTGTATAATTTTTTTGGCTATTTTGCTATTTTTATTATTTAATGAGTCTGTCATTAAAATTTTTAGATAAATTTGTTGTTATTGAATCATGAAAATAAAATATAAAATAAAGTCAAGTTTATATTTATTTAAGAAAAATTGTTACATAAAAAATTAATTATACCAAACCCAATAATGGTTAATCGCAATAGAAATAAACTGTGACTTTAGGCAAACGTGACTTATGATGTCAGCAATTTAAATCATAAACTCATCACTTTAAGAAGGACTTTACATAATCATTATTCTAACCTAAAATTGCATGAGTAATTAGTTAAAGACAAAAAAGAAATCATCCCGAATAAGATATATTTAGTTTGATTTGGTTCAAACATTAAAACAAACCGATTGTTCTCCATTTTATATATATATATATATATATGAGAGAGGATCAACTTATATCAGTGTAAGTCTTTTTTTTTTACACTCATTTTTAATCGTTAGTTTCACTTTCATTTAATGATTACCTTTAATAAAATAATATTAATCATTAGATGAAAATGAAACTAATAATTAAAAATAAGTGTAAAAAAAAAAACTTATACTTAGTATAAATGATCCTCCTCTATATATATATATATATATATATATATAAACTAATTAATTTAGTTCAGATGACTTCTCCGTTTAAACTTAAACCAGACCAAATCACAAATACCTCTTAACAAGATAATTAATCTCACTCTAATCGTAGGGCCTACCCAAAACCCAATGAGGCAATAAAAAAAATGCCTTTTCGGGTTTTTAATAAAGAAATTTCCATTATTTGTGTTTTCCCAAACAAAATAATCCTTTCCATCTTCATGAAGGAAAAAAAAAATGATATTTTTCACCTTAGTGGTATTCCATAAAAAAGAATTTAATTTTCACTTTAATTTAACCCAAAGATGTATTAGTAAGTGAGTAAAAGTTACAAGTATCCACTAAATACTGGTGTTCTAGTTATCATCCCCATATAATACTTTTTGATAAGGCCTAACACTATGTTTGGATGATAGATGTATTAGTAAAAGTGAATGGGAGAAGTTTTAAAATGCGTACAAGAACCAACTAACACTGGAGAATCATTTCTCCCCTCTTCCCATCAAATACCCAACTTTTGTTCCCCTCAAAATTGAGGGGAATGGAAGGCTACGGATAATTCCGTTGTTCCCGCTAATGAAACTTCCAAACAAAGAGAATAGAAACTATGTTTCATTCCATTCCTTTCCTTTCCATTCCATTCCTATCTATTCCGTTCCGTTCCGTTAATGAAAAAATATCCAAACACAGGATAAGGCCTATTTGTGAGCTTGTTGGAGGGGTCTCACTCTGGGTGTCACACTAATAGGACCAAGGGGAGGGAGTAGAGAATAGGAGAAAGAAAAGTGAAACGAAAAATATTTGTGGGGATTGAGTTCCCTTATTTACTCTTCCTGCATGTTTCCAATTTTTATCAATTGAAATGTCAACACGAGACTAAATGAGTTTATGAACATGGAAATTTGTTGAATGTTCCTAACAATTTGATAATGGATTGGGGGGAGGGGAAACACAATGAAAAATGACGTAAATTAAAAGAAACAAAAAGATGGAGAATGAGAAGAGTGACAAACCCTGGTGGCTGGAGATACAAGGAGGAAGAGGACTTGATGGCTCGTAATACGAAGAAGGTTGAGGTGCAAAGGGAAGAAGCTGATATGGAAACTGTGGTAATGGAAAACGTTCATAAAGATGAGTTTATGGAGGTGCAAGTGGAGAAGGAGATGCCTCAGTCCCCATTGAAACTTTCTTATAAGGATTCTGTTTTTATATGTAGTATGTATGAATATCTTAATTCACTAAAGTTGCAAGACAATTATCTAGAGTTTATCTGGAAGTTTAGATAGGAGAAGAAGATGAACATGGTTGCTCCAACTGTTTGTTCCAAGTTTTCACACAATGAGGTTTGGGATTTCAATTTTTCTTTTGTTACAGTAATGCTAATGGTGTTGGGGTTAACTTTTAAAAATTTATTAAAAGAATATATGGGGGCATTATGAAAAGAGAAAAAAATACTAAGGATTTCATAATAAAATCAACAAGTTGGATAGCCTTATTAATGATGTAGATTTAAGGTGAACACTTATCTTATTATGCTTGAACCAACTAAGAAGAATACTGAAACTCTTAAGTTTAAAGGTATTAGAAAAATCACCTTTTATATATATATATAGTGAAAGAAATTTTTATTGTGAGAAGGTAAGAAGAGTAAATATTGATCAATAATTATATATAGATGGTCAAAATTAAAAGTTACTTAAAAGTTATATGATCACTTAAAAATATTATATGTATTTATATTTAATATTAATCATTCATAAAAATTTAATAATTAAGATTTACAATAAACGCTCATCTCACCCAATAAAATTCATATATATATATTATTTGCAAAATTTTCAACCTTGATCACCTACCCCAATTACGTTCAAATATTAGTTATTATTAGTTTTATTAAATATAAAAATAACATTTAAAAGATCCCAATTAGGCAAATAGATTTGCAAATGAAATAATAAATGCTACTTACCTTTTTAGAATAGTAGTATTAGTATACCAACTTTGCTAATAAAAGAATAAAGCTTCTTACAAATTATTCAAAACACATTTCTTTGTGTTATGAGTATGCTACATAATTATAATGTAAATATGTATAAAAAGAAAATAGGTCTAATTATTATTTTTTAGAATATCTTTTTATTTGATAGGTAAAAGATTAATTTATTAAAATATAATTAATTATCTAAGTAAAACTTTTTTTAATAATATTATTTTTATACACACAAATTTAAAAATCAAACTTAAGACCACATAATTAAAAGATCTAAACCCTTTCTATTTGGACTAATAGACATTAATAAAATAGGTCCAATTATAAATGTGTATAAATGTATTTAGGTTGATGACTTATTAGAAGCATGCGATATAATGTGTGTGTATATATATATATATATATAAAAGATGGTTATAATAAAATTAGTGTTAAAAAGATTAGATCGGACTCACTGATTCAATCAAAAAATTAGTGAATTGATCATAGGTCAAATCCATTTAATCTACAAAACTCAACTTGTGAAAAAATTGGTCAAGAACTAGCCAAATTCGTCAAAACTTGATAGTAAATTAGTTTGAATCGAATTTTTCTTTTTAAAAAATATTTAAACATTTTTGTCAACAAATTTTTAAGTTATTAAAAAATAAATTTTGAGTCAAATCCAAGTTAGGTTATAAAAGTTTACATATAAAGTTTAAGAAAAGCATAAAAAAATTTGCATCTCTTTTGATTTTTATATATATTGTATGTTTAGATATTTTTTATATTATTATATGTAAAACTTTTAAGTATGACTTTCTCTTGACTTTTATATATGTTATTTATTTGAATATTTTGTGTTGATACTTAATTTTGTCCATAAAATTTTGTCACTTAATCAAAGATTAATGTTTAATTACAGTGTTGTGAGCATTTTGTTTTTTTAGTCAGTTTTCATTTTAGTTTATTTTATTGGTGCAAACAAAAAACAAATAAAAAAAACACAAACAAAACAAAAAAATAAAATAAAAAATAAAATAAAAAATATTAAATAATAAAACATGATTTCCTTCTGTTGTTACAAGAAGGATGAATAAAAAAGGGCTGAGTAGAACGTAGCTTGCATCATCGGTCCTGCTCTGAGTGTCTTTGCATACCTTGGGAGTACTGCATGTCATGGTTTGGGAAGGGTAGCGGGCATTGGAGAAAGAGGAGCTTGGAGCAGAGAGCGAAGCACAAATGAAGGAATACCATGGCGACCCAGTGGGTCAAAACCTCTCCACCTCGGACAGGAGGCCTTTTTTCGGATACAAAGGAAAAGGGAAGGGAAGCGAAGCATGATTTTTGAGATTTCTCCAACAGCGAGAGAGCACTCTCGGCCCCCTGAACCATCTTCTACCAAAACTTCACAACCCGGCTTCAACCTTGCACCCTCACTCACCTCCATTACACCAAAACGGCCGGACCACTCACACCGTCACTCGGACACTCCGGGCACACACACCCACTTGCACACCAAAGAACCACCTAACTTCACCCTCTTCACCCAACGACCCACCATCTCCATCTTCAACCTTCCTTACCAACACCACCACGTCACCCCACCATCGGCCTCCATAGCCTTCAAGACATAACTCAACTCACTGTTCACACAACCTCCCCAAATGCACTACCGTGTCTTCAACATCCACGGATCACATCGCTAGCCACACCCCCTCACCGTGAGCTCAAGCGGGACCATCGTGACCCCTTCACCATCAAGCTTCCATCATCCACAAACCACCCACAACTATCCAAAAAAACCATCATCCCTCCAAAACCGCCAACTCCACCGCGACCCCCCCGCACCGCTACGCCCTCACCGTGTCACCAGCCGCTACCCACCACCGTGACGCCTAGCCATCGAACTCGGATCGAGACAACCCGGATCCGACCCGCACCGTCGCCCTCTCGCTCCCCTCGTTCATCGCAGCCGCGCGAGCCGCACCGTGAGGCTCGAGCCCCACCGCGTCGCGCCGCCTCACCGCCGTAGCCAAGCCCCGCACCGGATCCGACAAGCCGCTCCACTCACACCCGGATCGTCGCGGACCGGTCCGAACCGCGCCGAGCCGCCGTCGATCGCGCTTTCCCGTGCGCGCCGCAGTCGCGCTCCTCTCCCGCCTCCCTCGTCTCCACGCCGCCGTCTTTGTCGGTGGGCATCCTTCCCTTTCCCTTTCCCATTTCCGTTTCGGACTTTTCAAAATAACCCCTCCCTTTTTTTTTTTTCAAGTTCCTTCTAAGTTTGGGTCGTATTGAAAGCCCATAAAAATAAAAACCGAAAACGAAAAATAAAAAGTGGGTAGTGGGGTAGTGTTTTGAGTGGGCTGAGTTCCTTTTTTATTGGGTTAAGATTATATTTTTTTTTTTTGTTTAGAGACTTGATGAAAAAATGTAGGGATGAGAGGCATAGGAATAGATAATAATAAAATACCAATAAAAAATAAAAAAATGTATTTTGAGTTTATTTGTTTGTCATTTAGGATTAATTTTTTGTTTGATGTTTATTTTATTTAATGGTATGTTTTATATTGTGTTGTGTGACTAATAAAAAGTAAAAATAAAAAAATATTAAAAAATATAAAAAATATAAAAAATATGAAAAAATAGAGAAATAAAATAAAATAAAATAAATTTGTTTAAAGTGGTTTGATTTGAAATGTTCATATTTAATCTTGCCTTTATTATTATGTATTTGGATCATGAAAAATTATGTTTACTTATTTGTCTTAGAATACTCCCAAAAATAAAATAAAAAAATAAAAAAATTAGTTTTTAATCCATGCAATGATCAATGATGGTGATTGAATAATTTATCTTCAATGTCATTTGAATCATAAGGGTTTATTAATAATGGCTAACTTGAACCCGTTAAGAATGAATTTGTTTTCAAACAAAATCTCTTTTTAAAAAAAATTATTTCTTAATTAAAATCAATCAACCCACAATCATTTTCTAAAGAACTACGTGATTTGAGCCTCATTCTTGTAGGAGATACGTAGGAGCGAAAATTCGTCAAGCCAAAAAAAGAAATTTTCATAATTTGGTTGTTTCTTTTATTTCTTTTCAAAAAAATAAAAAAAAATTAAAAAATAAAAAAATAATTACAAAGTCTTTTGTTTAAAGGGTTTAAAATAAATGTATTTGAGATTATTAAAATTTGCACAACTAACTTAAGATCGCTTCATGGAACGAAAAATAAGCGCTAATACCTTCCCTACCATAATCGATTCCTAATCCAAATTCATTTTCAAAAGACCAGTTTTCCTGATTAAAGGGTTTTTCTAATGTTTTCCCAATTTAAATAAACATTGGTGGCGATTCCATTGATTTTTATTATTTTTCGGTCGTCCCGTCGCGATCCCGGTTGCGACATTTTGTTTATTATATAATGTGAGATTTTGAAATATTAAGTAACATATGAGATAGATAAAAATTTAATTAGAATAATATAATATTTTAATGGAGATGAATCAATTTATATTGATGTAAATTAAAATTACTTTTATATTATTGAATAATTTTTTATTGAATAAATTTTTCATAAAATTTATTGTTAAATTAAAAGTTTCTATCATATATATATATCTATAAAATTTTATATTAATTTAAAATTATATAATACTTTATTAATATATATCAATATTAATATAATATATATTTTTAAAATATATGAAAATAAGAATTATTTGATTATATTTTTATTAATATTTAATTTTTTAAAATTTGATACAAATAATTAAAATATTATATAATTATAATTCAATGATTAAATTAATAAAAATTATATTTTTTAAAAAATTAATAAATACTAAATATATCAAATCTTACACTAATATAACTTAATTTATTTTTTATTTTAATAGCATAGAAGAATCTATGCTTAGCTGGAGTCCCTCTATGTTAAATTCTTTCTTCGTCGTTGAGGAAGAATTTTCTTCTTTTAAAATCCATCACAATCATCTAATTCATAAAGGCCCTCTTTATTTATTTATTTATTAAATCTAATACTTTAAAAAAAAAATCAATAACACATACACTCTTTTTTAAGATTGTATGATTATCTTTTTCGATCTCTCTCCTGCCGAGTTCTTACATCACACCTCAAGGCAACAAAGACAAAGAGGGCAAAATAGTGGTACCGAAGTAGTCATAATTTACGAATTTGTATCCGTCCGTTACTGAGAAATGAAAAGAAAATGTCATGATCGTAAATAGATTCAAAAGGAGGCACAGTTGCTAAACACAAACACTGTGCAATATATCGCACTCTCTCACAGTCGTCTCAGATCTCTTGACCCTTTTCTTCTTCCTCTTCCTCTTCCTCTTCTTCTGGTTGGGGCCTCTTTTTCCCATTTGCCGTGGCAGTTTCATTCATTGCAAACAAACAAACAAACAAACAAACACAGATCTCGAAGAAAAGAATCAGCAGCACCACCATCACACTCTTTCACTCTTCAATCCTTTCGTTTTAATCGGTAATTTTTCGCTCTCAACAACTTCTTAAGTCAAAAATGTTGATACCCATTAGTGCAAGTTCTTATTTTTCTTCGGATTAATCCTATTTTGACTGTTCATTTTTTTTCTAAGAACCTTTCTCGTTCATGCTTTACTAATTTCTGTCTTTTTTTTTTGTTTATTTCTATTTTTCCAGTGTCCGAGGAAGTGTTTTTTGTTGTAGGTTTCATTTCATTTCTGGGAAGATCTGGTTGATCCGAATCAGTGAGATTGTTAACAATCTGGGTGGTTTAATCAACTTGTTCTGGAGATACTACATGTTCAGTTTGGATCCATTTGCAACGAGATTTGTGCTGATAACCGTAACGACAACAACGTTTTTCTTTTTAATTTTCTGGCACTATTCTGATACCTTGTACTGAGTTGTAGCAGTGGGATCTGGTAGAAGAATACACCTTGAATCGTTGATTCTGTTTGTGTTACCATGGAGACGCTTCTTGTTGTGGCACAGCATCAGCATAGGAATCAATACTACAGCAGGTCTAAGCCACAAAGCCATGCTCGATTTGGGTCTTATTCTTCACCTTCTAGAGACTTCAGGGGCATCAATTGCAGAACTTTCCAAACGGAGAATGGTATTCTACCAACCCCATTCAAATCTTATACTTCACCTGTAACCAAAAGGTCATCTTCATGTTCCTCAAAGACACCATCACCTCCTCCAAACTCAAACTCACATGACAAAACCCGCTGCAAAACTAGTCCAAAGAGTACCCCAATTCCTATCAATGGCAAGTCTTGTAAAAAGGAGACAACTTTCAGTGAGGGTGTACCTCATGGAAGCATGTTGCTCTCAGAACTTTGGGCTGGTCCTACCTACTCAAAATCACCACCACCTAGTTCCTTGCCTATTCCTAAATTTTCTGTTAGGCCAACGAGAACTGTGTCTCTTGATCTACCTGGTTCCTCCCCTGAAATTGACATGCACCCAGTTGCTAAGTCTGCGCCCTCCTCCCCTCGCAGGGAGCATTTCCCTTCTACCAGAGACCTCTTTGTTAATACTGATTCTGCGACCAAGACTCTGTGTCGCATTCTCAATCTTAACTTGGATGATGAATGAGACTCAGGGAGCCACCGGTTCCTGTAAATAACCCTTTTTTTTTTTTAATGAAGTTGGATTAGTGTTAGGTGTATATAGAGTGACCAAATAAGAGTTTGTAGTTTGAGTTCGTTCGAGTTTGTGTAGCTTTCAGTAGTGGTGGTGCCCTTGACAATGATGGCTGTGGTTGGTTGACAATCTCCAGATTTCTGGACGTTGGATCAAGCTTAGAAGTGGAGGAGGGCAGATGGGTGTATACTTAAGGCTCTTTTGGGAGCAGGGTTTGCTATGACACATGTGACATGGATGGAAGCTTCCAGGAAAATGGTTGGGAAGCAGAATGATGGTAACGGGTAGGAGTGGCATGGAATAGACTTGGTTGACTGCTTTTTTATACATTGAGCCTGAAGAAAGTTATATTAAAGCTGAATCCTTAATTCGTGATATGTAGTTCACAGCATCATCTCCTTATAGAATGGTTAACTTCTTTTAATCTGACAAAGGATTTAGGCCTCTTGCTTTAGTACATACTCTAGATTGTAGAATCCTTCACTTACAAAGCCCTTTAGAGCTCAATCCTTTGGTCCTTGTTTTTCCCTTCAATTTTTCGTTTCTTACATTCATCTTTTATCATTCTATTCTAATCTGTTTCTCTTTCTTTCTAATTACTGACATTTAATAGTGTGCGTCACTGTTATTTCAGACTCCTAGATGATCTACTGTTTACTAGTTAGTAGTTACTATCTTGCCTACTGATCCTCCTTTTCTCTAGTTATCTTTCTTTCTATCTGTTAATTTCTCTTTTCTAGCTGCCCTCTGGGAGGGCATAGTTTGTCCCCTCACTATCTTTTCTGTTTTTTACAAAGAAAAGTTGGAAGGGGTTAGTTATAATCTTTTGCAGCTGACTGCTTTAGTTTTTTAGGGTTAGTCATTGTCACACTACCTGTTAGTAAGCCCCTGGTATTTTCCCTTTTGCCATTGGTTAATGCTTCTTTCTTTAGTCTTCACCTGCCTTATCTTCCTGTTCCATGGAGAGTGTTGACCATGCCATGCCATAATTAAGGTAAGATCTTACTTGATGGTTTTTTAAATGCTTCTACTATATATATTATTTTCATGCCATTCATTGCAGTTAATGAGAATTGTTTCAATGTATGAATCAGGGAGGCGACACTGTACCGAGGCTCTTTTGATAAAAAAGATGTGGTCATGGTCTTCTAAGTCGTTAGTTAGATTGCAAGTCAGATTTTCTACATGAAGTCCCTTGTAGTTCGTAAATTTTTGTGTGTCTCTTTCTTTGTGCTTTTGTAACTAGTGGAACTTGTATGATCTGCTGAAGTAAAATTGTAGTGACTATTATTTATGGACCATAAGTACTTGATTCTCTTCACTAATTTATATAGCATTTCTTTGAAAGCTATGACACTATTGACTGCATTTTGATGAAGGAAACTTTATTTTTCATATCTGACGTTGACATAATTGCTATTTAATCTTAATAAACTGAATTCCAATGGTCTCAATATTGATTGGAACTTGGACTACGAAATATCTTTAGTAATGAATCTTACAAATCAAAATTTAGTGTAATGTTTGCAGCAATTCGAATTCTCGGGTAATTATCGGTTTACTTCCCTGCACAAGGGACCCTCAAGCACCCAATATCTATATGCAGGAAAGTGGTGTAATTAATTTTTGATTTAGTGTGCAAACAACATTACTGAAATACTTGCAACTCGCAACCTGCTAATTACGATGGGGTGCCATTTTTCCTTGAGATATGACATTTTTAATCTCTCTAGGGTTTAGGGTGTGGTGGGTGCAACCTGCTAACTCATTCATTTCACTCGTTTTCTGTTCTGGATCTCATCAGGATTCCATTTATTTATTTTTATTTCTTGAATGAATGATTATATATGTCCACACTTCTCATACCAGTGTGTATGGGTTGCCACTTTTCTTAAAATTTCAGATTGCCCACACACACTTCTCATATGGGGTGTAAGACAGTTGCATTATCCTTTCTATTCAAAAACTAAGTAATAGTGAGACAATCGATATCTTTTTCTATTGACCATGATAGAGTACTGCCTAGTGCAGTGCTTGCAGAATGCAGTGTGCAACAGGCAGTGTCGAAATTGTCTAGAGAACTATTCTACTAATTTTTTACTGAATCAACCTTTATATTTCTTCCACATTTTTTAACATTATTTTTTATACTTAATTAGATATACAAATTTATAATTAATTACGTGTATTAATTAATTAATAAATAAATATAAATTTTTACTCTAAATTATAAATTTATTTATTAATTAATTAATATATATAATTGACTATAAATTTATACATTATTAATTAAATATAAAAAATAATATTAAAAAATAATACAAGATGAATTTTTCTCATCGTTAATTGTTGTCACCTCATAGCAATTCCCAAACATGTGCCTCTAATAACGATAGTTGTTGGTTCCCTTCACCTTTTTTGGCCATACAATTAACTTTTGCACGAAGGCAGTTTTCTTTTTGGTAAAGGCAGGCAAATTTTTGTTCGTGTGGTTTTTACCATACGGAAAGTAAATCAAAATTTTCCTACTTAGCTCGCGTAATTGAGGTGTTAACAAGTGAATATGCAAGCAACAATAATGACGCGCTTAGAAAGGTCGTACACTTCTACTTCTGACGGGTTTATTTATTTATAAGCTATTTGTCACTAATTAGATTATATTCCACTCAACTGTTTAACAGTTTAAATTATTCACTTATTTTTCACTTTAAGGATCAGATTAGTGTTTGCTTTTTTTTTTTTTGGAGGTTGAAATGAGGGGCCAAGGCCCAAATAAGACTGACAACTAAGAGTTTAGACACACATCACCTGGTCATGGGACACGGGAAGACCCACTGAATTCAGAAAAAAGAATACTAGTTATTTACTGAAAATTTTATATGTAAAAGTTCATCTTCTATTCTGAAGCGGGCACCAAACTTATCCTAAGTAAGACATAATAATTATTTATATTATGTACCCAAAAACTAATTATTTATATTAAAAGTATGTATAATTGAAGTTTTATGTGTTGCTTCTACCTGTGCAACCAACATTACTCATTAACCTTCCTACTATTTCATCAACAGCATCAATGTTAGAGAATTTTTTTTATGCAGAAATCTGACACTTCAAATCAATCAATGAAAATTTTTCATCCATTATTTCGTATAACCCCAAAAACTTTAGAACATTAATTTCATTTTCAGTGAGACTTTGTGTGCCAAAATCTTTGCAATTATCTTTTCCGTTCCCTGAGATGGCTAGCGCTTGAGATTATCTTCTTTACATAGATATCTGAAAGATGTCAGAACGATGTACATTTCTCATCTGTCAGAACACTGAAAGATGCCAAAGGAGTCGCCATCCTTAAGGTTCCTTTTGTTTGTTCTTTATTATCATTCATTGAGCATCTTAGCATATTAGCATGCGCACTTTTTAGTTCTTTGGGTCCCAATTCCGTTGTGTTCTTGAGTTTTCACTTTTCACCCGAGCCAGCCGGCAGCTGCTGCACCCTGCATTCCTAAACGTCAATTTCTCACGTTAATGGTTCACCAGGCACTGGACTTGCCAATTTAAGGTTGCTGGTGGTGGTTCATATGCTTTTGCTCGGTTTTCCAACAAAACCACCAAGTCTTGTTTGCCATTTGTTTTCATTTTCGGATACATGTGGCAATTTATCACTCTGCGTGAGATTAAGGAATGACTCTAAAGGCTAAAAGCCTTCCAAATCCAAGTTCCGAAAGTACTTCTTTAGCATAAAACCATAACTCATTTATCTTCAATGTAAGACTTTATAAAAAAGAACAAAATTTGACTCTAATTTTTTCTCTTCATCCTTTTCTCCAACCTCTTTAATCATTTTTCATTTGTTATTTTCAACTTCACTTAATTAAATTAATGGACACATAGATAATGATTAAAGGGATTGAAGGAAAAGATTGAAGGAAAATGATTGAAACTAAGTTTTGTTCAATAAAAAATATAGATACATATCTTTAAGAAGCACATCATTTTATAGGTAGGATATGTGGTAGAATCACACTATACACATGCATAATAGAAATTGTGCAAATATAAAATGATGTGTGTAAATAATTGTACTTCTTCAAAATGGTAATTTGGGATCCTTATCCCATCTGCTCGAAAACTATGATTACTATAATTGTGTGAAGCCAATGATTTAATCATTTATTGTAACCAAATATGTGCAAGAGAGAAAGGGAGCGCATTAAGGCTTATCCTGGTATAGACACCTTTACCACAACTCTTTAGGCTTTTTTCTTTGGGGTACATAACTCTCTTGGCTTTTCCAAGTCCATTTACTTCTGCTTGTTCCTTTAATGATGACTCCAGTTATTTAATACCTTTTTGTTGCCTAAGCCTGATCAGAACACGTAGTAGTTGGCATTATTATAATGGATTAGGACTAAGGTGTTAGGATGTGGGATAAGAATTTTTGGTCATTTAATTAATCAGAAACGGCTCGGCTTTTAACCCAAAGTTTGAAATTTTGGGATACTTTATTTTATGCATATCAAAGTTTCTAAGTGTAACCTAATATTTAAATAATTGGATAATGAAGTAATGGGTAAGGAAAAGGACATTTAACAAATGTATATGTTTCTGTCAATGTCAGTTTCTTAGAGTATTATAATGGTTTGCTGAATTCTTTCTCAATAGATGGGTGAGAACGGCAAGGATAATAATAGAGTGTACATGCAGAGAGGGAATCTTTGTGAGAAATAATTAACCGGTCCCCGTAGGCATCATCATCATCACCACATCAAGTCAGAGAAAGAAGAAAAAGAAAGGGTCTGTTTCAAATCGAGTAACTTAGCAACTTACATGTAACCCCCCCCCCCCCCCCCCCCCCAAAAAAAAGCAACTTACTGCATGGAATTATACTACACTTTTAATTTTAGTTCATAAATTTAATTATGTGTATAATTTATTATTTGACTTTATAAAACTCATATCAATTCAATCTTTTAAAAGATTAAAGTGAAAAACAAAAAAATTAAGTTAATACGAATTTTATAAATTTAAAAACTAATTCATACATATAATTAAATTTAAGGATAAAATTGTAAGTGAAGAACAATTTCAGCATCTAAGTTGCTAATTTATTCGTTTTGTCATCATCATCATCTGGTTCAGCCGAGAACAACGGGGGGAAAACCAAAAGCAATGAAATTAGTCATCACTTGGGATAAGCTCTACATCCTCTCTTATCTCTATTTGCAGGGGAGAGGGAACAAAAAAAAAAAAAACTTCCAAAAGGGGAAAAAGACCATACTGATTACAATGAAAAAACTACGAGTCATGAAATCATAATGAAGAATGGAAAATTTTGATTTGACTTTCTGCGCAGCTGGTTATTATCCTCAGAATGCAGGACTTTGCGGCCACGGTGCATGTAAAGCACGCAAGGGAAGGGAGGTTGAAAGTCAAGAATGTCCATTACTATCAAATTCTAAATTCTCTACACCATCTAACACCATCTCTCTGTAGCGGCATTCACGACTGCAGAAAGCTTTCTCTCCTCTGCAAAACACAAGCTAATTCATTACCCTGAACTTTGCTCAACTGAATTAAACTTAATAAGACCACCAAAAGAAAAAAAAATAAAGATCAGAAAATTAGGTTCATGTTGGGATAGTGCAAACTGCAAAGCATTAGAAGGTTAAAAATAAATAAACAAATACCCATTATGCATAGTGCAAAAGTTAGCATTGAAAAGGAGGAAATGAAACTTACCTATAAATAAAGATGTCCTTTGTCTGCTCAAGATGTTTCTTGCAAGTGTAACAGAAGCTGAGGAAATTTTCAGAAGCATAGTGAGAGTTTTGGGGCAGAGAAGAACAACTGCAGTCCACTATGCAATTATTGAATATATGGGTGGTTCTTGGATTAGGTCCATGGGATATCACACATGTGTACTCCTCAGAAAGCTCCATCTCACTCAAAGACAGAACTCCTTTAACAACTACCCTTGGAGAATCCTTTGTATAATAAATTCTTGAATTTTGAGAATCCTTGGTTTTGGTTCCAAAATCATCAGCAAATGTTTGAGACTCGGATAGAGAAAATGTGGAAGGTGGCAGGGGAGGGATTTTCAATCTAAGCTGAGTTCCAAACAGGACATTTTTTCCTTTGTTGGGTTCAGCTGAGTTCTCATGAAATGGGTCATCTTTAAGAGTACCCACAAGAGCAAGGCCAATGCCTTTTGAGTCTATCTTGTCCCAGGAGTTTCTGTTTTCTGAGGAGACTTTCTGGTGAATAGTTTTGGTGCTGTTGTCATATGAGAATGGATTCCCAAAGCCAAAAGGGGATAATGCTTTATTGTCAAGAATTGAAGTTGGGCTTCTTAAGGCCTCAGTTCCTGAGAGACACTTGATTGTGAAGTCTCTAAATTTTGGTGAGCCAAATAGAGAAGGGATAGTTCTTGCATAGTTTTGATTGGGAGATGGCTGGGAGCTGTGATCAGCCATCAAAGCTGGCTTGGTCACTGCTCTTGACCTGTTCCTCAGCAGCATAAGTCCCCCTCTTCTCTTCTGTGATCCCAAAATGAAAATTAACTGCTAACCCCAAAAGAACATATAATTAGATTCAAAACTAGAATAGGAGTAAAGACTACAACGATGCAAAAATATATATGTGATGCGTGATTAGAAGCTCACCCGAAATAGCTAGAGAGTCATATATTACAAAGAAACCACTGTGATTGATGCTGGTTGGTATTTCCAAAAACACCTTTCAGGTTCAGGTTGAAGGTCCTTTTCCTGCTCTAACAAGGAGAATCCTAGCGTACTGTGGGAATGTTTATGTACTTCTTGTTACACACACACACAACAAATAAAGTAGGTAATCTGAATCTGTCAGGCAAACTTAATTGCTAGCTTCTTGGTCTTTAGTCAATTTTGTTGAATAAGTAAAAGCAGCGCAAGCAAGACATGTGATTAAGAGCAGTTCTGCCATTGACTGTGGAAACTGTATCTGCTATATATACACTATGGTTGGTGTTCAGGAAGAGATCACATACAGTAAACGGTTTTTGATACTTGCCATGAGAAAACGCATCATCCCAAAATTTTAACTCCTGAGTTTGGTTTGCTTTTTTGTTTCCTAGCTAGTGCAACTTCAGCCTCGCCCTCGCCACCACTGATTCCGAGAGCTTTTTTCTTTTTTCTTTTTTTCAGTTTGGATTCTGCAAAATCTGCAACTTTATGGAGAGCAATCAGGAAGAGAAGAAAAAGAGGGAAGCTTTGGAGTTAGGAGAGAGAGGGAGAGAGAGACGTGTTTGGATTCATATGCCAGTTAAGTGTTTAAATGAAGGAGAAGCAAAGGAGTCGTGTGCATGAAAATCAAACGTTATTACTTTATAGTATTGCTTTCATTTTCAATCTCACCTTTTTAATTTTTTGTTTTAATGCTATTTTTCTCTCTCTCTCTAGAACGTAATAACTGTGTCATTAAACAGACTAATTTTTGTTTTTTGTTTTAATCCTTTCTTCACTGATCAAAGGTATTTTGTCCCGACTCTCTTATACTTATACTGTGTCTAAGAATACGGAAACAGAAACAAAAGCAGCTATTAAGTTAGTCTGATTATAAGAGATTTCACTCTTTGAATCTTTTAATAATATAATTTTGGGTTTGATTTTAAAAGTTATATGTATATAAATAATATTATTAAGAGAGTTTTTTATTTAAATATTTGACTGTATCACTACGAATTAATTTCTTACATATAAAATAAAAAGATAGTATGAGAAAAAAAATTATTAATAAAATTTTAGAATTAAACTTAGGTTCAGAATCAATTGATATCATTATAAAAGTAAAACTCTTACATCAAAATTTGACTTTTGATTTTATTCTAATCTAATTGTTAAAATTAGGTCATTTAATAAAGAAATATAAAATTAAAATTTATTTTTTAATGAAGAAAGAGAAAGCTTAAGTTTATTTTAATTTTAATAAAGAGCAAGAGTATAACTTTATTACTAACTTAACTTATTTTTTACATTTTTTATTTTTAGATTTATATTAAAATAATATAATTTTTTTATTTTTAGATTTATATTAAAATAATGTAATAACATTTAACAGATGTGATTCTATCTATTATATAAAAAATAAAAAATAAAAAAACTTATTATGCTCATTAAATAATATGGTTGAAACAGTTTTTGATTTCAAAAATGTGCTTTTTATTACTTTATGAGCATAATCAGTTTTTTATTTTTATTTTTATTTTTTATTTTTTTATTTAATAATTTAAATTATATATTTTAAATGTTATTACATTATTTTAATACTATAAATCTATAAAAAAATACAAACAAAATAAGTTAAGTTAATAATAAAGTGATACTCTCTCTTCATTAAAATTAAAACAAAACTCAAAATTTCTCTTTCTCTATTAAAAATTAGATTTCAATACTCTCTTTATTCATTAAATGACCTAATCTCAAACATTACAGTATATTTGGATGATATGTAACGAGAGGAAGAGAAAAAGAATGAGAGAAAGAGAAATAATTTATAGTATTTAAGAGTTTTAAAATATATGAGAAGTGAAAAGAACACATAAAAAATAATTTTCTCTCTCTTCTCCTCAAAGACTCAATTTTAATTTCCCTCAAACTTGAAGTAGAACTATTTTCGTTTCGTTCTCTTATTAATTTTCTAAATAAATAAAAAAATAACTATGTTTCATTCCTTCTTTTCCCTTTCCGATCATTCTCCACATATTTCGTTTCATTTCATTAATGAAAAAACATTCAAATACAATGTTAGATTAAAATAAAATCTACTGTCAGATTTTGGTGTAAGAGTAAACTATTACACTATTGTAAATTGATCCTAATCCTTAATATATATATATATATATATATATATATATATATATATATATATATATATTTAAGGAAAAAAAGTATACAATCTCTCTAAACTTTAACTTTTTTGTAATTACTACTACGAACTTTAATTTTTTTAATTAGTTCTTAAGCTTTAATTAATGTCTCAATAGATCATTCTGTTTAAATTGAATATGTTAATTTATTAACGATAATATTGTATAACAACATCTTATCCGTATTAACATTTTTTGGATTATTTATTAATTTATTTATTAAAATTTGATTATAAATATATTTTGTAAGGAGGAAAATTTATTTAAAATTAAATTTTAATAAATAATTTAATAAATAATTCTTAATTAATGTTAATACAAATAAAATGATACTATACATTATTATTGTTAATGAATTAATAGATCTAAATTAAATATAATGATTTATTGAGACATTAATTAAAATTTAGAGATTAATTAAGAATATTTTAAAATTCGTAATAATAATTTATAAGAAGATCAAAATTTAAGAAGTCTTTATACTTTTTCTATTTTTAACTGATGTATGTTTTTATAAATAATGCAAAAATATTTAAATATAAAATATTCTATTTTAGACAAAGAAAAAGCCTTGTAATAATGTAAAATAATTATAAAATGTAATTAAAACTATAAAATTGGGTATTAGTCCTCGGTAAGTAAATATCATTACAAATGTGTCTATTTACAATTCTTTCAAAAGAAAATCCAGCAATGTTCCTCAGCAAAAAAAAAAAAAACCCAGAAATGGTGAAAATTAAATTAAATTATAATTATAAAACCCCGCACGCAATATAAACTGAAAGCTTAGGTCAACCAACCTGCTATATTTTCTTCTTTGATCTTTATATTCCTTCTTTTAGTCGTTATCGTACAGGTTTCAACTTCAAACCAGCGTTGAGTTTTGGATTTTATTTTATTTTTTCTCATTAATGGGACACTCATTTACATTTTTGTAATTATAGATTAAAAAACTTTTTTTTTGAGATACCGTATTAAATTTAAGGACAGGTTGCAATTTACAAGGGTATCATCTTCAAATGAGTTCTTAAATATTTGTTAATTGTGAGCTTTATCATAAATATTTAAAAATTTATTAAATATAATTAACAAAAGTAATAAATGTTTGACAATTTATTTTATGTAATGGAATAATTATCCATTTCTTCTTATAGAGACAAAGGTGGAACTAATAAGGGCATAGGGGGAAGTTGCCCTCCAAAATTTTTGATTTTTTCTTAGTAGTTAGTATTACTTAATATCATATAATGCTTCTTGTATTTAATATTTGTTGATTTTATATTTTGAGTCTTGTATTACTATTATGATGTCATTATGTTTCTTAAACTTAACTCAATTGATGAATTCAATATAACTTTAATTTACAGAAAACCTGATGAATTTCATATAACTTTAATTTATAGAGCACCTAAATGTTGTAACTTTATAGGAAGATATAGACTCAACTAGCTAATGTATACAACTTGAGTAATGATGCTTGCAAAACCTTAACACCCACATATTCCTCGCTTACTCCATTGAAATTTATTAAAAAAATAGAAATATTAGTCACATTTTTTAGACTTTTTTATATTTATTTTATTATTAATCTAAAAGTAATATTATTATACTGTGTCTAAGAATACGGGAACAGAAACAAAAGCAGCTATTAAGTTAGTCTGATTATAAGAGATTTCACTCTTTGAATCTTTTAATAATATAATTTTGGGTTTGATTTTAAAAGTTATATGTATATAAATAATATTATTAAGAGAGTTTTTTATTTAAATATTTGACTGTATCACTACGAATTAATTTCTTACATATAAAATAAAAAGATAGTATGAGAAAAAAAATTATTAATAAAATTTTAGAATTAAACTTAGGTTCAGAATCAATTGATACCATTATAAAAGTAAAACTCTTACATCAAAATTTGACTTTTGATTTTATTCTAATCTAATTGTTAAAATTAGGTCATTTAATAAAGAAAGATAATATTAAAATTTATTTTTAATGAAGAAAGAGAAAGCTTAAGTTTATTTTAATTTTAATAAAGAGCAAGAGTATAACTTTATTATAAACTTAACCTATTTTTTATATTTTTATTTTTAGATTTATATTAAAATAATATATTTTTTTTATTTTTATATTTATATTAAAATAATGTAATAACATTTAACATATATGATTTTGTTTATTATATAAAAAATAAAAAATAGAAAAACTTATTATGCTCATTAAATAATATGGTTGAAATAGTTTTTGATTTCAAAAATGTGCTTTTTATTACTTTATGAGCATAATCAGTTTTTTATTTTTATTTTTTATTTAATAATTTAAATTATATATTTTAAATGTTATTACATTATTTTAATACTATAAATCTATAAAAAAATACAAACAAAATAGGTTAAGTTAATAATAAAGTGATACTCTCTCTTCACTAAAATTAAAACAAAACTCAAATTTTCTCTTTCTCTATTAAAAATTAGATTTCAATACTCTCTTTATTCATTAAATGACCTAATCTCAAACATTACAGTATATTTGGATGATATGTAACAAGAAGAAGAGAAAAAGAATGAGAGGAAGAGAAATAATTTATAGTATTCGAGAGTTTTAAAATATATGAGAAGTGAAAAGAACATATAAAAAATAATTTTTCCTCTCTTCCTCTCAAAAACTCAATTTTAGTTCCCCTCAAACTTGAAGTAAAATTATTTTCGTTTCGTTCTCTTATTAATTTTCTAAACAAATAAAAAGGAAACTATGTTTCATTCCCCTAAATATTTTACCGATTCCGATTCTCCACATATTTCTCGCTTATTTCGTTTTATTTAAATTAATGAAAAAACGTTCAAATACAATGTTAGATTAAAACAAAATCTAATGTCATTTTGGTGTAAGAGTAAACTCTTACACTATTGTAAATTGATCCTAATCCTTAATTTATATATATATATATATATATATATTTAAGGAAAAAAAGTATATAGTCTCTTTGAACTTTAACTTTTTTGTAATTACTACTACGAACTTTAATTTTTTTCAATTAGTTCTTAAAATTTAATTAATGTCTCAATAGATCATTCTGTTTAAATTGAATATATTAATTTATTAACGATAATATTGTATAACAACATCTTATCCGTATTAATATTTTCTGGACTATTTATTAATTTATTTATTAAAATTTGATTATAAATATATTTTGTAAGGAGAAAAATTTATTTAAAATTAAATTTTAATAAATAATTTAATAAATAGTTCTTAATTAATGTTAATACAAATAAAATGATACTATATATTATTATTGTTAGTAAATTAATAGATCTAAATTAAACATAATGATTTATTGAGACATTAATTAAAATTTAGAGATTAATTAAGAATATTTTAAAGTTCGTAATAATAATTTATAAAAAGTTCAAAATTTAAGAAGTCTCTATACTTTTTCCTATTTTTAACTGATGTATGTTTTTATAAATAATGCAAAAATATTTAAATATAAAATATTCTATTTCCGACAAAGAAAAAACCTTGTAATAATGTAAAATAATTATAAAATGTAATTAAAACTATAAAATTGGGTATTAGTCCTCGGTAAGTAAATATCATTACAAATGTGTCTATTTACAATTCTTTCAAAAGAAAATCCAGCAATGTTCCTCAGCAAAAAAAAAAAAACCCAGAAATGGTGAAAATTAAATTAAATTAAAATTATAAAACCCCGCACGCAATATAAACTGAAAGCTTAGGTCAACCAACCTGCTATATTTTCTTCTTTAATCTTTATATTCCTTCTTTTAGTCGTTATCGTACAGGTTTCAACTTCAAACCAGCGTTGAGTTTTGGATTTTATTTTATTTTTTCTCATTAATGGGACACTCATTTACATTTTTGTAATTATAGATTAAAAAACTTTTTTTTTGAGATACCGTATTAAATTTAAGGACAGGTTGCAATTTACAAGGGTATCATCTTCAAATGAGTTCTTAAATATTTGTTAATTGTGAGGTTTATCATAAATATTTAAAAATTTATTAAATATAATTAACACAAGTAATAAATGTTTGACAATTTATTTTACGTAATGGAATAATTATCCATTTCTTCTTATAGAGACAAAGGTGGAACTTATAAGGGCATAGGGGGAAGTTGCCCTCCAAATTTTTTGATTTTTTCTTAGTAGTTAGTATTACTTAATATCATATAATGCTTCTTGTATTTAATATTTGTTGATTTTATATTTTGAGTCTTGTATTACTATTATGATGTCATTATGTTTCTTAAACTTAACTCAATTGATGAATTCAATATAACTTTAATTTACAGAGAACCTGACGAATTTCATATAACTTTAATTTATAGAGCACCTAAATGTTGTAACTTTATAGGAAGATATAGACTCAACTAGCTAATGTATACAACTTGAGTAATGATGCTTGCAAAACCTTAACACCCACATATTCCTCGCTTACTCCATTGAAATTTATTAAAAAAATAAAAATATTAGTCACATTTTTTAGACTTTTTTTATATATTTATTTTATTATTAGTCTAAAAATAAGTATTATTATTATTTTTTTCTTAATAATTCTTTTAAATATATGAGGTGAATTAATAAAAAAATAAATATTAAAAAAATATCTAAAAAAATGTGTTATTATTATTTCTCTTAAAAAATACTGTGATCTCACAATAACTTTTTTTTTTTAAAATAGTTTAGATCGGGCACATAAATCACATGCACAAGGGAACACTTTTGTTTGAACTTTTAATAGGTAAAACACATTTCTAAAGTTTTATTTAGGCATTTAGTTTTTTATATCCTAACCATCCAAATTTGAAGATTTTTTTTTAACAAGCCAGATTTAAAGAATTTAATTAACACTTTAATCCTTTACGATAAGTAAAATTAAAAGAATATAATAAAATATTTGCCCCGTAATATTTTTAGTCAAGTTCTACCATTGTATAGAGATCTTCCAGAGCTAATTAGGCAGTTTCCTTTAATGGAATTGTGAAACCTCAAACATGTTACTAGAGCATTAATTTATATTCTTAGAATAAGCTATCATTACTATATATATATATATATGACAAGTGAAAATTAAAAAATAAATAAGGGCTTAACATGAGGAGGTAGTTACTTACTAATATATGAAAAGGTCATATTATGGAAAAAAGATACAAAAATAAATTAATAGATCATAAATAAATACTGATTTCTATTATGATTAACAAAAATGATTGTTTTACATCATTTTATATAAAATATTATTTTCTACATTTTTTAGGTGGATATGATTAAATGAAAAAAATGAAAAAAAAAGTATAATAAATAATATTAAAAAAATAAAAAATATATATATTATTTATGATAAGAATATTATTGTTGTATAATTAATTTTGAACTTTTATCTTTTATAACATGATTGTCTAATATTAGTATGTAACGTGCAAAAATCCTGATCCGCGGTGGTGAGGCTCGTACGAGGGGAAAATTCTAATATCACTTTTGTAGTTTTGTAATTATTAAAATTTAATTTAATAATATTTTATTTTTTAATCTAATGATATATATAATTATAAATAATAAGTATTACATTTTTATTAAAACAGGATAATGTTCTCAGATGTGTAAAAGAATTTCACCATAATTCATATGAAGGAAAGGCAGAGTCAACATTAGCAACTTCACTGCGGCCGAGAGAGAGAGACGTACACTACACATCGCTTGTCCTGTCCTCGTGGGAAGGGACCCACCATGTGACCTACCTGTCCCACGTAACGTACTTCTATCATCCCTACTCAAAGGCGCTTGTCTTAATCATTGCTATTCAGTCCAGGGCCCACTTTTGCCTTGCTGGGCCCGTGGGCCGTATTTCCTGCTTAATAATAAGACAAAAAACAAATTATGTTCTTGTTGTTTATAATTTTATTTATATGTTTTTCTATTCAAAGGTTTTTCGTTAATTATTTAAGTTTTATCAGTGTTGAATATTTTAAATTTTAGTATTCATTTTTAATTGCAAGACATATATTAATTTTAAAATTCATGTGGCAAACAATGATGATGTAAAAATCCATTTTACTTGTGTGGTTTATGAATTTTAGTAAAAATACTTGTTAAAAAAGTTAAAATAAATTTTTTTAAAAAAATAAAATATTCAATCCATTGAATATTAAAATGTATTATTTTTTTTTTTAAAACTTTTTTATTTTTTTTTTAAAATACTTATTAATAAAATTTTATTAGCCATTGGTCCAATCAACTAATTTGAAAGTAAAATCACTTTTGGCTTTAGACAACTCAAAGCAAGTAAGGAGAAAATTACTCTCACCCTTTTACATTGCTTAATAATTTATGATGAGGAGAAATATAATCTCATCTTGTGATTTATTTGTGGTGAAGAAGAGGGGAGTCTCTCCTATAAATTAAGACATTTTTCTTTGTATTCTTTATTACATTTTAGAAAAAAAAATCTGTAAGAGTTTCTTCTAATTTATTTAGAGAAGTATATCCTACTAATTTATTTAAAGAGTTTTTCTTGTGAGTGATCAGGGGTCCAGTTTTTGCCTTACTAGGCTCGTGGGCCGTATCTCCTGTTCTATAATAAGACAAAAAAAGGTAATTATGTTCTTGTTATTTATAATTTTATTTATATGTTTTTTTATTCAATTTTTTCGTTAATTATTTAAGTTTTATCATTGTTGAATATTTTTAATTTTAGTATTCATATTTAATTGCAAGGCATATATTAATTTTAAAATTCATGTGGCAAACAACGAAATGATGTAAAAATCCATTTTACTTGTTTGGTTTATGGATTTTGATAAGGACATTGTTAAGAAAATTTAAATAAAAATTTTAGATAAAAAAAGGATATTTAATGTATTGAAAATTGAATAAGTTTTATTTTTTCTTTTAAAATTTTTTATTTTAATTTCTTAAATACTTGTTAACAAAACCTTGTTAGACTTTGTCAAATCAACTAATTGTGAAAGTAAAGTTACTTTTGGCTTTAGACAAGTCAAAGCAAGCAAAGAGAAAATTACTCTCCCTTTCTTACATTGCTTAATAATTTATGATAAGGAGAAATATAATCTCATCTTCTATTTTATTTGTGGTGAAGGTGAGTAGTGTCTCTCTTTTAAATTGAGGTAATTTTCTTTGTATTCTTTAGTGTATTTTAGAGAAAGCTTTTCTTATGTGTATTCTTCCTAATTTATTTAGAGAGATGTGTATTCTTCTATCTTAAGAGAAAACATCATTATTCTTTCCTCGTGTTTAGAGAGAATTTATAATATTTTTCTTCACGATGGAAATCTTGTATTATTGTCCATGTGTTTCTCAACACAAACACTGAGGATTTTTTCACATTTAATATTTTGCATCAATTTCTATTTTTCTTAACTTTATTTTAGTTGTGTAATACTATTTCTTCATATTTTTGGTACCTAACAATGGAATTAGAGCTGAAGGTTGCTAGATAATTACTCTTCACACTGCGAGTTATTGTTCATAGTGGAAAAGTCAATGGCAGCAAAATTTGAAGTTGAGAAGTTCAATCAGAATAATTTCTTCTTATGGAAATTGAAGATCAGGGCAATATTAAGGAGAGATAATTGTTTAGCGACAATTAAAGAAAGACCCACAAGAATAACTGATGAAAAATGGAAGGAGGTGGACGATAATGTTGTTGCTAATTTCCATCTAGCAATGGCAAATTCAGTGTTGTCAAGTCTTGCAGAGAAGAAGACTACAAAGGAAATATGAGATGCACTCATAAAATTGTACGAGATCAAGTCACTTCACAACAAGGTATTCTTAAAGAGGAGACTCTATAGATCATATCAACAATTTGAATATGCTATTTTCAAAACTCACAACATTGGATTACGAAATAACAGAAAATGAACGTGCAAAGCTTCTACTTCAAAGTTTACCAGATTCATATCATTAGCTTAACAAATAATTTTCTCACTGACTATCTATCCTTTGATGATGTTGCTGTTGCTAGTCTTGAAGAGGAATCTAGGCAAAAGAACAAGGAAGATAAATCAGAGAGTTCAAGGTAAGCAGAGGTTTTATCGATGATGAGAGGTAGATCAACGGAACATGGCTCTAGTGGGAGTCATAATCATAGTAGATCAAAGTCTCAAAGAATGAAGAATTTCTGGCATGAGAGAGCATGTGAAGAAAGATTGTTAGTATAACAAGAAGAATACAAAGAATATTCTTGAAGCAACAACCTCTCAAGGATATGTTGCCAGTACCTCTGATGATGGAGAAATCCTGTATAGCGAAGTAGTAGTTGGTTCTAAAGGCGGAAAATAACTCACTGATGTTTAGATAATAGATTCAAGAACAAAATGGCACATGACTCCACACCGAGATTGGTTTTATACTTATGAACCTATCTTGGAAGGATATGTGTTCATAGGAAATGATCATTGCCTTAGAGATTGCTAGAATTGGCACTATTAAGATAAAAATGAATGATGATACAATTCACATAATTCAAAGGGTACAACACGCGAAGGGTTTAAAAAAGAATCTATTATCTATTGGGCAATTAGATGACCTAGGGTGCAAGACCTATATTGAAGATGGGTTCTTAAAAGTTGTAAAAAGTGCTCTCATGGTGATGAAAGTAGAAAAGATCAAAGCTAATCTATATATGCTTTTGGGAGATACGTTGAAGGAAGCATATGCATCAATTGCGTTTGTCAACCAGGATGAAATGACGATGATGTGGCATCGCAAACTAGGCTTCATGTCAGAACGTGATTTGAATATTCTTACAGAACGTAATATCCTTTCTGGGCTTAAATATATAACATTACCTTTCTGTGAGCATTGTGTGACAAGCAAGCAACATAGATTAAAGTTTAATAGATCAACTACAAAGAGCAAAAACATACTAGACTTGATTCATTCTTATGTGTGGGAGTCACTAGAAATGTCCCTACGAGGAGCAAAATATTTTGTGTCATGCATTAATGATTACTCTAGAAGATTATAGGTGTACCCAATCAAGAAGAAATCAAATGTGTTTCTAGTATTCAAAGACTTCAAAGCTTGAAACTGGGAAGAGAATTAAATGCTTAAGGACAGACAATGGAGGAGAATATATAGATGACAATTTTCTTGCATTTTGCACACAAGAGGGTATTCAGAGGCAATTTATAGTTGCATATACACCTCAGCAAAATGGTGTAGCAGAGCGGATGAATAGGACTATCCTAGAAAGAACAAGAGCTATGTTGAGAACTACAAGTTTAACAAAATCTTTATAGGCAAAAGCAGTTAAAGTTGTCTATTATGTGATAAATCGGTCGCCATCAACGACAATTGGTTTAAAGACCCCTATGGAGATGTGGAAGGGCAAGCTAGTTAATTATTATTCTCTATATGTGTTTATATGCCCTGTGTACGTGATGTACAACTCCCAAAAAGGAACAAAGCATGATCTGAAATCCAAAAAATACATATTCTTGGGTTATGCTGATAGTGTTAAGAGGTATTGCTTATGGGATCCAATTGCTCGCAGGGTTATAGTTAGCAGGGATGTAGTATTTGTAGAAAATGAATTGCAAAGTGAGCAGAAAATGATTGCACTTCTAAAGAGACTACTACGATGCAGATAGGGGGAAAATATGGAGAAGATGACTTTTTTGAAGCAGAATCAGTGCACGAGGAACAAGAACCAAATGAGGTCAATAATGTAGAAGTTTGGAGGTTAACTCATTAAACAAGAAAACCATCATGGTACTCAGACTATGTTATAGCAAACCACGATGCGTATTGTATTTTAGCAAAAGAAGGAGAATTGTCAACCTTTTAGGAGGCTTTGAGTAGTTCAGATGCTTTTATGTGGATGATAACAATGCAAGAAGAAATGGAAGCCTTACATAAAAATAAGACATGGGAACTTGTTGTACTTTCAGAAGGACAAAAAGTCATTGGTAACAAATGGGTCTATAAGATCAAACGAGATAACGATAATCAAGTGGAACTATATCATGTAAGAGTGGTGGTCAAAGGATATGCTTAGAAAGAAGGTATTGACTTTAACAAGATATTCTCTTCGGTTGTCAGACTTACCACTATTAGAGTAATCCTAGCTGTATATGTTGCATTTAATTTACATCATGAACAGTTGGATGTAAAGACAACTTTTTTTCATGTAGAACTTAAAGAAAAGATATATATATGCTCCAATTAGAATACTTTGAAGAATAAAGAAAAGAAAACTTAGTTTGCAGGTTAACTAAATCTCTATATGGTCTAAAGCAGGTGCCAAGATGCTGGCTTAAGAGATTTGGTTAGTTCATTATTATCCTCGGATACAACAGACTGAGTTCAAATCTTTGTACATATTACAAGAGGTTTAATGATAATGATTTCATCATCTTACTGTTGTATATGGATGGCATGTTGGTAATATGCCCTAACAAAGATCGAGTCCAAGAATTAAAGGAACAATTGGATAGATAGTTTGATATGAAGGACTTTGAGACTAGCAAACAAGATTTTAGGAATGCAAATTCATTAAGATAGAAAATATAGGAAGATATGACTTTCTTAAAAGAACAATTTGAATAAAATCTTACGGTGCTTCAACATACAAGATTATAAGTCAATCTCTACCTCACTTCTTATCAATTATAAATTGTCCTCAAGTATGAGTCCTAGTAATGAAGCAGAGATGATGAAAATATCTCGATTATCATATACATCGGTAGTAGGAAACCTTATGTATGGAATGATCTGTACAAGACCTAATATTCCTCAAGCAGTTGGTATGATCAGTCAATTTATGGCAAATCATGGTAGAGAACACTAGAATACTATTAAGAGGATCATAAGATATATTAAAGGAACCTAAGGTGCTGCATTGTGTTATGGAGGATTAGAGTTCATTGTCAGAGAATATGTTGATTCAGATTTTACAAGTGGTCTTGATAAAAGAAAATCTACTACAGACTATGTGTTCATACTTGTAAGAAGAGCTGTGAGTTGGTTATCTAAGTTATAATCTACTCCAGAAGTTGAATACATGGCAGTTACACACGTTTGGAAGGAAGCAATTTGGATTCAAAGGTTAATAAAAGAACTCGAGCACAAACAATAAAAGATTCTTGTGTATTGTGATAGTTAAAGTGTCTTACACATTGTAAAGAATCTAACATTTTATTCTAGGACAAAGAACATAGGAGTTCAATGTCACTTTGTTCGAGAAGTAGTAGAAGAAGAGAGTGTGCATATGCAGAAAATTCACACCAAAGACAACCTAGCAGATGTCATGACAAAGCCTATCAACACTAACAATTTTAGATGGTGTAGATCCTCGTATAACTTATTGAAAATGTAGGCAGTATGGAATTGGCAAGACAAGAAGGATTTTTTTTTTGAAAACTCATCAAAAGTGACTTTAAGTGAGAAATTTTGAAAGTAAATCAACTTTTGGCTTTAGACAAGTCAAAGCAAGCAAGGAGAAAATTATTCTCCCTTTTTATGTTGCTTAATAATTTATAGTGAGGAGAAATATAATCTCATCCTCTACTTTACTTATGATGATATGAGGGGGGTCTCTCTTATAATTTGAGACATTTTCCTTTGTATTCTTTAGTGCATTTTAGAGAGAGTTTTTCTTGTAATTGTTTCTCCTAATTTATTTAGAGAGAACTGTATTCTCTTATTTCAAAAAAGAGTGTCATTGTTCTTTTCTTATGTTTAGAGATAAATTATAATATTTTTCTTCACAATGAAAATCTTGTATTATTACCCATGTGTTTCTCTTTATAAACACTAAGGATTTTTTTAATATTTAATATTGTGCATCAATTCTTATTTTTCTCAACTCTATTTATCTGTGTAATACTATTTCCATATCTGTGGTACTTAGCACTAATTTTTCTTCAAAGTACTTTTCCTTTTGTTTTTTTTAATAGGCATTTGATAGCTTTAAATCATTATTTCAGCTAGGACTTAAGAAGAGGATGGATCAAACTCACATCATCCACCTTCAGGTGACAGGAGTTCAACCATATATGTTGGGTGTGGGGTGCGTTTAATATGGACTCTGCAGTCAAAGGTCCTACAACGGACCCTATAATGTAGGACGTCAAATTTATGTAAAATGAGATGGACGATTCTGATTGTTAACTGGTTACTTACTATTTGGGTAACATTGAAAGTTTAAAATTAATATTAGTCCTTGTAAATAATGAAATTACTTAGGGTAACAAATTGCAAAGAACACCATTTATTCATGAAATCTCAAAAAATCTTGTCACCTGATAGAACGGTGATGAGGGGCACCGTTGCCTTCCTCCAACCAGTAACCACAATTGTCAAACCCAGACCGGTAATCACCTCAGATCGGAGTTCCACCACGCTGCCTCACCACGTACGGCCAAGCACGTGTCTCCCTCGCCCAGAAACGTTGTACCACCATGTCGCCGGAACCCACGCCAGATCAACTACTACCCCGGAACCCGAAATATGATCCAAACACATAAGACCCACAAGGTACAGAACCCACAAGCTCAGAACCACTACGTTGCAGATCTGCCACCCACACTGCCGGAACCAGTCCCTAAACCACCTTGCATGCTCACGCCACCTCTGTCCTCCACGCGCCACTAGCATCACCCAAACCCAAGACACGCCTCAGCCCCAAATCGTTGCACCAACCACCATGAATCTCAGTTTCGCACTGCCTGCCACCGCACCTCCTCCACGCCCTTACCCCTGTTGAAGCCGTATCATTACAATCTTTCTCTGTTTCCTGCGTTTCACACTCACAGATCTTAGGTAACTTCATTCTGTTAATAGCACCTAGATCGCGACCCACCCTCATCGCCTCCCTCGTACCACCACCCTTTGCCTCCACTTCCACCCTTCACCCCACCAGAGCTCGCGGATTTTGGTTCAATGGAGCTTGAGGACGATGACCAAAGGTGGTTGGATGATGATCCGGGTTGACGATTGATCCAAGCGTGGTCGTGAATCGGGTTTCAAAATGGTGGCTGGTGGTGGTTAGAGTTTTATGGGTGGTGATGGATTTTTTATCTGAAGGACCAAAATGAAAAAAAGAAAAACTTTAGAGACTTGTGGTAAGAATATAAAATATTGAATGACTTCAAAAATAATAAAGTTTTTACCTATTATAATGGGTAAAGTCAAAAGTCCATATGTGGACCTTTGGGGTAGATTTAAAAATGATGGGTGGTGGTGGTTCATTCTCAATCACATTTTTTATGGACGATTTGTTAATGAATTTTTTATTCATGCAAAACTGACTACCAAAAAAAAAGTAAAACTTTAGGGACTTATGGTAGAAATATAAAAAATTAAATGACTTAAAAATAAATAATTTTTTTACCTATTATAATAGATAAAATCAAAGTTCCATATGTAAATCTTTGACTAAAGGATCCATATTAAAAGCACCTATTTGGTGTGTGCGTGTTTTAGAGGAAAATATCAATTTCAGTCACATGATTGTGTTTATAAGAGAGTAGATTTGTTAATTTGACCACCTCTAGTCTATTCATGCAAAATGACTGCCACTTACCACCTTAGCTTTAAGGTAGTGTTGATGACAATGATAAACTAAAACTAATTTAAATCGTGAACAAAAATATAGTGACTAACATAGTAATTCAAAAAATATGTGTACAAAGCCACACAAAAAAAAAGAAAAGAAAATTAATGTGTAATAGAAAAATAAAAATGTTTTAATTCATTTTATTAAGCGGATAACGATTTCAAACAAAGAAAAAATAGGTTCCAATAACCAACAATGAAAGAGTGATGAATAAATTTGGATAAACATTATAGATAGTAAGGCTGTAGAAAATGTTTAAAATCTCTTCATATGATACTTGTATGATGTATCCTCCTTATTATAGTAAATAATATGTCCTTTTATATATAGTGGCAGAAATTTGACTGAAAAGATATTATGTTTAGAGTTGAATTATTTAATATTTGCACTGCTATCTACGTTCCAGCAAATATATGTTTGGAAAGAGATTCCAACTTTCTTTATCATGATAAACAAAACACTGATAGTGGCTAAATCTAATGCTTTCTTTAACACAATATATTAGTAGATTGTGCCAATGAGTTATCTCATGTAACCAGCCAAAATTAACATATTTTCATGACTTATTTTGCAAATGCAATTTGTACAGTCGCATTAAAAAGTAAAAAAGATTTGAGGCAGCTGACTCCTCTGCTCTCATAATGTTCCGCACTTTGAGAGTTGAAACCGTCCCTTATAAGGCAATGTTTGGATTTATTTGTGGGAAGATATTTAGCTCAGGTTGATATCGATTTACGTTTAGTGAAAAAAGGAAAAAGTATCACCATTGCGTGTTATATTATACGTAGTTTCAATAATATTTAATACATGTTTTTAGTTTAAGTTTGGTAGCATTTATTTTTGAGAAATAATTTTTTTTTCAAAAGTTTTATCAATTTTTTCATTATTAGTTATTTTAAACACAAAATAAATTAATTTAATCATATACTTAAACAATTTCCATTTTCTTGTTTTCAGAACACCACGAAAAAAAAAAAGTGGAGAAATAAGAGAGTGGACATTGCTTATTGAAATATTCCTGTTTTTCAAATTATTGGATAACATTAACATGGGATGCTTAGTCATATATACTGCACACAATCCCAAAATTATACAAGAGTCGGGAAATGAAATAAAATTGGGGTGGCCCATTTCATTTTCATTTTGAAGGAAATAAGGTGACCCCTCTAATAGAGTGTTGTTTCGTATTTTAAGTATAAATTGATAAAATTATTTATAGCCTCACAGGTGCTAATATTGTTGATTTAATTCCTGAAGCAAATGCACCGCATTATTGTCTTTTCTTTGACTAGTTAATTTAAAAAAATAGTTTGACTGTGATGATAATTATCTACAATTTTAATTATTTATATAAAATTATATAATTAAGTGATACTATAAAAGATTTTCACATTATAAAATAAAATAAATCTTTATTATAAATATAATTATTCAAATGATCAAAAAGGGCAAAAAGCTCCACGTGCGAAAAACACATGTAGGAAAAGTTGCCACTATCAGAATCGGAAAGTAATCTTTTTAAGTAAAATTGTGTGTGTTCTTTCTTTTACAATTTTTTTATTGAAATCTAACTCAAGTCTTTTTACCAAAAAAAAAGAAAACTAACTTAAATATTATTTTTGGCGTACATGTAAGAGCTAGATCAAATTTTATACAAAAATTGAAATAATATAAAAAGACAATTAAATATCAATATCCTTCCATTAAGTCTATAATACAATTACAATTTATTTACGCTGATAAAACTGCTCGTGTGACAGTATGAACCATTGAATTGAAATTAAATGGATGAAAAATATCTTTAATTTTGACAAAATTCAATAGTTCTATACGATTGTAATGGTTACATCATTTGCAAGATAAACTTTGTCTATAAATAAATGAGCAATTACATATGCACACATAGCACAAATAGTCTGTGGGTCTCCCAAATTAGTAAAAGACCTGGGTTACTCCTCCTTTCCCATTTCCGAGTTAAAAATTCAGTTATCACTTATCTATGCCAAAATAAATAAATAAATGAGCAATTACACAATATATGGGCACACTAAATGAATGAGATTTCATCGGTACACGAGTTTCAATTTTATTTTATTTTTTATATATTCTTAAGGTAATATATTAAATAATATACATTTTATTATGAATCTGATAATATAAATTCGATTTTTATATCACATATTATATTTTAATTAGCTTCATACGTTACTCTTAAAATGCATAAGTTCTTGCTCTTTAAGAATTCATCTTATCTGTTTGATAATACGTATACTACATATATACGCTAGTATTATTTAGAGCATATAGAGTTGTGTCACTGCATGCATGTCATGTCACTCCTTCTCTTCTCCCATTCCAATTGTTTTTCACTTTTTCTTTAGACTAGAGACTAGAGAGCCACATCTACATCTACCTTAGAATCATTCAATGAAGTCGTTCTCCATCAAGAAAACCATTATATCTGAACAAGAATATCTTTTCACAATCCAACAAAACTATTATATCCGAAGGGTGTACGTGGTGCAGTTGCTCCTTGAGGCCTATGGGCTATGCGGGTGGTTAATGATCGGGACCCAATTTTATAAAATCACCTTGTTGCCAATGCTAGTATGTCACGAAAATAATAGCGAATAATAGTTCTATATATTATATTCATATATATTTTTTATAAAGTATTAAATAATAATTTTAACTTCATAAAAATTATTAGTGATTTAGATTTATTTTTTATACAATTGCAGATACTCTTATTTTCTTTGTTTTTTAATTTAATTATGTTGCCATCTCTATCAGTTTCAGATGACTGGAATTGATTGGGTTGCGCCAGCGGTCATCATGGAACTGAAACTGAAACCACATCATTTTGGTTAATGATTAATTTAATGCGCAAGTGAACATCACATATCTAAATTTCTATTTCCCCCCTTCGGTGCTGACGTGTAGAGAAATTGTTGCTGTGTTGACGAGGGTCACTGATGGAATAGTCTTATTTTGCTGAGTGTTACTATTTAATATTTGACTATTTGCAAACATAAAACTCATTGAACGGAATAAAAAGAAAAGAGAAAGACATCAATCAATCTCTATAAAGCTTATTTAAGTTTTCTATATATATATATTGGATTCACCTACTCATTGTTTTTTGATTTATTTTCCATTGGTTTCATGGTGTAGTGTTTTGGATTAGGAAGAACTAGGCTGCAGGACCCGAGCTTGCTAACGATTTTCACAAAGGGCCTATTAACCGTGTGGGGAATTTAGCTATTCAGTGTTTTTTTAAATAAAATAAAAATGCAGCAGATCGATGTCGAGTCGTTTTTTTTCTTTTTGGGTCGTGGACCTATTTCGAGTTTAATCATCCCAGATTCCCAGTAACCCAATGTTTATATTGATCAACCAACTACGTCCTTCACAATAAAAATCACCAAATTCAGGCCCTCAACAGTAATTCTCCCTCTTGAATCTCTTGAAATGTCCATAGATGATCCATGTTTTTTTTGGTACAAAGATGATCAATAACTCTATTTATGTTGAACATTGTTACAAATATCTATATAACCAGTCCTAAGTCTAGATAAAGAAAAAAACGAGATGTACTAGACAATCGACAGCTAATATAAAATATTATCGAATCTTTATGATATGAAAATGTTAACATCCTCAAGAGTTACATGCAGGCATTAGAGTATATACTATATACTCTTGGACTATAACCGAAATGTTGACAAGCGGTAGCAGTTTCCCTCCATTCTTCATGGAATTAATCAGCGGAAGATGCAGTGGATGCGGACTACCAGAGCCTCTTCAGCTTAGCATTCAGGCTCAAAGCCAAGAAACTTGTGCACACTAGAAACCAACTTGCTTCACTTTGAGTTATCATATTAATTAGAAGGGGTCAGATGTCATGTCATTATTAATATAATTTTACTACACCACCCCCCATGAACAATAGTTACCAGGTGATTCAGACAATTAAAAAAGGCCGGCCACAAAATCGATGGCAATCTGGTTTTAATATTTTCAGATACTCGGTTTATCAGAAAATAAATAAAATGGGTCACAAGAAGTCAAGAATATAATCTTTGGGAACTAGTGATCAAGGAAACCAAGCTTGGCTGCTCCATATATTAATAAAAACCACAAACAAAATGGTTACCGCTTGAGTTTTCTGTCATTTCTGGTTTTCTTCCTAGATTCTCTATTCTCCACAGGGTATTGCTTTTTTATTAATAGGTTGCACATTGCTGTTTTGACAGCTTCTGCTGCTGCCAAAAAAGCATTCTCATCAACAGATGCAGTTCCCTGCAACGTTTCTAGCAGCTTTTCTCCTCCAGGTATCTTATCATCTCCCAGAACAATTGGCTCTTGCTCAACATCAATACCAGAAATTACTCGGACACGAGCCAAGGAGGGGTAACTACAACCAGGTAAACTAGAGACACCTGTTACCATCCACAATTTCCCTGTAGAGGGGCTGTACCCCAGGCAGGTAGGGACAAAGGCCTCTCCTGCAATAGAAACCACCTGCATTGTTCCCATCAGTTTATATGCCTGCCTCTAAAAACAAATATTTTCCTTCCTATAAATTTGCAGTTAGCTTTGCTCTCATAATGATAAGGCATAAGTAGAAATCTAACTTCAGAAATGAAAAGTAGATTCCAAGAGATGAAAGAGACCCTAACTATATATGACAGTAACGATGCAAGTCAACAATCATTTCAAGCATGTGTTATCACAGCCCTTACCTTGGCAACAGAAAGTGTTTGTGCAGAAACATTGCAGCTCAACAACACTATTCCTTGCAAGCTACAGTGGTATCAAATAAAACTTGTCAGGAAACTAACACTAAATTCTCCTGTAGAGAAATATGACAGAATGCAATAGTGAGAGACTTGCCTCTGAATAGCCACTGCAACAAGCAAACCATCCAGGATGGTGCATAAATCAGTAACAGCATGGCCATGCTCCTCTGCATTGCCATTAGACTCTAAAAGTCCTGCCTTTGGAAACAGAAGATAAAGAACAAGACAGTAAAAACCAAGTGTAGCAAGAGGAGATAAGAACTGGTGCCTTATTGAAACCACTAACATTTATTTTATTTATGTCAACAAGTATTGACTAGTCCAGTAATAATTTTCAAAATGCATTTGTACTGAAGTGAATAAAAAAAATCATACAACTCTTGGAGCCATTGAGATACAAAGAAAAACCTTAATTGCGACCTCACAAGTATCTAGAAGCGCTCCAGAGGAGATATCCCACAATCGGACCTGCAGAAAGCAATTCACGTTACTTATATGTAAAAGAGAATTACAAAGAAAATAAACAGGATGCCTGAATCCTGAAAGGTTGAATTAATTACTGACTGTTGAATCACCACTGCCAGAGAGAAGGCCTTGCGGGAATTCCTGAGCATGAACGAATGCAAGGCAGGAGACAAACCTGCAAATAGATACATATGAAAATCTAGACGCTGGAAGACAACTTTTACTTAGCAAAAAACACGTCAGCTTCACTCATTCATTAGGAGGAAAGTAAAAATAGAAAAAGAATCCTGAAATGGATCATACTCAAAAGGGCATAAGCAACACTCAGTATCTGTAACCATGAAAAGTTGTCATTGTTATTCATCAGAAAAAAGACTCCTCTAAAGTGAGCAAGTAAAAGTGTATCCACCTTTAATTTGATAAAGTACATTGTGATTTTAACCCAATTAATGATCTAAAAGTGAATGCACCCTTACTTATTCATTTTAGAGACAAATTCACTTTACAGGAACTTGATCCTTATTCATCAAGACATCAAGTACAGTAATAAGTATGAGATTAATAGAAGCTACTCTCACTCTGTATGACCAAGACAGAAACTTTGTATCTCGTGAGCTCCATGTAAAGGCTTGTTGGGAAAATTAGTAACCTGTGATATCAATATAGTTACAAAAAATACTGAACCAGTCAACCAAAATACATAATGCTCATTCAGTGGGTAGAAATGTTAGCTTACACGAATTTTAAAGTCGCGATCAGCACTTAAAATAAACCGACCATCAGGGGAAAGTTCCTGCAGAAGACATGTAATAATAATGTAAGGAAAGAAATAGAAAGATAACTTAGAATTTAGAAAATAAACAGAACAAAAGTAGCAATAAATGGGTGACGAGGACCACCAAATATATGTAATAACATACCAAGCTAGTGATGATACTACAATAATGAGAAAGAAGAGATGTTGGTTTCTTATCAAGTAATGGTTGATTGGCATCAAATCCAGTGAGGTCCACCACCCAGACAACCCCGAATTTGTCAGCGAAACACACATAAGATCCATCGTTGCTTATGGCAACTGCACTGACTTTCTTTTCCGAGGACCTATTTCATTGGTTAAAAAAAAATGTTCACTAGAAGAAAAATGAAGGAAGGAAATATGAATATGAATGCATGTCTCATAAATGTTCACTTCACTAAAACTTACACAGTACAGATGCAGCGCCAAATTTTTGGTGACCATATCTTGAGAATTTTATCGTCACCGGCAGATACAAAGAGTTTTCCTTTTGCGCCAAACCGAATGGCTCTGATAGAATCCTTATGAGATGGGCCACCGGAGTCGTCGACTAAAGAAGCTGCAGAACCAGCACTGTAGTGTATAGCCAAGTTAAACTATGCTCAGATTCCATATCTATAAATGAATTTGTAATGTAAAGCGTGGAATGAATGATATGAAGTAAGGGAAGTTACAGAAAGTCGAAGACACGGAGATCCGGTCCAACCGCAACGGCAACGGAGGATTGGTCCGGGTGAACCGCGATGAGGGCCGGAGCCACTTCAACAACATCTTTGTTATTGTTCAATTCCGCTTCCCCTTCTTCCATCCCAGTTGCTACTCCTTCCTTACTTTCAACATTAGATTCAGTTCGCAATTTTGGCAATACTAGCACCAACTCCTCCGTCTTAGGGTTTGGCGGTTCACCGCCCTAAATTTTGGGCTTTCGTGGTCTTTCATGAATTCGCATGAGCCCAATTGAACCCATCAACAATCTCAAAAAGCACACACACACTACACCAATTTTTTTTTCTGGTAATAAGGAGGGCCAGTGGCCCAAAAAAGAAAGATTGCAGACTAGTAGTCCCTTGTCGGGGCAAGGAGTCAGCAAGTAACAAAATGGAAACTTCCGTGGGGAAGAGTGCCAGATGTGGCGCTCATGTTCCTGGTCGAAGGCTCTGTTGGCAAGCCGTCGGCCATGCGATGCCCTTTTATAAAATTGTGTTTGGAATAAATAAAAGTAGAAAATAATTTGATTTGAATATAATTAATTTAATTTAAAAATTAAATTTTGTGTTTGAAATTTTTAAAAATAAAATAAAATTTGAATTAAATTAAAAATTAAATTTTATATTTAGAATTCATTAAAATGAGAATTAATTTAATTTAATTTTATTATTTTACATTTTAACCTTGAGAGATAGTTATTAAGAATAAAATAATTTCTTTATTTCAAATCATAATAAATCTTATCAAATTTAATAGAATTTAAAAAAAATAAAATTCATGAGATTTTAAAAATTAAATTATTTTTTAATATTTTAAACACAGAATTTAATTAAATTTGACTTATAAAATAAATTATTTTTAATTTTTTTACATTCTAAACACACTCTAAGAAAATGTCTGAATACAATTTGTCAGTCCTTGCTAACCCAGTGAAGAATTCTCCTTATGATTCTGGAATTGAGTGGGTAGGATAGGGATGGTTTGTTGATCATGGCGATAGCAACTTGGTAATCACTCTCCACAAGAATGTTGGGTCCACCCCAAGGACCAAGCTAATTCCAATCGATAAAGGATGGCTAAAAGTTCAGCGTTAATAGCTGAACTTCAATAGACAAAAACTAGGAAATAAAGCACTATTTTAATGTACTATTTTGATATTTGCAGTGTTGTTGTAAATTTCAATTCAAATTTAAATTTGTAATCACATTATTATATTATTTTAATTTTAAATGAAATCAACTATATATCTTTCTATTTGCATTTCAATTTTTAACGTAATACAATAACTAAAACATTTTCTCAACTCTCGTTAGTTGAAGTCAATTATATAGATCAATCAACGCTAATATGTTTTGCAATACATATATCTCAATTATTATCTCAAAAATTATTTTAGTTATATACTTATGACTAAATTTTAAATGCTTACTTCTTAACAAAATAAGTGGACGTATATCTAACAGGAAAAAGAGAAATACATGCTTAACAAAAGTAGGGGAAAAACGTATGAAACATCTTCCAAGTCAAGTCGTCAAAAGAGAGAGTCCACTATTCTCAATTCTGCAACTTAAATGTACAATCCTAATCCTAAAACACTATTTAGAGTTATAATTAATAGATGAGTGAATGTAAAACCCATCTCATAGCTAATTTGATTGCCACATTACCAAATGACAAGCTTATGAAGTTTTTCGAACATCATCCCCCTCTACCTTAGGAAGAGTGATTGAAAAAAAGGGTGAACAGCTAAATGAAGAAGTAGATTAAGTAGTCCTTCATACGTAAAATAAGTTATAGAGTGCAAGCAGGAGTAGCACCGATTTGTTGCCTGTTTACTGGTGGACTTTACTATTTTGCTTCGAACAGAACAGACACAGTAACCCACCTCATTACCGCATGTAATCAACACAAAAAGAAGGACAAATATTATGGCTTACGTACAAAACAAGGAAGCCATTGAACATCTGATTCTTTGTCTAGTTGAAGGGATCCAAATCCCCACAAGCACAAATTACACGAGCGCCTAGAAAGTGAAGGTCTAAATTCTCAGCAGTGTACAACCAAGAATAGTACCACAACACCGTGTCATTGGAGCTGCCTGGCGCCAAGTTGGTCTCTCACTCCCAACTGTGAGAACATCAACATCAGATAATGGCTTAATTTCCCAATTCCATCTGTCAGGGCAAATGACACCTCCGATCACGTATAACTCATCACCTAGACCAATCATTGCAAAACCAACTCTCCTTCGAAATTCAGATGATGAACATACACACTTCCTCAGTTCTTTGTCCTGCTTGATGAGAAATGGATGGCCCATCACATAAAGTGCATCTTGGACAACTGCCATCGGACCTTGGAGCCACCCACATTCCTCAACGGTCCACCCATGCCCTGCATTGTCTAAAACTTGCACTGTTGACATATCCTTGTGCAGTACATGCACCTTTCCACCAATCACTACTCCTGAACAGGCTGAATTATGAGTGCGATGAAGATCAGGCATTGGAATCCAAACATCCTTCTCAGGGTCATACATTTCTGCTTGAGATATTGATTTTCTGCAGCTAGTGAAGCCCCCAGCCACAACAATTTTCCCATTCAAAACACAGCACGCAAACAAAAGACGGGGAACAAGCATTGATGCCCGAGGGGCCCACTGCCGGACTACAGGGTCATATGACCAGACTTCCTCTGTTGCAAAACAACCATCTTGGTCACCAGTCAAAGGATCAACAGCGTCACTTCCACCACCAAGCACAAACAACTTTCCAGCAGTGGAGACAGCACCAAAGTGGGAAAGGTGCCTGATCTTTGAGGGAAGAACAGGAAGTGTAATCCAGAGATCTCGCAGAGGGTCATACAGCTGCCATAAGTTCTCTGGTTCAAAAGCACAGACACATAACAGATCCTCGGATGAACCAACCTCCTGCCGAGCTTTAAACAGTTCAGGGCTACGAATGGCTGCTTGCCAAGAACGAGAGACAAGCTCTAACTTTGGGTGGAGGTAGAAGGGAACCCGTGCAAGGCACCTAATTGCAACAGCGTCAGGAAGTCCTTCAATCAGTCCAGACATTATAAATTTATAACCACTATTTCATTCGTGTCTGATAATCCTCCACCACTGACTTCCTGCTATAATGGAAGGTGCACCTGCAATCACAATATATATCCAGTAATGTATGCCAAAATTGTGATACTTAAGAAATTCAAATCCAATATACTAACTAGTAGCAGTATTGATTTGAAAGACATGGTCATTAAAATGGCACACACAAAGTTTGAATGAAAATGGTCTACAAAGCATGGTAGATTTTCTTCATTTAGATATCAGAAACAAATTAAATAATAATTTTTCCATTCAATGAATTAAACAGCAGCAAGAATAACAACAAAAGCAGTGCATGGTAGAAGTCATGGTGACAATGTAGACACTTGCACACAATAGTTTCTTCCCTAAGAGTCAACCAAAGACAAGCTGGTTGTTTAAGATAAAGCCAAAAAAGCCTTCTAAAATATCTCACATTTTCAACCCCTTATCCCCAGCAACTGTCCCATGTTCTCTCATAGCCTTCAATCATCAGTTTGCATTTTATCTAATCTACCTTCTCCATCCCATCGTAGAATTGAGACTGCATATAACTAAACCCTATAACTACTCGCATCAACCAGCCTAGCCCTCAAAGTTTAACCGGCCTTCATTCTAGGCAATTGAAGGATAAAATCTGGGTTCATTCAAGATTGTAAAGGACGTGAGAAGGCACAAGAGTGCAACCCAGTATCATCTTATGTTGATTCCCTATATAAAGGACATGAGAAGGAAGAGGGACTACCTTCAAATAAATATGCCCATTCCTCTACTCAACGCATGCTCAAGTTTTAACTTTTAACTCAATTTTTCAATATAATTATGAGAATTGTAGGTAATGATAGATGCTATAGTGGTCAATTAACCAGCAGGATCTAACTCCCAAATCATGCCAAAAAACAGCCTTGTACTTTTTATGTTTTTTTCTTTTCTTTTCTTTTAGTTTGGGAAGGGCCTGGGAGGGGTGGGTGGGTGGGTGGGTGTTGCCACTTCACATATCTGAGACCTTGGATGGGTTATAACCACAGATCAGTTCCTGGAGCTGTTAGTAACAGTTACATAGACCCTCTCTAAGCTGCATTAACTTCAGCTTTGCACAGCTCAATTCCATGATTCCAATATACAGCAAAATGCATACTAAAGGGTCAAGGAAGAGTTGGTTTAATATTAAACTTCCAACACCAATGACAGAGCAATAAAAGCATAAACAAGTGATAAATGAGCAGCAAAGGAAATACCAGTGTCAGATACACCTGGTCCATGAAATTGTAAAAGGGTCATTCGAGCACTCCTTTTCTTACCAAGCACAAAATAGTGCAAAATGTTTCTTTGTCATTTTAGAAAACCATGAATGTCTTATATTGAACCTCATGATGTAATATATATACATTTATACGTGATGCTCCAAAACAAAAACAAAGGTAAAAAGAATATTGATCTGTAAAAGGACAAATGAATTCCATTGGAAATTTTATGCTATAGCAAACATGTGTAAAGAAGCTACATGGAAACCGCCCATGGCTGGGAGAACCAAGACCCACACCAATAGAAGAGAAAGTGAGACAGAGAGAAAGAAAAGCAAATATGATCATGATTTGAAACACACAAGTTGAGGAAAATGTATTGCTTTCATAATAGGCTGTGCTGTGCATGGGTTCAAGTACAGAGTTAAAGGACAAGATGCCACCAAAGACAAGAAAGGGAAAAATTGACCGAAGAACAACATCAATTCCAAGTTTTAGTGCATGATCCAAAACCAATGAACTGAAATTTCCAGACAATGCTTTCAGTACAGGCCAACGAAGGATATAGGCAATGAACAATGTCAAATGGAAAAATAATAATAATAAAGAGAAAGAGAAAAAGAAAAAGAAAAGGAGTCTAAAACCTATGAGGTCGTGTTGGATTCATGAACAACTTCATGCAGAAGCAGTAGAACACAGCTCTTGGAATTCAAATTGGGATTCCAACCCTAACATTTTTCAGCACCAGTTATTAAAAAAAAAAGAGTCTAAGAAAAGAAGGGCAAGTACAAGAAATGTGAAATGGTAAAGCAAGACCGAGTTGAAATTGAAGATGAATAAAGCAATGGGTATTCGATCAACTCCGCATAAAACCAAAATCTACGCAAAATTAAGCATCATCCCTCAGTCACGATTCGAATTATTAAGAATAAACAAATTAATAATTAAAAGGAAAGGCTGGTTTACCTGGCAGCGAAGACGAGCGAAGAAGGAAGGGAACCGGGTGTATAGGGGAGATTGTTGAAGAGAGAGAGAGAGAGAGAGAAAGAAAGGGTTAAGGATGGGAAGGAATTGGGCGTGAAGATGAGTTGCACGGCTAAGGAAAGGGAAGGGCACGCTGAATTAAAGAAAGAAAGAAAGAGTTACAACTTGCAAACAGAGTCAGAGGGAGGCCAATATGAACGTCAATGTGAATGTGAATATGGCTATTAGTGTTAATCTTCCCCTTACCTTCCTTATGGTTTTGTAATGTTTTTGCAAAAATGCAAATCCAATGGGTATGTCTTTCTTTTGAATAAGATTTGATTTGATAAGATTTGTTTTCTAATATCTTTAATATTTTATTTTTATTTAAAAAAATTATTTTAATATCTTTAATAAAACTCTAATAATAATAATAAGAGAAAGAATTAGAATGGGAATAATAACTAACTCTCATGAGTCGTAAAGCTGGCCTTGCCTTGCCCTGCCCTGCCCTTTGTTGAGTTCATTTTGCCCCTTGTGTATAGTAGTTATGATTGCGTGCTCTAACTCACTACACATGTCACGGAGGAAAGGAATACCCTCACCGCATATTCTTAATTCCTTTCATTTCCTTCCTCCCACACCTTCTGGATTCTCCAGTTTTTTCTTTTTTCTTTTCCTTTTTTTTTTCAAACATTTTTCTTTTCTTTGGGTTTTACTATTCTCTTTTGTTTTTTTCCATGCCTAAGCCTAAGAGGTAACATTCAAATTAATTCACGTTAGGTTGACATGCGAATTGTGCGTGGAGAAGGAGATTAAAATAAAATAAAATAAAAACTCAACAACAAATATGTATGAGAAGTATTATATAACACTGGTCCATTCAACCTTAGCTGGTTATGTTGAATTAGATATTGACTCTTGATTTCGTACTGACCAAGCAATCAATCTACCATTTTTTTCTTTTTTCTTTTTATCTATTTTTTTCTTTTCGCTAAAAATATGAGTTTAGATTTGATTTAAAAATAATTAGAATGTTTGTGTAATTTACATAAACATTCTCATTTATTAAATTATTAATAATGTAAAAAATAAAATTAATACTACATATGTGTAAACTACATATGTGTGAGAGGAATCAATAATTTGTATGCACTGTGCTTGTTTAATCTGTAGTTTTCATTATTCTTAATCTATCATTATGATTTATAAAGTATCTCAAAAAAAGATTAATCAGTATCAATTTAATTAGGCAATTAATTTAGGATTTTATGTCAATTGGTTTCAAATTTATATACTGGAAAGTTATTCTCAAAATTTGAAAATTTTATTTATAGGTGGCAAATCACGCATTATAAATTCTTTAGTGCAGCTGTTTATAGGGGGAAAAAAGAAGGTCTCTAGTGTAGTGAATATGTACCTAAACTGATAAGGTTCATACGTGATTTTAAAAATAACGTTTAAAGTTAAACTCTAAAAATATCTAATATAAATTTATGCAATTCGAATATTATGAAACGAGTTGTATATTTTAAAGAGTAAAATGTAAATAATAAATAGCTAGAAAAAATTTGACCAAATTCAGCTAAAATTTACCAAGATCCTAGAGTGGTTGTTTGATAAGCTAAAGTGATGGAGACCGATTCTCTATTTAGAGTTAGTTTATGTGTATTTTGATAAAGATATTTCTTGTGGCATATTCTAAAAAATAGATATAGTTAAAATTCAAACATACAACAATACATTTTTTTACATGTCACATACTCATTTTTCGCTAAATTAACATTTTGATATTATTACTCTTTTATTTAAAAATTAAAAAGTAATAACAATGTAAACTCATTCTCAAAAGCATTATAGCAAAAAAATCTTAACTATCTAATATTTTTTAAATATAAATAGTAATGGTTGAAGAAATAACATATTCATAAATGTGAAAAAATCCATCCCTTAATTTTTCATCAATTATTAGTATTTACACTCATCCATGATTTTACGTATCCCTCTCCAAAATTATGTTACTTTATGTTAATGTAGAGGTGTTTGTAGTTTTTTTTTTTAAAGATTTTTAAGTGTTCTTAGAGAAAGAGATGAGAAATTATCGCGACCGGGATCGCGGCGGGAAAATAGCAACTTAAATGGATTTTAGATATGAAATTGAGAAAATGGAGTCGCCACCAATTTTATTTGAATTTGAAAAAATTGAAAAACCTTTCTTTGAAAATGGTCTTTAAACCATTGGATTAAGTCGGTTATGCTTAGGGAAGGGTGGAAACTTAATCCCACTGCACTTTAACGATCCGTCCAAACACGCACCTTAGATTAATTGTGCAAATTATTAACAATCCTTGAAAATATTTATTTTACCCTTTTTTGCAAACATTGTAACTAAAAATCGAAACTACAAAATTGTGAAAATTTAAATTTGGCTTGATTGAAATTACGCTCCTACGTATCCACTGTGCAATGGGGAACTCAAAGTTACGTAGTTCTTTATAAAATAAGTGTGGGTTGATTGATTTTAATTAAAATGATTTCAAAAATTTGAATTAACAAGCGTCGCGACTCGATTATCCAAATTAAGGATTAAATAGGTGAAGCTCAGCGTCGAGCTAGAGAACGTCACCCATTGATTATTGAGTTTGTTTCGAAATTTTTATTTAAGATTGTAAATCATCAAGTTGTCATGACTCGGATGTTTACAAAATATAAGGGTTAGCAATTTCGTCGCAACTCGGTAACCCATTTTTATTCCTTTTTAAAAAAATTTTAATTATTTCTTTTTTTTTTTTTTTTACTTTTTACTCTTCTCCCTTCTTACCAAAATGCATCATTATGGACAGCAGTCCACGTGATTCAACCTCACACACCCAAAAGACAATCACAATTCCATTTAAAGAGATAAAAGTTGGAGAATTTGACAACCATAACAGCACGCACCAGGGGACATTTGGGGAGGGGTTTGGACCCTGAGATTCGACGGCTGGGAGGCTGACTTCTGATGTTCGACGGTCGGGAATTACCTCTGAAGATCGAGAACTGGTTCTGTGGCCCGACGGTCGAGAGCTGGCCTCTGAGGTTCGACGGTCGGTTGGTTGAAAGATTTGGTATCTAATCCGACGGTCGGTTGGGAAGGATTTGGAGTTCGACGGTCGGTTGGAAAGGATCTTGGGTTGGTCGGTGAGGGGAGTGTAGCTGGTGTGTTTCGACGGTCGAGTGAAGATATGAATTCGACGGTCGAGTGAGGGGATAGAGTTTGGTTGATGGTGATGGAGGTTTGAATAGGTTCGACAGTCGGTGGGGGTATGATGGTTGTTAGTTCGACGGTCGGGTATAGAGGATTCAGGAGTCCGACGGTCGGTTGGTTGAAGGGAAGGATCTGACCTCTGGGGTTTCGACGGTCGAAGAGGGTGTCGGTTAGGTGTGGTAACTGGTGTTGGTGAAGTTTGGAGGATCTGGGATTCGACGGTCGGTTGGAAGGCTGATGGCTTCTGTGCAGTCCGACGGTCGGTTGAAGAGGGGATTCGACGGTCGGCTGGGAGGCTGTTGGATGTGGATATTGAAGGTGAGTTCTCTGGTGGTTCGACAGTCGAATAGGATGGAGCTTGGGGGTCCGACGGTCGGATGAGAGAGGATTTGGGGTTTTGAGTTCGACGGTCGGTTTAGGGATATGGTATTCGACGGTCGGATGTGATGGAAGTAGGTGATGTGGTGAGAGATGGAAGAGATTCGACGGTCGAGAGGAGGAAGGATGTGGTTTAAAGGATTATGACCAGACGGTCGGTTGTGATGTGGTCTTCGGTTCACGGCGGCACAAGTGATTACTGGGTTTTTAGGTGGCTATAGTGGAAAATGGTTGATGAAGAGGAGGTTGGTGGTTTTATTTGGTTGGAGAAAATGAAGATGGAGTTTAGGTGGTTGTGGGTGATGGGAGGTTTTTGCATGATGGTCACGTTGGATGGTGAGAGCTTGGTGAAGGGTGGTTCTTTGTTACATGGTGAAGGTTGGACGTGGAAATGGAGGTGAAGGGTAGTTCTGTTACATGGTGAAGGTTGGACGGGGAAATGGAGTTGATGTGGTGGCTGGTTTGGATGGTTACAGGAGCTTACGGTGAAGAGAGGATGAGTGGGGTGATGGAAGGTGAGGATCAGATGAAGGATGATGGGGGTTGAAAGTTGAATATCCGCTCCTGATGGAGAGATCCCCCTCCAGGTCTTGAAGTTCGTCTTCTCTTATTAGTTGCTAGTCGCCAGGTGATAATGGAGTGGAGTGGTTATGCATAATGGAGTGAGTGATAACAAACTGACAATGGAGTGGGTCATCATGCCTAATGGAGTCAGTGAATTAGTGAGGGAGTAGTTAGAAAATAATAAAAAAGAAAAGTGAGTGTTCTTTGTGTGTGATTTTTTTTGTTTTGTTTATTGTTTATTTTATTTATTTTATTTTTTAATTTTTTCTCTTTTATTTTTAATTTATACTTTTTTTATTTTTTCTTTTAGTCTAGTCAAAATTGGGTGTTCACAGTTGCCCCTCTTTACTTGTTTCTTATTAGATAAAAAGAAAAATTGTGTTTTTTCATTTTATCGTCGTAAGAAACGAGTAAAGAAATGAACTCCAATTTTGTCCGGCAATGCATGAAAGGATAAATGCAAAACAAAGTAAACAATGAAAAGAAATTAGAATGCATGGAGCCAATCCGCTCAACCGAAAGTAAAAAAAAAAAAAATGGGCGACCAAGTCCCGGAATTTAAAAGACAATGGGCAACTGCGTCCCGAAATTTAAAAGACAAGGGGCTTGACCAGAATTTAAAAAAAAAAGCAGGCTTGACCCAGAATTTGAAAGACAGTGGGCTTGGTCCAGAATTTAAAAGACAGTGGGCTTGGCCCAGAATTTAAAAGACAGTGGGCTTGACCCAGAAATTGAAAGACAAAGTGGGCTTGACCTGAATTTAAAAGACACGAGTGGGCTTGGCCCAATTTGAAAAACGATGGGCTTGGCCTAATTTAAGAGACAATGGGCTTGCCTGCAATTTAAAAGACAATGGGCTTGGCCTAGAATTTAAAAAAGACAAAGCGGTTTGAAAACGATGGGCTTGGCCCAATTTAAAACGATGGGCTTGGCCTGCAAATTTAAGAGACGGTGGGCTTGACCTGAATTTGAAAAACGATGGGCTTGGCCTGGTAATTTAAAACGATGGAAGCTTGGCCTGGTTTGAAAAACATGGGCTTGGCCCGAAGATTTGAAAGATAGTGGGCTTGACCCGGAAATTTAAAACGGTGGGCTTGGCCCAAATTTGAAAAACAAGATGGGCTTGGCCCGAAATTTAAAAAACATGGGTTTGGCGAATTTAAAAGACAATGGGCTTGGCCCTAAATTTAAGAGACGGTGGGCTTGGCCTGAATTTGAAAAACATGGGCTTGGCCTGCATTTAAAACGATGGGCTTGGCCCGAAATTTAAAGGACGAGTGAGCTTGACCCTAATTTAAAAAACAATGGGCTTGGCGAATTTAAAAAACGATGGGCTTGGCCCAAAATTTAAAAGACAATGGGCTTGACCCGAATTTAAAAAACGATGGGCTTGGCCCTGAATTTAAAAAACAAAGCTTGGCCCAAAAATTTAAAAGACAATGAGCTTGCCCCGAATTTAAAAGGCAGTGGGCTTGCCCAATTTGAAGGACAGATGGGCTTGGCGAATTTAAAACGATGGGCTTGGCCCGGAATTTAAAAAGACAGTGGGCTTGGCCCAAAATTTAAAAGGCAATGGGCTTGGCCCAGAATTTAAAAGACAGTGGGTATCCGGTGTCCCAAAAACAATGACAGTGGGTATCTGGTGTCCCAAAAGTAATGACAGTGGGTATCTGGTGTCCCAAAAGTAATGACAATGGGTATCTGGTGTCCCAAAAGTAATGACAATGGGTATCTGGCGTCCCGAATTTTGAAAATACAATGGGCAACTGAGTCCCGAAATTTAAATGACAATGGGCAACTGAGTCCCGAAATTTAAAAGACAATGGGCAACTGCGTCCCGAAATTTAAAAGACAATGGGCAACTGCGTCCCGAAATTTAAAAGATAAGGAATAAGCATTTTGATCAAAAAGATTTTTTTTTCTTTTTTTTTTTCATTTTTCTCATTTTCTTTTCTTCGTTTTCCTTTGCTTTTCTCTCCTTTTCTCTTTTTTTCTTTTTCTTTCTTTTTTTTTTCTTTCTTTTTTTCTTTCTCTTTTTCTTCTTTTTTTTCTTTTTTCTTTTTTTTCTTCTTCTTTTTTTTTTATTTTCTTTTCAGAATTTTAAAAAACAATGGGCAACTACGTCCCAGAATTTTAAAAGACAATGGGCAACTGAGTCCCGAAATTTAAATGACAATGGGCACTGAGTCCCGAAATTTAAATGACAATGGGCCACTGAGTTCCGGAATTTTAAAAGACAATGGGCAACTGAGTCCCGAAATTTAAATGACAATAGGCCACTGAGTCCCCGAATTTAAAAGACAATGGGCCACTGAGTCCCGGAATTTAAAAGACAATGGGCAACTGAGTCCCAGAATTTAAATGACAATGGGATAAGCATCTTGATCAAAAAGATTTTTTTTTCTTTTTCTTTTTTTTCTTTTCTCTTTTTTTCTTTCTTATTTTCAAAATTTTATTTGAAAAACATTTGAACCAAGGACGACTTTGGAAAGCTTTAACCACTCAAACTTTATTCACATGCTTTTCTTCCTTAGATCCTTCGGTTTTTCCTTTCTTCTTCTCCTTTCCTTTTTTTTTTTTTTTTTTTCGCTCTCGGCTCTCCTTTCAAGAAATGAGATGAACCATTGCTTAACTGATTCCTTGAGAGAAAATTTTGCCCAGTGTTTAACCTTGTCTCTCATTTAGTTGATTCCCTATAATCGCTTAATAACTCATCCTTGTCTGCGTTGCTACTTCCTTCAACACAACTTCTCCTTAATCCTTCAAAAATTTTGCCCCAAAGATGGCTAACTAAATGCAAACAAAACTGCCCCCTGTGTAGGCGATCACACGCAATTCAAAATTGCCCATTTGGGTGCACCCTTCAAGGTGTTTCGGTGCCAACTTCCTCTCGAGATTTTGCCCATTCATTTGCCCTAACTTTTGTTTAGACCGATCCTTCAGTGTTTTCGACTAACGGGCTCTTTTTCATTTTATTTGTTTTTTTTTTAACTTTTGTTTTGGCCGCCACTTTCGGGTTTTCAACCTAACGAGCTTTTTCTTTTCTTTTCTTTTCTTTTTTTTTTTTTTTTTTTTTTTTTTTTTGTTTTTTTTTTTTTTTTTTTTGGCTCGGTACCTCCTCTTCCATCAATTGGGATTTCCAAGATCTCTTCGATCTGAATTGGTCAATAAGAAATTACCATCGGATGGTCAAATCATGGTGTTGTACTCATGGTCACTTTACCGAAGCATTATGTCACGTACACTCATGAATTCAAAAAGTACAACAGAAAGAAACGAACAACTTCCAGATTGTTCTTAGAAGTTTGATTACAGAAAGGATATCAAGAAAATCGAAAGATTTTTTTTTTTCGCTTGAGTCAAGATTCGACAACTGGACATCATTAATTATCAAACACCCCCACTTACTCTTTTGCACGTCCTCGGGCAAAACAGAAAAAAAAAAGCCCGACTCAAAAGTTAAACATTCTAAAAGACTCAATTTCTAATAATATTTAAGAATGAAGATCAATTAATAATTCAAGTAATCAAACATTCATGAGGCAACACATCTTCACATCTCAAATCAACAAGCAAGGATACTTCAATTGAAAAACATGAGTAAAGAATGATAGATCCTCACAGAATTTACTCTCAATCTCTCAAGTGTTTAAAAGGTAGGTGTTTCACTCAATTCGACCCATGAAAATTTCACTACCATATGCTTGCTTATTTTCTACTTCTCCACTACTCAGAACACATGTATACACAAATCATGAGGACTTTATTCAAGGTTATAATGGGGTCAAGGTAAAGGTGGAAGTAATATGGATATGTCAAGTTAAATACCACAGAGAATAGAAGAGCATTATGATACAGTTAGAGTGGAGAAGATGTTTGAGAACATTCAATCTAACTTTCCCACGATTTTCTTAGTTTTTTCTCATACAGAACAATGATCAATATCTAACTAATGTTTTGTTAAAGATCAATTGGTAGATTGAATTCCTTTAGGCTTGAACATTCTCCTTCTATTCCTGTTATTTCCAATCATCCACCCTCATTCTAGGTATGAATATATCACATGGTGCATTCTTTTGATTGTAGCAATAATCACTCTCTTTTTTTTTTTTTTTTTATAGAAACATATTTTCTTTTTCCCCTTTTTTTTTTTTTTTTTCTTTCTTTTTTTTTTTTTTATATAACCAATCTGCACATGCACCCCCACACTTGTTCAAGGACTCATCAAATAACAAAGTCAATGCTCTCTTATTCCCTAAGGTTGGGTTAGAACATGGTTTTTCATTTAAGGCACGTAATGAGTTAGAAACAAAGAATGGTCAAATAAGCTCAAAGGGGTTAAGCAAAGGAAAATATGCAAGGTTGGCTATTTGGCTAAACGGCTAAGAAAAGGGCCTCAATCATGTTCATGCATACAAGTGAAACGTAGCCTCAAAAAGAATCAAAGCAAGTTCTAGAGTGATCATTATCATGAGTGAAAATCACACAAGAAAGAAGAGAATGGCATAAATGTTGAATCCATCCATTAGGCTCAAGATCTCACAAGATATAGTTCTATCATTCTCACCACCAATTCAACATCCATAACCAAACATATGATTTTTAAGAAAGAAGACAATTTACTCAATCATGCAAATTTTCCCGAATTTCAATTGCTACTTCCACACAAACTAGTTATCTACCCCAACTAAAATGCGTCTCAAGAGTAAAATTTACTCCTACTACTGCCATCCTTAACTGGTTTAGAAAATTATCGACAAACATATAAACATATTAACACATGCATATACCTTTTTTTTTTGTTTTTTTTTTATATTTAGGCACACAACGATCCTTCCCCCAACCAGATCATAACATTGTCCTCAATGTGAAAGAGAGATATAGAAAAGAGCAAAACAACCTGATAAGAAGTGAATCAACGCCCAGTAGAAAAGACGCACAATACACACACCTTTTTTTGTTTTTGTTTTGTTTTTGTTTTTATATATTTAGGCACACAACGATCTTTCCCTCCAACCAGATCATAACATTGTCCTCAATGTGAAAGAGAGATATAGAAAAGAGCAAAACAACCTGATAAGAAGTGAATCAACGCCCAGTAGAAAAGAAGCACACAGTCAGTGCTGCATCGGACCCTGATAAGAAGTGAATAGAACTTTAGTACTTCCACAATTTAATACTAATTACTACCCTACTACTCCTTACTCTGCCACCAATTGAGATGCGTCTCAAGATAAAAATTACTCCTTACTCTGCCATCCCTATTTACTTTTGTTATTAATTGATGACAAACACAACAAACATATTAACAAACACACTTTTTGAATTTTTTTTTGGTTTTTTTTATTTTTTGTTTTTTTTTGTTTGTTTTTTTTTTTGTTTTTTTTTTTGTTTTGTTTTTTTTTTTGTTTTACACAACCATCCTTCCCCCCAACCAGATCATAACATTGTCCTTAATGTTAAAATATAGATGAGTAAAGGATAGAATTACTTGTTGGAGAAAGCGGACACAAATTTAAACAGAAACAAAGTACAATAAAATCAAATCGATTAAAGAGAAAGTGTCAGATCTGGCTTGCTTTTCTTGTTACTTCCTTTGCTGCTTCCTATTGACCAATCTATTTGAGCCAATACCTTATCAGTACATACTCAAAAGCTTCCAATTTATCCATGAGCTCATCAATAGTGGAGGCGAGAGATAAGAAGTTGTCTTCTTAGAAGGAGTGATAAATTTACGTTCCACAACTTTGTCAAGAAAAAATAACAAAAGGTCAAAGAAATTATTAACATTCAACAAACCAATGGGTTTATGATGGATGTTCAATTCGACCAAGAGACAATTTGAAAAATTTCTTCCAAAGTACCAAAACCACCTGGTAAGACAAGAAATGCATCGAATTGTCAATCATTATTTTCATGCGTCCATGCATGGATGTTACACAATTTCTTCTCCAACTGTCTTGCCAGTGATGTTACTTTCAGCTAAAGGTTTAGGAATAACACCTAAAATCTGACTGCCTCCTATAAGAGTAGCAAGTGAAACAGCCCCCATTAACCCACGACAACCTTCCCCATATACAAGATGAATGTTCCTCGCAGCAAGTGATCGACCAAGAGTGCTAGCTGCATTTACAAACTCTAATCCCTTCCCATAACTCGACCCACAAAAAACACAGACATTTTTTAGGTTACGAATAGCAGGCCCCATTCTATACCCTTCTTCTCTTTGAGTGTTTCTGAGTTGAAGATGAAGGAGAAAATGAAGTGTTTAAATAAGAAAAAGAATGGAAAGGGAAATAATTGCACCTAGAAGGGTAGGTCGGCTGTTGTCAGAAAAGGTTGAATTTAAGAAACATAAAATCTTTTTTTTTTAACTTTTTTTTTTAAAGAAAATTATCAGGGTAAAGAAGTCTAGAAACCCCCGAAGGATCCCATCCAAAAGATCGTCTGTCCAAAACCAAAATTCAACAAAATCATACAAAGATAACAAATGATTACATACTTTTATGTACAGGTTTCATGGCATATCTTTATACTGCGCGTCATGAGTGCAGTAATACCAAGACGGCTCAGCCAATCTGGGCATTCTTCTCCCTCCCGCTTGTGGGATATTTTGGATTGAGCTACGACGCCACTAATTAAAGTGCGTAAATCGACAGCCTACCACCAACGACCACGACCAAGTGAGAGGTCGCTGAAGAGCCCATGGCATTAAATCACAGGATTCAGCTCAGAGGCATTGTCACGCGAGAATGCAAACACGAGACGCTTCTTTCTGTCCATCAACAAGCAGAGCCTTTGGTTAAAACCTGGGAATGCTTGCGCGGCTCTCTGCAGAGCATGGCACACGAACCTTATTTACCGACCGGCGTGCGAAGGTCCACCCGAGTCAATGACGGGTCTGCCACTCCACCGGCGGGGGCTCTAATCTAATTAAAGACCAAGTACAACCGAAGTTTCGCCTTTTTTCATTTTTTCGGTTTTTAGTTTTTTTCTTTTTTTTTTTTTTTTTTTTTTTTTTTTTTTCTTTTTTTTTTGAAAGATAATATATACATGTTGTTGTGATTGTGGCTCACATCTTCCTCTGGTTTCACGTCCAGAAACGGCTTAAACGCCTTCTATGAGTCGAGGATAAGCTTCCCATCCAATTTTCTTATAAATTGGCAAACAGGGTCTTTTTGAGTCAGATTCCCAAGACTGTAACGCTCCTGCTCGTCCTTGAAGAGATTCCACAAACTAAGAAGTTCACGCTGTACAACTCCACAAGAATGCGTCTCAAGAGTCAATAAGATATTATCTAATGACTCCTTACTCAGTCCATTCTTAATGAAGAATATTTTATCTTCTCTATTTACAGAAACCATCCCCAAAGAGTGACATCGCATGTTGCAATTCCATCGTGCACACTTGTAACAAACTTTCATTCTTTTTGCTCTTCTCCTTTTTGAAAATGAACTTTTACCGAGACCAGGCATGTATGGGACAAATGAATCTGAAGATTCACCAGCTAAACGAACCTTTGCTTCGATTATCCAGTATATATCTTCTCGGGATGCCCTTATACATTAACAATCTCGATCTTTCACACCTAGCTTCATAGACTTTTGTTAGAGCATTTAGAGGGAGAGAAGGAAAATATTTTCTTAGGTTTGAAAGAATGGCATCCATTTTGAAAGGAGAAGAAATCAGTTATTATGGGAAACGAAAAATAAACCGACTTGAGAGTCACGAATACAGTTATCCGCCACTTAACCTAAGCAACACGAGAGAACTCAACAACTTGATGTTCCGAAATGGTTGAGTCTTGGTCCATTAACTTTAAGCGTATTACCATTCTTAGGATTCTCAATGTCTATGGCCCCATAAGATACACGTGTTTGACAACAAAAGAACTGCGCCTCCTAGATCTCAATTTTCTAAGGAGTAGGTGCGGATGAGAATCTTAAAGCAAAACTTTATTGACCAATTTCCGCAACTTTTGCAAAAGGTGTATGAGACCTTGAATAAAGAAGGCCAATAAAATCCATACTTGCAAGATTCTCATGCTTGTTGTCTCCACATGCTTCCGATAAAATTTAATGGCACTACCTACCTCATTGTCGAATGCACACAAATTTGTCTTTTTTTTTCTTCTTTTTTTTTTTATTCATAACGCGGATGGAGAAGACGGTAACATCATACAAGGAATGTCATGCATAAAATGAGATGAATGAAATGAAAACATTTTCTTTTCAAATGCATGGAATGAAATGCATGATTTATTTATTTTTTTTATATATATTTTTTAGAATACTAAAGATGTCATGCATGAAATTTTTTTTTTATGAGAATGCCTGATTTATTTTTTATTATTTTTTTAAACGCTAAGGATGGCATGAAAATGCATGATTTTTTTTTTAAGAATGCTTGGAGTGTCATGAAAATGCATGATTTTTTTTTGAATGCTAGGAATGCATGATTTTCTTTATGCAATGTCATGAAAATGTAAGTTTTTTTTTTTTAAGATTATAAAAATGCAAGATGATTTTTTTTTTTTTAAGAATAGATGGCATGAGGAAAGAAGAAGTACGCTCCCTTTGTGTCCTAATGAGGTTGCCTTAAACTTGGGAATTCCATCCTAAGGATCTAAGAGTCTTTCTGGTTCGTGATAACTTCCATAGGGTGGCTCTTCTATTTTAGAGGTCTCTAGAGCCAAGTCCTATTTCAGAATGTTGATCACGAAATAGTGGGTAAACAAACTAGGTGTGGGACATTCATGAAAAAGGCGCACTCTAGATGAGGTTTTCGCGATAACCAAACAGGAAGTACATCCAAAATGGCTACCACTACGCAACCTCTACTTAACTTAGGCTTCACTCAGACCCGGGTATAGGGCCCCCACTCGAATGTGTGTGCTTTACGTGTAGATGCAGGTGGGTCTTTGGGAGCGTACAAACCTGTATAAAAATTTAAAAAGAAACTACCCCCAACCCGCAAAAACATATATACAATAGCCGACGTGAATCATCTATCCTAAGGTTTCAACAATTATGCACAAATATATACAAGTAACAATATACATAAGATAATGCTATCGAGATATTTACATAAAACAAAAATAAATAAAATCCATTTACAAACAAAAAGAAAACAAAAAACGAAGATAAAAGGGGTAAAATAAATAAAATTATTAACAATTTGCACAACTAACAACAACAGGCTTGACTCTCCAAATGTCCCCAGTCGCCATCTGTCGCGACCGGGATCGCGGCGGGGAACAGCAACTCGAAATTGGATTTTAGAATATGAAATTGAGAAAATGGAGTCGCCACCAATTTTATTTGAATTTGGAAAAATTGGAAAACCTTTCTTTGAAAATGGTCTTTAGAACCAGATTGGATTCGGGAGTCGGTTATGCTTAGGGAAGGGTGGAAACTTAATCCCACTGCACCCCTAACGCACCCGTCCTAAGACGGTACCTTAGATTAATTGTGCAAATTATTAACAATCCTTGAAAATATTTATTTTACCCCTTTTTTGCAAACATTGTAACTAAAAAACGAAACCACAAAATTGTGAAAATTTAAATTTGGCTTGACAGAAATGAAATTCTGCTCCTACGTATCCCCTGGTGCAATGGGGAACTCAAAGTTACGTAGTTCTTTATAAAATAAGTGTGGGTTGATTGATTTTAATTAAAATGATTTCAAAAATTTGAATTAACAAGCCGTCGCGGCTCAGTTATCCAAATTAAGGATTAAATAGGTGAAGCTCGCGTCGAGCTAGAGACGTCACCCATTGATTATTGAGTTTGTTTCGAAATTTTTATTTAAGATTGTAAATCATCAAGCTGTCGCAACCCAGATGTTTACAAAATATAAGGGTTAGCAAGCTGTCGCAACTCAGGTAACCCATTTTTATTCCTTTTTAAAAAAAAATTTAATTATTTCTTTTTTTTTTTTTACTTCTTTACTCTTCTCCCTTCTTACCAAAATGCATCATTATGGACAACAGTCCACGTGATTCAACCTCACACACCCAAAAGACAATCACAATTCCATTTAAAGAGATAAAAGTTGGAGAATTTGACAACCATAACAGCACGCACCAGGGGACGTTTGGGGAGGGGTTTGGACCCTGAGATTCGACGGTCGGGAGGCTGACTTCTGATGTTCGACGGTCGGGAATTACCTCTGAAGATCGAGAACTGGTTCCTGTGGTCCGACGGTCGAGAGCTAGCCTCTGAGGTTCGACGGTCGGTTGGTTGAAGGATTTGGTATCTAATCTGACGGTCGGTTGGGAAGGATTTGGAGTTCGACGGTCGGTTGGAAAGGATCTTGGGTTGGTCGGTGAGGGGAGTGTAGCTGGTGTGTTTCGACGGTCGAGTGAAGATATGAATTCGACGGTCGAGTGAGGGGATAGAGTTTGGTTGATGGTGATGGAGGTTTGAATAGGTTCGACAGTCGGTGGGGGTATGATGGTTGTTAGTTCGACGGTCGGGTATAGAGGGATTCAGGAGTCCGACGGTCGGTTGGTTGAAGGGAAGGATCTGACCTCTGGGGTTTCGACGGTCGAAGAGGGTGTCGGTTAGGTGTGGTAACTGGTGTTGGTGAAGTTTGGAGGATCTGGGATTCGACGGTCGGTTGGAAGGCTGATGGCTTCTGTGCAGTCCGACGGTCGATTGAAGAGGGGATTCGACGGTCGGCTGGGAGGCTGTTGGATGTGGATATTGAAGGTGAGTTCTCTGGTGGTTCGACAGTCGAATAGGATGGAGCTTGGGGGTCCGACGGTCGGATGAGAGAGGATTTGGGGTTTTGAGTTCGATGGTCGGTTTAGGGATATGGTATTCGACGGTCGGATGTGATGGAAGTAGGTGATGTGGTGAGAGATGGAAGAGATTCGACGGTCGAGAGGAGGAAGGATGTGGTTTAAAGGATTATGACCGACGGTCGGTTGTGATGTGGTCTTCTGGTTCTGGGCGCAAGTGATTCTCGGGTTTTTAGGTGGCTATAGTGGAAAATGGTTGATGAAGAGGAGGTTGGTGGTTTTATTTGGTTGGAGAAGATGAAAATGGAGTTTAGGTGGTTGTGGGTGATGGGAGGTTTGTGCGTGATGGTCACGTTGGATGGTGAGAGCTTGGTGAAGGGTGGTTCTTTGTTACATGGTGAAGGTTGGACGTGGAAATGGAGGTGAAGGGTAGTTCTTTGTTACATGGTGAAGGTTGGACGGGAAATGGAGTTGATGTGGTGGTGGTTTGGATGGTTACTGGAGCTTACGGTGAAGAGAGGATGAGTGGGGTGATGGAAGGTGAGGATCGGATGAAGGATGATGGGGTTGAAAGTTGAATATCCGCTCCCGATGGAGAGATCCCCTCCGTGTCTTGAAGTTCGTCCTCTCTTATTAGTTGCTAGCCGCCAGGTGATAATGGAGTGGAGTGGTTATGCATAATGGAGTGAGTGATAACAAGCGACAATGGAGTGGGTCATCATGCCTAATGGAGTCGTGAATTAGTGAGGGAGTAGTTAGAAAATAATAAAAAAGAAAAGTGAGTGTTCTTTGTGTGTGATTTTTTTTTGTTTTGTTTATTGTTTATTTTATTTATTTTATTTTTTAATTTTTTCTCTTTTATTTTTAATTTATACTTTTTTTATTTTTTCTTTTAACCTGGTCAAAATTGGGTGTTCACAACAGTTAGGATTTTGCTATAGAAAAGTTGAACATTTTAACATTTGACTTTTAACTAAGGATGTAAATTAGTTCGAATGACTCAACAAATTTAAAAAAATTTGATCAAAATCAGTTAAAATTAGGTCGATTCTTAATTTTCATGATTTGGAATCCAAACTGATCCTATTAGAGATTTTTTTTTTTTTTTTATGAACCCGAATTAACCTAACTCAGCCCAACATTTTGTTTTCATTATTTTTTTGAGGTGGTTGCTCTGGTGCAACTAAAATTTATTTGTCACTGGTGACATTCTATAATCTTCTAACATGTAAGCAAATAAGTCCAGGTCTTCAATCAATGTAAGAAGGTTATTTTGTATTTTTTTTGTTGTACTATCTTAAGGGATTACCAAAGCTGAAAACAATTGTGCAATCTTCAAAATAAATCCAATAACATTCTTTCGAGAGAGCCACGTGAGCAAGGGTGAAGCTCTGTCTGAGTTCGTTTGAAAAGTGAACGGCGACAATGTTATGTTATCATCTGTGAATGCTTCATAAGTTTCGACCTTTAGATCTGCATTCTGATCTTTAGCATTGTGACAACAATCTTATTGATCGGACGGAGGGTTTTCTCTCTCCTCAACACTACAACATTCATATATGCATTTGGAGAAAGAATTAAAAAAAAGCATCATCATTAGCTTTCATAAATGACAAACTTGACATCACTTATCATATTTTTATTGGATTTTTTTTTGGTCAGAAACAATTTATTTTGCATATTGAACAATTATTTTCAGCTTTGGTATTACCCTTAAAGGTAGTACAGCAAAAAAAAAAATTACAAAATAACCTTTTTACATAGATTGATGAGCTGGACTTATTTGCTTACATGTTAAAATACTATTGGAAGATTATAGGATGTCATCAGTGGCCAATAATTTTTAGTTGCACCAAGACAACCACCTTTTTTTTAATTATTTTTAAAAAAAATTCTCCATATTTTTATAAAAATGCCTTGACCCATTGACTCGACCTAAACCAAACTGCATCTCATTAGTTTGATTTGGTTTGAATATCTCAACTAAAAAATACAAAATCTGAACCAAATTAAACCAATCACTTTTTATCAGTTTGCATTTTTTTATACCATAAACCCGAATTAATCCGACCTGATTACATCCTTACTTTTAATATTATTATCAGCTAAAAATATGTGGAACTCTCCTTGTTTTTAAAACTCAATCTGCTGTTGCTTTTTGGTTGGTGACCAATGAAAAAATAAGACCCTTCTACACTTGAGCTTTTCCTAGTATTACCTAATCAATTGTAGTATTAAAAAGTTATAATATTAAAAGTGTAGTTGAAGTGAGAGGTAATGATAACCTATAAATTGATATGACATATATTTAATGGTATATAATAAAAAATATATTTTAAGAGCACCTAAAAATTTCTTTTTTAAAAAATATTTTCTTAATTTCCAAGGAAATTTGTAAGTATTTTTTTTATAAAATAATATACATTTTATTTTTGGCAACATGTTTAATGTCCATAAAAAATGTTAGTGAAAAGAAATTATGAAAAGTAAACTACTTGTAAATATTTTCAAATTTAAACCTAAGAATATGTTTGAGTGATTTAGATAGAATGAAAGAAAATGACAAATAATGAAATTAAATGGAAGGAAAAAGAATGAAATAGAAAAATACATGTCACTCTTTTATTTAGTTATTTAATAAAAGAAGGAGAGGGACTCTCACTAAAAATCATTTCACTCCTTCCTTTTATTGATCCTTCAATTTGGAGAAACAAAAATATGAAATTTTAAATGATAAGAAAAAAAAAAAAACAACAGCTCTTACTATTTTATTCTTTATCACTCTTTCTCTTGTCATCCTTCTATCCAGTTCGTTTTATTTCTACAAAATGTTCTAGGCATGACCTTTTGAAATCGAATCCACAAGGTTCAACCTCTTTCATATCATCCATACAAAATAAAAAAGACATTTCCCAAGCTATAATACTATAATAGGTCTCAACAATAAATTACAACTCATGACACCCACTCTTCAGATAAATAATTTCGAATCGCTTTACGTTTGCATATATTTTCCCGATTTCAACTTATTCGAGTGTTCGAGTTAGAGTGAAGATAATTGTTTAATTATCTAGTCTTATTATTCGTCTAATTTTTATATATTTAATTTTTTTAAACATATTTATAAATTTATTTTATATCATACAATAATATTATAATTATATGCAAATTAATTTAATATTTTTCTTATATTGATATATAATATAAATATAATATACATATAAAAATTATATACAAAATATTTCCCTTAATTATGTGACCCTTCACAACGCACGAGTGTCTGATCCCAAACTCTGGAAGTTCGGATTCTAATATATCATTAATCAAGCCACATCAGCATCAACCGACTTACTTACCCGTTATTATTTTGGTACAGTACAAAAACCTACAAATTCTTATCATCTTCAAATAAACTAAAAGTATAAACATGGTAAATTTATTATAGAAATAATAAAATGCTTGTATAACAATTTCATTTAATATAAAAAGACTGAAGTATCATTAACGCTAAACTAAATAAGGACGGTCACTCCTATAATTCATTTCGATTCCAGTTTCGTTCATCCCGCTATAATTAATTAGGCATACCTAACTTGTTCTAATTACTTGTCCTTTATCTAATATGACTTCAATATCACGATTTCTAAAATTTGTAAGACGAGTGGTATCTGGCTAAAATTGATGAGTCACGTGGCACTCACCAGTCACTCCACAAATACACTGATAATGAAATGATAAAGAAATTGGAAACTGATGTTTCGTTTACCTATCAAGATTTAAAAGCATGAGATAAGAGCATGACGTTCGCTCTCTCCTGCTTATCAATACAATCAATTACATTGTTTCAATTAAATTCTTAAAACCTTCGTGATCCACCAGTTTTCTTTTATGTACATATATTGAAGATCCCGAGGTTCTTCTTAATTTATATACATTCAGATCTGGTTTATAGATGATCAGATCATGAATTTTTTTCTTTTCAGAACCTTGCTGACTTGAAAGATCCATATCTATTTCATACTCTTTTTTTTGTGTGCAAAAGTACATCTACTTTTTAATTATTGCAGCAGCTTACTTACAAATCATAGGTTAATTCAAAAGGTCGACAACATATTTATCTTCACAAAAAATTGAACAAATAACTGAGTCAATTACGGTACGGCAAAATATACTAAATCACTTTGCAATAAATTAGTGTATATTTAAAAGTTAAACTGTTAAAAATTATAATTATAATATAATGAGAGACAGAGTATTATTTAATACTTCTAAAAACAAATATACAAAATTATTATGTTTCATCTTTTTTTAATATTTATTTAGATAACCGATGGTTAAAATTCATTAGCTTGGCTCCAAAAAAATTGGCATAGGCCAAACTTTTCGCAATATGTTACGGATCAAAACGAATCTGGTATCAAAGCACATAATCCGCATCAAATACACAAGGGAAATCCTAATTTGGTTAAGACATGGCCAAAGGAAAACAAAAAACCACTGTGCATGCTCTAAGCAGTAGAATTCAGACAATATTAAGGCTTTCAATTTTAAAAATGTGCAGCAACGTAGCCTAGGTTGTGGTCATGAAGGTGAAAGTCAAAGTCGTTGCAAAGAGAAACAAGACAAGCAAAGAAGATGGTAATTTAGTGGAACTTGAATTTCCATGATATGCGCCAACGCCACTTCCACTGCCTCCGGTCGTTGGTGAAACAGTGTTAGATCCAATTCCTATATCAAAAAACCTCAAATTAACTAACATGCTAATACTTTACCCTTTCTTTTTATTTTTGGGTACAGTCATAATAGGGAAATGAAAAATGTCAGAGGGACATTTCTATCCTTTAAATCTCTCACATCTAAAGATATACAGTAAAATCAGAGTATATGTGTGTGTAAAAAACGAATGAAATCAATTGTAATTAAACAATTGAAAACTGTAAAAATGAAGATATAAGATAATATCTGTGAGTATGTTTAACGTTATTCTACTGAAATTGAAATAAACATGAACCAAATTGCAGACTTTTTTCTTGAGTGGGAAAGGTCAACAATACAATGAGGTTGGGAGGAATTCTTAGGTACCATATGACTAATGCATTTATCTTATGAGTAGTGTTATATGCTAGCTTTTTACGAATGTTATCCACAAATGACTTAGATCAATGAAAAACACAATTTCATGCTCAGACAAAAATTATGGATGAGTGATTTGACAAAACGAATAAAAATAGCAAATGAATTAATATTTCGTGAGTTGTTTTATGAATCTGAATTCGTGGCAAAAAAACATTTCTCTTTATCTTATTCTATATTATTTAATGTATGTTTCATAAGCTATGTGTAATTTTTTTTTTCTCATTTTAACGACATTTCTAACGTGACACATGCTTAATGATTTAGAACATGAGAAATATCTTATTCTCAAAACACCTAATAATTTTTCTTTCTTTTGGTACCTGAAGGAGAATTTGGAATGTTGGAAACATAAACGCCTGTTGGAGAAGAAGCTGAGCCTGAAATCAAAATAAAGAATAAAGTTTTTCATATCTTTCAGTTACATATTTCATTGTGAAATATTTTCAGCAACAAATTTAACTCATACCGCTGCAGGTGCTAATAGGAGGTGTCTGGACTCTGCAAGCGCTGGGAAGTGCCAAAGCCTGAGTCTGATTGATGTTGAGACTGGCAGCAATAGATGAGGCACCACCATTAACAACCTCGCATAGGCACTGTGGCTGTGACCTCACCACAAAGGCAAGTTGAGAGCAGCACCCAGAGGATGGGGTAGAGGCGTTTCCTGTTATGTAGTCAAGGCAGGGAGAAAGACTTAAGAGCACATTGGTGCAACTTGATTGAGATTGAGCCACTGTTGCTCCCCAAAGAGCCACCACCACAAGGGACATGCTCAGCAGCATCTCAATCCTTTTGGGTGCCATGCGATGTTTTTGCTACCAGATTTTCAGATAATGTTGGTGATCAAATGCCAATATTTAAGTGCTGAATTAATGGTTTTTTTGTTTTTTGTTTTGGGATTGTTTAGAGGTGGAAAAGTCACAACATAAAGACTTATAATGAGAAAAAAAAAAAAAGCAGTGTGAATTAAAGAGTGGCAGCTGGCTAGTTTATGCTGGTGAACGACTTTTTTGCTTTCTATACAGCAGATTCTTTGTTGAGAATCTAACTGAAGCTTTACTAATTTGATTTAATAAAGTTGCCTTATGTGTCCTTCTATGGTTCGTATCTTTTCTGCATTGCTCTTTTGATATGTCCCTAACGTATGAGTAATATTGTGCGCATGGAAAGCACCTGAATGATAAATATATAATCTTTTCATGGTGGCTTTACCTTTGTTTTAGCATGATTTGTAACCAAATTAAGTGTGCATGCCATGTTTCAAGTGCAACAATTATGATGCTTAGTGGAGTAGGCTACTTAAAGGGAATTAAAATTTTGAAGCATATAATAATAAATGCTTAGAAGAGAAGGCAGCTATAGTCATGCCCAATCCAACATGTGGATGATGGTATACTTTTTTTCAAACAACTTTTCGATTTTTCTATTTCCGAAGTTTGCACAGATCACGCCAAGAATAGAAGGAAAAGATAAAAAGATAAAATGATTTAAATTAAGGCATCCATATAACTGTATGTCAAATATTTGTTATTTGAAAGTAAGTACCGTGCATTACACACGTTTTTTTTTTTTTTACATCTATAATTATAACAATATATGCATAATTAATTTGTTAAGATGAAATAAAAAAATATAAATAAAAAATAAAAAATATTTAAAATTATTAAAATTATAAAAAGATATACATAATTAATTAAAATGATTATTTGAATTTGAAATTTAAAAGAAAAAAAATGTCATTTTAAGAGATTAAGTCACTTTCAAAAGAATCTATTTTAATTTATTATATATGAGATAAGAGATGCTTAACATTTCAATCCATGTTTTAAAAATTAAATCAAACATTAAACTGGTTAAATTTCTGAGTTATGATTTGATTGATTTAATTGATTAAATTTGTGATAAATCATAATTAAACTAGATATATTCAAATCAAATATATAATCAATTCATGATTCAACTGATTCAATCGGCATTAACTTGATTTTAAAAACATTGATATCAATAACATACCCCCTAAACTTCTAAACAAAAAGGCAAAAAACATGAGATCAAACTCGCATTAGAATCTAACCCTGTACAGTTAAATTTTGATATGACAATGCAAGAAACTAGAAAAATAACAACGGCACCAAGTATAAAGGGCGTTTCCTTGACGCTTCTATGAGATGCTCTTCTATTTGTCAAGGGAAGTGTTTTGGAGCTTGGACCCCGTTCTTGCATTCATTCAAGTAAAATAAAACATGATTGGTAGGAAAATGATGTTTTTACGTATTTTTTTTATCTTACATCATTTTTTATTATACCTTTTAATAGTTGTGATTAATTGAAAGAAAGTGATGTAGTCACTTTTTATTATACTTTTTAATAATTATGATTAAGTGAAAAAAAATAAAAAAAAATGATGTAATCAATGATATAGAGATAAATTGAGAAAAAAATGATGGAAGAAAATCATGCTTATATACATAAAAGGCAGTCCTAACATTGAGTTTATACGAATTGCGGTTGGTCAGAATGCTACTTTGTAGCCAATAATGATTGGTTGGACTTGAAATAGACTTTCACTCCAGACAAATTTTACCTTCCATGTTAAGGGTTCGAAGAATCTTTTGTTGTAAAATTTGACCTATAATGAAATGGGTTAGCAAAACCGTGAAGCCTGTAGCGTGTAAAGCACTGTCCTCAAAGATTAGTTCGGTATAGACGAAAATCTCCTAGGGTACTACAGACTCTTCCTATTTGACAAGAACTACGAGAGATATAGAGCAGAATTGTAACCCAGAAGAGAAGACGAAGAGAGAATATTAGCAGAGAGAGAAGATGAAGAAAATTGTTGTGTACGAAAAACGTTAATAAGTGAACAGTATTTATAGATGGTAAAAAAAGAGCCGTTAGCAGAAAATGTTAGAAAAGAAACGTTAGAAACTGCCCGTTAGAAAATGAATTTGTCCATTGGAAAAACCAAGTCAAAGTGATCGTTGGAAGATCAAGTCAAAAGTGACCGTTAGAAGACCAAGTCAGTTTTAACCTCATTAAAAAACTCATTTTCAGGTGAGCTCAAAAAATTAATTAAATAGTTCACAAAAAGATTCGAGCCTCATGATATCACGTGCAGGAGGGCAAATCGATGATTTGCACTAGCCATGAGCTTTCGGCTCATTTTTGTGCGCGCGAGCTCACCACCTCATTTGTTTCTTACAAAGCCCAAAACACAAGTTGATATATAAACTCTTCCAAAGACATACTTCTAACCAGTGAGATTTTATTCTTTTGAAATAAAACACTTTTCACAACAATCCCCCACATATTTCAAAAGAATATAAATAAATAAAATCAATAATTTTAAAAACAAAATCTGGGCTACATCATGAGTGCAAACATTTCGAATTTGGTGTCTTTTAGACTATGAACCAGACCTAGATAAATAGGACTTCAACTTACAATGTAAATGGTGAAGTTTAAACTTCTATGAGCCAAAACATTTTTCATGTAAATTAGAATCCTATTTGATCACATTTACATCATCATTTATCTCTTGCTGTTAACGTAGTTTGCACTTTTTGGCCATGTGCATGCCTGGTTGTTCATGAGTGCTCGAGAGACTATGTCATTTTCTCATAGAAGCAGCTCCACTCCACACTTATATAGGTGATTTCATCAAGTGTATACTGCACTTTATACACCACCTGTAAGGGATATGAAATACATTAAAAGCATTTAGTTTATCCTCACAATAAATGCAGTCTTGCACTTTTCATACTTCTCACACCATAAGAAAGGACAAACAAAGTGCTAGCAGTACTAATAAGTGACTTTTTATTACCTATATGAACTTTTTCATGGTATCTCCACTTATAAAAGTTGGGTTACCATCACTATTAGTTTCAAATTGGCTTAAGTCTCATTCCCTTCGATGTGGTATTTATTAAGTTCCTTCCCAAAGGCTTAGTAAGATGATCGACCAAGTTCACTTTTGACTTCACATAATCAATGGATATAGTTCCATCTTTCAGCAGATGCTTTATTACTTCATGTCTCAACCTAATGTGTCTGTTCTTACCATTAAATATTTTATTATTTGTAATAGATATTGCCGCCTTGTTGTCACAATGCATATACATAAAAGGGGTTGGTTTTATTCCCAATGGAATATTTTCTAAGAAATTTCTCAACCACTCGACCTCATTACCTATTTTCTCCAGAGCAATAAACTCTGACTCCATGGTGGATTTTGCAATTATTGTTTGTTTGGCTGATCTCCAAGTCACCGCACTACCACCAAAGGTGAACACATAGCCACTAGTGGATTTAATCTCATCTGAATTTGAGATCAAATTAGTATCACTGTATCCTTATAATACAACGGGAAATCCACAATAAGCAATACCATAGTCCATGGTACCTCTCAAATATTTCATTAGTCTAGCAAAAGCGGCTCAATGATCATTATTAAGATTATGTGTATATCTATTCAATCTGCATACAGCATATGCTATGTCAGGTCGAGTGAAATTCATCAAATGCAACAGACTCCCAATAATCTATGCATACTGAGATTGGGCAACAAGATTACTTCTGTTTTTCTTTAACTGAATGTTAGCGTCATAAGGGGTACTCACTGGTTTGACATTAAAATGTCCAAACTTCTTTAGAAGTTTCTCAACATAATGTTCTTGTGACAGCATTATACTGTCACACTTCCTTATGACTTTAACACCAAGAATTACACTAGCCACACTCATGTCTTTCATGTCAAATTTAGATGCAATAAAACATTTTATTTGATGCACTATGTCATGGCTAGTATTAAAAATGTGCATGTCATCCACATATAGACAAATAATCACACATTCATCATTTACTAATTTTGCATATACACATTTATCTACTTCAACAGAAGAAAAACCATCACTGATTAAAGTTTGATAAAATTTTCATGCCACTGTTTAGGTGCTTGTTTCAGACCATATAAAGATTTAAGAAGTTTACACACTTTGTTTTCTTGTCCAGGAACTACACACCCCTCAGGTTGTATCATATAAATTTTTTATTCTAAATCATCATTTAAAAAAGCTGTTTTAACATTCATTTGGTGAATAACCAAATTATATGCAGAGGCTAAAGCAATCAAAACACGAATAGAAGAAATTCTAGTTGTGGGAGCAAAGGTATCAAAAAAGTCAACATTTTATTTTTGAGTAAAACCTTTTGCTACTAATCTAGCCTTATATTTTTCAATTGATCCGTCAGGATTATATTTCCTTTTAAAAATCTATTTACAACCAATTAGTTTTGCTCTAGGAGGTAAATCTACTAAAACCCAAGTATTACATTTTGTAATTGAATCAAATTCAGATTTAATAGCTTCTTTCCAAAAAGGTGCAACAGATGAGGAAAGAGCTTCAGAAATAGTTAAAGGGTCATCATCAACAAGATATGTGTAAACATCATTTCCAAAAGAAGTTTCTTTTCTTTATCTTTTACTTTTTTTCAAATCCTCATGTAAAACATCAGATAAATTTTCTGCTGGAGTTTCAGAAATATTTTCTAATTTTAAGGAAAAAAACATGTTAAAAAAATTCAGCATTTTTTGTCTCAATTATTGAATTGCAATCAAGCACATCACTTTTTAAGACTAAAAACCTATATGCAGCACTATGATCAGCATACTCAATAAACACACAATCTGAAGTCTTAGAACCTATTTTCCTCTTTTTAGGTTCAAGTAACATCACTTTAGCTAAACACCCTTACACTTTTAAATATTTTAAATTAGGCTTATAACCCTTCCATAACTCATATGGTGTTTTACCTATTTTCTTATAGGGAATTCTATTTTGTAAATGACATGCATATAATAAAGCTTCACCCTAAAGGTTATCAGATGCATTAGAACTAATTAAAAAGGCATTCATTATTTCTTTTAAGTTCTTATTTTTCTTTTCAGCTACTCCATTGGATTGAGGTGAGTAAGGAGGTGTAACTTTATGTATTATTCCTTTTTTTTTCACAAAAGTCATTAAATAAAGTGTATTCACTACCTCTATCTGATCTAACTATTTTAATTCTTTTATTTGATTGATTTTCTACTTCTGCTTTATATATTAAAAACATATCAAACGCTTCATCTTTATATCTAAGTAAATATACCTTTGTGTACCTAAAAAAATCATCAATAAAAGTTATATAATATTTTTTATCACCTCTGGCCATAGTTTGTTTTAAGTCTCCTAAATCAGAATGAATTAAATCAAGAATTTCAGTATTTCTTTTTACAGATAAACAAGATTTTTTAGTTAATTTTGATTCTGCACATATTTCACATTTATTTAAGCATGTATCACTAAGACTAGAAATTAATCCAAGATATTACATTTTCTTAATATAATAAGCACTAACATGTCCTAATCTAGCATGCCACATATCCATAGAGTTAATCAAACACGCAGAAGAAGATGCATTTTTATTAATTTTTGCAACATTGAGTACAAACAGTCCCTGATTATAATAACATTTTCTTACAAATACATTATTTTTTGTCATCACAATTTTATCAGACTTAAAAGATACCTTAACCCTAACTTTTCCTGGCAAGGCCACATAAATTAAATTTGCCCTTATGCTAGGTACATGAAGCACTTCGTTGAGAGCTAAGGTCTTGCCAGATGTGAGGTTGAGAAGAACTTTTCCTTTTCCAAGAACTTCAGCAGTTCGGGAATCACTAAGATAAACAAGTTCTTCTCCATCCCCCACAGAATTGTAGAGGTAAACATATTCCTGTTCGCACAAATATATCTGGTAACCCCAGAGTCTACCACCCAATCATTCACATTGGCCATCAATAAGACTTGAGAAACGATTGTAGCAATTATATCATTTTTTTCGACCAATTTTGCGTTTGGTTTAGGAGGATTATCATTTCTCTTCCTGTGTCTGCATTTAGCCGCTCGATGACCTAGCTTGCCACAAACAAAACAATTTCCTCCACTATTTTTGAAAGTGGGATTATTCACTCTTGGAACATAATTGGGTTTATTGTAATCATACCTTTTGTTGGGTTTATTGTCGTATCTTTTCTTGTTGACTTGCACCATGTTTGCCCTTGAAGCCAATGCTTTTGCCCTTGCAGCTTTGATATCCTTCTTGTTTGTGTCCTTAATGATGATGTAGGTGATCAAATCAGCAAGAGATAGCTGTTTATTTTTATGTTTGAGTTGTTGCTTGTAGTCCTTCCAAGATTGTGATAATTTTTTAATAAGTAAACCTGCAACGAACTCATCAGGTAGTGTAATCTTCTCTGCCTTCAACTCTTCCAACAGTTTGTGATATTCGTTAATTTGGGTCTTGATATATTTTTCTTCAGTCATTTCCCATCTGTAGTAATTTCCAATTACGAACTTCTGTTTCCCAGCATCTTCAGCAGTGTATTTGAGAAATATAGACTCCCAATTTTTGTACCTTTCCTTGTATGAACAGTAGACATCGAACAATTCGTTAGATAATGTGGTAAGAATGGTATGCCTACAAACCTTGTTCGCTTAAGACTAATCGTCAAGTTTTTTGAGGTCAGAAGATGAGTCTGATATTTGATCCGTGAGAGCACTAGTGACGCCGTGTATGTCAATAATAGAGTAGACACGCTCCTGCCACCTCTTGAAGTTTTGGCCTTCGAACATCTCTATTTTGGAGACATCTGGAAAAAAGCTTTGCATAATTGACTGCGGCAACAACTGGTAGATAGTTTTGCGTGGTAGTGTTGTCAGACCCGTTGTTGGCAGAAGGGTTGGCGTGTTGTGGTTCCATAATCCTTGAGAGTGTTGTAAAACTTGACTTGCAATGAAATGGGTTAGTAAAATCGTGAAGTCTGTAGCGTGCAAAGCACTGCCCTCAAGGATTAGTTTGATATAGATGAAAATCCCGCAAGGTACTGTAGGCTCTTCCTGTTTGATAGAGATTCAAGAATTACAAGAGATATGGAGCAGAATTGTAACCCAGAAGAGAAGACGGAAAGAGAATATTAGCAAAAAGGAGAAGATGAAGAAAACTGTTATGTACGAAAAACGTTAATAAGTTAACAGTATTTATAGAAGGTAGAAAAAGAGCCGTTAGCAGGAAACATTGGAAAAGAAATGTTAGAAACTGCCTGTTGGAAAACGAATTTGTTCGTTGGAAAAACTAAGTCAAAGTGATCGTTGGAAGACCAAGTCAAAAGTGACTGTTGGAAGACCAAGTCAGTTTTAACCTCATTTTCAAGTAAGCTCAAAAGATTTGGGTTCTGGCCTCATGATATCACACGCAAGGGGGGCAAATCGATGATTTGCACTAGACGTGAGTCTTTGGCCATTTTTGTGCGCACAAACCTACCACCTCATTTGTTTCTTACGAAGCCCAAAACACAAGTTGATATATAAACTCTTATAAAGACATACTTCCAACCAATGTGGGATTTTATTCTTTTGAAATAAAACATTTTTCACAACATCTTTAACCTCCACTTTGGAGAAGGAAAGAGCTTTATCGAACTATATATATATATATATATATATATATATATATATATATATATATATATATATATATATATATATATATATATATATATATATAATAATTTATATGATTTTTCAGTTTATAAGAAGCAATGCTGTTTCATTGTATGCCTGAAGGCTGAGGAATGCTTGTCTGAGAGGTCAAAGCTAGATTTTCAAGTGTATCATCTGAAGAATCTGTAGAAGGACTAGTTGGAAAATTAAGCGGGGAAGTCACTGGAGTTGTAGGTCCAATACTACCTGATTCAACAAGACCAAGTTAGTCCATTATTCTCTGATACATCATACGATATTGATAAAGAATTCAAAGAAAAATATAAGAACATTTGTGAAGAAAAGACAAGGGTTTCATTGATTGTTGAAATGCAAAAGTTAATTTAACCTAAATACAAAGAAATTATATATAGGCTAAACAGGGAAAAGAAAATACTATTCTACCCTTAATAAATAATAAAACAAAATAACACAATATTTCTTAACATCTCCCCTCAAACTCACGATGCGACAGCTACAAGCATCGAGAGTTTGCCAACCAGAAAATGAAAATGAGAGATGGAATGCGACTTGGTAAAGAAATCTGCAATCTGCAAAGAAGAAGAAACAAAGGGCAAGGTAATGGTTCCATGCTTGAGATGATGACGAGTAAGATGACAATCGATCTCAATGTGCTTAGTTCGTTCACGAAAAACTGAGTTGTGAGCAATCTGAATAGAACTCCAGTTGTCACAATACATATGAGTGGGATGAGAAAGAGAAACTCTCATATCTGCAAGTAACCAACGTAACCAAACAATTTTTTTGGTAGTAGATGCCATAGCACGATATTCTGCTTCAGTTGAAGATTGAGAAATAATAGAAGGTTTCTTGCTCTTCCAAGAAATAAGAGAATCACCCAAAAATATACAGAAACTAGTAACAGACTTACAATCTGTGGGATCACTGCCATGATCAGCATCAGAGTATGCACGCAGCTCTAAGGAAGAGGTTGATGGAAATAAAAGACTATGAAAGACTGTACCTCGAAGATATCGCAAAATATGAAGAACAGCTGCCCAATGCACTGTAGTAGGAGAAGCAACAAACTAACTAACAACATGAGCAACATATGCAATATCTGGACGAGTAATAGTAAGGTATACCAAGCTCCCAACAATAGTACGATATAAAGTAAGATCTGACAAAGGTAAACCATCAGAAGAAGAAAACTTTGCATTAACCTCAATGGGAGTGTCTACAGTCTTATTATCAGTAAGTTTAGCTCGCTCAAGAATATCTGCAACATATTTCGATTGAGAAAGAAGATAACCTCTGGGCGAGTAAGCTACCTCAATACCCAAGAAATATCGTAGAGAACCTAAATCCTTCATTTCAAACTGTCTAGCTAACTCTGTCTTCAAAATCCCATGAATATCGTCACCAGTGATAATCATGTCATCAACATATAAAGACAAAATGATACGACCTGCATCAGTGCACTTAACAAAAAGAGTAGAATCATGACTACTTGAAGCAAATCCAAGGGAAGAGATCACAATAGAAAATTTCTCAAACCAAGCACGGGGTGCTTGTTTGAGACCATATAATGCTTTCTTGAGCTTGCAGACATACCCAGAATCATGTAAAACACCAGGAGGGGGCGCCATATAAACATCTTATTGAAGATCTCCATTCAAGAAGGCATTTTTAACATCAAGTTGAAAGATATGCCACTGACGAACAGAAACTACTGCAATAAGAGTACGAATAGTAGTCATTTTTGCAACAGGAGCAAATGTCTCCTCATAATCCATACCATACTGTTGAGAATATCCTTTTGCAACCAACCTAGCTTTGTATCGCTCAAGAGATCCATCAGAATTAGTCTTGATTTTATACACCCAACGACAACCAACAACAGTCTTACCAGGAGGTAGAGGAACCAAGTCCCAAGTACCTGTTTTTTTCAAAGCAGAAAGTTCCTCATTCATAGCTTGCTGCCAAAGAGGATCAAGAATAGCCTCTTTATAGGAAGAGGGCTCAGAGAGACAATGAATAGAAGTTAAAAAGGAAGAAAAAGATGAAGAATAACAAGAATAAGCAAAATCTGGTAACTTTGTAGACTTACGAATGCGTATTGATTGACGTAAGGGTGGATCCACAATCTCAGACGAAGCTTGAGGGACCATAGGAGAAGAGGAAACTTCAGATGTGCCGAAGAGTAAAGTGTCAGTACCTGCAGAAGGGGTATTTGAAGTACTAGGAACCTGATATGACAAACTATCAGAATCCTCAGAAAAAGGATCTATACGAATAAGGTCAGATCTAGTCAAATTATGAGTAGTGGATGGAATAGAAAAAAAAAGGTATATGCTCAAGAAAAATAACATGATGAGACACATAAAGTTTTTGAGTTATTGAATCAAAACAACGATACCCCTTTTCACCTTTACCATAACCAAGAAAGACACAAATAACAGATTGAGAGGACAACTTGCTGCGTTTCACATGAGGACGAAGAACGAAACAAGTACAACCAAAAACTCTAAAGAAAGAATAATCAAGAGCATACCCATACAACTTTTCAAAAGGAGACAAACCTGAAATATGAGAAGATGGAATTGTATTAATCAAACTTACAGCAGTAAGAACAGCTTCACCCTAAAACACACTAGGAACAGAAGCAGACAGTAAGAGAGAACGAGCAGTTTCAACAATGTGTCTATGTTTTCTTTCAGCAACATCATTTTGCTCAAGAATATCTGTACATGAAGTTTGGTGAATAGTTCCATCTAAGGCAAGCAGCTCACAAAATTTATTAGAGGTGTATTCCCCACCCAGATCACACCTAAAACATTTAATAACAGCAGAATGTTGAGTTTTGACAAGAGCCCGAAATACTGTATATATCTCAAAGAATTCATAATGGTGTTTCATTAAATAAACCCAACAATAACGAGTATGATCATCAATAAAAGAAACATAATATCGAGACCCTCCTTTTGTGGCAACAGGAGAAGGTCCCCATACATCAGAATGAATCAAATCAAAAGGAGAAGAAGAAACAGAAATACTTCGATTAAAAGACAAAGTTGAAAATTTTGCCAGTTTACATTCACTACAATCAGAAATATCACAAGTTTGTAAATTTCCTAAAGCCCCTATGGATGCCAAAAATCTCAAACGAGAAGATGAAACATGACCTAGACGAGAATGTCATAAGTAAAAACTAGAAGAAGAATGACTCAAACGAAAAGAAGATAAATCAACACTATTAGCAGCAGCAGTAACTGGCACTTTTAACTCATCCAAAATATATAGTCCCCCCTCCCTACGGCCTGTCCCAATCAGCTTCTGAGACTGCAGATCCTGCACATAACAAGAAGAAGAGGAAAATGTGACTAAATTACCAGAATCACATAACTGACCAACAGAAGCAAGATTTAATTTGAGTTTAGGAATATGATAAACATTAGGGAGAGACAAGTTAGGTGTAACAACAGAACCAACACCTGCTAAAGGCATAGGAGTGCCATCAGCAATCATAACAGGAATAGAAGACGAAGGAGACACAGAAGCAAAATGTGAAGAATCTGGAGACATATGATGTGAAGCACCAGAATCTAAGACCCATACAGAATGAGACATACCTGAAGAACTATGAGACAACTGACCCATGGAAGAAGAAGCAGACATAGCATGTGGTTGTAAGGAGAGAAACTTCTGAAATTGCTTAGCCAGAGTACTAGGATCGGTGAAAGGACCTGATGAAGCAATTGCTGCAGTATTAGGCTGTGGTGGTCTGTAACCCTGAGGTGGTCTATAAGCATTAGATTGTGACTGGGTACCAGGCTTTGAAGCTTAAGATTGCTGTTGCGATTGGTTATGTTATCCTAACTTAGGACATTGAGCCTTCCAGTGACCTTTCTGCTTACAGAAACTGCACTCGTCAATGGCAACCTTTGTATAAGACTTATTCTGATTATTGGAGGGTGGCCTAGAGGATACCGCTAACACAGAGAGATTAGAAGTAAAAAGAATTCTCTTTTCAGAATAAGACTTAAGACGTATTTCTTCAGCCAATAACTCACTGACAACTGAGTCAACAGAAGGAAGAGGAGAACGATGCAAAATTGAACCTCTAAGTCCTTCAAAATCACTGCAAAGTGCCATTAAAAACTATATCAATCACTGCTGTTCTCTACGAGCAATATAAGCACCATATGCCTTTAATTCTGCCGATTTTGTAAGAGTCAATTGATCCCAAAGATCTGTTATAGCAGAATAAAACTCCTGAATACTCATATTCTTCTGCTGAAGAGCTCATATATCATTCTCCAATTGATACCGCTTTGCAAAATTTGATTGAGTGAATAACCTTTGCAAATGATCCCAAACCTCCTTTGCAGTCTCATACTTTGCCAGCTGTGTACCTATAGAATGCTCAACAGAATTGTTAATCCAAGTAATAATTTTTGCATTGTTTACTTCCTGGTATCTATCAAAGCGGATACCCTCAACAATATTCTTAGGTTTCTCAAAAGTTCACTAACATATCCCCACAAATTTTTACCCTTAAGAAAGTTTCTCATCACATAACTCCAATACGAATAATTCTTTCCATCCAACCTCACACTCACAGATCGAAGCGAATCATCTCTTTCAAGTAGCCATAATAAAAAAAATCAAGAAAGCCAAAAGAAAATGAAATACCAGATTACGACCAAAAGAAAAACGAAATACCAGATTGTAGAAATTGAGCGAATACCGAAATACCAAAATATAGAAATTGAGCGAATACCCTCTCGAAATTGTACGGTCACCTCACAAACTGAACGAAAGTTGGATCCGCGAAAGCTGTGTTTGAGATTAAGCCTCGTCCCATGACTTTCTCTGATACCATGATAAAGAAATTATATATAAGTTAAACAGAGAAAGGAAAATACTATTCTACCCTTAATAAATAATAAAACAAAATAACACAATATTGTGTGAGAGGTCAAAGCTGGATTTTCAGGTGTATCATCTGAAGAATCTGCAGAAGGACTAGTTGGAAAATTAAGTGGGGAAGTCAATGGAGTTGTAGGTCCAATACTACCTGATTCAACAAGACCAAGTTAGTCCATTATTCTCTGATACATCATACTATATAAATATATATAGTGTATATAAAGGAAGCACAAAGTGTCCGGTTGATGTTGATGCCCAGGGTTGTACCACCTCCATTAAGTGCTGAACAAAGACTCGGAGTTGTACTCTCACTGAACGACACTGAGTAGCTGCAAGCAGCAAGAAGTGGATGGGGTTGTGGAATTTCCTGTGACATATATTGGACACGGAGATAAGCCAAAGAGTGCTTCTGTGCAACTTGATTGAGCTGCAGTCCCGTGACAAAACAGTCACTAGGACCAGAAATAGACCCAACTTAACCCCTTTTGGCTCCATTCTGCTCTAAGCCCCCATCCCTTAAACCTGACAAGATTATAAGATCTATAAATGATTGTTGACTCTATTGATACAACAATATGTGTTGGTCACGTGCGTTCAGAATCAACAAAGCAAGTATCAGAGGAGATTAAATTTATACTAGATTATTGCTTAAAAGAGACACAAAGACAGGTTCCAATAGACGGCCAACTTTTTACTGATTTTGAGTTATTTGGCAAATTTGAGTTTGGACTTTCAATTACTTGTGTCATTTTAGCAGATGTAAATTTCTTGTAGGGAAATCGTTTCATACTGTAGCAGTGATGGTCAAAGTTTTTAAATGGTAATTTTGGTCGGGTAGTTGTGACATATGTAAACAAAAGGCAGAGGGGTCTTAACTCTTCAACTACCAAGATTGCACGTCTAGTTGATATTAGCGACACTCCTTCCAGAGTTAGTGGATCAATTCATTCCAATTGTTGTTTAGCTGCCACCTTTTTTTAAAGGGTCTTATCACTCATTACTGGTCTAATATAAGCTCTGTAGCATTTACATGCATCATTGATCACTCTCTAATAATGAAGTTACACAAAATTGATTAGATGACAACTTCAATGCATTTTTCTTTCAGCTTAAGATGACAAGATGTATGTTACTCTTAGTTAAATAATAATGAGGTGTTTACTCTCGAGTTTTCTTCATTTTGGTGCTGATAAATTGTCTAGGAAAATGGTTATAGTACAGTTAGTTCCTGTAGTCAAATTTAAATGTGTCCAACACAAATTTCAACAAAAATTATATCGGGTGTCGCCTCAATTTTGTCCAGTAAGACCTACATGACGTGCTAGACTGGACTTTTTATCATTTATTCTTTTTCATTGCAGCCCTTTAATACCTTCACTTTCTTTGCGGCGGAAAAAGGCAACAACTTGAATCAATCATTGAGCAAAAGAGGCAAATTTATCCTACTTTACCCTTGCTGGATGAACTAGGTCCTTACAATGGAAAGATATATCCTCAAACTATTGGCAGATCATTGTGAAAATTTTCATTGTGTTACCATCTGATCATGTTGCACCGAGTTTATGCACGACTTTTTAATACAAATGTCAAAATTCTAATACTCAATTTCTATTAAACTATCAATATTTTCTTGCTCTAGTTTCACATATGGTTTTCTATTCTCAATTGGACTTTTGGGTAACATTATCAACTTTAGTATCAAGTATCAACTTTCAGAAATAAGAAAAGCTCCATTCTAGCCAAACATACCAAACTGTAAGTCTGTAACACTAAGCTGGGGCAACTAAGAGGAAGATTCTTCCAATGGAAATGTTAGTTAAAGTAGTTGAACTCCTGTATCACATTCAAATCTACCTGTTCTCTTCTCCAGAATATTGTTGAACCATAGTATATAAATCATGTCATCTCTAATCGAACCTAGCACTGTCCTGTGACACATCATTCTTCATCTATCAAAGACTGATCCTCCTGCTCCTCATGGAACAGCTCTGTGCTTTTCAATTGACACTGATATCAGCAGTCCTTATAGTTGCTTCAGTAAATTTGGCTAATGGGCAGATTGGTACGCCCTGCACAGCCTCTATGATCAGCAGTTTCACTCCATGCGCAAATTTCATTACAGGAAGCACCAATAATGGTTTAATACCACCAACTACGTGTTGTGATTCATTCAGGTCTTTGTTGAGCACTAGTACGGATTGTGCTTGCCTGGTAATATCAGCCAATGCTCCAATTTTGCCTGGTAATGTCATTAACCAAGCTCTTGCCCTCTCCCTTTCACAAGCATGCAACATAAATGGAGCGCCTATACAGTGCAAAGGTGCAAATGCAATTCATGTTCCATTGCATCTAAATATTTATACATTTTGATAAACTTTAATTTTCCCATTTTCTTTTCCTAGTAAACCAATTATATTTCTAATAGTGAAATTTTTTGTGCATTGCAGCCGCCGGTTCTCCTTTACCACCTCCAGGTATTTGATTAGTTAACTGCTTTTATATTTTCAATCGCAGTTATCATCCCAATATTTAATTTTGATTTTACTGTTTATATTCTTGATCCTGGTAAAGAAAACTAAAAATTCTGTAACATCTCTTTTTTAGGTCAAAATTTTATATTTGGAAACGTTGTTTTGTTTTTGGCTGAAACTGGTTATTATTGGCAGGCCCAGCTACTCTTGGATCAAATGGCCCAACTGTCCCGCTCACTGCTGCTTCTCCCTTAAGCCCACAAGGTAGTTTAACATGTCTAAAAAATTTAAAATATTGGACTCAATTCTACTTAGAGATAAAATTGGAAAGAAATAAATAAAAAGAATGAATCTTTTTAAAATATGTGCATATAAAAAACTTGATATAATTGTAACAAAAAAAATGATATAATCTCTATACTATTTTAGTTTTTACATAAGAATTTATTCATTGCGTACCGTGTTCATAAGAGATTTTTTTTTTTAAGAAAGCGATGGTAAAGGAATAATTTGATAACTCTTTTTTTTTCATTTTGAAGTACAAATAAATATTTGTAAAAAAATTAAAACTTAATTAAATTGTTTCTTTCTTTTTCTCCTTTCTCTCTTCATACATTAATGCAAACATTAAAGCAGTCGTTATCAATGACTGTAAGAGATATAAATCCTAAAAAATGGGAAATTGATGTAAAGTTGGAGTCTTTTTTACACATATGATATTATTATCATTAACAAGATCATATATCTTTTTTTATATTTTTTTAATATTATTTATTATATTTATTTTTTTATTATTTTTTTCACTAAATTTGATACTCTTAAAAAAAGTGTCAATAATGCATGCACTTCTAAAAGAAATGTATGATGATCTTTTTTCTTTTTTTATTTATTTACAAAAAAAATTCTTTTGTGCTGTGAACTTGGGCAGTTTCAAAAACCATGGCTGTAGCTGAAGCACACAAATATGAGAATCTGCAATTGGCACAGGCAGTGGCACTGGCAATGGCACCAGCATCACCACCAGTGGAAGCAGAACCACCCACGAAAACTCCAGGAATCCGACCAGTCTTTACTCCACTTCCTTCGGCATCTCATCCATCTTTTGTTTCCTTGTCACCTTTTGCCTTGATATTCATAGGAATCATGGTTCTTGGCATCTATTAAATTGTTACAGCACGTTTGGATTAGATTATTTCTAAAAAACTATTAGCTTATTTTTCAAAAAGCTTTCTCAAGCAACTATTTTAAATACAAAATAAACTAATCAAAACACAAACTTATCTGCTTTCTGTACTTGCTATTTCGACCTAGTTGCTAAGATACACAAGTGTTTAATGTATTTTGCACCTCATGTCCAGCTGCATACACAAAACCTCATCTATAAAGGTTGCTTTGTCTTTTGGTAGAAGTTTCTATCTTCTGATTACACTAATACACATATTGTCTTCTTTATATTATGGTTATGGATCGGTCGCAATTCACGAATGTTTGATCATGACTGAATTTTTTTTTTTATCTCCTATCATGACTGAATTTTATGCATAAGTAAAATAATATAATTACTTTATTCTTTTATAACCATACCAAAAGCAAGTTACAATTTTTTTGGTTTCCCAGTTAAGATATTATGCGGCAAAGCCATTTAGGAGGCTGTAATTTCAAATTTTCATGTAATTTTTATATAAAAGAAATATCATGCGAAAAATTTCCTCATCCGTAGTTTCATCAGTTGGAACCTCTATATGATTTTTTTCCCCCAAATTTTGTGCGGAGTAAGAACATTCATTTTCCTATAACACCTAAAAAATCTGTAATATAAAATTTAACACAGCATAATTTTAGCGGGTTGGTCAACTTGTTTTGTTGGAATTTGTATATAGAGCATTTTAAATTTGGGCTGCTTTGCATTTATCAGCTTGAAAAAAAGATCAACGTCACATCTCTTCAAGTAAGGGCCATTATTCACGTCAAAAGGAAAAAAAAAAAGTAAGGGTCATTATTTGTGTTGTGTTGATACTTCATAGGTCAAATTTGAGGCAAGTGGAAGGGCCCTATTATAAATAGTGATAAATGATTAGATAAAAAAATTTATGGCTAAATAATTATTATTTTATGGAATAAATTTGGATCTATAATATATTTGTTGGTATAAAATAAATATTTTTTGATATGTTACTATTTCGTTGGTTTAGTATAAAGACAGCGTGAACATATGAACTTGTTCTTGAATAAGAATCAAAGTTGTAAATTAATTTCGATTCAAATATCAGTAAGTCAAAATTGTAGTATTGATTTCGATACAAATACCAGTTTAGGGTCATTTTGACTTCATCATAGGTATTGAGATTTCGATTTAATATCGAAATCAAGATTTGAAAAGTAGTTACACTTAGCAAATTCTTGAAGAAGAATAAAAGATCTGGACTTAACAGAAAACCAGAAAGTGGTTGAATATTCAAGTTTGAATGAAAAAAAGAGAGATTTTTGAATTTAAATTATAAGTTAACAATAGTTGTAGATGTGAGATCAAGACAACATAAGGATTGATGATTGAGACTAAGCAGTTACTTGTAGTACGAGGATTGCTGACAAGGATTTAGTGGTTATTAAACAAAGATTACCAATCATTTAATAGTTATCTTTGTTTTAGACACATGTCAAGATCTTATAAAAAGAGGAGTTACTTAGGAAGTTTATAAATACCAAGAGGATGAAAACTTTTAGAGGTTGAAAATTCATTATTCACAAACACTTGTAAACTCATGCTTTCACGTCCATTGAAATTTCGAGCAAACAACACGCAAGTTTAGTCTAGTATGTTTCCATCTACTTTTATTTCTGTACAATTTATCAATTCAATGCAAGTTTATCTTCAGTTCATTTAATTTCAGTCATTTTACTTTATTGCAAAACTCTTTTCTACTCCTGATAAAGTGTTCTTTTAAGATCATTTGATTTCTTTTAATTGCTTTCTTTACTTTACTGTAAATTTATTCTATTGCACTTTATATACTTGCACATTTACTTTTCATTGCATTTACTTTAAACTGCTTTACTATTTTAAGCATTTTACATTACTTGTCACATTTATTTCGATTACTCTTTGATTTCTGTCATATACTTTTTTTCATTTGCATTCATATCTTTGATTTCTTGAAGAACAAAGTCTTTTTTACTTTCAAACTTTTCATTAAGTTGAAAACAAGCATAAACATTTGATTTTGGATTTGCATAATTATCTGAAATTCAAAATCACTATTTGCATTCCTTTAAGATACTTAGACCATAATCCCAAGAAGAAACGATTCCCTTCCTTGAATTGAGATTGAGAATCAAACTTTATTCATTGAATAAAGGGTTTACTACTGCTTGATTTTTGATAATAAAAAATTTTGGTAAACAAATTGGTACACCCGGTGAGACACGTCAATTAAATTAAGATTCTTAAGGGATTTTGTGAAGCTTATGCGCTTGAGAAGTGGTAGAATACTACTGAATATGTCTGAAAATACATCTTTGAGTACTCAGAACCCTCAAATAGGGAATAATGGAGCCAATGACAGTATAGACACTATAGTTTCTCCAAATTTACCACAAGCCTTGGAGCCCATGATAAGTAAAGTCACAGGGACCCCTGTTTCGAGTTCAGAAATTAGAACTCTTGGGGTAAATAGAATTGCACCCTTATATGGGTTGTCTCATGGGTTCACCCCCCAAAATGTTACTCACAACATAAGTATTGCCCAAGACACATATACAAGTCTGATGTGAATATTGACAAGTGCACCAAATCGATAAAAGTAATAAAGAGTGAGTAGAATATCGTCCCACGAGAATTAAGTTATTAATTACTAAGTTCGTTAAATCAACACTATTCAAGCTATCGAAAAGAGGATTGTTGTAAATTCAATTAAAAAGAAATATAAAATTAGCAAATAATAAATCAAAGGGATAAAAAACAATGATATTGAAAAGTTAGGGTTCAAACTTCACTTGAACTCTTTAGATGCACACTCAAATATTGGTTTAACTATTTTCTATTTCAATGATTTATGGTCAATTTCCAAAATTAATTAATACTCAATCCCTTGGTATATTAATCCTCTTAAGCTGTTTGGAATTAACTAATCCCTTAATCTAACCCCAAATAGAAAGACATTATCAAGAACGAGGAAATTAAAAGAAAGACCACATAACCCACAACGTCTATTCTTGGCGATTATAGAAATTATGGTGTTTATCACATGTTCTAAATTCATGCAAATTTTTTCAAATCATACATAAACCCAAAAATTATTCCCAAATTGATCAGGTTCAGAAAAACATTAAGAATAAAGATAAACACGTAAATCATGAAATAAAAACATTGATTAAACCCATAAAAGAATTTACATCATCCAAGAACAAGATTCATCATCACCCTAATGAAAAAGGGTTTAGTTACACATGAAAAAAGAATACAAAGGGAAGACTATGACAAACTCCATTGTAGAATGGTGAAAATGTTGAAGAAAATTCCTAATCTTCAAGCCTAATTGCGCCCACACCACATTAGGGTTTGTGCCTCTTGACGGCTGCTGCGTTCTATCTAAGTGTCTCCACAAGTATGTAAAAGTGTCTTGTGTTTGGCAAAACTTTCTTATTTAAAAAAAAAATTCAAGCTGCAGTTTACGCGTTCAGAGCTCAAGCGCTAAGCTTCCAGCGCTTAGACGCTGGCTCACTAATCAGGAAACTCATCTACGTGCGTTGCACGCTCAAGCAGTGATGGAGCGCTGGGCTATTTAATTAATTTTCTTATTTTTTTCTGCTCCTCAAATGCCCAGTCTTTTCCATATGCAATTACTAACAAAAAAGACATAAAATCACGTAATAAGAACACAATTAAAATAATAAAAACATAATAATATTTGAGAACAAAACTAAATAAAAAAATTAAAAGAGAATGAAAATTCAAGATTTTTAACTGTAAAAATATGAATTTTTAAAGGTTCATCACTCTCTCAAACTTAAGCTTTTGCTTATCCTCAAGTAAAAAGAAATCAAAATAAAATAAAACAAACTAAAACTCAAAACAGACTCAAATATGGCAATACCCGGTATCAAAAATCATTCATATCTTCAGAAATTGTTTCACAATCTAACTTCAAAGTGTCACACATGAATAACTTAACTATCACATCGTCTCTCACATGCAACTCTTATGCAAAAATGACTTTCAAAAAATATGAATGAAAGACACAATCTCTTCATAAAGTGCAAATACAAATGAGTTTATAAAAATACAAGTGCACATCAAACTCACATCTATAGGGTTATTTTTCATCTGTCTCTCTACTAATATAAACAGCACACAACTAAGGATCAAAAAGAACTTTATAAACTTGTAATGTAAGGCTAATAGTACCGGTTAAGAAAGAAGTGGTAAGAAAATGAAAACAAAAGTTAAGATACAAAATCATGTAAATTTTACAATTCAAGTCTCAAATACTGAACAAGTGCAAAATGGAGTAAAAGAATCAACACAATATTCACTTTTTTTTTAACAATTTCTATGCCTAAACTTATTTCTTTTTAATATTTTGAGTGATTTCAATCCTAAGATCTTTTTTACATGCAAAATTTTATAATATTTTTCTTAACTTTTGTGGCTATGTTAGTCATCAAAAATAAAAGTAAACTAATTAAAATTATATTTCTGCTCCTTTATTATCAATTTTTTTATTATCATTTTTTTATGACTAACATTCTTTGAGAAAGGGCAAGTAAAATGAATGATAGTAATAAGAGTGACGTGATAATTTTTTATATGTAAGCAACGATTTTTCATTTTGTTATAAACTTATAAATTATAATCATATGTGTTTGAATACTTATAATTAAATTGTTAAAAAATAATTTAATTATAAAATCAACCAGTCCAAGCCTTTAATTATTAAAAAATGTTACTTCTATATTTAGTTTTCTATATACTCTCCGTTGAGAGATAAATTCATCATTTTCTTTTCTTTCTTTCATTTTTTCTCATAAAAATAAGTGTAAAAGGTAATGATAGAAATTGAATTAAAAGGGTATGCGCTGCAGTGTTAGTATAATAATAAAGTTTTATATTAGTATTTATCAATGTTTTTGACGATTTTTTATTTATATTTTAATTATTAAAAAATAATAAATATTAATTAATCAAAATATCATTAAATGTCAATAGTATATATTAGAAAAATTTAACATATTTTTGGAACATAATAAATACATGTTTTAAAAAAAATAATTAATTTTAAACAAATTTACATAAATATTAAGTTAAAAATTGTAAAATTAGTGGTAAAAATCTATAATGAAGCACAGAGCTTAGGAGGATGAAATAATTTCTCACATAGTAATTAAAAACTCATAGAAATTAAGCAGAGGAATAATATTACTGTTAATTATACTTACTTACAGACCGGCCTCTCTGTTGTGGGCTTGTTATTTCGCCTTGGTCCTGTCCACCGTCATTCACAGTCACCGTCACCGTCACCGTCACCGACGGCATCCAATCACAGCTTCTGACTCGACGGCCAATAATATACCACATCGACACATCTCTCTTCCATTTCACGCTCATTCTCTCACTTCCAACCTTATTTTGGATATCAATCAAGGTAACTGGAATTTCACTTTTATTATTATTATTATTATTAATTTTTGTTGTGTTTGATTTTGCTTTTGTCCATTTGATCACGTTTTTTGCACAACATTAGTATTTGTGTTACTGTTTCTGTTTATGAAGTCAATGGGTACCAACCAAGTTGTTCATTTTTTTACACTCACAGGCTATTGACTGTAATCTGCTTGATAAAATGCCTGGAAAAGAAAAAAGAAAATAAAAAATGGAGTGTAATCTGTTTATTATGTTGTCACTTGTTACAGGTAATGATGATAAGGGGCAAACATAAGTGTGAGACTGAGGATATCGAGTCCTCCTTCTTACGATCATCTTATAGCTGAGTACAAAATTCTTATACTGGTGAGACACATTCTTAGTTTTTGCCTACTTATTAGCGAACCAGTTGGAAATGCTATTTGGTTTCTGGGATTTTGATGCACTTATTTATGGTTTCTATTGCTGAAACTTTGCATTGTTTAAGTTCTTAATGTTAACTGTTAAGTTTCAAACTTTAATTGGGTTTCTGGTTTTGGTGATGAACTTATTTCTATGGAAAATCTAAACGGTCACTTGCTGTTACATGAAATATTATTTTTCTAGTTGCTTCAAGTAGCTGAACTCCAAATTTTTAACTTTTCACCTCTTTTTTACATTCTTTAGCATGCGTAATAATAATGTTGCAACATTATGGAAAAGGGTGATTCTATAATTTCTATTGTTCTTCCAACTGTTTGACAGAAAGCTTTTACAAATTTGCGATGTTAGTTTCGCAAAATTTTTCAGCCTTTATCTTTAAAAAAAATTTCTATCCGAAAATTTGTTTAAGCATTGTTTATGGTTTGTGAAGGGTACTGAAGGAATGATGCAAAAGCATGGTTTTCATTTTCTGTGTCTCAAGTTAGTTGTAATTAAAATAAGGAAAGGTTCATGTTGGCCAATATAATTAGTTTGTTTTTCTGGAAATGTTTTATTAACTTAGAAATGGAATAATTCAGAAAATTTCAATTTTAAATTTAAGTTTATTGATGTTGTCTCATGAAAACATACCGGGGATGCTTGGTGTTTAGTTTGGGTACAGAACCTGTCTGTGTTTGACTGTTTCTTTTTAATAGACTCCTCTTGTTGAACCTTTTGCTTTGTATACTAATGCTCATCCCGCTTGGTGTGCATAATAACTGACTTATTTGTACTATTATAGTAAGAATTTGTTATGTATTTTGTTTACCAACGAACACTGTCAATCTACAGATTTTGATCAACTTCATTCTGAAATTCACCTTCACAAATTGCTGATAGTTCAAGATGCTTGCAATAAGAAAGCTCAAAACAGGGCCAGATCTTCCTTTTGTTTTATGTTTCATGGTTGCTAATTGCAATTATAGCATAGCCCAAGTTTCCAATAACAGAAGTCACCTGTCTATTGTTAAGTCTGTTAGCCCTTATTTAGCCAACTCAAGTTCACAAGCATTTCTACTGGGATTAGAGAACAAATTCACCCTTCAAGGACTATATTTCTCAAGTATGGCTGAAAGAATCCTGGTCCAGGCTCAAGACCCAGCCAAAGTTAGTATGGAAATACAAAATGCTATCAGTGGGAATCAATTAGATTATTCATGGAAGTTATTTGAGCAGCATATGCACATGGAGGGATTTCCTAGAAAATCTGTCTTCAACAAGCTTGTAACAAGTTATGTGGAAAGCCTTGATATGCAATGGCTACAAAAAGCTTATGAATTGGTAGAACGTGCTATTGAGAAAGGTAAACAAGATTTGTTGGAGAAGGAGGTGCTTATCTACCTTAGCTTTGGCCTTGCAAAAGCCGGACTACCAGTTCCTGCATCAACTATTTTGAGAAAGATGATAGATATGGAGCATTTTCCCCCAGTCACTGCTTGGTCTGCAGTTTTGGCCCAAATGTCACAAACAGCAGATGGAAGTTACCTTGCTGCTGAGTTGATTCTTGAAATAGGTTATTTGTTCCAAAACAACAGAGTGGACCCGCGTAAAAAGAGCAATGCACCGTTGATAGCCATGAAACCCAACACTGCTGCTTTTAACATTGCTTTGGCAGGGTGTCTCTTATTTGAGACATCTAGGAAGGCAGAGCAGCTTCTTGATATGATGCCTCGAATTGGTGTCAAAGCTGATGCAAACTTACTTATAATAATGGCACGTGTATATGAGAGAAATGGGCGAAGAGAAGAACTTAAGAAGCTGCAAAGGCACATAGAGGAAGCTCCAAATCTAACTGATATTCAGTTCCGACAGTTCTATAATTGTTTGCTCACTTGCCATTTGAAATTTGGGGATCTAGATTCTGCATCAAACATGGTTTTGGAAATGCTTAGGAAAGCAAAAGAAGCAAGAAATTCTCTTGCAGCTGCCAAATTTATGATTGGTGCAGCTGAAATTGATCACAACTATTCTCCTGGACCGGCTTCTGTGCATAGTTTGAGCGACAGTAAAGATTTAGATAGTTTGGAAAATAACAAGCCAATAATAAGAAATGCTGTCTTATCTTATGAGGAGTTCTCTAAAGATCGAAATTTCTTAAAACTTGAAGCAGAGTCAAAGGCTGTTCTTCGTTCTTTATTATCTAAGTTGCAGATGCAGGTTGACCTGATTACAACCAAACATGGTATATTGCAACCAACTGAAACAATTTATGTGAAACTAGTTAAAGCTTTTCTAGAGGCTGGCAAGACCAAGGATTTGGCAGTTTTTCTTCTCAAGGCAGAAAGAGAAGATTCCCCGTTTTCCAATGACAATTCAGCCTTGGTTCATGTCATTAATTCATGCATTTCACTTGGATGGTTGGATCAAGCACATGACCTCCTTGATGAGATGCGCCTAGCTGGAGTTAAAACTGGTTCATCTGTATATTCCTCTCTTTTGAAAGCATATTGTCGGGCAAATAGGGCTGCGGATGTCACATCACTTTTGAGAGACGCTAGGAAGGCTGGTATCCAGCTTGACTCAAGCTGTTATGAGGCAATGATCCAATCCAGGGTGCTCCAGCAAGATACACACAGAGCACTCCAAGTATTTAAAGAGATGAAAGAGGCTAGGATTCCAAAAGTTAGTCAACAAGGCTCTGGCATGCTAGCTAAAAGTGGTGCAGAGACAGATGAAGCTGGGTTGATGACAAAGCTGTTGCAGGAAATCAAGGAAGGACAGAGAGTGGATTATGGAGTTCATGACTGGAATAACGTGATCCACTTTTTTTGTAAGAAGAGACTGATGCAAGATGCAGAAAAGGCTCTGAAGAAGATGAGAAGCTTAGGCCACACACCAAATGCTCAAACTTTCCATTCTATGGTCACTGGGTATGCTGCCATTGGAGGGAAGTATCTGGAGGTAACAGAGCTGTGGGGTGAGATGAAAACTCTTGCTTCTTCAATCTCGATGAAGTTTGATCAGGAACTTCTAGATTCTGTGCTGTATACATTTGTGAGGGGTGGATTCTTTGTTCGAGCCAATGAAGTTGTGGCGATGATGGAAAAAGGAAACATGTTTGTTGACAAGTACAAGTACCGAATGCTATTCTTGAAATATCACAAAACACTTTACAAAGGCAAGGCTCCGAAATTTCAGACAGAATCCCAACTAAACAAAAGGGAAGCAGCACTGGCTTTTAAAAGGTGGATAGGCTTGAGCTGAGAAAGTATCAGCCAAGAATTAGCTCTTTCAAGCCATCATCTTCATGACTTTAGGCTGCTGACTTTCAATTTTCTCTCTTTTTCTCATTTAGATTTATAGGGTAAACACTAATGTAATACCAATGTGAATAAAATAACACATTGTTTTATATAAAATGTTCGATTAAGTTCTTCAGTACTGTTATTTTTAGGTAACAAACTAGAAGAGTCTGTGACCTATACACCTCATAACGGGTGTAGAATTAATGTTGACGAAACACATGCATGCATGGCTGTTGATCTACAGGAACCTATTGATAACCAACAAATACCATGGAAAATATTAGAATAACACCACCCCAATTCAATTCCACAATATTTGTTGACGAACGGTGACGTATTTTGTCATCGTGAGAACACACTCGACAGAACATTGTGATTTCTGAATTATGAGAAACAAGGGTGACGACAGAAACAAATAAATAAAAAGGATTTGCTTTTAACAGTAGTACGGGCTCAGCAATTCACCATAAGACTAGAGAAGGACAGGGGGAAAAAACAAGAGGTTCTGCATGCACGTGGATGCAGCAAACAATGAGCCATGGAAAGGTAAAGTGAACAGTAATCTTACGCCAACCATGATATCACTTACCATTAGATGCACTCAATTCAACCGGGGTCTGTCTGCACTGCAACACTGAGTAGAAATAAAAAAAGGGTAAGTGAAGCGGGCTTTAATTTGCCTTGCTGACTAAACGAATGTGTCATAACCCCCAAAACCGAGGGCCTTATATATGTCCAAATTGACCTAACTCTCGAGTGGCCTCTTCAGTTAAGTTGTGATTGGCACTTGCTTGCAATTGTTAAAGAATTAAAAAATGAAGTAGAAATTTTTGAATTCCTAATGCATTGAATGCTTACTTTTATTTAATATTTTCTATATTTTGATTCTTTAAGAATACCACAAAGACACTTATTAGACAAACCTTTACTATAATACATAGGCAAACTCTGTTATTTGAGGAAGGATGATGCATTGGCGGGGGATAGGAGTGGAGTGGTCAGAGCTTTGACGCCTTCCAAAGCCAGTGAACTTTCATCATAGCCCTTTGTTCCAGTTTCAAGCATGCGTCAATAATGTCAGAATTCTCTCTGCAAAATGTGTCCGTCTCTACGTGTGAAACTTCACCTATATTATAAGAGAATAAGCATCATCACTATTTACCACTTAATCAGACTCTACGCGCTTTGAAAGCTCAAATAAACGACCAAATTTAATTATTGTATATTACTATAGATTTTTTTTTTTTGGGGTCACAGTTCTGTTTTTCAAATCAAAAATATAAATTTAATTCACACCCTGAAAAATGAAACCAGGGAAACTCTGGAGATATTTTTGTATGTACACATATCTATCATGTCAAATTTACATATAAAAGAAAAAGTTAGAGAAACGAAATAATTTTTTATGATAAATGAGTTTAGTAAGATCTATTTTTTTTTCTCTCTAACTTTTTCTCTCTTGTGTGTAAATCTGACGTGATAAATCTATGTGCATACAATAATATCTCACTCAGGAATCAAGATACATCAAAACAAACCATTATCAAGTCCAGAAGCAAAACAAAAGACACGACATCATCTTTGTTCCTTCTATGCCTCACCCCACTGCTATTGCTTGCAGAGGGTTATGTTGTTTTGGTTGAAATTTGAGTCCATGAATACTTGGTAGCCATTTAATGGACTACTGGAAGATCCCTGCTTTGTGGGACTCAATTTCCTATGATTGAGCTTAGGATCAATCTCAGTAATTACAGTTTGAGAGGAGTCGGAGAAATGCGTCCTCTTGGAAGATCTTCACCATGGATTTAGGTTAGTTTGATTAAAATTTATGTGAATATATTTAAATTTTAAAATGAATCATAAAGATCTTCATGTAACATGCACATATTACTACTTCAGGAACATGCAATAATTTTTCAGGATAGTCATTAGGAGTAATTGCTGGAATTTATTAGTGAATTAAAGAAGTTTGCTTCATGGCAGCCATAACTTCCGTTCCCATAATCAAATAGTAGTGAAGTGTTTAACAGTTGAAATCTCTCGGAACGAGAGCCCAACAGTCCAAGTCCAACACTGCTTCTCTTTCCCCTATGGCCTCTTTGTTGGTATCTTTGCTTAACTCGCTGTTTTTGTGTCCTTCAAAAGCAGACTGTTTGCTTCACAAAACATAAACCAGTGTGCCATCCCTATACCCCACTTGCAATTTTTTGTCCGCTGGAATATTTCTTTTTGAAGCAGAGTTTCATCCAAAATATTGCTTCTAGAATACTTAGTCAAAATATTTCTTCACATGGAGACTATTCATCCATAATTCCTAAGGGTTGGAGAATCTCTTTAGAGGGAATAGCTACCAAACTACTCGCTAATAATAAGATTTGAACACTGTGCTTAAGGAATGTAAAGCCTTACAACCAAACCTACAACACTACTTTCTTCAGTCAACTTGAAATACAGTGAAATTATTTAAGCAATAATCGCACTTTCAAATTATTTCAAAATTATTGAAGGTCAAGTTCCGAGATAAACACTTTATCTTTTTGTTGATTTTTTCTTTAAGGTGTTGGTCCTATTACTCCTATAGGCTATTGCCATTCCGATCCTTTTGATCTGTTGATTTGACAAAGACAAACTAACTAATAGAATTTGACACTGACATAAACAACACTTAATTACTTCAAGATTAGCTACGAAAAAGTCAAATCAGTGTGCCATTATGAAGAATTACAAACTTATTTTTTTTTTCCTGCAGTTGAATTGAATTGAGGGGGAAAAAAACTCGTATGATAAAGCTAACGTTTATTTTTACCTTATTTTCTTCCTAAATTAATGCTGATAATTAACTGAACTCTCTCATACTATATATGGCATTATTACCAATGGAATAATGTTATAATTATTGTAATTATAATTAGCTATAAAATACAATTTCTGGATAAAATAAATTCACCCCTATATTATAAATGAGAATATTCTTTTTTAAAAGTGATGAAATCTGAATTATATTTTCACTCTCATGTGGCTACATCTATTTTTTATATGATTGTTACATGTCTTTTTTAAGATTTTTTTTCATCTTTCCTCTCACATGTACTTTTATTTGAAGAGGAAATTTATTCTCTTTAACTTCTCTTTAATTATTTTCTCAATCAATCAAGATTTTATGTTTTCCTTAATTATTTTCAATCAAATTTTAAATTCATTCATACCATCATCTTTGTTTCTAAATTTTGATAAAATTTTATTTATTTATTTATTTATCAATTTTTTATTAATTTAAAATAAAATATTAACAATTTAAAGAATTTAAATTCATAACATTCTCTCTCTCTCTATATATATATATATATAATATGTTAAAAGTTAAGTCTCTATAAATTATTTTAAATACACATTAAAACTTTAAAAAAAAAATCTTGTGCAATGCACTACTAAGTAATGGAAAGGAAAATAATTAACTAACATATATATTACAACTATCAAGCCAAAAGTAAAAAAGCCAAGATTTTATACAGAGGTCCTTCTCAAATATGAAGTCTTTGGCCATAAATTTTCAACATTAGTTACATTCAACTAGAGCATGAACTATAAATGTAGAAGTTTTTTTTTTATCATTATAAGTAACTTTTAAATTTGATAAAAAAATATTTAATTATTTATATTTTGATAAAGTAAGATGTCTTACATTGTTATAAATTTGTAGAAGTAATATCATTAGTTATTACAGTCTTCAATAACAGTTAATTATGCTAATCTGCCTAATCATTTTCTCACGCGGTGCAGGGAAGGGGAAAAAATTATGCTAATCATTTTTGTAAATTCCAAACAAATTCTCTGGTTTCCTCAAAAGAAGCAAATTGACACCGCCGTTGGAGTAGACATATCACGTGGATACTATATTTGTTTTATCCAGACAAAATACTAAAAGTCTAAAACCTAAACAAATTCTTTGGTCTCCTCATTGACTCATAGTATCTTATGCTACTTTAAAAGCGAATAAAAAATCATATCAATTTGTTCTATTTATTTTTTTAAAAACATTTATAACTACTATTACTATGAATCTACTTATGCCATCACCTCCCTTTCAAAATGTTTATAATACCTTATTTTTACGCATGAATTTATAATATAATAAAAAAATAAAGAAAAGAATGGTGACTAAGCTTAATATACATCTATGGTCTACCCTTAAAAAAAAAAACTTAATATACTACGAAGCACGTCTTATCTGGAGTCCTGGCAAATAGAGAGGTGAGAAAAAAAGTGGGAACATAAAAGAAAACTGCGCAGAGATTCTCTTCATATTGTCATGTTTATGATTTATTAATAATAATAATTATTATTATTCCTGCAAATATGCGATTCTCTTCTGGTGCCGCCATTGCCGAGTGTTTCTGGCTAAAAGGTGTTTTTGTTCCCTCAACTTAACAAAATAATAATAATAACTTTTTTTTTTAGAGTACTTGATAAATGAAATATTAATTTTTTCGGTAAAATTAAATATTTAAGTAAAAATTATTTTTAATAGTATTATTTTTATATACAAAATATTATTTTTAATAATATTATTTTTATATACATAAATTTTATTATTAAACTTAAAATTACATATTTAAAAATCTAATATTTTAAATCAACACACATTAATAATAATAACCTTTTACCTATTTTAAATCTTGGATATTCGGCCTCATTCACCAGCTGCCTCATGCTATTTTTGTCCTGAAATTCTCACATAATTTAATAGTACTATTAATCTTATTTGAAATATTGAGATTATCTCTTTTAACAATAACTCCCTTATTCGTTTAATTTTTATATTTTAATTTTTTTTAATTCACTTATAAACTTATTTTATATTTCACAAAAATATTATAATCATATACAATTTAATTTAATATCTATCTTACATCAAAATACAATAAACATATATCTATTATATTTTAAATATAAAAAAACATTTTCCTTTAGCAATGTGCTTTTAGGAACTTACATAACTTTGATTATTTAGTAATTGATTATTGTATAAAAGTTTTTTGTTATAATCGATTATAATTGATTCATTTTTATGTTTGGATCATTATATTTTAAGTTAATCTAATTCGTTTGGATGATATAAAAAAGAATTTATATATTAAATTACTAAAATAGGTATAGAATGATTAAAAAAATTATTTGATTTGAGGATAAAATGGTATTTATATATTAAAATGTAAGGAATAATCTATAAGCTAAAATCATAAGTTTCAATCTTCAGCATTATAAAAATAAACTTTAAAAAGTTTTTATTTTACATTAAATTTCGTGTAAAAGCTAAAACTAATTTTACCAAACATAATTAAATACTATTTAAACAACTTTTTTTTTTAAAAAAAACTATTAAAAATCTCTACCAAACATGCAATCAGATTCTTGATATTACACAGGTAGTTTAACTTCTTAACTTTAAGCTTGTTTACTACATAAATTGCATTATGTTGATCCAGCTGCCTCATGTAGAAGCCTCAAAAGCTGTTTCTTTGTGACAGAGAAAATAGAAATAAATCTTTTTAACCATTCGTCTGTCCGTTACGACATCACTATCAGTACTTGGCCTGAGTTTGGTTCCTACGATTCCGAGAAAATTTTCCTGACGTGAATTTAGTATTAACTAATGTAAAGAAAGGGCTTTTATCACCCATGCGCCGACCTTTTAAAGTTAAAATATTTGTCACATGATATTTGCTTGCTTTTGGGTTTATGTTTAACTTGTGAGTATTCTGTGTATTTCACAGAGTTTTTTTTAATTTATTTAAAATTTTAAAAAGTAAATTAATAGAAAAGGAATCTAAATTTGAAAATATATATATAATTAAATTTAAAAAATTTATTTTAAATATTTCAAAAAAGTTATGAATTAATGACATGTCTGAAAGAATAAAAGAAGAAATTAAGTCACTTCTAAATAAAATTACTCTAATTTGATAGACAGAAGTGGATAATTTACATTCAAATATATTTTAAGCATTTTGGATAATGAATCTTATCATAATGATGATAAAAATATTTATAATATAATATATACATGACTTTTAGAAATAGATCATATTTCGATAAGTAACTTAAGAAATCAAAGACCATATATTTGAGGACAGATTGAAGATAACTTGTGTTAATAAATTTTCTAAACGGAGGATCAATCTAAAAAATAAGGGTTGTTGGTGTCAAAAATAAATAGTAAATAAAAAAATTAATTAGTTATATCTACTTTTAATTTTATTTTTCTCAAATGAATGCATAATTTTATTAGCAATTGACAGATATAGGTAAAAGTTTATAGTGTATATATTTTATTAAATGGCTTATCTTATTATTTCATTCACATATGTTAAAAGATATGCAGAAGTTTTAAAATTGTAATAACAATTAACATTAAATCGGTGTAAGTTGAGATTTTGATATTAAAATATAATTTTAATTTTAATGTATTATCAGTATAAATTTTTTACACACATTATCACATATGTTCTTTTAAAATAATTATTATAAGCATCAAATATTTTTAATGATATGACAATGCATGTTCAAATAATAATAAAAATTTTACATTAACAATGCTTTCAAATTAAATTCTTAAAATATTTAAAAGTTGTGTGAAATAATTGTTTCTTTTGTTATAGGCCCCACACATTATTACCAAGTTAATCTTGCACACATTAAATACATACATGGAGTTCATTAGTTCAATATGTCTTTATAACTTGAAGGGACTAAAATAAGTTCAAAACTTATTTGTACTTTTTAAATTCTAAATTTAAAGTAATGATATTTTAACAAATAGTGAATGATCAAATTTATTTTATAATTTTGATTATATATATTAAATGAGAGTGAATACAAAATAAACTAAAGACTAATTTAAAGTGTTTTAGACTAACTATAACAAAGTATTTAATAAACATTTTAAATTTTTTAAATGACATACATATATATATATATATATGATATGTATTAAGTGAGAGAAGTGTTTATTATGAGGGGTGAAAGAAGTGAATCTTGATCATTGGATTTTATATTAATGGTTAAGATTAGAACATAAATGCATGTGACTTTTTTAAGTGGTTACATGCCTTTAAGTAACTTTTAATCTTGATCATTCATGTATAACAGTATAGTCAAGATTTACTTTCTTCTCACAATAAAAACTCTTACTCATAAAAATTCCTCTATATATATATATATATATATATATATATATATATATATATATATATCGCTCTTTTACATTTATTTATGTTTAAACGTATCATCTCAAAAAAATATTAGATGTATTTTTTATATTTATTTATATGACAAAATTAAAATATAAATGTGTAAAAAATGAGATAAGTCAATATATAATTTGATAATAAAATTTATAGAGATGTGAAATAATGTAAATATAAGTATGTGTAAATTACAGTGTTGATCATCTCATCACATCTACTATACTACTAATTGGGTATATGGATTGGGATCAAATTCATTGGTCGTTTTGTCCCAAAAGTGAAGGCTGTTGGTCAATAACTCTAGTTGAAGTTGCATCCTTGATGGTCCATATTTTAGGTTTTGACAGCTTAAATGAGAGTCATTATTGTGCGTCTGAATTTCCTATTTGAAAGGATCAACATGGGTCAATGAGAAGTGCACTTTGCCACGTACATTTCTTTCTATTTCATTTTTTATTTTTATTTTTACGATTGCTTTCTGTTACATCGCTAAAGCAATTTGGTCGTTCTTTATTAGGTTAACGTTTCAGAAATTCGTCACCAAAAATTCTAAACCAGACGATCCAAGAAAGGAATGCAAGCTTTTATTTTTGGTGAACAAAATTATTTATATAACATCTTCCTAAATCTTCCTAATCAATTCGAGTTTTACTATATTCTTTTAAAATATTCTTATAATAATTCTCTTATTATTTAATAAAAAATTAAATTAAAAAGTAAATTCATTTAACATTTTAAAAATATAAAAATATTTAATATTTTTTATTTAATAATTAAGAAAATTAATAAAATACTAAATTATTCTTAAATTATTCTTTTATTATTAAATATTGACTGAATATCCCAAAGAATCATTGGCTGAATGAGAATGAAATAAAAAGACAAAAAGGTCAAATTTTGGAATTGGCTACCAATAATGACTTACTTATAAAAGCCAATAAAGCAGTGTAAGTTGTGTATTTCCTTTTTCCTTTTCGTTACAACTTTCATCTTATTCAGAAAAGTGAAAACGCTACGTTGAAAACAACGATGTAAATTTTACTCATTAGCTTCAATGCTTCTCAGTGAAATCAATAGCTGCTACAACAAAATAATAGGATGGTTACATGTGTATTTCTTTTTATGTTTTTGCAACAGACCAAAAAAGATAAATGAATAGGGTTATTGCTTATTACATATGGAGTGCAAATATTTCCTTGGTTTATTTCAATTTTGTGTTAAAGAATAAGTCAAAACAACTTGGAGGTCTCACACTTGAGGCTGCCAAACTGAGTTCAAATCCTGCAAAAATCACAAAACGGAAGAAAATTAATTTTCTCATAGTGATAAAGTAAAAGTAGTACTTATTATTCTCCACTAAGTTGTAGCACGAGTCAATTCCAATTACATTATCTCTCATTCATGAGAATTGAGATGCTATTTTCTTTGACCCACATAGCCGTTATTCTACCAAGAATATTGTGAGCCGCAAATATCCAGAGTCAGTAGTTGTTGGCAAAACCATAAACTCTGCAGCTGTGACAATGAGGTATGGAGAAAGTTTAGCAGTTTAAGAAAGAAAAATTACAGAGAAGCTGAGAAAAGGAAAGAGGGTAAAAGACAACCTTCTTTGGGACTGTGAAAGTAACAGAGAATGTCTGGATCATCACTGGGGCCAATATTCCTCACAGCAGTTCCTCCCTACAAGAGGAGGGGGCCCAAGTCATGGTTAAGGATAAGGCTTACATGACATCTCAACTGAAAAATTTATTAAGAAGACTGACGTGATCAAATGCATTACTATAAATAAATATGTTATGAACTTATGCAGACTGAAATGAATAGCCAAGAATTGACAATTTAAGTACTTAATCCATGAAATGGATCTTATGGTCTGCAATGTCTATCTTGTGTGGTGAAAGTAAGTATAGCTAGACGGTAAAGTATATGCTTATTTATCAATTACCTAACTAATTTTGAAGACAAAGGCTGGTTAGAAGTCCTGAGCAAATTGGATCTTGTCCTTCATTGAATTTTGAAATTGTAGGAAATACAATTAATAGCAAAGCACAGTTCGATTTTTCATAAGCCAAAATCTGAAGGACATATAAGCAAGATAGAAAATAATGATGGAATTTCCTTGTTGAGGTGAATTACCTTGTATGGTACACTTTGCTGCTTCAGTTCCCTCAATTAGTCAAGTTGATCTCATGAAATAAGAATTATAGGTACTCATCAAAAGAAATTTAAATCAGTGTAGCCATAACCATGTGAATGTGGCAACAACTCTTCTGCTTCAATCCTGGAACTGGAGCAACTGGAGCTTTTTTTTATTCTGTTACGGCTAATAGACTCAACTTCGGCCAAGAATATGCCATAAACTGGTCTATGATCAGAGAATCTTGACTCCCCACGAACATAAGATAATTGGTCGAGGCCTCTTCCATACCACAAGATACGATCACACCTTCATGAATAAAGATTTTTTTAGATTTACATAAATAATGATATACGTTCAAAATAATAACACAAGTAATTTCTTTTAGCAGTAGTATCAGTTACTTGTTTCCCCCTTTTCCAATTACATTTGCTACTTCATTGATTCATACAGGTGGTTATTTCCATGAAAGAATACTACCATGCTGGAGTTCTTCTCTTTTGTTTTGAGTGTCTTTCATCACCTGCATATCTGTCTGAATTGTTTGAATACTTATATGTGGGAGGGAAATATATTTTCCCTTCATTCCATCCTTCAAAGACACGACCTTGCCTCTGCTCTATACGCAGCTGAAAGAAAAGCTATCAAATGGTCAGGTAAATCTTAGAAATAATTTGAGAAAGGAGCGAAGCCCTATCAGAATCACTTGTAAGGGGACAAAGTAACCTGGTCATTCTCTAACAAAGCCTTCCAATTATGCATCTCAACAAGAGCTTTTGCTGCACGATAAGAAAGGGCTATCCGGTAATTTAAATCCCCCAGCCAAATTATTCGACTACACCAATTAAACCACAAGTTTAGGTCTTCATTAGGACACAAGTTAGGATTTAGTTGTAAATTTTATTTAGATTCACAATCTCCAAGCATCAGATGCATGGTAAAGATTTATAATAGAGATGAAGGGCTTACTCATGTTCCAGAATTGTCTGAGGAGAATTCTCATCACCCATGCCATGGACCTGGGGAAATCTTGTCTTTCTGAGGATCTCCATTACATCTGAATTTCTCCTGAGCTCATCACCGTCCTTTTGCCCAGAAGTCAAATGACTACAGATGAAGCAAAAGCTTGTTTGGTGCAAAGACATGCTAATTGATATTGAACCCTGGAAAATCCAAGAGAATGAGATTGTCTCCTTCCCTGGTTCATCATATACTCTGCCACCAAAATAATAAAAAAATTACCAACTGTACCTTGTTTCCAAGATACCCCATCAACCCTCTGCCAACACAAGACACTTTCATGTTGTGAACATCATCTCTGATATCACTTTTCACCCAAACTGTTAGAAATAACCCAACCATTTGTTTACTAGCAACCAAACAGTATCTTGAATGCCCTGTCTGTCTATCACTGTCCTCCATGGAGAAACAATCACTGTATGGCATTGGTGAATATTGTGTTGTAACTGGGGAATCACCAGTTCCATTTTCATCATCTGAGGAACCCCATCGGTAATTGGGGTCATAGCCACTTGTCCTGTGACCAAATATCATTCTATCACAGACACTGAGACGGCGATCAAGGCATGCTTCTGGCAGTGACATTTCATTATCCATTCTCATACTACGACTCAAGGATTGAAAGGACCTCCGATGGAAGAAAGAGGTTGCCTTCTGCCTCATTGATCCCTCAAAATCAGCATCTAACTCTACAATAGGATTAGGGAGTGGTGAAGGAGTGTGGCATCCACCACTTGTTCCAGGAAGGCTGTTCAGGGTCTTCCTAATAAGAGCTAGCCATTTTCTTGCAGGGCCATTGTCTTCTGTTCCCAAAACATTGCCAGCATTCAGAGGTACAATTTCTTGAAACCTGAGTCCAACAAAATGCAAAATATTTCTCAGTGTGACTTTTGCATAACTAAAGGAGATGGCACATTATATGATCAGTAATTTACCCAAGAACATAGATATCAGCAGGTGAGGAGGTGTGAAGCCAATCTTCAAGACTCAAATAACTTGGAGGTGACTTCCCTGCTACGTTCCAAGTGGCAACGAATATTCTGTATCCAGAAGGAAGAAAGAATTCAATAGAAAAAAATTTCTTAATTTTCATTACAATAATAACAATCAGAATAATTAAGCACAATACACAGCTACATGAAGCATACCTATAATTATACACATCTGTAACGTGAGCTTCATCAAGGTCATTCTTACCTCGTCGCGTTCTGTCTGAGTACCTTCTGCTTGATCTCTCTGTAGTAAAATGGAGATTAAACATCTGAGATTAGTAGGAGACAAAACAATAGGAAAATTTTTTTTAAAAAAAAGACAGAAAAATGATTTATGAGATTGCAGCACAAATGTCTTCTAAATTTTTATTTTTATTTTTATTTTAATCAAGTTGGGGTTTGGGAATGGTGTGGTCCTAAGGAATATCAAGGTGCTGATACTGAACCTGTTTTGCTTTTCTTGATAGTGCATGCCTCCCTCTCTGAATAGTTGCTCCTCCACTCTTCATCAACACCTGAAAAGGAAAACCATAAAGTTAATAAAGCTGTGCTCTTTCAACTGTTAATTTATCATCCCACTCAATCAAACACAACAAAATAATAAAACAGACTTATTTTTGGTACCAAAAGGGTAGAAACCATGGAAGCATGAAAGCAACAAAGGGCAGATCTTGAGCTGCAAGAAGCATACCCATTGAAACCAAAAAATAAAAAGATCAAAAAAAATTGTTACACAAAGATAAACGGAGTTGCAGGAGGAGTAGAATAACACAGAAAATTTAGTTAAGTAGAGGCTTTTTTTCACACGAAAGCTAAGATTCCCAATCCCGGAGCCCTTGATTACATTCAAATCATGCGAAAATTGAACAGTCACCTCCGCAAAGGACATCATCAGCCTGAAAGTCTTCGGCTTTGCTTTTGATATTGAACCACTTCTTGACCAAAGTTTTGGGCCATGAAAACTTTAACCAAAGAAAAACAGGGTAAGCAATGCCAGAATACAAATGCAAATGGAATTTGAAGGAGAGCTGAGCTGGCATTTGTCAAACCTTGCTTTTCTTCGAGTTCTCATCTCTCATTGTTGGGACAGCTTCATATAGCTTTCTGATATGAATATCTATTCCTTCTTCAATGATTGCTCCTCCTTACTTTCTTAAAGAGGAAAATGAAGTAAGTGAGTATAAGACAATGTTATATCTCTGTTTGTTAAGTAAAACAGAGGAAATCCCAGTTTCTCAGCATTTTTGAACAAATGTGCTACCCCACTTGGTCATTGCCCCCTACCCCTTTAACTTCCACTTGTGAAGTTTCAGACTTTGAGTAAAAAATAAATTAAAAAAGTCTGCACAGAGGTGCAGCCTGATACGTAGGTAGAACTAAGAGTTCAGGAGTATGAGATTGTGGGGGGTTAGAAGAAGACATGAAGAGAGAGAGAAAGAGAGAGTTGCTGTCTTGCAAAAACCTCGTTCAGGGTACAGAGCAAAGTAGCGAATTTGAAGGGGAATAAAGTGCAGGCAAGCTTCGCTCTCTCTCGAGGCCTTTTACCGCAAATCCAAGGCCTACCTCACCCCCAAGCTTACGGAGTTTGAGAGAGAGAGAGAGAGATAGAAAGAAAGGGTGCCATGGTTAGATTGGTGATGGTAACCCACTCACACTCACACCCAATTAATGTTTTAAAAACTCAACTGTAACCTGAGTTGTAGTTCTATTAGTTTAACTTGCTAAATTAATGATTCAATTAAAGCTCAAGGCATATGATATAATACGACAGCGTTGTTCATACAACTAAAATATTTAAATTTTTATCTAATTCTATTACACACTTATTTTGTATTTTATGAAAAATTTATAATAATATATAATTTAATTTAATATCTTTCTCACATTAATCTATTATATAAATATAATATACATATTTTAATTATATGAAAAACATTATCTAATATAATAAAAAATAATCATATTGAAAATTTGATCGGTTCACACTCTGAGTAATTGAGATATCCGTTCAGTTTAATTTTTAAAATATTATATCTAATACTTTCTATAGACACCCATTCTCTGATTTTAATTTTTAATCATTGTTATGAAACTAATATGTTGTAATTAAAAAACCATCTTAACAATTATTTTAACTACATAAGAAAATAAACTCTCTCTAATAAACTAAAATTGCTCTTTCACTCTCCAAACTAGTAGTTGTACCACTACTACGGTCAGCAAAGTTAGGTTTGATCTAATACCCAAGCATTAGTAACTCATCTTACGTTTGGTCCTCTAGGATAGAAAAGAGGTTAAAGAAGAGAAAAGATAAAGAGGATGTGTAGAGGGCTGTTTTTCCCTTTTTTTAACTTCTGTCTGGCAATGTCTTTGACACGCATGACAAAAATTATTTTATATTTTTCCCTTTGTCTATCTATTTTTTTTCTTTTTTGTTTTTTGGTGTGCAAAAGCCTATCATGGGTGGGTTTGAGTCTACCTTATTTGCTAAAATATCTTATTAAGTATCTGGTATGTTTGCCTAGTTGAAGAGAATGTTTCGTGTTTGGAGGAAAAGTGGAGAACTACTTCTGATTCCAAGGCCACTATTTTGTAATTTGGACTTTGATATTGTTCAATGTACATATCAAAGCCTTCGATAAATTTGCCATGACTGAATATATGTAACTTCTACATAAATGAGATGTTTCTATTAGTATGCTAATGAATTTTGGCTTTCGTTTATCTTAGACTCATGTACAAGAAGACAAAGGCAGTTTTTCCAAATAATGGATCTCGTATTGTGTACTTCTTTTATTATCATTTCGTACAAGCTCGCACATGCACATGAATTGGTGTATTATGCTTTGCATAAGGTGACGCGTCATTCAATAAACTACATGTTTACATATTTTCACATAAATGTAGGATCTTGTTAATTAGGCCAATGAGGGTTCTTAACCACAGTTCATTTCGGTACTTAGCCCACATGATCTCCTTGATTTTTGTAAACCTATCTATAAAATCCTAGTTTAAGATTCTCATTTTTCGATGAGCTTTGCATCTTCTAATCAATTAGCTTTAAGATTTGATTTTCAAATCATTAACTTATCAATTTCGTTATTCGTCTAATTTTTATACTTTAATTTTTTTAAATTCATTCACAAATTTATTTTATATCTCATGAGAATACTATAGTTACATATAACTTAATTTAATATCTGTTTCATATCATAATACAATATACATACATCTATCATATTATAAATGAACAAAAAAATATTTTCCTTAACTTATTGAGGAGGAAAGCTTCAAGGAACCATAGCTCAATCTTCCAATTGGAATTCAAAATAAACCCAACATAGTGGCCCACTACCTTCAGTGAAGCTTCCACTACCATATAAGCCTTAGCCCCAATAGTGCATAGGTTGTCAAGACTAGTGCATGTGGTTGTTCGAAAAAAAACCCTCCTTTGCAAACTACGTGTCACCTTGCCATAGGATTAGACTTTGAAGAGAAAAATAAAGGGCAGAGAAGAAGGAACAACAGGGTTTACCATTTTGTCAATTCTTAATAGCTAGTGAGTTGCACGTATAGCTATCTAATCAAGCACAAGATTCATCTATTATATGAGCTTGCTTAATTAAGTAATTGCCCGGCCATGTTCTAATGTTGAACAAATTGTCCTTGTATTTTTCTTCATTTAAGCTGTCTTAGGAATCATTCGCCAGACAATTAGGTTCCAAGACTGGAAAAACATTTCATTTGGGTCTCTAACTATTAAGCTTTTGATAATGCACACTTGTTATTGACTAAGAACCATAAATCTGAAACAGACAGGTGAAAGGTCTCTCCATTGCATTTTGTCTTCCTTCCTTTTTTCTCTTCCCCTTATAATAGTGCCAATGATCCTTACAAGAAAGGCCAGTATCAAAATTAAAGTTGAATGGGCCCAATTCATGGGATGCATATCTAAAGGGGTAGCGTTTACCCTACAATCTGAATCTTTTAAATTGCCTAGTGAAAGGTTGCTGCCTAGATACTACATTGTCAAGAAGATTGAGATATGTCATCCACGGGGGCACCCTATAATCGGTTTCAATAATGAAATCTCTGTGATTATTGATAAGGGTTTTTCCTTCTTCCCCTTTTTGTCAATCATTTTCTCCATTAAATTTACAAGACTTGTAGTACTAGACTACTAGTAAAGTATCCTCAAACACTGCAGCCACTACATTGTTTATAAGAAATTAAATTATTTACAAAGAATCATAATAGAGTCATTTAATCCAATGGTTAATCATAATAAAAGTAAACCACAACCTTAGGCAAACCTTACGTGTAATGTTAAATGTTCAAATCTTGGAAGATCCCTTTAAAAAAAATTACCTAACCACTATTCTTAGACTAAATTTACATGAGTAATTGGTTAAAGACCAAAAATAGTAGAATCATTTATGTTCACAATATACTCAATTTTTTTTTCCTAAATATTCCTTTGTCTTTTAAGAATGATAAGTTTCACAATTTTTAACTCAATTTTTTGTTATTAGAGGACAATAAAAAAATTTATTTAAATTTTAAAATAATTGAGATTATTTATATATGTTGAATAGTAGTGTCAAACGATAATTTTTCCATCCTTTTTAAATAAAAAAATATTTCTTGTACAACATTTTTTTACTTCTCTTATTAAACTTGCTTGTCTGGATAAAAAAGAGAAAGTATGTATTGAAAAATATATTTCTCATGTTTTACTCTCTAAAACAATATAATGAAATATATAATAAAAATAGTATATAAATAATGTTATTATTTTAAATATATTTAAAAATTCATAATAGCAATACACAGGGTAGTCACTAATTAGAGATTTCCATAACCGAATTTTTATGATGACTGGTTTTTTATTATTATTCTTTGAATCATTCTTTGAATCACTTTGACTGGGGTGTGCTTATATATAAATAGTTAAATTAAATAATTAGTTTTTATTGTTTTACTTTATTTAAATTTTTGGTCTTTATATATATATTTTTAAAATTTTGGTTCTCATATTGTCACTAGTTTAGATTTTAGTCTTTCAAAAATCAATATCTTAATAATTTAAATATGTAAAGATCAGTTTTTAACAAAAAATAGAAACTAATATCTTAAAAAGTAAAAATTATACAAACTAAAACTAAAGTGAGAGAAAAATGTAAGGATCAATAATATAATAATCAAAATCTAAATCTAAAAATATAAAAAAATAAAGATCAATATTAAAAAAAACTAATATAAAGACCAAACTCTAAATCGAATAAACCTATTAGAACTCTATGTAAATTTATTTCGAAGGAGATAGCAAAATGGTAAATAGATTAACGAGGCAGTCAAAGGATGCATCTTTAATTGTACTTTGGCTAAAGTAAGTAATATCTTCTTTCGGATGGAATGTGGTCGCTTTCTATTTCTTTTACTTTTTCAGCTTTGAAACATCCCTTATTAACCCATCAGTCTTCCCTTTTCTCCTACATCACCTTCATAACTCGTTTGATTTTTTCCTTTATTAGAGTATCCATTCATCCAATAAATAAAAAAATAATCCCTCATGGTCCTTCACCTTATTTCAGCTTTGAAACATCCCTTATTAACCCATCACCCTTCTCTTTTCTCTACATCACCTTCACAACCCATTTAATTTTTTTTTAGAATATCCCTTCATTCAAAAAATAAAAAATTAGTTTATTAAAATACAATCAACATTTAAATAAAAATATCTTTTAATAATATTATTTTATATATATAAATTTCAAAATCAAATATACAATTACATACTTAAAAGAACTAAACCAATCCCGTTCAAACAAACACACATAACACGCGTTTGATTTGAATGTGTCAAATTGGGTTTTTTATTTTTAATATTTTATCTTTTTTGCCGAAATCTTTTTTTGCCGAAATCTTTAGAAATAACAAAATCGTTATTTTTTTCCTGTCATTTTCTTCGCAATCTGGCAAAAGAGAGGTATACCACTGGTCCTGCTGTACACTTGTACCTGGTGATATAGATACTGATGTAAACGTCATGGCTTTTAATTTCTCAACCACATTTTTATATACGTATTTCCCTACAGTACAAAATATTAATGACGGTATTGAGTATGGACTTTGGACCAACGCAAAAAGTGACTCGGATGGTTAAAACTTAAACGTATATTTGTTTATTTAAAAAAGAAGAAGGAAGAAGCATAAGTTGGAACTTTCTCCCGTACGGTATCCCCCCCCCTGTCCTCATAATTTTTCTTCTCTAGGTCAGTCAAAATTTGGACATATTGCTCAATCATGGAGGCCATCACTTGAACGACCACATACAATTCTTTTTAGTCTCAACGATTTATTTATCTTAACAATGGAAAGCAGACAACAGATGTGCAGTTATAATCATGTCACAGGACACTATTTTTGCACACATAAGATGGAACTCACTATTTGTCTACATGAGATACTGTTATATTTTTAATGAAGAAAAAAAATATAATAATTGTATAGAAGAATTAAATTTGTGCAAATTTTGTTTAATGTGATAGGGAAAAATACGTAAACATTCCTTAATTTTTTTTTATTCATTTTGAAATAACAGGCTCTTAAACTTTTCAGAACTTATAATAGACAATTCCAAACATAAGTACACAAACGTCATTCATCTAATTATGAATTGTACACACATGATAATTTTTAATTTATTTATATTAGTTTAAAAGAATTCTCATTTTAATTTAGTTTCTTTAAAATTTATTTGATATTTCTTATTTTATGGAAATAGAAAATAAATAAATAAAAATTCTTAAAAAATATATAATATAAATAAATTAGATATTATCATGTGTATTAATAAACACAAACAAAATTATATGATAACTGATTTTAACTTAATTAGTCATTAGAAAGATTTATTTGCAAGTTTTAGAAAATTTAACCGTCTCTCCCACGGATTTGAAAGTTCAAAGCCATTCTTTCAAAATGAGAAAACGGACAGAAAATATATGTACAAAAAAAAATCAGAAAATATTTATGCATTTTTCCTTAAATAAAATACTGTTTAATACTTTAATACATGCATGCAGGTCAACCTAGGATCAAACCCACCGGGCCACTCTTAAATACATATCTTACGTGGGCCATTTTGTTTTCCTTTTTTTGATTTGTAACTGCAATTAATATATTATTACTTTAAAATTTAAAGTTTGATCAGCAGACCCTCTATTTATTATTATTATTTTAATCTTAGGGAAGGCAGAAAAAGGTGGATATATAATCGTTGGCGTTGGAGGCAGAAGCATCAACATTTTGCACAGTAAATGGAATAAAAGAATGGGCCCAAAATTCAAGTGGTAAGACAGAGCAGGGCAGAGAAGCAAGCAAGCAAGCCAGCCCAGGCAGGGGATGATAGCTTTTGGACCGTTCTCATGCACTATAGGTTGGTGCATGAGGGAAGACAGAGTAATCCTTGATGCACAATCATCAAATTACATTAAGATAAGTTATCAAAATCAGAATATAGATGTACAGAAAATGAGATGGAACTACTTATAATATCATGATGAAAATTGTATAGGTTTAAGTTAATGTGTTTGTAAGTAATGTGTAGCATTATTTGGAAGAGAACCGAAGCATGAAGCCAGTTGGAGGAGTGGAGCCTTTAGAAGATCGTATGCTTTGCCAAACGCACGCTAACGACAAATATTGAGCATTGGAAGCTGTTGCCAATTTAAGTTACATAAAGGACTTGCAATTTGTGTGAAAATAATGCCCACGAAGGAAAAAATAAAGGTCAGTTGACTTTGTGATTTTATTGTTGGAAGAACTAAAGTAAAAAAGCTGATATTGATATTGATATTGATGTGATGCTTTTCACTACGGGGTAGAAAATGAGATGTTTTTTTTTTCCACCCAAACAGCTATGGTTCTGGTTCAGTCCCTTTCCTCATTTTCATTGAACTAGGCAAAAGATATTGTGACTGTATGTCATGCTATGTCAATATCATTTTCCGAGCTTTCATCACTGTCTTTAATTCCATTAATATCTTCTTCCTGCCAGTCTAAACCCACGCATGCAACCCCTTCTTGCACTTTGGATGATCACTGCTAGTTTATGCTAGTTGAAGGTACAAAGTGATCATCCACATGATTGTTTTCTCCTATTAGAAAATTTCATAAATATGCTGTACTCTTTTAAGAAGTATATTGCGGAGAAAACACAGTGAAGGGAGCTAGGAAAACGACTGGTATGGATAAGATTTAATCATGGCCTGATTTGGAAAGTGACCCTCTAGGTAAAAATACTTCACCCCCCCTAAGATTACTATAAAGGAACTACTTTTTTTGTTCTTTGCTTCATCCAGGAATTCAACAGACAAAAGAATGTACAATCTACGCATGCAAGATAGTGCTCTCGAGCTTATAGTTATCCAAGATGTTCTTGACCGTTCATATTTAACTTGTTCAACATTTTTTTTGTCTTCGTCAGTATCATTCTAGTTTGTTTCGTGCTTTCAATATCTGTCTTTGCCAGTGCAATTGTTCATACAGAATATACATAAATTACAAAACAATCCCACTAGAAGGCTCATTATTTCAATCACAAAGACATCATGCTTTATTAGGTCTTGGGTTATTAGTCTTTTCACTCCACACAAGGCCTCAGTTGAAAACACCAGCTTCGTGCCCTCTTCTTTCCTTCCTCAGCTGTCACTGTTTTTGGACCCGACAGTACTCTTTGGTCTTTTACCCACATACGATTTATAGAAATGCTTGGGTAAATCATGGTACACATTCAATTTGTGCATTGAACCAATAAAAATAAATAAATAAGTAATTACTTTAGGATAAATACTTATGATAAAACCCTCAAATAAAAATTAAAAATGCGAAACCAATTGTCAATTTAACTGGTTCAGTGCATAAACTGTATTGTACACCATTATACACAATAGTATTTTTTTTTTTAATTTAAGAATTTTACAACTTGCTTGCCTCAATCAGATAAGGATGCGGATTGGTTATTGAAAGGCATTATTACATAACTTCATGTCATTTGGGACTACATATCTCTAATAATTGGTGGGCCGGGCACAACTTAACTACAGAAGAAAATTCTCACAAATATTGTGAACAATCATAATGATGAAATATGACGCCGAAGAGTATAGGAAAGACCAACTATACAGTATTTTAACAGCATCAATGTATAGATGCTGCAGTTCACTATCTTCGGTAGCATATTCAATATTTTTAATGCCCCACCCTCGAATTAGCTACATTTGTAGTAAGGTTGGTGTGTATGATTTATATGCCTCAATGGAGACTACGAGAGTCTGAAATAGTTGCTAATTAGTAATCGTCTATTTATCTGTATTTATTAATTTGTACTTATTCATAGCTGTATTTTGTACTAGAGAGTTTTACTATAAGCCGATGCAACTCAACTGCGTACATTTAACTAAAGGATATTTTTATTTTTGTTGGAGAAAAAATTAGGATAAAAAGTGGTTGTTTTAATTTAGGATCAGAGTTGGTAAACTTAAATTTAGTTAAAAATATATTTACAGTAACATAATTTATGTTTGGAAACATTTATGTCAAAAGTGAGTTAAGAAAAAAAAATGTGTTTACTTTTATCTCAACAGAACACAAAGTAACAATTTGTTACTTTAGTCCCAACGTACGTTTGTATTCAAAAGTGTGTTCAAGCCAATGAAAAAATTAGAAACTCAAACATAATTTCTCTTTGTTCGAGAACCTCCAATGTACGTTTACAAAAGCAAACGTAAAACCAAACATGCACTTGATATCCAAGCTCAACAAACACTAACAAATAACTCATCAATAATAGATCTTGACAAAAATCAAACATCAGCTAATTTAATTAACACAATTCGTCTTTACTAGTTGTGCTAACTATTGTTGATAGCTCAGATTTTCTCTCTAATCTTTTACACTACAAATGTGTGAATAAAAAATTAAAAAAATTACATTAATAACAGTCATTAGTCTGCTACAATATCTCTCTTTTTACCCCAAGTATTAAACGGAACAGAATATTGAGAAAGAATTATCCAACTCTGGCCCTCCTTCGTCCTCTTCGTCGCACCACATCTTGAAAAAAGGTCTTAATTTCAAACAACGGGGAAGGTCATACCTTGGCCAGCTTGTTCAATGTGGATGACCACTGCTTTGATGACTTGCTGTATGTAGCAAGTATCATATCCTTATGTCAAGAGGGATTATTGGTATTATACCATGTGTAATTGATCACTTGTTCATAGCATCTGTTATTCTGTTTGATCAAGCAAAAAGCATATTAAATGGAGCAAAATAATAGTATTTGGTCTCTTATTAGAATCTGACTCAAATGGCATGAGCTTGTTGGGTAAGTCTCAGCCTTATGGGACTCTTTGGAAGCTAAAGGCAAGTTATTGAAGATTGTTTGGTGCAAAGGAAAGTGTAATTGGTAGTTAACTAGTTATTAATTAGGTCACATTGTAAGTTTAGGACTCTGCTTTTTTAAGATTTGTAAGCATCAAAGCTGAGCCATATAATAGAATAAGTAGGAGTATTTGCAATTCAATTAAAATCGATTTTGAGTCAAAAAATCAACTTATTCAAATAATATTATTTATATTCATTTGAATTGAATTAAATTTATTACATTTTGAAAATCGAATTAGATTAGATCGGATCGGTTTAATCGATTTTTGACCTAAAAAATTATTAAACAAGAACTTTTGTGAGTTAAAAATAATTTAGCCAATTAAAAAAATAAAAAATAAATAAAAATAAATAAAATATAGAAAATAAATAATTTATTTTATATATTTAAAATAATATTTGATCACATAAAATAAAAAAAGAATGTAAGAAATTAGAATTATTATAAATAAAAATATAAATTCTATAATAAATAAATATGTTATATAATATTAACTGATTTAGATTTGATTGAATTAATTTTGAAAAATCAAATCCAAAATCCAATTTGATTCAATTGATTTTCAAAAACTCAATTAAAAAAGAACTAAATTTATTTAATTTTAATTTAATTTCAATTTTTCAATTCAATTTTTTATTTAGTTTTCAATTTAAATTAAATTTAAACACCCTTAAAAACAAGTAATGTTAAATACATATTTATACACATATCATATCACATATGTACAATTTTCATAGTCTGATTATAATTAGTCTCACTATTGTTTTTGCACAAATTCACTCTAATTATGTTATGTCAAATGCGAGTCTATGTGATGTATATGAAACATTATCCAATAGAACTGCTCAAACTCTATACTTTTTTTTAATTTTCTTTCAGAATTAATCAGTACTTACCCTCCTAAACAGTGCCAAATAATGATAACAATAATAATAATAAAATACTATATACATACAATGTATTTTATTTCATTGGGAGCTAGTTCCCAAATTTTATTTCATTGGCTGCCCACCTTATAATTCGCCAACCCACTAACCCCTCAATATTTACATGTCAATTATTGGCCACTTTCTTTTTCCAAAATCGAAAAGAAAAGGAAAAGATGTCTTTTCCTTGATCATTAATGAAATCTTCACAAACTGCGATTCTCAGGTTGCTAGCTCCAAAGGCAAAGTAAGTTTCCAAGTTGCATGACCAATAATGCATAAGGGATATCTCACTAATTAGCCAATTCATATCCGGGGTCTCATCTTCCCATCTCAGCCCAAAGTAGCAACATGATCCTGTGCAGCTGCCAGCCATCTTGACATGTAAATTAGATTGATTTGCGCATTGGCCTCCTTTCTATCACACAGGGCGGTCACTCTGTGGCAAGAGTCACAGGTCGACTGCTAGAGAGTGTCCTATATATCCCTCTAATAGTAGCTGGGGTTGTTCTGCAACAGCCACCTATTAGGGAAGCCCCTAACTCACACCATTTATTTACGTATGAGACAAAATCTTCATCTGTAACACCTGTATTTTGCTGTAACAATAACAACCTAACATTAGTATTACATAATTCAAGAAATATCACAAAATATTTTCTTTAAAATGATTAAATCACTAATAAAGGATCTCCATTCTATATTTGGTTTCACAAATATAAGGACATACAATATGAATTATGAAGTACCTACCAATTTTAACAAACCAGGGGACCTTGTTGACTTAAACAAAGCTAATAAACTTCAAGTCCACAAACTCGCAAAATACAATAAACTAGATAAACATAAACAGTTAAACAAGTAAACAACTAAGGGTTAGGTTGCGCATAAACTTTCACTTTTCTGCATTCATGTCCATCTAGGATCCATTGATTTCTCGTGTTATCAATGTTACATGCACTCTTTTCCATTGTCTTCCAAGAAATATATAAAATTGCACTGGCTAAACATGATTAAATAATAGCTAATCGCTATGAACTATGCCCAACATGGTTTAAAATCACTTATCACTAGTACAACAACATGGTTCAGTTCCATTTTTATTCTAAGATCAAACCTGCAAAACATGAACCCACATATTAATTTCAAGCTCTCTACAAAACTATCAACAACCCATGTAAGGTAAAATGAGAAATCAGCTCAAAATTTAGAATAAAATCCACAAAGTAACTACCCAAGTTCCTTAAACCTCAATATGTACTTGTTTGCAATTATAAATAAAAGGATGTGAAATCTGTCATTGCAACACCTACCAGGCAGACTCCTACTTCTAAGCAACTTTCTATTTTAAATGATAGAGCCGATATACAACAGTCTCTGAATCAGTCTTACAGTTTAAATATAAATTAACAAAATGATTTCAACAAAAAGGAAAAGAGAAGGGATAGGCACACTGCACACACTTATGTATTTTACTCCTTAATCCTTAATTACATTAACTTTAGAACTGTGCCTTTCTTTTATTTAACAGCATATGAATTGCTTTATTTCAAGCATAATCATTTCCACAATCCAATTTTCCAAAGTATATTTGTTCATTTTTTTTATATGATAATCTAGATGCCAGAGCATTGTCCTCTATAATTGATCTTTGTTCAATTTTTAAGACAAAGTTGGCCTGCTTATCCTTGAAAAACAATATAAAATGTAACAGTACAACCAGATGAAAGAAACTTACCACCCACTCCTTTTGGTCAGCATCGTAAGTTTCCCCGCTGTTTGGATATATGACAACTGGTTTTGTAGTCACCTAAAGAAATTATATGTGAATCAAGTATAAGTGTTCCACAAAGATAAGTCCCATTAACACATAAAAACAAGGAAAAAAGAAATAGCCACTTTATATATTTCAAAAGACAACAAATAGTTGCACATGAATGTGAAAACTGTACCAGGTTATAGGTCAAGTGCTTTAGTCAAAAAAGTCTCCATTCATATAAGCCATTTTCATTGGGAAAACAAAAACAAAACAACAAAAAAGTCTACTCACCATATTTTGCAACTATTGAACCTATACAGATTAACATCCATTTGTATTTATTATCCACCCAAATGATATGTGATTTATCAAAAAGAAAACAGCTTGGCAAGTTAGATACTGACATTTTTAACTGAAATTGCATTAATTAATAAAGACCCAGGAGAATGGGAGAGGCTGATAGAAACATATATTATATTATGATAAATGAAGAAAAATGAAATCCAACAATTAACCTGCACACATCATATTCAGTTGGAAAAGAAAGAACCTGAGGTTCTACCTTCTTGAGCAATACTATCAGACCATGTATAAATCTAGGTGGGGTACAGTTGATTCCAACAGCAACAACTTTGTTGCATGATTCAGCAATGGAGCTGCATTCCACTAAAGAATCACCGCTAACAACATTAATTCCATCCTTAGAGTTAAAAGAAAACCATGCTGGAATCTTTATGTCCTCTTCTTCTAGAAGCTCTGCAAAAGCCTGCTAAGTCAATAAGTATACTTAGGGAGAGTCAGGAGTCAAGACCAAAATGAATATTGTAAATGGAGACTTACAAATTTTAAATGTCCAAGCTTATTAGTTCCCATTACATACTTGATTGCTGTGTAGTTGCTCTAGAAGTTCTATTGATTATATATGTCTTAGTGTTTTACTCATTATATGAAATTACTTGACTAGCAATTTTACACTTTCAGAAAGGCAATGGAAACTCCAGAATATAAATTTAATGCTTTCTCGGTTTCTTGTGGTGTAATGAAGCAAATGGCAGACTTTGGGCAAATTCAGTTGGTAAGATTATTTTAGAAGCAGAAAGACTATGGATCATAGTTACTAGGCTCGCGGTACTCTCTGGTACACGTATGCAGTACCGGTATGCAGTTCGTCACGTTTTATTATATAATTATAAGACTTTCTTTACACTTTGAAGTACCATGAATTGGTACGCGGTACGTGGTATGCGAGAACTGGTACGCAGTTCGCAAGGTTACCGAGAGAATCTAGTAAGTATGCTATGGATTGAGAGAGATTAAATAGAGAGAAATAAAGCCTTGATAATGAGGAAGGTTACAATAAAGAGTAGTGTAAATATCAAGAGCAGTTGTTTTCCCTTTTCTCTATCCAAACATATCATATGACAGCCTGCTAGGTCTTCTGGTTGCAGTTCAAACTACATGAAGAGCAACAATATATATAAAGAATATGAGTGATTAAAAAAAAACTGATTGATAATGAGGCTTTTTTTCTTGTAAGGATAACAGAGAGTAAAACTTGGATAGTAATATGCCTGTAAAGGAGATGAAGTACTGATGTAAGCATCTGAAAGTATGGTGGACATGTTTATATGTTTAATGTGAGGATTTTTCCTCTGATTGCTTTGGTTGAAAAGTTCTTTACTCGAAGAAAACATCCATCAAAAGTTTAGGTAATTCATGGTAACATCGAATAAAAGCACATCAACCAAAATGAATTAAACTAAACTAACAGAGAATTTCTTCAATTATCAAGAATATTATTAGATTTTAGTGTTTGAATGTCCAAAACTTTTAAGATACCTGAGCTTCTAGCTTATTTGGCACTGTTTCAAATGCAAGCAGATCAGCACCTGAATCTGCTAAAATTTGAACTCTTCTCCGATGAAAATCTTTAAGAGTTTCCAGTGTGATAGCATCACCATAATCCCCACTGTTAGGAACAAAATACCAAGAGACATGACTATTGGAGGAAAAAAAAAATCTATTAGTGCTGAGACTAGCACCAAAAGTTTAACTAAATTCAACCTTTCCAAAATGTTAATCGTTCTATGCAGGAAAATGCTCAAAACTGTAGATGCATGCAAGATGTACCTAGAAATTCATTTCGGACAATTGAACCTTCTCAAATTGTTTCTTTTTAAGAACCAAAAAGATTTGTGCCAAAATAATAGATGCCAAGAAGAACAAGAGACCTTGGACACGTAATATATCTTGAACATCATTTTGATTTTTAATCAATAAATGAGCTAAATAATAGATAAGAAATATACACGATGCCAAAAGTAAACAAAAATCACAGCTGATGCTTTAAATACTAGATATTAGTCATTTCACCTATACTCTGATCCATCAGCCAAATAAGCTCCATAGCTCCCCACTGATGCTGCAATTAGGATAGGGCGTTGTTTGAAGATTCTACCATCAGCCCCATCACCCGAAGGGCATGCAGCACATTTTTCATAATAGACATTGCGGGCCTCATAAGCAATTTCAACACTTTTTCTAAGTAAGGCTTCACTTACTTCAACAGAAAAGCCTTTCGCTTTAAAACCTTGAATGGTGGCCTATGCACAAACAACACAACTACCTCAAGGTCAGCTTCAGTAAGAAACAAAGAAACAAAAGACAACTCATCCTTACTAAGTGGCACTTACCTGATAAGATGCTGTGATTATAATATCTGCACCATTTTCCAGGTAATCAAGGTGTACCTGCTCCATCCAGTAAATCAATCATGATTTTAATTAGTAATAGAAAAGGAGAAAAATGAAGCGCATGATTCAGTGTGTATTTGTATTAACTTATGTCAAATATACCTTATAATCAAAATCTTACATAGAGAGCTTTTGAGGGGGGGAAAAGGTGATTTTTCCCTAAAATTTAAGCTAAACCAAACATGCGCTAAGTTAAAAGGATTAACAATATTATGTACCCAAAAATATAAAAATAAAAATTAACGATTGCCATAACTGTTTAACAGTAATATAAGAATAAAATTCAGGTTCATTGAGCCCCAAGATCATCATTTTGCATAATGCAAGGGAAAAAGAAAATAAATTTACCAATTTCACATATATGAATTAATATTGTGATGATCAATTTGTAACATGCAACCTCAGAGATTCATTACCAAAAATGTGAGTGGATGGGAACAATTTTCACTTGCAATCAATGAAGTTCCAAAACGACGAGAGTACCTGGCGAATGAGGTGAGGTGAGGAAAGGAGGCATTTGGCGCTCCAAAGGGGATCGTTGAGGTCGGCGCCGTGGCGTTCCAGCTCCGTTGCCAGACCGCCGTCGATGACGGCGGTGCCGCCAGCCTTATGGAGGAAATCTGTCAGCAACGACGACATTTCGTCGCCGGAGAGGGGAAGTGGGTTTTGAGATATTTTCAGCTTCAAATTCATATGAAAGCCCAGCTAGCTAGGCATGACTTACGTTATTTGCATTCGCATCCGCTTTTGATGCATCTACCTTTAAAAAACATTTTCCCTTTAGCCTTCCTTCTAAATTTAGAAGACTAAAGTCAAAATAAAATAAACAATAATTGAAGCTTTTTTTGTTTTTTTGGGTAATTGAAGCTTTATTCTAACTGATTGTCATTTTATGGGGAAAAAAATAGACAAAGACGAAGATTTCTTTTTTTTTTTTTTAATAAAATAAAATCTTAGATGTATTTGATCAATAAATGAGTATTTAGTAATGCTTTTTTTTTTAGAAATAATTATTTTTTTAAAAGTTTGTTTTGAAAAAAAATTATAAATTATGTTAAACATAAAATAAGTCAATTCATTCACACACTAAATATATAACAAATTAGCTACTTATTATTATTATTATTATTATTATTATTATTATTATTATTATTTGGTTTTGCCTAATTCAACTAATTAGGATCGGATACTTGAATTGAAAGTTGAAACTAATGAAGAAAGCAAAATCGAAGTGAAATTATATGACTCTATCATGAAGAGCAAGTAATCTCTAGAGAGTAAAGTTTCTAACCAACACATAGTGGCAATTCCGCAATTATCAAGAGAAATAAAAAATGCACGATTTCCAACGTCTCATGAACTTTATTCTGTCTCGTGAAATTCAACTCCTCCAGAGTAAATTTGGGTGGGGCTATTTGTATTTTTTTTTTTTACCTATTCACACTTCTTTTTAATTATTTAAGATTTGATTATCTAAAATAACTTTCATTAATTTATATATATATATATAATATTAATAACACACTTTTTTAAATATTTTTTAATATTTATTTTATTATTTATCCAAAAATAATTATTATTAACATTTTTTTCTTAATAATTTTTTTAAATATATGAGGTAAATCAATAATACAATAAATGTTAAAAAAATTCAAAAAAATATATTGTTAACATTCTTCTTATACATATATTTATTAATTCAAACATTTTATAATTGTACTAATTATAAAAAATGAAAATTTTATTTCAAAATTATTTATTTTCTTTTATCTTGAGGGGACTTTGAGGAACAAAAAATCTCTTTCTCCACTTATTTTCAAAACTGAAAGAAACTCTAAACCCTGTTTTCTAATCTCCAAAACATATTTAAAAACATCATAATCTAATTAGTACCTTTTAATTTTTCACTTATAAACTAACACCCAATTTTCCTTACTAAAAAAAATTTATGTTGAATTTAATTAATTATAAGTTATATTATTATTTTTTTTTTGTTTATTAGTTATAATATACTTTCTTTATGGACAAAAAAAAGAATATTCTTACATATTTGTTTAAAAAAAAATATATATATATATATTTATATATTATACTGTCTGCACATAAAGTAAAATGCATTAAATGCTTTTCAGCAAAAAAAAAATGGGGGGCTGAAAGGATTGAAAGAAAATATTAAATAGATTGAAAAATAAATTAATGTAGGGGTGGTTCACGTAAAGAAATATTAGATAAAAATGTCGGGACATGAAAATGATGAAAATAGGATTTATCTATTTGAAGGGGGATTAAAATTTCACCGTAATTTTTGGGGGAGAAAAAAAATCTATGTAATAAAACCTTCATGTATTTTCAAGGTTGTAAATTATATTAATAAATCCCACCATTGTTTAAATATCAAAAAGGACTATTTTCATATCCCCCACTCCACTGTCACCAACTTCATCAATCCCCCCACTCCACACCACTGAGATTATTCATCCAAAAACCTTACCTTCACCCATTACCCTCATTCCAATATCACAAAACCTCCATCTCTCACCACCCTAATCAAACCATCAACCATCTTCATATCTTCAACCTCTTAAATACCTACCTTCCGGACAATCCTAAATTAAAGCCCTATTATAACCTATACCAACCTATTTTCCTAACAACTCAACCCCTCCATGTAAAAATATAACCACACCAACATTAACGTTCGGCCTCCACTTCCTTCATCTTAAATCCATTAATCATGGTTGCACCTCCAATTCACCCATCTTCAACTTCCACCTTCACCAAAAGATCTCCCCTCATCGGATAAACACCGTCCTTAAACCAACCTACATTTTTACCCCCAATAAACCAGAAACCAACCGAGAAAATTAATGAACAATCCGATCGTACACCGGATCCTTCAACCAACAAGGAAGAACCGAAGAGAACCTCACGGAAGCGATTATTATATGATTTAAAACACGGATCCTTATTCAACCGTGTGTGAATCCCAAAATTAATTTTAAAAATTTTGAATAAATATTATAAATTTCGGATCTTTGTAAAATAATTTGTTTATTCCGTCGGCGTATTTGATGATAGAAAGTTTTTACTTATTAATAATTTCTAGACATAAATTAATGAAGAACAATTTAGGTAATTAAATATTTTTAAATAATTAAAACGTTTTCTAATTTTTGTGATTTTATGTATGATTTTGAATTTTTTTCTATTTGTGGGCTCCACGAGGTGTTTGTGGGCCAATAACAGCACCCCCAAATGAAAAAATTTTATTTTAAATTTATAAATAGTTTAGAAATAATCCTAAACAATTTTAGAAAATTTGTTTGAATTATTTATCGGAAGATAAAAATACAAAATATATTCTTTCGATTTTTAGTAGATAAAAATAGAAATTATATTGTTTAATCAATTGTTGGTCTTGGATATCCACATTGATTAATTAATGGTTGAAATAAATTTAATAAAGAAAGTAAGATAATCATCATTGATTTAATCAATAAATAAATCTTAATTAATAATATCAACCGTAGATTTAATCAACGGTAAATTTAATTATATAAAGTGACCATTTACAACCATTGGATTTAGAGTTGATCACCATGTGGAGATTTGGTTTAAAAAGAAAAGACCATTTATGACCATTGGATGAAGAATTAATCAATGGTGGAGATTTGGTCTTAAAAGTATGATATTCCGATGTTTATTACAAGCTTTTTTAAAAAAATTTGACCCTTTATTTTGGAGACATCTAATTAATTTAAAAGAAGGATACATTTTTATGATTTGTCTTCTTTAAAAGTACCTTCCAACAATTGAATTAATCATGTGAAATGCTTTCTTAATAACAATTAACAAGCCAAGAAAAATTAAATATTAAATTGTTATAATCTAATTCTTAATTAGATATCCTAATTTTAATTAGAGATTATAATATGTGAAATAATATGTTAATTAATTAGTTATATAGTTAGAATGTTAGTTAAGATTAGTTAGAAAATTTAACCTAACTAATTACCTAATTAATTAGCATACAATTAGGTGTAAATTGAGAACAATTAATTCCCTAAAATACTCAAGAATACACGATTTTCATGCAGCTTGGGAGACTTTTACATATTCTTGATCCACCAATAATATTTATGCAAACTAAATTAATGACCATTATTGTTTGTCATGGTCAATATGACCATTATTGTTTTGTTTGCTTCCTTTGGATTGCATGATGAAGGGGGGACGGTTGGAGAAGCAATAAAGAAGAAGAGACATGTTGAGATATGTTGGAGTAAGCAAAATAAAGAAAAAGCTTGAAGACATTAATTTTTTTATTTGACCAATTATTGGTCATTTTTCTAAAGAAATTTATTTTCTTCTTTCTCTCCATGCAATGCTACGAACTTCAATTCAGCCATTTGATTTCATTTGTATCACATTTTATAACACTTAACTTATTCTCTCTTATTTGTCAAAACACCAAGAACAACACCATTTTCTTTTTCCTTGAGCATTCGGTCACCACCCATGGAACCACTTCCAATCTTCCATAATTTTATCTAGTTACATATCTTGAATCCTCTCATCAATTCAAAACACTTTCATGTTGGAAACTTTTTCTAAATCATTCATCTTCATCACTCAACCAAGCCAAGAACACAAAACAACCATTTTCCTTCATTTTCTCACCAAATGGTTCGGCCATGACCACCAAAAGCACCACCCATCACTTTTAATTTCATCCAACCATAGATCTTGAATCTACATGATATTCTAAGCAACTTTCATGTTGGAGACTTTCTCAAAATCATTTATCTTCATGGACTTTCTTCAAGAACAAAGTTATGGGATTTTTGAGGTGAAGTATAAGAAGACTTCATTTCTTCTCTTCTTTTTCATGATCTAAACCATGTTTGATCCATGGTTCCTCTTAATCAAGCTTAGTATACTAATTTCTATGTATTTTGTTTTGAATTTGAGAAGCCCTTGGTGGTGAAGGACTTGGAAAGAGAAGCAAAATCAAGAAGCTTTGGGGATCTTCAAGAGGTAAGGGGGAGATCCATCTCACCAACCAAGTATGGTGGTGGGAGATGGTCTTATATTTGATGGATTATGAATTCATGTGAGAATTCCAATCCATGGTCATGTAATAATTAATTCTGTGTTTATGAGCTTTGATTTATTTTATTATGCCTTGATTTATTTGCTTATGCTTAATATGTTTTGCATGATTTTATGGCTTTGATAGTATACTTATAATATGCATGATGAGTATATGACATGTTTGTGATATTTATGATGAAATATATATATGTATGTCATGATGTGTGGATGGAAAGAAAATTGATCTTGGTTCCAATTGCCAAGGAAGAACTATGGTTTTGATGCCTTGATTTGGGTCAATGTTGAAATTTTTCAAGAACAAGAAAATTAAATTTTGATCCCTAGAACAATGAGAATTTCGGCCAAGACACCTCAAAATAGGTGTTTACAAATTAATATATTTATGGAAGAATAAAATTAGATTGATTTGAGGAGTATGAAAAATGAACTAAAGGTTTGTTTTTTTAAGAAAACATGAACACAAATTTTAGAATGAAATTTTATTGATTTATTTTATAGAAACAAGAATGGAATTTATTTAAGTTAGAAGAAAAATATTTCATGGTTCCAATGATCATCTATAAGGTTTTGATAATTTAGAAAAAATGTTTTGATGTTATGAAATACAAGAACTTTCAGATAAAGATTTTTGAAAAGGGAATTAAGTGTTATAAATTAGGTGAAGTGGAATTTTTATAAAAAGAAGATTGAAAGTATTGAACTTCAAATTAATTTACAAAGAATCAATTTTTGAAGTGATTTAGAAATATAAAAGAAAATGTTTGTAACTTAAATTTACTCACGAAGAATTTATTTGAGTTTTAGAAAACGTTAGAAAATTTAAAGTTAAGAAACAATAATTAAAACAACTCAATATGATTTTGTAGGACTAGATCAATAAAAAAGTGATTTTGAGAAAATATATATTAAGGAAAAGATTTTTGACTAAGAATAAAAAAGGATTTGCAAAGAAAGTGAAAATGAATTTGAACAAATGAGTTTGGTTTTTATAACCATCTCTTTCTTCTTTTAATAGTTTTGTTTGTGTAAAATCATATCAATTTAGAAGGAAAAATATTTAATGGTTTCAATAATCATGTCCACGTTTTTGAAGGCTTGTAATGCCTTGATTTTTATGAACAAAGTGATTTTCAAAGTGGAAACGTAACTTGAGTTAATACAAGAATTTGAAAATGAAATTAGAGCATTTATCACTTGAGAAATTAAGTTTTTGTAAACGAAAATATTTTCAACTTCAATTTATTTTGAAGAAGGTTGTGTTTGAAATGCTTTGAAAAAATGGAGAATATAATGGTGATTTGAGAATTTACTAAAGTATAACTTATTTTCAAGTTTTGAAATTGTGAAAATTTTAAGATTTGAAATATTGATTTATATCAATGAAAAAGTAATTTTGTGTATTATATTTGAAAAAAATTTCTTGAATAAAGAAAGCGGAAAAAAATTTTCTTGAGTAAGAAAATGTGTTAAAAATGATATTGACTTATTTGAAAGTCCAAAATAATGTTTGGAATATTAAAGAATATTTTACATGATTATAAAATGGTGAAAAATGATTTACGTGTCTTAAAAATGATACTTCTACGCATTTGAAATATATTAAAATATTTCATTGATTTGAATTATGTTTAAATATTTTATGTAAGTTTAAATATTTTACGTGATTTGAAATACATTGAAAAATCACTATGTGATTAAATAATGATAGAATATTTTTACGTAATTATGAAAAATGATAGAAAATTGTTATGAGATTTGGGAAGCGTTTAAATATTTTACACTATTGAAAATATTATTGAAAAATATCGCAATTTTGAAAAATGATGAAAAAAATATGCGATTTGAGAAACGATATTTTTACGCGATTGAAGAAGACATTGAAAAATTAATACGTGATTTAAAAGTCAAAAGAAGAGTCACCTGCGATTTTGAAAACGTAACAAAAGTGTTACAATATTGGAAAAAAAAAAAAACATTTCAATTTTGAAAATGTAACACAAACATTTTGGAATCGTGAAAACATAATGGAAATGTTATGCACTTTTGTGAAAACACGAGGGAAAGTGTTTTATAACTATGAAAACATGATAACATGATTTTGTGTTGAAAATATAGTATAATTATCAGCAGAACCAAAGGATGGACATTAATCGTATGAGAAAATGACATGTTTTGCTATGATTAGCATTTGGTGCATTATACATGCATTAGAAAGATATGTCTGTGATTGGATTTGGTGCATTATCCTCCATTGAAAAAATATGCGTTGAAGCATATGATTACATCCAAATGAAATTGAAAAGATTTGGCCTTTGGGGTTGGACCCATATATTCCCTTGTATAAAATATAGCCAATAGCTATTATGGCCCTCAACCGAGAGAATGAGAATTGATACCTCCATGATGGATCTCTCACCACCCTCGACCAGTGGACATCAAACCATCAACCATCTTCGTCTGCATCTTGCCGCGCGTGACGATACCTCTACAAGAACCGATTCTTTTCAACGACCGTGAGATTGTCTTTAACCAACTACAATTGACCAGCATTCTTCCGAAATTGTGAAAACCTCCATGGAGTTGTTTTTGAAAAACTAAGTCTTTGTACATATGCATAAATCAATATTTATATCACCCCTATATTAATTGAGGAATATTGGTTATTGGTTATGATAATTGAATTGATAAATGATTGGATGATGATTAAACCGATAAATGATTGGATGATGATGATGATAATGCCTAACATGATTATGGTATGATCCTCTGTATGATATTGTTGGTCAGTGTTATCTCATGGTTGCACCTTGGTATTGGTGTAGGTGATCTCACCTCTTTGTTATGTTGTTTCTTTCTTCAACTATTGTTTAAATCAAACAATAGAAGGATCGAGTTGTCTTAGATCATAACGGACGATAAATACTCACGAGATTGGTGACAACAATAAGGAGTGAACATTCGGACTCGAAGGTGTGCTTTGACAAAGGAACAATGTTTGATGCATCAAGATGGACCCCAGGAATAAGTATGTTAAAGTTTCTCGTTAGTCCTTGTAACTATTAAGTAGGACCGTCATGGGGTTTGCCTCCAAAAATATATAAGTCCGTTAATTATATATTTCTCTTTAAATTGTGATATTAATTGGTGTAAGTATTGTATAATGAATAGTTGAAATATGATTTTCAATGTTACCTAATATTTTCAGTAAATTTACGTTTCAGTAAAGAAGGAATTTTAAAACCCATCTTTTATAACTCAAACTTTGTGCAAACTTCTTTTCAGATTATGAGTCGAAAGTCAGAAATGTGATGCCCAGAGCTAGGGTGTTACATTAGTTGGGCCTTAGAGCTAGGGTGTTACAAACCGACCGTCGGATCTCCAGCACCAGATCCTTCCCCTCACCGACTGTCGGACTCCACAAAACCAAATATCTCCTCACCGACCGTCGGACCTCAGAAGCCAGATCTCTCCCCATCGATCGTCGGACCTCAGAAGCCAGATCTCTCCTCACCGACCGTCGAACCTCACAGACACCAGATCCTTCAACCAACCGACCGTCGGATCAGACACCAGATCCCTCCCCAAGCGTCCCCTGGTGTGTACTCTGTTATTGTTGTCAAAGTCTCCAAACTTTTATTTCTTTAAATTGAATTGTTGATTGTCTTTTTGAGTTTGAGGTTGAATCACGTGGGCTGCTGCCCATTTCACATTAAGGCAATAATGATACATTTTGGTAAAAAAAAAAAGGAGAAGGGTAAAAGAATATAAAAATAGTAAATAAAAAAAATATAAAAAAATATAAAAAATCTTTTAATCAATGCAATGATCAATGATGATAATTGAATAGTGGATGTTATCTTCAATATCATTTGAATCATAAGGGTTTATTAAGTAGCCTGGTGTTAACTTGAACCTTGTGCAAGAATGATTTTGTTTTCAAATAAAAATCCCCTTTCAAAAATATTCTTCTTAATTAAAATCAGGCAATCCACACTCATTTTCTAAAGAACTACGTAACTTTGAGTTCTCCATTGCACCAAGGGATACGTAAGAGCAGAATTTCATTTCTGTCAAGTCAAAATTAAATTTTCATAATTTTGTGATTTTTTTTATATAAATAGTTACAATGTTTGTAAAAAGGGGTAAAATAAATATTTCTAAGAATTGTTAATAATTTACACAATTAACTTAAGGTATCATTTTAGAACGGGTGTGTTAGGGGTACTGTGGGATTAAGTTTCTGCTATTCCCTATCCATAACCGACTCCCGAATCTAATCTGGTTCCAAAGACCATTTTCAAAAAAGATTTTTTAATTTTTCTCAATTTAAATAAAATTAGTGACGACTCTATTTTTTCATTTTTATTTGTTTAAAATCCTTAGGTTGTTATTTTTTACCGCGATCATGGTCGCGAAATAAACATGCTAAATTCAAAGAGCTTTTTCCGTGTCCATGTGTATAACTAGTTGCACCATTTCCAATAGTATACAAGTTAACGAGAGAGTGCTTGCAGATTCTAACATTTATCATTATGCTGATTAGTGATAAGAGATTCATTATGCATTTAATTTTTTATTAAATTTTTTATTTAATATTAAGAGAATTATTAAAAAAATTAGAATGATATAATAAAATTCTTTGTGATAAGAAAAATATTTTATTTTCTTATTTAATCTTTTTATAAATTTTTTAATTATTAAATAAAAAAATATTAAATATTTTTTTATGTTCTTAATATATTAGATGTATTTATTTTTTTATTTAATATTTTTTTATTTAATATTAAGAAAATTATTAAAAAAAGCTGATAAGAGGCTATAAGATTACTCTTGTGATGATCATAATCCAGTAAGTAGTATGCTGCAGCACGATTTCCCCCACCAAAGCAAGATGCCGCTCATGCTAGATATATATAGTACAGAGCATGTTGAAGCTGCGCTGATTTTGGGTGCCGAGTGGACCATTAATTTGGATTGCCAGTTTGCCACCCATTTCTAAAGATGCTCAAGTGTTTTTGACACACTAATCTTAACAACTCAGAAGAACTTATTTGGAGGATTGTCCACTCACATATTCTCATGAACAAAGAGAAGTGGCTTTCTCCACTGCTGAGGTTCTTCTGCTAAGGCTTATGCGGAGGAAGATGAAAGAAGCCATGGTTCGGGGTCAGCAAGTAAGTACGGATTTATGTGTAAACGCGTGGAGATATATGTTCTCACTTTATTTTAAATTTTTTTTATTTTTTTATATATATATAATTTTTGTCTTCGTATTTTCATTTTTAAATATATTATTTTTATTAAATAATTATTTAATTATATATATAAAAAATATTTAATAATAATAAATTATTTAATATTTTTAAAATATAAAAATATAAAAAAATAATATATTTTTAATATATAAATATAATTATTAAAAATTTATATTTTTATATTGATAATATTATCTTTATTTTCATTACTTAAAATTTCTAAATTCATCATTGTCACAAGGCACAGGAAAGGAAGATGGGGCACGGAAGGAATATAAGAAAAAGAGTACACTATTTTGGTCATTTAATACGACGGAAAATATTTTTTAAAGTGAAAGTACTCACAAAGTGAATGAGTATAAGTCTAAAAATACTAAAGCCTCATTTAAGATTATTCTCACACTACTTAAATTTTGATATTTTAGTATTTATTTATTAATGATAGAACTCATTACTAATTTACATATTTATTATCTTAAATTTTAAATAATAATAATAATAAATATATTAGTTGATGATAATTTACTTTATTAATAAAGGTTAAAATGTCAAGATTTAAATAATATAAATATAATTTTACGTGACATTCTAAAAAATATAATCTTATTTTTATCCTAACCTTTTAAAAAAATAAAAAATATAAATTGATGATAGATTGCATCATTAATAAGATTTAAAATATTAAAATTTGAGTAATATAAACACAATTTTACTAACACTTTATGAGCATATAAAAAATTTTCTTACTTAACACATCATCATTTAAACATTCTATTTAATTATTGACATATATAAAATAATGTCTCATGTATTTAACTTTTCATTAATATCACACAATTTATATGACCTGATTTTTTAATATGATTTATTCTCTTTCTTCTCTTTTTTTCTCACATGTTATTAATGCACACTTAAACCAAATTTTAATTTTCGTCTTTTCCAAAACGAAACCTGTCCATGCTACGCCTCTTTATTTTTTTATTTGGGTAAATTTGTTATACCCAGTTTTTAATTTTTAATTTTATTTCTTTTCAATTTTAAACTTTGTTCTGAAATGATCTTTTGAAGCACATGTACTTATCAATTTTGCCTTCAACGCGTAAACTACTTGTGTCGCTATTCAGTAATTATTGCCATAATAATTTTTTTTTCAACCAGTAGTGACTAAAGTTAGTGGTTAGGAACAATTTTTTTACTTCAAGATATGAACTTTCTGACACTGTAGATAAGGTTTAGTGTCACAATTTATTTCTTTTATGACCAAAATTCAGAACCACAAAAAAATCATGAAATTATTTATTGATTATATAACAAACCACTTTATGTAAATATTTGAAATATATTAAAAGACAGAATATAATTATATAATAAATTAAAAATTAATATGAAAAATCTAATTTATTTTCTCATAACTAATAATTTATAATACAAATTAAAAATGATTAATATTTCGCATGAGAAATATTTTTAAAATTTTTAAATGTTTATTTATTTTAGATAAGACATAAATAAATAATATGACAAGAAACTGGTGAAAAAAAATAATATATGGTCAATGAATTAGATGTGATTGCGTTATAAATTTTATAAAGAATATATTTGGAAAAAGAAATTGTTTTTAACACACTATTAACATATGCGTTAAGTTTTTTTTCTCAATGTATTAGTAGTGATTACTTTATGGTAAGTATTGTGAAAGTAAATTCAATTTTTCATATATTTTTTTTCAATTTATAATATACTTGTATTACATCGTTTAATATATTTCAAATATCACATAAAATAATTTGTGATAGAGTAGATAAGTAATCCTACAATTTTTTTTTAGGTTTTGAATTTTTGTAGAATGCATGGTTTCAACAAATTAAAGAAAAATTAGATGGTGGCAGTGAGTAGTGAGTAGCATCAATAGCAATGTTCACGTTGACAACAAATTTGAGAAGTGCTCATACTCCAAATGATCATAGCAGAAAGAAGGTTAAAATTGAAAAGACACAAAAAAAAAATAGAATACAAAATAATATTGAGTAAAATAAAATTACAATAAAAAAATAGAGAATCATGTGGAGAAAGAATAAAATTTGACTCTAATCTTTTTTTTAACCCCTTTAATAATTCTCTATTTATTATTTTCAACTTCACTTAATTGAATTAATTGACACATATAAAACACATGTGTGATGATTAAAAGGATTGGAAGGAAGAGTTTGAGAAAAAAAATTGAAGTCAAATTTTGTTCTTGAAAAAATAATGTAGGGCAGGACGGTTTTAAAAAAAGATTAAATAATAAATTTTGATTTACATACATATTAATAACATGCTAAAGAAAAGGGAAGAGAGAGAATAACTCATATCCAAGCTAAACTATATAAGTTGTACGACATTAATAAAAAGTTAAACATGTGAGTTATTATTTTATACATATCAATAATTATATGAAATATTTAAATGATGATGTATTAAGCAATACTTAAATAAGAATTTCTCTCACTCTTAGATCATTTAATGTATTAAGAATTTAAGATTATGATACAATTTATCAAATTAAAAATAAATATGCATTTAATTACTTATTTTAAAGATAAGTTTATTTTTTATAATTATTTTCCTAATGCAATATTCTTATTTCTTGAGGTTAGACTTGTTTGGCGTATGTCAGTATTAGATATGATAAGATAAGTTAATATAATACATTATGATTTTATCGGTTATTTGGTATAAATATTGTATTATATAAATTTATCCATCAAATTTTTCTTATATATTAAAATGATGGATAACTTAATCAAAACTTTAGAGGAGAATTATACTTAATAGATTTTGATGTATAAGTTTTTATAAAAAAAATTTTATTACAATTTTAAATACCTTAATATCCCTAACCTTTACGTATTAAGTTTTATATTATTAAATATTATATTATTAAATATTATACTAATAAATTTAATATTATCAAATTTTATCTTATCATTCGTAACAAATTGACCGTAATTTTGTACATTCGAGTAATTGAGCTACGGGCGGCGAGGTATTATAATTAGATATGGCTATGGGTATGGAGTGCGGACCATGAGTCAAAGCCGAGCAAGCAACTAAAGCCGAAGGAGCTGTATCACTATTACATGATCCTTTTGAAATGGGCCTCAAGTTTGTGCACCTCATTTGAGTAGGCCCATTAATCTTGTACAATACATTAATTGGCATGTAAATGGCTTTTAAAGAGGGTTGGCTAGTAGATGAAAATCTTCGTCAACCTGGATCAAATTGGGTGTTGCAACTTGCAATTCTCTCTCGTGTCTTATTTGAGTCATATACAAGGCCATATGTGATAACTCCTCTATATATAACTCCTTTTGTATCTATTTCTTATATTTCTTTTCTTATTTTACAAGTTCAAGAATTAACAATAAGACTAGTCATTAAAAGCACTAATTTATTTTATGAATTTGTATATAATTTCAAGTCATAAGTCATTAATCATGAATTTAAATTTTATGTTCTTTTAGTATAACATATTTGTTCTTTGTACTAGTATCATTTTATCAAGTTTTACAATCGGGAAATAAGGCAAGAAGACTGCAACACCAAGGGCAAGGTCGTAGGTGTTTCATATAATTTTTTAACGAAGCGCATGAAGGCGTGCACATGGGATGGAAAAAGAGGACTGGGTTCTCCTTCGCATATGTTCATTCTTTAACCTAACAACATCATGACAATTACAGGACCTTTTTTTTTCAGATGGACAATTATAGAACTTGAACTTTCGCCTTTTGGCATCTTCAATGTTGAGATGGGACATGACATCCCATGGACAACGTACACGGTGCAGTGTCTTCCCATGGCTACTCCACATACATTCGCAGAGTCAACAATTAGCTGCCTAAGTTTGTATTTATCTTCGTTTGACCCATACTAGAAGCAAGGTGGGCATCAGTGTACTGGGATGGCTACACCACCATCCATGCCATTCCCATCCCTATTGAGCGGGTTGGTAATTAGCTAGTAAAATAATCATTTTACACCTATTTAAAAGAAATGTAAACACTGTTTACACAATTTTAAAAGAATGTAATTGAGTGAGAGAAAGTGATAAAAAAAAATATGTATAATAAATAATATTAAATGTGATATAAAAAAAATATATATACTATTTGATATAAAAATATAAGTATTAAATTAGCTATTTAAGTTTGTATTTATCTTCAGTGGACTAGACTAGGGACCAAAGCATCTATCACCATATATACTGTTTATTTTTTATTTTGATAACAAAAAGTTTAAAGAGGTAGAAAGGTTAAATTTATGTTACAAGCCTAGCTAGGCGATTTTTATGTATTTATTGATTGCCTATCAAGAAAATTTCAAATAGGGAAAATTGAATTTAAACTTTTAAAGTGGACTTCGATCCTTATTAATTGAACTAATTCCATTTGCATTCTTTCTATCCTTGTTTGAAAATTTTGAGTCAACGTAATGTAGATCATTACACAGAATATGCTTAGTAAGCTATCCATGTTTGATGCTAATTAACAAGGAAAAAATTATTACGATATTCAATTGAAAATGCTAAATCCCATGTACAAATTGATAAAAGTAATGCAATACAGTTGCATTTAATCCATCAATTCCTCCATGTTAATTTCTCTCTCCTGTTGTGATTGTTTAGTTATTTTCGCAAATGCCTTTCGTGTGAAACGTTTCGTGAGAAATAACATTTATGTAATTCAATTTCCTATCAATTGTCCTATGCCTTTTTTTTCCTTTCATTTCGTTAATTTATGTTTAGTGGATGAGTAATTATGAAAAAATAAAACGACGTTAGTTTCACTTTATATGACAATTGATTAACTCAACACCAAGGCAATCCTTTAAAGTTTCAACTTAGCTTAAAAAAGAAAAAAACTTAACTATTTACTTTTGTTTGAAAAGATGAGCCGTTTCTCTTTTTAGACCCCAAGCATATTATTAACACTCGGACTAAATAACCAATTCTTCTTAATTATTATCATTTTTTAAGATGAATCGTTTCTTTTATTGCATATATATGAGGACCCTGACCAGATCCAGATTAAGAGCCATATTAGTTTTGTCAAAAAGATATGCTTCTTTTCTTGGTGCTCACAATTATAACGGACTAGGACAGATAGATATGACAACCATTTGACATTAAAAAGCCTTATGATTACCTAATGAGACACACAACTGTCCACATGAAAATTAATTCACGCTCATTAAGGCTCCATCAACTCTATCCACTTCTGCAACTGATTCGTTATGCCTGATCTTTTATAAATTTTTAATATATTATATGAGTTTAAATTCGATGTATTATCAATATAAATATTTTATTAAATTTGTCAAAATGTTCCGTGTGAAAAAGTTTGCTGCAGTAGCCCAACAAATGTTTTTGAGTAAAAATCATCAAACACTTTTTTTAAGAGTGTAGGATTATTAATAATTTTTTTAAAAATATTGATTAAATTAAAAAAATTAATAAAAAAATAAGTATAATAAATAATATTATAAAAATATAAAAATAAATATATGTATTATTAATGATAAAAATATTAGAATTTAACGTTTTTAGGCACATTATTCAGCCGTTTTTCAACTATAACCAATACTCAAAGTAGAATATTTGAAGTTTAGTATTGGAAAAAATTCTCAACTTTCTCGATCTAAAGTTAAGAAACGTGTGAATGAGCTAAAGAGCAAGCAACACCGCACTCAATCAAACCTCATTTCGATACCAATTCACCAAACCCCCTTTGAGAAACGTATGGTAAAAAAGAGAAGCTTGGATACTAGTGCAAAGGGAGAAGGAAAAATGGTTTGTATAAATTTATCATAACTGTTGGTGGATGCGCCTAAAATGGCTATGCTTGTTGGAAGGTGTTGGGTACATATCCAATATTTTTGTCTTGGAATTTTGCTTTCCTTTTATCCTAAGTAATAAAATCACCCCATTTTTGGCGATATATATATATATATACACACACACACTTTATTATTATTTAAGTTTGTGTTGATATCTTATTTAATGAATTTGATTAATTTTTTATTTCATAAATTTGACTATGTTAATAATTATATAAAATATAAAATATTTAACTATGTGATAAACTATTAATATAAATATATTATCATCCAATTTTTACACATATAGTTAAATTATTATTTATATAGTATTATCTTTTAATTTGAAATAAAAATTTAGAGAATAAATCATTCATGTGAAATTTCACATAATATAATCATATGAAAAGAGAAATAGAGACAAGAATTACCATATGTTTCCACAAATTTTAAGATGAACCTACTATTTAAGTGTTATATCTATTTTTCTCTACATAAGGATCCATTCCCCAGTTATATATATTTACTTATTTAGTATAGCTATTAACTTCTTTAAAGTTTGTGCAGCAGTAGCACCCTTATTACAAGCAGGAGCGTCTATAATTAATAATTATGCAGTCTAAGGCAGCTTTTGGTGCAAACATGTACACATTTTTGCTTCTAACGGTTCCATTTCCATCAAAGTGGGAGTGAAAAAGTAACAAGTTTTGCTATGCTTTTATTATTGTTATTGTTAGCCTTATAAAGAATCAGGCATGCCAGTTGTTGAATCTACTCTACTTTTATAAAGTCAAGATTCCCTTTCCTCTTTTGCCAGTCCATCGAGATTTGAGTATCACACAAATTGCTACTGTTAAATCCATCCTCGTGAAATGGTTCCCGTGTGGTTTACTCCCTCGTTAATCACTTTAGAATTGCTACTTTAATTTATAAATTCTGTTTATATACTTTTACAATTATAAATAGTATAATTTCTCAGGGAAGTCTCAAACCAATTATACACTAGTTATGACATGACTCAGTTTGATTCACTTTTAAATTTAAGAAAATGAAGAAATTTAAGCTAATCTATGAGTCTACTATTTTGCATAGTTGTATAGGTTAGATCAGTTACTATTTTGCATAGTTATACAGATCATGTCGGCTCGGCATATCCACTCAAGAAACCTGTGACTAAATCCATCCTCATGTGAAATGGTGGTTTACTCCCTCGTTAATCACTGTAGAATTGTTCCTTTAATTTATAAATTCTCATTATATACTTTTACAATTATAAATAGTATAATTTCTCATGGAAGGCTCAAACCAATTATACACTAGCTATGACATGACTCAGTTTGGTTCACTTTTAAATTTAAGAAAATGAAGAGATTTGAACTAATCTGTGGGTCTATTATTTTGCATAGTTGTACAAACTAGATCAACTACTATTTTGCATAATCATACAGATTGGATTGGCTCGGCATATCCATCCGATAAACCTATGACCTAGGTTTCATGCCAGTCTAATTAATCAATTGAACTATTTTTCTTATAAACCCGGTCAAAGTTAGGGCAACCTAATGACCCATCCAACAAGTTGACCTGGTTTTTTTGGATTTTTTTTAGAAATTGAAACTTAAAAAATGTAACTTTTAATATTTGAACATTATTCTTAAAAATTCATGTCATAAAGTATATTATACCACTAAATCATATGCTCGTGTTTAGTATTATTTTTAATTTCTTAACTTATATTATTATCAAACTAATAGGTTATTATCACCGTTTGTTTAGATTTTTTTTCATATAGAATATTTTGTTTAGTATTTTTAATATAATATTTTTTATGTACAACTAGTTTTCATATAATATATTTTTTAAATATTTCTTTTTTCATCCGGATTTTTCGATTCGATAGTTTGACTTACAGTCAAACCGTTGGCCCAATGACTCAACTTTCGATTGGATTAACCTCGATTCGGATTAACTTTATCGATTCATCACTTGATTATATTTGATTATGCTATTTTGTGTCACTCTATCACTACCAGGATATTAGAAAATATGGATGCATCATTGCTTAATAAATTTAATACTGACTAAAACAGTCATTTTAAATTAGTGCTGATATGTTTTAAGAGGTATATTAAAATAAATTAAAAATTTTATAATTCATAAACAAACTCTAACAAAAGTTGTATTGTATGTTCTTGCGTTTAATGATTAATGGAATTCTTTTTTTTCATACCAAATAATTAAGATGGGGACAAACTCCCATGTCCAGCTCTGTTCTTTTCCTCTCTTCCATCAAAATATTTTTCTTTTCCCTCTCGTCAAAGCTAAATAATAGGTCATTGTTTAGTTAGAATTATATGAAAACAAGAGACATGACTGGTTTTCCGGTTGAGACATGCATGCATGATTTATGACTGTGTAGCTCTATCTAAGTTTATATAATCACTTTTTTTTTCCCTGTAAACTCATATATTACCACTTTGTGAATAATAAACTATAAGGTCCTCTTTGGTGTATTTGATATGATAATGTCTCATAGTATAAGGTGATTGGATAATGCCTAATAATATAAAATAGTTGATAAGCATTTATACTATAAAGTGCTTGTTGTGTATAACTAAACTAATAGTATAAATAAGGTTAAAATGCAGGAAATTCTATTTAACTATAAATCATTTTTAAAAATAGATAATATTAATAATACACTCTCTAATACACTCTTTTAAACACATTTTTTTATTGATTACGTCATACACTAAAATAACATTCAACTTCGATTAATGTGTAATCAACTCGATTAACATGTAATCAATTTTGAGTGACGTATAATTAAGTTTAAGTATTATTTTAGTGTATGACGTGATATAGTAGAAAAGAATGTATTGACTGTTGAAAAGAGTATGATAGAGAATGTGTTTCTATTACTCTTCCAAAAAAAAATTATAATTTAAAACTCAACAAATTGACTCTCTAAACTTACTAAATTGTGGTAAAATTAACTCCCTTGTGTATGTGCAAGTAGGAGATTAATATACATAGTTTGATAAGTTAAAGTACCGAAGTTATTGAGTTTTGAATCATTGGAGTTTTTTTGAAATTAACCAATAATTAAGGAGAATTTCTTACATTTTTAACCTACAAATAATGAACTGTCCTACATAGCCCGCCGGTATATGGCCTGAATGACTACATAACAAATATGATATTATAATCATATTTAAAAAAAAAAATTAACTAACGATTAACGAACACGATGAGGACAGGAGCCCATCAAAGAAAATACCCTGGCTCTGCAATCCGAGCTAAATGGAATTTCCCATAAATAATTATTTGTCATAACAAAATTATCCTTTTACATTAAAATAATATTTTCCTCATCTTCAACTCGTCAGCTCCTCCATGGAAGAAAAAGGGCAGCAACCCTTTTTTTATTTTAAAAAAATTCACAAATTCATCAAATCCTCCTTTACATGAGCCATTTGATTCATCTACTCTTACAAAATTCAAAAGCTAGAATTTGTTTGAATGTCAAAAATGGGGTAGGCTCAAAACTCAAATTGCTGTGATTCATTGATGGTAGAAAAAGAGATCGAAAAACAGAGGACAGTTTATGGATCTGGAGACAAGTCATGGATCTTGAGACGACTAATATGGATCTGGATAGATTGTGACGTTGTCAATGTCGCATTGCTATCATCGTTGCTTTCACCATTGTTGTTGTTGAGTCACCTTACAATACTTATTCTCCGACGATGATGAAACGCTGTTGCTGTCGACGTTTCGGTAAGAGCAGTGGTATCCGACAACATCGTTGCTTTCATGGTATGCCCTGACTTTAATTAAAAAGAAGCAACCTTTCTTCTCTTAAATTTTTGCCAAAAAAAGAAGAAGAATAATAAATCAATAACATATTGTCATTTTCTGCAATATATATAGAGAAAGCCGAGAGATAATTGTCTTTGTGTAATATTCAAATTCAGTCTTATTCCGAACGAGATTCTGATGAATATTTGAATAAGGTTAACAAATGTGATTTTTTTCATTATACGGTAGTTGTAACAGTAGTGCGATGGAGTAGGTAATGTAAAAGATAAGTTACATTGTGTATAGAGTAAATAGTATTTGAAATTAAAATGCATATTTTTGTTATATTGTGTGGTATTTATAAGAGTATTTTAATTGATAAGAATCATAATTAAATCTACATTAAATTTTGTTAATTAGAATAAGAATTAATGAGATTATTATATCTTATAACTGATTCTTCTATTTATAAATAATATGATTGATTTCCTTATCTATAAGGGATCTTATGAGATATTTACTTTACATAAATAAGTAGATTTACTTTCCTAATAATGTTCATAAAATATATGGGATCCAATTCTAGCAAGCCGGGTTGCTCATGAACTGCTAACCTGAAATTCGGTCCAGAATAGTTGCCTCCAACTTGGAGCTTAAATATGACAGTTGAGTATCAAAATATTTAAATTTAACAGCTCCAAACGGCACACATGAGATAAAGGAATCTAAGTCATAATATAAATGCTGGATCTCGGAATGTTTTTACCAAAGAGTCGAGGTCTATGACATATGGTAGAATGCCTCCAGCCTTAATGAATAATGCCGGGATCCGAAATGGATCACTTTGCATAAAGGCAGTACACCGTCATCCAGGATATATAGTTTGTTGTCCCTATACAAATTTTGTTTGTTGGGCCCATTTAATTTTGAAAGAAATTTGATCGTGAAATTGAAATCCATATTATGATTTTATCATAATATCATGATGCAAGTTCGTGATCCGGTTTATATATGCCCGTACAACATCATGCGTCATTTTAACTTTGAGCGTTTGTCGTGACCTTGATCGCGGCGAATATAGCAACTTGAATTAAAAATAATTAATTAATTAGGAGTCATCACCAATTTTATTTTTCTTATCAGGAAAAATTGGAAAACCCGAGAAAACTAGTCTTTGAAATTAGATTAAATTCGGGAGTCGATTATATATAGGGAACGGTGAAAACTTAATCTCACAGCACCCCTAATACACCCATCCTGAGACGGTACATTAAGTTAATTGTGCAAATTTTTGATAACTCTTAAAAATATTTGTTTTACCCTTTTCGTTAAAAGATAAATAAAATAAATAAATAAATTATGAAAAATTAATTTTTGACTTGACAGAATAAAAATTTTGTTCTTACGTATTCTCGGGTGCAATGAGGAATTCAAAGTCACGTAGTTTTTTAGAAAATAATTGTGGGCTAGTTGATTTTAATTAATAATAATAATTTTTTATTTTGAAAGTTTAAATTAACAAGTTGTTGTGACTCAGTTAATCCTGTTAAGATTCGAATAGGTGAAGTTCGGCGTCACGGTAGAGACGTCACCCATTGATTATCAAGTTTGTTTTGAATTTTTTATTTAAAAAAAGTTTGAATCTTTATTGATTAGTGATTTATTTTATTTCAAAATAAAAAAATTTGAAGACAAAACAACAACAACAACAACAATAATAATAATAATAATAATAATAATAATAATAATAATAATAAATAATAATAATAATAATAAATTTGAATTATCAAGTTGTCACAACTCGGATGATTATAAAAATTACAGATTAACAAGCTGTCACAACTCAGATAATCCTGATTTATTTTTCTTAAAAAAGGGTTCAAAAATTCATTTGATTTTGATTTTTTCTAAAAAAATTTTGAATCATCAAGTTGTCATAACTTAGATGATTATAAAAATTACGGATTAACAAATTGTCACAACTCAGTTAATCTTATTTTTTCTTAAAAAGGGTTTAAATTATTTTATTTTATTTATTTTATCAATTTTAATTTTCTTTCTCTTATTTGTTTTTTTACAAAAACTAACTAACAAAACTTAAAAAAAAAAGAATAGAAGCTTACAAAAAAGATGAAACCAAAAATGGGAGTTTCTTATTTGGGATAGTTGCAGAGGAGACGACTATGTCGCCGGTGCGTAAAGGTGGATGACAGTAGCAAGATGACGCGTGGTGGCACGGTGGACGGCGTGAGACTGCGATCTGGGCCTGGGCAGTGCGAGGAGTGGTTATTCGTGATGCAGGTTGGATCGGCTCTGTTGGGTCGCGGCGAATGGCAGCTGTAATGGGGGTGAAGAACAAAACGACTGGTTGGGCACTGGCAAGGAGGATTGCGACGTGGGTCACAACAGGGACCTTCACGGTGGATGCTAGGTCGACAGGTTGGGTGCTTGGTTACGATGGATCGTGGTGAAGGACAGTCTGGTATGGCGTGGAAGAGAACAGTGGATGCAGTTAGTTCACAGATTTGGATTGAAGACAGCGGAGACAAGAATGACGATAGGTCTGTTATAGAAAAGACAAGGTGGCTATTTCGGTGTTAGCAGAGAAGTGACAAGGTTGTTACTAGGAAGGTGATTCCGTGGTGAGGAACGATTGAACCAGGTGGTTCTCGTGTTGTTGTTGCCGGCTTTGGATGCGTGCGTTTGCTGGGTTCATTGGTTAGGTCCGTTCAGTGAAGCAGGTTGCAGATGATGCAAGTAAAAAGGGAGATGATGTTGTTTGAAGGTTACTGTGTGTAGAGGTTATAGGTTGGGTGGTAGCCAGTTAGGTGGTTCCCGGTTCATTGGTGATGGTTTAATGGTTGGATCAAGATGTGGGTGTTCTTGCAGTTGCAGGCTTTGAGTTGCAAGATGATGAGAATGGTGGCCTCTGTTTTGGCTCATTGATAATGGTGAGGGAACAATGAAGGTTACATGGCAATGGAGTTGTTTGGGTGTGGTGCCGGTTTATGGTGTTTGTGTGGTGAGTTTAGGATGGCTGGGTGAAAACTATAGTTCACGGTGTTGTACGATGGGTGTGGTTGGTTGAGTTGTGCTCTGTTTTGATGCGTGGAACAAGGGTGAAGATGAAGATAGAGTGTTGGTTATGTGGGTGATGAGAGGTCGAAGATAATGATAATGGAGGTAAAGAGGATGCAGTTAGAACGTGATGGAGAGAAATGAAAATATGATGGTAGGCAGAGGAGTGTTAAAGCTGAAGTGTTTAGGCTCAAGTCTCAAGGCTAAAAAGTCTATGTGTGTTTATAGGAATGATTAGGCTGAAGTGTTTAAGTTGAAGTGTGATTAAGATTTGTTTAGGATGATAAGTTGTAGTCTGTTTAGGATGCATTATGGTTAGTTTAAGAGGAGTTATGGTTAATTTAGGATGAGGTGAATGATAAGTTATAGTTTATGGATGAGTTTATTTTAGGATGAGTTTGTTCAGGATAAGTTTAATGACATATGGGTTATAAAATGAATAATGGGTCAAAGGGTCAGGTTATGGGTTAATGAGTCTTAAGTAGGATGCAAATTGGGTCATGGCTTGGATAATGGGCCAATGTGTGAAAGTTGAGTCTTTTCTTTATTTCTCCTTTTCTTTTTTTTTATTTTTTCTTTTTTTTTTTTTTTTTTACAAAATGCCTTAGACAAAATTGGGTGTTCACAATTGTCCATCTTTACTTGTTTCTTACTAGATAAAAAGAATAATCGTAGTTTTTCATTTTATCATTGTAAGAAACGAGTAAAGACATGAACTCGAATTTTGTTCGGGAGCAACAAAAACAAAATAATGCGAGAACAAAAATGTGAAGAGCGATGCACTCAAAGGTAAATGACATAAATTTAAATGACAGGAGTCGATGCGCTCAAAAGTAAAAGACAGGAGCCGATGTGCTCAAAAGTAAATGACAAAAATTTAAATGATAAGAGCCGATGTGCTTAAAAGTAAAAGATAGGAGTCGATGCGCTCAAAAGTAAATGACAAAAATTTAAATGACAGGAGCCAATGCGCTCAAAAGTAAATGACGCTCAAAAAAGTAAATGATAAAAATTTAAATGACAGGAGGCGATGCGCTCAAAAGTAAAAGACAGGAGCTGATGTACTCAAAAGTAAGTGATAGGAGCCGATGCGCTCAAAACTAAATGACAAGAGCCGATGCGCTCAAAAATAAAAGATAAGAGCCGATGCGCTCAAAAGTAAAAGACATGAGTAAATGCGCTCAAAAGTAAATGACAGGAGTCGATGCGCTCAAAAGTAAAAGACATAAGCTGATGCGCTCAAAACTAAAAGACAGGAGCCGATGCGCTCAAAAATAAATAAAAAAAAACAAAAAATAGGAGCTGATACGCTCAAAAGTAAAAGACATGAGCCGATGCGCTCAAAACTAAAAGACAGGAGTTGATGCGCTCAAAAGTAAAAAAAAAAAATAAGAGTTGATGCGCTCAAAAGTAAAATACAGGAGCCAATGCGCTCAAAAGTATGAAGCTGATGTCCTCAAAATGACATGACATGAGCCGATGCACTTAAAAGTAAATGACAGGAGCAGATGCGCTCAAAATAATGCATGGAGCCGATGCGCTCAAAATGTCATGAAACTATTTGTGCCAGTAAGACATGGACTTAAGATCTTTTTCTTCTCTTTTTTTTCTTTTTTTTCTTTTTTTAGTTTTTCATCTCTTTTCCTATTTTTTTTTTTTCTCTTTTCTCTTTCCTTCTTCTTTTCTCTTTCTCTCTCTGTCTCTTTTCTTCTCTTTTTTTCTTTTTCTTTTCTCTCTTTTTTTTTTACTTTTCCTTTCTTTTCTTTAAAAAAAATTTATTAAAAATCTTTTGAACCAATGACAACTTTGAAAAGCTTTGACCAATCAAACTCTTGTTCACATGCTTTTGCCTATTGGACCCGATGATCTTAATCCTTCTTACTTATTCTTTATTTCCTTCTTATTCTTTTTTTTCCTTTTTTTAATCTTATTTTCTTATTTTCTACTTTTAACTCTCCTTTTGAGAAGTAGCATGATCATATCTTGTTGTAAATCATTGCTTGGAGCAACTAAGTCATTACGAGAAAATTTGCCCCAATATTTAACTTTATTCCTCATCTAGTTGATTCCTGCAACTGCTTGATAACTCAACCATTGTTTTTGTTGCTACTTCCTTCAACATACATTCTCCTTAATCATTTTGAAATTTTGCCCTAATGTGGCCAATTGAATGCAAACAAAATTGCCAAAAAAAATTCCCCTAGTTTAAGCAATTCCAATTCATTGGCTCTAACTTTTACGTAAATCGCCCTTTCAGGTTTTCAGTATAACGAGCTTTTTTTCGTTTAATCTTTTGTTTCTGGATTATCCATTGAGATATTATTTTTTCCTTTAATTTAAACTTCTAAGTTCTTTTCAGTCTAAATTATTCATTAAAGAATTGCCACCAGACGGTCAAATCATAGTGGTGTACTCATGTTCACCTTACTTTAAGCATCACGTAACAAACAAACATGGATTCAAAAGTATAACAGAAAAGGGATTTACTAAGTAAACAACTTCCTGATTGGTCTTGGAAGTTTGACTACACAAAAGGGGTTTATATAAAAAAAGACACAAACGATGGTATGAGATTCAAAGAAGTATTGCCCCGATATGGATTGGATTAATCCTCATGAAAACAAACTTTAGTTGCCCACTAGATATTATGACCAAGGATTTTCTTCTACTAAACATCTACATTAAGCCAAATTGAACCAAAGATAAATTTGCCTCAGTCCAGGACTGAATAGAATAGGGTAACAACTCGCCCTAATGTAAGGTCAAATTGAACCAAAAAGAAATTTGCCTCAGTTTAGGACTGAATTGAATAGGGTAGGAACTCGCCCTAGTGACCAAAAGATTTGCCCCAGTGTAGGTAAAATTAAACCAAGGAAAAGAAAAATTTCTCCAGTTTAGAGTCCAATCGAGCAGGGTAGAAACTTGTCTTAGTGTATGACCAAATTGAATCAAAAAGAAATTTGTCTCAGTTTAGGACTAAATTGAATAGGGCAGAAAATCACCCTAATGAACAAAAGATTTGCCTAGTGTAGGACTGAATTGAATAGGGCAAAAACTCACCCTAGTGACCAAAAGATTTGCCTCAGTGTAAGACTGGTAAATACCTTTTTCTCATATTTTCCTTCTTTTTTTTTAGGAGCAATGAACTAGATACTTAGATGAGCATAACCTTTGTCTCAAAATTAAAGTTAACGAAAATGACAACAACCCTTCATTGATCAGAATGAATTTTTTAAGGCGTGTAACGTGGCCAAGGCTATGAGTTATGAAAGGAAAAATATAAGGCTCAAACAAGTGTTTAAGGGTTGAATGAGACCAAGGATCATTGTTCAAAATTAAACTTTGTCAACTGCTTTTATACTGTCAAACACACTTTTCTCTTATTGTTCTCCATTTTTTTTCCATTTCATTTCATTTTCTTTCATTACTCATTGTCATGACCCATTTCATTTCATTTTTTTCTTATTTCTTTCCCTTCTTTTTTTTATTTTTTTGTTTTTAGTTTTTCATCATTTTTTATTTTTACTTCTTGCCTCTTTCATCTTTTCTTCCTTTTTCATTATGCATCAAAATAGTCACCATGGCAATCAACTTTTGTTGTAGAGATGATCATTATCCAAGATTTATTGAAGAAATTTTCAAGCTTAAAAGGGGTAACGAGGGATAAAGATGATGAAATTTTGTGAAAGATAGAGAAAAATGGTCAGTCTTCATTTTCAAATCATGATTGTTTATTTTCAAAACTTTAATTTTGAGATAAAAAGATAGTGCACACCAAGTGATTATTTCTCTACTCTTTTTTCTTTTTGATTCATTTTTTTTTTTTACAAAAGGCACTTGCATATGCGGACTTAATTGACATCTACCAAACTGAGAATCGTCAAGAATTGGAGTCCAATGGGGTCCAAATACAAGGAAGACACTTCAAAAAAATGAAAAAGAATAAACGTCAAGAAAGACAATATGATGAAAATGAAAAGAAACAAGGTACCCATGCAAATTCATTACATTAATGTTTCAAGAAAGTTTACATGAGTTCAACATCACTAATTATTTTATGGCAATCACTTCAATTAAATGCCTCAGATCTCCAATTGTTCAGAGGTTTCGAGTTGCTAAAGGGTAAATGACTTCTTCAGAGGAATTTATCTCTTGTCTAGCTTGTATTACTCCCAAAGTGAGTAATTTCTGGACTTGAACCTTAAAGTCCTATCAGTTCTCAATATCATGTCCTATTCCCCCACAATGATAGGCACAACTCAACTCTTCATCCTGCTTCTCCTCTTCTTTCATCGTTGTAGTTGATGCAGTGATATCATAACATGCTTTCTTCAACCCCTCAAATATTTCCGCTATAGGCGTACACAAGCTCATGATCTTCCTTACTGTTGGCCTTTCCATCTCTAAAGCATTTACCATATTACTCCCACCATGATTAGAAATCGGGTTGTTAACAATATTGGGTCCAGTCTCCTCTTGAATGTCTAACTTCCCATAAGAAACTAGCTTTCTTACTACAGTCTTGAAAGATTCACAGTCCTCAATTGAGTGCCCTAGGATGTCCATGTGATATTTGTAAGTTAAATTTGGATTATACCATGTTGGGAATGGTGGTTCAAAGGGACGTATAGGATTTCCAGAGATGAGGTGAGCATCAAACAGTCTTTGGATTAAGTCTGCATTTGAAATGGATAATCTTGGGAAAGGGGGAAGGTTTTGGGGGTGAGAGCAGACTTGATTTTGGAAGTTTGACTGAGGTTGTGGGTGACTTGCGAAATTTTGTGAAGGTACCGGTAGATCTTGGGCGTAGGTCAGACGAGTTAGTACATATAGTTATGGTGTGAGAGCATTGTTGATGTAGAGCTGTGGGATTTGAGGTGTATTTGTAGGTGAAGCGGTTAGGCCAGGTAGATGAGAATGTGCAAGTGTCTGATAGGAAGGGTAGGGGTTTGGGTTATATGGAGGGGCTCAGTAGACAGGGTAAGACGGTGGATAACGGGGTTGTGAAAGTTATTGATTTTGCACGTAGCTCACTTCCGGCTCATTTTTCTTAATAGGAAACCCCTTCTTGAAACCACCTTTATTATTACCAGTTGGCAATTTGCCAGCCTTTACCAGAATTTCAATCTTTTCTCTGGCAGCAATTAATTCAGCAAAATCTCGATAAGCAACACCTGCCATTGTCCTAATATATGGAGCTCCTAAAGTTCCCAAAAAATATGAGCACATTTCTATCAACGTCAACGATGGTTGCACTTGTGCTGCGAGAGCTCTCCATCTCTGGGCATACTGTTTGAAGGTTTTCATATTTTTCTTCTGTATTGTTCCCAATTACTCCCGAGTTGGGGCTGTATCCAGATTGAACTGATACTGTCCTATAAACAGGTTTGCCTAATCATTCCAATAAGAGATTTTGGATAGGTCTTGTTAGATACACCATTCCAAAGCAGGCCCAATCAAGCTTTCATGAAATAAGCTGGCAATGAATTTTCAGTCCTTTGACCAAATTGACATTTTAGTAATATATCTTTTCAGGTAGAAAAAGGGTTGTGCTCCTATCGTATTTGTCAAATTCTGGAAGTTTAAAGTCCTTTGGGATGACAATGTCAGCAGTAGGACACAACTCTTCTAGCCCAAGGGGACCATAGGTGCGAGAACCCTTAATTGCTTTGATTTGTTCTTCCATCTTTTCCATCCATTCCTCATTCACCTTATCTTTTTAAAAGGTTACATGACAAATCCCAACAGGAAATCCTATTGACACTGGGATGGACGCATGCAGTTGTTCCCATGTGAACTCAGTGTTACCATGAACCTCATTTCGAGTACTTTCTAATGAATGATACCATTCTCCAATAGGAATCACTAGTGATGTAGTATTTGAGGTTCCTTCCACAAAAGGCATCTCAGAGGTAGCCCCAAGGTTTGTCCTCATGGAAGTGATATTCGGAGGGTGCGAATGTGTCCCAGTTACTCCTATACTTCGGGCTGCCCCAAATCAAGGTGAGGGTTTCCCTCATGGCTGATAACATTTCCTTCATTCTTCTTTGAGATTCTGTCATTTCATTTATCCTCCATTTCACCTCATCTACTTCCATACTCAAATTTCTTCTTTCATTCTCAACTGCCATCGCTGTAAGCTTTGTTCGAACCCTTGTGTTATGAACTCCGGTTTGATTGGTGTCTTCTTTCCTTGGTCGCGCAATGGTTCCTTCTGTTTGATTTATCAAAACAGAATATCATCAAACAAAGAATGAGATGAAATGAATGAGATGCATAAGATGAAATGAATGAACTTTGTGATGAAAACATCTTTATTTAAAAAAAAATACTAGGAATGTCATGAAGATGCAAGATGATATTTTTTTTGAATGTTAGGAATGTCATGAAAATGCAAGATGGTGTTTTTTTTTTCTTTCGAAAAATGTTAGGAATGCCATGAAAATGCAAGACATTTTTTTTTAAAAATGCTAGGAGTGCCATAAAAATGCAAGATGATTTTTTTTTTAAATGCTAGGAACGCCATGAAAATACAAGATGATGTTTTTTTTTTCTTTTAAAGAATGTTAGGAATGCCATGAAAATGCAAGATATTTTTTTAAAGAATGCTAGGAATGCCATGAAAATGCAAGATGATGTATTTTTTTAAAGTTTTTTTTAAATGCAAGAATGAATGACATGAGGAAAGAAGAGGTACGCTCTGTTACCAAGTGGCTTCCAGTACTCAAGAGGGGGGGTGAATTGAGTATAAAACTTTTTTTGCAAAATCTCTTTTTAATTAAGACAAATATTAAAAGCTTAATAAATAAATGTACAGAAGGAACGAGAAGAATAAAAGAAACAATAAAGAGCAAATAAAAATAAATGTGCGATAAATTAAATTGCATAAAATAAAGAGATTAGGAAAAGAAAAGCGAGTACGGTATTTATCCCTGGTTCGACCACTAACCCACTTGTGGTCTACGTCCAATCCTCGAAAGCGAGATTTTTCACTAAGTATACAAGCTTCAATAGGTGATTGCTACCGTTACACAAAAAGAGCACTTTTCACACACAGGAAACTCTACCCTTGTACTAAAGTCTCGGCCTGATACAAACCTTGAGGGATACCTCACCTCGTCTGAAATATCGAAGATAGATGAAGAGAAACTCTCACTCAGAGTAAGTAATACAAATTGAAGTGCTAAAGGAGCTCTCACAGAAATATCTCAAAGCTTTTAATCAAAAAGAGCGTAGAAAATAATTTTCACAAAACAGAGCAACCAGAAAAATAGTTCAGAGTTATGGGCAAAAGAAAATCGTGACCCAAGGTTCCTATTTATAGAAAAAACAAAGAGATAGCCGTTTAGGTATAATTAAGAGCATTTAAAAAAAATTTATCCAAATTAAAACGTTTGAAAGCTTCCATATCAGACTTCGTATTCAAACGTGTTTATTCGAATAACTTAACAGGTTATTCGAGTAACACTATTCCTGAAATCAAATTAAAAGCTCGTCTGAAATGGGTTATTCGAATAACCAACCTATTATTCGAACAACTCTGTTAAAACCAGAGTTCACGAAAACGAGGGTTATTCGAATAGCTAGGTAAACCATTCGAATAACGTAGTTTAAAAAGAAGTTCAGACAAAAAGGATTTATTCGAATAACGTTTGAGTTATTCGAATAACTCACTTAAAACACAGTTCTGAAAAATCTCAGTTATTCGGATAAAAGGCCATGCTATTCGAATAGCATCTTTAAACACAGAATCTCGTAAAGAATTTTATTCGAATAACTTAAGCTCTATTCGAATAAATCAGTGTAAAACAGATTTGGAGAAAATATTTTAAAGACACTAAACACGTTTTATCTTTTCTTTCAAAAACAAAGAGATATCAAAGTGAGCTCCGTACAATAGATCCTAAGTCCTAATGCTATTCTAATATAAACTTGGACTTGGTCTATTTATCATCTTCATTTATTCTTCACGTTTGTTATCATCAAAACAAGTCTTCAAAGATATTCATCCAAACACACGCTCCTTTCGTGTCCTAATGGGGTTGTCTTAAACTTGGGGATTTCAATCTTAAGGATCTATGAGTCCTTCTAATTTGGGAGAACTTTCATTGGGCGGCTCTTCTATTCTAAAGGCCTCTAGAGCTAAGTCCCATTTCAGAGTGTTGACCACAAACAGGGGGTAAACCACTAGGTGTGGGATATTCATGAAAAGGGTACACTTTAAATGAGATTTTCGCAATAACTAAACAAAATGTATATCCAAAATGACTACCACTACGCAACATCTACCTAACTTAGGCTTCACTCAGACCCGGGTATAGGGCCTCACTCAGATGTGTGTGATAAATGTGTAGGTGTAGTGGGTGTAGGGAGCATATAAACTTTCATAATTCTAAAAGCTACCCATATCCTGCAAAACAAAGCAGACACAAAACAAACTCCAAAAGTTTTCTACCCTAAGGTTTACATAATAAAATAATTAACAATTAAAAAATCATCAAATAAAAAAAAGGAAAAAAGTAAAACAAACATATAAAGGTCACAAAAAAAATTTGTACAACCAACTTTTATATGCTTAACTCTCAAGTATCCCCAATGGAGTCGCCATCTGTCGCGACCGTGATCGCGGCAGATATAGCAACTTGAATTTAAAAAAATTAATTAATTAGGAGTCACCAGCAATTTTACTTTTCTTATCAGGAAAAATTGGAAAACCTAAGAAAAATAATTTTTGAAACCAGATTAAATTCGGGAGTCGATTATGCATAGGGAAGGGTGAAAACTTAATCCTACAGCACCCCTAATACACCCGTTCTGAGACGGTACTTTAAGTTAATTGTGCAAATCCTTGATAATTCTTGAAAATATTTGTTTTACCCTTTTTGTTAAAAGATAAACAAAATAAACAAATAAATTATGAAAAATTAATTTTTGGCTTGACATAATAGAAATTATACTCCTACGTATTCCCGAGTGCAATGAGAAATTTAAAGTCACGTAGTTATCTAGAAAATAATTGCGGGTTGGTTGATTTTAATTAAAAATAATAATTTTTGATTTTGAAAGTTTGAATTAACAAGTCGTTGCTACTCAGTTAATCTTGTTACATAATAAAACAAACATAATAAAATAATTAACAATTAAAAAAATCAGAAATAAAAAAAAAAGGATAAAACAAACATATAAAGATCATAAAAAAAAATAATTGCACAACTAACTTTTATAGACTTGACTATCAAGTATCTCCAGTGGAGTCGCCATCTGTCGCGACCGTGATTGCGGCGAATATAGCAACTTGAATTAAAAAAATTAATTAATTAGGAGTCACCAGTAATTTTATTTTTCTTATCAGGAAAAATTAGAAAACTCGAGAAAAATAGTCTTTGAAATTAGATTGAATTCGGGAGTCGGTTATGCATAGGGAATGATGAAAACTTAATTCTGCAGCACCCCTAATACACCTGTCCTGAGACGGCACCTTAAGTTAATTGTGCAAATCCTTGATAACTTTTGAAAATATTTGTTTTACCCTTTTCGTTAAAAGATAAACAAAATAAACAAATAAATTATGAAAAATTAATTTTTGGCTTGACAGAATAAAGATTCTACTCCTACGTATCCCCGGGTGCAATGTGAAATTCAAAGTCACGTAGTTCTCTAGAAAATAATTGTGGGTTGGTTGATTTTAATTAAAAAAAAATTTTGATTTTGAAAGTTTGAATTAACAAGTCGTCGCTACTCAATTAATCCTGTTAAGATTCGAAATGGTGAAGCTCGGCGTCACGCTAGAGACGTCAACCATTGATTATCAAGTTTGTTTCGAATTTTTTATTTTAAAAAAAGTTTGAATCTTTATTGATTAGTGATTTATTTTATTTCAAAATAAAAAAATTTGAAGACAAAACAACAACAATAACAACAACAACAACAACAACAACAACAACAACAATAATAATAATAATAATAATAATAATAATAATAATTAATAATAATAATAATAATAAATTTGAATCATCAAGTTATAACAACTCGAGATGATTATTAAAATTACAAGATTAATAAGTTGTCAAAACTCGGATAATCTTGATTTATTTTTCTAAAAAAAGGTTCAAAAATTCATTTGATTTTGTTTTTTTCTAAAGAAAAATTTGAATCATCAAGTTATCACAACTCAAATAATTATAAAAATTACAAGATTAACAAGCAGTCACAATTCAGTTAATCTTATTTTATTCTTAAAAAAAGGTTTAAATTATTTTTTATTTTTATTTTATCATTTTTTAAATTTTTTTTACCAAAAAAATGACAGAACTTAAAAATAAAAGAATAGAAGCTTACGAAAGAGACAAAACCAAAAATGGGGGATTTTCTTATTTGGGATAATTGCAGAGGGGGACGACTATGTCGCTGGTGCGCAAAGGTGAATGACAGTAGTGGGATGATGTGTGGTGGCGCAATAGATGACGTGAGACTGCAATCCGGGCCTGGGCGATGCGAGGAGTGGTTGTTCGTGGTGCGGGTTGGATCGGCGCTGCTGGGTCGCGGCAAACGACTGCTTTGCTGGGGGTGAAGAACGAAATGGCTGGTTGGGCGCTGGCAAGGAGGATTGCGATGTGGGTCACAACAGGGACCTTCACAATGGATGCTGGTCGATGGTTGGGTGCTTGGTTACGATGGATCGTGGTGAATGACAGTCTGGTATGTTGTGGAAGAGAATGGTGGATGCGGTTAGTTCACAGATCTGGGTTAAAGATAGCGGAGACAAGAGTGACGATGGGTCTGTTATAGAATAGACAAGGTGGCTGTTTCGGTGTTGGCAGAGAAGTGACAAGGTTGTTACAAGGGAGGTGATTCTGTGGTGAGGAACGGTTGAACCAAGTGGTTCCTGTGTTGTTGTTGCCGGGTTTGGATGCGTGCGTTTGCTGGGTTCATTGATTGGGTTCGTTCAGTGAAGCAGGTTGAGGATGATGCAAGTAAAAAGGGAGATTATGTTGTTTGAAGGTTGCTGTGTGTGGAGGTTACATGTTGGGTGGTAGCTAGTTAGGTGGTTCCCGATTCATTGGTGATGGTTTAATGGTTAGGTCGAGATGTGGGTATTCTTGCAATTGTAGGCTTTGAGTTGCAAGATAATGAGAATGGCGTACTCTATTTTGGCTCGTTGATAATGGTGAGGGAACAGTGAAGGTTACATGGCAATGGAGTTGTTTGGGTGTGGTCTTTGGTTTATGGTGTTTGGGTGGTGAGTTTGGGATGGCTAGGTGAAGACTATAGTTCACGGTGTTGTACGGTGGGTGTGGTTGGTTGAGTTGTGCTCTGTTTTGGTGCGTGGAACAGGGGTGAAGATGAAGATAGAGTGTTGGTTATGTGGGTGATGGGAGGTTGAAGATGATGATAGTGGAGGTAAAGAGGATGTTGTTTGAACGTGACGGAGAGAAATAAAAATATGGTGGTAGGCAGAGGAGTGTTAAAGCTGAAGTGTTTAGGCTCAAGTCTTAAGGCTAAAAAGTCTATGTGTGTTTATAGGAATAATTAGGCTGAAGTGTTTAAGTTAAAATGTGATTATGATTTGTTTAGGATGATAAGTTGTAGTCTATTTAGGATGAGTTATGGTTAGTTTAAGAGGAGTTATGGTTAATTTAAGACGAGGTTAATGATAAGTTATGATTTATAGATGAGTTTGTTTTAGGATGAGTTTATTCTAGAGTGAGTTTGTTCAGGATAAGTTTAATAACATATGGGTTATGAAATGGATAATGGGTCAAAGGGTCAGGTTATAGATTAATGGGTCATAGGTAGGATGAAAATTAGGTCATAGGTTGGATAATGGGTCAATGGGTGAAAGCTGAGTCTTTTCTTTATTTCCCATTTTCTTTTTTTCTTTTCGCTCTTTTTTTATTACAAAATGCCCCGAACAAAATTGGGTGTTCACAGCATTGTCCTTTAAATTACTCTGTCAGGTATAGTATACCACGTGGTCAAAAAATATTAGAAGCCGTCATTTAGGTTTTGTACCGCCATGATTACTATTTCAAATTCGATGTGAACTCCTCATTTTATCCCTTCTCATGGGAACGGTTGGGAGCAGTTTTTTTACGCCTATAAATAGGAAGTGAGGGGCAAACCCCTCACTCTTCTTTCTTCTTCCCATTTATGCTTCCTTCTCCGGTGACCTTAGGCGATTTTTGGCGAGCAAAAATGGCAGTTCTTGATGGTTTTTGACTCCTTTCAAGCCTTTTCTTCACTTATTCTCAAGGTACTCTCCTTCTTCTTTCTCTTTTCCTTTTGAAAATACCACTGTGAGAGAAAAAAATGTCACAAAATAATGATGAAGATAGTATTTCCTTAGAAATTCTTAGTACTTTGTCGCCTCAAGCGTGATGAAGGCGTTCCCTGAGGAGTTCTTCTCATGGTGGAGACCCTGATAGAGGTCTGACGTCGATAACAAGGATGGATATCCTAGAGGCATTATAGAGGGCGAATCGTGCAAGAGAACTCGCAAGGCAAAGACCAATGTAACATCCCAAAAATTTCCTATTTTATATTCTATATGTTTTTTATAATATTAGTGATTTTTGTGAATTTTTGGGTGACTTTGATTATTTTATTATACTTCTCAATTTACGCACGTGTTAAGTGGGGCCGAAAGAATAAAATATTTTTTCAAGACCGAAAAGCTTTGGACTGTGGAAGCATACCAGAGGATCTTACAAAACCCAAGGTCAGACACAATTTACGAAGTTTTATTTTTTGAGATTTTATCTTATGGATAAAATTTGGGTACGCTCTATTATCCATTGGATAATAGATACCGACATTGTCAACTGTGACTTTTATCCTTTGGGTAATAGCTTGTAATAAAAATCTAATAAATTATTTTCATTTAGTCACTTTTATGACATCATCTAAGTGACATCACTCAATGACATCATTGCTTGACTTTTTGGGCAAAAGGAGAAGCTTCTTGAGGAAGCTTTGGGAGAAGCTTGCAAGAGAAGCTTGACTCCTTCTCCCTAGGCGTAGTGCATGGTTTTGGAAGGGAAAAAGATGACAACTCTGTCATCTTTTCACTTAAGCTTCATTTCACTTTTCATCTCAAAAAGTTTTCACATTTCTCTCTCATTTTTTCTCTTCTCTCATTTTCTCTCTAGTGGCTCACGGCCACCACTCTCCATTTCCCTTTTTTATTTTTTTTGCTCCAATCAATCATACTTTTAGAATCTACACACCCTTTGGATGATTTTCTATGTTGTGATCATTATCAAAATTTTCTCATTTTCATCGTTTTCTTTCAAGCCCTAACTTGAAGCTCTTAAGGTAAGATTCTTGATCTCTATTTTTCTCTCCTCTCATTGTCTCTTCGCCCACCTCACGGCCAACCTCCTAAACCTCACCCTCTCATCTTCTTTAATTTTAACAAACCATATTTCTTGAATCTACACCTCTTTCTAAGACACTTTTGTGTGGAGATCAATCTTTAGTTCATCCATCTTCAAGTGTTTCTTCAAGTTTTTCTTCAAACCTCAAGTTCAAAGAGTTTTAAGGTAAAATTCTTATTTTTCCTAAACTTTTCTTGTTTTTTTTTGTGAGCAACCATCTATCAAAATCTCTCTTCCATTTCTTTCTCCCAAAGCTCACGACCATAGGTCCTTGGAGGACCAAAGATTTGATTTTTCCTATCACTTGGTTCAATTCTATTTTTCTATTAAGAATCAAGAAGCCAAAATACAAAATTCTCTCCTTTTTCTTGGAAAGCCTCATGGCCACACCCCTCAACCCACTCTTTTAATCTTTTTTAATTTTATCTATCCACATTTCTTGAATCAAAACCCCATCTTAAGACACTTGTTGTTGTGAATTTCTTCTAAATCATCTTGTTTCCAAGTCCTAAATGTTGATGCTTGCATGTGTTGTTTTGTTTTAAGGATTTTCTTGGAAGGAGAAGCTTTTTCAAGAGGACAACAAGGAGCTTTGACCATCATCTAAGGTAAGAGGGAGATTAACCCCATCGACCATACATGGTGGTGAGAAATGGATTTTTTGTATTTGTGAGTGAAGAATCCATGTGAGGATTTGTTCACTTGATTGTGTGGTTTTGATTTCTTGTGCTTATTTAGTTATATTTGATTATATGATATTGATAATATGCATGAAATTGTTATAATTGCTTATTAGATATATGTGATGATGTGACTTCGATATTATACATGAATTTACTATAGTAAAAATTGTGATGATTAAAATATGGTATATACTATGATCAATGTTAGAAAGAAGAGCAATTTTGGTTCCAATGGTTATTAGAGGCTCACGGCCTCCATGCCCAAATTGAGTGATCCAGATCAAAAGTGTTTTGTTAAATATGGATTTAAATGATTAGGTAACAAGAATATGAATTAAAGATTTTTAAGTTTGGAAAGGAAATGAATATGATTTTATTATTTAGAAAGAATGAATTTGGAAGATGATGTTAAGTTTAAAGTATTTTGTTTAAAAATGAATTTTTAAGAGGAATATAGAAACGTATAACTTTTATTGGATAAATAATGATTTTGCAATAGAAATGGAAAATGAGTTTTAAAGGTGATTTGAGATTCAAAGTATTTTAATTAAGGAAAATAAAACAAAGTTTTACTATTTGATAAAAGTGATTTTTTATTTTTGGTGCTGGAGAACAAGTTTTGAAAGTGTTTTAAAACTCAAAGTATTCCATTTATAAAGGATTTTTATCGTGAAGGTAATGGAAGAAGTTTTCATTAAATTAAAATGATACTGATTTTTGAGAAAAACATCAAAGAATATTACTTAGAGGTGATTCCAATGAGAAACATGGAATTTGAAATCTAAATCATATTTCAAACTTGGAAAGTTTCAAAATGGAATTTAAAACGTCAAAGAATATTTTGTGCGGTTGAAAAATAGTAGAAAAACCTTACACGATTCAAGAATGTTGATTTTTGGGCTACGCGACTGAGAATACAGTAAGGTTGCTGCGAGACCGAGGTGCTGGGCCCGAGTGGATCAGTGATATTATGTAATTGTATAGGCGGTTATATAATATTATTGATACTAATGGTATTAGACAATTGTATGGACAGTTGCTTTAATATCATTGGGAACAGTCCAACGGTGGTTTGGTTTCGTTGATCATGCATTTGAGCATTGTATAGCTGGTGGCTGTTATGGTTTTTGTTACCTAGGAGTGAACGAGAATTTAGATAGTGTGATCCCTGATGGATCTCAAGGGGCGTCAGGGCGAGGTGATTCACTTAGTGATCTGTTATCACATTATATACCCCTGGCCGTGAAGAACCGTTGCAACGCATTGACGAGAACCCGATAAACGCTATCCTTTTCATGGTCTGGCGTAGACTGTCATTGAAGGGGGCAGGTCTTCTGAAACGTTCATCTCTGAATTTGAGTTTAGTTCCATGAAGTAGGAGCTGGTTCATTATGCATATATATGGTCAGTATACATATTGTTGTGGCATGGTCAAGGTACATATTGTCTTAACATGGTCAAAGTACATATTGTGATGGCATAGTCATTGTACATACATTGTTGATATATGTTGTTACAGTACTGTTAATGTTTATATCGTTGTAAGATATGTTTACTGCAGATACTTATGAATTAATAACATGAATATGCTTGCGATATCTGTATGTAAGGAATGACTTCGTTGTTCGTATCATTTCTTTGCTGTCATAATGGTATTTGATGTAGGGGATCTCACCTCTTTGTGTTTTGTTTTGTTGCCCTATTTTACATTTACGTTCGGTGAAGCCTGTGGTGGTAGCGAAACAGAATCTTCTTGAAGGACGCAATTTGTGAGGGTACCGACGCATGAAATTCACACATGATTTTTGGGCGTGTTAAGTTTTTCTCGTTATTGTTATTACCGTGCTTTTAGATAGGACCCGTCATAGGGATTTGCTATTGTTCCTTTTTGAGTCTGTAAGTTTTATGTTCTGAATGTTGGTGAATTTATTTCGTGGTGAATGTGAAATGAGTATCAATTAGTTCAATATATTTTTATAATATCTACATCTTTGGTAACTTATGTTATTTGTGGAAAGAAATTTTAAAACTTGTATTTTATAATATTAAATCATTTATGACTTGGGTTCAGTTTTAAAAGAGTTGGTCTTAAATGTAATTCCCTTCGAAGGAAGGTGTTACAACCAACATGTCCACTCTCCAAGCTCATGATAAAGTTATAGAATCTTAGTGATTTTTCTTCTGATTCTAACGTTAGTGCAGCCTTTGTAGGTAACGTTACTAACTCGAATATGACACGTCAGAGAGTGGCTACTTCATAACTGAGAGAGTACATCTTCCTAGAAACGTCAGTCTATACCAATGAGTTGACCGAGAAGTTTTAGGCACCCCCTCTAGTGTAGAGAGCTCGGAGGACACCCGTGCCAAGAAAGAATAACTTCACTTAATAGAGCATAAAGTAAGGGATGAAGAATACATTATCTGAGCTTCGTCTGATTAGGAGAGAGTCTGCTTCACGAGAACGAAGGACAACCACTTTATATACATTTACGATGCATTGTTCACCCACAATAAGGTTTGACTTCTGTTCTTTGAGTTCGAGATCGGAGTCCTTAACCACTTGTGTATGGCTCCAACCCAGTTACATCCAAATGCTTGGGGTTTTATCCAAACGTTTGAACTCAGCTGCAAGATCTTCGAATGGCCGTACTCCATGAGGTCATCCTTTTTCCTTTTCACCTGGTTTTCATCCTCCAGGAACAATTTTCAAAAGGGGTATGTTACTTTACGTTCGCAAGCAGGACAAAAAGTATTCAAACCATACCAAGAGTCCTTTAAGAACTTCAAGAAGGATTTCTTTCGAATTGAATGAGCTCTGAGGTTAATGCCTTTCTTTGTTACCCCGGACGGCAAACCACGAATGTATTTATACTGGACTCAGGAAGTGTGGGACTGGAGCTTAGAAGAAATAGAGACTCCGATGTCTGCCCTGTTTGAAGATGAGGCTGACATCCTTAACTTTCTAGTTGAGTGGCCCGATAAAGGTAGGACCATCTATTGTAAAGATGTCCTAGGTGAGCCCTCTGACTCAATAAGGCCATTCTTAGGTATCTCATATGAAATATAGTTGATTGACCCATATTTCATAATTTTTTCCAAGTGTTGTAACATATTTGTTTCTTGTTTGCAAAAAGCATGGCACCTCCTAGTGCGCTTGAAGCACTTGCCTTATGGTTGGTTCAAAGAAAAACTAGGGCCTCAGGGTCTGGATCACAACTTATGATCGTTGTTCCTCCTCCTAAACTTGCTATGCAAGAGGCAGATCTCGGATCACTTGCATAACCTCTTTGGCCTCAAAAGAAGAAGAGGGATGGCTGACAGGAGCAAAGAGGAAAAAGACCAATGACCGAGAATGCTCCCCTCGATGTTACTGCTGGACGGGAAACTGAAGTCCCGAAAGGTGCCCCTCTACAATTTTTAGGAGGGTTAGTTTGGTGCAGAGAGGTTGATCCTAGGTAAATCATTGACAACGCCCTTCTGTCCCAGGCCGACCAAGATGTCTTGATCGAGTTTCTCCAGGATGCCCAAGTGCGGGCTTTGCGTAATGCTTCCATTACGAGCTACCTTACTAGTTATTATATAATTGACACTATTTTATCATATCTTACAAGTGATAATATATAAGAGTAATTTTTTTCACATATTTAATTTTATCACGAAAATACACACTCATATATAACAATGTTAGGTGCAAATAATTTAATGCACATTAGCTTACATGTATCTACATAAGTGGCAGAATTATAGCATAGAGTGTAGACAATGTTGTCAAATATGAGTTTTCACCAAAAAATTATAAAGGGTCAGGTAAAAACGAAACGAAAAAGCGAAACGTAAAAATGATGTTACATATTCTATGAAATATTATTTTAAAAATAATACATGTATAAATAAATACTTATGTACAAAATTCTAACTTGAATTTAAGTATTAAATTAACCAAAAGTCCATGAGTTTATAACTTAAAACTTATAAAACATAGACAAAGTTAACTCATATATGAACATATAGATTAAATCAGTTAAATCATATAAGAACCAAGGAGCAAATACTGAAGAACAAAAGAATTGCAAAATTGATGAGCTCTTGAATTTTTTACTGACACGAAATCAGTACTCAAATTGTGTTTCTATTAAGACATTAAGCTCCACCAATGACTGGCCAATAAGCATAGAACCAACGTGGAATCGTCAACCTCAAACCATCAAGGAACTTAACCATAGAAAGCTCAACCTTAAATCGTCAAAGTTAGATGCACTCCCAAACAAATTCCAACTGGGTTGAGCCTTGCCCAAATCCAATTTAAGATCCATAACCCTGAAAAATTAAGCATTACCCTTTAAACATAGAAGCGTAAATTCCTTAGCTAAAATCAAGTTTTTAGTTATTTTAACATTCTAAAACGAATTCTGGAATAATTTTACCATATTTCTTTTTTTACATAACATCTAACAAGTTTTTATAGATAATAGAACAACAACTCTACTCCTCATCATATAGGAGGTCATTCATTCTCCATACTATGTAATATCAATATTTTTTAATTTTCAAACTAATCTAAGTAATTTTCACTAATTGTATGAGTAGTTAGCATCACTTAATAATTAGGAGCTAAAGAAGATAGTATGCAAAGAATTTTTGTGCGAGGTGATAATTCTCTTTGCTTATTATCGATAAGGGTGTTCATAGGACTGATTAGATAAGTTTATCCTAATTTGAACCTGACTCGATAATTTGAGCGATACAATTTTTTGGATCCTAACTCGACTTGATCATAGCTCAACAAATGACAGGGGTAGTATTATGTTTATCCGATAATTAAACAAATTGTATAAATTTAAATATTTGTATAACTAAGTCATAAAAATTTAAAAATAAAAAACTAAAAATATATGATGTTTTACAATATATATATATATATATATATATATATATATATATATATATATTGAAACAGTTTATATTAACATAAATATAATATCATGTTATACAAAAAATATTAATTTAAGCCAATAAATTTTTTATTTATCATTAATTATAAAAAATTATATTTTAAAGTATTATGTAATACTAAACTAATTAGAACAACCTTAAACATAACCTGTACCTAATCCAAAAATATATCAAGATTATTTTTTAAAATTCAAACTCATCTTAATTAACTTTAAATCAGAGTAAATTATTAGAAGAGACCAAATTTTGAGCACTCCTAATTATGAAACATATGTTTGCCGTATGATGCGGCTGGCCGGCCAATCCTTTGATCCTGTGGATAGACCCTGCACGTACTAAACCCACGAGGCCATGACCAATTTGTGTAGTCTCTTTACTCGAGCAAGTTTACCTGCGGATTTTCACTGAATTTAAAGGGTCGTGGACCAAACAATAGTAATGTCTGCGGTACTTGTTGACGTTGTAACCAGTTCTCGTGGTGATGAATGATGCATTTAATTAGAACCATCTATAATCAAAACCTTATTTTAATGCAATAAGCAATATATAAATTTCTCAAAGTAGAACAGTCGCGACAACCTACAAAGTAGTACAAACTTTGAAATGAAGTTAGAAGACTATGATTATTATAGTGTACGCGTGCCATTGAACTCGCAAGCACACATGTAGATTTTATAACATACGATAAATAGTTAAATACTTAATGAATTGAAGACTTCTTATAGGCAAAGTAATAGTAGATATTCACGTATGGATATAAATAAGATTCATTTAAAATAAATTTATTTTAAAAAAAATTAAATTCAAATATATGTATTATTGATTTAATAAAATACATTGAAAATTAAACCTATTAAATAATTTAAAAATAAATAAATCTTTACTCACTTTAAAGATTGTAAAATAATGTTTTCCTTCACACACATTTTTTTATTACATTACTTTTATACTTTTTTAAAAAGATAAAATAAAAAAAACACACATCTTATTGCACATTCTTATTATTTTTCTTTTCCTAATCAAGAGTGGTAAAAAAAATGTGAAAAAATAAAATGTAATCTTCATTTTCCTAACTGCAGATATATCATGTTTGGTGGTAAATAATAAAATAACAGCGTGTATGTCTCCACTGTTGTTTTTTCTGGCATGAAAAGCACGTGTAGTTCTAGTGCTAATGGGACAATGGAATTTGTTTGGGCGGCGTGTCGATGCGTGATGAGTCATGACTGATGCACCAAGATCACCGTCCTTGGCTTACCCACCACTCCCTTTATTTATTCCACAATGACACTTGTCATATCATTCCCTCGACACGTCCTTCAGTTTCAATTTATTTAATAATAATAATAATAATTCTGTCTAAATAGCATATTATTATTATTATTATCATTTATTATACAAATAGTATATATAAGCACTTGTGCAAATTGCAAATGTTACATAAGTGAGTAAGTGACGTTATAAAGTGTACATAAATGTTAATGGAAAAAAATAAATAGACACACATAAAAAGCTATAACAATAAAATGTACAAAAAAAAAAATAAAAAAAATGCTAAACATCACTTTACAAAATGTGTTACATATAACATGGAGCAACAAAATAAGAAAGAAGTTTATTCTTGTAAGTTCAATGAAAGAGAATGTGAGATTAAAAGAAGGATACATTATTCATAATTTTTCATAAAAATAATGTTCGTTGTGAAATAACAATGTTAAAAAAATATTTAGGGCATAATTTTTGTCTCATTTATGAATGGTATTTTGTTATTTTTTTAAAAGTACAGTAAAATAAAATTATACTTCAAATATGTTTGATTAGGATGGTATTTTGTTATTTTTTAAAAGTATAGTAAAACAAAGTTACACTTTTAAATATCTTTGATTGTAATATGGTATTTGTTCTATCATTATGGGTTGTATTTTGTTAGTGATTTTCCATAATAGAACACATATTGAATTGGGAAAAAAGTTAAGTTTTAATAAATGAAGTAACTCAATAATATATTTTAAATATCATATCAAACCGCTTGTTTTTGTTTTGTTTTTCCTGTTGGCCATAAAAATAGTAATCGACAAATATATAATCTAGTCTAGGCCAGATTTCACAACTGGAAGAGCTGAATAAAACAAATCCGTTTTCAGTAATAAAAATCCTGATTACAAATTCCCTTCTTAAGAGCATCAAAATAGTAGTGTATTTATTACTATGCAATTGTGTTTAAAATTAATTAAAATTGGGATTAATTTAATTTAATTTGATTTAATTTTGAAATTAAATTTTATGTTTAGAATTTATTATAAAAAATAAGATTTAATTTGATTTAAAAAATTATTTTTTATATTTAAAACTCATTAAAATAAGAATTGATTTTGACTTGATTTTATTATTTTATTATATAAGAGATAGTTAGAAGTAGTTAATAAAAATAAAATTATTTATTTATTTAATCAAATTAAATTCAATCAAATCTTATTAAATTTGATGTAATTTTTAAATTAAAAAATCATAAAATTTTAGAAATTAAATTATATTTTATCTTTTAACGTTCTAAGATATTTGAAATATAATATTTGATTTAGAATCATTTCTATTTTTTTACATTTCAAATTACAAGTTATTTGACTAGTGAAGCCAAGTAAAAGATATAATTTCATAGATAAGATTTCACTTAAGTGGATTTGTCTTTTATTTTTAAAGTGAATAACTAAATGTATATTTATTATTAAATTTTAATAGATTAAAATTTTAATATATTTTAAATTAAATTATGAATAAATATATTATTATTTATTTATTTTAGAAATAAACTTATTTTAGAGATTTTTTTAATTTTATTATATATATAATAAAATTTTAAAAGTAAAATGAAGTAAAAAAATTAGTAATTACGTATTTTGAATGGATTGAAATGTAAGAGTTTGTTTTTGTTACAACCATTACTTTGGTACAATAATAGTGTTGCTTTTTCACTTTTCACTATTCACTTTTCAGTCTTCACCCGAGCACACCACGTTGCAGCAACGGCAACTAGAATTATTATTATTATTTGGATTAAATAAACCGAAAAGTCGGCGACGTATTTGATAATTTTAGTAACACAAAACTAACCAGAACCTTACCTCGTAAAATACACGCGACAAAGAAAGTTTGGTTGGTACTTATAATTTGCTGAATCTGATCATTATTCTATTTGACAAAAATTCCAGAAACCCAAGGAAGGAAAAACACATGCGTGATAATTCAGTTCTTATATTATTACTATTAAGAGTTAATATATTTTTTATATTTTTTAATATTATTTATCATATTTATTTATTATTATTATTATTTATTAAATTTGATATTTAAAAAAATATCAATAATACATATACTCTTCAAAAAATATATATAATAATCTTTTTTTTAAAATGCAAGTAACTATTTTATACATGTCATATTAAATTTGATAAAATAAGATAATATAATATATTATAATTTTATTAATGTTATTTAATATAAATAGTATATTATAAGTTTATTTATCAATTCTTTTATATATTAAAGTAATAAAAAACATCCAAACTTAATAAATTTTAAAAATATAAAAATTATTATAATTTTATTAGATTTAATTTAGTATATTTAAGTTTATTTAAATTTTATAAAAAAATTATAATAAAAAATTTTATAATAAATCTGATTGAATCAAATCAAATTTTTATATCTTTTACTAAAAATCTTCTTACTAAATTTTTATTAATTCTTCTAATTATTAAATAAAAAAATATTATATATTTTTTATATTTATAAATATTAGATGTATTTATTTTTTTATTTAATATTTTATTATTTAGTATTATAAATATTTTTCGTATTAAAAGCTCATATTTCTGAAACTTGTAAAGAATATAAAATTTCTCTATCAAATCTAATAATATCCGATCTTATATCGACTTTCGCCCCAAAATGGGCATAAAATCCGCTCATATTTCCTTCCATTCCATTCACGTCCACCGCATTCTGCCGTTTCAAATTTCAATGTTCTAAAATTTAGGTAGTAAATGTGAGGATCAGATTCTAAATTATTTATTTACTAATTTAATTTAATTTCATTTTACTTTCCAAGTTTATGTTTTTTTTTCCTTTTCTTTTTAATGGTTTTCTTTCTTTTTCTCCGCTAACTTTTATTGTTTTTGTTTACTTTCACTTTAACAGTTCTGAGATGCTGAGCACAGTACCACCAGACTGCATAAAAAGCAAAGTAAAGCAAAGCAAAGCAAAGAGAGCAGGAGAGAGAAACACACAGAAACAGCATTGTCCACACAACCCAACAGAGAGATCTAACCAACATGGGGTGACTCAGGAAGTGGAATAATAAAAAAAAAGGAAGAAGAAAAATAAATAAGGAAGAAAAACAGCTGAACTTGTTTATAGCAGCTGGTGGTAATCTAAACCGAATGGCTCTAGTTTGAAGTTTTTTCTTTCTTGGTGAGTAACTTGTTATATGAATTATGAGCTTTAATGTTGCAGTTCTTAAGGATTGAGATCTCTTGTTTTGAATTATGAGCTTTTGAGTTTTGAATTTAATTCTTCTTTTGTACTGATCTTAGTATTTCAATGGGGTTTGATTGATCATGTCGTTTGAATTATATGGTTGCCCATCTCATGCTCATAAGTGATCATAGTAAAAAAAAAAAAAAATTGAGAACAAATTGTTGTTTTTCCATTTTCTAACGCATACAAATTTTATGTTCTTGTTTACTAGCCAAATTTTAATAACTTTTTTTTGTTGGGTTTTGCGTTGTTTTAATTCTAATTTGGTGTTTGATCAGTACTAATTCCGGCGTATCAGATGTTTGTTCATTCAATATTGGAACTTGAGTCCAACTGATCTCTTTTTTTTTTTTTTTTTTGGTGTGTGTGTGTGTGCTGTTTCTGATCATTTGCTTTTCCTTTGATGAAAAAAAGAGAGGCGTGGCTATGATTTATCTGAAACTGAACCTTTTGCATTTCTTTCGGTTTTGTTTATTCCTATGACCATATAGAAGCAGCAAGAGAGACTTGGTTGTCAAACACACATTTACGTGGTTCTGGTTTTACTCCATTGAATTTTTCACGGATTAAGGGTTCCTTCAACATCAGAAGACACAGTGTTGGTGTTGTTGTCTGGAGGGATGGCGGCTCTATCCCATGTTGATTCTAAAAGAATGTATTCATGGTGGTGGGACAGCCACATAAGCCCAAAGAACTCGAAATGGCTCCAAGAAAATCTGACAGGTAAAATGCCTTCTGTCTTTCTGGCTTTGGTAGCAATTCTGTTAAAGATGTTAACATAGTTATCATTCATCACCTGACACCTTAATAGTTGGAGTCTTGGAGATTAAATTGCACCATTTCTTGTTTTCTTATGTATAGAGGAAAGAAGTGCTTCTGTTAAACTAGAAACCAAATCTAATTGAGCATTTTCCTTTTTTTTTTTAAATTAAATTTTCTTATTTCTTTGCTATCATACATAATTACTGATATTGCTATGAGGCCTTATAAATTATAGTTTAAAAATTTTTGTTGCTAAAACCTTTAGGTTATTGGGCTGGCCGCTGGAAGTACCTGCGTAAATCTTTTGTGAATGTCAATTCAAATTTCACCCTTTGGGAATGTCTGGCACAATGATATATTCTGGTTTAAACCAGTTTCCAGTTTCACTTCCAAATTTACTTACAGTTATGATGCACTCAAGTTGAGACTTTATTAACGGGATATAAGGAAACATTTAATCAAAACTACAAAGTGTGTATTTTTATATATCTTTTTTAATCTTCTTTGTTGGTGTATATCTTCATTAAAATTATTTTCTATAACTATAAAATATCAGCTCTGTCCTGTATGGACATGTTACATGCACTTTGTATAGAAGTCTGTATATGATAATAAACCATATCTACTTCAGCATCTATTTCCATAATCACTCAGAAGTGAAGTGGCAATAATTCTTCTTGAAATTTTGCTGTTAACCATTTGGTGCCCTCAAACACATTTGAATTTATCACAATGATATTTCCTCATGAACAGATATGGATGCCAAGGTGAAGCAAATGATTAAGCTTATTGAAGAAGATGCAGATTCCTTTGCCAGGAGGGCAGAAATGTACTATAAGAAACGGCCAGAGCTTATGAAATTGGTTGAAGAGTTTTACCGGGCATACCGGGCATTGGCTGAGAGATATGATCATGCAACTGGAGTGATACACCAGGCACATCGTACCATGGCTGAAGCATTTCCTAATCAAGTCCCTCTGGTACTGGCAGATGATTTACCTGCAGTTTCTTCCACAGAGACTGAGCCATCTACACCAGAGACACCACGCCATTCACATGCATTTCTTGACCCAGATGAATCACAAAGTGATGCTTCTACTCATTTCCATGCTATCAACAGAAATGGAGCTTATATTGATGAACCTGATTCTGCTATAAGCAGAAAGGGTTTAAAACAGCTCAATGATCTATTCATGTCAGGAGAACCTGTAAGTCATACAAGGTTGGCAGAAGGGCGTGCCAGAAGGGGGCTCAATTTTCTTGACACAGAGGAGATTAACGGACTAAATGGAAGCCATGATACTAGGGATCAAGTCTTATCTGAGTCTGAACGGATGACTAAAGCTGAGACAGAAATTTTGGCCTTAAAGAAAGCCCTTGCTAAATTAGAAAGTGAAAAAGAAGCTGGCTTGCTTCAGTATCAGCAGTGTTTGGAGAGATTGTCTAATCTGGAATCAGAAGTGTCTCATGCAAAAGAGAATTCTCGAGGACTTGATGAACGCGCAGGCAAAGCTGAAGCTGAAGTACAAACATTGAAGGAAGCCCTTATTGAATTACAGGCTGAAAGAGAAGCTAGTCTTCTTCAGTATCAGCAGTGCTTGGAGAAAATATCTAATCTGGAGAAAAATCTCTCTTCTGCTCAAAAGGATGTAGGAGAACTTGATGAACGAGCTACTAAAGCTGAAACTGAAGCTGAATCCCTAAAGCAGCACCTTGCTAGAGTAGAAGCTCAAAAGGAAGCTGCCCTTGTTCAATATAACCAGTCCTTGCAGACATCGTCAAAAATGGAGGAGAGATTAGTACAAGCTGAAGAGAATGCAAGGAGAATTACTGAGCAAGCTAATATAGCTAAAAATGAAATTGAGGCCATGAAGTTAGAAATTGCTAAACTTACTGAAGAGAAGGAAGATGCAGCTCTTCGCTATCAGCATTGCTTGGAGATAATTTCCAGTTTGGAGCATAAACTCGCTTGTGCCGAAGAGGAGGTGCATAAGCTAAATTGCAAGATAGATGATGAGGTTGAAAAGTTACATAGTTCTGAACAGAAGTGTCTTCTCTTGGAAACATCAAATCAGACTCTGCAATCCGAATTGCAGTCTTTGGCACAGAAGGTGGGGTCTCAAAGTGAAGAACTTAGCGAGAAGCAGAAGGAATTGGGTAGACTTTGGACTTGCATACAAGAGGAGCGGCTGCGATTCATTGAGGCTGAAACTGCTTTCCAAACTCTTCAGAATTTGCATTCTCAATCTCAGGAAGAGCTTAGATCTCTTGCTGCTGAGCTTCATAATAAAGCTGAAATTCTGGAGACTATGGAATCCCGTAAGCAGGCTTTAGAGGATGAAGTACACAGGGTGAAGGAGGAAAACAAAATTCTAAATGAGCTCAAATTGTCTTCGTCTTTGTCTATAAAAAATTTGGAGGATGAGATATTAAATCTGAGGGAGACAATAGAGAAACTTGAACAGGAGGTTGGACTGCGAGTGGATGAAAGAAATGCTCTTCAGCAAGAAATTTACTGTCTTAAAGAGGAGCTTAATGATGTGAATAAAAGACATGAATCCATGATGGAAGAGGTCGGATCAACTGGCTTAGATCCACAGTGCTTTGCCTCATCTGTGAAGAAATTGCAAGATGATAACTCAAAGCTGAAGGAAACATGCGAGGCTGACAAAGGTGAGAAAGCAGCTCTTCTGGAAAAACTGGAGATCATGGAGAAGCTTTTGGAGAAAAATGCTGTTTTGGAGAAATCCCTTTCAGATTTGAATGCTGAGCTGGAGAGTGTCAGAGGAAAGGTAAAGGTATTGGAAGAAACTTGCCAATCTTTGCTTGGGGAGAAATCCACTCTTGCTGCTGAGAAGGCCACCTTGTTTTCTCAGTTACAAACTACAGCTGAAAAGCTGCAGAAGCTCTCAGGAAAAAACAACCTTTTAGAAAATTCACTATTTGATGTGAATGCTGAGCTCGAAGGATTAAGGTTAAAGTCAAAGATCTTAGAAGACTCTTGCCAGTCACTTGGCCATGAGAATTCCAGTCTCACCTCTGAGAAAGAAACCATAGTTTCACAATTGAACATCACTCATCAAACACTGAAAGATCTTGAGAAACAACGCAGTGAATTGGAACTAAAGCATTTGGAACTAAAAGCAGAAAAGGAGTCTGCACTTCAAAAGGTAGAAGAGCTGCTGGTTTCCTTATATGCTGAGAGGGAAGAGCATTCTAGAGTTGTACAATTGAGTGAAGGTCACTTGGCTGAGAAGGAATTACAAATTCATGCCCTACAAGAAGAAGCAAATTACCAGAAAAAGGAATATGAGGAGGAACTGGATAGAGCTGTACATGCTCAAACGGAAATTTTCATCTTGCAGAAATGTATCCAGGATTTGGAGCAAAAGAACTTCTCCCTTCTAGTTGAGTGTCAGAGACTCTTGGAGGCATCCAAAATGTCTGATAGATTGGTATCTAAATTGGAGAATGACAATGTTCAAAAGCAGGCTGATGTGAATTCATTGTCTGAGAAAATTAAAATACTAAGGATTGGGCTGCTTCAGGTGTTAAAGACTCTTGACATTAACAGCGAGCATTGGTGTGAAGATATGATTGAAGAAGACCAGGAGCTTCTGAACCATATACATGGCAAACTTCAAGAGACACAGAATTCTTTTGTCACAATTTTCAGTGAAAGCCAGCAAGCGGCCATTGAGAATTCAGTTCTTGTTACATTCCTTGGCCAGTTGAAATTAAAGGCAGAAAATCTTGTGACAGAAAGAGATGCCCTTGATGAGGAGTTGAGGACCCAGTCTAAGCAGTTCTTGGCATTGCAAGCAGAGGTCCAAAAGATACTGGAGAAGAATCAGGAATTGAAGTTGACAATAAACAAAGGAGAAGAGAAAATGGAAGTAATGACAACTGAAATAGAGAATCTATGCAAACAGCTGTCAGACTTGGAAGAGGATCATAAAAACATACAGGAAGAAAGTTATAAAACATTTGAAGAGAAAAATTCCTTGATGAGAAGATTTCTAGATCTGGGTGAAGAGAAAAGTAACTTGGAAGAAGAAATCTGCGTCATGATTCACGAGACAATAGCTCAATCTAATATTTCTCTGATGTACCAGAACATTGTCTTTGAAAAGCTTCTGGCACTAAAAGAGCTAAGCAAAGATCTTGACGGACTTTGTTCGGTAAATACTGACCTCGAGGAGAGATTAAAAATAATGGTGGGCGAATTAGAAGATGTACAAATGGAAAATTCACATCTTAAAGAGTCATTTGTAGTGTCAAACATTGAACTAAAATTACTAGAATCTGTCAATGATCAATTAAATTGTCAGATTAGGAATGGAAAGGAATTGTTGTCTCAAAAGGAAAACGAGATTTTGGAAGCAGCAGAGATGTTCAGTGCTTTACGTGATGAGAAGGCAGAATTGCAAAGATTGGTGGAAGATCTGAAGAATAAGTATGATGAGGCCAGGATGATACTTGAAGACCAAGCTAGTCAAATTTTAAAATTATCCTCAGACAAGGATCGTCAAAATGAAGAGCTTGGATGCCTTTGTGAAGTGAATCAAAAGTTGGAGGCTGAAATGGGGCACCTGCATCAAGAACTTGGAGAAACTAAACTGAGGGAAGAGAAGCTAAGTCATGAACTACATAAGGGAAAATATGAGATTGAACAATGGGAAACTCAGGCTGCCACACTCTATGCTGGACTGCAGATTTCTTCTGTCAATGAGACATTATTTGAAGGGAAGGTCCATGAGCTAGCTGATGCATGCGAGAATCTTGAACGCAGAAACAACTCTAAAGGTATGGAAAGTGAAAAGCTGAAAGAAAGAGTTAATGAGTTGGAAGGTGAAAACGGAAGACTACGTGGTCAGTTGGCTGCTTATGTCCCAGCTGTCAGTGCTTTGAATGATTGTATAATATCCCTGGAGATGCAGACTCTTGTACATGCAAAACCTCATGACTACAAAGAATCAAAGGTATTAACATATTATCTCTGTATTTGGTTGGGCAACTAGGATTTCATTTTTTATTTTTTATTTTGGTGGGGAATATATATAGTTTCAAGTCTATTTATTTGACTAAAACTAGTTGTGATTTTTTTTTACCATAATTTGGTTATTTATGAAAACTCTTTTCTTAGATGTCATGCAAGAAACTACTTTTCAGGATTTCAATGTTTGAGAACTTTGTAGAAATGAAGCTTGCTGCTTCCTTGTATGTTAATGCAGGTCATTTGTGATAAAGTGAAATTTAATACCCTCTTCGTCAATTGGGAACCCGCTACTATTACATTTTTTATAGATATAATAGTTTGTTTAAATCATTTTTCCAGGTTAAAATTTTGGCGAATCACCAATACACTGAAGGTGGTCCACAAATAGGTGAAGATCAGAATGCTACGGTACCAGATGCACATCCAGACTTCCAAGACATGCAGAAAAGGATCAATGCAATTGAAATGGCTGTTAAACAGATGAATGAAAGTTTCAAACCTAAGGATGAAATGAGAGAGATTCAAGTGTTAAAATCTGGAATCAGCCAGCGCCAAGGAAATAATACCCAAGCAAGTAAGCATGTTACTCAAATGGATGAAGCAAAGGAGCATCAAGGTGGACCTGCTGATGAACAGAAGGCAGGAAAATCAGTGCCTGATATCCCTGTAACAGAGATTGAAGTTCTGCCAAAAGACATCATGCTTGATCAAATGTCTGAATGTTCATCATATGGGATAAGTAGGAGAGGAACTCTTGAGTGTGATGATCAGATGCTCGAGTTGTGGGAAACTACTGATAAGGATGGCAATGGCATTATTGACCTGAAAGTTGGCAAGGCACAGAAGACGGCCACTGCACCTGCTGGCTACCATCAAAGGGGAGCAACCAAGGAACCCAAAAACAAATATCCTTCATTAGAGTCTTTGGTTGAAAAGGAGTTGAGTGTGGACAAATTAGAGATCTCAAGAAGATTGACACAGCCAAATGAAGAAGGCAACAAGAGAAAGATTTTAGAAAGACTTGATTCTGATGCTCAAAAGTTGACAAATCTTGAAATAACCGTACAAGATTTGATGAACATGGTGGAAATTACTGAGAAGAGCACAACAGGAAAAGTTATTGAGTATGATGCCGTGAAAGGGCAGCTTGAAGCTGCTCAGGAGACTATCACAAAATTGTTTGATGCCAACCGCAAGTCGATGAAGAATGTAGAAGAAGGTACCTTGTCCTTTGCTGGGAAGTCTGCAACAGAGTCAGATGAGAGTGCAAGTGTCAGCAGAAGGAGAGTTTCAGAACAGGCTCGGAGAGGGTCTGAAAAAATAGGACGGTTGCAGTTGGAGGTGCAAAGACTGCAATTTTTACTTCTGAAATTGAATGATGAAAGAGAAGGCAAAGGAAAAACAATGATTGATGATCGAAATCCTAGAGTCCTTTTGCGAGATTATCTCTATGGAGGGACAAGAATCAGCTACCAGAAGAGGAAGAAGAAGAAAGCACCCTTTTGTGCATGCATGCAACCTCCCACTAAGGGAGATTGAGTCGGCAAGATTCTTAGCGTAGTTTAAAGTACATGGTACAATTGAGACATTAGCTTTCTTCTTTGTAAATTTTCCTTTATATTTCTAGAGATGGTTCAAGACCCTACATATATGTTTTTCTTTGTATGGAGAGGATCTGCCGTTCGTGTAGCTTAGAGATCCTGCTGTACATGTTGTGTCAAGTTCACTCAGAAAAAGAGGCTAGGATGGAATTTTCGCCATTTCATTTTCTGAATAATGCCCTCCGGCTTATTTCTTTCTTGGTTAGATGAGCGGCTGTTGTTTTGGCTTTTACTTTCTTTACGCATTTACTTTCTTTACCATCTTGGTGCCATGCAATTATCTTCCTCTTTTCTCTGTTTTGCTCGAGTCTAAAGAATCGTTTCTTTAGCACAAAATGCAATAAGACTGAAGAGACCTTGTTTCTTGCATTAATACTATGTTTAAATGTTTTTTCTTTAATAGAACAGAACAAAACAAACAAAAATGAGCTGAAAAAGAAAAGAAAGAAATAGAACAAAATCACCTTTAAATTAATAAGGGAATGGTTCATAATTTTGTTATCTTATTTGAGAGTTAAATTATAGCGATACAGAACGAAATATAAAATTGTTATTTTGATCTATAAAAACTTATTTCTCTCATTCTTCCACAGTTTTAGAGAGAACAAAATTTTGGTCTTCGAAAGGAAAGAGAGAGAGAATTGTTTTCCATGAGTTCCTTTTCCTTTCCATCCATTTTTAAACTTTCAAACATGAGAACTTATTTCCCTTCCCTCATTCCCTTCCTTTTTCCTTCATTACCTGCGAGTAAGATTCATACATTGCAGTAAGAGTTAAGACTGAAAACTGAAAGCGGAAAGCTATAGTCAGCAATATTTCTTACAACAATAATAACAAATAAAAAAAGTAGCATTCACCAAACAAGGGGATTAAAAAAACTTTAGTTAATCCCAACTCCAAAAAACAAAAGGAATAAAAAACCCAGGCTCTAAGTTCAACAACAGAATGCCGAGACCAAAAGTCAAATTCTAGACTAGATGAAGAGAGGTAACATCAGAGGTACCATGAACATCCAACTGCATACCATGCTGCAAATACTTGGCCAAATTTTCTCGCATGATCCTTCCTGAAGGATCAACTTGCTTGCAATACTGTTCTCGATATCCTGAATCATGATGACCAGACAAGGCAACGTCTGGATGTAAGGTGTCTCCACGGTCAATGATTATATTATGAAGCAAACAACATGTTAAGATAATGCTAGGCAATTTCCTCTTATCAGGTCTCCACATAACCTTACTAAGGATTCTCCAACTTCCCTTCAACAGTGAGAATGCCCTCACTGCAAGCAGCCTTGCAGCCCCATGTTTGTAATTAAAAGGGGACTGTGAATCTGATATGCCATTAGTTTCATAAGGAGTCATGAGCCATGGAAGAAGAGGATAACTGTATCCACCAACTACATATTCTCTTATCACATCTCCTCCACCTAAAGTTCTTACATTTCCATTTAAACGCTCCCCATTCTCAGAGAGTCTAAAAAATGCTGAACACTTTAACAATCTAGAAAATGTCATACCCCCAGGCAAACCTGTCATAATATCAATAAATCTCATTTCATGATCAACAATTCCCTGTAACAACATGCTGTAATTCTTTTCTTGATCACACCAATCATCCGAGGTTTGGACAGCCGGAAGGGTCATCATGATGTGTGTTGCATCAATGGCTCCACAGCAATGTGGCAACCTGTAGGACGCTTCGAAACCGAACTTGATTTCTTGCATTCTATTGAAATCAGGCCAATTGAGATGATGTCTTGCACGTTCCTCAAGTGCTTCGATGAATCTCCAAGTGACCTGAGAAACAGTTGACTGACCAACCCCAAAGGCAGCTCCTACTGAGACTTGAGATTCACCAGATGCCAACCTTCTAAGGGCAATGGCAACCTGCTTCTCAACACTAAGAAGCCTTCCCTCTATGTTGATGAGCCCTGAGGGTGGCCTTGATATGAGATCCTCCCTTACAAGAGAACATATGTATTCAAAAGTAGTCTTTGACATCCTAAAGAAATACTTAAACCCTTGTGCCTCATCACCAGGTACAGAGTATCCTGCAGATTATTTGCATCAATCATATACATTGATAAGACCATAAAATCACACACTAAAGAAAAAGAAAAGAGTTTTGCTAACAAATATTTTAAGAATCCAAAATATGAAATTTTTCATAAAAAGTAAAGTATTTAATACATTAAAAATTAAAAAAACTCTACTTTTGATTTAAAAAAAATTCTTATTTTGAATTTCTTAACAACTACTACAAACAAAATCCCAAATAATAATAATAACATCATTGCCCTTGAAGAATGGGGTGTGGGAAGAAAATCCCTATGTTGAAAGTTCCTATTTTTCTTTACCAACTAGATAAACAGGAGGATTGTTGAGAATTGATAAAGTGATAACAGTGCAGAAACACTTGGATGAAAGGGGTTTCCTTCCCGAACAACAAATGGAGATAAGTTGAAACAGCACAACATGAACATGATGGATAAAAAGTTTAAAAATTTGAAGAAGAATGGTGAAGAAAGGAGAAGATTGATACCTGGGGCAGTAGAGTTTTTGTGCCAGAAAGAGTCCCACCAATCGGTCTCACTGGTTCTGGGTTCAACAGGAACGAGGGTCACCTGTTTGCGTTTCTTGAACTTCTTCGTTTTCCTTTTGGTCTTCTTCTTTGATTTCTTCTGGAGGGGTGCCATTCAGCATAACAGCAGGAGAAATGATTCACTGTTCCCAGTGACAGGATAACCTTAGCTATTAGCGTCAAGACTCGAGAAGTAAAGTGAAGTGAGGTTGAATGTCAATCTGAGAAAACGAGGAACACACGATCTTCGTCTTTGGTCGTTTTCGTTGTCCAATTTAGAGGAGAGTTTATAATGTCCGATTCTTAAAGTAGTCCATAATGTGCATTGTTAATGTTGGCCTACTCTGCCCATTTACTGCCTTGAAACCTCTTCAGTTATTTATTACTGCCCAAAACAAAACCCTTCTGATATTTGGAGAAACACAACCTTGAGTGAATTATTTCCTTCTTTTTCTTTTTTTTTTTGTAAATTTCCTTTCATGTAAGGCTTTGGTAAATTACTAAAGAGCAAACACATCACACACTAGATTTTGACAAAAAAAACATCATTTCATAGTATAAGTGCCTATTAGTGATTGTTTATTTGAGACAAATCTCAACATTAACGGGTGTTTGAGAGAATAAACTCTCTTATTTTTTTAGCTGAGCATGCCTTGAAAGATAAATCTCAACGTCAACGTGCTTTGAAAAGTATAAAAGCTTCATTTACGATAAATAGAATCTCAAACAAATATACTACTAATTGTTATTTGGAGAAAACCCTTTTGATATTAATTTGGAAGAATACAAGCTTGAATATTTTCATTTTTTTCTTTTCTCTTCGTAAATTTCCTTTCATGTAAGGCTTACTATTACTAAAGAACAAACACATTGCACACTAGATTTTGACTAAAAACATCATTTCATACTATAAGTGTGCTTAATTAGTACCTATTTGTTTGAGATAAATTTCAACGTCATCAAGTGTTCGGGAGAATGAAATTCATTATTTCTTTTACTGAACGTGTTTTGATAAATATAGACCTCTATTTACTTAAATAGAATCTCAAACAAGTATGTTATTAATTGTTAGCATATAATAAGATGATTTTACTCACCTCAATTTATTGTGCATGTTCGTTTAGTTGCTTTGTTTGTGTATTGAAAAACATTTGATATTGGCTTGTGGATTAGTGTGATTTTACCCTTCTTTCAATGGTTACCTTTAGTCCTATTGCCTTCAAAGTTAAAATACTATAAAGTAATATTAATTATTTTAATAATTTTATTTTTAAAAGTAATTTTACTTTACACCATTTATATAAAATTAATTTTTTAAAGTTAATTTTTGAAATATCATCCTTAAACGAAAAATAAATTCTTTTAAAATAAATTTTTGAATACTAATTTAACTAAAATCTAATACAAAATGAGTATTAATTAAGTTAAATTGTTTAAATTAAATATGTAGTAATAAGATCGGTTAACTATTTCATTTGCTAAATGTTGGTAAACTCTTCATACCTTCATGCCCATCATGCAAAAGTCCTTTGTGAAAAAGGTATATTAGTTACATGAGGAGTGTTAGAAACATATTTTCTAAAGCATTACTTTCAATACATTCTTTATTATTCTGTCACGTCATTCATTAAAACATATATTCAAATTTGATTACACGTTAATCAAGTTAATTACATATTAATTGAGATAATTACATATTAATTAAAGTTAAATATATATTTTAGTGTGTGACATGACCTAATAAAAAAAGTGTGTTAAAAAGAATGTGTTAAAAAATTTGTTCCTAACATTCCCCTAGTTACATTTCTAATTGAGATTTATGAGGACATTCATAAAGCGAAACAGGTAAATTTGGGTTTAATTATACCTTTTTTCTTTTGCTAAGAATATCAATTATTAAATTTTAGGATAGTTGTCTTTTCTGCTAAAATATTAAATGGAAAATTAAGAATTTGGCTTTGGGGGGTTTAAATTATAACTGAAAAGAAAAAGAAAATTCTTACTCTTTTTGTTTACTTCTTTTTTAACATTTCAGATTATTAAGTTTCACATCGCCTACCTCTTAATATTTTAAATATTGTTTATATATCTATTGAGTCACTTCATTTAATATCAATTAGTTTTAAGTTAAAATCTCATATGATATCAGATCTCATCATACACACACAAAGTTTTTAAGCTTTGAAATATCCTTGACTCTAGTAGTTTCTTAGCATTTTAGAGGATTGCAAATGACAAACATAAATTGAAAATGAAATAAGTCACTTATTCAGTCTCTCTAAGTTTTGGAAGGACTCTAATCTAATCAGTATAAATGTATTCGAGTTATAAATTGATTATCTCTGTGCATTGTATAGGCATTGTGTTTCGCTATTATTTTTATTCCTCCTCACTAAAGTGCACGCAAAGTAGGTGATAATACAAGCGCATGTTACCTTAATAAGCTTGAGACCTTGTGATCACTAATCTATTTTAATTTGTTCTAGGACATTTCGAGAGGAACACTTCTCAATTCTATTGCAGTTACTTTCCATTTGAATAGATTATCAAGCATGATTCATAAAGATTCAAAACTTTCTTCCAACTCATGATGCGAACTTAAGAAATTAAAATTACCCATGCATCTTTCACTTTCCTATGCCCCTAAATCTTCTGCAGCATGATTCACAAACTGTCATGCCCACATACTGTAATGATAACTTCTAATGCTTTATTACATGGCTCAGACACTGTTCCAACTTTCTGATTCATCTTTCATGGGGTTTGGTTTGTAACTATGGAGCATGAAGTTGCATGCTCCAACAGCCTCTTCAACTGTCAGATAGATCCATTTCTGCCCTATTTCATCAAGGAACTTGGATTTGTTCAGTTTCTTCATCACCTCGCTTCCAGGATTGACCAAAACGAGCTAAACACATAGGAAGGGAAGATTAAAAAATAAAAAAATCAATTAAGCATTCTAAAAGAGAAAAAAAATATGTTACTACATAATTAGCAAATAACAAGAGAGAGAAATAATTACTTGTAGCCCTCTTCTGTCAACAATCTTCTTGACCTCTTCAAGCATGCTTATTCCACTTGTATCAATGTTCCCAACAGCTGCCAATAAAATTACACTAAAAGTTAAGCTGGAAATCTTACTAACCAAATTGTTAATTACTTCATTTCTTAGATCCATAATTTACCAGTCATATCCATTATAACATACTGCAAACTGGCCTTCCCTGTAGCTTTGATTCTGTCTTCCTCTTCATCAATCCACCTTGTGATCCTATGAACAAAGTTTTCTGGTAAGTATCCAATTTTATTGGAGGCCAGTAGTGTTTGTATGTTATGAGCAAAACTGCAAATCCGCAGGAGGCTTACCTCTCTCTTAAATAGCTTGCATTGGCAAAGTAAATTGGTGCATCAATTTCAAGAATTAGGATTCCAGGAATATGGTTTGCATTTGGATATTGTTCCACATTTCTGTATACTACAGAATTTGGAATGTTGCCTAAAACGAATGTCCTAGGCCTTGCAACAAATAAAAGTACTCGAAGTAGAGATATTGCAACCTGCATATTCACATAAAAGCACATATTAATTTCGTTAACCTTTATATCAAAAGTTCAAAACCCAAAAGTGACTAAGATAAAAGTCTGTAGAGTGGGAGAGTTAGGAGCATAGTGATACATACTGCTATGACTAAGCCAATAACAACACTGCCAAAGACTACGCCAATATATGCACTGATGCACACCAAAAAATCAAATTTGTCGATTTTCCACAAATGGATGGCTGCTTGATAATCTATGAGTCCAAGCATTGCAGATACAATTATGGCTGCCAGCACCACCAGGGGAGTGTAATGGAACAAGGGTGTCAGGAATAACAATGTCAACATGACTGCAATTGCCATTACAATGTTTGATGCTGCAGTCTTGCACCCGGCATTGTAATTCACAGCTGAACGCGAAAATGGTCCTGAAACAACATTCATTTTTTATGCCAAATTTGTTAGCAATTTATGCAGAAAATTAGTCAATTTGTTTATTTTTCTTCTGGTTGAAGACTGAAAATTAACTTGTAGAGCTCAAGAAACAAGGCAGAACAAGAAAAGGGTATAGTTTAGTTAACAACTGATCTGGTTGAGCTAAAGCACCAAGCTTGTATGTACAGTATACACTATCTAGGCATTAATTTGTTCCTAGTAAGTTATTAATGAAACAATTACCTGTTGTGAGGTAGCAAGAGGAGAAGGAACCAACAATGTTCATGGTCCCAATAGCTATCATCTCTTTGTTGCCATCAATATGGTAATTCTTAAACATTGCAAAGCTTCTTCCCACTGCTATTCCTTCCTGCATATGATCATCAATTCAGTCCTCAATACCTTGTTGGCATCTACATGAACAACATTAGCAGACATAGGACTCTGTCTATCGCACTATGTTATTCATTTATGAGATCAATAAGTTTGCTCTTGATCGAATAGGGAAAACAGATAAAGTGAGAATCAAGGTTGATTAAATGATTAACACAAACATATTAGATATTCGAAGTTGTGTCTTTGACTCTAGTATCACTTGTTTAATCGAGTACTTATAACTATGCCAAAAACTATATTTTGATAATAAGGGCGCAACTTTTTTTAACGTTAGTGTAGTAACCTAAAATGTCAGAGTGTAATCTAACTTCAATCTTCCTTTATAAGGAAAGGGTATCTTCGAACCACTATGTCCCTCCTCTACGATCTCAAGAGCACACTCTCCATTAACTTAGTGTATTTCGAAGAATTAATGCCTTTAGGTGCTTGCCTACGGTTTAAACATGAGTTATCAAACCAAGAAGCACACTTCTTCAACCACTAAACCAACCACTTAGGTTAATCCTTCTAAACATTATCAAAATGCTAACTCAAAGTCTAAGAATAATAGTAATACTCAACAACGGTTGCTTTAAATGAAAGTGAAAGCGAACTTTATTTGTAATATCATATATTCGAACCATAAAATTGTCATTTTAAGATTAATTTTACTTAACTTCTTCTTTTAATTTAAAATTACGTGAACAATTGATTAAAGACAAAATAATAATAATAATAATATGAGACATGGTGCAAGAGTAATAACTATAACACAACTAATAGTGTTATAAAATAACACACACACTTGAATGAGGTATATATTTTTGTATAACTAAGAGACTAAGAATGTTGGTGCAGCAGGTAAATGTGATATAATGCGAATTCATATTATTTTGCTGTTCAATAGTGTTTTTTTCAAAGACCAAACTCGATTTCACCAAATTAGACCTTCCAAATTTCGACCTTGCAGGACAATATGATTTGACGAGAAACTTCCGTTGCTTAACTATGTAATTTTTCTGCTGCTTTTTATTTTCTAAAAAAAAAGCAGATTTTGGTTAAGGTTGTGATTGATTAGAGTTGGGATTTGTCTGTTCGTGGGCCATGCAAGACGGTTGCCGTGTACCAAAGGAAATCAGATTGAGAGGTACTTACTACTTACCGCAAGAGCTATAATGCCGGTGATAAGGCCAGTTTTGATGGCTGTGCTCATATAAGGCGACACAAACACCAAATCTGTGAGTGAAGGTGGATTTAGCCCCTTCTTCAATTCTCCTATCTGAAACAACATCTCAATAAGTATCACTTGACTTCACAATTCTCAAAAGAAAACATTAATTAATGAATTTAATTTTGATCTAGTATAAATTTTTTAAATTATTATTATTATTATCAAATTCTTTAAATAATATAATAATCATAAATACATAAATGATAATACAAAAACACTATCCGCCACTAAAAGAGTCATTGAAATGAATAAAGTGAATGGGGCCCAATGGCAACCGCCTTGAAGGGTCCCACAGAGTGCTGTTGTTGTAGAAAAGGACAATTATTTGGGATTGGGCCAGTGACAAGAACCCAATAGGCCCTAAATCATGTGAGCCCCGGTGTCTGTCCTATTCTTATCAGGCAAGCAGCACTAGTACCGTGTTTGCCTGTGTGTGTCAGTAACAGTCATCAAGAAGTGCGTTAAAAGAAGGGGCGTGTTTGGAACTTGGAAATGCTCACCACTTGAACGCCGTGCTTCTCGGCGTGAGTGAGATAAACCAGCAAACTTCCCAATATAACGGACGTCAACGGCGCCATTGCTGACACCCAGAAGAACTTCGGTTGTCGTTTGCTCTGCCATCACAGTCCCAAATCACAATCATTACTCAACAACATAATCACAACAGGTTCAAGTTACAAATTTTGTCACATTAGAAGTTGTAAAGTGTTAAAAATCATTTTTTCACATAAGTATTATTTTTTAAATTTTGTTAATTAAAGAAGTTAAAATAAAAAAAATTAGATGAAAATAAGATATTTAATATATTAAAATTAAAAAAATTACTTTTTTATTTCAAACTTTTTAGTTTAAAATTTTTAATAAATGTCTTAGCAAATGTTTTATATATATATATATATATATATATATATATATATATATATATATATATATATATAATATATCATCCTTTGAGAATAGCATCCTGAAGGAAATTATGTCCTTTCTCATTAGGTTCATTGAATACTTGTTCTGGGAATCGAATCAAAACCAAGTTTAATTAATTGGCTACAATATTATACAACTAAATAGTATAATAGAAATATATTATTATTTTTTACGAAGAAATATATTATTTACTATAGTCTATAGTATACTAATTAGTCATGGTTGTAGTTGGGAACATCACAAAAGAAGGATCTAATGTCAATTGCCTCAGAAAATTCGTTGACTTTATATAGGGATCAGGGGGGAAAGTAGCTTGGTTCGGTCTGAAAATAGAGGTTTTTTTTTTCCATCTGCGGTCTGAAAATAGAGTTAATTAATCAAAAGAATAACAATAATTATATTCTTACTTCAAACAGTGCATACAATTATTTTTACACTTCATCTAATATTATTTATTATATATTTTTTTTATATCACTTTTTCTCACTCAATCACATCCATTCAAAATAATAAAACAATACTTATACATCTTTTTTGAAATGTAAGATGATCTTTTTTCAAAGAATAAGTTGATTTTAAAAGCCCATTCCCAGAAACATCGGGCATTAATTAATAAGGCAAAGAAAAGAAGTAATGGGATTAGAATCTTATCCCTTCACATTTAAAGTCATGCATGACACTTGTTTAAAAAAAAAAGTTTTCTTAACAAGTGTTTTTAAAGAAATCAAAATAGAAAAATTTAGATTAAAATAAGATAAATAGTAACAAATTAATTTCTAATATATTAAATATTTTATTTCATCTAATTTTTTTTATTTTAACTTCTTTAACAAGTGTTCTTAGAATACTTATAAATAAAATTTAGAAGAAAAAAAAGTCATGGCTCTTGGTATGAATATATCATTTGCTATGTTTCTTTTTCTTTGTTTCGTTAGAGACTTAGAGTTGCAACCATACTTTAGAAAAAAGATTTTTTAAAATAAGAAGAAGAAGGAAGGAAAGGATCAAATTAATTGCAACACAATATATGAAACGTGGAACTGGAATGTGCCATATATATGTACAATAGTTAATTAAGGTATGGGTTAGGTGTCACTTACGAAGTATCTTGTGATGAGGAGGAAGAAAATAAAGCAACATCCTAACACAGCGCTTTCCCACCTCCACTGCATAGATAAATAAATAAGAAAACAAAATTATGCTGTAGTCTTTATTTTTTTATTTTTTATTTTGGTCAACAAAAGTATGCTAGAGTCTAAAAGTATGCAAACATGACACATTCAACCAATCAATTAGCTCAAGAGAGGGAGAGGAATATATAAATAGTTTTAAATATATATATATATATATATATATATATATATATATATATATATATGGTGGTGGTAATCGTGTATGGTGTCACGTGTGCGCAATAATGTGCTGCAATTGTAGTGGATGAAAATACTTAAGCAAATGAGCAAAGGTCAGAGGAGGAATAGAACAAGTACGTAGCTAGCTGTAGATTTGTGTTTCGATTTGTACCTCATGAGTTTGAGTAAAAACAGAGCGCATTACTGACACGAGATCGGCCGCATGGGTGAAATGCTCAAGGCCTAGAATCGATTTTAGCTGTTGCAGGCAAACCACTGTGGCTGCTCCCCCCATGAACCCTACTATTGTTGCATGTGACAGAAAATCCACGATAAACCCTAGCCTGCGATATTCCTCAAGGGTTCCACACGATTAATTATTAATAATTTTGAGCCAAAAAAAAAAACTTAATATTAATTGGAAAGATTGATAGATGGTGAAGGTCAATTATTGACAACATTTAAAATTAATTTGTGGTATGTACTATATCTACTACTATAGTCCTGTATATATCAATATATGAAACTGAAAGCAATATGCCAATCACTGCATACGTGGATACCAAAATTTAATTTTATATAATAATATTTATAGTGAAATTATTGATATTCTTATTCATTTATTTAGATTCTTTGTTGACTAATCAGAACTTTAATTTTCTTTTTTTAAAAAACATTATGAGTGAGAGTGACTAATAACTATTATAAATAGATAATTGAGAATGTAAATATAACAATACTGATCAATATTTGAATGCGTTACGAAAGGGGGAAGGGGGCGAATCTCGTTGCAAAATACAAACGGTTTCAACAAGACAAATTAGCAAAAGACAAAAATCCAGCACATATAATTTCAGAAAATATTGTCAGCTACTTTTTCCTTGCAAATAAATATAATTTGGCTACATAGAAGTTAAATCATAAAGAAAAAATACTAGTAACAATAACATGCGGTTCATTTTCTTAATTTTTTGTTTGCACTTGTATAAATTTCTTACGAATTAAACCCATTCATATCTTTATTGTCTAATTCATTATATATGGTTATTATTATTGCAGCGAGGATATTCATGGGATTCTCAATTTTATCATTCTGCCGACTATATTACTAGCTAGAACTATAATGAATTTACCTAAACAGACCCAGTGATGCCTGCAAAACTCCAGCGAAGAATGTAGCTGTGAAAGCAAGGTGGAGAAAAAGCTTTGGGTTCTCGTTGGGATTAACCTCACTACCCAACATGGAAGCCATGAGAAGCGATCCAACCGCCACAGTTCCCACTGCCAAATCCCTGGAGCTACCCATCATGGCATAAATCAACGGTGGTATAAAGCTCGAATCTGCATTCATTCATCCATTTTCCACACATTATATCACAATCCGTGAGAGAGAGAAAAAACTATTAAAAATAATAAATAATATTAAATTGAACAAAATATATATTCTATGATATGACTTGTGTACTAGCCAGTTGATGACGGGGAGATTCTTAAAGAGTTTTGAAACAAAAGAAATTTCTTGAAGTATCATTTAATGTATGACATCTAAGTAATAATATTAAAAATATAATTAAAATAAAAAATAATAATAACTTACAAAATTGATATAACATATATTTAATAAAACTGACAAGAAAATTATATTACTTTTGAGAGCATATAAGAATTTGTGGTTAAGGATGAGTATTGAGTAGCAATTAAGTTACTCACAAAGTCCAAGAATTGGAGGGAGGTTGGCGAGTTTGGCATAACTGATGCCTTGAGGAATAGCCAAGCTAGCGATGGTGATGCCAGCTATGAGGTCTGATTTCAAGAAGTGGAGGGTGTAGTGGGGTGCCCAGGCTAAGATGGGGAAGAAGTACTGAAGGCCAAGCACCAACCTCTTAGAGGCTGGCTGGTTCTTGAACTGCCTCAACGGGTCATCTGGGAAGAAGGTCTCTTTCAGCGAGTACTTGAGAGACTTGAAGAACGGTTGAGGCGGCGGGATGGCCACCCGGTGCGCGCACTCAACGTTCATGGCAGAATCGTAACCATAGTCTGCGTTATCCATGTCCAACACAACACAAGATATATGTGCAACAATATGATGCGTTTAATTTGGGTACAGCTCTATATATATGAGTGTGTATATGTGATAGTGGTATAACTTAATGGAAATGCTTTGGTAAATGGTAACTAGCTAGCTAGAACTATATTATATATTATATATCTAGCAAATGACGGTTGTATTATCTTGAGAAGTGTTCAACTAGTATAGTATATAATGGAAAGGGTAGAAGCGGTGGTGATTGAGAAGTGAGAAATGAGAAGAAAGGGATAAGGACGAAGGAAGAAGAGGAGGCAAGAGATCAATGATGGTGAGGGTTTGGTGCTGGAACTGACGAGAGTGTTGTGAATGATAGGGCTTTATATAAAGGGTGTGTGTACTGTATAGGCCTATGTTAATTTGTCATGTGTGTAGTCGGAGGATGGAATGATGTGGTGTAGGATGATTGATCTTCTTTTCTAGTTTTGGGTGCGCTCGTAGGGACCCATTTGAAGACCTGAATAGTGCACAAGATTAGTGGGGGAAGCCGGCAAGGGGAGGGTGACATGCAAATTAAACCAGATAGGCCCTTAAGTATCAATACATTCATTATTTTAAATATTTATTTTATTATTAATTTAAAAATAAATGTTATTAATATTTTTTTAAAATATATAAAATAAATATTAAAAAAATATCTAAAAAAATGTGTTGCTATGATTCTTTTTATTCCATTAGCTTAATAATATTATTTTATTTTGCTCTGGACCTGCCCACCTCGTGTCTCATGCTTGTAATTTTTGTGCCCAACACACGGTGGATGCAAAATCCAGGAAGCTTGCGCATATTAATTATTTTTAAGTTTGGAGAGAGAGAGAGATAGAAAGAGTTTGGCTAATGGCTTCACTCCCAGACTAAGCTTCAGCTAGTCTCGACTCTACAATCATTGGATCTTTCCCCCAGTGACATGGAGTCGGTTACAACGAAATGTTTTTCACGGTAGGTTCAGGTTGGGTAGATTTTGTCGGTTTTTAATCGGTAATAAAGATCAAAACAGTGTCTGAATAACAACAACACGTTATTGTGAGTTAAAGATCCCTAAATTATCCCACCTAATGGTTGTTCCCTCAAGATTTTGCTTGGCAGAGATTAAAAATTGAAACTTCATATGTAGATCCTCATATTTGGAATCCAATCCTTCCATTTATCACTTGTCCCACAAATTCACAATGTCTATTTCCTTAAAAAGGTATTTTATGAAGAAAAATACAAAATATTTATGTAACGATAATTATATTTTAATGTTAAAATTAGTATAATTATTATTATTATTATTATTTCATACATATTGAAAGTAAATTTAAGTGAAAAGATATTACATAGACGGTCACGGAATAGAAAGGAACCACATCTAACATTATTAAAAACTCGAAGCGTTTTAAGATCAATGTGAATCAGGATCTTTTTTCAGATGAATTTATAATATAATTTAAAAAATTTCATAAAATTAATATAAAGAAATACAATAAATTTTGTTAGATACTAAATCGTATTCATTACACAAAAAATATATATAGTAATGTTAATATAACACCATGTATATAGATGCAAATATAAATTTGATGCCATAAAAAATGTGTATTTTTGTGTTTTATTATAAATGTAGCATTGCTGCATGCAGGGAGCCAGGGACGAGCACAAGTAGTTGTGTGGCCCTGTGGGAGCAGTGGCACCCTCAAAGTTAAAAAGATTTCTATTTATAATATACATAATTCTTTATGTTGACACTCTCATAAAGGTAAAATCTGTTGTTTTTTATAATTTTAATTAATGCATAGCATCGTCATTTAAAATAGGGTTGCACAATTCAACCCAATGACCCGAGAATTCGACTAACTTGATCCGACCTAATATAAAATATTTGGTTTGGTTCGGGTCATCTGGTCAGTTCGAGTCAAACTCGATCAACCTGTCCACTTATTGGTTCAAGTGACGGGTTCAGTAAGTCAACCCGATGACCTGACCACCTGATTGAAAACGACGTTGTTTTGTAGGGCTCTTACCCCTTATCACCTTCGTTTCCTTTTCTTTCTAACTGAAGCTCCCTCTCTTTCTCTCTCTCATTTTCTCAATTCCCAAATCTCTCCCCTAACCCTAAGCAGCAGCTGCTCCTCAATCTCACTCTCTCAACCCTCTCTTTCTCTCTCTCTCTCTCTCTCACTCGTTGCTTTGCTCCTCCTCTCTTCTCAGCATAGCCACCATCAACGTCTCGGTTACGACCAGACCACCATTGCTACTCGTGCTCTGCTCTTAATCTCAATCCTCTCTCACTCTCCCTTTGTCCTCTCGTTTCGTCCCAGGCCCAGCCACCATCGTCATTGGTGATGCAAGATCTGAACAGATCTTAGCAGATCTTCGACGAGCAGGTCTGAACAGATCTACTAATGTAGTGGTGCACGAAGGTAAACAGATCTGAACAACACCTCCCACCAGATTGTCCTCTGTGTTGGTGGTTTCGCGCGGATGGAGGGGAGCGACGGAGGACGACAACTTCGGCGTGACATGGTGGCTCGCAGATCTAGTGGTGCAGCTCACGATGGAAGGTGACGACAAAGGGGAGTTGGTCCGTGCAGATCTAGGTCGAAGAATGACGGTTCCAGCGCGGCATGGTGGATCTCGATCTGGTGGTTTTGGACAGAGGTGGTACTTGGGTGCGACTGAGATGGCTGATTTCCAGCAGAGGACGACGACAAAGGATGATGGTTCTGGTTCGGGTATGGCGGCGGTTTGGATTGTGAGGGGTGGTGGTTCTTGAGGCATTTCTTCACATGGCATTTCTTCTCAACCCGATCCAACCCATCTATAGGTCGGGTAAGTTCGATTCGAGTTACCTAGAAAATTTTTCTCAAACCCGACCCAACCCAACCTGGCCTCAACTAATTGGTTTAAATTTTTTTTATCCTTAAACCTGAAACAACCCGACCCGTATGCAACCCTAATTTAAAATTTTCTAATTCTGTCCTTGATTGTTATTGTTTTACCTTAAAGAGTATTGATGTTATATTATCTAAGAAATATATGACTAATTTTTTATTTAATTTGCAAGTTTTATCATATAAATAATTTTTTTAAAATGGTTGTGTTCAATTATGATATGATAGATAAAGTATACATGTAGATTAGCTTATCTTGCTTTTAGAATATTTAAGAGAAAGCTTTTAGCTTAATTATTTTTTATAAAAAAAATTAAGAATCCAGATATGCACAAATTTTTCAAAATGATAATCAAAATTCGTATTTTTCAGTTATCAGAATCTATTGTCCAATTTGATAATCGACACTTAAACACAATAAGCTTAATTAACACATGCTTAAAACTAATTATCCTTTTATTTGTAATTGGAATGGTCAAAAACTTTATGGTTTTACCACTAACAAATAATCTAGTTTAAGTCATTACAGTGTTTAGAACTTCAGACAGTTTCAGTTTGGACCAAACTACATATATACACACAGCAAATATCATAGAAATCGACGATTACACAGTAGACAAGAGATAAGTATCAAAGTTGAAATGATCATATCTGTTCCCACTTCCCACTAATAGAAATTAAGTAATAATCAATACCAAAAAATAAATAAAGTAATAAAAGAGATTTTTCGTCCGAGACTATAAGGAAAACAGAAATGGATCTTGTGAGATTTTCACATCATAATATCATATAAAGAGATAAATGGATACAAAAATCTTAATCAGAGTTTCATAAATTTTGACAAGGCCCAAACTATTTAAGGTCTTTATATTTATCTATATCTTTGCATGATTTTATTATGTAAAAATCACATATGAAAATATTAATTCCTAAGGAAAATCTTCTAAACTACCACATCTCAACACTTTGCTGGTAAAAGGTTAAAAGCATCGCTATACCTAAATCTGTTAAAATGGGCCGACAAAATATATGAATTGAGTTAACAAATTTTAAATCTAAACTTAATTTAACTCGACAGCCTAAAATTGAGTTAGCCTATTTTGGGTAAGGCCTTTAATTACTTTTTTAATCAAACAAGATACACATAATAAGATATATACTATTATTTTTTTGTTTGAAAAATTAAAATCCAATTGATAATTGGATTAATTCTCTAATTTATTTGTCATATGTCCAAAACTAAGTAGTTTAAATTTTTTATTTTTCATTGATTTAAATTTTTTAAAGATTATTTTTTTTAAATGTTGGAGACTAGTGGGTTAGCCCAACTAACCCCCCAACTCATAACAAGCTAAGCTGAACTAGTAAAATGTTAGTCAGAAATATACTTGTCTTGACTTGACCAAGCCCAAAAACGGCTTGATCCAAAGTGGCCCAACCCATTTTTGAAACCTATTATTAATGTAATTTAAATAAAGAGATTCAACTATAGTTACTTAAAATAAAAGTTCAGTTAATGGGTTGGCCCACCTAACCCGCAGCTTGTAAGTTGTAACGGTTGGACTAAATTAACAAAATATTAATCCGAAACATATTAAGTTTGATTTGACCTGATCTAAAAATGACCTAATCCAAAGTGACTCAACTCTTTTTGAAACATCTAGCTACACCCTAGGGGCAAAAAAAGAAAAAAGTCAATTACCTAATATTCATTATTAATGTAATTTAAATAAAGATATTTAGTTGTAATCGCTTAAATTTAAATAAAGAGATTTTGTAATCTGTGCTGGATTTGTGAATATAATTACATTTTTTATTTGGTGAATATAATTACATTAATTATTTTAATTCTAAACTATTTTTACTAATTCTTTGTCCATTATAATTAAAATAAAATTATGATTTTTTAATTTGATTTATTTTATTTATGCAAGTTTTTCGTTTTCATCACACTTTTCACAACTCGATTATTAATTAGAGCAAAATGCAAAAGTGTCTTTAATTTTATATCATTAGTATTGTAACAATGCACTGCATAAGTAGCATTACCAAACATTGACGCACATGTAACAACTAAGTATGTTTTGTCATTGTATTCGTGTCATCTCATTCTATGAGAAATTTTTAAGTGGACACGATCTACTACGTTATTTTTTAGGCACTTAAATTATTATTTGACATATGTAAAAATATTATTAAAGAATGGTGTAATTTTATAATAGTCTTCATTATATTGCATATATCAAATAATGATTTAAGTACTTATGATAGACCGCGTATACTTAAAAATTACTCTCTCATTCAGAAGATAAAATTTTAATAATATCGAAAATGACATAGTAAAATAAATGAACTTACATAGAAAACAAACTTCTATGCAAATTGTTATATTTAGTATATTGTTATCTAGATATTCAGTAGCTTACAAATTTTTTTTTTTAATTAATAGTTGTGTCTGCATCACAAATTCTTCAGAATCATACTCTTAAACATTTTATATTGTACATGTAAGTTTGTCCTGAATGAGACTAATTCAAGAACATCCCGTGACCAATGTGACAACTTGTGGAGAACCCTTTTTATAATAAAGATGATATAATTATTTATATATAGAAGTTATTATTTGGAGTTGGATGGACCTGCTCGTTTAAGTTTTTGTGATCTCATGGAACGGCTAAGAGTTATGAAAATTGAAACTCTGAAAACTTGCATATATATAAAATTGCATAAATAGTTGGATGAAAGGATTATTTTTATGCTTGAGCGATGTGAATGCATGAGGCATGCAATTATTATTTTTTTTACTAGGGCATGCAGTTACTTATTGCATAATTAAAGAAACACAATTCTGTGAGAGTCCCACTGTGACAATGTCATGGGCACTTGCCTCTTTTCCCATAAAACAGAGGAACAGCTGCTTTCCTATAAATTTTCCCTCATCTTATCGTAACATGATTGGATAATTTTCTGATTAAATTTGACGAGGTTGGCTACATAGCCTTAAGAGTTAACACTTAACTCTGGGTATTAAATTTGTTATGTTATTCACATTTAAAAAAAAAGTTATTGTCTGTGATATAGATAAGAATACTTTTAACTTTTTATTACTTTTTTTTAATTTAATTATGTCTAAGTTACATTATATAACAGCTAAGTGAGATTTAACTATAGTTTTCTTCAAAGATACAATTTAAAGATGCCACTTGACTTTATTATGGAATACATAAATACATTTTGGCTTGTCTTAAAGGTCTTTTCAATTAGTCTAATTGACAAAATCTCATTAATTAGGAGCTTAGAAAGTGGTATAATATGCCTATACGGTATATATAATTATATGGTTGTATAATTGAAATCGATAAGGCGAGCATATAAAACAAAAAGGGAATGAGCAAGTGTGTTGCTGAGATAGAAAAACTATTAGAGAGTTGAATCAAATCAATGTCTTGTTGAAGAAAATTATTGAATATTAATTATTATTACAAAATAATAAAACATCTGGAACTTGAAGTTATTTTAATATTTAAAATAGTAACCTGATCGAAGTCTCTCAAAACGTATATAATAGACAGATCTATTGCTAACTGAGCTGAATTAATTTGTGTTGTGAAAAAAGTTATATTTTAAAAGAATAAAGTTTCATATTAGTTTGAAGTAAGACTTTAAAAGAATTTATATATCAACTTGTGACTTGAGTTTGGTAAGAAATGAATTAGGGGGTAGACTTGCGCGCACAAAAATAGGTCGAAAGTCGTGACTAGTACAAATCATTGATTTTTCTCCTCCTACACGTGATAACATGAAGCCCAAATCTTTTTGTCAAAAATTTAATTATTATTTTTTATCTTACCTAAAAATGAGTATTTTGAGGTGGTTTAAAATGACTTAGTCTTTGACTCGGTCTAATCTTTCAATGTGCAGAAAAAACTGTTTTGATTTGATATTCCTAACGTGCAAAAAATTATTTTGGTCTTCTAATGTGTAGATTCTTTTGTTTTTTTATAAAATTGTCTACTATTTCAGTTTTTATATAAGGTCCTCTTTCTTTGTCTTCTCCTTGCTCTTCTCTCTACTAGGTTACATAGTAATAATTCTCTTGTAGTTCTTGAAACCTTAACATTGTCAAGAAAAATATATTGCATCCTGTAGGATTTAATTTCAAATATATCAAAATAATCATTGAGAGCAATGTTTTGCATGTCTCTAACTTCCGTATTTTACTGTTTTAATTTATTGCTAGTCACAGGAGTTAACAATTTGTTGGTGTCTAGCTGATCTTCATTACCGGTTCGCAAGTGGCAATTTGTGTCTCTCCATTATGTTCCCAAAATGTAACCAAAATAACTTATGAACAATTTACTAAAAAATAAAAAACTTATGTACAGAGTGCTTTTAGGACATAATGAGTAATTCTAATGAATGCCAAACGAATGTGTCCAATTTAAAGTGATTCGGATTATATAGAGAACGATATTTACATGGTACCCATCTTTATTTTCTTGGGTTTGGTATCTAAAATAAATTTTAATGAATTGGCATTCAATTTAAGGTTATTGCTCAGTTGGCATTCATTAAATGTGTATGCCAAATGGTAACTTACAACTTTTATATGAACAATTTTATTTGTAGTGTATGGCTTTAAAACTCACTGAAAGAACATTATGGCCAAAGTTAAATTGATGATCGAGTCATTGATTTGGATACTTAAAAGTGAGGGTTGTATTTTAGAAAATAAAGTGTGAAATTAATAATTATTAATGAGAAAACTAAATGTATAGATTATCACTCATACATGCAAATACTTGTATTTTATAAAAATTTAAATTTTTAATTTTCTTATCAACAGTTATGATCTCACACTTTATTTTTTTAAATTGTACTCCTCATTTTAAAAGATCCAAATCCTGATCATGTAAGGATTATTTCTTCCATATCCAAAATATGAAGACACCTTATAGTTTTATTAAAAATATATAGAGAGAGAATAAAAGTAAACTTTACAAAATTGAACGGTACAAATTTTTTTAAAGCTAATCTTTAACAAGTTATTAAAATTTATTGATTGTTAGTTTCTAGAGAAAAGTGTTGTAGAAGAACTTTAAAATTAATTATAATTAATTAAGGATTTTAATTATATTATGACAACTAATTAAGAACATCAACTTTAATAAAAAAATATTTTGAAAATATTTATCAATTAGGAAATGATCTTTAAATTATATATATTATGTGTTTGTTCATGTTATGTATTACTTTCATATATCAGGTTGGATATTTTGATCTTTTAACATTTTTATTGATAAAAATATTTTTCATTGAAATTTAAGTCCATAATTGATAACAACAGAAAAGAATTTCAGTCCCACGTCTATTATAAACAATCAATCTCTTAAGTTATGATAAATAACTTAAATCCTTAAATAATACTTCACTTGTAATTTTTACAATATATATTTAAAACCTACTCAATATAATTGACAATCAATAAATGTTTAATAAGTAGCGAACGTATCCATAAAAAAATGGGTGCCAAATAATAATGCTCATGAACAATGCAACACTTTATCTATTATTTATTAATGACAATAAATTGTAGAAACTTTAAATTAGGAAGGTAAATAAAAACTTTTTATAACAAAAAAGAGCCAAACATTTTTTTTATTTAATTTTGGCACTTTCTTTCTTGATCACCCTCTTTTCATGTAAAAAGAAACTTTTACAGTAATAACATAAAATTCATATCTATGAGTAAAACAATAAAACAAAAGGTATGATTACTTTTTTAATTTGTAATACTATTTATGCTATTAAATATATTAATTATAATTTTGAATCAAATTTCTAAATTGTGTAAAAACTTAGATTGAAATAGTATTAATGACTTTTAAAATAAATTATGAGTGCCAACGAAGGTTAGCTCAACTAGAAGAATTAAACTGCACAAACACAAAATGTTCTTTTGTTCTATTACATAATTTATTCACATAAAAAAAAATATCATCCACATGCAGTTTTTGTTTTTTTGAAAAAAAAAACATGATTCTTATAATTTTCTTTTGTGAGGTGATTAGGGTGTCAAAATATAGGACCCAATAAAATATGAAGACTGAGTTAAGAAAATTTAATCCCAAATATGTTTTAGCTTAATCCAACACGAACTATTTGCAGTGGCTCAAGTCAATCCACTAGCCTGGCCTGATGTCTAATTATTAATTAGAATACTATCAAATAATTTTTATTTTTACTTTTTATAGTGTAGATTAATATTTGTATTACAAAAATTATTTTATGTGAGGCTTGTTTGGATTTAAGCTATGCAAAAAGAAAATAAAATAATGAAGTATAAGAATAAAATTTGTAAGTGTTGGAAACTCAAGAGAAAATATATATATATATAGAGAGAGAGAAAATATAAATATAAGATCTATATATGATTAAGATTATTTCATAACTATTATATAGTTGAAAATGATGTATATATCCTCCTCATATATATATATATAATTATAATTATTAGGGCCAATGATTAGTCTGTCCAACCCATAGTCTACATGGGGATTGAGCTGGACAACAATTTGCCAACATGTAACAATTTTAGCCTAACTCAATCTAACTCAAAATTGACTTAGTCCATAACGAGCTGGTTTAAATGGGCTAGACCCAGCTCGAATTGACACCTAAGATAGTATTGTGTTACTGTTATATATTCGGATATAAATCCTTTATAGTTTTAAAATAAAGACTTATTTGGTATAAATGATAGGATGATACTTGATAGTATTAGGGGTGTAATTTAGTTTGGATAATTCGACAATCTGACTAATTCAAACCGAACTAATTAATTTGATTTGATTTGATTCACTGGTTGAGAGTTTTAAATCTGTGAATCGAATTGAACCAAACTATTTTTTTCTTTTCTAATATGTGCCTATTGACTGCCTATATTTGTTTTCAATTTTTTCTCAAATTGAACCCTCACCCTCACCCCACTGCACCTCACCTTGTTGCTCGACTTGCCGCTCGTCACTTGCCCTTTGTCGTCACTCGTTGTTCGCCGCTTGATGTTGCTTGCCCAGCTTGACGCTACTCGCCATGCTTGCTGCTGCTCGCTGTCACTTTGTAAGTCTCCATTACAACTGATTAATGAATTTAATACATTGTCTTTCCTTTTTCCGGCCACAAAAAAAAAACCTTTCGGGGAATAAAGATGAAGTTGATGGGAAGAGAATCGTGAGGGAGACGTGTTTCAACTTACAATCTTCACTTATAATAACTTCCTATATGCCACGATTGCTTTTTAGCTTAATTGCCTTGGCATATTTAAGTCCTCTAGATTATAATACCAGTGGGTTTTTTTTTTCTTTTTTTAATAAGGGAAAAAACAGTGGCTTTATAAAATGAAAAGAAAACACTAATCTCTACGATTATAAAGCTAATAAATAAAATTATCAGATATGAATGTCATATTTGATCTTAACTAAGATTATGTTTTTAACTATTGTTCCGTTATTGTTTGAATTTTCTTATTGTGTATTTTATTTTTCTTTTGTTAGGGTATATTTATTGGCAAATAACATTGGACCATGATATTATGACTGTGCTACAAGTAAGTTTACTTATAGATTTTAAATAATTCTTGTAAAATAGATTAAGTTCAAATTAATGTTAAGTCAACTTAATTGTTTTTAAGATATATAGCAACACAGGAGATATTATGTTCAGTTTTGATACTTAAAAAAAAATTCTCATTATTTTTAACATTTTGAGTTTGATATAAACAGTAAATATTGACAATTTGCCTCTTATCATAGTTCCAACAGTAAAGAAAAGCATTAGTCCTTTTGGAGCTGTTGATGTTTGTTTTAAAAAGGGATGGCATATGCTTCTCTGTCCATGGCTGTAAGACAATTAACCTACAACATTGGTAATTAGTTCATCATAGAGAAAACTTTAATTATGAATTAAGATTCTCCATTTCCTAATTTTGATTTACCATATAGGAAACATCTACACTTGGTCTTTTGTGTACAACATTGTCCGCGTGTATTCATGCAAGAATTCCAGTGTGTACAATGTTGAACAGTAAATCCAACATCTGCAATAGAAACAGATCTTGAAAACCATTCAAAATCTTCAATTGGACCACAGGTTACCGCAGAGGACATCTAAAAGACTAATGATTGTGTGACTCAACTTAAAATTAAATATTTATTATTTAATGTAAGAATAAAAGTTAGTCTATATTCTAATATTATTTAAAATTTTAGATACATTATGTATATTTTTTGTATTATATGTATAATTATTTAACTTATTTTTATATTAAAAAATAGTTAATCCAATAATCCGAACTAAATTAATTTATAAATATTTGGTTCGATTTGATTTAGTTTAGATTTAATTATCAAAAAATAAAAAAATCAAATCAAACCAAACTAATTGATTTTGATTAATTTAGATTTATTTTCCTCTAAGAATCGAACCAAACCACCTAATTACATTCCTAGATAGTATTATGCTTGATAGTATAAGATTTGATAGTATTAGACCTAATAGTATATGACTTGATAGTATAAGGCCTAACATGTTATAATTAAAGATATCAGAGTATTTAAAATTATAATGAAAATATATTTATAACAGCTAACATTAAAATTCAATCGGACTTAATCTTATCTTCAAAAGCTTGATTAACCTCCTAAAATTTAATTAAATTATCTATTATTTTAATATATAAAAAATTTAATAAATAAATTTATATAATATAATATTATACTAAATAATTAATAAAATTATAATATATTATATTAACTTATTTTTTAAATCTAATATAACATGTCAAATACATCATACTACACGAGTGCAGTTATAGATTTTGCCATTGACACAAATATTTTTCTCTCTCTTATATTAAAATTATCAAATACTAAAACTAAATCAAGGGCTGACACCTATGCAGTTAATTAATCAAAGGCTGAGATATATGCAGTCAGTTTTATAACTTCGGAGGATCTAGACCTATATATCCATGCGGGAGTCCATTCCCGTTGTATACTCAGCCACACGCCCACACCTAATGGTTCTGTTTCGATATTTTTACCATTAATAATAATATATATATTTATATATATTTTAATATTATTTATTATATTTATATTATTTATTATTATTTTTATTTAATCAATATGTTTAAAAAATACTAATAATCTTATACTTCTAAAAAAGAATATAGGATAATCTTTATTCTTTCCAAAAAGCGCAATGGTCGATGATTCCATTGCGATTTAGCTGGGTTTCGGCCCCACCACTTTATGTGGTGCAATTTCTGGAAGATGGTCTCGCCCTGGGCCCAGGACCCTCTTGACCTTGAAATGTTCAATCTCCTTTGTTTTCTTCCCCTTGTTGTCCACTCTTTAGTTCTTCTACAGACTTAATGTATACAATTTCTGTATACCAAATCAATAAAAATTAACACATCATTAACAAAATATTTGTTTAACATATAAATTTGTAAAATTTTATTTATTTAATTAAATAATAATGTGTTACATTTTTATTAATTTATATTCGTATAGGCTAAGTGAAGAATTTCTCCTACAGTCAATCCTGGATCTATAGGAACTGATGTACGATCTGTAAAATACGTATTGTAAACATATTGATTCGATTTTGGAGTACACTAATTTGGGTAAGCAGAATATTTGACGTGGAAAATTTTATATATGACATCGTTCTGAAATTGATTTTTTTTTGTACAATTCTTACATTGAATTTTTATATCCAACATTTTGAAGATGTTTTATTGAGGTCATGTTGTGCCTGATTCAAGCAAATTTGCCATATAGAATTTATGAAAATATTAAGGATTTAATTTAAATATTCTATTAGTGTAAAAAAATTGCATTATCATTCAATTGTATATTATTATGTCATAAAAAGAGTTTAATTTTTACATTAATTACCTTAAAAATCACAAGTATAATAATATATAATTTTTTGATGATGTAAAAATTTTTGCATTGATAATTCATCAAAATTAAACTTAAATATTAAATATAATATTTTAAATATAAACATTTAAAATACTGCATATGCTTTTGTTGGGGGAAAAAAAGTTCTTATCGAGTATTATGTCTATTGTGAATATAATTCAGTTTTGAGTCATTGACATTTCGGCGCTGTGGTTCCGTCACCAATATGTCTCATAGTAACTCAACGGCCATTCATTTTGTTGAAAGAATGTATGTATCCAATTGTTAGTTTTATTTCAAGAACTAACTCTCTCAAAAGTTTTAAATTTAAAATGTTTGGTGATTGTACATGAATGAATAGTTTTATATCTAACACAGTTTTAAGAACAATTCACAAGTTTAATTATTTTATGTTAAAATTTAACTTTCATTTAAAAAAAAAGGATACAATAAAGATTAAGACTATTTGATCGTAGAGACTTTAATAACATATTAAAAATAGTTTTTTTTAATTTAAGCTATTAAATAACAGCACATAAATGAAAGTATTAATTAATTCAACTGATAAATATTTCTATAAATAATTATGAGATTATGTGATCAAATAACGTTTTTACTATTCCCTTAAAATTTATAGAGTTTTTAACTCAGACTATCTCGTGTAGTAAAATAAAAAAAGTAATAGGACGTGAATGAATGATTTTATATATAACATTTTATACAAAAATAATGTTCTTATATTATTTTTAGGCAAACATCACTTTTCACATTTATATTAAATGATTATGATTAAATGAAAGAAAATAATAAAAAATTATATAATTAATGGTATAAAAAATATAATATAAAAAATAATATGAAAAAAAATGTAATAAAAAATCATAATTACATTTTATATGCAGATCATTATTAGGATTCAGTCTTTCACCGTACTTCCTCATCTCCAAACTTTCCTTCTAACTTCTCTTTCCCCAATGTTAAAAGTTGCTTCTAATTAACGTAATACTTGCTTATTTGCTTCGTAATTGTTTCACACTTCACCTACGCAAACATTTTTCATCAAAGTTTTCTATTTTCAATGAATTATATGTTTGAAGAAAATTAATCAACGAAAACAAATATAATGAGGTGTAGAAAAAGGTGTAGAGTTGAGGGTATACAATAAAAGCAGGGTTTGAGTTGACTTCATCAGTATCGATCTGATCATATCTCTTTATCTGCATTATTGCTAGACTTTTTGTGTAACATTTATATATTTAATAATCATAAATAGTGATAAATCTCCAATTTTCTTAAAAAGTACTAAGACACAGCACAAGAACATAAATTTGGGTGGCTACTGGAACGGTATATCGGCATTGACCAGTGATCTAAATGATGGCACAAAGATATTCTATGTGAATTATGGCTCCCATGTCTATTGCAGCTGGGACACCTGCATTGTGGCTGAAATCCATTTAGGCTATAATTGAGGTATGGGATCGCATGTGAAGCAGTAAGATCCCCCACTATAATAATATTTTAACATGTGGAAACTGTGGCTTGCGTCACCAATCTAGTTATATATACAATATGATATTCTTATCACAAATAGTGTATATACTTTTTTTATATTTTATCTAATATTATTTATTATATTTACTTTTTTTTTTCTTTTCTCTCTCTTAATCACACACTATTAAAAATGGTATATACAATCCTATACCTCTAAAAGAGGTTTAATATAATCTTTTTCTTTATACATAATTGGCCCTAATATACGAAACACAGATAACATGAATACAAGATATAGATATGGATATGAAGATATATTAAATTTAAAAAATTATAGAATATGAACACTATATATATATATATATATATATATATATATATATATATATATATATGTAAGTTTTTTTTTTCATATTTAGTGAGAATAATAATATTTTATTTCATTAAAGGTAACTATTAGATGAAAGTAGATCTAATGGTTGAAAATGAGTGTGTTAATAAATTTTCCTCTATTCTCTTTTAAATATATGATTAAATATTAGAGAATAATAATATTTATTATAAGATGTGACTTTTAAATAAATGATCAAGATTAGAATAAAAATATATGTGACTTTTTAAAGTGATCACATGACATTTAAGTAACTTTTAATCTTAATTATTCATGTATAGTTGTATGGTCAAAATTTGATCATCTCACTTTCTCACAATAAAAATTTCTCTCACTATATATGTCCCATATATATATATATATATATATATATATATATATATATATGAAATTACAAAATTTAAGAAAAAATTCATAATTCATTAATATCATTTCTATAAGTTAAAAGATTTATAATATCTTAATATATGTCATGTGTGTTAATAATTACTACCTAGTAAGCTCCTTTCAACAAATATAGAACTTATTTTCTATTGACATTTTCTAAAAAATCTCCTAAACCAACTTCTCATAATTGAACTAATCATGTACAAGTACATGTGCATCTAAAAAATTAACTAGAAGGAATAGTAGAGTGAGACAAGTTTCGATGACGACAAAATAGACGATTTGGTACGAGTAGAGGTAAAGAAAACAGATGAAAATAGTAGTATGTGAAAAGATAAAACTTAAAATTTTAATAGTAACGTATGAAAAGATAAAACTTAAAATACTGTTATATAAAAATAGTGGCTTGAGACGTTAATAATGTGATTAAGTTTGGTGAATTACGGGTTTATTAATTAAACGTTAGTCATGAAAATTATTTTTTAAAAAAAAATTAATAGACCGTGTCCAAATCGTATCTTAAACATGTCCAAACGTGTCCGAATCATGTCTTAACTTAAAAAAATAATTTTTTTAATTAGACACATAGAATATGTGTGTCGTACACATATCCCTATATAACTGACACACGTACATGTCTCAAAAATGGTATGTCTATGCTTCGTACCCTAATTGATGATAACGTCTTATACAGGAGAAGTTGTTAAGTTTTATCCTTATATAACCGTTTTAGCTTGTAGGAGTCTTGAACCCAGTTTTATGTAGATAAAGCTGGGATTTGACAATTTAAGGTTATTTGACCCACGAAAGGAGTTATCAATGGCAAATTCTAATGGAATCAAAGAAAGGAAAAGCCCATGCCATATATCAAAGTTAGATAAAGCTGTGGTGGGTATGACCACCAAAGGTGGACGAAGTCAAGCCCTAGCTAAAGATTGTGAGGGATGAAGGGTCTAGCGCTGACGAAATTATTGCTATAGAATTATTCATTCACAGACAGGGCATGAGGGATTTGAGATCATGACTCATGAGATGTGTGGATTTGCTCAGGCTATGATTAAGCACTTAGTTGAAAAGGGAACGTATGGTGCAAATTTTAATGTTATTGAATGCCATCATTAAATTAATGAAAAAGGTCATGGTTATGATCCCACATATAAACATAGTATTATGGCAAATAAAAAAAGATAAGAAACTTGTACTCAAAGTTTAATTTTGATACACTATTATGTAAAGTTTTTTATATCATTAACAAATCATATATCAATATATGTCTGATTTTTTATATAGTAATTATGATAATTAAATATTTTTTATGATATGATAATGCATGATTGAATAATAATATAATTTTTTTATACTAATAGTACATTTAAATTAAATTAAAAAAGAAACTACACTTAATTATTATATATAGGCATATCATTACTTCATTTTTACCATTTAATAATATTCTGATTTGAAAAAACTGCTAATTATTGGAAACCAGAAGCATGTATAGGTCTAGCTGTTCATTTTACTACAAAAACTAACTGAAATGAGGAAAAGGAATTAGCTGGAGATCATAATATGAATTAATAATGACTTTATTATTCCCTACACAGCAAATATATGTATATACATATGTATAAAATATGGTATAGCATCATTAAGGTTAACAAAATATGCGACACGATCTAAGAAATAAAACATTGATTTGCAATAAGGTAGGGAAGTCATTAGAAAAGTGAAGTGAACTGGCACTTACGCAACTACTACACATGGGTGCCCTTACGATACCGTGTTTCTAATGCATATCAGACAAAATTTTGACAGACAGCTATCCTGCACTGTATCCATCCATATCTCCTCCACTCCCTTTGCACTTTGCAGATTAAAGAATATGCTTAATTTTTCTGTCCCTTTAAAACACCACTGAGCTTTCTTCTAATTCTTTACTACGGCTATGTTCCTAGCTTGTTGTCACATTGTACTAGGCCAAATAACCCACCACCATTTGTGACTAAAGAAAAAAACAAAAAGTACACCTGAAAATGTGTACAGCATACCAAATGCAATTTGAGTTTAACACTGGTCCAAAATCCAAACATTGATTAGAAACTTCTCATTGGATTTTCTGAAGAGGGCATCACTTCCAATTTTGCAACCCTCTCACAAGCTGATTTATTGACCCCACCCAATTATAATTTATAATACTTTATTCCTTAATATATTAGTCTTAATTTTTTTTAGAGTATTCCCACATTTTTTTAAGTGTATGACTGATTTCGTTAGACAAAAAATAATATAATTAAGACTTTTTCATTTCATACTTGGTACTTACAGAATTTGAACTTTTATCTTTAACTATAACATAATATTACCACCACATCTAATTTCTAGTGAGTAATATATTAATTAGTCTTTATCACATAATGAATTTTTGTTTCAGGAGAAAGTTTAAAATGGACCCAAAATTTTTGGGTTTATGGATGGACCATTAATTTTGGGTCAGTAATTTATTATTAAAATAAATCAATAATTCAAATTAAAAATTATATTTTTATAGATTTTAATTAATAATATTTAAATTTATATTAAAAATTTAATTAAATTATTTTTTACAAATAATTATAAATATAAAAAATTTAAAAATATCAATTAATAATTTTTATATATACTCAAATCTATATAAATACTATCAAATAAAATTTATTAATAAACCAAACTTAATAAATTCATATTAACATCCTCTTTGTTTCAGATGTGACAATGCATGGTCCCATGGTCCGACTGTCCAAGTATCCAACAACTACATATGTGTGCCAATGTTTATAAAAAAAAAAAAGTGTGCCAAAGAGAAAAAGTTATGGCTGACAAGTTATGAGGAACCATATCCACGATCTTCTCAGCTCTTTTAGGATAATAATTAATTGTTGAATATGTTCCCAGGTAAAACTCAAAAAAGTTTCTGTAAATGGGAATGCATTATTATTGCATTTGTATCCATTTTTCTTTCGATGAAAATATATTCAAGGCGCATAACGCCACATACAGGGCTTCCTTAACTGATCACTATTCACTGCCGTAACATTTGTTGCGGTGATTGCAACGGCAGTGGATGGTGGTCGTTATTCTATTGCTTGTGAAATTAATTTGTTTTCATTTTATTTTAGAATAATTTTTTTCTCTTTAATTGTTAAAGTTTTAAATTTAGAAATTACATTATTTTTCTTTATTCTAATTGTATGATTTTTTTACAATAAAATAAAATTTATTAAAGTAAAAGCTGAGCGACATTTATAGTTCTAGTAAAAAAAATAGATCTATCAAAAGAAAAAAATAGATACAATATTCACTAAAACTAATTCATGACTTGTAGTTTTACTCAGAGTTCGTAACTTATCAATGACAACAGTTAGAAACAAAAATAAGAAAATAAATATTGATAATATGTGTATATTCTTAAATGAATGAATACAAGAGATGAGTTAACCTTTATTTATACAAAAATGTAGTAATATAAAAAAGAAAAATAATAAATTATAATTATGTAATAAATTAAACTAATTTTGTATTATATCAATTACAATCATTCTTAAAAATAATCGTGATCAATCATAATTTATCACGCTAACATCTCCCTTCAAACTCAAGTGAGTATAGAAGAAACCAACTTGAGTTTGGAAATCAGAGTGCGAAAATGGCAAGGATGATGAGCTTTGGTAAACAAATCAACTGGTTGATCAAGAGTGCTAATGAAAATAAGACAAAGAGCACCACAAAGAATGTGTTGACGGATGAAAAGGCAGTTGATCTCAATATGCTTGATGCGTTCATGAAAAATATCATTGTGAGCAATTTGAATAGCACTTCGATTATCACAATGAAGAGCAGTGGAAGAGAACTGAGAAAAACCCAAGTCTTCAAGAAGTCAACGTAACCAAAGTATCTCAGATGTGGTGTCAGCTAGTGCACGATATTCTACTTCAGTATTGGAACATGCAGTTAAGGTTTATTTATTGCTTCTCCATGAAATAAAGGCATCACTAAGAAAGATACAATAGCCAATAGTGGATCGTCGGTTAGTAGGATCTCCACCCCAATCAACATCAGAATAAGCCTGGAGAACCAAGGAGGAGTTGGCTGAAAAATAAAATCCATGAAATAGAGTTCCTTTTTATATACGGTATAATAGGTAGAACAACAGCATAATGAGTAGTGCGCGAAGCTGACATAAACTGATTGACTAGATGAACAACATATGAAATGTCTTGACGAGTAACAGTAAGATAAATCAAACTACCAATCATCTGCCAATAGAGAGTAGGATTATCAAGTATAGTACCATCCAGAGGTGTAAATCTGACATTAGGTTCTAGAGAAGTGGACTCGGTGCGACTATCGGAGAGACCGGCTCCAGAGATAAGATCCGAAGCATATTTAGCTTTAGATAGAGAAATACCATCAGCAGAAGAAAAGATTTCAGTAAGTGAGAAGTCCAAGATCTTTCATCTCAAAATGCTGACTCAAGAACTGTTTAAGCTCAGTAATACCTATAGCATCATCACCTGTAATAATCATATCATCAACATAGAGAAGTAACATAACAGTACCTCTATTAATTTTGCAAGTAAACAAGGCAGAATCATGTGCACTGGAGGAAAAATCAAACTGATTAATAGTACTGTGAAACTTGGCAAACCAGGCTTGATGTGCTTGTTTGAGACCATATAAAGCCTTTCAAAGACGACAAACCTTATTTGGTGGGCAAGTGTAATCAAGAGGTGGACGAATATAAATTCTTCTTCTAAATCACCATTAAGAAAGACATTCTTCACATCCATCTAATTTAAAGTCCATTTCTGAGTGGCTGTAATAGAAAAGAGAGTATGAATGGAAGTGATGTGAGCAACAGATGCAAAAGTTTTCTTATAATCAATGATATATTCTTGAGTGAAACCTTTGGCAACCAAACGAGTTTTATATCGCTCAATAGATCCATCAAAACGAGGCTTGATCTTGAACCCCCATTTACATCCCACAAGTGCCTTACCAGAAGGAGAATCAATAAGGTCCCAAGTATTACTGTTCTCCAAAGCCTGTAACTCTTCTTGCATAGCATGCTGCCAATGAGTATTTATGGAGGCTTCTTGATAGGACTGAGGTTCATGTAAGTGAAGCATGGTAGAAAAATAATGATAATCACAAAGATACGTAAGCTGAGTTCTTACCCTAGTTGGACGCTCAAAAGGAAGAGGGGGTGCAATGACAGGTGCAGGATCTACGTTTGGAACAACGTTATCGAGAGTGGCTAAAACATCGAAAGTGATTGAAAGCTCACTGGAGGAACCTGCATTAGAATCACTAGGAAAGATATCAACAAATGGGTTAATAAAAAACAGAGTCGAAGTGGAAGTGAATGACTTGAACTTTGAGAGTGAGAAGAATATGGTGTCTTCCTAGAATATGACATGACGGGAGATACGAATGTGTTGAGAGATTGGATCCCAACAGCGATAACCCTTATGTTTAGTGCCATAACCAAAAAAGCAACAGAGACGTGCTCGGGGCTCAAGTTTAGTGTACTCATGAGGTTGAAGGAGAACAAAACAAGCACAACAAAAAACTTTAAGAGATTTATAATCTGAAGAAGTATGGTGGAGACGTTCAAAGGGAGATACATTACCCAGAACAGAGGAATGAAGACAGTTGATGATATAGACAGTGTTGAGAGCAGCTTCATCCCAAGCACGTTCAGGACAAGAGGAGGAGATGAGCATAGCTTGGACATAGTCAAGGATATGACGGTGTTTTCTTTCAGCACAACCATTTTGCTGAGATGTACCAGGACAAGAAAACTCAGAGAGTATACCCGGTTCAGCAAGAAATATGAGAAGTTTTGAATCACGATATTTAGAAGCATTATCACGACGAAAAACTTTAATTATTCTTGAGAAATGAGTTTTGATCATAGAAGCAAAATTAATGTAAATTTGAGAAAGTTCTGAACAATTTTTCATTAAATATATCAAAGTAAAACGAGGAAAATCGTCAATAAATATTATAAAATATCGATTACCTCCTATAGTTGGTGTGAGGGCAGGCCCCCAGACATCAGAGTGCACAAGATCAAAAGGAGATTTATAAATAGAGGTACTTTTACTATAGGAAATGACAGGTTGTTTAGAAGTTTGACTATAAGTGCAGTGAAAAGACTCATTATTGATCGAACCTAGAACCCCTTAAGATAAGAAGGGACGCAGTTTCCCTAAAGAACTATGAGCAAGACTTTGGCGCCACAGTTGGATGGAGGTAGATGCTGCATAAAGATTTGAGGTAGGAGTAATATGAAGGTTGGTGAGCTCAAACAGCCTTCTGACTTTACATCTAGTCCCTATGACTTGTCCTGTCTGTGGATCCTGCACAAGGCAACCAGAAGAAGAAAATATGACTTCATAACCAAGGTCACATAGTTGGCTAACAGAAATGAGATTAAAGTTTAATTTAGGAATGAGATATGCATCAGGTAAGCTAAGAGTAGGCAAAGAGATAAAACCCTTATGACTAACATTCATAAAAGATCCATCAGCTGTGTGTATAGAATGTGCAATGTCATTAATAGACAGGGATGAAAAAGACTAAGATGTGGACGTTATATGGTTACAGCAAGCAGAGTCAAAGTACCATTTAGTATTACCAGGTGTGGTTGATAAAGTAAAAGAGGTATTACCAAAATTGGATAATAGACGCTTAAGGAAGGACACAAGATCAACAGTAGAAAAGGCAGTATAGGGTGTGGCTGAAGAACTTGGGGATCCTTTTGCAGCAGCAGGAGCAAGCACAGACTTAGAAGAACTGGGACGAAATTGAAACCTGTTCTGATTAGACCTTGGAGGATATGTGGGACAATTCTCAATCAAGTGTCCTGAGTCTTTACAATATCTGCAACATCTAGGGGCAGTAAGCACAACTGAAAGAGACTAAGTAATATCTAGTTTCTCCATTATACTAAGAAGAACGCAAAAAATTGAACTTTCAGAGCTGAAGTGATAGAAAAGAACCACAAAAATAAAAAGATCTCACCAAAAAAATGATGAATGCATGCCTTACGAAGCAAATGGAACACTATAGCAGATGCGTACAGATCTGTGCAAAAAATGGTGCACATGACGTGAACGTACAGCAATGCAGGCCACACCAAAAAATTAATAAAGCAGCAGCGCACACTAAAAAATATTGAATGTGCTTGTGCAGGAAAAAGTAATATAGTATAAAAGTTGATATGGTCAACAAAAGGCAGTGGGCCACACCAAAGAGAAGAAAGATGGATGTGAGAACAAAAAGCTGAAGATGTGCAGCCTAAAAACGCAAAGCAAGCAAAAAATAAAGACCAAAATTGGTCAACAAAAAATAGATAAGGAACAGTGTTTGAAGACGGTGTTTGAAAAAAAAATAGAATTTAGGATTAGATCGAGAGCATAGACGCTTTGATACCAAGTTAGAAACAAAAATAGGAAAATAAATATTAATAATCTGTGTATATTTTTGAATGGATAAATACATGAGAGCTAGCCTTTATTTATACAAGAGGACAGTTGTACATAAAAAGAAAATAATAAATTATAATTATGTACTAAATCAAACTAATTCTTTACTACATCAATTACAATCATTCCTAAAAATAATCGTGATCAATCACAATTTATCACGCTAACAACAACATATCTTTCACTACAGAGACCGACACATAATATGCTGGCGTTTGAAAAGAATCATGTCTCTTATCTCAATTGATCTTTGATGCCTTTATTGCTTCATAAGGTCAAAACATGCGACTGATGTGAGATAACCAAAGTTAAAAAATTAGATTTACCATAATAATAGGCATATATGAGAAATTTAAAGTCAAACTTTCTATATATATCCAAAAGATCACAGACATAAAAGACCTAGATAAATTTATTCTAAAATAATTAAAATAATAAGAAAAGGCAAAAAAGAAAAAGGAAAGGGTTACTGTCGAATGATACAGACGACAACCCCTCATTAGAACAACACCCAAAAGAAGAAATCAAAGCACCACAAAGTAAACAAAAAACATTACAAAAGAAAGAGAAAACTAGGACCGACTCATGTTCAAGACTATTTTTAATTTTATGATTGTTATATGAAAGGCAATGTTGTGCTTAATCTATTTATATGTTCGTTTATTTGAAATCTTCATACAATATATTACTAATTATAATTATATTCATAAATAAACTATTAATTGCTATTATTTTTTGGTGGATAATTAGAAGTATAATTTCTTTTGATGTATATGAGGAGCATAAGCCTCTAAGAAACAAAAACACTCTTAAGGAATGACATACTAGCCAGGTCCTCTAATAACATCCAGCCACACCCATGAGGAGGAACATCCAACACATGAAGACCCACATCAATGGAGTGGGAATGGTTAGCCAACTAACCAGTCACCCTATTGTCTTCTCTATAAGCATGAGATACTTGTACATTCCAAGTTCTCTCAATCAGGTGGATAATTGGTAGGGGTCTCAAAATGGACTGAACCTGATAAGTCGGCCCAAATGGCCTGATAAAGTGGGCGTGTTGGGGCAAAAAATTTGATGCAAAAATGAAATTTGGCCTGACTGGGCTAGCTCAATTTTGGTCTGGCCCGATGTGGGCTAGCCTGCAATGGGTCGAGCCAACCCGCTGACTTGATGTTTAATTATTTAATTAATAATTTTTATGATATGTAAAGAATTTTACCCTTATTTTCCTAACATAAATTAATATTTGTGTCACAAAAATAATTTTATTTAATATTTTAATGATCACTAATTTGATACATTAATAAGTCTTCATTTTTAGTCATTTACACTCTCCATGTACTTAATTAATTGATTTTGATTATGTTTTGTAAGTTTAGACTCAAATTGGACTTAATTGAATTTTTTAGCATAATTTACGTCTTACGTTATTTCTGTATTTAGGATATATCTTGGGATGTAGATAGTCAAATGAGGTAAATCTAATGGCATTTTAAAGATAAAAGAGAGCTCTATAACTTTCATGAAGACCTCAAAGGCTCAATCACACGACTAGATAACTCAAATTGAGGTTGAAGCAAGAACCAGAGTGTTTTTCCTGACAGCTTAACCTATGTGTACTGGTCATCACATATTTCGGGATAGAAGTTGTCAAATGGGCTGAAATTTGGATGCTGAATAGTTAAGACCCATATCTACAACTTTCATGTTGAACACTTTTCCAGAATCAGACTCCTTGAAGGTGATATTGGGTTTGGAAGTCAGAACAGAGGAGCTGTGACTGGGCCTGGGTAGTGTGCAGTAATTTGAACGTATCTGAAGTTATAGAAATGATATTGGATTCAAACTAAAGCCATTTGAAAGCTAAGATCCAGGCCTACAACTTTCATAAAGATCACTTAGTTCAAAAATGACGAATGCAATGACTTCAGAGCTGCATGATTTCGGAGATAAGGAATCTCCATAATTTTCCACTCACCAAAAGTCATTTGGCATTTTTCACTCATTTTTCACTCATCCACCCACTAATGACTCAGCCCACTTATCATTTTGTACTTCTAATCCTCTATAAAATGGGTCATTAGCAGATCATTGAAAGGTATTAGGTGTTAGTTACCAAAATGATGCCATTTTGTTACTAGGTTTTCTTGTAGTAATTTTCCTTTATTCTAAATTAAAGTCATGTTCTTCTTCTTCTTCTTCTCTCTTTCTTTCTTCTTATCTATGAGTAACTAAGTTTTATTTTACTTGGGTGAAAGGGTGAAGCTCTTGGTAATAAAGTAAGGTTAGATTTATTCTTCTCTTGTGCTTAAATGATTTATATTTTCTAGTAACCATTATACGTATTATAATTTGTTTCTTATAATTTAGAAACCATCTTTGTAAAGAGGAGTTCTTGATTTGTTGTAGATAAAATATTAGCACAATGAATGCTTTAACCCATTTATAAGTGGTGGTAATATTTTTAGGAAACATAATATAATTACGTATATTATTTTAAATGAACTTTTAATATTGTATTTTTCGATTGGAACCTCTATTTTGCGAGGATTCTAATTGAGTTATAAAAAAAAATTAATATTACCTTTACTTTATTTACCAAGAGTGGATCTTTTAACCTAAGTAAATAATTTTTACCGTAGTAACAAAATATTTACTTCACCTTAATTAATCTTCAACAATTTCCTGTGGATCGACCTCGGACTCCCGAGAAATTTAATTATTACTTGAGACAAATTGCACTTGGGTTCGCAATGCAACAATTAATCCCGCATCAAGTTTGTAGACTTGATTTGAAACTAAAAATTGTGTATCAAGTTTTTGGTGCCGTTCTTGAGGACTTGATTTGAAGACTAATTTCGGTGTAAAAATTTTATATATATACTAACATACTAACTAGTGGGGGAACCTCTCCCTTTTTAATTTCTGTGCATACTAACTTGTGGGGGAACCTCTCCCTAATCTCTCTATAATCTGCAATCATTAATGAAATAATCTTTCTTCTTCTCTTCTCTCTCGCTGGAGCAAAAAATCGACTTGCCGATTCTCCGCTTTCATATTTTAAATTTACTTTCTGCACTTTATTTTCTCGCATTTTAATTTACATGCACGTGAGGGTAATTCTCCATTTTTTTTCTTGTACATATTAACTTAGTGGGGTAACTCTCTCCTTTTATTTTTTTTTTTGTACTTTATTTTTTGTATTTATTTTCTCGTCATTTTTTTGTTATTTATTTTCTGTCATTTTTTTTGTTTACTAACTTTCTTACTAACTATTTAACTTTTTACTTTATCAGTTATCTAACTTTTTACTTTTTCTCGCTTCTAACATTTTAATTTATCAGTATACTAACTTTTTAATTTTTATGCTTATTAACTTATTTGGTGGTTAGTTTATACCACACCTTTATTAATATTTAATGGACAATTTATGCTGCTAGCTTGTATTTTTTATTTTATATTTTAAGTTACTTATTTATGTTTAATTGGTATCGTGATTTAAATTATGGTCATTTGGTTAAAGTTAATCCTAGTACTGTATATACTGATTTGTCTGAATCACAATCACACACATCAAATACAATGGCTGAAAATGAAAGTGTGCATGATGAACATGAAAATCAACCGTTGCGAACCATGCGCGAGTATTTGCAACCTTCTCAAAATTCTAGTCAATCATGTTTTATCTTTCCACTCAATGCTAACAATTTTAGATTCAAGTCAGGTATGCTTTCTTTACTTCCTAATTTCTATGGTTTAGAATCTGAAAGTCCATATTTACATCTAAAAGAATTTGAGGAAGTATGTATTATTTTTCATGATCAAACTTGCACTGAAGAGGTTGTTAAGCTTAAATTGTTTTCTTTTTCTTTAAAAGATAAAGCAAAAGCTTGACTTAATACTTTGAAACCAAGATTAATTGGCACATGGCAAGAAATGTAAGGTGAGTTTTTAAAGAAATTTTTTCCAACACATAAAACAACACTTTGAAAAGACATTCAAATTTTTTTTCAAAATTTAAATGAAGCATATTTTCAAAGTTGGGAACGTTTTAAAGATTTGTTGAATTCTTACCCACATCATGGTTTTGAAAAATGGCGCACTATAAGCTTCTTTTATGAAGGTTTAACACTCAAAACCAAACAATTTGTGGAAACAATGTGCAATGGTGAATTTCTTGATAAAGAACCTGAAGAAGCTTTAGACTATTTAGACCATTTGGCTGAAAATTCTCAATCTTGATATGGTACTAATCCTTCTGAAAATTCAATTAGATCTAACCTTGCAAATGCTAGTAAAGGAAAATATCATCTTAGTCAAGAAGAAGATCTAAATGTAAGGTTTGCTAGTTTGGCTAGAAAGATTGAAGCCATGGAATCCAGAAAAGTAAAAGAAATCAAATCTGTGCAAAATAAAGAAATTTGTGGCATTTGTGACGAATTAGGACATTCAACAAATGAATGTCTAAAAGTTTCTATTTTTAAAGAAGTTGTGCATGAGCAAGTAAATGCAATAAACAATTTTAAAAAGTCATTCACTTCTTCTTTTTCAGATACATACAATCCGGGATGGAGAAATCACCCGAACTTCGGTTGGAGGACTAACAATCAGGCACAATTCATGCAACCACGACCTCCTCAAGCACAACAGGGCTCTCAAAATTTTCAAGGATATACACCTTTTGTCCCACCATACAGGAATAACCTTGAAGAAACATTGCATGCATTCATGGAAAAGCAAGATGTCATTATTAATCAAAACACTCAAGTTATGATTGACATAAAATACACTATTGTTAAACTTTCTTCTGCACTCACCATTCACGAGAAAGAAAAATTTCCTTCTCAACCTCAACTAAATCGGAAGGGTCAATACAGTCTAAATGATGGTAATTCAGAAAATCAACAAATAGATCAAGTCAAGTCAGTGATAACCCTTAGGAATGGAAATGTTATTAAAGAAAGTAAGGAGATAAAGAGCCAAGTGTCCAAAGTGATGAACTCCTTGAGTGTGAATGAGCTAGAGGATATGAAAAAGAATCAAGATAGTAGTGATGATGAGTTACCCAAGGAACCCGAGGTGACAAAAAGTCTTGTTAAGCAAAAAAATGATGACGAGGGCCACCAGACATATATGATTGACTCAATCATGGATAGGGGAGTTTCTATAACTCATGATTTTGATCCCTTTGAGAATTTTCTTGTCAATTCTGACTTTAATTCTATTAGTAATCCATCTAAAGTTCTTGATATTTATACTATTTTTTATAGAACTCAGGATCATGACACTCAGGCATGGCAACCAAAGTTCAAGGACTTGCTTAAGCAAGCTTGGAGCATTACTGATAAAAAAGGTGTTCGTCCCTTGGTCTGTTCTTATAAATTTAATTTGGAAGAAGGTAAATGGTCAGCGGTTGAAGCTATAACTTAAGTTGAAGGATCCAGATGTAACAGAGACTTTGGTAGACGATCCTGTCTACCAAAGCTGAGGTAAGTTTTTAGTATTTCGTGTTTTTATTGAGTCGGCTTAAGTGCCTCTCAAATTTCAGAGCCTTTGTATGGGGATGTAAATAGTGTCGGCCAACAAAAAAAATATAAAACAAAAGAACAAAAAAAAAAGTTTGCATGCTTGGTTATTTCATTTTATTTCATTTTTTTTGTCATTGCTAACCATTGTCAAGATGTAGTTGTTCTCTTCTCATCTAAGCATTTCGAGTATGTGACTTCTCTCCATTACTTTATTTAATTTTGTCCCAATAATTTCTTTGATGTATATTGATGATTATTTTTTCAGTCTGGATTTAATTGTTAACATTGAGGACAATGTTGTGATCTGATTGGGGGGAAGGATAGTTGTGTGAATAATAATTATGTAGAAGGATAGTTGTGTGAATAATAATTACGTACAAAAAAAACCCCAAAAAAAATAAAAATATTAAGAAGTGTGTGTATTAATATATTTGTTGTGTTTATATGTTTGTCAGTAACTTACTAAACTAGTTAAGGATGACAGAGTAAGGAGTAAATTTTACTCTTGAGACGCATCTTAGTTGGAGTAGTAACTAGTTTGTGTGGAAGTAGCAATTCAAATTCAGGGAAATTTGCATGATTGAGTAAATTGTCTTCTTTGTTAAAATTCATATGCTTGGTTATGGATGTTGAATTGGTGGACTGAGAATGATAGAATTATGTCTTGTGAGATTTTGAGTCTATTGATGAATGGATTGAATATTTGTACCATTCTTTTCTTTCTTGTGTGAATTTCACTCATAGAATTGTTACTCTAGAACTTGCTTTGATTCTTTTTGAGACTACATTTTCATATGCATACATAAATATGATTGAAGCATTTTTCTTGAAATAGCTACTTTAATCAAATAGCCAGCCTTGTTTAGCAGTATGTTGTCTCAATATGATATCAAGTACTCTTATGACTTCTTGGAAATTCTCTGATTCCTGCCAACATAAAGCATTAAAAATGACCTATTTCTCCTTGCTTAACCCTTTTGAGCTTATTTGACTATTCTTTGTTTCGAACTCATTATGTGCCTTAAATGAAAAACTATGTTCTTACTTGATCTTAGGGAATAAGAGAACATTAGTTTTGTCATTCGATGAGTTCTTGAACAAGTGTGGGGGTGTGTATGCAGAATGGTTAAAAAAAATGTATATATGATGTTCTTTTTAAAAAAAAAATCATCAAAAAAAATATCAATAAAAAAATATAAAAAGAAGAGGGTCAACAAGGTAATAAAGGAAAAGAAAAGAATATGTAAAGGAAATTTGTATTAGGTGGAGTTAGGATGAACTTTCATGCTTGTTAATTGAACTCAGCTCTCATGCTATTTTATTCTCTAGTATTTAACTTGTCATATCCATATTACCTCATCCTTTCCCTTGACCTCGTTACAACCTTGAATAAAGTCCTCATGATTTGTGTGTGCATGTGTTCTGAGTAGTGGAGAAGTAGAAGATAAGCAAACTTATGGTAGTTCAATTTTCATGAGTTGAATTGAGTGAAATACCTACCTTTTAAACACTTGAGGGATTGAGAATGAATATTGTGAAAATCTATCATTCTTGACTCATGCTTTTCAATTGAAATATTCTTGCTTGTTGATTTGAGATGTGAAGATATATTACCTCATGAATGTTTTGATTACTTGAATGATTGGTTGCTCTTCATTTTTAAATTAAGTCTTTTAGAGTGTTTAACTTTTGAGTCTGTTTCGTTTTTTTTAGTTTTGGTCTTATTTTTTTGCCCAGGAGTGCAAAAAGTTAAGTGTGAGAGAATTTGATGATCACATATTTGATACATTAATAAGCCTTCATTTTTAGTCATTTACACTCTTCATGTACTTAATTGATTGATTTTGATTATATTTTGTAAGTTTGGACTCAAATTGGACTTAATTGAATTTTTCAGCATAATTTACGTCATATGTTATTTCTGTATTTGAGTTATATCTTGGGATGTAGGTGGTCAAATGAGGTGAATCTGATGGCATTTTAAAGATAAGAGAGAGTTCTATAACTTTCATGAAAACCTCAAAGGCCTAATCACACGAGTAGATAACTCAAATTGGGGTTGAAGCAAGAACCAGAGTGCTTTTCTTGACAGCTTAACCTATGTATACTGTTCATCACATATTTCGGGATAGAAGTTGTCAAATGGGCTGAAATTTGGATGCTGAATAGTTAAGACCCATATCTATAACTTTCATGTTGAACACTTTTCCATAATCGGACTCCTTGAAGGTGATATTGGGCTTGGAAGTCAGAATAGATGAGCTATGACTGGGCCTGGGTAGTGTGCAGTAATTTGAACGTATCTGGAGTTATAGAAATGATATTGGACTCAAACTAAAGTCATTTGAAAGCTAAGATCCAGGCCTACAACTTTTATAAAGACTACTTAGTTCAAAAATGACGAATGTAATGACTTCAGAGCTGTATGATTTTGGAGACAATGAATCTCCATAATTTTCCACTCACCAAAAGTCATTTGGCATTTTCCACTCATTTTCCACTCATCCACCCACTAATGACTCAGCCCACTTATCATTTTGTATTTCTAATCCTCTATAAAATAGGTCATTAGCAGATCATTGAAAGGTGTTAGGTGTTAGTTACCAAAATGATGTCATTTTGTTACTAGGTTTTCTTTTAATAATTTTCCTTTATTCTAAATTAAAGTAATGTTCTTCTTCTTCTTCTTCTCTCTTTCTTTCTTCTTATCTATGAGTAACTAAGTTTCATTTTACTTGGGTGAAAAGGTGAAGCTCTTGGTAATAAAGTAAGGTTAGATTTATTCTTCTCTTGTGCTTAAATGATTTATATTTTCTAGTAACCATTATACGTATTATAATTTGTTTCTTATAATTTAGAAACCATCTTTGTAAAGAAGAGTTCTTGATTTGTTGTAAATAAAATATTGGCACAATGAATGCTTTAACCCATTTATAAGTGGTGGTAATATTTTTAGGAAACATAATATAATTACGTATATTATTTTAAATAGACTTTTAATGTTGTATTTTCCGATTGGAACCTCCATGTTGCGAGGATTCTAATTGAGTTATAAAAAGAAATTAATCTTACCTTTACTTTATTTACTAAGAGTGGATCTTTTAACTCAAGTAAATAATTTTTACCGTAGTAACAAAATATTTACTTCACCTTAATTAATCTTCAACAATTCCCTGTGGATCGACCTCGGACTCCCGAGAAATTTATTACTTGAGACAACCTGCACTTGGGTTCGCAATGCAACAATTAATCCCGCATCAAGTTTGTAGACTTGTTTGAAACTAAAAATTGTGCATCATATTTGTTGGTATTTAAAATATGCAAAAGAAAAATATAGTGATGAAACATAGGAATAATTTTTTTTAGTATTAAAAATATATGAGAATTTATTTTTTAAGAAAAGAAATTTTGGGCCAACGGGCCAGCCCAGGTCGCACCAACCCGCGGCCTGGGCTTCCGCAACAAGTTTGGTTTGACCTGTTTAGATACCCCTAATAATTAGTAATACAATTTAAATAAAATGGAAATTACTAATGTTTTCAAAATCGAATCGATCATTAAATCAGAAAAGAGAAATGGTTAAAGTTTTGAGGTTCAACTGAGGTTGAACTGGGGTATATATATATATATATATATATATATATATACACACACACACACACATATATTATATATGTAATGCCTTAAGTATAATTACCTCACTATTCCTATGACCTATATTGAAGTTATCAACTCAGGCACGTCACATATTACCTCTAAACTAAACTAGACGTGAACCTTTTTTTTTTAAAATAATAATTGCTTATCCTTACTCATATATTGTGTTTATAATTACTAGTAAGCCTTATGAAGGATTGTTTTGCTTATCTTGGAACAAGCAATGCTATTTGTCTTTCAAGTTAAAAAAGTCCACTTAATTAAAAATTACCAATCCATTTATTAATTCCATTTAAAATGTTCATGAGTCATATTTGGAGAACTCTCATGGGTTTTCTTTCATAAAACGGATTGTAAGATTGCAATTCTACCTAACTGCTAAGATAATACAGAAACTAGGCATCATATATGCATGTAAGAGGTTAAGGTGTAAGCATCAATACCTATATGTAGTCACATTCGTTAGGGCTTATACCATACATATATTCATCAACAAAATACAAATATCATTAAGGGCATTAGTACCCTGTACATCACATCTATATCAGTCAATATCAACATGTACACTTTGATAACTAAAAACAACAACATCCTAGATGTAAGCTTATCACAAAAGAAGTACAGTAATCCATTTACAAGGTCAGATGGGTGGAAAGAGGATGATGACCTTGGTGAGTAGTTCATATATAACATCATGTTCATGTAGACTATGTATGAGTTGGTCACTAGTTCATACACCCACTAGCTCTCAGAGGGCTCCCAGTAGATCGATAATAGCGACATCGTCAATCTATAGTGGCAGGGACTGAAATACCTTGAAAATGTAAACAATGTGAGAATTGTAAGAATTCCCAGTAATTCTAGCAAACAAATGTCATCATGATAATTCCAATTACTTTAAGGTTTTCACAAACATTTACAGATAATAATTAAGGTAGCGTAAACCAAAACAGTTAATTATCCCCGAGGCAAATGTTCATTTTAAATATCAATGTCCAAATAATTTAACTTACAGGTTCATTATCGGATAAATCCAATATCACAGAACAATATACAGAAATAATTCTAGGATATAGTTTTATCCACAAGAACTCAGAAATATTTACAAAAAACTCAGAAAGCTGCCAATCATAATCAGAATACCAACAATCATCCACAACAATTATCCAAAATAATATACCCAATGCACAATGGCATGCAAATGCAATGCACGCTCTCTTTAATTAAAGCAATGTGATGTCATGACTGCTTTAATACCTTACAATGCTCAATTAATCAATTCATCTTTCCATAGGCTAAATCCCAGGATCCAATATCCTTATAATCAAAAGCAGGGAGTCTCATGCTTAACATACATACTTGGTGATGGACTGCTTATTAGGCCTGAGTTTATCCTATATATGACCGTATTTCGTCACACAGCTATATCCCCTAGTACTAAGGCCTCACCTGTAGTTCTCAACATAAGGGAATATAGCACATAGGATCACCTCCGTGCATGTTCGCTCTTTGCTTACCGCAAGTGCACGAGTCACACTTGTAGTTTAGCTATGAGTCAGATATCATTCCCATGAGGAAAAAATGTTAAATTAAGTGCTAAGTACAAACCAATAATTCAAGTACGTCTATTCAAGGACTTATAAATTGGAGTATTCATGTATTTGTTAATTATAAGAACTTAAAAACTATTAAATTGATGTGAGAGTTGATATTTCAAGAATAAGGATTTCTTTTTCACTTCCTATTTCAATTGATAACAAGTAATCTTTATGAGCAATATAAATGAAATGACTAGGTTAGCTTGGGAATCAAAATTAGTTAAAAGCCTATGTCTAGGTCAATTAACCTCGCTTCCATTACCTAATTCACTATATTTCCATGAGAACTAGAGTAAATCCACTCATTAAGATCTATTCCCAACTGATTACTATGCATGGTCAATAGGTATATTCCTATCCTATTAACGAATCATCGCATCTAACCCAATTGAATGAAATAGAACATGCATCAATCATACACACGATCTTAAATCCAAATTCCTATGTCTAGGTTCATTAGATTTAAACAAATCAATTGAAAGATGATCAGACTAACAAAGCATTAAGCACAATATAACTGAACAAAAGCCAAATCATGTATATAACTCAAAGGATTATAAGTTTAATTAACATCCATAGGAAGATCCAAAGAAAAACCCTATAACAGCCTAGCCAGCCATGACAAACGAAAATACAACAAGGATAATCATAGTCATGGAGATAGAGATAAGAAAGGAGAAGAAAAGGGAAGAACAAAACTTAGGGAGATGATCCTTCAAGCTTCAATCCTCCACCAAGGTGAAGAAAGCTTCCAATCTTGGCTATTTCTGCTTCTTTTCTACCCAAAAATCGTAACCCTAGCAGCTGTGTCTATTTCTAAAATTTTTCTCCAAGGAAAAACTAATAGAACAGTATTTATAGATGAAATTAACTTCTGTGCACCGCGACCCTCATCTTTGCGCGTCGCGACCCTACTCAGTTAGGTTACTGGGGCCGCGACCCTCACTACATGCGCGCCGTGGCCCTGAAGCCTCAGGTTGAAGTACTGGAATGCTGTTGATGCACCAAGCGCCACGGCCTTCATGTGTGTGCGCCGCGGTCCTCTAAGATGGGATGCTCCATAGACTTTTCCACCCTATGCTGAGTCTTTACTTGTATCAAATTATCCATTTTGAGCCCACCTACAATTAAGAATTCACCCAGTTAAGCATAAGTGCACAATCTACTTAATTCATCAATGAATTGGAAAGATTTTCTCAAAAGCAGAATGGAAAACATTAATCAAGAAATTGAATGAAAATAAAGTCAAAGTCTTCCATTCATGCCTCAAAACAAGGACTAAGCAATCGTAAAACACACATACAGGGGCAGGAATAACTACATTTCAAGGAGTTATCACACCCCCAAACCTAGATTTTTGCTAGTCCTCGAGCAAAACAAAGTATTATCAGCATTCATCCAGCATCTAATCATGAATTTCATTTTCACTTAACCTAATCTAGTGTTCAATGATTGTATAAGCCTCAAAGATTGCTCATGCATCATAATCAGCTTCACACATGCATATTTTTAGCATGATAACATTCAAGGTCTCTTATCCAACAAATGACATCTCCCACAAGCATGCAAGCTAAACTTCTACTCTTCAGTTTATACACATCCAGATAAGTTTATAAGCATACAGGCATATAATTCATAAAATCCACAGGATTGCCATAAAAAATCTCTCTCCACTAATGTAAATCATACACAAATGAGGATCAAAAGGGTCTTTCACAACTTATAATGTAAGGCCAGGAATTATAGGATGAAGAACAAAAGGGAATGGATTTAACACAAACATTGAGAATCATACTCATACGATTTCAAGACATGAGCTCAATTAAAACTATCAGGGTATTCAAAATCAGAACTCCTTAGAACCATTCAATGCCTTTTGTAGTTAACTTTTCTTTTCCTTTTCTTTTGCTTTACTTGTCTCTCTTCTTTTTCTTCTTTTTTTTTTAACTTGAGCAAAGCAATATTTTTCTTTTTGCAGATGGTTCTTCCAAGTTCATTATTGAACTTAATTTACACAATACCCCTAATTACCGAACTCACAACAAGAAATCATATGGTATGAACTCAACCAACAATGATGGTAAGATAATAAATGCAATGTTTTCACATGCATCAAGAATGGTTACATGATATGGTATATGTAGGTGATAAAAGAAATAAGGCCAACATATATATAGCTTCAAAGGGGGACCTAAGGATATACTCATGTCAAGGTAAGCTTTTTAAGGCTCAATCGGTCCAAACAATGCCCTTATCATTTCCTCAATCATGCATAATCTAGGATTTCGCTTCAAGAGAGTTTCAAAACAATATTACATAAAAATGAAATCTATACAAGTACTTCCCATAAACATTTTTTAAACATGCATACAACTTATTTTCATGCTACACAAGCATACAAGTGGGAAATAAAACCATGCATATGAAGAGACAAACAATGATTCTCATACTTCAAAATCACGCAAAGTTCCGCTAAAAGAGGCAAATTGCAAACATTCATATCATCGGACAATCATTACCACACTAGCAATTCGCGCAAGCCATTAATTTCATCTAAACAATCAAGCAAAACCTATGTTGTGCACATTGTATAAAAAAAATTATCATGTGCACTTCATATATACCAAAAAAAAATATATGCACTATGATTAGCATATATGAACAAAGCAGTTATAATCAGTTATATAATTAAAAACCAAATGCAATTATAGACACCTCCCAAACCTGAGGGAAACAGTGTCCTCACTGTACATAGTATGAGCAAGTTTCAACAAAAAATAAAAGGAAAAATGCCCTGTGTGCATCAGATGATATCCTCATCAGAAGAAGTCGCCTCCTCAGCATCCTCATCATGATCCGAATCCTGCGGCGGACGAGATGGGCCAGCCACTGCCACGGGTGGGAATTGGGGCACAGGGTAGTGATCCATGGGGAAGCCTGACTGCTGAGTCATCCACCTCTGGGTCTGAATAATATAGGCAAGCTGGGCATCAACAGAGGCGCGCCATGCAATATTTGGGACAGGAGCTGAACTAGACGCCTCATGAGTCTGTCGCTGTCGCGGAGGCGCAGGAGCAGGATCAGGAGATCCTCCCAACCGCTCAATGATGGAGTCAGTGATGGGCTGTTTCACCTCAGATAGCTCCTCATTAGTCTCCCAAGTAACATGTGCCGCCCGGCAAAGCTCCTGAATGAGGGAAGGGAAGTACAAAGTCTGGGCCTCCTCGACCGCTCGCCGAATCCGAGAATGGATGACCTGAGCCACATTAATATGGTGGCGCTCGAGGATAGCATAAAGAAGGATCGCTCGGTCCCGAGTAACCTGGGACATGTTCCCAAATGGAGTGAGGCAGTGAGAGATAAAATGATATCACACCTTGGCCTCAGGGGTCAAGCAGCGCCGAGGAAAAAAACAAGGGCGCTGAATATCCACAGTCAAGGTCCATGGTACCGGGAGAGACTCAGGACTACAAATGCGAACAGTTACAACAGTGAGGTCAATCCCCTCCTCCGGCTCTCATTGCATAAATTGCTCATAATCACAAATCTCAGGTGTCTGGTCTAACCCTAGAATGCGCCTGATATCATCAGGGGAGTACGAGACAATGCGAGTGCGCACCTGCGCAGTAGTGTGGCTGGCCGAGAAAGTAGCATTCGCATAGAATTCACGAACAACTGGCAGAACAGCAGCTTTCGGATGAACAGTGAACCTCTGCCAGTGATGATGAGTAATGAGGTCCTGGATATCGCGGTGGATACCCTGAGTAAAATCAAAGTCGCGCTCAGGAATAACTAGTTTTTTAACCAGGATGCTATACCGCTCAGCCACGTCAGCTGAAATAAACCTTCGCCTATCAAACACAGGAGGCGAAGGTTCCCTTTGTGGCCTACTGCTGGAAGCTTGGCATCGAGAAGTCATAATGAAGCGTAGAGGGTACCTAACCTTGCAAAAAGAATGCCCAAAATTAGAAAATAGAAAAGATAAAGGAAGGTAAAACATAGAACAGGGTATCAACATATGAATAAGGCAGTAATGAAGCTAATAGGGCCACCCAACACAACAAAAAGTGGAAAGAACCATTTCTGGGCATTCTGAGTGAGAGGGCCGCGGCCCCCAAAGGTCACGACCGCGGCGCGCAAGCCCAGAAGCGCAAAAATGGCTGCCCTGTTCCATGGCTACCCCAAACAGTTTAAATAACAACATACATCAAAAAACACTAAACAAACAACCTACATTATACAAGATTACTTACTTATTAACTAAAATCTAGCTCCTACAACTAAGAAATATACAGAAATGGAAGAGAATGCATAAAAACAAATGGTAAAAGGGGTTAGATCTTGTTACCTCGTGGAGAAAATGAGAATGGGGATGCAATAGAGCCTAAAATCCACCGGGAGAGGAAGAGAAATAGGAAGGGAGAAAGAGAAACTGAGAGAGGGAAGGGGAAAATGATAGAAATGGGAGGGGAGGGTGATTTAACATGGTTCGCCGCTGAGCGCGGCGACCCCCATGGTGTCACGGCCGCAGCACGCATCAGAGTGAAACGCGCGTTTCACTCTAGTGCTTTTTTTTTTTAGGGTCACGGCGGTCATCAGTAAAGGTCGCGGCCGTCATGAGGGGCCGTGGCCCTGAGGCCCCTAGTTTTTGGCCTGGAATACACAGAGCGCCGCGGTGCAACCTTATGGGGGCCGCAGTGCATTAAGTCTGACTGCAGAATTCTGCAGCAGACTTTATTTCTGGTCAATTGGTGCCTCTTTTAGGCCTTCTACACCTATAAAACTTGTTTAAAGTATTTATTTACAAATTGGACCACAAAAACATGCTGAAAATGTTAAATCTACTTATTAAGCTATTTAAAAACTTAAAGGTAAAGAAACAAACCCTTGGGTTCCCTCCCAAGAAGGGCCTAATTTATAGTCCCGGCAGGACTTTGGTAAATTCAAGTTGGAGCTAATAGTGTGAGGGAGGACTTCTCCCTGTCAATTTCTCCTCCAAAATAAGGTTTTAGGTGTTGGCCGTTAACCTTAAAGCTTGTTGACCCATCCAGTAGGGCTACTTCCACTGCTCCATGGGGAAAAACCTTTATCACCACAAAGGGTCCCGACCACCTTGATTTAAACTTTCCAAGGAAGAGCTTAAGCCTGGAATTATAAAGGAGAACTTGCTGGCCTTCATTAAATCTTTTCTGGACTATTTTTTTGTCATGCTAATATTTGACCTTCTCCTTATATACTTTTGCATTCTCATAGGCTTGTAGCCTAAATTCATCTAGCTCATTGAGTTACAAAAGTCTATTCTCACTGGCAGCTTGTAAGTTGAAGTTGAGTCGCTTTATTGCCCAATAAGCACTATGCTCAAGCTCAACCGGTAGGTGGCATGCTTTCCTAAATACCATATTATATGGAGACATCCTAATAGGGCCCTTATAAGCAGTCCTATAAGCCCACAGTGCGTCATCTAACTTCCTTGACCAATCTTTTCTGGTTAGACACATTGTTTTCTCTAAGATCCACTTTATTTCGTGCTTAAAGACTTCTGCTTGCCCACTTGTCTGTGGGTGATAGGGAGTGGCGACCCGATGCTTCATACCATACTTGGCTAAGAGGGCTTCAAAGTACTTGTTACAAAAATATGACTCTCCGTCACTAATGATGACTCTAGGTGTTCCAAACCTAGTGAAGATTTGCTTCTTCATAAAGCCAATTACTACCTTTGAATCATTGGTAGGAAATGTGCCTCCACCCATTTGGACACGTAGTCCACAGTCACAAGTATGTATTGATTCCCAAATGAGGGAATAAAGGAGCCCATGAAGTCAATACCCTATACATCAAAGATCTCAACTTCGAAAATGAAGTTAAAAGGCATCTCATTTCTTCGAGAAATGTTTCCAGATTTCTGGCACCGATCACATCGTTGCACATGCGAATTTGCATCCTTAAATATCATTGGCCAATAAAAGCCAGATTGGAGCACCTTCGCTGCAGTCCTAGCACAACTGTAATGTCCACCATATAAAGAAGCATGACATTCGTTCAGGATTTGCTCCACTTCCTCCATGGGTACACATCTCCTCAACATCTGGTCAGAGCACTACTTAAACAAAAATGGCTCATCCCAAATGTAGCGCCTGACATCGTACAAGAATTTCTTCTTCTGATGAGAGGTTAAATCCAGCGACAGCACACCACTCACAATATAATTCACTAAGTCTGCATACCAAGGATAGGATTTAGTGATGGCTACAAACAGCTGCTTGTCTGAAAATGTTTCCCTGATTATGATCGCTTCAACTTGAGTTTCTTCATTCTCAAGTCTCGAAAGGTGGTCTGCCACTTGATTTTCTGCACCTTTCTTATCCCTAATCTCCAGATCAAACTCTTGTAGAAGTAAAACTCATCTAATCAATCGAGGTTTTGCATCTTTCTTGCTCACTAAATACTTTATGGCAGAGTGATCTGTATACACTATCACTTTGGTCCCTACCAAATAAGCTCTAAACTTGTCAAACGCAAACACAACTGCCAGCAGCTCTTTCTCTATTGTTATGTAGTTCAGTTGGGCATCGTTAAGTGTCTTGCTCGTATAATATATGGAGCGGAACACCTTATCCCATCTTTGTCCTAACACTGCACCCACAGCATAATCACTGGTGTCGTACATAAGCTCAAAAGGTAGTTACCAATCTGGAGTAATAATTACTGGTGCTGAGACCAGTCTCTTCTTCAGCTCCTCAAATGACCTGGCATGAATCATCAAAAGTAAACTGGATATCTTTCTCCAGAAGGTTGCAAAGAGGCTTGGCTATGTTTGAAAAATCCTTAATGAACCTCCAATAGAAACCCGCATGGCCAAGAAAATTGCGGATTCCTTTCACTGTGTTAGGCGGAGGAAGCTTATCTATTACCTCAATCTTTGTCTTATCCACTTCCATCCCTCTAATAGAAACCTTATGGCCAAGAACTATTCCTTCTTGGACCATAAAGTGACATTTTTCCTAGTTCAGGACAAGGTTGGTTTCTTCACACATCTTCAGCACGGATGATAAAGTTTACAAACAGCTATTATAATCATCCCCAAACACTGAAAAGTTGTCCATAAACACTTCCAAGTCATGCTCTATCATGTCTGCAAAAATGGCCATCATGCAACATTGAAAGGTTGCAGGAGCATTGCATAACTCGAATGACATCCTACGAAACGCAAATGTACCATAGGAACAAGTAAAAGTTGTCTTCTCTTGGTCCTCAGGCGCTATGGCAATTTGGTTATATCCAGAATAACCATCCAAGAAGCAGTAATAAGCCTTTCTTGCTAGCCTATCCAATATCTGGTCTATGAACGGAAGCGAAAAATGGTCCTTCCGAGTGGCCTTGTTCAACTTGCGGTAGTCCATGCATACCCTCCAGCCTGTGACTTTATGAGAGGGAATCAACTCATTATTTTCATTGGTGACTACCGTCATGCCACCTTTCTTCGGAATGCATTGAATCGGTGAGACCCAAGGGCTGTCAGAAATAGGAAATATTATGCTTGCATCCAGCCACTTAATCATTTCCTTCCTTACCACTTCTTTCATAATCGGATTGAGCCTCCTTTGATGTTCCACAACTTCATTTTGATTATCCTCTAACAGGATCTTGTGCATACAGATAGAATGGCTAATGCCTTGGATATCAGCAATAGTCCATCCAATAACATATTTATAATGCCTCAGCACACGGAGAAGTTTATCCATTTGATCATCAGAAAGGGATGATGATATAATTACTGGGAGAGTGGAGGTTGCTCCTAAATATGCATACTGCAGATGATTGGGCAGAGGCTTCAATTCAAGCCTCGGAGGTTCCTCAATGGAAGGCTTAGATGCCTCCTTTGTTGCTTTGGACTCCAAGGTTTCAAACTTGGGTGGGTGATATTGCCTAGGGACTGCCTCTAGGTGCTTAATAAAATCTATCACATCGTCCCTAAGCTCTTCATCATTACCAGTTGATGAAGCCAATGCCACAGCAAGGGAGTCTTCTTGGATATTGGCTTGGAATGAATCATTAATGATGTTATCCAATATCCCAACATAAGAACACTCTTCCTGATCTTGAGGAAACTTAATTATTTTGAATATATTGAAGGTTACCTCTTGATCTTGAACTCTCATTGTTAGTTCACCTTTTTGTACATCAATAAGCGCTCTCCTTGTAGCTAGGAACGGCCTACCTAGGCTCAATGGGACCTTATGATCTCTTCTATATCCAGAATTACAAAATCTGCAGGGAATATAAATTTGTCCACTTTAACCAGAACATCTTCCACTATTCCCCTTAGATACGTATAAGAACGATCGGCTAGCTGGAGGGTTACGGATGTGGGCTTGCATTCTCCCAAACCTAACCTCTGGAATATGGATAGGGGCATGAGATTAATGCTTGCCCCCATATCACATAATGCTTGGCCTAGGAAATTCTCTCCTATGGCACAAGGGATAGTAAAGCTTCCCGGATCCTTCAGCTTTGGGGGAAGCTTCTGTTGCAAAACGGCACTGCATTCCTCAGATAGTGCCACCGTTTCAAACTCACCCAGCCTATGTTTCTTAGACAATATATCCTTCATGAATTTAACATAGCTGGGCATCTGTTCCAAGGCTTCAGCAAAAAGGATGTTGATATATAATTTCTTGAAAACTTCCAAGAATTTCTTAAACTGCTCATCCATCTTATGCTTGATTTGCCTACTAGGAAAAGATAGAGGATGTACATAAGGTCTATTCTCCACTCTCTTGCCCTCGGGCTTCCTTTGGACTATACTTTCGTCCTTTTCACTTTCCTCCACTTTCTTGTCATCCACCTCCTTGTGGTCTATTTCACCTTGGTCTTGCTTCTCAGCTACTTCATCTTCCAACAATCTAGTCTTTGGATTACCCTCTATGTCTTTGCCACTCCTCAGTGATATGACCTTATAGTCCTCATTCGAGGCACCCTTTGGATTATTCACTGTGTTACTTAGGAAGGTGCCTGGGGGTCTGTTGTTGATCGCATTTGCCAGCTGTCCCACTTGAGTTTCTAATGCTCGCATCGAAGCCGTTTGACTTTGAATAATGGAATCATTCTTTGCTAAGTGAGCATCTGTCCTTGCCATGTGGGAGTCAGTCTTAGTGATGAAAGTATCATTCTTGGCCATCAACTGCATGAACATATCCTCCAAAGCAGGCTTCCTTTCTTACATTGGCTGTCTCTGTTGAGCTAGGAACCCAGGAGGGTTATACTGACGTTCATTTCCAGGAATATTGGAGGAGGAAGAGGGCCCTAGGTTGTCCCTCCAGGAGAAATTGGGATGATTCCTCCATCCAGGATTGTACTGATTTGCATAAGGGTTGTTCTGGGGTGGCCGATAGTTGCTAACATATTAAGCAGTTTCTGAACCAGAGGTGCATCTATCAGTTGCATGATTATCCCCACATCGATCACATAGAACAAAAGGGCTTTGATGTGGCCTTGCCCCCAAACTATCCAATTTATTAGCAATTAATGCCACCTGAGTGGAAAGTGATGTGATGGCATCAACATCATGCACTCCAGCTGCTCTTCTTGGGGTACTTCTTGGAGACTGCCATTGATAGCTATTGGCCGCCAATTCCTCTAGAAGCTTGTTAAGGGTCAAAACGTGTTGCCCATTTGCTAACCGCAAGTGCACGGGTCGCACAAGTAATACAGATACAGAGTAAAAGTTTGTTCCCACGAGGATATTCGATTATAAAGCCAAGTACCAACCAATAGCTTAATCAATTCTAGACAAGGACATAAAAATAGGAAAATAATATACAAACTATCTAACCTACAAAAGCAATAAACCTAAAAGCGGTTAGGTTTCAGGAAATCCTTCTTCACCCCCTACATCTATCAACAACATGCAATTCCCCTCATAAACACAAATGCATTGATTAGGTTAGCTTGAGAATCTTCATTAGTCAAAAGCCTATGTCTAGGTCAATCAACCCTGGTTTCAATTGCCCAACTCACTAAGTTTCCTTGAGAGCCAGTGCAACTTCCACTCATGAACGATCTATTCTCAATCTCCTACTATACATGGTTAATAGGTATATTTCTATCCTATTAACGAATCAACTCATCTAAGCTAATTGAACTCGCTGAACATGTATCAATCATACCATATCCATATCAACAAATCCCTATGTCTAGTTCATTTGCTAATATTGAGATCATGCAATTGAGGCCAACCAAGAACAAGCATTAAACACAGATAATAATTGAACCATAATCAAACATCCATACAAACTTAGAGAAAAACACATCATTCATATATATAAAAGGATCCAAAATATTCTTAAACAAAGCTTAGCTATACAAAAGATAAGGAAGATAAGAGAGAAAGGGAAAAGAGATAAAGAAGCTCATTGATTTGTCTCTGAAGCTTGAATCCTCCTTCAATCCTTTGATCCTGGCCTTCAATCCACCACCAATGAAGATCTAGCCAAGCTATCTAACCTAAAACTAACCTAAACTAACTAAACTAACAAAACCTAAAAAGAGAGAGATGGCCAAATGGCCAAAACTCAGAAAAATAGAGAGAAAACAGAGAGAGATGGGAAGAGTCTTTGATAAAAATGTATAAAAATCTATTTATAGGCTCAGCAGCCGCCTTCACGCGGCGGCCACATATGTGCGCCGCGGCGCACAATGGGTCGGTCTATGTACCGCCGCAACGTTCACTTCACTACGCCGCGGCGCTATTGCCTCTAGTCCAGTATGACCAGGTGAAAATCCTCTTTCTTGCCGCCGCGGCGTGCTTTCCGCTATGCGCCATGGCGCGTGATTCTTTGGAATGCCAATTTGGCTTCCTCTTCCTCTTTAAGCTCAATTGCTCCATATTTAACCTTGTTTGGAGACCCTCCTATCATAGAGAAAACATCAAATCAATAACATATATAAATCTACTCAATCCATGATCATTAAAGCTCAGTTTTTCATAATAACACATCAGAAAGACTTAGATTCAGAATATATCAAATATAAGCACAAAACCCTTTAAATATGCATTTAAACAAGGACATAGCATTCATTCTAGCACAAGGATAGGGCACAAATATCTGCATTCTATGTAGCTATCAAAGCTCAAAGGCATCATCAAAAGATTTACTTAACAATGAACCACCGGCTGCAGCATCTACTATTGGACGGTGATGATGTAACAAACCCTTGTGGAAAGAGTAAATCTGGTGCCAAGGTGGTATCTCATGATGTGGGCACTTCTTAGAAGATCTTTATATCTTTCCCAAGCTTCATGCAGGGATTCAGATTCAGTCTGGGCGAATGAGGTGATATCATTCACCATTTTCGCAGTCTTAGCAGGGGGAAAATATTTGTTGAAGAACTTGGTACAAACCTCCGCCCAAGTTATAATGGATCCTACTGGAAGAGAATGTAACTAACTTTTGGCTCTATCTCTAAGTGAGAATGGGAAGAGCCTTAAACGAATGGCATCATCAAAAACGTCATTATGCTTGAACGTGTCGCAAATCTCCAGAAAGTTTGAGAGATGCGCATTTGGGTTTTCTTTGGATAAGCCGCCAAACTGTACAGAAGTTTGAATCATTTGGATTATGGCCGGCTTTATCTCAAAATTATTTGCCCGGATGGCAAGACATCTGATGCTGGATTGTAGATTATCCATTTGAGGAGTAGCAAACTCCCTCAATGGTCTGGAGCGACTATCGTCCTCTAACTAAAGCGTGACATTATCTTCTGCCATCTTATAATGAATTACCTGAAAAAATTAAGATTAAGAAAAAAATTAAATTAATATGGACAAAAGAAACTTGAACTAAAGATACTTAAATTCGTTGTTTATATTAGCTAATCTAAATTTAAACCGTCGATTCCCCGACAACGGCGCCAAAAACTTGTTCGCTCTTTGCTTACCGCAAGTGCACAGGTCACACTTATAGTTTAGCTAGGAGTCAGATATCGTTCTCATGAGAAAAAAATGTTAAATTAAGTGCTAAGTATAAACTAATAATTTAAGTACGTCTATTCAAGGACTTATAAATTGGAGTATTCATATATTTGTTAATTATAAGAACTTAAAAACTATTAAATTGATGTGAGAGTTGATATTTCAAGAATAGAGATTTCTTTTTCACTTCCTATTTCAATTGATAATAAGTAATCCTTATGAGCAATATAAATGAAATGGCTAGGTTAGCTTGGGAATCAAAATTAGTTAAAAGCCTATGTCTAGGTCAATTAACCCCGCTTCCATTACCTAATTCACTATGTTTCCATGAGAACTAGAGTAAATCCACTCATTAAGATCTATTCCCAACTGATTACTATGCATGGTCAATAGGTATATTCCTATCCTATTAACGAACACTACTAGAAATTTGGGTTTTAGAGACCGATTTTTCGGTCTCTAAATCAAGTAAATCGGTCTCTAAAATAATTAGAGACCGATTTAGAGACCGATTTTAATCGGTCTCTAAAAGTCTCGTCGCTAAATATTAGAGACCGATTTAGAGACCGATTTTATAGAGACCGATTTTTTTGGTCTCTAAATCAGTCGATAATTATTGGTCAATTATTGGTCAAATATACTTAAAAAAAAAGCATATTAGAAACCGATTTAGAGACTGATTTTTTAGAGACTGATAAATCGGTCTCTAAATCAGTCTTTAAATCCGTCTCTAAATCGGTTTCAAAAAACATGAATATATTATATATTATACTAAACTAGAGACCGATTTATCAGTCTCTAAATCGGTCTCTAAATCTGTCTCTAAATCAGTCTCTCAAAGGCTAAATATATTATATATTTTATAAAATCGGTCACTAAATCGGTCTCTATATATAAAAAAATAAAAAAAAAATAAAAAATTGCTAGAAAGAAATTATTATGGAGTTCCAGTATTAACAAAAATCCTCGAGGCTATAGGATTTCTAATATTTAGAGTATAAGCAACATAAATCCTTATTAACAAACTAAGCTAACATACTTTTTACAATGTAGCAAGTTTATCAAATTAAATTCATCAGATATATGGAGAGCAATAAATTAAATAGCATACTAAACACTTCACAAGTTAAACTTTAGTTTATCCGCAACTATATTATTCATTCAACAAGAAGAAAATTATGGTCACAACCAAATATATGCAGAAAATTATGTCTCAAACAAAGATAATTTAAAAAAATGAAAAATAATGAATATTAGTGTTTTTAGCGCAAATTTTGTTGATACGCCAAATCTTGCTTTAAGTAAAGCTAGTTCTGAATGTCCTACTCTCACATGCATTGACTTAAAAAGTACATTCGTGGATTACAATAAAACTTTCACTATTTAAGTATTAAATAAGAAATATCAGTGGCAGCCCACGGTCTTACTCCCATACTGTTTGGTGATATCACAATAATTTTACCATCATATCAAGAAGTCATTTTTTGAATTAAAAAGTCATTTTCTAACCAATGGATTTCTATGGATCTTATCAATACGTAATAGCTCTAATTGGATTCACATTGAAAGAATAAGAACTAAAAAATTTGATTGGGTCAATATTCTATCAGCATTTTTTGTCATTTTCTCCAATAAGCTTTTAACTACTTCCATGCAATAGATTATCAGGTAACATAGTCTCCATCGCCAATATATGAAACAGGATAAGGCATATTTCATAAATTATAACGCCAAAGAAAGAACGCAATTTAGCCCATTCCCTGCCCTCCCTTCTCACCCTAAAATAAAAAAGATGACCAACATCAAAATTAATCCTTATCGCAAACTATCTTCATTAGAAATTTTCACCTTCTTAATGGCTTAGCTTCTTTTTTATATCTTTTTTCCATACTTCATAACAAATCCAGGCCAAAAGATTTTTATACGATATATATTATTTAAAAAGGTGTAGTCTGAATACAGTGATTAGTGACTAGTGACTACCATGGTATTAGAAAGTGTATCCAATAGAGTATACCTACAAAACCATGGAGGCCGCTCAGATAAACCCACATTAATATCAACTTCTAGCCTTTGCTTGCTATCTTTGTTAGGCTTGGCAGTTGTAATGTTGAAAGTTTTGCCTCTGCTGATTCATCCCTCCTGTTGTCACCCCATTCTGCTGATTTCATTACACATAAATAATGTAGAAAGTACCGCAAAAGACTGCACCATCAAAATCTTCTTTAATTAACACATATTATTGAGCAAATCATGATATTAACATTACTTTTATACCCATAATTCTGCATGCAGGCAGTTCTATTCTATTATGTTCTATCTTAGCTCAAGTAAACCTCAATTAAACTATTTACTGCTAAACTTAGACAAAACTGGGTTTTAGTTGTGCATCAATGTAAATACAAGTATTTTGCAGATTGCAGATATATACAACTTACCTGTCTTTGCGGTGACACCGGACACCAAGAATGCGCGATTCACCCCCCTTGAGCACTTTGGAGGGCAAGTTGACCGGGTTCACACGTAGTTTTTCAATTTCCACCACAGGCCACTGTACTAACTGTTTTCCGGATTTATGAAGCCAGATAGCCCTTGGAATAGAACCAATATTTCAAATGCCAAAAATCATGTTCACATAAAAAAAACAAATTGAATACCAAGTCATTTTTAACATGGATTAAAGGTTGCAATGTACATGTGTCAGAATGCGAAGTCACCAAAAAGATGAAGCCAATAAAAACTTTGGGAATTGCACTCTTACCTTTTCCACCAGATTTTGGTGAACTACTTATTCGGATTCAAATGGACCTACAACATTCAACCAAACAATAATTTCAGTAAGGTAAACATGATCAATATCCCAAAGTCTTCATTTCAAGCACCAACTGCATCACAAAAAGAAGCTCTAGTACTTGCACACTCCACGAAAGCGAAGTGCAAAGATACTAGAATAATGAAGCTAACCTTCTTTAGAAAACTGAACCCTCCTTCCTTTGTTGATTTTGTTGCACTGTCAACTTTCCCTTTTAGGGATCCTTCTAAGAAAAAACATATAGGAAAAAAAAATCAGTAATCTTATATGCAAATAAAAGGATAATTTATCAAAGACATCTCTAACCTGAAAAATGAAAAAAAAGTATACATACATTAAAAAAAAAGAAAAAACCAGCTTTACCATCTCATATCTTACAACAGAGAAGAATCCAGAAATTCATGAGAGACTATCAGTGGCAGCATCTATCCCGTATGTCATTTAATTATAAAACATCAAAGTGTAAAACAGATTTGGATAAAAGGAATTCAAACAGATCACACAATTGCTTACGCTAGCAGCCAAGTGAGAACTTAAGCTTTGTAAGGAAGCGTTTTGTTCAAGTGTCAGCCATAAACAGTAAGAAAAGCAAATAAAATGAAGTAGCAATTCATGATTTTAGCATGATTGTTGTAACAATAAAATTAAAAAGTCATTTCTTGGTTATACTTGAAATTTTATGGATAACTTATAGGAAACCCCAAAATAAAAGGTCAACAATATTACCTCCGGAGCAAGCTTCTTACAATGGCCACACCTAGCAAGTAAAATTCAAAATAAAAATTATATATTAAGAATCATGAGAAAGAACACTGCAACCCCATAACATCAGAGTTTTAGGGATTTGTGCATGGTAACAGGAATCATCAAGTATCCATAAACATCAGAAAATGAAGAAAAAAAAGCATTGTTTACCATCGGTTCTGGCACGCTTGGAAGCTGAAGAGTTTCTATTATAAACCTGCAGACCAAAAAATGGAGAAAGAAAACGTTATTATCCTTTGCATTCTGGTAATTGTATAGGTGACTAAGATTGGTTTAATTGGTTCGATAGGTAAAAATCAGAATAACAATTGATTCAACGCTAATCAAATTGGTCCAGGAATCATAAAATTGTAATAAATCTGCCTGATGACAAAATTCTACAAACAAAAACGAATTCGTGGGTAAAGGAAAGGAACCAAAATTGCAAATGAGAGAGAATCGATTAAAAAAAACTGAAGCATGAAGAATTGAGACCGAAGAGCAAATAGGGTTAAATGAAGGAATGGGAGAGGAGAGCATTTACCTGAGACATGAGAGCGAGCAGTGTGTAATGCTTAGTGAATGAATGCCCAAACCAAAAATCATTGTCAAATGGTATCCCTAAATATAGCAGAGGTCGGCGACGGCGACTGAGCGGAGGGAGGGTCGAAGGCGAAGGCGTTGCCCAGGTGGAACGACAGCGAACGTTCGAGCGACGAGTCGGGGCGGGTTTCGATTCGGCGTCGCGACGTCTGGGCCCACACCCACGCGTCGAGTTGTGAGGGTCGAGCGGCGAGGGCGAGCAGCGAGCACCGAGGGCGAAGGGCGACGGCCAAGGGCGAGAGCGAGGTGAGGGGTCGAGCGGCGACGGGCTTGTGGCCGGCGGTGAGGGTGAGGAGAGACAAAGCAGCTATGAGGGTGAGAGAGTGGCGAAGCGGTGAGTGTATTAGGGTTTGAAATGAGAAAAAAATTGAAGGGGTGGGAGGGGGGCGATATGATAAACTTTTAGAGACCGAATTTTCGATCTCTAACTTTTTTTTAATTTTTTTTATTTAGAGACCGAATTTGTGGTCTCTAACTATTTTATTTTTTTGAATTTTTATATTTTTTATTTTTTAGCGACCGAAATATCGGTCTCTAATTTTTTATTTTTTTAGCAACCGATAATTTGGTCGCTACTTATTTATTTTTTTTGTTGTTTAAATTTTTTATTTAGAGATCGAAATATCAGTTTCTAATTCGGTCTCTAAAAAATTTAGAGACCGAATTAGAGACCGATTTTATTTCGGTGGTAAATTAATTTTTTTTTCTTAATCGATCTCTATTTCGGTCTCTATAGAGACCAAAATAAATCGGTCTCTAAATCAGTCTCTAACAGCTAAAATTCTAGTAGTGGAATCATCGCATCTAACCCAATTGAATGAAATAGAACATGCATCAATCATATACACGATCTTAAATCCAAATTCCTATGTCTAGGTTCATTAGATTTAAACAAATCAATTGAAAGCTAATCAGACTAACAAAGCATTAAGCACAATATAATTGAACAAAAGCCAAATCATGTATATAACTCAAAGGATTATAAGTTTAATCAACATCCATAGGAAGATCTAAAGAAAAACCCTATAACAGCCTAGCCAGCCATGACAAACAAAAATACAACAAGGATAATCATAGTCATGGAGATAGAGATAAGAAAGGAGAAGAAAATGGAAGAACAAAGCTTAGGGAGATGATCCTTCAAGCTTCAATCCTCCACCAAGGTGAAGAAAGCTTCCAATCTTGGCTATTTCTACTTCTTTTCTACCCAAAAATCGTAACCCTAGCAGTTGTGTCTATTTCTAAAATTTTTCTCCAAGGAAAAATTAATAGAACATATTTATAGATGAAATTAACTTTTGCGCGCCGCGGCCCCCATCTTTGCTCGCCACGGCCCTCCTCAGTTAGGTCACTGGGGCCGCGGCCCTCACTATATGTGCGCCGCACTACATGCGCGCCGCGACCCTGAAGCCTTGGGTTGAAGTACTGGAATACTGTTGATGCACCAAGCGCCGTGGCCCTCATGTGTGTGCGCTGTGGCCCTCTAAGCTGGGATGTTCCATAGGCTTTTCCACCTTATGTTGAGTCTTTACTTGCATCAAATTATCCATTTTGAGCCCACCTACAATTAAGAATTCACCCAATTAAGCATAAGTGCACAATCTACTTAATTCATCAATGAATTGAAAAGATTTTCTCAAAAGTAGAACGTAAAACATCAATCATGAAATTGAATGAAAATAAAGCCAAAGTCTTCCATTCATGCCTCAAAACAAGGACTAAGCAATCGTAAAACACACATACAGGGGCAGGAATAACTACATTTCAAGGAGTTATCAGTGCACAAGAGGATCATGTCCAATATCTTTTAAGTCTGAGCACTTAAAGATTTTATATTATCATACAAATCTTTATCTTTCTAACTCAACTTTAATAGTCTCAAAAGACCATTTCAACTTTTTCCATGCATGCTCATCATTGATGCAATTGTGCCATATTTATAATCAACCCAAAATATCCAATAATCATAAGCAATATATATATATTGCAAAAGATAACACAACTCAAATATAACAACTTTAGGTCATTTTATGTCCTGTGCCTTATTGCTGAATTTTTCATCAACAAGTATATTAAATTTCATACTCATGATATGATAAGGACATGTGTCAGCTCATCTGTTTTATAAGCTATCTTATCTAAGTGTTTATGAGTCAGCTTATCACTTTTAGTAATCATTGATGTGTATGAAGCATGCATATAATTTTGTCTTAGTTAGCATTTAATTATTGCATATTTTGTGTTGATTTTTAATATATATCTTAGGTTTTTATTCCTTTAGTTCAGATGACTGCGTTTTGTTTTTATATTTCGTAGGTGAATGGATTTGTGACTTTGAAGCACCAAAATATAAAAAGCTAAACTAAAAGAGGAGGTGCAGAAAGAACCACACCTTGGCCATGGAATGATCCACACCCATAGAACCTGTTGCTGAAGAGAAACAAGCAAAACAGCAAGCTCCAAGGCCAGCCCGTCGAACCTGCCACGGCCGTGGAGTATTTTGACCATTTACACACGATTAAGAGCAAGTCAGTAAGATCCACGGCCAGCCTGTGGCAGCTGCCACGGCCGTGGATCGTGGAGCGTCAGCACTTTAAATCTGTATTATTGCTCCTTTACAGCAAAAGGGAGCGGTACCACAAGCTGGAAGACAAAAAGGGGATTTGAAGGGGGAGATTAGAGGAGGATATAAACAACCATCAGACTCAAGAAATGGAGGGGGGATTTGGACAAGAGCAATTCGGGAGAAACAACAGGACTTAATCAGAGTTTTTATTCTCTTATCTTTTTTCCATTTCAATCTAGTTTTCTGAATGTTCTTGTTTATTCCTATGAATTGTATTTTGACGAACATGTTTGAATAATTCTTTGTTCTAGGATTTAGGAGTAACCCAGTTGTATATTAACAATGTTTGATATATGAATTTCTTACCTCTTTAATGCTAGTTTCTCTTGATTCAGTTTTTAGCACACCAACTGTTTATGAATATGCTTGGCCACATGTTTGCATGATTCTTTGATATTAGGGGAAGAACTGAAAGGTGAACATTGATTTCAGAACTCTAGAAACTGAACTTGAGTTTTCAATCACGAAATTAGATTAATTCTCTTAAGGTTTTCTTTGAATTATCTTGTTCTTACATGGCCTTCTCTAATCCAATTGTTGTGAAAATAAGAATTGGATTAGATTGGATACGTTATTGTATTTTGAAAGTAAACAATAATTCTTTAAGATAATTCGCCTTCAAAAGTAACTTAGTTTGATAAGAGGGGAAAAATTACAGATTTGTTAATTACCACCGTGGTGAACCCGAATCCTAGAGTCTTTAAAACTGATTCCTTTATTCAATTCCAAAGTTGATCTTCTTTGTTATTTTTTGAATTTTATTTTCTACGATCTTATTCTATCACTACGATTTTGCATCATTAGTTTCATCTAGATAATCATAATTGTGCGTAATTGGTGATCATCAACTCAGTCCCAGTGGAACGATAATTTTACTACTTGATAAAATTGTGCACTTGCGATTTACACTAACAAGTTTTTGACACCGTTGTCGGAGATTGTGTTTTGTTAATATCAATTCACTTGCATGTTGGTTAGTCTGGACTTTTATTTTTGTTGATTTTAATTTATTTTCTGTTTATATCCTTGCAGTTGAGCAAGTAATTCTTGTATGCGGAGGCCTAGAAATTTTGGGAAAGTTATAGAAGCAGACCTAGAAATTGAAAGGACCTATCAAGTAAGAAGAAGACTGCAAAGACAGCGAAGAGCAGCCCAAAAACAACCTACACCAGTCATGGCTACCGAAAATGAAAATAAGCCATTGAAGGACTACGCTGCGCCTAGCGCGCGAGGGCTATGTTATAGTATCACAAGACCTCCTATTGAAGCCAACAATTTTGAGTTAAAGCCTTTACTTCTCTCAATGATTCAGCAGAACCAATTTGGAGGATTGCCAACGGAAGATTCTAATCTTCACTTGGAGGTGTTTTTGGAGTTCTGCAAGACTTTGAAGTTCAATGGCGCTTCCGCAGATGCTATCCAGCTGAGGTTATTCCTTTTTTATTTAAAGGACAAGGCTATAGCATGGTTACATTCTTTTCCTACAGGGTTTATTACAACATGGGCTCAGCTGGAGCAACGTTTCCTTGACAAATACTTCCCTCCAAGCAAGACTGCTTATCTTAGGAATCAAATCACCAGCTTTGCTCAAAAAGATGGTGAGTCATTATTTGAAGCTTAGGATAAGTTTAAAGGGCTGTTGCAACAATGTCCTCATCATGGCCGTGAGAAGTGATTGATCATTCACACGTTCTATAATGGTATAACCTACCAAGCCAAGGTTTCATTGGACTCTGCAGCTGGAGGAGCTTTGATGAATAAAAACTTGGAAGAGGCTTATAAGATAATTGAGAATGTGGTTCTAAACCACCACCAATGGGTGAATGAAAGAAGTAATCCCAAAAGAGATGCAGGTAAGCATGAGGTAGATGCTTGGGATCTTATAGCAGCTAAGATAGAAGCTTTATCTCAGAAATTTGATAAAATTAATGTCAATGTTGTTTGTACTTCTAATGCCTCTTGTGAGATATGTGGTACAGCAGGGCATATAGCTACAGATTACCAGCTAGGAATTACTCCTACACAAGATACACTGATGGAGTAAGTTGATGCCATCAATAATTTCAACCAGAGGACGCAGAATGATCCATTCTCAAATAGTTATAACACTGGTTAGAGGAATCATCCTAACTTCTCCTATCGGACTAATCAGAATCAAGCTCGGCAAAGCAATGCGAGGCCATCTCCTAGATTTCAATAATAGATACAAAAATCTAATTTGGAAACCTTAATGAAAAATTTCATTTTGACTCAATCCAAGCAAAATGAGGAATTTAGGCAGCAGAGTCAAGCCATGGGTGAGGCAATTAAGTAACTAGCATCTAAGGTTGATAGTCTAGCTATCCATAATAAGATGTTAGAGACCCAAATAGTATAACAAGCTAGTTCCTCTGCAAGAACACCAGGAAGATTTCCTAGTCAGCCTGAAACAAATCCGAGTGACCAATGCAAGGCTGTTACCTTGAGATGTGGTAAGTAATTAGAAGATCTTAAGGTAAGAAAAGAGAGTGAAGAAAGATGGTAGTGAGGAAGTTAAGGTTACTAGGCCATCACCTAGGGAAGATGAGAATAAGGAAAAAAACCAAGGAAAAAGGTGAGGAACCTAGTCACACACCTCTAGCCACACCTTATAGACCACTCATACATTTCCCTCAAAGGTTAGCTAAGGCTAAGCTTGACAAGCAATTTGGCAGATTTTTAAAAGTTTTGAAAAAATTGTATATAAATATTCTTTTCATAGAAGCTTTGCAACAAATGCTTACTTATACTAAGTTCTTGAAGGATATTTTGTCAAATAAAAGAAAATTGAAAGAATATGAAATTGTGGCTTTGACTGAGGAGTGTAGTGCTTTGATTCAAAATAAATTACCTCCAAAGCTCAAAGATTTAGGTAGTTTCTCAATTCCATGTTTAATCAGCAAAATGAGCTTTGATAAAGTTCTTTGTGATCTTGGGGCTAGTGTCAGTCTTATGCCCCTATCTGTTTGTAAAAAGCTGGAGATGGGTGAACTAAAGCCCACAACAATCTCATTGCAATTAGAGGATCTTTCTGTGAAATACCCCATAGGTATTTTGGAGGACGTTCCCATTAAAGTCGGTATGTTCTTTGTGTCGGCTGATTTTGTGGTTTTAGAGATGGAGAAGGACTCTCAAATCCCCATCATTCTTGGAAGACCTTTCTTGGCCACTGCTGGAGCCATAATTGATGTGAAAATGGTAAACTTTTTTTGACAGTTGGTGATGATAAAGTTGAGTTTGATTTGTCTAATACTGTAAAATAACCTTCTGTTGATGATCTTTGTTGTAGGATAGATTTGTTACAGCAGAAACTAAAGGAGGAAGCGCCTAAATGTTCCTCTGTTGATCCATTAGAAATGTGCTTGATTGGCGAAGGTTCAACAAGTGATGATGGTGAGATTGGTGAGTATGCTCGTCTCTTAGACGGAAGAACAGTTGGAGCCCAAACAAAAATTAACAGATTGGGAGGAAAAAAGCGCACCAAAGGTAGAACTTAAACATCTTCCTTCAGTCCTAAGGTATGAATTTCTTAGTCCCAACTCTACATACCCTGTGATTATCAATGCAAATCTGAATGAATTTAAAACTGAAAAATTGCTTAGGGAACTCAGATTGCATAGGAAGGCCATTGGGTATACTATTGATGATATTAAGGGCATTAACCCTTCTGTTTGCATGCACAGAATTTTACTTGAAAATGACTATAAAACCTCTATTGAGCATCAAAGGAGATTAAATCCTAACATGAAAGAGGTGGTCAAGAAAGAAGTGTTTAAATTGTTAGATGTAGGGGTGATATACCTAATCTCTGATAGTGAATGAGTAAGTCCTGTCTAAGTAGTTCCTAAAAAGGGAGGGATGACTGTGGTTAAAAATGAAAATAATGAGTTAATCCTTATTAGGACAGTAACAGGGTGGAGAATGTGTATCGACTATAAGAAGCTGAACAAAGCAACAAGAAAATATCATTTTTCCTTCCCCTTCATTAATCAAATGCTTGAAAGGTTAGCTAGGCACTCATATTTCTGATATTTGGATGGATACTCTAGTTTTTATCAAATCTCAATTCATCCTAGCAATCAAGAAAAGACCACATTCATATGTCCATATGACACTTTTGCTTATAGGCGTATGCCTTTTGGTCTTTATAATGCACCTGCTACTTTTTCAGCGTTGTATGACAGCTATTTTCTCTGATTTTATTGAAAATATAATGGAAGTGTTCATGGATGACTTTTCTGTGTATGGAACAAGTTTTGATAACTGCTTGTTTAACTTGTCTAAAGTTTTGCAAAAATGTGAGAAGATAAATCTAATCCTGAACTGGGAGAAATGTCACTTCATGGTAAGAGAAGGTATAGTGTTGGGACACATGGTTTCTGAGTGGGGCATTGAGGTTGATAAGGCTAAGGTGGAAGTGATTGAGAAATTGCCCTCACCAACCAATGTGAAAGG